>CM066312.1:63586772-66459957 GCA_033807775.1 Saussurea involucrata | reverse complement strand
TTCTTATCTCCTTTCTATCTTATTTCTAGTGCCAGAAATCTTAGTGATTCTCTTAACTTGTTTAGATTAGGTTTATTCCTTAATCTTGTTCCTCAACAAGTTGTAAATTGTTTGATACATATCAATAAACAATTTAGAAAAGTAAAATCTGTGTGTTTGTATTCAATCCCCCCCCCCCCCTTCTACAAACTTATATAACCCCTCCGGGACCAACAAGTGGTATCAGAGCAGATTGTTTAATCTCATAAACAAGATATTGCTTATACTAATCTTTTCTCTTCCTTACTATGTTCCATAATGGCTAATAACACAAACACAAACTACATTAACAATGGGTCTCTTGCAAAACCCCCTAGATTTTCCAGAGATAACTTTAATCTGTGGAAAAATAGGATGATACTCTTCTTAGAAGGTGTAGACCCTACTATGCCCCATTACATCGAAAATGGTCCATATATTCCTGTTAGAATTGATCCTGAAGTTCCAGGCACTACTAGTAGAGCTGCCATTCCTGAAAGAATCATTCCTAAGGAAATTCACAATTGGTCTGATGAAGACAAGAAGAAAGTGGCTATCGACACTAAAGCCATATCCATTTTTTCCATGGCTTTTCGTGACGAATTCTACCATTCAGTCATGAACCTGAAAACCTCCAAAGCCATGTGGGACACAATCTGTGTTCAATATGAAGGTACGTCTGAAGTCTAGGACTCAAGAAAGATCAACCTGGTAAGACAGTACGAAAGCTTCATTTATGGTAAGAATGAATCTTTCTCCGAAGTACACAGCGGTTTAACTGTTTAATTATTGATCTAAAACCGTTGGTAAGGAATATTCTAACTTTGAGATCCTGACAAAGTTCTTAGAATGTTTACCTGAAAGCTGGGACAGTTATTCAATGTGTCTCAAGCTATCAAAGGATCTAAAATCTATGACTCTCTCTACCTTATTTGGCACTATGCTCAATCATGAGCAGTCGTGTCATCTTAAGAAGAATCTTGTTAAAGATTCCAAAAGCACCCCTGTTGCTTTACTCTCAGGGTCACCTTCCACTCAGCGATCATCTATCACTATCACTGAGTTGGAGACTAACTCTGAATGCTCATCAGATGCTGAGTCTTCAGATCTTGATGAATCTTTGGCACTTCTGGGTAATAAGTTCAGGAGATTCGCTAGAAAGAGTAACTTCAGAAGGAACGAACCCCTTGCACTCACTGACAAGCCAAAATCATCAACCCCTGTTGATTAGGCTACTGCTAACTGCTTTAACTGTGAGAAAGTAGGACACTTTGCTAGTGAATGCAGGTCAAAGAAAGCCTTCAAACCCTCATCTTCTTCCTACAAGAAATCCTCTAACCCCAATCCTAGAGATGACAAATACAAGAAGCTGAAAGAAAAATATTCAAAGTTGAAAAGCTTTAAGAAGAAAGGAAAAGGCTATGTCGCTGACTTCGACTGGGCTGCCTCTGACACTGAAGAATCATCTGACTCTGAAGATGATGATGAGTCCAATCTCTGCCTCATGGCAAAAATCGAAGAAGAGGAAGAAAATTCTGACATTCCCTCTACTTCAACCTATACCACTAAGGTATCAACTTCTTTCTTTACAAATATTTCAGTTATTGATGAAGCTGATAGTCTTCGGAAAATCGATCTACTGACTATGAATTAATATGATGCCATGACTGGCAAGACCATAGTTGAAAATCAAAACCTTGATCTAGCTGAATAGCTTAAAAACTGTCACCTTCAAATAGAAAAGCTTTCTAAAATTGAAGAAGATTTAAAAGATCAGGTCCATATAAATCAGCTAGTCAAAATCGAACGTGAAGAAGCTATCGCTGCATTAAAAGCTGAAAAGGATACTGTTGAAGGATGGTGTAAATCCTCAACAACGATCACTGAGATAATAAAGTCTCAGATTCCCCTGAGTGACAAACGTGGTCTTGGTTACAAAGCTGACGTTGAAGAACCAACCACTGATCATTCCATGCTTAAGTTTGGAATGTTCGTGTTCTCTATCCCTGACACTTTCTCATCTCAGTGTTCCTCTTCTAAAACTCCTATCCCTGAGGAAAAACCTACCTTTATCCCTATAGGTAAAGGCAAAGAAAAAGTTTTCAACCAAAAACCTCAGAAGGGTACCTTTATACCTAAGTTGAATGCTTCTAAAGCTTCAGTGACCTATCCCTCTACTTCTAAGAACAAGTCCCTGGATTTATTCAGCGATCTACTCCTAGAATCAGAGTGGATATAAATGGTAAGAAATCTGAAGAACTGATTCTTCCTCCCATTTCCAATACCAAAGGTATACTTGGTGTTGGCCCTGCTCATTTAAAATTAACGGCTAAGCATGCAAATTGTCCTAAAGCTACTTTCAGCTATATGAAATGTTATCACTGTGGACTTACCGATCACATTGATAGTAAGTGCCCCACAACCACCAAAGCTGAAAAGTTAGCTAAGGTGAAGATCAATGCCCCCAAGGCAAAGAAGACCATTCCTGGTGCAAATCAGGTTAAGGTGAAACCTACCACCGAGTTTAAGAAATTAACCAAAATGAAGACTAGTTCTGAAGATGAATCTTCAAATGTTGCGAAGATTGCTGAACCTTTCACTTCCTCTACCACCACTGACAAGTGTGGGCCCATGGTAAAATGGGTACCCAAGTCAAACTAATCTTCCTTTGTTTGCAGGTTCGGAAGGGTATCTGGTATCTCGATAGCGGATGCTCTAGACACATGACTGGAAAGAAAAACCTACTCACTGAATACACGGAAGAGAAGGGTCCCTCAGTGACTTTCGGTGGAAACGGAAAAGGCTATACCGAGGGTTTGGTGTACTCTCTAATGGTACAACAACCTTCAGAAGAGTCGCATATGTTGAAGGACTGAAACACAATCTTCTAAGCATCAGTCAGCTATGTGACAAGGATAACAAAGTGATTTTCACTAAGGAATCATGCTTTGTCACTGACAAAAAGGAGAAGATAGCTCTCAGCGGATACCGTTTGGAAAATGTTTACGTTATAAACATGGACTCTACAACCACTGAGAACTCGTGTTTCTTTTCAAAAGCCTCATCTGATGTCAACTGGCTTTGGCATAAGAGGCTCTTCCATCTCAACTTCAAGACACTGAATACTCTTTCCTCTAAAGAGTTAGTTACTGGTCTACCTCAACAATCATATGCTAAGGAGTCTCTATGTTCAGCGTGTGAAAAAGGGAAACAAACCAAGGGAAGCTTCAAATCTAAGCAAGTGTCATCTCCTCTACAACTTCTCCATATGGATTTGTTTGGCCCTGTTAACAAACAATCCATCGCTGGAAAGAAAAATACATTGGTCATAGTTGATGAATTCTCTCGCTATACCTGGGTAATGTTTCTCCGTTCTAAGAGTGACACCCCTGAAGAACTCATCACTTTTGTCAGGAAAATGGAAGTCCCGAATAACATGACCGTTCGCTCAATAAGGAGTGATCACGGGACTGAATTTAAAAACAGTTCCCTTGATTCCTTCTTTTAGAGCAAAGGTATTTCTCACTACTTTTCCTCAGTGAGAATACTGCAACAAAATGGAGTCGTTGAAAGAAGAAACCGAACTATTATCGAAGTTACACGTTCAATGCTCAGCGATTCTCATCTACCTACTCAGTTTGGGCAGAAGCTGTCAACACTGCGTGTTTTACTCAAAACAGGTCACTGATTGTCAAAAGATTCAAGAAAACAGCCTATGAACGTTTCCATGGGAGAAAGCCTTCAATTAGTTTTTTTTCACATCTTTGGAGGTCAGTGTTTCACACTGAACAATAGAGATGCCCTTGGAAAGTTTGATCCTAAGGCTGATGATGAAATCTTTCTTGGATATTCTTCTATCTCCAAAGCCTTCAGAGTCTTCAATCGAAAAAGACAAACTGTAGAAGAAACAATCCACGTCACTTTTGACGAATCCCTGTTAGGACCATAAATGTCCTACATATTAGAAAGATATATAAATAATTATATTGTGCTTAATTAGATTTATTAATAATTGTAAAAGCCTTATTTGTGTTAAATGGGCTTAGTTAGGTTGATGGGCCATGGGCCGTTGTGTCTAAAGCCTTAGTATATAAGGTTTAGTTAACCTTAGAATTAGATTAGCAATTGATAGAGAGTCATCGTGAGCTTAATTTTTTTTAGAGAGAGATAGTTGAGATTTTCATTCAAACCTTTGTAAATATCTTGAATCATGAATGTGAGAGGGGTGACAAGTTGAAATCATCAATTGTTCTTGTTATTATTCATTGATTATATTGTTACCTGATCAAACTGGGACTCACAATTGGTATCAGAGCAGAATCGGTGATTTGAAGATACGAAAGAAATCGAACGAAAGCAAGAAAAGGCAAGAAATTCGTATTGAATTTTATGGAAAAACGCAGCGAGCCGTTTCGCCTATTCCCGGAGATTGAACCGTCGGATCGTCTCGATATTTGGACAGTAGCTCTACGACATTCCGTTTTACATTCTGAACGGTTGGATTAATCGTTTGAGGTCCAGAAGGCACCCAGATTATTTTCGTAATAGTGCAGTTTTTCTGTGAAAAAATCGTTCATCAATCGGGTTTGCAAAGTTCTTTCGTTGATTTAATAATTCGTTTGTTAGATCTCGATTGATTACTCGCATTTATCTGCTGTTTATCTGCGTTTACATCGATTCTCAAAGTTCTTAATTTTTCAAGTTAAAAATCAATTCTTGAGTTTTTTGTGTTCTAAAGTTTTTGTGATGATTATTGGAAAATATGATGTATTTTGCTTAGAAATCGATTTAGGTGTGTTTGTTTTTGTGTTTTTGGTCAAAATCTAACCCTACAGGAGTGAAATCAAGCAACCCTATCGATCCCAGATCCGAATTGCAACCACAGCCGCAGTGTCCGGACGTTTCTCATAGTTACCGGGTAGGTTTCCTAAATATCAAAGTTACCGGACAAATTTATGAATACCCACTTACCGGGTAACAACAATTTCATAAGTTTCCGGATATTTTTTTGCAATCTTTCTGGATAATTTATCTGGTTTGGTTTGGGCCGCTATCTTTGACTTCTATGTGCTTGGTTTGACCGTGGACCATTTCGTTTGCATCCACGTAGCCACCAAACTTAATTCATACCAATATTCCATAAACCAATTTTAATTATCAATCTTAGTTTCCAGTCAAACATTGCGGCTAAGGTGCTATTTATATAGAAGACCAATCCATCCGGTAAGTCCCAATTTTGTCATCCGGCAAGTCTAAATTGTTTTTGTCCGGTAAGTCTATATTTTTTTCCATCCGGTAAGTTAAATTGAATTTATTTTATCCGGGAACCAACCTTCGGCCGGTAAGTTCTTTATTCACCCGGAAAGCACATCTCACCCGGTAAAGTCTCACATCACCCGGTAAGTTCTCATTGCATCCGGTAAGCGTATCGCATCCGGAAAAGTTCCCGGTAAGTCACAACTTTTGTTGCCCGGTAAGTGCTATGCTTTGCGAGAATCTCACATCATCCGGTAAGTTCTCGATTACCCGGTAAGCTTTTCATCCGGTAAGCATTCACACCCGGCAAGTTTGTTTGTTTTTTCAATTTTTTTTAGTGACGGTTTGAGACTTTTTGCGACGATTTGATCTTATTCGCGACACTTATTTTTTTGTGATTCATTTTGTCGTCTTGATCTAACTTCGTTTGTTTATCTTGCAGATTTCACTCTCGAAGAGTGATTCCGTTCGTTCGAAGTCGATAATAATCAGATCTTAATTTTTGGAAACGAATTTGTTTTTAAATTTGTTTTTCAGATTTAATTTTTGATTTTTTCTTCCGCAAGTTTTTATTCTTCAAAGTAACACCGATCAACGATCAATTTTTCAGGTAACAATGGATTATTTTAATTCAGAAGAAAAGCTTGATTTTTTGTATCTATCTTGTTATACACAAGACAAAATTAACGCTTTACACAAGAAGTTTCAAGAGGCTGATAGAAAGTCGAAAGATGTTGAAGATACCAACGTTAGGTTAAGAAATAACCATGCTGAATTGTCAAAGAAATTCACTGAGCTTCAAAACCAAGTGACAAAAGACAAAGAAGAGTTTGACCTGAAGGAGAGTTTATTAGAAACTGAAAATACTGAGCTGGAAAAAAGCTATCTGTTCTATCATCAAGAGATGATATCAGGAAGACTGAGAAAGAGAAAGAAAGACGATATGAAAAGAATGTCAAGCAAGCAGATGATTTGATCAGCAAGTACGTCAAAGAACTGAAGGAACTAAAATCTCAAATCTGGAATAGTTCTGAGAAGCTTGCTGAAGAAGAATAGAAAGGTAAACTCCTGAACTGTGAAAACCTTGAGCTTAAAAGTAAACTATCTACTTTTAAAAAGGCTTTTGAAAAGGAGAAAGAAAGTTTTGAAAAAGAAAAAACAATTGCTTATACAAAAGCAATCTAGTTTTTCAACCAAATCTCTTGAAGAGAAGAAGAGTCTTGAGCTTATGTGTCTAAAACTTTCAAAACAAATCTCCGACTTTGAAAAAATTTTAATCTTAGAAAGAGAGAAGTTTGAAACTGAACCAAATCTTTTTCTAAAAAAAATGGAGAACTCTCTTTGAAAATATCTGATTTGGAAAAAGAATTAGACGTTCTAATTAAAGAGTCTGAGATGAAGAAAGTTGAAGGTTTTAGGACAAAATGTTTGAAAGATGATTTTGCAAAAGAGAGAAAGATTTTTCAGTCTGAGATTTCTAAACTTACAAAGAGATTATCTGGATTAGCAACCGAGACTTTGAAGAAACAAATGATTAAATCTGATTCAATGAATTTTGTCAAATCAAATGATTTTTCAAAAGATCAGATTCGTCCTTCCAATCTTTTCTATAATTCTCGTGTTGACAATAAAGATAATCCATCTTTCAAGAAAGTAAACATGGTTTGGAGAGTTAAAGGATCCGCTCCTACTCCAAAGCCATTTGTCCCTGTTAAGAATGAAAAGAACAACACAGCTTTCCACGCTAAACCTTTTGTGAAAACTGATCGAGTTTACTCTGTTAATAATCTGATCAGCTTATCTACACAGAAGTTGTGTTGCTCTTATTGTGGAACAAGTGAGTTTGTGAATAAAGATCGTGCCAACTATTGGTATGGTACTTATAGTTTCCCAGGTCCTCATAGGGCATCTAACCGTCAAGGATCCATCACAAGATGGATACCAAAATCCGTCTAATCTGTTTTGCAGGAATGTCATGTGCGTTTTTAATTTCTATTTTTCACATCACATGACGAGCATTCAAAGGTTATGCCAATTTTGAGGGGGAGTACTATCTTATGCAAGGTATGTGAACTCTAACTAAATTCAAAAACCATGGCAATTCATTCTGAATAACTTACTTACGTTTGTTATTATCTATAGTTTAACTTCCATGATTGCCATGTTCAAAACTCTCTTGATTTAGTTATTTCCATGTCTCAAATGTTTGTTGATTTTTCGATGGAAATACACTCGGTTTTTGAATTCCACTTTGTGTTCATAGTTCATCATTTCACATCAATGATTCAATTCTTATCTGATATATTAATTGTGACTTGTTCTTCACAATTAAACTTTCTAATCATTGTTTCATTATTGCAAATAATGTGCTTACTGAGTCAATCTGTTTTGCGCTTGATCTTGTTTCTTGAAACTCTGGCATTTCAAACTATGACTTCTAATTACCTCAGATCAGAACTCGGACTTAAAATGCTTTGACTTCTAGACAATTCAATTTAAAACTCGTACTTCATTGTTTACTACACTGATTTACTCGATGCATGAAAGGAGTATTAGGAATTATACCGTTTCTATGGTCAAGCCAGAACCGAAAGGACCTACCCAAGAAACACATCCTTTATAGACAACAGTGAGGGGTCTAGCATGATAGATGAGTTTGGAGAGAAAAGAATATGGTGAGGCTGTGACAGGACTTAAAAGAATTATTGGTCCATACCAAACCGAGTCAGTTATCCGGGTAACCACACAATCTATTCATTCTCGTTCTTTGGAGATGAATATTGAAACAGACATGGACCCAGTGTCGATAACTCGTGACACCCCACCCAGCCACTCAAGTATCTCACAACAGATGCTTGTTTCATATATTCACGGAGATTTAGCACAAAATCTATCTATTCCTCACTCGGAGGTCTTAGATATTAAAAAAGAAAGACATCAGCTCCGGTCTCCGAACATCATATTCTAATCACTGTGTCAATTGATTTTAACTTGAGTCCCAAGTTAAATCAATAATTTGAGCCAAACAGATAGAATCTATTTTCTTTCACACATGCACGAGTCTTTGTGATTCCAATCGCATATCCTCGTGATATTGCCAGAACAGTTTGAGAAGTTAATATTTTAAAAGTTTTCTTCAGTGATAACTGGAAGTCCTATCAGAGATACCCCATTGCCAACTCTGAACATAGGCCACACAATTATTTTAATTGTTGTGATAACAGTTACTTTTGTGTTTCTGTGTTAGTTGATTACCCTCTTCTGGTTACTTAATGTTTTGATCTTGCTCGTTTGCTACTCGTTACTATTGTTTTTGAACGTGCATGATGCTTCGGATGCTCCTACTCATCATGAGGGGGAGAAAGGGTACAGATTCAAAGACACGGATTATCAAGTTGAGGGGGAGTTAGCAAAAGCCGAGGGGGAGTAATTGTTGATTTTTTATTGAGGGGGAGTAACGAAGTCCCCATGCAAAAGCCGCGGGGGAGTAACCGTTGATTCATCAGCCAAGGGGGAGTAACAGTTCCGAAAAGAGCTCAAAGCAAAAAAGAGTTCAAAGTGCATACAAATGATCAACTCTTCTCGTTCCTTATCAAGTGGTGTTTGCTTCAAATTATTTCCTCCATCGAGCATACTGGTTTTACCAGTTCTTCAAGTAGAAGCTGAAAGCAAAGTCAACTCGCGGTTCAAAGACATTCAAAGGCAGACTCGTTGAAGATTTGAAGACCAAGAGCTTTATTCAAGGGGGAGCGGTGAAAGTCGCGAAGTCAAGCAACATCGATGCGTTTCAAAGATTCAAGAGAGAAAGAGAAGATCAAGATCTGAAGGTTTCAAGACCGATTTTTATTTATATATCTTTAGGGGGAGATTGTTAGGACCATAAATGTCCTACATATTAGAAAGATATATAAATAATTATATTGTGCTTAATTAGATTTATTAATAATTGTAAAAGCCTTATTTGTGTTAAATGGGCTTAGTTTAGGTTGATGGGCCATGAGCCGTTGTGTCTAAAGCCTTAGTATATAAGGTTTAGTTAACCTTAGAATTAGGTTAGCAATTGATAGAGAGTCATCGTGAGCTTAATTGTTTTAGAGAGAGATAATTGAGATTTTCATTCAAACCTTTGTAACTATCTTGAATCATGAATGTGAGAGGGATGACATGTTGAAAACATCAATTGTTTTTGTTATTATTCATTGATTATATTGTTACCTGATCAAACTGGGACTCACAATCCCGTTCAGCAAACTCTAGACCTTCTACTGATACTGAAGAACTAAATCAATGGATGTTTTCTCATCTTGGTGATTCAGAAGATGTTCCAATTCATCCATCTCATACTCATCCCGCTGAAGATGATGATCCTACTATCATCCCAAGCATGCAGACAAGTGAAGCTGAAACATCATGGGTCTCAGTTGTTCCTCTAAACACTATGCCTGCTTCTGAACCTTCTATCTCAGATATACCATCTACTTCTCAGCAATCAATGAATGAAATGACATCTGAACATCTTCCTCTCTTGGCTGAAATACATTAAGTTGCTGAAGCCTCATCTTCAGCTCTTCCAGAAGTTCAAGTTGAGTCAACGACTTATGCTCCGACTCAGCGATGGACTATTATTCACCCTATTGATCAGATTCTTGGTAATCCAAACGCTGGTGTTCAGACTCGACGAAGTGCAGGTAACATTTGTTTATTTGTTAACTTTATTTCTCTGATTGAACCAAAGAAAACAGATGATGCCCTCAGAGATCCAAACTGGGCCAGCGCTATGCAAGAAGAGCTGATAGAATTCGAAAGAAACAAAGTTTGGAAGCTCGTTCCTAGACCATCCGATAAGTCATTGATAGGCACTAACAGGGTCTATCGAAACAAGTTGGATGAACATGGAACGGTAACCCGCAACAATGCTCGTCTTATTGCTCAGGGATACAGAAAAGAGGAAGGTATAGATTACGACGAAACATTCGCCCCAGTGGCAAGACTAGAAGCCATTCGTCTATTCTTAGCTTACGTTGTACACAAAGATCTCAAGGTTTATCAAATGGACGTTAAATCCGCGTTCCTCAATGGAAAGCTGAATGAAGAAGTCTACGTGGAACAACCTCCAGGATTCTCAGATCCTAGGCATCCAGGTTATGTTTATAAACTGGATAAGGCACTTTATGGCTTAAATCAAGCTCCTCGTGCATGGTCTGACACTCTCTCTACTTATCTCTATATTGAAATATTTGAGCGAGGTAAAATCGATAAAACTCTATTTTTCAGGAAAGTGAGAGGTCATATTATTCTTGTTCAAATATATGTCGATGATATTATATTTGGTTCCACTAACCCTGACTTATGTGCTCGTTTCGCTGATAGAATGAAAGCTGAATTTAAAATGAGTATGATGGGTGAGCTAACTTATGTCCTCGGTATTCAAATCAAACAGAGTGAAAAAGGAACTTTCATTCACCAAGGAAAATATGTTAAAGATATGCTGAGAAAATTTGATTTAACTCAGAGCTCAGCTATGAAAACCCCTATGGCACCGCCGCTAACACTAAACAAGGATCATTCTGGAAAACCTGTTAATGTCACAACATACCGTGGGATGATCGGTTCTCATTTGTATCTTACAGCTAGCCGACCAGATATTATGTACGCAACCTGTTTGTGTGCATGATATCAAGCTGAACCTAAGGAATCTCATTTAATCGTTGTAAAGCGAATCTTTCGTTACCTTAAGGGTACTCCTAACCTAGGTCTTTGGTATCCCAAAGACTCAGGGTTTGATCTAATCGCCTATTCAGATAGTGATTTTGCAGGATGCAAATTGGATAGGAAAAGCACCACAAGAGGCTGTCAGCTCCTGGGTGGAAAGTTGGTGAGTTGGACAAGTAAAAAGCTAAACTCAGTGTCCACCTCAACCGCTGAAGCAGAGTACGTAGCCGCTGGAAGCTGTTGTTCTCAGGTCTTGTGGATGAGAAATCAACTACTGGACTATGACCTTCAGCTCTCCAAATTTCCAATCTATTGCGACAGCACTAGTGTCATCGCTATAGCCAACAATCCAGTGCTACACTCAAAGACCAAACACATCGAAATCAGGTATCATTTTATCAGAGATCATGTTTATGAAATATAGAACTTCATTTTATCCCAACTGACTTTCAGTTAGCTGGTCTTTTCACCAAACCTGTTGATGAGACAAGATTCAACTTTCTCATCAGCGAGCTTGGAATGCTGAACTTAGAAGAGTAAAATCTTCAGCGGTTCACATTTGATCAGCGATAATAAAATGAACTGGTATAACCCCATTAATCATCTACTCTCTGAACAAAATTGATTCGCTGATATCAAGGTATGTTCTCTCTTACTCGCTGACGTTCGCATATGAATGCAAGATTTCAAAACAAATTACATCGCTGAATATCTCTTCCTTTCAGTGATACTTTGAAATTTCAAAACCTAACACTGATATTTCTAATCAGTGCTTCGTGTTTTCAAAATGTCCCTGAGCTTTCAAAATCCTCAGAGACATCCTAAATTATGAAAGGACGTTTGTGACGTCATCACAACGGATAGACCATGGCACGACTTTTCTCTGACACGTTCGCTCGTTTCGTTTTCCTTGACCAATCAAATTCAAGGGACGTGTCCATGTCATCATTAAAAACTTTCCCGCTCATAGTTTTTCTCTCTCTACTCTCACTATATAAACCCATTTGAGTTTATATTGTTACCTTTTACGTGAACATCATCTCCTTCAAGCAAGAACAAATATTGCATTTGAACTCATTTTTCTCCAGAAAATTGTTCATCTTCATCTTCTTCAAACATCAAAGGTTAATATTCTTGTTATTTTCCTTTCATAAACTTGTTTTCGATCTTATTATTGTTTTCGAAAGATCAAACAAAATAACTTTTTCAAAATAAAATCATTTCTCTTCATGGTTTTATGAATGCAGTCTGTTTCTCAGATTGTTCTTCAAGTTTAAACTAAAAATCTTAAACTTGACCATTTCATACGTTTTTCCATAATCCGTTCTTTAAAAGGAAACTGGAAAACAAGAACATTCACTAGATTTTGTATTTTTTTTTCAAAAACTAGAAACACCCTAATTTCCATTTCCTTCTCTAAAAATGGAAATCGAAAAACCCTTATTGTGAAACTTTATCCATTTTAAGAACTTTTCATAATCTTCATGTTTGTACTTTATAAACAGAAATGGCATCTGTTGAAGCTACCTCAACTCAGTCTCCTACTACTTCTAAAAGGACTGAACTCATCCCAACTCCTCAAGTTCGCTTCAAATTCGAGCAAATTAACTTTCAAGGCAACAACCCTTATGCCCTCTTCAACTTCCCTCAAAGAAAGCATATCACACACCTAGACGACGCTGTGAATTTTCTTAAGACCTGTCCTCTATCCACAGCTCTGACCGTCACACCTCCCGCTAATAGGAACTTACTCGCTCAGTTCTGGTATACTTCCAGAAGAGCTAAGATCACCTCCACCAAAGACCCCAAAAAGGAAATCGAGGTCATCCTTTTTGACACGGAACATGGTACCTCCAAGATCATACCTGGTACTATCAGGTGTGCCCTAAACCTCCCCGCCGGCACTAAAGAAAAACGCTTTGTTCCTCTACAAAATCCCAAAAACACAGCGGATAGAGAATCACTCATTGCATTCTTTGATGCAATGCAGTATGTGTGGAAAACATGGAGAGACAAGCTCCCTGAGAAGAAGCTGACCATGATCAAGAAATCCAAAATTCCCAGTGAGATCAATTTCATCTTCGCTCATCTGATAAGCTGCATGACAGCTAAGGTTGGTTCCACTGACCAAGCCTCCAAACCATAGCAGGCTATGTGGTATGCACTACTGAAGGGCCTACATATCGATTGGGCCAAAATCATCTTTGACGACATGATACTGAGAGTTGAAGAATCAAAGAGGCAAAAGACTGTTCCATATCCTCGATTTGTCAGCGCTCTCTTCCTACAAGGGCTCGGAGACAAATACCCGAAGGTGGGCGACCTGAAACTCTCACAGGTTGGCACTAAGGTCCTCGAATACTCTCCCATGCCAAACGAGGTACGTCTTACTACTCTTTTATCTCTTCTCAAACCTCCCACTTCTTCTACTTCTGCAGCTACCTCCACGGTAATCCCAACCGCTGGTACCCAGGCTGCAACCTCCACTCCTCGAAAGAGAAAACAATCTTCAACCACTCTTGGTGCTCCTAAGGCCAAGAAAACCAAGGAGCAACCCCCTAAGTCTACCCAGACTGAAGACTCCACGATTCTTTCTCTAGAAGAGCCGCTGGAAAGTTCCGTGGTACGCTCTGCCACAGCTGATCAAACCAACCTTTCCATACCAACTTCAGCGTCTCTAAACGCTGAGGTTATTAACTTGGAACCTCCCTCCCCCCCTCAGTACCTCAAAGTACTGCGGAAGTAATTCTCAGTGGATCCAACGCTGAACCTCTTACCCAATCCCTCTTCTCAACATTCATTCCTCCTACTATCTCTTTGGTCACTCCACCTGTTTTTCCCCCACTCTCTGGAACAAACATCATCCTCCACGATACATCTGCTGAAACTTTACAGAGGATGATGGATACAAACATAGGACCTGTGGGCACTTCTCAGCATAAAGGCTCTCTGGAAGACGACATGGAAACATTGACAGGTCATCGAGATTTCGAGGACTTCGTCAACCATCCCGCAGGTATACAAATAACTCCAAACACTCCTCTCTCAAAATCCCCAACTTCTGAGATTTCCTTTGTTCATAAGTTTTCAACTTTTACAGGTCCTAATTTGGGCGACATCAACACATCCCTCAAGGATTTGTCCAACAAGGTGGAATCTCTCACCACCACTCTCTCTCTACAAACTCTTCAGTGGTTACAAACGCTGGAGAGGCTCTCAAGACGCTCACTGATGAGGTGAAAGGCAAATCTTCCAGTGCTGATATGGAGAAAGTGGAAGGTAGCATTTCAAACTTGGCTACTACTCTTGCTGAAAATTCCACCTCCATCAACACCATGAACACTACCAACATCACCCTCTCCACCAACTTCACCACCCTGTCCAACGAAGTCACATCGTTGACGATAGTGGTTGGTACTCTCCAGGGAGAGGTGACTACTATAAAGTCAGAGGTGAGCACTGTGAAAAATCTTCTACAACAAATCCTCGATCGCCTGGATGCTCCAACATGTGCTCCATCCCACTTTACTCAGGTTGATCGAGAGGATCTTCAAAAGATCACTCCTGCTATTTCTGGCCTAGAAGACAAAATAGCAATGATTAAAACTTACGTTGGAATCACTGATCTGGAAGACAGTGATCCAAAGACTGCTGATGTTGCTGCTGTTGAAACTGCTATTTCCTCCTCCATCCATCATGTGGAAGAGGGGGGAAGAATCAAGAAGATCTACCCCATAATGTTGAGGGGGAGAAGAAAACTCAAGAAGACCTTCCCCATAACTCTGAGGGGGGGGGGTATTATCTCAGCTACTGCTACTGCTGAAAAACCTCAGGGAGTTGAAAACCCTGAGGGAATCGAGTTCTCCCAACACCATGATGCATATGAGGGGGGCAACTCGAAGAGGACGTTGCTGCTGATGTCCTAGAACCATATGCTGACGAGGAAGAAGCTGAAGAAGAAGAAGATGAAGAAGAAGACCTCGATCTTGAGGACGACAAACCATCATCATCACCTGATGATGATGATGACGATGATGATGGCGTCGACTTCTTCTCCCAGTCTAGAAGGACCCCTGCCCAAAAAGGGGTTATGATAAAAGAATCACCAGGGGAGGGGACAACGAAAAAGCCTGCAACGACTGAAGCTGACAAAGGCAAGAACAAAGGTGTTTCATCTAAAGACAACTTGGCTATTCTCTTCAACAAGCCAGTTTATCAGGTAACATACACTCTCTTCCCTTACACTGCATCCCTCCTCTATCCCTTCTAAACCTCAGTTCTCCTCTTCATAAAATCTCTATACACTTAACCTTCATTCTCTCTCTATCTTTTCTCCCAAATGATCTTACTTAAACGATCGTTGTGTTTCAGCTAGTCCTCTCCCCTGCTTGAGGATCCAACTGAAGTTCCTCCAGCTACTACAACAAAAATAAATCCAGCCCCGAGTGCTAAAGAAATAATCCCAGTCTTAGACTTCGCTGAGACTGATGACATTTTTGAAGAAGAAGAAGAAGAGCCGCTCACACACGATAAAAGACCTTCCTTGGTTCCTTAAGTACCAAGTGAAGAAGAAACAAAAAAGAGAACTGCAATGATTCAGAAACTTGAAGCTCAGCGCCTCGTTCCTCATCACCTAAGGCATTTCACAAACAAAGAAATCACTGAAGCTCTCAAAGCTGAACGAATCTTTGCTGAACGAAAGAAGGCTGAAGAAAAAGACAGAGAATATGCCTTAGAGCTTGCTCAGCGTTCTTTCGACGATCCAGACTTGAAAAGATTTCCTGTTGCTGTCCAAAAGAAGTTGTTGAAGGACGCACAGAAGACTCACCAGGAAAAGACCAAAGTCAGCGGCACCACTCTTGAATGGTGTAAGAAGATGTGCCACTACAGACAACATCCCTCAAGGGTAAAAGCTGTAAATGTCAAAGGGAGATATGCTCTGAAAAACAATATAAAGGTACTGATCGTTAATGTCCAAATAGTTAGAGAACACGGCCACAACAGAACTGTCTACATGTCAGCCATGAACACCTTTGGTCTCGCTGAATGGTTGGAGATGAGGATAGCAATTCAAGGATCCCGCTCAACTTTCAGGACCTATGTCGAACAAGAAATAAACAAGCAGATCGACTTGGTGTCCTCAGCGGTTGATATTCCTCGTCCTCCACCAATTCAAAAGAAGTGAGCTGCTCCAAAGAAGAAGACCCCTTCCTCTCCAGGCCCGACAATAAGAAACGAGACAGAGATTGAATTCTCTCCTGAAGCAGTTCTTGGCCCTGCCCCTGATCTCTCTGGACTTGACGTATCCCTACCTCCTGCTGAAACTTTCTTCCCTGGCAGAGTAATCATCAATCCTTATGGCATTTTCTTCTATGACTTCAATGGTCGTGAATGCTTTCAACGCATGTCTGAGTTATACAAAACTCCAATCGAACAACTCAGAGATTTACTGTAACACCCTAAAATCAGGGCTAATTTAAACCTCAACTTTATAACAAGATTTCAACATAAACCTTATAAACTTTATACATAAACAGATAATTAACTATGAGGGTCATAATTACAAATATAAAATTCTTCAAATATCCTATTAATCTAATCATGTCACTATAATCAGATTAACTAGGTTATCTAAGCAATCTATCAAAAACCTCCTCGTTCATTAACTTCTCTGCTAATCCAAAAGCTCTCGTCCCACATCCCTTTTTACTTCCCGGAGCTAGTACCTGGTAAGAAAACATTATTTGAAACGATTAGGCTAATGCCTAGTGAGAACATTCAGTTTCAAAATAATATTTATACAAATCAATGTAAACAAGGCATAACAAACCTGGTTTACCCTTTTTCTTACCACACGAGTAACCATCTTTCGATAACGGGGTTAAACCCGGTTTCATGACTACGACCTGACACTAAGTTAAGTCATTTCTCATGTTCCAGAGCCCACACTACGAATCTTCACTGATTCTAGATTAATGCTCTTATCCAATAAATCGCAATATACACATGCCCATTTCTTGGAAAGGAAATAGAGATTACAATATACACATGCCAATCCCTTCTTTTCCTTAGAAATCGTAAATTACGTTTATTCCACGATTTCTCACACACATCGGAATAACGAATAATCTTCATCTACTCCATGTGTTCATAACCACTAGTGCCTATGGATCCATTACACTTACTACACACCTGCCTAGTATCAAACTAGAACATTCTTTAAGCCTAACACACTACCATTCAACTGTAAATATGTTCAAGCTACTAGGATTGTATTTCAATTCCTAAATCGTACCCTTTCAGAAGTCAGCAAAACTTAAAATTACCGGGTACTAAAAAATGGCCGGACAACACAACTTTCCGGACACCTTAAACTATCCGGATAACACAACTTTCCGGATACCCACAACTTACCGGATACCTAAGCTTTCCGGATATACAACTTTCCGAATACAATACTTACCGGATACATATTTAATCCGGATGACATCCAAAAACTAAATAATCCGGATACCGTGGTAACTATAAAAATAACAACTTACCGGGTAACTTTGGTTTTGTTCGGAAACCATCATACAGGGATTTCCGGATACTATCATTTTATCCGGAAACCGAACCTGCATTTCAAAATCTCGATCCAGATTCATGTCTGTTTCATTCAGCTTATTATAAACCAATCCATTCAGTCCCAAAACAGTTTATACAGATATATTAAGGTTTAATATAACAGAAAACATTGATTTGTACAAAAATGAATGAACTCACCTTTGTTTTATAAAACCCACTTCTCTTCACAAACAAACTGCAAATCAGAACAGTACCTATATGAAATTAGCTTATGTTATGGATATCATCTTGCTACTGGAATTCAAATCTACAAAACCCTTTGTATTCTTACCAAGATTTCAGCTTGATTTCCTCTTCTTCTTTCCCTTTTCTTTCTCTTTTCTTTCTCTTCTTCTTTCTTTCTTCTTTCTCTCTTCTTTCTCTCTCTTTCTCAACCGACTCAGCCAAAATGATTCAGATATTTTCCCAAACAACCCAACTTTATCTAATCCCAACTTTCTAAAATGACCAAACACACCCTTAAATTTCAACTTTCCAAAAATAGCCTTTAAACTTTGATCACTTGTATTTTTAACCCCATTGAATTATATAATTACAAAATAATCCAAGGCTTAAACCAAAGTACAAATAGACCCCTATTCATATTAAAATAATATTAAGGAAAATTCGGGGTGTTATAATACTCCCCAACTTGAAAATGATTTCGTCCCCGAAATCAAAGTTAGGTAAACAAGTGAGGATATCTAATCTTCATATCCTCCTCCGACTCTAAAGTCACATTAGCACCTCGATGGTGTTTCCATTGTACCTTACATAACTACTTCCTTATTATTACGTAATTTTCTAACCGATCTTTCCAAAATTGCCTCCGGTTCTTCCACACAACGACTCTTCACATCCATTATTACCTTAGTAAATGGAATCACATCCTACCAACATAAAGTATGTCATATATTCATTTCAATTTCTAGTCTTGTATACTTAATCACAGATAAAAGTCCAGAAAAACAAGGACTCGGTTTTCCACATCTTCTGGATCTTACATCCTTCAACATTACCCGCTCCCCAACTTGAAAACGACCTAAAATTTTATCAGTCTCCTTTGGTTATTAATTCAAATCCTATTACCGGGCAAAGTTATCCGCAAATGAATTAAGACACGGTTATTAGGAGACAAATTAATCTCGAATCGGATTAGGTCACTATTACCATTGAATTTAAGCTTATGACTTAAATCAATAATGGGATTTGACTACCCATAATATCTTCCATTTGATACCGGTTTATTGTCATGAACACATCATAATACTAGTAAATTACGTCTGAGAATTTCAACTTACTAACCAAATGTCACGAATTCGTCGTGCAATATTAAAACTCTTTTATATGCATAACATCGTCATCTACCGGTTTGGCTATTTTGAATATCACCACTCCCGTGCCCCAAGTATTGAGCCTATTCAAAGTTAATTCAATAATTCAAACTCAATAAGTCAAATCAATAAGTAACCATTTAAAACAAGACTAATAAAATCTTTGAGGATTTCAATTCATATAATCGGCCATAAATCTTAAAACATACCGGTAATGGTTCAAATTTCTTAAATTCACAAATCGTTAAACCAAACATCACATAAAACATAAAAGAACCTCGTATGACTACATTCTTAGGTCCGATCTTTCTATCATTGCTTCCCCACGTTAGCTTAGAGCACCACCCTCCAACATTACTTGCCTCTTTCTCCTAACCTTTCCACATGCTGATAACAGTTTCTCATTATTATACATAACCAAATAGTTGCACCAAAATTCTAACTTAAGGCATTCAAACAAGTCATCTTGAAACGACACCATCGTTCGTAGTTACTACACATTCTTTGATCTTCAACTAACACCTTCTCGGATAATTCTTTTACACGTAAGAAGCAACTCACATTCCTTAAGGATTTTGCATCTACTACACCACATCTTGACTAACACACCCATCATCTTCTTTTAACTTCCAATGATTCCAAAATATACTTACTTAGCGATTCACACAACCAAAAACACTTTGGATAAACACCCACTACCGCTCCGATATTCTATTCCGATATTAGCCATATCACCACGCCATCTTACAAACCACATGCTCCAACAATTTTATTGACAAATAGTACACTTCATCCGACATCCCCGAAAAGACTTCCATCTGACGCTTCCTCTTTCTAACATCATATTACATACTGGTTGACACGTTTATCTTGGCAATTGATGCCACTACTCGTCCGTACATTCTCCACCCATTACATCTCACAGCAGACCAGATCTCTCATGGTCATTCGTACACCATTCAAACTTACCTTCATGTTCTCCCGCATAATTAACCGAGTCTATTTCACTACTTTATCCCTCCCCAACTTTAGTTGAACCACAACTTACGAGTTTCTAATTAACTCAAACTTACTCGTTTCTTGCTAGCTCTTTGTAATTCCAAACCATTACATAAACAGGGCACATTCCCTCACAGATCGACATATTCTATACACTCACTTCATTCGTGCCTAATACTTCATCCCTTACAAACCAACTACCTCGTAAGTAAAACGCTTATTTAAAACAACAGTCTTTCACTATCCTAACACCCCTACAAGGTGGTTCTTCAACTTTCAACCTTCTGATCCAAAACTTCAGCCTCATACACCTTACACAGCTGCCAACTTTAACGTCAATAGTCGACCTGTTGATACTTCCTTAACCTATTCTTCAACAAGGGTCCCTAACTGAACCTAATCCTTTCAACATATCATAATCCAATTCACATTCCATCGTCTTCATATCAAACTTACTCGTGCAACGTTAATATCACAAGATCACCTTAAAATTCTTATTTGACGTCGAGGATATTTCATTCCTACTTCAGCACACTACGTCATAACGAGTTGCTAATACCAACACATTGATGACTTCTAGTCTTTCCTCGGGATACAATCATCCTTTGACAACCGTATTTCCGTCATCGAACAAAGGTACCGACCCTCGTACAACCGGCACTAAAATATACTTCCGATTCCTTCATTACCCACCTTTCTTATGGAGCATGAATACTCAAAATTTACTTTTTGCACAAATCCATAGACTAGAATTGGAATTAGGAAATTACCTGATAAATTTAATGTAAAATCAGATTATAATTCCACGTCCCCTTCCAAATAATGATCAATGGTAATTTTCCTTCTTCAATTGCTATGGAATTCAATCTTTCCTTTTTCTCTTCTTGAACTTTCTTGTATACTTTCCAATCACCTACTGTCTTTTGGGCTCTTAGGTTCAAGAAATAATTAATGTCAAAATAGTCTTACCAATTTGTACACGTTCACTAACTAAACGGAATAAGTAGATAATAATTAAGTTATCCTACTTTCACTCAGGAATTTCCAAAGTTTGTAAACTTTCATTTGCTAGGTCAACTTGCAAAGTATCTTCCGAAAATAGTAACTGGTATAGCTAACTTTTAACAAAAGATTGTAATACAAAGATAAGTTAGTACCACTATCACATAATATATATATATATATATATATATATATCCATATATAGAATTAATAAAGACTATATCATGACTACATCCGTCCTTTCCTTAACGTCTTCCACCATTATGTGAAACATTCAACCCATTGATGTTGGAGTGTTGGGTTTCTTATCTTTCAATCTTGGGCAATCCCTCCGATAATGACCAAGCTTCTTACATTCATAGCAAGTCGACCCTTGAATATGGCAGTTTTTAATCTTGTGGCCAACTTCTCCGCACTTAAAGCATTTCACATACAATTTGGTTTCTTGACGGGATTCAATATAATGACTCTTAGCAAAAGTTTCCGACTTCTGGCAAGGTTCTGATCTATCCTTCCACTTTCTTTTCTCTCCCACTTGAGTTATTTCAACTCTATTTCCAGTATACACTTCTTCTGTTCTATCATTAGTATTCGACACTGGATTAACATGTGGAATTACAACACCGGTACTCACCTCTGATCTTTGTAAGTCATCGATACGATCATTCAACATTTTTGTAAACATCTCCTGTTGTTGAGTCAATGCAACATTCATGACTCGCATCACGTTTTCCATTATACGGGACTCCATATTAGACTATGTTGTCACCGAATCAGAAATACCGACATTAAGTCGATAAGTTTGACTTCCTTCTCCTCCCTTGATAAGTAACCTTGATAGATTTTCATTAACTTCACCTCTTTCAGATTGACCTTCCGCAATTTCGTTTGTCACACGAGCCTCCAAAGAAGTAGAAGGCTTAATTGGTGTATTAACCATTGAATTCTGGTAAGCACAAAAGATAACCATAAGAAATGGTTACACATAACTAGATATGCGAAACGTACTTTACCGTTCATTAGTCATTGTAACAATTTAGAAACAAGTATGCTTGTGTAATAATATATTCATAATAACAGTAGCTAATTGAAATTGTGAATATATCATACATGAGAATCCTCATTATCATTGTTACAGTACCAATTTCACTTATTTCCGTCGACTCTAAGACTATCCCGTCTTAGTATACTTAGTTCACGAATCATAACTTAATTCATCTCAGCTTAAGTCTACGTATCTCATTAGCATACTTAGTTCACTTAAACTAATGCTCTGATACCATATTGTAACACCCTAAAATCAGGGCTAATTTAAACCTCAACTTTATAACAAGATTTCAACATAAACCTTATAAACGTTATACATAAACAAAGAATTAACTATGAGGGTCATAATTACAAATATAGAAATCTTCAAATATCCTATTAATCTAATCATGTCACTATAATCAGATTAACTAGGTTATCTAAGCAATCTATCAAAAACCTCCCCGTTCATTAACTTCTCTGCAAATCCAAAAGCTCTCGTCCCACATCCCTTTTTACTTCCCGGGGCTAGTACCTGGTAAGAAAACATTATTTGAAACGATTAGGCTAATTCCTAGTGAGAACATTCAGTTTCAAAATAATATTTATACAAATCAATGTAAACAAGGCATAACAAACCTGGTTTACCCTTTTTCTTACCACACACGTAACCATCTTTCGATAACGGGGTTAAACCCGATTCCATGACTACGACCTGACACTAAGTTCAGTCATTTCTCTTGTTCCAGAGCCCACACTATGAATCTTCACTGATTCTAGATTAATGCTCTTATCCAATAAATCGCAATATACACATGCCCATTTCTTGGAAAGGATATAGAGATTACAATATACACATGCCAATCCCTACGTTTCCTTAGAAATCGGAAATTACGTTTATTCCACGATTTCTCACACACATCGGAATAATGAATAATCTTCATCTATTCCACGTGTTCATAACCACTAGTGCCTATGGAACCATTACACTTACTACACACCTGCCTAGTATCAAAGTAGAACAGTCTTTAAGCCTAACACACTATCATTCGACTGTAAATATGTTAAAGCTACTAGGATTGTATTTCAATTCCTAAATCGTACCCTTTCAGAAGTCAGCAAAACTTAAAGTTACCGGGTACTCAAAAATGACCGGACAACACAACTTTCTGGACACCTTAAACTATCCGGATAACACAACTTTCCGGATACCCACAACTTACCAGATACCTAAGCTTTCCGGATATACAACTTTCCGAATACAATACTTACCGGATACATATTTAATCCGGATGACATCCGGAAACTAAATAATCCGTATACCGTCCGGTAACTATAAAAATAACAACTTACCGGGTAACTTTGGTTTTGTCCGGAAACCTTCATACAGGGGTTTCCGGATACTATCATTTTATCCGGAGACCGCAACCTACAGTTCAAAATCTCGATTCAGATTCATGTCTGTTTCATTCAGCTTATTCTAAACCAATCCATTCAGTCCCAAAACAGTTTATACAGATATATTAAGGTTTAATATAACAGAAAACATTGATTTGTACAAAAATGAATGAACTCACATTTGTTTTATAAAACCCACTTCTCTTCACAAACAAACTCCAAATCAGAATAGTACCTAGATGAAATTAGCTTATGTTATGGATATCATCTTCCTACTGGAATTCAAATCTACAAAACCCTTTGTATTCTTACCAAGATTTTAGCTTGATTTCTTCTTCTTTCCCTTTTCTTTCTCTTTTCTTTATCTTCTTCTTTCTTTCTTCTTTGTCTCTTCTTTCTCTCTCTTTCTCAACCGACTCAGCCAAAATGATTCAGATATTTTCCCAAATAACCCAACTTTATCTAATCCCAACTTTCTAAAATGACCAAACACACCCTTAAATTTCAACTTTCCAAAAATAGCCTTTAAACTTTGATCACTTGTATTTTTAACCCCATTGAATTATATAATTACAAAACAATCCAAGGCTTAAACCAAAGTACAAATAGACCCCTATTCACATTAAAATAATATTAAGGAAAATTCGGGGTGTTACATTTACTATACTGGTGCGAGTACAAACAAAGTCTCGTCGGACAACTCCTGAAACCCCACATCTATCGCGAAGCAAAGAAAAGAAGGGAACAGGGAGTCACTGTCCCTGACTGGATGATTCCAGAGACTGTCACTCTTGACGAACTCGTCAAGAAAGAACCTGGTTTGCTGATAGGACCCCTTGTAATTCTTCTATCTTTATCAGCTTGTATCTTTTGTACTTGTAATTTAATTTGTTGTACTTGTAATTTTTCCACTTCCCTCTGTAACTTATATAAAGTTTAAAGAAAAATTTCAGCAAATGTACTTTACTCCATCAGTACTTAAAAGATCCCCGAAAACAGTAAATGGGACAAATATTTTATGAGTTCTTTTTATCTTTATGTTTTCATACTTAGCAATTTTCTTTTGTTGCTATGTCATAATCAAATAGGGGGAGATTGTTGATCCAAACCCTCAGTGATATGATAAAGACTCTCTGAGAACCACTTAATGAAAATTGTAAGTAGACAATATGTATTAGAGTTTCACTATCGCTGATAAGTACTATGTCTCTACAGTACCACTGATATGAAACTCATGCTCTTTAAATTACACATTCAGCGATACTGTTCATCAATGAGACCTGAGCATGTTCAGTCTTGTTGATGATCGCTGATAATCTTAGTTGTTTACTTATGATCCCTGAAGACAAGTTTCACGTTAACTACGTTCTACGTTGAAGTCGAAGATCAAGCCAGAGAACCAGCGACAAGTCTACTAATGAATTGATGCGGATATCAGCGAAGCCAAGACCTGTCCACTCAATGTGAAGTTTCAAGTAGAAAACTTCAGCGAATACTGAACTTTATCAATCACTGATAAAGAACTATTCAGCGAACGCTGATCATGAAGTTTCCTCTACAAGTTACTTTTGTCTTACCCCCTTGCACGTCTCCATAGAAATGTCAGAATGGACATCCCTTTTGTCCATAATCGTACAACCAACTCTGATTCTACACTGTTCATCATACGACTACTAGGTTGTCTACAAAGGTCAAACCATGCAACCAATCAGTTGCTGCCACGTGTAAAGTTGTACTGATATGCATTAAATGCATGTAGTATATAAAGGAAACCCTACTTCAGAAATGAAGCGCTCGGCCATCTCCTTCTTACTATTTCTGGGTGTTAGAATATTAGTCTTTAATATTCTTATCTCCTTTCTATCTTATTTCTAGTGCAATAAATCTTAGTGATTCTCTTAACTTGTTTAGATTAAGTTTATTCCTTAATCTTGTTCCACAACAAGTTGTAAATTGTTTGATACATATCAATAAAAAATTTAGAAAAGTAAAATCTGTGTGTTTGTATTCAACCCCCCCCCCCCCTTCTACAAACTTGTATAACCCCTCCGGGACCAACATCAGTGATAATTGTACATCAGTGATAACTGAGTCTGTTCAGCTGTACTGATGATCACTGATTAATTCATCTGTAAACAATGTTGTGTGTAATCTCTGAAGACAAGTTTCGCGACAAAGGAGTTCATCGATGAATCGAAGACAAGGCTGATGAACAAGTGACAAGTCTACTAATGATCTGATGTGGATATCAGTGAAACCAAGACAAGTCCAAAACACGCGATATTTCAAGTAGAAGACTTCAGCGACAGCTGACTTACATCAGGTCTCACTGATGGAAGATCAACTCAGCGATCGCTGATCATGAAGCTTACTCTACAAGAAATGTTTGTCTTATCCTCTTGCACACTTTTGTACAATTTCTCAGAAGGAAATACCTTTGTCCAGGATCGTACAAACCACTCTGCCACTACACTATTCACCATACGGCCAAAAGCATGTTTGCAAAAGTCAGAAGCATGTTCCCAACCAAATGATGACACGTGTAAAGTCCTCCTGGCATGCATTAAATGCATGTAGTATAAATAGGAGGAATGCTCCTTCAGTTTGAAGGTGGTCATCCCTGAAACTATTTAGTGCCTTAGAAAACTATCCTTAATTTTCTTTGTTCTTTTCTCTCTATTACTTAGTGCAAGAAACCTGTGTGATTCTCATAGTTTGTTTTGATTAGGTCTTGTACTTAATCTTATTTCGCAACAAACTGTAAATTGTTTGATTTATCAATAAACAATTAGAAAGATAAAAATCTTGTGTGTTTGTATTCAACCCCCCTTTCTACAAACTTAATACTTGTATAACCCTTCGGGACCAACAACACTGTTTTCATGAAAAGCTTCGAACAAAACAAAACTCTCTGTCGAATTCAAAATTTTCAAAAACAAGATTTTGTTAATGAAATTCAAAAGTTTAAATTTGATTATGTTTCAAAACAAGTGGAAACGATTTGTGTAAACAAGTTTATCCAAAACACAAACAAAATTTCATATTCTTGAAAAAAAAAATCAATAAAATCTCAAAACCGAAAAATTCTTCAATTTTTATTCAAAAATTGACGAAAAATCTACGAATCGATGCACAAATTCACTCTGTTAGGATCTGATACCAATGGTGAGTTCAAGTAGCAATGGATTTAGCAATGGAAACTTGTATAGATGGAGAGGAAGATACAATAAGTGAACGAGATCTACCTTCTCTCTACAATCTCTCTTTAAGCATCTCTCTACAAGTCTCTCTCTCTCTAGTTACATAGATTTTGACCTTTAACAACTAATACAAGACCTTTGACTTAAATCCTCTGATGAATTGGAGGATCCTCTGTTTGTCATGATTCATCAAGAATAGCTTAGTAAAGTCAGGAGTTTCATCTTTGATATGGATCAGTAGATTCACTTCTTGCTGATTTCGGTACGTTTTCGATTTTGCCGAACAAATTTAGTATGACTTAGCTATTACAAAGAACCATTTTATCTAAGTACAAAAGGATATATTTCTAAAGATTTAAAAGAAGATCGAGAGGTCATCTTCAAATCATTGGTGAACCAACAGGCTGCAACATACCACCACACCATGGTTTGCTGATGTTTGCCCTAAGTTCTTTCATTATAAAGTATTGTAAAAAGAATACATGTCATGGACCAAGAGGACTTTGCATCAGAAACAGGTTAAACTAGCCTTGTAAAACATTATGTTGATCCAAACTCTCTCAGTGATTTGACGACGACCCTTGGAATACTTAGTGAAAATTGCAGTTAACATCTGTATGTATTAGTGTTTCGCCATCAACGATTATATACTGAGTTTGTTTAGTATCGCTGATGACTTCTAATGTAATAGTGTTAGATGTAATCCCTGAAGACAAGCCTCGCGACTAAAGAGTTCGTCACTGACATCGAAGACAACGATGATGAACAAAGATAAGTCTACTCATGATCTGATACGGATATTAGTGAAACCAACACAAGTCTACACACGCGCTACAATTCAAGAACAAGGCTTCAGCGATAGCTGACTTACATCAGGACTCATTGGTGGAAGATCTCATCAGCGATCGTTGATCATGAAGCTTGTGCTTCAAGAATTGTTTTTCTTATCCACTTACACAAAAGTAAGAAGGTACAGAAGGAATATTGCTTTTGTCCATAATCGTACAACCACTCTACCACCTACATTGTTCACCATGCGGTACAAAGCATGTCTTTGATAAATGTCAGAAGCATGCGCCCAATGAGAAGTTGACACGTGTAAAGTACTCTGGCCATGCATTTAATGCATATGGTATAAAAAGGAGAAATACCCCTTCATTTCGAAGGATCCCCCTGATCTACTTAGTGCTCGTAGAAAACCATTGTTTTTCTACATATGCTTTATCTCTAGTTTCTTAGTGCAAAAAATCTTTATGATTCTCAATTTGTTTAGATTAGGTTATACTTAATTTTATTCCGCAACAAACTGTAAATTGTAATTTTATTTATCAATAAACAATTTAGAAAAGTAAAAATTTGTGTTTGTATTCAACCACCCCTTCTACATACTATCACCCTTGTAGAACCCCTTCGGGACCAACAAGTGGTATTAGAGCAGATTGTTTAATCTCATAAACAAGATCTTGCTTATATTTCTCGTCCTTGCTATTATTCAAGTGGCATTCAACTCAAACACAAACTATATTTATAATGGTTCTCTTGCAAAACCTCCTTGATTCAGCAAAGATAACTTTAATCTTTGGAAAATCGAATGATGCTCTTTCTTGAAGGTATAGACCCTACTAGGCCTTACTATGTTGAAAATGGACCCCATGTTCCATTTATCATAGCTCCTGTAATTCCTGCCACTGCTACTACTGAAGCCATACCTGAAAGGGAGATTATCAAAGAACACTATAAATGGTCTGATGAAGACAAGAAGAAGGTATCCATTGATACAAAAGCCAGATCAGTAATATCTATGGCTCTCCCTGATGATGGTTATCACTCAGTAATGAACCTTAAAACGTCTAAAGCCATGTGGAACACAATATGTGTTCAATATGAAGGTACATCTGAAGCACAAGAGTCCAGAAAGATAAATCTGGTAAGACAATACGAAAGTTTCATTTGTGGAAAGAATGAATCTTTGTCTGAGGTACACCAACGTTTTAATCTCTTATTAATTGATTTAAGAACTGTTGGTAGGACCTACTCTAATTCTGAGACCCTGCCAAAATTCTTAGAATGTATTCCTGAAAGTTGGGACAGTTATACCATGTGTCTTAAACTTTCAAAGGATCTTAAAGATATTTCCTTAAGCACTCTTTATGGTATTCTGCTTAATCATGAGCAATCAAGTCACCATAAGAAGAATCTTGTAAAAGATTCAAAAGATTTTAAAAGCACTCTTGTTGCTTTAGACTCCTTAGAGATGATACCCTCTCAACGATCCACTGTTAATATCACTGAGATGGAATCAGACTCTGATGACTTATCAGGAACTGACATGTCAGAACTTGATAAGTCCCTTGCTTACTTCACAAATTCCTGTAGGAGATTTGCAAGTATGAGTAATTTAAGAAGAAGTAAACCTCTTGCTATCACTAACAAGCCAAAATCAACTCCTGTTGATAAGGCAACTGCTATTTGTTATAACTGTGAAAAGAAATGACACTTTTCTAGTGAAAATGCAGGTCAAAGAAAGTATTCAAACCGTCTTCATCCTCTAAACCCAGAGATGACAAGTTCCTCAAGTTGAAAGAAAAATATCTGAAGTTGAAAAACTTCAAGCAAAAAGGTAAAGGCCTCATCGCTGAAGAACATGATTGACCTGATTCTGATGAAGAATCAAATTCTGATGAAGAAGATGTGGCCAACCTCTGTCTAATGGCCCAAATCTAAGGAGTAAAGGAAGAAAACGCTGATACATCTTCTACCTCTTCCACTTCTCAGGTATCTATCTCTTCTGACCCAGCTCTCATTGAAGTTGATAGACGTCGCGCTATCGATTCTCTGATAGTTGATTTATATAATGCCCTGAATGGAAAAACACAAGTTTAACAACAAAATCTTGATTTAACTGAACAGCTTAAAAAATGTCATTTAAAGATCCAAGAACTATCTAATATTGAGAAATTTTTAAAAGATCAGGTTTATGTAAATGAACTAATAAGCATTGAGCGAGAACAAGCTATCGCTGTACTGAAACCTAAAAAGGCTACTGTTGACGGATGGTGCAAATCCTCAGCAATAATCATTGAGATAATCGGTGCTCAGATCCCTGTCGAAGACAGAAGTGGTCTTGGTTTCAATTCTGATAAAGTTGAACCAACCAAAGATCGTTCCCTGCTTAAGTTTGGAATGTTTTTCTCTTCCATCATTGACACCTCATCATCTTAGTGCTTTTCTTCTACTATTCCTATCCCTGAGGAAGCTCCAATGAATCCCAAACTCAAGGAGAAAGAAAAATCTATTTTCCAAGTTCCTCAGAAGGGTACCAAAGTGCCTAAGCTGAAGAAGAACAAGTGAAAACCTTCAGCTAGTCAACCATCAACCTCTAAATCTAAGGTACCTGAACATATTCAAATATCAACTCCCAGATTAAAGGTTGAAGTAAAGGCTAAAGAAATGTAAAGAACCTAAAGTTCCTCCGATATCTGATGCTAAAGGCATTCTTGGTATAGGCACTGCTCATTTAAAGCTTTCAAATAATTATACATATGGTCCTAAAGCTACTTTCAGCAATAGGAAATGCTATCACTGTGGACTTACCGATCATATTGCTAGTAAGTGCCCCCCCCCCCCTCCGGCCACCAAAGCTGAGAAATCAGCTAAGGTGAAGATGACTGCCTCCAAGGCAAAGAAGATCACCAAAGATGAAAAATCTGCCAAAGAGAAAAATACCACTAAGGTTAAGAAATTAAGCAAAGTGAAGGTTACCACTGACGCTAAAACATCAGATGCTGTGAAGATCGATGATCCTTCCACTTCACTAACACTTGTGGACCCATAGTAAAGTGGGTACCAATTCAAACGTAATATTCCTTATGATTGCAGGTTTCGAAGGGTATCTGGTATCTTGATAGTGGATGCTCTAGACACATGACTGAAGAAAAGAACCTGCTCTCCAAATACAAGGAAGAAAAAGTCCCCTCAGTAACCTTTGGTGGAAATGGGAAAGGCTATGCCAGAGGGTTTGGTGTACTCACTAATGGTACAACTACCTTTAGAAGAGTCGCTTACATAGAAGGACTGAAGAACACTCTTCTTAGCATCAGTCAGCTATGTGATAAAGACTACAAAGTATGCTTTACTAAGAAAGCATGTTCTGTCATTGATAAAAAGGGAAAACTTTCTCTCAGCGATTATCGTCTTGAAAATGTTTATGTCATAAACATGGACTTCTAAACCACTGAGAAGATCTATTTTCTATCCAAAGCCTCGTCATATGTTAACTGGCTATGGCATAAGAGGCTCTCTCATCTTAACTTCAAAACGCGGAATACTCTCTCTTCAAAAGAACTAGTCAATGGTTTACCTCAACACTCATACGCTAAAGAATCTCTTTGCTCGGCGTGTGAAAATGAAAGAAAACCAAAGCTAGTTTCAAATCAAAGAAAGTGTCATCAGTGACAACTCCTCTTTAACTCGTTGGAAAAGAAATACACTCTTGTCATAGTAGATGAATTCTCTCATTATACCTAGGTGATGTTTCTTCGATCTGAGAGTGACACTCCACATGATATCATTTCATTTGTAAGAAAAATGGAAGTTTTGAACAGTATGGTGGTTCGCTAAATAAGGAGTGATCATGGAACTGAATTAAAAAAATGTTCTCTTGATAACTTCTTTGACAGTAAGGGGATATCTCACAACTTCTCAGCAGTGAGAACACCTCAGCAAAACGGAATCGCTGAAAGAAGAAATAGAACGATCATTGAAGCTGATCGATCTATGCTCAGTGATTCTCATCTTCCAGCTCAATTCTTGGCAGAAGTTGTCAACACTACCTGTTTCACTCAAAGTAGGTCGCTGATTGTTAAAAAAATCAAGAAAACTGCCTATGAATTTTCTATGGGAGAAATCCATCTATCAGCTTTCTTCATATCATTGGTTGTCAGTGCTACATCTTAAACAACAGAGATACTCTTGGAAAGTTCGATCCCAAAGCTGACGATAGAATATTTCTTGGATAATCCTCAGTGTCCAAAGCCTTCAGAGACTTCAATAAGAGAAGACAAATTGTTGAAGAAACCATCCATGTCACCTTTGATGAATCCCGATCAGCAAATTCTAAACCCACTGCTGAAAACAAAGAATTGAATTAGTGGATGTTTTCTCATTATAGGGAACCAAAAGCTTATTTCAATTCTAATCCCCAGGTTAACAACCCAATCATTGATGATGATCCTATCATTATTCCTAGCATGCAAACAAGTGAAGCTGAATCATCCTCTTAGGTACCAGTTGTTCCCTTAAACACTTTGCCTCCTTCTGAGCCCTTAGTTTCTGAAAACCCATCCACTTCTCCTTGGCAATCAGTAAATGAAATAATATGTGAACCTCAGCAGTTGATGCCAGATATTCTTGACATACCAGATATGCTAGAGATGCCTGATATACCTAAAACTCATATCGCTGAAGCTTCTTCTTCAGCAACCCCAGAAATCCACTCAGAGCCAGAATTTCAAGCTCCAGCGCAGAGATGGACAATGAATCATCCCATTGAACAAATTCTAGGTGATCCAAACGCAGATATTCAAACTCGACGAAGTTTGGGTAACATTTGTCTCTTTGTAAATTTCATATCGCTGATTAAACCTAAAAAGACCGATGATGCCCTCAGAGATCTAAACTGGGTCAGCGATATGCATGAAGAGCTGATTGAGTTTGAAAGAAACAAAGTTTGTAATCTCGTTTCCATACCATCTGATAAAACTATTTTAGGAACCAAGTGGGTGTATCGTAACAAGTTAAATGAACATGGGACTGTAACCTGAAACAAGGCTAGACTTGTTGCTCAGGGATACAGACAAGAGGAAGCCATAGATTATGATGAAACCTTTTCCCCTATGCCTAGGCTCGAAGCAATTCGATTATTCTTAGTTTATGCAATTCATAAGGACTTCAAAGTTCATCAAATTGATGCTAAGTCAGCATTCCTGAATGGAAAGCTGAATAAAGAAGTTTATGTTGAACAATCCCCAGGGTTCGCTGACCCTAAGCATCCAGAATATGTCTATAAATTGGATAAGGCCATCTATGGTTTATAACAAGCACCTTGTGCATGGTATGATACTTTATCTTCTTACCTTGTCGCTGAAAAATTTAAACGGGGAAAGATTGATAATATTTTGTTTTTCAAAAAGGTTAAAGGTCATATTATCCTTGTTCAAATATATGTCGAGGCCATTATATTTGAATCTTCTAACCCATCTAAGTGTACTCGATTCGCTAAACGAATGAAGAAATAATATAAGATGAGTATGATGAGTGAACTAACATACTTCCTTAGGCTTCAAATTAAGAAAAGATAATGGTACATTTATTCACCAAGGTAAGTATGTTAAAGATATGCTGAAAAGGTTTGATCTTACTCAAATATCAGCAATGAAAACTCATATGGCATCTTCGCTGACACTAAGAAAAAACACCACTAGAGCTGTCAGCTCCTAGGTAGAAAGTTGGTGAGCTGGACAAGAAAAAAGCAAAACAAAGTGTCCACCTCAACCGTTGAAGCTGAGTATGTAGCCGTTGGTAGTTGTTGTGCTCTGGTCTTATGGATGAGAAATCAGCTCATAGACTATGGCGTTCAGCTATCAAATATTCCTATCTATTGCGACAACACTAGTGTCATCGCTATAGAAAATAACTTCGTTCTACACTCAAAGACCAAACACATTGAAATCATATATCATTTTATCAGAGATCATGTGATGAATGGAGATATATAATTATATTTTATTACCACTGACTATCAGCTCGCTGATAGCTTTTCCAAACCTCTTGATGAAACAAGATTCAACTTTCTCATCAGTGAACGTAGAATGCTAAACCTTGAAGAATAACTCTTCAGCGGTGAAGTATTACGTCAGTAATTAAGGTTTTATATCTGACACTCATCTCCTTATCTCTGAGTAAATGTTCTCTAATAATCAGGTATGTTTTTTATCCTAACTCCCTAAAGTTTTCTTCAGCGAGACATTTTCCGAAAATCTCAAACTTAATCATTCACTTTCCTTAGATGATTAAAAGATTTTTTTTATAAAACTCATCACTAACATTTCTTATCAGTGATTCTTCTAAAAACAAAAACTTATCACTAACATTTCCTATCAGTGATATCTTGTGAAAAATGAAAAGACACTTTTTTGTGTGACGTCATTCTTGAGGATAACCCATGGCACGTATTTTCCTGACACACGTTCGTCCGTTACACTTCTTGACCAATCAACTTCGTAGGATGTATCCATGTAATGATGAAACTTTTCCCCGGTCATCATTCTTTCTCTCTCTTCTCTCCTAATAAACCACACTCATTTATTTTTCACTCTTTACGCGCAAAAACGCTCTAAGGCAAGAATACTCTGAACATTCAAGAACTTAAGAGCTCGAACACAAAAAATCTCAAGTTTCCAGGTTTTTCTTCTTAAATTCATGCTCATTGAAACCAAAAACCACTTTTTGATCTTTAATCTTTGCTAAATAAGATCAAAAACTTGTTTTTTTTCTCTAAAAATCATCTTCTTCATTATTTTTTCAAAAAGGTTTTTAAGGTTTAACACTTTTTACAATTTTCTACCTCATCTTCAATGTAAATTACCATTTTATTTCCCAAAAGGAAACTGGTAAACTACATCTTTCTACCATGTTTTCATCTTTTGAAAACTGGAAAAATCATTTTTACCATTTCTTTCCTAAAACGGAAAACTGGTAAAACTTCATTTTCTTATTCTTGGAAACTTTCTCTAAAAACTTCCATTAGAAGAAACTTTCTATTTTTCTTCTATTTGTTATTCTTCTACAAACACAAATGGCATCCCAAGCAACTACCCTCACCAAGTTAAAGAACGTAAGGTTTGAAATATCAGCAATCCAATTGACATCAACAACCATCGTGCATTGCTCACACCTTTTCCCACGTCCAAGACATCACCACGTCTCGAGGAAGCAGCTATTTTCCTCAAAAACTAGCCCATCTCTTACGCACTCACCGTTTACCCCCCCAACTCATAAGAACCTACTCCAACAGTTCTGGTACACTGCTGAGAGAGCTCAGAAGACTCTTCCATCAGGGAAGAAAGTGACGCTCATCGCCTTTGAGACCGAACATGGTGAGGGAATCATCACTCCATCAGGCATTCGCAAGTGCCTCAAACTCCCTGTCAGCAAGACATATACTAATACTCCCACTGACAAATAACTGTACTAGTTTCTTGACCTTGTGGACTACGAATGGGAAACCAAGCATAAGATCCCTGACCAGAAGCTGACGAAGATCCTAAAGGCAAAAATGCCTTCAGAGTTGAACTACCTTTTCGCTCACTTCATTCAAAGTATGGGTGAAAAGATAGGGTCAATAGACTAAGCGAGTCGGGTAGCTCTGGACATCGGCTACTTCGTCATCACTAGCAGAAATGTCGACTATGCCAGGATGATCTTTGATAACCTAATGGTCAAAGTGGAGAAGCCTGATAGGGAGGTAAAAGTTCTCTATGTTCGGTTTATATCAGTGCTTCTTCATAACTTTCTTTAAGAGTTGTACCCAACCGAGGGTGACTACCAGCTACCCAAACTTGGAGTACTTATCCTCTACGTGGATCAAGTTGCTAACGAGGTAAGTTTCTCAACCCTTCAACGCCTTCTTTCCTCCACTTCTTCTTCTACTTCTGTAACAATGCCTGTGGTACAACCCTTTGTGGCTTCCCAAACTGCAACAACTACCTCTGCTAAGAGGACACAATCTTCAGCCCCTCTTGTTCAATCTAAAAATACAAAGAGAACAACCAAGGAGAAACCACAGCCAACAACAACAACAACAATTTCAACATCAGGGATAGCCTCTTCACAAGCATCCCTTGACGACTTCGTGGTCCGTTACACCACATCTGCATCAACCACAACCGCCTAAACGATTCCTACAGTCGCTGATTCTACGATGTCTCCTACTGGATCAACTTCAGTGCCTTAAAGCACTGAAGGTGTAGTTGTTGGCACCGCCAGTGCTGCTCTAACACAAAGCACAGTCGTCTTTACAACACTTGTTTCTTCACCAACTCTCTCTTTGGTCAACACATCTACTGCACTAGCGACCTTTGTCGCTGACACTCGTGCGGCCCTTCTACAAAACCTTATGCGTTGTTTAGGAACTGGTGGTTTCCCTCTCGAGGACCAACAGATACCTGTGTCCCAGACTCCTCTCGAGGAGGACATAGAAGTCTATGGAGGAAATCAATTTAACTTCTTCAATACACTATCAGTTACATCATCTTCCCTACCCACTTTTTCATCAGTGTCTAAGCCCGAGCATGCCTGTGCTCAACCCTTTTTTCTTTTATAGGTCCTACTTTGGAGACGTTAAATACCTTCATCAAGGAGATCAACGATCATGTCGCCGCACTCTCCACTGACCTCAAGAATAATACAACACCCGTGAACTTTGCCGGCTCCTCGCTAAAACAACTCACCTCCTCCCTTTCCAATAAAGCTGAGAATTCTCAGCTATCAACTCTTCAGGAGGAAATGACAAAAATAAAGGCCAACGTTGTTGCCAACACCACCTCCCTTCAATCACTGAACACTTCTGTCACCGACCTGTGCTCTAAGGTCGAAGCAAATAACAGTTTGCTTGCTGATGTGCTTGCAGAGCTGAAAAAACATCCCATATCCCTTCTCCTTCCTTCACCGACAGTGATGTTGATCCATGGCAAATAATGATGTTGATTGCCCATGGAAAATTTTAGAGGAAACATGGGAGACTCCAGAAAAGCATGCAGAAGACCCTCCTCGTGTTCAGGGGGAGGAAACGAATAAGGATGATGATCCATCTTCCTCAACTGTTGCTGAGACTGTAGATATTCCCTCAGATGATGAGGAAGAAGAGGCTGAAGACCTCGAATTGGATGACTCCAAGAAATACTCTAGGGGTGCTGATGATGATGACGACGATGAAGATGAATCTGCAATATGGTTCAAACCAAAACCCATCAGCGCTTCTCTCAAATGAGTCGTAATAAACGAAGCAGGGGGAGAACTGCTGAGGAAACCCCATCAAAGAAGACATCCCATGGAAAGCAGAAAGCAATTTCTACCGAAGGAAATTTAAAAAATTTCTTTACTTCTGAGGGGGAGCAACCTTCTCAGGTATGTCTCTCCATCATCCCTTTCTCTGCTTCTATCCATGCCCATCTTCGACCTCTTATACACATTTAACATTTTCTCTATCTTTTCATTCCAAAATCTAACTGTTAGTCCCAGATGGCTAATAAGAACAAGAACAGGTATTGTAGAAGGGGGGTTGAATACAATACACATATTTTTTACTTTAATTAATTCTTTTATTGAAAATATTCAAATCAAGAATTACACATAGAACACTTAGATTGTTGCGGAAAGAACAGATAAAATCTATTCTAACAATCTTCACCAAGTAAACTGAAAACTAAACAACTTCTAAAACACAAAGATTGAAAACTATAAAGTTCAAGGAGAGAAAGGAGCAGAATGTCTTGAGCACATAGTAGTCTTTTTTTGAGTTCTTTTCTGCATGGAGAAGTCTTCATCTTTATATAGTGTCATGAGCATTTGATGCATGGGACACTTGTCACTTTGTTATTTGAAGGTCAGGTTTGACTCTCTAAAGTTGAGGTGTCTTTTCCTATGATGCTAAAAAGGTTTGATGGTGACAATATCTAAAAATGGGAAAAAGGACATATGAACCTTTTTCCTCCATACCCAGACATTTCTTCTTTGATGAGAAATCTATTTAGCAAAGACACAAGGGAGGATCCTCCGATTTGAGGATCCCATCGATTTGTCATGGACAAAGTAGGTGAGAGTCTTCTTAGGAAGGAGTCATGGGAGGATCCTCCTATTTTGAGGATCCCACCTATTTGTCATGGAAAAAATCGGTGAGATGGCAAAAATTACTTCTTATGATGAAATTCTTCTTAGCAAGGAGATAATGGAGGATTCTCCTGTTTGAGGATCTCACCGATTTGTCACGGAGAAAATCGGTGAGACAGCTTAGTTTGGGTTGAGAAGTCCATCTTCAATTCGCATTGGTTATTTTACAAAGAACCTAAAATTTCCCTAAGTATAAAAGATGTTTTTCAAAGAATGTAAATAGATCAGGAGGTCATCTTCAAATCTTTGATGACCCAACACTAACTCCTTTTTCTTGTTAATCAGCTAGTGCTCTACCCTGCTCGAGGGACCAACTGAAGAATCTCAACAAATAATCCTAGCAATCGCAGAAGATAATCCAATAATCCCAGTCTCTATCTTAGAGACTCGTGAAGAAGAAGAAGAAGAAGTGTTGAGACATCCAAAAAAACCCTCACGGCTAATCCAAAGGTCTGAGGATGATTTACTAAAAAGAAGATCAACATTAATCCATCAGCTAGAGAACCAAAGAATCCAACTCCATTCTCGACAAAGTGCTCAACCTGGTGATCTTGGATTATTGACCTCGGAAGAACGTGAATAATCTATCAGAGCTGAGCAAATGCATGTGGCCTACCAAAAGGATGCTCTCTATGCCCTTAAGGTAGCCCAAAACTCAGTCTCTAATAAGAAGCTAAAAAGGAACCCGACAAAGTCCAAGAGCAATTGCTGAAAGAAGTTGAGAAGGAAGCCCAAAAAGAAAAGGCCGTCAACGATTCAGAGTTAACTTGGTGCTGTGAGAAGATCGATCATCGATACCATACAAGAAGAATTACTGATGTAAACGTAATGGGAAAGAGCAAGAAGAATTCAGTGATGGTGACTATCCAAGTGATTAGAGAAGATGACTCGGCGCAAATAATGTTCATGTCTAAGCTGATGAACTTTGGTTCTGAAGAATGGTTAGAGATCAGAGATGCAATACAAAGATCCAAGTCCAAGTACAAAGCCTACATGAAAAGTTCTTGAACTTGCTCATCAACAGAGTCTCAGCGAAGGTGGATTTACCTCCTCCTCCTCTACCTCAGAACCAAAGATCGGCGAAGAAAAAAAGCATGCATCAATCTCTGAAGAACCTGCTCATCGAAATGAAACAAGGATAGAATTCTCAAGAGAATCAATGCTCTGACCACACCCTGATCTCTCAGCTCTTGACTTATCTCTGCCACCAATAGGACCCTTCAAACCTGGTCAAGTGATAGGGGTCCCTTTCGGAATCATCTTCTATGATTGGGATGGCATCCAACACTTTCAACAAGACTCAAAGATTCCCAACTTCCCAACCAATCATCTCAGAGATCTTATCTACTGGTGCAACATGTCAAGACCAAGTATCTTCATCAAAGCCCATATTCACAGAGAAGTTAAGCTCAAAAAGCAAAAGGGTAAAGAAGTACTTGGATGATCACTGAAGAAGACTCGCATGATGAATACATGTTCAAGGATGAACCCTTCTAGCTGATAGATTCCCTTTTTGTAATCTTGTAGTTTATCAGCTCCTTTAACTTTAGTACTTGTATAGTTTTTCTTTCACATATACTTTAAACTTTCAACTTCCCTTTGTAATCTTATTATGATTAAATGAAAGTCTTCAGTGAAAGTACTTTACTCCATCAATACTAAAACAGATCCCTTAAAATAGTAAATGGGGCACGCATCTATGAGTCCTCTTTATCCTGATGTTTTAACACTTAGCATAATTCTTTTGTTTCTTTGTCATCATCAAATAGGGGAAGATTGTTGATCCAAACTCTCTCAGTGATTTGACGACGATCCTTAGAATATACTAAGTGAAAATTGCATTTAACATCTGTATGTATTAGTGTTTTGCCATCAGCGATTACATACTTAGTCTGTTCAGTATCGTTGATGACTTCTAGTGTAATAGTGTTAGATGCAATCCTTGAAGTCAAGCCTCACGACTAAAGAGTTCATCGCTGACATCGAAGACAAAACTAATGAACACAGATAAGTCTACTCATGATCCGATGCAGATATCAGTGAAACCAAGACAAGTCTACACACGCGCGACAATTTAAGAACAAGGCTTCAACGATAGCTGACTTACATCAGGCCTCACTGATGGAAGATCTCATCAGCGATCGTTGTTCATGAAGCTTGTGCTTCAAGAATTGTTTGTCTTATCCTCTTGCACAAAAGTACGAAGGTACAGAAGGAAGTTTGCATTTGTCCATAATCGTACAACCACTCTGCCACCTACACTGTTCACCATGTGACCCAAAGCATGTCTTTGATAAAAGTCAGAAGCATGCGCCTAATGAGAAGCTGGCACGTGTAAAGTACTCCTGCCATGCATTCAATGCATATGGTATAAATAGGACAATACCCCCTTCATTTCGAAGGATCCCATGATATACTTAGTGCTCGTAGAAAATCATTGTTTTTCTACATATCCCTTCTCTCTAGTTTCTTAGTGCAAGAAATCTTTGTGATTCTCAAGTTTGTTAAGATTAGGTTATACTTAATCTTATTCCGCAACAAACTGTAAATTGTAATTTGATTTATCAATAAACAATTTAGAAAAAATAAAAATTTGTGTTTGTATTCAACCTTCTACAAACTATCACCCTTGTAGAACCCCTTCGGGACCAACACATTATGTGTCAAGCAAAGTATGCCTAACCAGAAGATCATCTCGGAAAGGCGAAGACTCTATCTACCTCAATACTAATTCTCTAGCAACAAGTCCAATATCTCTAAGTTTGATCTTCAAATCATAGCTAGCCACATCAGTATAAAGAGGTTATTTACACCTTTACAGGTGGATTCTTCCCATTGGCTAAAGGATTGACTTTCCTAATCCAAGCTATATAGAAATTCAAGTCTCGTAAGTTAATCGTTACTAGTTTCTTTCATCTACGTCTTGCTTATTAAAAGCATTTTTCGATTTTTCATTTTGGAAAAAGCTTTGATTGTGGGTTTACATTGGATCAAAAAATATTTCGTGGCACGTAGCAATTATCCAAAAAGTCGAATATGGTTTTCGTGAGTAAAACGTGCAAATCTTTCATTTGTGAAACATTACTTGGCGCACAAGTTTCTGAAGTCTATCTTGCTTTCACTTTTTAGTCTTTTAATTCATGCAATTTACATTATCGCATTTTACTTTCTGCAATTTAATTTATCGCACTTTACTTTCCGCAATTTACAATATTGCACTTTATTTCCCATAATTTAATTATCGTTATTTACATTTTCTTGCGATTTAATTTTAGTATTTTCTTAAAGAAGTCGTTAAGCTACAAGTTTCTTTTCTCAAATTCTAGTATTTGGATATTACACCATGCAATTTTCATCTCCGTTATTTAAATTTCCAGACTTTACATCTTTTGTAAAAAGAAACGGAGCAATGATTGGTTGACAACCTTAGCTTGGGTGTAAAGCAAAGTTGGGATTTAAACCAGTAAAAACGTAAAAATATGTATTGAATATAGCTTTGTCGTTATTTAAATCAGATTATCAAATATTTCATTGAATATTACATTATTTAACTGACGACTAATTATTTGTATGAAAATGTGCTAACTTTAATTGACGACTAATTATGTGTTAACGTATGTCCCTATAATATAGTTTTACCGATTACTTGTTTTTATCTTAACAAAGCTTTACACTATTTGCTTCTTTTTACAACTGTTTTTTCTTCGTGACAATCAAACATCCAACCAAAAAGATTTTTTTAAACTCGCCATCTGAGATTAGTTTTAAAGACTGAACTTTATGAGAAACTTTTACAAGTCTTTCTTTTTGGATCGATATTCGGTATTTTTACCCTCATTACATGGAGAGAGAAAAAAAAAGTAGATCAAGATGTATATACTTGACTTAAGATCTATTTGTATGTATTTTCACTAGAAGAAAATTTGTTAATTCGGTTGGAAATTACCGACGGACACAAACCATCGGTGAATAGTGACGGGATACCGACGAATTTTGGATTTTAGCGACGAAAAACTTTGCCATCGGTAAAAATACCCTTACGTAGGTAAGCCATCGGTAATAATATAGGTTTCCGATGGATTACCGACGAACCCTTTAATATTTTAATTTTGATTTACTTTTAATATAAATCCGTCGGTATTCCGGTAAATAATTGAAATATTTTTAAAAAAAAAATAGTAAATTATGTCGGTAATCCGTCACAAATCACCGACGGATTACCGACGGACACTTTAATATTTTAATTTTGGTTTATTTTTAATATAAATTCCGTTGGTGTTCCGTAGTAAATAATTAAAATATTTTTTTTTAAAATATTAAATTCCGTCGGTAATCCGTCACAAATCACCGACGGATTACCGACGGACGCTTTAATATTTTAATTTTGATTAATTTTTAATATATATTATGTCGGTAAATAATAAAAATATTAAATTCCGTCGGTAATCTGTCACTAATCACCGACGGAATACCGACAGATAACCCACGGTCGTCGGTAATCCGTCGGTAAGTGTTTCACCATAGTATATCAGTTCACTAACTGGGAAAGTAGATGGGGATGAAAGATGGATATAAAACCAAATTGTCCCTCATGACTAACTTATCCAACATTTCATTAACGATGTTAATTTGATAGATGAATGTGTTTTGTGGAACACCAAATAAAAACATATATAATGGATTTTAGGAACAAACCCTAGAAAAAAAAACACATTAGTTTAAACATATTTATCCAAAATGGTTGTATAAGATTTGGTGGATGTAAGCATCTAAACGATTCCATGGTTGTCCTACACACCTAACAAAGAACCTGCCCCCTTCGCCTTGACAAATGACAATGACTTCCAAAAATTCAAAGTCAACCATCTCATGCGCACAAGAACCTTTCTCTTTAAAGCAAACCCCTTCTAACCTATATATGCCTTTTATACTCTTCCATCTTTTTTATAGTTAAATTATGTATAGATAGAATAAAGAGTAAACTACACTTTTGGCCCTGTGGTTTAGTGTTTATAACACATTTGGTCCCTACAGTTTAAAAATTACACTTTAGCCACTACAGTTTGCTATTTCGGCCGGATTTGGTCCCTCGTCGTTAAGTCCGTTAAAAAATCTCGTTAGATGAGGGGTATTTTCGTCCTTTTCACTTTTACTTTATTTTTCTTTAATAAATAAATTGTAGGGACTAAATGTGTTATACCATAATTATATGTTTTTCTTGAATATTCATCTTCCCCAAGTAAACCTCAAGAACACCATGATATTGATGAACACCAAATCCAATCTCAAAAACATTTAGCAAATCCTAAATCAAACCCTAAATCCAAACAAACAAATTGTAATTTTTTTGTGAAATAAATTGTAATTTTTTTAATCGTCTTCAAGAAACTGCAAAACCAAACTTGAATCTGAAATCGAAACCTAGAGTGGTTGTTCGAGAAGTAGAGGAGGGTGGTTGTCCAGATCTCAAAAACCAGATCTGAAAATAACACACAGATTTGCTAGAATCAGATTCAAAAACAAAACTTGAATCTGAAATCAAAACCCAGATCTGTTAATAGATTCTCCACCATACCCCTTCACGTGACAATTGTCGGCCAAACTCCTCCCACCACCACACCGCCGGCAGCACAACGCCACCACAGCCAGTAACTTCTACCCACTGTCGACCATACCATCAACCATCGACCCTTTCTCTCACAGTTTGATTTCACAACCTCTTCTCCTTCCACAGCAAACCATCATCGCGACCACCGCTTCCTCTTAATAGATTCTCTTCCCTAATCGATGTTAGCCCTGCACATTCAGCCATCACCATCCTTTTTCACTCTCAATTTCACGCACTAACCACCCAGAAACGAGTGAAATGCGGGTCTGAGTTCTTCCCACCACCGATTTTCACAACCTGCACCCACAAATTCTCTCACCTCTCTGTCAATATTCATACAGCAGCGCACACCATTTCTTGATCGATTGCGCATCACAGCCCTAATTTCGTTCTGCCACTTATCTCCTTTTTCTTGAGCAGCCGCAACCTCTCGATTTCCACTGTAGCAACGCACCAGAACCCCTGTTCTCATCGATTTCAGACTTGATATTTTTAGGGTTTTCATTTAGATTTTGGGATCTGGGATTTGAAACAAATTTGGATTTATGATTTGTTAGTGTTCTTGGAATTGAAATTAAAATTTTGGATTGGATTTAGGGTTTGATTTAGGATTTGCTAAATGTTTTTGAGATTGGATTTGGCGTTCATCAATCATCATGGTGTTCTTGAGATTTACTTGGGGAAGATGAATATTCAAGAAAAACATATAATTATGGTATAACACATTTAGTCCCTACAGTTTATTTATTAAAGAAAAATAAAGTAAAAGTGAAAAATACGAAAATACCCCTCATCTAACGAGATTTTTTAACGGACTTAACGACGACGGACCAAATCCGGACGAAATAGCAAACTGTGGTGGTTAAAGTGTAATTTTTAAACTGTAGGGACCAAATGTGTTATAAACACTAAACCATAGGGACCAAAAGTGTAGTTTACTCTAGAATAAATTAAGATCATAAACATTTGTTCATTGTAAATTGGAGAAAAATAGTGTTTGGTATGTGTCACGATTGTTCAAATTTATCATAAATAATGAATATGAATATTTGTAAATAGTTCATGATAAATAATAGGGAATTTAATTAAAATACCCAAACTTTGACTTTGACTTACCAAAATACCCATTTTCTCTTTGATTTTACCAAAATACCCAAATCTTCCGCGGTGGGCCCCGCGATCGTGGGCTAGGGCCTACGTGTCACCCCTGTTGGGCCAAAGTGTCCCGCGGAGCCCCCCAACTATGCCCGCGGTGACACTTTTGGTCCCTCCCCGCGGCGGTTGCCCGCGATAGGCCTGCGGTGGGCAAAAAAATTACATTTTAGGTCATTTTTTGCACGAATCTTTGCATGTTTTTACTTTTTTTTTCCACAATTATTGTACTTTGAAGACCAATTTGTGGTTCAAATTCACTGGCTTGTTTCATCAATGTTGAATCATTGAACTTGGAATACCAATTTGTGGTTGCAATTTATGTTGGTTGTTTCATCAATGTTGCTTGTTTCATCCATAAATATTATTAGAATGCAATCCATAATTCACACCCATTCCATACTTCTTTCTTGCTTTCTTTCTTCAGTATTTTGTTTTTGAGATACTACTGAAAAAATGAGTTCATCTGTTGCAAAAGCTAAGCTATTTTTCTGTTTCGATGGTGAATGGGTGCAAGACAACAATGACTGGAATTTTGCTTATAAATCTATGCATGGTGTAAAATTGTCTGTAAACTATACTTATCAGAAGTTTGTTGCATACGCCATGCAAAAATGTGGAATCAACCCTTCTGCTATTTACAAGTTAGTGTTTAAGAATGGTGATGGGTTATTTCTGGAGTTATCCAACGATGGGGATATCTCTGGTTTTCTGCACTTTGCAGCCGAATCGGAAAGACCGCCATTACTTTTTATGTATGACGAATCCTCGGTGTGCGACGAAGACGATGACGACGGTGATGACGACGGTGACGACGACGAAGGTGATGACGACGCTGATGACGAAGACCTCCAAATGGAGCAGCCTGATTCTCAATTACAGCCGTCCCACGGCCCAACAATTCATTTGGATCATGCATATGGTCTTAACGACTGTATTCCTGATTATGTTCTGGAGACGCAACAACAACAACCACAAGAAGGACGTTGTGCTGGAGTTGCTGATGACGGAACCTATGTTTTCAAAACGGGTAATGTTGATATAGACAAATCAGATACCGATAGTGATGATCACGAAGAATATACCCCTAGTAATAAATCATTTAGTCAGTTAAATGACTATTTTGATATGCCCCCTATTCTTCCAGACCAGAATACCCATACACAAACCTACGAACCTACACCTTATAATCGCAGTTTAAGGTTAAAAGTAGGTCAGGTCGGACTTAAGTTCATGGAAGAGGGTTTCGAATGTCACACGCCGAGATCCGACAAAACCAGATACGAAGTTGAATGTGCGAGAGAAAACTGTAAGTGGAGGATGTACGCGATTCCCGCGGGAGAGAAAGGAGGGGCGTTACTTATTAGAAAGCTGCACAACGTACACACTTGTTCGAGGACGCAACTGAATACCAACCACAAACAAGCCACGAAAAGGACTTTGGGAACGATACTGAAAAGCAAATTTCTTGATGCTAGCAGGTCATTGCGTCCAAAGGACATCATGGACGATGTACACCAGCAGTTCGGCGTCACGATTGGTTACCACCAAGCTTGGCGTGCGCGATGCAGGGCACTGCTATTGGTGAGAGGTACGTTCGAGGAGTCGTATGAACGACTCCCAGCATATTTATATAATTTGCAGCTGCAGAATCCAGGTACTGTCACCCAGCTAAGGACCGATTCACATGGACGGTTTGAGATGTGCTTCGTGGCCCTTGGACCCGCGGTACGTATTTTAACACGTCATATGTTTACACATTATACACTATAACATTTACAAAGGGAAACCACCTACGTTTTTGCAGATCCGCACATTTGTGGCAAATCTGCATCGTGTCCTGGTAATAGACGCTACCCATTTAAAGGTCCCTTACTTGGGTATGATGTTTGTTAATGCCAAAAATCGCACCAAAGGGACAACTTAAGGTCGATGTGGACTTAATCAACTAACGAAGGGATCTTTCGACGAGACGTGCGACGAGGGAAAAAATAAATGAGACAAGGGATTTGATGACGCAGGAAAAACCTCAATCGAGGAAAAAACCTGCGGACGACAAGGGATGTCGTCGCTGCACTATGGTCACCAATCAAGGGCGATGTCCTTGGTACTGGTGTCGATCGTACGATGATTACAATACAAATGAAGGAAATACTTCAAAATGTAAAGTACAAGTGTTTAAATGTAAAAACAGGTGTTTGTCGCGTGTGAATACAAAGTGTGAACTTCTGGTCAAGGGCTGTTGTCGTGCGTTCGAGAGCGATACTTAAGCTTTCCTTCGAGTGTTCTTGAGTTCGCTGTGGGGTTCTGGCTTTCGATACTTGATCTCCAGAGTTTGAATGTTCTTTGCTATGAGTTTGGATGATTTTCTCTGCTGTTTGGTGATGTTCGCTGATGTATACTGGATGTTAACTGATGTATGTTGGATGTTAACTGATGTCCCTTGAAATGAGGCTTTAGCTTGTCTTTTATAGTCATCGTGTCATTGATTATCTCCATTAATGCTTTGATCAACGGCTACAACGGCTGGAAACGGTCTCCGGTATTAATGGTTGTGTCGGTTATATCCGTTCCTCTTTAATGACTTTGACTCCTGTATTAAACACTTAACAAACGTAACAGTTATGGTTAACGTTAGCTTTGGTCGAAGGTGCAATGATCTTACGTGATGGTCGTACGGGACGGGGGATGCTATGGTCGAGCGTCATGGGAGACGTACGACTTACCTTTTACGGGAGACGACGGATGTTTTCTGGGTTCTTGTCGAGACCTTATCTTAATGCAAGATTTGGATTATAACGTGCGTCTTACCTGCTCTGGTCGTGGTCGTACGACGTGATTTTTTGCCCAAACAGTTTGCCCCCAAATTTTGAAAGAAGGATAGCAAATCCGTGTTTTAAATTTTGTCAGTCGAAAAAATATGACAAGTGATGGAAATTACCTTAGTTACCTTGGGAGTAGGTTGGTCCGCTCTTAACTGAACGAGAAGTTGAAAAGGGAACGAGGTCGTGACGTCATACTGACACACGATGATGCTTACCAGCTGTCGATGACAGGTGTCGACGATCCCTGTGGTCATACGAAAGGATGGGGATGCGCGGCGGTTATCCAGGGATTCGATCCAACCCTGTTTTTCGGTCTAAATAGGGATTTTGACGGATCATTTCCTTATTTCGCCCTTGAAGAGTTTGTGCTGTGATTTATTTGCCATTCTTTGTCTGATATCTTCCGAACTTGTGAAAATCTCTGACTTGGTTAGATTTCTTCGAGGGTTAACGCGCCTATAAGTAAGGTACGATTTCTCTGACTTCTGCAAATTTTGTTTAGAAATGTCGAGGGATCCTGAGAGTGTTATTCAAGAGTCATAGAACCTCCGGGACTTTAGAAAGTTAGCGAAAATTCCTGCGTGCGTCGAATTAATCCGTCCAGGCCAGATCCGATCAAACGAGTGTCCCGAGGGGTACATCGTAATCTATGAATACCCTTTTAAGATAGGTTTTGAATGGCCTTTTTCTCCTTTGGCCAAGGCGTTTATGTTAGAGTTTGACTTGACACCGAGTCAGTTGATGCCCCAGTTCTGGCGAGTTGTACGAGTGATCGAGCGTGCTACTAAGGAATGGGATTCTCCCATGAATGTACAGGACCTCCCCTCGGCATATCAAGCCAAGATGGACGGATGTCAACGGTGTAGTTTACATTCTAGATTCAAGGGCGATCGCGTTTTGGTCTTAGGAACGGGTGTGAACGATCGTGGGTGGAAGTCTCGATATGTTTTCGTGCGTAACTTGTCCCTTGACTCTGAGAGTGAGTGGATTAGGACGAGCCGGAATACGTCGGGTGAGCCTCGTTATTTCATCTGTCGTGCGCTGTAGATGATTTACATATGATTTTTAAATTGTTTTTTGTATGTTGACAGCCATAAAATTCGAGGTCGTGAAGCCAGACGCTAACTCTCAAGCGAAGATCAATTAGTTTTTAGAATTTAGCGTCGCCGAGAGGTCTTTCGTCGTGCGACATTCGGCGGATGACGACGATTTAGAATCTTCAGGAGAGAATCAGGGGGAGAAGTGTGAAGAAAAAGGAAGAGAAGAGGAAGATGATAAGTCAAGAGGAGGGAGAGGGATGACGGGTAAGTTTTTCTTTCCTTTTCTTCCTATGTTACCTCGAGCCTTTTTCCTTTGCGTGTTTTATGACATTCTTTTTTTCCAGGAGAATCTCAACCTAAAGTGTTGAAGGTCTTTGCTAAGAGAGCAGCTGAGTTGGAGTATGCTCGTTAGGGCAGGGAGAGGAGGCTAAAAGCCATGTCTACTGGCCCTGAAATTCCGAAGAAGACGAGGACGACGACTCCGAGGGAGTCGTCGGCTGGGGTTAATGACTCGTCGAGAGTCGCTTCACCTGAGAAGGTAGGGGTCGGATCACCTAAGAAGGTGATTGCAGCGACACCCATCAATTCTGCGCCTCCGGCAGAAACGGTGAAGTCCCCGTCTGCCGCGTCGAATCCTTTGTCATCCGACAAGGGCAAGGATCACTCGACGGGAGGGGAGAAGGTCACGACGGTCAACTTTTCGCTGCCATCGGACTTTATGACAGGTGATGTCCTGGACGGGACGAACATGTTCCCTCACCTGGATAAGTTCCTGCTTCCATCTTTCAGGGAGCGTTTTGAGGGGTTTACTATCGAGGAGACGGATGCCCATGTAGCCGGCTTGTCGTTCATGGTAAGTCTTTCTTTCAAGACTTAGTTTGTCTAGGCCCAGACTTCGTTGTCGTTGTCGTTGTCGTTATCGTTGTCGTTGTCTACTGATGATGTCTGTTTTTAATGTTTTCGCAGGAACTTCTGGCTTTCTTGGCCTCGCGAAGTGGAACGGCGAAGGTGAAAGATCTCTTGTCTACTGCACGTGAAAGAGAGAAAGCGGCGCTGGACATAGCGAGTGCCTCTATAAGTCGTGTTGAGGATTTTTCGAAGCGGCTTGACAATGCTTTAGAACATTTGAAGATCGTTCATCTTGCCAAGGAAGATCTTAGTCATCGTCTGACGCAATCCATGTCTATGACTGCTGAACAAAGGGAGGAGATAGAAAAAATTAAGGAATCCTTGGTCGCTGTTACAAAGGAGGCTGAGGATTATAAATCCAAGGTAGAGAGTTTGGAGAAAGAAGTGCAAGCTATAAAGGATGAGGGTAAGTCGGTTTTTGCCATAGCTCGTCTGACTGCTCGAGCGGCGATCATGCAACGACATTTGCTGGGGAAAGACCCTCTTGCTTCGGCGAAGGAGGAGCTGGACATCTATCTGAATGGTGTTGGGACCGAGAGGGATCTTGACTCGGACGATGAGAATGATGCTGAGGAGGAGGTGGCAGGCGAAAGCCTTCAGGACGGGACTTCAGGCGTGAATGCGACGGATGTTCCTCCTTTAATTTAAGAATTTTATTTTGTTTGCTTTGCTGCTCGATCGTTGGTGGTCGAGCGTGTACGTGACGATCTTTTTAAATGCACTTTTTGTTTGAACTTGTGCTTTATTCAAATCACATTGGTTATGAATTTGATCATAAAATACATATGAAATCATGCGACTAAGGTATTCATTGTAATACGATGATAAGAACGTAAAACCAATATAAAAACACACGATTAAAGCATCCATTCAGTGTATGAAAGTTAAGAAACTTAGGGGTAAAGTCGTTTAGACTCTGTGATCGTACGACCAGATCGTACGGTGAGTTTGTGTCGTATACCCCTGGGGAGAAATGATCAAGTTAGAGACCTGATCGTTTATGTCGTTCGACCTTGCGACATTAAAGTCATATAGTAGACTTAATGACTACTGTCGTGCGATTCTGCGATAATCTGTTGTGCGATTCTGCGATAAACCGATGTCGGGGGTTGGTCGTTGGCTAGCCAACGACCCTCCAATGCTTAAGTCAGTAAACGTTTTGTGAGAAAAAATCGTATGAGAATGAGTTAAAGAACGTACCATTTCAGACTCTCTCTGTTTGCCCCCTGTCATTTATTACCGTAACCTTTTCGGGAGGAAAAGATAGGTTTTAAATGACAGAATGACACGGGGAAATATTGTCCTGCGGTCGACTATGTTGTCGTGCGACGAGGCACCATAGTAGATTTATCCCTGTGGAAAAGATATTAATTTAGGGATAGAAGAACGAACCTGTCGAGAGCTATATCTTGCGACTTCAATTTATTTTCTCGGCTTCAAAGTAGACTTGTAGAATTTACGAGCGACTTTTGGCTCATTCTTGATCTCCTGGATTCCCCATGGGGTAGGGAATTTCAATTAACAACTTTTGCAAGCTCGGGAGTCGACGGTCGATGGCCATCAGCTAGAACAGCGACATCGTCGATGATGTCCTTGAGATTTCCTTTCGGGAAATGATATGCTAGTTCCTTCTCCAATGCGATACAGTCGCCTGTCGCATGACCATGATCGGCATGGAAGTCGCACCACTTTGATTTGTCTTTCTTAGCATCGTCCAGGTCGGACTTCTTTGGCCATCGAATGGTAGCTTGGGAACTTTTCAGAGCTTCGACTAGGTCCTTTGTGGATCCTTTGAATCCGTAAGAGGATATCTTGGGGTACTGAGTGAACTTAGTCACGGTCTTGGCTTCTGCTTTCGTCTTGAAACGAACATTTGAAATTTGGCGCGCTGGCTCTACTCTGGAAACAGCCTTTGTCTTGAACTCTGACTTTCTGACGCCTAACGACTTCTTGTCATTAGTGTGCTTGCGATGAAAGGCGGCATCATCCTCGACCCTCATATAAGCCAAGGTTCGAGCTCGGACGTCTTCGAAAGTCTCTGGGGGATACTTGGTCAGATCGATATATAGACCTGAACTATCGTCTAGACCACGTTTATAAGCTTCGATCGCAGTTTTGATGTCACAATTGCAGATACTGATCATTTCGGCATTGAATCTATTGAAATAATTTCGAATAGACTCATTAGCCTTCTACACGATGTAATATAGGTCGCTGGTCTGCTTCTCCATCTTACGACTGCTGGCGAATTGCTGGGAGAACTGGTTAACCAACTCGGCAAACGACCCGATGAACTTGGGTTTGAGATTGATTAACCATTGGAGAGCTGGACCAGTGAGAGTTGCTCCGAAACTATTACACATGCATACTTCCTGGTACATAAATGGGATCGAGATTGTCCACATGAGCTGCTTGTACTGCGCGACGTGCTCAGTCGGGCCAAAGTCATGGACGATGTTGGACCGGAGAGGTAGTCCGTGGCCCATTTTCCTGCACAACGGTATGACATTCTGACCTCCAATAGTACAGAGTCGGTGAATGCACTCTCCCGTTTTGCGCGTAGATGTTCGATTGTTACTCTTATGGACTACTTTCGGAGCTTTCAACAAGAGTGGTACCAACTTCGACGCCGAAAAGGAGCTGAGCTGCAAAGTAGACTAACACCAGCGGCGGAGGAGATAGTTCTCTTCAGGGCGCGCCACGCGTCGACATGGAGGGTAAAAGAAATCGGGTATGGGAGGTACGAGGTTCAGGATAACCATCTTCACGCGACTGTCCATATGACCGACCATGTTTGTTCCTGTTTCCAATGGCAAAAATATGGGTTACCGTGCGGCCATGCCATCGCTGCGGCAAGACATATGGGTCATAGAGATTGCAGCGACTTGGCTGTAACTTTCTTCACGTCCGAAACTTACCGGAGAACATACGCAGAGGTAATAAGTCCAGCCCTAAAGCATGGGTGTATCCACCCGACCCCCTTCCGCCATGCTATCCACCATTAAATGATAAGAACAGAGCCGGGAGACTGAGAAAGAACAACCGACGTCCATCACGTGGTGAAGGTTCGATACAGCGAAAATGTACTCGGTGCCAATGCGTAGGACATACTCGTGGAGAGTGTCCAAATCCCGCCCCTTCAAACGTGCCAAGGAGTAGACGTTCAGTCAGCCAAGTAAGTAACACGCATGGCCCATCGGAGCTTTAGCCACATGAAACTATACCATATGATACCGTTGATCTGAACGTTGCTTTCCTTTGAAAGGTACTTGAAACATAACATGGGATGATGATCATAATGGTAGTAGTCTAAATGGAGAGAATAGTAATGGTAGTAGTCTAAATGGAGAGAATAGTAATGGTAGTAGTCTAAATGGAGAGAATAGTAATGGTTATATATAAATGGGGTTTTGACAATAGGACAAGGTTTCACGAGAAGAATATGAAATGGGGTTTTGACAAGTTGGTATCACTAGACTCATTTAAGAATTGTGAAAATGGGTATTTGGCGAATGATGATTCATGTGTGTTTGGAGCTGAAGTATTACAGTTACAAAGTATGCACAAAAGGATCGATGTCTGTCCATCACAAAGCCTCCGCCAATTTTTAATACTTACACTTGGACCATCGATAATAAAATAAATAAATCAAAAAATATTCAATGATTAGTATGTGTTTGTTATGAAATAATCTTGTGTAACATCTTTGAGTTGTATTTTTAATATGAACCACTATTTAGACAAATTTCAGACTACTTAAACACTACTTTTCAGACAAATTATAGACCTTTATTCATGACAAATTAAACAACAACATACAAACAGGAAAGAAATGAAACAACAATGTCGAACTGGAAAACTACAAAACAATAACACATAAACAACAAAGTACTAAAGCAACACCCGTACCACCACCTACTGAAAAATTGCTTTAGTTTGATCAATCCAACTTTGCTTGTCGCTTATCTTCGCTTGAAGAATTGCGAAGTCTTGCATACAGTGGTGAATTTCTTCTTTTTCTCGACGAATACGAGCCTCCCTATATTTTATATCCCCTTTCATCCTTTTGATCTCATTTTCTTCCACTTCGATCCTTGTCAAGTGGACTTTCTTCCTGGCGATAATCTGTTTCCACTCTTCTGTCAGTTGGTCTATCTCCTTTTCCCTTTCTGCTATCGCCTCCTGGAGTTTAGGTGGCATTCTTTCAGGTGTAGACGATGGGTTAGATGACGATGCCATTTGTTTACTGAAGAAAGAAAGCAAGTGAAAGAAAGCAAGAAAGAAGGATGGAATGGTGTGAATTATGAATTGCATTTTACTGATATTTATGGATGAAATCTCAAACATGCCAGTGAATTTGAACCACAAATTGGTCTTCAAAGTACAATATTTGTGGAAAAAAACAGTAAAAGCATGCAAAGATTCGTGCAAAAAAGGACCAAAAATGTAATTTTTTTGCCCACCGCGGGCCTATCGCGGGCAACCGCCGCGGGGAGGGAACAAAAGTGTCACCGCAGGCATAGTTGGGGGGCTCCGCGGGACACTTTGGCCCAACAGGGGGTGACACGTAGGCCCTAGCCCGCGATCGCGGGGCCCACCGCGGAAGATTTGGGTATTTTGGTAAAATCAAAGAGAAAATGGGTATTTTGGTAAGTCAAAGTCAAACTTTGGGTATTTTAATTAAATTCTCTAAATAATACTTGTACCATCCATGATTATTGATGATTATTCATGACGAACGGTACACATTCATGATGCAGGATGTTACTATCCCTACCCCGTGCACATTTCTATACCCCCTCTTACCCCCCCCCCCCCCCCCCCCTACTACGACCTACTCTCGCTCAGACACTAATTATACTTTTATTTCATACCCCTATAATTATTTAATTAGTTTACTTTATACTTTACTTTTCTAACACATTATCATATTAACACATATAATCGTATATTAGCTAAAATACATTAAAAATGCGTTTTAATTTTAACAAGTTACACCATTATAAACGTCTCTTCGATACGTTCGAAATGAGCCCAATATTGGATATTTTTTAATTAATTATTTTATTATATATCATATATACTACATAAAAACAATATACAATGAAGTTCAAAAGATTAAGACAAGAAACCATGCAGGAAGACCAAAAATGCAGGTTGATTTTGATTTTTTTTTTGTTGAAAAAAGTTATGATTTTGAGACTCGTGTAAATGATGAAACAAACGAGTTGGAAGATTTATTCTTCATTCATCCAAAATCATTGGAGCTTTGGCGTGCATTCCCACAAGTGTTGGTCATCGATGCCACATATAAAACAAATAGGTACCGGAATATGCATGTGTATTATATTAATGTTAATATTATTATTTTGTTTAATATTATTATTTTGTTTATGATCCAGTTACGATATGCCTCTTCTTGAGATAGTTGGTGTAACATCAACCAACAAGACATTTTGCATAGCATTTGTTTTCATGCATCACGAAAAGCTATCAAATTATATTTGGGCGTTAGAATGTCTAAAGTCCAAATTATACGATAACCTTTACCCGGGTGCTAGAATATTGCTTTTTAGATGGCACATCTATCAGAATATTCTAAAACATTGTAGACCATCGATACACGAGTCTCAATCGTGGAATTCTTTTTATCAAGCATGGTTGTAGTTACTTGAATCTCCCAAATCAAGAATTGTACACGTACAATTTGGTACAACTTCAAGAAAAGTTGCTCAATTATCCAGGTTTTCTTGATATAAGACAGTTTAACCATTATTACTAAAGATATTGACATATATTTGTTATATTTTTCAAGTGTTTTGAATTACCCGGATAGTGTATGGTTGACGCCTTATAAGGAAATGTTTGTATCTGCTTGGGTTGATCAATTTTTAAATTTTGGAAATCACACAACAAATAAAGTTGAAAGCCAACATTCAAAATTAAAAAAATATTTGGAGACCTCACAAACAGACTTAAAAAGAATTTTATCTCATATTCATCAAGTAATTCAATCACAAGACACATCGATCAAAGCAAGTTTTGAAATGACTAAAAATATTAGGAAACATCGATTTCAAAAACCATACTTTCAAAATTTGTGGTGCTTTGTTTCATCTTATGCACTTGATATGATTTCCAGTGAATATGAGCGGTCTTTCGAGACTAGCGTATTTTCTAAAAATTGTGGTTGTAAATTGCGTACAAGTCATGGGTTGCCATGTGCGCATGAACAAACACTATATACATGTCAAGGCGTACCCATTCCACTTGATGCGATCGACGTATTTTGGAAAAAACTTGATTTCTCGCCATATGTATCCGCACAAGATGACGATATTCAATGTGACGATGAAGTTCAGATGTTTAGAGAAAATTTCAATAAACAATCAATTCCTTGTCGTAAAAGCTTGCTAAAAATGTTAAAGGATATAATAATGCCATCAAAACGGTTTTTTGATGAACCCTCGGCTCATAGAACCACTCGTGGACGTCCTTCTCTAAAGAATCAAGCTCTAAAGAAAATGATTCTTAAAGATCCTCGTAGATGCAGTTGTTCTAACGCGCCAACATTTATCAACTCTGAATATTTTGGTTATCAAGAATCAGCGAGGCATAGCTCCTACTTCCAACGACAACCCCCCCCCCCCCCCCCCAATCCATATCTTGATCAAATCCCGAGTTTATTTCATCCATACATCACACAAATACAAGATGTATTGGGCGATGGAAATTGTAGATTTCCAGTCATATCTACTTGTTTGGGTGGTCCTGAAGACGCATGAGACAATATCCGCAAAGAGTTAATGGTTGAACTAACTGAGTATCAACAGTATTACTCTTATGTGATTGGCAACGAGTGCCTAAGAATTTACGAAGCGTTGAATTTTTTCCAGAAGGGTGCATTTGCACCAGCTACGCATTGGATCGCTATGCTTGAAATGAGATTCTAAATACTTCAAGATTCAATGTCATACTACATGTTCTCAATATGGCAGGTAGTGTGGCATACTTACCATTCAGGACACAACCGCCGTCATCATCCCAACACGTGTCAATTGCAATAGTGCATGTTAATGTTAATTATTACATAAAAGTGGTATTAAACGAAGAATACCCAATGCCCACACTCATACACCATTGGACACGTTATCGACTACAAGATGCAAGTACATGGATTGTCTCATACAAACGTAGATTAGATGTGTATGAAGAATATATAGAGCGTACTTGTCCTCGTGGATATATTGATTTAAATGAATAATCAAAGTTGGAATTTGTTGGAATAAAAATTTGTTGATTTAAATGAATAAAGAATACGTCTTAACATATCATATTAACATACATAATTAATACGTATCATTGGATTTAATTATTTTATTATATATCAACAACGTACAATATATGACATATAATAATATAATTAAATAAAAAAATATTCAATATTGAGCTCATTTCGAAGGTATCGACGAGAGATTATAATGGTGTAACTTGTTAAAATTAAAAAGTATTTTTTTAACGTATTTTAGTTAATATACGATTATATGTGTTAATATAATGAAAGTGTAAATTGATAAATAAAAAACTAAAGAGCACAAAGTAAATTAATTAAATAAGTATAAGGGTGTAAAATGTAAATTTCAAATAAAAAAATAAAAAAAAATGAGGGAAAGGGCATAGATCTATCTTTTTTTTTTCTCTCTCTCTCACTCTATATATATATATATATTTATTTATTTATAGTATATATTAATTGATGAATATACTTAATAAGTTAATAGTATATATATTTTCAGGAAATTTATGTAGTGTATATTTATTAATAAATATAAGCTATAGATTTTGTTCTCTGATTCTCACTTGAACCCTCCCATTTATAGATGATGGATCGTATGAGAAGTTGAGTTTACCGGAGAAACGGAAGAAGTGAATCTGAACCCTTAATAACTTTTAATCTCAAGTCCACACATGAATCTCGTTTAATACGGGGTTGACCCAGAGCATCTCGGTGCATCTCATCCTGATGTGCATAAGACGTTTGATAACCACTTCTTAGTCTTCTCACATTAACTCAACTTCTCACCGGAATCCACCCTTATGTGTCTGTGTGTGTGTGTGTGTTTGTATATAGAGGAAGGTTCAAACGAGAACGCTAACTATTTAAGAAAACACAAGAACGGTCGCCAATGTACACAATCATATGTAATTTTACACAAACAGCAAAAAACTATACGCATGCAACTTTGGCTACGACTTAAAAGTCGTGCGACAAGTCGCGTAAATTATATATGATTTTGTACGTGAATCATGTATGATCTTGTACATAGGTGGTCGTTCTCGTGTTTTTATAAATAGGTAGCGTTCTCGTTTGAACCCACCTCTCTCTCTCTCTCTCTCTCTCTCTCTATATATATATATATATATATATATATATATATATATATATATATATATATAGAGAGAGAGAGAGAGAGAGAGAGAGGTGGGTTCAAACGAGAACGCTAACTATTTCAGAAAACACAAGAACGACCGCTAATGTATAAAATCATATCGGATAAGTTCCTTTCTGAGTCGTAATTCATGAGAGGGCATTTGACTAAAAGTGATCAACGGGTCAGATGCACTTCTCACGTTAACCTCAACTTCTCACACAATCCTTAACCAATATATATATATATATATATATGTATCTATAGAGAGGGGGGGGGGGGGAATAGAGGTTCAAGGAAAACCTCAAAAAAATGGAAAACTGAAGAACACCCTAGGGGCCCTTCATCTGGACGGTATGCATTTGTGCATATAGGTAAATTAAAGTGACTTTTTGGTTTTCATGCACAGGTGCATTATGCATTTGTGCATGTTACAAATTACCTGTATGCACAAGTGCATACCGTCCAAATGAAGGGCTCTTAGGATGTTATTCAGTTTTCCGTTTTTTGAGGTTTTCCCTTGAACCTGACCCTATATATAATCAGAACCATCAATCATCAAAATCAATGGCTAAGATTAAAATGGTTTTTTAATTCACAATTAAATAAAAACACGGTTTAAGCATATATGCACATGGGTATTCTTGTCAATTAGCAACCCTATGTAACTATCAGATAAGGAATGGGTTAACCAATTGCTACTTTCACGGACCTTGTTATCTCAACCTCATTTAGAAACAAAATCAAAAACCCTACTCTCTCTCCATCGATTAAAACCAAAATCGATTCCAAAATCGTACCAAAATCGATTCCAAATCCATACCAAAATCGTTCAAAAAGCAAATCGATTCCAAAATCGTTCCAAATCGTCCAAAATCATTCAACAGCAAAACCATTCCCGCCGATTCCAAGAAGGCAAATCGATTCCAAGCGATACTAAACGATTCCAAATCGTTCAAAAGGAAATTGATTCACGTCGATTCCAAGAAGGTCGATTACAAATCGATTAGTAAACAAGCAGATTCCATACGAACTCTCACAACAAATCAATGGTTTTCGGAGCAAAAATCAACAGGGGGATGCAATTTTCGGTTGAAATTTGTGCATATATGCAATTTTGGTATGTGCATATATTCAATTTTGAATGGATGCATATATGTTGGGGGTGTAAAGTGTGCATATATGCAATTTTGATGTGTGCATATATGCTGCTGGTGTAAAGTGTACATATACGCAGTTGTAATATGTGTATATATGCAATTCTCTAATGTGCATATATGCAATTCTCTTATGTGCATGTTGTAGGTGTAAAGAGTACATATATGCAGTTTTCATATGTGCATATATGCTACAAATGTAAAGTGTAAATATATGCAATTGTAATATGTGCATATATGCAATTCTCTGATGTGCATATATGCAATTGGCTGGTGTGCATATATGCATTTCTATGATATGCATATATGCATTTCTATGATATGCATATATGCAGTTTCATATCATGCATTTGTGAAAATTTGGGTAAGGCAGTTCAATTAGCGTGGAAGAATTTCTTGAAAAAATTGCCTAAATGATAAAATAAAGAGATAATATAATGAAGATTAGGATGAATATTAAAAAATAATATATTAATAACTACCATAATTGGATAGGCGTGAAAGGTGGAAAGAATAATTACTTCAAATAATTAAAATGTTAATCTTCCTATAATACCCTTGAAGCAACCGTCCTATCAATATTAAAACCAAACATGTATCTTGATTCCTATTGATCCAAAATAAGTTAACAAGGTTAACACTAAACGACTGATTAACAAAACAAGGGGACACTGTATATATATATATATATATATATATATATATATGTATATATATACACACACATACACTATCTATATATGAGGGATGATCAAACGAGAACAATACTTATTTAAAAGAACACGAAAACCAACAAAATTATATATGATTTGACATTAACGAGCGAAAAATCCACGCAAACCCGAGGTCGCGGCTTAGAAGGGAACTTATCCGGTATATCTGAGTGCATCTTATCTTGGTGCATCTCATTCTAATGTGCATCCATTTCGCATCCAACAGTTGATAACCATTTCTCAAGCTTCTCACGTTAATCTCAAAATTTCACTGGAACTCAACTTTATATTAAATATATATTTGTGGGTATATATATATATATATATATATATATATGTGTGTGTGTATTTTGGCATGGTATATTGTTTTCAACAGAGGTAACGTAATCATCATTATTCATCCATCAAATCTCTCCATCAAACATGGCAACTGGGTGGGTTCTTGGGGTACCGAGGACTTAAATTTCCATCCTAATTTATGATCCCCAATTATAGTTTTCATCTTGATCTCTTTGTAGTTGAAGAATATGATTTCATATATAAGTAAAAAATGATATCACTTATAGGAACTAGTATTATAGAGAGTTTTTATAAGAACTTCATCTCCTTTGAATTCTCATTTAAGAACCTTACAATGAAGTTTGTGTGAAGTGACAATTTCTTCATTTTTATTGGTGTTTAAATTAAATATTTGATTTTTATTTATAAATATATAATAATTATTGATGTTGACAAATATATAGGACCTACAAAATTGAGGTTCTCATAAAAAAACTACCATTATAAATTTGTATATAATGTTTTAATTTAATGAGTTAAAATAAAATATCAGTAAAAAGTACAAAATTGAGGTTCTCTCAAAAAAACTACCATTATAAATTTGTTATTTTTTAGGTGTTAATTTGTATGTATTTTGGATATCAAACCAAAATAGAATAACTCGATATGGTTTTGGATATTCACTACAAAACGAATGACTTTTTCCCACAAAATTAAATCATCCTGGAAAATTTCCGTCGGTGATTACCGACGGATCACTTAAAAAACACCAATGGTTTAGTAGAATCCGATCTTTTTTGAGAAAATACCAATGAATCACCTAGAGAATTCCTGTGTAATTTGTCACTAATTTGAATTACTCACCAACAAGTCACCGACCACCTATTGTGACGGTTTTAGCGACTGATTTCCCAAAGAAAAGTTCATAGGCAAAAGTCCTTCATTTAGGCTATGTTTGGCAAATTATTACATATACACCATAAATTTTTAATTTGTTAAAACAAGTTTTAGAAAAACAAATATATATTAACTTATGATTTTAAATAACCGTTACATATAATATGAAAAAATAATCAAATAATAATTAAAAAGATAATAGTAGTTGGTAATTAAAATATATTAATTAATATTATAAAATATATAAAAATAATTTATATAATTAACAATAACTCTAAATTATTAAAAATTAATATCAATATATAATTAAAATTTAATTTAATAATTTTCAGTCAATATTAATTAATTTTTATTAATTAATAAATAATTAAATTTAAAAATTAATATTTTTAATAATAATAATTAGTAAATGATAATAAGGGGCAATCTTGGAATATTCACAAAAAGCTATTGAAACGCTACTCCAAGTAACGTTTCAAAAAGCTAGCTTATATGCTAGCTTATGGTCATCCAAATATGTACACCAAAAAAAAAAAAACTAGCTTATTTTTGCCAACAATGCCTTAGTACTCGGTAGTGTTTTGGATATTACTCGATATGTTTGACGTTAAGTTTTTTTTGGATAAGATTGAATTTCTTTTGGTTTTAGGTTATTAATTTATGATGTTGTGATTCTTTTTTTGCATTACATTAAATTCTTTTCGATTTTAGGTTTATTGAAAATATGTGTAATTTAAACATATACGGTGTCTTTGAAATAAAATAGGTTACGTAAACGGGGAAAAAATCCCCCTTTCCCTGTTGGGGATGGGGATGGAGATATGATCATGTTCTCCGATAGAGATTTGGATGGGGACGGGGATGGAGATGAGGTATCGAGGGCATGGATGGGGATTGAGGTCCTTGTCGCATCCCCATGCCTAGTCATAAAGACATGATGTTATATGATGAATAATTTGAAGTAAGTACGTCCTTGGTTCTTGCATTTTCTCCACACACAAAAGTCCGTAAAAAACATTAAGTATATTGATAATTCCTAACTTTTATTTCTCGTAACGCTCATGATTGGACTTAACACCATAAAAAATTGTGGTCCGTAAATTACTACATATCGATTACACACCGGGGGTTGTTATAGTTGCTTCAGAAAGATAAATTGGAAGGTTGGGCGATCTCCTATCCTGTCCGGTCGGCTCATGTGCACTCATATGAGAGAAAAATATGTTCTTTTATCATTTACCTGTTTTCTAAAAAAAACTAAGAGACCGTTAATCAAAGACTTATCGAGTCACTTACGTTATTGGTTGAACATGACAAAGACCGAGAATTTTACCCGGTAAGACGTATGACAACAATTGTGGTTCTTACCCGATAAGAGAGAGAGAGAGAGAGAGAGAGAGAGAGAGAGAGAGAGAGAGAGAGAGAATACTATTAGTTGGTACTAGCTTACTAGATAATAGACGCTTACAAACAACCCATTTTAATGGCCAAGAATATTGTTGATCCAAACCCTCAGTGATTTGATAATGACCCTCTCTTATATACTTAGTGAATTGTAAGTAAACAATATGTATCAGAGTTTCACTATCGCTGATAAGTACTAAGATCTTACAGTACCGCTGATAGGAACTCTCGCTCTTTAGATTAAACCTTCAGCGAACACTGTTCACCATAATGCTCTGAGTCTGTTCAGTCCTTATGGTGATCGCTGATAAGTTAGTTGTTTACTTATGATCTCTGAAGACAAGTTTCACGTCAACATAGGTTCTACGCTGAAGTCGAAGATCAAGCTCAAGAACCAGCGACAAGTCTCCTAATGAACTGATGCGGATCAGCAAAGACTCAGATTTGTCCACTCAACGTGAAGTATCAAGTACAAGACTTTAGCTATCGCTTAACTTTATCATTCGCTGATATAGAATGATAAACCGCTGAATCAACGAAAAGCTGATCATGAAGTCCTCCGTACAAAGTACTTTTGTCTTAACCACCCTTGCACGACTCCGTACGATATGTCAGAAAAGAACCTCCTTATTGTCTGAAATCGTACAACCACTCTGATACTACACTGTTCAAACATGCGGCTACTAAGGTTGTCAACAAAGGTCAATGACATACAACCAATGAGATGATGCCACGTGTAAAGTGTAAACTGCCATGCATTAAATGCATGCAGTATATAAGAAGAAGAACTCACTTCATTTTGAAGTAACTTGCTAACTCTGGATAAGTTCATCCTTCTTATCTTGAGATAGGTTATTATTAGTAATTTCCTTCTCTTTCTTAGTGCAAGAAACTTAGTGTTCCAAATTGTTTAGATTTAGGTTTATCCTTAATCTTGTTCCGCAACAAGCTGTAAATTGTTAATGATTTATCAATAAACAATTTAGAAAAGTAAAATATGTGTGTTTGTATTCAACCCCCCCCCCCCTTCTACAAACTTGTATAGCCCTTCGGGACCAACAAGTGGTATCAGAGCGGATTTGTTTAATCTCATAAACAAGATCTGATCTATACTAAGATTTCTCTTCCTTGCTATTTCTGAAAATGGCTTCCAACACAAACACAAACTATATTTACAATGGTTCTCTTGCTAAACCCCCTAGATTCTCCAGAGATAATTTTAATCTATGGAAAAATAGGATGATTCTCTTCTTAGAAGGTGTAGACCGTACTATGCCTTACTATCTTGAAAACGACCCATATATTCCTGTAAGAATTGATGCTGCAGTACCAGCCGCTGAGAATAGACCTGCTATTCCAGAAAGGCTGATACCCAAGGAAGTTCATATGTGGACTGACGAAGATAAGAAGAAAGTGGCTATCGACACCAAAGCCATATCCATACTATCTATGGCTCTTCCTGATGAAGTCTACCATTCCGTCATGAACCTAAAAACCTCAAAAGCTATGTGGGACACAATATGTGTTCAGTATGAAGGTACTTCTGAAGTCCAGGACTCTTGAAAGATCAACCTGGTAAGACAGTACGAAAGTTTCATTTGTGGTAAGAATGAAACTCTCTCTGAAGTTCACCAACGTTTTAACTGTTTAATAACAGATCTGAAAATTGTTGGTAAGGAATATTCTAACTTTGAAGTGCTGACAAAGTTTTTAGAATGTTTACCTGAAAGCTGGGACAGTTATTCTATGTGTCTTTAAGCTGTCAAAGGATCTAAGATCAATGACCCTTGCTACCTTATATGGCACGATGCTGAATCATGAGCAATCGAGTCATCTTAAGAAGAATCTTGTAAAAGATTCCAAAAGCACCCATGTTGCTTTAATCTCAGAGGAACCTTCCACTCAGCGACCCTCAGTCACTATCACTGAGTTGGAAAGTAACTCTGAAAGGTCATCAGATTCTGACTCTTCAGATGATGATGAATCTTTGGCTCTCCTCACTAAAAAGTTCAGGAGATTCGCCAAAAAGAAAATGTTCAGAAAGAATAAACCTCTTTCCATTACTGACAAGCCAAGATCATCAACTCATGTTGATAAGGCTACTGCTACTTGTTTTAACTGGGAAAAGATAGGACATTTCGCTAACGAGTGCAGGTCTAAGAAAGTTTCGAGAAACTCAGTGTTTCCCAAGAAATCCTTTATTCCCAGGAATAAAGATGACAAATACGCCAAGCTGAAAGAAAAGTATGCGAAGCTGAAAAGATTTAAGAAGAAAGGCAAAGGCCTGATGGCTAACTATGATTGGGCTACATCCGATGAAGAAGAATCATCATCTGACTCTGAAGATGATGAAGCCAATCTCTGTCTTATGGAAAAGATTGAAGATGAGGAAGAAAGTTCAGACATTCCCTCCACTTCAACCTCTGCTATTCAGGTATCACCTTCCTTCTTTACAAATATTGCAAATATTGATGAAGCTGATAGTCTTCGTAAAATCGATCTCTTGACTAGAAGTTTATATGAAGCCATGAATGGCAAAACTGTAGTTGAAAATCAAAACCTTGATCTCGCTGAACAGCTTAAAAACTGTCACCTTCAAATCGAAAATCTTTCTAAAATTGAAGAAGATTTTAAAGATCAAGTGCACTTAAATTAGCTAGTCAAAATCGAGCGCGAAGAAGCTATCGCTACATTAAGAGCTGAAAAAGCTACTGTTGATGGATGGTATAATTCCTCAACAAAGATCACTGAGATAATCAAGTCTCAGATTCCCCTGAGTGATAAACGTGGTCTTGGTTACAAAGTTGGTACTCTAGAACCAACCAATGATCGTTCCATGCTCTTATTTGGAACTTTTGTATCCTCAGTCGCTGTTACTTTATCCTCTCAGTGTTCCTCGTCTAGACCGCCTATCCCTGAGGAAATTTCTACCTCTTCAAAAGGTAAAGAGAAAATGGTTTATCCAAAACCTACCTCTGTCTTTAAAGATAAAGGTAAAGGAATTGCTTTTAACCAAAATCCTCAGAAGGGTACCTTAGTACCTAAGCTGAATGCTTCTAAAGCTTTAGTGATTCATCCCTCTGGATCAAGGAATCAGATCTCTGGATCTACTCAGCGTGGATCTATTCAGCGATCTACTCCTAGAATCAGAGTGGATGTCTCTGGTAAGAAATCCGAAGAACTGAATGTTCCTCCCATTTCAAAAGCCATCAGCTTACTTGGTGCTGGTACTTCTAATTCAAAATATAAAGCTCAGCATTCAAATGGTCCTAGAACTTTTAGTTATAGGAAATGTTATCACTGTGGACTTACTGATCATATTGCTAGTAAGTGCCCCACAGCCACTAAAGCTGAAAAGTTAGCTAAGGTGAAGATCATTGCCCCCAAGGCAAAGAATACCACTGAGGTTAAGAAATTAACCAAAGTGAAGACTGACAAAGCTGAATCTTCAAATGCTGCGAAGATTGCTGAACCTTCCATTCCAACTACTTCCACTGACAAACGTGTACACATGGTTATGTAAAGCCCATGTCCTGATATGGTTCGTTAATTTATTTATTTTTCTCTTCTGCTCAGTTATTATAACTGCTTGTATTTTGTAATATTTGCGTTTAGCGAGAGTAGCACCGTTAGCCTTCATTGTTAATTCTTAAGTTAAGTTGGGTTATTGTAAGATGTGGGATTTTGGAGGGGCTAATCTTGGGCTTAGACAAAAGATGGGCATGGGTTCGGCCCATGCAATAAGGGGACCGAGACCCCCCTTTTTCTTCTTCTCGTTCCTTGCTTTACACACAAAAGAATACCAAGCAAAACCCTAAACACTCTCGTATACTCACGGCCGTAGCCCTTCTCGGTTGCCGCCGATCGCAACCCACCACCACAACCAGCGCCGCTGCTGGTTTTGGCCGGAGAGAGAGAGAGAGCAGCGAGAAAGAGAGAGGTAGAGAGAGAGAACAGCGCGAGAGAGTGGTAGAGAGAGAGAAGAACGTTGAGTAGTCGCCGGAATTTGCTGCCGTTCGCCACTGCTGTCGCCGGAGACCACCGCCACCACTGCTGTTCGTCGGAGGTTTCGAGAGAGAGAGAGGAGCAGGTGCGGGTGTGTGGTGTTGTAGCGAGGTAAGTCGTTTCCTTCGTCTCGTTTCCTTTTCTTTTCTTTTCCGGCAAAACAACCACCGCGACGCCGCCGCCGCCGCCGTGCCCCGCTGCCGGAGGTGGCAGTGGGTGGTGCCCGTGGCGGAACCCTAAAACCACCTCTGGCCGTAACCTTAAACCGCCGTAGCGGAACCCGAATCGTATAAACCGAACGCGTAAACCGTTTTATAAAGTTATCATTTTATGTGAAAAACGTCTTTTTCTGCCACTGTTTTGCGTTAGCCGTAACTCGTTACTCGTAACTCGGATTGGGGTGAAACCGGTGCCAAAAGTTCCCTTTCCGAGTCTAGTAACCTTTCTGTGTTTCGTGCGAAATCCAGTTCGGAACCTAGCATAGGCCAAATCGTCGTTTTATACTGAAAGGTGCTGGTTTTTCACTGTTCTGCGAACCGTTCTTATAAATTCCGTAATAAAATGTAGAAAAATCGTTAGGAGGTGTATAATATGTCCTTGGAACCCTAACTCAGAGTACTTTCTAGTTATGTATTTTAATCGAGGATTTTCTGGGTTTAAAGAGTTCGGATCAGGTCCCGAACAGACCTGTTTGGTTATACCAAAAAGTCGTTTAAGGGACGGTTTAAGCGTGCGTCGTATTTTAGGGTCCGGGTCTCATGTTAATACTTTTTAACGTTCGTCTAGGTGTCGGGAAGTGATCTTAGATTTGCGGAGCTTGATTTATTAATTGTGAGCTAGGCGCGCTTACGAGGTGAGTTCTCTCACTATATTTAATATCAGTCGTTTTACATTACTGTAGCTCGTGTGTGGTAGCCTTAATTATTTGTGATGCGGGGCTAGATAGTGGGGTGGCTAGTTAGACCTTTGTTGACATGTATACGCGGGTGGCGTTGTCATGTATACGCGGGTGGCGTAGGGACTCGGGGGCCGGTGTTTGTATACGCGGGTGGCGTAGGGGTAGGTATGCATGTTTATGATTTGTTCGTAGACTTGTATGCTTGTTTATGTGCAACTATCTGTTATAGGGGTAGTGTGGAATAACTGTGTTATCTATGGTGGTTGAATTCACTAAGCTTCGTGCTTACCCTTTCCCAATAAATCATTGTTTCAGGTACGAGTGGCTCCAAGGCGTGACGTGTACACACTGACGCGCGTGAAGAGCTGATTATTATATCGTTTTATAATTATCATTTTTAAACTATTTACTCCGCTGTTTACTGTTTTTAGAGAATAATTATTCTTGGGTTGCAAACGAAACGTTTTGGGTTATTTAACGAGTTTAATTAATGAAATGTCATTTTTAAAAATTTAAATTTTCTTGTAATTTTTGGGATGTTACAACTTGGTATCAGAGCACGGCTTGAGTGAATCAAACGAATTTCGGTGTGTTTGATCTCAAGTTGCGGCTATAAAATTTTCTTTAAAGTTTTTTTTTTTGGAAATAAAAAGAAGGAAAAATCCGTTTGAGGAACGGTGATCGAGGGCGCAGTGTGTACAGTCAGCCGGAGCCAAGGGGGAAAGGTACATTGCTTAGTGTTGTATTGCTTTCTAGGCATAGGGTATGCATGCTAGATTGCCTGTTGTTGACACTATGCTGTATGATGATTGCTTGCTAGTAGGAATCAATGCTAGTCATAGTAGGTTGTATGCAGTAAGAATCATATAGCCTTAGAATATTTGATTTAGTTCTATTGCGCAGCTCTTGTTTGAGTCCAACCGTTCTAGGATAGAATTTTGTATTCGAATGTCTATTTGATTCACGCTGCATGCGACTGGGTATTCGTGAGGCAACTCGTTATGGCTAATAGGGATTCCGTGGTAGCAAGGGTAGTGGGATGAGATGAAATTCCTAGTGAGCTGGGAAGAGTGTTTATATATGAGTATGTATGCTAGATTGCTTTCTAGAACATAGGAGTATGTGTGCTGGATTGCTTGGTGCTTATTACACTGTACTGCATGTTTGTTGTTTGCTAATAGGAGTTCATGCTAGCCCTGATAAGTTGTTAAGTGAATGCACTATAGGTTGTATGCGGTAGGGACCAAATAGCCTTAGAATGTCTGTTGGTCCCGAAAGGCCTATACAAGTTTGTAGAAGGGGGGGGGGGGGGTTGAATACAAACACGCTATTTTACTTTTCTAAATTGTTTATTGATAAATCATTAACAATTTACAGCTTGTTGCGGAAACAAGATTAAGGATAAACCTAAATCTAAACAAGTTGGAACACTAAGGTTTCTTGCACTAAGAAAGATATGGAGATTACTAATAAAATCCTATCTTGAGAGAGATTTGAACTTGTCCAGAGTTAGCAAGTTACTTCAAATGAAGTGAGTTCATCTCTTTATATACTGCATGCATTTAATGCAATTCAGTATACGCTTTACACGTGTCATTAGCGGATTGGTTGCATGTCATTGACCTTTGTTGACAACCTTAGTAGCCGCATGAATGAACAGTGTAGTATCAGAGTGGTTGTACGATCTCAGATTTTCGGAGGTTCTTTTCTTACATTTCGTACGGTGGCGTGCAAGGGAGGTTAAGACAAAAGTACTTTGTACGGAGGACTTCATGATCAGCTTTCGTTGATTCAGCGATTATCATTTACTATTCAGCGAATGATAAAGTTCAGCGATAGCTGAAGTCTTGTACTTGATACTTCACGTTGAGTGGACAAATCTGAGTCTTCGCTGATCGGCATCAGTTCATTAGTAGACTTGTCGCTGGTTCTTGAGCTTGATCTTCGACTTCAGCGTAGAACCTTTGTTGACGTGAAACTTGTCTTCAGGGATTATAAGTAAACAACTAACTTATCAGCGATCACCATAAGGACTGAACAGACTCAGCGCTTTATGGTGAACAGTGTTCGCTGAATGTTTAATTTAAAGAGCGAGAGTTCCTATCAGCGGTACTGTAAGATCTTAGTACTTATCAGCGATAGTGAAACTCTGATACATATTCTTTACATACAATTTTCACTAAGTATTTAAGAGAGGGTCATTATCAAATCACTGAGGGTTTGGATCAACAATGTCGGATTTAGTTCTATTGTGCAGCTCTTGTTTGAGTCCAACCGTTGTAGGATAGAATCTTATATTCGAATGTCTATCTGGTTTTACACTGTGTGCGACTGTGCATTCGCGAGGCGACTCGTCATGACTAGTGGGGATTTCGTCATAGCAAGGGTAGTGGGGTTGGGTGGAATTTCTACGGAGCTAGGAAGAGTGTGTACATATGCCGGTGCGGGCATATGTGTGTAGTTATCGGCGAGAAACTACTTGGACCCGTCGGATGGAACTCGGAACGAGTGATGATAGGTGTGGAAGGTAGTAGTAGAGCTCCTACTATCGGAAACACAGGATCAATGCTCGAGTCGGGGAAAGTCACGAGGAATCCAAGGAGTTGAGCGTGAGCGTTGTTAGTGTGAATTATTATGTGCTAATAACTCGTTGTAATATCTACCCAGAATAGCCATCACAAGGAGGAACGACTATAGTAAACCTACTAGTACAGGTGTGTACTAGTTTGCTTTGATGGGATGATCGTTGGGGTAGTGTCGAAGGTTATAATTTAGTAGTCGTTGGTAATGGTCGGTTGGGTATCTCGGGGTGAGACCCCGGTATTCATGTGTTATGACCTTGACTTTCCAGTAGGCACTAGGAGGATATAGTCTTGGGCACTTACCTGAGAGGTAGTTCCGATGTGCCGGGCCTTGAGACGCACCTGGGAGGTAGGCGTTAAGGCGTATATTGATACAGTGTAACTAGGTTTCCTAGAGCGAGCGTGGAGGATAAGTAGACGGTGGAAGATTGGGTATTCCACACGTGATGTTAGTGTAGACCGAATAGTGTCGGTTAAGGGAATGATGCCCTTTGTAATTAAGAGAATAAATGCGCAGTAACCTTTTTGAAGTAAGTAGTATATTTAGGTGTCGACCTTTGGGCTTGAGGCCAAACACCTTTAGTGTAATTGGAGAATTGTAGCCGATTTTAAGGAAATTATGTTGATGGTAGTAGTAACCCTGAGATGCTTACTTGTGATGAATGGTTATGGTTGAATGGCCTTCGTGGGTGATTATAAGTTTACTGGTTTGATGATCCGGGTTAACTAAATTTTGGGAGCCTATTAGAACTCGTGGAAGTTAATCGACAGTTAATGGTAGGAATGATCGGATCCGAGTATCCTGTAAGGTATATTGGTGAGCAACTTTAGGATGGTTAGAGCTTGAAACTGAATCGGGATGTATAGAATATCTAAGGTTGGGAGATAACCGAAGTCGTTTGACAAAGAATGAATCCAGTTGTTGGAGTGTTCTTCCGATCATAATTTCAATGTCCTTGAAGGAGTTTTGTTAGTAAGAAAAGTATTCGGGAATTTCTAGACGGGGTGAGAAATTTAGATTCTAGTTGAGGAAAGTCTAGTAGCCGCACCGAAAGGGTTCAAGTGAACGTGGGAACCCGAAGCAGAGATGCGCGAGAACTATTCCGAGTTATTTTCCGGTCTAGACTTCGAGGACGAATTCTAATCCAAGTGGGGGAGAGTTGTAAAGCCCATGTCCTGATATGGTTCGTTAATTTATTTTTTTTCTCTTCTGCCCAGTTATTATAACTGCTTGTATTTTGTAATATTTGCGTTTAGCGAGAGTAGCACCGTTAGCCTTCATTGTTAATTCTTAAGTTAAGTTGGGTTATTGTAAGATGTGGGATTTTGGAGGGGCTAATCTTGGGCTTAGACAAAAGATGGGCATGGGTTCGGCCCATGCAATAAGGGGACCGAGACCCCCCTTTTTCTTCTTCTCGTTCCTTGCTTTACACACAAAAGAATACCAAGCAAAACCCTAAACACTCTCGTATACTCACGGCCGTAGCCCTTCTCGGTTGCCGCCGATCGCAACCCACCACCACAACCAGCGCCGCTGCTGGTTTTGGCCAGAGAGAGAGAGAGAGAAGCGAGAAAGAGAGAGGTAGAGAGAGAGAACAGCGCGAGAGAGAGTGGTAGAGAGAGAGAAGAGCGTTGAGTAGTCGCCGGAATTTGCAGCCGTTCGCCGCTGCTGTCGCCGGAGACCACCGCCACCACTGCTGTTCGTCGGAGGTTTCGAGAGAGAGAGAGGAGCAGGTGCGGGTGTGTGGTGTTGTAGCGAGGTAAGTCGTTTCCTTCGTCTTGTTTCCTTTTCTTTTCTTTTCCGGCAAAACAACCACCGCGACGCCGCCGTCGCCGCCGCCGCCGTGCCCCGCTGCCGGAGGTGGCAGTGGGTGGTGCCCGTGGCGGAACCCTAAAACCACCTCTGCCGTAACCTTAAACCGGCGTAGCGGAACCCGGATCGTATAAACCGAATGCGTAAACCGTTTTATAAAGTTATCATTTTATGTGAAAACGTCCTTTTCTGCCACTGTTTTGCGTTAGCCGTAACTCTTTACTCGTAACTCGGATTGGGGTGAATCCGGTGCCAACAGTTCCCTTTACGAGTCTAGTAACGTTTCTGTGTTTCGTGCGAAATCCAGTTCGGAACGTAGCATAGGCCAAATCGTCGTTTTATACTGAAAGGTGCTGGTTTTTAACTGTTCTGCGAACCGTTCTTATAAATTCCGTAATAAAATGTAGAAAAATCGTTAGCAGGTGTATAATATGTCCTTGGAACCCTAACTCAGAGTACTCTATAGTTATGTAATTTAATCGAGGATTTTCTGGGTTTAAAGAGGTCAGATCAGGTCCCGAACAGACCTGTTTGGTTAGACCAAAAAGTCGTTTAAGGGACGGTTTAAGCGTGCGTCGTATTTTAGGGTCCGGGTCTCGTGTTAATACTTTTTAACGTTCGTCTAGGTGTCGGGAAGTGATCTTGGATTTACGGAGCTTGATTTATTAATTGTGAGCTAGGCGCGCTTACAAGGTGAGTTCTCTCACTATATTTAATATCAGTCGTTTTACATTACTGTAGCTCGTGTGTGGTAGCCTTAATTATTTGTGATGCGGGGCTAGATAGTGGGGTGGCTAGTTAGACCTTTGTTGACATGTATACGCGGGTGGCGTTGTCATGTATACGCGGGTGGCGTAGGGACTCGGGGGCCGGTGTTTGTATACGCGGGTGGCGTAGGGACTCGGGGGCCGGTGTTTGTATACGCGGGTGGCGTAGGAACTCGGCGGGGCCGAAGATTGTATACGCGGGTGGCGTAGAATCTCGGTGGGGCCCAAGATGTTATACGCGGGTGGCGTAGGGGTAGGTATGCATGTTTATGATTTGTTCGTAGACTTGTATGCTTGTTTATGTGCAACTATCTGTTATAGGGGTAGTGTGGAATAACTGTGTTATCTATGGTGGTTGAATTCACTAAGCTTCGTGCTTACCCTTTCCCAATAAATCATTGTTTCAGGTACGAGTGGCTCCAAGGCGTGACGTGTACACACTGGCGCGCGTGAAGTGCTGATTATTATATCGTTTTATAATTATCATTTTTAAACTATTTACTCCGTTGTTTACTGTTTTTAGAGAATAATTATTCTTGGGTTGCAAACGAAACGTTTTGGGTTATTTAACGAGTTTAATTAATGAAATGTCATTTTTAAAAATTTAAATTTTCTTGTAATTTTTGGGATGTTACAACTTGGTATCAGAGCACGGCTTGAGTGAATCAAACGCATTTCGGTGTGTTTGATCTCAAGTTGCGGCTATAAAATTTTCTTTAAAGTTTTTTTTTTTGGAAATAAAAAGAAGGAAAAATCCGTTTGAGGAACGGTGATCGAGGGCGCAGTGTGTACAGTCAGCCGGAGCCAAGGGGGAAAGGTACATTGCTTAGTGTTGTATTGCTTTCTAGGCATAGGGTATGCATGCTAGATTGCCTGTTGTTGACACTATGCTGTATGATGATTGCTTGCTAGTAGGAATCAATGCTAGTCATAGTAGGTTGTATGCAGTAAGAATCATATAGCCTTAGAATATTTGATTTAGTTCTATTGCGCAGCTCTTGTTTGAGTCCAACCGTTCTAGGATAGAATTTTGTATTCGAATGTCTATTTGATTCACGCTGCATGCGACTGGGTATTCGTGAGGCAACTCGTTATGGCTAATAGGGATTCCGTGGTAGCAAGGGTAGTGGGATGAGATGAAATTCCTAGTGAGCTGGGAAGAGTGTTTATATATGAGTATGTATGCTAGATTGCTTTCTAGAACATAGGAGTATGTGTGCTGGATTGCTTGGTGCTTATTACACTGTACTGCATGTTTGTTGTTTGCTAATAGGAGTTCATGCTAGCCCTGATAAGTTGTTAAGTGAATGCACTATAGGTTGTATGCGGTAGGGACCAAATAGCCTTAGAATGTCGGATTTAGTTCTATTGTGCAGCTCTTGTTTGAGTCCAACCGTTGTAGGATAGAATCTTATATTCGAATGTCTATCTGGTTTTACACTGTGTGCGACTGTGCATTCGCGAGGCGACTCGTCATGACTAGTGGGGATTTCGTCATAGCAAGGGTAGTGGGGTTGGGTGGAATTTCTAGGGAGCTAGGAAGAGTGTGTACATATGCCGGTGCGGGCATATGTGTGTAGTTATCGGCGAGAAACTACTTGGACCCGTCGGATGGAACTCGGAACGAGTGATGATAGGTGTGGAAGGTAGTAGTAGAGCTCCTACTATCGGAAACACAGGATCAATGCTCGAGTCGGGGAAAGTCACGAGGAATCCAAGGAGTTGAGCGTGAGCGTTGTTAGTGTGAATTATTATGTGCTAATAACTCGTTGTAATATCTACCCAGAATAGCCATCACAAGGAGGAACAACTATAGTAAACCTACTAGTACAGGTGTGTACTAGTTTGCTTTGATGGGATGATCGTTGGGGTAGTGTCGAAGGTTATAATTTAGTAGTCGTTGGTAATGGTCGGTTGGGTATCTCGGGGTGAGACCCCGGTATTCATGTGTTATGACCTTGACTTTCCAGTAGGCACTAGGAGGATATAGTCTTGGGCACTTACCTGAGAGGTAGTTCCGATGTGCCGGGCCTTGAGACGCACCTGGGAGGTAGGCGTTAAGGCGTATATTGATACAGTGTAACTAGGTTTCCTAGAGCGAGCGTGGAGGATAAGTAGACGGTGGAAGATTGGGTATTCCACACGTGATGTTAGTGTAGACCGAATAGTGTCGGTTAAGGGAATGATGCCCTTTGTAATTAAGAGAATAAATGCGTAGTAACCTTTTTGAAGTAAGTAGTATATTTAGGTGTCGACCTTTGGGCTTGAGGCCAAACACCTTTAGTGTAATTGGAGAATTGTAGCCGATTTTAAGGAAATTATGTTGATGGTAGTAGTAACCCTGAGATGCTTACTTGTGATGAATGGTTATGGTGGAATGACCTTCGTGGGTGATTATAAGTTTACTGGTTTGATGATCCGGGTTAACTAAATTTTGGGAGCCTATTAGAACTCGTGGAAGTTAATCGACAGTTAATGGTAGGAATGATCGGATCCGAGTATCCTGTAAGGTATATTGGTGAGCAACTTTAGGATAGTTAGAGCTTGAAATTGAATCGGGATGTATAGAATATCTAAGGTTGGGAGATAACCGAAGTCGTTTGACAAAGAATGAATCCAGTTGTTGGAGTGTTCTTCCGATCATAATTTCAATGTCCTTGAAGGAGTTTTGTTAGTAAGAAAAGTATTCGAGAATTTCTAGACGGGGTGAGAAATTTAGATTCTAGTTGAGGAAAGTCCAGTAGCCGCACCGAAAGGGTTCAAGTGAACGTGGGAACCCGAAGCAGAGATGCGCGAGAACTATTCCGAGTTATTTGCCGGTCTAGACTTCGAGGACGAAGTCTAATCCAAGTGGGGGAGAGTTGTAAAGCCCATGTCCTGATATGGTTTGTTAATTTTTTTTTCTTTTCTGCTCAGTTATTATAACTGCTTGTATTTTGTAATATTTGCGTTTAGCGAGAGTAGCACCGTTAGCCTTCATTGTTAATTCTTAAGTTAAGTTGGGTTATTGTAAGATGTGGGATTTTGGAGGGGCTAATCTTGGGCTTAGACAAAAGATGGGCATGGGTTCGGCCCATGCAATAAGGGGACCGAGACCCCCCTTTTTCTTCTTCTCGTTCCTTGCTTTACACACAAAAGAATACCAAGCAAAACCCTAAACACTCTCGTATACTCACGGCCGTAGCCCTTCTCGGTTGCCGCCGATCGCAACCCACCACCACAACCAGCGCCGCTGCTGGTTTTGGCCGGAGAGAGAGAGAGAGAGCAGCGAGAAAGAGAGAGGTAGAGAGAGAGAACAACGCGAGAGAGAGTGGTAGAGAGAGAGAAGAGCGTTGAGTAGTCGCCGGAATTTGCTGCCGTTCGCCGCTACTGTCGTCGGAGACCACTGCCACCACTGCTGTTCGTCGGAGGTTTCGAGTGAGAGAGAGGAGCAGGTGCGGGTGTGTGGTGTTGTAGCGAGGTAAGTCGTTTCCTTCGTCTCGTTTCCTTTTCTTTTCTTTTCCGGCAAAACAACCACCGCGACGCCGCCGTCGCCGCCGCCACCGTGCCCCGCTGCCGGAGGTGGCAGTGGGTGGTGCCCGTGGTGGAACCCTAAAACCACCTCTGCCGTAACTCTAAACCGGCGTAGCGGAACCCGGATCGTATAAACCGAACGCGTAAACCGTTTTATAAAGTTATAATTTTATGTGAAAAATGTCCTTTTCTGCCACTGTTTTGCGTTAGCCGTAACTCTTTACTCGTAACTCGGATTGGGGTGAATCCGGTGCCAACAGTTCCCTTTACGAGTCTAGTAACTTTTCTGTGTTTCGTGCGAAATCCAGTTCGGAACGTAGCATAGGCCAAATCGTCGTTTTATACTGAAAGGTGCTGGTTTTTAACTGTTCTGCGAACCGTTCTTATAAATTCCGTAATAAAATGTAGAAAAATCGTTTGGAGGTGTATAATATGTCCTTGGAACCCTAACTCAGAGTACTTTATAGTTATGTATTTTAATCGAGGATTTTCTGGGTTTAAAGAGGTCGGATCAGGTCCCGAACAGACCTGTTTGGTTAGACCAAAAAGTCGTTTAAGGGACGGTTTAAGCGTGCGTCGTATTTTAGGGTCCGGGTCTCGTGTTAATACTTTTTAACGTTCGTCTAGGTGTCGGGAAGTGATCTTGGATTTGTGGAGCTTGATTTATTAATTGTGAGCTAGGCGCGCTTACGAGGTGAGTTCTCTCACTATATTTAATATCAGTCGTTTTACATTACTGTAGCTCGTGTGTGGTAGCCTTAATTATTTGTGATGCGGGGCTAGATAGTGGGGTGGCTAGTTAGACCTTTGTTGACATGTATACGCGGGTGGCGTTGTCATGTATACGCGGGTGGCGTAGGGACTCGGGGGCCGGTGTTTGTATACGCGGGTGGCGTAGGGACTCGGGGGCCGGTGTTTGTATACGCGGGTGGCGTAGGAACTCGGCGGGGCCGAAGATTGTATACGCGGGTGGCGTAGAATCTCGGTGGGGCCCAAGGTGTTATACGCGGGTGGCGTAGGGGTAGGTATGCATGTTTATGATTTGTTCGTAGACTTGTATGCTTGTTTATGTGCAACTATCTGTTATAGGGGTAGTGTGGAATAACTGTGTTATCTATGGTGGTTGAATTCACTAAGCTTCGTGCTTACCCTTTCCCAATAAATCATTGTTTCAGGTACGAGTGGCTCCAAGGCGTGACGTGTACACACTGGCACGCGTGAAGAGCTGATTATTATATCGTTTTATAATTATCATTTTTAAACTATTTACTCCGCTGTTTACTGTTTTTAGAGAATAATTATTCTTGGGTTGCAAACGAAACGTTTTGGGTTATTTAACGAGTTTAATTAATGAAATGTCATTTTTAAAAATTTAAATTTTCTTGTAATTTTTGGGATGTTACAGGTTAAGTGGGTACCCAAGAAAAACTAATCTTCCTTTGTGATGCAGGTTAAGAAGGGTATCTGGTATCTCGATAGCGGATGCTCTAGACACATGACTGGAAAGAAAACCCTACTCGCTGAATACAAGGAAGAGAAGGGTCCCTCTGTGACTTTCGGTGGAAATGGAAACGGACATACCCGAGGGTTTGGTGTACTCTCTAATGGTACAACAACCTTCAGAAGAGTCGCATATGTTGAAGGACTGAAGCATAATCTTTTAAGCATCAGTCAGCTTTGCGATAAGGATAACAAAGTAATCTTTACCAAGGAATCCTGCTTTGTCACTGACAAAAAGGAGAAGATAGCTCTCAGCGGTTATCGTTTGGAAAATGTTTATGTAATAAACATGGACTCAACAACCACTAAGAACTCGTCTTTCTTCTCAAAAGCCTCATCTGATGTCAATTGGTTATGGCATAAGAGGCTCTCTCATCTGAATTTCATGACACTGAACACTCTTTCTTCAAAAGAGTTAGTCACTAGTCTACCTCAGTACTCATACGCCAAAGAGTCTTTATGTTCAGCGTGTGAGAAAGGGAAGCAGACCAAAGCAAACTTTAAGTCAAAGCAAGTCTCCTCAGTATCATCTCCTCTACAACTTCTCCATATGGATTTGTTTGGCCCTGTTAACAAACAATCCATCGCTGGAAACAAATATACACTGGTCATAGTTGATGAATTCTCTCGTTATACATGGGTTATGTTTCTCCGTTCCAAGAGTGACACCCCTGAAGAACTCATCACCTTTGTTCGGAAGATGGAAACCCTGAACAACTTGACCGTTCGCTCAATAAGGAGTGATCATGGGACTGAATTCAAAAACAGTGTTGGTCCCGAAGGGCTATACAAGTTTGTAGAAGGGAGGGGGGGGATGAATACAAACACTAAGATTTTACTTTTCTAAATTGTTTATTGATAAATCATTAAGAATTTACAGCTTGTTGCGGAAACAAGATTAAGGATAAACCTAAATCTAAACAATTTGGAACACTAAGTTTCTTGCACTAAGAAAGAGAAAGAAATTACTAATAATAACCTACCTCAAGATAAGAAGGATGAACTTGTCCAGAGTTAGCAAGTTACTTCAAAATGAAGTGAGTTCTTCTTCTTATATACTGCATGCATTTAATGCATGGCAGTTTACACTTTACACGTGGCAGCAGCTCATTGGTTGTACGTCATTGACCTTTGTTGACAACCTTAGTAGCCACATGTTTGAACAGTGTAGTATCAGAGTCGTTGTACGATTTCAAACAATAAGGAGGTTCTTTTTCTGACATATCGTACGGAGACGTGCAAGGGTGGTTAAGACAAAAGTACTTTGTACGGAGGACTTCATGATCAGCTTTTCGTTGATTCAGCGATCTATCATTCTATATCAGCGATAGCTGAAGTCTTGTACTTGATACTTCACGTTGAGTGGACAAATCTGAGTCTTCGCTGAGCCGCATCAGTTCATTAGGAGACTTGTCGCTGGTTCTTGAGCTTGATCTTCGACTTCAGCGTAGAACCTATGTTAACGTAAAACTTGTCTTCAGGGATCATAAGTAAATAACTAACTTAGCAGCGATCACCATAAGTACTGAACAGACTCAGAGTATTATGGTGAACAGTGTTCGCTGAATGTTTAATCTAAAGGGCGAGAGTTCCTATCAGCGGTACTGTAAGATCTTAGTACTTATCAGCGATAGTGAAACTCTGATACATATTGTTTACTTACAATTTTCACTAAGTATATAAGAGAGGGTCATTATCAAATCACTGAAGGTTTGGATCAACAATCTCCCCCTATTTTTTTATGACATAGCAACAGAGAAAATTGCTATTTTAATGAAAACATAAGGATAAAAAGAACTCATAAAATGTTTGTCCCTTTTACTGTTTTCTGGGATCTTTTCTGTACTGATGGAGTAAAGTACATTAGCTGAAATTTTTCTTTATACTTTGTAAAGATTACAGATGGAAGTGGAAAAATTACAAGTACAGCTAATACAATTACAAGTACAAAAGATGTAGACAGATAAGGATAGAAAGAATTACAAGGCGATCCTATCCGTCAAAAGGTTCTTCCTTGATGAGAAGTTCATCGAGGGTCTTTGATGTGGGAATCATCCAGTTAGGGACATCTACTCCTTGATTCTTTTTGTTCAGAGCTTCTTCAAAAATCAAGGGCTTCAGGTGTCTAGCTTTAATGTCGCGTCTGACTTCACACCAGTATATGAGATCTCTGAGTTGTTCGATGGGAGTGATTGGAAGCTCAGAGATGCGTTGAAAATGATGCTTTCCTTCGTAGTCTAGAAAGAATATGCCATAAGGATCACTTACAACTGTGCCAGGAATGAAAGTTTCTCCAGGTGGTAGGGAAGTGTCAAGCGCTGAGAGATCAGCATCAGGGCCAAGAACTTCAGCCCGAGAGAAACCAACACCTGTTTCATTCCGTATAGGAGGACCTGAGTCTGAGACTTTTTTTCCTTTTCAGAGACTCTTCTTTGTTGAGGAGGAAGAAGAGTAGAAGGAGGAATATCCATAGCAGAAGAAACCAGGTCGATCTGAGTGTTTAAGATCTTCTTGACATGACTCTTGAACTTTGAGCGCGATCCCTGAATGGCTAATTTCACTTCCAACCATTCAGAAAGGCCAAACTTCTCTAAGGAAGCAGCATAGAAGGTTTGCTTGGTTTTGTCTTCTCTGTAGACATCAACTTCAACAACAGGAACGTCTACGTACAGTCTTCCTCTGATGTTTACTTTGATGATTTTGGATGGTCGACATCGATAGTTCAGCATTTCTTTACACCATTCCAAAGTCGTATCAGAGACCTTAGTCTTTTCTTTAACGATCCTTTGAGCATCATCCTATAGCTGACGTTGGACGTCAATGGGAGCTCTTTTCAGCTTGGGGTCTTTTACTGATCGTTGAGAAAGCTGGATGGCGTATTCTCTATCTTTTTCTTCAACTTTCCTTCTTTCAGCGATTAGGCGTTCAGCTCTGAGGTGATCCTTGTATTCCTTTTGTGAAAGTTTGAACTTTGGAGGAATAGTAGGAAGTTGATCACGCTTCAGAATGATTCGTTGATCCTCGAACTTCTTTATCATCTCATCTCCTCTTTTCTGATCCTTTTCACTTAGCTTTTGAGGAGCCAAGGAAGGTCCGTTTTTGTGAGAGATAGGCTCATCAGTCTCAGAGATCAAATCTAAGACCGGGATTATTTCTTCAGCTTTGCGAGCTGGGATTATTGTTGGTGAAGTCGCAGCTGTAGAAACTTCAGCGATATCCTCAAACAGGGGAGAGGACTAGCTGAAATACAGCGATCGTTCGAGTAAGAACTTGGGTAGAACAGAGAAAGAGAAAGAATGGGATAAAGTGTATGGAGGTTTTAGTGAGTGTAGAACTGATAATGTGTATAGAGAGGAGGGATGTAGTGTAAGGAAGATTAGTGTACCTGACAAACCGGCTTTTTAAGCAAGATCATCAGATTTTCATCGTCTTCAGCGACACTTTTTCCTTTGCCCTTGTCAGCTTCAGACGCAGATGGCTTTGTCTTTGTCCGCTCCCCTGTAGGTTCATTTATCAGAATCCCTTTAAGAGCTTTAGTCCTCTGAGCAGGCTTGACGATAAAAGAGTCATCATCATGATCATCATTCTTTGGAGAAGAGGATGGTTCATCATCAGACAAGTCGATGGCTTCTTCATCTTCAGGTTAAGACTCAGATTCTTCAGCTTCTTCTTCGAGTTGCTCCCCCTCAGATACAGAGGTAAGCTTCTCGGTTCCCTCAGGGTTTTCATCTCCCTGAGGTCCAGCAGCTGCTGCTTCTTCAATTGTCTTCTCACCCTCTTCAGTGAAGGTGAGGTCTTCAGTCTTCTCTCCCCTGAAAAATTCATCATGGGAAAGGTCTTCAGCGCTCTTCTCCCCCCCTTTTTCATGATGAGTGGGGGAGGAATGTGATGATTCAGCAGCTTGTGTTGGTTCCCTGTCTTCTTCGCCAGGGATTCCCACACAAATTTGAATCGCTGATAATCTGTTTTCTAGACCAGAAATACCAGGATTGATCTTTACGAGTTCAGCACGATCAGCCGGAGTAAAAGATGAAGGTGCAGGGGCAGGGGCGGTCGTGTTGGTCAGGATCTGCTTCATCATTGTCATCATAGAAGTGACATCATTCTTCATTGAATTGACATCAGTCTTCATAGAACCCATGTTAGTATTTACTGAACTGACGTCAGTCTTTACAACTGACATCTCTCCTTCGAGTTTTCCAACCGATGTCTTCAGCGTTGTGACCTTGCTGGACATGGTGTGAACTGTTGTTTTGATGGCGAGATAGTCTGTGTAGATGTCAGCAAGAACTTTGGCAAAGTTGTTGAGCGTTTTATCAACCTTCTCCAAGTCAGCTTTGGAGGCGTTCTTTTCGACCACAGTTGTCAGCTTTGTGAGATTCTCTCCAGCGTTTGTTACAACTGAAGAGTTGTCGGAAAGAGTAGTTTTGAGACCTGTCAGCGTCGTCTCTATTGTCTTCAGAGAGGCGTGATGTCTCCCAAATTAGGACCTGTAACATATAAGAACTTGTGAACAGAGGAAAGCTCAGAAGTTTGGGGTTCAGTTACAGTGTATAGGGGTTGGTGTATACCTGCAGGAGGATTGGTGAATGCATCAAAATCTCGATGTCCTGAGAAAAGTTCCATGTCGTCAGCTAAAGTGTGTGGACGCATGGTCATCGCTGCAGGTCCTACGCCCATCATTCCCTGAGTGTCAGCTTTAGCTTCTGGAGGAATGACAGGTGCTTCAGTGATAACTGGAGTAGAGTCCAATTGAGTAGAGGGAGAAGCGAAGGTTAAGAATGGAGCTTGGGTGCAGAGTTCAGCGTTGGATTCGCTGAGAATCGCTTCGTCAGTCTTTTGAGAGACTGAAGGAGGTTGGGTAGATTCCAAGTTTGTAACCTCAGCGTTTAGAGACGCTGAAGTTGGGATAGAGTGGGTGGCTTGTTCAGCTGTGGCAGAGCGTAACAGTGAACGTTCCTTCAGCTCTTTGAGATGAGCTGAGGAGTCTTCAGCAAGAGATTGCTGGGGTTGCTCTTTGGTTTTCTTAGTTCTTTTGGAACTAAGTTGGGTGGAGGAGTGTTTCCTTTTAAGAGAAGGAATGGAGGTTGTAGCCTGGGTATCAGCGGTGGGTTTGTCCGCTGAAGGAGCTGCAGAAGGCAAAGAAGTAGGGTTGAGAAGAGTTAAAAGAGTAGAAAGACGTACCTCATTTTCCACTGGCTTGAAGTCGAGAACCTTAGGGCCGACCTGAGAGAGTTTCAGGTCACCCTCTTTTGGGTAGCTTTCCTTTAGGCCTGTTTGGAATACGGCGCTGATGAAACGAGGATAAGGAACCCATGGAGATCTGTCAGCGGCGGAGTCTACTCTGAGTACCAGATCATCGTAGATTATCGATGCCCAGTCTATATGTAGACCTTTCAGCAAGGCATATCCCATTGCTTGCTGAGGCTGAGCAGCTTGATCAGAGGAGTCGATCTTTGCAGTCATGCAGCTGATTAAGTGAGCGAAGATGAAATTCATCTCGCTGGGCATTTTAGACTTTTTGATGAGGGTTAGCTTCTTCTTAGGCTTCATGTCCCTCCCAGTTTCCCATACATAGCCCATTGCATCGAAGAATGCAGTGATGGCTTCCCTGTCTGAGTTTTTCTTGTGGTCAGGGAGAGGAACAAAAGTGTTTTCTTTGGTGGCCAAGGGAAGGTTCAGGGCTTTGCGAATAATGGCAGGGGTGATCTTCATAGTGCCATAGTCAGTATCGCAGAGGATGCAGTCGATTGTTTTTTAGGAGTCTTTGGTGGATGGTAGCTGAGAGTGTCTGGCAGAGTACCAGAATTGGGATAGCAGTAGCTGATGTGCAGGAGGTGTTATGGTCAGGGTTGTGGAGATGGAACAATTCATCAGGAAGTTCACAGCATCATCTAGATGTGTGACTTGCTTTCGAGGAGGAAACTCGAGAAGCGCATAGAGGTTATTTGCCTTGGTCCAATCCAGTTTGTCAAGAGAGAACTTGACCTGAGGAGCCTTGATGATTTCCAATTCCTCAGTAGTATTATCAGCAGCTGTGTTCTCAGCGATGGTGTTCTTGGAAATGTCAGAAGATGCCATTTTCTGTATTATCAGTTCAACCAAAGATTAACAAATAAGAATAATCTTAATGGGGAAAGATTTTCCAATAAGATGGTTCGAATTTTGTCCATTTCATTCAGACAAAAAATGTCTGAATGAAGATTATGGTTTTTCTTGTTTAAAAAAAAACGAAATGCAAACCCAAAGAGAATCTTGTTTTCCAGTTTCTTTTGAGAATAAGGATTCTGGAAAAACGAATGAAGAACAAGTTTAAGATTTCGCGTTTAAACTTGAAGAACAACCATGAAAGGTTGTGTTCATAAAACCATGAAAGAAATGATTTCATTTTAAAAAAGTTTTTTTGTTTGATCTTTTTAAAAACAAAGAGAAGATCATTAACAAGTTTGAAGAAACACGTAAAATAAAAGAATTATTAACCTGGTTCGTTGAAGAAGATGAAGTTCTTAAGTTCTTGAAAAACTTGAGAGCACAAATGCAACAGTAAATTTTCTGTTTCTTGCTTGGAGAAGAAGTTCGCGTAAAAGAAAAATATAAACCCAGAATGAGTTTATATAGTGAGATTAGAGAGAGAAAATCTTGAGTGGGAAAAGATTTTCATCATGACACGGACACGTGTTTGCATTTGATTGGAAGGTAAACGAAACGTGCAAACGTGTGTCAGAAAGAAGAACGTGCCAGGGCTTATCCGTTGTAGTAACGTCACAATTGTCCTTTCATATTCTTGGATGTCTCTGAGGTTTTGAAAACTCAGGGACACTTTTGAAAACAAGAAGCACTGAATAGAAATATAAGTGTTGGTTTTAGAACTTTCAAAGTATCGCTGATTAAGGAAGAGATATTCAGCGATGCAATTTGTTTTGAAATCTTGCATTCACATGCGATTGTCAGAGAGAAAAACATACCTTGATATCAGCGAATCAAGTTTATTCAGAGAGAAGATGATAGAATGGGTTATACAAGTCGATTTTATCCTATCGCTGATCAAATGTGAACCTCTGAAGATTTTACTCTTCGAAGTTCAGCATTCCAAGCTCGCTGATGAGAAAGTTGAATCTTGTCTCATCAAGAGGTTTGGTGAACAGATCAGCTAACTGATAATCAGTTGGAATAAAGTGAAGTTCTATATCACCATTCATCACATGATCTCTGATAAAATGATACCTGATTTCGATGTGTTTTGTCTTTGAGTGTAGTACTGGATTATTGGCTATAGCGATGGCACTTGTGCTGTCGTAATAGATTGGAATATTTGAGAGCTGAAGGTCATAGTCCAGTAGTTGATTTCTCATCCACAATACCTGAGAACAACAGCTTCCAGCGGCTACATACTCAGCTTCAGCTGTGGAGGTGGACACTGAGTTTTGCTTTTTGCTTGTCCAACTCACCAGCTTTCCACCCAGGAGCTGACATCCTCATGTGGTGCTTTTCCTATCCAATTTGCAACCTGCAAAATCACTATCTGAATAGGCGATTAGATTGAATCCTGAGTCTCTGGGATACCAAAGACCTAGATTCACAGTACCCTTAAGGTATCTAAAAATTCGCTTTACAGCAGTCATATGAGATATCTTGGGTTCAGCTTGATATCGTGCACACAAACAGGTTGCGTACATCATATCGGGTCGGCTAGCTGTAAGATACAAGAGAGAGCCGATCATCCCACGGTACAGCGTGACATTAAAATGAATACCCTTAGTATCCTTATCAAGTGTCAGTAGTGGTTCCATAGGGGTTTTCATAGCTGAACTTTGAGTTAAGTCGAATTTCTTCAGCATATCTTTAACATACTTTCCCTGATTAATGAAAGTTCTTTTTTCATTTTGTTTTATCTGAAGACCAAGTAAATATGTTAGTTCACCCATCATGCTCATTTTATACTAATCTTTCATTCTATCAACGAAACGAGTACAAAGATCAGGGTTAGTAGATCCAAATATAATGTCATCAACATATATCTGAACAAGAATGATATGACCTTTTACTTTCCTGAAAAATAGAGTTTTATCGATTTTACCTCGCTCAAATTGTTCAATATGGAGATAAGTAGATAGAGTGTCATACCATGCATGTGGAGCTTGCTTCAAGTCATAAAGTGCCTTATCCAGTTTATAAACATAACCTGGACGCTTAGGATCTGAGAATCCTGGAGGTTGTTCCACAAAGACTTCTTCATTCAGCTTTCCATTTAGAAACGCTGACTTAACATCCATTTGATATACTTTGAAGTCTTTGAGTACAGCGTATGCTAAGAAAAGACGAATAGATTCTAGTCTTGCTACTGGAGCAAATGTTTCATCATAATCTATGACTTTCTCTTGTCTGTATCCCTGAGCAACAAGACGAGCCTTATTGCGGGTTACAGTTCCATGTTCGTCCAACTTGTTTCGATAGACCCATTTAGTGCCAATCACTGTCTTGTTAGTTGGTCTTCGAACAAGTTTCCAAACTTTGTTTCTTTCGAATTCAGTCAGCTCTTCTTGAATGGCGTCGACTCAGTTTGGATCTTTGAGGGCATCATCTACTTTCTTTGGTTCAGTCAGAGAAATAAAGTTAACAAATAAACAAATATTACCTGCACTTCGTCGAGTCTGAATACCAGCGTTTGGATCACCAAGAATTTGAACAATTGGGTGATTTACAATCCACCGCTGAGCCGGAGCGTGAGACGTTGACTCAACCTGAACTGGAGTAGCTGAAGATGAAGCTTCAGCAACTTCTGGAGTATCAGCTAAGAGAGGAATGGGTGCAGTTGTCATTATATTCACTGATTGTTGAGAAGTAAATGGAGTGTCTAAGACATTGGGTTCAGAAGCAGGTATAGTGTTTAAAGGAACAGCTGAGACCCATGATGTTTCAGCTTCACTATTTTGCATATTTGGAATGATAGTAGGACTATCATCTTCAACTGTATGAGTATGAGGAGTGGGAGTATCTTCTGAATCACCAAGATGAGAAAACATCCATTGATTCAGTTCTTCAGTATCAGTGGACGGTTTAGAGTTCGCTGAACGGGATTCGTCAAACGTGACGTGAATTGTCTCTACTACAGTTTGTCTTCTTCGATTGAAGACTCTGAAGGCTTTGGAGACTGAGGAGTATCCAAGAAAGATTCCATCATCAGCCTTAGGATAAAACTTTCCAAGGGCATCTCTGTGGTTCAGTATGAAACACTGACATCCAAAGATGTGAAGAAAGCTGATTGAAGGCTTTCTCCCATGAAAAAGTTCATAGGCTGTTTTATTGAATCTTTTGACTATCAGCGACCTATTTTACGTAAAACAAGCAGTGTTGACAGCTTCTGCCAAAAACTGAGTAGGCAGGTGAGAATCGCTGAGCATTGAACGTGCAGTTTCAATAATTGTTCTATTTCTTCTTTCAGCGACTCCATTTTGTTGCGGTGTTCTCACTGATGAAAAGTTGTGAGAAATACCCTTACTCTCAAAGAAGGAATCAAGAGAACTGTTTTTGAATTCAGTCCCATGATCACTCCTTATTGAGCGAACGGTCAAATTGTTCAGGGTTTCCATCTTCCGAACAAAGGTGATGAGTTATTCAGGGGTGTCACTCTTGGAACGGAGAAACATAACCCATGTATAATGAGAGAATTCATCAACTATGACCAGTGTATATTTCTTTCCAGCGATGGATTGTTTATTAACAGGTCCAAACAAATCTATATGGAGAAGTTGCAGAGGTGATGACACTGAGGAGACTTGCTTTGACTTAAAGCTTGCTTTGGTCTGCTTCCCTTTCTCACACGCTGAACATAAAGTCTCTTTGGCGTATGAGTGCTGAGGTAGACTAGTGACTAACTCTTTTGAAGAAAGAGTGTTCAGTGTCTTGAAATTCAGATGAGAGAGCCTCTTATGCCAAAGCCAGTTGACATCAGATGAGGCTTTTGAGAAGAAATAGGAGTTCTCAGTGGTTGTTGAGTCCATGTTTATGACATAAACATTTTCCAAACGATAATCGCTGAGAGCTATCTTCTCCTTTTTGTCAGTGACAAAGCAGGATTCCTTGGTAAAGATTACCTTGTTATCCTTGTCGCAAAGCTGACTGATGCTTAAAAGATTATGCTTCAGCCCTTCAACATATGCGACTCTTCTGAAGGTTGTTGTACCATTAGAGAGTACACCAAACCCTCGGGTATGTCCTTTTCCATTTCCTCCAAAAGTCACAGATGGACCCTTTTCTTCCTTGTATTCAGCGAGCAGGCTTTTCTTTCCAGTCATGTGTCTAGAGCATCCGCTATCGAGATACCAGATACCCTTCTTAACCTGCATTACAAAGGAAGATTAGTTTTTCTTGGGTACCCACTTAACCATGTGTACACGTTTGTCAGTGGAAGTAGTTGGAATGGAAGGTTCAACAATCTTCGCAGCATTTGAAGATTCAGCTTTGTCAGTCTTCACTTTGGTTAATTTCTTAACCTCAGTGGTCTTCTTTGCCTTGGGGGCAATCTTCACCTTAGCTATCTTTTCAGCTTTGGTGGCTGTGGGGCACTTACTAGCAATATGATCAGTGAGTCCACAGTGATAACATTTCCTATAACTAAAAGTAGTTCTAGGACCATTTGAATGTTGAGCTTTAGATTTTGAATTAGAAGTACCAGCACCAAGTAAGCTGATGGCTTTTGAAATAGGAGGAACATTCAGTTCTTCGGATTTCTTACCAGAGACATCCACTCTGATTTTAGGAGTAGATCGCTGAATAGATCCATGCTGAGTAGATCCAGAGATCTGATTCCTTGATCCAGAGGAATGAATTACTAAAGCTTTAGAAGCATTCAGCCTAGGTACTAAGGTACCCTTCTGAGGATTTTGGTTAAAAGCAATTCCTTTACCTTTATCTTTAAAGACAAAGGAAGGTTTTGGATAAACCATTTTCTCTTTACCTTTTGAAGAGGTAGAAGTTTCCTCAGGGATAGGTGGTCTGGACGAGGAACACTGAGAGGATGAAGTATCAGCGACTGAGGATACGAAAGTTCCAAATAATAGCATGGAACGATCAGTGGTTGGTTCTAGATTTTCAGCTTTGTAACCAAGACCACGTTTATCACTCAGGGGAATCTGAGACTTAATTATCTTAGTGATCTTTGTTGAAGTATTACACCATCCTTCAACAGTAGCTTTTTCAGCTCTTAAAGCAGAGATAGCTTCTTCTCGCTCGATTTTGACTAGCTGATTTAAATGCACTTGATCTTTAAAATCTTCTTCAATTTTAGAAAGCTTTTCTATTTGAAGGTGACAGTTTTTGAGCTGTTCAGCGAGATCAAGGTTTTGATTTTCAACTACATTTTTGCCATTCATGGCTTCGTATAAACTTCTAGTCAAGAGATCGATTTTACGAAGACTATCAGCTTCATCAATATTTGCAATATTTGTAAAGAAGGAAGGTGATACCTGAATAGCAGAGGTTGAATTGAGGGAATGTCTGAGCTTTCTTCCTCATCTTCAATCTTGGCCATAAGACATAGATTGGCTTCATCATCTTCAGATTCAGATGATGATTCTTCTTCATCAGAGGCAGCCCAATCATAAGCCATCATGCCTTTGCCTTTATTCTTAAAGCTTTTCAGCTTCGCATACTTTTCTTTCAGCTTAGCATATTTGTCATCTTTATTCCTGGGAATAAAGGATTTCTTGGGAAACACTGAGTTTCTCTAAACTTTCTTAGACCTGCACTCGTTAGCGAAATGTCCAATCTTTTCGCAGTTAAAACAAGTAGCAGTAGCCTTATCAACAGGAGCTGATGAACTTGGCTTATCAGTAATAGAAAGAGGTTTGTTCTTTCTGAACATTTTCTTTTTGGCGAATCTCCTGAACTTTTTAGTGAGGAGAGCCAAAGATTCATCATAATCTGAAGAGTCAGATTCTGATGACCTTTCTGAGTTACTTTTGAACTCAGTGATAGTGACCACGGGTCGCTGAGTAGAAGGTTCCTCTGAGAATAAAGCAACAGGGGTGCTTTTGGAATCTTTTACAAGATTCTTCTTAAGATGACTCGATTGCTCATGATTCAGCATCGTGCCATATAAGGTAGCAAGGGTCATTGATCTTAGATCCTTTGACAGCTTGAGACACATGAAATAATTGTCCCAGCTTTTTAGGTAAACATTCTAGAAACTTTGTCAGCACTTCAAAGTTAGAATATTCCATACCAACAGTTTTCAGATCTATTATTAAGCAATTAAAACGTTGGTGAACTTCAGAGAGAGTTTCATTCTTACCACAAATGAAACTTTCGTATTGTCTTACCAGGTTGATCTTTCGAGAGTCCTGGACTTCAGACGTACCTTCATACTGAACACGTATTGTGTCCCACATAGCTTTTGAGGTTTTTAGGTTCATGACGGAATGGTAAACTTCGTCAGGAGGAGCCATGGATAGTATGGATTTGGCTTTTGTGTCGATAGCCACTTTCTTCTTATCTTCGTCAGTCCACATATGAACTTCCTTGGGTATCAGCCTTTCTGGAATAGCAGGTCTATTCTCAGCGGCTGGAACTGCAGGGTCAATTCTTATAGGAATATATGGGCCGTTTTCAAGATAGTAAGGCATAGTAGGGTCTACACCTTCTAAGAAGAGAATCATCCTATTTTTCCATAGATTAAAATTATCTCTGGAGAATCTAGGGGGTTTAGCAAGAGAACCATTGTCGATATAGTTTGTGTTTTTGTTGGCAACCATTTTCAGAAATAGCAAGGAAAAGAAATCTTAGTATAGATTAGATCTTGTTTATTTAATTAAACAAATCTGCTCTGATACCACTTGTTGGTCCCGAAGGGCTACACAAGTTTGTAGAAGGGGGGGGGGATGAATACAAACACTAAGATTTTACTTTTCTAAATTGTTTATTGATAAATCATTAACAATTTACAGCTTGTTGCGGAAACAAGATTAAGGATAAACGTAAATCTAAACAAGTTGGAACACTAAGTTTCTTGCACTAAGAAAGAGAAGGAAATTACTAATAATAACCTATCTCAAGATAAGAAGGATGAACTTGTCCGGAGTTAGCAAGTTACTTCAAAATGAAGTGAGTTCTTCTTATATACTACATGCATTTAATGCATGGCAGTTTACACTTTACACGTGGCAGCAGCTCATTGGTTGTACGTCATTGACCTTTGTTGACAACCTTAGTAGCCGCATGTTTGAACAGTGTAGTATCAGAGTGGTTGTACGATTTCAGACAATAAGGAGGTTCTTTTTCTGACATATCGTACGGAGACGTGCAAGGGTGGTTAAGACAAAAGTACTTTGTACGGAGGACTTCATGATCAGCTTTTCGTTGATTCAGCGATCTATCATTCTATATCAGCGAATGATTGAGTTCAGCGATAGCTGAAGTCTTGTACTTGATACTTCACGTTGAGTGGACAAATCTGAGTCTTCGCTGATCCGCATCAGTTCATTAGGAGACTTGTCGCTGGTTCTTGAGCTTGATCTTCGACTTCAGCGTAGAACCTATGTTAACGTGAAACTTGTTTTCAGGGATCATAAGTAAACAACTAACTTATCAGCGATCACCATAAGTACTGAACGGACTCAGAGTATTATGGTGAACAGTGTTCGCTGAATGTTTAATCTAAAGGGCGAGAGTTCCTATCAGCGGTATTGTAAGATCTTAGTACTTATCAGCGATAGTGAAACTCTGATACATATTGTTTACTTACAATTTTCACTAAGTATATCAGAGAGGGTCATTATCAAATCACTGAAGGTTTGGATCAACAAACAGTTCTCTTGATTTCTTCTTTGAGAGTAAGGGTATTTCTCACAACTTTTCATCAGTGAGAACACCGCAACAAAATGGAGTCGCTGAAAGAAGAAATAGAACAATTATTGAAGTTGCACGTTCAATGCTCAGCGATTCTCACCTGCCTACTCAGTTTTGGGCAGAAGCTGTCAACACTGCTTGTTTTACGCAAAACAGGTCGCTGATAGTCAAAAGATTCAATAAAACAGCCTATGAACTTTTTCATGGGAGAAAGCCTTCAATCAGCTTTCTTCACATCTTTGGATGTCAGTATTTCATACTGAACAACAGAGATGCCCTTGGAAAGTTTGATCCAAAGGCTGATGATGGAATCTTTCTTGGATATTCTTCAATCTCCAAAGCCTTCAGAGTCTTCAATCGAAGAAGACAAATTGTAGAAGAAACTATTCACGTCACGTTTGACGAATCCCGTTCAGCGAACTCTAAACCGTCCGCTGATACTGAAGAACTGAAACAATGGATGTTTTCTCATCTTGGTGATTCAGAAGATATTCCCACTCGTACTCATACAGTTGAAGACGATAGTCCTACTATCATTCCAAACATGCAGAATAGTGAAGCTGAAACATCATGGGTCTCAGTTGTTCCTTTAAACAGTATACCTGCTTCTGAACCAAATGTCTCAGACATTCCATCTACTTCTCAGCAATCAGTGAATATAATGACAACTGCACCCATTCCTCTCTTGGCTGATACTCTAGAAGCTGCTGAAGCCTCATCTTCAGCTCCTCCAGTTCAGTTTGAGTCAGCGTCTCATGCTCCAGCTCAGCGATGGACTGTAAATCACCCAATTGATCAAATTCTAGGTGATCCAAACGCTGGTGTTCAGACTCGACGAAGTGCAGGTAATATTTGTTTATTTGTTAACTTTATTTCTCTAACTGAACCAAAGAAAGTAGATGATGCCCTCAAAGATCCAAACTGGGTCAACGCCATGCAAGAAGAGCTGACTGAATTCGAAAGAAACAAAGTTTGGAAACTTGTTCGAAGACCAACTGACAAGACAGTGATAGGCACTAAATGGGTCTATCGAAACAAGTTGGACGAACATGGAACTGTAACCCACAACAAGGCTCGTCTTGTTGCTCAGGGATACAGACAAGAGGAAGGCATAGATTACGACGAAACATTTGCTCCAGTAGCAAGACTAGAATCTATTCGTCTATTCTTAGCATACGCTATACACAAAGACTTCAAAGTATATCAGATGGATGTTAAGTCAGCGTTTCTAAATGCAAAGCTGAATGAAGAAGTCTATGTGGAACAACCTCCAGGATTCTCAGATCCTAAGCGTCCAGGTTATGTTTTTAAACTGGATAAGGCACTTTATGGCTTAAAGCAAGCTCCACGTGCATGGTATGACACTCTATCTACTTATCTCCATATTGAACAATTTGAGCGTGGTAAAATCGACAAAACTCTATTTTTCAGGAAAGTAAAAGGTCATATCATTCTTGTTCAAGTATATGTTGATAACATTATATTTGGTTCTACTAACCCTGATCTTTGTACTCATTTCGCTGATAGAATGAAAGATGAGTATAAAATGAGCATGATGGGTGAACTAACATATTTCCTTGGTCTTCAGATAAAGCAAAATGAAAAAGGAACATTCATTAATCAGGGAAAGTATGTTAAAGATATGCTGAAGAAATTCGACTTAACTCAGAGTTCAGCTATGAAAACCCCTATGGCACCACCGCTGACACTAGACAAGGATACTAACGGTATTCCTGTTGATGTCCCGCTGTACCGTGGGATGATCGGCTCTCTCTTGTATCTTACAGCTAGCCGACCCGATATTATGTACGCAACCTGTTTGTGTGCACGATATCAAGCTGAACCTAAGATATCTCATATGACCGCTGTAAAGCGAATTTTTCGATATCTCAAGGGTACTGCGAACCTAGGTCTTTGGTATCCCAAAGTCTCAGGATTCGATCTAATCTCCTATTCAGATAGTGATTTTGCAGGTTGCAAATTGGATAGGAAAAGCACCACAGGAGGCTGTCAGCTCCTGGGTGGAAAGCTGGTGAGTTGGACAAGTAAAAAGCAAAACTCAGTGTCCACCTCCACAGCTGAAGCTGAGTATGTAGCCGCTGGAAGCTGTTGTTCTCAGGTCTTGTGGATGAGAAATCAACTACTGGACTATGACCTACAGCTCTCAAATATTCCAATCTATTGCGACAGCACAAGTGCCATCGCTATAGCCAATAATCCAGTGCTTCACTCAAAGACAAAACACATCGAAATTAGGTATCATTTTATCAGAGATCATGTGATGAATGGTGATATAGAACTTCACTTTATCCCAACTGATTATCAGTTAGCTGATCTGTTCACCAAACCTCTTGATGAGACAAGATTCAACTTTCTCATCAGCGAGCTTGGAATGCTGAACTTTGAAGAGTAAAATCTTCAGCGGTTCACATTTGATCAGCGATAGGATAAAACCCATTCTATCATTTTCTCTCTGAATAAACTTGATTCGCTGATATCAAGGTATGTGTTTCTCTCACTGACAATCGCATGTGAATGCAAGATTTCAAAACAAATTGCATCGCTGAATATCTCTTCCCTAATCAGCGATACTTTGAAAGTTCTAAAACCAACACTGATATTTCTATTCAGTGCTTCATGTTTTCAAAAGTATCCCTGAGTTTTCAAAACCTCAGAGACATCCTAGAAAATGAAAGGACAGTTGTGACGTCATTGCAACGGATAAGCCCCGACACGTTCTTTTTCTGACACACGTTTGCACGTTTCGTTTACCTTCCAATCAAATGCAAACACGTGTCCGTGTCATGATGAAAATATTTTCCCGCTCAAGATTTTCTCTCTCTAATCTCACTATATAAACACTTCATGGGTTTATATTTTTTGTTTACGCGAAAAACTTCTCCTCCAAGCAAAAGAAAATTACCGTTGCATTTGTGCTCTCAAGTTTTCAAGAACATCCTCTTCTTCAACGAACCAGGTTAATAATTCTGTTATTTACCTGTTTCTTAAACTTGTTAATGATCTTCTCATTGTTTTTACAAGATCAAACAAAAGAACTTTTTCAAATGAAATCATTTCTTTCATGGTTTTATGAACACAACCTTTCATGGTTGTTCTTCAAGTTTAAACGCAAAATCTTAAACTTGTTCTTCATACGGTTTTCCAGAATCCTAATTCTCAAAGGAAACTGGAAAACAAGATTTTTATTGGGTTTACATTTCGTTTTTCAAAAACAAGAAAAACCCTAATCTTCATTAAGACATTTTTGTCTGAATGAAATGGACAAAATTCGAACCATCTTATTGGAAAATCTTTCCACATTAAGATTATTCTTATTTGTTAATCTTTGGTTGAACTAATAATACAGAAATGGCATCTACTGACATTTCCACTTCCAAGAACACCACCGCTGAAAACACTGCTGCTGATGCTACGGAGGAATTGGAAATCATCAAGGCTCCTCAGGTCAAGTTCACTCTTGAAGAACTTGATTGGACAAAGTCAAATAATCTTTATGCGCTTCTCGAATTTCCTCCTTGAAAGCAAGTCACACATCTGAATGATGCTGTGAATTTCCTAAAAAATTGTTGCCTCTCCACAGCCCTGACCATAACACCTCCTGCACATCAGGTACTGTTAGCTCTAAATATTCATAATATTAGAAGTATTGAAAAATAGGCCAAGTATGAAAGACTTCCACAGAAGCTCTGCGGAGTGCCACGGAAGCTCTGCTGAAGTAAGCCAGGTCATTCAAGAAACACCAAGACCCAAGAAAGACATAATACTACACACAAAGAACCGAAGAAGGATCTACATAAGAAAGCTCACAAAGGACCGAGTCGCAGAACCTCTGTCACCCTTGACAGAGCCTCTGCGGTTCAGACTGAAGACTTGGAAGATATTTATAATATCTTGCCACTGTTACAGGAATATCTTACCACTATTACAGAAATATCCTGATACTGTTCCAGGGTACATTCGTCAACTTGTACAAGGCATGGTCTGACTCCTACACGTGTCATACTCCGATAGGACCACCTTCCAAGTTGATATTAGCGCATTTAATGCATGTAGTTTTCCAACTGTTCATACCATCCCTTCTTTCCTGTAGCAATAGTCCTTTTGTCTAGAATAGATCTTTTGTATTAGTATAAAACGAAGACTCATGTTGAGTTCTTCCTTAACAACGACAAGAAAGATCTTCCACTCAAAAACACTTACACACAATTAACGTCAAATCTGTTCTTAGTGTTCTATATCAAATACAATAATCTTTGAGATATTCATATGTTCTTCATATACTGTTTATTCGGTATTTTGTGTTGTTTCTATATAAACATATCTGTTAGTTCTTCAAATACGCTTCCGCAACACATCTTATTTGAACTAATAGATTATATAATCTTTGTTAATCAAATACGGGAACCATCAATTGGTATCAGAGCAAAGCTTGGTTTTTAATATCAAGCGATCCTCGTTTTAACAAGATTATTGGTAGAAACGTGGTCTGATTTTAACCTGTTATTTATTCCTTCAAACAGATTCTATTTTTCAGCCATTTTTCGATTTATTCGGTATTTGGAAAATCTAGAGAAACTGTTTCTTTAGTTGAAACTCCATAAAAGTGCACTGTTAAGAGCTTTCAAACCCATAAAATCTTTCCAGGTTATTCTTTCACATTCTTTTGTGTCATATCTTCATTCTGAAACTTTCTACTCTTAAAATGACAAGCGCACAAAATTTCTTCACAACTGGCTCATTAACCAAACCACCATCTCTTCTACGAAATGAGTATCCTCAGTGGAAAATAAGAATGATCCATTTCTTTGAGGGTACTGATAAAGAGCTCGTACAATACCTTTATAATCCTCCTCATGTCCCTATGTTAACAGTACCTCGTGTACCAGCTACAGCTGACACTCCTGAAATCCCTGAGCATCAAAAACCTAAAAGAATTCTGATCATGGCAATCCCCAACGACCTCTTCTAGTCCTTAGATGCATGTGAATCTGCGTATGATCTTTGGAAAGAACTGGAGAAACAACTTGAAGGGGGAGCTAAAACTCAGAAAAACCGAAGGGCTCAATACATAAACGAATATCACGCTTTTAAAGCCCTGACAACTGAATCTCTGCAGACAACGTATGACAGGTTCAACTCTCTGATCAATAATTGCAAGAAGTTCGGCATCCACAGAACTTCTTAAGAGAATAACGTCATGTTTCTCAAAAGTCTGAACGAAGAATGGCTCCAGTTATCTATGTCTTTACAAACCAATCAAGATTTAGATTCCTGGACTCTTTCAGACCTCTACGGAACATTAGCTGGTCAAGAGCCTCAAATGTGGTAAGTCTGGTCATTATGCTAATGAATGCAGATCGGAAAATGGTGGTGACCGACAGAAGTCCGACGATCGTGCTGGTAATACTTCCCAGAACCAAGGTTGCTACAACAGTGGAAAGCCAGGCCACTTTGCAAATGAATGCAGAAGCAGGCAAAATCGCCCACAGAAGGACTCAACTTTTTACAAAAAGAAAGCTGAGTATTATGCTCAAAAATCACTCATGGAGAACAAAGTAGTGAACAAGGAAGATTGGGAGTCAGATACAACCTCTGATGATGAATACACCAACAATGCCTTGTTCTGTGGCATGGCAGAAATCAGCTCCGACTCTGACACTGAGGTATCTACTTCAAACTCCACCTCTAGTACAACAGAAGTGGATTTACTTATAATTAAAACTGAAAATATTGAACTAAAAAAGACTTGTGATGATATTCAGAAAAAGCTCACTTTTTATGAAAAAGAAGCTAGACTTCTCACTGAAGAAAAAGAAAAAAATTTCAAAGAAAAGGAAGAATTAGAAGCACACTGGAACAAAAATTTATTTCCTTTAAAAGAAAGAATTTCTTAATTAAATACATCTTTAAAATCTAAAACAAAAGAACTTTCAGATTCTGAGAGCGACAGACTAAACATTTTAGCTCTTAAGGAATATTTTCAAAAGGAAAGAGAAGTCCTTTGGCAAGATCTACTTAGAAGAGATGTTTTAATTAAAAATTATCGTGATGCACAAAAGGTGTACGAGAAGATAAATACTCAAATAGGAAGGCGAGGTATTGGGTACAGTGACATCAGTCAAGGTACAGAAAACAAAAAGAATAAACCTTTGTCATCTCTATTTACTTTAGGAAAAGTCAACAAACCTAATTTTCCAACCTTAATCTCTGTAAGTAAGGGAGTAAAAGTCTCTGGGGAACCTCACTTAAGGAAACCCATGAAGATGATAAATGTGTGGTTTGAAAACACAGATTTATCACCTTCAACCTCTGCCAAAAGAGGATCCAAACCAAAGAGATATCTGAAAACTCAAGATCAGATAGGAATCTTCAAGTTTGGTAAACCAAAGACTCAAACTCAAGTTGCTTTTGTCTGCACTATAGATTCTGAAAATAAATTATTTGCAGAAGCACTTGAGTTCAAACCAATCTTTTCAGAAGAAAAACTAAGAAATATAATTGAAAAGGAAATAATGGAAATCGGGAAAATAGATATTTTGAAAAATCTATGTAAACCTTCTGTAGATCAAAAACTCTCTGAAGAGATCTTATCAGACACCTCTGTTGACTTAGAAAATAATTTTTCAGATATAGAAAGCAAGTATAACACATGCTCGGAAAGTCCAGCCTCTGTCGAAAGAAATATTGATGACTCAACCTCTGTTTATGAGGACGATTCATCATCTAACGAATCAGAGACTGATAGAATAGAGAAGGCTCCTTGTGACTCGGAGGTTATTAAACAAACCTCTGAAGTTCTTAACAGAACTATTCCTCCAAAAGAAAAAATCACTCGAATTCCTATCTGTCCAGACTTTATGGATATGTGCATATAAGCCAAAACCTCTATTGAGCTTGAAAATTTCAAACAAAAGAAGTTAATGTCCTCTCAAAATCCAAAAGATTCAAAGTCTTTAAAACCCTTAAAAATTAAAGAGAAGCCAACATGGCAACAAAAGGGTAAATGGCCAAAACCTAACAAATCTTTTTCCTCTGTGACAGTGAAATCAACAGAAGTTCACCACAGAAGGGACTCACAGAAGGCTGCTACAAACAAAGATTTTTTCCAACAATCTAATCTACATAAATCTTCTTGTAATAGGAAGCCATATGCTAGAATAGAATGTAATGCCTCTGTGGCCCAGTTTAATGCTTTCAATAAAAATTTCAAGCAAATTACTTCTGATGTTCTATACTGTCATTGCTTTGATCTAATGTTCAAGTTGAAAAATCATTTCTGTAGTTCAAATTGTTTTCTCTTTGCACCTAAATCAAATATTAAAGAGAAACAAACTGATTCTTCGACAAAAGATAAAATGTATTTCAAGAATGCTAAGGCAAACTTGAAAAATTCTGACGAAACTGGACCCATATGGATATGGGTACCTTAAACTCTATGGTTGTCTTGCAGAAGCAGTATGTGCCAATATGGTATCTAGACTCCGGATGCTCAAGGCACATGACTGGCAACAGAAGTCTTCTATCTACGTACCAAGAAAAATAAGATGGTGGATCAGTGACTTTTGGAGACAACAAAAAGGGGCATATTAAAGGCTATGGAGTCATAAAGAAAGAGAATATCACCGTACACAAAGTTGCATATGTGGATGGCCTAAAACACAACCTACTCAGTGTCAGCCAACTTTGTGACACAGGATTCCATGTACTGTTCAAAAGAACATTTTTCTCTCTCCTAAGTGAAGACACCGGAATTGAACTTCTGCGAGCCAAAAGAAAAGGTGATCTGTATCTAATTAACTTCAATGCCAAAAACAAGGACAACATTTGTCTTGTTGCAAGCAAGAGTGAAGAAGCCTGGCCATGGCATAACAGGTTCTGTCATTTAAAATATCATACTCTAGATAAACTGGTAAAACTTGATCTAGTCAAAGGTTTACCTACTGTTAAATTTAATAAGGATCATTTATGTTCTGCCTGTGAATTGGGAAAACTCAAAAGAGCTTCCCACAGAGGCAAAACTGATGTGTCATGTCCTAGGCCTCTGTACATGCTTCACGTTGACCTCTGCGGTCCAATCGCTATACAGAGCCTAGGTGGCAAGAAATATATACTTGTCTTTGTTGATCCAAACCCTCAGTGATTTGATAATGACCCTCTCTTATATACTTAGTGAAAATTGTAAGTAAACAATATGTATCAGAGTTTCACTATCGCTGATAAGTACTAAGATCTTACAGTACCGCTGATAGGAACTCTCGCTCTTTAAATTAAACATTCAGCGAAACTGTTCACCATTAATACTGAGTCTGTTCAGTCATTATGATGATCGCTGATAAGTTAGTTGTTTACTTATGATCCCTGAAGACAAGTTTCACGTCAATAAAGGTTCTACGCTGAAGTCGAAGATCAAGCTCAAGAACCAGCGACAAGTCTCCTAATGAACTGATGCGGATCAACGAAGACTCAGATTTGTCCACTCAACGTGAAGTATCAAGTACAAGACTTCAGCTATCGCTGAACTCTATCATTCGCTGATATGAAATGATAGATCGCTGAATCAACGAAAGCTGATCATGAAGTACTCCGTACAAAGTACTTTTGTCTTAATCTCCCTTGCACGACTCCGTATGAAATGTCAGAAAATAACCTCCGACTGTCTGAAATCGTACAACCACTCTGATACTACACTGTTCATCCATGCGGCTACTAAGGTTGTCAACCAAGGTCAATGACATGCAACCAACCAGCAGATGACACGTGTAAAGTGTATACTGACTTGCATTAAATGCATGCAGTATATAAAGAGATGAACCCACTTCATTTGAAGTAACTTGCTAACTCTGGACAAGTTCAATCTCTTATCTCAAGATAGGTTATTATTAGTAATTTCCTTATCTTTCTTAGTGCAAGAAACCTTAGTGTTCCAACTTGTTTAGATTTAGGTTTATCCTTAATCTTATTTCCGCAACAAGCTGTAAATTTTTAATGATTTATCAATAAACAATTTAGAAAAGTAAAATCTGTGTGTTTGTATTCAACCCCCCCCCCCTTCTACAAACTTGTATAGGCCTTCGGGACCAACAAGTGGTATCAGAGCGGATTTGTTTAATCTCATAAACAAGATCTAATCTAAGATATTTCTCTTCCTTGCTATTATCTGAAAATGGCCACTAACACAAACACAAATTATATAGACAATGGTTCTCTTGCTAAACCTCCCAGATTTTCCAAAGATAACTTCAACTTATGGAAAAATAGGATGACACTCTTCTTAGAAGGTGTAGACCCTACTATGCCTTACTATCTCGAGAATGGTCCATTCATCCCTGTAAGAATTGATGCTGCAGTTCCAGGCGCTGAGAATAGACCTGCTATTCCAGAAAGGCTGGTACCTAAGGAAATCCTTCAATGGACTGACGAAGATAAGAAGAAAGTGGCTATAGATACAAAAGCCAGATCCATACTATCCATGGCTCTTCCTGACGAAGTCTACCATTCCGTCATGAATCTGAAAACATCAAAAGCCATGTGGGACACAATATGTGTTCAGTATGAAGGAACGTCTGAAGTCCATGACTCAAGAAAGATCAACCTGGTAAGACAATACGAAAGCTTCATTTCTGGTAAGAATGAAACTCTCTCTGAAGTTCACCAACGTTTTAATTGTTTAATTTTAGATCTGAAAACTGTTGGTAAGGAATATTCTAACTTTGAAGTGCTGACAAAGTTTCTAGAATGTTTACCTGAAAGCTGGGACAATTATTCTATGTGTCTCAAGCTGTCAAAGGATCTAAAATCAATGACCCTTGCTACCTTATATGGCACGTTGCTGAATCATGAGCAATCAAGCCATCTTAAGAAGAATCTTGTAAAAGATTCCAAAAGCACCCATGTTGCTTTAATCTCAGAGGAACTCTCTACTCAGCGACCCTCGGTCACTATCACTTAGTTAGAAAGTAACTCTGAAAGGTCATCAGATTCTGATTATTCAGATAATGATGAATCTTTGGCTCTCCTAACTAAGAAGTTTAGGAGATTTGCCAAAAAGAAAATGTTTATAAAGAACAAACCTCTTTCCATAACTGACAAGCCTAGATCATCAGCTTTTGTTGACAAGGCTACTACTACTTGTTTTAACTGCGAAAAGACAGGACATTTCGCTAATGAGTGCAGGTCAAAGAAAGTTTCTAGACCCTCAGCTTTTACAAAGAAACCCTTTGCTCCAAGAAATAAAGATGACAAATATTCAAAGCTGAAAGAAAAATATGCAAAGCTGAAAAGCTTTAAGAAGAAGAATAAAGGCCTGATGGCTGACTATGATTGGGCTGCTTCTGATGAAGAAGCATCATCATCTGACTCTGAAGATGATGAAGCAAATCTATGTCTTATGGCCAAGATTGAAGAAGAGGAAGAAAGTTCAGACATTCCCTCCACTTCAACATCTGCTATTCAGGTATCACCTTCTTTCTGTACCAATATTGCAAATATTGATGAAGCTGATAGTCTCCGTAAGATCGATCTCTTGACTAGAAGTTTATACGAAGCCATGAACGGCAAAACTGTGGTTGAAAACCAAAATCTTGATCTCGCTGAAAAGCTTAAAAACTGCCACTTTCAAATAGAAAAGCTTTCTAATATTGAAGAAGATTTTAAAGATCAAGTATATTTAAATCAGCTAGTCAAAATCGAACGAGCAGAAGATATCGCTGCATTAAAGGCTGAAAAAGCTACTGTTGAAGGATGGTGTAATTCTTCAACAAAGATCACTGAGATAATAAAGTCTCAGATTCCCCTGAGTGATAAACGTGGTCTGGGTTACAATTATGAAACTCCAAAAACAACCACTGAGTGTTCAATGCTTAAATTTGGAACGTTCGTATCCTCAGTCGCTGATACTTCATCTTCTCAGTGCTCCTCGTCCGTTACACCAATCCCTGAGGAAACTCCTACCTCCTCAAAAGGCAAGGAGAAAATGGTTTATTCAAAACCTACCTCTGTCTGTAAAGACAAAGGTAAAGGAATTGTTATTTACCAGAATCCTCAGAAGGGTACCTTAGTACCAAAACTGAATGCTTCTAAAGCTTCAGTGGCTCATCCCTCTGGATCAAGGAAGCAGATATCTGGATTTATTCAGCGATCTACTCCTAGACTCAGATTAGATGTCCTTGGTAAGAAATCTGAAGAACTGAATGTTCGTCCCATTTCTAAAGCCAATAGTTTACTTGGTGCTGGCACTTCTAATTTGAAATTAAAAGCTCAGCATTCAAATGGTCCTAGAACTACTTTTAGTTATAGGAAATGTTATCACTGTGGACTTACCGATCATATTGCTAGTAAGTGTCCCACAGCCACCAAAGCTGAAAAGATAGCTAAGGTGAAGATTACCCCCAAGGAAAAGAAGACCAACCCTGGTGCAAATCAGGTCAAGGTGAATTCTACCACTGAGTTTAAGAAATTAACCAAAGTGAAGAAAGACAAAGTTGAATCTTCAAATGCTGCGAAGACTGCTGAACCTTCCATTCCAACTACTTCCACTGACAAACGTGTATACATGGTTAAGTGGGTACCCAAGAAAAACTAATCTTCCTTTGTATTGCAGGTTAAGAAGGGTATCTGGTATCTTGATAGCGGACGCTCTAGACACATGACTGGAAAGAAAAGCATGCTCGCTGAATACAAAGAAGAGAAGGGTCCCTCTGTGACTTTCGGTGGAAATGGAAAAGGACATACCCGAGGGTATGGTGTACTTTCAAATGGTACAATCTCCTTCAGAAGAGTCGCATATGTTGAAGGGCTGAAGCATAATCTTCTAAGCATCAGTCAGCTTTGCGACATGGATAACAAAGTAATCTTTACTAAGGAATCCTGCTTTGTCTCTGACAAAAAGGAGAAGATAGCTCTCAGCGGTTATCGTTTGGAAAATGTTTATGTAATAAACATGGACTCAACAACCACTGAGAAGTCCTGTTTCTTCTCAAAGGCCTCATCTGATGTCAACTGGCTATGGCATAAGAGGCTATCTCATCTAAATTTCAAGACACTGAACACTCTTTCTTCAAAAGAGTTAGTCACTGGTCTACCTCAGCATTCATATGCCAAAGAGTCGTAATGTTCAACGTGTGAAAAAAGGGAAGCAGACCAAAGCAAGCTTTAAATCAAAGCAAGTTTCTTCAGTGTCATCTCCTCTACAACTACTCCATATGAATTTGTTTGGCCCTGTTAACAAACAATCCATCGCTGGAAAGAAATATACGCTGAATTTTCAAGTATATTTAAATCAGCTAGTCAAAATCGAACGAGCAGAAGATATCGCTGCATTAAAGGCTGAAAAAGCTACTGTTGAAGGATGGTGTAATTCTTCAACAAAGATCACTGAGATAATAAAGTCTCAGATTCCCCTGAGTGATAAACGTGGTCTGGGTTACAATTATGAAACTCCAAAAACAACCACTGAGTGTTCAATGCTTAAATTTGGAACGTTCGTATCCTCAGTCGCTGATACTTCATCTTCTCAGTGCTCCTCGTCCGTTACACCAATCCCTGAGGAAACTCCTACCTCCTCAAAAGGCAAGGAGAAAATGGTTTATTCAAAACCTACCTCTGTCTGTAAAGACAAAGGTAAAGGAATTGTTATTTACCAGAATCCTCAGAAGGGTACCTTAGTACCAAAACTGAATGCTTCTAAAGCTTCAGTGGCTCATCCCTCTGGATCAAGGAAGCAGATATCTGGATTTATTCAGCGATCTACTCCTAGACTCAGATTAGATGTCCTTGGTAAGAAATCTGAAGAACTGAATGTTCGTCCCATTTCTAAAGCCAATAGTTTACTTGGTGCTGGCACTTCTAATTTGAAATTAAAAGCTCAGCATTCAAATGGTCCTAGAACTACTTTTAGTTATAGGAAATGTTATCACTGTGGACTTACCGATCATATTGCTAGTAAGTGTCCCACAGCCACCAAAGCTGAAAAGATAGCTAAGGTGAAGATTACCCCCAAGGAAAAGAAGACCAACCCTGGTGCAAATCAGGTCAAGGTGAATTCTACCACTGAGGTTAAGAAATTAACCAAAGTGAAGAAAGACAAAGTTGAATCTTCAAATGCTGCGAAGACTGCTGAACCTTCCATTCCAACTACTTCCACTGACAAACGTGTATACATGGTTAAGTGGGTACCCAAGAAAAACTAATCTTCCTTTGTATTGCAGGTTAAGAAGGGTATCTGGTATCTTGATAGCGGACGCTCTAGACACATGACTGGAAAGAAAAGCATGCTCGCTGAATACAAAGAAGAGAAGGGTCCCTCTGTGACTTTCGGTGGAAATGGAAAAGGACATACCCGAGGGTATGGTGTACTTTCAAATGGTACAATCTCCTTCAGAAGAGTCGCATATGTTGAAGGGCTGAAGCATAATCTTCTAAGCATCAGTCAGCTTTGCGACATGGATAACAAAGTAATCTTTACTAAGGAATCCTGCTTTGTCTCTGACAAAAAGGAGAAGATAGCTCTCAGCGGTTATCGTTTGGAAAATGTTTATGTAATAAACATGGACTCAACAACCACTGAGAAGTCCTGTTTCTTCTCAAAGGCCTCATCTGATGTCAACTGGCTATGGCATAAGAGGCTATCTCATCTAAATTTCAAGACACTGAACACTCTTTCTTCAAAAGAGTTAGTCACTGGTCTACCTCAGCATTCATATGCCAAAGAGTCGTTATGTTCAACGTGTGAAAAAAGGGAAGCAGACCAAAGCAAGCTTTAAATCAAAGCAAGTTTCTTCAGTGTCATCTCCTCTACAACTACTCCATATGAATTTGTTTGGCCCTGTTAACAAACAATCCATCGCTGGAAAGAAATATACGCTGGTCATAGTTGATGAATTCTCTCGCTTCACTTGGGTAATGTTTCTCCGTTCTAAGAGTGACACCCCTGAAGAACTCATCAATTTTGTTCGGAAGATGGAAACCCTGAACAATCTGACCGTTCGCTCAATAGGGAGTGATCATGGGACTGAATTCAAAAACAGTTCTCTTGATTCCTTCCTTGAGAGTAAGGGTATTTCTCACAACTTTACTTCAGTGAGAACACCGCAACAAAATGGAGTCGCTGAAAGAAGAAATAGAACAATTATTGAAGTTGCACGTTCAATGCTCAGCGATTCTCACCTGCCTACTCAGTTTTGGGCAGAAGCTGTCAACACTGCTTGTTTTACGCAAAACAGGTCGCTGATAGTTAAAAGATTCAAAAAGACAGCCTATGAACTTTTTCATGGGAGAAAGACTTCAATCAGCTTTCTTCACATCTTTGGATGTCAGTGTTTTATACTGAACAACAGAGATGCTCTTGGAAAGTTTGATCCTAAGGCTGATGATGGAATCTTTCTTGGATACTCCTCAGTTTCCAAAGCCTTCAGAGTCTTCAATCGTAGAAGACAAACTGTAGAAGAAACTATTCACGTCACGTTTGACGAATCCCGTTCAACGAACTCTAAACCGTCCGCTGATACTGAAGAACTGAATCAATGGATGTTTTCTCATCTTGGTGATTCAGAAGATATTCCCACTAATGCTCATCCAGTAGAAGATGATAGTCCTATCATTCCAAATATGCAGAACAGTGAAGCTGAAACTTCTTGGGTCTCAGCTTTTCCTATAAACACTATACCTAACGCTGAACCAAATGTCTCAGACATTCCATCTACTTCTCAGCAATCAGTGAATATAATGACAACTGCATCCATTCCTCTTTTGGCTGATACTCCTGACGTCGCTGAAGCTTCATCTTCAGCTCCTCCACTTCAATTTGAGTCAGCGTCTCACACTCCGGCTCAGCGATGGACTATAAATCATCCAATTGATCAAATTCTTGGTGATCCAAACGCTGGGATTCAGACTCGACGAAGTGCAAGTAATATTTGTTTATTTGTAAATTTTATTTCACTAACTGAACCAAAGAAAGTAGATGATGCCCTCAAAGATCCAAACTGGGTCAGCGCCATGCAAGAAGAGCTGACTGAATTCGAAAGAAACAAAGTTTGGAAACTTGTTCGGAGACCAACTGATAAAACAGTAATAGGCACTAAATGGGTCTATCGAAACAAGTTGGACGAACATGGAACTGTAACCCGCAACAAAGCTCGTCTTGTTGCACAGGGATACAGACAAAAGGAAGGCATAGATTATGACGAAACATTTGCTCCTGTAGCAAGACTTGAATCTATTCGTCTATTCTTAGCATATGATGTACACAAAAACTTCAAAGTACATCAGATGGATGTTAAGTCAGCGTTTCTAAATGGAAAGCTGAATGAAGAAGTGTATGTGGAACAACCTCCAGGATTCTCAGATTCTAAGCGTCCAGGTTATGTTTATAAACTGGATAAGGCACTTTATGGTTTGAAGCAAGCTCCTCGTGCATGGTATGACACTCTTTCTACTTATCTCCATATTGAAAAATTTGAGCGATGTAAGATTGACAAAACTCTATTTTTTAGAAAAGTGAAAGGTCGTATCATTTTAGTTCAAATATATGTTGATGACATTATATTTGGTTCTACTAACCCTGAGCTTTGTACTCGTTTCGCTGATAGAATGAAAGATGAGTATAAAATGAGCATGATGGGTGAACTAACATATTTCCTTGGACTTTAGATTAAGCAAACTGAGAAAGGAACCTTCATAAATCAGGGAAAATATGTTAAAGATATGCTGAAGAAATTCGACTTAACTGACAGTTCAGCTATGAAAACCCCTATGGCACCACCGCTGACACTTGATAAGGACATTAAGGGTGTTCCTGTCAATGTCACGCTATACCGTGGGATGATCGGCTCACTATTGTATCTTACAGCTAGCCGACCCGATATTATGTTTGCAACATACTTGTGTGCACGATATCAAGCTGAACCTAAGATATCTCATATGAAAGCTGTAAAGCGAATCTTTCGATATCTTAAGGGTACAACGAATCTAGGTCTTTGGTATCCCAAAGATTCAGGATTTGATCTAACCGCCTATTCAGATAGTGATTTTGCAGGTTGCAAAATGGATAGGAAAAGCACCACAGGAGGATGTCAGCTCCTGGGTGGAAAGCTGGTAAGTTGGACAAGTAAAAAGCAAAATTCAGTGTCCACTTCCACAGCTGAAGCTGAATATGTAGCTGCTGGAAGCTGTTGTTCTCAAGTCTTGTGGATGAGAAATCGGCTACTAGACTATGATCTTCAGCTCTCCAAAATTCCAATCTATTGCGACAGCACAAGTGCCATCGCTATAGCAACAATCCAGTACTACATTCAAAGACCAAACATATAGAAATCATATATCATTTTATCAGAGATCATGTGATGAATGGTGATATAGAACTTCATTTTATCCCAACTGATTATCAGTTAGCTGACTTATTTACCAAACCTCTTGATGAGACAAGATTCAACTTTCTCATCAGCGAGCTTGGAATGCTGAACTTTGAAGGATAAAATCTTCAGCGGTTCACTTTGATCAGCGAAAGGATAAAATCAACTTGTATAACCCATTCTATCATCTTCTCTCTGAATAAACTTGATTCACTGATATCAAGGTATGTTTACTCTCTATGACAATCGCATGAAAATGCAAGATTTCAAGACAAAATGCATCGCTGAATATTTTCATTCAGTGCTTCATGTTTTCAAAAGTATCTCGGAGTTTTTCAAAACCTCAGAGACAACCAAGAATATGAAAGGACAGTTGTGACGTCATTACAACGGATAAAACCCCGGCACGTTTTCTCTTCCTGACACACGTTTGCACGTCTCGTTCATACTTCCAATCAAATGCAAACACGTGTCCGTGTCATGATGAAAATCTTTTCCCGCTCAAGATTTTCTCTTTCTAAAATCTCTATATAAACAAATTCTTTGTTTATATTTTTTTTTACGCAATCAATCTTCCTCCGCAAGAAAGAATTCACTGTTGCATTTGTGATTTCAAAAACTTCAAGAACTGTTCATCATCTTCTTCATCAAACATCAAGGTTAATATGTTCTTATTTTTTACCGAATACGTATAACTTGTTTCCGATCTTCTCATTGTTTTAACAAGATCAAACAAAAGAACTTCGTAAAATGAAATCATTTTCTTTCGTGGTTTTATGAACACAGCCATTTCATGGTTGTTCTTCAAGTTTAAATGCAAAATCTTAAACTTGTTCTTCATTCGTTTCCAGAATCTATTTCTTCATAGAAAATTGGAAAACAAGAAAATGGGTTTTACATTTCGTTTCAAAAATCATGGAAAACCCTAATCTTCATTAAGACATTTGTGTCTGAATGAAATGGATAAAATTCGAAACATCTTATTGGAAATTCTTTCCACATTAAGATTATTCTTATTTGTTAATCTTTGTTTGAACTGATAATACAGGAAATGGCAACATCTAACATTCCTACTACCGCTGAGAACTTCTCTTCTGACTCTGAGGAAGTGGAAATCATCAAGGCTCCTCAGGTTAAGTTCAATCTTGATCAACTAGACTGGACTAAGATAAACAATCTTTCTGCGCTTCTCGAGTTTCCTCCTCGAAAGCAAGTCACACATCTGACAGATGCTGTGAATTTCTTGAAGAATTGCTGCATTTCAACAGCCCTGACCATTTCACCCCCTGCAAGTCAGCTGCTACTATCTCAGTTCTGGTACTCTGCCAGACACTCTCAGCTACCATCCGCCAAAGATCCCTCCAAAACAGTTGATTGTATCCTCTGCGATACTGAATATGGCACGATAAAGATCACACCCGCCATCATTCGCAAGGCTCTGAACTTTCCCATCGCTACAAAGGAAAAACCTTTTGTTCCTTTCCCTGACCATAAGAAGATCGCTGACAAAGAAGCTCTTATTGCATTTTTTGATGCAATGGGCTATGTATGGGAAATGGGCAGAGACAAGAAGCCTGAGAAGAAGCTAACACTGCTGAAGAAATCGAAAATGCCCAGCGAGATGAACTTCATCTTCGCTCACCTTATCAGCTGCATGACTGCCAAGACCGGCTCTTCTGATCAAGCCGCTCAACCTCAGCAAGCTATGGGATACGCTCTGCTGAAAGGTCTACACATTGACTGGGCATCTCTCATCTATGATGACTTGCTGCAAAGAGTAGACTCTGCCGCTGACAGGCCTGCTTGGGTTCCCTACCCCCGATTCATCAGCGCTATCTTTCAATATGGCCTGAAGGACAGCTACCCGCAAGAGGGCGATCTAAAACTCTCTCAGATTGGCCCTAAGGTACTCGACTTCAAACCTGTTGAAAATGAGGTATGTCTTTCTACCCTCTTAACTCTTCTCAACCCTTCTTCTACTTTTGTGGCTCCTTCAGCGACAATACCCATCGCTGATTCCCTGGCCACAAAATCCTCTCCTTCTAAGAAAAGGAAACATTCATCTACCCCACTTGATTCTAAAAGGATCAAGAAAACAAAGGAGCAACCCCAGCAATCTCATGCTGAAGACTCCTCAGCTCTTTCTGCAGAGCTGAAGGAACGTTCAGTGGTACGCTCTGCCACACCTGAACAAGCCATCCCTTTTATCCCAACTTCAGCGTCTCTAAACGCTGAGGTTACAAACTTGGAACCTACCCAACCTCCTTCAGTCTCTCAAAAGACTGATGAAGTGATTGTCAGCGAATCCAACGCTAAACTCATAACTCAACCCCCATTCTTATCCTTCGCTCCTCCCTCCACTCATTTGGTCTCTACTCCAGATCTAACTAGAGCTGCCATCATTTCCTCGGAACATAAAGTTGATTCTCCAGGAATGATGAAGACAGGACCTGCAGAAAAATCCATGGGCACTTTTGAAGATGACATGGAACTTTACTCAGGAACCCGTGATTTCGATGAATTCACCAATCCTCCTGCAGGTAAACAACAACCCATAAACACTGTGACTAAACCCCAAACTTCTGAGCTTTCCTCTGTTCACAAGTTTTTATATGTTACAGGTCCTAATTTGGGAGATATCAACGCCTCTCTGAAGTCCGTGGAGACAAAGCTGACAGGTCTCACCACTACTCTCTCCAATAACTCTACAGCTGTAACAAACGCTGGAGAGAATCTGAACAAGCTGACAACGGTGGTGGAGAAGAAGGCTTCCACAGATGACATGAAGCAACTTGATAAGACTCTCAGCGACTTCGCCAAGGTGCTCGCTGATATCTACACAGACTACACCTCTCTCAAAAATTCAGTTTCATCCATGTCCAGCGAGGTAACAACGCTGAAGACATCGGTTGGAACACTAGAGGGAGATATGTCTGCTGTGAAGACAAATGTCAACACTCTGACGACTGACTTAAGCTCTGTAAAGACTGACGTTGGTTCGATGAAGACTATGATCGAACAGCTGCTACACAAGGCGAATACTCCTGCTCCTTCCCCTGTCCCTGAATCTGAACATTTTACAGTGGCGGATCGCATTGAGCTCGGGAAGATCAATCCTTTTATTTCTGGCCTTGAAGACAGATTAGCAAAGATTGAAGTTTGTGTAGGTCTCTCTGGCCAAGAAGACAGAGAACCTACCAACGCTGCTGAATCTAGCCATTCCTCCCCCAGTCATCATGAAAAAGAGGGGGAGAAGAGCGCTGAAGATCTCGCCAAGAGCGCTGACCTTTCCCATGATGAATCTATCAGGGGAGAGAAGACAAATACTGAAGAAACCACCGCTGGACCTCGGGGAGATGAAAACCCTGAGGAAACCGAGAAGCTCGCCTCTGTATCTGAGGGGGAGCAACTCGAAGAAGAAGCTGAGAAAACTGAATCCGAAGCAGAAGATGATGAAGCCGTCGACATCCCTGATGATGAACCATCTTATTCTCCAAAGAATGATGATGATGATGACGAAGATGACGATGACTTCTTTATCGTCAAACCTGCTAAGAAGATCAAAGCTCTTAAGGGAATCTCGATAAATGAACCTTCAGGGGAGCGGACAAAGACAAAGCCCTCAGCCTCTGGAGCTGAGAAAGGCAAAGGCAAAAGCGTCGCTGAAGATGACAATCTAATGATCTTCCTTGAAAAGCCGGTTTGTCAGGTATGCTAAACATCTCACTCCATCCTCCTCTATCATACCTATCAGTTCTACTACCCAAGCCTATACACTTGAACCAATTCTCTCTATCTGATTCTACCCAAGTTCTTACTCGTAAGATCGCTGTGTTTCAGCTAGTCCTCTCCCATGTTTGAGGATATCGCTGAAGGCTCCACAACTGCGACTTCACCAATAATACCAGCTGCTGCTGAAGAAATAATCCCAGTCTTAGATTTAATCTCTGAGACTGATGAACCAGAAGAACATCTACTCTCGCACAATCGCAGACCTTCCTTAGCTCCTCAAAAGCTAAGTGAAGAAGATCAGAAAAGAAGAGAGGAAATAATAAAGCGCTTCGAGGATCAGCGAATCATTCTGAGGCGTGATCAACTTCCTTCAGTTCCTCCAAAGTTCAGAATTTCTAAAGCTGAATACCAGGAACACCTCAGAGCTGAACGCCTACTCGTTGAAAGAAAGGAAGCTGAAGAAAAAGACAGAGAATACGCCATCAAACTTACTCAACGATCAATAAAAGACCCCAAGCTGAAAAGAGTTCCCATTGATGTTCAACGTCAGCTATGGGATGATGCTCAAGAGATCGTTAGAGAAATAACTAAGGTCTCTGATACGACTTTGGAATGGGCTAAACAAATGCTGACCTATCGATCTAGACCATCCAAATTCGTCAAGGCAAACATCAGAGGAAGACTGTACGCTGAAGTTCCTGTTGTTGAAGTGGACGTCTACAGAGATGACGAAACCAAGCAAACTTTCTATGCTACTACCTTAGAAAAGTTTGGTCTCTCTGAATGGTTAGAAACAAAATTATCCATTCAGGGATCGCGCTCAAAGTTCAAAAGCCATGTCGAGAAGATCTTAAACAAACAGATCGACCTGCTTTCATCTGCTGTGGATATTCCTCCTACTCTTCCTCAACCAAGAAAAGTCCCTGATAAGAAAAAGAAAGCCTCTGATTCAGGTCCTCATATTCGGAATGAAACGAGCATTGGTTTCTCTCGTGCTGAAACTGTTGGCCCTGATGCCGATCTCTCAATGCTTGACACCTCTCTACCACCTGGAGAAACATTCATTCCTGGCACGGTTGTAAGTGATCCTTATGGTATATTCTTTTTAGACTACTATGGAAATCATCACTTTCAACGTATCTCTGAGCTAGACAACGCTCCCATCGAACAACTCAGAGATCTCGTATACTGGTGTGAAGACAGACGCAACATCAAAGCTAGACACCTGAAGCCCTTGATTTTTGAAGCAGCTCTGAAGAAAAAGAATCAAGGAGAAGATGTCCCTGACTGGATGATCCCCACATCAAAGACCCTTGATGAACTTCTCATTAAGGAAGAACCTTTATAAGCTGATATGATCGCCTTTTCTCTATTGTATCAGTTATTCTTCTGTACTTGTAATTTATTTCGCTCGTACTTGTAATCTTTCCATTTCTCTTTGTAACCTGATTCAAAGTTTTAAAGAAAGATTTCAGCGAATGTACTTACTCCATCAGTACTGAAAAGATCCCAGAAAACAGTAAAAGGGACAAATATTTTATGAGTTCTTTTTATCCTTATGTTTTCATTTAATAGCAATTTTCTTTGTTGCTATGTCATAATCAAATAGGGGGAGATTGTTGATCCAAACCCTCAGTGATTTGATAATGACCCTCTCTTATATAGTTAGTGAAAATTGTAAGTAAACAATATGTATCAGAGTTTCACTATCGCTGATAAGTACTAAGATCGTACAGTACCGCTGATAGGAACTCTCGCTCTTTAAATTAAACATTCAGCGAAACTGTTCACCATTAATACTGAGTCTGTTCAGTCATTATGATGATCGCTGATAAGTTAGTTGTTTACTTATGATCCCTGAAGACAAGTTTCACGTCAATAAAGGTTCTACGCTGAAGTCGAAGATCAAGCTCAAGAACCAGCGACAAGTCTCCTAATGAACTGATGCGGATCAGCGAAGACTCAGATTTGTCCACTCAACGTGAAGTATCAAGTACAAGACTTTAGCTATCGCTGAACTCTATCATTCGCTGATATGAAATGATAGATCGCTGAATCAACGAAAGCTGATCATGAAGTCCTCCGTACAAAGTACTTTTGTCTTACCCTCCCTTGCACGACTCCGTACGAAATGTCAGAAAAGAACCTCCGACTGTCTGAAATCGTACAACCACTCTGATACTACACTGTTCATCCATGCGGCTACTAAGGTTGTCAACCAAGGTCAATGACATGCAACCAACCAGCTGATGACACGTGTTAAGTGTATACTGACTTGCATTAAATGCATGCAGTATATAAAGAGATGAACCCACTTCATTTGAAGTAACTTGCTAACTCTGGACAAGTTCAATCTCTTATCTCAAGATAGGTTGTTATTAGTAATTTCCTTATCTTTCTTAGTGCAAGAAACCTTAGTGTTCCAACTTGTTAAGATTTAGGTTTATCCTTAATCTTGTTTCTGCAACAAGCTGTAAATTGTTAATGATTTATCAATAAACAATTTAGAAAAGTAAAATCTGTGTGTTTGTATTCAACCCCCCCCCCCCCCCCCCCTTCTACAAACTTGTATAGGCCTTCGGGACCAACAGTCTTAATTGATGAGTATTCACGATTTACACGGGTTGAATTTGCCAGAAAGAAATCAGATGTTCCATGCATCCTGATTAATCTAATGAAAAGAATCCAAGTTCTTTATGAGTGCAGAATTCTGAAGTTACGAAGTGACAATGGCACAGAATTCAAAAACTCTGTCATTGAAGCCTATCTCACAGAAGGAATATCCCAGAACTTCTCTGCCGCTCGCACCCCCCAACAGAATGGCGTGGTCGAACGAAAGAACCGCACGCTTGTGGAGGCTGCAAGAACCATGCTTTCTACATGCGGATTACCAATGACCTTTTAGGCAGAAGCAATTTCAACTGCTTGCTATACCCAAAATCGTTCAACAATCGTCAAAAGACACATCAAAACTCCTTATGAATTGTTCAACAAACGGCGACCAAACATTAAGTTTCTCCATGTATTTGGATGCAAATGCTTTGTCTTAAACGACAGAGACTCAAGAGGAAAGTTTGAAGAAAAGGCTGACCAAGGCAAGTTCATCGGGTACTCTGCCGCTTCCAAAGCCTACAGAGTTTACCTTCTGAAGTCGCTCACGATAGTAGAAAGCATCAATGTGTCCTTTGATGACTCATTCCAAAAGACTTCTGAACAATTCAGTTCAGAACTCGGGCTAAACAAGGAATCCTCTGGCATCTCAAAAATAAATGAAGATTTAGGTCTTCTATTTCAAGAGATGGTCAACGACGAGGTTGATCCCTCTGCGGGAACCAACAACACCTCTGCAGAATCACCTTCCGTAAACGAAGTAAGTATCTCTCTGTTTGGTCCTTTTAATACCTCTTCTGCAACTACTACAGGTACTGAAAATCGAACAGAAGATACAACAAAAGATTCAACAACAGAGGTAATCCAAATTCTAACAAATCCAACAGAGGAAGCAACACCAGAAGGAACACCAGAGGAAAATGAAGATGAAACCACAATACCTACAGAGAAGGAAATTCCAACTCTAATACACATTTCTACATAAGCTGAACTAAATACATGGGCAGAACCATCAACCACTTCAACCACAGAAGTTCAACATGATGACTCAAATGATCATCTTCCACGAACAAATCAATGGACAAAAAGCCATCCTCCAAGCCAAATCATCGGTAATCCCATTGATAAGGTAAAAACAAGGTCAGCTTCTGTAAATTTTTGTTTCTTTACCAACTTTATTAGTGTGATCGAACCGAAAAAGATCTCTGAGGCCCTGGAAGACCCAAACTGGGTGGATGCTATGCAAGAAGAGCTTCTGCAGTTTAAGCGAAACAAGGTCTGGACTCTAGTACCTCTGCCACGAGGGAAACAGGCCATAGGGACTAAGTGGGTCTTCAGAAACAAAATGGATGAGGATGGAGTGATCATTCGAAACAAAGCAAGACTGGTGGCCAAGGGATATCGCCAAGAAGAGGGCATAGATTACGATGAAACTTTTGCCCCTGTTGCACGGCTCGAAGCAATAAGAATTTTCTTAGCCTTCGCAGCCCACAGAGGATTTAAAGTATATCAAATAGATGTAAAATCTGCTTTTCTCAATGGTGAAATTCAAGAAGAAGTATACGTCCAACAACCATCAAGGTTTGAAAGCTCAAAGTACCCAAGGTATGTCTATTACCTCGATAAAGATCTATATGGACTGAAACAGGCTCCAAGAGCATGGTACGAAAGACTTTCTACCTTTCTTCTCGATAACGACTACAAAAGAGGTACCACTGATACAACTTTGTTCTTTAAAGGAGAAGGAAATGAGCTTATTCTTGTACACATATATGTAGATGACATCATTTTTGGGTCTACAAATGCACAAAAATATAAAGATTTTGAAAAACTCATGCAGAGTGAGTTTGAAATGAGTATGATGGGAGAATTAACCTTTTTCCTCGGACTTCAAGTCAAACAAACATCAGAAGGAATTTTCATAAACCAATCAAAATATGTCTCTGACATACTTGAAAAATATAGCCTCTCTGATGCCTCTGTCATGAAAACCCCAATGGCCAGTGGAAATAAACTATTTTCAGATCCAAATGGCACGCTTTACAGAAGAATGATTGGGTTTTTATTATACTTAACAGCCAGTAGACCTGACATAATGTATGCCACATGCCTCTGTGCAAGATATCAAGCTAATCCTAAGAAGTCACATTATATTGCTGTAAAGAGAATCTTTAGATACCTCAGAGGGACCAAAAATCTTGGCCTCTGGTATCCACATAACTCTGGTTTTGGACTAAAGGCATACACAGATTCAGATTATGGAGGATGTAAACTCGACAGAAAGAGTACCTCTGGGAGTTGCCAAGTCCTAGGTGGGAAATTAGTAAGCTGGACTTCAAAGAAACAAAATTGTGTCTCAACATCTACGGCAGAAGCTGAATACGTTGCTGCTGCTAGCTGTTGCTCTCAAGTTCTGTGGATGAAAACTTAGCTGAAAGACTTTTGTCACATCATCTGCAAAATTCCCATCTACTGTGATTCTAAAAGTGCAATTGCCATCTCTGCAAATCCAGTACAACATTCAAAGACAAAGCACATAGATATCAGGTATCACTTTCTGAAGTATCATGTTGAAAATCAAACCATCGAGATGCATTTTGTACCAACAGAATTTCAGCTTACTGATTTATTCACTAAGGCACTTGATGAGAAAAGATTCCTTTACTTGGTGGGTAAATTAGGAATGATAAATATGGATTAACCTCTGTAAGTTTCTTATCTTCATTTTAAAAGCATGTATAAAATTTTTTTGATTTTTTAAATTATTAAAATAATAAGTTTTTTTATTTTTATTTTATTTTATTTTAGTAAATAAGTTTCTTTTGTATGTAAATTCCAAAAATCTCAATTCTGAAAACAACAGAGATTCTGTACGACTCCTCAGAACCTCTGACGATCCTTACAGAACCTCAAATACACTTGACCTATGTTATATACATTTACTTCTGATTATTTGAACCAAGCATAGGTCAAGGGGGAGCAGAAGGAGAACATACTTGATCTACAGAGGTTGAGTAGATCAAGGGGGAGCAGAAGGAGACCTTGCTTAATCTACAGAGATTTATAAGTCAAGGGGGAGCAAAGGAAGAGATGACATCAACAGAAGAAAAGAACTTTGCCGGACAAAGAAGAACAAAAAGGTTGGTATCTCGTAAAAATTCTTTTTGAAAATGATTTTCTAGGACACAAATTTCTAAATATGTTCTAGAAACATTATTTAAAACATTCCAAATAAATTTTGATCAAAAAGAATACTGAGTTTTTCATTATTAGAAATTTAAGGTCACAGAGCCTCTCCTGAGTCCAACAAAGGTTCTGCAGGCAAAAACTGATCTTGAATCAATAATCTTGGAAACTCTGTCAATCACCTTTGGTATCAATTTCAAAAAGAATCATCGCGTACAAATGCACTACAATAGAAGTCATTGGTTACAGAGTTCTCTCCACAAGAAAGAACTTCTATAGACCAACACTTGTTTTAAAAGACTTTTTGCTGCACAAAACCTTTTTCAAAAACAATTTTCTAGGACACCAGCTTTCAAACAGGTCCTAAAAACATTGTTAAAAACAATCAAAAAAACTGGATGATCAAAAATGTTTATAAATTGTTAGATATGAGAAATTTCTTGTCTCAGAACCTCTGCTGGCTCTGACAGAGGTCCAAAAACCTCTGTAAAGAACTTTCTATACTAATAATTTATCGATCCTCTCCATGGACTTTTCAACCATTTTTTTTGTGAAGGTACAACCTACAGAGGCAAGAAAAACAAGGTTTTCAAATCACAGAGCCTCTGTCAGTTTTTACTTTGGGCATTTCTGTAACAGTAACGGTAACTTTTCTGCGAGTGAGAATCATGTGGAGGTAAAGAAGCCCACGCGCCTAGCATTTAATAAGGCCGCCCACGACGTCTCGTCATAACTGACACAGAGGACGTGTCATCTTTTCATTGGACCAACATGGAGCACGTTCCTCTGGAAAGTTGAACCCGCCGTAACCACTCAAGTGCGGACCCCAAATATTATTTACCTCAAAATATTAACCCTTTCAGATTCTACGGTTACATACTCAGTATAAAACCCAAGTTACCTTTCCTCACAAAAACTTTACTTACTTTGTTCTCCGGCCAACCTGCAACTATACTCAAATCTTCATTTTTTTTGCAAAAATGGCTTCCAGTTCCCACGCTGCTCAGAACTCTCCGGCGAACTCTCCTCAACAATCCCCAGTACATTCAGAGCATTCCCACAACCCAAACATCGCCGTAAATGCAGAAACAGGAAACTCTGGCGACTCTGCAAACTTTGCACCAACCACCAACCTTCAACATTTTCTGAACAAAGAACATTTTGAGGATGTTCTTCCATTAAAATCAAACAACTGCTACCTCGTGCCCTCACCCACAGCCTTCGGCGAAGCCCATGCCCTTCTCCTAGACATCATAGAAAACCATATCCTATACCCCCTCCTTTCAAAAACCCCAACCAAAATCCCTGCTCGATATCTGAATCAATTTTGGCAAAGTTGTCGTTTTGATTCAGATGATTCTCTGATAAAAGGCTACATTTCGAAGCCAGACAAATCTGCATACCTCGAACTCATGTTCAACAGAACTATGTTTTCGCTTGAGTTCAACCTGCCAACCAGAGGTCTTCTTGGAATAAAGAAATATGCTGAGGTTCCGACGTACGAGGAGCTCTGTCGTTTTGTAGAGATGTTAGGGTATAACACAACCCTAAGGAAACGCAATGATTTCCACAGAGGCAGACTACCACCTCTGTGGAATACACTCTTCTCCATCCTGAATCGTTGTCTAACAGGGAAACCGGGCAGCCCTGACCAGAGCTCACACCAGATCCTGACCATCATGTATGGGATCTATTACGATCTTCCACTTGATTATGCCACCATCATGATGCATGAGATAGTGAATACGATCGACAGAAAGCTTGCAACCCAAAAGGCCAAAAAGAACACACCAGGGTATCTGCCACCTCTGCAATATCAAAGAATTCTAGGAGTCATTTTTGAGCCTCTACTTCTAATGGAGAAATGGCCAATGGAAGGCCCAACTGTAAAACTTTATCCCATGAACAAAAATACTCCTACAGAGCATGAAGACAACTACCCCCACTGCAGACCTCTGTCGAAGAACCTTCTGTCATATGCAAGCGATGAAGATAGGAAGTTAGATTATATACACGCCCACAGGACTCCAGAACCAAGTCCTGTGACACCCCCGCGTCTAGGAGCCCCCTTAGATGTAGATATAGTAGAGAGGATGACAGAAGAAGAATGGGCCAGAGCTTTAGAAAAACATCATTCAGTTCAATACCGGTTCAAAGCCCAAAGAGAGAGCATATACCCCTCTTCACCCAAAAGAAAAACCTCTGCAACAACACCCCAAAAGGAGAGCAAGAAAAGGAAAACAACATAGGAAACTACAACCTCTGCAGCTCAACCTTCTTCACCACCACATGCGACAGAAACCAGATCCTCTACACCTCCCTCCCCTCCAAAACAAAAGAAACGAAAAACCAAATCCACAGAAGAGGGAGCCCCTAAGGCAAAGAAGAGGAAGTCAAAGAAGAAGAAACCAACATCACCTCTGCAGGTCATTACAGAGGAAGTCGAATAGGAAGAGGAAGATCAGACTATACCTCTGCAACATCCCTCCCCAATAATCTATACAGATCAATAGGGAGACTTTAATGCCTTCCTCAATAATCCCGACATAGCTCACACCTTAGATCCATCAGGATGGGTCGCAGAACCATTAGATCAGAACATTCACAATCAGTCTATAGAGGTTTTGCGCACAACAGAAGACATTTCCCCACCTCATTCCAGTTTTGACACTCAACGTCGAACCCCTCAACATACAATAGAAGTCATTTCTGCAGCTTAAGGTACACAACCTATGCACCCTCACGTTCGAAAACTCATAGGATCTCATTTTATCTATGATTCCTTAAGAGCAGAATCAGAAGCGCCTTTAGTGGAAACTGCAGAAGAAGAGGTAAGCATAGAGATTTCAATAGAGGAAGAGGTTAGGGTAGAGACCACAGAGGGTTCTAAAGAAAAAGATGCCGCATAAGTAGAAGGCACACATCCCCAACCCCCTCCCAGTGCAACCCATATTTCTGATACCGTCGGTCTAGCGGCAGAGGGTATAACACAGCTCGATCCCAACCCCACCCAGCCAGCCAGAGGTTACTCTTTCAACCTCTGTGCCTATTATAACTGGGGAAACCATTCCTGGGGAGTCCTCTCGAAAGGAATCACCCAATGTTCGTGATTTATTGGCCCAAATCACACATGACATCTTAGCAGAGGAATTCGTTTCCTCTGCCACACACACAACAATAGGGCCAAATCTCCTTTCAGAGAGGAGTAGAGAGCACACAGACAAAGAGACTCTAGACAAGTCTCCAAGTCAACAGAAGGACATTCCAATACCCACCTCTGGAGTGGATTTGGACACTGACCTTCACAGAACATCTGTAGAGGATGAAACACAAGTTTCTCCTCGAGGATCAGAAGGAAATCCTTCCACCCTCAACGTAAAAACAGGGGTGAACAAAGGTGTCCAAGGAACAAGGACAAACTCTGGAGACGAATGTGTTCCTCCAGAGGTTACAACGAGTTCACACGTATCAAGGGGTGAGTTCCAAACCCTTGTCACCTCTGTGAACCACACAATGAAAGAGTTGCAAAGCTCTTTCAAATCTTTTGCAAAAACTACATCCACGGCCATCTCCAAACTGAATACCAAAATGGACAATCTGTCCACAGAGGTACAAAATGCCATAGCCCAGATGAAGGCCACTGCAACAAAAACTGCCACCTCTGCAGCAACTGACTTTGAAAAAGCCGCAACCTCTGCATTCAACGACTCTGTCAAACATTTCCTGCAAAAACTCAAAGACCATTCCTGTACTTCTAAGGGCCTTACACCTGAAGACCTAAAGAAAGCCTTAGAAGAAGTTCAAGAGCAAACACTGCAAAACACTCAAGCCATGAAGCCTTCTGACTACATGACCAGAGTTCAGCTCACAGAACTTGGGCAAGGAATCCTTGATCAAATGACAGAGTTCATCAGAGCCTTCACAGCTGCCAACGCGAACTACGTCAGAGAGTTTCATGCTAGCGTCGGCAAAATGCGCTTCAACACAAAAGCAGAGGTTAAAACACTGTTCGGCCTCTGTGATGACTTGTGCACGAAGATGATAGCTGCAGGGGCTGTTCCTCCAAAGAAATCAGATACTTCATGCAGGGCAGAGGGTACGTCACATATAAATCAGGATGACTCTGATGATGACCATCATGGTCCATCAGACCATCCTGAGAGGGAGAAACAAGGGGAGAATCAAAGGAAAACAGCTGCAAGCAATCCACCAATATCAGCAGAACCAATTTCCTCTGCACCCCCATCCCAAACCCAAACTCAGGGAACTCAACAGAGACCCACAGAGGAAACACCAGCCTCTGTGGTTGAAAAAGATGTCCCTCAAGTTCAAATCCTGACATCTTCATCTTCAGAAGAACTTCCCATTTCTCCACCAAAATCAAAAACCCAACCCAAAACACACCCAAGAAAAAAATCCATTGCCCACAAACCAAAAAGATCTAAACGTTCTGCTACTTATGTCCTAAAGAGAATGGAATTCGTATCCACTTTCAGAGCTGCAAGACGTTTTGTTATCCCTCCACAAACCACAACCGAGCTTACAGAAGAAAAATCCATAGAACCATCCCCACCAAAGTCCTCAGAAACTGAAAAGTCAAAAACTACAGAGGCAATCCCCTTCATACCCACAGAAACCTCTACACCCAAACCAACAGAAGCAATCCCAGAAAGTCCAAAACAGGAAACAGGTTCTGAGCCTCCTCAAGCCAAAGATAAAGGAAAGGATATCATGACAGAAGAACCAAAGAAGAAAAAGCCAATGCCTCAGACAACAGAGAAGTTGATGAAGAGCTATTTCGATGCCTTTGTCACCCCTAAACCTGAAGAAGACTGGGCATTCAATTCAGATCCTCTGTCAGAAATTCCGATCCTTGATCCAAAAGCAAAGATAACAGAGGGCAGGGTTGCAGAGATAAAACGAAAAATGGATGCTCTGCGAAGACCAATACCACCACCGACTACACGACATGCAGAAATGGAAGAGGTGGTGTATAGGTATCTTTACAGACAACAATATCAGAACAATCCTCCGCCACACATTGAAGATCCTCAACTCAGAGCTGACCTTGACAACACCTTCACCAGAACAAAGCCAAAAGCAAGGGCAGAAGTCTTCTCAGAGTCCAAAATTGAAAAGGTAATTTACAGCAAATTCTCTCAAATAAGAACCTTTCCAAAGATCAGGTACAACATCTACAAAGTCAAAAGGGAGAACAAGTCCGAAAATCAATTTTTAGATGCCGATATAAGGAACTTGAACCCCTACGATCTGCCAGATCTTCTACTTTGGACGAAAGAAAACTTCGACAACGATGCTAACAGAAGGGCCTATCAAGTATTCAGGAAAGCAATGAGGGAAAAGCTTCTGCTATATAGCATGATAGACTTTCAACTGGGAAGAGATCTTGGAGTCATAAATCTAAATCTGAGACCACCAGAGGATCACTATCCACCTTCTGCCATACCCAACTCAATCATAACAACACCAAGGTACGGGTTAGTATATAAGGATCCTGCTGGTCAAGTAAGACTCTTTACGGAAATGGACTGTCAGAAGTATGCAACCAGTACTCTGAACAAATTCAGATCAATCCTAGAAGAGAACAGAGGTACTGAGCTTATGGATCGAGAATTAGCAGAAAGAATGATCAGAGAAATAGATGCTACAGTTGGCTTAAGAGAACTCTGCATCAAATTCTATCACGAGCTCAGAGAAGTTGGATTCGACAACAGAAGTTTCAACGACTTCAAAGATGCAAATGTCTGAGTCTCTTTTAAAATATATTTGTAAACTTTACAAAGAAATGAAATGAATCTTTGAGGTATTGTTTAACCTCTGTCTATTTTACTTAGCCTAATCATGCATAAAGTCAAATTTTCATTTTTCAATACTTAGGGGGAGATTGTTAGCTCCAAATATTCATAATATTAGAAGTATTGAAAAATAGGCCAAGTATGAAAGACTTCCACAGAAGCTCTGCGGAGTGCCACAGAAGCTCTGCTGAAATAAGCAAGATCATTCAAGAAACACCAAGACCCAAGAAAGACATAATATTAAACACAAAGGACCGAAGAAGGATCTACAGAAGAAAACTCACAAAGGACCGAGCCGCAGAACCTCTGTTACCCTTGACAGAGCCTCTGCGGTTCAGACTGAAGACTTGGAAGATATTTATAATATCTTGCCACTGTTACAGGAATATCTTACCACTATTACAGAAATATCCTGATACTGTTCCAGGGTACGTTCGTCAACTTGTACAAGGCATGGTCTAACTCCTACACGTGTCATACTCCGATAGGACCACCTTCCAAGTTGATATTAGCGCATTTAATGCATGCAGTTTTCCAACTGTTCATACCATCCCTTCTTTCCTGTAGCAATAGTCCTTTTGTCTAGAATAGATCTTTTGTAGTAGTATAAAAGGAAGACTCATGTTGAGTTCTTCCTTAACAACGACAAGAAAGATCTTCCACGCAAAAACACTTACACACAATTAACGTCAAATCTGTTCTTAGTGTTCTATATCAAATACAGTAATCTTTGAGATATTCATATGTTCTTCATATACTGTTTATTCGGTATTTTGTGTTGTTTCTATATAAACATATCTGTTAGTTCTTCAAATACGCTTCTGCAACACATCTTATTTGAACTAATAGATTAGATAATCTTTGTTAATCAAAGACGGGAACCATCAGCTACTATTATCCCAGTTCTGGTACTCTGCCAAACACTCTCAGCTACCATCAACCAAAGACTCTTCAAAGACGATTGACTGCATCCTCTGTGATACGGAGTATGGCACTATAAAAATCACCCCTGCCATTATCCGCAAAGCCCTGAGCCTTTCCACAGCTACAAAAGAAAAACCTTTTGTTCCCCTCCCTGACCACAAGAAACACTCAGATAGGGAAACTATCACTTCATTCTTCGATGCAATGGGCTATGTTTGGGAAACTGGGAGGGACAAGAAGCCTGAGAAGAAGCTGACCCTCATCAAGAAATCAAAAATGCCTAGCGAGATGAACTTCATCTTCGCTCACTTAATCAGCTGCATGACTACAAACACTGGCTCCTTTGATCAAGCCGCTCAACCTCAGCAAGCAATGGGATATGCTTTGCTGAAAGGTCTACATATAGACTGGGCATCGATAATCTACGATGATCTGGTACTCAGAGTTGACTCTGCCGCTGACCGATCTCCATGGGTTCCGTATCCAAGCTTCATCAGCGTCGTCTTCCAAACAGGCTTGAAGGACAGCTACCCAAAAGAGGGTGACCTGAAACTCTCTCAGGTTGGCCCTAAGGTTCTCGACTTCAAGCCAGTGGAAAACGAGGTACGCTTCTCTACACTTTTAACTCTTCTCAACCCTTCTTCTTCTACTTCTGCAGCTCCTTCAGCGGACAAACCCACCGCTGATACCCAAGCTGCAGCCTCCACTCCTTCTCTTAAAAGGAAACACTCCTCTACCCAACTTAGTTCCAAAAGAACTAAGAAAACCAAGGAGCAACCCCAGCAATCTCTTGCTGAAGACTCCTCAGCTCATCTCGAAGAGCTGAAGGAACGTTCAGTGATACGCTCTGCCACAGCTGAACAAGCCACCCATTCCATAGCAGCTTCAGCGTCTCTAAACGCTGAGGTTACAAACTTGGAACCTACCCAACCTCCTTCAGTCTCTCCACAGACTGAAGAAGTGATTCTCAGCGGATCCAACGCTGAACACCGCACCCAACCAACTTTCTCAACCTTCGCTCGTCCCTCTACTCATTTGGACTCTCATCCAATTGTCACTGGAGCACCTGTCATTCCTCCAGAAGCTAAAGCTGATACTCTTCAAGGAATGATGGATGTAGGACCTGCAAAGATGACCATGCATACACGCACTCTAGCCGACGACATGGAACTCTTCTCAGGACACAGGGATTTTGATGAATTCACCAATCCTCCTGCAGGTATACACCAACCCATATACACTGTAACTGAACCCCAAACTTCTGAGCTTTCCTCTGTTCATAAGTACTTATATGTTACAGGTCCTAATTTGGGAGACATCAACGCCTCTCTGAAGACCCTAGAGACGAAGCTGACAGGTCTCACCACTACTCTTTCTGAAAACTCTTCAGCTGTAACAAACGCTGGAGAGAATCTCACAAAACTGACAACAGTGGTGGAAGAGAAAGCCTCCAAAGATAACTTGAAGAAGGTTGATAAAACTCTTGGTGACTTTGCCAAAGTTCTCGCTGACATCTACACAGACTACCTCTCCATCAAAACATCAGTTCACACCATGTCCAGCGAAGTCACAACGCTGAAGACGTCGGTTGGAAAACTCGAAGGAGATATGTCTGCTGTAAAGACTGAAGTCAGTTCAGTGAAGACTGACATGAGTTCTGTGAAGACTGACGTCAATTCAATGAAGAATGACGTGACTTCAATGAAGACAATGATGCAGCAGATCCTGAACAGCATGACCGCCCCTGCCCCTGCACCGACGCAATTTAATACGGCGGATCGTGCTGAACTGATGAAGATCAATCCTGCTATTACTGGCCTAGAAGACAGAGTAGCAGAGATTGAAAAATATATGGGGATCCCTGGCCAAGAAGACAGGGAACCCAAACCTATTGCTGAATCTTCCCATTCCTCCCCCACTCATCATGAGGAAGGGGGGAGAAGATATCTGAAGACCTTCTCCATGATGAATCTATCAAGGGGGAGAAGACTGAAGACCTTACCCTTACTGATGAGGGTGAGAAGACAAATGAAGAAACCACAGCTGGACCTCAGGGAGATGAAAACCCTGAGGGAACCGATAAGCTTACCTCTGTATCTGAGGGGGAGCAACTCGAAGAAGAAGCTGAAGAATCTGAAGCTGAAGATGAAGAAGCCATCGACTTATCTGATGATGAACCATCCTCTTCTCCAAAGAATGATGATGATGACGATGTTGATGATGATGATGATGATGACTCCTTTATCGTCAAGCCTGCTCAGAGGACTACAGTTCTTAAAGGGATCGTAATAAACGAACCTTCAGGGGAGCGGACCAAATCAAAGCCTTTAGCGTCTGAAGCTGACAAAGGCAAAGGAAAAGGTGTCGCTGAAGACAATGACAATCTGATGATCTCACTTCCAAAGCCAGTTTGTCAGGTGCACTAAATCTTCCTTACACATCCCTCCTCTCTCTCTCTCTATCTATACACATTATCAGCTCTCCTCTCCATAAAACCTCTATACACAACCACATTTTTTTCTATCTCTGTTCTACCCAAGTTCTTACTTGTACGATCGCTGTGTTTCAGCTAGTCCTCTCCCCTGTTTGAGGATATCGCTGAAGTTCCTACAGCTGCGACTTCACCAACAATAATCCCAGCTCCCAAAGCTGAAGAAATAATCCCGGTCTTAGATTTGATCTCTGAGACTGATGAACCTGAAGAACAGATGCTCTCTCATACAAACAGACCTTCCTTGGTTCCTCAAAAACCAAGTGAAGAGGATCAGAGAAGAAGAGAAGAGATAATAAAGAAGTTCGAGGATCAGCGGGTCATTCTAAAGCGCGATCAACTTCCTTCCATTCCTCCAAAGTTCAGACTTTCTCAAAAGGAATACAAGGATCACCTCAGAGCTGAACGTCTAATCGCTAAAAGAAGGGAAGTTGAAGAAAAAGACAGAGAACTCGCCATCCATCTTACTCAACAATCGGTGAAAGACCCCAAGCTGAAAAGAACTCCAATCGAAGTTCAACGTCAGCTATGGGAAGACGCCAAGAAGATCGTCGAGGAAAAGAGGACCGTGTGTCAATCTACTTTAGCCTGGTGCAAAGAAAAGGTACATTTCAGATATTGAACTTCCAGAATCATCAAGGTACTCATCGCTGGAAAATCAACCCTCAAAGTTTCTATCGCTGAAATCGAGATATTCAGAGAGAATGGACAGTACAAAAAATTATATGCTGAAGCCATCACGAAGTATGGTCTCTCTGAATGGTTGGAGATCAGATTAGCCATCCAGAAGTCTCAGTCTAAGTACAAGGATCATGTTGAAAAGCTGATAAACAAACAGATCGACTTAGTCTCTTCTTGTGTGGATATTCCTCCTCCTCCTCCTCTCGAAAGTCAGAAAAGAAGGGCCTCTGCAAAGAAAAAGTCTAAATCTTCAGAAGATGGTCCTCAGATACGGAACGAAACAGGTATTGGTTTTTCTCTAGCTAAAGTCCTTGGTCAAGAACCTGACCTTTCTGCACTTGACACATCTCTTCCTCCTGATGAGACTTTCATCCCTGGGAAAGTCTTAAGCAAACCCTACGGGATATTCTTCATTGACTGGGATGGACGAAAGCGTTTTCAACGTATCTCTGAACTTCCCATCACTCCCATCGAACAGCTGAAAGATCTCATCTACTGGTGTGATTTCAAAAACGACATTCAGGCACGGCATCTTAAACCCTTGATTTTTTAAGAAGCGCTGAACAAAAGGAATCAAGGAGTAAATGTCCCTGACTGGATGATCCCCACATCAAAGACCCTTGATGAACTTCTCATTAAGGAAGAACCTTTATAAACTGATAGGATCGCCTTATTCTTCTATTGTATCAGTTATTCTTTTGTACTTGTAATTTATTTCGCTTGTACTTGTAATCTTTCCACTTGCTTTTGTAATCTGATTCGAAGTTTAAAGAAAGATTTCAGCGAAAGTACTTTACTCCATCAGTACAGAAAAGATCCCAGAAAACAGTAAAAGGGACAAATATTTTATGAGTTCTTTTTATCCTTATGTTTTCATTATATAGCAATTTTCTCTGTTGCTATGTCATAATCAAATAGGGGGAGATTGTTGATCCAAACCCTCAGTGATTTGATAATTACCCTCTCTTATATACTTAGTGAAAATTGTAAGTACACAATATGTATCAGAGTTTCACTAGCGCTGATAAGTACTAAGATCTTACAGTACCGCTGATAGGAACTCTCGCTCTTTAGATTAATAATTCAGCGAACACTGTTCACCATAATGCTCTGAGTCTGTTTAGTCCTTATGGTGATCGCTGATAAGTTAGTTGTTTACTTATTATCTCTGAAGACAAGTTTCACGTCAACATAGGTTCTACGCTGAAGTCGAAGATCAAACTCAAGAACCAGCGGCAAGTCTCCTAATGAACTGATGTGGATCAACGAAGACTCAGATTTGTCCACTCAACGTGAAGTATCAAGTACAAGACTTTAGCTATCGCTGAACTTTATCATTCGCTGATATAGAATGATAAACCGCTGAATCAACGAAAAGCTGATCATGAAGTCCTCCGTACAAAGTACTTTTGTCTTAGCCACCCTTGCACGACTCCGTACGATATGTCAGAAAAGAACCTCCTTATTGTCTAAAATCGTACAACCACTCTAATACTACACTGTTCAAGCATGCGGCTACTAAGGTTGTCAACAAAGGTCAATGACATACAACCAATGAGCTGCTGCCACATGTAAAGTGTAAACTGCCATGCATTAAATGCATGCAGTATATAAGAAGAAGAACTCACTTAATTTTGAAGTAACTTGCTAACTCTGGACAAGTTCATCCTTCTTATCTTGAGATAGGTTATTATTAGTAATTTCCTTCTCTTTCTTAGTGCAAGAAACTTTTCCAACTTGTTTAGATTTAGGTTTATCCTTAATCTTGTTCCGCAACAAGTTGTAAATTGTTAATGATTTATCAATAAACAATTTAGAAAAGTAAAATTTGTGGTATCAGAGCGGATTTGTTTAATCTCATAAACAAGATCTGATCTATACTAAGATTTCTCTTCCTTGCTATTTCTAAAAATGGCTTCGAACACAAACACAAACTATATTGACAATGGTTCTCTTGCTAAACCCCCTAGATTCTCCAGAGATAATTTTAATCTATGGAAAAATAGGATGATTCTCTTCTTAGAAGGTGTAGACCCTACTATGCCTTACTATCTTGAAAATGGCCCATATATTCCTGTAAGAATTGATGCTGCAGTACCAGCCGCTGAGAATAGACCTGCTATTCCAGAAAGGCTGATACCCAAGGAAGTTCATATGGGGACTGACAAAGATAAGAAGAAAGTGGCTATCGACACCAAAGTCAGATCCATACTATCCATGGCTCTTCCTGACGAAGTCTACCATTCCGTCATGAACCTGAAAACCTCAAAAGCTATGTGGGACACAATATGTGTTCAGTATGAAGGTACTTCTGAAGTCCAGGACTCTCGAAAGATCAACCTGGTAAGACAGTACGAAAGTTTCATTTGTGGTAAGAATAAAACTCTCTCTGAAGTTCACCAACGTTTTAACTGTTTAATAATAGATCTGAAAACAGTTGGTAAGACCTACCATCATTGTCTTATAACAAATTCACAAGCCACATGTACGGTGTAGATTAGTAATAGATGGATGGATATGATTAGTCTTGCTCCTCTATCATGACTATAAACCCTAAACCCTAAACCCAATCAACATCTTGAAGATGCAACAAAAATACCGAGTTTATACATGGATTCAACAAAATCAAATTTTGTTGTCCATCGTTATTTCCTCTCTATCTGAGTTGGCCGCTGGACATATTCTTCATGATAGAAGATCATTAGTTGTCTAGAATGCTTTGGAGAATCATATCATTACTAAGTCTCAATCTCGGGTAATTCAACTCCATACGCAACTGATAACTCTAAAAAAAGGGAGTGCTATAACAAAACCAAAAAACATGCTAACTCTTTGATTGGTGCTGATAAAATACTCAGTGACCGGGATTTTTCAATCTATTTCTTTTTTGGTCTTGGGTTAGATTTTGATCCTATCGTGGTTCTGTTACCACTCTTTCCAACACTTTCTCTCTGCCGAAACTCCTTAGTCATCTCCTCACCTTTGAGGCTCGACTATTGCATCGCACTCCTTCAAGTCCAGCCTTTGAGATCACAACAAATATTGCCATGAGAAATTTTGGCTCTTCTCGTAGAAATCCTAACTAGGGAAATCAAGGATCAAGAGGAAGATTTTTCTCTCTATCAGGGTTGTCCCCTAACTTCTTAAGTGGACGAGGTATGTTTAATGGTTGCCCATAGCTTAATTAATTTAGGTAAAAGTCTAAAAAACCCAACAAACTATGTGATGGTTAAGTCCTTAAACTATTTTTTTCAACGATAAAACCCTTAAACTTTCTAAAACCGGTAAATACATCCTTGTAACCTGCAAAAATAGGTTAATGCGATACAAATTTGAGAAAAGTCTAAAAACCCCAACAAAGTATCTGATTTTAAATTATTAAGTCCCTGAAATTTTTTAACAAAAAATTCTTTACACTTTTTCCTAAAAGAATTAACAAATAAATCTTTAAACTTTTTCCTAAGTTTTTTTAACCAAATAATTTATTGAACTTTTTGAACAAATAAATCCCAAATTATTTTTGAAGAAACAAAGTAATGATCTTAATTTTGAAAAAATAAATCTGACATTTTATTTTGAAGAAAATCATGAACAAAAAATGTAAAATTCCTCTCATCGACAACAAAGTAAAATGAACCAGTTAAATAGAGACGACCGAATGAGTATATTTGTGAAGTGATACACGATTTTTGGTATATTTTGTGAAAAAGGATGACCTTTTTGGTATATTTTCTAAAGGAACGACCAAATGAATATAGTTTTTGTATGTATCTGTTAATGTTTTAGGCATAATTTTTTAATGTTTCGGAATTAGTAATGGAAGTAGTATAATTTATCTCTGTTTAATTAGTTCATTTTACTTTTTGACAATGAGAGGATTAATAGATTTTTTGTTCATGATTTTGTTCAAAAAAAGTTTCGGATTTATTTTTTCAAAATTAAGTTCATGATTTTGTTTATTCAAAAAATGTTTGGGATTTATTTGTTAAAAGAAGTTCAAGAATTTATTTGGGAGAAAAAAGTTTAGAAATTTATTTGTTAAAAAAACTTATCCGGTTTTAAAAAGTTTTAAGGGTTTTATCATTAAAAAAATAGCTTAACGACTTAACTGTTCAAAATCAGATAGTTTATTGAGTTTTTTTTAGATTTTTTCCATTAATTTTCTGGACCAAGGCCCACGTGTTAAGTCTGTTATAAGCCTGGTCACACAACTTTGACTTATTGGCATTGTTTCAATCAAGTGTTTCAAGCCTCTCCACTTGCTTGTCTCATACTAGAACCTAGTTACTCTGTTGCTCTAGTTTGCCATTTAAATCCTAATGCTCAATATTCGTCGAATCATCTATGGCATCCAGACACAAGTGCAAATCAACACATGGCAGGCGATTTTAACTTATGCGACACATGTTCCTCCTACAATGGATCTGACTTTGTTCGTGTTGGTGATGGGTCATCCCTACCCATCAACCACATTGGTTCCACAAACATCTCAACAACTTCCCATAATATTCACCTTAATAATCTTCTTCACGTTCCATCGATTACAAAAAATCGTATCTCCGTATCTCGATTTGTCGTGATCATAATGTATACTTTCAATTTCATGCTAACAATCTTTTGGTAAAGGATCAGAATACACATGTAACTATACTCTGAGGTAATTCTAAAAATGGATTGTATGTGCTTCCATCTCTTCCCCAACCAGAAGCAAATATTGGTGAACGAGCTTCTTTCTCCTACTAGCACTCGCGTTTGGTCATACATCTATCCGCCTTGTTCTACACATCATCTCCAAGTATTTACTCTGCTTTATGGTTCTAGGGCTCTCCATCAATGCTCATGTTGTTGCACTGCCACGTCCCATAAGATACCACTGTAACAACCCGGTTGCCAAACACAGACCAAATAACATATATTTCATAACATCGTTATATAACTAAAAGATTCATAATATAACAAGTAAGGTCCCTTAGTCTATACATCCAGAATAAGGTATTTCGTAACAAACTTTTTGCTAATTACATACATGATATCTAGTTATAAATTTAGAACAGCAAAACACGTCTTAGTCTTCTTAACATCCTTCTTCCAAAAGCTATACACATAGTACTATTCTCATTTCCTCTTACCGGATCCACGACCTGGAATACATATTTTTAAAACAAAATGAGGGTTAGACCTAGAGGTCTAAGTGAGAAAATCCCTGTTAGTTTGAAACCATTTGCACAAACACCATATACATATCACAAGTATAAATACCAAATAAGACTCATGCATTGTGTACTTCCCTGTCTCATTTCCATGGCCATATTAGTTGGTGGCAAGCCAACTAATAAATTAACTCCGCTGTACGACAATTACAGCCAACACCGCTGTACGAGTATTACAGCCAACACCACAGGTCCTAAGCCCGGCCAACGTATTCTCATATAAAGTATGCTCATGTAAATACAATATCTCAATATATTATATTTCAAACATAAACATATAATCACACCATCTATCATATTCCCACCTCACACATATATGTATTCCAGTTTGAAAACATTTTAAAGTAAAACTCACCTGTTTGTTTAACAAAACTCGTTCCAGTCTTTTTCCACAAGATTCAGCTTTCACTCCAAATTCACAGTATCTGAAACAATTAGATGCAAGTATCTTTTTACCCTATAGAACACATAAGACTCACTAGGATTAAGAACTCTAGATACATCTATCTAACTCTTATCCTCAAATGTTTCCCCCAAACCCAAACTTAAGTCAAGTCCACAGAATAGTCAGTCCTCATTCATTCCCTATCCAATAGTCAACAAAACACAGGTTCCTGGATACTCAAAAGTATCACAACTCTCAAAATGACTAAATCAGCCAAAGTATCCGGAAACCACAAACTATCCGGACAACTCACACAATCCGGAAAGCATAACTTTCCGGGCGGCATAAACAACCCGGACGACACCCGGAAACCAAAGTAACCAGGATACCATCCGGTATCTTATATCATCCGGAAACCATTGAAACGAGAGACTTACCCGGATAAAAGACTCGTCCGGACACCTTTAGAACATCATCCGGACACCACCAACAAAACTACCCGGACACATTCATTTTGTCCGGGAACCTCTGTCGGTTTACCTTCTTTTTACCCAGATTCATCAGAAAATACTACCAGATACGAATTCGACTATTCTACTCCGATGGAAACTACTTATTAGCAATTACCAACATAAAATATAAAGGAAACATACCTTAATTAACTTCCAAGTACACCAAATGAATCCCTAACCCTTCTTTTCCCTTTTGCTTCTTCTCAAAACACACACATACACCTTAGACTGATTTTTTCTGCTTTTTGGATAATATCTGGAGGTTAAGAGATATTATCAAACCAATTTTACCATTCTAGTCCCTAAACTAATCATTAATGACCAAAACACCTTAGATTTATAAACTAATCCAAATTTACCCTAAACATTAATTATAAATTTAATTAATTTTAACGGAACTAGAATTTAACTAACGAACTTACCCGGGGTATTACATCATCTCCCCCTTAAAAGAATTCTGTCCCGGAATTCGGTTAGGCAAAAAGGTGCGGGTACTTAGTTCTCATCTCTGATTCTGATTCCCAAGTAGCATCCTGCCGTCTATGATGTCGCCACTGTACCTTTACCTGTCTGATTTCTTTATTCCACAAAACTTTGACTTTACGGTCAACAATAGCTTCAGGTTCTTCCACATAATTCAGCTTTTCATCAACTTGTATATCCGGTAGATAAACGGCATGATCTGGTGTAACCAAACACTTTAAAAAATTCGATACATGATGTGTATACGGCTTAATTCTGGCGGGATATCTAACTGGTAAGCTACTTCCCCAATTCTTTCTGTGATTGAAAATGGTCCAATGTATCTCGGACTGAGTTTACCCTATTTCCCAAACCGAATGACTCCTTTCCAAGGTGAGACTTTTAACATTACAAAATCTCCAACTTTGAACTCTATCGGCTTTCGGCGTCGATCATCGTAGCTTTTCTGTCTGTCTTGAGCCACTTTCAATCGTTCCCGAATCTGAATAATCTTATCCGCGGTTAACTGAACTATATATGGCCCCGCTAACTGTTTCTCCCCCACTTCGTTCCAACACAGAGGCGTTCGGCATTTTCTACCATACAGAACTTCAAATGGTGTCGCTTGTATGCTGGAATGATAACTATTATGGTAGGCAAATTCAATCAACGGCAGATGCTTATCCCATGATCCCCCAAAATCCACAATGCAGGCCCGTAGCATATCTTCTAAAGTTTGAATCGTCCATTCACTCTGACCGTCAGTTTGAGGATGATATGTTGTACTTAGCTTTATTTGTGTTCCCATTTCTTTTTGAAAACTCCTCTAGAATCTTGAAGTAAAACGACTATCACGATCTGAAATAATTGAGATTGGAATTCCATGTCGAGTTACTATTTCATCAATGTACAACTTTGCTAATCGTTCTAACGAATCAGTTTCTTTTATTGGTAGAAAGTGAGCAGACTTTGTCAATCTGTCAACGATCACCCAAATGGCATCAAATCCCTTCGGAGTCCTTGGTAACTTCGTGATGAAATCAGTAGTAATCTGATCCCATTTCCACATAGGTATTTCTAACCGTTGCAACTGACCAAACGGCTTTTGATGTTCAATCTTTACCTTCTTACAAGCAGTACAACCTTCCACATGCTGAGCAATGTTTCTTTTTATTCCCGGCCACCAATAAAATTGTTTTAAATCTTTATACATCTTATTCGTACCTGGATGAATAGAGAAACGAGATTGATGAGCTTCTTGTAGTACCCGATCACGTAAACCACCCAAACGAGGCACCCAAATTCTGTTTCCCAAACACAGTAATCCACGATCGTCTTTTACAAGTGATGCTGATATCCCCACTAACCTTTCTGATTTCAATTGTTCCTCTTGATATGCTTCTATTTGACACTTCTGCAATTCGTCAAATATGTTAGGTAGAAGTTTAGCTCTTAGTGCAATTGCTTTTATTGTTCCACTCCTTTCTTGACGACTCAGTGCATCAGCTACCACATTTGCCTTTCCCGGATGATAAAGAATTTCACAGTCGTAATCATTTACCAGCTCTAGCCATCTTCTTTGCCTCATATTCAATTCTTTTTTATCGAAGAGATGTTGGAGACTCTTATGATCAGTAAAAATTTGACATTTAGAACCGTAGAGATAGTGTCTCCAAATCTTTAGCGCGAACACAACTGCTGCAAGTTCCATGTCGTATGTAGGATACTGTCGTTCATGACCCTTTAGTTGACGAGAAGCATACGCTATTACCTTTCCACGCTGCATTAATACACAACCCAATCCCAGTTTGGAAGTATCACTATAAACAACAAAATCATCGGAACCCTCAGGTAATGACAAAATCAGCGCGCTGCAAAGTTTCTCTTTCAATATCCGGAATGCTTCATCATGTTCTGCTTTCCATTCAAACTTTAGATTCTTTCTGGTCAACTTAGTCAAAGGCGTCGCGATACGAGAGAAGTCTTTTATAAATTTTCGATAGTAGCCGGCTAAACCCAGAAAACTACGTAATTCGGTTGGCGTTCTCGACGGTTCCCACTTTTCAATTGCTTCCACTTTCATCGGATCGACTTGAATGCCTTTCTCAGAAACTACATGCCCCAGAAACTGAACTTCTCGTAGCCAGAACTCACATTTAGAAAATTTAGCATACAACTGTTCCTTCTTCAACAATTCCAGAATTAAACGAAGATGTTGTGTGTGCTCTTCTTTGGATCGGGAATAGATAAGTATATCATCGATAAATACAATAACAAATCTATCGAGATACGGCTTACATACCGGATTCATTAAATCCATAAAAGCAGTTGGAGCGTTCGTCAGTCCAAACGGCATCACTGTGAATTCATAGTGACCGTACCTTGTGCGAAAAGCAGTTTTCAGAATGTCTTCTTCTTTAACCTTCTGCTGATGATAACCAGATCTTAGATCAATCTTGGAGAAATAGCAAGCTCCAACTAATTGGTCGAAGAGATCATCAATTCTGGGAAGCGGATACTTGTTCTTGATCGTGCGCTTATTCAGTTCCAGGTAGTCGATACACATTCTCATCGAACCATCCTTCTTTTTCACAAACAAGACTGGTGCACCCCACGGCGAAGAACTGGGTCTGATGAAGCCCTTATCGGATAGGTCTTGTAGTTGTGCCATCATTTCTTTCATCTCTGGAGGTGCCAGACGATACGGTGCACGGGCTATCGGAACGGCTCCAGGAATCAGATCTATACCAAACTCTACTTGTCTAACGGGAGGAAGACTATTCAAGTCTTCGTGGAAAACTTCTGGAAATTCACGGACAACAGAAATATCTTCCAACTTATTCTTTTCTGCCTTAATATCTATTACATAACCTAAGTAACTCGGGCAACCTTTGCTGACACACTTACGAGCTTTTAACATAGATATAAGGCAAGATTGATGATTTTTACGATCACCATAAATCACTACCGGTCCCCTCTCAAGCAATATAACATTTATCAACTTCTTATCACAAACTATGGTAGCCTGGTTCTCGGCTAACCAATCCATTCCCACTACTACATCAAACTCAATCAAAGCAATAGGAAATAGTTGAATAGGTACTCCACACCCCTCTATATTTATCACACAACTATCAAATACCTCATTAACCGATACTTAATTATCATTTGCAGTATCTACCATTAAAGCATGATCTAACACTTTAGGCTTTAAATGCATATAAGCAGCAAATGAAGGAGATACGAACGATCGGTTTGCACCGGAGTCAAATAACACTTTAGCACGTGTAGAGTTTATTAAAAATGTACCTGTAACCACGTCCGGAGTTTCCTCCGCTTCTTGAGCTGTCATCTGAAATGCACGGCCCCTTGCTCTTGGTTGTTCTGGCCTTTGCACTACTGGTCTAACACTCGCTGGTTTCCCCGACGTACCCCCTTGTTGTACTCTTCCCCTTGGACAATCAGACTGAATGTGATCCGGAGAATTACATGAGAAACAAAACCGCGTTACTCGACAGTCTTTAGCAACATGTCCGGTCTTCCCACACCTATAACAAACTCGAGTATCAACTTGACAGTTTCCTTGGTGGATACGATTGCATTTCTGACAAGGTCTTTCCGCTGGTCGGAAAGGCAGACGGTTATCAAACCTCTGAAATCTGGATTTCTTTGGATCATACTGTGGTCCTTCCCACTTTCTTTTTCCCATACCTTTATCACTAACGTTTCTCCCTTTATCCTGTTCCACAGTTTCCGCGGCGTCTACTGCGGCTGAGAAAGTTTCTGGTCCTTTACCAATCACCAGACTTCTGACTTCTGAATTCAACCCAAAGATAAACCTTTCAATCTTCATTTCCTCCGTGGCAACGTAGTATTCCGCAAAACGAGACTTTTCCAGAAAACGAGCGGTGTAGTCCCGAACTGATAAATTCCCTTGCTGTAAGTTCATAAACTCCCATTCCAATTGTTTAACTGCTGCTTAGGGACGAAACTGTTTCCTGAAAGCTATAACGAATTCTTCCCAAGAGAAAGTAGAATATATATCAGATCCTCCAGAAGAAATAAAAGCTTCCCACCAGTATAGAGCATTTGCCTTCAACATTGTTGTTCCGTATAGCACTCTATCTTCATCAGCACACTTACTGGTCTTGAAGATAGATTCTATCTCCTTCAGCCACCTCATAGCTTTCACTGGGTCTCTATCTCCTGAGTAAGTCGGAGGTTTGCAACTTAGGAACATTTTATAATCACACTTTCTTGGTACCGGTATCACAGTCCGTGCAATGGGCATTTCATCTTCCAGACCAGGATCTGGTATTCCTGTTTCAGTATCACGAGTTCGGTTGAACATAGCTTGGATATTCGCTTGTAATCTTCCCATTTCAGCCGCCAAGTCGTCTCTTATAACGAATTATGCGCCTCGATGTTGAACTCTGCCGCCTGTTCTGCCTCTACCTCTTTCTCCCCCTCTTCCCCTTGTCCCAACCGTTGGATTCGTCCCATTAGGATTTCCTCCTCCCTCCCGATTTGTTTGTCTAGTACCACTTGCCATTCTGTAGATTCAAACAAGTTTAATATACACATAAGCACATACCCCATATAACAAGGTATTCCAGTTCAAACATGTACCTGTAAGATTACAATTACACTGGACAGATGTAATATGAAATTACCTTACATGATGTTCCTTCTACCTTTTATACTTCATCTTCCCAAGGTTCTACAATAATAGGGACATCCTACTTCACATGCAGTTTAAGTCTAGGTACAGATACAAAAACCTAAATCCCTTAAACTAGGGCTCTGATACCATCTGTAACAACCCGGTTCCCAAACACAGACCAAATAACATATATTTCATAACATCGTTATATAACTAAAAGATTCCTAATATAACAAGTAAGGTCCCTTAGTCTTTACATCCAGAATAAGGTATTTCGTTACAAACTTTTTGCTAATTACATACATGATATCTAGTTATAAAATTAGAACAGCAAAACACGTCTTAGTCTTCTTAACATCCTTCTTCCAAAAGCTATACACATAGTACTCTTCTCATTTGCTCTTACCCGATCCACGACCTGGAATGCATATTTTTAAAACAAAATGAGGGTTAGACCTAGAGGTCTAAGTGAGAAAATCCCTGTTAGTTTGAAACCATTTGCACAAACACCATATACATATCACAAGTCTAAATACCAAATAAGACTCATGCATTGTGTACTTCCCTGTCTCATTCCCATGGCCATATTAGTTGGTTGCGAGCCAACTAATAAATTAACTCCGTTGTACGAGAATTACAGCCAACACCGTTGTACGAGTATTACAGCCAAGACCACCGGTCCTAAGCCCGGCCAACGTATTCTCATATAAAGTGTGATCATGTAAATACAATATCTCAATATATTATATTTCAAACATAAACATATAATCACACCATCTATCATATTCCCACCCCACACATATATGTATTCCAGTTTGAAAACATTTTAAAGTAAAACTCACCTGTTTGTTTAACAAAACTCGTTCCAGTCTTTTTCCACAAGATTTAGCTTTCACTCCAAACTCACAGTATCTGAAACAATTAGATGCAAGTATCTTTTTACCCTATAGAACACATAAGACTCACTAGGATTAAGAACTCTAGATACATCTATCTAACTCTTATCCTCAAATGTTTCCCCCAAACCCGAACTTAAGTCAAGTCCACAGAATAGTCAGTCCTCATTCATTCCCTATCCAATAGTCAACAAAACACAGGTTCCTGGATACTCAAAAGTATCACAACTCTCAAAATGACTAACTCATCCAAAGTATCCGGAAACCACAAACTATCCGGACAACTCACACAATCCGGACAGCATAACTTTCCGGACGGCATAAACAACCCGGACGACACCCGGAAACCAAAGTAACCCGGATACCATCCGGTATCTTATATCATCCGGAAACCATTGAAATGAGAGACTTACACGGATAAAAGACTCATCCGGACACCTTTAGAACATCATCCGGACACCACCAACAAAACTACCCGGACACATTCATTTTGTCCGGGAACCTCTGTCGGTTTACCCTCTTTTTACCCAGATTCATCAGAAAATACTACCAGATACGAATTCGACTATTCTACTCCGAGGAAAACTACTTATTAGCAATTACCAACATAAAGTGTAAAGAAAACATACCTGAATTCACTTCCAAGTATACCAAATGAATCTCTAACCCTTCTTTTCCCTTTTGCTTCTTCTCAAAACACACACATACACCTTAGACTGATTTTTTCTGCTTTTTGGATAATGTCTGGAGGTTAAGAGATATTATCAAACCAGTTTTACCATTCTAGTCCCTAAACTAATCATTAATGACCAAAACACCTTAGATTTATAAACTAATCCAAATTTACCCTAAACATTAATTATAAAGTTAATTAATTTTAACGGAACTAGAATTTAACTAACGAACTTACCCGGGGTATTACAACCACATCCACCTTCCCCTACTAAGTGCTCACCCATTTTATCTTTTTTTTTCTAATGTATGGGAACCGTCCCCTTTTCTATCTTCACTAGGGTACAAATGCTACGTTGTTTTTGTTGATGATTTTAGTAAGTATTCATGGTTGTTTCCTTTAAGATGCAAATGTGATGTACTTTCTAATATCTTAGAGTTTCATAAACAAAACAAAATTTTGCTTTACTAATATATCAAATATTTTCAATTAGGTTGGGGTTGAGTTTTGGTTCTTTGTCGTTTATTTTTACTAAAATGAGAATTAACCACATAATAGCATGTCCTCATTCGCATGCCCAAAATGGATGTGTAATATCCGAATTTCCCAATTATCGGTTTCGTATAAACTTTAGAATATTCAAACTTGGATTCAAGCAATAGAAACTTGTACATGTTGCTCCTAGTATTGTACCGGACTATTTTGTTATGAAAATGGTACAATGGGGGTTAAACATGTACAAACAAGTTAGGATTAGGACTTAAAGTGTGAAGAAATCCTCTAATTGGGTCAAATTTGTAATAAGTAAAACTTGAGGGGTTAGTTTTGTAAATTTGAAAAATATAAAATTAGAAAATAAAAGCTTTTTATTCATTTTCTCTTCTCCAACCTTCATTTCAGCCCTAGAACGACTTCTCCATTTCATTCTTCCGTTCAAACTCAATTTCATAGGAAAATCAAGCTAATGGGTAAAGATTTTAAAGGTTTGAATCATAATACTTGATGTGTGTATCTAGTTATCTCTAATTTCTATATTTGAAGTTGTTTAGATGTTGTTTTATAAGTTACAAATCTGATTTGGGGACAAGTTTACATGTGTTTGGATGAGATATATGAGTTTTAGTTGGTTGATTATAAATAGATAAAGTCTTGAAGTATTTCATGGTGAAATCTTAAATTAATTAGTTGGTTAATTATGTTCTTGTATTAGAAATGTTAAATTAGAAGTTGGTTAACTTTTGGTATCAAAAATGGGAAAAATGAATGAAACCATTGAAATGGGTTTGAGCTCCATGAATTGATGCTCATAAGGTGATTGATGAAATGCCTTAAAGAAATTTTCAATCCTGTTGAGTTTTAGTTTTATGTCCGATTATTGAAAAATTCGTATAAAATTAACCGTAAGTCTAAGGGGTTGTTTGGCAGAAACTGTATGATTTAGTGCAGTATGATTAAGTGGCCAGAATGATTAAGAGACCCTGTATGATTTAGTGTCAGATAGAAAATGATTGTTTGGAAATTTCTCTGAATCAACCGTCTGAATGGCATAAAATTATCAGTTTACCCCCAGTTTTGTATTGAATGAAAATTAACTTTTGGGCAAGAGTTCTAACTGAAACTTTTAAATAAAAAATAGAAAATAATTAATGGTCCAAGCCATACATGATATCATATCAATCAAAACAAACATAACAATGTACGTTCAAGTTTTAACATAACAAAACATCACATGAAGTGCAAATTCATACCCAACAGCTTGTCTATAACACCTAATCAATTTCTATCTCCCATTCTTCATCGGTTAAATTAAACGTGTTCGTTGTTGGGTCATACACGTTGCCCGTTTTGTTTTTCAGTCTCGTCCATGCATTGTATTTCACTTTCAAATAATCATAATGGTTTTTCATTTGTTTTTTATCTGCTATGAAGAAACGTTTGCACCACAGTCTCTTTTTCAATTTATTCTACGTCTTTTTGGTTGTGAACCCTCACCAACATTGTCCATACCTATAGCCAATCAAGATTGAAATCCTAAGAAATAACCATATATAATATATCCTAATAAAATCACAATATATGTATACAACGATACGTCAACCTACCCTCAAAATTTCATTCATATAGTATTGATACAAAATGCACTAACATGATTTCTATAAATAAAGAAATAAAACAGTAGGATATGTAGAGCCATAATTCTTGCAGTTACCATTATATACAAAACCATTATGCACAGGTATTCATGGTGTTCACCAAAACCATTATATACAAAACCATTATGCACAGGTATTCATGGTGTTCATCAAAACCATTATATACAAAACCATCAAAAACATGGTGTTCATCAAGTACCAAACAGTAGGTTTTAATATGCACAAGTACCAATTTGGAGTTCAAATACATACACACCAAATCGATTGGGTTCAAATACATACACACCAAATCTAAATTGTGTTCAGAAACAGATTGGGTTGAAATACATACACAGCAAATCGAAATTGTAGACCAAGAAATCGATTAGGTTAAAATACATACAGACCAAGTACCATATTGGGTTCGAAAGCTTACCTATTGAATCGATGGTAGACTACGGGGCTGGTATGGCCGGTTCCAACACTCGATTGAGAGAGTATGGAGGCAACACTCGATTGAGAGTACAGACACAACAATCGATTGAGGGGAGTATGGCCGGTTCCAACAATCGATTGAGAGGGGAGTATGGCCGGTTCCAACAGCAGTCAATCGAGAGTACAAATCGAGAGGGAAGAAGACTTTGGAGAATCGATAAGCATTAATGACACGAGGGGAAACTTAGGAAACTTGCAATCTGAATCGTACGGGTAGCATATGGGTAAAGGAGCGAATCAGAGGAAATTGAACCATTCAGACCTTTTATAAATTCCACCCAAACAACATTAGGTCTGACCGATTCAGACATGTGTCTCTGAATGGTATCAATAAGAGGTAAACAAACAGCCCCTAAATAAGCTTAAATTTTACAGGTAACAAATTCTTTCGGTTCTATACAACTTTGAAGTTTACACCAAAACCTGATTCTAAGTGTAAGTTGCTCAAAAACACAGCTTTTAGCAGCTGGTCTACAGCTACTCGAAAATTCTGCAGTTGTCCTTATTAAACTGTAGCAAATAGACCGTAGCTTCAATCCACATGAATCTAATTGTTATGGAATCCCGAGAGGTATAGCTACATCCTTGTTTAGAAAGGAATGACTCAATCACATTCTAATTAGGTGTTAAATGTGTATTCGATATGACTTAGGATCATGTATGATCAAGGATATGAGCTAAGTCTTGGTGGAAGCATTTTAAGCACTTTTTGGACATCAAGTATGGATTTCTTATTTCATTCTATATGAGTATAATCCCTTGATAAGATTATCCATTCCATGATTGAAATCATGGCACTACAAAAGTAAGTGCATGATAATTCGAACCCGAAATATGTCAAAATACGATATTCCAGTTGAATAACGACAATCTTATGATTTTGTGTCTAGTTTATGAACTTATTTGGATAAACCTTTTTTAAGTATTCATGTTCATTCAACTATTATTCATACATGAGGTTTGAAAAGTCAATTTTAGACTTTAATTGAATTGTTTTTATATTGAACATTGTTTCAACAATACTTTAAACCATAAAGGTCATTTGATGGATTTCATGGCTAATATTTTCTTTCTTAACTTTCATGTTTCTCACTTGATGTTATACTTGTGTATGACACAATGGTCAGGGCATAGATCATTGTGACGCTTGTGGTACTCGTAAACCACAGTGTCCCCATACTAGTGCTCTATGGTGTTAGCTTTACCTAGGCATAGATGGGGGCGTATGGACTGTCCTAGGATATGCGCATTATGATACATATTAGTTGCGTACGGGAATGGATGTGTGTGCGCGCACTACATCCCACATCCCATGTGGACTGATCCTCCCTTGGGATTTCGGACACATTGTGTAACACCCTCGGATTGGGAAAGAGCAACTAAGTAAAATTTTCGATAATGCATCCAAAATAATAGGATTTCTCCCTACAATTCAGTATGTGAAATACCTCAAATTGAAATCTATGATTAACCTCAAACAATATACATAACTCAAGTATCATTACAAAGACTAAACCACATCGGGTGTTACTTAACACAGGTACAAGTTGCTAATCCCAAAGATGAATGCGGAAAACTTCACTTAAGCTATTCACCTCTTGAGCACTTTACTAGTACACAACCTTTCACGGTGTCACTAGAACTACTCCCAAACAGAACCTGTTGCACATGCCGACAAATAAAAAGGGTTAGACTAACGCTTAGTGAGTTCAAGAGTTTATAGCATGATTTAAATAATTCTTTAAATGAAAGTTTGCGACATAGATTATGATTTCCAAAAGAGTTTACAAAAAGGATATAAACGACTCATTTTCCAACGCACCCAAAATCTATGAGAAAAGTTCCCCAAAGGTATAAAGCGTTTTCCAAAATGAATTTCAATCCAACTCACTCAACACGTGAATAAATCAATATTATGCAAAACCTTCAAATACGGTTGACGACAAAATACTCAACCCATAAATCATGGAAGAACAATCTATTTAAATATAATACTTCATCGAAAACATGATACGAACCAATACTCACGCGAACGTAAAATGTAATGAAGTCCAAATACCATAAATATGGAAACGACCTGCTCCATTTAAAATTTAATATACATGGAGGGGAATCCAACATTAAAGTCATCAAATTGCGGTCAATCGTATAAGACCAACGATAATAAAACATTGACATTATAAAAATCCCAAGTAAGGTTGGCCGATGACGGGGGAGACCCGTATCCATTGAGAGTGGAGGAACACAAAAGTATGCCACTCAAACAATGTTAATCGTACGACACTTCACTGCATAAGAGCCCAAGTGTCCCATACGACACCTTTCAAGACACACCCAAAGAGACAACTGACCTTAGCGGAATATTACTAAGAATACCACCAAAGGCTCGGCACAAGCGGGGATACAACCATGGCATTGCCCCGACATGGCGAAGGTCATAAACGCCCGTCAATCAACCTGACAACTCAACCGTACTTAGTTCTCCTAGTGTACCCTTGAAAAGTAAAGGTCATAAAACATGGGGCCCGGTCAAATCCCGCGACACCCAGTAGACCATCAAATAAAGACTGACTTACGTTCCTATGGATCCAATGCAACACAGTCTATAATAATATGCCCATCCTGGAATGACTAACGCACCCAAGCATGTAAGTATCAATAATGTGCAATAATATGCAATACGTTGCAATAAATGCAAAACATAAATAAGACTCCACATTGAGCCATCAAAACCGGACAAAATGTCCCCAAGACTTCCTTAAAGTCAAAACTGAGCAACATGCTCAAAACCCATTAGACCCATAAATAACGGTCCTCAAAATATAAATGCATTAATCATCGTTTAGGTAAACGTATACCATAAAATCCTCATTGACCCAAAAATCGTCACGGATTAATAATAACGGGTTTCCCAAAAATGGACTCATACTCTTATAATTTTCAAAATGATTCATGACACTAAAATGTGCATTTTCCCCAAATGGTTTATAAAATCAATTACACCGATATGATTAAACCATCAAATAAACTTCATTTTGAGCAATAAATCTTTTAAGGACATATTATGATTTTTATACATCAAAATATCCAAAAACCCCCAAATATGGGTGTTTTACAACATTTGTGAAGTTAAACACTTCAAAAGGGGTTAAACCCATCAAATAACTTAACAGTTGATAATTTCAAGCAAAACACACAAGTACTTGGAAAATAATATTTTTGAGTTGTACAAAGTTTTCACAAATCAACTTGAACTCACCTTGCTAGATTTAGGCTAAATCTAGATTTTTCCCAAACGTAAGCCCCTTTGAAGAAACGCGAATCCTCAAGCCAAATCCTTCAAAAATCCAGATCCATAAGTTTCCAACCATCAATAATTAGATCTAACCATGTAGAATCATTCTCCAACCATTTTACATCAAAATACCCACTTATACCAAAACCCTAGCTTCCATAAATGAATAGAAGAGAATATTACCTTAACCATAACTTAAATTCACCAACCAAAATATCTCTAGAATCACCAAGATAACCACAAACTCCCAATCTTCAAAGTGGAGTGAAAAGGGTTGGATGAAACCCTAGAAACTTGATGAAGAAGATGAAGTGAAGGGTTTCTAGAAAGGTTAAGGTCCATAAAAATGGTGAGGGTTTGTTTTGGGGAAGAAGGATGAAGAGGAGAGGGAAGATTTAGGGTTTCTTGAGAGAAATAGGTTTTAGAGAGAGAGAGAGAATCTGATTTTGAGTGTTGAAGATGAAAATGAGGGAAGAGAGAGGGAAAAGGGCTTAAAAGCTAAAAATATCTCATCAGACCCTTCGCGGACGTCCGGATTGACCACCACGCGGACGTCCGGCCTTGAGCTTATCCGAACCCCACAATACTTTTGTTGCTTCCGCGGACGACCCGCGGACTTCCGCCCTTCGCGGACGTTCGACCTTTCGCCCATGCGGACGTCCGCAAGCCCAAAGTCCACTTTTATCCAATTTTGGGGGTGTTACAATCCTCCCAACCCTAGAATGATTTCGTCCTCGAAATCTAGATCCTTTACAACCAAAGGCTAACCAACTCAACGCCGACCATAATCCATCAGCTTCCAACTGGAATCTAAATTCCCTCACGCAGACTGCTATGATAAACCTCAAGCAAACTCTTACCAACATTGGAGTAACTCCTAATCAGAAAACTTCGGTTGTCTCCCAACCTTAGATGCTCCATACTTCCCCGATTGCGGGTCCAGACTCTAAATCAATCCAAGGTTTGATTACTACCGAAACCAACAGAATCTCCAATTCCAATTGTTCCTACTGCTAACTGTCGTTTAATTCCAACGAGCCCTAATAGACTCCAAGACCTACGGTCGTCACTGACCCATCTATTATACGACTCCAAGAATCCATCCAACATTAATCATCAGACAAACAGGTTCTTTTACCATACATAAGAAAGTCATCCCACCAAATCTACTCATCACAATTGAGTATCTTAAGATTACTATAACCATTATCATTACTTCTTTAAAATCGGACTACAACCCTCCGAATACACTAACGGTTCCTGGCCTCGAATCCAAAAGGTTGACACCTAGTTATACCACCAAGCCTTGAACCCCAACAGAACTCCACACACAAGTTCCATCCGTCGAGTATTCCCACAAAATTAAGGTTATCAATACGATGTCTAAAGGGTCCCTCATGCGAAAATTGACCAAGGCCCAAACAAGGTTGCCGACAAAAACGGTTACCACCAACCTCAAAATACGATACCGCGAATCTAACCCTTCAGTTACAACAAGTACATCGACTCTGCCACCGATACCATCCGGCCTAAAGCACCATCACGCGTCTAACACCCAACTCTTCATCGTCGAAGTTCTATACACATACTCTTAACCGGGATTACTTAACCTTTCCAAGGTCCTAATGAGTTCAAGGTTCTCAAATGAATTATTTAGCAAATATGCCAGTCAAAACTTTTTATATAAATTTTCAACATAAAAGTTTTCATATCAAATTACCCGTACGCATAAAAACTACTGCTATCAATTCGGTAGTTGCGCAAAAACGGACACGCTCGTCCCACATATGAAAATCATGTTGAAAACTATTTCATCGTAGTTTAGATTATTAACAAAATGCAAAAGCGTAATAAACAACTCCTTTGAAATGAACCGCTACGGTCCTAGTATGGATTGATTCATGTCATGCACGTAAAGTAACTGTCTACTTCAAATAGTGTGCAAGAAAAAGGTTTGTACATACTTCAAAAGAAGTTTAAACGGCATTCGACTCCAAACTTCCTTTTTAACCATAAAATGGCATTGAACAAGGTTCGCCAACAAAGTTTGCGCACGTCAGTTTATTTCACAAAAACGATGAAACGATTCATGAGTACACTTTGGTCAAAACATAAAATGACTTGTGTCAGTTCCAAGTTTAAAGACAAAATCAATACGTTTTCATCATTTGAAGATATCGACTAAAACATCATGAAGGAAATCTAAAATTGGAGTATGCATGCAAGCTTGTAACACTTTCCTAGTAGTTTTTCTCGAAATGAAATAACATGCATCAGATGGTTCATACAAAATTTCAAAAGATGAAATTTTTTAAATTTATTTCAAAATTTTCTCATTTGGTCATATAATGACATATGAGTAAAACCTATTTGACAAGACTTTCACACATTAGTGTGTTTTCTCAAAACTTAAGAGAATAATAGGTGCTTGTAAATGGTGAACACCAAAAAGGGTCTTAGATCGACCTCCAATTTCGAATCTTACAAACAGTGCGCATTAATGTTCCGAAAATTTAAATAATTCCACGCACTCTAGGTTTAGGCAAATAATTTTCCAAAATGCCTATCACGGAGCATTTACATCAAGAGTTTCACACTCATAATATAAAACGTTAAAACGTCAATGCTTAAAAGTTTACTCGTTAAAATACCCAAAATACCCATTTTCTCTATAACCAAAAAGGTTTACAATTTTCCAAATTGTTCATCAAACCAAAATTGACCAAATGTCAACGACTCACACATTCGTGTTTTCAAAATATACCGTATTGTAAACCATGCATTATCCCCACAACACTAAAACATATTTTGACCAAATGGCCTTCATTTATGCAATGAGTTAATAAAACATTTTCATTCACGATTCATTTATCAAAATGTCGAGAGGTAATGGTTACTAAGCTATGCACACCCTAGGTCGATATAATGCATTTGCATGAAATGGTAATAAACAATCAATTAACCGAAAGCGCAATAAGCAAATTGTTATGAAATGCTATCAAGATGTTCTTTCATGCATTACTTACGTCACGTATAAATCAATCCATACATTGAATAAGTTGCAACAAAATGTGCTAACACAAATCTTTGAAAGAGAAATCATGCGACACCAAAGTTTCAAAACTCATCCATGTTGGTCGTCTTATGGCATAAAATAATATTTCTCAACAAAACCCGAGTGGGACAAAATGCCCAACATAACTCATAAATTCTCACATAAATAAATGGAGTATGCACATTGTGAAATTGCACTCACACGGCACAAAACGTCGTAAAACAAAACTCCATGAAATTCAATGGGCTCAATGACCTCAAGTCAACAAAATGGCACCAAACCTTTTGCTTCCAAAAATCGAATTGCAATAATCAAATCATGACTAAAACGCCAAAATTCCAAAAATCCCCTCTTTGTTGTAATACCATATAAACAACATTATTCAACAAAGTCGCATTAAACAAATTCTCCAAAATAGCTTTACATAGACATAGTGGAAGATAACTTTCCGTCCAAACCTTAACATATGTGGAGGAGATCCAATGTTAAAGTCATAAGCCATAGTTACTTGCCCCAACATCTTAAACATCATTAAAATATGGATATCACTGTATCCGAAAGTAACGTTGGACAACAATAAAATAAAGCAAGTCCCGACGGAGTTTGCAACTCCCGCAATAAAATAATTTCATGCATGTTCAAAACCATGATTTAAAATCTTGTGTGTGCTAAACGTTTTTCGAGATTTCGTAACACATTCCGCATAAGGATTTGAAACACAAGAAATAATTGATGCAATTTATTTTAAAAATAAATTTTGTGCATGAATCTAGTCGGCGCTCAACATCTCAAACCACACTCCTCCAAGTTCCTCCGGTCCACTATCGTCATTCGGATGCTCAAACTTCTTAAGGCAAAGTTGGGAATTACATCGATTAACCTTACGATTTTTCCTCGAATCAAAGTCGATTCAATAAGTCTATGGTTCTAATCCAACCATCAATTTCGGCCCAAAACGGTCCACTTAAAGCAATTATCATGCTTATTTTCACTCTAAGTGACTAATACTGAAATCGTCAATCTTTTCCAACGACTACTCGCTTAGAAACTCCTTCACTACCCCAACGGTCATCACATTAAAGTAGTTCAAATACACACATGTAAGGTGTCATTATGAACGCACCATACATGATTATCCTTGCTACTCTTGACGTGATTCTCGTTTCTAGTAACTCAATCGACCACATAACATCCTATCCTAAAGTGCCTAATGGTGAAATTTCACTCTCATTTACTTAAAAGAACGCTAGTTTGAGTCTAGGTATCCAAAATCAACACCTAATTCTCTCAAACTTATGCTATGATACCAACTTGTAACACCCTCGAATTGGGAAAGAGCAACTAAGTAAAATATTCGATAATGCGTCCAAAATAATAGGATTTCTCCCTACAATTCAGTATGTGAAATACCTCAAATTGAAATCAATGATTAACCTCAAACAATATACATAACTCAAGTCTCATTACAAAGACTAAACCACATCGGGTGTTACTTAACCCAAGTACAAGTTGCTAATCCCAAGGATGAATGCGGAAAACTTCACTTAAGCTATTCACCTCTCGAGCACTTTACTAGCACACGACCTTTCACAGTGTCACTAGAACTACTCCCAACCATAACCTGTTGCACATGCCGACAAATAAAAGGGTTAGACTAACTCCTAGTGAGTTCAAGAGTTTATAGCATGATTTAAATAATTCTTTCAATGAAAGCTTGCGACATAGATTATGATTTCCAAAAGAGTTTACAAAAAGGATATAAATGACTCATTTTCCAACGCACCCAAAATCTATGAGAAAAGTTCCCAAAAGGTATAAAGCGTTTTCCAAAATGAATTTCAATCCAACTCACTCAACACGTGAATAAATCAATATTATGCAAAACCTTCAAATACGGTTGACGAAAAAAATACTCAACCCATAAATCATGGAAGAACAATCCATTTAAATATAATACTTCATCGAAAACATGATACGAACCAATACCCACGCGAACGTAAAATGTAATGAAGTCCAAATACCATAAATATGGAAATGACCTGCTCCATTTAAACTTTAATATACATGGAGGGGAATCCAACATTAAAGTCATCAAATTGCGGTCAATCGTATAAGACCAACGATAATAAGACATGGACATTATAAAAATCCCAAGTAAGGTTGGCCGATGACGGGGAGACCCGTATCTATTGAGAGTGGAGGAACACAAAAGTATGCCACTCAAACAACGTTAATCGTACGACACTTCACTGCATAAGAGCCTAAGTGTCCCATACGACGCCTTTCAAGACACACCCAAAGAGACAGCTGACCTTAGCGGAATATTACTAAGAATACCACAAAAGGCTCGGCACAAGCGGGGATACAACCATGGCATTGCCCCGACATGGCGAAGGTCATAAACGCCTGTCAATCAAGCTGACAGCTCAACCGGACTCAGCCCTCCTAGTGTACCCTTGAAAAGTAAAGGTCATAAAACATGGGGCCCGGTCAAATCCCACGACACCCAGTAGACCATCAAATAAAGACTGGCTTACGTTTCTATGGATCCAATGCAACACAGTCTATAATAATATGCCCATCCTGGAATGACTAACGCACCCGAGCATGTAAGTATCAATAATGTGCAATAATATGCAATACATTGCAATAAATGCAAAACATAAATAAGACTCCTCATTGAGCCATCAAAACCGGACAAAATGTCCCCAAGACTTCCTTAAAGTCAAAACCGAGCAACATGCTCAAAACCCATTAGACCCATAAATAATGGTCCTCAAAATTTAAACGCATTAAACTTCGTTTAGGTAAACGTATTCCATAAAATCCTCATTGACCCAAAACTCGTCACAAATTAATAATAATGGGTTTCCCAAAAATGGACTCATACTCTTATAATTCTCAAAATGATTCATGACACTAAAATGTGCATTTTCCCCAAATGGTTTATAAAATGAATTACACCGATATGACTAAACCATCAAATAAACTTCATTTTGAGCAATAAAACTTTTAAGGACATATTATGATTTCTACACATCAAAATATCCAAAAATCCCAAATATGGGTGTTTTACAACATTTGTGAAGTTAAACACTTCAAAAGGGGTTAAACCGATCAAATAACTTAACAGTTGATAATTTCAAGCAAAACACACAAGTACATGGAAAATAAAATTTACGACATGTACAAAGTTTTCACAAATCAACTTGAACTCACCTTGCTAGATTTAGGCTAAATCAAGATTTTACCCAAACGTAAGCTCCTTTGAAGAAACGCGAATCCTCAAGCCAAATCCTTCAAAAACCCAGATCCATAAGTTTCCAACCATCAATAATTAGATCTAACCATGTAGAATCATTCTCCAACCATTTTACATCAAAATACCCACTTATACCAAAACCCTAACTTCCATAAATGAAGAGAAGAGAAGCTTACCTTAACCATAACTTGAATCCACCAACAAAAATATCTCTAGAATCACCAAGATGAACCACAAACTCCCAATCTTCAAAGTGGAGTGAAAAGCGTTGGATGAAACTCTATAAACTTGATGAAGAATATGAAGTGAAGGGTTTCTAGAAAGGTTAAGGACCATAAAAATAGTGAGGGTTTGTTTTGGGAAGAAGGATGAAGAGGAGAGGGAAGATTTAGGGTTTCTTGAGAGAAATCGGTTTTAGAGAGAGAGAGAGAATCTGATTTTGAGTGTTGAAGATGAAAATGAGGGAAGATAGAGGGAAAAGGGCTTAAAATCTAAAACTATCTCATCGGACCCTTCGCAGACGTCCAGATTGACCACCACGCGGACGTCCGGCCTTGAGCTGATCTGAACCCCATAATACTTCTGTTGCTTCCGCGGACGACCTGCGGACTTCCGCCCTTCGCGGACGTCCGACCTTGCCCCCATGCGGACATCCGCAAGCCCAAAGTTCAGTTTTTCCAATTTTTGGGGTGTTACACATTGAGGGTTTCATCTGTTGATTCCTCTATGTGATTATGAACTGGGAAACCGGTCTTGTATTTCATTTTTTTATAAGATGCCTTATGGTGTTTTTTTGTTTAAAAGTATTTTATAACTCTTTATATGTTGACTTATGTTTTGACTTATGTTTTGACTTATGTTTTGACTATTGTTTTGACTATTGTTTTGACTATTGTTATGTCAAACTATTATGATTGTTTCCATTACGAATTGATTTTATATCTATTATTTTTCTTTTAATCCGTTCACTGTGCAATTATGCTCAGCCGTGTTCTTTGTTTCTGATACGGCAGGTTCAATAGAAGAGACCGGGGAAATGCTGGGAACTAACTGAGTGAACTTGAAATTGCAGCCGATAGATCTTTTGATAGTTAAGTTATTGTTAAGGTGTTTTACGCTTTAATTTTGCCGGTTGTGATCATGTTTGAAGTTTCGCTAAATTATCTTTTGTTTGTGTTTAATTACTTGATACCGAACCTAATTCTTCTTTGGAATATATTTGTGTTTCGGGTCATAAGTGTGACATGTACCCTGTGTTAGCCCACGCGGGACTGGGGGTGTTACAGGATGTGTTGAATGTAAGCATCGACACCTTTTCAAAACAAGGGTAACTCACATTCATCATGCTTTCCTCCCTCTTAAATACTAGGATTTTGCTTTTATCATTGCCTCGTACTTTATAAACCGTTTTCCATCACCTGTACTTAACAATCAATTTCCTTGTCAACTTCTTTATCATAAATCTCTAAACTACACTTTATTTAAAACTTATGAATGTGCCTATTTTCCTAATCTTCATCCATATACAAGCTACAAACTCGAACCACACTCTCATTTATGTGTTTTCATGGAATATAGCTCCAACCATCAAGGTTACCAATGTTACTCCCTTAAGACTCACAAAATCTTCACAAACCGCGTTGTCATCTTTGATGGGACTACATATCTTTTTACTACTTCCACCCTCTTTTTTTTTCATCCACACTTATCTCTAACTTACCACTTTTCACAACCCTAACCTTTGCCTTTCCACCTTCTCCATCTAATATAAGCATCTAGTCTTTTCCAACAACTCCACATAACATATTCCCTACCCAATTACCTTTTCTAGCTCATACAACCATTGATGAAAATCCCTTGGTGTTGGTCTCTGTTTTTTCTCCTTCACCAAAATATCATCATCCTTCAAACGTAAAGTTCTTACCAATGGTTACATACCATGGCACTTGTCTATACCTAGTTCTGTTACAATACCATCTAGCATTACAACAACCTTGCATGACTGAAATTAGACTCAAGTTTTCAATGACGAGATGCATGCCTTGCTAAAAAATGGCAACTGAGAATAAGTTCCAGCAGCTCTATTCTAAAATCTAGTCAGGTGCAAATGGATTTTCCATGTCAAATACAAGTTTGATGGCTCAATAGATCGGTAAAAGGCCCAACTCGTTGCCAAAGGTTTCATTCAAATTGAGGGCCCTGATTATCATGTCACTTTCTTTCCTGTTGTAAAACTAGTCAAAAGCCGTTTACTTCTTTCAATGGAAGCCTCATCAGGATGGGTTTTACAACAACTTGATGTACATAATGCATTTTCGATATTTCTTCAGAGAATATATCTACATGGAACAACCCCTTGGTTTTACACAATCGAAGTTCATTAATCATATGTGTGTAAGCTAAAGTGCGCTATTTATGGCCTTAGGCAAACGCCACAGGCTTGGTATGAGAGACTTTCCATAAAACTTTTTAAGCTTGGATTCTATTTTTGTCATGCCAACCCATCCCTGTTTTATTTTCTCAAGTGAATGTCCATTTTATGCTTTATGATATCATAATCACCAAGTCTTGTTTTTCTACTATAAACAATCTGATCAACAACTGGTCGTTGCGTTTCATGTTAAACGTCGTGGTAATTTGTCATACTCTCCGGGTATTGAGGTTTCTAAATGTGTTGAAGGTCTTCTGTTAACTCAATCAAAATATATCACCAATCCGCTCACATCAACTAGAATGCTTAATGCCAAACCAATGCAGACTCCAATGGCTTCCTCTACAATGCAATCATTAACAGATGGTCATGACGTTTATGACCCAAAACAGTATCAAATTATTATTGGCATCCTTCGGTATTTGTTTTTAACTTCACATGAATCTCTTTTGTTGTCAATAAAGTGTGTCAATTCATGAATACTCCTAGAGATACACATCGGCCAACGGCCAAATGCACCATAAGTTATCTCAAGCACAAAGACACACATTCAGACACACACATGCAGTTGCAAGGAAACGAGAATGGGTTAGGAAATGGACAGAGAGGCAAGGGTTGGTCACTGGAAAACGGGAATGGGTTAGGGATCACTAGAAACGGGAAGCCATGGCATGGGGGTCACAATGAATCAAAGGGAGGGTGACGGTGGAGAGTTGGGGACAGAGGTGGCTCAGGGAGGGGGGGTGCTGGAGATGGAAGACGAGAATGAATATGGGGGCTGAAAATGATGAATGTCGACGGTGGTGGGAAGGCCAGACGGTGGGTTTATATGAGGAGGCTACAATTTTGGTCCCTGGAGTTTATGATAATATTAATATCTTAAAACAAAATAAAGAAAATAGATAAAAGACCAAAATGCCTTTAGTTTAACTAACATTTTTAACAAAGTTAGGGATCGTTTATCAAGTGCTTACCCAGGTTAGCGCTAACAAAGTCACAATACCTTACCAGATGAATATGGTAAGGACCATGAATCTTACTCGGTAAGAGCCAAGGCAAGGATTGGGAGTCTTACCCAGTAAGTGATGATGAAGGCTCTTACCACAGTTACCGCTTACCGAACAAATTATTGCATACGATACAATTTTGGTGGTCTAAAATCTTACCCAATAAGTAAGTGCTAGTGTTGAAATTTACCGGTAAGCGTTTACCCGGGTAAACATTTAGTAAACGACCCCTTAGTGACACTATGGACCATTTTCAACAAAATGTAAACCATAAAGACAATAACTATACTTATTGAAGTCTAGGGATGACCTCTATTATTGGGTGTAAACCATAGGGAAAAGATTGTAGTTTACTCTTATTTAATAAAGATAGTGAAGTAAACTATGATTTTCGTCCCTGTAGTTTGATGTTTGTAACAGTTTCGTCTCAGTAGTTTAAAAGCTGCTTTTTCATCCTTGTGATTTTCAATTGCTTTCATTTCCGTCCTTGCATCTAACATCGTTAAGTTAAACCGTTAAAAAGTCCAAAAGCTTATTTGAGAAATTACATATTTAGTCCTTGTGGTATATAAAGTTTTAGTCCTTAGGAGATTTCAACTTCACTTTATCCTCCAACAAGATCCTCGCTTCGCTTTCTCCCACACCTCCTCTTTTAATTAGTGCGTTCCACTTAAATTCAACATTTGACAAACATATAACAATGTTAGACGACATTTGACAAACATATAACAGTTATTCCACATTTGACAAACATATAACAGTTATTCCACATTTGACAAGCATACCTCTTTGGTCAGAAAATTCCATTTGTCTAGTAATGTAAAACATTAAAAAAGGATATCATTTAGTTATCAATTATTTTAATTTAATAATTTTATTTATTATATTAGTTATAGTATTCTATTAATTTTCATTTAACTTAAAATAAAAAGGATACCATTTACTGTTAATCATAACTTACTAATATAATAAATGAAACTATTAAATTAAAATTATTGATATTTTTTTTTCTAAGCTATATATTGAAATCTCTTAAAAGTAATCGTTTTTTATTTATTGATTTACTTAAACTTTTTATTTATTTTAAATAATCATATTATGAAGAAGTTTAATATGATTCCAGGAAAAAAACTAAATTTATTTTATGCCAACCAATTGTTTTTATTAAATACACTTTACTCTCACTATTCCACTACTTTCATTTAAACATTATTTTTTATTAATTAATTAGATTTGTTTGATATATATATATATATGCTCCGTAAAATGCAAACCATTTATTTATTGCACACCTTACAAACCAGTGTGTATATGTGAACAAACCAATGTGCATATGTGAACAATGTTCATATACATATGTATATGTATACGTGCAAAAATATACATATAATGAACATACATTCATATGAGATAATGCATATATGCATCTCAGATTATGTACACATTGTTCATATATGCACATTGGTTTGTAAGGAGGTGCAACAAAACATGATTTGTATTTGATTTGTATCATAAATATATATATATATATATATATATATATATATATATATATATATATATATATATATATTTGTTATATGTGCAGATATATAATAATAAAATATAATAATGAAAATGGAAGTAATTTACAACTTTACATACCATAAGGACGAAATATGTAATTTTTAAATCAGTTTTTGGACTTTTTAACGATTTAACTTAATAGTGTTAGATACAAGGATGAAAATAAAAATAATTGTAAACAACAAATATGAAACCTGGACGAAAAACGTTTTAAACATCAAATCATAGTGACGAAAATGGTAGTTTACTTAGGGAAATTAATTGAAATACCCTAAGTTGACCACCCTTTCATCCATATGCCCTATCTTTCTCCCAATTAACCAAAATATCCCGAAAATCCATGGCCCAACCCGTGGCCCACGCCCAAAGATTTTCATTGGAAAATTTCCGTGGTCCACGAATAATTGTTCCGTGGGATTTAGATAAAAAAATAAATAAATTTTAAGTTATCCTCTTCACTATTCCATTTTCCGTGGGATTTAATTGTTCCGTGGGTTTTATTTACAATTGGTTTCACTTTTCAAGGCTTTTCAAGATTTGCCTATTTCTAAATATAATCCGTGGCCACGGGTTAGGCCATAAATTTTCGGGTATTTTGATTAATTGGAAGAGAGATAGGGCATATGAATGAAAGGATGGTCACCTTAGGGTATTTCAATTAATTTCATATTTACTTAACATAGTATGATGTATGCATGATCCATAATGGTATTTTCGAAGCGTCACATGGTCAAGGGTTTATGATTGGACGAAATTCCACTTTATACCCTAATCTTGACCGGGAGCAGTTAGGAATATTTGCATTTTTTTAAGGGTGAACTATAGATTTAGTTCTATATATTTTGAGGTTTTTTGCATTTGGGTTCTTATGTTATATTTACTATGGTTTTAGTCCATGTGATAATTACTATATTTTGGTCATGATTTTTTAGATCAACATCGTTAAATAAAATCTGTTAATTCAGTTAAATAAAAAATCATTTCAGTCTTATTTCCTTTTTAGCATTTTTAATATTAAAAAAAGTAAAAAACAATATATTTACACAAATACATGTGTGTATGCACGTACGCACGTGTGCGCGCACACACACACACATATATATATATATATATATAGTTGGGTTCCGGTGATAAGTTGAAGTTAACGTGAGAAGCGCGAGAAGTAATTATCGATTGCTGGATGAGAAATGAATTCATATTAAGATGAGATGCACCGATTTAATTCCCTTCTAAAATGCAATTCATGGAGGACATTTGATTAAAACTGATTAACGGTTCCACTTCTCACGCTTTCCATGTTAACCTCAACTTCCCATGATCCTTCGCCACATATATATATATATATATATATATATATATATATATATATGTGTGTGTGTGTGTGTGTGTGTGAGTTAAATCAAATGAGAACCACAAATATGTTACAAACCCGTGAGAACCAATATAAAAATACTTTTTACATGATATATTTTCATCAAATGCTTGAATTTAAAATATTTTGCTTCACGTAAATGTGTTTCATAATATGATAGTTTCACATGAGTTTGTTTCACCTTTTGAATATTTTTTACGTGTAATTTTCATTTCACTAGGTCAATCAAAAAAAATTCCACATGTAATATTTTCACAAGATGGACACGAACATATGTGAAACAATATCTTAAATCATAGGTTTTGATGAAAAAAATCATCTAAAAAATATTTGTATATTGGTTCTTACGGTTCGTAACATATTTGTGGTTCTCATTTGATTATCGTCCTATATATATATATATATAGGGGGGTTCAAAGGAAAACCTCAAAAAAATGGAAAACTGAAGAAACACCCTAGGAGCCCTTCATGTGGGCGGTATGCACTTGTGCGTACAGGTAAATAGTTGACGTTTTGGTTTTATGCACAAGTGCATTATGCATTTGTGCATATATGCACAAATGCATGTTACAAATAACATATATGCATGTGCATACCGTCCAGATGAAGGGCTCCTAGGGTGTTCTTCAGTTTTCCGTTTTTTTAAGGTTTTCCCTTGAACCTGGTCCTATATATATATATATATATAGAGAGAGAGAGAGAGAGAGAGAGAGGTTCAGGGGAAAACTTCAAAAAATGGAAAACTAAGGAACACCTTGGTAGGCTTTCATCTAGACGGTATGCATTTGTGTAAACTGATAAATTAAATTAAATTATTTTTATTTTTATGCACTTGTGCATTTTGCATTTGTGCATATGCACGTGTGGATGTTACAAATTACATGTATGCACAAGTGCATATCGTCCAGATTAAGGCTACTAGAGTGTTCCTTAGTTTTTCGTTTATTTTAGGGTTTCCCTTAAACTTGATCCTATATAAATGTGTATATATATATATAATGAAAACATACAAAATAGGATATCGTTTTATGATTTGATTTGTTTAACTTAGAAAACTAAGAGTAAACTACGATTTTCATCGTTATCTTTAAAACTGCTTTTAGTTATTAAAAATTTATTTGTCTCAATATAGGTGTTAACTTTTGAAGACTAATAATAAGTATATTTCTAAATTTTTCATTTATTAATATACAAACATTTAAGAGTTGTTAGATAGATAAATTAATTAAATATAAAGCTATCATTTGATTATCTAAAAGGTATAATAATGAGCATGCCTAAAACTATATATTAACTCAATTATAGAAATTTATTTTCGGATGATATATACATAAATTCTTTAAATCTTAACTTTATAAATAATTACTATATATATACAACTTTTTAATCTTCATGTTTGAAGAACTAATTGGTAGTGACAATCACGTTTAATATGTGATTATCCTATTAATACATGCTTGTCCCTATTAAGGGTGCGTTTAATACATTGAACATGATAGAACGTGAATCGCTATTTCATGTTTGACAGGACTTTTATCTGGAATAGACAGAAACAAAATTGGAACAAGTATGTTGCACCCCTATCCCATAGAACAAGGTGGAACAGACTTCTGTTTTATCATTATAACTTTAAAATAAAATATAATTTTCTATTAAAACATCAAATATGTCTTCTTTATATATTTTATTCATTCTTTAAATTTTATTTATTGTATTTTATGTTATTTAAATTTTCACTTTAATGTCCTTAAAATATTATTTTATAGTAAATTATTATTAAATATTAATAGTAAAAAAGTATAGAAAATGTTAGAAAATAAAACTTGAAAACTACATAAACTTTTTATTTTGGGATCACTTTAATCGTTTTGAAGAAAAAACTTTTTAATAACATATTTTATTATAAAAAATATTTATTTCATTATAATTTAATAAATTACATAATTAATCAAAATATATAAAATGTATGAATATATTTATTAGGGGTAAATTGGTAATCTGTTCTGTTATGTCCAGTTCTGTCTTAACAAATGCTGAACAAATATTTTGTCTTGTCTTGTCCTATCATGTTTTGTCATGTCTCATCCTGTCCACATACCAAATCGTACCTTAATAGTCTATAAATTTTGATTTTCCTTTTGAATGGATAATTGTATTAATTAATTTTTCATTTTTGATTGACAATAAAGTTGTATATCTCCTTCCATTAAACGAGTACACAATAGGGTCAATATGATGAGTTTACTTACGGCTGGAGTAAGCAGAGAGTCAAAAAAGTTCAGGGAAGCTTTTCAAGTAGGATTCGAACCTACGCCTGACTAGTCAGTTACCGGCCGATCGCTCTACCAATGAGCTTGAAATAAAAAAAGGGATTTTCCGGTGATTAAGGTAAGGTCTTGGGTCGAAAAGTAGGTATAAAGATAATACATGATCATATACTGTAAAACAAACTTAGTTTTTATGGTGTTGTTAGGACATCTCCAATGGATCACAGTATACTTTACACCTAATTTCAAAAATAATGTAAAAAATAGTGTAAAGTGTTAGATCATCCGCACCCCTGCAAGACCAAACTTCTTTCTAAAGTGTCACATCAACTTTGCAATAACACCTTCCACACCCATGCATGACCAAACTCCTTTCTAAAGTAATAAATTATAATATAAATAATATAGATAAATATAATATAACTAATAAATTAATTATAAAATATAGATAACTAAAATTTTACTTTTGTTTTCTTTTACTATATTTTGTGTAAATATAACTTAATTAACAAATAAAATACATGGATATATTGAAAGCATGCAACGTTTATTAAAATACAAATATTACATAAAATACACAATAAACATTACATTTTTTATGTTTGTGTGCGTTTATCTAATAATATTTGAATTTTCGTAATTTTTTGTATTAATGTACTTTTATTTTAGTGGTTTAAATAAAAAATATTGCATAAAAATATCATTTTTTTTAAAATAAAGCGTGGGTAAAATTTTTTAATAAAAAAAATAAAAAAAATAATGTTCAATTAAACTAACAAATGAATTAAATTTAATAAAATATTAATAATTAATGTTTAAACAAACAAATAAATTAATTAAATTAAACAAAAATGGATTTGTTTAATATATATTTGTTTGTGAAAGGTATTCTAATTGTGAAAGGGGTTGCTACACTTGCAAGACCTTGCTCCAGTAAGTAACATTATTTTTACATCAAATCCTAAAATTCTAGAGATATTCCTTTTATATATTAATTTACTAAACTTTCAATAATACCATTATATTTATTAATTTTACAATTTATATCCATATTTTTTTATTTAGGTCATAACTTAATATATTTTTTTATTATCTATGAATTAAATATTTTAATAAATAAAACAAATTTATTTATTAAATAATAAAAATCCATTAAAACAAATACAAAAATTAAGATAATACATATTCATTTAGTTATTATCATTACTATAGTTTCCCAATAAATGATCAATTAACGCATTCGAAAGTTTAAAGTGTGCGATTTGTATCTTTGAATTTTCTATAACGAGTGAGAAATTGTTGAAATTGGTTATTATCATTCACCATCGTTTCAACCTCTATCGGTGACACTTTTTTTGCAACTTCAATTGGTGCATCGATATCACTTCATCCTCAATTATCATGTTATGTAAAATAATACATGTAATCATTATGTCATGTAGCACGTCTTTTTGCCAAAAACGAGTCGGTCCTGCTACAATTGCGAAACGTGATTGGAGAACGCCAAATGGGCTCTCTACATCTTTTCTACACGATTCTTGTTACATAGAGAATATTTTATAATGTTGTATATTATTTATTTAATTAAAACATAAATAAGAAATTTATATGAAAATAATTTATATAATATATAACAAATAAAACCTAATAAAACCTTATCTTTAAAAAACAAAAATAATTAGAAATCTCAAAATTGAGGGACCAAAAATGTAATTGAAAAAGAAAAACCGTTGTAAAAGTAGTGTAAATGAATAGTGTTACACCAAATTTAGTGTAATACTATTCATCACACTAAATTTAGTGTAGAAAATAAAGACCTCATTGGAGACGTGAATAGTGTCATTTATACCAAATTTAGTGTTTATTGTTAGATTTAGCGACCCCATTGAAAATGTTTTTTTTGGAAATGGTGTCCTAGGCTATGCCTAGACAAATCCCTTGACAAATTATGATTATAAGACAGCAGCCCTGATTAAAACTCAGTGGCCACAAGTTGTGTACGCCTGAATTCGAACCCTGTGCAGATGAGATATTCCACCACATCCATAGGACCTTAACGAGTACGCACAATCCTTGTGGTTCCCATTAAAGATGTTCTTAATAATACTTTTCCAAGGTGTGATATAAAAAACACTAATATAACGATTTAATTTTTATACAAGTCCTATAGTAATTTAACAGAATTTTTATGGTTTATTTTATAAGTAAAAACGTATTTTGTTGTGTAACTTTGTGGTACCAACTTATTATAACATACTTGTATTAGACAAACGGTCGTTGATTATATAAACATGAAAGATTCATTAAATAATGTATTGGAATGATAGTAGACATGAACATATATCACAAATGTTACCAAAGGGTTTCTGACCTGATGAATATTTGAAGAATTATATATCAACCTAACTTTTTAGAAAGTTAGATGTTCATCATTTATTAATGTTAAAAGAAAGTGTGGGGTTTATTATAGCAAATATATAATTATAAAAAAAAATGTTTGGTGGACAGATGATAGTTAGGTGAGTGTCAATTCATGTTGATGTATATGTGACTTATTACCTACACTCTCAATTCTTACATAGGTTTTGTTTGCATTAGAAATTTAGAATGACATTTTTGCCTAACTTAAATTGTACATACAATGATAACCCTTTCAAGAGACACCAAGCCACTCTTTGCTAAAGCCTTTGAAAAACATGCGATCTAAAATTTTTTTGGAGTTTTTATTTCGAATTAAAATGATATTACTTTTTATATTTTTATATTTTTAAAATTTAATTTTCAAAATTTTTATTTGGAGAGTCGACTTATAAATTTTTTTCATTTTAGGAAACCCTTGGAACCAATTTTGATTTCGCCTCCTATTCACTTTTTAGTCCACTTGTTTCCAATTGGACCAAAATAGCCAAATTTTTGTTAGAGTGCACTTTGCATACTGTAAAAACGGTTATTGGGTAAGCGTTTACCGATAAATGTATCAGTCTCATTTATCTTATGGGGTAACATTCATGGACATCAAAAATGGATTGATGGTAAGTGTTCATAACCTGGTAAGTGCTTATCGGGTAAGAGTCATCACCCTCACTTACTATAAGACTCTCGATCATTGTCTACTCTCTTACAAGGTAAGATTCTCGGTCCTTGTTTTGTTCACCCGATAAGGTAATTGAACTAGTAAGCTGTGATCCCAGAAATCAACAACAATTCAAGTATTAGGGAGAGTTCGAGATACAAACATCATCCTCATATTAGATTTAATATCATTTTAGTACAATAGGATGACTCTCTCTTTCTCTCTACAATTAGGCTCTCACATTGTGCCACTCTTTACAAATGAGCCTCTAACCTCTATTTATAGAGACACTCACACAAGTCATAAGCACAACAAGCTTTATACAAGCTTTACAAAACTTTCACATAATTAGGACATTTTCGGTCCTAACATTCTCCCCCTTAAGTTTTGTAAAGCAAAATCATTAATCTTCATAAGCTTTAGCCCCTTTAAATCAACAACAATTCAAGTATTAGGGAGAGTTCGATATACAAACGTCATCCTCATATTAGATTTAATATCATTTTAGTACAATAGGATGACTCTCTCTTTCTCTCTACAATTAGGCTCTCACATTGTGCCACTCTTTACAAATGAGCCTCTAACCTCTATTTATAGAGACACTCACACAAGTCATAAGCATAGCAAGCTTTACACAAGCTTTACAAAACTTTCACATAATTAGGACATTTTCGGTCCTAACATTCTCCCCCTAAAGTTTTGTAAAGCAAAATCATTAATCTTCATAAGCTTTAGCTCCTCTCCCCCTTGATTTTCTTGGAAAAACTTTAGCGATGCTTTTTCTTCGAATGAAGTCTAGGCTCCCCCTTGAAAGAAGATCTTACTCTTCTAATTTTCAACCATGAAAAATCGGATTCGATGTGCGCCATAACCTCGACTGGATGCACGAGCACATCTTCAAAAAGTAGAAACTCAAGCTCGTTCCGATAAGCTCACAAGAAAGATAACGAGCGAGTTTCGAGTGACAAACCAAATGCAATCACAGTGTATAACAAAGAATCCGTCAATGAACCGCGAGTCGAGTAGGAATTCGGCTTAAGAGCTTAGTTCGGATTTGCTCGAAGGAGGAAGTATCATGTAGAACCCACGCTTTATGATTACGTCCAAGAAAAATGTCCCCCTCCCGAGACTTCGCACGGGGGTTCCGCTAGAAGTTGTAATCTGGCATCTTTTATGCGAAAAATTCCAGTGAACAGTAACTATCGGACATGTCTTGTACGACTTTGATCAATGAACAGTAGAAGTCGTACGCCTCTTGTACGACAAGCGCGAATGAACAGTAACTGTCGTATGGGTCTTGTACGACTAACTCAGGTGAACAGTAACTGTCATACGTATCGTGTGCGACTAAAATGTGAAGTCGGTCAAATGTTGTACGACAGTTATGAGTTTTAGTATTGTGTGACAGTTATGATTATGATGAACACTTAAGCGCACGTCAGTTATGAATATTTGAAGACCTTTGTTGTCCGACAGTTATGAGTATCATCGTGCGACAATTATGAACTTTTCCGTCGAACACTTAAAAAACCTCGATTTCTTGCTGAAATTCACCCCAAATGATTGCAAACAGGTCGTTACGTCATACCGAACAGATCTGTGAGCATCTAAACATCAAAACTCCGGTGAAAATAGCAAATTCCAGCCAAAATCGCGTTTTTCCGGTGAGGTGGTACTGTTCACTTCAGAAAATCATAACTCACTGAATTCTTGATGAATTTCGATTCTGAAAGATGTAGAATGCTCGAAATCAAAAAACTAACAGATCTGTAACACTAGAATCTGTTCATGCACAAAGAAATCTTCCGGATCTTAAGATTTTCACGAAGAAAACACCGAAAACTCTCAAAATTTCTAAATCACCAATTGTTCACGTTGATCGATTCTGAATATAGGAATTGATCTGGAATCAAACAACGAACAGATCTTTACGAGATCAGGTGATTAGAACATACTTACTTGAAGATCGAACTCCAAATTCTTCAAAATTCTTCAAAATTCGGCACTTTTTCACTTGAATTGTCGAGATCCGATGATCGTATCGAAGAAATGTCTTCAATTCTGCTCTGATACCACTTGTGATCCCAGAAATCAACAACAATTCAAGTATTAGGGAGAGTTCGAGATACAAACGTCATCCTCATATTAGATTTAATATCATTTTAGTACAATAGGATTACTCTCTCTTTCTCTCTACAATTAGGCTCTCACATTGTGCCACTCTTTACAAATGAGCCTCTAACCTCTATTTATAGAGACACTCACACAAGTCATAAGCATAGCAAGCTTTACACAAGCTTTACAAAACTTTCACATAATTAGGACATTTTCGGTCCTAACATAAGCGCTTACCAAGGTTAGTGTTTAGTAAGTGGCCCTTAGCGATCGCTTTCTACATCTAAATTTTAACTTATTGAGAATTTAATATTACCACTTCCTCATACACGGGGAATTTCACGATTACCATTACCGCTTCCTAAGTCTATCCCTCCCAGCATCCCACCTCTCAACGCTTGACACACTGTAATAACTAATAACATTATCCTTTATGCGAATTTTTATGGAAGTTTAGGGTGTGAATGCTATTTCCTTTAAATTCAAGGACCCTATTATAATTAACTGGCTAAATAGGGGAAAAACCATCCATTCATTCTCATTTTGGGAGAAATCAGTCGTTTGGATGGGAGAGTAGAGAAGGAGAGTTTTTGATAGAAAAGAGAGCTCATTTGATTTCTTGGCGAAGAGATTGAAGAAAATCAGTTAATGAAAAGTCATTTCCTCAAAGGTAAGCTTCTTCTCTCAAGCTCAATGTCGCTATTAACGAGTTTTTGATTTCTAGATGGAGATCCTTCTTTCTTTGAAGTATTTGGTTTAAAATCTAGGTGGGTTATTGTTTTGGATCGATGTCGTTGGTTTCAAGTGTTTATTTAAAGAAAACTCACCATTATCAATGGTATCTTCAAGGGTTTCAAACTTTATGGGTTCAAATCATTATTCATAGATGGACTGGATGGATCAAATGATGTTTTGATGTTAGTTTGAAGATTAAAAAGATTTATGACATTGATTTATTGTTTTGGGGGCTTAAAACCGATTTGGGAAGGATTGGGTGTAAGAGGTATTTGGGGTTTTTGTTGAAAAGTTGTGTAGGACCAAACAGTGTGATTGGCGACTTTCAAGTGGGTTTGGTCGCTTGAAAGTTGAAACCCGTATACCACACTGCCATGTGGTTTTGCAATTTAGCTTCGTTTCTCTTTTTGGGCTAGGTTCGAGGCATTGTCTTAGGTATTAATAGATCGTTTTATGATAATTTAGATAGTTTAACACCATTTATAAGTCATCCAATTTAGGTGTTCGGTTTAGTCATAAGTGACTATTAAGACGTGTAGTGAAGTGTGGAATATCAGGTGAGTTCCTTTAAACCTTTTTGCGCTTGTATAATGTTTACAAACAATTTCTAAATCTGGTCATGGTTTTATCATCTTGACATAAACTGCAATTATGGATGCTTGAATAAACGTTTACTTGAACTTGTTTATATTTGAACAAACATTGATGAATGTGGTTTATATCATGCTATTATGATTTGGTTGTGGTTTTGGGTTGCATTATGCGATTGTTGGAATCCGTTGGGAGTTATACTATATCGCGTGCCTTGAATTCGTTCTAGGAGATAATCAGTTGAATATTGCTAAGGACACGTCAGGTAATCCATCTACCCTACCACATTCTCTTTTGGTTACTGGCCAGAGCTCTCTTATGCTCAAGATTCTAATACTTTTTCAGATCCTAAATTGGACGCGCTGACTAAGGATGTTAAGTAGATCCTTCCAACCCTTACTTCCATGGCCACTAACGTCAACAATCTGGCGACCAAAGCTGACGTTGTATAATCTTCGCTCTCGTCCATCAAGGCTGACACTAAAAGTGTTTCTTCTCCTAACAATGAAGTATCAACGCTCAAAGCTGGTCTCGCTGCCAACACTACAACGATTGGTGCTCTTTAAAGTTCCTTTTTAGCATTCTCTGAAAGTGACACAACAAGATTTACTCTACAAGGCTAAACTTTGAAAGAAATATTGGCAATCCTTCAATGTCCAACCTCGACTCCTCTAGTACATTCTCCCTCCTTCACCGAAGATGACTAACACTATTTGAATTAGTTTGTTAAGTTCAAAGTTCTTATGTCAACTTCCTTTTCCAATTTCAAGAAGACCGTTGCTGGCCTAGATTTAACTCATTGAATCATGATCAATAAACAAATAGATAGCGAAATCACATATATATTGATCAAAATAGAGAAAGTAAGCTAGATGAATACGAATAACAAACAGTTTTAGCCACATACATCATCGTAGTCGTATATTGATATGATTTGAGAAGTACAAGGTGAACACGCCAAGAATATGTACTTGTATGTGTAAAAATATCTCTAAGACTCTCTCTCTCTCTCTCTCTCTCTCTAGAACAGTGTGTGAGGTTACAAGTATAAGTGTGTGTGAAGATTTTCAAGACGTGCTTCAAACAAACCAAATCCGCTATTTATAGCAGAATATTTGCTAAAGTCAAACTCCTAGCCATTAAGATGAATCCACCTGTAATGGTGAAATAACCGTTTTAGGTTGCCGTGGCAGGATTTGATTGGATGCACACACTGAGAGAGAACAACACTTGTTGAATTCCAGAGTTGATGAGTGTAGAGGTTGGATTGTCCATAGGATCTGGACATCCGATGTTAATCTTCAGGTTTGGCACCTCTGTATGAAGAATTTGTGTAGAGCTACCTCTGGATCAACAAACTTTCTTCATGTAAAAGTCCTCTTGGCTAAAGGACTTGGTCTTCTTTTACAATACTTTTACAAGAATAGAATTTAGGGCTAACAATCTCCCCCTAAGTATTGAAAAAGAAGATTACAAAATATAAACCATCGCACTAGAAAGCAAGGGGTAAAAATAAACCTCTGTAAAAGATACTTCATTAATGATTAGGCTAAGAATTAAACACTACAATACTTTAAGCAAAATCATTTACATCATTCAAGAAGTTATTGGCCAATATGCTATGGAAAGACATGATTAGATCCCTAAATATGATTGTGGAGTCTATGTTTAATATGATCTCTTGTTCAGGGGCCACTTGAAGTTTGTACTTTCCAATCCACTTGTGTATGGCCTTCTTGAATCTCAGAAGAGTATCATTGGAATATTTCTGAGTGTTTTCTGGTCTGTACAACCTCTTCTACTTTAGCTCATTTTTGTAAACATACCCAAGCTCTGGTTACACAATCACAGAATGACTTTAGGGCATTTTCAATATCTGGGAATGACTCATCAGGGGCAGCTATGGACAATTTCTCAACTCCAAGATGAAGAACTATATGGAAGTCGATCTTGTTGTAGTACTTGATATTCTCTCGCATAACCTCCCTTATGCACCCGTTAGCAATCGTGATTTCTTTTCTTGTGCCCAACCTTTGCTCAGTGAACCCATATAGTTAAAGAATATCATAAGTATTTAGGTTCACTAAGTCCACAACACTGAATTTTTTCTTGGTTCCATCCTCTCTCTCCACATGGTACTTGGCATATAAAATTTGCTTATTGGCAAAAGAGTGAAGAGTTATATCTTTCCGGATGCAATTGCTTTCCGGACACTTTTCCTATTTGGACACTTACACCTTATCCGGACACTTGCAATTTATCCGGATACTACATCCATCCGGACACCCTGTTTGTCCGGATTCCTTGGTCTCTATGTCCAATCAGTGTTGGCTATTCATGGTTCGTTCACATTATTTTCTCACATTACGGGATTATACGATTGGTTCTTGCGCCCACATGTATTTCACCTATTGAGTAGAACATCATCAGGTAAGTTGGCATATCTTACATGTTCTTCGATGGACTAACACTTTGCTATTCAGGTACACAAATGGCGAACGAACAACCACAATCACTAAACCATCGTGCCGAGAACCCCGATCACTTTGTTGATCAAGCTGCTGATGACGCCCTCGTCCATCCCGATGACCGACTGCCTATTGAAGGCAATAACTACCATTGATGCCCCGACATTACGTTGCCCGTATCGGGTGGTAGTTGACATACTCGAAGGCCATCCCTTGCACCACACACTCATCGCCATTGCAGAAGTCCCAATCATGTACATGCAGTGCAACAAGTATGGAATACAATCCGCGGGGTCACTACTGAAGAGGGTCAAAGAATCGAAGCACGGCTCGACAACTTCCCTTTGGTCATCACACCAGAAAGCTTTCTACAGTTGCTTCAGCTTCCCGCCGCCAACGCTAACGGACGTGCACAATATGACTAATAAGTGACTGACGAAATACTGTGCACAGACGTTTGATCTTTGGGCTACAATAACACGCTGAACTCCCGTCGGCTTTTGACAGAAAACACCTGACTCCAATGTGGTATACACTCTTTACCATTATCCATAGGTGTCTATCCTCGAAGTGGAAAGGCATCGATCAATGCAGCGGCAATTTTCTACGCCTGTTCCACGGTGTCGCCTTCAATCGCACATCAACTATGCTGGCCTACTGTGGAATGAGTTGGTCCAGAATGTTCGTGACAATGAAGGCAGGAGGCGAAGAAACCTTGTTTCATTCATACGTTTCCTCTAGCTTGCTATTCGTCAACAAATAGACCAGAACCCTGCAATACCGAGCCGATCGACACACGAGGTATGTCCACCTTTCAGCCTTCACTACCTTGTTATCCGTAATGCCTCACAAACCCCGCCTATGTGCTTATCCGATGCCCTGCTAGCCAATGCAAGTCCATCAGCACCGAGTGTGATAGAATATAGGCGAGCGTTAAACTTAGCCGCTCCTATGGTCCAGCCCGAACCGGAAGGACCTCCTCAGGGAGCGCGACTTGAGAGACGTGAGGGTCCAAGAACTCGTGGAGGTAGAGTCCGGGTAGCTGGGGCTCCCGGACGGGGTGCGCAGAGAGAAAATACAGGAAGGGGTATTGAAGCGGGCAATTCTGTAGACTTGCAAGCTAGCACAATCCAATGAACCCAACCTACACCAATCCTTACCAACATAGCCTCGATAAGCTGCTCTACCCGCGTCCAGACTACCAAGCTTGCGTCCTCATTACACGAGGTTCCGGTAGTCAACGATCCTCTCTTGCTTAAAGATGAAAACGTGGATGACATCGAATCAACCACACCTCTCATCCAACCATCATCATCCTCGGAAAGTACTGACTCCGATGACGATAGACAATTTCGTCTTCAACGCATTCCATCCCGTATCAGAATTCGTCCCCCACCGATCGATGACACTCCATCCACCTCTACCACACCCTCTACCACCTCTGAACATGTGCCTAATACGGGAGATCAGAGGGAGAAACAGTGGAAAATGTACAAATTGTGAGAGGGAGAGAATGGAGATCCAAAAGAAACCACGAGAGAGCTAGTATGACAAGGCGACAACCTCCTGTCTGCCTTCCCCAACCAAGTGTCGCCCAGGTAGCCACATCTACTACTCTGTCTCATCTGTTGGGACAGAGTATTAAAGAATTCGTCGTGGACCTAGCGACGCAAGTGCACCCCCCCATTATCCACTCAGACATCTCTCAATATAGGCATGGCAACGGGGCGGGTTTGGGCGGGGTTCCCCATCCTCGGCCCCGACCCCGGTTTGTGGTAACGTCCCCCGGCCCCGGGCGGGTACGGGGATACCATCCCCGGCCTTGGTCAACTTTCGGTCAAGACCCGGTCCCCGTTTTTACCCGGTTCCCCGACCCGGTTATGACCCGGTCCCCGTTTTTTACCCAGATGAGAAAAGATTGAGTAACCAAATCTTGAAGAGAAAATGGAATTGTGGAAAGGGGGTTTTAGCGGGTACAAAACCTGGAAGTGGGGTGGTTTCCAGTGAGTAGTTTGCATACGGCAACAAAGAATCATCAACTGGTGAAACCTCGTGATTTCCATGGCTGTTCTTTTTCAGATTTGTGTGTGTCAAACTGGCATGAACTCAAATACAGTGATAAGCTTATATATATATATATATATATATATATATATATATATAGCAACAACCCATAACGCATAAACAATTAATTAATATTATTAATTAATATATATATATATATATATATATATATCAAAAACAGGTAAATATATAAATTTTTTATTAATATATATATACCGGGTCCGGGGTGGGTCGGGGGATGGTCAACCCGGCCCCGGCCCCGGTTTTCAACTAGCGGGTTTCCCCGTCCCCGGCCCCGGTACCCGGTTTGGCGGGGAATCCACGGCCCTGGTCGGGTCGGGTGAACCGGGTTCCCCACCGGGTCGGGCCAAATTGCCATGCCTATCTCAATATATGTCTGTTTCAATTTCTCACGGGGACTTAACACAAAATCTAACGGTCTATCACTTGGAGAGCTCCGGTATTGAAACAAGAGGACAACCTCCCCTGTCCTCGACTTCTTTGGATGCACCATGGAGTCTAGAGCCACTTGCTGATATCTTTTCTTTGTCTAGGACACAACGACATATTTTGGCTACTGTCGGGATTCTTTGTGACCCGACCGGAACACTCATAGTAACTTCACCTCCAGGTGGATTACAAGGATTGAGTGGAAGTCCTACCACAGTTACAATCACGCCAGCTGTGAACGTAGGTAATGCGGCAGTTGATTCAACAACCGTTACTACAACTGGTAATCTACGTGATCCAGGAGTTACACTACCGGAATTTGTTTCCAATGAATATTTGGACGACGCCTTAAAGGATGTCCAAGCAGGTTTGGCGCAACAAATGAAAGAGGAGATGGCCGTGCTCAAAAGTGTGGTAAAAAGAAAAATCTTAATGACCGATCCCGAAACCCAAACACCACCTACACCACCTCAAAATCAACCAAACTCGTAAAACCTTAGTATCGATGACCTGAAAGCTCTACTCTTAGACAAACTTATGTCTCAGGCCAACACCGATACCTTAACTAAAGCCGACCTTGTGAGTATTCTCAGTCTTTAAGTCAAACCCTCACAACCACAAAATACCCAACCCCAAGCCGACCATCAAGCCCAAATAAACACCCGACTTGACCACATCAACACAACTCTTTAGAATATGCAACACATTCTGGCTACACTTTCTGAACGAGTTTCTATACTCGCAATGACGTGTAAGGGTCAAGCACAAGGTACCAAGCGCCAGCATGATGACCAGGATGATCCTGATCACCATGAGGGGGAGAAGCGCCAGAGAATATCAGCTCCCGAGACAACACATACATAATTGGTTACTGAAGTCAAACTGATACCGAAGTTATTGCACCGAGCTCAGAACATAACATGGAGCAAGATATGAAATTAGAATCTCCGATGAAAGAAACTATTCCAACGGTTGAAAAGCCCGAGAAATGTGACAGGTGGGTATCTGATGAAGCGGATGAATGGCCAATAATAGACACTGAGTCAGAGGCAAATCCAGCGGTTGAACGAGCGTTAGCTGAACGAGCTTTAATTGCCATACACTCCGAAGTCAACAACCTTTGATGATGATGAATTTCTACAACAGGTAGAGTATGACAGCCTGTTCGATCAAACTCTGAAAGACGACCCACCATCAGAATTGCCAGCAACACCTATCCCATTACTAACTTACACCGAAGAGGAATCCAACCGAGCTCAATCTGAACCTCCACTGTTTGAAACCTCGAATGCTCAACCAGATCCACCACTGAAATGGGAAAGGGTCATGATCTACACCCCATTTTTGGAAGAAACTCAAAAGAAGATATTAGCCCACCGGATTCGTTCGTACAAACCAACTGCCATGTACGGCATAGAGTTCATGAAAGATAAACTAAAGCAGATTGAGTACATAAACATGTGAAAATCAAAACCCAAAGCAATCAGCTCAGTGAGAACCAAGTATAGGATCGAAACCGTGAAAGAGATTCAATCCAACCGGCTACTCCAAGTATGCTATCCGACCTTCAAGGTACTTAGAGATGATGGTAAAGATTGGGAGTTCACCGAAGCAGACTTTGAAAACCTTGAACTTCCAGACCTCCTGTTTTTACTAAGAGATATAAAGACCAGAACCATACGCCTTAAGGAAGTCCTTGGAGCACTGGAACCCAAAAAGTGTTACATGAAAAGTGCAATAACGCGATCTTACGTCGAAGACTTTCAGCTGGGAAACGAGAGCAACCAACCGAAGATCAACTTGCTTAAGCCTGATCAGAGTCTTTCGAACATAAAAATGTACCTGCCAACACATTGTTTGAAAGTCCAGAATTTGGCACGACATATCTGAACGGTAATGGTGAAATGCTCTTCATGAGATTCAGCCAGATCGCCAGATACTGTGATGGTACACTGATGTTACTTCAAAACAAACTTCGTGTTCAAATTGTTCGAGATGATAAAGGGACAAAGCCTTTAGAGCCGAAGTACAAAAGACTGGTCAATGAAGCGTTGGAGCTCTTAGCCGAAAGGATCCACTACAGACGTGACCTGAGAAGTTTTGAAGTCACGTTTGCTATCAGAAGACGATACGTTCTAGATTGGCATCTTCGACAACTTTAAGCCAAAGGGGGAGATTGTTATGGTTTATTTTTTAGTGTCTTAAAGTTTAGGGGCTTAAAATGTAAATACCCTAAAGGGGTATAAATAGTTTTCTTAATCAATGTTTTAGGGTTAATCACTTATTTAGCATTACACGACTCATGTAAAACTCTCTCTTTATGCAATTCAATCAAGATAGCCGACTTATAATTCAATTCATCTATTCTATTTGATTGTTAATTGATTTATGCACTAATCTGGGATCCACATGAAGAACACTTGAAGAAAGCACCAACAATGTTGACTATTGTTCAAAACTTCAATGGTAAATCCATAAACCCCTACATAAGGAAACTCCCAAAAACGTTCACCACAAACCTCAGGAAAACATAGAAGACATTAGAGGGGATGATTACCTTGATAAAGAAGTAAAGGAATCCACCCAAATCTGCTTCCTTCTTTAATTTCCTCAAGAACACACCAACACACACTATTCCTCTTCTAGTTCCTCTCTAGCCTCCAATACGTGTTTTCGAATAAATGAGAAGGGTTTTGAGGGTTTTACCCCATTAGCCCTTAATTGCATTCTAGTCCCTACAGATTGAGGGTTTCACAAATTTATCCATAAACTACCAAAACTTTAAAATCAACGATTTAAGTTATTACATTATTCTAATCAATGGATTAGATTAATCCTGAAGTCCTAAACCTTTTTTTAGTTCTCATTAAATTCAATCCCTACACATATATTATGTGTATATAAACATATAGAGGAAGGTTCAAACGGGAACCTTAACTATTTAAGAAAACACGAAAACGACCGCTCACGTGTAAAATCACGTGTCATTTTACACTAACTGCAAAAAATTGGACGCGGGCGACTTTGGCTTGCTACTTAAAGTCGCAGGGCAAGTCTCGTGAATCATATATGATTTTGTACGTGAATCATGTATGATTTTGTATATTAGCGGCAGTTCTCGTGTTTTATTAAATAGTTAGCGTTCTCGTTTTAACACACCTCTATACATGTATTATAAATATATAATATATCATATTTTAATTTGGAGTAACAATACCTAAATAAGAGACGTGTTAAAATAGGAAAGAAAAGAAACAAGGACAGTTTAAATCGATTATATCATGTTTGACCAATGACCATCACCACCAATTGATACAAAGATCTCGTCGACACTTTGGGTAACATGTGAATGGTCCAAATATAACATAATACCATGATACGAGTGGCATTAATTTGGTAACGTTTTTAGGAGGTTGGGTTGTCTCCTACCACCACTAGCAAATTCATCGACCATTAGGGGATCTAAAGCACTATTGGTCACCAAACATGATAACATTCACCGATAAAACATAGGTGAATTTTGTAGGATTAGTTATAATAGTTACGTTTTTGGGATTTTTTTTTCTAGATCATCCAGTTGAATCCTTTTTTTTTTTTTTGGAAAAAGGGGTGGAACCTCTTGGAAAAACTTTATTGAGTTGAATCCTGTTTTCCTAGTTGTTTTTCGCAACTCTTTAGATTAGTTGAGTTGTATTTGTGTATAAGCTAACTTGGAAACCTACAATTAAAAAGAAAAAACATAAAATCGGTTAGTTAGCCACAATATCAGATAAGACGAAAAATTTACTATTACACATTTAGCATAATACAAGACAGGAACTATATGAAAATAAAATGTTCCATCAAAATATGTGAGACAAGTTAGGATAAAGATATAATAGAACTAAAAAAATATCAATTTACCCCTTCAAAAAAACTCTAATTATAAAGTATTGACTAAATAGTTTATCTAGATTTTCAATCTAGCCTCTTATTTATTACTTGGTTAATATTCATAATATTTGTTTGCAATAATTTTATTAATTGTAATATTTATAAAAGGGAAATTAATTAAAATACCCAAAGTCAAACCAACTGTTATCAAAATACCCTAAAATTTTTCAATTTTGCAAAAATACCCAAAATACCCGCGATAGGGTCCCACGATCGCGGGATACGCTGACGTGGCACGTATTTTGGGCACAAATGCCCCGCGAAGCCCCTAAACTTTGGCCGCAGTGCACTTTTGGTCCCTGCCCGCGATCGCAGCCCGCGATGGCCAGCGATGGGCCAAAATTTACAGTTTTGGTCCCTGAAATTTTCAACTTTTGGTCCCTGAAAATTTACACTTTCAGCCCCTATACTTAGACGAATCTTGATGCTTTTACTGTTTTTTTCCACAATTATTGCAATTTAAAGACCGATTTGTGGTTGAAATTCAATTGCATGTTTCAATCAATGTTAAATCAATGTTTTTGGAATATCAGTTTGTGGATGAAATGAGAGATTGGTTTTCTGATATGTTGGTTGTTTCATTCATAAATAGACGTAAAATTCAAGCCATAATTCTCACACAACGATTTCATTGTTGCAATATTTCTTTCTGCAATATTTTGTGTTTGAGATACTACTGAAAAAATGAGTTCATCTGTTGCAAAAGCTAAGCTATATTTCTGTTTTGATGGTGAATGGGTGCAAGATAACAATGAGTGGAATTTTGCTTATAAATCTAAGCATGGTGTAAAAGTGTCAGTAAACTATACTTATCAGAAGTTTGTTGCATACGCCATGCAAAAATGTGGAATCAACTCTTCTGATATTTGCAAGTTAGTGTTTAAAAATGGCGATGGGTCATTTGTGGATTTATCCAACGATGGGGATATCTCTACTTTTCTGCACCTTGCAGTCGATTCAGAAAGACCCCCATTACTCTTTGTGTATCCCGGCGTATCCGACGGTGACGACGACGGTGACGAGGAGGGTGACGACGACGAAGACCTCCAAATAGAGCAGCCTGATTCTCAACAACAACAACCACCACCACCATCACCACAACCACACGAATGGCGTACTGCTGGAGTTGCTGATGACGAAACCCACGTTTTCAGAACGGGTAATTCTGAAATAGACAGATCAGACACCGATAATGATGATCACGAAGAATATACCCCTAGTAGAAAATCATGTAGTCAGATAAATGACTTTTTTGATATGCCCCCTATTCTTCCAGACTCCCATACCCATACACAAAGCTACGAACCTACACATTATATTCGTAGCGAAAGTTTAACAGCAGGTCAGATATTCGATTCGAAGGATCTCTTAGCAAGTCAGATCGGACTCAAGTTCTTGGAAGAGGGTTTCCAAAGTCGCGTGCGGGCATCTAACAAAATCAAATACGTAGTTGAATGTGCTAGAGAAAAGTGTGAGTGGAGGTTGTACGCGATTCACACGGGTCCCAAAGGAGGGGCGATAATGATTAGAAAGTTGCACGACGTACACACTTGTACGAGGACGCAACTTAATCCCCACCACAAACAAGCCGGCAAAAAGACTTTGGGTGCGATCCTGAAAAACAAATTTCTTGATGTTAGCAGGTCATTGCGTCCAAAGGACATCGTCCACGACGTTCACCGGCAGTTCGGCGTCACGATTGATTACCACCAAGCGTGGCGTGCGCGTTGCCATGCACTGTTTATGGTGAGAGGCACGTTCGAGGAGTCGTATGAACGACTCCCGACATATTTATATAATTTGCAGATGCAGAACCCTGGTACTGTCACGCAGCTACGGACCGATTCACGTGGACGGTTTGAGATGTGCTTCGTGGCCCTTGGACCCGCGGTACGTATTTTAACACGTCATATGTTTACACATTATAAACTATAACATTTACACATTATAAACTATAACATTTTAACCTATGTTTTTGCAGATCCGCACATTTCTGGAAAATCTACGTCGTGTCCTGATAATAGACGCAGCCCATTTAAAGGGCCGTTACTTGGGTATGATGTTCCTGGCGGTTGCCATGGACGGGGATAACTCCATCGTTCCAGTAGCTTTCGGCGTAGGCAAGTCCGAAACCGGGGACGAGTGGACTTGGTTTCTGTCCATGTTGAGACAAGCTATCGGAGACCCGCAACGGTTGGTGTTTATGTCTGACATGGCTCCTTCCATAAGCGCCGCAATCTCTGCCATGTACCCAAACGCCCCTCACGCCATATGCTGTCGACATTTGGAGATGAACGCCAAATCCAAGGACAAACGTATTACCACCTACAAGGATGTCTATTGGGCGGCATGTAGAGCATATACGGATCGGGAGTTTAACAAGTACATGAATATGCTACGATACAGTGTCAAGGAAGCAGCCAAAGTCTTTGACGATGCTGGACCGGAGAGGTGGTCCGCGGCCCATTTTCCTGGACAACGGTATGACATTCTGACCTCGAATAGTGCAGAGTCTGTGAATGCACTCTCCCGTTTTGCGCGTAGATGTCCGATTGTTAATCTTATGGACTACTTTCGGGCCTTTCAACAAGAGTGGTACCAAATTCGACGCCTAAAAGGAGCTAAGATACAAAATGCACTCGCACCAACGGCGGAGAATATCGTTCAGTACAGGGCGCGTCGTGCGGCGACATGGCCGGTAAGAGCAATCGGGTATGGGAAGTACGAGGTGCATGATGACTATATTCACGCGATTGTAAATATGGAAGACCACCTTTGTTCGTGTCGCGAATGGGATAAATCTGGGTTACCGTGCGGCCATGCCATCGCTGCAGCAACATATATGGGTCGTACAGATTGCAGCGACTTGGCTGTACCTTTTTTCACGTCCGAATATTACCGGAAAACATACGTGGAGGTAATAAACCCAGCTGGACCCCCTGCAGCATGGGTGTATCCACCCGACCCGCTTCCACCATGCTATCCACCTTTAATGGATAAGAACAGGGCCGGGAGACCGAGAAAGAACGACCGACGTCCATCACGTGGTGAAAGTTCGATACAACGAAGATGTACTCGGTGCCAATGCGTAGGACACACTCGTGGAGAGTGTCCAAATCCCGCCCCTTCAACCGTGCCAAGGAGACATTCTGTCAGTCACACCCCGGGCCCGTCACAGCTTGAACCATATGGAACAAACCCTTATGATACTGTTGATCTAAACACTGATTTGTAAATGATATATATACACACATACATATGCTTCTAAATGAACATTGATAACACAGCTAGTTTGTAAATGATATATATATATTCGTATTATATATTTACACACATAAAAAAAATAGGAGACCTTCAATTTTTCTTAGTATTTTCTTGACCTTGTTCTTGCATCCATGGCAGTGAATGTTAACTCTGAGTACACATGTCTGTTTATATATTCATATTAGATACGTTTTAATTTTAACAAATTACACCATTATAGTTAATTATTTAATTTATGGTACATCTCATATTTTTTTTCAATTTTGTTTTACACTCCTATCGCATTAACATAATAATCATATATTAACTAATTCATTAAATCGTTTTAAATTATTATTATTTGAATGTGTTTATAGATATCGTGAATGGCAATAGGAGAAGGTAGAATTGTTTATAAATGGGGTTTTGACAAGTTGGTATCACTGGACTCATTTAAGAATTGTGAAAATGGGTATTTGGCGAATGATGATTCATGTGTGTTTAAAACACTTCAGCTCCAAACACACATGAATCATCATTCGTCAAATACCCATTTTCACAATTCTTAAATGAGTCCAGTGATACCAACTTGTCAAAACCCCATTTCATATTATATATATACACACACATACATATGCTTCTAAATGAACATTGATAACACAGCTAGTTTGTATTCCATCCAACAAGCTCTTCATCTTCAATCTTTCTGACCCTTCTTCAACGGCTTCTGCTTTTGCAACCACGTATGGCCATTGTGTACCACAACCCGCACACACTTTAGCAAATGAGTTGAGGGTTGTCATATATTCTACAAGAGGAGTAGGCCCACGAATGAGGTAACCTCTGACTTGACCTTGCATGATGTATCCAACCTAACCGTGGTTCAGCGGCTTAAAAACTACTTTTCAGATAAATTAACAACAACAAAAAATACAAAACAACAACATAGTAAAAAAAATAAAAATAACAACACAGTAAAAAAATACAAAACAAAAAAAAATATAACCACCACCTACTTAAAAATTGATTTAGTTTCATCAATCCAAGCTTGCTTCTCGTTTACCTTCGCTTGAATAATTGCTTCTTGTTCTCGACGAACACGAGCCTCCCGAGCTTTTATATCCCCTTTCATCCTTTTGATCTCCCTGTCTTCCTCTTCGATCTTTCTCAAATGGACTGCCTTCCCGTCCATCATTTTTTTTCACTCTTCTGTTAGTTCATCTATCTCCTTTTCCTTTTTTGCTATGGCGACCTCGATTTGAGGTGGCATTTTTTCAGGAGTAGACTTAGGGTTTGATGACGATGCCATTTGTGGATGAAATGAGAGAAGAGAAATCAAGAGAGAAATCAATTCAAAGAAAGAAAGCAAGAGAGAAATCAAGAAAGAAAGCATGAGGAAGTGTGAATTGTGAATTGCATACTACTGATATTTATGGATGAAATCTCAAACATGCAAATGAATTTCAACCACAAATCGGTCTTCAAAGTACAATAATTGTGGAAAAAAACAGTAAAAGCATGCAAGATTCGTCTAAGTACAGGGACCAAAAGTGTAAATTTTCAGGGACCAAAAGTGTAAATTTTCAGGGACCAAAAGTGAAAATTTTGGTCCATCGCGGGCCATCGCGGGCTGCGATCGCGGGCAGGGACCAAAAGTGCACCGCGGCCAAAGTTGAGGGGCTTCGCAGGGCATTTGGGGCCAAAATACGTGCCACGTCAGCCCTAGCCCGCGATCGCGGGATCCATCGCGGGTATTTTGGGTATTTTTGCAAAATGAATTTTTTTTTGGGTATTTTGGTAACAGTTGGTCAAACTTTGGGTATTTTAATTAATTTCCCTTTATAAAATTTAAGATTACAAGTACATTATGCAGGAGTACAATTTTTTAATAACATTATTATTGAACCTGGATTGACAAAGACAAAAAACATTAAAATCGAGATGTATTGCGCCATGAGCGGACCTGTAGTGGTGCCACCGGTGACACGTACAACCGTATTATTCTTTCGTCGAAGAGTAAAAAACAATTGTTTGTCAAATGTGCAACGTATCAATTTGTTATGTGCCAACGTACAGGCCCGTTTCTGACATATTTTAGGCCATGGGCAAGATGTAAAAAGGGGGCTCGATCTCCATGAAATTATTTTCAACATATTGTGTAACAACCCAAATTCCATAAAACATAATTCATGACATTACAACCAAAAACGGTCCCAATATATACAAAATACATCGATCAAAACTCTAGGTCCACAGCGGATAAATACCTTCACAACTGATATGCTACAGGAAGCCCGACAGTGTACTACTAGCCTCCACTAGACTATACCTCTTCTACAGCATCACCTCTTTCCATCTTCACTAAATGAAATCCCAAACAAAACTATTACCTGAAAATGATTTAGTTTTGGAAAAACGAGGGTTAGACCATGAGGTCTAGTGAATTCCCTCCCGAAAACAGTTTAACAACCCACATAAAACAATACGCAAACCGCCATAAAGGCCCATCAAAATCATTTCAACCAATCAACATCACACTTGGGTATATGCACAGTGTTCATAGCCACCCATCACCTCAACGTGATGTCCGCAATCGGGGCCCCCAGTAGATCCCCATGCCCCCAGTAGATGATAGTCCTGTGTGCACGAGAAACAGATTCAAGGCACACACCATAAATAAACTCCCAAGGGATGTAGACCATCCCAAGGGACACGAATCCCACTCTGCAACCCGACACCAAATCAATGTACCACTTCGTATGAAACATGTAAACAACGTGCATGCATTAATAAACATTTCTACATCATGTAATAACAAAGCTTTTCAAAATGTCTAATCATGTCATCATGCTCAATACCAAATTCAGTTACAAAAACATTTAGCAAAACATTTCATTTACGCCAAAAGAGTTAAGGGAACTCACCCGAGCTTTAGCAATACGACACACGCTTCGAAACTCACTATAGCTCAAACCGAACACCTGAATTGGACGTCATAAGAATGATGTTAAACCATCTAATTATACTCCAAAATATCTTCCACAAACCCCTAAGACAACCCCCAAACTATGCATCGATACAAGCCCGAACGAAAAACGAAGCAAACCGAAGAAGCACATCAAACAGGGACTTGCGCCCTTTACCATGTAGCTTCAACCTGCGAGGTAACCCGTGCAAGTCTCGGTTTGAGACTTCCAGGTCTGCACTTTAAAAACTTAGCCCGAAAATCCACTCCAAAACCCCCAAAATGCTCCTAAACGCTTGAAAACTTCCAAAATCGATAGATTTAGCAAATAAACCTTTAGGAATCAAAAACCCATATCTAAAACACATAAATCCCAATGAAATCCATCCAATGATTCATGCTTTTCAACCCAAAATCCATATTCTTGACATAACCCATTTTCTACCATTGAAATTGTGAATGATTCTCAAAATAAGATAGTAAACCAATAGAAAACACATCAAGCATTCCATTACTATTGAAAATAAACTTAAAACTTCCTAATGGTTTACTCAAAAGATTTCAAATCCCAAATCTCACCAAACCAAGCAAGAAGATGAAGATTGGAGAAGAAACCATACCTAGAAGATGAAGTCTTCAAGGTTCTTGATGCAATCCTTCTTCCTCACTCTCCACTAAGGTTTTGCTCTCTGCTAACCCTCTTCTCCAAGCTCTAGCCGTCCACAATTAAAGAATGAAAGGGATTTAGGGGTTTTTACCCCAATTTATTTCTCACCTTTCCTATTTACTCCATAACTTTTATTTTTCACACTTTGGCTCCCAACTTCCAACTACTTCAGAATTTGCGGACATGAGGTGTTACAATACCTCCCCCTCAAAAGAATTTCGTCCTCCGAATTCCATTGCTAGACAAATGTGAGTATTTGGAATTAGCTTCCGATTCCAAATTTTACATTGTCTAATAACTCTTAACGAGTTGCAATTTCACATCTACAAGACCAATTTCTTTGTATCTCAACTTCTCGAATTTCCAGCCCAATGATCGTTTCCGACGCTACAACAAAATCCAATTTCTCATCCATTCGCATTGTTTGTAAAGGTGATGTCATGCCGACCCCGAACAAACAGTATCTAAAATAGAGAGGTGAAACACATTATAGATTTTGCATAATTTCATCGAGTACATTCAGACTATACATTATCTCCCCAACTCTTTCGATAACTGTCATTGATCCAATAAAACGTGGCCCAACTTCACTTTCTTCTCGAAATATGCTACTCCATTCTATGGGGATGTCTTCCACATCCAGCTGTCCCCCGACTTGAGATTCAAAAAGACTCATGTTTTCAATCTAAACAACTGAGTTTCATTAAATTACCCAAACATTTCCGATCGATTCATATGCGTACGATATCCCTTGAAATCGTTCCTTGACTAACCACAACTTTCTTATGTCGGGAAATACATAATATATTTGCAACCTCTCCGATCAACATATAGTTGCAACCCCTCTGTGTACCATCCTATATGTAACATCCCAGGCCAACCGTACCAGATATTGTCCGCTTTGTCCACACACATGGACTCATGGTTTTAAAACACATCTAAATTAAGGGTTTTGCACACTACTTCACTCCCTTAAAAGAAGGAATTTCACTGAAGTTAAATACCATAATAACATGAACCCCAACTATCCACCAGAACCATTCAGTTGCCAATTTGATATCAGCTCATCCTTGAATATCACATTGAACTCACATTCAGGAGTTCCTTTTTTTTTCCGACAATACCCACTTCAAGAATTGTCTCCCCGAATACTACGTACGACTAGCACAAATAGCACTTCACTCCCCTGAAACCACATTGATCACACACCAATGTTAACTAATTCAATTGAACTATTCTCATATCAACCAACACACCTTTACCCGCTTTGCAAGCATAATTATAAGAAGAAAGCTTCCACAATCTAACATCTGAAAAATTCGTCACCATTTTGAAATAAATTCAAACTTCACTTGCCCCACTAAGAAGAGTGACCACGCTCATACAATGTTATTCCCAATAATCTTAACAGTCGAAGCAAAGTTCACTCGAACATTTTTTTTCCGGCGATACTACGACTACTCTAATGGTCTTTCATCCAGAGAACTACATTCGACCACATGTTTCCACTTCTTCTCGAAAACATAAAATATGCTTTCAAAGAACGGCTCACTATTAGGTGCAAGCTTTAGACCAGTCGCACAAAATAGGTTTCCCACACTTGAACCATAACATATACCGTGATCCTTTTTTCATACCCTCGTTAAGAGTTCATATGCCTACTAATGACATAACTTTAGATATTGCTCCACTTTTCTGTGTCACTTACCAACCTTCTTATTTTCGGTTTACCCACTTATTCATACATACTCTCTTCACTTCCTTACACTAGCATGAAACATCGTCCACCCAACAACACCCACTCCATTTTTCGATCATTTCAAGCGTGCCGATAGTACGTTTATATTACTATGCCTAATCAAATGGTTGTACCACAATTCTCACCCGAGACAATCAGTACGTCATCCTTGAAACAACACCTACTGCTCGAAAGCACCACGCGTCTCCCATTCTCCAAACAGAGTCAACCTACTCACCATAATTTCTTTATACCCAGGAATATTTCAACCTTCCCAATGAATTTTAAATCTACAACACAACACCACAAACTAACCGAATATGGCATTCTCATCGACATCCACTCAAAAATAGATGAACTCACCCAAAATTCAACTCAACCGTGAAGAATACATGCTCTTCTTTTAGGTAGTAGCCAATTACCACTCAATCTTTCGTTCTCAAACAGCAAAAGCACAATACCGTCTACAAATCCATATACTTCAATCAAGCATACTTGCCATCCTTGATTACCTCCCATAAATCTCCAAACCAGGATTCACACCTAAACTTATCACACATTACAACATAAGTCCACCACCCAACATAACGGCAACTCATTATCACAAGAAGGACTTACACAACTCCCTCATCATGAAATGCCACCAACTTGCCCATACAACTAACACACTACAACAAATACTTCATGATCCCCTTTTCACGCATAATAGATGTCGCCTTCTTCATGCCATCCATAACGCCAATATATGAAGTAAAGTCATTTCACGACTTTGTCTTTCTCGAGTCTAGATGAACCACAAAATCATCATCTTATTTACTTAAAAAAGTTATATTTTCTCGTTGACTCATCGCGATCTACTTCCATTATGCTAAACACTTCATGCATAAAAGAATCATCAAAACCTCATAGAAAATCACCTATCCACACCGGTGTTCTTCTGCTTTCGCAATGCCCACACGAGGTGGTCCAACATCATGCCAGAATACACCTTTCCCCGAATGGCCTCTTACATCTACATACAACAGAGTTATTTCTCAAGTTTCAATCTCATGACAATGCCTTCAACTTCGGATATTTTAAACACTTGCAGACCTTAATATCAATAGATAACACGGTGACGTTTCCATAATTTCCCCCGACCTACCAGGATTCCCAACGAAATCCACTTCGTCCAATGCCTTATAACCAAATGCCTTATAACTAATTTTATACCCCACCGTTCTCACTTGCAGAAAACACAACACTTTCCTTGCACAAAATCTAATTACAAGACCACCTAAATACTCAGGCTCAAAGCCGATAATATTTTATCAAGTACCGTAATGTTACTTATTAACACGCTACCATTAGAAGCACTTCGACAACTTCAAACTTCACCCCGAACATAACCATTCTCAAATACCCAAACAATAGTCTAAACTACAATCAAACAAACATTTCCAAATTCCTTGTCCGAAACTCCCGGTATTAACCGTCCTCCTTTAACGGAGACACGAAGACCATAACTCGACCATATCTTGCTCAACCGGCAATTTAACTTCCAGAGCCTTTCCTTATCCTTAATTGTATTATCCTCCCCGACCTAGCGAGTTCATAGACTCCATGCATGACAACACAACGGTTGAAATCACTATTCACATTTGATTTTTTTTAATAGATACGATATCACAAAACAAGCTTGAGTATGCATGACACAACACCACTTAAGCTGAATAAAAAAACTCAGCGACCTCAAGGATTGCTCACATGCAACCCCACGATAAATCCCAACCTTGTCCAACCAAATCTATGTTGGCACAACAAACTGTATCCAATGAAACGTTTTCAATATGACTAGAAAAGTTCTTAACGAAATCACTTACACAAAGTGAGTCAGTCAACTCCCACAATCATTTATATGACAAAAACGTGTCAATACTCGTTTTGATTATAAAAACATTGCAATTAAACGTTTCCATGATGTTTGCAACGAAGATTCTCTCAACATGAAAAAGGGTGAAATAATTCGCAAATCACTAAGTTCAAAATTTTATCATGCAACGTAAACAAGTTTGTCTTTTTCTTTAAACACACGTTTGCACACATCGTCTTATTTCCAAAATAAGAAATTCATTATGCACGTATGTAACTTTAACGTGAAAGAACTCATGTAACACATTTAATGACATAATGCATGAAACTCGATATGCAATTGAAGGCTATTCACTCTAACAAGGTCGACCGTTGTACTCACATCAACTTATCAATGACACTCTACTTTGACCAACAGTCACTTTCTCACCTTTGCAATAACTTGCTATACAAGTGATTCACAACCCACCTGTTCGACCACTCTACACGGTTTCCAAATTGACCAATTACCTTGCCTTCTACTCTTACGCATAATTCGATCCAACACTGATATCAATCCTTCATTATCCTTGCCACTAAACTGCTCGGCTAAAGAGTCAAAGGCTAGACTCCTCTACCCGATCTTGAATTGAAGCTTTCAAGATTCCAATATAGTCTTCCCTTCATATCCCAACTGATCGACATCTCAATTCCAAGAATGAGGACTCAGTAGAAACTAGGAGTTTGCCCTTAACGTCATTCATCCTTTTTGAATCCCAAGAATTATACCCCTAGCCAGGTCATTAATATACCGAACAACGCTTCTTCTAGAAGGTATAAGCATCACATCATAAGCGATCTCTCACGGCACATCAACCCTTTGCTATCAATTGCAAGGTTAGAACTTTCTACATGCTATCACACCCAACAATATAGGTTGAGTACACCTATGCACCTGTAAATTCATAATACCATTGGCCAGATACGATTTTGAATTTACCTTACATGAGGGTCCTCACTACCATTGTCAAGATTATCTATGATTCAGGTCTTTCCTATTAGATTGCTATATCTCAGTTGTGTCTCCCTCAACTCCATAGTTTAGGCCCATCTGGTATAATAAAACACAGTGACCTTAAGGATTGCTCACATACAACCCCACGATAAATCACAACCTTGTCCAACCAAATCTATATTGGCACAACAAACTGTATCCAATGAAACGTTTTCAATACGACTAGAAAATTTCTGAACGAAATCACTTACACAAACTGAGTCAGTCAACTCCCACACTCATTTATATGACAAAAACGTGTCAATACTCATTTTGGTTATAAAAACTTTGCAATTAAACGTTTCCATGATGTTTGCAACGAAGATTCTCTCAACATGAAAAAGGGTGAAATAATTCGCAAATCACTAAGTTCAAAATTTTATCGTGCAACGTAAACAAGTTTGTCTTTTTCTTTAAACACACGTTTGCACACATCGACTTATTTCCAAAATAAGAAATCATTATGCACGTATGTAATTTTAACGTGAAAGAACTCATGTAACACATTTAATGACATAATGCATGAAACTCGGTATGCAATTGAAGGCTATTCACTTTAACAAGGTCGACCGTTGTAATCACATCAACTTATCTATGACACTCTACTTTGACCAACGGTCACTTTCTCACCCTTGCAACAACTTGCTATACAAGTGCTTCACAACCCACATGTTCGACCACTCTACACGGTTTCTAAATTGACCAATTACCTCGCCTTCTACTCTTACTCATACTTCGATCCAACACTGATATCATTCCTTCATTATCCTTGCCACTAAACCGCTCGGCTAAAGAGTCACAGTCTAGACTCCTTTACCCGATCTTGAACTTAAGCTTTCAAGATTCCAACATAGTCTTCCCTTCCTATCCCAACTGATCGACATCTCAATTCCAAGAATGGGGACTCAATATAAACTAGGAGTTTGCCCTTAACGTCATTTTATCCCTTTTGAATCCCAAGAATTATACCCCTAGCCGGCTCATTAATATACCGAACAACGCTTCTTCTAGAAGGTATAAGCATCATATCATAAGTGATCTCTCACGACACATCAACCCTTTGCTATCAATTGCAAGGTTAGAACTTTCTACATGCTATCACAACCAACAATAAAGGTTGAGTACACCCATGCACCTGTAAATTCATAATAACATTGGCTAGATGCGATTTTGAATTTACCTTACATGAGGGTCCTCACTACCATTGTCAAGATTCTCTATGATTCAGGTCTTTCCTATTGGCTTCCTATATCTCAGTTGTGTCTCCCTCACCTCCACAGTTTAAGTTTAGGCCCATCCGGTCACCTAAATCCCTTAAACTATGCCTCTGATACCATTTGTAACAACCCAAATTCCATAAAACATAATTGATGACATTACAACAAAAAACGGTCCCAATATATACAAAATACATCGATCACAACTCTAGGTCCATAGCAGATAAATACCTTCACAACTGAGATGCTACAGGAAGTCCGATAGTGAACTACTAGACTTCACTAGACTATACCTCTTCTACAGTGTCACCTCTTTCCATCTTCACCAAATGAAACCCCAAACAAAACTGTTACCTGAAAATGGTTTTAGTTTGGAAAAATGAGGGTTAGACCATGAGGTCTAGTGAATTCCCTCCCGAAAACAGTTTAACAACCCACATAAAACAATATGCAAACCGCCATAAAGGCCCATGAAAATCATTTCAACCAATCAACATCACGCTTGGGTATTTCCACAGTGTTCATAGCCCCCCATCACCTCAACGTGATGTCCACAATCGGGGTCCCCAGTAGATCCCCATGGCCCCCCAGTAGATGCCAATCCCGTGTGCACGAGAAACGGATTCAAGGCACACACCATAACTAAACTCCAAAGGGATGTAGACCATCCCAAAGTACACTAATCCCACTGTGCAACCCGACACCAAATCATTGTACCAGTTCGTATGAAACATGTAAAAAACGTGCATGCATTAATATACATTTTCACATCATGTAATAACAAAGCTTTTAAAAATGTCTAATCTTGTCATCATGCTTAATACCAAATTCAGTTACGAAAACATTTAGCAAAACATTTCATTTACGCCAAAAGAGATAAGGGAGCTCACCTGAGCTTTAGCAATACGACACACTCTTCGAAACTCACTATAGCTCAAACCGAACACCTGAATTGAACGTCATAAGAATGGTGATAAACCATCTAATTATACTCCAAAACATGTTCCATAAACCCTTAAGACAACCCGTAAACGACGCCTCGATCCAAGCCCGAACGAAAAATGAAGCAAACCGAATAAGCACATCAAACAGGGACTTGCGCCCTTTACCACATGACTTCAACCCGCGAGGTAACCGGCGCAAGTCTCTGTTTGAGACTTCCAGGTCTGCACTTTAAAAACTCAGACCGAAAATGCACTCCAAAACCCCCCAAAATGCTCCTAAACGCTTGAAAACTTCCAAAATCGATAGATTTAGCTAATCAAACCTTTAGGAATCAAACATTCATATCTAAAACACATAAATACCAATGAAATCCATCTAATGATTCATCCTTTTCAACCCAAAATCCATATTCTTGACATAACCCATTTTCTACCATTGAAATGGCGAAAGATTCTCAAAATAAGATAGTAAACCAATAGAAAACTCATCAAGCATTCCATTACTATTGAAAATAAACTTAAAACTTCGTAATGGTTTACTCAAAAGATTTCAAATCCCAAATCTCACAAAACCAAGCAAGAAGATAAAGATTGTTGAAGAAACCATACCTAGAAGATGAAGTCTTCAAGGTTCTTGATGCAATCCTTGTTCCTCACTCTCCACTAAGGTCTTGCTCTCTTATTCTCCTCTTGTCCAAGCTCAAGCTGTCCACAATTGAAGAATGAAAGGGTTTTAGGGGTTTTTACCCCAATTTATTTCTCAGCTTTGCTTTTTAGTCCAGAACTTTCATTTATCACACTTTGGCCCCCAACTTCCAACTACTTTAGAATTTGCGGACATGAGGTGTTACATATTGTTTATACCATCATAAAGAACTTTAAATTCAAAAATACTAATTATTCATATAAAACAATTTTCCCGGTATTCTTAGCACTAGATCAATCAATAACTATTTCTAAATTAATATTATCTAACGTATCATTTTTATATAATATCGTCAGATCGTTCCACCGTCAAAGGTATCTTATGATATACCTAATTAATATATAGAGTAACATCATTTGATGTCACTATGTTGACATCATTTGAGTTGAAAAAAATCCATCCATATCAATTGAGTTTTCATGTCACCTAATGTTGGTTATAGCTTAATATCTTATTCTTATTTTAGATATAGGAGAGTACTTACAATGTTTATATAAGTTGGATAGTCTCATATAGTTGGTAATTTGTTTCAAAATGTATGAGTTTTCCTAATTAATAGCAAAAAATCTACAATAGTCTAACACAAAAATAGAATTTATATGGGAGAAATGACCAAACGAGTATGTGAGAGATGAATAATGGAGTATACATCCAGGTTTCTAGGTAAAATAGGTTTAGATATTAGTACTAGACAAAAAACACTTATAGAAACAATAAGCAACACAATAAAATGGAAGATCAATTTAACTTTTTACTATTTTTCTTGTCCAATGTAATTACATAATACATATTTGGGCCCTTTAATATAATGCAAAATTCTTTTTGGGTCCTACTAAATACTAAAGTTTTTGTCTTCTTTATTTACTAATTTTTTTGAACTATTTTTTTGAACGATTTTTTGTAAACTATTACTAAATTGTATATACTAAAAAAATTGGCCCCTACATTTTTTGGTCCTTGGGCGTACGCCCGGCCCGCCCTCCCCAGGGACGGCCCTGCCAACGTGTATATTTTAAAACTACAATAAGGATATAAGTTTTGTTTGGTAGAGTTGGTTTGCAAAACTTTTCCTCCACTTCAGACATTTGTTCGAGTCATGTTAAACTCATTTTTCTACTTTTTATCTTTTAATTTCACATTTATCATGTTTCATAAAACATTGAAATAACAATACTCGAACATGAGATCTCACATTTGAAAAACAAGGAACTAACCACTAAACCGGCCAATATTGATTTTATGTAGAAAATATCTCAATACTTTTTTCTTAAATTCTAATGGTGATACCATTTATAAAAATTTATAAATCGATTCTTCGATTACGTTAGATTGCACTAGTAGACTTCTGGTGACTATCAAATTTGAAACATGTAAACCCTTTTACATCGAAAACATCTCGAGTCTCCAATTTTTTTCCAGTTGATGATTCCTTTCTATTGTAAACCCTTTTGGAATATTTCCCATTCTGTTTACGAGGGCATCCGCAATGGTCAAGTCTTTCAAAAACTTGATCTATTTGCCACGTCACCAAAAAGGTCATCTTCAAATAACTACTTTAATGGTCAAGTCCTCCAAAAGCTTTTTTTTGCATTTTTAATTCATTTTTAATATATATACATAAACTATCCTCATCTATTTAAAATGTTTTATAAAACTCCTTCCATTATTTGTCGTTATTTAAAGCACAAATACGTTTTTTTAAAACAAATATTATACAACAATAACATAAAATTTAATAAAAATATTACAAAACGATAATGAAAAACTGAAAGTAAACCTAAATTCCATACTTCTTCTTAATTTCCTCAGTCAACATTTGTTCATACTGTTGGTGATTATGTAAAGAAACACAAATATAAACATATATAAGAACGCAGCGGAACAATCACCAAACAGGATCAACGTATTGCCAATATGGTTAAACGAAGAATACAAATAACGATATACCTTTGTAGCGTGATTTGTACACTAATCCGGATCCACTTGTGTGCTCTTTTGAAACCAAGTATTCAATGGAGAATACCTCTAGAGTAGTCCACACTACACCTCCTTGATCACCACCGGATGCTAGTCCTCCTTAGTAACGGATCTTATAGCTTCGATTAGACAAGAAACAAGCTAGAAGATCAAAGCGGAAAAACCCTAGAGAGACCTAGGGGAGGGGCGCCGATTTTTGGGAGAGAAGAAGGAGTATTAGGTTAAGCTTAATTAGGTTAAGCTTAATTAGGTCATTAACATCTCTATATATATTAATGAACCCTAAAGCTTCCTTGGGCTTCTTAAAGGTTCTCCCTTCTAAATCTTTATGGGCCTAAGATTTAATTAAACGTAATAGGCTTGCTATTAACTTAAATCCAATACAAACCCATTAAGCCAAACTTAATGATTTGTGCCAATCTAATTACCCCACGTTACATAGGTTATTTATATAATGTAAATACAATAATTACATTATATTAAATGGTATCTCAGTGTATCGTGTGTGACCCTATAGGCCCACGTGTATCTAGCCATATAATTATCTATTATGACTTGAGCATATTCCAACAGCTCCCACTTGCGCACGTCATAATGACAAGTAATCATGCAACCAAAGGTTAGCGTCTAGCAACACGCCAATGCCCCTAGAGGCACATGAGGCTAGTTTCTTAAACGTCTCATTTTAAATGGTTTATTAAATCAGTCATCCCTTTGTTACAGATACCTTGTTGAATACTAGACATGGATCATATGTCATTCTAATTGTTCAACGATTCTGTTTCTCGATCTTTTTGTTGAATTATATTACCAAATTAATCAAGCATCATCTTAATTACATTTGGGTACAGCCGTACAAACATCTATTCAATTCATCGAGGGGCCCAGTAGTATCTAACTCCATTACCTGTAGAGGAACAAATCCTATTTTTGACTGCACGTGCCTGTCATGTGCTTCACATCACTCCTGAAGATGATTTTTATAGCAGCCTTATTCAGGACAGCGTTTAACCATATCAAAGACCGACATTCCACCCATACAAAACCTGCTTGCATCTCAAGTCTAAGGACGTGTGACATAACCATTTGCGAGATTCACTGGGGACGTCGATCCATGCAGTGAACTCTCGTAGGTTGGGTCAGTCCAATGTTCATCACCAATGAACAACATGTGAGTTTGGTGGCATCATCATTAATATTCATTCACCAATGAATATCACCAATACGCTCACATTTGCCTTAACTCGATGATACTCCCGTATCATCAACTGACAATGGTCAATTTAGAACAAATAATTCATTCATGGATTAAACATGCAAATATAGAACACAGTTGATATAAATGAAAACGATCATACCAAGTACATCAATTCATTGTGAAAATAAAAACTGTTCAACGTTCCAATTATTTAATTACTAAAAACAGATCTACATGAGACTACTAGCTGGTCGAAGTCCAATGTTCCTAGCATGCTTGATATGTTTGGTACAAGACATTGGTTTCGTAAAGGGATCAGCTAAGTTGTCATCTGTGTGAACTTTGAGAAGACGAATATCACCCATCTCGATAGCCTCTCGAATGTAGTGAGTCTTCCTGCGGAAGTGTCTGGCACCCTTTTGAACTCCAGGTTTGTTGGCTATGATAATGGCACCAGAATTATCGCAGTACATATCCATGGGTCTTTCATTACTGGGGACAACGCCAAGCCCAGAAATGAATTTCTGTATCCAAACAGCCTCCATTGCAGCTTCGGAAGCAGCTATGTATTCAGCTTCTGTAGAAGACATCGCAATAGTGCTTTGCTTAGAACTCTTCCAGTCAACAGCGCCTCCGTTCATGACGAAAACGTATCCAGTCTGAGATCGAGTGTCATATCGATCTGTTTCGAAACCAGCATCAGTGTAGCAAGTAACACTGAGCTCTCTTTCTACATCACCACCATAAACAAGGAACATATCTCTAGTATTTCGAAGATACTTCAGTATGTTCTTAACAGCAGTCCAGTGACTCTCTCCTGGATTCTGTTGGTATCTACTCGTAAGGTTCTGAGAGAACGCTACATCAGATCTAGTGCACCTCACTGCATACATGATGGATCCCACATCCGAAGCATAGGGGATTCCCTTCATCCGCTTCACCTCATCAGGTGTGGAGGGTCCCTGAGTCTTACTCAAGTTTACATTGTGTTGCATTGGAAGACTTCCACGTTTTGAAGCATCCATTCTAAACCGTTTTAGAATTTTGTCAATGTACGCACTTTGACTTAAACCAATTAACCGCTTCGATCTATCCCGATAGATCTTGATTCCTAGGATGTACGCCGCTTCGCCTAAATCTTTCATGGCAAAACATTTTCCAAGCCAGGATTTGACATCTTGTAGCATTGGAATGTTGTTCCCTATGAGCAATATGTCATCAACATATAAGATTAGAAAAATGACGATGCTCTCACTAGCTCTCATATACACACATGGCTCATCAAGGTTTTGAGTGAAACCATACGTTTTGATTTCCTCATCGAACCTTTTATTCCAACTTCTGGATGCTTGCTTCAGTCCATAAATGGATCTTTGAAGCTTGCATACTTTCTCGGGATGTTTCGGATTCACAAAACCCTCAGGTTGCACCATGTAAACATCTTCATCAAGGTGACCGTTCAAGAAAGCGGTTTTGACATCCATTTGCCAAATCTCATAGTCATGGTACGCTGCTATGGCTATAAGAATCCTAATAGCTTTAATGTCAGCAACAGGCGAGAAGGTTTCTTCATAGTCAACCCCGTAGGTTTGAGTGTAACCTTTTGCTACTAGACGAGCTTTATAGGTGTGTACATTGCCATCCATGTCGGTCTTCTTCTTGAAGATCCACTTGCTTCCGACAGTCTTGATGTTCGGAGGAAGATCAACCAAGTTCCAGACTTGATTGTCTTTCATGGATTGCATTTCAGCATTCATAGCTTCAAGCCATTTATCGGATTCTAGAACCAACAATGCAGCTTGATAGTTAGAGGGTTCACCATGATCCTCCAAATTCTGCTCCTCAGCATCGATATAATAACTATATCGTTTAGGTGCTTGAGGTGTCCTTGCGGATCTACGAATGGGAATTACATCATTCTGTGGTTCAACATCTGCATGTTCAGCCTCAGCGTGATGTTCGCTAGTGTCACCAGGAGGTTGCGCATCTTCGCTTTGAATCTCGTCAAGTTCTACTGTGCTCCCACTTGCTTCTTGTAAAATGAGAATGTTCTCAAGAAACTCAGCATACCGAGCAACAAATATATTGTTTTCTGGTGGGTAGTAGAAATAGTAACCCATCATTTTCTTTGGGTACCCTACGAAGATACACTTGATAGATCTAGGCTCAAGTTTGTTCGGTGTGTCTCGTTTCACGAGAGCCTGACAACCCCAGACCTTCAAGTAAGACAGATTAGGGACTTTCCCGTGCCATATTTCATATGGTGTCTTATCAACCTTCTTGGTCGGAACCATATTGAGTATGCGAGCAGCAGACTCTAGAGCACAACCCCAAAAGGACAGTGGCAAAGTAGTTAGACTCATCATGGATCGAACCATGTCTAGCAAAGTTCGATTTCTCCTTTCAGATACACCATTATGTTGTGGAGTGTATGGAGGAGTGAATTGTGAGACAATCCCACACTTAGTCAGATGGTCTAAAAACTCTTGACTCATGTACTCTCCTCCTCGATCAGATCGGAGAGCTTTAATAGTCTTGCCGAGTTGATTTTCTACTTCACTTTGAAAGGCTTTGAACGTTTCAAAGGCTTCATGTTTATGTTTAATCAAGTACACATAACCATAGCGACTGAAATCATCAGTGAAAGTGATGAAGTAGTTAGCACCTTCCCTAGACACAGTTCTAAATGGACCACATACATCAGTATGTATGAGTCCAAGTAGATCTTCGGCTCTTTCACCTATATGGGAGAAAGGTTTTCTTGTCATTTTCCCAGATATGCAAGAGAGGCATTTATCAAACGACTCGTCATCGGTTGACTTTAGAAGCCCGTCGTGTTGTAGCTTCATAATGCGCTTCTTGCTTATGTGGCAAAGACGGTAGTGCCATAGGTAAGTTGAATCCAAATTCTGTTTGGATTTCTTAGTGCTACATGTGTATATAGAACTATCGTTTGAAACAAGATTATGCATGTCAATTTCAAAAATATCATCACGAGGAATAGCATTAAAATAAAATATATTATCCTTAGAAACCGAAATACCATAATCCGTAAAAACATGGATAAAACCATTTTTCTTCAAACGAGAAAGCGAAACAATACCCCTAGTAATAGTAGGTGCATAATGAATATTGTCTAAAACAATAATGAATCCATTAGGGAGGATAAGATCAAAGTTCCTTATAGCTTTAACAGCTGCACGCATTCCATTGCCTACGTACATGTCCAAAGCTCCGTCGTTTAGCTTTCTACTTCCCCTTAGTCCCTGCACATTATTACAAATGTGAGTTCCACAACCGGTGTCATAAACCCAGGTTTTACTAGGAAAAGCATAGAGTTCTATAGTGAAGATACCTGATGTGCTAACCGGGGTAGCTTTGTTCTTCTTCAACTCTGCCAGGTAAGCAGGACAGTTCCTCTTCCAGTGGCCTATCACTCCACAGTGATGGCAGGTGGCGTCCTTTGCAGGGTGCTCCTTCTTAGCAGGTGGGGGAATCTTAGGTTTGGGTTTATAAACATGTTTACCCTTGCCACGACCCTTGCCCAGTGCTTGCGGTTTGGATTTCTGGATTTTCCTTCCCTGATTGCTAGAACAGCAGGAGCTTTCTTGGGCATCCCCTGCTCTGCAAGCTTTAGCATAGCATGCAGTTCAGAGATAGTCTTCCCCATGCTATGCATGTGATAGTTCATAACAAACTGGTCATAGTCCTTGGATAGTGAGGTAAGAATCAAGCTCACTCCAAGAACTTGTGGCATGGGGTAACCAAGACGCTCCATACGGTCAAGATAGCCTTTCATCTTCAAGACGTAAGAGCTAACCGACTGGCCATCCTCCTGTTTACAAGCGTGGAATGCTTTGACTATTTCAAACAGTTCCTATTCTGCCTGTTGTTGAAACATAGTTTTCAACTCTCGTAGCATCTCAAAAGTTGTGAGTTCCTTCAAGTTCTTTTGGATCTCGGGGGTCATGCTCACCAGCATGAGAGCAGCTACTTCTTGTTGTTCGTTAAACCTACGCGTGAAGGCTGCGCGAACTGCAGCAGAAGCAGTGGCAGGAGGTGCCTCAGGTAAGGCCTCTTCCAGATGGATCAACTTATTTTCAGCTCTGAGGACGATCATTAGATTTCGATACCAGTCGATAAAGTTGATTCCTGTCAGTTTCTCTTTTTCAAGAACTGACCTGATAGTTGAGTTGCTTAGGGTTTGATTTGTTGTTGACATCTACAAACATACAAAGTTCAAGATTAGTAATTTCAATAATTAATCCTTTTTAAATTAACTACCCAAGTTTTACTTTTAAAACAATTAATTTTGTACGAAAAAGGCTAAGATCCTCATTGAGGTTCTATCATCACATCAGTTGATCTGCTAGCAATGATAGATTCATTAGGTAGGTGACGATTACCAATTGCATTACAAGTGCAATTCTTAGATCCTTATGGGACCCATGGCATCTAGTGGCCGAGCAACTAGTGTCAAGCTGGCATGTTTAGTCCCATCCTTGCCTCGGGTTAAGGTCTTACCTGCTTAACTCTATTAAGTCATCCAATTTGAAATCATGTGAAAATAGATCTAGGTCTCACGCATAGACAATAATCACCTCGGGATTACAATTCAACCTAGGTCTCACGCATAGGCAAAAAGTAATGGCGAGGGATTTCAAGCCGATTGGACGGCATGACTTAAAATTGTGACGGGTATAGAATTTTGATAAAGCGTGTCAAAAAAAAGTACGAAAGAAGCATGCATTCTTCATTCGTAGCATAAGTTAAAACATTTCTTAACTTATAGTCTAATTTGTTTTATTTTATGTGTGTCGAGATGTCCATTTAGAGACTAATATATTACCTACATGAGATATCAATTAGCTTGGACATTACATAAATTAAATAACCGATAAAACCCTTTTAAGCGTTATTTATATAAAACAATAGTTTTAAGTTTCAAATCCAATTTAAACTTATATTAACTAAATCTAAGGATTTAGTTTCAAAAGTGGTATGTGTTTAATTTTGGTTTGAAAAACCCATTTGCAAGTTATAACAATGCAACATACAAGAAAAATTAAAACACACAACCAAAATGTGCAAAACCTCAACCGATGAAAAACCTATGCTTGATCCCGTGAGCCATCACACGGACCAAGAGGGCAACTAAGGACGGGCCAACATAAACCCTTTATGGGCTCCCACTTGCTCCAAGACCATCAAGAGCAAGTAGAACCCACAAGAACATTCGAACACAAATCTGTCCGGAAAATCGCAGCAGCTTCGGGGCCCGAAACGTCATGGAAGGAGTCTTCCCCAATCGAAACATCCTTCTGCAAAGTTGTGCCCCTACGTCTTATGGAACTTCAACATTCCGATGTGCCAAACTCTGGGAAATCCATTTTTCGTGCCGGCTGTCCAGCATCTCCGAAAATGTCTTCTCGTCTTTAACTTTGTCGCCATTCGATTCCGAGCAATGGTTACAATTTTTGATAAAATACATTTATCTACTACTAAACAAAGTAAAAATAATTTCCTAAAATATTACAACCCAAAAACTCGACAAATAATGAAACAAGGCACACAAACGGTCAAGGTTTTCATCGGTTTTGCACATCAACATAATAATACAATATCATTAAGAGTGTTGGCTTGGTCCATGGTAAAAATGCATGTTTTACCATGGATCTAAAACACTTACAATAAGAAATAAAACAAGCCAACGAAAACGAAGAAAAACTACAATAATTAATCTACGATAAGTATATGTAACTTGTGGCTATAGGATCTTAAAATACATTATTCAAGACCCCAACGATGGTTGAAATTTTCAGAAAAAAAAAACTTTAGTTTTAGCCACTTTTACATATACATGTTAATCATATGGCACATACGATGACTCTGATACCACTGTTGGTGATTATATAAAGAAACACAAATATAAACATATATAAGAACGCAGCGGAACAATCACCAAACAGGATCAACGTATTGCCAATATGGTTAAACGAAGAATACAAATAACGATATACCTTTGTAGCGTGATTTGTACACTAATCCGGGTCCACTTGTGTGCTCTTTTGAAACCAAGTATTCAATGGAGAATACCTCTAGAGTAGTCCACACTACACCTCCTTGATCACCACCGGATGCTAGTCCTCCTTAGTAACGGATCTTATAGCTTCGATTAGACAAGAAACAAGCTAGAAGATCAAAGCGGAAAAACCCTAGAGAGGCCTAGGGGAGGGGCGCCGATTTTTGGGAGAGAAGAAGGAGTATTAGGTTAAGCTTAATTAGGTCATTAACATCTCTATATATATTAATGAACCCTAAAGCTTCCTTGGGCTTCTTAAAGGTTCTCCCTTCTAAATCTTTATGGGCCTAAGATTTAATTAAACGTAATAGGCTTGCTATTAACTTAAATCCAGTACAAACCCATTAAGCCAAACTTAATGATTTGTGCCCATCTAGTTACCCCACGTTACTTAGGTTATTTATATAATGTAAATACAATAATTACATTATATTAAATGGTATCTCAGTGTATTGTGTGTGACCCTATAGGCCCACGTGTATCTAGCCATATAATTATCTATTATGACTTGAGCATATTCCAACAGATACCTTAGTTGTTCGTTTCCTTGCGTATTTTCCATTAACATTTTTAGCTCGTTGATGGAAATGAAAATATGAGATTTGAAAATTAGGATGTGAGAATGAGATGATGATATAAGAAAAGGATATGAGTGTGTATATATATAGGGAGATTGAAAGGGTGAGAGTTGGCACTTTTCAATATAAAACAAAAGTTTCTAAAAATAATGTGGTTTTTTTTATAAATATAAACTATATATACTTAAAACTATGATTTCTAAAAACAAAAATATTTAATTTTTGTGTTTTTTAATTTTCGATATTGGTGTCATTTTGAACATATTTACGAAAGCGTTCCAATAATGTATTTTGTTAAAAATAATAATAATATTTTATATATTTAATAAATGAATTATTATTGAATGAAAGTGTAAAATTAAAAATGTAAACCTATGATTGTTGAAGGATCAAATATAAACATTTTATAAATCCTCAAACACTTGACATCCACCAAGCTATTGGATGTCAAGCGATTCTTCAAGTTTTAAGTCCAATGGTGGAATTTGGCATCAAGTCATTCATCAAGTTATTAAATTTACCATTGGAGATGCTCTGATTCCTTTCTATTATTATACTTTTGAAATATTTCCCATTAACGTCATTGTCTTAAAAGACCTACAAGGGCATTTAGGGAAACAGTTTTTCTACTTTTTAATTTAGGAAAACAGTTTTCAATGGGGAAATTAATTAAAATACCCAAAGTTTGACCCTGAGTTACCAAAATACCCAAAATCTCGTCGACTTTACCAAAATACCCAAATTTTCAGTGGCGGGCCCCGCGATCGCGGGCACACGCCCACGTGTCACGACGTTTTGACCAAAAGTCCCGCAGAGGCCCCTCAAGAATGCCCGCGGTACACATTTGGCCCCTGCCCGCGATCGCGGGATGGACATGCCACGCGTCGCCATAGGGTTGAAACCCTACTTTCTTTAATGTCTCAACCACCCCCCAACCCTAATTTCGGCCGCTATAAGAGAGAGGGTGGGGGGACCTTCTTTGGCCACCACATTCAAAAAAAATCTCTCCCAAACTCTCTCAATTTGTCGTGTGGAATACGCGCTCGGTTTGTTTGAAGATGGCTCGTGTTACTCGTTTGGTAAGTTTTTCTTAAGTTTCTTGTTATTTTAAATTTTAAAATATATGATATGTATGTTGTTAGAGTGTTTATAAGTTTGTTGTATGTTTGAATGTGATATTTGTATGTTATAATGTTGTCTCTATTATAGATGTTAGTGTGTTTTTTTTATAAAAAAATGATGTTAAAGTGTTTTTATAAAAATAAATGTTTAGAGTGTGTTTTATAAAAACAATTGTTAAGAGTGTGTTTTTTTTATAAAAAGTTGAGTGTTTTTTATAAAAATAAATGTCGAGAGAGTTTTTTATAAAAAAAATGTTAAGAGTGTTTTTTATAAAAAAAAAGATGTTAAGAGTGTGTTTTTTATAAAAAAAGATGTTAAAGTGTTTTTTATAAAAATAAATGTTAGAGTGTGTTTTATAAAAATAATTGTTAAGAGTGTGTTTTTTTATAAAAAGATGAGTGTTTTTTTATAAAAATAAATGTCGAGAGTGTTTTTTATAAAAGAGGATGTTAAGAGTGTTTTTTATAAAAAAAAGATGTTAAGAGTGTGTTTTTTTTATAAAAAAATGTTAAAGTGTTTTTTATAAAAATAAATCTTAGAGTGTGGTTTATAAAAATAATTGTTAAGAGTGTGTTTTTTTTATAAAAAGATGAGTGTTTTTTATAAAAATAAATGTCGAGAGTGTTTTTTATAAAAAAAGATGTTAAGAGTGTTTTTTATAAAAAAAAAGATCTTAAGAGTGTTTTTTAATAAAAAAAGATGTTAAAGTGTTTTTATAAAAATAAATGTTAGAGTGTGTTTTATAAAAATAATTGTTAAGAGTGTGTTTTTTTTTTATAAAAAGATAAGTGTTTTTTATAAAAATAAATGTCGAGAGTGTTTTTTATAAAAAAATGTTAATAGTGTTTTTTATAAAAAAAAAGATGTTAAGAGTGTGTTTTTTTATAAAAAAAGAATGTTAAAGTGTTTTTTATAAAAATAAATGTTAGAGTGTTTTTTATAAAAAAAAATGTTAAGAGTGTGTTTTTTATAAAAAGATGAGTGTTTGGTGAATGACAACTTAGGTCCCTAAACTTTGGTGACTGACAACTTAGGTCCCTAAACTTTAGTGAATGACAACTTAGGTCCCTAAACTTTGGTGAATGACAACTTAGGTCCCCTAACTTTGTTAGAGTTTCCTAGTCATAAATAAATTTCAGTAAATAAACGGTATGAATATTAAATTGGCTTCACATGCCACACTCAAATTCATTTTGGCCTCTTGCCAAAATCATCTATATATAACACTGTTATATATTGAAATAAAATAAACCGCAACATATCTATTTGGATTTTGTCAAACGGGTGTAAATAGCCCTAAGGTATGTGGGGATTGAAGCAATCCTTGTGATTCCCCTGCTACCTGGAAGTCCAATAGATTAAGTGGTTTCTTTTCTAAAACTAAAAGAAACGAATAATTATCAACACAATAAACCAAACAAGCAAAAACATCTATATACAACACTAACTATAACATCCGTGAATGACTATCTAGAGGGATTTCTTTCACATCGACTTGACGTTAAAGTGCCGCGTTGGAGTTGAGAGACCGCTTCGTGGAATTAGGTGATCGCGCAGCTACCCTTGAGGACATCTTTAGAGGGACACCTTTCGGTCCACGGATGGATCTGACTTACCCTGGTGGCGACCCCACGCTAGTCCACATGTTTCTACAGTTGGAGGTCGAGGTCTCCAATGGTGATCCAGAGGAGATGTATTTTAATTTCTTCGGGCATCAATTGCGGTTTGGGCGTCGTGAGTTCTGTCTAATTACAGGACTACTTTTTGGAGAGGCTCCCCACTTCCTCCCTTAGCAGACATTTCCTTCGTTCGTAGGGTTTGGCCTCACGTGTCAGCATCTCGTTTGAAGCTGAAGACTATCGTGGAGACGATGAAACAGGGCCTTAGGGCCCTAAGCGACCAGGATGCTGTCCGTGTATGCTTGGTGGCGATCGTGGATATGGGCTTCATGGGCCGTGAGTGGAGCCAGACTGCTTCTGAGACGGTCCTTAGGGCCGTCGAGGACTTGGATTTGTTTAACAGGTACCCGTGGGGTAGCTATATCTGGACACATAGCTACACTATTTTGCACCGAGCCATTTCCAGACGCCCCGATCGACTTGCCAAGATCAATCTTTGTGGATTTACATACGCCTTCAAGGTTAGATACGTAGTATAACATAAATTATAATACATACAAACTGTTTGGCTTTCCTTTTTACGTACTTGCTCTTCTTGTGTAATTCCAGATATGGATCTTGGAGATGTTTCCCGCAGTCGTTTAATATTTCAACAAGCGCGCCGACAGATTACATAGGGGAACCCGTTGGGACCGGGGTCTTTCCCTAAATAGGCAGACTTGGATTGAGTTCTTTAGTCAATCTAGACATGTAAGTTCTTTTACTATGTTTACAATGTTGCATACGTTAGTCCCGCTTATTAAATTTTTTGTGTTTTATCATATATTTAGCCGCCGCTTACGCCTTTATAAAACCTTGTGCCTACTGCCTACGAGAGGGACACGCCTTGGTACAGAAACATCATAGCCTTTATTGACAGAGAGGCGGCAAGGGTTCGACGTCCCTCTCCTTCCACATCTGACGAAGATGAGGAAGACGACACGAGGCCCCCTTCCGATCGATATCAGCCGCCCCTTCCGATCGATATCGTGGCAGTCATGAGCTGTGGGACTACGTCCACGGGCCTGTAGACACACGTTTAGACTATCTGGAGGCATTCGTCAGACAGTTTGGCGCTGTTCATGTTAGTGTTTAACTTAATTTGTCGGCCACGATCTATTAGTTTGTATATTAATATTACGTTCTAAATTTGTTTTAGCTGTCGAGTACGACGCCGATCCCCGCTCCGTTCGGACAAGGGGCACAGGCGACGTTTGGCACCACATCCTATCCGTCATTCCCTGAGAATGTAAGTCACACTGAGTAACCATTATAGTTATATGTTCGTTCCTAAATTTGTAACTCTTATAATGATCAATGTCACGCAGGCCGGGATGTCGGGTGCATACACATCCCAAATGCCGCCGTTTGGAACCGCATCCTATTCGTCAATCCTGGAGAGTGTAAGTCACACTGAGTAACCATTATAGTTATATGTTAGTTCCTAAATTTGTAACTCTTATAATGATCAATGTCACGTAGGCCGGGATGTCGGGGGCATACACATCCCAAATGCCGCCGTTTGGCACCACATCCTATTCGTCAATCCCGGAGAGTGTAAGTCACACTGAGTAACCATTATAGTTATATGTTAGTTCCTAAATTTGTAACTCTTATAATGATCAATGTCATGCAGGCCGGGATGTCGGGGGCATAAACATCCCAAATGCCGCCGTTTGGCACCACATCCTATTCGTCAATCCCAGAGAGTGTAAGTCACACTGAATAACCATTATAGTTATATGTTAGTTCCTAAATTTGTAACTCTTATAATGATCAATGTCACGCAGGTCGGGATGTCGGGGGCAGGGGGATACACATTCCAAACGCCGCCGTTTGGCACCACATCCTATTCGTCAATCCCGGAGAGTGTAAGTCACACTGAGTAACCATTATAGTTATATGTTAGTTCCTAAATTTGTAACTCTTATAATGATCAACGTCATGCAGGTCGGGATGTCGGGTTCAGGGGGGTACACAGTCCCAATTTCGACGTTCGGCACCACATCATTCACGGACCTCCTTGGCCTATCGGACGCAGACTATTATAGGTCGGAAATGCCGGGGTCATCGTACGTTACACCGCCAGCTTCCACGCATACTGTAAGTTATTTTGGTAGTTTTGGTTTAATTGTGAACATGATGAAATTGTGCTTAAAACATCTAATAACTTAATTTTCAGTCGATGGGGTCGGGACAGCACTTCCGTCAGCCGGAAATTTTTGAGGAGCACTTCTCGGAGCCGGAAGATGACCCGATGGATGTTGTAGATCCATAGACGGAGGTGGCAAGCCCGTCTAGGCCGGACCGGGAGACGAAACATTCACGCTATTTTGGTACCCCATGGACACGGCAAAAATCTACCACACCGCCCCCTCAAAAGCAAGCAAATGAAGCAGGAAAGAAAGCGGGAAACAAGGGAGGAAAGAAGGCGGGAAAGAAAGCGGGAAAGGGAAAGCTGGCTTCACCGGAGCGTCTACCGGCATCAAATATATTGATCAAGTGCCAGACTGGTGACCTCCCCAGCCTGATATTCATCCTTTACTTGAGCCTGGACATGACCCCCCGCTTTTTTGAAGTATTGCTGGCAGTTGACCCTTTGGACTCTGAGTTAGAGGATGTGGTTAGTATGAAGTTTAACTATAGTCATATAATCAAATATATTTATATTACATGTCTAACCATCTATTTTTTATGTATAGCACGTGGATTGTTGGGTCGCCATGCTCCAAAATTCCCGTGGACCAGACACGAGGTGGACCATCATGCACAGTAGTTTCTTTCATTACATGGTCAGTCCTCATCAAGGTCCCGCCTCTGTGGCTAACTCGTGCAACGGTCAGGAAGGGGTTTCTTGGCGGTACCCCGATATTGTATGTAAATCGTTTTACTCTTATTTTATTTAAGTTGTTTGGTTGCTAACTAAGTTGTCTAATATTGTAATATTTCAGGTCTACATCCCTATCTGCATTCATCCTAAACATTGGGTGCTCGGGGTGTTTGCTCTTGATCGTATGCAGATGACCCTATATGACAGTGACCCTGCCCGTATCTATACAGACGCTTTGGATGCCCGTGTTGCCGAATTTAAAGTTCAGCTGCCACAGTTCTTTAGTATGATCAAGGATAGGGCCCGTCTCGATAAGGCAGTGCACTTCCGTCATAAGCCCGCCAAGCGTGTACCACGCCAACAAGGGATCAATGCGGATTGCGGTGTTTGGTTATGCCGTAATGTCAGCGCCTTGATTTCAGACGATGTGGTAGAATTAAACCCTTCCCGCACCGAAGAAGTGGCGTTGGAGTTTCGCAAACATATGGCGGAGACCATTTATGCTCATTGTGTTCCACGACAAAATGATTAGGTTGTTTATAGATAGGCGGGTTCACACCCCCCTAAATCTAACCGCAAGTGTACGGGTCGAAGTCAAGTAATAGTACAAAAGTACGAGTATCGAACACAGGGAACTAGGAACTAAGTATCATAATGACTATAAAATCTATTAACTGAACGGTCGCAAGTTGAGTTGTTGAGGTTAACTAATTAATTGTAAATAAATAAATCAACACAAGACAATAAACAGCTTAAGGACTTCTGATAGAGAAAACAGTTGAGAGTTGGAAATCCTAAGGTTTGCACATATAAACATCTGACTCAAAACAATTACCAGTTATTCCCTTTAATGAATACCCAATCTTTAAATCACCGTTGTTCTTTCTCAAGCAACAACGGGGTTTATTTCAAACGCATGGTTCTTTCTCAAGCAACCGTGGTTTTTATCCTGAAAACACAAGTTTTATCTCTCGACCTCAACCTATGGAATTCAAAACACATTAAACTCAAGATTGTAATGGGACTAAGGCTTACTTGGTATATCTCTATCCAATTTCTCACCTTAGGCATGCAATTTCTAGTCGTAGTTGACAATTAATTCTCTCGAACTTAATTGAAAACTCACAAAGGCATTAAAAACCAAATTACATGCTTCATTAAAATAGGAAAACTAATAAAAATCTCAAGTCATATGTTCACATGCTTAAACCAAATTCATTCCAACCCCCAACATCTAAAGATTAGTTCATGTTGGTGGTGGACAAAACAAAAGGAAAGGGAAGGAAAACAATGTGTGTAAACATGATAAATGTGGACGTGATGAATGTGATGATGTACTCCCTTCTCTCGGCTCTAATCCGCTTCGCGTCGTGAATTGCTCCTCAATCGATCCTCTATCGAGGCTCCAAAAGCTCCGAAAAACCACTGAAAATCCCCCCCCCCAGTCGCTGTCGTTCGTCGTGTGCGAGATAATGACCTAAAAGTCGGGTGTTTCTGATGTTTTTCCGAGTCAGGTTTGTTTCATGGTTCGGGCACGGGTCTTGGGCTTCCGTTGGCTTCGTTTTGTACTCATTTTGGGCTCTTTTTTGCTTCTTTTCTCGATGTTTGTCTCCTTTTTAGATTACCTGCACATGTAACTCGATACAACATAAAATTCCGCCTTTTTACTAGAACACAAGCCAATCTCATTGGTTTGAAGACCAAAAATAATGCCAAAAAGTGGCGTTATCAACAACCCCAAACCGAGCGTTGCTTGTCCTCAAGCAAATTAGCGATAAAATAGAATAAAAGCATATATCAGTGAAATAATAACTGCATAATTCCCAATCGATACCACGTAATGCACTGGTGATTTCCCATACCCGTGAATGTCTATCTCACTCTCGCCTCATTCTTATTTTGTTTGATCTATGGCCTTCCATTGTGAGTTGAATTCGTGACTGCTCTGATTCCATTAGGGTTGTACTAGGTTCAAACATACTAGGGAAAATATTTCGCCTCGACCCTACCTCACGGGAGACTCTCATTTCACTCGAACCTAGGTTATCGCACATGTTGTCATGTACATGGAAGTTATGTACAAGAATACTCAAAGGTCACATGACAACTCTAATGAAAGACGCACAAATGTCCAAAAATTGATCTCAGAAAGGAATCAAGTAGCAAGACAGGGAATATCAGTAAAAGTATTCGTATACGCTAATCATGTCTTCCAGAAGATCATCCAGATCTTTACAAGGGTTGTAATGGGGTTAAGGTCATGGCTAAGAAATGAAGGTTAAATAGGATAAAAAATCCTCGGTGTGTCAACTATTAGCAGCTCTGAACTTCTTTACTTCACTTTCTATCACTTGGCCCTATTTGTCACTACTGGAGTCGCTTTGACTCTCTTGTTGAGCTGTTGTAAAGCTATCTAAATAACTGTATTTTTTTTCAAGTTGGGACTTCATTGGTCCTCTTTATTTGATTTTGGGCTGCATTGTCCCTCTTTTCCTTCTATTTTCATGACTGGCCTATACTGCTTCGGATTGACACACTTTCGGATAAGGGTTGGCTAAGGCTTTTGGCTAGGGTTTAATGGTGGGTCTGAAATGAACAAATGGTGAGTGTTTGGCTACAAATGGGCTTTGGAAACACACATAAAGGCTCAAAGGGAACGATAGCTAAAAACAGGTTAACATACACACACAATGCCTGGAATCATCTCTCAAGGTCCGCACGATATGGTCTACTATACCCTTACCCAATATCCCGATGGTTGTCTTTGCTACTCAATGCAATAATATAGCGAGATCACTCTATATTCACGACAAGGAACTCGAAAAAGTGTATATGAATTAAGTGTTTAAATCCCTCGAAATGAAAAACGTCTTTTAGGCTCAAAACTCGCTATTGGGTGGTCTCCACTAATGTCCCTATTCATGTATTTTCCCTGTCTTTCCCTAATAGTCACGTTACTATCACAAGATTCTTCCCACAATGGTTGGTCTCGATCATCCAAAACGAATTTTTTTAGCTAATGTGATCTAGACACTCAGAAGTGCAAGAAATTTACGTGCATAAACATGGGCCCGATTGGACAACCCCAAACCTTACCCACACATTGTCCCCAATGTGCAAGTGTCGGTGTAGGCGATGCGACAAAATGCATTGTGCAGTTATTACAGTCATCAAAAAGACGGGCAAAACATTAACACGGCATAACTAAAAGATAGCCCAGAGTTTTTCATAAATAGCCACCCCAAACCTAGGCCGTGGCCTAGGTTTGTCAAACAAGCCAACCCCAAACCTCGGTAAAACCGAGGTTTGCATAGGATTAAAAGTGAGTGTGTAGATGTTGAAAAATTAGGCACCCCAAACCTAAGTGCAACTTAGGTTTGTTGTATCTCGTTTATCTAATAAGGGAATACACATCATATACCACTCGTTAAACAGGCAAAGTTAGCGCATACCTGTTTGACCGGACGGAGGAGATTCTCTTGAAAGGATATGAGCGACCAGACGGAGAAGTCGAAGGAGGCGGAGGGAGAATGCACACACAAAAGAAAACAAGGTAAAAAATGAAAAACGCACGAAAATGAAACACACAAAGCAGGAAAGGAATGAAAAACTGCACGAAAACAATTAGAAGGATCAGGGAGCCGTGCGACTTGCTGCGCGGTTTGTAAACCGCAGGATATCCCGCGGAACCCACCGTTTCACAAAACCTTCAGAGCGCCTCGCGGCTTGTGGCGCAGTATGTAAACCGCAGGCCAAACCGCGTATGTCTCTGACCTTTTTCAATTTTCAGTTTTTTTTTGTAAATAAAAACACTCTAAAACGTAAATTAAAAGCAAAACATGCAAACCACGGTGGGTTGCCTCCCACCCAACGCCGTAGTTAAAGTCGTGGCACGACTATGTGGATCTCAACTTGGCTCGGTATCCGCGGAATCGAATCGCCTACACTTGCGGTTCTTCGCGGATTCTTCCACATCTGGCTCTCCTTGACCAGCTCCGTCTCTACGCTTTCCACTCTCGAACATCTTGAACACCGCCTTCTCATCACCCACCCTTAGGGTCATTTCACCTTCTTCCATGTCGATCAACGCTCTGCTCTTGGCCAGGAAAGGATCTTCCCAAAATCAGCGGAACTTCTATGTCTTCATCAATGTCCAGCACTGTGAAGTCCACCGGAAAGTAGAACTTGTCGACCTTGATGAGCACATCTTCTATCACTCCATACGGGTACACTATGGATCTATCCGCGAGCTTAATGGTCATGTATGTTGGCTTTACCTCTCCCAAACCAAGTTTCCTGAAAACAGATAAAGGCATTAAGTTAATACTGGCTCCTAGATCACACAACACCTTATCAAAGTTAAGATTCCCAATTTGAATAGGGATCGAAAAACTCCCTGGATCCTTAAGCTTCGGGGGAAGCTTGTTCTGAATTATCGCGCTGCACTCCTCAGTAAGTGCAATGGTAGACTGGTGTTCGATTGCCCTATTCTTGGATAAGATCTCTTTCATGAACTTCATGTATGAGGGCATTTGTGCCAACGCATCTGCAAAAGGGATGTTAATATGTAGCTTTTTAAATACATCAAGAAATTTAGAAAAATGAACATCATCCTTGTGCTCTTTAAGTCTATTCGGATAAGGCACTCTTGGAGTTGCTGGCTTGACCGGTAGTTGCTTTGGCTTCTTCACTTCACTCTTCTTGTTTTCTTCAATCACAACCTCTTCATCAGCCTCCAACTCATCCATGTCTACAGTCTCAACCTCTTTCTCTTTAGGATCGGTTTCCTTTGATGACGGTTCTCGTGTAGGCACCTCGATCAGCTCATTGCCACTTCTCAGGAAGATGGCATTACATTCTTCTCTCGGTTTCCTTTCCGTCTGACTTGGAAACGTTCCTGGGGCTCGGTTTTGTAACACTTCCGAAATCTGCCCCACTTGTCTTTCGAGGATCTTGATGGATGCGATGTTCTGTTCAGTAGCCGCCTTGACCGTGCTAACCGTTCTCGCTAACTCTCCAACCGTGCTGTCCATCTTGGTCATGAACTTCATCATCATATCCTCCAACCCCGGTATCTTCTCCCTAGGTTATCTTTCATTGAAATTCCTTTGGTTGAAACCTGGAGGACGGTAAACATTGTTAGCATTAGAGGAATTCGAAAAGTTGGAGTTATTACCTTGTGGTTGTTGAACGGGTTGACTCCATGAAAAGTTCGGGTGTTTCTTCCACCCCTCATTATAGGTATTCGAGAAAGGATCGTTCCTAGGCTGGTTGTTTCGGTTTTGCAAAAACTGAACCTGTTCAGGTTCTTGAGGACTGCCACCTTTCAGATGGTTCGTGATCGCAGCTAGTTGAGCTTTTAGTTCCTTCAGCTCATCCGATTCTTGAACACTCGCAATTCTTCTAACAGATGATCTCGGAGTAGAAAAGCTATGCTCAGCCAAGTTTTCAATCAAATCACTTGCCTCCTCATAAGACTTATCCATCAGAGCTCCACCCGATGCAGCTGTAATATCATTTTTGAACTGCGGGTGAAGTCCACTAAAGAAAGTCTGGATAATAACCCAACCTTGCAACCCATGATGAGGGCACTTCTTTAGCATGTCTTTATATCGCTCCCAAGCCTCATATAACGTCTCTTGGTCCCATTGAGCGAAATCGGAAAACGATCGCATAGGGCGTCTCTCAGGAGGTGGTGGAGGTAGGTCATTGCGAGGAGGAGCTTCGTCGCCCATCTTCAGATGTCTTTTAACTTTTGATTCTTTTCTTAACTTACGGGCGGTCCTTTCGATTTCCGGATCGAGTGGTTCAAGTCCTTGATAAGGCGGGTTTACACCCCCTAAGTCTAACTGCAAGTGTACGGTGTCGAATCAAGTAATAACGTACGGTAAGTACGAGTATCGAATCCACGGGAACTAGGAACTAAGTATCACAATTACTACAATCGCTATTAACTGAGTTGTCCAATTGAGAGATGGTTGGCTATTGTTAAACTACTTAATTGCAGAAAGTAAATTACAACTCAAACACAAACGAAACAAATAACGACTTAGGAAACTTCGATAGAGAGAAAGTTGGGGGTTAGAAATCCTAAGGTTTTCCACATGCAAACGCTTGACTCAAAACAATTACCAATTTATCCCTTTAATGATTCCCAAATCTTTTAAGATCACCGTCGTTCTCTTTCGAACAACAACAGAATTTATTTTGAAAAGGATAAGTTTAATCTCTCGATCTCCCCTATGGATTCCAAAACACATTAAGCACCAGATTTATGTTTAAATTGGCTAGATTTTATCTCTCGATATCAACCTAACGGTTTAATTGGGACTAAAGCTTACTCGGTATATCTCTATCACCTTTCGGACTTTAGGCATGCAATTCCTAATTCTGAATAGCAATCAATTCTTTCGAACTTAATTACTAACAACAAATCAATTGTAAATTGGCCAAATTCACAAAAGCATTAAGAACGAAATCACATGCTTCATTAATTAAGGAAAACTGATAAAAGTTCAAATCGTTTGTTTACATGCTTAATAAACCGAATTCATTCCAACCCCCAACACGAACCGGTTAGTTCATGTCGGTGGTGGATTCAAACACAAGAGAAATAGATGCGAAAGTGTATGTAAACATGATTAAGCGTAAAAGATGCAATCGTAAACAGTAAGATGATGGACTCCCTTCTCTCGTGCTCGTCTCTACTTCGCGTGTTGAACGTCTCCTTGATCGGCTCTCAATCGTGACTCCGAAAGCTCCGAAAAGTCTCCAGGAATCGCCCCAAAATCGCCCCTGGCCGTCGTGTGAAAGTTGCGTATCGAATAATGACCTAAAACCCGATTAATAAAGCTGATTTTCGACAAACAGTGGCTTACGCGGTTTGCCACGCGACTTGCAAGTCATGTGGTAAGTCGCGCGTGTCTTTTTGGCTGCATGGGTCGATTTCTGGTTCGCGGATCGGGTCCTGGTTCGGTTGCGAGTCTTGGGCTTGACTTTTGGGCTTCCGTTAGGCTTCGTTTGGACTCGTTTTAGGCTCTTTTTAGCTTCTTTTCCCGAGGAATGCCGCCTTTTGGATAACCTGTATCAAACACTAGATAAACCGTAAAATACATGCCTTTTTACTTGAATACAAGCCAATCTCGTTGGTTTGAGAACTGAAAATAACGCCAAAAAGTGGCGTTATCAACAACCCCAAACCGAGCGTTGCTTGTCCCCAAGCAATTGAGCGATAAAATAGAAATAAAGCACACATAAGTGAAATAATACTAATAATAACTGCACAATTCCCAATCGGTACCAAGTGGTGCATCGGTGATTTCCGATACCCGTGAATATCTATCTCACTCTCGCCTCATTCTTATTTCGTTTGATCTATGACCTTCCATTGGGAGTTGAACTCGTGACTGTTCCCATTACGTTCGGGTTAGACTAGGTCCAAACATACTAGGGAAAACATTTTGCCTCGACCCTACCTCACGGGAAACTCTCTTTGCACTCGAACCTAGGTTATCGCTCGTGTTGTCATGTTTAAGGAGGTTATGTACAAGAATACTCAAATTATTACATGACAACTCTAAGGAAAGACGCACAATTGTCCAAAAATTTGATCTCAGAAGGAGTCAAGTAGCAAGACAGGGAATATCGATGAGGGTGGTCGTATACCGTAATCACATCTTCCAAAAGATCATCCAGGTCTTTACAAGGGTTGTAATGGGGCTAAGGTTAAGGCTATGAAACGAAGGGTAAGAGGATCAAAAGTCCTTGGCGTGTCAATCATTGGCAGTTCTGAACTTTTCTACTTCAACCTCTATCATTTGGCCCTCTTTGTCACTATTGGAGTCGCTTTGACTCTCTTATTCAGCTCCTATAAATACTATCTGACTAACTGTATTTTTTTTTGGGACTTTATTGGTCCTCTTTATTTGATTGGGGAAGCATTGGCCCTCTTTTCTATCTTTTCTATTTCTCGGGTTACATTGACCCGTTTTATTCTCATGACTGGCCTGTTCTATTATTTTCTGCTCTATCTTTCGTAGTTCATCACTGCCTTTGATTTACACGCTTTCGGATAAGGGTTGGCTAAGGCTTTTGGCTAATGGGTTAATGATGGGTTTAGAAATGAATAGGGTGCGTGCTTGGCTGCAAAAGGGCTATGGATACACACAAAAGGGTGAAAGGGAACGATAGCTAAAATGGTTAAAAACAAAACACATAATGCCTGGAATCATATCTTAAGGTACACACGATATGGTCTACTATACCCTTACCCAATATCCCAAGGTTCGTCTTTGCTACTCAATGCAATAATGTAGCGAGATCATTCTACATTCACGACAAGGAATTCAAGAAAGTGTATAAGAATTAGGTGTATGAATCCCTCGAAATGAAAAACGTCTTTTAGGCTCAAAACTCACTATCGGGTGGTCTCCACTAATGTCCCTAGTCATGTCCTTTCCCGGTCCTTCCCTAACGGTCACGTCACTATCACAAGATTCTTCCCACAATGGTCGGTCTCAATCATTCAAAAAATTTTTTTTAGCTAAAGTGATCTAGATACTCAGAAGTGCAGGAAATCTACGTGCATGAACTTGGGCCCGATTGGGCAACCCCAAACCTTACCCACACATTGTCCCCAATGTGCAAGTAAAGTTGTAGGCGATGCGACTCAATCATTGTGCAGTTATTACAGTCATCTCAAAAGACGGGCAAGGCATTACATAGCATAGCATAAAAAAACGAACCCCGAGTTTTTCATAAATGGGCACCCCAAACATAGGTCGTGGCCTAGGTTTGCCAAATGAAAGCCAACCCCAAACCTCGGTGAAACCGAGGTTTGCACAGGGTAAAAAAGTTGAGTGTGTAGATGATGAAAAATGAGGCACCCCAAACCTAAGTGAAACTTAGGTTTGTTGCATCTCGTGTGACTAAAATAGACTGAAACATCATACACCACTCGTTTAGCAGAAAGAGTTAGAACATACCTGTTTGCCCGGACCGAGAGGATTTTTGAAAGGTTGAGCATCAATCGGAGGAGATAAGGAGAACATGTAAAACAAAGAAATTCAAAGCACAAGACAAAATGCAGGAAGATGAAACACACAAAGCAAGAAAGGAAACAAAAACTACACGAAAAACAAAACAAGGCACACGGGACTCCCGCAGTTTAGCCCGCGACTTGCAGGTCGCATGGAAAACCGCGTAACCTACTGTTCAAGACAATAAACAGAGGGCCCCGCGGCTTGCTGCGCGGTATGCAAACCGAATGTAAAGCCGCGTATGTCCCTGGTTCAAAATATTTTTGGCTTTTTCGATTTTTCGATTTTTATGGTTTTTTTTCGGAAATAAAAACACACTCAAACTAAAAATAATAAAAGGAAACAAACCTTGGTGGGTTGCCTCCCACCCAGCGCCTTATTTAAAGTCGTGGCACGACTGTGCGGTTTTCAACTTGGCTCCGTATCCGCTGACTCGAACCGCCCACACTTGCGGTTCTTTGCGGATTCTCTCGCAATTGGCCTTCCATGACCAGATCCGGATGCCTCTTCACTCCGACCTTTCGTCTTCTCGAACATCTTGAAAGTCACCCTCTCGCCACCGACTCTAAAGGTCACCTCTCCTTCCTCCACATCAATCAAGGCTCTACTCGTGGCTAGGAAGGACCTTCCCAATATCAATGGGACTTCTTCGTCTTCGTCTATGTCTATCACTACAAAGTCCACCGGGAAGTAGAATTTACCGACCTTGATGAGCACGTCTTCTACGACTCCGTACGGGTATCTGATTGATCGATCGGCGAGCTTTAGCGTCATTTACGTTGGCTGCACTTCACCCAGTTCGAGTTTCCTAAAAATAGAAAGAGGCATCAGATTAATACTTGCCCCTAAATCACATAAAACTTTATTAAAACTATACTCCCAATCTGAATAGGGATAGAGAAACTCCCTGGATCTTTAAGCTTCGGGGGAAGCTTATTCTGAAAAATCGCGCTGCACTCTTCAGTGAGTGCAACGGTGGCCTGGTGATCGATCGCCCTCTTTTTGGATAAGATCTCTTTCATGAATTTCATGTAAGAGGGCATTTGCGCCAACGCATCTACAAAAGGGATGTTAATTGTTAACTTTTTAAACACATCAATAAACTTGGAAAAATTAACATCATCCTTATTCTTTTTGAGTCTGTTCGGGTAAGGCACTCGTGGGATTTCCAGCTTGACCGGTGGTGTCACTTCTTTCTCCTTCGGTTTCCCTTCTTCAATCACTACCTCTTCTTCAGTCTCTAGCTCAGTCATGTCTATGATCTCGATCTCTTTTTCCTTTGGATCGGTCTCTCTTGTCGGCTCCCTATTCAACTCTTTGCCATTTCTCAGATAGATGGCATTGCACTCCTCTCTCGGTTTCCTTTCAGCCATGCTTGGGAATGTTCCTGGAGGTCGGTTTTGTAGGGCTTCAGAGATTTGCCCTACTTGCCTCTCCAAGATCTTGATGGATGCGGTGTTCTGATCAGTAGCCGCCTTGACCGTATTCACCGTGCTTGCTAGACCTTCAACCGTGCTGTCCATCTTTGTCATGAATTTCATCATCATTTCTTCTAAGCCCGGCTTCTTCTCTCCGGATGGTCCTTCGTTCCTTTGGTTGAAACCTGGAAGACGATAAGCATTATTAGTATTGGAAGAATTTGAAGAGTTAGAAAAAATTACCTGGCTGTTGACCGGGTTGACTCCATGAGAAATTTGGGTGCTTTTTTCACCCTTCGTTATACGTGTTGGAGAACGGGTCGTTCCTCGGCTGATGATTCCGGTTTTGGAGGAATTGAACTTGCTCGGGATCTTGTGAATTGCCTCCCTTCAGATGGTTCGTGATCATGGCTAATTGAGCCTTTATCTCTTTAAGCTCGTCTGTCTCTTGAACACTAGCGACTCGTGCAATGGAAGATCATGGTGTGGAATAGCTATGCTCGGCTAGGTTCTCGATCAACTCGACTGCTTCCTCATACGTCTTGTTCATGAGCGCCCCACCCGCTGCAGCAGTGATGTCATTCTTGAATTGCGGGTGAAGGCCTCCAAAGAACGTTTGGATTATGACCCAACCATGTAACCCGTGATGTGGACACTTCTTCAACATCTCCTTATATCTCTCCCATGCCTCGTAGAGTGTCTCTTGGTCCCATTGCGCGAAGTGTGTACTGTCGGCCATCAGCTGAGCGGTTCTTCCCGGTGGGAAGAATTTCTGGAGGAATGCAGCTTTCAGGTCTGCCCATGTAGTGATCTGATCGGCTGGCAAACCCTCTATCCAAATTTCAGCTCTACCCTTGAGTGAGAAGCTGAATAGCCTTAGCTTGATGGCGTCCTCGTTCATGCCATTAATCTTGAAGGTGCTGCAAATCCTCTCGAATGCACGGAGGTGTGCATGAGGATCTTCGGTCGGTGCTCCTCCATATTGGTTTTGTTTCACCATCACGATTGTGCTTGGATTGATCTCGAAGTAGTTAGCCGCTGTGGTTGGTGCTTGAATGCCTATGCGGGCCGCTGCCACATTCGGGTCGGCAAACGACCGCATAGGGCGTCTTTCGGGAGGTGGTGGAGGATTATAGCGAAGAGGTGGAGGATTGTTGCCAGGTGGTCTATTGACGGGCATTTCATCACCCATCTTTAACTGTCGCTTAGCTTTGGTCTCTTGACGTAGGCGACGAGCGGTTCTTTCAATCTCCGGATCGAATTCTTCAATCTCTTTCCCTCGGGTCGTCCTTGGCATAAACCAAGTGGTACCTGAAAAGAAAGAAAGTAAAGTCAGTAATCTAAAAACTGAAAGTGGTGAAATAAAGCAAATAAAAAAAATGCTCAATCTAATAGCTCTTATAGATGGTAGTGCTATCAGTTACAACTAGTTCCCCGGCAACGACGCCAAAAACTTGATAAGGCGGGTTTACACCCACCCTAAATCTAACCGCAAGTGTACGGTGTCGAATCAAGTAATAACGTACGGTAAGTACGAGTATCGAATCCACGGGAACTACGAACTAAGTATCACAATTACTACAATCGCTATTAACTGAGCTGTCGAATTGAGAGATGGTTGGCTATTGTTAAACTACTTAATTGCAGAAAGTAAATTACAACTCAAACACAAACGAAACAAATAACGACTTAGGAAACTTTGATAGAGAGAAAGTTGGGGGTTAGAAATCCTAATGTTTTCCACATGCAAACGCTTGATTCAAAACAATTACCAATTTATCCCTTTAATGATTCCCAAATCTTTTAAGATCACCGTCGTTCTCTTTCGAAAAACAACGGAATTTATTTTGAAAAGGATAAGTTGAATCTCTCGATCTCACCTATGGATTCCAAAACACATTAAGCACCAGATTTATGTTTAAATTGGCTAGATTTTATCTCTCGATATCAACCTAACGGTTTAATTGGGACTAAAGCTTACTCGGTATATCTCTATCACCTTTCGGACTTTAGGCATGCAATTCCTAATTCTGAATAGCAATCAATTCTTTCGAACTTAATTACTAACAACAAATCAATTGTAAATTGGCCAAATTCACAAAAGCATTAAGAACGAAATCACATGCTTCATTAATTAAGGAAAACTGATAAAAGTTCAAATCGTTTATTTACATGCTTAATAAACCGAATTCATTCCAACCCCCAACACGAACCGGTTAGTTCATGTCGGTGGTGGATTCAAACACAAGAGAAATAGATGCGAAAGTGTATGTAAACATGATTAAGCGTAAAAGATGCAATCGTAAACAGTAAGATGATGGACTCCCTTCTCTCGTACTCGTCTCTACTTCGCGTGTTGAACGTCTCCTTGATCGGCTCTCAATCGTGACTCCGAAAGCTCCGAAAAGTCTCCAGGAATCGCCCCAAAATCGCCCATGGCCGTCGTGTGAAAGTTGCGTATCGAATAATGACCTAAAACCCGATTAATAAAGCTGATTTTCGACAAACAGTGGCTTACGCGGTTTGCCACGCGACTTGCAAGTCGCGTGGTAAGTCGCGCGTGTCTTTTTGGTTGCATGGGTCGATTTCTGGTTCACGGATCGGGTCCTGGTTCGGTTGCGGGTCTTGGGCTTGACTTTTGGGCTTCCGTTAGGCTTCATTTGGACTCGTTTTAGGCTCTTTTTAGCTTCTTTTCCCGAGGAATGCCGCCTTTTGGATAACCTGTATCAAACACTAGATAAACCGTAAAATACACGCCTTTTTACTTGAATACAAGCCAATCTCGTTGGTTTGAGAACTGAAAATAACGCCAAAAAGTGGCGTTATCAGTCCTTCCCCTCGGGTTTTCCTTGGCATAAACCAATTAGTACCTGAAACGGAAAGTAAACAAAATTAGCAATCCAAAAACTAAAAGTGATGAAATAAAATAACAAAAATAAAAAAAATGTTCAATATAATAGCGCTTATAGCTGGTAGTGCTATCAGTTGCAACTAGTTCCCCGGCAACGGCGCCAAAAACTTGATAGGCGGGTTCACACCCCCCTAAATCTAACCGCAAGTGTACGGGTCGAAGTCAAGTAATAGTACAAAAGTACGAGTATCGAAAACAGGGAACTAGGAACTAAGTATCACAATGACTATAAAATCTATTAACTGAACGGTCGCAATTTGAGTTGTTGATGTTAACTAATTAATTGCAAATAAATAGATCAACACAAGACAATAAACAGCTTAAGAACTTCTGATAGAGAAAACAGTTGAGAGTTGGAAATCCTAAGGTTTGGACATATAAACACCTGACTCAAAACAATTACCAGTTATTCCCTTTAATGAATACCCAATCTTTAAATCACTATTGTTCTTTCTCAAGCAACAACGAGTTTTATTTCAAACGCATGGTTATTTCTCAAGCAACCGTAGTTTTTATCTTGAAAACACAAGTTTTATCTCTCGACCTCAACCTATGGAATTCAAAACACATTAAACTCAAGATTGTAATGGGACTAAGGCTTACTTGGTATATCTCTATCCAATTTCTCACCTTAGGCATGCAATTTCTAGTCCTAGTTGACAATTAATTCTATCGAACTTAATTGAAAACAACAAAGCAATTGGAAGCTAGCTAAACTCACAAAGGCATTAAAAACCAAATTACATGCTTCATTAAAATAGGAAAACTGATACAAATCTCAAGTCATATGTTCACATGCTTAAACCAAATTCATTCCAACCCCCAACATCTAAAGATTAGTTCATGTTGGTGGTGGACAAAACAAAAGGAAAGGGAAGGAAAACAATGTGTGTAAACATGATAAATGTGGACGTGATGAATGTGATGATGTACTCCCTTCTCTCGGCTCTAATCCGCTTCGCGTCGTGAATTTCTCCTCAATCGATCCTCTATTGAGGCTCCAAAAGCTCCGAAAAACCTCTGAAAATCGCCCCCAGTCGCTGCCGTTCGTCGTGTGCGAGATAATGACCTAAAAGTCGGAAAACGTGGAATATAACAAACGAACAGGGACATGCGCGATTTTACCCGCGACTTGCAAACCGCGCCAGAAACAGCGCGTGTTTCCGGGTCAAGTTTGTTTCATGGTTTGGGCACGGGTCTTGGGCTTCCGTTGGATTCGTTTTGTACTCGTTTTGGGCTCTTTTTCGCTTCTTTTCTCGATGTTTGTCTCCTTTTTAGATTACCTGCACATGTCACTCGATACAACATAAAATTCCGCCTTTTTGCTAGAACACAAGCCAATCTCATTGGTTTGAAGACCGAAAATAACGCCAAAAAGTGGCGTTATCATTTATGTAGCATTAAATGATTGTTATTTAAACTTTGTTAACTTATTTTGTTATAATATTTAACTTGAAGTTATAATTTTGTTTATTATTTTGTTAAAGTATTTAACTTGAAGCCTAAAAAGCCTATTATTTGAGTATCGATATCTCATTCACACATACTCCGTTTTGGACGCATTATATATCGTTTCGAAGCTCTCATATAGGAGAACATAAACCCACTAAGAGTTAGTTATATATAACACACACACACACACACATATATATATATATATATATATATATATTTAAATGTGTCCAAAGTTTAGTAAAAACCATATTTTTACTAAAATTTTCCAACACCTAGTAAGTAGTTTTATGAAACTTGCGGTAATCCTAATACAGAGATTATAGGATGAACAAGCATTTATTTCTTGATTCACATGTGCATTAATCCTTAGATTACTTAAAGACTAATTTTCAGCTTAATGAAAGACCTTTATTCAAGAGCAGAATTCCTGTTACAGTCATATACAACAAACAGTGAGAAAGTTCAATAATGTGACCACATCCAAAGGTGGTCAAGGAGATTAGGAATTGACCCCAAAGGAACTGGATGATCCGTGTTTCATGCTACTGAGTGAACTCAATGAACCGGCGAAGGGGTTTTTGTTAAATGGAAGTCTTATTGTCGAAGCCGAGTTTTCTTTGGTTGGAATGCTTAAAAATTTCATCTGAAAATTGGTGTCTTCCTTGTGTGATCTAAAGAACTTTATATTTTTAGGTATAACAGAATTTTGTAACTAGTACTATATTGGTTCTTGTTGTCTGGAATTGATTCATATGATGCAAAAATTGGTATTATGTAATGTAGAACAGTATCTATATTATAGAAACTTGCATTTGACAGTGCCATATAAATTTGATCTAAATTCTCATTAATTAGTTATGTGCATTAATCCTTAGACTACTTAAAGACTAATTTTCAGCCTAATGAAAGACCTTTATTCAAGAGTAGACTTCCTTTTGCAGACGAATATTGCAGCTACTTTTTCAGTCGAATCTTACAGGCTCTTTTCAGATGAATCTTGCAGTGAACTATTAAGACGAATCATGCAGGCAACTTTTCAGACGAAATCTTTGACCATATCCACATCCCTGATGAAGAACATACATTTTCACGGCTATAAGTAGATGGCATGATGAAGTAGTAATTCACAACTTGCTATCTATCTTTTATACATTATTTTACACCGTTTACAAACATTCTCTCGCTTTTCTTAACACTATGGCTGGAGGTTCAAGATCAAGGGGGAACATGTCGGCGAATGGGGATGGAGCTTCACGTTCGGCAGCCTACCGACCACTGAACGATGGAGCTCGCCGGAGTACCTGGAAGGTACCGGAAACAGAAGAGGAGTCAAGACTGGGAGATGGCATGGGAGAATTACCACTTCGATAATGAGGAAAAGCCCACCAATGTATCATTGTACCCAGCCGACGGGTCTTTCACAAAGTCAACGAATTACTCCCTTAGTGCAAAAATCCATTGATTAGGCGAACGCCGGTATCGAAAAGGTAAAAGGTATGTGAAACCATAACAGGGGGATTCAGCAGGGGAAAATGGAGTATCTAGCGTAGAAAAAACGAGAACTGGCCATGGCTAGGGCTCACGTTCGGGAGGTGCAACGACAAATTAAGGAAGTAGAAGAGGACCTAGAAGTAATCGAAGACGACTACACGGGAATGGAGGACGTCATCAAGGAAAAGGTTGACTTCATCACCGGAATCCAGGACGCATTCCAGTCATGGATTTCTTTGTTTACCTGCACTGTATCCGTTTCGGTTGGGAAGATGATTTGCAATAACTGATCTTTTAATTAATTTGCTTATTAAATAACTTAAAATGGGGAAAACATTTTCTTTAATTAACTTCTATATTAAATACATTAAAATGGAAAGGAAACAATACATTAAAAACCTCAACTACATAAAATGATAACCTAAAAACTTGTTCATATGAGAAGTAGTTAAAAAAATTTGTTCATATGAGAAGTGCAATTTTTTTGAGAAATAGAGAAGTGATCTTGGCCATTTATTCGGTCAAGATCGGCGGCTTTGACCGAGAAGCAGCGGATAATTCCTCACGTGGTCCGCGTGTGGTCTGCACAAGATAGAGGGGTAGTTTCGTAAAAAATACGCGGGACGAGTTCATATATGAATCTGTGTGATTCATATATGAACCTTTGTGTTCATATATGAACCTTTGTAATTCACATATAAACCTTTTATAACTAATTCATATATGAACCTTTGTGATTCATATATGAATCAGTTATTTTGTTCATATGAGAAGTAGTTAGAAAAAATTCATATATGAACACAAAGGTTCATATATGAATTAGTTAAAAAAATTCATATATGAACACAAAGATTCATATATGAATCAGTTAGTTGGTTCAACTGATTCATATATGAACCTACAGTTAATTAGTTGCATATATGAAACACAAAGGTTCATATATGAATCACAAGATTCATATATGAATTAGTTATAAAGAGTTCATATGTGAATTACAAATGTTCATATATGAACGTATAGTTCACCGTATTTTTTGTAAAAGTTACGGAATTGCTCTTCTATTTTTGGAACAGCCGCAACTTTTGACCAGTCAAAGCCGTAACTTTTGACCAATTATAACTGATCTTGACCGAATAAATGGCCAAGATCACTTCTCTATTTCTCAAAATTTTTGCATTTCTCATTTAAACCTAAGGCTATATATATATATATATATATATTGAGGGATAATAAATTGTAAACCATCATTTTCGTGTAAACCGTCGATTTCATAGGTTTTTTTGATTAATTTTTTATGGAATTATTTATTTTGATGAAATTGTTTCATATCATTCATTTCTTGATGATTTTTTTATGAAATTTATAGTTTCATAGGTGAAAACGAAAATATATGAAACAGTTTCATAATAATGAAAAAAACCTATAAAACTATAAATTTCATAAACAAATTTCATCAAGAAATGAATGATATGAAACAATTTCATCAAGATAAACAATTACATAAAAAGACTTCATCAAAAAACCTATGAAATCGACGGTTTACACGAAAATAGTGGTTTACAATTTATTAATTAATATAAAATCTGATTATAAAATCTATAAATTATAAGCTAATTGTCTTAAAATTAAACAAGTTAAAATATTTATACAATTGATAATGTTATCTCTAACCTTTACCATTTTCTTTATCTAAAAAATAAAAATGCTGTGAACGGTATTAATATTTAATTTGAAAAACTTTGTATTCATTCATTTCAATTAATTCAATGGATAACAGACAAATATAATATTTAAATCAGATTTTCAAAAATAATAATAATTTATTTTAATTAAATGATCACCATCAAAATAAATTTAAAAAATATTAAAAAATGGAAACGACAACAAAATTAGGTTAATAGAACCCTAAAAATTTCCAACGTTGTAATTAGTTTATAGGGCGTTTATGAGCGTTGTAACAAGATTTTAAGAACAGTGTTTATAAGAAAAGTTGTATGAACTATTTTATAAAAAAACTGTTTGAAAAAGTTCCATATTAAAAATCAAATGCCTTATTAAAAGATGTGTTTATTGAACAAATTTTCAAAGTATTGTATAAAGTAGTTAACATGACAATTTGTGTTAAAAATGTCATAAAGTTTTGGGAAATTAATTAAAATACCCAAAGTTTGACCAACTGTTATCGAAATACCTAAAAAAAATTCATTTTGCAAAAATACCCAAAATACCCGCGATGGATCCCGCGATCGCGGACTAGGGCTGACGTGGCACGTACTTTGGGTACAAATGCCCCGCGAAGCCCCTCAACTTTGGCTGCGGTGCACTTTTGGTCCCTGCCCGCGATCGCAGCCCGCGATGGCCCGCGATGGACCAAAAGTTTCACTTTTGGTCCCTGAAAATTTACACTTTTGGTCCCTGAAAATTTACACTTTCAACCCCTGTACTTAGACGAATCTTGCATGCTTTTACTGTTTTTTTCCACAATTATTGTACTTTGAAGACCGATTTGTGGTTGAAATTCATTTGCATGTTTGAGATTTCATCCATAAATATCAGTAGTATGCAATTCACAATTCACACTTCCTCTTGCTTTCTTTCTTTGAATTGATTTCTATCTTCTCTCATTTCATCCACAAATGGCATCGTCATCAAACACTAAGTCTACTCCTGAAAAAATGCCACCTCAAATCGAGGTCGCCATAGCAAAAAAGGAAAAGGAGATAGATGAACTAACAGAAGAGTGGAAAAAAATTATGGACAGGAAGGCAGTCCATTTGAGAAAGATCGAAGAGGAAGACAGTGAGATCAAAAGGATGAAAGGGGATATAAAAGCTCGGGAGGCTCGTGTTCGTCGAGAACAAGAAGCAATTCACCATATTCTGCAAGACTTCGCAATTATTCAAGCGAATGTAAACGAGAAGCAAGCTTGGATTGATGAAACTAAATCAATTTTTAAGTAGGTGGTGGTTATATTTTTTTTTTGTTTTGTATTTTTTTACTGTGTTGTTATTTGTATTTTTTTTACTGTGTTGTTGTTTTGTATTTTTTGTTGTTGTTAATTTCTCTGAAAAGTAGTTTTTAAGCCGCTGAACCACGGTTAGGTTGGATACATCATGCAAGGTCAAGTCAGAGGTTACCTCATTCGTGGGCCTACTTCTCTTGTAGAATATATGACAACCCTCAACTCATTTGCTAAAGTGTGTGCGGGTTGTGGTACACAATGGCCATACGTGGTTGCAAAAGCAGAAGCCGTTGAAGAAGGGTCAGTAAGATTGAAGATGAAGAGCTTGTTGGATGGAATACAAACTAGCTGTGTTATCAATGTTCATTTAGAAGCATATGTATGTGTGTGTATATATATAATATGAAATGGGGTTTTGACAAGTTGGTATCACTGGACTCATTTAAGAATTGTGAAAATGGGTATTTGACGAATGATGATTCATGTGTGTTTGGAGCTGAAGTGTTTTAAACACACATGAATCATCATTCGCCAAATACCCATTTTCACAATTCTTAAATGAGTCCAGTGATACCAACTTGTCAAAACCCCATTTATAAACAATTTTACCTTCTCCTATTGCCATTCACGATATCTATAAACACATTCAAATAATAATAATTTAAAACGATTTAATGAATTAGTTAATATATGATTATTATGTTAATGCGATAGGAGTGTAAAGCAAAATTGAAAAAAAATATGAGATGTACCATAAATTAAATAATTAACTATAATGGTGTAATTTGTTAAAATTAAAACGTATCTAATATGAATATATAAACAGACATGTGTACTCAGAGTTAACATTCACTGCCATGGATGCAAGAACAAGGTCAAGAAAATACTAAGAAAAATTGAAGGTCTCCTATTTTCTTTACGTGTGTAAATATATAATACGAATATATATATATATCATTTACAAACTAGTTGTGTTATCAATGTTCATTTAGAAGCATATGTATGTGTGTATATATATCATTTACAAATCAGTGTTTAGATCAACAGTATCATATGGGTTTGTTCCATATGGTTCAAGCTGTGACGGGCCCGGGGTGTGACTGACAGAATGTCTCCTTGGCACGGTTGAAGGGGCGGGATTTGGACACTCTCCACGAGTGTGTCCTACGCATTGGCACCGAGTACATCTTCGTTGTATCGAACTTTCACCACGTGATGGACGTCGGTCGTTCTTTCTCGGTCTCCCGGCCCTGTTCTTATCCGTTAAAGGTGGATAGCATGGTGGAAGCGGGTCGGGTGGATACACCCATGCTGCAGGGGGTCCAGCTGGGTTTATTACCTCCACGTATGTTTTCCGGTAATATTCGGACGTGAAGAAAGGTACAGCCAAGTCGCTGCAATCTGTACGACCCATATATGTTGCTGCAGCGATGGCATGGCCGCACGGTAACCCAGATTTATCACATTCGCGACACGAACAAAGGTGGTCTTCCATATTCACAATCGCGTTAATATAGTCATCATGCACCTCGTACTTCCCATACCCGATTGCTCTTACCGGCCATGTCGCCGCACGACGCGCCCTATACTGAACGATATTCTCCGCCGTTGGTGTGAGTGCATTTTGTATCTTAGCTCCTTTTAGGCGTCGAATTTGGTACCACTCTTGTTGAAAGGCCCGAAAGTAGTCCATAAGATTAACAATCAGACATCTACGCGCAAAACGGGAGAGTGCATTCACAGACTCTGCACTATTCGAGGTCAGAATGTCATACCGTTGTCCAGGAAAATGGGCCGCGGACCACCTCTCCGGTCCAGCATCGTCAAAGACTTTGGCTGCTTCCTTGACACTGTATCGTAGCATATTCATGTACTTGTTAAACTCCCGATCCGTATATGCTCTGCATGCCGCCCAATAGACATCCTTGTAGGTGGTAATACGTTTGTCCTTGGATTTGGCGTTCATCTCCAAATGTCGACAGCATATGGCGTGAGGGGCGTTTGGGTACATGGCAGAGATTGCGGCGCTTATGGAAGGAGCCCTGTCAGAAAGCTACTGGAACGATGGAGTTATGATTGTGTACGCCGAAAGCTACTGGAACGATGGAGTTATGATTATGTTCATCTCCCCGGTTTCGGACTTGCCTACGCCGAAAGCTACTGGAACGATGGAGTTATCCCCGTCCATGGCAACCGCCAGGAACATCATACCCAAGTAACGGCCCTTTAAATGGGCTGCGTCTATTATCAGGACACGACGTAGATTTTCCAGAAATGTGCGGATCTGCAAAAACATAGGTTAAAATGTTATAGTTTATAATGTGTAAATGTTATAGTTTATAATGTGTAAACATATGACGTGTTAAAATACGTACCGCGGGTCCAAGGGCCACGAAGCACATCTCAAACCGTCCACGTGAATCGGTCCGTAGCTGCGTGACAGTACCAGGGTTCTGCAGCTGCAAATTATATAAATATGTCGGGAGTCGTTCATACGACTCCTCGAACGTGCCTCTCACCATAAACAGTGCATGGCAGCGCGCACGCCACGCTTGGTGGTAATCAATCGTGACGCCGAACTGCCGGTGAACGTCGTGGACGATGTCCTTTGGACGCAATGACCTGCTAACATCAAGAAATTTGTTTTTCAGGATCGCACCCAAAGTCTTTTTGCCGGCTTGTTTGTGGTGGGGATTAAGTTGCGTCCTCGTACAAGTGTGTACGTCGTGCAACTTTCTAATCATTATCGCCCCTCCTTTGGGACCCGTGTGAATCGCGTACAACCTCCACTCACACTTTTCTCTAGCACATTCAACTACGTATTTGCTTTTGTCAGATGCCCGCACGCGACTTTGGAAACCCTCTTCCAAGAACTTGAGTCCGATCTGACTTGCTAAGAGATCCTTCGAATCGAATATCTGACCTGCTGTTAAACTTTCACTGCGAATATAAGGTGTAGGTTCGTAGCTTTGTGTCTGGGTATGGGAGTCTGGAAGAATAGGGGGCATATCAAAAAAGTCATTTATCTGACTACATGATTTTCTACTATGGGTATATTCTTCGTGATCATCATTATCGGTGTCTGATCTGTCTATTTCAGAATTACCCGTTCTGAAAACGTGGGTTTCGTCATCAGCAACTCCTGCAGTACGCCATTCGTGTGGTTGTGGTGGTTGTTGTTGTTGAGAATCAGGCTGCTCTATTTGTTGAGAATCAGGATGCTCTATTTGTTGAGAATCACCCTCCTCGTCACCGTCGTCGTCACCGTCGGATACGCCGGGATACACAAAGAGTAATGGGGGTCTTTCTGAATCGACTACAAGGTGCAGAAAAGTAGAGATATCCCCATCGTTGGATAAATCCACAAATGACCCATCGCCATTTTTAAATACTAACTTGCAAATATCAGAAGAGTTGATTCCACATTTTTGCATGATGTATGCAACAAACTTCTGATAAGTGTAGTTTACTGACACTTTTACACCATGCTTAGATTTATAAGCAAAATTCCACTCATTGTTATCTTGCACCCATTCACCATCAAAACAGAAATATAGCCTAGCTTTTGCAACAGATGAACTCATTTTTTCAGTAGTAACTCAAACACAAAATATTGCAGAAAGAAATATTCCAACAATGAAATCGTTGTGTGGGGATTATGGCTTGAATTTTACGTCTATTTATCAATGAAACAACCAACATATCAGAAAACCAATCTCTCATTTCATCCACAAACTGGTATTCCAAAAACATTGATTTAACATTGATTGAAACATGTAAATGAATTTCAACCACAAATCGGTCTTTAAATTGCAATAATTGTGGAAAAAAACAGTAAAAGCATGCAAAATTCGTCTAAGTATAGGGGCTGAAAGTGTAAATTTTCAGGGACCAAAAGTGTAAAATTTAAGGGACCAAAAGTGTAATTTTTTGGGCCATCGCGGGCAGGGACCAAAAGTGCACCGCGGCCAAAGTTGAGGGGCTTCGCGGGGCATTTGGCCCCAAAATACGTGCCACGTCAGCGTATCCCGCGATCGCGGGTATTTTGGGCATTTTTGCAAAGTTGAAAATTTTTAGGGTATTTTGGTAACAGTTGTTTGACTCGGGGTATTTTAATTAATTTCCCTAAACTTTTTGTTAATACACCCAAAATATAGCTTCCTATAAAATTATTACGATGCTTTAAATAGACCTCTTTATTTTTTAGTCATATATATGACGATTTAAAAAATATTGTATTAAAATGTTTAGAAATTGACGAGTCTAATAGAATATGCATGTTATTGGAACAGTGACGGTGCGTTGAACTTCGTTCGTATTTGCAACCCTTGTTGATGTGCTTGTAGTGGGAAACAAAAGCTAGTCTTGTCGATACTTTATATGGTAGGCCTTGTTTTTACTTTTATTTTTTTCTCTCAATTAAAGAATATATTTAGTTCGGTTTTTGTTTAATAAACATATAATATTTTAATTCAAACTCTATAATATGTCTTTTAAATCAACACATCTTATTTTGTAGCATCTTTGATATTATATACACTAAAACATCACATTTAATGATTCAAGTAAAACTGAAAACAAATTCCTAAACTTAAATTTGTATTAGAGAATACTACGTCGAAAATGAAGTCTGAAATACGTTGCTTTGTCAAAACAATATATCAATATAATACTTTTTTTTTAAACTTCAGATCTAATTTATATGTTTGATCGTTGTACTTTTTCTATATATTTTAATCGTTATATATAAAAATTAAGTAAATGTTATATCTCTGAATTAGAAATTATTGGCCAACGTAAGTGTTTCCAAAGCATGGTTTGTGTAAGGGTTGATTGCCTCCTTTTGGTGGTACCATTCTTTTGATGTATTCAAAGCTTTGAAAGGTGTAACATCGTATATATCAAATGTAAGGACTTTTAGAAAGATTCCATCATCCCTTTTTCCATAAATAAAAGATTTAGACGCATGTCATTCAACATATAATCTATGTCATTATATTTAAATTAATTCAAAAAATCAATCGGTTTAGAGCAAAATTAAAACATGAATTCCCAAAGGTTAAACTTTGAATTATGAGCGATTAAACAAATTAACAAACATGATTTATTGGAAAATATTTTTGTAAAAGGAAATTATAAGTTTTGCTCATACGGGGCGCACACACACACACACCCAAATATATATATATATATATATATATATGGGGTGTGTTTAAATAAAAACTCAAATTCAATTGTGAAAATGAGGACAAGTTACAACCATTGATCAAGATTTGGAAAATAATCAATGGTTAAAACTTAATGAAATCAATTGAGAAGTGATTAGGGACAAATATGGAATTTTGAATCAGCGTCTACCATCTTTGACTTTTTATTTTCTTTTTTAATTAAAAAACTTTTACCCCATTAAAGTTTAAAATAAATTATCTAAAAAATTACTAATATTTTAATCAAACAAATTCATCAATAAACGAGAATTTCGTGCTCTTCGATATGATATCCATCTCGATATAGTTTTTTCTTCATTTTAACCGTTTTTACGTGAAATGCTATGTATGTGTTATATTCAGTATGAATATGTATGCACGTTTCCTGCTGTCCATATTTAATATGAATAACACAGGGGAACGTTCATTCACTATTCATGACGAATAACACAGTATTCAAAATGAATAATACAACATTCAGGATGAATAATACACGAATGACCCGTGAAGGTGTGAACACACGACACACTCTCTTTTGTTTTCCGATTCACAACCGAGACTTGGTTTTATTCTTTATGAATATGTATGCACATCTCCAGGTGTCCACATTCAGTATGAATAACAAAGGTGAACGTTCATACACTATTCATGATGGATGAATAATACAATATTCAGGATTAATAATACAATATTCAGTATAAATAATACAGTATTCAGTATGAATAATACATCATTCAGGATGAATAATACACGAATTCATGAATCGTGTATTATTCACACTGAATGATGTATTATTCATACTGAATACTGTATTATTCATGAAGAATAATACATGAGTGACCCGTGAAGGCGTGGAGACGTGACGCACTCTCTTTCGTTTCTTGGTTCACAGTCGAAACTCGATAGGCTCCCGATTCATCTTGATGGGTGTTGGGTTACGGTAATGAAGAACACGATGCCTTAGGACGTTGAAGAAAGTTGTAGAAGGTGATGTCGAGTTACGGACTTACGGTGTCGAGATGTTGGAAACACTTGAACGTACATAAATATTCATAATGAATATAACACATATATGACATTTCACGTAAAAACGTATAAAACAACTAAAAAAACTATATTGAGATGGATGTCATATCGAAGAGCATGGAATTCTCGTTTTTTTGATGTAATTTGTTTGATTAAAATATTAGTAATTTTTAAGATAATTTATTTTAAACTTTAAGGGGGGTAAAAGTTTTTAATTAAAAAAGAAAATAAAAAGTAAAATATGGTAAGCGTGGGTTTAAATTATCTTCCTTTTTTACCCCTAATCACCTTAATTAATAATTTCAATTAAAAATTCTATTTAATATGAGTCATTGGATCAATTGTAATAACCGTGTTCCGTCTGGGATTAAAGATGTATTTTTGGGTGAAAAGTGTGAAACCTAAAAGTTGAGGGTCTGATCTGTAAATTGGATGGAAAGTATCTAAACTCTTAAATTGGGCTCAAAACCCTAAGAAGCTATTCTTGGTGTGTGTGTGTGTCGGCTTAGAGAGAGAAGGGAATGAAATTTGTTCAGTTGCATTTGGAGAGAAGGAATCGCCAATCTGCAAGTGGAAGAAGAGCTCCTCATCAAGGAATTTCAGGTAATCTCCGCTTTCTATGCTGGCAATTGATTTTTCCATTTGCTGCAGTAAGATTGATCGGATTGTTGAGAGTTTTTGCTTAATAGTTGAAAAGGGTGTTTTAAAAAGAGATTAATCAATCTTAAAAGAGGATCAATGGAGTAGAATCATCACTTTGTGGGGTAAGGGTCTTAGTAATCGTTGAAATGGGTTAATCACTGGCCTTGATATTATTTTGTATCGCATCGCCTAATCTGTTTACGAAATTCTGGAATAGGAACTCGATGGATCCGGAATCCATAAAGGATCCGGAAGTGGTGTGGGGCATAAGAGATCCGGAATTCTAATTTGGATCCGGAATTGTTTTTATATGATCCGGAATTTAAATTCAATGGGCCCGATCCGGAATTAATTTATGTTCTCAGATCCGGAAGTTGATATGGCTGTGGACCCGGAATTGGGTTTAAATAGAAATGGATTTCCAGAAATTTATTCCAGTTGGGCCGCATAGTGCAAGACCCGAAATATATTTAAACAAGTTCCGGTAGTGGACCTTTCTTGTTGGACCCGGAATTGATTTAAACAAAGTACAGGAATTGGGTTGCATCTTAAATCCGGAAGTGGGCCTGTTTTGGTAGGAACCGGAAATTTGCTATCGAATCAAGGTCCAACAATGATTTTTAAGTGGGCTGTCGAACCAATATTAAATAAATGTAATCCTGGAGGTTTGTTTGGGCCGAAGTTTTAGAAATTCAGAATTTGTTTAGTGGACCGGATTTCATTTATTTCTTGGGCCGAAAAATTTAGAATTTGTTTATTGGATCCGGAATTTAATCATTTTTTAGACGGAGACTTAGCATCTAGTATCTTTTCGGCTGAGACTTTTCAAGATAATAAAATTTAGTAACACTAGTGTGTCTCACCTGGTATGTGTGTGAGTTTAAATTGTAGGTTCGAGTAGAGATGATCGGTGCGAGTAAGAATTCTAAGCTGAACTCCATGTGAGTCTTTCTGAACCTAAATTTTATACAAGTGTGGTCGATGATTATTATCTAACTGTGTGTTTTCAACTGCTTTTGTTACAAAGCGAAGAGTAAGTGTGTGGCATGGTTATTATCTAACTGTGTGCTTTTCAACTGCTTTTTATTTTACAGCAAAGAGTAATGTGTGGTAGAATGTGTGACATAAATGTGTGTGAACATGCTCTGGCTTTGGTGTGAAATAGGGGGTGTGTCCCATAATAGTATATATGAATTTTTTCATATATGGGCGGTGTGTGCCCTATTGTGCTGTCACGGATTGTGTGACTATAGCGAGTGTGCTCTATTGCGCTGTCGCGGTGTATGTGACTCTAGCATGTGCCAGTAGCATGTGTCACTGTGTGCATATCATTTTAAGTGTGGATGTTATGATTGTGTAAATTCTTTTCATAACTATTTTATAAAATTATGATGCTTTATGGTGTGACCTGGTGTGGAGGGAACTCACTAGACCTCATGGTCTAACACTCGCTTTTCAAAACTAAAACCTTTTCATGTAAGCAGGTAGTCGAAAGCTTGCTTAGAAGTTTGGCAAGACGTGAGGCAAAGGTTGCATATAGAAGGATTAGAAGGCTTTCCTTTTATTTTGTAGATATGATCTCAGCTGTAGTTAGGGTTATTTCCTCAAACCCAGTTTGTAATCTAGATAGTGTGATCACGTTGAGCCATTTTTGGCGTTGTAAATTAAAGAAGTGGCTTTTAGTATGTTGGTTTGGTGTGGGTTGTTACAGTTGGTATCAGAGCACTAGTTTAAGGGATTTAGGTGACCGGATGGGCCTAAACTTAAACTGTGGAGTAGGAGGACACAACTGAGATATAGGAAGCCTCTTGGGAAGACCGTAATCATCGAGAATTTAGGATGATGGTGGTGTGGACTTTCATGTAAGGTAAATTCAAATCACATTTGGCCAATGTCATTATGAATTTACAAGTGCATGGGTGTGCTTGATCACTGTTGTTCTGATAGTCAATGGAGGTGTTAGGGTGTGGAAAGTGGTGGTTAGTGTGTGGAGAGTAACGGCAGTGTGTGGAGTGTGGTGGATAGTGTGTGGAGAGTAATGGTAATGCGTGGAGTTCTAACCTTGTCGTGATGACATCGGTTTAGTGTGTTATGCAAAATTATTCATGGTGCGTTTGATGACACTATCTAGAAGGGTGTTGATTGAATGTGTGGGACGAGTGTCCGTATGAAGTAAAATCTTTAGGATTCTTCAAGGAATAGTTGGTTGGAGGTGAGCTCCTAATCCCTGATGGATCTTCATTCCAGGAGTTCCCGACGTCGGTGGATTGAGATCCTGAGAGTTTTAACTCAATGATCAGTTAGTAGAGATGTGCTTTCTTACACTCTAGTCAGTGGAAGAGGGACAAGGGTGGTTGAGAAATGATAGACGTATGGATTGGTAACACTAATGTTGGTTAACCTATTTGGGGTCGAGGTGAAGCCGTTTTTTTTACAAATTAGTAGGCAGGTGGTAATTGTGAGGTTGGAACATCCAAGTGTGTGGGGAAGTACTGGTACCGATGATTGTTTCAAATATTAGGAAACTGATGGTTTGGTTGGAAGTAGGGTGTAGGCGTTGATTTGCTGTAATTGCAAACGGTTGACCTTGCTCGTGCGAATAGCCTTCAATGTAAAGCGAGTCATGCATTGAGTTTTCAAACAAGTTCATAAGTCCTTCATGTCAAAATGTGTGAGTGTGTGTGTGCCTTGTAAGTTTCTGGTTTTCAAAATGAGTTGGCGTGTGCCTGAAAGAAAAGATAAATTTATTTACGTGGTGTGATAAATTTCGAACTTTGAGAAATAGTGAAATATTTCACTTCTTTTACGAGTGAGTTAAACCTTGTTGTTAAAATCCTAACAATATTTGATCGCATAGTTTTATGGGTGAAAATGATACGAACACGTTGTTGACATATCAGCGAGTGTGAGAGTCGGTCTACTATCCCAGTGTGGGTGATTTTGCTGTATTTTAAAATGTTGCATGAACAGAGTTTTAGTGAATGCACTTTCAATTGATGGACAAGGTTGCGTGTGGACGATCCTTGAGATCGGTGTGCGTGTGGTTGTTCTTTATGGAGGTGTCGTGTCATGCATATCAAACATTGTTTTGTGCGATATTTCAAGTGTGTGAAACGATTTAAAACATTGTGTTGTCATGCATGAAGGCTATGAACTCGCTAGGTAGTAAGAGATATCGCGCTTAAGAATGTGTAAGTTCCGAGGGTGGATACTGCGGTGGAAACGTCGATGGTCGATTCGTGACCTTGGTGTTACAGTTTAGGGAAGGCGGCGTCTAACTGTAGTCTCCACCTTTGGCTGTAAAAATGCTTGTGTGATGGTAGTCTTTACTCTTGTTTGGTAAGTTGATGTGTGGCTGTCGACGGGGGGTGTGTCCCGGGTGATTCGCTGTAGGCAAGATACTTCGAAAGGTAGCGTTGTAGTATGTGGATGAAACGGTATCAGGGTGGAGCCGGAGTTGAGGTTGACTTGTATTTAGGCTGATTGTCAGGCATTGATGTTGAAGTCAACGACGAGCGTTGAGTTCGTTGTCGAGAGATTCGAAAATTTGAAAGGCTAGCCCTGGTGTGATTATTTTGTCGGGTGTGTGCACGAAGATAAGAGGTCGGTTTGGGAAAGGTGTGTATCTAGCAAGAGGGTGGACCGCCTTTTTGTAAGTACCCTGAAGGTGGAGAATTGATAGTTGGATACGTGATTCTTCCTATGTGGTTGATATGTCGTTTACGAATGAAGTAGTTAGCACGACTCATATGGGACACGTGGACTATGTTGTTTTGCTAGGGAGCGTCTTATCGTTTGATTTATTTGAGCGTGTCTCAAGTGGAACCGAAGTGTCGGTTAGGATTAAAGACTCGATCGAGTGAAGTAGACGGTTACAATTTGTGGTTCATCTAGTTTGAAGAAAAGCAAAGTTGTGAGTTTTCTAAATCAAAGCTTGATGGTACTTGTTTGTCTACTTGTACATACGCACTTATTATTGTGTGATTGCATATGGTTTATTTATGCATAAATCTCAGGTTGTTGGTATGATATACGTGGGGGGTGTGTCCCATATGGATTATTCGAATGGACTTGGTCTGTTCCCAAGGGCGGGTGTGTACCCTAGATCAGGTCGCAAGTGTGTAGTTACCAGACTGGAATTCTAGTATGCATGTGTGGATGTTGATTTGCAAGACTAAGTATTGCATAATGTTTTCGCAATCTCGTTCAACTTTATGCTGTGAAGAAAGCATGACCTAGTATGAGTACAAATGATCGTAAGGATTGAACCTCTAGGGTGTGGGGGTTGTGTGGATAACTTGGTGGTAACTTATATTAAGTGAGCATGCAAATCATGGTGGTAATGAGTTGCTGTGAGGTTAAGTGGTGGACTATCGTGGTTATGGGATGAGCGTAGGTGGAGACCTTTGCTCGGGATTTACTTATAAGTGGTCCAGATGTGACAAAATTATGTGTGGTGGTGCATGGATGTCTAAGCGGCGTGTGGTATTGTTATCCGAGAATAAAAGAATGGAGTGGCAGTTGGTGGCTAGCTAAGAAGGAAATTGTGTGCTCTTGGACTGGTTAGTTTATGATGTTTTGTAGTAGATACGAAATCTTTGGGAATGTTGAGCTAATCCTTATATGTAGAGGAAATGCGAAGGAGTGGGTTAGTGTCGTTTGAGAAATGAGAAGTGTGTGGTCGCTTTGAGCATTGAGTGTGATTTCGAATTAACTTGGTTGAAACTTCTCGTATGAGGTGTGGTGAAACAGTTGGTTAGGTATAGTAAGCGTTGAAATGGTGGGTATAGAGTGGTCAATGTCGGATGAGGAATGTTCCATACTAGCCTGAGGTAATTGGGACGATAGGTTGGAATAAGTGAGTAAACGGAAGTAGGAAGTGTGGCAAGTGGCTCGGAAAGTGAGAAGTAATGTTTCAGAACGTCCCCTTCGGGTGCATGAACTCCTAGTGGGAGTGTGAGAATAAGGAGTGGTGTGTATATGATTGGTTTAAACGTTGAGGAAAGCTATCTTGTGTGATTGGTCAAGGGTGTGCACCTTCTAGTGAGCCATTCTTTGGAAACGTGTTTTATATTTGAGAAGGAAGTGGAAGAAGTAGTCGAATGTAGTGTTCAGGGTGAAGGACCATTGGATTTGACTTGGTAGTAGTGTGGGAGTGACGTTGTGGTAAGCGTGTAAATCGATCGTAATCAATGGGTTGTGGTCAGCCTTATTATGTGAGAAAGTGATTAGACGTATTTTGTGTGGGGGAACGTGATTGTAGAATTGTGTGTAATCAGTAGGCGAATTGAGCGTTGTTATTTTATTAAAGGATTCATGTTGTCGTGACGATAACTTCGGTAGAATCCATTCTTTTAAGAAGGTGGAATTGTGTGTGAAACCCTTAAATTGACGCGTTTTAAAACTGTGAGTCTAGATGTGTGGATGATATTGGTACAGTTGGCCTGAGGCGTTTATTTATATGTTACGCGAACTTTCTGGGGTAAGAGTGGTAATTAACCGAAAGTGTGATGATTCGTTGGTATACGCCCTATCATTGAAGGGTTATGCATAGTGTGGGCGATAAAATTCTTAGAGGAGTTAAGCGTGGATCGAGACCGCCACAGGGTATGTGAGCAGAAGGAAGGGATTGATCGAATTCTATGTGGGTTACAATGTGATGCTTATTGTTCGTTGTAGAAAGACGTGTGCGTTGGAAAGAAAGGAGAACTAAGACCCAGTTATGACGGGTCGTTAGCCATCACCGAGCGTGTAGGTGAGGTGACGTTTAAGATGAGGTTGCCGAGGGACTTCGGGGAGTTCATTCGACATTTCCCATGTCGAATCTTGGGAAGTGTTGTCCAATGAAGGCATAGTCGTATTGTTCGAAGATGGAATTTCGGGGACATAATTCTTTTGAGGGGAGGATGATGTAATAACCGTGTTCCGTCTGGGATTAAAGATGTATTTTTGGGTGAAAAGTGTGAAACCTAAAAGTTGAGGGTCTGATTTGTAAATTGGATGGAAAGTATCTAAACTCTTAAATTGGGCTCAAAACCCTAAGAAGCTATTCTTGGTGTTTGTGTGTCGGCTTAGAGAGAGCAGGGAATGAAATTTGTTCAGTTGCATTTGGAGAGAAGGTATCGCCAATCTGCAAGTGGAAGAAGAGCTCATCATCAAGGAATTTCAGGTAATCTCCGCTTTCTATGCTGGCAATTGATTTTTCCATTTGCTGCAGTAAGATTGATCGGATTGTTGAGAGTTTTTGCTTAATAGTTGAAAAGGGTGTTTTAAAAAGAGATTAATCAATCTTAAAAGAGGATCAATAGAGTAGAATCATCACTTTGTGGGGTAAGGGACTTAGTAATCGTTGAAATGGGTTAATCACTGACCCTGATATTATTTTGTATCGCATCGCCTAATCTGTTTACGAAATTCCGGAATAGGAACTCGATGGATCCGGAATCCATAAAGGACCCGGAAGTGGTGTGAGGCATAAGAGATCCGGAATTCTAATTTGGATCCGGAATTGTTTTTATATGATCCGGAATTTAAATTCAATGGGCCTGATCCGGAATTAATTTATGTTCTCAGATTTGGAAGTTGATATGGCTGTGGACCCGGAATTGGGTTTAAATAGAAATGGATTTCCGAAAATTTATTCCAATTGGGCTGTATAGTGCAATATCCGGAATATATTTAAACAAGGTTCCGGTAGCGGACCTTGCTTGTTGGACCCGAAATCGATTTAAACAAAGTCCCAGAATTGGGTTGCATCTTAAATCCGGAAGTGGGCCTGTTTTGGTAGGAACCGGAAATTTGCTATCGAATCAAGGTCCGACAATGAATTTTAAGTGGGCTGTGGACCCATTATTAAATAAATGTAACCATGGAGGTTTGTTTGGGCCGAAGTTTTAGAAATTCCGAATTTGTTTAGTGGACCGGATTTCATTTATTTCTTGGGCCGAGAAATTTAGAATTTGTTTATTGAATCCGGAATTTAATCATTTTTGAGACCGAGACTTAGGATCCAGTATCTTTTCGGCTGAGACTTTTCAAGATAATAAAATTTAGTAAAACTAGTGTGTCTCACCTGGTATGTGTGTGGGTTTAAATTGTAGGTGCGAGTAGAGATGATCGGCGCGAGTAAGAATTCTAAGCAGGACTCCAGGTGAGTCTTTCTGAACCTAAATTTTATACAAGTGTGGTCGACGATTATTATCTAACTGTGTGTTTTTCAACTGCTTTTATTACAAACCGAAGAGTAAGTGTGTGGCATGCTTATTATCTAACTATGTGCTTTTCAACTGCTTTTTATTTTAAAGCAAAGAGTAAATGTGTGGCAGAATGTGTGATATAAATGTGTGTGAACATGCTCTGGCTTTGGTGTGAAATGGGGGGTGTCCCATAATAGTATATATGAATTTGTTTCATATAAGGGCGGTGTGTGCCCTATTGCGATGTCAAGGTGTGTGTGACTATAGCGAGTGTTCTCTATTGCGCTGTCTCGGTGTGTGTGACTATAGCGTGTGCCAGTAGCATGTGTCACTGTGTGCATATCATTTTAAGTGTGGATGTTATGATTGTATAAATTCTTTTCATAACTATTTTATAAAATTATGATGCTTTATGATGTGACCTGGTGTGGAGGGAACTCACAAGACCTCATTGTCTAACCCTCGCTTTTCAAAACTAAAACCTTTTCAGGTAAGCAGGTAGTCGAAAGCTTGCTTAGAACTTTGGCAAGGCGTGAGACGGAGGTTGCATATAGAAGGATTAGAAGGATTTTTTTTATTTTGTAGATATGATCTCAGCTGTAGTTAGGGTTATTTCCGCAAACCCAGTTTGTAATCTAGATAGTGTGATCACGTTGAGCCATTTTTGGCGTTGTAAATTAAAGAAGTGGCTTTTAGCATGTTCGTTTGGTGTGGGTTGTTACATCAATAGAGATGGAAGATCCAAGATTCGTCCTCACGTTCACAATTGAATTTGAGTTTTCATTTGAACTTCCTCATATATATAGCCTTAGGTTCAAATGAGAAGTGCTAAATATTTGGGAAGTAGAAAAGTAATTTTTGCCATTTATTCGGTCAAGATCGGTTAAAATTGGTCAAATGTTGCGGCTTTGACTGGTCAAAAGTTGCGGCTGTTCCAAAAATAGAAGGGCAATTTCGTAACTTTTACAAAAAACACGGGACGATTTCATATATGAATCTGTGGGATTCACATATGAACTATACGTTCATATATGAACCTTTGTAATTCACAAATGAACTCTTTATAACTAATTCATAGATGAATCTTGTGATTCATATATGAACCTTTGTGTTTCATATATGAAACTATTAACTGTAGGTTCATATATGAAACTAATTAACTGATTCATATATGAACCTTTGTGTTCATATATAAACTTTGTGATTCATATATGAATTTTTTTAACTAATTCTCATATGAACAAATTAACTGATTCATATATTAATCACAAAGGTTCATATATGAATTAGTTAAAAAGAGTTTATATGTGAATTACAAAGGTTCATATATGAACACAAAGGTTTATATATGAATCACACAAATTCATATATGAACTCGTCCCGCGTATTTTTTACGAAACTACCCCTCTATCTTGTGCATACCACGCGAGGAATTATCCGCTGCTTCTCGGTCAAAGCCATCGATCTTGACCGAATGAATGGCTAAGATCACTTCTTTATTTCTCAAATATTTAGCACTTCTCATTTGAACCTCTCCATATATATATATATATATGGAAAAGATCCAGGGAGAACCGTGAAAAATAAAAGAACCGGAGAACCAAGAAAAAACGGATGAAAATGTATATCAAAATGAATGTCAAATTAAAGATAATAATGTGATCATTTTTTTGGTGTAGTTTGTTTCACTCCAATTTTTGTTGTTTTCGTTGATTTTTAATTTTAAAAATTAGGAGGAAATGGTTTTACTTTTTGACAAAAATGGTTATAACCTCCATTTTAATCTCATCCATTGGATCATCCCAATCTAATGGTTTAGCTGAGTTCTTCGGTTCTTTTATTTTTTAGGGTTCTCTCCTGATCTCATCCGTATATATATATATATATATATATATATATATATATATATATATATATATATATATATATATATAGAGAGAGAGAGAGAGACTCCGTAAAATGCAAACCTTACATTTGTTGCACACCTTACAAACAACAGTTATGCATATATATATATATATATATAACACCCTCGAATTTGGAAAGAGAAACTAAATAAAGTTTTCAATAAGACATCCAAAAGAATAGAATTTCTTCTTATAAGCCAACACGAGAAATACCTCAAATTAAAATCTATGATTAACCTCAAACAATTTATAACCCAAGTCTTATTACAATGACTAAATTCACATCGGGTGTTACTTAACTCAAGTACAAATTGCTATTCCCAAAAATAAATGCGGAAGACTTCATTTAACCAATTCACTTCTCGAGCACACTACTAGCACTCGACCCTTCGCGATATCACTAGAACTACTCCCAACCTAAACCTGTTGCACATACCGACAAATAAAAAGGTTAGCCTAACGCATAGTGAGTTCAAGAGTTTACAACATGATTTAAATAATTTGTTGAATGAAAGATTGCAACTAAAATCATGATTTCCAAAAGAGTTTAGAATAAGGATGTAAATGACTCATTTTCCAACGTACACGAAATCTATGAGGAAAGTTCCCAAAATGTATTTAGCGTTTTCCAAATGAATTCCAATCCCAACTCACACAAACATGAATAAATCTATATTACGCAAAACCTTTAAATACGGATGATGACATAATACTCAACCCATAAATCAATGAAGACCAATCTATATAAGTTTAATACATCACCGAAAACAAGGTACGAAACCCAACACTCACACGAGCATAAAATAGTATGAAATTCAAATACCATAAATATGGAAGTGACATGCTTCATTCAAACTTTAATATACGTGGAGGGAATTCCAATATTAAAGTCGTCAATTGCAGTCAATCGCGCAAGACCAACGATAATAAAGCAAGGACATTATAATATCCAAAATATTGTTGGCCTGCAACGGGGGAGACCCGTATCCATTGAGAGTGGAGGAACACAAAAGTATGCCACTCATACAACGTTAATCGTATGACACTTCACGACATGAAAGCCTAAGTGTCCCTACGACTCCTTTCAAGACACACCCAAGGAGACAGCTGACTTTAGCCGACATGGCGAAGGTCATAAACGCCCATCAACCATGATAGCACAACCGGACTCGGCCCTCCTAGTGTACCCTTGAAAAGTAAAGGTCATAAAACATGGGGCCCGGTCAAATCCCGCAACACCCAGTAGACCATAAAATAAAGACTGACTTCATAGGAATGACTTAAGCACCCAAGCATGTAATTATCAATAATATGCAATAGGATGCAATAAATTGCAATTGATGAAAACCATAAATAGAACTCCACATTGAGCTGTCAAAGTCGGACAAGATGTCCCCAAAGACTTCTTTAAAGTCAAAACTGAGCAAAATGCTCAAAACCCATTAGACCAATAAATAACGGTCCTCAAAATATATAATATGCATTTAAACATCGCTTAGGTAAACGTATACCACAAAATCATCATTAAACCAAAACTCGTCACGGGTTAGAACAAAAGGTTTCCCAAATGGACTCATACTCTTATAATTTTCAAAATGACTCATGACACGAAAATGTGCACTTTCCCAAATGGTTTATAAAATCAATTACACCATCATGCTTAAACCATTTAATAAACTCCATTTGATCAATAAGTCATTTAAGGACATATTTATGATTTCTACACATCAAAATATCCAAAAATCCCAAATATAGGTGTTTTACAAAGTTTATAAAGCTTAACACTTCAAAAGGTCAAACTCACCAAATAACTCAACAATTGATAATTTTAAGTAAAACACATAAATACCTGGAAAATAACATTTTTGGCATGTACAACGTTTTCACAAATCAACTTGAACTCACCTTGCTAGATTTAGGATAAATCTAGATTTCCCCCAACTTGAGCTCCTTTGGAGAAATTCGAATCTTCAAGCCAAAACTTCCAAAACCTAGATCTACAAGTTTCCAACCATAAATAATCATCCCCAAACACTTAGATACGTTTCCCCAACATAAAACATCCAAAACCACCAAAATACCAAAACCCTAATTTCTTAGATGGAGAAAAGTGAGAAGCTTACCTCAAACACCATCAAATACTCTTGGATCATCCAATAGACTTCAATACTCTTTCTAGATACTTGAAGAGCTCCCAAAAACGAAACCATAGCAACTTGAATCAGTAAAATCGGAGTTGTGGTGAGAAAGTTATGAAGAAGTGAAGATTAAGCGTTGAGAAATCGCGACTTTAAGCTCCAGACCACTCCCGCGGTTTGTCCCGCGACTTGAAGTCACGTGGAATGTCGCGTGGATCACCAAACAGAAGGTTACGTAGCTTGGGCCGTGGCCCAAAGTCGTGCATCAGCCCGCGCGGCCCCTTTTTGAACGGATACTGTTTTGGCCGAAACTTCTTCGTTTTAGCTCCATTTTAGCTCCGGAAAGAACCGTTGGACCCGTATTCAAATTCCCCATCCAACAAGACCATAAAATCTTGGATTTAATCCAAAATCCTATTTTTCATATTTATCTTAGAAGATCGATTTCTACACTATACTTATTTGAAAATTACGGGTGTTACAATATATATATAGGGTGGAGTTATTTTGTTAACAAAAAAATGTACTAACTTTATTAACCAATTTTAGCCATTGATCTAAAAATCGAGTGGTTAAGTTGAAATGGGGGTAAACCATTTATTACACTATGGGTCCATTCATAAAAAATTAAAGGACAAAGGTGTTCACGGTTATTTTTGTAAAACCAAATGCGATAGTTTTAAAACCATTTAAATTGGAATTACAAAATTAATATTTAATGGGGAATTACAAAATTGATATAGGTTTTCTTAATTTTTTTCTCCCCAAAATATCTAGGTGTTTTGAGTTTGTTCTGATTCATTAAAGTTCGTTGCATCGAAGATGGATTTTCGTCGTGATCAAAGCATGAACAAGCATGAAACATATTTTTTGGTTCATACTTTATGTTCATATTTGTTCTTTTTTTGTTCATATTTGTTTTTTTATAGTTGATACAAAACCATGACTTGTGTAGTTTTAGATTTAGTCCACAAATTTTATTAGGGGGTGAACATTCATAAACCAATCATGCATTTTTCAGAGAGTGACACGTGTGGTGAACAATAGTGGTAGGGGGAACATTCATGAACTAATATCTAATAAAGAGTACGTGAACATTTGTGTGTTTTAACGTGCATGAACCAAAACACAACAATCAGAACTAATTCCGTAGATAAAGACTACGTTTTTAATGTTCGTAAATGTGCACAATCTATAAATATCAAATCTACTCCACAAAACAACTATTCTATCAAAAATACTGACCGATCAAGACCTGTTTATTCGGTTTGGATATTTCGTTGTTGCTGGTACCACCGTTTTCCGTCGCCGCTTCGTCATTGGTGTTGAGTTTTGTTTCATCGACTAATCCCGACGACGTATTTCCGAATGTCGAACCATTATTCACACCGGCTCCTCCATCTTTAAACTCCAACCTTGCGGAATTATAAGAATAGTTCAACAAATCGAGAGGAATGTGGCCTTGATCACGAAGAAAATCCATCTTCGATGCAACAAACTTTGATGAACGCGAACAAACTCTAAACACCAAGATATTTTGAAAAAAAAAAAAACCTATATCAATTTTGTAACTCCCCATTAATTGTTAGTTTTGTAATTCCAATTTAAAACTCTAAAAAAAATAACCTATTTATAAAATACCAAATTTAACCTTGGACCATCATCAATATGTTGAACCAAACCAACTTAAAAGGTGAAATCCTATTGGTTGAAATGGGTTAACAAAGTTAACACCCTTTGGGAGGTTAACAATATAACCTTCCTCTCTCTCTCTCTCTCTCTCTATATATATATATATATATATATATATATATATATGGGTGGTTTATTTTGAAACCATTAAAAAATATTGCAACCCTTGCAAACCATGATCTCACCACTAGTTATATTATGAATGGTCTAGATTAGTTCCTACATATTTAACATTAAAATTGAATTTATCTCTATTATGTTTCCATAAATAAGGCGACAAAGGGTAAATTGGTCAATTGCATATTTTCTGAAAATCGGATAATGATGGTAAGTAAGATTCATCAGAATCAAAATCCCAAAAAACACTCCATTTTCTCGATTCAGTTTTCGATTGCATTCGTATATGTATACGATAACCATTCTTGCAACCCTAAAAATTCAAAAATGGGAGACAGGTTTCAAGGTTTGTTTTACAGTATAATTAGTGGGAACTTTTTTAAAACATTATAAAATCCAGATTTCTTTGCTAACTAGGTTTGTGTTGTTATAATCGATTGCTTAAACAGGAAGAAGAGGAAAAAGTGAAAGAATCATGAAGAAATACTCTTTCTCACGATTCAAAAACTCTGTCACAGACCCAATTCTTCTGGATTTCGATGATTCTATAGAAAAACTGCCATTTCCTATGGATTTTGAACAAGCAGATCAAACTCAGATGCATGCCCACGAAAATATGGTGATTGACGAAATCGTTCCCAACGACGCTCATTCAGTTCAACGAGATATAATGAGTAACACGCATACAACATCTGATGAAGGTATGTAAATACGAACGCTATTGTGTGTGTGGGTTGGAAAACATTTTGGTGGTTTTATCGTTCTTCTAAAATTTGTATTTTATTTTTAGGTTTTCGTTTTATTTTTTGGGGTTTTGCCAAAAAAATGCGATTAGACTGGTGATTTTAATGAATCGAGTTTTTAATTTTAATTATTATCGCAAAATTAATAAACAGAACATTTTTATTTAGAAATTCTTTGGAAGCAGAACACGAAATAAGCAATGACTGAGTTGCTGAATTTTGTTGTACCAACTCCAGATACGGGTTATACACGAAATGTTTTTAGGTCCGTCAAACAACTATTATAGCATTCATGATTATAAGAATGGGGAATATTGATACATGTTTTGATTTAGCAATCATGAGAGTAAATGAACGGGAGAAATTAGGTGCAAGCAAAACAAGGGGGGCCCAAAACCAATGATACCCTGTTTGTTTTAGAGTACAACTATCATATTGTCTCATAAAAACAAAACTGAATACACTGTAACATCCCGGTTTCCATATATACAAATAACATACATTTCACAACATAATTTCATCAAAAAGATACATCATATTTCATATTCGGTCCCATAGTCTTACTAAACATAATAAGTAATTCAGTACAAACTTTTTGACTAAATAATTTACATTATGACTAATAACAAAGCCATAAGTACAAAAACACTTCATGATCCTCATAACACAAGTCTTCCCAAAAGCTAAGCAACGACTATCCTTCTTATTTGCCCTTACTTGATCCACGACCTGGAATACATATTTTTAAAACAAAATGAGGGTTAGACCTAGCGGTCTAAGTGAGAAAATCCCTGTCATTTCACAATCATTATAAAACCCATTTATATAAAATCCTTTATATAAACACACATATATCACACGTAATTAAATACCAATCAAGACTCGTGCACTGTGTTCAACTCATCCTCTTTCTCATTCTCATTTCTCATAGCCATGTTAGTTGGTTGCGAGCCAACTAATCCACTGTACAACAACTACAGCTAACACCGATGTACAACAACTACAGCAACACCGCTGTACAACAACTACAACAACACCGCCGACTATAGTTTCGGCTAACGTATACTCGTGTAATGTAATGCACATATAAATACAATATATATCTCAATATATCATATTGTCATTTATGAACACCTAATCACATTATCTATCACCTTTTCAATCTACACGTATATGTATTCCAGTTTAAAAACATTTTTGAAGTAAACTCACCTGTTTGACTTATCAAAACGTTCCCCAAGCCTTTTCTCAAATAATTCAGCTTCACTTCAAATTCACAGTATCTGTACAAATCAAATACATATACTTCTTTACCACAAGCACACACATAAAGCTTACTTTATAGTTTAAGAACTTAAAGTAACTTAATTCCTCAAACATCTCCCCCAAACCCGAACTTAAGTCGAGTCTATAATATTTTCCATTCCCTTATTCATCAACTAATCATAGTTCAATAATATACATTGTTATCAGACCCCTAACAGTGTTAGAAATCTCAGAATTGACTAACAACTTAAGTATCCGGACACAACAGAGTTTTCCGGACGACACCAATAATCCGGACAGCATGCCGTTTCCGGACAGTATAAGTAATCCGGACACCATCCGGAAACCTAAGTAATCCGAACGCTATCCGGTATCATACTTCATCCAGACAATCAAGAAAAAGAGAACTTACCCGGATAAAACACCGTCCGGACACTACTAACAAAACTACCCGGACACATTCAATTTGTGTCCGGAAACTGCTGCTGTTCATCCCTATTTTCACCCAGAATTCAACTAAGGTTTATACCAGTTCGATTTTGTTGATTCCAAATCAATAGAAACAATCTACTAACCATTATGAACATAAAACATAACAGAAACATACCTTAATTTTACTTCCAAGTACTCCAATTTGAAGCCCTAACCCTTTCTTCCTTTTTCTTCTTTTGCTCTCCAAAACACACACACTTCACACACTGAATTTTCTGGTTTAAATGAAAATATCTGATTTCTTTTAGATAATATCCCACTAATTTTACCCTTTCAGCCCTCCACCTCTTCACTAATGACCAAAAGTCCCTTAACTTACAATTTAACCAACTTTTACCCTAAACATACTTATTATAAAGTTAACAATTCTTAACAAAAGGGTTTTTAACTAACGAACTTACCCGGGGGTATTACATCATCTCCCCCTCAAAAGAATTCCGTATCGGAATTCGGTTAAGCAAAAAGGTGAGAGTATTTGGTTCTCATTTCGGATTCCGATTCCCAAGTAGCATCCTGCCCTCTATGATGTCTCCACTGAACTTTCACTTGTCTGATCTCTTTATTCCTCAACACTTTAACTTCGTGGTCAACTATGGCTTCCGGTTCCTCCACATAATTTAGCTTTTCATCCACTTGTATATCTGGTAGAGAGACGGCCTGATCTGGCGTAACCAAACACTTCCGAAAATTTGAAACATGAAACGCGTTATGAATCCTGCTTAACTCTGGCAGAAGATCCAACCTGTATGCTACTTCACCGATCCTCTCCATAATTGCAAACGGCCCGATGTACCTTGGACTAAATTTACCTTGCTTTCCAAATCGAATGACTCCTTTCCAAGGTGAGACTTTTAACATCACAAAATCCCCAACTTGATATTCTAGCGGTTTCCGGCGTCGATCTGCGTAGCTTTTCTGTCTGTCTTGAGCCACTTTTAATCTTTCCCGAATCTGAGTAACCTTATCCGCGGTCAACTGAACTATATCTGGCCCCGCTAATTGTTTCTCTCCCACTTCATTCCAACACAGAGGCGTTCGACATTTTCTACCATACAATACTTCAAACGGTGCCGCTTGAATGCTGTAATGATAACTGTTGTTGTAGGCAAATTCAATCAACGGTAAATGCTTATCCCATGATCCCCCAAAGTCAACAATACAAGCCCGAAGCATATCTTCTAAGGTCTGAATCGTTCGTTCACTCTGACCGTCAGTTTGAGGATGATATGCTGTACTTAGTTTTATCTGCGTCCCCATTTCCTTCTGAAAACTTCTCCAGAATCTTGAAGTAAAACGACTATCACATTCAGAAATGATCGAGATTGGAACTCCATGTCGAGTTGCTATTTCGTCAATGTACAACTTAGCTAATCGCTCCATCGAATCAGCTTCCTTTATTGGTAAGAAGTGAGCATACTTCGTCAATCTATCGACAATCACCCAAATAGCATCAAATCCCTTCGGGGTCCTTGGTAGCTTCGTGATGAAATCTGTCGTAATCTGATCCCATTTCCACATAGGTATTTCCAATCGTTGCAACTGACCAAACGGCTTTTGATGTTCAATCTTTACCTTCTTACACGTAGTACAACTTTCCACATGTTGAGCAATACTTCTTTTTATTCCCGGCTACCAATATAATTGTTTTAAATCTTTATACATCTTATTCGTACCTGGATGAATAGAGAAACGAGATTGATGAGCTCCTTGTAGTACACGATTACGTAACCCACCCAAACGAGGCACCCAAATTCTGTTTCCCATACACAATAACCCACGGTCATCTCTCACAAGCAATTCTGATATCCCCACTAACCGTTCTGACTTCAAATGTTCTTCCTGATAAGCTTCTATTTGACACTTCTGCAGTTCGTCAAAGATGTTGGGTAGGAGTTCAGTTCGTAGTGCAATGGGTTTTATTGTCCCGCTTCTTTCTTGACGACTCAGTGCATCAGCTACCACGTTTTCCTTTCCCTGATGATAAAGAATTTCACAGTCGTAATCATTCACCAGTTCTAGCCATCTTCTTCGCCTCATATTTAGCTCCTTCTGATCGAAGAGGTGTTGGAGACTCTTATGATCGGTATAAATTTGACATTTGGAACCATAAAGATAATGTCTCCAAATCTTCAATGCGAAGACAACTGCTGCAAGCTCTATGTCGTGCGTAGGATACTGTCTTTCATGATCTTTTAGTTGACGAGAAGCATAAGCAATAACCTTTCCACGCTGCATAAGTACACAACCCAATCCCAGTTTGGAAGCATCACTATAAACAACAAAGTCTTCGGAACCTTCAGGTAATGACAAAATCGGTTCACTACAAAGTTTCTCTTTCAATATCCGGAATGCTTCATCATGTTCTGCTTTACATTCGAACTTTAAATTCTTTCGGGTCAGCTTAGTCAAAGGCGTCGCGATACGAGAGAAGTCTTTTATAAACTTTTGATAATAGCCGGCTAAACCCAGAAAACTTCGTACTTCGGTTGGCGTTCTCGGCGGTTCCCACTTTTCAATCGCTTCCACTTTCATCGGATCAACTTGAATGCCTTTCTCAGAAACTACATGCCCCCAAAATTGAACTTCTCGTAGCCAAAATTCACATTTCGAAAATTTAGCATACAACTTTTCTTTCTTTAGTAACTCCAGAATCAGACGAAGATGTTGCGCGTGCTCTTCCTTGGATCGAGAATAGATAAGTATATCATCGATAAATACAATTACAAATTTATCGAGATACGGCTTACATACCCGATTCATTAAATCCATAAAAGCAGCTGGAGCGTTCGTCAATCCAAACGGCATCACTAAGAATTCATAATGACCATACCTTGTCCGAAAAGCAGTTTTCAGAACATCTTCTTCTTTCACCTTCAGCTGATGGTAACCAGACCTTAGATCAATCTTGGAGAAATAACAAGCTCCAACTAACTGATCGAAGAGGTCATCAATTCTGGGTAGCGGATACTTGTTCTTGATCGTGCGCTTATTCAGTTCCCGGTAGTCGATACACATTCTCATCGAACCATCCTTCTTTTTCACAAACAAAACTGGTGCACCCCACGGCGAAGAACTGGGCCTGATGAAGCCTTTATCAGATAGGTCTTGTAGTTGCGTCATCATTTCTTTCATCTCTGGTGGCGCTAAACGATACGGTGCACGAGCAATAGGAGCGGCTCCAGGAATGAGATCTATACCAAACTCTACTTATCTAACGGGTGGAAGACTATTCAAGTCTTCCGGGAATACTTCTGGAAATTCACTAACAATCGGAATATCTTCCAACTTATTCTTTTCTGGTTTAATATCTATCACATAAGCTAAGTAACTCTGGCAACCCTTATTAACACACTTACGGGCTTTTATCATAGATATAAGGCATGACTGATGATTGCTACGATCACCATAAATTACTACCGGTCCTGTTAGGGTAGAATTTATGTTGATTTTAAGTTCAAGGGTTTGAATTGTAATTGTTTAAAGTTAGTCCATAGTGAACGGGCCGTGGGTTTGTTAACCACGGGCCCGAGGTATATAATGTTGTATTAGCCTATAAAAATAGGTTAATCATCCTTTTAGCTTTCGAAACTCATTGTAATATTCTCTCTGAAAGCATAATACAGGGATGACCAGTTGAAATCATTCTCTTTCATTGTTTGATATTTTCGATTTCATTATTGTTGCACGGATATGGATTCTACAATTGGTATCAGAGCAGACAGACGGATTCGATTCAAAGTCTAATTCATTGATTTCTGGTTAGTTTGACTTTTCCACGTCTTACTTTTCTTGATTTTTCAAATATGTGATTCTGCGTAAATTGTTCAATTTTACTTGTTGGGTTGTGTTAGCATCATAATTATAAGTAATTCTGCAAATTTTCACACCCTAATTCGTTCGTTTGGTTGGTCAATTTAGCAAAATAAGTTCAAAAGTTTTTGATAGTGTTCTTAATCAAAAATCGAATTTTTATCATCAAAACGTGTTCTTGTTGCTCCAAAATCGATTGGATTAGTGTTGTTTTGTACTTGGTATTGTTTCTAACCTTTCAGGAACACATTAGAGTAACCCCAGTTGCGTTCTCGATCGATTTTAGCAAAACAGTCGCGGTGTCCGGATAAAACATCCGCGTTTTCCGGACAGATCAAGGTGTCCGGACGTTTGTGGTTCCATCCGGACTAGTTCAACTCTTCCGGACAAGTCCATCATCCGGGTAAGTCAGTCATCCGGGTAAGTTCTCCTTTAATCTCAATCTTTCCGGGTAATTTTGTTCCGGATAATTCAAAGTATCCGGAATTCATTTTATCCGGAAATCTTCGTTTACCCGGAATCTTCGTAGTATCCGGACACTTCAAAGTTTCCGGAAACTTCAAAGTACCCAGAAATCTCATTCTTTCCGGAATCTATTGCATCCGGTAAAATTTGTTTATCCTGTTGATTCTATCCGGTATCTTTAGTCCATCTGGTAACCTTGGTTATCCGGACAACTCAAGTTATCCGGACTCTCTTACCTATCCGGACAACTCTGCAATTTTGAACTGTTTTTCATAATTCTGGTCCGGACACTTCCAGATCAGATCACTTAGTTGGATTTCTTTCCAGTAAGCTAAGTTATTGTCTGACCACTCATAGAACCTGCGTTAGGACTCCACTCTTAGTGCCTTGCGTTAGGTTTTACACTTTGAATCAATCTACACGTCTGACGATCACTCCAGTGTAACTGAAGATGTCTCCTGCTGAAGAAGACATGAAAAGGCCGTGTCAGGTATGTGAACCTATCTTTTCAGAACTTTATGACCGAGTGAAACCTCTTGCTGAACGGGTAGGTTCCTTTAAGGCCACTTCTAAAGAACACCTGCTTGAGATTAGGTCTCTAACCGAAAAGCTAGATGTTCAAAAGAAAATAACTGAAAAATATAAGTCTGAAAATGCTATTTTAAAGGAGAAATGCAAAAATCTTTCTATAGCACCTAAAGACTTACGGGCCAAATTATCTGAACTTCAGTCACAGTTTGATCAGTGCTTGAATGAAAAAGCAGAAATTGTTTATCAATGCTCAGCTCTTCAAATTCAGCACAAGGAGTTTGTAAATAAAATCACTGATCTTGAAACAAAACTCCACAAAAGGGGTCAAACTGATCAAATCATCTTTCTAAATAAACCTAAAGAGTTCATGTACTTTAACAAAGAGTGGGGAATCGGTTATGATAACCCACATTATTTGAAAAAAGGAAGATGGCATACACCCACTCTGTATGATTTTGCTTGTTTTGGGTTAGATAAGAAGTATCCTGAATATGGAATTCAATGGACTGGTCCTCTTGAACCTGAAAAGGAAGAGGAAACCGAGGAATATAATTGCACACACAAACGAGGAATACAACTTCCATTTTGTTACGAGCCTTTAAATTATTCTTATAAGAAAAATCCAAAGAAGTACCTCTCGAATGACTACTTCGACCCCTACAAGGTTGCTAAGCCCAAGGATTCCTCCCAAAAGGATGAGGACCAAGCACTAGCAACCAAGAATGAGACGGACGAGTTTAAACTCTATGTTCCCCCTCTCATCTTGGAAGCAAAGATTGTCGAGTTGGAGGAGTCGTTCGAGAAAGAAAGGTCTATTTTTCAAAACGAAAAGAAAGTGCTAATCTCTGAGATTGAGAAACTCAGATCTGAGAAAACCGACGGTGTGTCAAGTGAGGAAAAGGAAAAATTTCAGTGGGAAATCAATACGCTCTCATCTAAGCTGTCTGAAATGACAAGAGAAACATTTAAAGAGCACCTGAGAAATGGTCAACTCCAAGAACAGATTGACCTTCTCCAGGCTCAAAAGCAGATTTCACCTGATCTTTCCTCCAACTCATCTGACACATCCTCGTGTAAAGCTTTCATAGGAAATATCTCGTCTCAAGAAAGTCAAGTTTCTCAAGATGAATGTGTTACAAGGAATTTAAACTCTGATTTTTCAAACGCTTCCGCACCAAATTCCTCAAAGCACACTACAGAAAGCACAAAGTGTTCCTCGCATCCCTCGACCGATCCAAGTCCTGAAATTCCGGAGATAGATTTTTCAGAATACATGAACTCCGAAGGAAATTCTGATAGAGAGTTTGAGTCGTTCCCTTTCGACAAACCTCTTCCAAGTCATTCTGACTTTTTGTCTCCAGTGGTTAATCGTCCGATCAATTTTCAAAAGGGCGACTGTTCTCAATCCAATACTCCGGCTGTGATCAAGATTCTTAAAAATGCTTCATATTCTCAAAAACCATCACAACCGAAACAAAAGACCGAACGACCAACCACTAAGATTCCTGTTTCCTCAAAGGTCACTGACCGCACTGTCCCTGTTGTTTCGGATAAAACCGGTCGAGCTAAACAAACAAAACCAAAGTGGCCAGCCAAGGAATCTGTCAAGGATGATGCATCAAAGTCGTTCAATACTGTCTTTCATCCTAGGATGAACAAAAACGATTGTGCCTGGAATCATAGGAATAATTTTGTTAATAGAGATGTTAATTTTCCGATGAAAAATTATTCCATTCAGCAATTGATTCAATTATCACACGATCGTTTGTGTTGTTCTAGTTGTGGTTGGAATGACTTTGATGATATCCATAACAATGATTGGTTTGGGTCATATCAAAGGTTTAATCATACAGCCAAACGCAAACCCCGTCATAACCAACAAAGACACTATCAAAAACGGGGTTACCAATCAGCGGTTAAACCACAGCGGGAGACCAAACCTGCTCCTAGATGGGTTGCTTATACTGAGGTTAAACCGGCACCAAAGAGGAAACCTGCTGCCAAACCCGTTCCTCCAAACGGTGTAAAATCTACACCTAGGAGGCAACATGTGCCTAAATCAGTTCCCACAAAAGGTGTAAAACCTACACCTAAGGGGAAAGTTGTGTCAAAGCAAGTTCCTCAAAGAGGTGCCAAACCTAACCCTCCCGGACACAGGCAAATCTGGGTACCGAAGGTCCGCTAAATTTGTTTTGCAGGACGGTCATGTGTGATCCTTAAACACTGGATGCTCCACACACATGACCGCAAGGAGGGAGCTGCTTACGATCTACAAGGAACAATATTAAGAAGACGTGAGGTTTGTCTATACCTGTGCTTTAACAAGCTGCTCACGTGTTTAGGGGGAGCATGATCAGCTACCAGATTTATACATGGCGGAACAACAAATTCCGGAAGACCAAATTCCTCAGGAGGAGGAAATCATCGACGAAGTAGCAGATGCTGCCTTGGTTGATCCTGACCATGGCATCGAGTTGGAGGCCAACAATCATTACTTGGACCCGGCGCTGTTCAGACCTAACCCGCAACATCAGGTCATTCTAGACATTCTGATGCACCATCCCATACGCGAGGCACTCACTCGCACCGTCGACGTTCCTTTGATCTACGTTCTACAAGTCTGGCTGACGGCACAAGTCCGTACGATTGGCAATACACAGACCATCACGGCGCAGATTGACAACCACCCATTTACTCTGACGCCCGACTCCTTTCGCAGACTACTGTCTCTACCGGAAGCCACTGCCAACACCCATGAACGGTACGATCTTGCCGTTAACGATGCCACACTATGCGCACAAATGTGTGCTCTTGGTTACAACTCCGACCTTCAACGACCCTCAGTCTTCAATCGCAAGTTCCTGGCGCCAATTTGGTACACGCTCTTCACCATACTCAACCGCTGCCTATCCGCCCGATGGAAAGGTATTGATCAGTGTACCGGCGACTTTCTGCGACTTGTTCACGCCGTGTGCTACCACCGCCACGTCGACTTCGCCATGATAATCTGGCGTGAACTTGTGACCACTATTCGACACATCGGCGGAACCAAACAGAAGAAGTTCCTCCCATACCCGCGTTTCCTATCGCTTGCAGTTCGTCGGCACATGGATGCGAATCCAGCCATTCCAAGACGTATTACACATCCGGTATGCCCCATCAGACACCTCCAATTCATGGTGATCCGCAACCCATCCGATGCGGTCGCCTCACCCATTCCTGCCGCCCTACTAGCCATCGCCGATCCCGCTGCACCAGGGGTAGTTGCTTATAGGGGAGAGCTAGGAATTCCCATGGTCCAGCCAGAGCCGGAGGGACCTGCCCAGGGAAATAGGCCTGAGGGACGTGAGGGTCCTAGGACGAGAGGAGGAAGGGCCCGACAAGCGGGTGCTGTCGGGCGGGGAACGTTAGTTGTGAGAGGAAGGGGACCGAGAGTAGGTGGTACAGTGGAATCGCGACCCAGTTCCAGCTCAGCCCAAGCCGGTCAATCCTCCAGACCAATTCTACATCACTCGACCGAGCCTTATATCACCGAACCCCCGTCACCATCTCATGATGTTGAAGACGTGGAATCTGACTCCACGGACTTCGATACCGACCGAAACATACGCCTGAGACAAATACCTCACGGTATCGGACCCAACCCTGATTTTACCGTTGGCATCCCACTTCAATCACCTCCACATACTGGAACCAGACCTATCAGTAGGACATCTGAGAGAGAAAACGTAGAGGAGTTAGATCATGCGAAACGGAGAGAACTGTGTTCAAAGTTGAACCAAGAAAGATCAAGCCGTAAAGATAACGAGGCTCAAGAGCGACCCCAGCCGAGTGATATCCAGGTCACCACATCTACTATCCCGTCTCATCTGTTGGGATGGGGTATTGAAACAGACTCTATGGACCTAGCGGAGCAATTGCACGACCCCCATAGCCACTCATCCGTCTCTCAAAAGACGGGTGTTTCAGTCTTACACGGGGATTCAGCACAACTTCCACCAGACCCTCATTCGGAGGGTCAAGGTGTTGAAATAAGAGACCAGCAGCCCCCGGTCTCGACTTCTTTGTGTGCACCATCGAGTCTAGAGCCTATTGTTACTGAACATTCTTCGCCTAGGACACTTGATGCGGAACAACACCAAGTCGCGGCTCTTAGTGACCCGACCGGAACGTCTATAGTGTCTCCGACTTCCGGAACTCGAGGATTGGACATAAATCCTACCACAATTAATATCACGCCAGCTGTGAACGTAGGTGGCTCTACCTCTACGGTAGATGCCTCAACGGGTATTCTAAGTGAGCCCGGTGTTATTTTACCCGACTTTGTGTCAAAAGGGTCTCTGGACAGCACCCTTGAGGCTGCTCGACAGGTTATGGAGCAACAAATGCAGGAACATGTAGCCGCTGAACTTGCCAAAGCGATGCGTGCTATCAAAGAAAAGGGACACCTCGTAGACACTGAAACCGCCTCTGTGCCTCCACCGACTCAACCGCAAGCTACTTATTCGGTGGACACTCTGAAGACAATGCTCTTAGCCCAACTGCTCCAGGAATCCGACACAACCGCATCTACCGAAGCAGACCTGATCTCAGTTCTTCGATCCCAGGTCACTGCTCCATCTTCGTCCATCACCTCACGCCTTGACGCCATTGACTCGACCCTCAACGACTACAACAAAGCGCTTGCCACGCTGTCTGAGAGGGTCCGCTCACTAGAAGACACTTGTAAGAGTCAAGCCGGCGGTCTCAAACGCAAGCACGATGACCAGGATGATCCTGATCACCATGAGGGGGAGAAGCGTCTACACCAAACCGAGACCGTCCAGATCGTGACTGCCGAAACTACAACAGTGGTTCAACAGGAACCCCCAACTGCGGCAACTTCAACAGCAACACCCGAAGCCGAGTTGCCATTAGCACAGATGGTCATCGACATGGATATTTCAGATGACGAAGCCCCAACGGATGAAAAGCCCGAGGGTACAACACAGGAATTGGTCGCACAAGAACCATCAGACATGCCAATGCTCACCATGATTGATCCAGCATGTGAAACCAACCCGGAAACCGAAGACGCATGGTACGAAAAAGCTGCCAGAGCCGTAAACTTCAAGGTAAACTTGGTGTTTCCCACTGATGAAGACGACAACGTTGATTACGACCAGTTTCTGCTTCATAATTTCTATGGTACGCCTCCCGTTCACTCGACTCAACCCGCTACGACTTCAGATCAACCCGAAAGCTCAAATGCAGAAATCCCGACATCTCCTCAGCAAACGACAGCTCCTGATCTTCCTCCCCCTCCTCAGCAACAAAACCGTTGGGAGAAGATCAAGGTCCTCATTCCTCATCTGGAGGAATCTCTGAAGAAGCTGTTTGTACACAGAATTCGCCCGATTGAGCCGACCTTCTGTCTTGGCATCTACAGTCCTGATCCAGCACGCCAACTCCGATACGTAGAAGCCATGAAGCGGTGTCTCCCGAGAGACCAGGTTCGAACCAAACATAAAATTTCAGAGGTGTTAAAGATTCAGTCAAACCGAATTATGAAGATCGTCTTTCCCGTGTTCACTGTTCGACGTGAAGACGGAAAAGAATGGATTTTTTCTGAAGCTGACTTTAAGCATCTCCATCCATTCGACCTCCTGGTTCTCTGAGAGACCTTCGCACCAGAACCATCCGACCGCTTGCTGTTACAAAGGCGCTCGAAGCGGTTCGTCGATTCCTCGTCCGTTCTATTATGATCTCTTAACTTACGGACTTTCAAATGGCAATCGAGAACCGAGCGAAGAAGGTAAATCTGCTCAAACCGAATTTGAAAGCTCCTGAACTGTCGATGTATCCCGAGAATGCAATGCTGCTTCAACCAGAATTTGGGATCGTCTTCCTCAACGCTCAGAAAGAAAAGAAGTTTATGAGGTTCAGTCAGGTAGATCGATTTTGCGACGGCACACTGCTCAAAGTTCAAGACGCTCTTCGGAAGATCATCAAGCACGAATCCGAAAATCCAAAGGTATCCTATTTGCCCAATCTGAATGAAATAAATGCTCAGACTGCTTTGGATATGGTTGAAGAACGTCTCGACTACCGCCGCGCCATCAGATTCTTCGAGGTTCACTTCGCGTTGCGCAAACGATACGTATTCAACTGGCAAGAGATCGAGCGCGAACTCGAACTTCAAATCAAAGGGGGAGATTGTTAGGGTAGAATTTATGTTGATTTTAAGTTCAAGGGTTTGAATTGTAATTGTTTAAAGTTAGTCCATAGTGAACGGGCCGTGGGCTTGTTAACCACGGGCCCGAGGTATATAATGTTGTATTAGCCTAGAAAAATAGGTTAATCATTCTTTTAGCTTTCGAAACTCATTGTAATATTCTCTCTAAAAGCATAATACAGGGATGACCAGTTGAAATCATTCTCTTTCATTGTTTGATATTTTCGATTTCATTATTGTTGCACGGATCTGGATTCTACAGGTCCTCTCTCAGGTAAGACAACATTAATTATTTTCTTATCACAAACTATGTTAGCCTGATTCTCAGCTAACCAATCCATTCCCACTACCACATCAAACTCGATCAAGGCTATAGGGAATAATTGTATAGGTACTTCGCATCCCTCTATATTTATCACACACTTATCAAAAACCTCTTTAACCGTCACTTGGTTATCATTTGCCGTATCTACCATCAAAGCATGATCTAATACTTTAGGGTTTAAATGCATATAAGCAGCAAATGAAGGAGACACAAACGATCGGTTTGCACCTGAGTCAAATAACACTTTAGCACGTGTAGAGTTTATAAAAAATGTACCTGTAACCACATTCGGAGTTTCCTCCGCTTCCTTTGCTGTCATCTGAAATGTACGACCCCTTGTTCTTGGTGGTTCTAGTATTGGAACTACTGGTCTAACAACCACTGGTCTCCCAGATGTACCACCCTGCTGTATTCTTCCCCGCGGACAATCCGACTGAATGTGATCCGGAGAATTACACAAGAAACAAAGCCGCGTTACTAGACAGTTTTTAGCAATATGCCCGGTCTTCCCACACTTATAACAAATCCGAGGGTCAACTTGACAATTTCCTTGGTGAACACGGTTGCACTTCGGACAAGGTTTTTCTGTTGGTCGAAACGGCGGGCGGTTATCGTATCTCTGAAACCTGGACTTCTTCGGGTCATACTGTGGTCCTTCCCACTTTCTCTTCCCCATACCTTTATTACCAGCATCCCTCCTATTCTCCCGCTCCACATCTTCCGCGACATCTATTGTGGCTAAGAAGGTAACGGGTCCTTTTGCAGTTACTAGCTTTCTGACATCTGAATTTAACCCGAAGATAAACCTTTCCATCTTCATTGCCTCCATGGCAACGTAGTATTCCGCGAAACGATATTTTTCTAGAAAACTAGCGGTGTAGTCCCGAACTGATAAGTTCCCTTGCTGTAAGTTCATGAATTCCCCGTCTAATTGTTTAATCGCTGCATGAGGACAAAATTGTTTCCTGAAAGCTATAACAAATTCCTCCCGAGAGAAGGTAGAGTATATGTCAGGCTCTCCTGACGACATATGAGCTTCCCACCAGTATAAAGCATCGCCCTTCAACATCGCGGTTCCATAAAGTACTCTGTCTTCCTCAGCACACTTACTAGTTTTGAAGATAACTTCTATTTCCTTCAGCCATCTCATCGCTTTCACTGGGTCCCGGTCTCCTGAGTAAGTAGGAGGCTTATAACTGAGAAACATTTTATAATCACACTTTTTCATTACTGGTACAACATTAGGAGTAATAGGCATCTCTTCTTCATGTGAAGGATCTGGTCTATCTATTTCAGTATTATGAGTTTGGTTGAACATAGCTTGGATATTGGCTTGTAATCTTCCCATTTCCGCTGCTAAGTCGTCTCTTGTAACAAATTCTGTGCCGCGCCCCTGGACCCTGCCTCCAGTTCTACCTCTACCTCTTTCTCCCCCTTTTCCCCTTCCTCCGGCTATTGGGTTTGTTCTATTCGGATTTCCTCCTCCTTCCCGATTCGTTTGTCTAGTACCACTTGCCATTCTGTTGATTCAGACAAGGTTAATATACACTTAAGCACATACCCCATATAACAAGGTATTCCAGTTCAAACATGTACCTGTAAGATCACAATTACACTGGCGAGGTGTAATAATGATATTACCTTACATGATGTTCCTTCTACCTTTTTATATTTAACATCCCAATGTTCTACAATAATAGGGACATCCTACTTCACATGCAGTTTAAGTCTAGGTATAGATACTAATACCTAAATCCCTTAAACTAGGGCTCTGATACCATCTGTAACTGTAACACCCCGCTTACCACGACAAAATATTGTCCGCTTTGCCCCACTGGCTCACGGCTTTGTTCTTGGCGACCTGGCAAGGACTTCGCAAGGACTTCCCAGGAGGTCACCCATCCTGGTACTACTCTCACCCAAGCACGCTTAACCACAGAGTTCCCAAGGAACCCGCATGCTTGTGGCCCCAAAACGCGTTGTGTCTGGTAAGGCCAATGTTTACTAATATACCCAACATCTCTCCTGTCCACGACCGATGTGGGATATGCCTAAGGAGTTACACACACCCCCCCTTAGGGACTCATCGTCCTCGATGAGGTTTGCCCTACCATCCCGAACGGCACAGGAGTGGCTCTGATACCATTTGTAACACCCCGCTTACCACGACACAATATTGTCCGCTTTGCCCCACTGGCTCACGGCTTTGTTCTTGGCGACCTGGCAAGGACTTCGCAAGGACTTCCCAGGAGGTCACCCATCCTGGTACTACTCCCACCCAAGCACGCTTAACCACAGAGTTCCTAAGGAACCCGCATGCTTGTGGCCCCAAAACGCGTTGTGTCTGGTAAGGCCAAGGTTTACTAATATACCCAGCATCTCTCCTGCCCTCTAAAGGATGTGAGATTTGCCTAATGTGTTACACACACCCCCCCTTAGGGACTCATCGTCCTCGATGAGGTTTGCCCCACTATCCCGAACGGCACAGGAGTGGCTCTGATACCATTTGTAACACCCAGCTTACCACGACACAATATTGTCCGCTTTGCCCCACTGGCTCACGACTTTGTTCTTGGCGACCTGGCAAGGACTTCCCAGGAGGTCACCCATCCTGGTACTACTCCCACCCAAGCACGCTTAACCACAGAGTTCCCAAGGAACCCGCATGCTTGTGGCCCCAAAACGCGTTGTGTCTGGTAAGGCCAAGGTTTACTAATATACCCAGCATCTCTTCTGTCCATGGCCGATGTGGGATATGCCTAAGGAGTTACACATCGGCATATCCCACATCGGCCGTGGACAGGAGAGATGCTGGGTATATTAGTAAACCTTGGCCTTACCAGACACAACACGTTTTGGGGCCACATGCATGCGGGTTCCTTGGGAACTCTGTGGTTAAGCGTGCTTGGGTGGGAGTAGTACCAGGATGGGTGACCTCCTGGGAAGTCCTTGCGAAGTCCTTGCCAGGTCGCCAAGAACAAAGTCGTGAGCCAGTGGGGCAAAGCGGACAATATTGTGTCGTGGTAAGCGGGGTGTTACAAATGGTATCAGAGCCACTCCTGTGCCGTTCGGGATGGTGGGGCAAACCTCATCGAGGACGATGAGTCCCAAAGGGGGGGTGTGTGTAACACCTTAGGCAAATCCCACATCCTTTAGAGGGCAGGAGAGATGCTGGGTATATTAGTAAACCTTGGCTTTACCAGACACAACGCGTTTTGGGGCCACAAGCATGCGGATTCCTTGGGAACTCTGTGGTTAAGCGTGCTTGGGTGGGAGTAGTACCAGGATGGGTGACCTCCTGGGAAGTCCTTGCGAAGTCCTTGCCAGGTCGCCAAGAACAAAGCCGTGAGCCAGTGGGGCAAAGCGGACAATATTGTGTCGTGGTAAGCGGGGTGTTACAGTAACATCCCGGTTTCCATATATACAAATAACATACATTTCACAACATAATTTCATCAAAAAGATACATCATATTTCATATTCGGTCCCATAGTCTTACTAAACATAATAAGTAATTTAGTACAAACTTTTTGACTAAATAATTTACATTATGACTAACAACAAAGCCATAAGTACAAAAACACTTCATGATCTTCATAACACAAGTCTTCCCAAAAGCTAAGCAACGACTATGCTTCTTATTTGCCCTTACTTGATCCACGACCTGGAATACATATTTTTAAAACAAAATGAGGGTTAGACCTAGCGTTCTAAGTGAGAAAATCCCTGTCATTTCACAATCATTATAAAACCCATTTATATAAAATCCTTTATATAATCCCACATATATCACATGTAATTAAATACCAATCAAGACTCGTGCACTGTGTTCAACTCATCCTCTATCTCATTCTCATTTCTCCTGGCCATGTTAGTTGGTTGCGAGCCAACTAATCCAATGTACAACAACTACAGCTAACACCGATGTACAACAACTACAGCAACACCGCTGTACAACAACTACAGCAACACCGCCGACTATAGTTTCGGCTAATGTATACTCGTGTAATGTAATGCACATATAAATACAATATATATCTCAATATATCATATTGTCATTTATGAACATCTAATCACATTATCTATCACCTTTTCAATCTACACGTATATGTATTCCAGTTTAAAAACATTTTTGAAGTAAAACTCACATGTTTGACTTATCAAAACGTTCCCCAAGCCTTTTCTCAAATAATTCAGCTTCACTTCAAATTCACAGTATCTGTACAAATCAAATACATATACTTCTTTACCACAAGCACACACATAAAGCTTACTTTATAGTTTAAAACTTAAAGTAACTTAATTCCTCAAACATCTCCCCCAAACCCGAACTTAAGTCGTGTCTATAATATTTTCCATTCCCTTATTCATCAACTAATCATAGTTCAATAATATACATTGTTATCAGACCCCTAACAGTGTTAGAAATCTCAGAATTGACTAACAGCTTAAGTATCCGGACACAACAGAGTTTTCCGGACGACACCAATAATCCGGACAGTATAAGTAATCCGGACACCATCCGGAAACCTAAGTAATCCGAACGCTATCCGGTATCATACTTCATCCGGACAATCAAGAAAAAGAGAACTTACCCGGATAAAACACCGTCCGGACACTACTAACAAAACTACCCGGACACATTCAATTTGTGTCCAGAAACTGCTGCTGTTCATCCCTATTTTCACCCAGAATTCGACTAAGGTTTATACCATTTCGATTTTGTTGATTCCAAACCGATAGAAACAATCTACTAACCATTATGAACATAAAACATAACAGAAACATACCTTAATTTTACTTCCAAGTACTCCAATTTGAAGCCCTAACCCTTTCTTCCTTTTTCTTCTTTTGCTCTCCAAAACACACACACTTCACACACTGGATTTTCTGTTTTAAATGAAAATATCTGATTTCTTTTAGATAATATCCCACTAATTTTACCCTTTCAGCCCTCCACCTCTTCACTAATGACCAAAACTCCCTTAACTAACAATTTAACCAACTTTTACCCTAAACATACTTATTATAAAGTTAACAATTCTTAACAAAAGGGTTTTTAACTAACGAACTTACCCAGGGTATTACATACACATTCATGAATATTTATACAGGGTATGAATTTTGAACATGGCAGTAGGTCATATGTATCAGTATTCTTGATTGTATATTCATGTTGTTGTTTTATAAAATTTGTTTTAAAGTACAAATATCATATTGTCTTAAAAAAACAAACTGAATATACATCCATGAATATTTATACAGGGTATGAATCTTGAACATGCCAGTAGGTGATATACTTTATAAATCATGTATCAGTATTCTTGATTGTATATTCATGTGTTTGTTTTATAAAATTTTATTCGATGGACTAATCAATAATATGTCAGTTTCATATCGTTTATCCCAATGTCCTTACATAAAACAGTTGTCAAAATATTGTACTCTCGGCTATGAATTTGTAAATCAAAATCGTTGTTATTTGATTGCGCAGTCGTAGATGTGTTGATGTAGGAGTTGACTATGGATGAAAAAGGCATTAACGCACATGAATTTGAAGGTTATTACTATACACTAAAACTAGTTACGTTAATTTACTTTCAAACTAAATTATCCAGATGCTGCAAACAGATATATTTAGTGATGCGAAAAATTCGGAAACTCAAGGAGGCGTTAATGCCTTTTTCATGTTGGGACAGCCCTAAATTTGTAGTTGCAGTTGATGAATCTGTGAGGTTAGAGGTTGATCGCTCGGAGATAAGGAAATTGTTGGCAATGTCATCGACAAAAGAATACGAACCCGACAATCAAGAAGGTATGGAACTATATATGTTATTATTGGTCAAAATAGGATAATATAATAACTTTTGCTGTTTTTTGTTTGTTATTCCTCAATTTGGAAACTTTGAGTCTTTACAAAATAATGCTAATAGGCTGGTCACTTTCTCCAAACTAATAAACATGACTTTTTAATTTTTAAACTAGTTTAAATAATTAAACAGAATCTTTTTTTTATAAAAACGCAATCATTGTATGTAAACAACATGACTAGGTGCATCATGAATAATTGATACATGATTGTTACTTCAAATGAAGCTGATTTGTGATCTTAATAATGTTCAATCTGTGAGTTTAGAGGTTGAACGCTCTGATATAAGGAAATCTTTGTCAAAGTCATCATCAAAAGTGTACAAACCTGACCTACTTGACTTCGACTTGGGACTGAGCCCAGAAAAGAATAATAAATCGTCTGGTAGTGGACCTAAAGGGACAATTCTCCAGTCTGCCCTTAAATCAAGCACGGGATAATGTTCATCAAAAGACAAAGGGAAGAAAGTTGTAACATTTTCACCCATACCAATTGCTTCGTTTGAGGATGATAAATGTGAAGTTAACATTCCATCACACACATCAAAACATAACGTACGAGAAAGTCGACGGAACGTAAAACTTGGTGATCATCTTCGATCACCATATGTGGCCAGGTGTGTCGATTTTCAAGTTTCAAACGAGGACAAACGTATGCACGAGTTTATAATGGCAGATTTTGGTGGGAAATAGTAAGTTTAATATGATTTGCACTTTTATTAAATTATATAAGTTACATACTTGTAATGGCATACTAATTATAACTAAACTTTCTGTTATAACTTTTACATTGACTATGTTTTCTGGGGTTATGATAACACAAGACTGACAAGAGTTGGTATGGAGACGTTGGCTGCTAACACAGCAGTTGATAAACAAGTGTTGGATTGTTGGGCAACAATTTTGAACTATGACGAGCGTTACAGAAATCGTGATTCGCCCAGTCGTTTTTTCTTCGACACAAATGTTATGGTTAGGCTGATTTGGAATTGAGCAGCAGAAATCTGACAATGACAAAGACTTACAACGAGTTTAAACGAAACCTAATTTCCGGTGCTAAGGGAAACAACGACGTGATTCGTATGAAAGATTTAGACTTGGTTAGCATAACTTTATTATAATACAAAAATGACATCAATATTTAAAAACAATAGTAGAAACAGTAAGGAAATAATATAATGAAGCCATAGTTAACATATAACTTATATTGTCATTGTATTGGGAAATCATCTCATTGGATTTATTATTTCTCAGGTGTTTTTCCCACTTATGAAAAGTGAGCACAAGTATGTCGTTGTTTTTAATTTGAAAAATCCAAATGTATTCATCATAGACAATATGTACGCGGAACCCACTGATGATGACACGATGATGAAGAGTTACAACTACGTGACTGACATACTGGTAAGTCTTAGTATTTAGATTACATTTGATGAACTTACCAGACCAATTAAAGTAATCTAACATTGCTTTTTTTATTACAATGCGAGGAAATCCTTATGATTGAACATTTGAGAAGGGTTAGTCATCCGACGGGCGATATTCTTGATGGAGTGGGGCAGGAGATATTGCAAATGGAATGACAAACCCACCACAACTTTCAAGACAGCGGAGTTTACGCGATGAGGGTGATGGAAACATTCATGGGGATACGAAGAACTGGAAAGTTGGCTTTGATATCGTGGAACAAAAACAGGAATCCCAGATCAACATCCTTAAGATGAAGTATGTGTCAAAGATGTTAATGAGCAACTTCAACAAACATAGGGATAGAGTTAAAAAAGAGGTGGCGACATACTTTTCAATGCCGATCAACGCTCGCGAAACCATTATTGAAAAAGCACGGGTGAATTGTTGGGAACAAATGAACTTGTAATTCGTTTTAGACATGACACATTTTGTTGCATGTTTTATTATGGTTGGTTAATGTTTTTTACTAGGAGATATTTTGGTTTTGGATAAGACATGCTGTCTTCGGTGGATTTTAGGATGATTCAACTATGGTCTTGGCACTTTAATAAAATTAGTTGATTGCTTTTGAAAAAATTATTCAACTTTTTTTGTATTGTCATTATGTATGTTTAGATTTTATATTTCTATTAATAACCTATATAAAAAGTTACGTACTACATGATGTAGCAGACATTTTACATATAAAATCATGAAGTTAACCAAATAACATTTTCCAACCATACCTCATTTAAATGAGCATTAAACACAATAAATGATTAGGATCAATGAAGAAGAAGATATATTCAAACCACTAGAGAAAATAGGGATGTGATTGAAGCTACCAAAAAAACGGTGGCATGATTTAAGGAAACAATATCATTCAGAATAATATTAAAAAAAACAAAAAAACAAAAAAAAGGGAATACCCATTTTACCCTTCAAACCGTATGAAAACCATGTTTATGATTACAAACTAATCTAAAATAATCAATGGCTTAGATGTAGGTTGCAATGGTTGCAACCTTTTTGTGGGTTGCAAAATAGCTTCCCTCTATATATATATATTGGACGATAATCAAATAAGAACCACAAATATGTTACAAACCCGTGAAAATCAATATAAAAATATAATTTTACATGATTTTTTTTCATCAAAACCTGTGATTTAATATATTGTTCACATATATTCGTGTTCACCTTGTGAAAAAATTACATGTGGAAAAAGAATTTTGATTCACCTAGCGAAATGAAAAACAAACATGAAAAATATTCAGATGGTGAAACAAATCCATGTGAAACTATCATATTATGAAACAAATATATGTGAAACAAAATATTTAAATCCTAGCATTTGATGAAAAAATATCATGTAAAAAACATTGTTATATCGGTTCTCACTAGTTTGAAACATTGTTGTGGTTCTCATTTGATTTAACCCCGATATATATATATATATATAGAGGCTTCGTAAAATGCAAACTTTGCATTTGTTGCACACCTTACAAACCCAGTGTGTATATGTGAACAACCAGTGTACATATGTGAACAATGTGTATATACATACGTGCAAGAATATACATATAATGAACATACATGAGATAATGTATATATGCATCTAAGATTATACATACATGCACATTAGTTTGTAAGGGGTGCAACAATTACATGGTTTGTATTTGATTTGTATTATATATATATATACACACACACACATATATATCTATATATATATGTATATATATAGGTTATATCAAGTGAAAACCAGAAAAAGGTTGAGAACTATAAGAATCAATCTCAACAATAATCAAGATTAATCAATGGTGAGATTGAGAGATAACATTTTTCAAATATGGTGTCATTTATATACATAACTCTTCCCTCTCTATCTCTTATTGAAATTATATAATTTAAATTAAACACCACCTCCTTTTAAATCAAAATTATATTAATTACAAAAAAAAATTAAATCCAAAAATGTATATAAATGCGGACATTTTATTTTATTTAATTTGACACGAGTGTCATCATATTTGTTTTTATATTTTTTTTAATAATTTCAATTTTTACATGAAACAATAAAAGTGATTTAACTCGTTAGTATTTCACATCATATTTCACGTCATTTTGGTTTCTTTTCACATTAACAACATTATGTTGTTTCACAATATGAAACAACACTTTAGTGTTTCACATCATATTTTACGTCAACTTTTGTTTTGTTTTGTTTTCAAATTGTGAAAAAACACTACATTGTTTCAACTTGTGAAACAATAAATTATTGTTTCACTTTAACGATATTATATTATTTTACAATATGAAAGAACACTATGAAAATGCACTACATTGTTTCACATTAACAACACTGTAGTGTTTCACATCACATTTCATGTCAACTTTTGTTTTGTTTTGTTTTCAAATTGTGAAACAACACCACATTGTTTCAGCTTGTGAAAGAACACTACATTGTTTCAGCTTGTGAAACAACAATTTCTTGTTTCACTCTAGCAACATCATATTATTTGACAATATAAAAGAACACTACATTGTTTCACCATGTAAAACAATGGTACATTGTTTCACTATGTGAAGCTGCACTACATTGTTTCACCATGTGAAACAACACTTCATTGTTTCACATTAACAATATTGTGTTGTTTCACAATATGAAACAACACTTTAGTGTTTTCACATCACATTTCACGTCAACTTTTGTTTTGTTTTCAAATTGTGAAACAACACTACATTATTTCACCTTGTGAAACATATATTTATTGTTTCACTTTAGCGACATTATATTATATATTCACAATATGAAAGAACGCTACATTGTTTCACCATGTGAAACTGCACTACATTGTTTCACCCTGTGAAACAACACTACATTGTTTCACATTTGCAACATTCTGTTTCACAATACGAAACAACACTTTAGTATTTCACATTACATTTCACATCAACTTTTGTTTTCAAAATTGTGAAGCAACACTACATTGTTTCACCTGGTGAAACAACATTTTATTGGTTCACTTTAGCGACATGGTTTCACAATATGAAAGAACACTTCAATGTTTCACTTTCACATCATATTTTACATCAACTATGTTTTTGTTTTCACAATCCCAAACAACACTAAATTTGTTTAACTTTAGCGACATTGTATTATTCATTGTGTGAAAAAAAACTTTGGTGTTTCTAGAATTCCAAGTGATGTTTTAATTACAATATCTTTATGTTTACTATATTTTCTTTTTCCATGTGATATTTCTATGATTTAAAATAGTCAAATATATTTTATAAAAATGTATATTTTTTATACGTAACCATTAAATAATGTATATGTTAGAAAGTAAACGAGTAAGAATTAAATTAATAATACAATCAACTAATAAAATATAAAAGATTATTATCAATTAATGAAAATGAAAATATCTTATTATTACATATAAATTATATCACATAAGATTGAATAAAAATAAAATAATAATTAATTCAAAATTTTGACATCGATAAAAAAGGGAGGTGGAAAATAATCAAGAAAAAGAAAAATTAGCATCACGCCCTTCTTTAATCATAAATGAAACATTAATTAAGGTTCTCAACATTTTTGTGGTTCACATTTGATTACCATTCTCTCTCTCTCTCTCTCTCTCTCTCTCTATATATATATATATATATAGTGTGAGAAGTTGAGGTTAACCTGAAAAGCGTGAGAAGTGGATCTGAACTGTTGATCACTTTTAATCAAATGTCCTCCTATGAATTGCGACTTAGAAAAGAATTGACCAGTGCATCTCGGTGCATCTCATCCTAATGTGCGTCATTTCTCATCCAACAGTTGATAACCACTTCTCACACTTCTCACGTGTCACAACCCATAATCTGAAATAGAGCATAAACATTCAAATATAATTTGTTGGTTCCCGTTTTGCTTTAAACTAGATTATCAGATCTATTAGTTCAGGTTTAAGGTTTGATGCGGAAGCGTATTTGAAGAACTAATAGATATGTTTGATAGATTTAGAACACAATATAAATAAACAGTGAGCAGGAAATAATATCTCAAAGTTTACTGAATATATATATATCAAGAACAGATTTAAGAACAGTGAGCATGCAAAGCTTTAAACAGATACGACTCTAAATGTGCATAAGCTATGTGTTCTTGATGTTTGATTGAAGTGTTCTTGTTTTTCTGTTTTTGTGTGTAGTTCTATATTCTTTATTAGGAAGAACTCAACATGAGTCTTCCTTTTATACTACTCTTAGAAGACTATGAAGTAGGTCACTGTTCCTTTTACGGCATGAATAGTAAACTGGATGGTGTGAACAGTGGACTGGATGGTGTGAGCAGTTGTTTGAGCCATGCGCATTTAATGGAGCAGATGTACTTTTGGTAAATGTATTAAATGGCGCAGACGTCTATTTTGTACCTTGCCCTATTGAGTCCACTCAGAGCTTGACACGTGTTTTGATAGTACTTTTTCATGCAAGTTGATGAACGTATTCAGTAATATCTTCCAAGTCTTCATTGAGGACCACAGAGGCTCTGTAATGAATTACAGAGGTTCTGCGGTCTGGTTCCTCTGTCAAGTAGTCTTCACTGGATTCCGAGTCTTTGGTTGTTTACTTCTGCGGAGCTTCTGTCAAGGGTGGCAGAGGTTCTGAGGCTCGGTCCTCTGAGAAGTCTTCTTGGTTCCTTGTCTTCTGATGTTGTCCGCAGAGGCTCTGTTATTGGTAACAGAGGTTCTGCGGTCTTGGTCTTCTGAAAGCGTCCTTCTGTAGTTTCCTCGGTCTTTGATCACTCTTGATCAAAACTTCCTTTGATTCTCCTGAGATGCCCGGCAGAGCTTCTGTGGAAGTTCTTCTGTACTTGGCCATTTTTCAATACTTCTAATATTTCAGAATATTTAGAGCTAACAATCTCCCCCTAAGTATTGAAAAATAGAAGGTTGAATTTATGCATTTTAACCTAAGTAAAGAAGAGGTTAAACAATACCTCAGAAGATTATTTCATTCATTTTGGAATTTATGCCAGAGGCATTTACATTTAAGTACACAAAAATAAACGTTGACAGAGATTCTTTGAAGAGACTCAGATTTTTGCATTTGGGAAGTCGTCGAACTTTCTGTTGTCTTTTCCTACTTCCTTGAGTTCTTCATAGAATTTGTGACAGAGATTTCGTAAGCCGAGTGTAGCATCAATCTCTTTGATCATCATCAGAGCAGATTCTTAGTTCATAAGCTCTGTTGCTTTATTCTCCTCTAGTATCTTTCTGAACATGTTCAGAGTATGGGTTGTGTACTTCTGACAGTCCATTGTCACAAACAGTTTCAGTTGATCAGCAGGATTCTTGAATACTAACCCGTACCTTGGAGTTTTGATTATTGAATTGGGTATGGCATTGGGTGGGCAGAAATCCTCTGGTGGTCTGATACTTAGAGTAGTTATGCCCAGATCGATGGCTAGTTGAATGTCGAGCATGCTGTAGATTAGGAGCTTTTCACGCATCGCCTTTCTGAGAACTCGATAAGACCTTTTGTGGCAGTCGTCATTGAAGTTGTCTTTCGTCCATTGCAGAAGGTCAGGTAAGTCATAGGGATTGAGGTTTCGGATATCAGCATCAGAGAATTGATTTTCTGATCTGTCAGACCTTTTGACTTTCCAGATGGTATACACCGTATGAGGATAGGTTCTCATTTTGGAGTATTTGCAATAGATTACCTTCTTTATTTTGTGAATGGAGTAAACTTGATTGACTGGTTTTGACTTTGTAGAGGTGAAGATTGCATCGAATTCCTCTCTTAGCTTCTGATCTCGGACATGGGCTGGCAGATCGCTCTGGAAGTGCTGTCTGTAGAGATAACTGTAGACTTGTTCTTCCATTTGTTCAATGGTTGAAGTAGATCTTGGAATTGGTCTCCTTAACTCATCCATCTTTCGAGTGATGTCTGCTACTCTACCTTCTGTTACCTTAGCTGTGGGATTCAGGGATGGGTTTTCTGACAGAGGATTCAAGTTGAATGTCCAGTCTTCCTCTTCGGGTTTAGGAGTGACGAAGGCATTAAATGCACCTTTCATCAATTTCTCTGTAGCAACTGGCATCTTCTTCTTTGGCTCTTCTTATGTCATTATTCCCTTGCCTTTATCTTTTGGCTTTGAGGTTTCAGATATTGGGTTTTGGATTTGTGTGGGTGGAACCTCTGTTGATTTGACAGTTGGAGGTTCTGTGGGTTTTTGGGTTGTATGCTCTGATGTTTTGGTTGTTGCCTATGAAGGTTTTGATACTTCGGGTTGTGAGATCTCTGTTGGTGAGGAGTCTTCGAGTCTTGGAGGTGGAATGTCAAAACGCTTTGCTGATTGAAAAGCAGATACAAATTCCATTCTGCGAAGAATGAACTCTGCAGAGCGTTTTGGTCTTTGGGGTTTTCGAGCTATGGTTTTGACTCTAGTTTTGTGCGGGATTGGTTGTGAGGTTGGTGTTGGTTCTTTGGGTGAGGGTGGAGTTTGTTCTGAGGATGAGGATGCAAGATTGATTACCTTAGGTTCTGTGGTTGGTGCATCCTCTGGTGAGATAGAGGTGTTTTGCCTCTGTTGTTTTCCCTTCTGGGTTTCTGTTGTAGAGGGTTCTGCTGATTTCTCTGTAGTTTTTGCAGAAGCAGCCTCTGTAGTTTCCTTTGTTTTCTCCCCCTCAGGATGACCAGATGCTCCATCATCAGGATCATCCTGCCTTCTTTTAGCAGTAACTTCTGTTCTGCAGGTGTCTTGAGCTGCTTGCCTTGCTGCATTTTTCTTCATTGTTTCAAAGTAGATTGCGATCGAAGTTTTGAAGGCTTTGGTCGCACTTTTCTCGAACTCTGCAGCGGTTGTTTTGGCAATGTTAGTGGCAGAGGCGATGGCAGCAGCAGCAGAAGTTTCTGTAGTTGACTTCATTTCTGCAAGGGCTGCTTTAACCTCTGTGGATAAGGTATCCACTTTGGTATTTAATCCTGTAAGCGCGCCTGAAGTTGACTCTGTAAAAGACGTGAATGAGCTTTGCAACTCATTCAATGTTTGAGTTACAGAGGTTACAAAGGCTTGGAACTCATCTTTCGTAACATGTTCCTCTTGGGTAACCTCTGGAGGAACAACTCCTTCTCCAGAGTGAGTCCCTGTTCCTGGGACACCTTCGTTCACCCTTGTTTGTACGTTGGGGGTGGAAGGATTTCCATCTGATCCTCGAGAAGAAACCCGAGTTTCAGTCTCTACAGAAGTTCTGTGAAGAACATTGTCCAAATCCACTCCAGAGGTGGGTATCGGAATATTCTTCTGTTGACTCGGAGACTTGTCTAGAGTCTCTTCGTCATGGTGCTCTCTACTTCTCTCTGAAAGAAGTTTTGGCCCTATATTGTGCGTGTCAGAGGAAACGAATTCCTCTGTAGGGTGTTCTAGTGTGATCTGGGGCGATTGATCACGAACTATAGGTGAGTCCCTCTGAGGAGACTCCCTAGGAATGGATTCCCCGGCTTCTGTGGGCACAGAGGTTGAAAGAGTAACCTCTGGCTGGATGGGTTGGGTGAGGTTCGAGCTGTGCTGCTCTTTTTCAATGACACCTTCTGCAGCTAGACCTGCGGTGTCAGATGTGTGGGTTGCACTGGGAGGAGTTGAGGGATGTGTGCCTTCTGCAACTTCGGCATCTTTTCCTTTCTCATTTTCTTTTCCTCCAGACGTTTCTACCCTATCCTCTAAACCTATTTGCACCTCTTCTTCTGCAGTCTCTTGTCTTGGCAGAAGTGAATCAAGAACCTCTGTGAAGATTTGAGTTTGAAGAGGTGGTTCGATTCCTTCTGTTATTGTTTGCAGAGGAGAAGATGGTTTCTTCTTCTTTTATTTCCTCTTCTTTGGTTTTGGTGCTCCCTCCTCTGTAGATTTTGACTTTCTTTTTCTTTTGGAAGAGGGAGGGGCAGAGGGACCTTGGATTTGTGGTGGAGATGAGGGTTCTGTGGGATGTTCAGTGGGTGGAGAAGATGGTTCTGCAGGAGTTTGTTGGATAGCAGAAACAGAGGAAAGTTGTTCCTCTGTAGGGGTCTTGGTTTTCTTTCCCTTTTTCTTCTTCTTCTCTTTAGATCCCTCAGAAGACTTCCTCTTTGAAGAATAGAGGTCTTTCCTTATATCTCTGAAGTTCTTCTGGTTGGCCTTGTGTTTAGCCAACTTTATCTTCCATTCTTCTTCTGTAAGTCTCTCTACTACATTACCTCCTATGGGCATTCCTATACGCGGGGGTGTTACAGAACTGGGTTCAGGAGTTCTGTAAACGCGTGTGTACTCACTAACTAGTTCTTCATCACTAGCATAACCTAACATTACCTTTGATAGTGGCCTGATGTGTGGGTAGCCATCCTCATGTTCTGTAGGGGTGTTCTTGGACATAGGAATTTGCTTAGGTTTGGGACCGTCCATTGGCCATTTTTGGATAAGGAGTAGGGGTTCGAAAAGTACACTGAGGATTCGCTGGAACTGCAGAGGGGGTAACCAGTTGTGATCAGACATTTTGGCTTTCTGGCAGGCGATTTTGCGATCGATGGTGTTGATGATCTCTTGCATCATTATGGTGGCATAATCTAGGGGTAGATCATAGTATACACCATACATGATTGAGAGAATTTGAGGTGAGCTTTGATCGATGCTCCCGATTTTTCCCGTGAGGCAACGATTTAGGATGGAGAATAAGGTATTCCACAGAGGAGGTAGTCTTGCTCTGCGGAAATCGTTCCTCTTTTTCAACTGTTGGTTGTACCCTAACATGTGCAGAAAGTCGACAAGTTCTTCATTTGTTGGTTGGGGTGTATACTTTTTGATTCCCATGAGTCCTCTTGTTGGAAGGCCAAATTCTAATGAGAACATGGTGCGATTGAACATCAGTTCAAGGCTCTTACTTTGGTCAGGTTTAGAAATGTAGCCTCTGATCAAATCGGTGTCAGCGTCATAACGGCAAGATTGCCAAAACTGATGTAGGTAACGTACTGGTATTTGTTCAACGGTTTTGCTCAGAAGAGGGTAAAGAAAGTGGTTCTCTAGGATGTTTAGCAGGATGGCATGTTCTTTGCCAAATGTCGTAGGAGAAGGAACAAGATAACAGTTGTTCGATTTAATGGGAAGGGTTTGCTCGAAATGGTCATTTGAGAAAAATTGTTGCAGGTGGGTAGTGAGTACGAAGGATGCCTCGTCGCCGGAGTCGTGTCTGTCGGCATCGGTGGCGATGCGTGGGTTGTGGGAGTGCTCAGAATGCACTGGAGAGGATGTCGAAGAGTTCGTTGGTGAAATGTGAGCAGATTTGGAACTGGAAGCCATTTGTAGGTTTTGAAAGTTCTAGGTTTTCAGAAAGAAATAAGCAAGTTCGCCGGTGAAGATGAGAGAATAGTAAAGTTTTGAAAGTGATTTTAACTTGGGTTTTATACTGTGGTAACGGATAGAATTCGGAACGGTGAAAATGTGAGAAAGTTAATAAAATTTGAGGTCCACACTTGAGTTCATTCGGCGTGGTGCAAGTTTCTAGGACGACGTGATATGTACGTCAATGAAAACTTGACACGTCATCAATGTCAGTGACGACGAGACGTCGTGGGCGGCCACATTAAATGAAAAACGCGTGGGTTTTAAATTTTCACCACAGAAAAGTTACCGTTACAGATACAGAAATTCCCAAGTGGAAATCTTTACAGAAGCTCTGTGGATACAGAAGCTCTGTGATTTTGAAAAACGTTTATCTCTGTAGATTGTATCTTTAATGAAAATCGTTTGAAAAACACGGAGAGGATCAATAAATTTTTAGTAGAGAGAAATTATCCTACAGAGGTTTTTGGACCTCTGCCAGAGCCAGCAGAGGCTCTGTGACAGGAAATTTCTAATAACTAATAATTTATACACATTTTTAATCATCCAAGTTTTTGATCAGTTTTAACAATGTATTTAGGACTTATTTGAAAGTTGGTGTCCTAGAAAATTGTAAATCTCAAAGATTTTGTGCAGCAGAAGTCATTTGAATGATTTGAGTGATCTACAAAGGTTCTTTGGTTGAAAGAACTCTGTGGCTTATGACTTCTGTGGCAAGATACCAACCTATTTCCTTTTGATCGGCGAATGTGATCTCTTCTGTCGCATTCTTTGCTCCCCCTTGACTTATGAATCTCTGTAGATTCAGCAAGGTCTCCTTTTCCGCTCCTCCTTGATCTAACAACCTCTGTAGGATTGATCTCTGTGGTTTGAAACCTGCCTTTTTATCTCTTGAAGCTTGTACTTTTATCAAAAACGTTTGAAAAACATTGGAGAGGATCGTTAAATCTTTAGTAGAGAGAAATTATCCTACAGAGGTTTTTGGACCTCTACCAGAGCCAACAGAGGCTCTGTGATAGGAAATTTCTAATAACTAATAATTTATAAAACTTTTTGATCATCCAAAGTTTTTATGGTTTTAAACATTGTTTTTAGGACATATTTAGAAATTTTTGTCTTGGAAAATTGTTTTTGGAAAAAGATTTTGTGCGACACATACCTTTTAGAGTGTCTAGTTTGGACGACAGAAACTCTTGTTGATCATAATCCTCCTTTGGCTCCCCCTTGAATGATCAACCTCTGTAGATTAATTTGAGGTCTCCTTCTGCTCCCCCTTGACCTATGCTTGAATCAATAGAGAAATAATGCACAGTACATAGGTCAACCTCATCAGAGGTTCTGTGGAGATTGTCATAGGTTCTGAGCAATTCCACAGAGGCTCTGTGAAGTATAGAATCTTTGAAGGATGAGTCTTAAACAAAGTGTTTAAGAGTCATAGTGTATTTTGAAGCCTGAGTCCTTAATAGAAGTATTAAGGAGTCCATTGTTTGCTGAAGAGTGAGTCCTGATTAGTAATGGTCAGAAGTCATTTTTCTGATGAAGCTCGAGTCTTAAACTGATTTGTTTAAGAGTCTTTTTCACTAAAGTGTGAGTCCTAAACTGATGTGTTTAGGAGTCCTTTTTTTTTTGAAGAGCGAGTCCTGATCTGTAATGATCAGAAGTCCTTTTACCTGCAAGACAGATCAAAGAACTTTTGGTACCCATATCCAAATGGGTCCTTTTTTGTTAGGATTTGGAGCTGTCTTTAGGTCCTCTGGTTTGCCAATCTCTGTTGGTTTGCCAATTTTCTTTCTATGACCTTTCTCATTTTGGGCCTTTTGATTTTTCTTTTGAAATGACCCATTTTGTACATAGAAAGATTTAGAGAAAAGGTTTCTTAATTGAAGCAGAAGATCAAAGCATTTATATGAATGAAAAGATGAAGGCTTTGTAGAAACAAATGGTTTTGGAGCATTTTTGTCAGGAATAGAGTTTTTGACTTTCCAAACCATTTTCATCTTTTTGTAAACAGGATTATTTGAATTTTTAGAACAAGAGTTTGCTAAGACAAGGTCTTTAAGCCTTTTAGCTAAAACATCTTTTTCTTTAAGGTTTAAATCAAATTTTCTTAGAAGATCTGATTTATACCTCTTCTCCAACATAATCTTGTTTGACAAATCAGATAGTCTCTTTGTTAAATTTGACATTTCAGCTTTAAAGACCTTTCTTTCCTTCTCAAACTTGTCTTTCAAACACTTTGTTTGAAATCCTTCTCTCTTCACCTTTTCAGACTCTTTTCTTTCAAAATCCTGCTCTTTCCTCTCTTTTTCAAGAGATTTCTGTAATTTTGAGATTTTGAAAGAAAGTTCCATATTCTTTGTCTCAAGAAGAGTTTTCTCTTTTCCAAACTTTTCATTTTCACTGATTATAAGTTTTTCAAAGTTGGAAATCAGTTTAGAAAAGTTTAGACACTTAAGCTCAAGGCTTTTCTTCTCTTCTTTAAAAACAATCTTAACTTCCTCAAACTTCTTTTTCTCCTTTTTACCAAGCTCTTCTGACTCAGATAGTTTCCTTTTTAGTTCAAGATTTTCATAGTTTAGGAGTTTACCTGATTCTTCAAGCTTGGCAATGTTGTCTGAGTTAATAAGAATGATCTTGTTTCTTTCCTCTAATTCTTTCTCAAGAGAAGGAATTATTTTCTTAAAATTTGTGCTGAGTTTGAAATAATAATGAAAATCAGCATCAACACTAAATTTTAGTCTTGACATATTGAATGAAGTTTTTAACGAAAGAAACAGTTTCTTGGATGTTACTTGATCGAATAAATCGAAAATGGCAGTAAAACAGAATCTGTTTGAAGGAATGAAGAATAGGTTAAGAACAGACAGTTTCTATCAAGAATCTTGTCTAAACGAGGATCACTTGATATTGAAAAGCAAGCTTTGCTCTGATACCAATTGTTGGTTCCCGTTTTGCTTTAAACTAGATTATCAGATCTATTAGTTCAGGTTTAAGGTTTGATGCGGAAGCGTATTTGAAGAACTAATAGATATGTTTGATAGATTTAGAACACAATATAAATAAACAGTGAGCAGGAAATAATATCTCAATGTTTACTGAATATATATATATCAAGAACAAATTTAAGAACATTGAGCATGCAAAGCTTTAAACAGATATGACTCTAAATGTGCATAAGCTATGTGTTCTTGATGTTTGATTGAAGTGTTCTTGTTTTTCTGTTTTTGTGTGTAGTTCTATATTCTTTATTAGGAAGAACTCAACATGAGTCTTCCTTTTATACTACTCTTAGAAGACTATGAAGTAGGTCACTGTTCCTTTTACGGCATGAATAGTAAACTGGATGGTGTGAACAGTGGACTGGATGGTGTGAGCAGTTGTTTGAGCCATGCGCATTTAATGGAGCAGATGTACTTTTGGTAAATGCATTAAATGGCGCAGACGTCTATTTTGTACCTTGCCCTATTGAGTCCACTCAGAGCTTGACACGTGTTTTGATAGTACTTTTTCATGCAAGTTGATGAACGTATTCAGTAATATCTTCCAAGTCTTCATTGAGGACCACAGAGGCTCTGTAATGAATTACAGAGGTTCTGTGGTCTGGTTCCTCTGTAAAGTAGTCTTCACTGGATTCCGAGTCTTTGGTTGTTTACTTCTGCGGAGCTTCTGTCAAGGGTGGCAGAGGTTCTGAGGCTCGGTCCTCTGAGAAGTCTTCTTGGTTCCTTGTCTTCTGATGTTGTCCGCAGAGGCTCTGTTATTGGTAACAGAGGTTCTGCGGTCTTGGTCTTCTGAAAGCGTCCTTCTGTAGTTTCCTCGGTCTTTGATCACTCTTGATCAAAACTTCCTTTGATTCTCCTGAGATGCCCGGCAGAGCTTCTGTGGAAGTTCTTCTGTACTTGGCCATTTTTCAATACTTCTAATATTTCAGAATATTTGGAGCTAACATAATTCATCCGGGCAAATCGGCCCCAAAACTCAACTGTCAACAACCAATACAAAATTAGGTTTCCGGAACAACCTATACACAGCTGAGAGATTTCTAAACAAGACTTGAATTAATAAAAAACTGTTAGCCCCAAGTATACAAGATGTAAAAGTATTGAAAATATTACAAGTTAGAAGACCACCAGAGATCCGACAGAAGACTTAGAAGATTTCAACCATAAGATCATTAGAGCTCGATAGAGCTCTGGCAGAAGACTTCTTCTGTTCACCAGAAGAACTGTTCACACCAGAAGACCATCAGAGCTCTGGCGTAAGAGCTCTAGTGAATGAAGACCTCTGTGAAGCTTAAGTCTCGTAGAAATCTCTAAGTGTTAGACACGTGTCCGTACTTTCCACGTAAGCCCTAAAAGGACGGAGACACATGTCACCTCAGGGTTAGATAGTACACTGTCTTCACTTTATCAGGCTATAAATAGAATGGTAGTGGAACACACAATTGTAAGCTTTTGGAAGAATTGTTTTCCACATTTGTGAGAGCACACACTGCTACATTCCACACCACTACCACTGTACGATTTGTTTCCTGAGAGATTTCAGAATACACACACTTGAACGTGTTCTTGGTGTTATTCAAATATCAATATAACAAGCAGCTTATTTACTTGATCTTGTTATCATTTACTGCTCATTATTGATACTCTCACTGTTACATTATCGTTTACACTATCACTCACATTTAATGGCTTTATATAATGCTTCCACTATCTGTTTTATGCTATTTATGTGATACAACTTGAATCTGGGAACCTACAATTGGTATCAGAGCGGATTGGTTTGCTCAAATCAAACGATCCAATATAACCAGGTTGATTCATTGTTGTTGATTGTGTTTGGTTTCAAAAGCTTCAAAGAATACTCTGTTCTTACTGTTCAAAGTTCAAAACAAGTTTTCAGAGTTCTTTAATCCCCGTTTAAAGCTTTCTAGTAATCTAGTTACTATGAATATCTTCTCTACTCAAGTTACTGTTCCATTGGATACTGTTCATCTACTTTCAGTCTAAAACCCTTTAAAATCTTTCGAAACCTTCGTACTTTGTTTTTCTGAAAAGATGGCTAATAACAACATCAACGCTATCTACACAGCTGGTTCTCTGACCAAACCTCGTACTCTTCTGAGAGATGAATATCCTCAATGGAAGATTAGGATGGTTAACTTCTTTGATGGAATGGATAGAGACCTCATGCGATCTGTCACAAGTGGACCATTCCAACCTATGGTTTTGGTTCCTCGTGTACCCGCTACAGAAACTAGTGCTGAGGTTCCAGCTCACTTCGAGGTTAAAACCACTGGGTTTACTGATGAAGAAAAGCTAAAAATGGAAAATGACCTCAAGGCAGTTAGACTTCTGATTATGGCCATTCCCAACGATATTTTCCAAGAACTTGACTCTTGTGTTACTGCTAAAGAAATATGGGATCAGCTTCTTAATCAACTTGAGGGTGGTATCAAGACCCAAAAGAACAGAAGGACCCAATGTATGAATGAATACAATGATTTCAAGGCACTTCCTGAGGAAACCTTACAACAGACCTACAACAGAATTAATGTTTTAATAAACAAATGTAAAAAGTGTGGGGTTGTTCGGTCGAAGGAAGATAATAGTTTTCTGTTCTTGAAAAGTTTAATTGATGAATGATTAAATCTATCCATGTCTCTACAAGCTAACCAAGATTTGGATGCATGGTCTCTTACTGATGTGTATGGCACTCTTGCTGCACACGAGAAGGATGTTGTCAAACAAAAGGGAAAATCCACCATTGCAGGTCCATTAGCCTTGATCTATGACTCGAAAAATCCCACTGAAGGGAAGTCCAACAGAGAGAGCTCAAGCAGAGAGAAGAAGAAAGAGAAGGTTGTGAAAAAGAAGGGAAAGAAAAGTCTAGTTGCTGAAAGTGATGCAGAGGAAAGTTCATCAAAGGATGATGATATCAATGCTTTTGCCCAATCTCTTGCCATAATAACTCAAAAGTTTAACAAGAGATTTGGTAACAAAGTATTTGATAGAAGAGGAAGGTATGAGAGAGAAGAGAAAGACGAGAAGAGAGGTTATGCTGCACCTCACCATCAGAGTAACAACAGAGCTCCACAAGAGCAAAGACCACAACAGAAGTACAATCCTCCAGCCCCCCCAGAATCAAGCAGATGCTGCCCAGCCCATCAACAAGAATGATGGAAGATGCTTTCGATGTGGCAAACCCGACCATTTCTCTGCTAATTGTAAGGGTAGACTGGTAAAAGACCGGGACTACTACAAGAACAAGTACAAGTATAATTACAGAGAAAGAAGCTATGTTGTTGAGATGGAGAATTGGATCTCTGACTCGTCCTCTGATGATGAACCAGAGCAAGCCAATTTCCGCGGGGTTGCTGTAGATGATATGAGTTTGGAAGAGGTAGCAGACTGGATGACTGGAGAGATGCCTGAAAGATCAACAGAGGCAGACGTATCTCAGAATGCATGTTCTCTTTCCGTGACAGAGCCATATGACAGAGTGCTGGAGACCACTATACCCAGTGCCAAGGTATGTTCTACTTTTAAATCAAAATCAGATTCCGAGCTGGAGATGCATGTTTCTTTACTCACTGAGGAATTTCAACTGTTAAAACAAAAGCTCTCTGAGGATAAAGAGTTGAGAAAGCTAGCTCAGAAGGATCTGTCCTTCTACAAGAGAGAGAAAACTCTCTTGGAAAAGGAGAAGGAAGAGATCTCCAAAGAAAAGTCTGAGCTGGAATTTTTGCAAAAATAGAAAGAAAACTTTTTTTCTGAAAAAGTTAAGGAATATGAGGAAGTTCTTAAGCAAAAGACTGAAGAGGTTAAAAAATCTGAATATGAAAGGCTTAACTCTGTTGCTCTAAAACATTATTTTCAAAGAGAAAGAGAGGTTTTACACCAATCTTTACAGAGAAAAGAGATTTTAATCAAAAAGTACCAGGATGCACAAGATGTGCATATAAAAATCAACTCTCAAAAGGATACGCAAGGTCTGGGTTTTAGTGACCTTGCTCCCTACACTGGAAGGAAGAAGACATCTCTGTCCTCTGCCTTCTGTGTTGGGAAAATCCAAGAAAATATGATCTCTGGTACTACAGTTTTCAAAAGAGCCAAAACCTCAGATGTTTCAAAAACAAGAAGACTGGACTTTAAGAATGTCAGCTATGACTCCTTGGATCATGAAAAGGTTACAAAACCATCTGAAAAGTTCATTCACGATCAAGGAAAAGCTGAGGTCAAATTTCCTGAGTCTGTCAAAAGTCTTGATCCAAAAGAGATTTTCCACTTTAACTCTTTCAAGGGCCAGAAGTCTGTTACTTCTGTGGCTGAGTCCTCTGGTGTTAAAACACAGAGTGAGTTCAACCCTGAAGCCCCAGTCTTCTACCCTACCTCTGAGTCAATTAGAACATCTTTTGAAGAAGATCTTAAGAGAGTTATTGAGGAAAATGTTGCATCTGATGCTTTAAAACCAAGATTAAGAAAGTTCAAGTCTACCAAAGCTGATATCTCTATGATACCCAAAGAGTCTCACACTTCTACCAGAGCCACCAGAGACTTTCTAGGCTCTGACAGTGACTCTGATTCTGAGGTGGATGAGCAGATTTTATGTGCTCAAGAGACTGTTTTGCACAAACCCAAGCAGGCATCTGTTGAATCTGGAGTTTTGAAAAATGTCTCATTCTTTAAGAACCAATCCAGATTTATACCAGTTCCTGATTTTAAAAACAAGGGTATACGGATTATTTCTTCTGATGAGATAGAAGAGAAGAGAAGAGAAAAAGCTAAGAGTATTCCAGTAAACCACACTTCAGTTCCCTTTGCTTATAAACCAATCAAATTTACTCCAGAGTAGAAGGGAAAATGGAAAGTCAATGACCAGCCTATTCCTGCTCTTGCAGTAAATCTAAGGAAAACTCTTTTTGGTCAAAAGAATCTGTTCCAAGAAACAAAACCAGGACAGAATGTATGTAAACACATCTGGTCCTAAAGTTTTTCAATCTCAAGTGCCATTCAATCAACACTTTTTGAATAGAAACAGCAATGTGCATCAATCAACTTCATGTTCTATTAACTGCAACTGCATTCAACTGTTGTTAAAATTGCAAAATCACATGAATGGTCCTCACTGTATTCTAAATCAGTCAATTCAAAGGAAAAATCCTAAGACTGTCCAGAATACACAGAGAAAATCCTCTGGCACACCATCACAGAATGGAAAGCCAGCAGGTAAGTCAAACACCCCTAAGCCTAACCAGAAAGGACCCATTATGAAATGGGTACCTAAAAGGAACTAATCTGTCTTGTAGAAGCCTCGTGTGCAGATCTGGTATTTAGATTCAGGATGTTCCAGGCACATGACAGGCAATAAGGAGCTGCTAACTTCATTCAAGAACAAAATGGGAAGTGCAGTGACCTTTGGAGGCAATGGACATGGACAGATTAGAGGATACGGTATTTTGAATAATGGTGGTGTTTCAGTTTCTAAGGTTGCTTATGTTGAAGGTTTAAATCATAATCTTCTCAGCATAAGTCAACTATGTGATCATGGATTCGATGTCAATTTTAAGAAGAAATATTGTTCTTTGTTGCTTTCCGAGTATGGTCAAGAACTTTTAAGAGCCAACAGAAAAGGCAATTTGTACAAAATGAATTTTAATCCAAACCAAAGTACTACAACAGACAAACTCTGTTTAGTCTCTTTGAAAAAGGAAGATGCCTGGCTCTGGCATAAAAGATTTGCTCATTTAAAATTTTCAAATCTTGACAAACTCGTGAAACTCAACTTAGTGAAAGGTCTGCCTTCACTTAAATTTGACAAAGACCATCTCTGTTCTGCTTGTGAGTTGGGTAAGCTAAAGAGAGCTTCACACAGAACAAAGAGTGATCACAATTGCCCCAGACCTTTGCATATGCTTCATGTGGATCTTTATGGTCCAATCTTTGTGCAAAGTTTGTCTGGTAAAAAGTATATTCTTGTGCTTATCGATGAATATTCTAGATATACTTGGGTTGAGTTCATCAGAGTAAAATCTAATGTCCCAGAAATTCTGATAAGTTTGTTGAAGAGAATACAGGTTCTGTTAGGTCTTAAAGTCCAAAAGTTGAGAAGTGATAATGGGACAGAATTTAAGAATGCCAGAATTGATGCCTACCTATCAGAGGAAGGAATCTCCCAGAACTTCTCAGCTGCTAGAACTCACCAACAGAATGGTGTTGTGGAAAGAATAAATAGAACTCTGGTCGAAGCAGCCAGAACTATGTTGGCAGGTTCTATTCTCCCAATTAAATTCTAGGCAGAGGCAGTCTCAACAGCCTGTTTTACCCAGAACAGAGCTGTAATTGTGAAAAGATTCAAGAAGACTCCCTATGAACTCATCAACAACCGAAGGCCGAATGTGAAATTCTTTCATGTTTTTGGCTGCAAATGCTACATCTTGAATGACAGAGATCAACTGGGCAAGTTTGACAAAAAGGCTGACGAAGGAATCTTTATTGGTTATTCCTTAACCTCCAAAGCCTACCGAGTCTATAATACCAGAACCAGGGTCATTCAAGAGAGCATAAACGTGTCCTTTGATGAAGATACATCAAGTTCCTCTGATTGCAAATCACTAGAGGGGACACAGACTAAAGAGAAGCCAAGCTTTTCAAAATCAAGGGAAGAAGATATCAATCTGTTATTCAATGATTTCTTCGATGATGATGATTCCTCTGTCAATATCACCAGAGGCAATCAAGCTCAAAGTTCTGCTGAACAAAACCTAACAGGTACAACTCTTACAGGTCCCTCCAATTCTTCACCATCTATTTCTCTGTCTACAGGTGTAGTTCAGAGGAATGAAGGACCACAATCAGACGTAAGAGAACCTGAACAAGAGCCATCATCACCCCTTATGACTCATATTGGGGGAAGTTCCCTGTTTGAAAGCTCACACTCTCAGAGCCCTGTTGGTACATCACAAAGCAATGAGGCCACTCTCCAGAGCAGTGTGCCACAGAGCCCTGGTCCCAATCCTCAGAGCTCTGATGCTGATGTACATCTTTTCCCATCAGAAGTACAGACTCCACCTGTTGTCCATGCTCCAATGACAAGATGGACAAAGGATCACCCCCATCATCTAATTATAGGTGCTACTGAAGATGGTGTAAAGACAAGGTCTGCAACAATCAATGAGGCTTTCTTTGTGAATTTTCTATGTATGATTGAGCCGAAGAAGATTTCTGAAGCCCTTGAAGACCCAAACTGGATTGAAGCCATGCAAGAGGAGATTTTGGAGTTTGAAAGAAATAAAGTTTGGTCCTTGGTTCCACTTCCTGAAAACAAAGCTGCTATTGGAACCAAGTGGGTGTTCAAAAACAAAAAGGATGAAGACGACATTATTATCAGAAACAAAGCTCGGTTGGTTGCCAAGGGATATTGCCAAGAAGAAGGCATTGATTATGACGAAACTTTTGCACCTGTGGCTAGGCTAGAAGCAATCAGAATCTTCTTAGCCTATGCTGCCCATAAAGGTTTCAAGGTCTACCAAATGGATGTGAAATCTGCTTTTCTAAATGGTAGACTGCAAAAAGAAGTCTACATCCAGCAACCAGCAGGTTTTGAAAGCTCAGAGTTTCCAGACCACGTATACAAGCTAGACAAAGCTCTGTATGGCCTTAAGAAAGCCCCCAGAGCCTGGTATGAAACTCTGTCAAATTTTCTATTGACCAACCACTTCGAGAAAGGTACTGTCGATACAACCTTGTTCATCAGGAGGTATAAAAATGATATTCTTCTGGTCCAAATATATGTTGATGACATTATCTTTGGATCTACTAGGCAGGAATAATGTGATAGGTTTAAGGATTTGATGAAAAGTGAGTTTAAAATGAGCATGATGGGAGAACTTTCTTTCTTCCTTGGTTTACAAGTTAAACAATCCATCAGAGGCACTTTTATAAGTCAATCAAAATACGTCTCTGATATTTTGAAAAAGTACAAGCTCAATAATTCAAATCATATGAAAACTCCTATTGCCACTGAAGTTTAAACTTGATCATGATCCTCAAGGTCAACCTGTGGATATCAAGAACTACAGGGGCATGATAGGGTCACTTCTGTATTTGACTGCAAGCAGACCTGATATAATGTTTGCAACATGTCTTTGTGCTAGATTTCAAGCAAATCCTAAGGAATCTCATTTGTCTGCTGTCAAACGAATTTTTAAATATCTCAAAGGGACTCAATTTTTGGGTCTCTGGTATCCTCTTAATTCTGGTTTTGATCTTGTAGCATATACAGATTCAGATTATGGAGGATACAGAAATGACAGAAAGAGTACGTCTGGTAGCTGCCAATTGCTTGGAGATAAATTGGTGAGTTGGACATCCAAGAAACAGAACTACGTATCAACCTCTACAACAGAAGCAGAGTATGTTGCTGCTGGTAGTTGTTGCTCTCAAGTGATCTGGATGAAAACTCAACTCAAAGGTTATGGCATGGAGTACAGCAAAATCCCAATTCTATGTGACTCCAAGAGTGCCATAACAATTACAGCTAATCCAGTCCAGCACTCAAAGACAAAGCATATCGACATAAGGTACCATTTTATAAAGGATCATTTTGAAAAAGGGACGATTGAAATGTACTTTGTTTCAACCGACTTCCAACTTGCTGATTTGTTTACAAAAGCCCTTGATGAAAGGAGATTTAACTTCTTGATCAGCAAGATGGGCATGCTGAACATGTCCTCCTAACTCTGTTTAAAACTCAACAGAGCTTCTGATGTTCATACCAGAGCTCTGTCAAAATGGTTAGGTAGGATATTTCACCAGAGCCTCTGATGATCTTCTCAGAGCTCTGTCAGCATACCTTTTCAATATTTCCTCTGTGCATTTCATATATGTATATACTTTTGTTTTCCTTTTGTAAATATTGTTGCAAGAAAAGAGAAAAGCGAAAAAGAAAAATCTGTCAATTAAGCTTATGATTCAAGGGGGAGCTTAAGAGAAAGATAAGCATGGTTTAAGGGGGAGCAAGTCAAAACAATTTCAAATCTAATTGACTTTGCTCATTGAACAAAAAGGAAAATCTTTTGCGGAAGGCAAAACCTGTACTGATGAAAACATTTTTGATAATGTCAAGAACTTACCAGAACTCTGACATTTCACCAGAGCTTCTGATGAAATTCACCAGAACTCTGTGAAATCTCTAAGTCAGTTCTGCCTTCGTTCTTTGACTATTTTCACACCAGATACAGGATTTTTAAATGATTTTAGGGTAAAGGTGAAACATTTTGGGATACTTGAAAATAATGAACATGGTCACTCATTAGAGGCAAAATTGTGCTGAGTTCCACCAAAGCTATGCCAGTTTTCTGCCACATCATTAGAAGTACTGTCATCAGAGGTGCGGGTTATTTCTAAGCGTCAACCGCAGGTCACCCACACATCTCTAACCTTGACGGTTCTATTGCCGAAAGTTTGTCAGACCCAAAATCTATGTGGCACTCTCGGATTGAGAAACCAACCGTTAGTTGTTCCCACGTTCTACTGTAGAGGCCACTCCACTATCTGAAACTCGAGTACCTACAGTACCTACGATGGTTATCCAGCCATACGTTTCTAGTATAAATACCCATTCCAATCGACCCATTTCATTTCTTATGCTTACTGATTATTCAAATCTTCAAACCTTCCCTCCTTTGTTCAAAAACCCTTTAAATTCTTCAAAACCCTAAAACCTGCAACAATGGCAGAACAAGCTCACTCCGCAGAATCGAGTCGAATAGGACCCGTAGATCAAATTGTAATCCTACCATACGATTTTGTAGATAACAACTACCGTTTCGACGCCAATCCAGCCAACTATCTGCCAACTTATCATGTATTCGTAGAGTTTTTCAGAAACTCTAAAATCTTCCGAGCCCTCACAATGTACGACGATGACCTTCCAGAGCTTCATGTCCAACAATGGTGGACTACATGTCAGTTCATTCCAGAACAAAAAGGGATAATCGAAAACGTTAATTCTAGAAGACAGGGAGGAGCAGGAACAGTACGCATTCGTGACAAGACCCTCAGAAGAGTTTTTGGGATGCAGACCAAAAGACAGTTGGGGATTACTGCGTATGAAAAACCCCCAAAAATCCCTGTTCTTCTTGCTTTAGGCGCTTCTTGGGCTACAATGCCACCCTGAACAAGATTGGAGAGTTCAGAAGAGGAAACCTACCCCCAGTGTGGAATTTCATGTTTTCCACACTCAACAGAACCCTCACATGTAAAAGTGGTAGCCAAGACCAAGCTAGCACTGAAATTCTTCAGATTATGTATGGCCTGTACTTCAAAAGAAATTTATACTATGCCAAAATCCTTTACAAAGACCTTCTGTCTGCCGTGAATACAAAGACGACAACTATAGCAAGATGAGGTGTTGTAGGAGTCCACATAAATCTAAAGAACATCAAATATCCTCGATTTATCAGTTTGGTCATCAGAGAAGCCTTCCCAACCTTGCAACTAACTCAACAAGGCAATCCAACCCCTGTTTGGGTGATGTCCAGATTCTCTCCAACAACCACAGGTGAATATCCCAACACCAGAAGGGTACCCAGAACAATGTTATCTCTGATAAGCCCAACCCATATTTCTCTACAAAACTATAGACATATTGCTCTACCTCAAGAACCTGAGGTGAGATCCCCATCATACTTAGGTCCTGAGCCTTCGTTAGAGTCTATGAGTGATGTAAAAGAAGAGGCAGAAATAGAAAGACCAGAGGTAAGAGTACCCGAAGTGGGGTCTTCCTCTGCCCATATAGTGGAGGAGGAAGTAGTGGACAGAGCATCCCTTTTGGAGGTTGTCCAAGAGGAAGAAAGGGAAACTGCAGAGGTGGAAGAGATTTCGTCCTCCTCTGGCAGTGGTGAGGAAGAGAAGAGTGAGGGAGAGATTTCTGAGTCTTCTGAATCCCTAAGAGCCGAGAGAAACGTGAGTTTAGAAGAAGATGCTCAATTGAACACACATTTGCGTTCCCCGAAGCCCAACTCCCAGTGCTACCACACAACCTATCCCTGGCGATCAAGACCAGAGGGATATTGAATCAGAGGTGCACACCTCAAACCCAACCCATCTTGAACCACCAGAGGCAACTCTTCACGCCTCTAGTATGCACGAAACCGGGGAATCCATTTTCGGTAATGATGGCCAATCGCCCCCAGGCCATCAATAGGTCACCTACACACGCTGAAGCCTCTATGGATTGCATAGATTTGACGCAAACTAGCCCTGAGATCTTTCGTATCTCGCGTAGGCTCTGCCCAACTCAGGGGCAGTGGAATGACCTAGTAGCATAAGGGAAGACCTGGCTTGATCACATGTCCTCTCAACACATCAGATTCTCTTCTCCAGAACCTGAGCTGGATGAGGAATCTCTGATCAAAACGCCTGTAGATGTATCCCCTGAAAAGGAACATCAAGGATCAGGTGGAAGTCCTCCAAGAGCCAACATAAAAACAACTCTTGATGGAGGCACCTCTGAGCTCGAGGTCGACTTGGATCCATGTGTTGGAACCAAGGTTACCCCCGCTGAAACTGTCACCAGAGCAGAGCTCAAAAGCTTCTGTGACAGTATTAGCAACTCTTTGAATGAGTATAAACTTATCAATGAGAAGAAAGAAGAGCTGATCCGTCAGGAGAATGCTACTCTGAAGTCTGAGCTGCAAGAGATTACAAGAAAATATGCAGAGACTTCCCAGAAACTTGCTGATGGAGAAAGGGTCAGAGCAGAGGAAACAACAAAGCTGACAACAGAGCTCGCTGAGATAAAGAGAACAATGGCAGAGAATCACACAACGGCTATGAACAGAACCCTGCCAATCCCCTCAGTTCTTCTATCAAAAAGCAACATCAGATCCTTGACAGAGCTGATCAACACCTCTGTTAAGGATGCGATCAAAGAGGCAACGACATCTTCTGCTACTCCACTGAATATACCTGGTCCAAGGCCCAATGAACTACCTATGACAGTTGGCCAGATGGGTGAGTTCAGCAGAAATGTTATAAGCAAGATGATGTCCATATCTTCCAAATTCGTCATGAAAGCTCAAGCGACAAAAAAACATGTACAAACATCTCTTGATTCTCACAAGTTTAACTTCGACAATCAAGTAGATGAAGTCAGAGCTGCTGCGACAGAGATGGAAGATGTTCTGAAAAAGGCAGTGACTGATTTCAAAGCTGCTATCTTCGAGTCCATGTCAAATAAAAGAGTTGCAGATTGGACACCAGAGGGAGAACCTTCACTGAAGAAGGCTAAGTTTGTTGCCCCGGACTCTCCCAAACGAAATGTGGCAACCTCTGGTGGTGGTAATGATAACGATGATGATGATAACAATGATGACATCCACAGAGATGCAATAGAGCCTTCAGATGCTCAAACAGGAGAGTCCTCAGAGCAACAAAAGGGGGAGACAGACAAAGGAACAGATAAGGGGAAAGAGAAAGAGATAGAGAGAACAAGGGAAGAGAAAGAGAAAGAAACACAAAGGGAGAAGGAGACAGAGGAAACTCCAACATAGGAAACTCCAACAGAGGAAACTTCAACAGAGATGATGATGGTTGAATTCGACTACATGTTCAAAGATAGAACTATCAGAACACCAGAAGAGTCGACAACTCAAACATCAGAAATCTTAATCCTTGACACTCCTCCCCAATCTTCAAGGACTGAACCAGAGAGAACAGAACCATTCTCTGCTGATGAACAAATAAACCAACCCCAAATCCAACCCCAAGTCCAAACCCAAACTGAACAAGAGCCTGAACACCATGTTGACATTCTTATGGCTGAAACTCATGATGATCAGAACCCAATCCAAAATCAACCAGAATAGAACCCAGAAACCTCATCCCGACACACGAGAACCCTGCACTAGAAGAAATTTTTGCCTATCTCTAAACTGACAGAGATATAATCCCCATCAATGCTGTACCTATCAACCCATACCTTAATCCCATCAGAGCCGCTAAACTTACGGATGAAAGGCGATGGTTCATCTCAACCAAATCTCATCTGAACAAAGCCATTAATTCATCCTTTACATTTAGCAGAATTCACAATATAGAAGCAAAGAAGTTTTCCCATGACAGAGTTCTGTACCATGTTTACACAGTGGAGACAGAAGACAAGAAGATAGAAACTTTCAATGACAACGACCTTGTTCTTTTCAATCCTTATGAGTTAATAACTCTTCATGGCTACTGTAAAAACTTCATCGACAGATACAAAGGCACATGAACTGCAATGAGAGAGATTCAGCACGCTATGCAAGAGCACGTCAACCTCAGAATGCAAATCGACTTTCAGCTAGGCATAGAATTTGAAATTGAGAAACTGGCGATTACACCTACAAATGAAAACCTTGAGGGTTATGGCCATTACAGAACTGGAACTGTAGTTGGAAATCCTCCAATCTTCATCTGCCGATAGAAGGGCACCAAGAAGGCCATCCGATCTACTGAAACCCACAAGTACTTAAGTGAGTCGCTGCAGTATCTCAAGAACGTCATTTTGAATCTTCCAAGAGAAAAGTGTCCAAAAGAGCAATTGAGGCTCTACATCAACCAGATAAATCTCTTGTTAGATTTCCGAGAACTGATCAGAAGATTCGACAGAATTCTAAGAGGAAATTTCTATGCTTAGTGTACTCATTCTTTTACATTGTATTGTAATCATCCTTAAAAGAATAGTATCAAGTTTCACAGAGGATGATCTTCTCCTCTTTACCTTTTGTTTATATCTCTGTAATTTCCATTAATTGTATTTTCAATACTTAGCGGGAAATTGTTAGCCCCAAGTATACAAGATGTAAAAGTATTGAAAATATTACAAGTCAGAAGACCACCAGAGATCCGACATAAGACTTAGAAGATTTCAACCAGAAGATCATCAGAGCTCGACAGAGCTCTGGCAGAAGACTTCTTCTGTTCACAAGAAGAACTGTTCACACCAGAAGACCATCAGAGCTCTGGCGTAAGAGCTCTGGTGAATGAAGACCTCTGTGAAGCTTAAGTCTCGTAGAAATCTCTAAGTGTTAGACACGTGTCCGTATTTTCCACGTAAGCCCTAAAAGGATGGAGACACACTTTCCACGTGTCACCTCAGGGTTAGATAGTACACAGTCTTCACTTTATCAGGTTATAAATAGAAGGGTAGTGGAACACACAATTGTAAGCTGTTGGAAGAATTGGTTTCCACATTTGTGAGAGCACACACTGCTACATTCCACACCACTACCACAATACGATGTGTTTCCTGAGAGATTTCAGAATACACACACTTGAACGTATTCTTGGTGTTATTCAAATATCAATATAACGAGCATCTTATTTACTTGATCTTGTTATCATTTACTGTTCATTATTGATACTCTCACTGTTACATTATCGTTTACACAATCACTCACATTTAATGGCTTTATATAAATCTTCCGCTATCTGTTTTATGCTATTTATGTGATACAACTTGAATCTGGGAACCTACAAAAACAATAAAACTATAAGCTATTCCTCACCTCACGCTTAGGACTTCTCCTTGCCCTTTCGCAAACCTCCTACTAAATGCTTTCCTGAAAATGGATTTAGAGTTGAAAAAATGCGAGGGTTAGATCATGTTAGTGCAATATTTATGAGTTATATCAAAGTTGAAGGACTAAATGTGTAAATGTTATTGTAGGTATAAATAGCCTAGAACAAGCCTTTTTGTGTTAGATCTTATTACATGTTCATACTAAAACTCTCTCTGTAAGTACTACTTGTGACACCAATACAATATAGAGATGGACTTTGGTATTTGATTTCTATCTTGATTATACATGTTTCTGGGATCACATGTGGTAACAGAGCAAGTAAATCTTGACATATCTACCAAAAAAACAGTGATTTTTTTGATTTTTTTTAGTTCTTGGACTTATCGGTTGTGGATCTGAAAGATGAAGAATTAGTGTGTTTTTCCGGTGGATTTTGGTACAGAGTTGTTCATTTTTGATAGGAGATAGGTTCTGTACAATCAATTTTTCCTTAGCTACGTATTTGGATTGATTTCTGAGGATTTTTGACACTTTGAGTTCGAAAAGTTTGGCTACTGAGTTAGAATCAAAAGGTGATTTCTAGTGACTATTTGGTAGTAAAGCTTTTGTTAAAAGTGTTCAGAATTACATCGCAAGCAACCCTACAAAGTTTCAGATCGATTGGACGAGTTTTGGTTGAAATTTGGACATAGAAAGATTTTCGGTTCGAAGTTCATAGTTATCGCCCAAAACAGATCTTCAAGTATTCATAGTTATCGCACAAAACGTATCTTCATACTTATCGCCCAATACTGGAGTGATAAGAAATTTCCGGATTTTTGATCGCCCAAGCATCGTGCGATAACTTCATCTTATCGCCCAAGCTGTAGGCGGGAACAGTACTTGTCGCCTAGGCTTTGACCGAGAACCTCCGCTGATCCCTCAACCTTTGACCGATAACTTCCGTGATCGCTCAACCTTTGGTCGAGAACTTTTTACCCAAGAACCGTTTTGGCCGAGAACCTTGTTGTCGCCCAAGTGTTGACCGAGAACTACTGTTATCGCCCAACCTTTACTTGAGAACTCCTGTTCACACAGCCTGATGCCCAACTCTTGTGCGATAAAAATCTTATTTTGTACACTGTTTGGCATATATTTTTCTGTGTTGATTGATTTGTTTAAAGATCACTAACACGTATATTATGTCAAGATGTCTAAGAATGAGATGATGATGGCTCTTGGTTCCGATACCAGACCTCCTGTTCTATTCGAAGGAGAATATGAACAGTGGAAGGATAGGTTTATTGACTTCATTGAAAGACAATCTAATGGAGCGAATATCATGTTGTCATTAATAGAAGGATTGATGCAAAGACTTAGATGGATAGTTCATGCTATTCAGCGAAGAGCTGAATTTGAAGATTGGAAACCGATTGAGAACTACACGCCTGAAGAAACTCTGAGGTTTGATGCTGATAAGAAAGCTAAGTCTTACCTGATCATGGGAATTCCGAACGAGATTTACAAAAAAATTGTCAGTTTCAAGGAGAATTCAATATGATGTGGGACCAACTTGAGAAAATGATGCAAGGATCTCAAATAGGCAATCAGATGAAGATGACAATATGTATTAATCGATATGAAGAGTTCAAGGCTAAGGAAGATGAGAATTTGGCGCAGACTTATGACAGGTTTGTAACGTTGTTGAATGAGTTGAGCAAGAACAAGATCAGCAAGACCGTGATTTAAAACAATGTCCAGTTTCTAAGTATTCTTCAGCCCAAGTGTAAAAGTGTTAGCCGAAGGATGAAATAGAATCCGAGATTGTCCACGATGCCGTTATATGAACTATTTGAGACCTTACAACAAGATGAGGACGAAGTTGATGAGATTAAGGAAAAGACGAATAGGAAAAAGAAGAAGTCGGTTCCTGATCTATGAGTGAGTTATCTGATGATAATGAAGTGGAGTACACTGGTAACATTTCTGATGATGGTGCTGAATTGGAAGACGCAATGATATTGTTGACAAGGCACTTTCAGAAGAAATCAAACAATTTGAGATACTCGTCTGGTTCAAGGAAATTTGACAAAGACAACTTTAATGGAAAACAGGGAGAAAAGGTTTGAGGGGAAGAGAAATGAAAAAAAAAGAGTTTGAAGAGAGAAGGATTGATGCAAACCGAGATGATGGTAAGAAACGGTTTGAAGAGAAAAAGCCAGCAGAACCATCGAAGTGTTATAATTGTGGCACGCCGGGTCATTATGCAAAAGACTGTCGGAAGAAATTTGTACGTAACCCAGACTATTACAAGACAAAGATGATGTTGGGTAAATAGAAGGAGCCTGGGAAAGCGTTGTTAGTTGAATATGAATATTGTCTTGATTACACTGATGACGAAGTTGCCAACGAGGTACAAGCCAATATTTGCTTCATGGGAGATGATGCAAAAGATGATGTTTCTGATGGTGAAAGCAATTCTGAGTGCGGATCTGAGGTAAGTTCTAACTCTGAAAACTACTTTATGCATCAAATGAACACCATGAGGCGTGCACTTCAAGGTTTAAGAAACAAACTAAAAACCAAAAAAGAGAACAACGCTAGACTAAATCAAACTCTTCTTGACATAAACTTTGAACGAGCTAAAAACAATGATCGGATTAAATATCTTGAAAGTCAAAAAGAAAAGTTTGATGAGGACAAGCTAATTTTTAATCATCAAATGTCTGAAATGAGCAAGAAGGTTAATGAGTTAGAAGACAAGAAGAGTGAGAATGAAAATTTCCTATCTTACCGACTTCCAGATGGGTTTAGAAGCGGGTCAGATCAGAGTAAACATCTTGAAGCCCAACCAATAACTTTCTGATATTTAAGGTATTCCAGCTTACAAAATTCTTGAAAAACCTGAGTTCGGTATTGTACTTCAACGGAAAGAAGAAGAAGAAGTTCCTACGGTTCATTGAAGCAAACAAGTAGAGTGACATAACCTTCAAGATGATAAAGATTCAGTTGAATGGCAAGCTCAGGTTAGATGAAAAGAAGTTGGTACCTCTAGAGCCTAAAGCAAAGCAGTTGATTCATCGAGCCTTGGAAGCAATTGATAAAATACTGGAATACATGAATGCATTAAGAAGATTCGAGATCATCTTTGGCATACGGAAGAAGTACATTCCTCAAGATTAATTTTTGAATAGCTTTTTCAACTCTGGATACAAAGGGAGAGACTGTTAGTGCAATATTTCTGAGTTGTATCAAAGTTGAAGGACTAAATGTGTAAATTTCGTTCTAGGTATAAATAGCCTAGAACAAGCCTTTTTTGTGTTAGATCATATTACATGTTCATACTAAAACTCTCTTTGTAACTACTACAGGTGACATCAATACAATATAGAGATAGAGTTTGGTATTTGATTTCTATCTTGAGTATACTTGTTTCTGGGATCACATACCACAAGGTCTAGTGAGCTCCCTCCAAAACCACCTTCGCACAATAAAACAATTTAAAGCAGTTTATAAACGTTCGTAAACAATTTAATGCTTTAAGACAATAAACTTCCCATAGTAAGACAACAATACATGAAATGGCACACTGAAGTCCCGTACGCCGGTGACAACGTGTCAGTCTCACACTGCTTTAATTAAAACACACCCTCCATGGCATAAATGAGACACCCCCGGTATTAGTACTGGCGGGACACCCCCCCGACTTATCCGTATCATGCTCACTTTCAAATGTATGCATACATAAGAACATAACCTTCTCAAACATAGCAAACATGCAACTTTATATACGTATGATAAAACATGAAGTTTCATAATATCTCATGCATTTAAAATAGCATACCAATCATCTCATTTTCAGTTAGAAAGACTCACGTGTCGTCCTTGCAAAATTCTTCCTACTTTGGCCTCAGATCCCTACATCGAACACCTACGATTTAAATGGAAATGAGAGTGATCAGTCACTCGTTTAACCCTCACGGTTATTTCTAATCAACCCTCAAAGTTGCATCTCAACTTAACCGGAATGTACAAAGTCTGACATAATGGTTTTCAGATGAATACATCTGGATTGTCTAATTCCGGATAACTATAATCGGGCATCACTGTCCAGAACTATTTACCGGAAACATCCCCCCATCCAGACATTCGGCTTATCGGAAAACCTCTCAATCGGAAAACTCCCCTACATCTGGAGAATTCTAAATCGGAAAACTCCTTTCATCCGGACAACTCTCAATCGGAAAACTCCCTACATCCGGACAACTCTTAATCGGAAAACAAACATCCGGATGTCAAATGTCCAAATACTTATCTGGAACCCGTTCGGAAGTCTTGTCCGGAAAAGATCACCCTGGGTGATTCCGGGTGCGAAGGGTTTTCACCGAACAGACCCACTACAAGTTATTCAATAACAACAAATTTCCAAATTGGTTTTAGGTTATAAAATCCATAGATGAGTATACAAAGCTTGATTAAAGAACAATTTATCCCAACAAAATCCTCCCTTATCGACACAATTCCACTGACTGAACATTTCACTCTTAAGAAGAAAGGATTAACAGAAGCAACAATATTTTCTTTTGCCTTACAAAATCAATAGAAGATTGAGCTAGAGATTTCCTTTGATGAACCTGATGATGAATTTCTCTACCAATTAACTCTCCTTTTCCCAAAATCGCAAGTATCAGCTTGAGTTCTCCTCTCTTCTCCAATACACACACAATCGCCCAAAACAAATGCAGATATAGGATTTTGTGCCAATTCTTGAGGGTTTTATACCCTCTTTCCAATTATTTCAAAACATTCCCTGAAGTCCATTAGTTTCATCTTTCTCCATAAGACTCTTATTCCTAAAAAAATCGAAACCTTGGTTATTACAATACCCCCCCTCAAAATAATTCAGTCTCCGGAATTCCCTTGTCGAAAATTTATGGGTATTTGGATCTCATGTCTGTTTCTAGTTCCCAGGTTACCTCTAGATCCTTATGGTACCACCACTGGACTTTCACGAATTTGATCTCCTTGTTTCTCAACCTTCGGACCTTACTATCCACGATCTCTACTAGTTCCTCTACACATGTCAACTTCTCATCAACACTGATATACCTCAATGGCACTGTCACATCTGTCTCAGCTAAACACTTCTTCAAGTTTGAAACATGAAATGTTGGATGGACTCCCTTCAGTCCCCCAGGTAAGTCCAACTTGTAAGCTACCTCTCAAATTCGTTCCACAATGACGGAAGGCCCCACATACCTCGGCCTCAGCTTCCTTTTCTTTCCCAAACGGACTACGCCCTTCCAAGGCGAGACTTTCAGCATTACTTTGTCACCTACCTGAAACTTGATAGGCTCTCTTATCTTGTTTGCCTACATTTTCTGTCGATCCTGCGCCACTCTCATCTTTTCGCGAATTAGTTCAATCTTATCGGCAATCAATTGCACAAGCTCTGGACCTGCTAGTTGTCTTTCTCTCATTTCGTTCCAACATTACGACGTTCGACACTTACTTCCGTATAATGCGTCAAATGGTGCCGCCTGGATACTCGAGTGATAGTTGTTGTACGAGAATTCTATCAACGGTAGGTGTACTTCCCAAGAACCCTTGAAATCAATCACGCATGCTCGGAGCATATCCTCTAATGTCTATATAGTTCTTTCACTCTAACCATCCGTTTGAGGATGATACGCTGTACTCAACTTGAGTTGCGATCCCAACTCTCTCTAATGATTTGTCCAGAACGATGACGTGAACCGACTATCACGATCAGACACTATAGATTGCTGCACTCCGTGCCTCTACACGATCTCATCTATATATAATCTCGCTAACTTCTCCAGTAGATATGTTTCTCTAATTGGTAGAAAATGTGCCAACTTGGTGAGACAATCCACAATCACCCATATCGTATCATGACCCTTTGGAGTCCTTGGCAATTTCCTAACAAAATCCATGGTGATGTTATCCCACTTCCACATTGGTATATCCAAGGACTGGAGCTCCCCATATGGCCGTTGGTGCTTTGCCTTGACCGTCAGACATGTCACACATCGTTCCACAAAGTGAGCGATATCATTCTTCATTCCTGGCCACCAATAAAACTGCCTCAAATCTCGATACATCCTTTTCGTCCCTGGATGCACTGAATATCGCGACCTGTGCGCTTCTTCTAAAATTCTTATTCTCAAATCCCCCAATTTAGAAACCCATACGCGGTTCTTTAAGCATCTCAAACCGCTACTATTGACACTTAGTGAGGGTTCGACCATTCACCCTTCACATTTTCCTTCAATACCACTACCTCTTGAAACTTCATAACCTCGTCTAGAAGATTTGAAGTTGCCTCTACTCTGAATGCCACCACTTTGGTCGGCTCACCTCTCTCCTTTTGACTTAACGCGTCAACAACCACATTCGCTTTACCCGGGTGGTAAAGGATTTCACAGTCATAATCGTTCAGTAATTCCATCCATCTTCCCTATTTCATGTTTAACTCCTTCTGATCAAAGAAATGTCTAAGACTCTTGTGATCGGTGTAGATCTGGCACTTAACTCCATATAAGTACTGTCGCCAAATCTTTAAAGCATACACCACTGCTGCCAGTTCAAAGTCGTACGTAGGGTAGTTCTTCTCGTGATCTTTCAGCTGACCCGACGCGTAAGCGACCATCTTTCCATTTTGCATCAACACGAATCCTAACCCTAGTTTGGATGCATCACTGTAGATTACAAATCCATCGGATCCATCGGGTAGAGACAGGATCGGAGCACTACTCAAACTTTCTTTCAACTTACCGAAAGCGGCCTTCTGAGCCTCAGTCCAAAAAAACTAACGTTCTTCCTTGTCAATGTGGTCAAATGTGTGGCTATCCAGGAACAGTCCTGAATAAACTTCCGGTAGTAACCCGTCAATCCTAGGAAAGTTCTCACTTCTGATGGCGACTTCGGCGGTTACCAATCCTTAATTGCTTCAATCTTAGCTGGGTCTACTTTGATACCGTCCACGGATACCACATGTCCTACAAAATGGACTTCCCTCAACCAGAACTTACACTTCGAAATCGTAGCAAATAACTTCTCGTGTTTCAACAATTCCAATACAAGGTGCTCTTTCTTATCGTTCCGAGATCGGGAGTAGACCAAAATATCATCTATTAAGACAATTACACACTTGTCCAACAACGAACTGCACACCCTGTTCACTAAATCTATGAATCCCGCTGGTGCGTTGGTCAGACCAAAACGAATAACTAGAAACTCGTAGTGTCCATATCTCGTGCAAAAGACCGTCTTAGGTACATCTTCCTCTCTCATCTTCAGTTGGTGATATTCCGACCTCAAATCTAACTTCGGGAAATAACTCGCACCTTGCAACTGGTCGAAGAGATAATCGATTCTCGGAAGTGGGTACTTGTTCTTAACCGTCACCTTGTAGAGTTCTTGATAGTCTATACACATTCGTATAGATCCATCCTTCTTCTTAACGAAGAGTACCGACGTGTTGATCCAAACCTTTAAGTGATTTGATAATGACTCTCAAAACTACTTAGTGAAAATTGTAAGTAAACAATATGTATCAGTGCTTGACCATCTAAGAAAATATACTAAGTCTGTTTAGTATCGCTGATGGGAAACATATGCTTTAATTTATACTTCAGCTATACATGTATATCAGTGAGCCCTAAGCCTGCCCAGTCTCACTTATGATCGCTAATAGTTTCATTTGTAGTTGTTTACTTATGATCCCTGAAGACAAGATTCGCGACAACTGAGTTCAACGATGAAGTCGAAGACCAAGCTGACGAACGAGTGACTAAGTCTACTAGTGACCTGATGCGGATATCAGCGAAGCCAAGACTTGTCCATTTCACGCGAAGTTTCAAGTAGAAGACTTAGGCGAGAGCTGAACTTTATCATTCACTGATAAAGATAAATTCAGCGATCGCTGATCATGAAGCCTGCTCTACAAGTTACTTTTGTCTTATCTCCTTGCACGCCTCGTACGATTTGTCAGACGGACATCCCTATTGTCCAGGATCGTACAAACTACTCTGCAACTACACTGTTCTTCATCTGGCCACTAGGATGTTTGCTAAAGTCAAATCCATCCAACCAACCAGAGGCTGCCACGTGTAAAGTTGTACTGACTTGCATTTAATGCATGCAGTATAAATACGAAACCCTACTTCATTTTTGAAGAGCTTGCCTTTCCTCGCTGAACTACTTAGTGCAAGAAAATATCTCCTTAGGTTTTCTTATTTTCTCTCTATATTTTCTAGTGCAAGAAATTTGTGTGTTTCTCTTAGTTTGTTTAGATTAAGTTTTATACTTGATCTTATTTCGCAACAAACTGTAAATTGTTTGATATTTATCAATAAACAATTTAGAAAGATAAAAATCTGGGTTTGTATTCCACCCCCCCTTCTACAAACTTGTATAACCCTTTAGAACCAACAAGTGGTATCAGAGCAGATAACACAAAGACTAATTACATAGATAATGGCTCTCTAGCCAAACCTCTTCGATTTAGCAAAGATAAATTTAATCTCTGAAAAAATTGAATGATGCTCTTCTTGGAAGTTGTAGATCCTACTATACCTTACTACGTTGAAAATGGACCATATATTCCTCATGTGATCCATGGTGCTGTTCCAGCCACTGCGACTACTCCTACTGTTCCTGAACGAACAATCATAAAAGAAGTCTCTCAGTGGACTGAAGAAGACAAGAAGAAAGTGGCCATCGACACCAAGGCCAGATCTATCATATCCATTGGTCTTCCTGATGAAGTCTACCGTTCCATCATGAATCTAAAGAGCTCAAAGGCCATGTGGGACACTATATGTGTTCAATATGATGGTACTTCTGAATTCCAGGACTCTAGAAGAATAAACCTGGTAAGGCAGTATGAAAGTTACATCTCTGGTAAGAATGATACTCTTTCTGATGTACATCAATGTTTTAACTGTTTAATTATAGACTTAAAAACTGTTGGTAAGACCTATGCTAATTCTGAGATCCTGAGAAAGTTCTTAGAATGTCTACCTGAAAGTTGGGACAACTATACTATGTGTCTCATACTATCAAATGATCTAATATTTATGACCATTTCTACATTATTTGGCACTATGCTCAATCATGAGCAATCGTGTCAACTTAAGAAGAATCTTGTAAAGGATTCTAAAAGCACAACTGTTGCTTTACTCTCCTCATAGTCTGTGCACAATCAGCGATCCACTCTCACGATCACTGAATTGGAATCAAACTCTGATGACTCATCAGAATCTGACCCTTCAGATCTTGATGAATCTCTGGCTCTCCTGACAAATTCTTTCAGGAGATTCGCCAGAAAGAGTAACTTCAGAAGATCTAAACCTCTTTCCCTCACTGACAAGCCTAAATCTACACCTGTAGATAAGGCTACTGCTACTTGCTTTAACTGTCAAAAAGTAGGACACTTCGCTAGTGAATGCAGGTCCAAGAAAGCTCTCAGACCTTCTTCTTCTTTCCACAAGAAATCCTTTACTCCTAAGAGTAAAGATGACAAGTACCAAAGGCTTGAAGTAAGTATGAAAAGCTGAAGAGCTACAAAAAGAAAGGCAAATGTCTGATCGCTGAAGATCATGATTGAGCTGAGTCTGATGAAGAATCAGATTCAGAGGAAGAAGATGAGGCCAACCTCTGTCTAATGGACGAAATCAAAGAAGAAGAGGAAGAACAATCTGAAATTCCCTCGATTTCTCCTGCTCTCACTAAAGATGATAGACTTAGAGCTATCGATATCTTGACTATTGATTTATATGATGCCATGAATGTCAAGACCAAGGTTGAACAAATAAATTTAGACTTAATTGAACAGCTTAAAAACTGTCATAAACATGGACTCAACAACCACTGAGAATGCTTGTTTTATTTCTAAGGTCTCATCTGATGTCAACTGGCATTGGCATAAGAGGCTCTCTCATCTAAACTTCAAGACACTGAATACTCTTTCTTCAAAAGAGTTGGTCACTGGACTTCCTCAACACTCATACGCTAAGGAATCTCTATGTTCAGCGTGTGAAAAGGGAAAACAAACAAAAGCAAGCTTCAAGACCAAGCAAGTATATTCAGTGACCTCTCCACTTCAACTTCTCCACATGGATTTGTTTGGCCATGTCAACATTCAATCCATCGCTGGAAAGAATTATACACTGGTTATTGTAGATGAATTCTCTCGCTACACCAGTGTGATGTTTCTCCGTGCTAAGAGTGACACCTCAGAAGAACTCATATCTTTTGTCAGGAAAATGGAAGTCCTGTACAACCTCACTGTTCGCTCAATAAGGAGTGATCATGGGACTGAATTCAAAAAGAGTTCCCTTGATAACTTCTTTGAGAGTAAGGGTATTTCTCATAACTTTTCCTCATTGAGAACTCCACAACAAAATGGCGTCGCTGAAAGAAGAAACCGAACGATCATAGAAGCTACTCGTTCAATGCTCAGCGATTCACATGTTCCAACTCAATTCTGGGCAAAAGCTGTCAACACTGCATGTTTCATGCAAAAGCTGTCAACACTGCTTGTCAAGAGATTCAACAAAACTGCCTATGAACTTTTTCATCGAAGAAAACCATCCATCAGCTTTCTTCACATCTTTGGTTGTCAGTGCTTCATCTTAAACAACAGAGATGCTCTAAGAAAGTTTGATCCCGAAGCTGACGACATAATATTTCTTGGATATTCTTCTATATCCAAAGCCTTCATAGTCTTCAACAAGCGAAGACAAACTGTAGAAGAAACTATTCATGTCACCTTTGATGAATCCCGTTCAGCGAACTCAAGACCTTCTCCTGATAACGAAGAACTTAATCAGTGGATGTTTTCTCTATTTGGGGATTCAGAAGCTAATCTTAACCCAGACCCTCAGGTCAACAATCCTACTGCTGATGATAATCCTGTCAGGATTCCCAGCATGCAGATAAGTGAAGTTGATTCCACATCTTGGGTTTCAGCTGTTCCCATCAACACTATGCCTACTTCTGAACCGTCAACCTCTGATATTCCATCTACTTCTCAACAGTCAGTGAATGAATTTTCATCTGAAACTCTACCTATCTTGTTTGAAATACCTAAAATCGTTGAAGCCTCTTCTTCAGCACATCCAATAGTTCACTCTGAGTCAGCGGCTCATGCTCCTGCTCAGCGATGGACTATAAGTCACCCCATTGATCAAATTATTGGTGATCTAAATGCAGGTGTTCAGAATCAACGTAGTGCAGGTAACATTTGTTTATATGATAATTTTATTTCACTAATTGAACCAAAGAAGGTTGATGATGCCCTCAGAGATCCGATATAGGTCAGCGCTATGCAAGAAGAGCTGACTGAATTCGAAAGAAACAAAGTTTGGAATCTCGTTCCCAGAATGCTCAGCGATTCACATCGTCCAACTCAATTCTGGGCAGAAGCTGCCAACACTGCATGGTGCATACATAATAGATCGTTGATTGTCAAAAGATTCAACAAAACTGCCTATGATATTTTTCATGGAAGAAAACCATCCGTCAGCTTTCTTCACATCTTTGGTTGTCAGTGCTCATCTTAAACAACAAAGATGCTCTAGGAAAGTTTGATCCCGAAGCTGACGACATAATATTTCTTGGATATTCTTCTATATCTAAAGTCTTCAGAGTCTTCAACAAGCAAAGACAAACTGTAGAAAAAACTATTCATGTCACCTTTGATGAATCCCGTTCAGCGAACTCAAGACTTTCTGCTGATAACGAAGAACTTAATCAGTGGATGTTTTCTCATTTTGGGGATTCAGAAGCTAATCTTAACCCTAACCCTTAGGTCAACAATCCTACCGCTGATGATGATCCTGTCATCATTCCCAGCATGCAAATAAGTGAAGCTGATTCCACATCTTGGGTTTCAGCTGTTCCCATCAACACTATGCAGGCTTCTGAACCATCAACCTCTAATATTCCATCTAGTTCTCAACAATCAGTGAATGAATTTTCATCTGAACCTCTACCTATCTTGCCTAAATTACCTGAAATCGCTGAAGCCTCTTCTTCAGCACATCCAGTAGTTCACTCTGAGTCAGTGACTCATGCTCTTGCTCAGCGATGCACTATAAATCATCCCATTGATCAAATTCTTGGTGATCCAAACGCAGGTGTTCAAAATCGACGTAGTGCAGGTAACATTTGTTTAGATTTTAATTTTATTTCACTAATTGAACCAAAGAAGGTTAATGATGCCCTCAGAGATCTGAACTGGGTCAGCGCTATGCAAGAAGAGCTGACTGAATTCGAAAGAAACAAAGTTTGGAATCTCGTTCCCAGACCATCAAAAAGTCAGTGATAGGCACTAAGTGGGTCTATCGAAACAAGTTATATGAACATGGAACTGTTACCCGCAACAAGTCAAGTCTAGTTGCACAGGGATACAGACAAGAGGAAGGCAAAGATTACGATGAAACATTTTCCCCAGTGGCAAGACTCGAAGCTATTCGTCTATTTATAGCATACGTTGTTCACAAAGACTTCAAAGTTTATCAGATGGATGTTAAGTCAGCGTTCCTTAATGGAAGGCTGAATGAAAAAGTCTATGTCGAACAACCTCCAGGATTCTATGATCCTAAGGATCCAGGTTATGTCTATAAGCTGGATAAGGCACTCTATGGTCTGAAACAAGCACCACGTGCATGGTATGACACTCTATCCTCTTTTCTCCTTATTGAAAAATTTGAGCGTGGTAAAATCGACAACACTCTATTTTTCAAGAAAGTAAAAGGTCATATTGTTCTTGTTCAAATATATGTCGATGACATTATATTTGGTTCTACTAACCCTTCTCTATGTACTCGTTTCGCTGAAAGAATGAAATCTGATTATAAAATGAGTATGATGGGTGACCTGACTAATTTCCTTGGACTTCAAATCAAGGAAACTGATAAGGGTACTTTTATCCACCAAGGTAAGTATGTCAAAGATATGCTGACAAAATTTGATTTAACTCAAAGCTCAGATATGAAAACCCCTATGGCACCTCTATTGACACTTAACAAAGATCCTTCAAGGAAGCCTGTTAATGTCACTGCCTACAGAGGGATGATCGGCTCTCTTCTTTATCTTACAGCTAGCCGACCTGATATTATGTATGAAACTTGTTTATGTGCACGATATCAATATGAACCCAAATAATCTCATCTGATCGCTGTAAAGCGAATTTTCAAATATCTTAAGGGTACTCCCAACCTAGGTCTTTGCAGGTTGCAAGTTGGATAGAAAAAGCACCATAGGAGGTTGTCAGCTCCTGGATGGATAGCTAGTAAGTTGGACAAGTAAGAAGCAAAGTTCAGTGTCCACTTCTACCGTTGAAGCTGAGTATGTAGTTGCTAGAATCTGTTGTACTCAAGTCTTATGGATGAGAAATCAACTATTATACTACGACCTTCAGTTTTCCAAAATTCCAATCTATTGCGATAGCATTAGTGCCATCGCTTTATCCAATAATCCAGTACTACACTCAAAGACTAAACACATCGAGATAAGGTATAATTTTATCAGAGATCATGTGATGAATGGTGATATAGAACTTCACATTATCCCTACTCACTTTCAGTTAGCTGATCTTTTTACCAAACCTCTTGATGAGACAAGATTCAACTTTCTTATCAGCGAGCTTGGTATGTTGAACCTTGAAGATTAAATCTTCAGTGGTTACGCATTATGTCAGCGATAAAGGAAATTTTGTCTCCTTATTTATCATCTAATCTCTGAACCAAATTGATTCGCTGATTCTAAGGTATGTTTTTCTATTCCCATTCGCTGAAGCTTACTTCAGTATGCTGTGTTTAAAAACTAAATTGATCGCTGAACATTTTTCCTTCAATAATTCCATTGAAATTACAATGCTCACTGATACTTCTTATCAGTGACTCTTCTTATTAAAATACTCTCTGATGTTTTCAAAACCTTCAGGGAAACGTTTTTAAAAGTGAAAAGACATTTCTGATTGTGACGTCATCAAAACGGATAACCTATGGCACGACTTATTCTATGACACGTTCGTCCGTTTAAATTCTTGCCCAATAAGCTTCGTGGGACGTGTCCGTGTCATGATGAGTAACTTTTCCCGCTCATCATTCTCTCTCTCTACACTCACTATATAAACTCTTCATGTTTATATTTTTACCTTTTACGCGCATAAACCCTCTCAAGCAAGAAATCTTTAAGCATTTTGTTCTTGGGTTTGTGATATTAAATCATGTTGCTCGAATCTTCAACCTTCACTCAAACAGGTTCATATCTTCTTCTTATCTTAAATCTTTTTATATCTTTTTTTTATCTTATTTCTTGATACATTGGATCAAAACAAACGTTTTTCAAACATAAAATCATCTTCTTCATGATCTTATGGACAAAACTTGAAATATTGTTTTTCTTTTAAGTTTAAAACAAAGATCTTAAAGTTAACATCTTCATACGTTTTTCTAGAATCCCCTTCCATGAAAGGAAACTAGAAAACATATTTTTTCACTAGTTTTAAACTCTTCTGAAACTAGAAAACTCACATTTTATTGGTTCTTCCCTAAAAAGGAAATTGTAAAACCCTAAAATCTTCAAAACCCTTATTTTGGATAAAACATTTCCATTTTAAGAACTTCATCTTTTTCTTCTCTACCTTTTGTTTCTATATAGAAATGGCATTCTCAAATGTTGCTGCTACCAATACTGCCTCTCCTCTAGTCTTGACAAGGGCTGATAATCTGAAATGTGAGCTGAACCAAATCGTCCTTGCCTTAAACAACTTTTATGCCTTCCTGGAATTTCCAAAGAAAAAGCCATCCTCATATCTCACTGACGCTGTCAACTCATAAAGACATGCCCCTTAGCCACTGCTATGACCATCAACCCTCCTGCACACTGCAACCACTTACAATAATTCTGGTACACTGCCCATCGTACCACTGCTACCTCCAGAAAAACTGGAAAGTAATACTCAGTGATCGGATTTCAAACCGAATTGGGTCAAGGAGCCATATCCCCTGCAGCCATCCGCCAGGTACAGAATCTCCCTGGCAGTACCAAAACTAACCCTTTCGTTCCTCTCACTGAACCTAACACCACTGATGGTGAGGCTGAACTGATAGCCTTCCTTGACCTCATGAGCTACTTATGGGACACAACCCACAGTGGGAAGTCCAACAAAAATCTTACCAAGGTCCTCAATAATAAGATGCATGTTGAGTTAAACTTCATCTTCGCCCACATCATAAGCTGCATGACGGCCAAAACCGGATCTATTGATCAAGACTTTAAGACTCAGGTAGCCATCGCCTATTCACTCCTGAAAGGGATGAACGTGGACTATGCCCGCATTATCTTTGAAGACCTGATGGACCGGGTCGAGAAACCTGAACGCTCCACAACTGTTCCGTACCCGCGTTTCATCTTTGCCATCCTACAAGTGGCTCTGGGCAGCCAGTACCCTAAGCAGGGAGACTACAAGCTCTCCCAAGTTGGCCCTAAGGTGCTTATTTCAAACCCATCCAGGGCAAGGTAAGTCTCTCTTCTCTACTCTCTCTTCTACGCCCCACTTCTTTTCCTCCAGTGACACAACCCTCCGCTGATACCCAGACTGCTACAATCATCTCTTCCAAAAAGAGGAAACAATCTACTATCCCCTTTGGCATCCATAAGTCCAAGAAGATCCACCAGGAGAAACCTAAGCCTTCCGAGGCTCAAGAATCAGCGCTGGCCTCTTCACATGCATCGTTTGAGGATTTTATGGTTACCTCCTCCACAATTGCAACAGCCACCCCATCAACCACTCTAGAGAATCAAGTCTCTGAAGATTCTATGGAACCTACCCCAACATATTCAGCGCCTCCAAGCATTGAAAAGGTCTCCCTCGGCGTCTTCAACGCTGAATCTGTTGCCCCACTCTTCTCAACCACTGCTTCTTCTTCTACTTCTTTTGTCTACACCACCTTCAATATTGCACCAACGATTCCATCACTTCCTCTGATGGATACAAACTCCGCAACTCTACAAAACTTGATCCGAAAAAATTTCACAGGACCTGTAGGATCCTCTACAACAATCCCTGTCCGTTCGTTCGAGGACGTCCTGGAACATTGGGGTGGAACTCGAGACTTCAGTGCCTTCTCCAACCCAAATCCTACAGGTACCCAAACACAATCCATACCCCTCTCTGAAACCCCAACTTCTGAGCTTTCATTTTCCCATAAGTAATTTTCTTTTTCAGGTACTAATTTGGGGACAATCAGCACGTCCCTCAAACGCATCGCTGACAAGGTGGAAACTCTCTCCAACACCCTTGCAATCACTGATGCTGGGGAAACACGGAAGACCATCTCCACTACCCTTGTAGAGAAAGCCAACTCTGCTGATATCTCTAATTTGCAAGGAGTAGTGAAGACCTGGAGCTCGCTCTCTACAACAACACTTCTGCGCTCCAGGGTGTCAAATCAGAGGTCGCCACCCTTGCCTGCAACCAAAAGCATCTCTCCACCCAATTCACCAGTCTCAGCGGTGAAGTTGGGTCCCTGAAAACTACCGTCTCAAACCTCCAAGGTGAGGTGAGCAGCCTTTCTTCAAAGGTTAGTGAATCCAACTCGTTGCTCATCAAGATCCTAGAAAGGATGGAAGCACCGACGGTCCCTGTCTCCCACTTCTCTCAAAATGATCGCAAGCTTTTGGGGATGACAACGGATTTCGTCATTCTGGCTATATCTCACATCCCTAACCTAGAAACCAGGTTGGATACTGTTGAGATGTTAATGGCCAACACTTCAAGGGACCCTGGACAAGAAGACAGGGTCCTTGAGGAAACTGCTGTCGATACTGTTACCTCCCCCCTTTCGGTGGAAGAGGGGGAGAAGACAGCTGAAGACTTCCCCCGAATAGGAAGAAAATACTGAAAATGAAGACCCTCAGGAACTTGATCATCCTGAGGGAACCGCTGAAGAACCCTCTCCTTCTGAAGGGGAGCTAGGGGAAGACCCTTCTCATTCTCCGGCTGACAAAATACTTAATATTGAGTCTGAGGATGAGGAAGAGGACGAAGAAGAGGAAGAGCTAGAGATAGCTGATGAAGAACCCTCATCCCGTCCTTCTCCCAAATATAATGACAATGATGATGAAGACGACTTTTGGGTCCATCCCGAAGTCATCAAAGTCCCTGCTCTAAAGGGTGACTCAATAAATGAACCAGGGGAGAAGACTGTTGCAAAGTCTCCTGCCAAGAAGACGCAACAAAGAAAAAACAAGGGCCTTGCAGATGACAATTTGGCCATTCTTCTGAAAAAGCCAACCTGTCAGGTATGTTACTTTTTTTCCCTTACACTGCCTCACTCCTCTACCCCTTCTCAATTTCTAACCTACTCATCCTAAAACCTCTAATCACTTAGCCAATTCTTTCTCTATCTCCTTCTACCCTCAAAAGATCTAACTCAATTGATCATTTTTGGTAGGACATTTTATGTTAGAAAGTTTTGTAAAGCAAAGGCCTTGGGCCTAATGGGCTTAAATGACTAATGGGCTTGGGCTTTATAGTGTAACATGGGAGAGGGAGTATAAATAGAACTTGTAATGTAGATGTGTAAGTAATAATTCATAATTCAAAATGTTGCCTTCAAATCATCTTGTGTTCTCTCTAGATTAGATTTACTTTTCAATAAATAAATAGTTCTCTCCTATATCAATCTTGTTACTAGATCTTGAATTGTTGAAGATCATGGGCCTTACAATTGGTATCAGAGCACGTTAGTGAAGATCTACTGAAGAATTTGCACGATTTGATATCAAAATTGATAGGGTTTTGAGGAAAATCGATTGATTTTCTTGATTTCTTTCAAGAAAATCTCCTTTTCTCAAATTCTTGCAAATTTTGAGGTTAATTTGTCTGAAGTTTGAGTTCTTGGTGTTAGAAATATCATTTGCAACACTTCTTCTTCTTGAATCAAGGGCTAATTTCAAGATTTTGAGGATCAATTTGAAGAATTTTGAGGTTTCTGTTCGGTTCGATCAAATCAGTCTGGTTGTTCATTCAGACATTAATTCAGTGTTGTTCAGCAAAATTGTTTTACAACATCTTGTTAGAAAATGTTTTTCTAACAACTCTGCAAAATTTGATGGCTTAATTCGAAGTTTTGAATGGGTTATTGATGAATTTTTGTTTTTGTTCATCTTGTGTTCTTCATCTGAACTTTGCGCCAGATTGGAATTTTGCGCCAGATTGAATTTTGCGCCAGATTGGAACTTTGCGCCACCTAAATCAACTCAACATTAGATTTGCACCACCTTAATACAAGAATTTATCATATTTTGCGCCAATCACATCTCAAGAAAATCAATGTTTGCGCCAACCATACAGCTCAAGTAAACCTTCTACTTTTCGCCAACTGTTACTGGAGTAAACTATACTTTGCGCCATACACTGTTGGCGCAAACTTGAATCTTGCGCCACTTTAATAAACAAATGCATGCCACGTATCTGAAAAGTTGACCAAGTTTCATTCAAAGGTGTTGGACAATTAAATCAATAGCTATTTGTTTGTTTCTTTCAAAGTGGAATGATGATGTCAGCATACTTCTTTGTTGGAATTTTGCGCCACCAACTGATCTAAATTTGCGCCACCAACTGATCTGTATTTGCACTAACCCATCAAGGATTTTTCTGATTTGCGTCAACCAATCAAGGATTTTTCTGATTTGCGCCAACTGATGGAATTATATCTCTGATTTGCGCCACTTTTGATCAAGAAATTTTTATTTTTGCGCCATCAACTGCAAAAGTAAAATTTACTTTTTGCGCCACTAATATATGGAGTAAATTTCAGATTTGATCCAACTTCTGATCAAGTTTTTCTAATTGTTAATTTTTCGCATATTCAGTAGATTTTTCATTATAAAGATCTTTTAATCGTCAAGCTAACATGAACTTACCACCGGTGCTGGTCAAAGAATCCGATTTTGAACAATGGAGAGTTACGTTTATCGATTTTATTACAAGTAGGGAAAATGCAGAGAATATGATAAACACTTTCTCTCTATAGAATTCATATGGAAATTCATGTTGCTTGATTGATTTGGGACTATCAGATATATTCCAAAACGTTTGAGAAACTCGTGAAGAGTGAGTTTGAAATGAGCATGATGAGAGAATTAAACTTCTTCCTCGGGCTTCAAGTCAAACAATCAATGAAGACCCCCATGGCCACTGGATCTAAGTTACACTCGGATCCAGAGGGTAAATTTGTCGAGTTCAAGCTCTATAGAGGCATGATTGGGTCTCTTTTATACCTAACTATGAGTAGACCAGATATCATGTATGCCACATGTCTCTGTGCAAGATATCAGGAAAATCCTAAGGAATCACACCTCTATGCTGTAAAGAGGATCTTTAGATACCTTAAAGGAACCTAAAATCTTGGTCTCTTGTATCGAAAGAACCATGGCTTTGATCTAACGACTTACACAGATTTAGATTATGGAGGATGCAAATTAGACAGGAAAAGTACCTCTGGGAGTTTCCATTTCATAGGTGGTAAATTAGTGAGCTGGACTTCAAAGAAGCAAAATTGTGTGTCTACTTCTACGACAGAAGTTGAATACGTTGCTGCTGCTAGTTGTTGCTCACAAGTTCTGTGGATGAGAAATCAGCTCAAAGATTATGGTCTAAACATAGAGAAAATACCCATCCTCTGTGACTCCAAAAGTTCCATATCTATCTCTGCCAATCCAATACAACACTAAAAAAAGCACATTGATATCAGGTACCACTTTCTGAAGCATCATGTCGAACAAGGTAAAATCGAAATGTACTTTGTGCTAACAGAATTTCAACTTGCTGACCTATTCACCAAAGCACTGGATGAGAAGAGATTTTTATTCTTGGTTGGCAAGTTGGGTATGTTAAACATGGGATGATCCAAAGAACCTCTGTAAGTGTATTTAGAATATCTCTTGTATATATGTAAATACTTTCTCTTCGGTATGTAAAATCTTTATTTTCAAGTTTCTTGTTCACAGAGCTTCTGTGACATTGCACAGAGCCTCTGGCCTATGTCACAGAGCTTCTCGAATGGTTGATCTACGCCTTGTGCATTACTTATCTCATTTGACCCAAGCATAGATCAAAGGGGAGCAGAAGGAGACCTCAATATGTAACAGAAGTTAGTCATTCAGGGTGCGTTTGGTACACTGGACAGGACATGACAGAACAAAACATGGTCCACTGTCCCACATTTGGCAGGACCTTTATGTAGAATAGACTGGAACAATGTGGAACTGTTAGCCCCAAGTATCTGTTATGTAAAAGTATTGAAAATATTATCAAGTCAGAAGACCAACAGAGATCGAGCAGAAGACTTAGAAGAATCTCAACAAGAAGACCAACAGAACTCAACAGAGTTCTGGTGGAACCAACAGAGCTCAATAGAGCTTTGGCAGAAGATCAACAGAAGAACTGTTCATACCCGAAGACCAATAGAGTTCTGGTTGTTGAAGTGAAGACCTCTGTGAAGCCTAAGTCTCGTAGAAATCCTAAGTGTCAGACACGTGTCCATACTTTCCACGTATGCCCTAAAGAAAGGAGACACACTTTCCACGTGTCATGACAGGGTACGATAGTACACTGTCTACACTTTATCAGGGCTATAAATATAGAGGTAGTGGAACAACAATTGTAAGCTTTTGGAAGAATAGTTTTCCACAATTTTTAAAGCACACACTGCAGAATTCCATAGCACTACCTCCGTACAATATTGTTCCCTGTGAGATTTCAGGATACACCATTGATCTTGTTCTTGGTGTTATCTATTATCAATATACGAGCAGCGTTTCATACTTGATCTTGTTATCATTATCCTGTTCTATATTTGATTATCACTGTTACAATATCGTTTACACAATCACTCACTTTAATGGCTTTATTTAATATGCTTCCGCTGTCTATTTCTTTACCATTATTGTGATGCAACGTGAATCTGGGAACCTACAGTTGGTATCAGAGCTTGCTTGATTTTCTCAAATCAACGCATCCAATCTACCAAGGTTGATTCACTGTTCTTGATTGTGTGTGTGTTTCAAAGCTTCCTACTATACTCTGTTTTTACTGGTTAAAGATTAAAACAAGTTTTTTAGAGTTCTTTTAATATCATTTAAAGCTTTCCAGTCTAGTTTAAAGATCTTCTCTACTATTCATTACTGTTCCATTGGTTACTGTTCACTTACTTTCAACTTATACTCTTTCAAAACCGTTTGAAACCGCTTTACTCCGTTTTTCTGAAAAATGGCAAACAACATCAACGCCATTTATACTGCTTGTTCTCTAACCAAGCCTCCTACTCTTCTAAGAGATGAATATCCTCAATGGAAGATTAGGATGGTTAACTTCCTTGATGGAATGGACAAGGATTTAATGCGTTCTGTCACGAATGGACCTTGCCAACCTATGGTTTTGGTTCCACGTGTACCCGCAACAGAAACTACTGCTGAGATTCCTGCTTATCTTAAACCTAAAACCACCGGGTTTACTGATGAAGAGAAACTTCAAATGGAAAATGACCTTAAAGCAGTTAGACTTCTGATTATGGCCATTCCAAACGAGATATTTCAAGAACTAGATTCATGTGTTACAGCTAAAGAAATCTGGGATGAACTTCTAAATCAACTTGAGGGTGGAATTAAGACCCAAAAGAACAGAAGGACCCAATGTATAAATGAATACAAAGATTTCAAGGCACTTCCTGAGAAAACCATACAACAAACCTACAACAGATTCAATGTTCTAATCAACAAATGTAAAAAGTGTGGGGTTGTTAGGTCGAAGGAAGACAACAATGTTCTGTTTTTGAAAAGTTTGAATGATGATTGGTTAAATCTGTCCATGTCTTTACAAGCTAACCAGGATCTAGATGCATGGTCTCTCACTGATGTGTATGGCACTCTCGCCGCACAAGAGAAGGATGTTGTCAAACAAAAGGGCAAATCCACCATTGCAGGTCCTATTGCTTTAGTTTCAGAGTCAAAGAACACCACTGAAGGAAAATCCAACAGAGAAAGTTCCAACAGAGACAAGAAGAAAGAGAAGAAGAAGGGTAAGAAAAGTTTGGTAGCGGAAAGTGATGATGAAGAAAGCTCATCAGAGGATGACGATATAAATGCTTTTGCTAAATCTCTTGCGTTAATAACTCAACAATTTAACAAGAGATTTGGCAACAGAGCATTTGACAGAAGAGGTAGATACGAGAGAGAAGGAAAAGATGACAGAAGAGGTTATGTTGCACCTCCACAATAGAACCACCAGAACAGAGCTCCAACAGAACAGAGATCACAACCGCAACCACAACAGAAGTACAATGCTCCAGTTCCACAGAAGGCTGATGCTGCCCAACGCATCAATCAGAATGATGGACGTTGCTTTAGATTTGGCAAACCTGGCCATTTCTCTGCTAATTGTAGAGGCAAACTGGTAAAAGACCAGGACTACTACAAGAACAAATACAAGTACAATTACAGAGAAAGAAGCTACGTTGCTGAGATGGAGAATTGGATTTCTGATTCATCCTCTGACGATGAACCAGAGCAAGCCAATGTTGTTGTGGATGATGAAAGTTTGGGAGAAGTTGATTGGATGACCGGAGAAAGGATAGAAAGACCTGAAGAGGAAGATATAGCTCATGCATTTGCTCTAACCGTAACAGAGCCAGACAACAGAGCGCTGGAGACTACCAGACCCAGTGCCAAGGTATGTTCATCTGAATCCAAGTCCGACTCTGAGTTGGAAATGCATGTGTCTTTGCTAACAGAGGAGTTTCAACTCTTAAAACAAAAGCTTTCTGAGGAAAAAGAGTTAAGAAAGCTAGCTCAGAAGGATCTGTCATTTTACAAGAGAGAGAAAACTCTCTTGGAACACGAAAAAGAACAAATATTCAAAGAGAAATCTGAGCTAGAGATCTTACAACAGAAGAAGGAAAGCATTTTTTCTGAAAAGATTAAAGAGTTTGAAAATGTTTTGAAACAAAAGACTGAAGAGGTGAAAAAGTCAGAAAATGAAAGACTTAACTCTGTTGCCTTAAAGGACGTTTTTCAAAAAGAATGGGAGGTTTTACATCAATCCCTACAGAGAAAAGAAATTCAAATCAAAAAGTACCAGGATGCACAAGATGTGCACATTAAGATAAACTCACAGATAGATACGTAAGGTCTAGGTTTCTCTGACCTTGCTCCCTATAACGAAAAGAAGAAAACATCTTTGTCCTCTGCTTTTTGTGTTGGGAAAATCTAAGAGGATGTGATCTCTGGTACTGCTGCTTTCAAAAGGATCAAAACCTCAGATGTTTACAAAAGAACCAGAAGGCTAGACTTTAGGAATGTTAGCTACGACTCCTTGAATCATGAAAAGGTTATTAAACCATCTTCAAAGTTTATTCTCGATCAAGGAAGAGCTAGAATCATACTTCCTAACTCTGTTAATAGTCTGGATCCAACAAAGATTTTCAACTTCAATTCTTTCAAGGAACATAAGTCTGTTACTTATGTGGAAGAGTCCTCTGTTGAAAAATCACAGAGCGAGCTCAACCCTGAAGCACCAGTCTTCTCTCCCACTTCAGAAACAATTAGAACATCTTTTGAAGAAGATCTCATGAAAGTTCTTGAGGAAAATGCTGTTTATGATGCATTGAAACCAAAGTTGAGAAAGTTTAAGTCTGTCAAAACCAATATCTCAGTGATAACCCCAGAGTCTAACACCCTCAACAGAGCCACCAGAGACTTTCTAGACTCTGACAGTGACTCTGACTCTGAGGTAGATGAGCAGATTTTCTGTGCTCAAAAGAAAGTTTTGCAGAAACCAAAGAAGATACCCGCAGGATGTTTTGATCTGAAAAAGAATGTCGCATTCTTTAAGAAACAAGCTAGATTTATACTAATGACTGAGTTTGATAACAAAAGCTTTAGGGTTCTTGCTTCTAACACAATAGAAGTGAAGAAAAGAGAGAATGCAAGAAATGTTCCTGTAAACAACAATACCTCTGTTCCCTTAACTTTTAAGCCTGTGAAATTTACTCCAGAACAGAAGGGCAAATGGATAGTTAATGACAGACCTATTCCCAATTCTAGTGTAAATCAAAGAAGAAACTCTTTTTGGCAAAGTGAGTCTGTTCCAAAGAAAAACAACTCTCTTAAGCAATAACAGGACATAATGTATGGTCCTAAGGTTTTTCAGAATCAAGTAACATTCAAACAACAGTTTTTGAACAAAAACAGTAATGTGCATCAGTTATCTTCATGTTCTATCAACTGCAATTGCATTCAACTGTTGTTAAAACTGCAAAATCAGATGAATGGTCCCCATTGTGTTCTGAATCAGTCACCACAAAGGAAAAATCCTAAGACTATTCAGAATACACAGAGAATGACCTCTGGCACAACATCAAAGAATGTAAAGCCAGTAGGAAAGACTGGTAACACCCCAAAGCCTAACAAGAAAGGACCCATCTTGCAATGGGTACCTAAAAGAAACTAATCTGTCTTGCAGAAGCCTCATGTGCAGATCTGGTACCTAGATTCCGGATGTTCCAGGCACATGACGAGCAATAAGGAGCTGCTGACTTCATTTAAGAACAAGAAGGGAAGTGCAGTATCCTTTGGAGGAGACAATGGTGGACAGATTAGAGGATATGGTACTTTAGTTAATGGTGGTGTTTCAGTTTCTGAGGTTGCTTATGTTGAAGGATTAAATCATAATCTTCTCAGTATAAGTCAACTATGTGATCATGGATTCGATGTCAATTTTAGGAAGAAGTACTGTTCCTTGTTGCTTTCCGATTCTGGTCAAGAACTTTTAAGACCGACAGAAAAGGCAATCTATACAAAACGAACTTTAATCCAAATCAAAACTCTACAACAGAGAAACTCTGTTTAGTGTCTTTGAAAAATGAAGATGCCTGGCTCTGGCATAAATGATTTGTCCATGTAAAATTTTCAAATGTTGACAAGCTCGTGAAATTGAACTTAGTGAAAGGACTGCCTTCGCTAAAATTTGACAAAGACCATCTCTGTTCTGCATGTGAATTGGGTAAGATGAAAAGATCTTCACACAGAACTAAGAGCGATCACAATTGTCCCAGACCTTTGCATAAGCTTCATATGGATCTCTGTGGTCCAATCTCTGTGCAAAGTCTGTCGGGCAAGAAGTATATACTTGTGCTTATTGATGAATATTCTAGATATACTTGGATTGAGTTCATCAGAGTAAAATCTGATGTCCCAGAAATTCTGATAAGTTTGTTGAGAAGGATACAGGTTCTGTTAGGACTAAAAGTTCAAAAGTTGAGAAGTGATAATGGGACAGAGTTTAAGAACGCAAGAATAGATGCTTATCTTTCAGAAGAAGGAATATCCCAAAACTTCTCAGCTGCTAGAACTCCACAACAGAATGGTGTGATGGAGAGAAAGAACAGAACTCTGGTAGAAGCCGCCAGAACCATGTTGGCCGGTTCTGTCCTTCTTATCAACTTCTGGGCAGAGGCAGTCTCAACAGCCCGTTTTACCCAAAACAGAGTTGTAATAGTTAAGAGATTTAAGAAGACTCCCTATGAACTCATCAACAACAGAAGGCCAAACGTGAAATATTTTCACATTTTTGGTTGCAAGTGCTACGTCTTGAATGACAGAGAACAACTGAGTAAATTCGATAAGAAGGCGGACGAAGGAATCTTTATTGGTTATTCCTTGACCTCTAAAGCCTACAGAGTCTACAACACCAGAACCCGTGTCATTCAAGAAAGTGTAAACGTGTCCTTTGATGAAAGTACATCAAGTGCCTCTGATCGCAAATCAACAGAGGGGATACAAACAGAGCAGAAGAAGCCAAGTTCTTCAAAAACAAGGGAAGAAGATATCAATCTCGTGTTCGATGATTTCTTCGATGATGATGATTCCTCTATCAACATCAACAGCTCAGAATTCAACAGAACAGAACCTGACAGGTACAACTCTTACTGGTCCCTCCAATACTTCACCGTCTACTTCTCTGTTTACAGATGTCATTCAGAGAAATGAGGAACCACAAAGAGAACCTGAGCAAGAACCATCATTACCCCTGTTAACTAATATTGGGAGAGATTCCCTATTTGAAAGCGCACCTTCACAGAGCCCTGTTGGCAACTCACATAGCAATGAGGCCACTCTCCAGAGTTGTGTGCGACAGAGCCCCGGTGCCAATCCACAAAGCTCTGATGCTGAAGATCGTCTTTTCCCATCAGAAGCACAAACCCCACCCAATGTCCATGCTCCCATGACAAGATGGACAAAGGATCTCCCTCATCATCTTATAATTGGTGCTGCTGAAGATGGTGTAAAGACAAGATCGACCACAATCAATGAAGCCCTCTTTGTAAATTTTCTAAGCATGATTAAGCCGAAGAAGATCACTGAAGCTCTTGAAGACACAAAATGGATCGAAGCTATGCAAGAGGAGCTTCTGGAGTTTGAACGAAACAAAGTTTGGTCCTTGGTTCCACTTCCAATAGGCAAAGTTGCCATCGGAACCAAGTGGGTGTTTAGAAACAAAAAGGATGAAGATGGGATTATCATCAGAAACAAAGCCCGATTGGTTGCTAAGGGATACAACAAAGAAGAAGGCATTGACTATGACGAGACCTTTGCACCTGTGGCTTGGCTAGAAGCCATCAGAATCTTCCTAGCCTATGCTGCTCACAAGGGTTTCAAGGTCTACCAGATGGACGTCAAATCTGCTTTTCTGAATGGCAGATTACAAGAAGAAGTATATGTTCAGCAACCACCAGGTTTTGAATGTTCAGAGTTTCCAGACCATGTTTACAAGCTAGACAAAGCTCTGTACGGCCTTAAGCAAGCTCCCAAAGCCTGGTATGAAACTCTGTCAAACTTTCTGTTGACTAATCACTTCGAGAAAGGTTTATTCTTTAGGAGGTATAAGAATGATATACTTCTGGTACAAATATATGTTGATGACATTATTTTTGGGTCTACACGGCAAGAGTATTGTGATAAGTTTGAGGAATTGATGAAAAGTGAATTCAAAATGAGCATGATGGGAGAACTTTCATTCTTCCTTGGTTTACAAGTAAAATAATCCATCAGAGGGACTTTCATAAGTCAGTCCAAATACATCTCTAACATTTTGAAAAAATACAAGTTCAATAATTCAAAACCAATGAAAACTCCTATTGCCACTGGAGTCAAACTTGACTCTGACCTTAATGGTGAACCTGTAGATGTCAAGAACTATAGAGGCATGATAGGGTCACTTCTGTACTTAACTGCTAGCAGACCTGATATAATGTTTGCAACGTGTCTCTGTGCCAGATTTCAAGCAAATCCTAAAGTATCACACTTTTCTGCTGTCAAGCGTATATTTAAATATCTGAAAGGGACTCAATTCTTGGGTCTCTGGTATCCTCTTAATTCTGGTTTCGAGCTTGTAGCATATACAGATTCAGATTATGGAGGATGCAAGAATGACATAAAAAGTACTTCTGGTAGCTGCCAATTACTTGGTGAAAAATTGGTGAGTTGGACATCTAAGAAACAGAACTGCGTTTCAACCTCTACAACAGAAGCAGCGTATGTTTCTACTGCTAGTTGTTGATCTCAAGTGCTCTGGATGAAAACTCAAATCAAAGATTATGGCATGGAGTACGATAAAATTCCAATTCTGTGTGACTCCAAGAGTGCCATAGCAATCACATCTAACCCAGTTCAGCATTCCAAAACCAAGCATATCGACATAAGGTATCACTTCATAAAAGACCATGTTGAAAAAGGGACGATTGAAATGTACTTCGTTTCAACCGACTTCCAATTAGCTGATCTTTTTACAAAAGCCCTTGATGAAAGGAGATTTAACTTCTTAATCAGCAAATTGGGTATGCTGAACATGTCCTCCTAACTCTGTTTATAACTCAACAGAGCCTCTGACGATCCTACCAGAGCTCTGTCAAATAGTTGGGTAGGATAGTTCAACAGAGTCTCTGATGTTCACCAGAACTCTGTCAGGCATATTTTTTTTTTCAACAAGCTCAGTGAATCTGTTTGTACATATTTTTTTGTTTGTACAGTTTTTTTGGGGCTGAATAGACAAATCTTTCATATAAGCTCATCTTTCAAGGGGGAGCTTATAAAGGAAAACGTGCATGATTTTAGGGGGAGCAAGTCAAAATCTGTTTTTCAAATCTAAAATGACTTTGCTCATTGAACCTAAAAGAAAAATCTTTTTGAAGGGAAAATCTGTTCTGATGAAAACTTTTTGATAATGTCAAGAACTTACCAGAACTCTGATATTTCACCAGAGCTCTGTTGATTTTCACCAGAACTCTGTGAACCTTCTGAGATAGTTCTGTTGACGTTATTTGACCACTTTCACATCAGATACATAACTCTAAATGATTTTTGGGTAAAGGTGAAACATCTTGGGATACTTGGGAAGAAATGAATAAGTCATTTCAACAGAGGCAAAACTGTGCTGAGCTCCACCAGAGCTCTGTCGGTTTTCTGCCACGTCATCAGAAGCACGTCATCAGAGATGCGGGTCATTCTTTAAGCGTCAACTACTTGTCACCCGCACATCTCTAACCGTGACGGTTTGCTTGCCCAAAAGCGGTCAGAACCAAATCTTACATGGCATTCTCTGATTGAAAGACAGACCACTAGCTGTTTCCACGTTCTACTGTAGAGGCCGTTCCACTATATGAAACTCGAGTGCCTACAGTACCTACGACGATTACCCAGCCACATGTTTAGCGTATAAATATCCATTACCCTGACCCATTTCTTTTCTTACGCTTTCTGATCATTTAAAAACCCTTCATCTTTCCCTCTCAAAAGTTCAAAACCTTCAAGTTCTTCAAGAAAAAACCCTAATCTACAACAATGGCTGAACCTCAAAACTCTGCTGATTCAAGCCGAATAGGACCCGTCGATGAAATCATTATCCTCCCATACGAGTTAGCTGACAACAACTATCGATTCGACCCAAACCCAAGACTCTTTTTACCCCTATATCACATCTTCATAGAGTTTTTCAGAAACTCCGAAATCTTTAGAGCCCTGACAGCGTTTGATGATCATCTTCCTGCAATTTACGTCCAACAATGGTGGACCACGTGCCAGTACATAGAAGAACAAGATGGGATTGTTGGGAATGTTAACTCGAGAAATACAGGAGCGGAACAATCATAATCCGTGCAAGCACTTTCAGAAGAATCTTCAGGATGAAGACCAAAAGACAACTTGGAATAGAAAACTATGAAAAACCCCCCAATGTTACTGTTCTTCTTGAATTCATGAAGTTCTTGGGACACAACAAAGAACTGAACAGAATAGGTGAGTTCAGAAGACAGAATCCACCAACAATGTGGAACTTCATGTTCTCCACCTTGAACAGAACCCTCACTAGCAAATCTGGGAGTCAAGACCAAGCCAGCACAGAAATCCTACAGATCATGTATGGATTGTTCTTTAACAGAAATTTTGACTACGCCAGCATTCTTTACAACGACCTTCTTAACGCTGTCAACACAAAGACCTCATCCATAGCAAGAGGAGGAGTCGTTGGAACCCGCAAATTCCTGAAATTCATCAAGTTTCCTCGATTCATCAGTCTGGTAATTAGAAGAGCATTCGACAGACTGGAATTGACTCATCAGGGAAAATCTACACCTGTTTGGGTTATGTCCAAGTTCCAACCCACAACTTCAGGTGAATACCCGTTTATCCGAAGAATTCCAGGTACAATGCTTGCCCTAATCGATCCTCAACACATCTCTGTCCAAAACTATGAGAGTGCTGCTCAACCTCAAGAACCTGAGGTGAGAACCCCAGCATAATTAGGATATGAGCCTTCATTGGAGAGTTTAAGTGAGGAAATAGTAGAGGAAGTTAACAGACCAGAGAGAAGAGTACCCGAAGTGGGGTCTTCTTCTAGAGTGATGGAGGAGGAAGTAGAGAACAGAGCATCCAATATGGAGACTGTTCATGAGGGAGTAAAAGAAACATCAGAGGTGGAAGTTATTTCCTCTGGTGGTGGTGAGAAAGAGGATGACAAAGAGAATCCCGAGAGTTCTATACCCCTAAGAGCCGAGGGAGATGAGAGCTTAGAAAAAGATGTTCAAGAGAACACAGATGAGTGTATCCATAACCAACATCCCGGTGCTTACACGCAATCTAATCCATGTGATCAAGACCAAAGGATTATTGAAACAGAGGTGCACACCTCGAACCCTAACCTGCAAGAGCCGACAGAGGCGACTCTTCATGCCTCTGGTACGTACATACCCGGGGAAGCTATCTTTGGTAGTGATGTTCATTCGCCCCAGAACATCAATAGGCCACCTCCACACAATGATGCCTCTGTGTCTCATATAGACATGACACAAAATAGACCAGAGATCTTTGTAATCTCACGTAGCATATGTCCGACTCAGGGACAATGGGAGACCATAGTAGAACAAGGGAAGACTTTGCTTGATCCAAACTCTTCTCATCACATCAGATTTCCTTCCTCAGAATCTGAGCTGGAGGAGGAACCTCTGATCAGAACACCTGTAGATGTATCCCCTCAAAATGATCATCAAGGATCGGGTGGAAGTCCTCCAAGAGCCAACATCAATACAACTCTTGAAGGAGGCACCTCTGAACTCGAGGTTCAATTGGATCCATGTGTTGGAACCAAGGTTACCCCCGTTGACACTGTCACAATAGCAGAGTTCGAAAGCTTATGTGATAGTATCAACAACTCCTTGAATGAGTATAAACTTATCAATGAACAGAAGGAGGAGCTGATCCGCAAGGAGAATGCTCTTCTTAAAGAGGATTTCCAACAGATCTCTAATAAACATGCAGAGGTAACTCTGAAATATGCCGAGGCTGAAAACCTCAGAGCAGAGGCTGAACGCGCCAGATCAGAAGCATTTACTAAACTGACAACAGAGATAGCAGATCTGAAAAGAGACAAAACAGAGGAAATGACAAAGACTTCGACATAACTTGCTGATCTGAAGAAAATACTGGCAGAGAATCACAAAGAATCCATGAACAGAACCCTGCCGATACCTTATGTCCTTTTATCAGAATCGAACGTCAGAACCTTGACAGAGTTAATTGACAACTCTGTTAAGAAAGCCATCAAAGACGCAACAACATCATCTGCTACTCCACTCAACATCTCAAGCCCCAACCCAAACGACTTACCCATGACAGTTGGCTAGATGGGTGACTTCCGCAGATCTGTTCTCAGCCAGATGATGACAATTTCATCCAAGTTTGTGATGAAGGCACAGGCGACAGAGAAACACGTACATGCATCTCTTGACATTCACAAAGTCAACTTTGAGAGTCAAGTAGATGAGATCAAAACTGCCGCAACAGAAGTTGAAGACGCAATGAAAAAGGCAGTCACAAACTTCACAGATGCAATCTTACAGACTGCCACACTCAAACGACTTGCAGAAGGAGCACCAGAAGGAGAACCCTCGAGCAAAAGATTAAAATCTACTCCAAAGTTTGTTGCTCCGTCCTCACCCGCTTCTGGAATTGCACTATCTGATGATGATGATGATTTTGAAGATGCTAAAGAAGCTCATTTAGATAGCCAAATGGGTGAGTCCGCAGATCAACAAAAGGGGGAGAAGGAAAAAGAGAAGGAAAAAGAGAAAGAAAAAGAGAAAGAGGCTGAAAAGGGAAAAGGGAAAGGCAAAGCGACAGAGACGACAGATGCAGAGGCAGAAAGATGAGATAAAGGGATAATAGAAGAAAACATGCCAGAAATGACTATGGTGGAATTCGACTACATATTCAAAGACAGAGTCATCAAACCAACAGAAGAGTCAACGCAAGAACCACCAAAAATCATCTGTCTTGATACCCCTCCTACATCTCCAAAAACTGAACCAGAGAGATCAATCCCAATCTCGGCTGAAGAACAAACTAGCCAAGCCCAACCTCAAGTCAAACCCCAAGTTCTACAAGAGTCCGGACGACATGTTGATATCCTCATGACAGAAACCCATAAAGATCAGAACCCAATGGTACCAAAACAGAACCCTAAACCGTCAAACCAACATACCGAGAAACCATCCTTAGAAGAATTCTTTGGTTATCTCTATGCTGACAGAGACATCATTCCTGTCAATGCCAAACCCATCAACCCGTACCTCAATCCAATCAGAATAAACACCATTTCTGAATCAAGGCTAAAGTTCATCCAAACCAAATCAAATCCGAACAGAGCCATTGACATAAACTTCGGTATCCGCAGAATCTTGGACATCAAGCATAAGAAGTTCCAACATGACAAAGTCGTATACCATGAGTACACTGTTGAATCAACAGAAGGCAGAAATGAATTCTTCAATGACAATGATCTTGTCCTTATGAATCCATACGATCTGATCATGCTTCACGCCTATTGCTTGAACTTCTCCGAAAGATATAAACCAGCAAGAACTGCGCTACCAGAGGTTCGATTCGCTATGCAAGAGCACGTTAATCTCAGAACTCAGATTGATTTTCAGCTAGGCATAGAGTTCGAAGTTGAGAGACTAGCGATTGCACCACCAAACAAAAACCTTAAGGGTTATGTCCACTACAGAACTGGAACCGTAGTTGAAAATCCTCCAGTCTTCGTCTGTCGACAGAAGAAGATCAAGAAGGCCATCAGAATATCTGAAGCCCACAAGTATTCGAGTGAATCGCTGGTGTATCTCAAGAACATAATTTAGAATCTCCCAGGAGAAAAGTGTCCAGAAGAGCAACTGAAGCTCTGCATCGAACAGATGGATCTTATGCTGGACTTCCGTGAGCTGATCAGAAGATTCGACAGAATCCTAAGGGGAGATAATTATGCCTAAACGTACTTATTCTTTTACTCTGTATTGTAATATCTTAAAAGAATAGTGCAAGGTTGCAACAGAGGGAAATGTTCTCTGTTTTTTTTGTTTTACATCTCTGTATTTCCAAATTTTTATTTTCAATACTTAGGGGCAGATTGTTAGCCCCAAGTATCTGTTATGTAAAAGTATTGAAAATATTATCAAGTCAGAAGACCAACAGAGATCGAGCAGAAGACTTAGAAGAATCTCAACAAGAAGACCAACAGAACTCAACAGAGCTTTGGCAGAAGATCAACATAAGAACTGTTCATACCCGAAGACCAACAGAGTTCTGGTCTATGAACTCTGTTGAAGTGAAGACCTCTGTGAGGCCTAAGTCTCGTAGAAATCCTAAGTGTCAGACACGTGTCCATACTTTCCACGTATACCCTAAAGAAAGGAGACACACTTTCCACGTGTCATTCCAGGGTACAATAGTACACTGTCTACACTTTATCAGGGCTATAAATAGAGAGGTAGTGGAATAACAATTGTAAGCTTTTGGAAGAATAGTTTTCCACAATTGTTAAAGCACACACTGCAGAATTCCATAACACTACCTCCGTACGATATTGTTCCCTGTGAGATTTCAGGATACACCATTGATCTTGTTCTTGGTGTTATCTATTATCAATATACGAGCAGCGTTTCATACTTTATCTTGTTATCATTATCCTGTTCTATATTTGATTATCACTGTTACAAAATCGTTTACACAATCACTCACTTTAATGGCTTTATTTAATATGCTTCCGCTGTCAATTTCTTTACCATTATTGTGATGCAACGTGAATCTGGGAACCTACAGGAACAAACTTGAACAGGCTTGTTCCACCACCACCCCATGGAACAAGCTGGAACAGATTTATGTTTTACCAATATAACCTCAAAATAAAATCTAATTCTCTTCTAAAACATCAAATAAACCTTCTATTTCATATTTTATTCATTCTTTAAATTTAGCAAGGGTAAACTGGTCAATGTTATCTGTTCTATTCTATCCAGTTCTGTCTTACCAAACGTGGAACAGCTGTTCTGTCCTGTCCTGTTCTGTTCTGTCCCACCTTGTCCTGTCTTATCTTGTCTGCGTACCAAACGCACCCTCAAGGGGGAGCAACATAAGCTATATGTTCGAGCAAGGTCTGAAGAAGGTGATCATGCAGAATGTACTGGACTACTTTTGGTATGAACACCGCACAAAACAGTTTTTCAAAACACTTTTCTCGGACAATACACTCCAAACGTGTCCTAAAATACATGGTTAAATAATCTAAAACTTTGAATGGTCAAAATCTTTTGAGATCTTTCCATAAATAGAACTTTTTTGTCAAAGAGCCTCTGTGACGATTCACAGAGCCTCTGTGCCATAACAGTCTCTGCGAATTCTGATTTCTTCGTGGAAACTCTCTCGATCATCTGCATGATTTTCAAATGATTTAGGTAAAGAAAATGTGCAATCTTGTGCGAGTTAAGGCAGACTCTAGGCCACAGAAGCTCATTCCACCACAGAGCTTCTGTGATTCTCAACACTTATGTGTTTTAAATACACTCTGGGGTGCGCGTTCTTTTGAGGGTCACAGGCATTTGGCTTTAGCAAGTACCATGCACGTAGAGATAGTGGGAGGTGCACGTCCTTTCATCGTGCACCGCCTAAAATGATGTGGCACTCTGTGATTGGATGTGCAACGTACCGTCGTCTCTGAAGAGTCTCCAAACAGTTGTACACTTGAGTGTGGACGTGAAAAGTTATGTAATTAATTTTTTACCGTTCAAATCTTATCTTTTCACCCCCATTATAAAAGCCAAAATTACCCTTATTCTTCATTTTTCCCAATCTTTTCTCTCAAGAACTCCGGCGATCTACAATCTTTTGTGCAAAACCCCTTAAAACCTCACTTGTTTCTTCAAGAACACCACCAAAGTACTCATCAATGGCTTCCAACAACTCTCCTACTCAATCCCAGAACTGTCTAAACCCAGTTCAACCCAAAAATGGTGATGAATACTCAAATAGTGAGGAATCTGTTCATCATCTCCCTTCCACAAACCTGCAAAACTTTATAAACCATGAATGGTATGAAAACCAACTTCCCCTCAAACCAAACAACAATTACGTCATTTTGAACCCTGAAAACATTTGTCAAGGACATGCCATTTTGATAAACATGCTACAAAACCATCCTCTAAACAACGTCCTAACCCAGAATGTCAAGAACATTCCTAGCAGATACCTCCATCAGTTCTGGCAGAGTTGTAGGTACGTTGAAGAAATAAACTCTGTGGTGGGATATATGTCAATCCCAAACAACACACAAACCTTAACTATTGGGATCAACAGAGCAATGATCACACAAGAATTTGAAATCCCCACCAGAAGCCTTCTGGGGATAAAGAAGTATGCTAAAGAGCCTTCTGACCAAGACTTGATAGACTTTGTGATAATGTTGGGCTATAATAAGCACTTAACCAAACGAAATGACTTCAGGAGGAATAGACTACCTCCTCTATGGAACGCCCTCTTCTCCATCCTAAATCGTTGTCTCACGAGTAAAAATGGAAGCCCAAATCAAAGCTCTCACCAAATTCTGGCGATCATGTACGTGGTGTACTACAATCTGCCCTTAGACTATGCCCGTTCTAATTCTGCAAGAGATGACCTCTGCAGTTGAAAAGAAGAGAGGAACTCAGAACGCAGGAGGGACTCTGTCAGCACTCCAATTCCAGAGGATTCTTGGATCTATTTTAGAGCCCATTTTAAAAGAAGAGAGATGGAGCATGGAAGGACAAGTAGTGAAAACCTACCCACTACAGAGGATGACCCCAACAAACCACCCCAATGGTTATCCCCACTACAGACCCCTTAGTGACAAGATGCTGAGCTACACTAGTAATGAGCAACTTCTACTAGAATACACGTGTGTACACAGGACTCCCAAACTAAGTCCTACGACCCCCCATATTTAGGAGTACTCATAGGAACATAAGTAGTGGAAAGAATGACAGAGGATGAGTGGTGTAAGGCTTTAGAGAAATATAGGTTAAGAATGGAAGGAGCACAGAAGAGAGGAACTAATGAAGAGGCTACTTCTGCAACACCACAAGCCACAGAGCAACCCCCTTCACCGGAAAAGAAGAAGTCAAAGAAGAAGAAGATGAAGGCAAAGCAAAGTACCCCAACAGAGGAACCCAATCCTGAAACACAAATCTAAGAGGAAAGCATTCCTCAAACAAAAGAAGCTGAAGCTTCTGCACCCTCTCCTCTTAAGGAAAAAAAGAAGAAAAGGAAGAGCAAACCAACAGAGGAGGGTGCACCAAAGCCCAAGAGGAAGAAAACCAATAAGCCCAAATCACCTCTGCAAAGCATCGTAGAGGGTGATGAGCAAATTCAAAGGGAAGAGATTCAAGCCACCACCCCTCTTCACTACGCTTAGGCAGAAGCCAACCCTCCTAAAACCTCTGCCATTCTAGAAGAAACCCCACGGATGGAAGAGGAGCCACAAGTGTCTTTTGGCACTTTTCTTGAGACTGCTGGATTAAATGCATCCTTAGACACAACTTGGTGGATAGAACGAGTTAATTCATAGACCTTTCAAGTGGCAGATTATGACTCTGATATCGAGGTGATAGAGGAGTTAGTGATCACAGAGGGTATATAGGACGAATAGGTAATCTCCCTAAGGAAAAGTGAGGAGAGTGTGATAAACGATGTCGTACGAGAAGAAGGCACATACCCCAAACTCCCCCCTGTGCAAACCATTTTGCAATCCCCACCAGTCTAGTGGCAGAAGGGGATATTGAACAAGAGAAGCACAGGTCGAACCCTACCCAATCCATCCGGCCAGAAGAACCTCTTCTTTCTTCTGTGCCAATTTTAAGCTGGGGATCCCCACAGGTTGTGTCCTCTCTAAAGGACACAACCCTCTTTAGTGACCCATTGCCTAAGCTCACAACAGAAATCCCCACACAGTAAACTGTTGCATCTCCCACACACGATTTAGGGATCCTCTATTCTTGAGAGGAACGTAGATAGCACCACGACGATGAGACTCTAGACAAGTCTCAAAGTCAACTCAAAGTTCCCTTTGTGCCCATCTCTGAAGTGACACATAGTAAGAGCTCTGCCAGAACTTCTGTAGAAGAGGGCCCTCTTAATAGCCCCCTTCGAGGATCAGAAGGAAGTCCTGTCAACCCCCACATCCAAACAAGGTTGAATACAGGCACCTCAAGAGTAGAGGCTAAATCTGATAAAGAATGTGTTCTCGTAGATATTACCCCTGGCTCACATGTGACAAAGGATGAGTTCCAAACCTTTGTCACCTCTGTGACCAACCAATTTACTGAGTTGCAAAGCTCGGTTAAGTCTTTTGCAGAAAACATCAAAAAAGGCTTCAATTCCCTGAGTTCCAAGCTTGATTCTTTATCAACAGATGTCAAGGCCAACAATACAAAGCTTGCAGAACTTCAGTCATCAGCCCTACAGAGCTCTGTCGCTATCCCCCCTGAAACACAAAGTGCAATCAACACTTTATCTGCTGAGTTTAAGGCTACCAGAGATATAGCAGAGGCCCTAACAAGATCAACCACCACTTCTCAAGCCCTAACCACAGAGGACCTACGAAGGGTTCTGGAAAAAGTTCAAGAGACTACAACTGACCAGCTGAATGCCCTGCGACCAACATACTATATTACACAATCACATCTTACCGAGATAGGGCAGAAGGTCTTGGAAGACATCACCGGGTTCATCAAAGCGTTCACTTCTACCAATGCCTCATACGTCAATAAGTTCAAGGCGGATGTTGGCATGTTCAGATTTAAATCAGAAGCAGAGGTCACCTACGTAATTGGGATCTATGACGAGATATGCGACAAACTTGAAATGGCTGGCAGGGACCTTCCTCGCACTAAACCTCTAAAAACCTCGTGTCAAGCTGAAGTAGGATCAGATGACAAGCATGATGGCCCAGAAGATGATGGGACTGGGCCCTCTGGTTATCACGAGGGGGAGAATACAGAGAAGGAACCTTCATCAACTTAAATGCCCATAGCCATAACCCTAATCCGACAAATCCAATCCACCCAAGATCAACAACAAACCCAACAACATCAAACCCCACAACAGACCACAGAGGCGACACCTACCTCTGTGGAACCTAATCTTGATCAAGACTTACCCTCACCTACTATACCATCTGAAGATCTACCCTCACCCACACCACCAGAAGAACAACAGAGACCCAAAACACCAAGGGTCAAATCCATAGCAACCAAACCCCTAAAACGAAGGACCTACTTGAAGGTAAATCCCACAGAAGAAAGACCCCAAAACCAATAATAACAACAACCACAACAACAACAACCAACTCTAACTCCAAACCTACAGAAGTACCCCCTCCCAACACCAAGACAAAAACCGCAGAAGAATCACCCAAGACCAAACGCACATCGAAAGATAAGGGAAAAGGGATTGCCATAGAGGACCCAAAGTCCAAACCCAAACCTAAACCACAACCCACAGAGAAATTGATGAAGAGTATCTTTGACTCTTTCATCACTCTTAAACCCGAAGAAGAGGATTGGGCATTTGGCGCCCCTCTGTCAGGCCTCCCATCTCTTGACCCATCTGAAAAACCTTTTGAGGATAGGGTATCCCAAGTCCTAAAAGACATGGATGCTGTGCGAAGACCAATGCCTCCACCCCTTCCAAAGAAGGACATGAAAGAGGTGGTATATAAATACCTATACAACCAAAGAATCAATGATCCACTCCTTGAGCCTACACTAAAACCTAATATCATTGCAGATTGGCCAACAAATTCTACAGAGATAAGGCACAAAAAGTCGAGGATGTCTACTCCAACACAAAAATCAGGGATGTCCTAGGGATTAAACTTTTGCACACCCAATGCCAGAACTTCTATTACTGCCAATACTACGTGCGGAAGGCGGATGGCACATAAATGAAGTTCACAGATGTAGACCTATGAAACATTCACCCGTTTGACTTGGCAGAGATGTATTCCTGGACAAAAGGAAGATATGGGCATAGGCAAGAGTATAAAAAGGCTCAAAAGACCATTAGAAGCTTCATGAGAGAAAAGTTACTTTACTTAAGTCTAATTGACATCCAAGTTGATCTGGACCTTAGAGTCAAGAAGATCAAGCTCACTGCACCCGACGACAGTTTCCCATCCTCTGTTGATATCTTACCTAACACCATCATCAGCTACCCCCGCTTTGGCTACGTATTCCTTGATCCACAAGGAAAGAAGAATTTATTTGTGGAATATGATTCCCAAAAGTATGCAACCCAAACCCTCCTTCAATTCAAAGAAGACCTCCTGAGCCGTAGAGGAACGGAGTACGTCAACCTGGAAGCTGCAGATCGACTTATTGAAGCCATTGACGCCACTCTTCGGTTTAGAGACCTGTGTGTCTTCTTCTACAGAGAGCTAAAGAAGAAGGGTGGATGGGGCAAGAAGATTGATGACTTTCCAGATGCCAATATCTAGGCTATGTGATTTTTAACTTTCCTATCTTTTATTTAAGTCATGTAACTTTCATTTCCAGTATTTGTAAATGCCTCTGGCATATGAACTTAATGAAAACATCTTACTTTTACAGAGTTTGGACCTTTCACCTCTTATACCTTTATCCTAAGCTCTATTCACTTTTGTAAACTTTTATTTTTCAATACTTAGAGGGAGATTGTTAGCTCCATTAGTTCTGTCTAAGAAGTATTGAAAAATAGGCTAAGTCAAAGAACTGCAGAAGACCTCTGCCAAGTACACCAAGTCTATCCGCACAAGATCAGAAGCCTCTGTCGTCACTCATTGAGAAGTCGAACCTAACCTGAAGATTAACCCAAGACCACAAGGCCTCTGTGAGGACCAACTTCTTCCAGATGAAGACGTGCATTTCCAAAGACAAACGATCTTGTGCCTCTCGTGTTCCTCTACTTGTACGAAGATCCTGAAGATCAAATAGTACAGCCACGATGTTCTACTTTCGAGGTGTCACCTTCGTAGAGGTGACAGCCATTTACTTATATTATTCATTGTCCCATGATCGTGTCCCCTGTACTATTCTACACGCCTCTTTTAACACACTGAATATTCTAGAGAGAGAGAGAGGGCATTCTTGAAAGAAAAACACACACAACTGTATGTTCTTGGTGTAACCTTTATTCAAGATCAATGAAGATGACTTGTTGAACTCTTACTGTTATTTGTAATTATTCATGTTCATTGCTTGTGTGTGAAACTACCAACTGTTTAAACCAATCTGTTTACAAACGCTTTCGCATATAAGGTCTTATATTCTGTTGAGTCAAAGTGGGATCAACACTCCCTTAGCTCTCGATTTGCAGCCGCCCAATGCCAAAATGAAAATGAAATTAGGGATTTCTTTCCTTTTTATACCTTTATTAAATTGCAACTAGTCCCCATATTTATCTCGTTCTTTACTTTGGCCACACTTCATGCAAATAGATACACTTTGTCCGCGTTTATTACAGTTTGAGGAATTTTGGAAACATAAGGGTGTGATTTTATTTGGAAAATGGTTGGTCTCAACTAATGATGAGTTTTTGAGTTAATCATATCTTTGAGATATGTATTTGCATAAATACCGGTTAAACGCATTTTAGTGTTTTAAGGATCTTTATTTTTTGGTCAATTGGGTCCATAGATATATGAGTCGGTGATTTTTGATCACTTTGGGAAATGACCGAGTTGCCATTGTTCTTGTCCTTGTGTTATGGGGATGTTCCGCTATGGGATTGGACTACGAGACCGTGGTTTTTTTATGCTCTAACTCTTATGCATGAGAGTTAGACATCTTGGGTTATCAAGTAAGGGGTTAAGGCTCCCATATTGAATGCTAGTGAGTATGCACTAAAGGTCGAATGGGAACGTTGAGGCTGTAACTCTACTAGAGAATGAACATGCAATAAGATCGAGTATCCTTGAGGTGTAGCTTAATAAAGCATACAATAAGGGTATTGTGTCCTAGAGGTGCCTCCTGTTGAGGGGTGTGCAATGAAAGAATTGGATACTTGAGGTGTAGCTTATTTCAGAATGCAATAAAGTCACGACTTGAGGTGTAGCTTATTAAGTCATGCAATAAAGTCACAGTCTGAGGTGTAGTTCGATAAGATAGAGGCGTAGTTTAACTTTGTGTTCCATCAGCTTTAATGGAAGCGGGTCTCCCCTGTCACCGAAAGATGTTATTTTGGGTATAGAGTACTACCCATGTTTTCGGTGATGTTTTGTTTATGGATTTCAATCCGTGAATTGTGATTTGAGTATTTAACCTTATCCGTATTTTCGGACGTTTTGGATTATAAGGTTTAATTCACGTTTTAATTATTTAGGGGATTTGATTATTGTTCATGTTTGAGTGAGTTTTAGAGTTTGAGTTTACACTTTAAAGGAATATTTCATATTGGGGTTTTCATTACAAAACTTGTAGGTTTCAAAAAACGAGTTACTTTTATATTTAATGAATAACATTTTGGAATTCATGATTTAAATTGCATTTTTTCAATTTGACGGTTTATGTATCTAATATGAAAACTCTTGAAATCACAAGGTGTAAACCTAACCTTTTTATTTGTCAGCATGTGCATCAAGTCCTTCTTGGGGAATGGTACTAGCGACACCGTGAAAAGTTGAGTGCTAGTTAGATGCATGAGAAAAGGGCAACTATTTGGTGAAGCCTTCTACGCGTTTGGAGATAGCAAGTTGGGATTGGGTTTAGTACACCGGACCTTATTTACTCTTGGTATAATACTTGAGTTAATAATTGTTGAGGCTAAATATATGATCTAATTTGAGGTATATCCGAGTATAGATTTGTTGAAAGGTATTTTTATCCTTTATTTGATGTGTTATCAGAAATTTAATCAGACACTCTTTCCAAATTTGAGGATGTTACAAGTTGTTATCAGAGCATAAGTTTGAAAGATTTAGGTGTTGGTTTCGGATACCAAGACTCAAACTAGCATTTTTCTAAGTGGATGAAAGTGAGATTGTACGATTAGACACTTTAAGATAAGATATTTTGAGGTCTAGGGTCATCAGAATTGAGAATCCTAACGATTGTAGCAAGAATCTTTATGTATGGTACGTTCATAATTGCAATTGACCAGTGTTATGGTGAACTTACATGTTACATGTGTGTGATTGAATAGCCTTTATGTGACGACCGATGAGTTATTGAAGGAATTTCTAGTGAGCAGTCATTAGTAGAAGTTGATGTTTATAGCATGGCCACATTGAGTGACAGTTAAGCATGATGACTACGTAAGCCGACCATTGTGGATCAGATTTGTTGGGTACGATTGAACCGTAGGCTTGTTAAGTCATCTTTGTTTTGGGGAGAATTTTGTAAGTGTTAGCTCCAACTTCTTTGTAAAAAGTATTGAAAAATAGGCTAAGGGAAGATCACTGGCAGAAGCCTCTGTTGAAGATCATCAGAGGACAAGGTCACAGAGCCTTTGTCACCCTTGACAGAGCTTCTGTGGTTTGAAGACTCAGAAGATAGAGCTTGAAGACAAAGACAAGGACAAGCGTGCCACTCACATGCCTTTGCTGTACGAAGATCCTGGAGATAAATAGTACAAGGCATGATCCTCCACATTCCATGTGTCATCATCAGAGAGGATGCAGCTTTTGTAGAATGTGGCGCACTACATTAACGTGTACTAGGATGCATCCCACGACCTTTTCTCTTGTACCCGTGTACTATTTGTCTACTGTTTGTCCCCTGTTGTCTTGTATAAATAGAAGGTTCTTCCAGACGTTTTCAAGCAACAATTGCACAACACATATACATCAGTTTAGAGCATATATCTGTAAACACATACTTCATAGTGTTCTAGGTGTAATCTTGGAGAATCAAATAGAGATGAATCATTGAGCTATAACTCTATTATTTACTGCTTTCATTTCTCTATTTTGTGTGTAATATACCATCTCTATCAACTCAAACTGTTTGTAAAAACGCTTCCGCACCTACCCAGTTTTATACTCTGTTTTTAACCGTTTGTAGTTGATAAATCATTGTTGAGTCGAAAGTCTTCACAAATATTATCAGTGTGATCAAACCCAAGAGAGTTTCTGAAGCCCTGGAAAATCCAAATTAGGTGGAAGCAATGCAAGAAGAACTTCTCCATTTTGAGACAACTATATGGACTAAATGGGTCTTTAGAAACAAGAAGGATGAGGATGGAGTGGTCATAAGAAACAAGGCAAGACTGGTGGCTAAGGGATACTGTCAGGCAGAAGGGATTGACTACGATGAAACCTTTTCCCCTGTCGCACGACTCGAAGCAATAAGAATCTTCTCAGCCTTCGCAGCCCACAGAGGTTTTAAGGTATTTCAGATGGACGTCAAATATGCCTTTCTAAACGGACAGATTCAAGAAGAAGTATATGTCCAACAACCACCAGGTTTCGAAAGTGCTAAATACCCAAACCATGTCTACTACCTAGATAAGGATCTGTATGGACTCAAACAGGCCCCACAACCTGTCTCCTTGTTAATGATTTCGAAAGAGGTACTATCGATACAACTTTGTTCTACAAGATAAAAGGTGATGAGATTCTACTTGTCCAAATATATGTTGAAGACCGTATTTTCGGCTCTACTAATGCAAAATATTGCACTGATTTCGAAAAACTCATGCAGAGTGAGTTTGAGATGAGTATGATAGGAGAACTAAACTTCTTCCTAGGACTCCAAGTCAAACAGTCATCAGAGGGAATCTTTATAAATCAATAAAAATATGTCTCTGACATACTTTCAAAGTTCAAACTCTCTGATGCCTCTGTCATGAAGACCCCCATGGCCACTGGATCTAAGTTACACTCAGATTTAGAAGGAAAATCTGTCTAGTGCAAGCTCTACAGAGGCATTATCGGGTCTCTTCTATACTTAACTGCTAGTAGGCCATACATAATGTATGCCACATGTCTCTGTGCAAGGTATCAAGCTAACCCGAAAGGATCCCACCTATTTGCTGTCAAGAGAATCTTTAGATACCTTAAAGGAACCAAGACTCTTGGTCTCTGGTATCTAAAGAACTCTAGCTTTGATCTTATGGCCTATACAGATTCAGATTACGGAGGATGCAAGCTAGACAGGAAAAGTACCTCTGGGAGTTGCCAATTCCTAGGTGGTAAATTAGTTAGCTGGACTTCTAAGAAACAGAACTGCGTGTCAACATCCACAGCAGAGGCAGAATATGATGCTGCTGCATACTGTTGTTCACAAGTTCTGTGGATGAGAACTCAGCTAAAAGACTATGGACTAGATATCCAAAAGATTCCAATCCTCTGTGACTCCAAAAGCGCCATTGCGATCGCTGCCAACCCTGTGCAACACTCTAAGACAAAGCACATAGATAATCGGTATCACTTCTTAAAGCATCATGTTGAACAGGGCACCATAGAGATGTACTTTGTATGTACAGAATATCAGCTTGCGGACTCATTCACCAAAGCACTTGATGAGAAAAGATTCTTATTCTTGGTGTGTAAGTTAGGTATGCTAAACATGAGCTGATCCCTCTGTAAGTAAGACTAAATCCTCCTGTATATATGTATATATTTCAATCTTTCAGTATGTGAATTCTTCACCTTTAAAAGTTCAATACCCGACAGACCTTATGTGGAATAGCTCAAAACTTCTGTCTATTCTCACAGAACCTCTAATGAGTTTGACCTATGTTTTGTGCTGTACTTATCAATATCTGTTCCAAGCATAGGTCAAGGGGGAGCAGAAGGAGACCTTGTGATGATCTACAAGGGTTAATCATTCAAGGGGGAGCCAAAGAGGATATTTGGTCGAACAAGCCAACAGAAGTCAGAGACCATGTCGAACAAAGGAGAATCTAAGAGTAAATCCCTTGCAGAAATCCACTTTCCAAATCATGTTTCTAGGACACCACTTTCAAAATGTGTCCTAGAAACACAGTTTAAAACAGTCTAAACTTTGAATGATCATAAAGTATTATGAGCTTTCTGCTATTAGATATTTTCAGTTATAGAGCCTATGTTGAGATTGACAGAGCCATACTACCAATGCCACTAGCCATCAAACCTCTAGCGCAGGTACCCATACAAACACAACCATCCAACCAATCATAAGAACAGAAGACCACATAGGCAACACCCACCTCTGTGGAAACAAATCAACCAACAGAAGACTTGCCCTCACCCACAGCTAAGCCAAAAGCAGAAGAAATCCAGCTACTCTCATCTACATCTGAAGAAGACTTACCCTCCCCGACACCAAAACCAATCACAGAAGAAACCAAACTACCATCACCTACACCTACGGAAGAACAACCCAAATCAAAACCCAGAACAAAAACCATTGCTCTTAAACCAAGAAAATATTTGAGCAAACCCAAACCAACCACAGAAGAGATTATAAACCAGCTTCAGAAGAAACAACTACAGAGAGATCAGTTTAGAGCCTCTAAGAAATAGCACACAACAATTGGTGCAATCCTTAGAATATTGAAAACAAAATTTCCAGAAGAAACCTTAACAAAAGATCCAACAGAAGCACCCTCAACCAAACCCTCATCACAATCAAACCAATAGAAGCACCCTCAACCAAACCCCAACCAAAACGATAGAAGATCCCCCAACCAAAACAACAGAAAAACCTTCAACCACTCCACCAACAAAACCAACAGAGGCAACCATACCTAATGTATCTGCTAAGGACAAGGGAAAATCCATAGCTGCAGAGGACCCAAAGCCCAAGAAACCAAAGCATCAAGTCACAAAGAAGCTAATAAAAAGCTCTATCGACGCTTTCATCACGCCTAAACCAGAAGAGGAAGACTGGACCTTTGGAATTTCTCTGTCAGAAGCACCCACCATAGACCCCAAGTTCAAGCCAGCAGATGATAGAGTGGCAAGTGTTATCAGCAACATGGAAGCTCTAAGAAGGCCAATGCCCCAACCCCCTGTCCCTCAGCGTCAAATGGAGGAGGAATTTCACAAATATCTATATAGCAGAGGCATCAATGATCCTCTGCCTACACCAACCCTGAGCCGTGACATTATCCAACAGGAGAAAGATAGGTTTTTCAGGGACAAAGCTAAAAATGTCAACAATGTTTTCTCAGAATCAAGAATCAAACAGGTCCTGCAATGCAAACTGTCACACACAAAGGACAGGAACTTCTGGTACAACCTCTACACTGTGGTAAGAGAGGACATATCACAAATGAAGTTCTCTGATGCAGACCTGAGAAATCTGTCACCATACGACCTACAAGAACTCCTCGGTTGGGCAAAGAAAAATTACATGGAAAGGCTAGAGCACCAAAGAGCTTACGACGAGATAAAAAAGGCCATGAGGGAAAAGCTCCTATTCTACAACGTGATTGACTTCCAAGTGGCTCTGGACCTTGGAGTCAGAAAAATCATCCTCACAATTCCAGATGACAGTTGCCCCTCATCTGCTGAACCGCACATCATCATCCAGAGTCCCAAAATCGGACATGTCTTTCTGGACCCACAGGGAAGGAAGAAGTTGTTTGTGGGTTACGATTGCCAGAAGTACGCCACAGAAACACTTCACCAATTAAGGATGGATATTTTGAATAGCAGAGGAACATAAGGAGTAGACCTCCAGTATGCCAATAGATTGATAGAAGTCATTGACGCCACAATCCGCTTCAGAGACCTCTACACATACTTCTACAGAGAGCTTAAAGATGGAGTATTCACAAAGTCAATAAATGACTTTCCAAATGCTCGAATATAAGCTCTGTAACTCTGTAATGCTTTTGTTTACTTATCAAGTCATGTAACTTCTTTCAAACAAATGTAAATACCTCTGGCATAGACTCAATGAACAGTTTCATTTTTACAGAGGTTGACTTATACACCTCTTGTTCCTATTAGCCTAGGATACACAAGTTTTATCTTTTAATTTTTCAATACTTAGGGGGAGATTGTTAGCTCCAACTTCTGTGTAAAAAGTATTGAAAAATAGGCTAAGAGAAGATCACTGGCAGAAGCCTCTGTTGAACACCAAGTGCATCAGAGCCTTCACTTGTCATTCATCAGAAGATCATCAAAGGACAAGGTCACAGAGCCTCTGTCACCCTTGACAGAGCCTCTGTGGTATGAAGACTAAGAAGACAGAGCTTGAAGACAAAGACAAGGACACGCATGCCACTCACGTGCCTCTGTTGTACGAAGATCCTAAAGATCATTAGTACAAGGCGTGATCCTCCACTTTCCATGTGTCATCATCAGAGAGGATGCAGCTTTTGCAGAATGCAGCGCACTACATTAACGTGTACTAGGATCAGTCCTACGACCATGCCTCTTGTACCCGTGTACTATTTGTCTACTGTTTGTCCCCTGTCGTCTTGTATAAATAGAAGGTTCTACCAGACCTTTTCAAGCAACAATTGCACAACACACATACATCAGTTTAGAGCATATATATGTAAACACATACTTCACGGTGTTCTTGGTGTAATCTTGGAGAATCTAATAGAGATGAATCATTGAGATATAACTCTGTTATTTACTGTTGATCCTTATATTACTCAACAATGATGTTAATCTCTATTAGTTCGAACAAAATAAGTATGCGGAAGCGTTTTAAAGAACTAAAAAGATATTCTACGTAGAAAAACACACAAGATCAAATACGTGAAATAAGAATAACACAAAAGTTTAACCCAATGATTCACTGTATAATGATTAATCAAGAACACCAAGAACACCGAAGGTTTGAGAAATATTCTGCTCTAACAAGTGTGTGTGTTGTGCAAAGTTAATAGAAGAACTCAACTTGAGCCTTCTATTTATACTATTCTACAGGGGACAAGCTTTAGACAAGAAGTACTAAGGGTACAAAGACATGATCGTGGGAGTGCATCAGGTATAACGTTAACGTAGTGCGCCGTTTTCTGCAACGGCTGTAACCCATCAGTGGTGGACACGTGGAGTGTGCAGGGCACGCTTTGTACGAACGTTCTTCAGGATCTTCGTACAGTAGAGGCATGTGCGAGGCACGAACATCCTTGTCTTGAACTTCAGAATTCTTCATTCTTCTAAGTCTACTTACCACAGAGGCTCTGTGGCCTTGTCCTCTAGGAGCGTCTTCTGTAGATCCTTCACTTGGATCTTTACTCGGTGTCTTGGCGGAGGCTCTGTCGATGTTTTTATAGTTAGCTTATTTTTCAATACTTCTTTACATAGAAGTTAGAGTTAACAATCTCCCCCTATGTATTGAAAAATAAAAAATTGAAAAATGCATGGTTTTCTAAGCTAAGAACACGACTAGAGGTTTTTGACCTCTGTTGAAAGTTTACTCTTCATATAAGGTTATGCCAGAGGCACTTACATTCGATTACAGTACACGATATGAAGAGATCTTAGTTTCCCCACACTTGCCTGAAAGTCCTTCACGTAGTTTGCATTAGCTGTGGTGAAGTCTCTGATGAAATCTGTCATCTGGTCGAGTACCCCTTGTCTAAGCTCTGTAAGATGTGCTCTGGTCATGTAGTCGGAGGGCTTCATGGCCTGAGTTTATCTGGTAGTGTGTTCCTAGACTTGCTCTAGGGCCTTCTTTAGATCTTCTGTTGTAAGTCCCGTAGAAGCAGGGGTTTGTTCTTTCTTTAACGGCACAAGAAGTTCTTTGACCGAGGCCTGGAATGCAGTGGTAGTGACCTTTTCGAATTCAGAGGTGGCAGCAGCAACAGAGGTTGTTGCAGTTGTGTTCATCTGGGCACAGGTTGCCCACTTTGGTGGCCAGTTCAGTTATCGCCCTTGAAGTTGAATCTACAAAAGAGTCAAAAGAGCTTTTCAACTCTTTCAACGACTTGTTCACAGAGGTGACAAGGGTTTGGAACTCACCCCTTGCGACATGTGAACCAAGTGTAACCTCTGGGGGAACACATTCTTCCCCAGAGTTTGTCCTTGTTCCTTGGACACCTTCTTTCACCCCTGTATTACTGTTGAGGGTGGAAGGATTTCCTTTTGATCCTTGAGCAGAGGTTTTTGAGGCCTCAAACTCTACAGAAGTTCTGTTAAGGACATTTCCTGATCCACTCTAGATATGGGTACAGGAGTATCCTTAAGTTGACTTAGGGACATGTCTAGAGTCCCTTCGTCTCTGTGTGCACTAAGCTCCTCTGAAGAGCCGTGGGATCCTAAGTGTTTGCGTGTAGCAGAGGAAACGAATTCCTCTGGGGTGAATGATCACGAACTAAAGGCAAGTCCTTTGGAGAGGACTCCCTTGGAATGGGTTCCCCAGATACTAATGGCACAGAGGTGGAAAGAGGTTCCTCTGTCCGGTTTGGTTGGGTTGGGGTCGAGCTGTGCTTCTCTTTTTCAATGACACCTTCTGCCACTAGACTGGCGGTGTTTGAAATATGGGATGCACTGGGAGGTGGTTGTGGTTGTGTGCCTCTGCTATCTTCGGCATCGTTTTGGGCTTCTCCCTCTGTCATGCACCATAACACTACATCTACCTGAGTACCCGCTGCCTCAACTATCTCATCTGGGATTTTCCTTAGTGAATCATAGCAAGGATGAAAGTCTTGTAAGAATTATCGGTCTGGATGCATAAGTCCTTCTGGAGTATTTGCCTGAATGCCCTCAGGGGTTTTGTCATCTTCCTCCAGGTCAGAGTCAAACTCTGAGACGATGATAGTTGGGTTCGTGGTGTCCCAATTGGTGATGATAGTTGCGGTCCACCCTGAGGCATCCAAGGTATCTGCAAATTCGGGGTTTTCAAGGAAGGCGGAGAAGTCACCCTGATCTGCATAATGTAGGTGAGTGGGGGAGGGCAGAGGTTGTTCAACGGCTTCTTCTTCATTTTCGGCTTCCTCTGCGATGGTCTGCAGAGGAGTGTGGGGTTTCTTGGTTTTCTTCTTGCTCTTCTTGCGTTTTGGTTTGGGGGCACCCTGCTCAGAAGATTTGGATTTTCTTTTCTTCTTCTTTTCTTTAGGAGGACAGGGAGGTGCAGAGGATGCAATTATGGTTTCTGCTAGTGGTGATTGTTGGGACTGTTGGGGAGGTGCGGTACTTATAGAGGTGCCCTCAGTTGTTTTCTTTAATTCAGGGGCCTTCTTCTTTTTGGGGGGAGTGGCAGAGGGTTTGCTCTTGGAACCAGAAGTGGCAATTTTGTTTCTCTGAAGATGAAATCGAGCCTGTAGTTGCTCGTGCTTCGCTAAGGCCACTGCCCATTCCTCGTCACTCATTCTTTTAACTACCTGAGTTCCTAAAGAGGCTCCTAAACGCGGGGGTGTCACTGGACTCGGTTGTGGAGTCCTGTGATCCCGTATGTAATCTAACCTAAGTTGCTCATCAGAAGCATATGGGCTATTCGGCTATTCTTTACCATAGGATATGTTTTGACAACTGGTCCATCCATTGGCCATTTTCTATGAGGAGCAGGGGTTCTAGAAGTACACCTAGGATCTTCTGAAATTGCTGTGGGGGGAGATCTTTGCTGTGGGGCCCTTTGCCCTCTGTATGGAGATTCCGTGGTCAATGGTGTTAACTATCTCCTGCATCATAAGAGTGCCATAGTCCAGAGGGAAATCATAGTACACTCCATACATGATTGACATAATCTAGTGAGAGGTTTGATCAGGACTGCCTACTTTTCCAGTCAGGCATCTGTTGAGGATGGAGAAGAGAGTATTCCACAGAGGGGGGAACCTGTTTCTTCTGAAGTCGTTCCTCTTCTTCAATTTGGTAATGTAGCCCAACGACTCTGCAAAGTCACAGAGCTCACTATCCGAAGGGTCCTATGCGTACTTCTTTATGCCCAGAAGTCCCCTGGTGGGTAGGCCAAACTCAAGGGAGAACATAGTTCTGTTGAACTTTAGTTCAAGGTATTCTGATTAGCCAGGTTTGGATATGTAACCCTTGATTTGCCTATTCTCTTGGTCATAATGGAAGCTCTGCCAGAAATGGTTGAGGTATCTGGTAGGGATTCTCTTAACATTCCTTGTTAGCAGAGGGAACAAGTAGTGATTTTCCAGGATGTTCAGTAAAATAGCATGTTCCTCCCCAAAGGCAGTTCTTGAGGGAACAAGAAAGTGGTTATTGGGTTTAAGGGAAGAACATTTTCGAAGTGTTCATGTCCAGAAAGTTTTGTAGGTGAGTTGTCGGAGTAAAATCTACTGAGTTACCTGAGTTATCTTGCTCTTGGTTTCTGGCCATGGAAGGGTTCTATGAGTGCTCAGATCAGGCTGAGGAGTTCGCCGGAGATTTAGAGGTGGAAGCCATTGCTTGAAACTTGAAGAATGTGAGTAGAGAGTAAGAGTTGCAGGTTTTGCAACGTTCGTCGGAGGTAAGATGGAGAAAAAGTTCGTAAAATGTAGAAGGAGATGTAAATGGGGTTATATACTGGAGTGAAACGGCAAAATTTGAAGCGGTAAATAGTTAAATTTGGAAAAAGGTTTGGGGTCCGCACTCGAGCACTACAGATGTGGGCACGTTTCAGAGGAACGTGTGGCATGCACGTCCAATGAAAACTTGCCACGTTAGAGGTGTCAGGACCCGATTAGACGTCGTGTGTGGCCCATTAATTCTTGGCGCGTGGGCATGTGGCATAGATTATATCAGGTCTACTTGCAGTTAAGTATAAAAGAGACCCAATCATGCCTCTGTAGAGCTTGCACTCTACAGACTTTCCACCTGGATCTGAGTGTAACTTATTTCCAGTTGACATGCGGGTCTTCATGACAGAGGCATCAGAGAGATTGAATTTTGAAAGAATGTCAGAGACATATTTAGCTTGATTTATAAAAATTCACTCTGATGATTGTTTGACTTGGAATCCAAGGAAGAAGTTTAATTCTCCCATCATACTCATTTCAAACTCACTCTGCATGAGCTTTTCAAAATTTGTGCAGTGTTTTGCATTTGTAGAACCAAAAATAATGTCGTCCATATAAATCTGTACAAGCAGAATCTCATCACCTTTTCTTTTATAAAACAAAGTAGTATCAGTTGTACCTCTTTCGACATTGTTAATAAGGAGAAAGGTTGAAAGGCATTCGTACCATGCTCTTGGAGCCTGTTTCGGTCCATATAGAGCTTTATCAAGGAAGTAAACATCGTTTGGGTACTTGGCACTTTCGAACCCTGGTGGCTGCTGGGCGTATACTTCTTCTTGAATTTGACCATTCAGAAAGGAAGATTTTACATCCATTTGAAAAACTTTGAAACCTCTGTGGGCTGCGAAGGCTAAGAAGATTCATATTGCTTCTGGCCGTGTGACAGGGGCAAAAGTCTCATCGTAATCAATGTCTTCTGCTTGGCAATATCCCTTGGCCACCAATCTCGCTTTATTTATGATGACCACCTCATCCTCATCCTTCTTGTTTCGGAAGACCCATTTTGTCCCTATTGCTTGTTTCTGTCTAGACAGAGGAACTAGGGTCCATACCTTGTTTCTTTCAAACTGTAGAAGCTCTTCTTGCCTTGCATCTACCCAGCTTGGATCATCTAGGACTTCAGAGACACGTTTGGGTTCGATCACACCGATAAAATTTGTAAAGAAACAAAAGTTAGCAGTGGCTGATCTTGTCTTGACTTTTTCAGAAGGATCGCCGATTATTAGGATCTAAGGGTGGCTCTTCGTCCACTTTGTCGTTTTTGGAAGATGGTCATTAGCATCATCTAGTTGAACCTCTGTGGTTGCACACTGTGGTTCTGGTTCAACCTCTGTAGTGGAAGGTACTTCTGTGCTTTAGCATGGTTCTTCAGCTTGTCGAGGTATTTCAACAAGAGTAGGAATTGATTCCTCTGAGGATATAGAGACTAAATCCTCGTTTTCCTCTGGTATTGGTTCCTCTGTGTTGGTCCCAGAGGGGTTATACACGTTTGTAGAAGGGGGGGGGGTTGAATACAAACACACATATTTTACTTTTCTAAATTGTTTATTGATATTTATCAAACAATTTACAACTTGTTGCGAAACAAGATTAAGTATTAAACATAATCTAAACAAGTTAAGAGAACACTAAGATTTCTTGCACTAGAAATAAAAAAGAAAGGAGATAAGAATATTAGGAATAATATTCTAACACAAAGTAGTAGAGAGAGGAAGACGGCCGAGCACTTCATTTCTGAATTAGGGTTCTTCTTATATACTGCATGCATTTAATGCATATCAGTACAACTTTACACGTGCCAGCAGCTGATTGGTTGCATGGTTTGACCTTTGTAGACAACCTAGTAGCCGAATGATGAACAGTGTAGAATCAGAGTTGGTTGTACGATAATGGACAGAAGGGATATCCTTTCTAACATTTTCGTACGGAGGCGTGCAAGGGGAAAGACAAAAGTAACTTGTAGAGAAAGACTTCATGATCAGTGTTCGCTGAATAGATCTTTATCAGCGACTAATAAAGTTTAATGTTCGCTGAAGTCTTCTACTTGAAACTTCACGTTGAGTGGACAAATTTTGGCTTCGCTGATATCCACATCAGTTCATTAGTAGACTTGTCGCTGGTTCTTGGGATTGATCTTAGACTTCAGCGTAGAACATAATTGACGTGAAACTTGTCTTCAGGGATCATAAGTAAACAACTAAGATTGTCAGCGATCATCAACAAGACTGAACAGGCTCAGGGCTTGTTGATGAACAGTGTTCGCTAAATGTGTAAATTAAAGAGCATGTTTTCATCAGCGATACTAAACAGACTTCGTATATTCTTTGATGACAAAACATTAATACATATTGTCTACTTACAATTTTCACTAAGTGATTCTTGGAGAGTCATTATCAAATCACTGAGGGTTTGGATCAACACTCTGTAGTCTGAAGTCGGTATTTCCAGTGCCTCTGTAGTATTCTTTCTTATATCATCTTATGTTCCCTTCCCCTCAGCACTTGCATCTGCACGATGCACAGAAGAGGATGAAGTATTTAATGGACCAGTTAGAGAAATACCTGACTCACTCTGGTTTTCAGAAGATGTTTCTCCAGAGGCTCTGATGGCTCCAGCAGAGGGATCAATATCATCATGGAACATCTCTTCAAATTGCAGATTTAGGTCTGCTTCTCTTGTCTTTGAGATGCCAGAGGATTCCTTTTTCAAACCGAGTTCTGAACTGATTTGTTTAGAAGTCTTCTGAAAGGAGTCGTCAAAAGAGATATTAATACTCTCTACAATGGTTCGGGACCGCAGAAGGTAAACTCTGTACGCCTTTGAGGTGGCAGAGTACCCTATGAACTTGCCCTCGTCTGCTTTCACATCAAACTTCCCTCTAGCTTCTCTATCATTCAGGACAAAATACTTGCATCCAAATACATGGAAGAACTTGATGTTTGGTCTTCTTTTGTTGATCAAGTGGGAAGGTGTTTTGATGCGTCTCTTAACAATTGTTGATCGATTTTGGGTATAGCAAGCGGTTGATACTGCTTCTGCCCAGAAAGAAATAGGCAATCCAGATGCTGTTAGCATAGTTCTTGCAGCCTCCACAAGTGTGCGGTTCTTTCGTTCAACCACGCCGTTCTGTTGTGGGGTGCATGCAGCAGAGAAGTTCTGAGATATGCCTTCTTCTGTGAGGTAAGCTTCAATAACAGAGTTTTTGAATTATGTGCCATTGTCGCTTCTCAACTTTTGAATCCAGCACTCATACAGAACCTGGATTCTTTTCATTAGGTTTATCAGAATCTTTGGAACATCTGATTTCTTTCTGACAAATTCCACCCATGTATATCTCAAGTATTCATCAATCAACACAAGTATATATTTCTTGCCGCCTAGGCTCTGTGTAGCGATTGGACCGCAGAGGTCAACGTGTAGCATGTATAGAGGCCTAGGGCAAGACACATCAGTCTTGCCTTTATGGGAAGCTCTTTTGAGTTTACCCATTTCGCAGGCAAAGCACAAATGATCTTTATTGAATTTGACGTTTGTCAAACCTTTAACAAGATCAAGTTTAGCAAACTTATCTAAAGTGTGAAAGTTTAAGTGGCAGAACTTGTTATGCCATAACCAGGCTTCTTCGTTCTTACATGCAACAAGGCAGATCTTGTCTTTCTTGTTCTTGATACTAAAGTTCATGAGGTACAAATCTCCCTTACGTTCGACTCGCAGAAGTTCAAATCCTGTATCTTCACCTTCCAGAGAGCAGAAGGTTCTTTTGAACATGACGTCGAAACCCGTATCACAAAGTTGGCTAATACTAAGAAGATTGTGTTTGAGGCCTTCCACATATGCAACTTTGCATACGGTTATATTTTCCTTTTTGATGACTCCATAGCCTTTTACATACCCCTTCTTGTTGTCCCCAAAGGTCACAGATCCTCCATCAAGTTTATCTCTGTAAGAGGATAGTAAACCTCTGTCGCCAGTCATGTGCCGCGAGCACCCAGAGTCTAGATACCAGATCGGCACATACTGCTTCTTGAACACAATTATAGAGTTTTAGGTACCCATATCCAAATGGGTCCAGCTCTGTTAGGGGTCTTCAAGGTTGCCTTAGCATCCTTGGGTTTGGTTTTAACTTCAGATGAAGAACCAATTTGTTTCTTCTTACCCTTGAATTTTGTATTCTTTTTAGGTCTAGAGAGGAAACAGTGCGGACTAGAGAAGTGTGTATTCAATTGATGCATAAGTTCAAAACAATGACAATAATGAATATGCGAAGAAATTTGCTTCAAGTTTTCATTAAAAACACTGAATAGGGGTACATAGACTTTATTTTTACAATCTACCCTAGCATCAGAATTCCTATTACAAGAAGACCTATGTAGACTATATTGTTGTTTTGAAAATTCTCTGTTGGGAGTAGCCTTCCGTGGACCCCTTCCTCTGTGGTGAACTTCTGCAGGTTTCACTGTCACAGAAGAAAAAGATTTGTTATTTTCAACCCACTTACCCTTATGTTGCCAGGTTAATTTTTCTTGAAATGGCCTTAAGGGTTTTGAAGTTTTTGAACTTGTTGGATTTTCAGAAGACATTTCCTTTTGTTGTTTGATTTTCTCAAGCTCAAGAGAGGTTTTGGCTTGTATACACATGCCCAAAAAGTATGGACAGATAGGAATCCTTGTGATTTTATCCTTAGGAGGAATGGTTCTGTTAATAATTCCAGAGGCAAGTTTAAATCCCTCTGAATCACAAGGCTCTATCTCTGACTCATTTTTGTCAGTCTAAGATTTGTCAGAGGATGAATCGTCCTTATATATAGAGGTTGAGTCACTGAGATTTATGTCGACAGAGACTCGGTTTCTTCCTTATCTTTGGGAATATCTTCCAAATCAGCAGAAGTATTTATCAAGATTTCCCTAGAGAGATTTTATTCTTCAGAAGATGTACAGAGGTCCTCATAAAAAATGTTTTTACCGATTTCCACTAACTTATTTTCAGAAATATGATTAAGTTTTTCTTCTGAAGTGGTGGACATGAACTCAGGTGCCTCTGCCGATAATTTCTTTTCAGAATCTATCATGCAGACAAAAGCAACTTGTGTTTGAGTCTCGGGGTCACCAAACTTGAAGATTCGTATCTGATCTTGAGTTTTCAGATATCTCTTAGGTTTGGATTCTCTTTTGATAGAAGTTGAAGGTGATGGATCTGTGTTTTGATACCAGACATTTATCATCTTCAAAGGTTTCCTCTTGTGAGGTTCCACAGAGACTTTTTACCTTTTGCTAACAGAGGTTAAGTTTGGAAAACCTGGTTTTCTTGTGCTTCCAATACAAAATAGAGAGGACAGAGACTTGTCTCTTTTGGTTCCAGTGTATGGATCTATATCACAGAAGCCAATTCCCCGTCTCCCTATTTGTGTATTCACCTTTTCATATACCATCTAAGCATCTTGATATTTCTTAATTAGAAGGTCTCTTCTGAGTAGGTCTTGATGAAGGACTTCTCTTTCCTTTTGAAAATAATGCTTAAGAGCAAGAATATTCATTCTGTTGCTCTCGACATTCATAAGTTCGTTTGATTTAGCTTTTAAGGCAGAGTTGAGTTCTGAAATCTTTTCTTTTAAAGGGTTTAGATGTTTGTGCCAATTTGTTTCAATCTCGTCCTTTTCTTGAAATATTTTTCCCTTTTCTTGAGTGAGAAGTCTGGCTTCTCTCTCAAAGAATGCAAGCTTCTTCTGGACATTTTCACAGGTCTTTTTAAGTTCAGTGTATTCAACAGTCAGTTTAAGCAAATCAGCTTATGTTTCATTAGAGGAAGAGTCAGAAGTGGATACCTCACTGTCAGTATCGGAGGAGCTGACCTCTGCCATCCCGCAGAATAGGGCGTTCTTCTCTTCACCTTCGTCAGAGGATTCATCTGACTGCCAGTTATCTTGCTCCACCATGAGCGAGTTATGAGCATTGTATTCTGCTTTCTTTTTATAGAAAACAGAGTCCCTCTGAGGGCGATTTGGTTTGCTCATGCAGTCTGCAGCATAGTGGCCTGGCTTGCCACAGTTGAAACAGCCCTGATTCTGGGGTGCATTCCCAGCTCTGTCACCTGACCTCTGTTGGTCACCACCTCTGTCACCTTTGTCACTTGACCTATGTTGGTCATTAGCATCTTCTCTTCCCTGATTCCTTGGCTCATACTTTCCTGCCACGATCATCTCTCCCATTGCGTTCATATCCTGACTTCTTTTGGTACCCTATGTCGAACTCTCTTGTCAATAGAGTTAATGATTTAGCTATTGAGGCCATTGTTGCCTCCTTTTCTTCCACCAATTCCTCTTCCTCACTATCAACAACCAGCACTTTCTTCTTCTTCTCTTTCTTTTCCTCCACAAACTTCTCCTTCTTTGGTTTCTCCTTTGCTTCTGTGGCCTTACCAACAAGTTTAAGAGGCAAACTGGTTTGAGCTTTTGCTTATGCAATCTGAGATTCTTGGGCAGCCAGTGTTCCGTAAAGATCTGACAGAGTCCAGTTGTCTATGTCATGATTAGTTTGCATAGACATAGACAACTGGAGCCATTCTTCGTTCAAGCTCTTTAGGAACATTACGTTGTTCTCTTCAGAAGTTCTGTGAATCCTGAACTTCTTACACTTGTTAATAAGAGAGTTGAACCTTTCGTATGTTGACTGTAGAGATTCTATCGGCAGAGCTTTGAATGCGTAGTATTCGTTGATGCATTGGGTTATGCGGTTCTTCTGAGTCTTGGCCCCTCCCTCCAATTGTTTCTCTAGTTCCTTCCATAGATCGTATGCAGATTCACACGCATTTAGGGATTGGAAGAGGTCATTGGGTATGGCCATTATCAGAAGTCGCTTGGTCTTCTGAGCAATCTCGTATTTCTCCCAGTCTGTAGTAGACCATTTGTTCTTTGTCTTTGGTTTCTCGTACTCTACAACCTATGGAGTGTCATCTGTGGCAGGTACACGTGGTACTGTGACCATGGGAACGAAAGGAGGATTATGGATATAGTTGACTAGTTCTTTGTCAGTACCCTCAAAGAAATGAATCATTCGTATATTCCATTGAGGGTACTCATCTCTTAGCAGAGTGGGTGGCTTGGTTAAAGAACCAGCAGTGAAGAAGTTGTTTGTGTTTGCCATTTTGAGCAGATTTGTGAATACCAGAAAAACACAGTATGAACTGAAAGTTTTCAAATGATGTGACAGATACTTCAAAAAGAGTTTATAAGCTTGAAACCTTGAACAATGCACTAAAATGAAAAGATTTAACCAACGAAACAGGTTCTGTTAGTTTACTAAAGTCGAACTGGTCGAGAATAGCAGAGGTTGTTTGAAAGATAAAGAACAGGTCAAAATCAGTTCAAGTTTCTACCAAAAAGAGTTGAAATCATTGCTAGAGAGAATCTCTTGATATAGAAAATCAAGGATGGCTCTGATACCAATTGTTGATCCCTATATTACTCAACAATGATGTTAATCTCTATTAGTTCGAACAAAATAAGTATGTGGAAGCGTTTTAAAGAACTAAAGAGATATTCTAGGTAGAAAAACACACAAGATCAAATACGTGAAATAAGAATAACACAAAAGTTTAACCCAATGATTCACTGTATATTGATTAATCAAGAACACCAAGAACACCGAAGGTTTGAGAAATATTCTGCTCTAACAGGTGTGTGTGTGTTGTGAAAAGTTAATAGAAGAGCTCAACATGAGCCTTCTATTTATACTATTCTACAGTGGACAAGCTTTAGACAAAAAGTACTAAGGGTACAAAGACATGATCGTGGGAGTGCATCGGGTATAACATTAATGTAGTGCGCCATTTTCTGCAAAGGCTGTAACCCATCAGTGGTGGACACGTGGAGTGTGCAGGGCACGCCTTGTACGAATGATCTTCAGGATCTTCGTACAGCAGAGGCACGTGAGAGGCACGTACGTCCTTGTCTTGAACTTCAGAATTCATCATTCTTCTAAGTCTACTTACCACAGAGGCTCTGTCAAGTATGACAGAGGCTCTGTGACCTTGTCCTCTGGGAGCGTCTTCTGTAGATCCTTCACTTGGATCTTTACTCGGTGTCTTGGCAGAGGCTCTGTCGATGTTTTTATACTCAGCCTATTTTTCAATACTTCTTTACATAGAAGTTGTAGCTAACATTTACTGCTTTCATTTCTCTATTTTGTGTGTAATCTACCATCTCTATCAACTCAAACTGTTTGTAAAAACGCTTCCGCACCTACACAGTTTTATACTCTGTTTTTAACCGTTTGTTGTTGATAAATCATTGTTGAGTCGAAAGTGGGATATACAGTAAGGGTGACCGACCTTGATGAAAATTACCGTCTTAAGATCTCTCTGTTTCTTAAAGTTATTAACGTGACTAGTAGATTCGGTGAGCTATATTCTAAGATTTAGGGTCTTGACCAAAATCATACATGAGATTTATTTCCAAAATAAATTGCATAAATTATTTCATACCTTTTCAAATCATCGTGTGAGTTGTGCTGCGAGATTTTGGGAAATATAACACACACAAGATTATAGACCATGATTTTAAATATGCATAAAAATTTCTTAATTTCATGTGGTTGAAAGCTTTGTTAAGATTTTTATCTCGTGTTGTTTTAGCGATCAAAATTGAGATTTCGAAAGAGCATGTACTTGGTTTATTGCGCGAATTTGTAATTATTAAGAAAATTTATAATATTTTATTCATAACTTTCTTTTACGTGACTTGGTCATTGGAAGCGAGAATTTTGACACCATTCGATTGTATGGATGCCCTTGAGTTTTATTGAGATGTGTTGAGTCTATTTTAGTTTCACTTTATGCCATTGTGACATGGAAGAAACTTTGGAATGCATTGGCTAGAATTATTGCATATGTTCGTTTATGGGATTTATTGGAAATTTTATCTCATGCGAGTTTTATTGAAGAATGTTATCCCATGTCTTTTTGCAACCAAAATGAAAGTTTTTGGTGTTTTGATAACATGAATTTCTCTTTTGAGTTTTGTGCTAGTATATTTCATTGCACATCATTTAGTGTACAAAATGATATATACGCATGGCATGAGTAAGTGCATAAGGGGACTATAATGGTTCATATTAATGTTTTGTTTTGTACAATTTCGGTCGTTGTGACCATTGTTAATTGTTATTGTTTCACGTAAATGCATTGTATTGATTGTGCGTATGCATGGCATTATAATCTCAGTTTTAGAACAAATATCATATTGGTTATTCGGCTTAGAGTTTCAAACCGATCAAAAATTCTTTTACGTTTCGACCAAATCTCATGCACATATCGTTTTGCTATGTTTTGAGAAGATAAACCGATGCATGCGGGCTTTATTGGAAAAATTTTATTCCACGTCTGTATATGGTTAAATGAAGAAAATTTTAGAATTCGATTACGTGAAATTCCTCTTTTGAAGTTACGTAAATGCATGCCAGGACCATAGAGGTTCATTTGAAATGTTTGTTGAGAATACTTTTTTGTTTTCATTATTATCTTGAATAATGATCAAGTAACTTTCAAAGATAATTTCATATGTATGAAAAGTATGACCACTTTGCATGACTGCCTAATAATGTGGTAGTAGATTTTGTGCATGCATACGATTGTTAAAAAGCTTTTATGCTCGACAAGTCTTATAGAAAAAGTGAAATTGGCATATCTGTTGAGTGTTGCACTTACAACATTGAACTCGTTTGGGCCGTAAATTTTTAAAACCCTTTTGCACTTAAAAACTTAGAGAGACTTGAGAGTGGAAGTGTCGAATAGTCCGACTTCTGGTAGTATCGTAATTCGAGTGGTTCAGTTGAAAAGCTGATGTATATTTAGATACTGAAGTGTTAGACTCGTGGGATATTCTAGTAACGTTCGTAGTAAGTTGTTCATTTTGGCAACCCTTGAATTGGAAGCTTTGACAATTATTTGCATAGGAGTTGTGTAGGACTCCTATGATACCGTGTTAATATCCTTGGTCTATTGTTGGTAGGCTCGATGAGTAAGTTTCGCGGGTGAAATTTTGTTGTGGTTTGCGTCATTATGTAAATGTTTGGTGCCAACTTTTGGATTTTGAGGCCAAGAACCATTGAAGTACCTAGAGTACTATAGTTGGATCCTAAAAGATATCCGCAGAATAAGTAATGACTTAAACACGCTTAGTTTGTGGTAAGTGGGTATAGTTGAATGAAATTTCCTTGTCTAGTAAGGAATTGTCAATTAGATGATTAGCATTTTGATGTATTATGGGAGTTGTGGAATCGATAGGTTTGAGAATAATGAACTCTTTATAGGGTCTATTTTTATGTTCAAGGGTTTAATGAAGTCCAACAGCAGGAATGGTTGGATTGAGAATTTTGTAGATTTTTCGTAGTGACCGTATCTTGTGACCATTGGAGTACGAATTCAAAGCGTGTAGATATGGACAACGCTAATTATTGGGAAATTTTATCAGAGGAAAGACGATGAATCATTTATGATGTTAACTATTGGAGAACATAGTGAGAATATTGAGGTAATTCTTAAGTGCAAATATGTTATTGAGGAGATTTTGAGTTGTCGAGGTTAAATTATCGACGTGATAGAGAGTACTCTGATTCAAAGAGAGTGTGTCTAGTTGTGTTCAGATAAGCCTTTACGAGAGACATCAAAATATCTAATGCAAAAGAGAAGAGTATTACAGCTGATAGAGGTTGTTAAGGATTTTTAAGTGCTAATTCATTTTGGGCAACAATGGTGGAATTGAGTAGTTGAAGTCGTGAGCCATCGTTAAAGTAGTATGGGTCACCCAAGGTTAGGAGGCAATCGAGGTCGTATGTTTAGAAATTACTCTAGCAAAGCTTGATCGTATCGAGGTAGATATTGGATGTGAGAGTCGGCATTAAAAATCAACATGACAGTTTTGTCAGGTAGTTATCAAATATCAGCTAAGGTTTAAATGGGTTAGAGACACATCCATGGAAGAGAAATGGTCGTTTTGTGAAAATAACGTTATTCGAGGCTTAGATCATTAGAATGTTACCCTTTTGGGGACGGATAGACGACAACTCAATTATCGAATTTGTACTCCGCGTTGTGTGGTGTTTTGGGCAACCTCGTGTTCCTCACACAGTTTGAGTGATGTGTGGGAAATAGAATTGCAGGATATCGTTATTTGGGAGATTCCTATTGTCGGGGTTTAACTGTTGCAAAAAAGAACCGAGCTACTTATTGAACCGAGGAAATCCAATAAGTGTTGGTTGTAGTATTTAAGTGCTTGGTGTAAGAACTAGATTTCGAGAATGCAAAATTCACCCCATTTTTTGTGTCATCTTAGTTGTTATTTTACGTTAGGAAACTTATTTCTCTTAGTCCACAAGAGAATCGAGAATGATTCGGGTGAGAAAAGTGGGTTTTCCGAGTCCGGTACATGTAGAGCGACAATGTCAGGCGACTATAATAGTGTCATTGTTTCCATGTCATAGTCGCAGTGAAGAAACAACCCCATGTACCTTTGGGGCGACATTTCCATGCGACAATGAACAAGGCATAGTCGCGAGCGGGTGCATGCCTTAAAATCATATTTTCTAGGGTTTTCGTCATTTGGTCGTATCATTCTCATCGTCGCTCCGATTTTGGTGATTCTTTTTTCCATGGCTTCGTTTTTTAGATCTATTCACGGATAGATTATGAGGGTTGAATTTTATTGGAAGATTCAAGAGTATTTTGTTGTGGTAAGCTTCTTATCTATCTCGGTTTTAAGATAAGGTTTGATGTGTTCATCGTTTTCTCTCCTCTTCTTTCCAATTTGTTTTATGTTTTGAATATTTGGAGGTGAATGAAACACTTTTCAAGTTTTGGATCTAAAAGTTAGGAGGTGTTGCTTGTGGATTTAAGTTTTCACCAAGAAAACTCAAAGTTTGGGGTAAAAACCTAGACTTAGCATAAATCTAGCAAGTTGAGTTCAAGTTGCTTTGTGAAAACTATGTACAAGCCTAAATGTGCATTTTGAAGTAATAATGTGTTTACTTGGTATTTATCAATGTGTTGAGTATTTGACAATGTTTTCATATTTGGTAATTTTGGTTGAAAAATCTTATGAAATGGCTATATTCGGATTTTTGGATATGTTGGTGAGTAATTCTAAAAAATGTGTTCTTTTGTTGATTTATTTTACAAATGGAGTCTATTGAATGATTCATTCATTTTTGGTGTATTTGGTTTTATAAATCATTTCGAAAATGTACGTTATAGTGTTATGAGACATTTTGGGAACATAAGGGTATGATTTCATTTGCAAAATGGTTGGTCTCAACCGATGATGAGTTTTTGAGTTAATCATATCTTTGAGATATGTGTTTGCATAAAAGCCGGTTAAACGCGTTTTATTTTTTAAGGATCGTTATTTATTGGTCAATTGACTTATTAAGATTTTGACTCGGTTTTAATTCCGAAGAGTATTGGGGACATTTGTCTCGTTTTAATAGTTCGATACAGAGCTTTGGATATAATTTGAATTTATTGGATTTTATTGGAGAATACATGTTTTGAGTGAGGTTGTGATTAAATTGGAGTCACGTATTTTAGACGGTAATGCATTGGATCCATAGGCATACGAGTCAGTGATATTTGAAAATGACCGAGTTTGCATTGTTCACGTCCCCGGTGTTGTGGAGATTTTTGTTATAGGATTAGACTCTGTGACCGTTTGTTTTATGGTTTTGATGCTCTAACCCTTATGCATGAGAGTTCGATATATTGGGCTATCAAGTAAGGGGTTGAAGCTCCCATATTGAATGCTAGTGAGTATGCACTAGAGGTCAAATGGGAACCTTGAGGCTGTAACTCTACTAGAGAACGAACATGCAATAAGATCGAGTGTCCTTGAGGTGTAGTTTAATAAAACATGCAATAAAGTCACGATATGAGGTGTAGTTCGATAACATAGAGACGTGGTTTAATTTGTGTTCCACCACCTTTAATGGAAGCGGGTCTCCTCCGTCACCGAAAGGTGTTGTTTTGGGTATAGTGTATTATTCATGTTTTCGGTGATGTTTTGTATATGGATTTCCATCCATGAATTGTGGTTTGAGTATTTTACCTTATCCGTATTTTCGGACGTTTTGGATAATAAGGTTTAGTTCATGTTTTAATTATTTGGGGGATTTGATCATTGTTCACGTTTAAGTGAGTTTTGGAGTTTCAGTTTACACTTTGAACATTTTTCACGTTTGAGTGAGTTTACACTAGGTGTAAAGCCTAACCTCTTCATTTGTTGGCATGTGCATCAGTTCCTTCTTGAAGAATGATACCACACTGTGAAGAATTGAGTGTTATTAGATGTGTTGGTCCCGAAGGGTTATACAAGTTCGTAGAAGGGGGGGTTGAATACAAACACAAATTTTTATCTTTCTAAATTGTTTATTGATATAAATCAAACAATTTACAGTTTGTTGCGGAACAAGATTAAGTTAAAAACGTAACCTAAACAAATTATGAGAATCACACAGAATTCTTGCACTAGAAAATAGAGAGAAAGAAGATTTAGAAAACTAAGGATAATTTTCTAATACTAGGAGGTTCAGCGAGAGAAAAGCCAAGCACTTCACAAATGAAGTAGGGTTCTCTATTTATACTGCATATATTTAATGCAAGTCAGTATACCTTTACACATGGCATCTTCGGGTTGGATGCATGAATTTGACTTTAGCAAACATCCTACTGGCCGCATAATGAACAGTCTAGTTGCAGAGTGGTGTGTATGATCCTGGACAAAAGGGATGTCCGTTCTGACAAAATCGTACGGGGGCGTGCAAGGAGATAAGACAAAAGGTGCTTGTAGAACAAACTTCATGATCAGCGTTCACGGAATATATATTTATCAGCGAATGATAAAGTTCAGCGTTCGCTGAAATCTTCAACTTGAAACTTCGCGTGAGATGGACCAGTCTTGTCTTTGCTGATATCCGCATCAGGTCACTAGTAGACTTAGTCACTCGTTCTTCAGCTTGGTCTTCAATTTCATCTTTGAACTTGGTTGACGCGAATCTTGTCTTCAGGAATCATTAGCAAACAATCACAAATGAAACTATCAGCGATCAACAGTGAGGCTGAACAGGCTCAGGGCTCACTGATGTACAGTGTTCGCTGAAGTATAAATTAAAGCGTGTTTTCCATCAGCGATACTGAATTGACTTAGTATATTTTCTTTGATGGTGAAACACTGATACATATTGTTTACTTACAATTTTCACCAAGTAATTTTGAGGGTCATTATCAAATCAGTGAGGGTTTGGATCAACAATCTCCCCCTATTTGATGATGACATAGCAATAAAAGAAAATTGTTAAGTTAAAAAACATAAGGATAAAAAGTACTCATAAATACGTGTCCCATTTACTGTTTTTCAAGGATCTTTTCTAGTACTGATGGAGTAAAGTACTTTCATTAAAATTTTTCATTAAATTCATAAAAGATTACAAGGGAAGTGGAAAAATTACAAGTACAATGAAAAATAATTACAAGTACTAAAGATACAAGTCGACAAGATAGAAGAATACCAAAAGATGATCTTATCAGCTACTCACGTTCTTTCTTGTCAAGAAGTTCATCAAGCGTAACAGTTTGTGGAATCATCCAATCAGGGACTATTACTCCCTGATCCCGTCTAAGTTTTGCTTCGCGATAGATGAGGGGCTTCAGGAATGATCCGAGAAGGTCACGATTGTTGTCGCACCAGTAAAGTAGATCTCAGAGTTATTCGATGGGAGTTTTGTGTAACTCAGAGACACGTTAAAAGAATCTGTGACTAGTGTAATCATAATAGAAGATGCCAAAGGGTTCACTGAGTACATTACCAGGTACAAAGTCTTCAGCTGGAGGTAAGGAGATGTCGAGACCAGAGAGATCAGGATTGGGACCAAGTACCGCTTCACGGGAAAATTCAATCCCTGTTTCATTTCTTAGTGTCGGTCCTGAAGAGGATGGAGTCTTCTTCTTCTTTGGAGCTGTTCTTTTCGCTTAGATGGTTGAAAGAGGAAGAATATCAACCGTTGATGTTACTTGGTCGATCATCTTGTTTATAGAACTTTTGACACAAGGCTTCAAGCTTGAGCGGGATCGCTGAATTGCGATTCTGATTTCCAGTCGTTCTCTGAACCCGAGCTGGTCCAGGGCTTAAATGTAGCAGATTCTCTTGTAGCCATTTTCTCGGATTATCTGAACATCGACAACAGAGACTCCTTTGACAATTTTCCCTCTCAGGTTTACAGAATGTATTCTTGAGGGTAAACTTCTGAAATGGAGCTTTTTTTACACCAGGTTACTGTAGTTGCCCTGACCTTGACCTTTTCCTGATTTTTCTTCTTGGCCTCTTTCATCAGCTCTTGCTGAACAGCCAGGGGAAACTTCTTCAGTTGTGGATCCTTCACTGAACGTTGGGCTAGTTCAAGAGCAAAGTTTTTGTCACTAAGTTCAGCCTTCTGTTTTTCAGCGAGGATTTCTTCAGCTTTCAAGGCTTCAGCAATTTCCATGGATGTCAAGCATCTGAGGTGAGGAGGAACCAAGTGCTGACTTTCGATTCTTTGTTCAACTTCACTTGACCTTTGAGGAGGCAAGGAAGGTCTTCTTGGTTGAGAAAGCAGTTCTTCTTCTTCAGCTTGTGCTTCAGTCTCTTCCAGAACAGAGACTGGGATTATTGGGTCTTCAGCGTTAAGCGCTGGGATTATTTTTGTTGTTGTAGAGGAGCTTCAGTGATAGCCTCAAGAAGGGGAGAGGACTAGCTGAAACAAAATGACCAATGAAGTTAGATCATCTGAGGAAAAAAAATTGAGAAAGGAGAGAGCTAAGTGTTTAGAGGTGTTAGAAGGAGTAAGGTTGAGATTGAGAAGGGGTAGAGGAGGGATGCAGTATAAGGGAAGAAAAAATAGTATACCTGACAAGTTGGCTTTGTCTTGAAGATTGCCAAGTTGCCATCAGCGGCGAGTCCCTTGTGTTTTTCTTTTGAGGCTTTCTTTGTAGGAGACTTTGCCTTGGTCCCTGTTCTTTTATTGAAACTCATTTGAGAGTTAAGGCTTTGCTTATTTCGGGATGGAAAAAGAAGGGAGGTTCATCATCTTCGTCATCATCATCATCATTCAGCGGCGTGAATGATGGTTCGTCATGCAGAATTTCTACCTCCTCCTCCTATTCTTCTTCATCGTCGTCAGAGCTGACTTCGAAGGTTTTGTCAACTGTTGGAGAAGGAGGGTCTTCATGTTGTAGCTCCCCCTCATATAGAGAGGGACTTTAAACAGCGGTTCCCTCAGGATTATCACCTTCCTAAGGGTCTTTGTTTTCTTCCTCCCCCTCAACATTCTGGGGAATGTCTTCAGTCTTCTCCCCCTCTCCCACTGAATGGATGGGGGAGGCAGCAGCAGCAGCAGCAGAGGCTTCAAGGACCATGTCTTCTTGGCCAGGGTTCCTCGGAGTAGTAGCCATTAACATCTCAGTAGTATCCAACCTGGTTTCCAGGTCTGGAATATGGGATGTGGCCAGGATGACAAAGTCAACGGTCATCCTTAGGAGCTTGCGATCAACCTGAGAGATGTTGGAGTCAATAATCGTGGGAGCCTCCATACGCTCCAGGATCTTGGTGAGCAGGGCGTTGTTATCATCGACTTCTTGGGAGAGGCTTCTCACCTCACCTTTTAGACCAGTAAATTCGGTCTTCAGAGTTCCAACCTCACTGCTGAGGCTGGTGATGTTCGTGGAGAGCTCAGCGACGGTGTTCTGGAGGGCTGCGAGGTTGGTGGAGACGGTGGTTTCCAGTGAGTTCACTCCTCCTTGCGGTGAGGAGATGTCAGCTATTGTTGCCTTAGCTGCAAGGGAAGTGGAGACATCATTCAGCGTATTCCCTACTGTAGTGATCGCTGCAGTGTTGTTGGTGATGTTGGTGCAGATAGAGTCCACTTTCGTAGCAATGTCCTTGAGGGACGTGCTGATAGTCCCCAAATTAGGACCTGTAACAGAAATAACTTGTGAGCTAAGGAAAGCTCAGAAGTTAGGGTACAGAGAGGGATAGGGGTGGTGTTTGGATACTTGTATGTTCAGGATTGGAGAAGGTGTCGAAGTCTCGAGTTCCGCTCCAATGCTCGATGTCATCCTCGAATGATCGAGCAGGGATTTTCGTCGAGGATCCAACAGGTCATGTAGCGTTTCTGTGCAAGAGATTTTGCAGCGTCGCAACTATAGTGTCCATCAATGGAAATGATGGCATTGTGGGTGCGATGTTGTAGATGAAAGAAGTGTAGGTAGAAGCATTGGTTGAGAAAGGCAGGGTTGTTGCAGCTTCAGCGTTGGATGCGCTGGAAATTACCTTCGTAGTGCTTTGAGGCACTAAGGGTATGGAGTTCTTATCCATGAATGTTTCAGAGAACCGAGTCTCTGAAACAGTTATAGAAGGGGTGGCTTCAGCAAATGTGGTGGAGCGGACCACGAAATCATCCATCGCTGCCTGTCAAGAGGCCAACGTGGCGTCTTGAGCCTGAGAAGGCTTGGGTTGCTCTGTTGAGGGTTTGTTGGACTTATGGCTGCCAAGGGGGGTTGAAGAGTGTTTCCTCTTTATCAAGGAGGAGGTGGTAGTGGCCTGGGTATCAGCGGTGGGTATTTCCGCTGTAGAAGTAGCCACTGAAGTAGAAGAAATGGGGCGAAGAATGGAGAAAAGGGTAGAAAGACTTACGTCACCCTCAATGGGTTTGAAGTAGAGAACCTTTGGTCCAACCTGAGGAAGTTTGTAATCTCCCTGAGGTGGATAGAGTGGAGCGAGGGCCAATTGCAGGTTGGCCGATAGGAACCTTGGGTAAGGAATATTGACGAGACGTTCAGGCTTCTCTATCCACTCCATCAGGTCTTCAAAGATAAGACGAGCGTAGTCAATGTTCATGCCTTTGAGGAGGGAGTAAGCAAGGGCTTGTTGACCTTTGGAGTCCTGGTCGGTGGATCCGACCTTTGCCGTCAAGCAGCTGATGACGTGTGCAAAGATGAAATTAATCTCTGAAGGATTCTTGTTCTTCAAGATTTTGGTCAGTTTATTCTTAGGTTGCCTGCTTCGGTCAGTTTCCCATGAATATTTCATGAGATCGAAGAAGTGGATGAGTTCTTTCTCACTTTCAGTGGAGTTGGGGTTGATGAGAGGTACGTAAGGGTTGGCTTTTGTGCTTCCGGGTAGGTTCAGCACTGAGCGAATACCAGCGATTGAAATATGTCCGCTACCATACTCAGTCTGGAAGCCTATCACGGTGAATTGTTTCCCCGAATTTTGGGAGGTTGTGGTGGTACGATGTGCAGTGTACCAGAACTGCTGAAGTAGATGTTTATGAGTTGGTGGTTTGATGGTCATTGCAGTGGCGAGTGGGCAGGTCTTGATGAAGGTCACTGCATCATTAAGGTGTGGAGTAGGCTTCTTCTTGGGAAACTCCAGCAGAGCGTAGGAGTTGTTCGTTGCCAATACAAGTTGATCAAGCTCACATTTGACGTTATCAACCTTGATCATGGTTGTAGGAGAAGAAGTGTTGCCAGTGGAAGCCATTTATGTGAAAAACACAAAAGTATAGAAGAGATTTCTTAATATGGAAAGAGTTTCCAAAAATTTATTTTGAGGTTTTTAGGGTTTTACAGTTTCTTTATGAGGAAAGAAAATGTAAAATAGGGTTTTCTAGTTTTTTAAAAGAAGTTCAAAACTAGTGAAAAGCATGTTTTTCAGTTTCCTTTTAAAGAAGGGATTCTTGGAAAACGTATGGATGTGATTAAGTTTAAGATTTTTGTTATAAACTTAATAGAAAACTATATTTCAAGTCTATCTCATAAAATCATGAAGAAGATGATTACATGTACAAGAACGTATGTTTTGATTCTTAGAAACAAGAAAATGAATCAAAAACAAGTTTAGAAAAAAGATTTAAGAAGAAGAATGGATTCGAATATAAAACCTGTTTGATGTTTTGCCTGTAGAGATGAACATAGTGTCTTAAAAATTCAAGATCCAAGAATGCTTAGAAATTTCTTCTGCTTTAAGAGAGTTCGAGAGCGTAAAAGGAAAAAATATAAACAAGTAAGTGTTTATATAGTAAGAGTAGAGAGAGAGAATGATGAGCGGGAAAAGTTTGCTCATGATGACACGGACACGTCCCACGATGCTTATTGGTCAAGAATTCAAACAGACGAACGTGTCAGAGAAAAGGCGTGCCATAGGTTATCCGTTTTGATGACGTCACACATGTCTTTTCATTTTCAAAAACCTCCCTGAATGGTTCAGGGACAACTTAAATGAAGGATCAATAGAAAAAAAATCAGTGATGATTTTGTATTTTCAAAAGAGCACTAAATTTAAGAAAAATATCAGCGACCAAATTTATTTGAAAAACAACATACTGAAGTAAACTTCAGCGAAAGGAATAGAAAAACATACCTTAGTATCAGCGAATCCTTTTGTCCAGAGATTAGATGATGAATAAGGAGATATAATTTCCTTTATCACTAATCGAATGCGTTACCGCTGAAAAATTATTCTTCAAGGTTCAGCATGCCAAGCTCGCTGATGAGAAAGTTGAATCTTGTCTCATCAAGAGGTTTGGTGAAAAGACCAGCTAACTGAAAATCAGTTGGGCTAAAGTGAAGTTCTATATCACCATTCATCACATGATCTCTGATAAAATGATACCCGATCTCGTTGTGTTTGGTCTTTGAGTGTAGCACTGGATTATTTGCTATAGCGATGGCACTAGTGCTATCGCAATAGATTGGAATTTTGGAGAGCTGAAGGTCATAGTCTAATAGTTGATTTCTCATCCATAAGAACTGAGCACAACAGCTTAAAGCAGCTACATACTCAGCTTCAGCTATAGAGGTGGACACTGAACTCTGCTTCTTACTTGTCCAACTCACCAGCTTTCCACCCAGGAGCTGACAGCCTCTTGTGGTGCTTTTTCTATCCAGCTTGCAACCTGCAAAGTCACTATCTGAATAGGCAGTTAGATCGAACCCTGAGTCTTTGGGATACCAAAGACCTAGGTTGGGAGTACCCTTTAGATATCTGAAAATTCTCTTTACATGGATCATATGTGATTCTTTGGGTTTAGATTGATATCGTGCACATAAACAAGTAGCATACATGATATCAGGACGGCTAGCTGTAAGATAAGGAAGAGAGCCAAATCATCCTACGATACACAGTGACATTAACAGGCTTCCCTGAAGGATCTTTGTTAAGTGTCAGCGGCGGTGCCATAGGGGTTTTCATAGCTGAGCTTTGAGTTAAATCAAATTTCTTCATCATATCTTTGACATACTTACCTTGGTGGATAAACATACCCTTATCATTTTGCATGATTTGAAGTCCAATGAAGTAGTTCAGCTCACCCATCATACTCATTTTATATTCAGATTTCATTCTCTCAGCGAAACCAGTACATAGAGATGGGTTTGTAGAACCAAATATAATGTCATCAACATATATTTGAACAAGAATAATATGACCTTTTACTTTCCTGAAAAATAGAGTGTTATCAATTTTGCCACGCTCAAATTTTTCAATGAGAAGAAAAGAGGATAGAGTGTCATACCTTGCACGTGGAGCTTGCTTTAAGCCATAGAGTGCCTTATCTGGTTTATAAACATAACCTGGATGCTTAGGATCAGTGAATCCTGGAGGTTGTTCAACGTATACTTCTTCATTCACACATCCATTTAGGAACACTGATTTCACATCCATTTGATATACTTTGAAGTCTCTATGAACAGCGTAGGCTAGAAATAGACGAATCGCTTCGAGTCTTGCCACTGGGGCAAATGTTTCGTCATAATCTATACCTTCCTCTTGTCTGTATCCCTGGGCAACTAGACGAGCTTTGTTGCGGGTTACAGTTCCATCTTCATCTAACTTGTTGCGATAGACCCACTTAGGGCCTGTTTGTTAGCAACTTAATGAGCTTAATAGGATATATAGCTTATTCATTCAGCTATACATGATTGTTTGGTAGTGGCTTAATGATTTATAAAGTGACTTATTTATTAAGTTTTTAGGAGGGAGCTTTATGCAGAAAGCCATGTTTTGTCCAAACCAGTCTCTCCCAATTAAAAAACATGGTCCTTCTATCTATGAAAACACCCTCCCAAACAAAAACCTTCCCAATCTATACAAACAGATTAATCCGCACAGACATACAGGACATAATGAAAAACCAACCAAACAGCCCGTTAGTGCCTATCATTGTTTTGTCAGATGGTCTAGGAACGATATTCCAAAATTTGTTTCTTTCGAAAATTTGTTTCTTTCGAATTCAGTCAGCTCTTCTTGCATAGCGCTGACCCAGTTTGGATCTTTGAGGGCATCATCAACATTCTTTTGTCCAGTTAGTGAAATAAAATTTATATATAAACAAATGTTACTTGCACTGCGTCGAGTCTGAACACCTGCGTTTGGATCACCAAGAATTTGATCTATTGGGTGATTTATAGTCCATCGCTGAGCAGGAGCATGATTAGCTGACTCATAATGAAACTCTGGAATCACTGAAGAGGAAGCTTCAGCGACGTCAGGTAGTAGAGGTACGATAGGCAGAACATATGAAATTTCATTCATTGACTGCTGAGAGGTTGATGGAATATCAGATGATGGTTCAGAAACAGGCATAGTGTTGATTGGAACAGCTGAAACCCAAGATGATTCAGCTTCACTTGTCTGAATGCTGGGAATAATGACATGATCATCATCAGCGGCTGGTGTGTTAACCTAAGGGTCAGGGTTAGGAACAGTTTCTGAATCTCCAAAATGAGAAAACATCCATGTTAATGCCAAAAATCGTCCAGAAGGATAACTTAAGGTTGACTGTGGAGCTTAACAACTAAAGAAAGGAATCTTGCGACAAAGCAATGCGACAAAGAGATAAAATGTAAAAGAGACAAAGATTTTGGTGACGCGGGAAAAACCTCAACGAGGAAAAAACCCGCGGACGACTGTGGAAGTCGTCGCTGCACTATGATCGCCAAACCGGGGCGATGTCCTTTGTTTCAGGTGTCGGGGATACATTTATTACAATACAAATGACTTGAAATGTAAAAATAACAAGTGTATCGAATATAAAACTAGTGTGTCGTGTGCTAAGACTGCTGGTCGAGAGTGTAAGTCGTGCGCCAAGAGCGATCACTTGAGAGGAAGTTCTTTGCTTCGGATGTTCTTGAGTACGCAGTGTGATTTCTGAATTCAATGATCCACAAATGATAGTTTTGCCTTCGTATTTATAGTCTTCGAATGCATTTAATGACTCCATGAATTCCTCTTGTAACGGTCGCACCGGTCTTTGTTGTTTAATGTTCATAACTGCTCTGTCGGTTTCGTCTGTTGGTCATAAATGACGTTGACCTGCATTAAATGATGAAATCATAACAGAAGAGTCATACGTTATTCGGCCAAGGTCGTGTGTATCTATACGACGGTCGAGGTCGAGAGGTACGTAAGATCTCAGTTTTGGTCAAAGGACAAAGGGTTTACGATTTGACTCTGTTTTTAAGTGAAGTAAAGTAAATGTCCTTAGAGTTTTGGTCGTGGTCGAGGATGGTGAAATTTTACCCAAACAGTTTGCCCCCCTAAATTTGAAAAAGTGGAGTGGCAAATTCGATTTTCAAAAGTTTTTTAAATTTTGCTAGTCGGACGTCTAGGGTCGTAACATGTGTAAAAACCTTTTCAGTTGTCTTGGAACTGGATCGGTCCAATTCTAACTGAATGGGAAGTCGAAAAGGGGAGAAGGTCGTGACGTCATGCTGACGCACAATCATGTATAACAGCTGTAAACGCCAGGTGTCGACAATCTGTCGAGCATTCGAAAAGGTAGGGGCTGTTTGGGCAAAAAATCACGTCGTACGACCACGACCAGAGCAGGTAAGACGTACGCTATAATCCAAATCTTGTATTAAGATAAGGTCTCAACAAGAACCCAGAAAACATCCGCCGTCTCCCGTAAAAGGTAAGTCGTACGTCCCCCATGACGCTCGACCATAGTGTCGCCCGTCCCGTACGACCATCGCATAAGATCATTGCACCCACGACCAAAGCTAACGTTAACCTTGACTGTTACGTTTGTTAAGTATTTAATGCAGGAGTCAAAGCCATTAACAGCAAGCAGCCGTAACGGACGAAGAACATTATGGATAATCACTCCGGCGACCGTTTCCAGCCGTTGTAGCCGTTGATCAAAGCATTAATGGAGCTAATTAATGACGCGAAGACTATAAATACCAAGTTAAGTCTTCACATCAAGGGACATCAGTTAACATCTGATATACATCGACGAACATCACCAAACAGCAGAAAAAATCATCCAAACTCATAGCAAAGAACATTCAAACTCTAGAGATCAAGTACTGAAAGCCAGAACCTTACAGCGAACTCAAGAACACTTGAAGGAAAGCTCAAGTATCGCTCTCGACGCACGGCAACAGCCCTCGACCAGAAGTTCACACTTTGTATTCACACACGACAAACACCTGTTTTTACATTTAAACATTTGTACTTTACATTTCGAAGTATTTCCTTCATTTGTATTGTAATCATCGTACGACCGACGCCAGTACCAAGGACGTCGTCCCTGATTGGCGACCATAGTGCAGCGACGACATCTCTTGTCGTCCGCAGGTTTTTTCCTCGATTTATTTTTTCCCTCGTCGCACATCTCGTCGAAAGATTCTTTCTTTAGTTGATTAAGTCCACATCGACCTTAAGTTGTCCCTTTGGTGTGATTTTTGGCATTAACAGTTTGGCGCCATCCGTGGGACTACATCTAGAGAAAATCCTCGACGAACGTGCACCCTACTAACAGTTTCTTGGAGTTTTTTCTGCTCTCTATTACAGGAACAATGGCAGCCCCTGGAAATCCGCAGCAAGCTGTTGCTCAGATGTATCAGGAGCTCGAAGTCGCCAGTAATCAACTCAATGCAATGGCAGAGCAGAACCGCAGAGCAGCTGAGGAGATCGCGCGACTAAGAAATACTCTTGGGCCTCAAAATGGTCCTAGGCCGTTCGTGCAGAACCCAATTCTAAGATCGGTTGACCAGAATGGCCCTAGACCATTTGTCCCGAATCCAGGTTCATCCACGCAGAATCAGCATCCAGGCCCGTTCATGCAGAATCAACAGCAAGGGTCGTTCAACCTAAATCCTCAGTTTGGGACAGTTCCTCCTTAGCACATAAGGCCACCACCCGTGAATAATGGGTCTCAGCCATTACAAGGGTCGCAGCCTTTCCAGCAGGGGTCGCAACCATTTCAGCAGCCATTTAAGAATGGACCTCAAGGTGGATCTCAGCCACTCCACGGTGGATCGCAGCCTTTCCAGCAAGGATCGCTGTCGTTTCAGAATGGACCGCAGCAATTCCACTATGGGTCGCAACCATATTTTGTCCCGTTCAACGGGGACACCAATGGTTCGTCGCATGGTAATGGCACTAGTCCAGGGACCAATCCCTCTACAAGGGCAAATCCTGATCTTAACGATCCCGTCGCCCAGCGTTTGAAGATGTTAGAAGACCAAAATGAGCGCGTCCTGTCCTTGCTCGCCAAGTTGCCTAGGGCAGCCGTGCCTGTCGACGTTGAGCCTTGCTCGGGGTATCATGCGTTGCCCTTCATCGACGAGATCGCCACCGTCGAGGTCCCAAATAAGTATAACATTCCTGCCTTCACTCCCAAGTATTCGGGTGTGACCGATCCAACCGAGCATGTCGTGCAGTATAAGCAGCTCATGTAGACAATCTCGATTCCACGCATGTACCAGGAAGTATGCATGTGCAAGAGTTTCAGGGCGACTCTCACTGGTCCAGCTCTCTAGTGGTTGATCAATCTCAAACCCAAATCTATCGGGTCGTTCGCCGAATTGGTCAACCAATTCTCTCGGCAATTCGCCAGCAGTCGCAAGATGGAAAAGCAGACTAGTGATCTGTATTATGTCGTGCAGAAGACCAATGAGTCTATTCGAAGTTATTTCAATAGATTCAATGCCGAAATGATCAGTATCCGCAATTGTGACGTCAAAACCGCGATCGAAGCCTATAAGCGTGGTCTAGAGGATAGTTCAGGTCTATATATCGATCTGACCAAGTATCCCCCAGAGACTTTCAAAGACGTTCGAGCTCGAACCTTAGCATATATGAGGGTTGAAGACGATGCAGCCTTTCGTCGCAAACACACTAACGACAAGAAGTCGTTAGGCGTCAGAAAGCCAGAGTTCAAGCCAAAGGTTGTTTCCAGAATAGAGCCAGCGCACCAAATTTCAAATGTTCGTTTCAAGACGAAAGCAGAGGCCAAGACCGCGACTAAGTTCAATCAGTACCCTAAGATATCCTCTTACGGATTCAAAGGATCTACAAAGGACCTAGTCGAAGCTCTGAAAAGTTCCCAAGCTACCATTCGATGCCCAAAGAAGTCCGACCTGGACGATGCTAAAAAAGACAAATCAAAATGGTGCGACTTCCATGTCGATCATGGTCATGCGACAGGCGGCTGTATCATATTGAAGAAGGAATTAGCATATCATTTCCCGAAAGGAAATCTCAAGGACATCATCGACGATGTTGTTGTTCCAGCTAATGGCCATCTACCGTCGACTCCCGAACATGCAAAAGTTGTCAATTGAAATTCCCTACGCCATGGGGAATACAGGAGTCACTCATGAGTGCTACGAGTCTACCTTGAAGCCGCGAAAATAAACTAAAGTCACCAGATCAGGCTCTCGACAGGTTCGTTTCTTCTATCCCTAAATTAATATCTTTTTCACAGAGATAAGTCTACTATGGTGCCCGATCGCACGCCAACATAGTCAACGCAGGACAATATTTCTCTGTGTCATTCTGTCATTTAAAACCTATCTTTTCCTCCCAAAAAGGATACGGTAATAAATGACAGGGGGCAAATAGAGAGAACAGTCGAAATGGTACGTTCCCGAACTCTTTCTCATATGATTTTTTCTCACAAAACGTTTATTGACTTAAGCATCGGAGGGTCGTTGGCTAGCCAACGACCAACCCCCGACATCGTTTTATCGCAGAATCGCACAACAGATTATCGCAGAATCGCACGGCAATAATCACTAAGTCTACTATATGACTTTAAATGCGCAGGGTCGCACGACATACATGATCAGGTTTGTGACTTGATCATCCCTTCATAAGGGCATACGATACAAACTCATTGTACGATCTAATCGTACGATCGCAAAGTCTAAACGATTTTACCCCTAGGTCTTTTAACTTAGAAAATGCTTTAACCGCGTGTTCACATATTTGTTTTACTCATCGTATTACAATGTATGCCTCAGTCGCATGATTTCCGGTGTGTCCTATGTTCAAATTCACAATTAAACATGGTTTGGATAAGGCATAAAGTTCAAACAAAAGTTGCGTTCATTATATAAGTCCTCGAGTACATAATCGACCACTAACGGTCGAGCAGCACGAACAAACAAATACATTTTTTCTAAGGTTGTGGAGGAGCATCGATCACAACCTTGTCCGATACCTCATCCCGAAAACCCCTGTTAGCCACCTCCTCCTCAACCTCCTTCTCGTCATCCAAGTCGAGATCTATCTCGGTCCAGACTCTCTCATAAAAGAGACGCAGCTCATCTGACGCTGAAGCCAAAGGATCCTTACCCTGCAGGTGACGTCGCATAACTGCCGCACGCGCAGTAAGTCGAGCATAAGAAAAGAAAGACTTATTTTCGTCCTTCAACTCATCAGACTCCTTCTTCAAATTTATCACCTTAGCCTTGATTCCCTCGACTTCCTTCATCTTCGCGGTTACGGATTCCTTCATCCCCTCCAGCTCCTCTCTCTGGTCGCGCATCAAAGTCAGGGACTCCTTCAAACGCGAGTTTATCTCGTCTCTTGTATGGCTGAGGGCATCCAATTCGTCCAGAGTATTGTCAAGGCGCACCGACATCACTTCTTCATGATCCAGAGCAGCTTTCTCTTTAGCTAACGCTGCATCTTCATCTTTGGTAACAGAAGCCGTTGAAACCTCTATATTCGTCGTTTCGGCCTGCAATGCCAGGGAAGCTTGGAACGCCTGAAGAATCATAATATGAGCGGCATTAGTAAACAACGACAAACGACAAGTCTTGAAAGAATGACTTACCAAGAATAAGAGTCCAGCTGTATGGAACTCTTTCTTCTCGAAAGAAAACCCGTCAAAACGCTCCCTGAAAGACGGAAGCAAATATTTTTCCAAATGGGGGAACAACTTCGTCTCGTCTAAGACATTGTCGTCCAGAAAACCCGACGGCAACGTAAAGTTGACCGTCGTTTCCCCCACATGTCCCTTCTGCGTGCCTTTGCCCCTGTCGGCCGATGAAGGGCCGGATAGGACGACGGGAGACATCGTCGCCAGTTGCGCAGTATCCACAGATTTCACGCCGGTCGTGTCAAATGCAACCGACGCCTTCGCCTTCCTGGACAAGGCAACCCTCGATGGGTTACCCGTCTTCAAAGATGGTTCCCTCAGAACGGACACCTTCGTCCTCTTTAAGAGGCCCGACCCGGCTATCGGGACCTCTTTTCTCTTCAGGACTCTCGACCCAGTTGTCGAAACGTCCTTCTCCCTCTCCTCGTGAGCTACTTTGACTTGGGCCATCTTCCTAGCAACAGAAGACGTCGCCTGTGCTTGAGATTCACCTGTACGGTAAAAGAAAGAAATTAGACGATTCGGAACAGAGAAAGACCAGGTCAAGCGAAAAGAAGACAAAAGGATACTTACCAATTATCTCTACCTCTGGTTCTTCGCTCTTCTCTTCCTCCTCAGTCTTCTCAGAGTCCTCCTCTTCTTCTTTCTCCTCTCGACCCATGCTCATTCTGTCGCTCAAGAAAACGGTGTCATCATCCTCGTCTATCAAATGACGCGTGACGTACGACCGGTCTTCAGTACTAAATTCCAAGAACTTTTTGATCTTAGCCCGAGAAGCATCATCCGGCTCTACCTTATCGAAATCAATATCTACGCATAAAAAAGAAGATCAGTCGAAGAAACAATCGAGCAACAGAATAACATGAAAACGTATAATCAAAGGCTCACCCGTCATATTCCAACCCTCCCTAATCCAGTCACTATCAGTGTCCAGCGTCGACGTCCATACGAATACATACCTCTTCTTCCATCCACGGTCGTTGACCGCAGTATTTAAAACCAGGGTACGATCACCCTTGAACCTTGAAAACAAACTATAGCAACGGTACCTGTCATTCTTGACCTTATACGCCGTCAGAAGGTCCCTCACATTCATCGGTGGATTCCAGTTGGAGGTAAGTCGTTCAATGATCAAGATAACGCGCCAGAACTGGGGCATCAGTTGCCCCGGCGAAAGATCAAATTCACACATGAACTCTTTGACTAAAGGGGAATATGGCCAGTGAAAGCCTATTTTGAACGGGTATTCGTATATAACAATGTACCCCTTGGGGCACATTTCTGGTCGAACCTTGCCAACCTTGCTTACGGTAATCCCTATGGGAATCCTCGCTAGACTTCTAAAGTCGTTGAGATCTTCTTCGTTTTTAATGGTGCTTCTAGGCTCTGTCGACATTGCCAGCCCCGTTAAATTGATTTGCACTTCTGAAAGGCCCCAAATATCCCAGTTTTTTCTAGGCTTTCTAGCAATAGACTTGCGACGCATACGCAAACTGGAGGGTCGTATCTTATATGATCTCAGAAAAATTTAAATTAGGTCAAAGATTCTTGCAAGTTCTAATCGAAATCGCCAAGAAAAGATCCATCGTAATCTTTATTTATGCAGCCGATCATGTCAGGTCGAGCCCTTTGATGATCACCGCGTGCTCTCGTCCCTTCGTATGACCGCAGGGGTCGTCGACACCTGTCATCGACAGCTGGTAAGCACAATCGTTTGTCACCATGACGTCACAACCTCGTTCCTCTTTCGACTTCTCGTTCAATTAGAAGCGGACTAGTCTAGTTCCACGACAACCAGGTAAGTCCCTCAACCCAGGTCACGAGCCTAAGCGTTCGATAAGCAAAATTTAAAACTTAAATTTGACATTCAATTTTCAAAATTTGGGGGCAAACTGTTTGGGCAAAAAATCATGTCGTACGACCACGACCAGAGCAGGTAAGACGCACGCTATAATCCAAATCTTGTATTAAGATAAGGTCTCAACAAGAACCCAGAAAACATCCGTCGTCTCCCGTAAAAGGTAAGTCGTACGTCCCCCATGACGCTCGACCATAGTGTCGCTCGTCCCGTACGACCATCGTGTAAGATCATTGCACCCACGACCAAAACTAACGTTAACCTTGACTGTTACGTTTGTTAACTATTTAATGCAGGAGTCAAAGCCATTAACAGCAAGCAGCCGTAACGGACGAAGAGCATTATGGAGCCGTTGTAGTCGTTGATCAAAGCATTAATGGAGCTAATTAATGACGCGAAGACTATAAATACCAAGTTAAATCTTCACATCAACGGACATCAGTTAACATCTGATATACATCGACGAACATCACCAAACAGCAGAAAAAATCATCCAAACTCATAGCAAAGAACATTCAAACTCTAGAGATCAAGTACTGAAAGCCAGAACCTTATAGCGAACTCAAGAACACTTGAAGGAAAGCTCAAGTATCGCTCTCGACGCACGACAACAGCCCTCGACCAGAAGTTCACACTTTGTATTCACACACGACAAACACGTGTTTTTACATTTAAACACTTGTACTTTACATTTCGATGTATTTCTTCATTTGTATTGTAATCATCGTACGACCGACGCCAGTACCAAGGACGTCGCCCCTGATTGGCGACCATAGTGCAGCGACGACATCTCTTGTCGTCCGCAGGTTTTTTCCTCGATTGAGGTTTTCCTGCGTCATCAAATCCCTTGTCTCGTTTATTTTTTCCCTTGTCGCACGTCTCGTCGAAAGATTCTTTCTTTAGTTGATTAAGTCCATATCGACCTTAAGTTGTCCCTTTAGTGCGATTTTTGGCATTAACAGGGGCAAGTGTCGACAATCGAGAGGCTCGACCTGACACGATTATTAGCTTAAATAGAGACCTTCGATGGATCTTTTCCTTTTACGATTTCGCAGAGATTTTAAGAGAGATTTTCCCTGATTTCTTTGTTGTTGTTCGCCGAATCTTTCCCAAATTTGCAAGAGATCTTCGACTTGTTTAAAGATTTAGAGGTTTTAGGCATCTATATAAGGTACGATTCTCGGTCTTTGTATGCGTCATAAGTCGATTGCTAGGAAACCTAGGAAGAACTGGGATATTTGGGGCTTTTCAGAATGACAAATTTTGTTGACGGGATTAGCGATGTCGACGGAGCCTAGGAGTACCATCCAGGATCATGACGCTCTAGACGACTTTAGGGCTTTAGCAAAAATCCCTGCGGGGATTACTGTGAGTAAGGCCGGTAATATTCGACCGGAGATGTGTACCGAGGGGTACGTCATGATATACGAGTATCCCTTTATAATAGGCTTCGAGTGGCCCTACTCTCCTCTGGCGAAGTCTTTTATGTGCGAGTTTAACCTCTCGCCTGTACAACTGATGCCCCAATTCTGGAGGGTGATCCAGGTTATCGAGCGACTTACCTCACACTGGGAATCACCGATGAACGTAAAAGACCTTTTGGTTGCTTATCAGGTCAACCAAGATACGTACCGTCGCTACAGCCTCTTCTCGAGGTATAAGGGCGACCGTACCTTGGTCCAAAAAACTGCGGTCAACGACCGTTAATGGAAGACCAGGTACATCTTCGTACGGGTAGCGACGTTAGACACTGACAGTGATTGGATCAGGTCCGGATGGAACATGGCCGGTGAGTTTTAGCTGTGGTCGAGCGTCTGCTTTGTTATATTTGTTACTTTGCTTTTTGGCTAACCTTCTTTCTCTGTGTTTTCAGACATCAACTTTGATAGCATGGAGCCCAACGAAGATTCTCAGGCAAAAATCGAGAAATTCTTGGAGATCAGTCCTGAGGACCAATCGTTCATCACACGTCACCTAATAGACGAAGATGACGACACGGTATTCTTGAGCGATAGGATACAGTTGGGTCAAGAGGAGAGAGAGAAAGAAGAAAAGGAGAAGGAAGAGGAGGACAAGTCTGAGGATACCGAGGAGACTTAGGAAGAGGAGCAGAAAGAGGAGTCCAAAGAAAAGATGACTGGTAAGTGTACCTTATTTTGTTCGACATGCTTCTTCCTTCGTTTTAGTCGCCTAACTGTTCTTCTTTCTTTATTTCGCAAGAGAGTCTCAACAAGAACCCCAACAGGAATCTCATCAAGAATCCCAGCAGCTACAGCCGAATATGTCGTCGGCGATGGCTAAAAAGGCGGCTCAGGTCGAACTGGCTCGCAAGGCGAGGGAAAGAAGGAAGGAAGCCCCGACAGCTGGGTCGGGGGTCCTTAAGAGAAAAGAGGCTCCGACAGATGGGTCGGGAGTCCTCAAGAGGACGAGGACGTCCATCCGGAAGGAACCGTCTTTGAAGACGGGCGACTCATCGAGAGTCGTCTCGCCTGAAAAGGCGAAGGTGTCGACCGCATCTGTCGAGAAGACTTCCGATACGGTCGACATGACACCTATCGATCATGCGCATCCAACAAAATCGATGGGGTCTCCTGCTACCGCATCAGGCCTTGTGTCGGCCGCCTAGGGCAAGGGCGCGTAGACGGGCTCTAGAGAGGAAACGAAAGTAAACTTTACGTTGCCGGAGGATTTCATGGTGGACAACGTCCTGGACGGGACGAGCTTGTTCCCCCATTTAGATAAGTTTCAGCTCCCCTCCTTCAGGGAGCGTTTCAACGGGTGCTCTATCGAGAGCTCGAGGGCTTATGTCGCCGGAATGGCGTTTATGGTAAGTCTATCTTTCAAGATTTTGTTCTTCGTTTGTCGTTGTCGTTATCGATGTCGTTGTCGTATGTTTTTACTAACAAGTTTTCATATGTTTTAGACGTTTCAATCTTCACTGGCCCTGTAAGCCGAGACGGGGAAGATGGAAGGTCTAGTGTCCTCTGCCATTAAGAAGGAGGATGCGATGCTGGTGAGGGAGAATCTGCCCTGGCGCGTGTCGAGGAGATGTCGGTAAAACTTGATGATGCCTTAGACGAGCTAGAAGCCGTCAATCATGCGAGGGACGACGTGAATTCTCGTCTGAAGGAGTCCTTCTCTGTGATTGCAGATCAGAGAGAGGAGCTGGACATGATACAAGCGTCCTTGGACATGAAGGAGAAAGAGGTCGAGGAGTCCAAGTCCAAGGTGGCGGTCTTGGAGAAGGAGGTGAGGGAGCTCAAAGATGACGCTGCGTCTACTTTTGCCCGTGCTCGTCTAACAGCTCGGGCGGCGATCATACGACAACATTTGTCGGGGAAGAACCCCTTGCATCTGCGACTAAGGAGCTGGCCTTCTTCTTAGCCAAGGTCGGGACCGACAGGGATCTCGACTCCGACGATGAGAAGGAGGCTGAGGAAGAAGAGGTTGCGGATGAGGGCCTCCAGGGCGAAGCTTCGGGCAAGGATGCTACTGACGCTCCTTCTAATCCTTAGAGAATTTTGTTTGTTTTTGTGAATGCTCGACCGTTGGTGGTCGAGTCACTTTTAGATGTAATCGTTCGTTTATGAATGAAATTTTGCCTTTTCATCGAACTTATGTACGATGTCGATTTACACATGTCGTAGATGGATATAATATCAGTTGTGAAAACTCGTTAAGTATGGAACAAACAGGGAATCGCGCGACTTAAACATCCATTGTAATTACCAATACTAACACATAAGCCATACGGTTTTCATACTTTAGGATTATATTGGAAAACATAAGTACATGCGATCAAAGCATTCATTCAGAACATGTAATTTGTCTAAGTTAAGAAACTTAGACCATGGATCGCTAAAACAGACGATCGTACGACTATATCGTACGGCGAAACTTGAGTCGTATGCCCCTGTGGTAAAATAATCAAGTCATAGACTTGAGCACTCGAGATTAAAGTCGTATGATAAATTTAGTAATATATATCGTTCGATCCTGCGGGACTAAAGTCATATAGAAGACGTAGTAGCCAATATCGTGCGATCTTGCTATGAAACAATGTCAGAGGTTGGTCGTTGGCTAGCCAACGACCTTCCGATGCTTAAGTCAGTAATCGTCGTGGTAAAAAATCGTATGAGAAATAGAAAAGGACTTAGAAGACATACCTTTTCTGATGTGTCACATCCCAGCTATGTGGGATGCCTTGGTTATTGATACCTGCACTGGGGTTTTTGAGTGTCTTGAAACACTCGACACTCGTCGGAGGATTACTTGGAGGACTTTGAATTTTTAGATTTTCAAAAAATTTCGGGTATACCATACCATATTGCCCCCCTGTGGCGACTTTAAGACGATACACGAAATCTAGGATATGTCGTCGTGAGTCGCCACATTAGACACGTTGTCCTCTTCGCACAACCAGGAAAAAACAACCGACATGTTCCTGCAAACAAGATATTAGTTTGTCTTTAAGGTAGAGATCGAGAGACGAACCTATCGAGACTTTCCGGTCATACATGCTTTGATCTAGGATGCCTTTGTCGACCTGTAACTGCAAGATGACCTACTTTCGCGGTTTCAGGGTGGTCTTATAGCAGTCACGGGCGACTTTCGGCTCACTTTTGATCTCTTAGATTCCCCACGGCGTAGGGAACTTCATGGTCTGATGATACGTCGAGGGAACGGCTTTCATTTCATGAATCCACGGTCGACCTAAGATGATGTTATAGGCCAACGAACAATCAATAACGCTGAACTTGCTCTGCTTGTTGACTCATCCGGCATAGACGGGCAAGACGATCTCTCCGAAAGTACTCTTCGCTTCTCCATTGAAACCGACCAAGGTTGTCGAACGTCGGGTGATTTCCGATCAATCGATTCCCATGGCCTTGATGGTGTCAAGGAAAATGACGTTTGCTGAACTGCCTCCATCGACCAAGACTCGTCGGGTTAAACAAATACCAATCGTGAGCTGAATAATCAACCCGTCATGATATTTATGATACGAGTCGCCGAGGTCATCTTGGTCGAACACGATCTTCATAGCTTCCAACTCCATATCTCCTTGATGAACTCGGGATAGGTCGATCGTCAGGTGCTTGACTAGCATGACGTTTGGCTGCGGAGTACGTCAGACCGCACACGTCGGAACCACCAGTGATGCAATTGATGACCTTTGCATGCTCATGAGTTAGCGGTCGAACGTCGTTACCTGGAGTAACGACGTCATCGATGATATCTTTGAGATTTCCTTTCGGGACATGATACGCTAGCTCTTTTTTGAGAGCTATGCAATCATCTGTCGCATGACCATGGTCGACATGGAAGTCTCACCACTTCGACTTATCTTTCTTGGCATAGTCCTGATCGGATTTCTTTGGCCACCAGATGGTCGCTGTTAATGCCAAAAATCGCACCAAAAGGGACAACTTAAGGTCGATGTGGACTTTAACAACTAAAGAAAGGAATCGTTCGACAAAGGCGTGCGACAAAGACAAAAATGAAAACGAGACAGAGGATTTGATGATGCATGAAAAACCTCAACGAGGAAAAAACCTGCGGACGACAGTGGATGTCGTCGCTGTACTATGGTCGCCAATCAGGGGCGATGTCCTTGGTGTTCCTGGTGTCGATCGTACATAGATTACAATACAAATGAAGGGAAAGACTTCGAAATGTAAAGTACAAGTGTTTGAAATGTAAAAAAAGTATGCGTCGTGTGTGAAAACAATATGTGAACTGTTGGTCGAGAGTGAATGTCGTGCGTCGAGAGCGGTCTTCTATGAATGATCTCCTTACTTCGAATGAATATTATTCGAGTGTTTGCGTTTGCTTCTGTTGTTCGATGCTCTTGTTCATCTATCTCCTTGTGTTATTCGATGTCTTTAAATTGAGGATTGAACTTGGGATTTATAGTCTTCGGATGATGTTAATTGAATCATTAAGATCTTTGATGATTGTTGTAACGGTCGTCAATTGTAACTCTTCATAATTGCTCTTCGTCGGTTATGACCATTGCCCATTAATGACTTTGACTCCTGCATTAATCACTGAACAAATATAACAATCGTATAACGCGTTAGTCAAGGTCGTACGGTTTTGTGCGACGGTCGTGCGGAACAGGCGACGTCGAGGTCGAGGTTTTTTGGGTCTTTGTCGGGACCTTATCTTAATACAAGATATAGCTCATAACATGTGTCTTACCTTTTCTGGTCGTGGTCGAGACTGGTGAAATTTTGCCCAAACAGTTTGCCCCCAAAATTTTGAAAGTAGGATGGCAAATTCGAATTTTAAATTTTGTCTGTCGGGTGTTCAGGGTCTTGTGTTGGAAAATACCTTGGTTGTCTCGGAACCGGATTGGTTCAATTTTAACTGAACGAGAAGTCGAAGAGAAAACGAGGTCGTGACGTCATACTGACGCACGATTGTGCTTACCAGCTGTCTTTGACAGGTGTCGACGATCTGTGTGGTCACCCAAAAAGACGAGGACGTGTGGCAATCATCAAGGGATTCGATCGTTTGCATAAATAGAGACTGTTTGGGCAAAAAATCACGTCGTACGACCACGACCAGAGCAGGTAAGACGCACGTTATAATCCAAATCTTGTATTAAGATAAGGTCTCGACAAGAACCTAGAAAACATCCGTCGTCTCCCGTAAAAGGTAAGTCGTACGTCTCCCATGACGCTCGACCATAGCATCGCCCGTCCCGTACGACCATCGCGTAAGATCATTGCACCTTCGACCAAAGCTAACGTTAACCTTGACTGTTACATTTGTTAAGTATTTAATGCAGGAGTCAAAGCCATTAACAGCAAGCAGCCGTAACGGACGAAGAGCATTATGGATAATCACTCCGGCGACCGTTTCCAGCCGCTGTAGCCGTTGATCAAATCATTAATGGAGCTAATTAATGGCACGAAGACTATAAAAGTCAAGTGGTTCGTGGAAAATATATCCCTAAAATCAACAATGGAATAGCACACAAGTATACATGCCAAGCCAATATCGTTTTGAAAAACAAGTAATAAAGTGGTACTAAGTACCAAGTATCGATCCCACAGAGACAAACAAAGCAAGCGGTTAGTCTTAAGCCAAACATAAAATAAGATCTCGAAAACAGAATTCGAAGGAATAATCTTGAGTGAAGTAACAGCTTTGTAAACGGTTGTAAAACAGTAAAAGAAATGCAAGGGTGTAAGTTCTGGCTGGATTACAGCAACATTATGCTTAGGAAGAATGCTACAGCATGATGCTGCAGCATTGGTTCTCAACTTTGCTACTGAATAGATTAGCCTCTTTGCAGAGTTTAGACCGGACTATCTACTGGCAGCTCCACAAAAGAGGGAGACCCAACCAGTAAGGGCAGCTCACGCAAATGGGAGACCCAACCCATGTAGTAAAATCCACTAATCGATTCATATAAGTCACAATAATAAATTGATATTACAACATCTCAGAGCTCTAAAATCTTACGTTGGCTTGCATTCAAGACCAACTCATTTAAGTAGAACAACATACGTCACTTTGTCAAGAAAACTACTTAAATGAAGCTTAGAAAACAAGGGATGAATAGCAAAGTCGATAGCCAATAGCGAAAGCATTCTCCCACTACATAAAGGCTCTTATCTACCAACCATTACTTACATCCAAGCTCAGGAATTAGCCCATCATCGCTTTTAAACACCTATAAATCATGATGATCAAACAGAAATTTAAATATTAAGAACAACAAATGTGCCAACGGTTTTAGATTAAAACATGAAACGAAATAACAATTGCTTCTAAGTAGCTATATGAACTACCTAGCTAATTTCATTGTTAGGAGAAATTAGATTTAAAGTAAAGTAAAGTACAAACTAGAAATTAGAACTAGAACTAAAGAACTACTTGCTTAAGGCAAGAAGTGGTGTCCAAAACAACCAGGGCTCAGCCCCTATTTATACAAAAGAAAAGCATCTAAAGTCAACTTTAGCTAGTACAAGATTCTTTAACCAAAGGTTTTTATCCAAAAGCTAAAGAGATTATATGATGCTCTTGTTGAGGTGATCTCTATCAAGCATATATTCTTCTGCAGATGCCCCTGCTTTCCAGCTTGCAAAAAGGGCTGAAGAGTTTGCTTAGAGATTCCCCAACCAAAAAGTTTATGAAGTTACGTCTTTGACTTTCCTGGATCTGCGACTCATGCTTTAGCATCCTGCTGCAGCATACCGAACTGTTAGATTTTTCCACAAAACAAGCACAAACAGACCCATTTCTCCTACTTAGCTCCAAACTATAATAAAAGATAAAATCAAACTAAAAGACTCAATTATGCTAATTGGGAGACTAAAATAAGACTAAAAACCTATAAAATAAGTGCTTAGAATGTGATAAATTATGCACTTATCACACCCCCACACTTGAATTGTTGCTTGTTCCCAAGCAACACAAATGACAAATCAAAAGACTCAATTTGAAAGGTGAAACTAAAAATAAGAAGTGATACAATTAGCTAACATCAAACAATTAACAGAGCCTTTCATAAATCAAAGTTTGTTCAACTTTCTCAATGCAACACCATAGGCCAAGGCACATGTTCCTCTTGTCAGGCAAAAATCAAATCTGAACTCAGGATCAATAGGGCTTTTTGGGTTTTTCCATTTCAGGGCTTCTTTTTTTTTTCTCACTTCCCTTTCTTTCTGTTTTCATGCTGCAACATATACTGCAGTAACTACCTTCTGCCAGATTTATTCTTTTTTTTATTGGTCCTATGTACCAATATCATAACAGAAGGGTCTTTGATTGAGTCGGAATGCCAATATCACAAATTGATTGAGCCAGTGATGCCAATATCACAAAGGTGTTTTTCTATTGGACAAGATAAGAAGACTATGTCCTCTATCTTTTCTGTCTTGAAATAGATTACACAACCCTCCCCCACACTTGAAAGAAACAATGTCCTCATTGTTGATTGAGGGACATTTTTAGGCACAAAGGGCTAAGGGTGCAAAGGGGTGTGTTTGCCAGGCTTAGTGTTTGAGAAAAATGGCCCAAATCATTTCCAAGAGTTCAAAATTTGTTGCCTAGTTGCTGCCCAGGAATGCATGGCTTGGTTCTAGCATTGACATTTTGAAAGCAAACATGCAACAAATGAATTATTATGGCTATGTCATGTTAGACTCAACTAGTTACCACATGAATACAACAAATATTCCCAGATACCTAAGGACTTTAAAAAGAAAATGAAAATAACAAAGTGTAAAATCTACTGGAGCTAAGGGAAAAGAAATGAACCTACCTACTCATGATGAGTAGGTGCTGCAGCAGTCTTCTTGAGCAGCTCCTCATCTCTGGTATTGAGCTCCTGAGGGTATGGTGGTATGTTGGTGGCAGCCTCTAGGTGATCAACTTCCCATTCTGCCATCACCACATCTTCTTTGCGTTTCTCCCATTGCCTGTGCAAGGCAAAGTCCTTCCTCAGCTCTGCCAGCTCTCTCTCTTGCCTCTTAATCCTTCTTCCCATTGCTATCTCCTTCTCTTCAAACTCAGCCACTATATCATCCCTTTGGGTATTCATCTTTTCTTCCCAAAAACTCTCCTGGTCATCCAGCTTTGCCATCAATTTCTGTTGGTTTTCTTCCATCATCTTAACCAATAATGCAAAAGCAGTAGCATCCAGACTGCTTGAGCTGGGATCCAATGCTGCAGCAGATGCTGCAGCATGATCCCTAGTAGCTCTCTTGGTTAGACCAGCTTCATCTCCCTTCCTCTTCACTTGGTTCCGCATGATTCTGTCAATTGCTATGATGTCCATAGCAGCCTTCTTACTGATCAACTCATCTTCATCAAACTTTGGAACTTTGGCTTTTTCCATTAAGGTGTGGATTAAGGCCGGATGCCATAAACCATCCTTAGGCTTCGCATCACAGGCCTTGATACTTTTGTTGATGAGCTGACCAACATCAAATGCTTTCCTCTCCATAGTGCAGTAAATGAGCAGACATCTTTCAAAGGCAATGCTGGTATCATGTGATGTGGGCAGTATAGTATGCCTAATCAGATGAAACCATACATTTGCTTTTGGCTTCAAGAAATGTGTATCCAACACCCTGGTGCCCTCTTTCCCATCTTTCCAGTCTGCACCAGGCTTGGCAATGACTCCAAGGATTCTCTTGGCATCAGCAGCAGATGCTCTTCTCATTAGCTTCGCATACACAGAATCTGCAGGTGGTGTTAGATCATATGCATTATTTATCTTTTCAGCCGTAAAAGATACCTTATTTCCTCTAACCTTCACCTCATTTCCTCTATTGGCAGCCACCTCTGCATAGAACTCCATCACCCAATTTATGTTGTGCTTGGGTGGTACTTTGCACAGTTCTTCCCAGCCTAACTCATCTATTACCTCAGCAATAAATGGTGATTTCTCAATGGCCTTCGGACTGAAACCTTTGTCTAAATGGCCATTCTTCAGCTTGAACAACTCATAACACTCCTCTGCCTCCTCTGAACTAAAATTTCTTTCCCCCATTTGCCTGCTAGTCATCCCCTCATCATCCTCTTGTACTTCAGTTTCCACAGCTTCGGCTTCTTCTACAATGGGCTCCTCTGGGACAGGCCTAGCTGTTGAGGCCTTCCCTTTGGAGGACTGTGGATCCCAGATACATATGCAATCAACACAATCAGCAATAATCAGCCATAAATCTCACTTGTATTGATGAATTGAATGAACAAGATTCAGTGGCAGACTGTGTAGCCGTACAAAGGTTTTGCTAACAATAATAATGATCATTAACCTAAAACTAGGTAAAACACACACTATTTATACCCAAAGGGTATTTACAAGAAATGACAAGACAAGTCCCTGAACTTCTAATTCCACACATATTAAGACCTAACAATCTCCCCCTTGGAATAGAAGTTCGCGTTCATGCCAGTCTAGAACAAAGAGCTTTCGGATAGCAAAGAGCACTTCAAAATGTCTGATGCTGCTTCTGAAATCAAGCCGGTCTTCAATGGCTTTGAGAAGATCTTCGGCAAGGTACTCGCGAAGATTGACATACTGCTTTGGAGGAGCATTCTTGACTTCTTCTTCTAAAATCTTCTTCAGATCAGACTGGATTTTCACCAATGTTCCCTCGCTAAATTTATGCACTTCACTTTTTCTGATGAACCGTTTCTCCCCTTTTCCGTTCAGATACACGAACCCTGTTTCTGGTTTAGAATTAAAGAGTGTACCTGTGCGTCTTCAGGGAGGTTCAGATTGGGATTTAAGATGTTGATCTTTTTCTGATTACTTTGAGTCCCAACTGAAAGTCTTCGATGTATGATAATGTGATCGTGCACTTCATAAATCTTTTGATAGCTTCGAGGGCTTTGGTGTAGGGTAGAGGCCGAATAGTAAGAGTCTTCAAAAATATGAGTAGTACTGGGAAATCTCTCAGGCAAAGATGTTTGAAATCGGATTCTGAGAAGGTCCAAATATTTCTGTCATCCCTTTTTACTGAGAAGGTCGGAAAGACAACTTTAACGATTCTGTCAGATTCAATACTCACGATTTCGGTGATTCTGTGCTTTGAGTAGACCTGATGTCTCATTCTGCCTCTTTTCATAACTTCCACATACTGCGATCTGATCGGCTCATCAAGGAACGTGGCCCCATGACATTGTACAAGGTCAAGAGGCCTTATGCAGTGAGCGAAGATTTTCTTCTGAGATTCTTCCAGATACGGTACTAAGATTCGAAACCTTTCCCAACGAGCTGGTTGAGGATTTTGGGGTGGAACCGTTTCTGGAATTGACACAATAGTTTCATATGAACCTGCATTATCAGTAAGATCAGCCGAAGCGGTAGATACCTGTTCACCCAGAAGAAGAAGTTGGTCATAATCAAACTTTGTCATCAAATCGTCATCGCCCTGTATTTCCCACAAGGCATCAGTTTCTGTCTGAATAGCAACAATCGCTCTTTGTCTCCAATCGGTTTCAAGTTCCGGATCGCCAACCGAGTCCTCATCAATAAGTTCTAGGACGGGCCGCTCCGAAACTGTTGCCATTAACGTGTCTTCCGATGGACCTTCAGGCTTTTCAACCGTCGGGTCTGCTGACTCTTCTATGATATCTCTGACCGGTGAAGAAATCTCCATGTCCTGAACCATTTCGGACTCTGACGGTTGCTGTTGTTGTGGTTCAGTTGGAGTTACCGTTGAAGTTTCTGCCGCCGCGGATGACAGCTCGGTCAGTCTTATTCTTTTCTCCCCCTCATGTTGATCACGATCATCCGGATCATCATGTCTTCGTTTTGTACTTTGGACCTGACCCTTACAGGTGTCTTCAAGGCTGGCGACTGTAACACCCCGCTTACCACGACACAATATTGTCCGCTTTGCCCCACTGGCTCACGGATTTGTTCTTGGCGACCTGGCAAGGACTTCGCAAGGACTTCCCAGGAGGTCACCCATCCTGGTACTACTCCCACCCAAGCACGCTTAACCACAGAGTTCCCAAGGAACCCGCATGCTTGTGGCCCCAAAACGCGTTGTGTCTGGTAAGGCCAAGGTTTACTAATATACCCAGCATCTCTCCTGTCCACGGCTGATGTGGGATATGCCTAAGGTGTTACACACCCCCCTTAGGGACTCATCGTCCTCGATGAGCTTTGCCCCACCATCCCGAACGGCACAGGAGTGGCTCTGATACCATTTGTAACACCCCGCTTACCACGACACAATATTGTTCGCTTTGCCCCACTGGCTCACGGCTTTGTTCTTGGCGACCTGGCAAGGACTTCGCAAGGACTTCCCAGGAGGTCACCCATCCTGGTACTACTCCCACCCAAGCACGCTTAACCACAGAGTTCCCAAGGAACCCGCATGCTTGTGGCCCCAAAACGCGTTGTGTCTGGTAAGGCCAAGGTTTACTAATATACCCAGCATCTCTCCTGTCCACGGCCGATGTGGGATATGCCTAAGGTGTTACAGCGACCCTCTCGGTTAGCCTGTCGAGGGCCTGCCTGACATCGGATAGTTTGGCCGTAATTGAGTCGGTCGGTGCGATAGGGGGCGGTGGTTAGGTTTGCGAGCGGAGAATGCTCACTAAATCTGCATCAGCTGAGGCGGAAATGTTGGAGTCGGTCAACAACTTGTCCAGTAAGGCGGCTTTGAGATCATCAACGGACATGTGCTGGACAGCCGAAGCGGTTGACGGTCGGGATAGGTGGAGTTCGGGAGTCGGATGAGGAACCGAAGATGCCGTGGCTTTACCAGTGATAGATCGACGAATGAACGCCAAGTCCTCGGAAACCTGCTTCATAATATCCGATTAGACAGCCTTTAAGGCACCGTCCACATATTCCTTGGAGACGAACTCCGGGAAACTAACTCCGGCGTCACTTAGCCCTTCCGTTGTAGTAGCTGCAGTGGATTGCACCGCAGTACCGCCTACGTTCACGGTTGGCGTGATGATAGCCGTGGTAGGACTTCCGCCCTGTCCTTGCGAACTACCAAAAGGTAGAGTTGCTCCGGGCGTTCCGATCGAGGCACGAAGACTCTCGACGTTAGCAGAATCAATAACCCGTGTCCTAGCCAAAGAAATGTCAGAATCAAAGGGATCTAGACTCAATTGTGCATCCAAAGAAGGCGAGACCGGGGGAGGCTGGTCTCTAGTTTCAACACCAGAACTCTCCAAGTGAGAGACCGGTGGAAGTTGTGCTCGATCCCCGTGAGAAGTTGAAACCGGATCCTTTTGAGAGGAAACGAAGTGGCTAGGGGGGTGTGCAAGTGCGTCGCTGGGCCCACGACGTCTTCTTCAATATCCATATGCAATGAATGCAAAGGAATAGTAGATGTGGCTGCCCGGCCAGATGAAGGCTGGTTGGGGGTAACCTGTGAAGATTTTCCCATCACTCGCTCTCGGTCATTTTTTAACTTACTTCTCCTTTCACGCACAGGCTCACTTTTAATTTCTTTTTCAACAAAAACTCCCTCCACTCTCCTTATGTCTCCAGTAATGGCTTGGGGGTTAGTTGCATCATCATCATCGTCGTCAGATTCGGTTTCCTCACTGTAGGATTCCTCAGACCCTTCTTCGTCACCAGAGGCCGAGCCTGATTGAGACTCGGATCCGGATACCGATTCGGAGCCAGAAGAGGTGCCGACAGTTGTTCCGGAGGAAGAACCGGATTCGGATCTGGAAGAGGAGGCTGCCTCTTCGGCTGTGTGTACTCGGGAAACTCCTTCCACCTCCACATCGTTTAGGGCGGAGCCTTCAGCAGGCGGTGAATGAGGTCTAGGTCGAGACGTACTAGCATCGCGTGATGACCGCCCGGCACTACCCACGCCTGAACCCCTCACTACATTTTCTCTCTGCGCGCCCCGTCCGACAGCCCCTGCTGGTCGAACCCCTCGTCCTCGCATACGTGGACCCTCACGTCGCTCGGCTCGCGCTCTTTGGGCAGGTCCAACCGGATTTGGCTGGACCATAGGAGCGACTATGTTGTTCTCTGTCCTATATGCTAACACACTTAGTGTCGATTAGTCCGCAATAGCTAGTAAGGCAGCAGGAATAACCATAGGAACTATACCTTCTAAGACTCGAATATTTTGAATACGAGTCATACGAGTAGCAACAAGTACCTCGTGATCAGCGCGTCGAGGAATGGTGAGATCGGATTCCATGAAATGTGCGACAAGCATTTGAAGAAAGCGTAGATACGGAAGAAATGAGAGTCGTCTATTGCCTTCGATCTTCTTTTGCACTTGTGCCACGAGTTCCGCCCAAAGCATCGCCGCGAAGTCAACATTGCGACTGTATATAACAGCATGAAATAAGCGAAGCATGTTGACTGACGTACGGTCAATGCCTTTCGTCACTGCAGAGAGACACCTGTTCACGATGGTGAACAAAGTGTACCATACAGGCTGGAGGTTAGTTCGAGTGAAGCTCGAAGGTTGATGAAGGCCACCTCGATATCCGAGAGCCTGAATGTCTCGGCACAGGTCTACATCAGTGACATGCCCGTCGAAAGCTTCTGGAGCTGGAGCTGCATTTGCGGCGTGAAGACCAAGGATGGTGCGGAAGGTCTGGACCGTGATAGTGAACACTGAGTCGCCGATACGAGCGCGGAGTTCATAGTGTTTGCCGTGAGCTATAAGTTCGAGAGACCGCCAAAGTTGATGTACGTAAACAGCTGGAACCGAAGGATGAGCTGTTAACGCCTGGTTAAGCGCATGGCGCTTCAGAATCTCCACTATAACAGGGCATTGGCAGTTGAAATTCGTCGGGACAAGGTGATAGTTGTTTGCAACTAGAGGAAGGTTTGGACCCGCAGGGAGTAATTGAGCGTAGGCTTGAGGTGGATTCGGATTTGGCTGCGCCATATACCTGTAAGAGCATCCGGATTGTTAGTTACGAGCCCATTGAGTGACATATACCCCAGTCTCGAGGCCCGTATTCTCGGATTTGGAACACCGAGAGTCGGTGCAGTGCAAGACCGTTCACAACTCGAGTCTTGGAGGATCCGAGTTTAATGAAATCAAGAAAGAACAGTTAAGGTGCATATAGGAAAATCTCGAATCTTACGGAGCTTGCAAAGATCAGTACTCGAAAATTGGAAATACCAGGGCCAAGAGCACCGGGAGTTTCAAAAACTTAAGGTACCGAGACTTGGAACTACCGGTACATGGAACTACCGGCAGTTAGGACTACCGGGACTTAGGACTACCGGGACTTGGAACTACCGGTACTTGGAACAACCGGTACTTGGAACTACCGGTACTTGGAACTACCGGTACTTGGAACTACCGGTACTTGGAACTACCGGTAGTCGAGACTACCGGGAGTCAAAACTACCGGGAGTCGAAACTACCGGGAGTCTAAAACACTAGCTGTGCGTGCGATGCAAAATGGATGAAATCGAACGAGTGTTGTGTTCTAAGACTCGATCTAAGTGATTAAACGCAATCATAATAGAGATTAGGATGCATACCTGAAGATTGGTGAGGATTGGAGTCCGATTGAGCACGAAATCGCAAGTCAGAGGGATTTTGGGACCGGGAGTTTGGGGTGCGGGAGTTTGGGGTGCGGGAGTTATGAAAAATATGAAATGGTTTAAGGAAAACCTTGTTTATATACCCCGGTCCCGATACCGGGTGAGGTTGGCACCGGGTCCCGCAACTCTCCCGGTTCCATATATTCCAACTGCTAAGTCTAAAAAAATTCACACACCAAAAAAAAATTCTCTTCTCCCCCTCAGATTTTCAACCTGACATCGCTCCCCCTCAACTTTTCAAAAATAACATTTTTTTTAAGAAGCAAATCACACAATAGAAAGAAAGGACTAACGAAATAAAAGTTTGACAAAATGACAAAACTCCCCCTAGACTTATTAGACTGATATTTCTCCCCCTCGATTTCTAAAAAATTATAGCTTTTCCTCATAGAGATAGAATACGTACCTTTGGAACTAGGCATTCGAGGAATCATCTTGAAAACACTCATTTAGAAGCACGGGAATAACAAAGACAATACGAATAACATAAAGACATATGTAAAACTGGAAAAACAAACGGAAACACTACCCTTGAATGTACAGAAAACGAGTGACGATGTGCTTGAAACACCCAAGCCACGCGGCGTGATAGGTATATCTGTAAGAGATATAGTTATCCCGTTGTGTGGAAAAGGTGAGACAAGTACAACTGAGACTCAAACTTTCAGATTTAGCATACCAAGCTTGGACACTAGAGCGAAAAAACGTTTTTCATCCAACGCCTTGGTAAACAAATCTGCCAGTTGATTTTCCGTACACACAAAGTAGAGTTCCACGGTACCTTTCTCCACATGATCTTTGATGAAGTGATAGCGCACGTCTATATGTTTCGTCTTTGTATGTTGCACCGGATTGCTCGTGATGGCGATAGCACTTTTGGAGTCACAATAGATGGGGATGTTCGAGTAGTTGTACCCGTAATCCTTCAGTTGAGTCCGCATCCAAATCACTTGGGAACAGCAGCTGGCCGCGGCTACGTACTCCGCTTCTTCCGTGGAGGTGGAGACGCAAGTCTGCTTCTTTGAGGCCCAGCTAACCAGCTTGTCGCCTAGGAACTGAACATGTCCCGTCGTGCTTTTCCGGTCGAGCATACTTCCTGCATGATTAGCATCAGAATACGCGGTAAGTTCGAATCCTGTGTCCTTCGGGTACCAAAGGCCAAGATTAGCAGTACCTTTCAAGTAACGAATTATACGCTTAACAGCGATCATGTAAGACTCTTTAGGATTAGACTGAAACCTAGCACATAGAAAAGTGGAAAACATTATGTCCGGTCGACTTGCTGTCAAATACATCAGCGAACCAATCATTCCTCGATAGGTAGTGGTGTTAACAGCCTTTCCGTTAGGATCAGCATGTAACTTCGTACCAGGAGACATAGGAGTACGCATGGGTGAGCACTGTTCCATCTTAAATTTCCGAAGAATATCCGCGATGTACTTAGATTGATTGATGAATATCCCGGTCGACAGTTGTTGAACTTGAAGACCGAGAAAGAAATTCATCTGACCCATCATACTCATTTTAAAATGCTTTTTCATGAGGAATGAAAAGTTGCGACAGTATTGCGGGCAAAAGGAACCGAAGATAATATCATCGACATATACTTGAACTAACAGAATGTGCTCACCTTCCCTCTTTATGAAAAGAGTTGTGTCGATCTTACCTTTCGAGAAGCCGGAAATTAGAAGAAAAGTTGACAGTTTATCGTACCAGGCTCTCGGTGCTTGTTTTAGTCCGTATAACGCTTTGTCGAGTCGATACACATGGTGCGGGTGATCCTGATCTACGAAACTTTCTGGCTGGGAGACATACACCTCTTCTTTTAGATCGCCATTCAGAAACGCCGTCTTCACATCCATTTGATATACCGTGAAGTTTTTGTGGGCGGCGTACGCGAGAAACATCCGAATGGCTTCGATTCGGGCCACTGGTGCAAACGTTTATTCGTAGTCGATCCCCTCTTGTTGTCAATACCCCTTAGCGACCAAACGTGCCTTGTTTCGTACCACGACACCATTCTCGTCCTTTTTGTTCTTGAAGATCCATTTCGTGCCAATGATGGTTCGGTGCTTCGGGCGAGGGACCAGACGCCAAACTTTGAGACTCTCGAATTCGTTGAGCTCTTCTTGCATGGCCATTATCCAGTCCGGGTCGTGTAAAGCATCCTTTACTGATGCCGGTTCGACATTGCTCAAGAAAACCGAGAAGAGGCACTCGTTACCGGTTGCTGCACGGTTCTGAGTATTGCCCAGCAAAGCAGGTGCAGCGGCATCTTCAGCTTCTGTGGTAGCTCGAGTCTGAACTGGAGCGGTCGGACTGCCAATAATTTGTTCCGGAGGGTGCGCTCGAGTCCATTTCCTCGTATGGGGAAGAGGCTCCGAAAGAGGTTCTGAATTATCCGCATCGACATAGGACCCAAGGGGTAGATTCTGAACAGCTTCAAGGGATGGAACTGGATGTAGTCTTGGAACGGCCGCAGGTGGAGATACAACAGCGGTGGACGAAGATGTGGCAGTGGCGTCCGATCCGTTGCTCGCTCCAGAGGAAGGAGTGGTAGGAACCACTGATGAGGGAGGTGCCGTCGTCGCAATTACTGGTGAAGTAGGTGAGTCCTCCGTGGAAGTATCATTGGGGGTTGGAGGAGGACCGGACATGTCGGTCGACACCACTATAGTTCCATCTGCATTCAAAGAATCATCAGTAGAAACTGGGGGAAAAAATAAATCAATATAAAAATCTTGAAACAGAAGATCTAACTCAGAAGGTTGTGACTTCGATGGATTGGACGACGAAGGATCAACTGTTGTGTGCTTGGGTTCCGATCGAGAGAGATCAGAAGCCAGCACTCCAGTAAGTACGGGTTTCGAACTGTTATGTCCAGAAGCCAGGTCGACCAATTCGTCGAAGGTCACGTTAATACTCTCGATCACACTCTTGGTCCTTTTATTATAGACGCGGTATGCTTTGGAAGATGTCGAGTAGCCAATGAAGATCCCCTCGTCCGCCTTCGGCTTGAGCTTGCCGAGATCATCCTTATCGTTCAGAACGAAGCATTTGCACCCAAACGCATGAAAGTATCCGATGTTGGGGGTGCGCTTATTGATGACCTCATAAGGCGTCTTGTTGAAACGCTTGTGGATGATGGATCTATTCTGAGTGTAGCACGCCGTCGCGATAGCGTCTGCCCATAGAAAAATAGGAAGTGCGTACTGAGTCAGCATGGTGCGCGCCGCTTCCACCAAAGTACGGTTACGACATTCCACCACGCCGTTTTGTTGTGGAGTCCTTGCTGCCGAGAAGGTGTGTGAAATCCCCGCCGAAGTGAGAAAATCGCTGATGGTACGATTCTTGAATTCCGTTCCGTTGTCCGTGCGAATCGTGACTACGGTCAGCTGAAGGTTGTTTTGAACTCCCTTGAGGTGGTTGATTATAACATCTGGCGTCTCGTCCTTTGAGCGAAGAAACTTAACCCAGGTGTACCTTGAATAGTCGTCCACCATCACTAAGACGTACTTCTTGTGACTTATGCTTTGAACGCGCATAGGGCCGCAGAGATCCATGTGGATCAGCTCTAATGGTTGTGACGTGCTTGGAACCGGTTTTGGCTTGTGAGACACCTTCTTCATCTTTCCCATCTCGCATGCAGAGCAGAGATGTTCTTTTGTGAATTGTAGTTCTGGCATACCCTTGACTAGTTTACCCAGCACCAGCTTATTGATGTTTTTGAAGTTGAGATGCGATAGCCGTTGATGCCATAGCCAGTTCTGTTGAGTAGTCGCTTTGGACATCAGGCAAACTGCTTTATAGGTTTTTACTGTGGCGAGATTGATGGTGTACAAGTTCGTCCGTCGAGTTCCAGCAAGAATTTCCGTCCCATCGTCAGCTAGAATACTGCATCTCTTCGCCTTGAATCGTACTTCAAGATCCTTGTCACAAAACTGGCCGATGCTGAAAAGGTTGTGACCAAGGCTGTCTACATAGGACACCCGTTTGATCGTGAGTTTGTCCTGGACTAGGTCGCCGTAGCCCATGATCGGGGCCACATTATCGTTTCCAAACCGAACATCACCGCAGTACTCCTCCTTGAAGTTGGTGAGTAGCTCCTTTTACCAGTCATGTGCTTGGAGCATCCAGAGTCGAGAAACCACACATGACCGGGCTGCAAAACAGAGATTAAGCACGTTTAGGTACCCATCTGGTAGTGGGTCCTTGGGTGTTAGGTGCAGCACCATTGTTTGAGACCTGTTTAGAGCTGGGTCTTTTTGGTTTGGATTTGCGTGAACCATTAGAATTAAAAAAATGATATGAGCCAACCCAATCATTTGCATATCTAGAGTCAATCAAGTCATTCACACCACAAACAGAACAACAAACATATTTACGCGAAAAACCAATCAATTGATGAACATTGTCAAGTTTAACAGGAAATTTAAAACCATGTTCAACAGAATTGTTCCAACCAAATTCATGTTTGTCGTTATTATTCCTATTATTCATAGCAGAAGTAAATGACTTGTTCTTCTCAGGGCGCATCTTAGCATTCTTCTCTACCCACTCTCTTCGAGCCGCTTTCCCCCGACCCGTACTATCTGAAATTACATTAGTTTGAGCGTTAGAGAAGTTTGAGAAAAAATGGTTGTTTAGAAAAGCCTTTACCGGTTGTACCACGTTTCTTAGACCGACGTTTAGATTTGGTTTTTGAAGTGGTCTTGGAAACGGTTTTCGAATTCGAACATTCGCCCTTCTCAAAATTAACCGGTTCTGGCAATTTTTCTAAAAATTTAGAGTGACTAGGAAGCTTCGGATCGAAGTCAAATTTAGAAAAATCAACGTCATGACAAGGAGTGGAGTTCATAAACTCAGAAAATCTTCTTGCAGAATCAGGTGAAGTGTCTCCATCAGAGTCAGATAAGGAGTTATTCGCAAACGGATTGTCAAAAATTTGTAAAAGATCCTTTTGAACAAAATCGACTTCGATGGCCTTACCTTTATCCTTAAGGCTCAAATCTTTAGTAGTGGTGTCATCAGACACTCCCATAAAGGCTTTGCACGAAGAACTATCCGAAAAGATGTAACGTCCCAAAAATTACAATAAATTTTAATTTTTAAAATAGACATTTTAATAAATAAAACCTTATTAGATATCCAACACCGTTTCGTTTGCAAATTCAATAATAAATATTCTCAGTAATACTAAACAGCGGAAATTAAATCGTTTAATTATAACTCTAGTCTGATGATTATAAAACTCTTCACGCACGCTAGTGTGTACTCGTCACGCCTTGGAGCCACTAGTACCTGAAACCACATTAAATAGGAAAGGGTAAGCACAAGGCTTAGTGAATTCAGACCATAAATAGGATCGTAATTATATCAGCATCACCCTTAAACAGCTAGTTATCGCAACCAACTCATACCATGCAATCACGTCTTGCACCCAAATTTATATATACCAAATATACCAACACATATATTTCTTGGAACATCCATCAAGAAAATATATCACAATTAATAATAAGCCTTATACTTCTTGGAACGACCATCAAGAAAATATAATCACAACTCATTATACAAACACATATACTTCTTGGAACAACCATCAAGAAAATATATCACAAATAATAATAAGCCTTATACTTCTTGGAACGACCATCAAGAAAATATAATCACAACTCATTATACAAACACATATACTTCTTGGAACAACCATCAAGAAAATATATCACAAATAATAATAAGCCTTATACTTCTTGGAACGACCATCAAGAAAATATAATCGCAACTCATTATAAGCCATATACTTCTTGGAACTCCCATCAAGAAGTACATCAATCACAGTTCAATATATATACACAATTATATATACCCCATAACACAATAATATCAACAAACAATCATAACTATCACACTCGAGCTATAGTAACACAAATATAATTCTCATCCTATATAGTGAGAGAACTCATCTCAAAAGCAAAGATTATGTCCTAAACAGCAACACGAACCGGCCAACACCAGCTCACCTTTTTCCACCTAAATAAGTGATATCAAACGTCACCACGAAGTCCTAGCCCAAATTCACAACTACTAGATTACAAGTTACAAATTCCAGCTTTTACTCTAAAAACACAGGTCTGTTCGGGACCTGTTTAACCCCTTATAAACTGCTAAATCCAGAAATATTATTCCATAATCACAAAGTCCCATGTCTTAGGGTTCCAGGGACATATCACACGCGCTCTAACGATTTTTCTACAATTTACTATGGATTTTACAAAACCGACTTGCAGAACAGCGAAAAACAGGACCTTCCAGTTCAAAACAACAATTTGACACCAGCTATGGTCCGAACTGGTTTTTCCGTAAAACATATAAAACCTACTAGACTCAGAATGGGAGATTTTGGCACTGACTTCACCCCAATACGATGTTCCTAGAAAAGGTTATGGCTTTCACAAAACAGAGGCAGAAACTATGAATTTCACATGAAATGACAAATATTCATTATAAACCCATTAAGTCATAGCTTAATCCAAACAGACCCGAACAGCCTACAAGCTTACTGGAGAAAGGTCATACTAGGCTGGACAACCACCGAGCACCACCCACATCCGCCTCCGGCAGCGGTGGTGGTTGGCAGCGGCGACGATGGTTACAGTAACACCTTCCGGCGGAACCTTCCAACATCGCCCATCCCGACTCACCCGCACACCTTCACACACCTGCACCACCCCTCTGCCGCCACCACGGCGGCGTGCAGCGGCGGCCCCACCGACGGCAGCCGTGGCTGCAGCGGTGGTGGTGGCGGTTTACGGCGTTCCGACAACGAAATCACAACGAAAGAGAACGGAAACACGGGATTACCTCGACGTGACTTCTCCTCCACTCTTTTCCGGCAGAAACGTGACGACTCTCTCTCCTCCTTCCGGCGCCTTTCTCTCTCCGGCGAACTCTCTCTCTCTCTCTCTCTCTCTCTTGCCGGCGATCGCCCCTCTCACTCTCTTTCTCTTTCGGCCGTCGACAACAAGAGGGGTAGGGTTTTGATCGAGAGGTACGTGAGGGAGGAGGGAGCCGTAGGTTTCTTTTCTTCTCTCACTCCCTTCCTTGTTTCCTAAGTCACCAAATAGCACACAAACACCTCAAAAGAAATATGGATTACGGTTTTTGGGTTGCATGGGCCGAACACCACACAAGTTTGGCCCTTTAACAATTTTAGCCCCTCGACTATCTTCTTCTCGCAAACTAACAATGTTTGGCATATTTAACTATAAGGTCCAAATCGTCTAACCCCGTTAATGAAAACCCCGTTAAATCAAACTTAGAAGAAAAGAATTAATAAAAGAAAATACATACCGGGATACGGGCTTTACAAAAGATCTGAGCATCATCAAACGAGATTGTTTCAGGAGTGACCGGCGTCATTGGGGTATCCACAGAATTCCCCTTAGCCATTCTCAGCGTTAAGGCTTCAGATGCCAAAACAGGCAGTTGAGATGTCAACTTGTCAATCTCGGTCCGATAGGACTCTCTTTCAGATTCGGATAGTGAGTCGGGTTTATTCTGTTTGAGCTTGTCAATAGAATCTAAAAGTACAATCCTTTCGGTTTCATAAGTGACCTTATCTCTTATAATTGACTCTTCCAGTTTAAAGATAATGTTTTCCAAAATCAGAGGTGGAACATAACGTTTCAACTCTGTTTGATCATTAGAGTCTTCATCTGCGGTTGCCGAAACAGGAGGCGAAGTCTCAACCGTTTTGGCGAGAGAGTAGATGTCAAAATAGTCATTTGAGAGATAAGGAGTTTTGCTTTTTAAATACGATGCATTAAGCGTTTCGTACACGAAAGGAATTTGTACATTTATGTTCTTCCTAGGCGGCGTATCATCCGATTTTGTGTTATTTTCCGAAGAAGAATTATCCGTTTTAGGTGTTGCCTCTATTGGAGGTAGAGGTATGGCGGTTTTTCTTTTAAAATCCTCAAACTCCTCATCTTCCTTAGATGCCTTAGTCCACTTGATTTTGTACTCTGGATAGGTCTTGTCTAAGCCAATGAAATCAAATTCATAAAGAGTGGGAACCTTTGACAAGACCTTCTTTAGGTAGCACGGATTATCATATCCGAGTCCCCAAAGTGAGTTGTAATATTTGAACTCCTTGGGCTTGTTCAAGTGAATGGTTTGTTCAGATTGACCAAGTTTATAAAGTTTAGATTCAAGATCTTTAAGCTTAGTGGTCAATTTTTCATTCTCTTTCAAGACATTATCTTGAACTAAAATGCTTTTAGAAAATTCCTCTTGAGATTTCTCTAACTTTTGAGTATATTCAGATATTTGGGTCTCGAGAAGTTTAGCTCTTTCTGAATAGGCCGAGCACTCAGTTTAATAATTATCTATCACACATTTGTCCTCAGCCTTTTCAATTGCTAGTCTGCCTATGGTATCATATTTTAACTTAACCTCGGCTTCTAGCTTAGAGATGTGGGCATCTTTGGTCTTAACCTTATGTTTAAACGATTCTAAAGTGCGCACCATTTCATGCATTTGATTTAACAAGTTAGCATTGGAAGAACCACATACCTGGCACTCGTGTTTGTCCTTCTTTTCGTCGGAAGAATCATCTTCGGAATCAGTATCCTCCGGATTCAGACCAGTGTAACACATATGAGCTTCCGCATCTTCATGCTCATCATCAGTCTTGAGCAGCCAGTGATCGTCTTCCGCCATCAATGCTTGACCTGCCTCTTTCTGTCTTGCTAGAAGCATTTTGTTCTTATAGTACTCAGCATTACGTACTACAGGCTTCCGGCAATCTTTGGCAAAATGACCTCGCCTCCCGCAGTTGTAGCATTTCACGGGTTCATCATCATCTCGATCATCAGACTTTCCTTCAGTGCGCTTCCCATCGTCATTTCTATTTCTTCCATCATCATTCTTGCGTTTCCCATCATTTTTGTCCTTGTAATCCTGACGCTTGGAGTTAGTGGAGTATCGTTGGTTGTTATTCGATGGCTTCTTGAAGAACTTTTTTCCGTGCATACCCCTGGGTTAACAAGGCGACAGCCTTCTTGATGCTATCAAGCTCAGGATCAGAATCACTTTCTGGTTCGTCATATTCATGTTCAGATTCACTCGGAGCTTCTTCTCGATGAGAACTGCGAGACGATTGTTTTTCCTTCTTGTGAGATATTAAAGCAAGAGGATCTTCCTTTATCTTCTCTTTAGACTTGTTATCTCCCATCAACTCAGTAACATCATCTTCATCTTGAAGTACACATCTCGTATATCTCGTGCAACGGAACATTCTCTAGCGAACGATTGTGGCGGACGTGTTGAACAAAGCCCTTCCATTCAGGTTGAAGGTTTTTGAGAAACTTGATGTTGCATTCTAGATTGGACTTGAAGATATTGTTCTTGTGCAAATCATTCAGAAGAGTACAGAAGCGTTCATATGTCTCAGTGAGTGATTCGCCTCTTTTTGCCTTGAAGGATTCATACCTAGCGAAACAATTCGAGATCTTCATCTGATTTCCTTCTCGACTGCCTTGCATTATCTTGGCTAGCTGATCCCACATTCCTTTGGCCGTGTCCTTGTAGCTGTCGATGCTACAATAGATGTTGTTGGGAAGACTATATACCAGATAAGTTTTAGCCAATATGTCACCATCGGCTTTACGTTTCTCTTCTACAGTCAGTTTGTCATACGGTTTGGGCACTTTGTGGGCAGGAGGTCCACCTTCAATAGCTGGAACATCCATTAATTGTGGAACAACAGGGCCCTCCTTGAGCGAGCGAAGAATCTCCTCGTAAAGTGGCTTGGTTTGAATGAAGCACAAAAATCTGTCTTTCCATACATTGTATTCCCCGCGATATAGAACAGGAGGCTTGAACTCAGATCCAATAGCGAGTGCGTCTTGTGAAGCCATTGTGATTGCAGTGGTGATCGTAGGACGTGATGTGATTCAAAGAATTTTTGAGAAACCTAACGCAAATTCTAACAGAGTGAAGCCTAAGACAGTTCGACTTGATGACACAGTACCGGGAGTTGAAGTACCGGGAGTTGAAGTACCGGGAATTGAAGTACCGGGAGATGACAATACCGGGAGTTATTACTACCGGGAGTTATTACTACCGGGAGTTATTACTATACCGGGAGTTATCACTACCGGAAGATACCTATACCGGGAGTTATCACTACCGGGAGATATCGGGAATAGTCACTACCGGGAGATATCAGCACCGGGAGTTATTACTACCGGGGGTTATTAATACCGGGACTTCGAAACCAAATCAGAAACAATAAAAACTTACCCGGTTCGATGAATTTCTGCAGAGTTGATGAGATGTAATCTGCAAGAACATAGTACTAACAAAGAAACTAACCCAAAAACTCACAAAAACATTACTAAAACGAATCAACTAGCACTTTTGTCAAGAAAAATTAGTAATTTTCACGAACAGGGAGCAAACACCAAAAAGATCAAGAATTTTAAAAATCAGGAATTTTTACTCAACCAGATGATTTGAAAACACATATATATCTTAGAAAACTTATGAGAAGAATTGATCAAGCCTCAAAGTTAGGTTTTAACACCAAAATCGAAGCAATCAAATCCTTTATATGAACACAGTGCGAGCGATGAATGATCAAGAAAAATACAGAAAAATACCTTTGAATCAACGTCCTTCTGCTCTGATCCCAATTGTGGATCCCAGATACATAAGCAATCAACACAATCAGCAATAATCAGCCATAAATCTCACTTGTATTGATGAATTGAATGAACAAGATTCAGTGGCAGACTGTGTAGCCGTACAAAGGTTTTGCTAACAATAATAATGATCATTAACCTAAAACTAGGTAAAACACAAACTATTTATACCCAAAGGGTATTTACAAGAAATGACAAGACAAGTCCCTGAACTTCTAATTTCACACATATTAAGACCTAACAAGGACCTAGTATGTCTTTTAGTTGAAGCCTTCTTTGTAGCCGTAGTCTTCACCTTACCCTTTTTAACCACATTCTTCTTCCTGACCAGATCCTGGACAGTAGGATCTTCATACTCTTGTTCTACATTCCCCCACCCATAATCTCCTTCCCTAACACCAGTGCCATCAACTACAATCTCTTCTATATTTTTGTCTTCCTCCTCCCTTCTATCTAGTTCTCCCTCTTCCTCTCTTCTGGTCTGTTCTACCCTTCTGGCTTCTTCTTCAATCTCTTGATTGCCAAGGTTTAACAATCTGTCCACATTATCATCATGGAGGAATTGCATTACCAGCGATGGGGGTTGTTGTATCACAGATGTTGTTACAGCATCATGCTGTGACATAGGGATGTTCATGGTTATTGTTTCTGGGATGAGTGTGTCAAACACAGAAGTGTCCAACACAGTGGTAGGTGATTTTGAGAGTGGGTTTAGGGTATTTGGTGTAGGTAGAGGTGGTTGTACAGGTGCCATGTTCATATCGAACTCAGCATGTGTTCTTACCCTCAAGGCTTCGGTTTGGCTCTGAGCATCATGAAAGACATCGGAGTCTTCCTCTTGGGTTAATGGGGTATTTGGGTTCGTTCTGTTTAGGTCCAGGGATTGTAGGGTTCTGTGGGTTTCGACGTTTGTGGGGATGGGTGGGTTTTGAGTTCTGGTACAGTAGCGTCTTCCACAATGGGGTTTTGATTGGTTTCTTCAGAAACAGAGTGAGATTGAGTAGCAGCGAACTTACCCTTTTCTTTACCCTTTTCTGAAGTTTTCTGGCGTTTGCTCGTCACCGGCGAAGTTTTCGGTGATCGGAAAACAACACCCGCAGCTTTCTTCTTCGTCTTCGGTGGCGTTTTCTGAGCAGAGGATCGCGTCTTCCTTCGTTGATAGATGGCAGAGGCGAGCTTCTTTGGGGCTGAACCTTTGTCTTCCTCGTTGGCCATGGAGATCGTCGACGAGAATGGATCACACACACACAGTTAAAATATCTTTGTGAAAAAATGAGAAGAAGCTGAAAGGTTTGCTTTCTTAAAAACCAAACCGCCTAAATTGGTTTCCAGTGTATTTTCAAAAAGAGTTTGGGCTTCTAGTTGAAAAGGAACTAAAAATGAACCAGATTTTAGGGGAATGGTTAGGGTGTTGAGATGAAATAATATTCCTTAAAGATAAAGTCTAGTACTTGGTTTAGTTGCCTTTGAAAAGTCATGATGAAAAAAATCTTGACATGACCAAAACTTTTCCATTATGTACTTATCTTTTTTAAAACCAATTTGATTCTCGCTTTTTACTTAAGGAATACTATTCACACCCTGTCCTTTTATTTGGTTATTATATTTTTTTCTTTTTTTCTTTTTTTTTTCTTTGAAACCGATTTTTTTTTAAATAACCAAAACAATGACCCTCAAATCCGATTTCTTGTAACCAAACAGCCTGTAACATCTTCCCTTTCTCATCAACTTTGATTTCCTGCACATTACCACACACATTATCATACCTGCACTATTAAAAATTAAAAACACTATTTACATATTTACATTGGACTGTTGGGACTTTTTAGACAAAAGGATTACTGGGGTTGGAGTTGCACTACAGAGGTTGACCCTGTAGTTGCTGCAGCATCCAAGTAAGACTAAATCCTTTGCCTATTCACTTTAAAAGATGATCCATTGTTTGGATCAATTAGTTCGACTACTCCATAAGGAAAAACATTTTTTATTTCAAAAGGTCGAGTCCACTTGGACCTTAGTTTTCCCGGAAAGAGTTTCAATCTAGAGTTAAACAAGAGAACTTTTTGACCAACTTGAAAATTCTTTTGCATAATCCTTTTGTCATGCCATTTTTTGGTTTTTTCTTTGTAGATCTTGGCATTCTCATAGGATTGGTCCCTTAGTTCTTCCAACTCATTGATTTGCAATTTTCTCCTTTCACCTGCATCATTAACATTCATGTTAAGCTCTTTTAAAGCCCAAAAGGCTTTGTGCTCAAGTTCTAATGGCAAGTGGCAAGCTTTTCCAAAGACAAGCTTATAGGGAGACATTCCAATTGGAGACTTATAGGCAGTTCTATAAGCCCAAAGAGCATCATCTAGCTTAAATGACCAATCCTTTCTCGTAGGTTTGACCACCTTTTCTAGAATACTCTTGATTTCCCTATTTGAGAGTTCAGCTAAGCCATTTGTTTGAGGATGGTAGGCTGTAGCAACTCTATGACTGATGTTATACTTCTCTAAAACATCTTTCATCATCTTATTCACAAAATGTGTTCCTTCATCACTAATTATGGCCCTAGGAGTGCCAAATCTAGTGAAAATGTTTTTGTGATGAAATTTGACCACTGCCTTTGCATCATTGCTATGACAAGCTGCAGCCTCTACCCACTTGGAGACATAGTCTACAGCTACCAAGATGTATTGACAGTTTCCAGAAATAGGAAATGGTCCCATGAAATCTATTCCCCAGACATCAAATAGTTCAACTTCTAAAATGCCATTTAAGGGCATCTCATGTCTTTGGGAAATAGATCCAGTTCTTTGACATTCATTACATCTTTTAACAAAACTATCTGCATCAAGGAAGAGTGTAGGCCAAAAGAATCCAGATTGGAGTACTTTTGCTGCAGTTCTTTGGCCACCAAAGTGACCACCATATGCAGAAGCATGACAATGCTTGAGCACTGCAGGTACATCTTCTTGAGGTATACACCTTCTCAAAATTTGATCAACCCCTAATTTAAATAATAAGGGGTCATCCCAAAGATAATGCTTAGCATCAGAAAGCAACTTTTTCCTTTGGTTCTTGGTGAGTTCAGGTGCAATAATTCCAGCAGCCAAATAGTTTGCAATATCAGCAAACCATGGTGCTGCAACATGATGCTGTAGCCTTAAAAGCTGTTCATCAGGAAATTTTTCATTAATTTCAACAAGAGGGTCCTTTCCTTTTTCCAATCTGGACAAGTGATCTGCAACTTGGTTTTCAGTACCTTTCCTATCTATTATTTCTACATCAAACTCTTGTAGTAACAACACCCACCTAATCAGTCCTGGCTTTGCATCTTGTTTAGAAATCAAATATTTAATGGCAGCATGGTCAGTGTGAACTGTAACCTTGGTCCCCATTAAATAAGGTCTAAATTTTTCAAAAGCAAAAACAACAGCCAAGAACTCCTTTTCAGTCGTGGTGTAGTTAACTTGTGCTTCATTTAGAGTTTTGCTAGAATAATAGATAGGATGAAAAACTTTTTCTCTTTTCTGTCCCAAGACTGCACCAACTGCCCAATCACTTGCATCACACATAAGTTCAAAAGGTTTTGTCCAATCAGGTGTGATTACAATTGGTGCTGATATTAAAGCTTCTTTTAAAGTTTTAAAAGCCTTCCTACAATCATTATTGAAATCAAAAGGTTGGTCAGGCTGGAGTAACAGACAAAGTGGTTTTGAAACCTTTGAAAAGTCCTTTATAAATCTTCTGTAAAAACCAGCATGGCCAAGAAAACTTCTAATTCCCTTAACATTTGTAGGTTCTGGAAGTTTTTCAATGACTTCCAGTTTTGCTTTATCAACTTCTATTCCTTTGTTTGAAATTAAGTGCCCCAAAACAATGCCTTCTTTGACCATGAAGTGACATTTTTCCCAATTTAAAACTAAATCAGTCTCTTCACATCTTTTAAGACTTTGTTCAAGATTTTTCAAACATACTTCAAATGAAGATCCAAAGACAGAAAAGTCATCCATGAATATTTCCATAGAAGTTTCCAACATATCAGAAAATATGGACATCATGCACCCTTGAAATGTGGCAGGAGCATTGCATAGTCCAAAAGGCATTCTCCTAAAAGCAAAAGTACCAAAAGGACAAGTGAAAGTTGTTTTTTCTTGGTCCTCAGGTGCTATAGCAATTTGGTTGTAGCCAGAATATCCATCCAGAAAACAGTAATATTCTTTACCTGCAAGTCTATCCAACATTTGATCAATGAAAGGTAATGGAAAATGGTCTTTGTGAGTGGCTTTGTTAAGCTTCCTATAGTCCATACAGATTCTCCATCCTGACACTACCCTAGTTGGGATCAACTCATTCTTTTCATTCTCAAAAACTGTCACACCTCCCTTCTTAGGAACACATTGAACAGGACTTACCCAAGAACTACTAGCTATGGGGTAAATAATTCCAGCATCTAACCACTTAAGGATTTCTTTCTTGACTACTTCTTTCATCACAGGGTTTAGTCTTCTTTGTGGTTCTACAGATCTGAAATCTTTGTCCTCTAAAATGATTTTGTGTTGACAGATTGATGGACTAATGCCTCTTAAGTCAGAAATCGTCCAACCTATGGCCTTGGTATGGGCTTGAAGTACTTTGACCAACTCTTCTTCCTGATTTTGGTTTAAAGAGTTAGAGATAATTACAGGTAATTTGTCTCCATCTTTTAGAAAAACATATTTAAGATGAGCAGGAAGTGGTTTTAATTCAAGAGTTGGTGGTGCTTCAACATATGGTAGGGGATTTTCTTTAGTGGTCTGCTCCAATGCTTCATATGCTGCGACAACAGGCTGCAGCATACTGGAAGATTGAAGGTCATCACTATCCTCTAAATCCTCATCATCATCATATTCCTCATCTTCTAGGTCATCTACAGTCAGGTCATCCTCATCAAACTCATCATCTTTTGCCTCATCCTCTAGGGTTCCTCCAAGACACAAGGACTCTATAGTACTCAGGCCATAACACTCTTCTTTCTCATCGGGGTATTTCATGGAGTTAAAGACATTGAAGGTGACCTGTTGGTCGTGAACTCTCATGGTCAACTCACCTTTTTGGACATCTATGAGGGTTCTACCAGTAGCTAAGAAGGGTCTTCCTAGCAAAAGAGGTGTGTCCTTATCGTCTTCAAAGTCCAAAATGATGAAATCAGCGGGAAATATGAATTTGTCTACTTGGACCAATACATCTTCTATCTTTCCCTTAGGATATGCTATGGACCGGTCAGCTAGTTGTAAGGTAACTGTGGTAGGTCTAGCTTCTCCTATTCCGAGAGTGTTAAAAAAAGACAAGGGCATAAGATTGATGCTAGCACCCAAATCACATAAGGCTAGTCCAACCGCTTTACCTCCTATAGAACAAGGTATTGTGAAACTACCTGGTTCCTTTTGCTTAGGAGGGAGTTTGTTGATTACAAGGGCACTACAACCTTCAGTTAAGGCTACAGTTTCATACTCAACCAGTTTCTTTTTTCTGCTTAAAATATCCTTAAGGAATTTAGCATAGGTAGGCATGCTTTCAATTGGTTCAACCAAGGGAATGTTTATATTCAATTGTTTGAACACATCTAGAAACTTTTTGAATTGTTCCTTCTCCTTTGAGGATAAGGAACATAAGGTGGAACAGGGGTGACAACAGCCTTCTTGGGATCAGAAGTGGATGAAACAGTAGGTGTAACCTGTTCAGTTGCTGTTTGAGGTTTTTCAGTTCTATCAGTCGGTGCTGCAGCATGTGCTGTAGCATCAACTGCAGTGATCTTGACTTTGTTATTATCAACAGGGGATAACACAGATAAGTCAGGCTTGGTACTCACTGTTTCAGGAGTTGGTTTAGGTCCAAGGACTGAATCAGAAGATGAGACAATGATAGGGGGTACCTTTGTAACATCTTGTCCTTTGTTTGTGGCACTGAAAGTCTGTGGTTCCTTCGGTATGGGGTTCACTAAATCTCTTCCACTCCTAAGGGACACGGCCTTCACTTGCTCCTTGACTATGTTCTTGGGAGTTTCTGTATCACTAGGTAGAGTTCCAGCAGGTCTATTTCTCAACTCATTAGCAATTTGGCCAATCTGAGTCTCCATAGCCCTTAAGGCTATGTTCTGATTGTTGATAGCTGCGTTGGTATGATTTATGAATCCTTTCAACACTGATTCCAAAGAAGCAGGTGATTCATTTTGTTGGTTTTGTCTTCCTTGGTTGGACTGTTGACCTTGTTGGAACATGTGCTGTTTTTGAAAGTTAGAACTTTTCTGTTCTTGTGCGTCGGATGGTTGCAAAATGGACTTTTCCAAGAAAAATTGAGATGGTTCTTCCAATTTGAATTATAATTGTTAGAAAACTGTCCATTTCTGTTTTGCAAATAGTTCACAGATTCGGTGTTTTGATTGCATTGGTCATAGGTATGAGGCCCACTACATAGTACACATTGATCCGGCAAATTTTCAGAAGTACATGCTGCAGCAACAGTGCTGGACTGACCAAACATGTTTTTAACCATGTTGGTAAGTGCAGCAAGCTGTGCAGTAAGAGCAGTATAAGTATCTACTTCATGAACACCTGCAGGTTTTCTAGGTACTAATGCACGAGAATCAGACCATTGACCGTTGTTACTTGCAATCTTTTCCAAAATAGCTAAACCATCATTATAGGTACTAAGGGTGAAGGCACCTCCTGCTGTAGCATCGAGCATTCCTTTAGAAGTGGTACTTAAACCATTGTAGAATGTCTCTAGCTGTATGCAAAAGGGTATGCCATGGTGAGGGCATTTCCTTAACAGATCCTTAAACCTTTCCCACGCATCCAGAATAGCTTCATCGTCCATTTGTCTAAACATGCTTATTTCATTTCTAGACTTGGCATTCCGTGTTGGTGGAAAATACTTTTTCAAAAACTTTTCAGCCATTTGATTCCAAGTTTCAATAGAGTTTGGTTCCAAAGAATTAAACCATGCTCTTGCTCTATCTCTAAGTGAAAAAGGAAATAACTTTAGCCGTAAGGCTTCATCAGTTACTCCACTAAAATCGAAACAATCAGTGATTTCCATAAAAGTTTTTAGATGCAAATGAGGGTCCTCAGTTGGTAGGGCTGCGAACTGTCCACTAGATTGTATCATATTAAACATTACGGGTTTTAGTTCAAAGTGGGCACATTCCAACTGTGGCCTAACTATGCCACCATGCAACTGATCAAGCATGGGCATAGCATAGTCCATAACCCTCCCCTCCCTAGAGTTTGCAATACTAATGATGCTTTGGGGTTCAGGCCTTTCATTCGGTCCAAATACAGGGACTTCCATTTCAACAGTTTCAAAAATTGGTGATAAAGTTCTTTGTATCCTTCTCCTTCTATGAAATGTTCTTTCAATATCCGGATCTAGTTCAAATATATCACCGTGAAACAAACTTGGCATGCAACCCAAAATTCTTTTGACTAGAAAAATCAAATTAAAAGTGACTTAAGAAAATTCTTACTTTGGCTTTGTCCCAGGCAACGGCGCCAAAAACTTGGTTCGTGGAAAATATATCCCTAAAATCAACAATGGAATAGCACACAAGTATACATGCCAAGACAATATCGTTTTGAAAAACAAGTAATAAAGTGGTACTAAGTACCAAGTATCGATCCCACAGAGATAAACAAAGCAAGCGGTTAGTCTTAAGCCAAACATAAAATAAGATCTCGAAAACAGAATTCGAAGGAATAATCTTTGAGTGAAGTAACAGCTTTGTAAACGGTTGTAAAACAGTAAAAGAAATGCAAGGGTGTAAGTTCTGGCTGGATTACAGCAACATTATGCTTAGGAAGAATGCTACAGCATGATGCTGCAGCATTGGTTCTCAACTTTGCTACTGAATAGATTAGCCTCTTTGCAGAGTTTAGATCGGACTATCTACTGGCAGCTCCACAAAAGAGGGAGACCCAACCAGTAAGGGCAGCTCACGCAAATGGGAGACCCAACCCATGTAGTAAAATCCACTAATCGATTCATATAAGTCACAATAATAAATTGATATTACAACATCTCAGAGCTCTAAAATCTTACATTGGCTTGCATTCAAGACCAACTCATTTAAGTAGAACAACATGCGTCACTTTGTCAAGAAAACTACTTAAATGAAGGTTAAAAAACAAGGGATGAATAGCAAAGTCGATAGCCAATAGCGAAAGCATTCTCCCACTACATAAAGGCTCTTATCTCCCAACCATTACTTACACCCAAGCTCAGGAATTAGCCCATCATCGCTTTTAAACACCTATAAATCATGATGATCAAACAGAAATATAAATATTAAGAACAACAAATGTGCCAACGGTTTTAGATTAAAACTTGAAAGGAAATAACAATTGCTTCTAAGTAGCTATATGAACTACCTAGCTAATTTCCTTGTTAGGAGAAATTAGATTTAAAGTAAAGTAAAGTACAAACTAGAAATTAGAACTAGAACTAAAGAACTACTTGCTTAAGGCAAGAAGTGGTGTCCAAAACAACCAGGGCTCAGCCCCTATTTATACAAAAGAAAAGCATCTAAAGTCAACTTTAGCTAGTACAAGATTCTTTAACCAAAGGTTTTTATCCAAAAGCTAAAGAGATTATATGATGCTCTTGTTGAGGTGATCTCTATCAAGCATATATTCTTCTGCAGATGCCCCTGCTTTCCAACTTGCAAAAAGGGCTGAAGAGTTTGCTTAGAGATTCCCAAACCAAAAAGTTTATGAAGTGACGTCTTTGACTTTCCTGGATCTGCGACTCATGCTGTAGCATCCTGCTGCAGCATACCGAACTGTTAGATTTTTCCACAAAACAAGCACAAACAGACCCATTTCTCCTACTTAGCTCCAAACTATAATAAAAGATAAAATCAAACTAAAAGACTCAATTATGCTAATTGGGAGACTAAAATAAGACTAAAAACCTATAAAATAAGTGCTTAGAATGTGATAAATTATGCACTTATCATCAAGCTAAAGCCTCATTTCACGGGACATCAAGCTAACATCTGATATACATTAGCGAACATCACCAAACAGCAGAGAAAATCATCCAAACTCATAGCAAAGAACATTCAAACTTTGGAGATCAAGTACTGAAAGCCAGAACCTTACAGCGAACTCAAGAACACTCAAAGGAAAGCTCAAGTATCGCTCTCGACGCAGGACAACAGCCCTCGACCAACAGTTGATTACACTTTGCACTCACACACGACAAACACCTGTTTTTACATTTAAACACTTGTACTTTACATTTCGAAGCTCTTCCTTCATTTGTATTGTAATCATCGTACGACCGACGCCGGTACCAAGGACATCGCCCCTGATTGGCGACCATAGTGCAGCGACGACATCCCCTGTCGTCCGCAGGTTTTTTCCTCGTTTGAGGTTTTTATTGCGTCATCAAATCCCTTGTCTCGTTTATTTTTTCTCTCGTCGCACGTCTCGTCGAAAGATGCTTTCTTTAGCTGATTAAGTCCACGTCGACCTTAAGTTGTTCCTTTGGTGCGATTTTTGGCATTAACAGTTTGGCGCCATCCATGGGAGCTCATCTAGAAAAAATCCTCGACGAACGTGCACCCTACTAACAGTTTGTTGGAATTTTTTCTACTCTCTGTTACAGGAACAATGGCACCCCTTGGAAATCCGCAGCAAGCTGTTGCTCAGATGTATCAGGAGCTCGAAGTCGCCAGGAATCAGCTCAATGCAATGACAGAGCAGAATCGCAGAGCAGCTGAGGAGATCGCGAGGTTAAGAAATCCTCTTGGGCCTCAAAATGGTCCTAGGCCGTTCGTGCAGAACCCAATTCCAAGATCGTTCGACCAGAATGGCCCTAGACCCTTTGTCCCGAATCCAGGTTCATCCACGCAGAATCAACATCCAGGCCCGTTCATGCAGAATCAACAGCCAGGGCCGTTCAACCCAAATCCTCAGTTTGGGACAGTTCCTCCTCAGCAAATCCGACCACCACCCTTGAACAATGGATCCCAACCATTGCAAGGTGGCGCCCAGCCGTTTCAGAATGGATCCCAGCCGTTCCAAGGTGGTCCGCAACCTTTCCAGCAAGGATCACAATCTTTCCAGCAGAGATCGCAGCCATTTCAGCATGAACCACAATCGTATCAGAATGGACCGCAGCAATTCCACTATGGGTCACAGCCATATTTTGTTCCATTCAACGGGGACACCAATGGTTCATCACATGGTAATGGAACTAGTCCAGGGACCAATCCCTCGACAGGGGCAAATCCTGGTCTTAACGATCCCGTCGCCCAGCGTTTAAAGATGTTAGAAGACCAAAATGAGCGCGTCCTGTCCTTGCTCGCCAAGTTTCCTGGGGCAGCCGTGCCTGTCGACGTCGAGCCTCGCTCGGGGTATCAGGCGTCGCCCTTCATCGACGAGATCGCCACCGTCGAGGTCCCAAAGAAGTACAACATTCTTGCCTTCACTCCCAAGTATTCGGGTGTGACCGATCCAACCGAACATGTCGCACAGTATAAGCAGCTCATGTGGACGATCTCAATTCCACATATGTACCAGGAAGTATGCATGTGCAAGAGTTTCGGGGCAACTCTCACCGGTCCAGCTCTCCAGTGGTTGATCAATCTCAAACCCAAATCTATCGGGTCGTTCACCGAATTGGTCAACCAATTCTCCCGGCAATTCGCCAGCAGTCGCAAGATGGAAAAGCAGACTAGTGATCTGTATTATGTCGTGCAGAAGACCAATGAGTCTATTCGAAGTTATTTCAATAGATTCAATGCCGAAATGATCAGTATCCGCAATTGTGACATGAAAATGGCGATCGAATGCTATAAGTGTGGTCTAGACGATAGTTCAGGTCTATATATCGATCTGACCAAGTATCCCCCAGAGACTTTCGAAGACGTCCGAGCTCGAACCTTAGCATATATGACGGTCGAAGACGATGCAGCCTTTCATCGCAAACACACTAACGACAAGAAGTCGTTAGGCGTCAGAAAGCCAGAGTTCAAGCCAAAGGTTGTTTCCAGAATAGAGCCAGCGCGCCAAATTTCAAATGTTCCTTTCAAGACGAAAGCAGAGGCCAAGACCGCGACTAAGTTCACTCAGTACCCCAAGATATCATCTTACGGATTCAAAGGATCTGCTAAGGAATTAGTCGAAGCTCTGAAAGGTACCCAAGCTACCATTTGATGGCCAAAGAAGTCCGACCTGGACGATGTTAAGAAAGACAAATCAAAGTGGTGCGACTTCCATGCCGATCATGGTCATGCGACAGACGATTGTATCGCATTGAAGAAGGAAATAGCATATCATTTACGAAAGGAAATCTCAAAGATGTCATCGATAATGTCGCTATTCCAGCTAAAAGCCATCGATCGTCGACCCCCGAGCACGCGAATGTCGTCAATTGCATCACCGGTGGTTCAGACGTATGTGGTCTGACGTATTCCGCGGCCAATCATCATGCCAGTCAGGCACCCGACGATCGGCCTATTACTCGCTCGTCCAGACCCAAAGGAGATTTGGAGCTAGAAGCCATAAAGATTGTGTTCGACCACGTCGATCTGGGCGACTCGTATCAGAAACATCACGACGGGTTGATCATTAAGCTCACAGTCGGTAACGGCCTAATGCGTCGGGTCTTAATCGACGGGGGCAGCTCAGCAAATGTCATTTTTCTCAACACCATTAAAGCCATGGGAATCGATCGCTCGGAAATCACCCGACGTTCGATGACTTTGGTCAGTTTCAACGGAGAAGCGACGAGCACCTTCGGAGAGATAATCTTGTCCGTTTACACCGGAGGAGTCAACAAGCAGACCAAGTTCAGTGTCATCGATTGTGCATCAGCCTATAACATCATCTTAGGACGACCATGGATCCATGATATGAAAGCCGTTCTCTCGACGTATCATCAAATGTTGAAATTCCCTACGCCATGGGGAATCTAAGAGATTAATAGTGAGCCAAAAGTCGCTCGTGAGTGCTACAAGTCTACCTTAAAGCCGCGAAAATAAACTAAAATCACAAGATCAGGCTCTCGACAGGTTCGTTTCCTCTATCCCTAAATCAATATCTTTTTCACAGAGATAAGTCTACTATGGTGCCCGGTCGCACGCCAACATAGTCAACGCAGGACAATATTCCTCTGTGTCATTCCGTCATTTAAAACCTATCTTTTCCCCCCAAAAAGAATTAGGTAATAAATGACAGGGGGCAAATAGAGAGAATAGTCGAAATGGTACGTTCTCTAACTCTTTTTCGTACGATTTTTTCTCACAAAACAGCTACTGACTTAAGTATCGGAGGGTCGTTGGTGAGCCAACGACCAACCCTCGACATCATTTTATCGCAGGATCGCACGACAATAATCACAAAGTCTACTATATGACTTTAAATTCGCCGGGACACACGACATACATGATCAGGTCTGTGACTTGATCATCCCTCCATAGGGGCATACGATACAAACTCATTATACGATCGCAGAGTCTGTACGATTGCAGAGTCTAAACGATTTTACCCGTAAGTCTCTTAACTTAGAAAATGCTTTAATCGCGTGTTCACATATTTGTTTTACTCATCGTATTACAATGTATGCCTCAGTCGCATGATTTCCCGTGTGTCCTATGTTCAAATTCATAATTAAACATGGTTTGGATAAAGCATAAAGTTCAAACAAAAGTTGCGTTCATTATATAAGCCATCGAGTACATAATCGACCACTAACGGTCGAGCAGCACGAACAAACAAATACATTTTTTCTAAGGTTGTGGAGGAGCATCGATCACAACCTTGTCCGATACCTCATCCCGAAAACCCTCGTTAGCCACCTCCTCCTCAACCTCCTTCTCGTCATCCAAGTCGAGATCTCTCTCGGTCCCGACTCTCTCATAAAATAGACGCAGCTCATCTGATGCTGAAGCCAAAGGATCCTTGCCCTGCAGGTGACGTCGCATAACTGCCGCACGCGCAGTAAGTCGAGCATAAGAAAAGAAAGACTTATTTTCGTCCTTCAACCCATCAGACTCCTTCTTCAAATTCATCACCTTAGCCTTGATTCCCTCGACTTCCTTCCTCTTCGCGGTTACGGATTCCTTCATCCCCTCCAGCTCCTCTCTATGGTCACGCATCAAAGTCAAGGACTCCTTCAAACGCGAGTTTATCTCATCTCTTGTATGACTGAGGGCATCTAATTCGTCCAGAGCATGGTCAAGGCGCACCGACATCGCTTCTTCATGCTCCAAAGCAGCTTTCTCTTTAGCTAACGCTGCATCTTCATCTTTGGTAACAGAAGCCGTTGAAACCTCTATATTCGTCGTTTCGGCCTGCAATGCCAGGGAAGCTTGGAACGCCTGAAGAATCATAATATGAGCGGCATTAGTAAACAACGACAACGACAACGACAAACGACAAGTCTTGAAAGAAAGACTTACCAATAATAAGAGTCCAGCTGTATGGAACTCTTTCTTCTCGAAAGAAAACCCGTCAAAACGCTCCCTGAAAGACGAAAGCAAATATTTATCCAAATGGGGAAACAACTTCTTCTCGTCCAAGACATTGTCGTCCAGAAAACCCGACGGCAACGTAAAGTTGACCGTCGTTTCCCCCACAGGTCCCTTCTGCGCGCCTTTGCCCCTGTCGGCCGATGAAGGGCCGGATAGGACGATGGGAGACATCGTCGCCAGTTGCGCAGTATCCACAGATTTTGCGCCGGTCGTGTCAAATGCAACCGACGCCTTCGACTTCCTGGACAAGGCAACTCTCGATGGGTTACGCGTCTTCAAAGACGGTTCCCTCAGAACGGACACCTTTGTCCTCTTTAAGAGGCTCGACCCGGCTATCGGGACCTCTTTTCTCTTCAGGACTTCCGACCCAGTTGTCGAAACGTCCTTCTCCCTCGCCTCGCGAGCTACTTCGACTTGGGCCATCTTCATAGCAACAGAAGACGTCGCCTGTGCTTGAGATTCACCTGTACGGTAAAAGAAAGAAATTAGACGAATCAGAACAGAGAAAGACCAGGTCAAGCGAAAAGAAGACAAAAGGATACTTACCAATTATCTCTACCTCTGGTTCTTCGTTCTTCTCTTCCTCCTCAGTCTTCTCAGAGTCCTCCTCTTCTTCTTTCTCCTCTCGACCCATCCTCAGTCTGTCGCTCAAGAAAACGGTGTCATCATCCTCGTCTATCAAATGATGCGTGACGTACGACCGGTCTTCAGTACTAAACTCCAAGAACTTTTTGATCTTAGCCCGAGAAGCATCATCCGACTCTACCTTATCGAAATCAATATCTACGCATAAAAAAGAAGACCAGTCGAAGAAACAATCGAGCAATAGAATAACATGAAAACGTACAATCAAATGCTCACCCGTCATATTCCAACCCTCCCTAATCCAGTCACTATCAGTGTCCAGCGTCGACGTCCGTACGAATACATACCTTTTCTTCCATCCACGGTCATCGACCGCAGTATTTAAAACCAGGGTACGATCACCATTGAACCTTGAAAACAAACTATAGTGACGGTACCGGTCATTCTTGACCTTATACGCCGTCAGAAGGTCCCTCACATTCATCGGTGGATTCCAGTTGGAGGTAAGTCGTTCGATGATCAAGATAACTCGCCAGAACTGGGGCATTGTTAATGCCAAAAATCGCACCAAAGGGACAACTTAAGGTCGATGTGGACTTAATCAAATAAAGAAAGGATGTTTCGACGAGACGTGCGACGAGGGAAAAAATAAACGAGACAAGGGATTTGATGACGCAGGAAAAACCTCAATCGAGGAAAAAACCTGCGGACGACAAGGGATGTCGTCGCTGCACTATGATCGCCAATAAGGGGCGACGTCCTTGGTACTGGCGTCGGTCGTACGATGATTACAATACAAATGAAGGAAATACTTCGAAATGTAAAGTACAAGTGTTTAAATGTGAAAACAGGTGTTTGTCGTGTGTGAATACAAAGTGTGAACTTCTGGTCGAGGACTGTTGTCGTGCGTCGAGAGCGATACTTGAGCTTTCCTTCGAGTGTTCTTGAGTTCGCTGTAAGATTCTGGCTTTCAGTACTCAATCTCCAGAGTTTGAATGTTCTTTGCTATGAGTTTGGATGATTTTCTCTGCTGTTTGATGATGTTCGCTGGAGTGTATTGGATGTTAACCGATGTGTCCTGAAATGATGCTTTAGCTTGTCTTTTATAGTCTTCGCGTCATTAATTAGTTCCATTAATGATTTGATCAACGACTACAACGGCTGGAAACGGTCGCCGAGATGAATGTTCATAATACTCTTCGTCTGTTACGGCCATCGATCGTTAATGGTTGTGTCAGTTATGTCCATTGCTCTTTAATGACTTTGACCCCTGCATTAAACACTTAACAAACGTAACAGTCAAGGTTAACGTTAGCTTTAGTCGAAGGTACAATGATCTTACGCGATGGTCGTACGGGACGGGCGATGCTATGGTCGAGCGTCATGGGAGACGTACGACTTACCTTTTACGGGTGACGACGGATGTTTTATGGGTTCTTGTCGAGACCTTATCTTAACACAAGATCTGGATTATGACGTGCGTCTTACCTATTCTGGTCGTAGTCGTACGACGTGATTTTTTTCCCCAAACAGTTTGCCCCCAAAATTTGAAAATTGAATGTCAAATATAAGTTTTAAAATTTGTCCATCAGACGCATAGGAAATAAGACAAGAGTTAGAAATTACCTCAATCGCCTTGGAGCTAGACTGGTTCGTTTCTAACTTAACGAGAAGTTGAAAAGGGAACGAGGTCGTGACGTCATACTGACACACGATGATGCTTACCAGCTGTCGAGGACAGGTTTCGACGATCCCTGCGGTCACACGGAAGGACGGGGGCGCGCAATGGTTATCCAAGGAGTCGACCTGACATGATCGACTACATAAATACAGATTACGACGAATCCTTTCTTTTCTTACGCTGAGTTTATTTTGGAAAGAAATTCCGCCTTGCTCTTCTTGCCATTCTTCTTCCGAATCCCTTTGATTTAGCGGAGATTGTTTGGGATTTAGGGCGTTTATATAACGCACTGCTTCTTCCTTTCAGCTTTCACTACCTTCTTTTCCCTGGTAAGAAATGCCGTCTGACCCAGAGAGTTCCATCGTTAGCCAGGAAGATTTAGACGACTTTAGGCGTCTAGCGAAGATTCTTTTAGAAGTATAGCTAACAAGTCCGGGGACTGTTCGCCCTAAGGATTGCCCCGAGGGTTATTTCGTGATATACGAATATCCTTTCGAGATTGGCTTCGAATGTCCGTTTTCGACTTTGACTAAGAATTTGATGCGATGCTTTGGTTTGTCGTCGGGGCAGTTGATGCCTCAACTCTGGCGGGTTCTTTTGGTTATTGAGCGTTTGTCTGCGGATTGGGACCCCCTATGTCTTTGAAGGATTTCTTGGCAGCGTACCAAGTTAAGGGAGATAAGTGTGGGCGTTATAGCCCGTATTCCAGATATAAAGGCGATCGTGCCTTAGTTTTGAATACTGGAGTGAACGATCGGGGGTGGGGATCCAGGTATGTGTTCGTACGTGTTGATTCGCTGGATGCCGCCAGCAAGTGGATCCGTCCCGACTGGAATATGGGAGGTATGCTCTTTTTCGATCAGAGTATGGTTTTTCTAACCTTTAATTTACTCTTCTCCTTTTGTTGTCTTCAGATATAAAGTTTGGCGTTCCGCACCCGAATGAAGGTTCTCATGCCAAGATTGACAGATTCCTTAGTTACAGCGTCGAGGATCGATCTTTCGCCACGTGGCAACTGGCGACCGACGACGAGGACGTGATGGTGGACGTTGTGGAGGCGGAAGAAGGAGAAGGAGAAGAGGAAAGTGGACGACAGGAACTGACAGGTGGTGTATTATGGTTTCCTGTCTTTTACCATTTATTTCTTATTCATGTCTGACGCTTTGTATTTTTCCTGATCAGTGCCAACTGAAAGGAAATCCGTTTCTAGGTCGAGAGGGAAGCAAATCATGCATGCCCTTCGAGGAGGAGATGTCTCGACAGCTGGATCGAGCCAGAAGAGAACCAAGAGCACGGTCCTGAGGGAACCGTCGTCGAGGGTTGATGACTCGTCGAGAGTTGTTCTTCCTAAGAAGGCGAAAGCGTCATCTAGCCGTCCTGGTGTGATGGACGCGACACCAGCAAGTTCTGCGCCTCCGGCGACGGTGACGAAACCGGTGTCTCAAGTGTCGATCCCAATACCTGCCGACAGGGGCGAGGGATCATCGGCCAAAGTTATGACGGTCAATTTTACATTGCCGTCTGACTTTATGGCGGATGGTGTCCTAGACGGGACGGCGTCGTTCCCTCATCTAGGGAAGTATTTGCTCCCGTCTTTCGGGGAGCGTTTTCACGGAGTTCCGGCCGGAGAGATGAGATCTCGAGTTGCCAGTCTGGCGTTCACGGTGAGTGTCAACCTTTCATGACTTGTGTAATTTGTAATCTTTGTTGAATGTTCTTGAATGCACCTTTTATTTTTCACAGACATTCCAGTCTTCCTTGGCGTTACATGCTGAGACGTCAAGAGTTGAAGATCTGGTGGCATCTGCTCTTGAGAGGGAAGTTGCAGCGTTGGAGAAGGAGAGACCGGCTTTAGATAGGGAGAAGTTGGCCATGGCGCGTATCGATGAGCTGGTTGTCCAACTTTTCGATGCTCAATATGAATTGCAGGAGATTCGTGCGGTAGGAGTGGCAGGTGGAGGCCCTCAGGTCGGGACTTCGAGCGGGGATACGACCAATGTTCCTCCTTTCGTCTAGAAATTTGTTTTCTTTCCTTGTTTGTTTTTGCCACTTGACCTATCGGGGGTTGAGTATGTATACAGTGGTTTATGAATATATATCTTTTGCTTATGCTTTATTCGAATCACGTTTGATTATAAAGTCGAACATAAGATACATATGAAATCATGCGACTAAGGCATTCATTGTTATACGATGACAAGAACGTAAAACAAATATAAAAACACGCGATTTAAAGCATCCATTCAGGGTATGAAAGTTAAAAAACTTAGGGGTAAAGTCGTTTTGACTCTGCGATCGTACAGTGAGTTTGTATCGTATACCCCTGTGGAGAAATGATCAAGTTAGAGACCTGATCGTTTATGTCGTTCGACCTTGCGATATTAAAGTCATATAGTAGACTTAATGATTACTGTCGAGTGACTCTGCGATAATCTGTCGTGCGATTCTGCGATAAAATGATGTCGGGGGTTGGTCGTTGGCTCACCAACGACCCTCCGATGCTTAAGTCAGTAAACGTTTTGCGAGAAAAAATCGTATGAGAAAGAGTTAGAGAACGTACCATTTCAGACTGTCTCTATTTGCCCCCTGTCATTTATTACCGTACTCTTTTTGGGAGGAAAAGATAGGTTTTAAATGACAGAATGACACGGAGAAATATTGTCTTGCGGTCGACTATGTTGTCGTGCGATGGGGCACCATAGTAGATTTATCCCTGTGGAAAAGATCTTAGTTTAGGGATAGAAGAACGGACATGTCGAGAGCTTGATCTTTCGACTTCAGTTTATTTTCTCGGCTTCAAGGTAGACTTGTAGCATTCACGAGCGACTTTTGGCTCACTCTTGATCTCCTGGATTCTCCATGGCGTCGGGAATTTCAACATTTGATGATACGTCGAAGGAACAGATTTCATATCATGGATCCATGGTCGACCTAAGATGATGTTATAGGCCGACGCACAATCGATGACGCTGAACTTGGTCTGCTTGTTGACTCTTCCAGCGTAGACGGGTAAAATTATCTCTCCAAAGGTGCTCGTCGCTTCTCCATTGAAACCGACCAAAGTCGTCGAACGTCGGGTGATTTCTGAGCAATCGATTCCCATGGCTTTGATAGTGTTGAGAAAAATGACATTTGTTGAGCTGCCCCCGACGATCAAGACTTGACGCGTTAGACAGTTACCAACTGTAAGCTGAATGATCAACCCGTCATGATGCTTCTGATACGAGTCGCCAAGGTCAACGTGGTCGAACACAATCTTCATAGCTTCTAGCTCCAAATCTCCTTTGGGTCTACAGGAGCGAGGAAGAGGCCGATCATCGGGCGCCTGGCTGGCATGACGCTTGGTCGCTGAATACGTCAGACCACACACATCTGAACCACCGGTGATGCAATTGACGATTTTCACGTGCTCGGGGGTCGACGATCGATGGCTAATAGCTGGGACAGCGACATTGTCGATGATATCTTTGAGATTTCCTTTCGGAAAATGATATGCTAGTTCCTTCTTCAATGCGATACAGTCGTCTGTCGCATGACCATGATCGGCATGGAAGTCGCACCACTTTGATTTGCCTTTCTTAGCATCGTCCAGGTCGAACTTCTTTGGCCATCGAATGGTAGCTTGGGAACTTTTCAGAGCTTCGACTAGGTCCTTGGCAGATCCTTTGAATCCGTAAGAAGATATCTTGGGGTACTGAGTGAACTTAGCCGCGGTCTTGGCCTCTGCTTTCGTCTTGAAACGAACATTTGAAATTTGGCGCGTTGGCTCTACTCTAGAAACAGCCTTTGTCTTGAACTCTGGCTTTCTGACGCCTAACGACTTCTTGTCGTCAGTATGCTTGCGACGAAAGGCTGCATCGTCTTCGACCCTCATATATGCTAAGGTCCGAGCTCGGACGTCTTCAAAATTTTCCGGGGGATATTTGGTCAGGTCGGTATATAAACCCGAATTATCGTCCAGACCACGCTTATAGGCTTCGATTGTGGTTTTTACGTCGCAATTGCGGATGCTGATCATTTCGGCATTGAATCTATTAAAATAACTGCGAATAGACTCATTAGCTTTCTGCACAATGTAATATAGGTCGCTAGTCTGCTTCTCCATCTTACGACTGCTGGCGAATTGTTGGGAGAATTGATTAACCAACTCAGCAAACAACCCGATGGATTTGGGTTTGAGATTGATTAACCATTGGAGAGCTGGACCAGTGAGAGTTGTTCCAAAACTCTTACACATGCATACTTCCTGGTACATAAATGGGAACGAGATAGTCCACATGAGCTGCTTATATTGTGCGACGTGCTCAGTTGGATCGGTCACACCCGAATACTTGGGAGTGAAGGCAGGAATGTTATACTTCTTTGGGACCTCGATGGTGGCAATCTCGTCGATGAAAGGCGACGCCTGATACCCTAAGCGAGGCTCGACGTCGACAGGCACGGCTGCCCCAGGCAATTTGGCGAGCAAGGATAGGACGCCCTCATTTTGGTTTTCTAACATCTTCAAACGTTGAGCGACGGGATTGTTAAGATCGAGATTTGCCCCTGTCGAGGGATTGGTCCCTGGACTAGTGCCATTACCATGCGACGAACCATTGGTGTCCCCGTTGAACGGGACAAAATATGGTTGCGGCCCATAGTGGAATTGCTGCGGTCCATTCTGAAATGGCTGCGATACTTGCTGGAAAGGCTGCGATCCACCTTAAGGTCCATTCTAAAATGGTTGCGACCCTTGCTGGAAACGCTGCGACCCTTGTAATGGCTGAGACCCATTATTCATGGGTGGTGGCCTTATGTGCTGAGGAGGAACTGTCCCAAACTGAGGATTTGAGTTGAACGGCCCTGGCTGTTGATTCTGCATGAACGGGCCTGGATGCTGATTCTGCGCGGATGAACCTGGATTCGGGAGAAATGGCCTAGGACCATTCTGGTCGAGCGGTCTTGGAATTGGGTTTTGTACGAACGGCCTAGGACTGTTTTGAGGCCCAAGAGGATTTCTTAACTGCGCGATCTCCTCAGCTGCTCTGCGATTCTGCACTGCCATTGCATTGAGCTGATTCTAGGCGACTTTGAGCTCCTGATACATCTGAGCAACAGCTTGCTGTGGATTTCCAGAGGCTGCCATTTTCCTGCAACAGAAAATAGAAGAAACTACAAGAAACTATTAGTAGGGTGCACGTTCGTCGAGGATTTTCTCTAGATGAGGCCCCACGATGGGCGCCAAACTGTTAATGCCAAAAATCGCACCAAAGGGACAACTTAAGGTCGATGTGGACTTAATCAACTAAAGAAAGGATCTTTCGACGAGATGTGCGACGAGGGAAAAAATAAACGAGACAAGGGATTTGATGACGAAGGAAAAACCTCAATCGAGGAAAAAACCTGCGGACGACAAGGGATGTCGTCGCTGCACTATGATCACTAATAAGAGGCGACGTCCTTGGTACTGGCGTCGGTCGTACGATGATTACAATACAAATGAAGGAAATACTTCGAAATGTAAAGTACAAGTGTTTAAATGTGAAAACAGGTGTTTGTCGTGTGTGAATACAAAGTGTGAACTTCTGGTCGATGACTGTTGTCGTGCGTCGAGAGCGATACTTGTGCTTTCCTTCGAGTGTTCTTGAGTTCGCTGTAAGATTCTGGCTTTCAGTACTCAATCTCCAGAGTTTGAATGTTCTTTGCTATGAGTTTGGATGATTTTCTCTGCTGTTTGATGATGTTCGCTGGAGTGTATTGGATATTAACCGATGTGTCCTGAAATGATGCTTTAGCTTATCTTTTATGGTCTTCGCGTCATTAATTAGTTCCATTCATGATTTGATCAACGGCTGGAAACGGTCGCCGAGATGAATGTTCATAATACTCTTCGTCTGTTACGGCCATCGATCGTTAATGGTTGCGTCGGTTATGTTCGTTGATCTTTAATGACTTTGACTCCTGCATTAAACACTTAACAAACGTAACAGTCAACGTTAACGTTAGCTTTAGTCGAAGGTACAATGATCTTACGCGATGGTCGTACGGGACGGGCGATGCTATGGTCGAGCGTCATGGGAGACGTACGACTTACCTTTTACGGGTGACGACGGATGTTTTATGGGTTCTTGTCGAGACCTTATCTTAACACATGATCTGGATTATGACGTGCGTCTTACCTGTTCTGGTCGTGGTCGTACGACGTGATTTTTTTGCCCCAACATGCATCACTTGCCCCGACGAAAGATCAAATTCACACATGAACACTTTGACTAAAGGCGAATATCGCCAGTGAAAGCCTATTTTGAACGGGTATTCGAATATAACAATGTACCCCTCGGGGCACATTTCCGGTCGAACCTTGCCAACCATGCTTACGGTAATCCCCATGTGAATCCTATCTAGACTTCTAAAGTCGTCGAGATCTTCTTCGTTTTAATGGTGCTTCTAGGCTCTGTCGACATTGCCAGCCCCGTTAAATTGATTTGCACTTCTGAAAGGCCCCATATATCCCAGGTTTTTCTAGGCTTTCTAGCAATAGACTTGCGACGCATACGCAAACTGGAGGGTCGTATCTTATATGATCTCACAAAAACTTAGATTAGGTCAAAGATTCTTGCAAGTTCTAATCGAACGGAAATCGCCAAGAAAAGATCCATCGTAATCTTTATTTATGCAGTCGATCATGTCAGGTTGAATCCCTGGATGACCGCCGCGCATCCCCGTCCTTTCGCATGCCCGCCCGGATCTTCGACACCAATCCCTTTTCAACTTCTCGTTCAGTTAGAAACGGACCAGTCTAGTTCCAAAGCGATTGAGGTAATTTCTAACTCTTGTCTTATTTCCTATGCGTCTGATTGACAAAATTTAAATCATAAATTTGACATTCAATTTTCAAATTTTGGGGGCAAACTCTTTGGGCAAAAAATCACGTCGTACGACCACGACTAGAGCAGGTAAGACGCACGTTATAATCTAAATCTTGTATTAAGATAAGGTCTCGACAAGAACCCAGAAAACATCTGTCGTCTCCCGTAAAAGGTAAGTCATAGCATCGCCCGTCCCGTACGACCATCGCGTAAGATCATTGCACCTTCGACCAAAGCTAACGTTAACCTTGACTGTTACGTTTGTTAAGTATTTAATGCAGGAGTCAAAGCCATTAACAGCAAGCAGCCGTAACGGACGAAGAGCATTATGGATAATCACTGCTTGCTGTTACAACTGCTTGCTGTTAATGGCTTTGACTCCTGCATTAAATGCTTAACAAACGTAACAGTCAAGGTTAACGTTAGTTTGGTCGAGATCGCATGGTTCTATGCGACGGTCGTTCTTGACGGGCGACGCTATGATCGAGTGTCGCGAGGGACTCTCGACTTATCTTTCACGATGGACGACGGATATTCTCTGGGTCTTTGTCGGAACCTTATCTTAATCCAAGATTTGGATTATAACGTGCATCTTAACTGCTCAGGTCGTGGTCGTACGACGTGATTTTTTCCCCAAACAGTTTGCCCCCAAAATTTGAAAATTGAATGTCAAATTTAAGTTTTAAATTTTGTCAATCAGACGCGTAGGAAATAAGACAAGAGTTAGAAATTACCTCAATCACCTTGGAGCTAGACTAGTCCGCTCTTAACTGAACGAGAAGTTGAAAAGAGAACGAGATCGTGACATCATGCTGACGTACGATGATGCTGGCTGTCGATGCCAGGTGTCGGGGATTTACTGGGGCATATGAAAGTCGGGGATGCGTGTCGATCTTTTAAAGGGCTCGACCTGTCACAATTTCCTGCATAAATAGAGATCAAAATGGATTGTTTTCTTCAAGCTTTCGAAAAGTCATCTTTTCCAAAATCTCGACTTTTTCCAAATCTTCGGTGACTAATGATCTACCGTGGGCTATGATACCCAAATCGATGAAGATGTTGCTTGCGATAGACGCGATGTTCGTGGATTCTGCGCATCTGGCGACGATGTTTTCGGCTAGCACGTCGACCCTTTCGTTAGCCGACAGGGGCGAGGCTGTAAAGACGGGAGAGAATGATGGGGATTTTATGGAGATCAACTTTGCGTTGTCTTCATCCCTCTTGACTGACTATGTCCTCGTCAGGACGAAGTCGCTTCCGCTTCTGGGGAAATATCAGCTCTTATATTTAAAAGAGCATTTTCCAGGGATCTCTATCGAAGAGATTGGACTGTGTTTAGCCGTACTGGCGTCTTTCGTAAGTTTTTCTTTCGAAACTTGTGTTTATCGATGTTTATTCTTTCGATGAGCGTTTTGCTAATACGTTCCCTTTGTAATTGTGCAGATGTTTTTGTTTTCCTTCACTAAACATGTGAGGAACCTGGAGGTATTGGAGTGGAGGTCGATTGTCGAAGAGGAGATATTCCTTCCTCTAACCTTAACATTAATCTTAAGAGCCACATTCTCGGAATGCCATGGCGCGAAAGGTTGGGAGACGACTCCGGCTATACTCGTTTGATCCTTGCATCAGTTCTTCAGGATTGTCAGGATTCCGAAGGATTAGTTTTCTTTGGGTAGAATTTATGATTGCCATGTTTCCTTAGATCTTAGGGTAGTTTCTTTTTTCTGGGTGTATGAATTAGGCTTTTCATGCTCGACCGTTGGTGGTCGGGTCGTTGGTATGCAACAGCTTTTGACTTTGTATTTACTTGTCCGACTATCGATCGTTCATATGTAATCGTTCAATGAAGTTCCTTCTTTTGCTGAACTTGTGTTTTTAATTACATATGTCGTGGATAAATGTAATACTGATCGTAACAGTATGAAATAAATGGAGGATCGTGCGACTTAGGTTTTATTGCGATATAACGGTTGAAATATATATCATCGATGTGTTAGAACATACAAAGTATTTCTAAGTTCCAGAAACTTAGATCGAGGGATCGTTTAGACCTTACGTGCCTGTGATCACACAATTGAGTCATGCACTTGGATACTCACGTCGTGCGTTCCTGCGATAAAGTTCGTTAGAGGTCGGTCGTGGTTTTTTCGACGATTTTGCGATGCTTACCGTCGTGCTGAAAACTTTGTATGATAGGAATGCGATTTTAAAAGAAATATTTTTTCAAATGCGTCGCATTCCAACTTCATGGGATTTCCTGATTGTCGAGGGTTCGAAGTCGATAGGCTCCTTTACCAACGACTTCGGAGATACGATAGGGACCTTCCCACTTGGTAGAAAGTTTACCTGCGTTGAGCTCCTGGGTATTCGGGAATACTCGACGGAGGACGTAATCACCTTCTCAAAAGATTTTAACTTTGACATGCTTATTGAAATATCGCTCGACTGCCTGCTTCTGTGACGCCATTCTGATCAAGGCCGATTCTTTGAGCTCTTCATGGGCGTCGAGGTCATAACTCAAATCAACCAAGTTGTGGTCGATGGATGTGTGCCTCAAAGTTGGGAGATGAACTTCGATCGGTAGGACGGCTTCGCAACCATAGACGAGAGAGAAGGGGGTTTGCCCAGTAGACGTGTGTGGCGTCGTGCGATTTGCCCATGGGATCGAAGGGAGTTCTTCAACCCACCTTCCTTTTGCTGCTTTTAATCGTTTCTTGATCGAAGCTATAATAGTCTTATTGCTTGAATCGGCAAGTCCATTAGCTTGGGGATATCTGGGAGTCGAGGTTGTTAGTTTGATATTCCTGTCATCGCAGAACTGTTGGGTCCTGTCTCTTATGAATTGGGATCCATTGTCGCAGACAATTTCGGATGGAATCCCAAACCTGCATATGATGTTAGTCTGGATAAAGGAGATAACTTATTTATCCCTAATTTGGGAGAAGGCAGCTGCTTCAACCCATTTAGAAAAGTAATCCGTGAGTACGAGGAGGAATACTTTTTGCCCCGGAGCAGGTGGTGGTTTGCCGACAATATCCATTCCCCACCTCATGAAAGGCCATGGGACAAGCGTTGAGTGCAAAGGCTCCAAGGGTTTATGAGACATACCTGAGTGTCGTTGACAGGGGTCACAATTTTGGATGTATTTGACAGCGTCTTGTCGCAGTGTCGGCCAAAAATACCCTTGGCGAGAGATACGATTAGCCAAGCTACGACCTCCTGAGTGATTACCACATTCGCCGTCGTGCATCTCTTGGAGGATTTTCTGGGCTTGATTTTTGCTGATGACGCACCTTAAATTTAAGCCCGTCGATGATCGCCGATAAAGCTTATTTTCGATCATGACGTACTTAGATGCTTTGAATCTAATTTTTCGAGCCTCCATTTTGTCTTCGGGGAGTTGGTCGTGCACAAGGAAATTTCGAATGTCGCGTGACCAATCATCTTCTTCGTCTTCGATGTGGATGACGTCTGTGTTTCCAATGGACAGCGTTGCCAGGTGAATCATAGGAATGACATCAAATATTGGTTCAACTAAAGCTGACCCAAGGTTCGCCAATGTGTCGGCTTGAGTGGTCTGGTCTAGCGGAATCTGTTCAATAGAAAAAGATTTAAATTTTTTGGAAATTTCTTTTGCCACGCTTAGATATGCTGTCATTTTTGAATCCTTGGCTGCAAATTCTCCATTGATTTGATTTACTACCAGCAGGGAATCGCTCTTGACATGCAGTGCGGTTGCCCCCGAGTCGTGGGCCATATTCATTCCCACAATCAGGGCTTCATATTCGGCTTCGTTGTTGGTGACCTTGAAGTCGCATCGGACCGAGTATACCATCTTACCCCCCCTGTGGCGACTTTAAGACGACACCCAGTCCAGAGCCTCTAATGTTGAATGATCCGTCGACATGTAGGATCCAAGGCACGTCGTCGTGAGTCGCCACAATTGACACTTCGAGCTCTGCTTCTTTTTCCAACTCAGGGCTGAAATCGGCGATAAAGTCTGCCAAGGCTTGTGATTTGATCGCGGTCCTGGGTTTGAAATCAATGTCGTAATTGCTGAGATATATGCTCCACTTTGCTAAGCGACCTGTCAACTCAGGTTTCCTTAAAACAGAATTAAGAGGAAAGTTAGTTACGACAGTAATAGGATGCAATTCGAAGTAGTGTCGTAATTTTTTAGCAGCTGTGACTAGCGAAAAAAGCAGTTTTTCCATGGAAGAATACCTGGTTTCTGCATCCAATAGAGATTTACTTACGTAGTAGATTGGTAATTGTTGTTTTTCGTCCTCTCGTGTGAGTACGACGCTTACCGCATTTGGACTGACAGCTAAATACAATTGTAAGACCTCATGATCGTGAGGCTTCGACAACAGAGGAGGCGACGCCATATATTCCTTGAGTTTTTGCAATGCTTGTTCATGATCATGATCATTGGTCCAGTTGAAACCTTTATTTTTTCTGAGGACATTATAAAACAGATGACATCTATCTGAAGATCGGGAGATAAACTTGTTTAGGGCTACTACTCGACCAGTAAGCCTATGGACCTCCTTGAAATTTCTAGGAGATTTGATGTCAATGATGGCTTTGATTTGGTCGGGGTTAGCTTCGATTCCTCGGCGAGTGACCATGTGGCATAAGAACTTTCCATCATTGACTCCGAAGGAACATTTGGTAGGGTTGAGCTTCATGCTATACTCCCGAAGGATGTTGAACGATTGTCTTAGATGCTCGACATGATCGAACGCTTGCTTTGACTTGACGAACATGTCATCAATATATACCTCCATCGTGTCGCCGAGATGGTCTTTGAACATTTTATTCACTAGACGTTGATAGGTGGATCCTGCATTTTTTAATCCGAAAGGCATAACTTTATAACAGTAAATACCTCGGTCCGTCATGAAAGCGGTTTTCTCCTGGTCCTCGACGTGCATTAAGATTTGGTTATACCCTCAATAGGCATCCATGAAGGTCAATAGTTCATGTCCTGCGGTTGCGTCAACCATGGCGTCGATATGCGGTAATGGGAAAGGATCTTTCGGGCAAGCCTTATTGAGATCGGTGAAGTCGATACAGACCCTCCATTTTCCATTCTTCTTAGCCACGACCACGACATTAGCAAGCCAGTCGGGATACTTTACTTCTCGGATCTTTCCGGTCTTGAGGAGGTTATCGACCTCATCGTTTATTACGGCGCTTTTGCTTGAAGGGTTTAAACGATTGATCGAAATTGAGCTTGTGAGAAATGATGTTAGGGTCAATGCCAACCATATCTTCATGCGACCAGGCGAAGCAGTCAGCATATTCCTGCAAGAAAGATATTATCCTTTGCCTAGGGTGGGGATCGAGAGATGATCCTATCAAGACTTTTTGCTCGGGCTTGCTTGGGTCTAGGATAACTTCTTCTAGGCAATAATCACCGATGGCTTTAGGAACATCATGCACCTTTTCAAGCTTTCCATGCGCTGGGTCAGCGGTTCGCTCTGAGTTTCCGCCATCTGCCATTTTCCTGTGATAGAGAACAGAAGAAACTCCAAGAAACTATTAGTAGAATGCACGTTCGTCGAGGATTTTCTCTAGATGAGGTCCCACGGATGGCGCCAAACTGTTAATGCCAAAAATCACACCAAAGGGACAACTTAGGGTCGATGTGGACTTAATCAACTAAAGAAAGGATCTTTCGACGAGACGTGCGACGAGGGAAAAAATAAACGAGACAAGGGATTTGATGACGCAGGAAAAACCTCAAGCGAGGAAAATACCTACGGACGACAGTGGGTGTCGTCGTTGCACTATGGTCGCCAATCAGGGGCGACGTTCTTGGAACTGGCGTCGGTCGTACGATTATTACAATACAAATGAAGGAAATACTTCGAAATGTAAAGTACAAGTGTTTGAATGTAAAAACAGATGTTTGTCGTGTGTGAATATAAAGTGTGAACTTCTGGTCGAAGGCTGTTGTCGTTCGTCGAGAGCGATACTTGAGCTTTCCTTCGAGTGTTCTTGAGTTCGCAGTAGGGTTCTGGCTTTCAGTACTTGATCTCCAGAGTTTGAATGTTCTTTGCTATGAGTTTGGATGATTTTCTCTGCCATTAACAGCAAGCAGTTGTGAACTTCTGGTCGAAGGCTGTTGTCGTGCGTCGAGAGCGATACTTGATCTTTCCTTCGAGTGTTCTTAAGTTCGCAGTAGGGTTCTGGATTTCAGTACTTGATCTCCAGAGTTTGAATGTTCTTTGCTATGAGTTTGGATGATTTTCTCTGCCATTAACAGCAAGCAGAGAAAATCATCCAAACTCATAGCAAAGAACATTCAAACTTTGGAGATCAAGTACTGAAAGCCAGAACCTTACAGTGAACTCAAGAACACTCAAAGGAAAGCTCAAGTATCGCTCTCGACGCAGGACAACAGCCCTCGACCAACAGTTAATTACACTTTGTACTCACACACGACAAACACCTGTTTTTACATTTAAACACTTGTACTTTACATTTTGAATCTTTTCCTTCATTTGTATTGTAATCATCGTACGACCGACGCCGGTACCAAGGACATCGCCCCTAATTGGCGACCATAGTGCAGAGACGACATCCCCTGTCGTTCGCAGGTTTTTTCCTCGTTTGAGGTTTTTCATGCGTCATCAAATCCCTTGTCTCGTTTATTTTTTCCCTCGTCGCACGTCTCGTCGAAAGATCCTTTCTTTAGCTGATTAAGTCCACATCGACCTTAAGTTGTCCCTTTGGTGCAATTTTTGGCATTAACAAAGACCTCAATGGGTCTATTCTGTTTTACGATTTCAAAGAGTTTTAAGCGAAGATTTCCTCTCGATCTTCTTGCTGTTCTTTGCCTGATCATTACTAATCCTGCGGGTTTTAAGCGAGTTTTAAGCGAAGATTTCCTTCGAGGTCTTAGAGTGCTTATATATAAGGTACGATTTCTTCGATTTCTCCAATCTGTTTTTAGAAGTGTCGATGGATCCTGAGAGCAATATTCAAGAACAGTCGGATCTTGATGACTTTAGGAGGTTAGCTAAAATCCCTGTGTGGGTCGAATTAATTTGCGCAGGTCAGATTCGATCGAACGAATGTCCCGAGGGTTATTGTTTGGGTAAAAAATCACACCCTCGACCGACCTGCGGAATTCCTTCGACATGACCCATGAACTTCGATTACCCTAATGCCTACAAAAGTCATACCCCCGATCGATGAAGGTAATACCCATTATTGCCTTATCCTCGACATACGATAGTTGATTATTAAAAGACATCTTATGTCAATAGTCACCCGTCGCCAGTCACCCGTCGCCAGTCACACATCACTAGTCTTATGTCGCCAGTTACGTGTCGCCAGTTACGACTCGTTGGTCTTACTTCGACAGTCTCCTGTCGTCGGTCTTATATCGCTCTGGTCCTACGACATCATCATCATGGTCTTACGACCTAGTGGTCTTACGACATTTTTATCCTAGTCTCACGACATTTTTATAAGACCATTCCTATACTAAGATAAGGTCTTACGAGACATTTACAGTCATATACATGGTCTTGTATTTCGACAACGGTCGTATGCTCCATAAGACCGACGTCCTGAACTTAAGATGGTCTTACGATTACACTAACCATTCATGGTCAACAGCCGTTTCTTTTGTTCATTAATGTAGGTCTATAGGCATTTATGGCACAACGACCAGTAACGGACGAATCATCAATGCCATTTAGAGCCCGACAGCAGTTACAAAGACAATCATCAAAACGCATTTAATGTTGACAGCGGTTAAAAGACCAACAATTAAAGCACATTTAGTACCGACTGAAACTATATAAAGACTGCTCCACCTTCGAGCAAAGGGAGAACAGAGAGAGCTACTTATACTCACTTCTATATTTTTGTCTCAATACAACGAGGCATTTGAACACGCAAGTATCGCACGACGACAGTTCGAACCACCTGACGACGACAGTTCAGACCACACGACGACAAGTTATTTCGCACGATTTACGCATGACCCACGTCGTTTGCACACGACTATGTTTATATTTACATTTATTTGTAATCTGTTGTATACAAATCACCTGTAACGCAAGTACTTTTGCCCCTGTTTGGCGACTATAGTGCACTGTCGACTCTCATAGAGTGGACCGCGGTTTTTTCCCTCGTTTTGGGGTTTTCCGCATCACCAAACCTCTTGTCTCTTTTACTTTTTCCTCGCGATTGTGTTATTTGGCTCGAGATACGTTTCTTTAGTTGTTAAATGTCCACATCAACCATAAGTTGTACTTGTGTGCGATTTTTGGCATTAACAGTTTGGCACCATCCGTAGGACCCCATCTAGAGAAAATCTCAAGCCAACACATATATCGCTCTAACGATCTTGTAAAGTCTTTCAGGTACATGGCAAATTATCAAAAATCCCCTTATTCAACTTCAATCAGAATTGAATGCGGCTCGAAGCCAGATTCAAGCCATGATAAAAAATGCTCCGTCAAAGTATCGCATGTATCGCATCATCCAAAGGACTCGGGGGCTCGGAACACCCTTCACAAACTGGAAAAAAATACCGCATTTGATTTCAAAAGTCCTCGAAAAAAAGGCGCTTATCGATTCCATTTACGGTAACTGTGACGTCCCATTTAGAACACCTCTATATATATACTCTAAAGTATATTCTCCTCGTTAATTATTTTGATCTAATATATGATCTTTGATTCAACCATCAAAAGATCATTGGTCAAAACCAACGGCCACCCCCGATTTTACATTACAGGCTCGCAAGATCATATGAACACAGGTCTTTATGATTTACATCGTGAGAAACCAAAGTCTCTACGACTTAAAAAAGCGCATGTTACGATTTATAGTCGTCAACAAAGGACGACTCACAATTTTTCTTATGATCGCCAGTGATGGCAAGCGCAGGTTGCAAATTATAGTCGTCAATAAAAGACGACTCGCATTTTCTCTCATGATCGCCAGTGATGGCAAACGCAGGTTGCGATTTATAGTCGTCAATAAAAGACGACCCACATTTTTTGTGATCACCCGTCACGACAAACACAGGTAAAAATTCTTGGTCGCCAATAAAAGCGACTCGCATATTGAAATCTCATGATCGCTAGTCATGACATATGTCGTCAATAAAGATGACTTGTACATTGAATTTCACAATCATAAGTCATGGTAAGACGCATGTCAAAACGCAAAGGTCGCCAATAAGAACGACTCGCATATTTTAATCTCATGATTGCCAATAAAGGCCAGTCACAAGATTAACCGTATAATCACAAGCAAGAGTCTTTCAAGAAGGCGACTACGTCCTCGGACGGATGTTCCAAAGCACTCAAGAGCTTAATGCAAGTAAACTTTCCACCAAGTGGGAAGGTCCTTATCGTATCTCAGAAGTCGTGGGTAAAGGTGCCTATCGGCTCCAAACCCTCGACGGTCAAGATATCCCACGCTGCTGGAATGCAACGCATCTGAAAAGGTATTTCTTCTAAGTCCTTTTCCTTCTTTCATACGATTTTTTATTCATCACGACGATTACCGACTTAAGCATCGGAGGGTCGTTGGCTAGCCAACGACCAACCTCTGACATTGCTTTATCACAGGGTCGCACGACATAAGTTACTAAGTCTATCACACGACTTCAGTAAAATCGTACGGTATAAACAATCAGTTTTATTAGACAACTCGATTGAATAACTACAGGAACACATGATTCAAATTCATCGTATGATCAAATCACACGATCGTGAGGTCTAACGACCCCCCAAGCTAAGTTCTTTAACTTAGAAAAATTTCATGTTCTGAATGAATGCTTTGATCGCATGCGCTTATGTTTGCTTCTACGATTCAAAAAGTCTTATGACTCACGTTCTAATCGTGGTCTTATAATGGATGCCCAAGTCGCACGACTTCTTGTTCATTTTTGTACTTAATGAATTTTTTGACATTACATCTGTCCATGACATGTATGAGTCGAAAAAATACTCAGGTTCAATAGAAAGGTAATTTTTTTACCGATTATCGCTAAACCAAAACTTACACAACGTAACATAGGTCTCTAGCGACCGTATCGGCTGTAAACGCCAGATCATAAGTCTCTAGCGACCGTATCGGCTGTAAACGCCAGATCATAGGTCTCTAGCGACCGTATCAGCTGTAAACGCCTAATCATAGGTCTCTAGAGACCGTATCGGCTCGAACGCCAGATCATAGGTCTCTAACGACCGTATCGGCTCAAACGTCAGATCATAGGTATTTAACGACCATATCGGCTCTAAACGCTAGATCATAAGTCTATAACGACAGTATCGGCTCGGAATGCCAGATCATTGGTCTATAACGACCATATCGGCTCTAAACGCCAGATCAAAAGTCTATAACGACCGTATCGGCTCGGAACGCCAGAACATAAGTCTTTAACGACTGTATCACAAGATCCTTAAATTTTATCTTGGTTCGATCATTTTATGATCGTCGTCAAGATTTATTTCGGACCAATCGTCTTACGATTGACTCCTGAGTCCTGACCCATACGTCTCATTTTGATAAAGATCGTCTTACGACCGTCAGATGAACACCACAAGTATCTTGCGCATTAAAGGTCATCATTCAATCGTCGCAACTTACTTAAACACCATCGACTGGACTCACGATTTTAGCTAACCAAGTCGATTTTCTTAGCAAAAGAGACACATCTCCGTATAAACACATTTTACTTTGGTACGAGATCTTAAATTCAAATGGCTTTGAAATTCAAATCTCGGGGGGCTAACTGTTTGGGTAAAAAATCACACCCTCGACCGACCTGGGGAATTCTTTCGACATGACCCATGGACTTCGATTACCCTAATGCCTACAAAAGTCATACCCCAGATCGATGAAGGTAATACCCATTGTTGCCTTATCCCCGACATACGATAGTTGATTATTAAAAGATATCTTATGTCAATAGTCACCCGTCGCCAGTCACACGTCACTAGTCTTATGTCACCAGTTACGTGTCGCCAGTTACGACTCGTTGGTCATATGTCGACAGTCTCCTGTCGTCGGTCTTATCTCGCTCTGGTCCTACGACATCATCATCTTGGTCTTACGTCCTAGTGGTCTTACGACATTTTTATCCTAGTCTCATGACATTTTTATAAGACCATTCCTATACTAAGATAAGGTCTTACAATACATTTACAGTCATATACATGGTCTTGTATTTCGACAACGGTCGTATGCTCCATAAGACCGACGTCCTGAACTTAAGATGGTCTTACGATTACATGGTCAACAGCCGTTTCTTTTGTTCATTAATGTAGGTCTACAGGCATTTATGGCACAATGACCAGTAACGGACGAATCATCAATGCCATTTAGAGCCCGACAGCAGTTACAAAGACAATCATCAAAGCGCATTTAATGTCGACAGCGGTTACAAGACCAACAATTAAAGCACATTCAGTACCGACCGAAGCTATATAAAGAATGCTCCACCTTCGAGCAAAGGGAGAACAGAGGGAGCTACTTATACTCACTTCTATATTTTTCTCTCAATACAACGAGTCATTCGAACACGCAAGTATCGCACGACGACAGTTCGAACCACCTGACGACGACAGTTCAGACCACACGACGACAAGTTATTTCACACGATTTACGCACGACCCACGTCGTTTGCACACGACTAAGTTTATATTTACATTTATTTGTAATCTGTTCTATACAAATCACCTATAACACAAGGACTTTTGCCCCTGTTTGGCGACTATAGTGCATTGTCGACTCTCACAGAGTCGACCATGGTTTTTTCCCTCGTTTTGGGGTTTTTCGCGTCACCAAATCTCTTGTCTCTTTTACTTTTTCCTCACGATTGTGTTATTTGGCTCGAGATACGTTTCTTTAGTTGTTAAATGTCCACATCGACCTTAAGTTGTACTTTTGTGCGATTTTTGGCATTAACTGTTATATCGTGATATACGAATATCCCTTTAAGATTGGTTTTGAATGGCCCTACTCACCTCTAGCTAAGGATTTTATGCTAGAATTTGACTACCACCGGGTCAACTAATGCACCAGTTTTGGCGAGTTGTACAAGTGATCGAACGTGTCACTAAGAATTGGGAATCTCCCATGAATGTACGCGACCTCCTTTTGGCTTATCAAGCCAAGAAGGATGGGAGTCATCGCTGCAGTTTATAATCTAGAATTAAAGGTGATCGGGTTCTAGTCCTTAGTATCGCTGTGAACGATCACGGATGGAAGACTCGGTACGCATTTGTGCGTAAGTCGACCCTTGACTCTGAGAGTGATTGGATTAGGGCCAGCTGGAATACATCGGGTGAGCTTTGTACTTTTTTGTTGTATGTCGTCTGCGTTTTTTGGTTTTTAACTTGTTTGTTTATATGTCGACATCCATAAAGTTCGAGGACGTGAAGCCTTACGCTAATTCTCAAGTAAAGATCGACGCGTTCTTAGAGTTCAGCACTGGGGAACGATCGTTTGTCGTACGACAATTGGTGGACGACGATGAGGATTTAGTATACTTAGGAGAAAATCAGGGAGAGAAACGTGAGGAAGAAGGGGAGTCGAAAGAAGAAAGAGAGATGACTGGTAAGCGGACCTTCTTATTTCTTTCTGTGTTAATTTGATTCTTCTCCCTTGATTTTCATAATTTTTATTCTTCTGTGGTTTCCAGAGGAGTCTCAACCACGGATGTCGCGTGTCTCTGCTAAAAGAGCAACTGAGCTCGAGCTTGTTCGCAAGGGCAAGGAGCAGAGGCAGAAGCTTATGTATGCTGGTCCAGATGTTCCAAAGAAGATGCGGACGACGGTTCCGAGGGAACCGTCTTTGGGAGTTCATGACTCGTCTAGAGACGTTACGCCTGAGAAGGAGAAGGTCGCATCGTCCAAGAAGTCGACTTCTGATGCGATCGCTGCGACGCCTATTAATTATGCGCCTCCGGCAGAAACAGCGAAGTACCCATCAGCCACGGTGGATCCTTTGTCGGCCGGCAAGGGTAAGGATCAGCCGACGGGAGGGGCTAAGGTCACGACGGTTAATTTTACATTGCTGTTGGACATTATGGCCAACAGTGTCCTAGACGGGACGAACTTATTTCCTCACCTGGGGAAATATCTGCTCCCTTCTTTCAGGGAGCGTTTCGTGGGGTTTCCTATCGAGGAGACGGGAGCTCATGTCGCTGGGCTGGCTTTCATGGTAAGTCTTTCTTTCAAGACTTGGTTCATTCATCGCTGTCGTTGTCGGTGTCGTTGTCGGTGTCGTATGTTTTTTATACTATTTGTTTTATGATTTTGCAGGCGTTCCAGGCTTCCCTAGCTTTGCGGGGTGAGACAATGAAGATAAAGGATCTAATGTCTGCTGCGCACAAGAGGGAGAACGCGGCGTCGGATAGGGCGAAGGTCGCCGCAGAGCGTGAAGAGGCTCTATCAAAACGTCTCGATGACGCCTTGAAGCATCTAGAGGCTGCCGGACGTGCAAAGGATGAGGCCAATCATCGCTTGATACAGATCCTGTCCCTGGTTGCCGATCAGAGGAAGGAGATGGACAAAGTTAAGGAATCCTTGGCTGCGATTACAAAGGAAGCCGAGGATTCTAAGTCCAAGGTGGAGAGTCTGGAGAAAGAGGTGCAAGCTGCTAGAGACGAGGGTAAGTCCGTTTTTGCTATAGCTCGCCTGACTGCTAGGGCGGCAATCATGAGGCGACATCTGTTAGTGAAGGATCCTCTTGCTTCGGCGTCGGAAGAGGTCGATATTTACTTGAAGGGCGTCGGGACTGGGAGAGACCTTGATTCGGATGACGAGAAGGACGTCGGGGAGGAGGTGGTAGACGAAGGTCTTCAGGGCGGGTGTTAATGCCAAAAATCGCACCAAAGGGACAACTTAAGGTCGATGTGGACTTAATCAGCTAAAGAAAGGATCTTTCGACGAGACGTGCGACGAGGATAAAAATAAAGAAACAAGGGATTTGATGACGCAGAAAAAACCTCAAACGAGGAAAAAAACCTGCAGACGACAAGAGATGTCGTCGCTGCACTATGGTCGCCAATCAGGGGCGACGTCCTTGGTACTGGCGTTGGTCGTACGAAGATTACAATACAAATGAAGGAAATACTTCGAAATGTAAAGTACAAGTGTTTGTTGTGTGAATACAGAGTGGAAATACTTCGAAATGTAAAGTACAAGCTGCTGCCATGCGTCGAGAGCGATAACTTGAGCTTTCCTTCGAGTGTTCTTGAGTCCGTTGTAGGATTCTGGACTTTAATACTTGATTTCCAGAGTTTGATTATTCTTCTTTGTGAACTTGGATGCTTTTCTCTGCTGTTTGGTGATGTTCGCTGATGTATATTAGATGTTAACTGATGTCCCTTGATGTGAAGACTTAGCTTGGTATTTATAGTCTTTGCGTCATTAATTAGCTCCATTAATGCTTTGATCAACGGCTACAACGGCTGGAAACGGTCGCCGGAGTGATTATCCATAATGCTCTTCGTCCGTTACGGCTGCTTGCCGTTAATGGCTTTGACTCCTGCATTAAATACTTAACAAACGTAATAGTCAAGGTTAACGTTAGCTTTGGTCGAAGGTGCAATGATCTTACGCGATGGTCGTACGGGACGGGCGATGCTATGGTCGAGCGTCATGGGGGACGTACGACTTACCTTTTACGGGAGACGACGGATGTTTTCTGGGTTCTTGTCGAGACCTTATCTTAATACAAGATTTGGATTATAACGTGCGTCTTACCTTCTCTGATCGTGGTCGTACGACGTGATTTTTTGCCGAAACAGTTAGCCCCCAAAATTTGAAAATTGAATGTCAAATTTGAGTTTTAAATTTTGCTTGTCGAATGCTTAGACTTGTGACCTGGGTTGAGGGACTTACCTGGTTGTCGTGGAACTAGACTAGTCCGCTTCTAATTGAACGAGAAGTCGAAAGAGGAACGAGGTCGTGACGTCATGCTGACGTACGATGATGCTTTCCAGCTACCGAGGATAGGTGTCGAAGATCCGGGCGGGCATGCGAAATGACGGGGATGCGCGGCGATCATCCAGGGATTCGATTTGATGCGATTGTTGGTATCAATAAAGATCACGACGGATCTTTTCTTGCTATTCTTCGAAGTGTTTATTTGGGAAGAGATTTTGCCTTGATTCCTTTCCATTCTTCGTCCGAACTTACTCGAATCGTTGCAAATCTTCAAACCGCAGTTGAGAGCGTTTATATAAGACCTTGTTATGTCCTCTGATTCACAATGTCGACGGAGCCTGCTAGTCTTATCATGAATCACGTAGACTTAGATGCTTTTAGGAGTTTAGCAAAAAATTCCTGCAAACGTGGAGTTGCGGTGTCCGGGGATTGTTCGTTCTATAGATTTCCCTGAGGGATATCTCGTTTTGTACGAGTATCCTTTTAAGATAGGGTTTCAATGGCCGTTTTCTAGTTTAGCCAAGTCATTCATGCAGGATTTTGATGTGTCGCCGGGACAATTGATGCCCCAACTTTGGCGAGTTTTGCTGGTCATTGAGCGAGCGTCCGCGAAATGGGAGTCTCCTATGATCATGAATGATTTCTTGGCGGTGTACCAAGTTAAGAGGGATAAGAACTGGCGTTATAGTCCTTATTCTAAGTTCAGGGGTGATCGTACCCTGGTTTTGGGAACTGGCGTCAATGATCGTGGGTGGAAGTCGAGGTATGTATTTGTTCTTACCGAGTCATTGGATTCCAGCAGCGATTGGATGTGGTCAGACTGGAATGAGACAGGTATGCTTCGTTTGTTTCTGAGTTTTATTTATTTTTATGACTTCTATTTATCATTCTCCTCTTGTCACCTTTAGAGATTCGGTTTGACGAAGTGAGACCGACTGCGGATTCCCAGGCTAAGATCAACAAGATCTTGAGTCTTAGCGTTGATGGCCGATCTTTCGTTTCGTGGCAATCGGCGGTCGAGGACGAGGATGAGGACGTGATAGAAGAAGGAGATGAAGACGTACAGGAAGAGGCGACTGGTAAGTGTACCATAGTTTTTATTTTATTTTGTTTACTCTATATGTCTGACGCTTCATGTATTTCATTTCTTAATCAGTGCCGACCGAGAGGAAATCGGTTTCTAGGGCGAGAGGGAAGCAGGTTATGCGTGCCCTTCGGGGTGAAAATGTTTCGACAGTTGGGTCGAGCGAAAAGAGAACCCGGAGGACAGTCCTGAGGGAACCGTCATCGAGGGTTGATAACTCACCGGGAGTTGTTTTGCCTAAGAAGGCGAGGGCGTCATCTAGCCGTCTTGGCGTGATGGACGTGACACCAGCAAGTTCTGCGCCTCTGGCGATGGTGATGAAACCGGTGTCTCAAGTGTCGATCCCAATATCTGCCGACAGGGGCGAGGGATCATCGGCCGAAGTTAAGACGGTTAATTTTACATTGCCGTCTGACTTTATGGCGGATGGTGTCCTAGACGGGACGACGTCGTTCCCTCATATGGGGAAGTATTTGCTCCCGTCTTTTGGGGAGCGTTTTCACGGAGTTCCGGCCGGAGAGATGAGATCTCGAGTTGCCAGTCTGGCGTTCATGGTGAGTGTCAATCTTTCATGACTTGTGTAATATTTGTCGAATGTTCTTGAATGCACCTTTTATTTTTCACAGACATTTCACTCTTCCTTGGCGTTACATGCTGAGACGTCAAGAGTTGAAGATCTGGTGGCGTCTGCTCTTGAAAGGGAAGCTGCAGCATTGGAGAGGGAGAGAGCGGCTTTAGATAGGGAGAAGTTGGCCATGGCGCGTGCCGATGAGCTGGCCATCCAACTTTTCGATGCTCAATATGAGCTGCAGGAGATTCGTACGGGAGGAGTGGCAGATGAAGGCCCTCAGGTCGGGACTTCGAGCAGGGATACGACCGATGTTCCCCCTGTCGTCTAGAATTTTTTTCTTTCCTTGTTGTTTTGCCATTCGACCAATCAGGGGTCGAGTATGTATATAATGGTTTACTAAATGAATATATATCCTTTGCTTATGCTTTATTCGAATCACGTTTGATTATAAAGTCAAACATAAGATACATATGAAATCATGCGACTAAGGCACTCATTGTAATACGATGACAAGAACAAGAAACAAATATAAAAACACGCGATTAAAGCATCCATTCAGGGTATAAAAGTTAAGAAACTTAGGGGTAAAGTCGTTTAGACTCTGCGATCGTACGACCAGATCGTACAATAAGTTTGTATCGTATGCCCCTGTGGAGAAATGATCAAGTTAGAAACCTGATCATTTATGTCGTTCGACCTTGCGATATTAAAGTCATATAGTAGACTTAATGATCACTGCCGTGCGATTCTGCGATAATCTGTCGTGCGATTCTGCGATAAAACGATGTCGGGGGTTGGTCGTTGGCTGGCCAACGACCCTCCGATGCTTAAGTCAGTAGTCGTTTTGGGAGAAAAAATCGTATGAAAAAGAGTTAGAGAACGTACCATTTCGACTTCTCTCTCTATTTGCCCCCTGTCATTTATTACCTAATTCTTTTTGGGAGGAAAAGATAGGTTTTAAATGACAGAATGACACGGAGGAATATTGTCCTGCGTTGACTATGTTGGCGTGCGACCGGGCACCATAGTAGACTTATCTCTGTGAAAAAAATATTAATTTAGGGATAGAAGAAACGATCCTGTCGAGAGCCTGATCTTGTGACTTTAGTTTATTTTCGCGGCTTCAAGGTAGACTTGTAGCACTCACGAGCGACTTTTGGCTCGCTTTTGATCTCATGGATTCCCCATGGCGTAGGGAATTTCAATTGACAACTTTTGCATGCTCGGGAGTCGACGGTCGATGGCCATTAGCTGGAACAGCGACATCGTCGATGATATCCTTGAGATTTCCTTTCGGGAAATGATATGCTAGTTCCTTCCTCAATGCGATACAGTCGTCTGTCGCATGACCATGATCGGCATGGAAGTCGCACCACTTTGATTTGTCTTTCTTAGCATCGTCCATGCCGGACTTCTTTGGCCATCGAATGGTCGCTTGGGAACTTTTCGGAGCTTCGACTAGGTCCTTTGTAGATCCTTTAAATCCGTAAGAGGATATCTTGGGGTACTGAGTGAACTTAGTCGCGGTCTTGGCCTCTGCTTTCGTCTTGAAACGAACATTTGAAATTTGGCGCGCTGGCTCTACTCTGGAAATAGCCTTTGTCTTGAACTCTGGCTTTCTGACGCCTAACGACTTCTTGTCGTCAGTGTGCTTGCGACGAAAAGCGGCATCATCCTCGACCCTTATATATGCCAAGGTTCGAGCTCGGACGACTTCGAAAGTCTCTGGGGGATACTTGGTCAGATCGATATATAGACCTGAACTATCGTCTAGACCACGCTTATAAGCTTCGATCGCAGTTTTGATGTCACAATTGCGGATACTGATCATTTTGGCATTGAATCTATTGAAATAACTTCGAATAGACTCATTGTTCTTCTGCACGACATAATACAAATCACTAGTCTGCTTTTCCATCTTGCGACTGCTGGTGAATTGCCGGGAGAATTGGTTGACCAATTCGGCGAACGACCCGATAGATTTGGGTTTGAGATTGATCAACCACTGGAGAGCTGGACCGGTGAGAGTCGCCCCGAAACTCTTGCACATGCATACTTCCTGGTACATGTGTGGAATCGAGATTGTCCACATGAGCTGCTTATACTGCGCGACATGCTCGGTTGGATCGGTCACACCCGAATACTTGGGAGTGAAGGCAGGAATGTTATACTTCTTTGGGACCTCGACGGTGGCGATCTCGTCGATGAAGGGCGACGCCTGATACCCCGAGCGAGGCTCGACGTCGACAGGCACGACTGCCCCAGGCAACTTGGCGACCAAGGACAGGACGCGCTCATTTTGGTCTTCTAACATCTTCAAACGCTGGGCGACGGGATCATTAAGATCAGGATTTGCCCCTGTCGAGGGATTGGTCCCTGGACTAGTGCCATTACCATGTGATGAACCATTGGTGTCCCCGTTGAACGGGACAAAATATGGTTGCGACCCATAGTGGAGTTGCTGCGGTCCATTCTGAAACGATTGCGATCCTTGCTGGAAAGGCTGTGATCCACCATGGAGTGGCTGAGATCCACCTTGAGGTCCATTCTGAAATGGCTGCTGAAATGGTTGTGACCCCTGCTGGAAAGACTGCGACCCTTGTAATGGCTGAGACCCATTATTCACGGGTGGTGGCCTTATGTGCTGAGGAGGAACTGTCCCAAACTGAGGATTTGGGTTGAACGGCCCTGGCTGTTGATTCTGCATGAACGGTCCTGGATGCTGATTCTGCGCGGATGAACCTGGATTCGGGACAAATGGTCTAGGGCCATTCTGGTCGAACGATCTTGGAATTGGGTTTTGCACGAACGGCCTAGGACCATTTTGAGGCCCAAGAGGATTTCTTAACCGCGCAATCTCCTCAGCTGCTTTGCGATTCTGCTCTGCCATTGCATTGAGCTGATTCCTTGCGACTTCGAGCTCCTGATACATCTGAACAACAGCTTGCTGCGGATTTCCAGGGGCTGCCATTGTTCCTGCAATAGAGAGCAAAAAAAACTCCAAGAAACTGTTAGTAGGGTGCACGTTCGTCGAGGATTTTCTCTAGATGAGGTCCCACGGATGGCGCCAAACTGTTAATGCCAAAAATCGGACCAAAGGGACAACTTATGGTCGATGTGGACTTAATCAGCTAAAGAGAGGATCTTTCGACGAGACGTGCGACGAGGATAAAAATAAAGAAACAAGGGATTTGATGACGCAGGAAAAACCTCAAACGAGGAAAAAAACCTGTGGACGACAAGGGATGTCATCGCTGCACTATGGTCGCCAATCAGGGGCGACGTCCTTGGTACTGGCGTCGGTCGTACGATGATTACAATACAAATGAAGGAAATAATTCGAAATGTAAAGTACAAGTGTTCGTTGTGTGAATACAGAGTGTAAATAACTGTTGGTTGAAAGCTGCTGCCATGCGTCGAGAGCGATAACTTGAGCTTTCCTTCGAGTGTTCTTGAGTCCGTTGTAGGATTCTGGACTTTAATACTTGATTTCCAGAGTTTGATTATTCTTCTTTGTGAACTTGGATGCTTTTCTCTGCTGTTTGGTGATGTTCGCTGATGTATATTAGATGTTAACTGATGTCCCTTGATGTGAAGACCTAGCTTGGTATTTATAGTCTTCGCGTCATTAATTAGCTCCATTAATGCTTTGATCAACGGCTAAAACGGCTGGAAACGGTCGCCGGAGTGATTATCCATAATGCTCTTCGTCCGTTACGGCTGCTTGCTGTTAATGGCTTTGACTCGTGCATTAAATACTTAACAAACGTAACAGTCAAGGTTAACGTTAGCTTTGGTCGAAGGTGCAGTGATCTTACGCGATGGTCTTACAGGACGGGCGATGCTATGGTCGAGCGTCATGGGGGATGTACGACTTACCTTTTACGGGAGACGACGGATGTTTTCTGGGTTCTTGTCGAGACCTTATCTTAATACAAGATTTGGATTATAACGTGCGTCTTACCTGCTCTGATCGTGGTCGTACGACGTGATTTTTTGCCCAAACAGCGGGATCTCAGGCAAGGATGCGACTGATGCCCCTCCTCAAATCTAACCGCAAAATTTTTTGTTTTTACCGATTGACCGTTGGTGGTTGAGATGTAATGGACGGTTTATTCGGCGAATGAAATTTGGGCTTCTTTTGAACTTGCGCTTTATAAAATATCACATCGACTGTCAAATTCATAAAAAATATACAAGGAATCATGCGACTTAGGCATCTATTGTAACACGATAACTGGAACATAAGCCAATAGACTTTTAGACCGTGTATATAAATATAAGCACATGCGACTAAAGCATACATTCGGAGTATGAAATTTTTCTAAGTTAAGAAACTTAGATCATGAGATTGCTAGACCTCGCGATCGTACGACTTTTTCGTGCGATTAATTCGAGTCGTGTGCCCCTGTAGAAGGATGATCAAGTCATAGACTTGATCGTTTATGTTTTGCGACCTTGCGAAACTAGAGTCGTTTGATTATTGTCGTGCGATTCTGCGGAATAAACAATGTCAGAGGTTGGTCGTTGGCAAACCAACGAACCCTCCGATGCTTAAGTCAGTAATCGTCGTTGTTTAAAAAATCGTATGAAAAAATAGAAAAGGGTTTAGAAGACGTACCTTTTCTAACGCGTCGTGCCCAACTACGTGGGACGTCTTGATTATTGCTAACATCTTACCCCCTTGTGGCGATTTTAAGACGATACACTAAATGTCATCGTGAGTCGCCACAATAGAAGGTCTATTTTCGCGGCTTTAGAGTGGTTTTATAGCAATCACGAGCGACTTTCGGCTCACTTTTTATCTACTGGTTCCCCCACGGCGTAGGGAACTTCAGAGTCTGATAATACGTCGAGGGAACGGCCTTCATCTCATGGATCCATGTTTGACCTAAGATGATGTTATAAGCCGACGCACAGTCGATGACGCTGAACTTGGTTTGCTTGTTGATTCCTCCGGAGTAGATTGGCAAGATGATATCTCCATAGGTGCTCGTCGCTTCTCCATTGAAACCGACCAAAGTTGTCGAACGTCGGGTGATTTCCGAATGATCGATTCCCATGGCTTTGATGGTGTCATAGAAAATGACGTTTGCTGAACTGCCCCCATCGACCAAGACTCGTCAAGTTAAACAATTACCAACCGTGAGTTGAATGATCAACCCGTCATGATGTTTCTGGTACGAGTCGCCGAGGTCGTCTTGGTCAAATACGATCTTCATAGCTTCCAACTCCAGATCTCCTTTAGGCCTTGATGAACGCGAGACAGGCCGATCGTCAGGCGCTTGACTGGCGTGACGTTTGGCTGCGGAGTACGTCAGACCACATACGTCGGAACACCGGTGATACAATTGACGACTTTCGCATGCTCGGGGGTTGATGGTCGAACGTCGTTAGCTGGGGTAGTGACGTCGTCGATGATGTCTTTTAAATTGCCCTTCGGGGCGTGATACGCAAGCTCCTTTTTGAGAGCTATGCAATCGTCTGTCCCGTGACCATGGTCGACATGAAAGTCGCACCATTTTGATTTATCTTTCTTAGTGTCGTCCTGATCGGACTTCTTTGGCCATCGAATAGTTGCCTGGGTGGTCTTCAGAGCTTCGACCAAATCTTTAGTGGATCCTTTGAATCCATAAGAGGATATCTTGGGGTACTGAGGAAACTTGGTCGCGGTCTTTGCCTCTACTTTCGTCTTGAATCGGACGTTCGAGATCTGGCGCGCGGGCTCTATTTTGGAAATTGCTTTTGTCTTGAACTTAGGCTTTTTCACACCTAAGGATCTTTTGTCGTTGGTATGCTTGCGACGAAAGGAAGCGTCGTCCTCTACTCTCATGTACGCTAGGGTTCGAGCTCGGACGTCTTCAAAATTCTCCGGAGGATACTTGGTCAGGTCAGTGTATAACCCTGATCTGTCGTCCAGACCACGCTTATAAGCTTCAATTGCAGTCTTGACGTCACAATTGTGAATGCTGATTATCTCCGCATTGAATCAATTGAATTAACTGCGGATAGACTCGCTGGTCTTCTGCACGACGTAATACAGGTCACTGGTCTGCTTCTCCATCTTGTGACTGCTGGTGAATTGCTGGGAGAATTGGTTGACCAATTCAGCGAACGACCCGATGGACTTGGGTTTGAGATTGATCAACCATTGGAGAGCAGGACCGGTGAGAGTCGCACATAAGCTTTTGCACATATAGACCTCCTGATACATGTGTGGGGTCGAGATCGTCCACATGAGCTGCTTATACTGCGCGACGTGCTCTGTTAGATCGGTCACTCCCGAATACTTGGGCGTAAAGGCGGGGACGTTGTACTTATTCGGGACCTCGACAGTCGCGATCTCATCGATGAAGGGTGACGCCTGAAATCCTGATCGAGGTTCGACATCAACGGGCACGGTTCCCCAGGTAGCTTAGCGAGCAAAGATAGGACGCGCTCGTTCTGATCTTCTAGCATTTTCAATCGCTGGGCGGCGGGGTCATTGGGGTCGAGATTTACCCCTGCTTGCGGATTGATTCCTGAACTGGTGCCGTTGCCATGCGACGAGCCATTATCGTCTCCGTTGAAAGGAACAAAATACGGCTGCGACCCATTCTGAAACGGCTGCGACCCATTCTGAAATGGTTGCGACCCATTCTGAAATGGCTGCGATCCATTCTGAAATGGCTGCGACATATTCTGAAATGGCTGTGATCCATTCTGAAATGGCTGCGACCCATTCTTAAATGGTTGCGATCCATTCTCTTCTCCCTACTCTGTCTCCTCTTCCTCTTCCTCTTCATCTCGTCCCTCTTGGCGATTTTCACCCAAGAAGACCAAGTCGTCGTCCTCGTCTACTAGATGTCGTGTGACGAACGATCGGTCGTCGGTACTGATCTCCAGAAACTTCTCGATCCTGGCTTTGGAGTCGTCGTTGGCCTTAACGTCCTCGAATTTAATGTCTGTAGGTACATAAGATAGAGGATTAGTTGAAAAATAACTGTATAAATGTCATAAAAAACACTCGACCAAAGCTACAAACTCACTCGCCATGTTCCAGCCAGACCTGATACAATTGCTATCGGGGTCCAGCGTCGCTACCCGCACAAGTGCGTACCTGGTCTTCCATTTGCGGTCATTTACCGCAGTTTTCAGAACCAAGGTACGATCGCCCTTGTGTTTCGAGAACAGGCTATAGCGACGGTACCCGTCCATCTTGACCTGATAGGCTGTCAAGACGTCGTTCACATTCATCGGCGACTCCCAATTCGAGGTAAGTCGCTCGATGACCTGGGGCCTTAGTTGCCCTAGCGAGAGATCGAACTCGCACATGAAAGCCTTGGCCAAAGGCGAATAGGGCCAGTGGAAACCTATATTAAATGGGTGCTAGTATATCACGACGTACCCATCAGGACATATCTCCGGTCGAATTTGACCGGCCTTGCTCAAGGTAATCCCCGCAGAGATTTTTGCTAAACTCCTAAGGTCGTCGAGATCATCTTGATCTCGAATGGTACTTCTGGGTTCTGTCGACATTGCTAATCCTGTTAACCAAGTATGTCGGTCTGAAAAACCTCAAATATCCCAGTTTTTTCTAGGTTTCCTCGCAATTGACTTACGACGCATACAAAGACTAAGAAGTCGTACCTTATATAGGCGCTCTAAATCCTCGAAAACTCTAAGTCTAATCAAGATTTTGCAGGTTTGGAAACGATTCGCTGGGGAATGGCAAGAAATCGGGAGGAAATATCTCTCTAAACTCTCTGAAAGCGTAAATCGGAAAAGATCCACCAAGGGTCACTATTTATGTAAACGATCGTGTCAGGTCGGGTCACTCGATGATCGACACGTGCCTTCGCCTTTTCGTATGCACACATGGATCGTCGACACCTGGCATTTACAGCTATTAAGCACGATCGTACGTCAGCAAGAAGTCACGATCTTATCCCCTTTTCGACTTCCCCTTTAGTTGGAATCAAACCGATTCAGTTTCCTAGCCAATGACTTTCGACATGTGTCATGACCCTAGATGTCCGACTAACAAAAATTTAAAAATTTGAAATTTGAATTTTCCACTATATTTTAAAATTTTGGGGGCAAATTGTTTGGGTAAAATTTCACCAGTCTCGACCACGACCAGAAAGTTACTCACGACACTCGACCGTCGTAAGACACCTCACGACGTCGACCTACTAACGTATAACAACTGTTATGATCTTCATGTTTAATGAAGGGTCAACATCATTAATGGCCAACGGACATAACCGACAAGGCAATTATGGGCATTACCCACAACGACCGTTACGACTGTTACATTCATGATGGTCATTCAAAGCTGTGAAGACTATAAATACAAAGACTTCAGCCTCATTTGCGGACAACTGAACTCTTAAGAACACTCTCGAAAAACTTACAGCCTATCGAAGCAAAAGAACATTATCTCTCGAAAGCACTCGACGCACGACGCCTAGTCTTTCACGCACGACACATTCGTTTTTACTTTCGATACACTTGTTTACTTTACATTTAAAGTCTTTCTTTCCTTTGTATTGTAATCATTGTACTCTCGACACCTGAAACATAAGGACATCGCCCTTGTTTGGCGACCATAGTGTAGCGACGACCCTCCTAGTCATCCGCGGGTTTTTTCCTCGTTGAGGTTTTTCCTGCGTCATCAAATCCCTTGCGTCTCGTTTATATTTATGTCTTTATCGCATTGCTTTGTCGAACGATTCTTATCTTTAGTTGTTAAACTCCACAATCAACCTTAAGTTATCCTTCTGGACGATTTTTGGCATTAACAACTATGAAGCGCAATCTGATTAATCTCTCTAAGCCCTTAACCAAATTTCTTCTCTAAACACACCTTATATACCAAGGCTTGATAGGCCCAAAAAGGCCCATTAACACAATAAGGCCTTTTACAAACAATTAAATAAAACATTCCTTTTCTTTATATCACTTTCTATTTTATAGGACTTTTAGTCCTAACATGATGGATCCACAGGCATAGGAGTCGTTTATTGGTTTTGAGAAATGGATCATTATCCTTGTTTTCTATGCTTAATCATTACACCTGGAGTAGTTGAGCTTGACGACCGCAAGAGCAATATAGCTGGAGTGGTTGAGCTTAGTGCCTATACTAGTAACAGGCCTGGAGTGGTTAACCTAGATGTTTACATAAGTGATAGACCTAGAGTGGTTAAACTTAATTATTTGTATAAGCAATAGACCTAGAATGGTTTAGCTTGATAAATAAACATACATATGTGGCTTACTTTTGTGTTCCGTCACATTTAATGTAATCGAGTCTCCCTTGTCATCGGAAGGTGTTGATTTTGGGTTTCTAATTTATCCATTATTTCGATGACATTTTGAGTATTAATGGTTATCCATGATTTGTTGTTTTGTGTATTGAGCCTTATCCATGTTTTTTTATGTTTCATATAATAGTGTTTCATCCATGTTTTCTGTATTTGAATATTAAACCTAGTTCACGTTTTGGGTGGGTATTGTGTTTTGGTCTCATGTGAAATGAGCATTTCGGTTGATGAGATTTCATCATAGAAATGGTGGGTTTAGTGAAATATATCTTTTTTTTCCTAAATATTTTATCTTGGAACTGCTTGAACTCACTAGGTTTTATAATTATGATGAAAACTGCTTGAACTCACTAGGTGTTATGCCTTACTTTTTTATTTGTCGGCATGTGCATTAGGTCCGTGTTGGAGGAATCGTACTAGTGACACCATGAAAAGTTGAGTGCTAGTTAGATACACGAGACGGATGTATCTATTGGGTGATGTCTTCCGCATATTTGGAGATAGCATTTGTTAATGGTTTTTAGAAAAATCCGACCTTATTTTAGTTTTTATATAAGACTTGGTTTATAATTTTGTTGAGGTAAAATCTAGTATTTTGGTTGAGGTAATTCAAGTATTGATTTGTAGAAACGGATTTTATCCTTTATTTGGTGTATCATTGAAAATTTTGAATTAGATGTTGTTTCCAAATTTGAGGGTGTTACAATTGTGTTAGGATTGGCCCAACTCTTGGGTGTTCATTAGTGTATGTGAAAAAAATAAGATTCTTATAATTACATAATTATCTGGAGCATATTATATTTTGCCACGTGTGTGGTATTGATGTTTAAATCCTTATCCATGAGGGATAATTGTTTTGTGATGTCAAGTAAGAAGTTTGATGTTCTTATTGAAAAGAGCATTCTTATGGTTTTATGTTTAAATATAAACTGCTGAAACTAACTAGGCTATAAGCATAATATTTTATCTTGTCGCGATGGACATCATGTCCTTCTGTGGGGCTGTGGGGCTGTACTAACAATACTTGTGAAGATTTGAGTGGTAGAGAGAGGTACGAGGAGGATTTGGCTATTGGGGAAGTCATTCATACTTTGGAATTAGCATATGTTATTAGGTTTTAGTAATACTTATTTTTAATTTTGTTGTTATATGAGGTTTGAATAGGAAGTTGTTGGCTTTTATTTTGGAGTCAATTTAGTGTTTAATAAAAGTTTAAGTTAGTCATTTTTTCAAATGTTACAGTTAACAATAAGGTGACGTTTGTTTTTTAAAGGGTCTGAACTCTGAAGTCTTATTTCACTTATGCTTAATAAGAGGTGGTGCTTTAAGAGGTTATAAGACATTAGGTTATATCTTCTAATCTCAGACGTATTTCAGACATAAGAGTCTTTGAAGTCTGGAAAAAAAAACCAACAGCCTGAACGTAAACACGTCAAAACGATTCAGACTTTAAAAGTATAAAGAGGTTTTTTTAGAAAAACAAACAGGCCCTAAATCTACTCCAATGGATAACACGAAAATATAAGAAATATATATATATATATATATATTATTATCATCGGTGTAAAATTTGGCATAAATGAATGGTGTTACACCAAATTTGATGTGTTACTATTCATTACACCAAATTTGGTGTATGACTTTAGTGTCCACGAAAGTTTTAAACCAAATTTGGTGCAAGACTTTACTCTCATTGAAACTATTCAACAAACTACTTCAATTGCTAGAAGAAAATAAAACAAAATGTCAGAGGAATAAATTAAAACATTTATAAAACATGAAATACAAGAAAAAAGATAAAAATTATTGTACAAAAATTCCATCTTTTCACAAAATATACCAAAAAAACGTCAATCTTTCACAAAAATATCCCAAAACACGCCCATCTTTTCACAAGATATACAAAAAACGTCAACCCTTTCACAAAAATATACCATAAAACGCCCATCTTCTCACATAATATTCCACAAAACTTCCATCCCTTCACAAATATATCAAAAAATGCCCAAAGATATGTTCATCCAACTAACAGGAATATACCAACGTGAATTCCTTTGCAACTATGTGTTTCATTCATTTAGTTGATGGTGTATGTGAAAGTCAAACGGTTGATGACACTCTTATTTTAGATTAAGCATTACTTTGTTATTGTAAATGACATTACTTTTGGTATACTCCTGTTTAGTGGGATGGCCATATCTTTTGGAATTTTTTGGTATATTCGTTACTTAAGAGCCGTTTACCTAATCCCTTACCCGGGTAAGTGTTTACCGGTAAAATTCAACACTATCGCTTACTTCCCAGCTAAGATTTTAGTCCACCAAAATGACATCGTATGCATTAATTTAGCCGGTAAGCGCTAACCGTGGTAAGAGTCGTCGCACTCACTTACCGGGTAAGACTCTCGGTCCTTGCTTCCGCTCTTACCGAGTAAGATTCTTTGTCCTTGCCATATTCATCCGGTAAGCTAATGTGACTTGGTAAGCACTTACCCGGTAAGCGTTTTGTAAACGGCCCCTTAGTTTTATGTTGTAATTTAAGTTAAGGAAATTTATAATCTTGTTCGGTAAGTTTAGGGGTACGTTGTTAACTTTAAGGGTAGTTTCCATCATATAGGGATAGTAGATGCTTCTCTTTTGCAATAAGGGAATCATATAAATGTGAATCACCTCATTTGGGTAATTCACATGGTTTAGTCGGCAAAGAAGGAGTGGTTGTATGTGTGTTGTTTACTGAAGAAGAAAGCTTCACGAAGAAGAAACCGTACATTTGAATTATTGGAGTCAATTTTGAGAATTTGATAAGGTATGTTTTATATTTTAAGTTCCTAATGGCTTTTGGGTGTTTTCTACCGGTTTGATTTTTGAGTTTATAGTGTTTCTATGAAAGGTTTAGAAATCCGAGTTATGAAATCGTACACAGTTCAGTTTCTTCAAATTCGTAAGTTTTCCGTGTTTGAGAATGATCGAGATAGTTGTTTTGGAATCAAACTTGAAATTCAGTTTTGTGCGGTAAAGTGAGGATACCGACAAAGCTTGTGCGGTATATTATTTAATCGTCTACAGCTAGTGCGGTATAGTATGTTACCGCAACAGCTTGTGCGGTATAGTATGTTACCGCATACATCTTGTGCGGTATAGTCGGACATTGCACACATAGTGTGTAATATAAGGGTGTGTGGTTGACAAAGGAGTATATTGCATAAAGTGTTATGCGGTACATTGATGTGTTGTGCGGTAAAAGGGTTGTGCGATACATGGGGTTTGTAAAGTCAGAATAGGGGTATTTAGGGTATTATTTAGGATTCTTAGCCTATAATAAAGGTCGTATCTAGTAAGGTTATATAAATGCTATTTGTATCTGTCTAATTCAAATTCTACGCATCGCGTGTGAAGTTCAATCCTTGGGGGGAAATTGAAAGGGAGTGAAAGTGACTTTATTGCATTAAGGTGAATTTTCCTTTAAACATTTTCGAACTGAAATACATATATTTTTAAATAATGAAAGTTAATACGAGCAATATCATGAACTGCATGGAATTGTGAATGGTTGATTACTTTATGTATTGCACAATCGGTTGTGCTAAAACACTGGCAATCAGTATCACGCTGTGCTAGAACGCCATTAATCACCATCGCACTATGCTAGAACACCAACTATACTGGACATCGGTTGTGCATGAATGTGAGCAATGTTATGCTAAAAACAACACAAAGACTATATTGTGCTGAAAGAGGCACGAGGAGGAAAGTAATATTTTGGTGCTTTAGGCATGGTGTGGAGAGTAACAAACTCAGATACAATGATATATGTTTTTATATTACTGTTTTTATAATCATATTTGAATTTACAGGGATTATCTCACTAGACTGTTTGGTCTAACCCTCATTGTTTTTAAATATGTATTTCAGAGAAAACATTTTTGTAATTAATGAGAACATTTAATGTATGGCTTATATTTAAAATAAATCAATATTGTAGAAAAATAGATAAATGACAATGGAGGTCTCTCCTTAACTCACTCTCATACATTCTCCTTTATATATATATTGATTGTCAGCCTACTAAAGGATAAAAAAAATATAACATATTAAAATAAGTATTTGATTTATATTGATTGTTATCCATGTTATAAAATTATAAAATAAAAAATGAAAAGTTTTTGTAATTAATAAGAACATTTAATGTATGACTTATATTTAAAATAAATCAAAATTGTAGAAAATAGATAAATGGCCATGGAGGCCTCTCCTTAACTCACTCTCATACATTCTCCTTTGCCACGGGAAGACAAAGGAAAAGGGAAATGTGAATACGTGTTTGGACCTTCTATGTTCATATCTGATGAGGATGTTTTAACAATTTTGTTGGAAGAACTTTATAGTTAAACTTGTTGTTTTGTAATCTTGTAAAACAAAAATTTGTACTGATAATTATGTAAGTAATGTATATTTTTTGGGACCAAAGGTGCAGACTTTATATGAAATCTCATATAAATGTACATGTTATATGTTTCATGTTACTTGTTCAGGACAGGTTGTTACAGTTGCTATCAGAGCCTTAGTTTAAGTGATTAGATATTTGGATTAATACTTAGACTTAAACTGTATCATTGCATGTCAATTTAATATTGTCATCATTATGATTAGAACCTTGGGATACTAAATATAATGGGTAGAAAAAACGACATGTAAGTTAAATTCAAATTACATCTGGTTAATGTAATCATGGACTTACAGGTGCATGTTTGAATTGGAATACCTTGTTATATTGGGAATGTGCTTATGTGTATATAAATAACGAATGAAATTTTAGGATGGCTGGTAACCCCAAACAATCAGGGAGGAATGAACCAGATAATCCAGAGGGTACGATTCTTTTGTCCGGTACTGTTAGGGGAACTATTTTAAATGTACGAGGAAGAAGTGAAGGCGGGAGAAGAGGATGTAATCAATTTAAGAAGTAAGGTTCCAGCTGGGGACAGACTCGAGTGCGAGGTCGGGCCAGAGGAAGAGGACGCAATCAAGATACTGAATATGTTACGAGAGTAGATCTAGCTACAGAGTTGTGTAAGCTTCAAGACAATCTAAAATATTGGTTTGGACCACCCCAATATACAGATGAGGAAGAATCGTGAGGAAGACTCGTTAGAATCTGAGTCTGTCCATGAAGCTGAGGTACCACCTCCAACAACTGTGGTTCCAAAAACCTGTTAATTCAAAATGTTTCTAGCTTGCAAACCCCCAACAAATTTCAGAGAAAGAGATCCGGTGAAAGCAATGCGTTGGTTAAGAGAGATTGATTCCATCTTTAAGAATAGTGAGTGTGCAGATAAAGATAGAGTCTTGTTTAGAACAAAGGTTTTAATATCCAATGCTGTATACTGGTGGGAGGCTTTGGCTTCTTCAAAAGGGTTTGATTTTTTTGAAACTTATACATGGGAAGATTTCTCAATGGCATTCAAAGCACAATTTTGCCCACAAGATACCATACGACAATTAGAAGATGAGTTCATGTACGTACAACAAGGGGGTTTGAGTGTTCGAGACTATACTACCAAGTTCTTGGAGAAGTCTCTATTTGGCGAATATTATGTTGCCATTGAAGCTCGCAAAGTGGAGAGATATATCTTTGGATTGAACTCATCGTATTGATGATTAGTAATAGCCACGAAACTAGAGACGTTTACAGTTGCGGTGGACGCAGCCGAAACAACTAAAAGAGATAGAGGACGAGATATCAGTGATAAGAGCATGGGAAGAGGAAGTGGGAAGGACCGCCTTCTGAATTCAAAAGGCCATCATTTCCTAAGTTCTGAAACCATCCACCGGTTAGATTCAACGAAAGACCCTCCCAAAGTGCAATTGGGTTCATCAGGGTGAGTGTAAGCAGGAACCGATAAATTGTTATAAGTGTGGAAAGCCGGAGCATATAGCCATGAATTTCCCGACTAACAGACTCTACTACTATTGTAATTCCCTCAACCATTTGCAATATGATTTCCCTCAAACAAAAGATCGCCGAAGTAATACGGTTGGGAACAATCAGGGGGGAAGAAAACATGTTTCAAAACCAGATCAGCCCAAAGCAAAGGCGCATGCATTTCAAATGACGATTGTCGAAGCGGAAGAAACTTCGGATGTGGTGATAGATACTTTCATGATAAACTCCCTAAATGCTAAGGTGTTATTTGATATAGGTGTGAACCGTTCGTTTGTATTTCTTTCCTTTTTTTAATTGTGTGAATGTGAAACCTAAGTTGTGAGATAGCGCATTAGTAGTAGAAACTACTAATGATAAGCAACTGCTGGTAAGAGAGGTGTATGAAGATTTTCAGATTAATGTAGAAGGTTATCTGGTACCAATTCATTTATTTCCTATGGTAATAAATGAGTTCGATGTAGTTGTAGGAATGGACCGGTAGTCATTTATGTTGATCGTCGAGACCAACAGTCTAGTATGATCTCTCTATTAAAAGCTCGTAGGTGTGTTAAGAAAGGTTGTCAGTACTTCTTAACTTACGTTATTCATGTTAAGAAAGAAAAGGGTAGCATCCCGGTATTTAACAAATTCTCTGAAGTATTTCCGGATGATTTGACTAGTATTCCACCCCAACCAGCGGGTCGAATTCAGAATTGATTTGACTCCAACAGTTGCACCACTTGCTCTTGTTCCATATAGGTTGGCTCCTTCAGAGATGAAAGAAATGATGTCCCAACTGCAAGAGTTATTGGATAAGGGCTTTATCAGACCGAGTAGATCTCCTTGGGTGCACCAGTATTGTTAGTAAGGAAGAAGGAAGGATCGATGAGAATGTGTACTGATTATCGGGAACTGAACAAGCTGACGATAAAAAACAAATATCCGCTCCCCAAAACTGATGACCTTTTTGATCAACTAGTTGGAGCTAGTTATTTCTCCAAGATTGATTTAAGGTCTGATTATCATCAGCTGAAGGTTCAAGAAGAAGACGTACTAAAGAATGCATTCCGTATCGATTACAGTCATTATGAATTTTTAGTGATGCCGTTTGGATTGACTAAGGGGTTGTTTGGCAGTTGCTGAATGGTTTGGTTCAAAATGATTAAGTGGTCAGAACGATTAAGAGGCTTTTATGATATAGTGCAAAATGAAATATGGTTGTTTCGTAATTGTTTATAATGAAATTAGGGTGCTGAATGGTAAGGAATGCCCAAGATGTTAAATCATTCAGAGGGTTTTAGAATCATTAAGACTTAGACTTTTTTTGTCAAACAAGATTGACCTCTGAACGATTCACAGGTTGCCTCTTACTGGAACTATTAAGAGGTAAACAAAAAACCCATAATGCATCAGCTGCTTTTCTGGACATGATGAATCGAGTGTGTAAGTTGTACCTCGATAAAATTGTAATTGTATTTATCGATGATATTCTTATTTACTCTCGATCAATGGAAGAACACTTTAATCATCTTCGGCTAACTCTAGAATTGCTAAAGCGAGAAAATTTCTACCCAATGTTTTCAAAATGTGAATTCTGGTTCAGAGAAGTTTAGTTATGCGGATGTTGTTCCAGAAAAAGGCATTCAAGTAGATCCGACAAAGAACGACGAGACTATTGAAAAGTAGGAACCACCAAAGACTCCAGCATAGGTAAGAAGTTTCTTAGGGTTGGCAGCTTTTTACAGGAAGTTTATACATGAATTCTTCCGAATCGCAACGGCACTGGCATAGTTAACTAGGAAGAATGTGGCGTTTGAATGGAAAGAAGCACATGATGAAACGTTCCAAACGTTGAAAGAAAGACTCTGCAGTGCACAAATATTATCCTTACCTAAAGGATCAGAAGCCTTTATAGATTAAAGTGACGCTTCAAATTTGGTTTGGGATGTGCATTAATACAACGGGGGAAGTCATCGCTTATGCCTCTATACAGTTAAAAGATAACGAAAGGCAGTATCCTACCCACGACATGGAACTTGTTGTAGTTTTTTGCCTTGAAGATTTAGAGACATTATTTATACGGTACTAATTGTCAAACTTATACCGATCATAAGAGTATTCAACATCTATTCAATCAACGAGAACTGAATATGCGACAAACAAGGTGGTTGGAATTAGTGAATGATTATGATTGTGAAATTTTGTACCATGCAGGCAATGCAAATGTGGTGGTTGATGCACTGAGTCGCAAAGAAAGAAGTGGAACAATCAAGGCAATTGCCTTACGAACAGAGTTGCTACCAATTATCTTTGAAGAATAGAAAAGGTGCCAAGTTAAAGCCTTGAAAGAAGAAAATATAAAATGAGAGCGACTTGCAAGAATGGCATCGTTACTGTCAAAGAATGATCGTGATTTTATGTGCTTTAAAAACCAAAATTGGGAGCCTTGTTTCGGTGGATTACGTGAAAGAATTCTGAAAGAAACTCATCAATCTCATTTTTCAATTCTTTCGGGTACTAACAAAATGTATCCGGATCTTCAATAATGCTATTGTTGGACCGGTTTAAAGAAAGGTATTGCCAGATATGTAGCACATTGGGTACACGACAATCACTAGAGATTCCGGTTTGGAAGTGGGATCACGTCACAATGGATTTTATTACGAAGATGCCAAAAACTCCGAAAGGTATTGATGCTATATGGGTAATTGTGGATCGTTTTTCAAAATATGTTCACTTTTTACCAATGAAAGAATCGTATCCTCTAGAAAGACTGGCCAAGTTGTATATTGATGACATAGTGACCATGTGGATCCCAATATCAAGTGCAATCAATGAATCAACATAATAATATCAACACAAAGCTTAATTGAATTGATTAAAGCAGAGAGTTTCTTTACGCCGTACAAAAGTAATTAGAATCGTAATTAGGACATTAAACCTAAAACCTAACTTGTCATCTCAATTTATACCCCCTAAGGGATATTTACAAGATTGGTCTCTGAACTTCTATTCAACATATAAATTGAGACCTAACAAACTCCCCCTTTGAATTGAAGCTCCATTTCTAGCCAATTCGGGACATATCTCTTTCGGATGGAAAATAGGATTTCGAAATACCGAATGGAGTTCTTGTACTCGAGTCTTTCTTCGGTCACTTTCAGTATCTCTTTGGCAAGGTACTTTCTCAGATTGACGATCTTTTCAGTCGAGTCCTTCTCTTCTTCAGCAACTATACTTCTCAGTACTTTACGGATTTCCATCGACGTTCCTTCACTAAAATTATGAAGCTCACTGACTCTCCTGAAGCACTTTTCTTCTTTCTTATTCAGGTACACTATTCCAGTTTCGGGCTTTGACATAAGAGTGTGTACCTGCAAGTCTTCAAGGTCGGGTAATGTCATATTGGGCTTGAGCAGATTGACTTTCTTCTTGTTGCTTTCAATCCCCATCTGAAAATCATTGATGTGAGGTATGATGATTCTGGTTCTCAGCTCACGCAGGATATCTGGGAAGTCTTTCAGGTTCAGATTTCTGAAACCAGCCTCTGAGAAGACCCATTCTTTTCCATCTTTTCTTTTGACAGTGAACACGGGGAACCATACTTTCAAAACTTTGTCCTACACTATGTCAACGATCTCGGTAATCCGGTGATTGGTTCTGACTTTACTCATCATTCGATTCCTCTTCTTTAGTTCCAGATGATGAGTTCGAACTGGTTCATCCAAGTCTGATACCCTGTAACATATGACTGGGTCGAGCGGCCTAATCCAGTGCACAAATATTTTCTTTTGAGATTCTTTAAGATAAGGTACCAAAATCCGAACTCTCTCCTAACGTACCGGTTGGTTGGGTTGAGTTTGAGCCATTTCTGGTTCTAGAATCTTGTAAGTGCAGGATCTATTCTTACAATCAATATAGAAAGAAGTAATTGAGAAATTGTATGATTAAGCCCAATTGTATTCAATGATGCACAGAATTACAGATCTAAGAGAGAGATAACCTCAAAGATTACAGGGAATGAATACAAGTAATATGGGAAAATCAATCAGTTAGCAACGTAGTGCTAACCACTCTATTTATACTGCAACGGACATATTAAAGCTACAGTACAAATAAGAAAGACTAATAAGAACAAAACACGTGTCCTAATTAGTTTACACATTACTAAGTAACGAAACTCGTCATAAGTTCTGAACAGGTAGTTCAGAACTTCTGAACATTCTTCTGATCACGCTTCTCAGAACTTCTGACTTCTCTTTCTCAGATCTCTGACTCTTCTTCTCAGAACTTCTGAACCTTCTTATCAGATCTTCAACACTTGGTTTATTGACAAAACTTCAGATCTAACAATCTCCCCCTTTTTGTCAAATAAACTTAAATTTTGCATCATCTAATTCTTTCAGAGCAGGAACAATTTTCTGAAGTAGCACATTCCTCAGATTAAGCCTCTTATCAATCTTGTCAATAATTTCTTGAATAACTTCAACTTGCTGATTTATTGCTTCTTGAGTTATGTTTGCTTCCTTTACTTTCAGCATCTTTTTCTCCAAATTGTGCTTTATGATTCTTAAAGTTCCAGAACAATATTTTGCAGTTTCCTTTGCTCTGAAGAAGATCTTTCCACTTTTGTTCTTCAAAAATACTCCCAAATCTGGATACTTGTGAACACTTCCAGTCTTTAACACTTTTTTCTGCTCATGATCTGTATTGGGATTTGCCAGATAAACACATGACTTTTGCAAATACAGAGCTATTTGGAAATCTGTATAGCAATGCCACCTTAAGATATAGAACATGGCCTCAATCACCACACTTCTTGCCTTCCTTTCATTTCTGTCTTTACTTGACTCTTTAAAACATAGAAAGCTGTGTAATCTGTAGAAGTCAACCACTGACAGTTTCTCAAAATCTGCATCAGTAAAATAATAAACCTTGCCATCTTCTCTCAGAACTTCAAAGGATAAGTACTCCATCTTTCTGAATTTCTTAACCTTCAATTCTCTGATTCCAGTGATTAAAAAATCTGAGTAAACAGCTTGCTTTGTTTTGCCAAGACATCTTGATTTTTCAGCCAACCAGATCTGAGTCTCCTTAGACCTATCATAATACACATCCAAGAATTGTACTTCTTTTGGTTTGAAAAACTCAGGCAGATCAAATTCAAGAAAGTATCCATTCAGATCAATGAATATTTCATCTTCTTTGGGTTCAGACTGTTCAGCTTGGTCAATATTAGTTATCTGCACATTCTGAGGTGTTGTGTCCTGAACTTCTTCAACTTCATCTGACAAAATTTCATTCACTTCATACTCAGCAGGGAACACAAAATCACTATGTAACATCTTCTTGGGATTAACTTCAGATAGCAACCATTCACCACAACTTCTGATCTTTCTTCTGAGATTCAACCTTCTATTCATAGAGTTTACACACCTTTTCTTTAAGTTCTCTCTTTCAGTTTTAGCACTTACTTCCATTTCAATCAGTAACCAACTCAGAGTTGCATCACTATATTTTACCAGTTCTTTCAGTTTGAACATTTCAAGTCTCTCTTGAACTTTATATGCAAACCCTTCAGATTCCATTCCTTCATTTACGAATCCTTTTGTACACACATCAAATCCTGCAATATTTGTTGGAGACCTCAGATTGCACTTCTCTTTTCTTCCTTCAATGGCTAGTTGAAAATCATATAAGTACATGTTTCTGACATAGATACCCAGAAGTCTTCTGCATTCAATTTCCATCAAGGCTTCTTCAGTACCAGAGAAAAATTTGACTAGAAAGATCTGATCATCAAGTGTTAGTCTGTGGAAATCAAAACTGGACATGGCAACTTTTGTATTTTTCTCTTTCAACACTTCCATTCTAACAAACATTAAACCACTGAATTCTTCTTCTTGAAACATTAGAACTTTCTCAATTCTTTTCTGAATATGCAGTCTTGAGTCAGGAATTCTGAATCTGTTTGAAGCTTCTGTGTAAATCATCTGAGCTCTTTCATCCATGAAACCATCAACATTACTCTCTAAAAACTCATATTCTCCTTCTGAGTGGTAGAGGTTTTCATACATTTCCTCAGGAAAAATGTCATCATGAAATTGTCTGGCCAAAGGTACATCACTTAGTTCCAGGATGAAATCACATATGGGTTCTTCTAACGTCTGTAAGTTAATCTTGGAAATCTCAATTGGTTTTCTGAATATATACTCAGAAGGCATGAAGTAATCTTCTAGTTTCTCATATTCTTCTTCTGTGTTCATCTCATCAGCATAGTTATATCTGAACTCATGCTTAAAATTCTGAGAATAATCAACAGTTCTGTCTTCTTCACCCATCAGATCAATAGGTCTTATTACTTTTATCCCTTTATGAATTTTCTGAACACTCAAAGCTCTGACTACTTCATTATGCATTCTTCTGATCAATTCTTCATTCAACCTCCTTTCTTCTGATTCAGATTCTATTGCCCTTTCTCTGTTATAAACCACAATATCTGTACATCTGTTTACCACTGTACTTTCCACTATTTCTTCTGATCTCAATTCAGATTCCTCAATAGCTACAGTTTCATCTGAGTTTCCTTCCATCTCAGTATCCAAGTTTAATTCCTCTGTTTTATCTGATTCATTACTATCAATACTTCCCAACTCCATTTCTTCTGTATCTGAACTATCAAGCTGTACTATCTGAATCATTTCCTTTAAATTTTCCTGTGTCTGATCTTCTGAACTTTTTGTATTGGCTAAGTGCATGTCTGCTATCTCAAAATCTTCTATGCCAATATCATCATCAGAACTTAACCTTTGTCTTTTCTCCCCCTTTTGATGATCATGAGGATCATTATCATCAAACTTCCTTTTCAAGTTCTGATTAAAAGCAACTTCAGGTTCAGCTTCTGCAATAGGAACAGGATCAAGAGGCTTTGAAGTAGAAGCCAAAGATACACTCAGTGCTTTCAATATAGATTCCTGCATACCTTGCATCTGTTTTAACATATCTTTTTGAAAACCAGACATTATATCCACGATCTCCTTTTTGAGAGAATCCAAGGATTTCTTTACATCATCTACCTTGGTTTCAACAGAAATCAACTTTTTCTCCATCACAACTTTCAAATCTGATACTTCATCATTCAAATCCTCCATCCTCTTCTCCAAATTTTCTACTTTTTCCCCCATCTCCTTGTTTTGTTTCTGAATCTTTTCAAATTCAGAAGTTTCTAACAGTGAACCTGAACCAACAGATGGTCCAGTTTTCATGTGCCCAGAGAGCTCATGGCCTGTAGATAACACACAGTCATCTTGTACAACAGATGCACGTTTGAATGAGGCTTTTGTAATGTTCACCTCACCAGGACTTCCATCCAATCCTCGACACCCAACATTAGGCATGTCTATGAATGTTGTTTCAGGAGTACGAAATTCCTGATCTGTGCAAGTGTCAAAAGGAATTTCAGGCTCAATATGAATAGGACTGTGATATTCAGACTCAATGTGTTGAAAAATAAGTTGGGATTTATCACCTCCCTCCAAATGAGTTTGGGATGGTTCCCCGGATTTGTGTGAAACAGTAGCATGTTGAAATGCTTCTGAGTGGGTATGGATGGGTTGTTCAAGATCCACCACTAGGTCCATGGTGTTTGTTTCAATATTGGACACCAAGAGATGTGAACCAATAGCATGTGTGGTTACCTGGTCAAGATTAGCTGGTTCAGAGGCATCTCTTTCTGTTTGAACCTCTGTTAACAATCTCTCATCCTCACCACTCTCATTCTGTTTTTCCTCACTGAGTCTAACCAAGCTCTCAGAATTTTCCCCCTCAAGTCTCTCAGAATGTTCACCCATCTGAACATCCTCCCCCTCTCTAGTTCGACTATACTCCTCACCTCTCTTCTCAGGTTGGTCCTCTTGGGTAGGGATTTGAGGTAATTCAATTCCCATAGAGGTGCAATAAGCTTTTAAAATCTCACTCTCCCTTGGAATATAGTTCCTAAGTGATTTTGGCAATAGTTTATGATTGGGATAGTTTTCAAGTCTTGTTACTGAGGTCATCTTACCCAAATAAAATGTAGGACCATGCTCTTTATTTGTTCTTCTTGAGATTGTTCTGTTTTCCTGCATGGCATACCAAATAACAATTTGCCAGTACCTTATGTAGGGAATGTATGTCAGTGGAGCATCCTTTGTCTTCTTCTGAATTGCTTTCTGATTCTTCTCAAATGTATTCTTCATATCTTCCCAAAGTATTAAAGTATAGTCATAATGCCTATTCTTCACTAAACCTTGAAATATCTGAAGAATTTGTTTAGAACCTTGATCAGCAGAACTATTTTTCCCTGACAAACATTTATTTACCACATGAAAGAAGCAAGCCCAAATAGGTGGTAATTTGTTTCTTCTGAACAAACTGAGAGTCCTCAATCCTTCATTGTATCCCAACTTCATAAACTCTGCTATTAATTCCTCTGTTAGGGGTAAATCCTCAAAATCTGTTCTTCTTTGTACATCATCTTTCTCTGGTAGATTCAGCATTTCTCTTAGTGCAGAGATAGATAAGACAAATGTCACTCCTCCAATTTCAGACACAAACTTATTATCTTCTAACCTAAGATATTTCCACCATTGTTGTATGTACTGAACAGGCACATTTTTACTTCTTGTAAACCATTTTCTGTACGGATGATGTTTGAATAACTCCATGATAATTCTGTGTTCAGGCTTAAAACGACTTTCCTCAAACAATATAACACAGTTATTTTCAGATAATTTCAACCATTCACTCTCAGGAACAACTCTTTCCACTAGAATAGATCTATCTGACATAATAGAACCTGCAGCACTCTGATCATGTTCAATATTAACGTTTACCTCATCCGCATTTCCTTCAGATTCATCCATTTGTTCATCTTCTTCATCATTTCTTATTGCCCCTTCCTCTGCAACTCTATTTTGTACTTCATCATTTTCCGAATCGGATGAATCCATTATCGATTTTGTAGAATGTAGAGAAATTGGACCACTTCTTCGTATTTCAGACATGATTTAAGAAGAAAACAGATTCAAAGAACTCTGGATTTGATTCGTATCTCACGTTTCGCTCTGGAATTTGAAAGAAATTTGAAATAGGGATTTTAAGACCTATTTAAAATCCGCGAAGTTGAAAGGTTTAACGGAAAAGAGAAATCAATGTTATAACGGAGTCAACACATGTGAAATACCACAAAGGATTTAAATGAAATACGTGGCATTGTCAAACAAATATGAAGCTGACACGTGTTAGTGGATAGAATTTTGACTCAAGTCAAAGATCTGAATAACACGCACAGATGTTCTGATTCCATGACTCAGAAGAATTTTGCCTTGTAACAAAAATGTCTTTTAAAATCAACTTCTGACCAATATAAAACATTTTGATTATTCAGAAGAGGTTTGAACAGATAAGAAATGAAAACAAATCTTTTAAGCATCACAAAATGATTTCCAAAAGAATTTTGATGCTCCCCCTTGACTTGAGCATGCATTTGAGTATTAATGATACATAAAGATGAGATAAAAAGATAATCAAAGAAGCATAATCCATACAGTTGAAGTTATTTGTATTTCTCAAAAGTAAATTTTTGAAAGTTAGATTGCTGAAGTATTGACTCAGAATTTCTGACCTTAAGATTCAGAGGTTCTGATCTCAAGACTCAGAAGTTCTGAACTCAAGACTCAGAAGTTCTGAACTCAAGACTCAGAAGTTCTGAACTCAAGACTCAGAAGTTCTGAACTCAAGACTCAGAAGTTCTGAATACACTACTCAGACAAGTTTACTTAGAAAAATGTAGCATTTTTAAGAAAAAAAATATTTTCAACTAGGCAGATTAAGCATTCCTATTTTACATATGAGAAAAGAAAACCTTTTGTGATCAAGAGGCTTTGTGAACAAGTCAGCCAATTGATACTTTGTATGCACAAAGTGCATCTCTATAGTTCCTTTTTCCACATAGTCCTTTATAAAATGATACCTTACATCTATATGCTTAGTCTTCGAATGTTGAACAGGGTTCTGAGTAATAGCAATTGCACTTTCTGAGTCACAATAGATGGGAATCTTATTAAGCTGATATCCATAGTCCATGAGTTGTGTTCTCATCCACAATGTTTGAGAGCATGAAGCAGCAGCAGCAACATACTCTGCTTCAGCAGTTGAAGTGGATACACAGTTCTGTTTCTTTGATGCCCAACTCACTATTTTATCTCCCAAAAAGTGACAAGCACCAGATGTACTCTTTCTGTCCAACCTACTTCCTGCATGATCAGCATCAGTGAAAGCAGTCAATTTGAAGTCAGTTTCTTTTGGATACCATAAACCTAGATCAGGTGTTCCTTTGAGATATCTTAAAATCCTTTTGACAGCCAACATATGTGATTCTTTCGGGTTAGATTGAAATCTAGCACAGAAACAGGTAGAAAACATGATATCTGGTCTACTTGCAGTCAAATAAAGTAATGATCCAATCATGCCTCTATAAAGTTTGATATCTGCTGAAACACCTTTGAGATCAGCATCTAACTTTATGTTAGTTGCCATAGGTGTTCTCATAGAAGCACAATCAGACATTTTGAACTTTTTCAGAATATCTCTGACATATTTTCCTTGATTTATGAAAATACCTTTTGGTAGTTGTTTGACTTGAAGACCAAGGAAAAAATTCAGTTCACCCATCATGCTCATTTCAAATTCAGATGACATGATTTTTGAAAAATTATCACATAATTCTGGACTGGTAGAACCAAATATTATGTCATCAACATAAATCTGAATCAGAATCAAATCATTACCCTGTTTCTTTAAAAACAAAGTTGTGTCAATCTTACCTTTCTTGAATCCTGAACCTAACAGGTGTTTAGTAAGAGTGTCATACCAGGCTCGTGGTGCTTGTTTTAGACCATATAAAGCTTTGTCTAAAATATAAACATGATCAGGGAATTCTGGATCAACAAAACCTTCAGGTTGATGGACATACACCTCTTCATTAAGTTTGCCATTTAGAAAGGCTGATTTGACATCCATTTGATACACCTTGAAGTTTTTATGTGCAGCATAGGCTAAAAATATTCTGATTGCCTCTATTCTTGCCACTGGTGCAAATGTCTCATCATAATCAATTCCCTCTTGTTGACAGTATCCCTTAGCAACCAATCTTGCCTTGTTTCTGATGACAACACCTGATTCATCCTTTTTGTTTCTGAACACCCATTTAGTTCCAATAATAGATTTACCTTCAGGCTTTGGAATGAGTCTCCAGACTTTATTTCTTTCAAATTGAAGCAATTCCTCTTGCATTGCTGAAATCCAGTCTGGATCTTCTAAGGCTTCATTAGCTTTCTTTGGTTCAATCACACTCAAGAAACCAGCAAACATTGCTTCATTTGCTGTAGCTGATCTGGTTTTTACTCCTGCTGAAGGATCACCTATTACTTGATGAATAGGATGATTTTTAGTCCATTTATTTGCACTAGGAAGTACATCAATCTCTGAATAATTGTTGTTTGCATCATTCTCATCAATGATTGCTTGTAATTCTGAACTGTCCCCTTTTTCGGATGTATGAATAGAAGTCATATCCAAGTTTGGGTTCTGATTAATGAAGTCAGAATTCAGAGTGACTTGTTCAGAGTTCTGAGTACAAGAATCAGAATTCTGATTACAAGGTTCAGAATTTTCACCACTTGTATGTATTAGATTTGGACATTCCTCTGATGGACCTTTGTCAGAAATTACAGTTGATTGAACTATTTCTGGAGTCTTATTTTTCATCTCTTTGACCATCTTTGGGTTTTCATATTCTGCATAAGAATCAGAAATTAGTTCACTAAAAGCATCCTTAAATAGTAAATTGAGTTCTGAACAAATAGGATTAGAATTTGTATCAGAAGTCATTTTTGTCTTGTTCAGCATGAGTTCTGAACTGTCTTGTTCAGAAGTCCGAATTCTGGCTTCATCAAAAGTTACATTTATGCTCTCCATCATCCTCTTGGTTCTTCTATTGTAGATTCTGAATGCTTTGGAAGTTAAAGAATAACCCACAAAGTATCCTTCATCTGCCTTTTTATCGAATTTGGCAAGATTTTCTCTGTCTCTGAGAACATAGCACCTGCAACCAAAAACATGAAAGAATTTGATTAATGGTTTTCTTTTATTTATCAGTTCATAAGCAGTCTTATTTAATCTCTTATTGATTAAAGTTCTATTTTGTGTAAAACAAGCAGTTGCAATTGCTTCAGCCCATAGGAAAGTAGGAAGATTTGCATAAGCCAGCATTGTTCTCGCAGCTTCAACTAGAGTTCTATTCTTCCTTTCAACAACACCATTTTGTTGAGGAGTTCTGACAGCAGAAAAATTGTGAGAAATCCCAGAACTTTCTAAAAAATTCTGAAGAGTCTCATTTCTGAACTCTGTTCCATTATCACTTCTGATTTTCTGAACTTGAAGTTGTAAGAGAACTTGAATCCTTTTGATAAAATTTATCAATGTAGTAGCAGCTTCTGACTTAGCTCTTAGGAACTCAACCCACGTGTATCTGGATAATTCATCAACAATCACAAGCATATATTTCTTTCCTCCCATCGATTGAACTGAAATTGGACCACAAAGATCAGTATGAATCATTTCTAATGGTGCTTTGCAAGATGAGTCCATTTTTAATTTGTGAGAACTCTTTTTCATCTTGCCCATTTCACAAGCTGAGCATAATGATTCTTTTTCAAATTTAAGCTTTGGTAAGCCTTTAACCAAATGTTTTGCAACAAGATTATTAAGATCTTTGAAATTCAGATGAGAACATCTTCTGTGCCAAAGCCAGCATTCATTTGCAGTTGATTTTGATAAAAGACAAACTGTATTTAATGTTTTCAATTTTGAAAAATTAACTACAAATAAGTCCATATGTCTTTTGGCCCAGAAGACTTTAACATCATTTTCAGTTAAAATCATGCAACCTGTTATTTGAAACTTAATTTGACAGAGACTGTCTAAAAACTGACTTATACTGAAAAGATTATGCTGTAATCCTTCAACATAGAAAACCTTTTGGATAGTCAGATCCCCTTTAGTTAAATCCCCATAACCTTTGACTTGTCCTTTGCTGTTATTTCCAAAGTTTACTGCTCCTCCAGCCTTTTCTGTGAAGTTTGATAGAAAAGACTTCTGACCTGTCATGTGTCTTGAGGCTCCTGAATCTAAAAACCACACATGACAGCCCTGCAAAAGGATCAGTTAGGTTTAGGTACCCATTTTGGAATGGGTCCATCTTTGTTAGCTTTGTCATTGGATTTAACATTAGTACCTTTTACTCTCCACTCAAAATCTTTCTTCAAACACCACTTTCCTTGAACTTTTATGAAGTCAGAACATTTTCTGCTTACAAGTTTGTTCAAATTCTTTTTGAGAGTTGTAACTTTTGGTTTTGCTATATTTTCAACTTTCTTTTCTTTCATCTTTTCTTTCTTCTGAGTCTGAGGAACAGAAATTTTCTTCTTTTCTGTATTTTGAGAAACAGAAACTTTCTGAATATCTTTTCTTATGTATGAAACAGAAGTTATTTTGACTTGACATTTGTGAGAATATTGGAATGAATCATTTTTACATCTAACACAAACAAGATTTTTCTTTGCTAGTGACAATAAATCTGAAACATAGATCATTTCATTTTTATTTATACTGTTCAGAGTACAATTGCCCTTATTACAAGAATTTCTAGCGTTTAGTTCAGAAGTAGATTTCATTCTAAGCTTCTCAAGTTCCCTTTTCAGATCATTCAACTTTGCAAGATCATCTTTCCTTTTGCTTTCTTCTTTTTCTGAAAAATTCAAGTTCTTTTTGTTAGAAGAATTAGATGATTCACCTTTTTCATATGTACTTGATTCACTAAAGAATTTATCATTTTCTCTTGAAGCATTAATTTTAAAAAGATCATACTCAGTCTTCAGTTTTTCAAGCTCTGTTATTTTCTGAATAAAAATATTCTTTTCTTTCAAAACTTCTTCAAGTTTAATATCCACCTCACAGAAATCATTTTCAAGTTCATCATAAGCTTTCCTTAAATCCTCAAGTTCTTGACTCACAAGATTAAATCTCTTTTCAAGTTGCAAAAATTCATCTGACTTTGTTTCAGAGAGTTCAGTTGAATCAGACTTCTGACTACCTGAGTCAGAGTTCTGATTTACAGACTCAGATGTCTGATCTTTAGACTCAGAATTCTGACTACAAAGTTCAGAATCCTGACTAGAAGATTCAGACTTCTGATTGACTGTTTCAGAATTTTTACTAGTGTCAAATATGCTCTCAATGTCATGATATGAAAAACTTGGTTGTTTATTTTTGTAGCTGACATTTAAAGAATCATACTTGAATTTAGTATCATTGTATTTTGGCTTCTCATCTGTTGGTTTAGAAATTTCTTTCTTAACCTTTTCTTCTGAAACAACTGACTTTTCTGTTTTAGACTCAGAAATTTTCTCATCTGACTTTTTAGAGTTTGGTCTTTGCAAATTGTCAGAACTTGTTATAGAACTAGCAGGTCTTATGAAAACTTCAACAATTTCTGGGATTTTTGGCTTAGAAACTTGAAGTATTGGAGCTCTTTTTAAAATGACATTTTCTTCCAATCCCAATCCCTTCTTTGGATTGTAAAATCTTGTATCTTTAACATTGCTTAATAAAAGATTTAATGTTTGCTGAGTCTGACCTCTTTTCAAATTCAAATCTTCCAATTCTTTGATTTTGGTGTATAAATTCTTTCTTTCTTCAAATAACATATCAAATTTTATTTGTAAATCACCTTTTTCATCCTTTATTTTTGAAAACTCAACTTTTAGTTCAGAAAGCTTTTTCATCAATTCAGAATTTTCATCTTTAACTTTCTGTTTCTCAGCCTCAGATTCTTCATATTGTTCTTTTATTACTTCTTTTTCAATTCTGAATTTGTTAACCAAAGTTCTTTCTCCTTTTATCCGTTTTCTTAGATTAGCAAATTCAGTTTTCATTTCACCAATCTGTGTCATTAACTCTAATTCAAGTGAAGAATGTACCTCAGCAGATGACTCAGAATCAGCATCTTCAAAATCAGAATCATCCTCATTCCTCATTTTTGCCATATAGCTTCGCATCTGTGGAAAGTTGATATGATCATCTTCATCAGAAGTGTAGTACAGCCAATTCTCCTGTTCAGCCAATAGCGCACTCTCGTCATCTCTCTTCTTTGCAAGCTGAGCCTTCTTGGTGTAGTATTCATAATCTTTCACAACTTTAACTCTGCAATCCTTGGCATAATGGCCAGATTTTCCACACTTGAAACACAGATTCTTTTCTTTTCTCTCTTCCTTCTCTTCCTTGTTTTCTTCACTTCTCTCTATTCTCTTTTCAATCTTATTTTCTTCTCTGTCTTCTTTCTTCTTATAATCTGAACTTCCAACTCTCTTATAATTTCCTTGAAATCTGCCCTTCCCATACCTTTTGTTGAAAGTATTTGTCAGCAAAGCTAGCTTTTCAGCCATTATCTTGATATCTTCATCATCTTCTGATCCTTCTTCTTTGTCAGATTCCTCCAGACTCGGTATTTCTGATAGATATGCAGTCTTTTTGGTTGCTTTGATTGCTTTGGATTTTGATAAAAATGCTAACTGATCAGCAACATTTTTCTTTTCTTCCACAACTAACTTGACAGAGTCTTCATGTTGATTAAGAACACAGAACAGATCATTTAAGTCTTCTTCACACATATCCTTGTTCATTTGCAGACTTATGGCAAATGATGACCATTCTGAATTTAGACTGTTCAGAAATTTGTAATTTATTTCTGATTTTGTTTTCTTCAGTCCATTTCTTCTCAAGTCATTTAGAATAGTGCAAAATTTACTGTATGTCTGTGTCAAACTTTCTGACTCTTTTGCTTTGAACCTTTCATAAGCATTTATGCTTTGATTTAACTTTGCCTGAATAGATCTCACAGTTCCTAACATTTGCCTTTCCAATTCGTCCCACATTTCTTTAGCTGATGATCCACTGTCAATCCTGTTAAGAACCTCATTCGGGACAGCCAAAGTCATCAAAGTAATTGCTCTTTTGTCAATAGCATGCCTATTTTTCTGTTCAGCAGTGTATTGGGAATAATTCTTCTTCACTCTGGTCGCTGGAATTTCTGGAGTTGTCTCTGTAGCAGGGGTTGCGGCGACATCGATATATACTTCGATTGGACCTTCTCGAATAGAAATCATAAGATTTTCATCGATGTTGTCTAGGAATTGGATCATACGAGTTTTCCATTGCTGATACTCTTCTGGTATAAGAACAGGCGGTTTGGTTTCGGATCCCATGGCTAGATATTCTTTAGAAGACATGATTGTAAGAAAATTCAACAGAAAGACAAATTCGATTTTCTTGATCGAAAAGTAACAGGTAATTCAAGAATTGCTAAGAATTCAAGAACTAGCCCTAGCAGCGGAATCGAATTTTGAATGAATCAAGAAATCTTCAAGAAATTGATCAATCGATCTTCGCAATCACAATCTTGAACGAATTTGTTTGTTGATTGGCTCTGATACCAATTGTAAGTGCAGGATCTATTCTTACAATCAATATAGAAAGAAGTAATTGAGAAATTGTATGATTAAGCCCAATTGTATTCAATGATGCACAGAATTACAGATCTAAGAGAGAGATAACCTCAAAGATTACAGGGAATGAATACAAGTAATATGGGAAAATCAATCAGTTAGCAACGTAGTGCTAACCACTCTATTTATACTGCAACGGACATATTAAAGCTACAGTACAAATAAGAAAGACTAATAAGAACAAAACACGTGTCCTAATTAGTTTACACATTACTAAGTAACGAAACTCGTCATAAATTCTGAACAGGTAGTTCAGAACTTCTGAACATTCTTCTGATCACGCTTCTCAGAACTTCTGACTTCTCTTTCTCAGATCTCTGACTCTTCTTCTCAGAACTTCTGAACCTTCTTATCAGATTTTCAACACTTGGTTTATTGACAAAACTTCAGATCTAACAAATCTGTATCTCAGAAGGTGTTCCTGTAGTGTCATTTTCCATTTGCTGAGATTTTGTTACATGTTTGTTATGAAGAAGGAACCTGTCATAGTCATCATCATCCATTCCTTCGTCATTTGAGTAGTGCCACGATGAATCTGTCTTTGACCGAATGGCTACTATGGCTTTTTCATTCCATAGTCTTTCTGTTTCTAGATCAATCTCTGCTTCGTCATCTATGAATTCTAGATCCACTCTTTCAGGAACTGTCTGCGTTAAGGTTTCCTCTATTTGTCCCTCGGGCTTTTCAACAGTCGGGTTTGCTGCCTCTGGCACTTGTTCTTCTCTGATTGGTGACGCTAACTCCATGTCCTGAACCATATTCTGATTTGAACTTTGGTTGAGTGGCTTAGTAGGAGTTTCAGTGATTGTCTTTGTGGTTGTGGTTGTCAGCTCGGTCACTCTTAGGCGCTTCTCCCCCTCATGCTGATCAGGATCCTCTTGATCATCATGCTTTAGCTTCAAACCCTGTGCCTGACCCTTACACGTCGTTTCGAGGCTGGCAACCCTGTCGGACAAAGTGGATATGGTGCGCTGAACATCTGTGAGAGTGGTAGTAAGTTTGTCGAGTTTGGCATTTATCTGGGTTTGTGTATCAGGTTCAATGTTTCGGGGTGGGACTTGTGATCGTAGGAGACTCACAAGATCAGTTTCTGTAGAGGTGTCGATGTTGGCTTGGGACATGAGCTTGTCTTGTAGAGTGGCCTTTAGAGCGTCGATGCTCATGTTCTGTGTAGTAGGTTTAGGGTGCGGAGGTGGACTCGGTGTTTGGGTTGGCGGCTCGGTCAGGACCTCTTTCTCTTTGATTGAACGTTTGATGAAGTCCAAATCCTTCTGCAAATTCCTAAAGATCTCGGTTTGGACAGTCTTTAAGGCGCTATCGAGGTATTCCTTGCAGACGAACTACGGGACACTAACGCCTGACACACGTAGACTGCCAGTTGTAGTAACTACAGCGGATTGCATCGCAATACCGCTTGCGCTCACGGTTGGCTTGATTGTAGTCGTGGCAGTACTTTCACCCTGTACTGGTAACCCACCAATCAGGTGACTTACTCGGGGTGTTCCGGTCGAGTCATGTAGAATCTCGACATTAGCCGCAGTAATGGGTAGTGTCATATCATAGGAAAGTATGTTCTCAAGTGGATCGAGACTCGATAGTGCATCGAAAGAAGTCGAGAACTAGGGCAGGAGTTCTCTTGTTTCAACACCGGAACTATCCAAGTGAAAGGCCGATGGAAGTTGTGCTACGTCCCCGTGTACAATTGAAATAGAAGTCTGTTGAGAGACTACTGAGTGAGGACAACACACCTAAGAAGGCTTTGCACGAGGAACTATCTTAGTTAGTTGAAGATTGTTCGACTGAGATTGGTTCGAGATTGCTAATTTTGGTAAGAGTAACAAAGTTATTAGTATATGCCATAGTAACCCCTTCCTGAAGAACTTCGGTCGCCGAAGCAGACAGTCTAGACGTGAGTCTAGCAATCTCAGTTTCAAAAGCAGTTCTTTCAAATTCAGATAGAGGCTCGGTTTTGGTTTGTTGAAGCTCTTTTCCAATATCAGAGGTGGAACATATTATTTGTACTCTGATGGTTCCGAAGATCCCTCATCTGGTGTTGCCTTAACCGGAATCGGAGTTTCTGTTGCTTTGGCATCCGAACAGATGTCGAAGTAATCATTTGAAAGATAAGGAGTTTTATTTTTGAAATACGATGCATTTAGCTTTTAATATACATAAGGAACTTGTACATTTATGTTTTTTCGAGGTGGTTCATCATCCTTATTTGAATTGACATCGCCAGGATTTTCCCCTACTCTTGGTAGAGGAATATCAATTTGTCTTTTTCTAGTTTCCTGCTCCTCATCTGTTGGTCCCAAAGGGGTTATACAAGTTTGTATAAGGGGGGGGGGGGGGGTTGAATACAAACATACGATTTTTATCTTTCTAAATTATTTATTGATATATATCAAACAATTTACAGTTTGTTGCAGAACAAAATTAAGGAAATAAACCTAATCTAAACAAACTATGAGAACACTAAGATTTCTTGCACTAGAAATAAGAGAGAAGGAAAATAAGAACACTAATGAGAGTATTCTTTCACACAGAGAGTTCAGCGAGAGGAAATGGCCGAGCACTTCAAAAATGAAGTAGGGTTACCTTTATATACTGCATGCATTTAATGCAAATCAGTACACCTTTACATGTGGCAGCCTCTGGTTGGTTGCATGGTTTGACTTCAGTAGACAACCTAGTGGTCGCATGATGAATATTGTAGAATCATAGTTGGTTGTACGATTGTGGACAAAATTGTACGGAGGCGTGCAAGGGGATAAGACAAAAGTTGTTTGTAGAGGAGGCTTCATGATCTGCGTTCGCTGAATGATTCTTTATCAGCGAATGATAAAGTTCAGCGTTCGCTGAAGTCTTCTACTTGAAACTTCACGTTGAGTGGTCAAGTCTTGGCTTCGCTGATATCCGCATCAGGTCACTAGTAGACTTAGTCGCTGGTTCTTTGGCTTGATCTTCTACTTCAGCGTAGAACATGGTTGACACCAATCTTGTCTTCAGAGAACATAAGTAAACAACTTAAACTATCAGCGATCATCAGTAAGACTGAACAAACTCAGGGCTTACTGATGAACAGTGTTCGTTGAATGCATAATTTAAAGCGTATGTTTTCATCAGCGATACTAAACAAACTTAGTATTTTTCTTTGATGAAAAAACATTCATACATATTGTCTACATACAATTTTCACTAAGTGTTTTTCAGAGTCATTATCAAATCACTGAGGGTTTGGATCAACATCATCCTTCGAAGATAATTTGGTCCATTTGATTTTGTACTCTAGGTACCTCTTATCCAGTCCCAAAAATTGAAACTCATAGAGAGTGGGGAACTCTTGATAAGATCTTCTTTAGGTAACATGGATTGTCATATCCATGTCCCCAAACGGCGTTGTAGTACTTGAATTCCTTCGGTTTATTCAAATGGATTGTTTGGTTTGTTTGACCTCGCTTGTACAATTTAGATTCAAGATCTTTAAGCTTGTTAGTCAACTCGTCATTTTCTTTTTGAACGGTTGGGCGGAAGCTTGACAATCTGATTATACTCTTTATGAGACTTATTTATCTTTTCAGTGAATTCAGATAGTTGTGTCTCTAAGGATTCTGTCTTTTTGGAAATGGTTGTACTTTCTGCTTTATAATTTTCAATTATGCATTTTTGTTTAGCCTTTTCAACATCTAGTTTGCCTATGGTGTCATATTTTCGCTTGACATCGGCTTCTAGGTCAGTGATTAGGGCGCCTTTGGTTTTATCTTTTTGCTTATAAGAATCTAAAGTACGCACCATAACTTGTATCTGGTTGATTAGTTTGTCATGAGAAAGAGCACAAACCTGACATTACGCCTTATCATTGGGCTCTTTTGGAGATTCATCTTTAGATTCAGAATGTTCGGGTTAAGTTCCAGTGTAGCACATGTGTGCTTCAGCATCTTCCTCTCCATCCTCGGTAAGAACGAGTCAGTGATCATCTTCGGCCATCAAAGCTTTTCCTGCTACTTTCTGCCTAGCCAGAAGCATCTTGTTCTTGTAGTACTCAGCATTCTGTACTACAGGTTTCCAGCTGTCTCTAGCAAAACGGCCTAGTCTGCCACAGTTGTAACGTTTAACTGGTTCGTCTTCTTTCTTCTCTTCAGACTTTCCCTTAGACTTCTTCCCACCATCATTCCTCTTTCTTCCTTTATCGCTCTTTCTCTTGCCTTCAAACTTATCTCGGTAGTCACGTCGCTTAGTGTTGGTGGAGCACCTCTGATTGTTGTTAGATGGTTTCTTGAAGAACTTCTTATTGGCGTACTCTCGTGACAGTAAGGTGACTATTTTCTTGATGCCTTCAAGTTCTGGATCGGAGTCACTTTCAACTTCATCTTCCTCATGCTCGGTCTCACTATGTGCTTCTTCTCGATAGGAACTGCGCTGGACATGTTTTTCCTTCTTGTGAGAAATGAGAGCTAGAGGATCTTCTTTGAGTTTGTCGGTAGATTTCTGTTCTCCCATCAGTTCAAGTACCTCGTCTTCATCTTGGAGTAGCATCTCGTATAGTTCGTGTTAAGGCACATTTTCAAGAATATGATTGTGACGAACATGAGACACGAACCCCTTCCACTCAGGCTGAAGGTTGTTCATAAACTTGATGTTGTAATCTATGTTTGTCTTGGAGATATTGTTCTTCTGGCGGTCGTTGATGAGAGTACATAACCTTTCGTACGTTTTTGTAAGTGTTTCTCTTTTTTGGGCCTTGAAAGCTTTATACTGAGTAAGACAGTTAGTGACCTTCAATTGGTTTCTGACACGACTGTCTTGCGAGATCTTTGCTAGTTGATCCCACATTCCTTTTGTAGTATCCTTGTGACTGTCAATACTATAGTAGATATTGTTTGGAAGGTTGTATATCAGATACATCTTCTCTAGTCTGTCACCGTCCGCCCTTCTCTTCTCTTCAACAGTCATCGCGTCGTAGGATTTACGCACTCGTTGACCTGGAGGTCTACCAGCTTTTCTAGGAACATCCATCATTGGAGGCTCTTGGGCTCCTTCAGTCAACGAGCGAAGGATCTCGTGATATAGAGACTTTGACTCGATAAAGCACATAAAGCGATCTCTCCATAAGTTGTATTCTCCTCTATATATGATCGATGGTTTCAGGTTTGATCCTATGGCAAGCGCATCTTGAATGATCGTGGCAAAGGCACTTGAGTGATCGTAAGACGAAAGTAGTGATTCAAAGGTAAAAGTGAGTTCTAACGTGAAAAAACTACGAGGAGTGATTAACCTAACACAACATTATGTTTGGACTAGACGGAAATGAAAGACTTAAGAAAGCAGAAAAGAAATTGTAGAGAAACACAATCAAAAAAAGTTGACAATAATAGAAAAATACCACAGAATCCCGGTGTTAGAAACCCAGAACCCAGTATTGGAACCGGGATAGGAGAGATCCGGAACCCGGTATTGGAACCGGGATGGAGATACCTGAAACCCGGTACTGGAAAAGCCGGGAAACGGTAACAACCAGATCCGGTTAAACACCGAGAACCGGTATTGCTTCTGGGAGCCGGTAAGAACCCGGTATAGGTACCGGGAAGCTTCGATCCGGTAAAGGATAGGGATGAAGGAATCGGGTATTGTCCGGATCCGAGAAACTAAGAGTCCCGGATTCAATCAGGTCGGGAAACAAGTCGGGAAAGTTTTAGAACTGACGTACCTGGGTTTCGAATAACACGATTTTAGAGTGATTCCTCGAAATAACCTTCCCTGTAAACAACTTTCACAAGCAAAATACCACAATAACACGAGACAGTGATCGAATTGATCCTAAAAACACCTTTTGGTCAAGAAATCAAGAGAAATTGGAAAACAGAGACCTTTAAGCCCAGTTAATCGATTTTTGCGAATTGATGACCAAAAACTTCAAAATCAGTTCCAAAAACATGTGAAAATCACTAAGAGACTAATACCAACAAACACTCAAACACTAATTTTGTTTTTAACTCAGAAATCACAGAATACGATTTTAACATTAAAGAGCAATGTCGATAAACAAGAAACCTGGAGAATGGCTCAAAATAAACAAGATTACCTTTGGATCGTTCGTCTTTCTGCTCTGATACCAATTGTGGATCCTAATATCAAGTGCAATCAATGAATCAACACAATAATATCAACACAAAACTTAATTGAATTGATTAAAGCAGAGAGTTTCTTTAAGACATACAAAAGTAATTAGAATCATAATTAGGTCATTAACACTAAAATCTAACTTGTCATCTCAATTTATACCCCCTAAGGGATATTTACAAGATTGGTCCCTGAACTTCTTTTCAACATATAAATTGAGAGATAACAGACCAGACATGGTGTGCCTTTATCAATCATCTCTAATTGTGATAGTCGTTTTACTTCAATGTTTTGGAAGAGTTTTCAAATAGATATGGGGTCCCAGATTAAGCTTAGCACTGCGTATCATCCATAAACAGATGGTCAAAGAGAACTGACTATCCAGACGCTAGAATATTTGTTAAGGGCTTGTGTTATAGATTTCAGCGGATCGTGGGAATAGTACTTATCATTGATTGAATTCGTTTACAATAACAGTTATCATTCCAGTACTCAAGAGGCACCTTTTAAAGTGCTTTATGGTCGAAAATGCCGCACTTTGTTATGATGGAATGAAGTGGGGGAGAAACAATTAGCAGGGTCAGAGATAATGTTAGGGCCAAATGTTAATTGAATAGAAGTTTAAGGATTGAAAATGTAAATACCTCAAAAGGGTATAAATACTTTGTTTTAGCATTAGTTTTAGGGTTAATCATTCTAAACTCTTTGATACGTATTGTAAAAACTCTCTTAATGGTTTATGAATGATAGATGGATGACAACTTGAAATCAAACCGTATTATTGCTTATTGATCGTTGTTTTACTGTTATTGCACTAATATGGGATCTACAATTGGTATCAGAGGAGACAGACAAATCGATTCAAGGTATCCTGGTAAGTTTATGTCGACTGCCTTTATGTTCTAAATATCCCATTCTTGCGTTTCTGGTAAAATCGTTTGTTTCCACTCATCACAATCGTTTTATAATAGCTTTATTAGTGTTTCTACAAGTTTTTAGAACTTAATTCGATCGATTGTGTGTGTTTTGATAATAGCTTTATTAGTGTTTTCATGATTTCATATCTATCAAGCTTTTAAACGTGTAAAATGCTTTAAATTATTGTGTTGTCATGCATGAAGGCTATGAACTCGCTAGGTCGTAGAAGATGTTACAATTAAAGACAAGGAAAGGTCCTGAGATTGGAAACTATTCGGTTGATCCGATTATGGTCGAGTTATTAGCGTTTCAGTTAGGGGAGAATGGGAATAGCAGGAGTCTCGGACCATGAGTGTGATATTGTTCAGTAACAGATGATGTGGATGTCTGTGAAGCGAGTATACCCATAGTGAATTTTGAGGTCGTTGGGATGCTCTTAATAGTAGCATGTTGATAAGTATGTACTGTACCTTGATGAAATGTTATCGAATATAAGCCGGAGTATTTAGTGGTATTGTAAATGGACTACGTATCATACCAGTCTTACTCGACTTCTAAGGAGTGTGGGGCACGAAGTTAGTTGTGGTGCATTGGGAAAAGTAGGTCCTGATGGAAGTCCTTGTTGGCGGCATAATGGTAGAAGCATCACCCTGTCGATGGTTGACGATGAAGTCGGTGACCATTTTGGATAACCGGCGTCGATGTCATTTCGAAAAAAATGGTGTGTACCCGGTATGAGGATGGAACACCATATGTAGGCGTCATAAAAGTGGAAGATATCTACTATAACTACGTGGTTTTTGAATAGGTTTTGGTGACCCAAAGAGGAATGAAGTAAATAGCATAACGGAGGTGAGTGTGCGTTGATAATTTTGGTCTGAAGGGGGATGCTACTTATCTTCTTGAATTACATGACCTTGTTGTTGAAGATTGTGGTGAGTCGATGGGAGATGAGAATTTGTTGGGTGAATTGCATGGTTATGACTCGATGGTTCAACTGGGTTTGGGAAACACAAAGTCATGAAACGATCTTGTTTCGAAATGTTGGGTTATGGTTTGTATGAAGAAGACAGTATCCTTTATGTGTGAGAAGAGGACCGTGAAAAATTTGTTAGCAGTATGTTATCGTGTTGTGATAGTTGTGCAGGCAAGTTGGTGGCTCTTATGCCAAGGGGGACGTGTAATTCATTATCATGATAATGGTTTGTTGTTATATCAGGCGGTGGGATCGTGTTAACCCATGGGATAAACATAAGTATGGACTCTAATATGGGGGTTGTCTAGGGAAGTAATCAAGGGTGACGAATATGTCCGATGGGGGGTATTAATTGTGAGGCGGTTTACGCTGTTGCTATTTGAAAATAAAAGATGGAATGATGTTTGGCGACTACCTAAAAGAAGAATCTATATTCTTCTCAGTTGCGTTGAATTTCGGAGGGGATTATCTTACTCAAATGGGATGTGGATGAGAGTTTCATATTCACTTAGTGGGTGGTGCCGTGTAGCAAATTCAAGACGCATCGAAAGGTTGATATATCCCTTATGTATAAAAAGATTCAAGTGAATGGGTTAATTCTGTTTGGGGGACGAGAAAAGTGTAGTGCTTTCGAGCACTGTTGATGCTTCAGGATGATTTTGGTTGATTGGTTCTAGTAGGGGTTGTGGTGAGAGAGCTTGGTTAGGGAAAGCGTAATTTTGACACACCCCTAGTGTAGAGCTATGTTTATTGACTTGTTATCTGACGGGTGCATGAACTCCTCGTGAGAGTTTGAGAACGAGGGTTTTCGTTAATGTTATGGTTAAAGTGTGGGAAGACTTGCACGGGTTGGTAAGTCTCTCTTTGAAAGTGTAAAATTTATGCCTTCGAGAATGTATGGTAGAAGTGGTTGTACGGGGCACTCAAAGTGTAAGACAGTAAGATTTGAGTAAGTATTAGTATTATGAATATTCTGAAGTGAACATAGTGTTCAGCGATGTGTTATTGGGAATAATTTCGTGTGAGCATGGTCGCCCCTTCTTGTTGAGCCAGTGACACTTGAATTCATTTCATTTATGGTTGGACATTTGTTGGATGCAGTGAAAATATTGGGTGAGTGTCTTCAGGATTGGTTCAGCTTGAATTGGTGGATACCCCAGGTGATGGATTGTGGAGGTCGCATGCAGTTACCTATGAATGAGTATGGGGTGATGACGTGGTGGGAGCGCACGTTTTGGCTAGCATTGATGAGTGATGTCAATGTGCTGTAGGAGAGAAGGTATTGTTTCTTTAAACGTATGTCACGTTGGGGGAGGCAATCTTAGAATTTCATGCTACACCGGTGAAAAAACGCACAACTATGAGTTTATTGGGTGGTCCGAGGTTGACCTTGTGCTAAGATTGGCGATATGGGTGATTATATTTTGTAAAGGATTCATGTGTTGGTCCCGAAGGGCTATACAAGTTTGTAGAAGGGCAGGGGGATGAATACAAACACTAAGATTTTACTTTTCTAAATTGTTTATTGATAAATCATTAACAATTTACAGCTTGTTGCGGAAACAAGATTAAGGATAAATGTTAGTACACTAATGTATCCAAGATTTACTCTAATTGTAATTAGTCAACAAATGTCAAAGTCAAAATAGCTAGGTTTGGTCAAAGGGTATATAAACCCCTTTTATTAGGGTTTGTGGAGTGAGGTCATTAGCGTGTCTAACATACCAATAGTGTGTGTGTGGCCTCCAAGAGAGAAAGTGTATCCAATTCTCATCTTCTACATTTTCTCAATCAATCAATGAGCTTAATGTGTTAATCTTGTTACCTGATTATTCTCAATTGGTATCAGAGCTTAATAGAGTTGAATTTGTGCAATCATTCCTACATTTTTATCAATTTTTTAAGAAATTGAAGAGTTGTTTTGTTTTGAGATTTTATCGAATTTTTTCAAAAATCTAGAAATTGTTTGAGTGTTTTGATTCAATCTGTTTACACATCTTTTTATCATATATATTTTGGAACACGTCTCAATTTTTAGATTTGAATTTAAGCAACAAATCAGTTTTTTTAATGTTTGGAAAGACAACAGTGGGTTCTTCATGTTCATCGAAGCTCTCAAGTCAAAATGTTGATATGTGTTTTAAATGTCACTTAGTTGTGTTGTTTATCACAGATTGATATTTGTGTTGATTTCGAATACCTTACAACATTTAGAATCGAGAAACAACAATAAAATCGTGGTTTTGAAGTTTTTGCAGATCTGAAAAAGTGTTCATCGAAGGTTTCTTAGATTTATAATCGATCTCGTTGTTTGATGTGTTTTAATTGAATTTTATGCTACAAATCAATTTGTATTGAAATTTCAAGCATCCAGCAGCTTTCAGAATCAAATTTCATCGAGAAATCAGCAAGATAAGTGGCTTGAAAATTCACTCGCCGGAAACTGCTTATTTCGCCGGTGTTCATCGGAGTCGCAACTCAAGTGAAAATTGTATCGCAACAAACCTGTTGTCGCAACTATTGCGATATCGCAACTATTGCGATATCGCAACAGGTCGCAACCCAAACGTCACCGGGAAGTCGCAACAAAAAAAAAATTACCGAGAAGTCGCAACTCAATGATGATGAACAGTACTAACGGAGTCCGTTAGAACTCCGTTAATTTCTTTACTTTTTTGGTCCTTTTTCCGTCAAGTCCCGTCAGAGTTCATTTAGGGCCGTTAGTTTTATATCAATTTGAGTCCTTTTTCTGTTAACTTGTCGTTAGGTTTGTTAGAGTCGTTTTACTAACAGTTCCGTTAGTTTTCCCGTTAGATCTCTTACAATTTGGTCCTTCCGTTAAGAGTTCGTTAAGTCCAGTAAAAGTTTTAGATTTTGACACTTTTGGTCCCTAGACTTAAGGTTTCAGAGTCTGTCAATTTTAGTCCCTAGACTTAAAGTTTCAGAGTTTGTTTTTTTTAGCCCCTGTAGTTTTAACTTTTAGATTTTTACAGTTTTAGTCCCTAGACTTCTAAGTTTTAGATTTTTACATTTTTAGTCCTTGTTTTTCATTTTAGTTTCGTAAGTTGTCAGTTTTAGTCCTTATTCTTCATTATTTTTCATTTTTTGTCGATATTATCAGTTTTTGCCTGCAATTAAACGTAACTGATATATCTTTTTCGTGTTTTGCAAGTTTGTCGATTTAAAGTCCAGTTTTCCGCATTAATTTTTTCGGAATTAATTTTTGTGAGACAAATTTACAATTTGTTTTTCAAAATTTATTTTTGAGAATATTTTTCTGACTTTAATCGATATTTTTTTCTTTGATCGTACAAGCGCACAAATTCTACTTCTCACGAAGTATCTGTTAACGATCCGACATTTTAATTTTTTCAAGTAACAATGGATGATTATTCAATGGATGATGATTATTCATTGGATGATTATCTCGTGCTAGAATATATGGGTTGGAATGATTCCTCAACAGACAAACCCAATACAAGCTCAGAGGAAACCACTACTCTCAAAGACAAGATGTCAGCTCCTGAAGCAAAAGTTGAATCACAAGCAGTTGATTTAACTGAGGAACTCAAAAATGCGCATAAAACAATTGAACTTCAAAGACAGACAATCATTGACCATAAAAAGTTAAATGATGATTTGAAAAAGGAACGAGTTGAGATCGAACAATCTCGAACTTCTTTCCGAAGAAGAATGGATGAGATGGAAGAAAAAGTAAGAGTTTTTGAAAAACGGAAGATTGAGCTTGAAAAATTGTTGCAATCCTATAAAGATATTAACAACGAATTGACCGAAAAAGCAAGTGATCTAGAAGCGAAGCTGTACAAACTTGGTCAATCTGAGCAAACAATTTTTCTAAACACTCTAAAGAAATTCAGATATTACAATTCGAAATGGGGTTTGGGATATGACAATCCTCATTATTTGGAGAATGCTTTGAAAAAGGCACCTTGTTTATACAAGTTTCAATGGCTTAAGTATCTAAAAGATCCTAAATTCAAGATCAAATGGCTTAATGAGGAGGAACAAGGAGTTGAGGAAGAAATCAAAAGAAAGACAATTGTAACCATGCAACTTCCTTATTATTATGATCAGGCAAATAGGAAGGCAATGCAAGATAAGAAAACCTTGCCTAATGACTATTTTGAAAGCTATGTTGTTCAACCACCAAAGGGAACTGAGTCAAAACCCGTTTCTGACGGAAAAATATATTATCCTCCTTTGGTACTCGAACAGAAGCTTGTCGATCTTGAGTTGAGTATTAAAAGCAAAATTGAAGAAGTCAGAAATGACGATCAACTCGCTTTTGATATTGAAAGGGAAGTGATGCTAACTGTTTTGATAAATAGCATGAGAGATAAGTTTGAAAAGGTTGTTTCTGAATCGTCAACAAAAAGCTTTGAAGAAAAGAAATCTCTCGAACTTAGATGCTTAAAACTTTCACAACAAGTTTCTGATTTTGAAAAGGTTTTATTTTTAGAAAAGGAAAAGCTTGAGAAAAAGATGTCTGAGTTTGACATTGAAAGAAAAGTCTTTGAATCAAAAAGTGTTGAGCTTTCACTGAAAATATCTAATTTGGAGAATGAATTAGACATCGAAATAAAAGAATCTGAAAAGAAGAAAATTAAAGATTTTCAAGCAAAAAGTGTGAAAGATGTCTATTCAAATGAAAGAAAGATGTTTCAGGCTGAAATCTCAAAACTCACAAGGAGATTATCTGCTTTAGCAACGGAAGCTATGAAAGAGCAGAAGATCAAATCTAATCTACAGAAGAAATTTGATTACTGTGCTGCTACAAGTTCAGATACTCCTATCTTTAAGCCTGTCAAGATGGTTTGGAGTGCAAAAGGCTCAACTCTTGAAAAAGATGCCCCAAAGTCATCTGTTCCTCCACCCACCGTGAACAAGAAGAACAACGTTCCAAAAGGTAAGTCTTTTGTTAAACCTAATCTTGTTTATTCTGCAAATCATTTGATTAGGTTAGCACAAAAGCAAATATGTTGTTCTTATTGTGGAACTAATGATTTTGTTAAGAAAGAAGATGTTCAGTACTGGTATGGTACTTACAATATTCCTTCAAATCGAACTGCACATAACAAGCCAGGACCCAATTGGCAATGGGTACCAAAATCAACTTAATCTGTTTTGCAGGTTTATCATGTGTGGTGCTGATTGTCTGAACTATACAAACACATGACTGGGAAACAGAAGAGAATTGTGAAGATTTGAAGAAGAATACCTGTGCTGAAACCATCTGCATAATTTCAGGGGGAGAGATTCTAAACTCTTGATTGTTTGTGCTTATTGATATATCTTTCTACATGTTAATGGTTTCTGTTGGTTCCCGTTTTGCTTTAAACAAGATTATCAGATCTATTAGTTCAAGTTAATGTTTGATGCGGAAGCGTATTTGAAGAACTAACAGATAAGTTTGATAGATTTAGACCAAAATATAAATAAACAATGAACAGGAAATAATATTTCAAAGTTTACTGAATATATATCAAGAACAGATTTAAGAACAATGAGTAAGAAAAGCTTCAAAATTGATATGACTCTTAAGGTGAATAAGCTTTTTGTGTTCTTATGATGGTCGATTTATATGATTGATGATGATAATGATAAGGAAGAACTCAACATGAGTCTTCCTTATATACTACTCTAAAGGGGACCATAAAGCATATGCAACTATTCAGACGGTACTGATGAATAGTTGAACGGATGTCGTGAACAGTTGCAAGAACGGCATGAACAGTATGACGTGTTGTATTGCATTTAATGCAGCAGACGTCTATTATGTACTAAGCCCTATTGAGTCCAATCAGAGTTTGACACGTCGACGTTGGACAGGGCATGCTACCATGCAAGTTGATGAACGGGTCCTGTAACAGTAGCAAGATATTATAAATATCTTCAAGTCTTTCAGTGAGGACCACAGAGGCTCTGTAATGAGTTACAGAGGTTCTGCGGTCTGGTCCTCTGTGGAGCAGTCTTCACCGGATTCCGAGTCTTTGGTCTTCTTTGCGAGTATGACAGAGCTTCTGTAGCGCGCCTCTTTAGCTTCTGTAGATTCTTGATCTTGAGCCCTCGGTAAGTCCGGCAGAGCCTCTGTAAGAGGCTTTTATTCACTTAGCCTATTTTTCACTACTTCTAAATACTTCTATGATTAGGAAGATTGAAGCTAACAATCTCCCCCTAAGTAGTGAAAAATAAAAAATTTTAACTTCGAGTTTAGTTAGGCTAAGTTAGATAAGACAGAGGTTAAACAATACCTCGAAGGTTCTTTCATTTAGAAATATGCCAGAGGCATTTTACATTTGAGTACAATGAAAGATAAACTTTGACTTGGTTTGCAGGGATTGCAGGTCTGAGAATCAGATTTTGGCATCTTTGAAGTCGTCGTAGCTTCTGTTGTCTTTTCCGACTCTTCTGATCTCTTTGTAGAAACTGATGCAGAGTTCTCTTAGGCGGATTGTGGCATCAATCTCTGTGATGAAAGTATCTGCAGCATCTCTATCCATTTTCTCTGTACATCTGTATTTTACAAGGCTTGTTCTGAACTTGTTCAGAGTACTAGTTGCGTACTTCTGACAGTCCATGCACACAAACAGTTTAACTTCGCCTTGTGGGTTTTGAAATACTAACCCAAACCGTGGTTCTGTGATGATTGAGTTAGGTACGGCGTCCGGTGGGCAGCGATCCTCTGGTGGTCGTAAATCCAGATGTTTGAGACCAAGATCCTTTCCCAGCTGGAAATCTATCATGCTGTAGAGCAGAAGCTTTTCCCTCATCGCTTTTCTGAACACTTGATAGGCTCTGGTGTTTGCCTCTGTGTTGTAGTTGTCCTTTGTCCATTGCAGAAGATCAGGTAGATCATAAGGATTGATATTTCTTAGGTCAGCATCAGCGAAGGTGGTTTCTGAATTGTCTTCTCTTCTGACTTTGTAAAGATTGTACCTGACCCTTGGATAGGTTCTTGTAAAGGAGAATTTGCAGAAGATTACCTTTTTGATCTTGTGGATTGAGAAGACATCTGCTTTGGTTCTTGGCTTTGTCCTTGTGAAGATGTTCTCAAATTCTTCTCTGATCCTTGGATCTGTCACATGATCTGTAGGATGATTGGTCTGAAAGGATTGTTTATAGAGGTATTTGTATACCACTTCTTCCATCTCTTCATGTGTTGGACCAGGTTGTGGTACTTGTCTTCTGAGACTCTCCATCTTTTGAAAAACTTCTGCAGCTCTACCAGTTAGAAGAATGTCTGACAGAGGCTTCAATCCATATGCCCAGTCAACTTCTTCAGGCTTTGGAGTTTGGAAGGCATCAAAGGCGCTTTTCATTAATTTTTCTGTAGGCTTGGGCAATGACTTCTTTTTCTTGGGCTCTTCTGTCAGTATTGCTTTGCCCTTATCTTTGGCTTTTGGAGGTGCAGAACCTGTTTCTTCTGTAGGTTTGGAGGTTGGTGCTTCTGTTGGCTTGATGGGGGTTGCCTCTGTAGGTTTTGACACTTGGTTTTGAGAGGACTTTTGTGGCGTTGGTTCTGTTGGCTTTCTTTGCTCTATAACCTCTGTAGGAGGTTCTTTGGTGACTTCTTCTATATGCTCGGTTTCTGTGGATTGAGGTATGTCGAATCTTCTTGCCATTTTGAACGCTAGTGTGAACCTGTGCCTTTCTTCTTCCCTCTGTGACATTCGATCAGTCATTGTATTGTGCATCTTTTTCAGAATGTCAGAAGCAGAGGTCGCAGAGGTCGTTGCTCTTATTGGTTTGGTGGCAATCGACTTTCTTCTTGGTATGGTTGGGGGTTTTTCTGTTGATTTTGTTGAAGGACTTTCTTCCAAAATGATTACCACAGGGGTGGTTGTTGCCTCTGTGGGTTGCTGATCAGCTTCTGGAATATTTGTGTCTTCAGGACTTGATTCCACAGAGATGGGTGTTATCTCTGTGGTCTATTGAGTTTGTTGTTGATCTTGGGTTTGTTCTGGAGGAGCTTGACTGATTGGTTCTGCTGCGATTGGTGGAGTTTATATTCCTCTGTTCGTAGCTTTCTCCCTTGTATTCTCCCCCTCAGGATTATCTGATGGACCAGGATGGTCATCATCAGAATCATCCTGACTCTTATCAGAACTACCCTCTGCTCTGCAAGAAGCTTTGGTTTTCTTCGGTAATTCTGCTCCTGTTGCTATCAACTTTTCACAGACGTCATCACAGAGGCCAAGTAGAGTCGCAAGCTCTGCCTCTGTTTTAAAACGCATTCTGCCAACGCTTCTTCTGAAATCCTTGACAAAGTTGGCATTTGCTGTTGTGAAGGAGACAATGAATTCTGTGACCTGGTTTATGACGTTCTGTCCTAGCTCTGTTAGCTGTGCTCTGGTCATGTAGTCTTTTGGCTGCATCATTGTCGTGTTGCGCATTGCCTCTGCTTGTACTTGTTTTATGGCATTCTGTAGATCTGCAGGAGTAATGCCCTTTGTTCTGTTGGATTGCGTATTCATTTGTTCAAGGAAGTTTTTGACAGAGTCCTTGAACGCAGAAGTTGCATTTGTTCCGATTTATTGAGCGGCAGAGGTGGCTGTAGCTTTGGCAGTAGTTTCGGCAGAAGACTTCATCACTGAGATGGCAGATTTCACCTCTGTGGACAGATTGTCCATTTTGGTGTTTAGTTTCAGGATAGCCGTCGATGTTGTCTCTGCAAAAGATTTGAAAGAGCTTTGCAACTCTTTCATTGTTTGGTTCACAGAGGTGACAAGGGTTTGGAACTCATCCCTTGATACTTGTGTTCCTTGTGTAACCTCTGGAGGAACACATTCGTCTCTAGAGTGAGTCCCTGTTCATGGGACACCTTCGTTCACCCTTGTTTGTACGATGGGGTGGAAGGATTTCCATCTGATCCTTGAGTAGAAGCATCTAGTGCTTCAGACTCTACAGAAGTTCTGTGAATGACATTGTCTAGATCCACTTCAGAGGTGGGTACTAGATTATCCTTCTGTTGACTCGGAGACTTGTCTAGAGTCTCTTCGTCGTTGTGCTCGCTACTTCTCTCTGAAAGAAGTCTTGGCCCTAGTTGTGTGTGTGTGGCAGAGGAAACGAATTCCTCTGTTGGATGTTCTGTTGTGATCTAGGGCGATGGATCACGAACTATAGGTGAGTCTCTCTGAGAAGACTCCCTAGGAATGGATTCCCCGGTTTTTGTGGGCGCAGAAGTCGAAAGAGTGACTTCTGGCTGGTTGGGTCGAGTTGTGCTGCTCTATTTCAATAACTCCTTCTGCAGCTAGACCTGCGGAGTTAGATATGTGGGTTGCACTGGGAGGGGGTGAGGGATTTGTGCCTTCTTCAACTTCGGCATCTTTTTCTTTTCCCTTTTCCTTTTCTACCATTTTCTCTATGATTTCCTTAACCTTTTCTCTATTCCACTCTGTTGCGATCTTTTGATTCCGTTCTTTGATAGCTTCTTCTGACATGTCTATTTCCTCTATTCCTTCTTCTGTATCTGTGCTTGGACTCTTTCTGTGGACGTCCAATCCTTGTTGAATGAAGGGGTTCTGTAGGATAATAGGTGTGTTAGCTGGTTGATCTTTGGGTGTTGTGTCATCTTCTTGCAGATGTGTGTCAATGCCAGAAATGGAGAAATATTGTTCTTATGGGGAGTGGTGGTCGAGAGGTTGTGCCGTCCACCCTGCTGTATTTAGGGTGTTGGCAATGTCAGGGTTCTGTAGGAAGTCGTTCAGGTCTCCTTGGTGAGCAAATCTATCTGGAGATTGATACGGTGATTGATATTCTTTTGTTGCCATCCCTTCTTCTGCATCGTCTTCTGCAGTTCTTCCTTCTGCGATTTCTTCTTCTTCTGCAATGGTAACCAACTTTTCAAGTGATTTACCATGCTTCTTTTTGGTTTTCCTCCTCTTGGGTTTTGGTGCCCCTTCCTCTGTGATTTTTGATTTTCTTTTCTTCCTCTGTTTTGGGGAAGATGGAGGAACAGAGGAGCCAATTTCTGTGGCATGAGGAGGTGAAGGTTGATCTTTTGCCGCGCTTGTAGAGGTGCCTTCAACAGTTTTTCTTTTCTTTGCTGTTGGAGTAGATGCAGAGGTTTTTGAAGAGGACTTATTTTCCATGAGTTCTGCACGTTTGGCTATGAAGCTAAGTTGAATAGCCATGTGTTTTGCTAATTTGTTATCTTTTTCCTCTTGAGTGGAAAGAGGTTCTGCAATCATTGTTCCTAGGGGGACACCTAAACGTGGGGGTGTCATAGGACTCGGTTTAGGAGTTCTATGATCGCGTATATACTCTTTCTTAAGGGTTTTATTCGAGGCATACTTCAGAAGTTTCCTTGACAAAGGTCTGCAGTGTGTGTAGCCATCTACATGATCAGTGGGGACATTTTTGCTCATTGGGAACTGTTTGGGAATTGGCCCTTCCATTGGCCATTTCTGTATCAGCAACAGAGGTTCGAACAATACTCCCAATATTCTTTGGAATTGCAGAGGTGGTAGAAAGTTGGGATCGTTCTCTTTGACCCGTTTGGTGTTGTTCTTTCTGTCGATGGTGTTGATGATCTCTTGCATCATTATCGTCGCATAATCGAGTGGAAGATCATAGTACACCCCATACATGATGGTTAAGATCTGATGCGAGGTCTGGTCAATGCTGCCTATCTTCCCTGTCAGGCATCTATTAAGAATAGAGAACAAGGTGTTCCACAGATGTGGTAATCTGCCTCTGCGGAAGTCATTTCTCTTCCGTAGTTGTGTGTTGTACCCAAGCATTTCTACGAAGCGACAGAACTCGTCGTCTGTTGGTTGCTCTGCATATTTCTTCAAACCAAGAAGACCCCTCGTGGGTAGGTTGAACTCAAGTGAGAACATTGTTCTGTTGAACTTGATTTCAAGATGTTCAGATTTGTCAGGTCTTGAAATGTACCCTTTGATAATAGAGTCGTCTTTATCAAATCGGCAGCTCTGCCAAAACTGGTTCAGATATCTGACTGGTATTTTCTTTGGGGTTCTTGAGAGTAGAGGGAAGAGGATGTGATTTTCCATTATGTTTAGAAGAATGGCGTGGGCTTCGCCGAAAGCAGTGGGTGAGGGGACCAAATAGCAGTTGTTGGATTTGATTGGGAGTACCTTTTCGAAGTGATCCTTAGCTATGAAGTTTTGCAGATATGTTGTCGGAGCAAAGTCTGCTGAGTCGTCGGAATCTTCTAGTTCAATGTTCTGGGCAGGGTTGGGGTTTTCTGAATGTTCAGAATGAGCCGGTGAATGTTCTGGTGAGGTTGCCGGAGAGTGTGCAGGGGAGATAGCTTGAGAAGATGAAACCATTTGATACTGAGAATACGAAACTTGCTGGTTTTTGCAGGGTTTCGCCGGAGAAGAATGAGAGTTTGTAAAAGGTTTATGAGAGGGTAAGCTTGGTTTTTTATAGGAGGGTAAAACGGTAGAATTCGAAAGAGTAAAATATATGGCAATGGATTAAAATTTGGAATCCGTACTCGAGTTAGAACGGCGGGTTCAACTTTCCAAAGAAAACGTTTCATGTAAGCCCAATGAAAATGGGACACGTAGGCCATGTCAGAAGATGACAGGACGTCGTGCGCGGCCCATTAATGCTAGGCGCGTGGGGTTATTCTTAGCCATATGAAATTCATTTTCAGTAAAAGTAACCGTTATTACTCCAGAACTTCTGTACCTTACAGAAGCTCTGTGATCATGAAAATCTTTGTTGTTTATCCCTTCCATATATCTCATTGTTATCATGACTTCTGTGGGGTTCTTCTTTAACCAAAACATTTGTAAAGGCATTGGAGAGGATAAAATCGGATTTTTGTCAAGAAATTTGCTTCGCAGAGGTTTTGTGGCTCTGTTGGAACTTGCAGAAGTTATGTGAGGGCCAGCAGAAGCTCTATGAGGGAAAAAATCTCATAACAAAAATTTTATTAAATTTTTTGATCATCCAATTTTTGATTTGGTTTAAGAGATGTTTTTCGGACATATTTGAAAGTTTGTGTCGGAGAAAACTGTTATGAAAAAAAACGGTTTGTTCGAGAAGGTCATGGTTTGTGTTTTCGGTTTCCGAGATAACATTCCAAAAGATCGACAGAGGGTTAATTTGCGATCACAGAGCATATTTCTTGCAGAACCTCTGTTGAGCTCAGTAGAAGCTCTATGACCTTAAATTTCTCCTAATTCGAATTTTGTGTAACTTTTTGAGCTTTTGATTTTTGAAATGTTATTCACAGTATATTTAGGAAATATTTGACAATTCTTGTCCTAGAAAATTGTTTTCCAAAAACCTTTTGTGCGAGAGACATACGTTTTGGTTCTTCTTTTCTCGGCAGTGATGTTTGACTTCTGTCGATATGGAGTCATTGACATTCTTCTTTGGCTTTCCCTTGAAAGTTTTATCTCTTTAGATCATTTCAGGGTTCCCTTCTGCTCCCCCTTGATCTAATCACCTCTGTAGATCAAGTAATTTCCTTTTGCTCCCCCTTGACCTATGCTTGGATCAAAGAATGATAAGTTTTGCATTGAACATAGGTCATGTTTTCCAGAGGTTCTGTAGGGGTCGTCAGAGATTCTGAGTTGACTTACAGAAGCTCTGTGATTTTAAGAACTATTTAAGATTGATAACTTACAAACAGAAATAAATTACCTTAAAGAAAAAATTAAAGGAAATTTGTACATATTTACAGAAGATAAAGCTATACTTACAGAGGATTGTCACACCATGTTTATCATTCCTAACTTACCCACCAAGAAATTGAATCTTTTCTCGTCTAGTGCTTTGGTGAATAAGTCAGCGAGTTGATATTCTGTTGGCACGAAATGCATTTCAATTGTACCGTATTCAACATGATGTTTCAAGAAATGGTACCTTATATCGATATGCTTGGTTTTCGAGTGTTGCACAGGATTGGCAGAGATAGCAATGGCACTTTTGGAATCACAGAAGATGGGTATTTTGAATAGGATGTGGCCGTAGTCTTTTAGTTGAGTTTTCATCCATAGAACCTGAGAACAACAGCTAGCAGCAGCAACGTATTCAGCTTCTGCAGTGGATGTTGAGACACAATTCTGCTTCTTGGAGGTCCAACTGACTAGTTTACCACCTAGGAATTGGCAACTCCCAGAGGTACTCTTTCTGTCGAGCATGCATCCTCCATAGTTTGAATCTGTATAAGCTTTAAGACTAAAACCAGAGTTCTGTGGATACCAGAGACCGAGATTTTTGGTCCGCTTTAGGTATCTAAAGATTCTCTTCACCGCATCATAATGTGATTTCTTAGGATTAGCTTGATAACGTGCACAAAGACATGTGGCATGCATGATGTCAGGTCTGCTTGCTGTTAAGTATAACAGAGATCCAATCATGCCTCTGTAGAGAGTGCATTCTACAGAGATGCCATCTAGATCTAAGAATAACTTATTTCCAGTGGCCATTGGAGTTTTCATTGCAGAGGTATTAGAGAGTTTATATTTTGACAGAATGTCAGAGACATATTTGGCTTGATTTATAAAAATTCCCTCTGAAGTTTGTTTGACACGAAGTCCGAGGAAGAGTGTTAATTCCCATCATACTCATTTCAAACTCACTCTGCATGAGTTTTTCAAAACTTTTACACTCTTCTGAATTAGTAGACCCGAAAATTATGTCATCCACATAGATTTGTACAAGCATTATCTCACCCTTTTTATGTTTATAGAATAAGGTAGTATCTGTTTTACCTCTGTTGTAGCCATTGACTAGAAGGAAGGTAGAAAGCCGTTCGTACCATGCTCTTGGAGCCTGTTTCAGTCCGTATAGAGCCTTTTCAAGGTAGTATACATGCCTTGGAAACTTTGAGCTTTCAAACCCTGGTGGCTGATTTACGTAAACCCCTTCTTGGATTTCACCGTTTAGAAAAGCTGATTTTACGTCCATCTGATAGACTTTAAAACCTCTGTGGGATGCGAAGGCTAAGAATATTCTTATTGCTTCGAGTCGTGCGACAGGGGCAAAAGTCTCATCGTAGTCTATGCCTTCTTCTTGTCTATATCCCTTTGCTACTAATCTTGCTTTGTTTCTGATGACCACTCCATCTTCATCCTTCTTGTTTCTGAAGACCCATTTAGTCCCAATGGCCTGTTTCCCTCGTGGCAGAGGTACTAAAGTCCATACTTTGTTACGCTCAAACTGCAGAAGTTCTTCTTGCATGGCGTCTACCCAATTTGGGTCATCTAGGGCTTCAGGAATCTTCTTTGGTTCTATCACACTGATAAAGTTAGTAAAAAACAAAAATTAGCAGTGGCAGACCTGGTTTTTACTGAGTCAGAAGGTTCTCCGATTATTTGGCTTGGAGGATGGCTTTTTGTGCACTGAGTTGTGCGTGGAAGATGATCATCAATGTCCTCAAACCTTTCGTCAGCGGCTTCTGTTTCTTCTTGTGTAGCCTCTGTCGTTCTTCGTGCCTTGGTAGTTGATTCTACCGTTTGTGGAAATATTGGTATGAGTGGTGGTGGGGTTTGTTCCTCTGAGGACGTATAGTCTTGGTCCTCGATTTCCTCTGTAATTGGTTCTTCTGTGGATTGTGGAGTTTGTTTTTCAGCAACTTCTGTGGTCGTTTTTCTTGATGTTTCATCTTCTGCATGTTCTTCTTCGGCAATTGCATCTGTAGTATTTATAGAAGAAGATGAAGCATTATTTGGACCTGTTAGAGTCATACCTGTAGGATTTTGACCGACAGAGGATGGTTCTTCAGAAATTCTGATGGTTCCAACAGAAGGATCAATGTCATTGTTGAACATCTCTAAAAATAGAAGATCCAAATCTTCTTTTGTTTTTGAGATGTCAGAGGATTTCCCTTTAATTCCGAGTTCTGAACTGATTTGTTCAGAAGTCATTTGGAATGAATCATCAAAAGAAACATTAATGCTTTCTACAATCTTGCGAGACTTTGTAAGGAAGGTTCTGTAGGCTTTGGAAGTGGCAGAGTATCCAATGAATTTGCCTTCATCAGCTTTTACTTCAAATTTTCCTCTCGAATCTCTGTCGTTTAAAACAAAGCATTTGCATCCGAATACATGGAAAAACTTGATGTTTGGCCGCCTTTTGTGAAGTAATTCGTAAGGCGTCTTGAGTTGTCTTTTCACAATGGTTGAACAATTTTGTGTATAACACGCAGTAGAAATTGCTTCTGCCCAAAAGTTCATTGATAATCCGCATGCAGATAGCATAGTTCTTGCGGCCTCCACAAGTGTTCGATTCTTTCTTTCGACTACACCGTTCTGTTGTGGAGTTCGAGCGGCAGAGAAGTTCTGTGATATTCCTTCTGTAGAAAGATAGGCTTCAATGACACAATTTTTAAATTCTGTGCCATTGTCACTTCTTAACTTCTGTATTCTGCAGTCATAAAGAACTTGAATTCTTTTCATTAGATTTATCAGTATAATTGGAACATCTGATTTCTTTCTAATAAATTCAACCCATGTGAAACGTGAATACTCATCAATTAGGACAAGTATGTATTTCTTGCCACCTAGGCTCTGTATAGCAATGGGACCGCAGAGGTCGACATGAAGCTTGTACAGAGGCCTAGTGCAAGACACGTCTGTTTTGCCTTTGTGGGAAGCCCTTTTGTGTTTTCCCATTTCACATGCCGAACACAAGTGATCCTTATTGAATTTAACATTTGGCAAACCTTTAACTAGATCGAGTTTTACTAGTTTATCCAGGGTGTGAAAGTTTAAGTGACAGAACCTGTTGTGCCATAACCACGCTTCTTCACTTTTGCAGGCTACTAGGCAAACTTTGTCCTTGGATTTTGAAGTAAAATTCATTAGATATAGATCACCTCTTCTTTCAGCTCGCAGAAGTTCCATTCCTGTGTTTTCACTTTGTAGAGAGCAGAAAGTTCTTTTGAATAACACATCGAATCCTGTATCACAGAGTTGACTTACACTTAGTAGGTTGTGTTTGAGGCCATTCACATATGCAACTTTGTATACAGAGATATTTTCTTTCTGTATGACTCCATAGCCTTTGATGTGTCCCTTCTTGTTGTCTCCAAAAGTTACAGATCCACCATCGTGTGTTTCTTTGTATGTGGATAGTAATCTTTTGTCGCCAGTCATGTGCCTTGAGCATCCGGAGTCAAGATACCAAATTGGCACATGTTGCTTCTGCAAGACAATCACAGAGACTTAGGTACCCATAACCATATGGGTCCAATATTGTTAGAATTTTTCAAGTTTGCCTTAGCATTCTTGAAATACATTTTATCCTTTGTAGAAAGATCAGATTGTTTCTCTCGAGGTTTTGACTTTGGAGTTTGAATTTTAGTGGAGAGTAAGCAATCTGGACTTGAGAAGTGATTATTCAATTTGAACATAAGATCAAAGCAATGACAGTATTTAATATGAGACGTGATTTGTTTGAACTTTTCATTGAATTTATTGAACTGAACCACAAAGGCATTACGATCTTTCTTAACATTAGATTTCATATTACAAGAAGATCTATGAATACTAGAATGTTGTTTGCAAAAGTCTTGTTTTGTTCCTGCCTTCTGTGACTCTCTTCTGTGGTGAACATCTTTCTTCACTGTCACAGAGGAAAAGTATATGTTAGCTTCAGGCCATTTTCCCTTTTGTTGCCAAGTGAGATTCTCTTTAATTTTCCTTAAAGGTTTTGAAAATTTTGAACTTTTAGGATCTACAGAGGTCTTCTTTAACATATTAAGCTCAGCAGAGGTTTTGACTTTTAAATATATGTTCAGAAAATCAGGGCAGATAGGTATCTCTGTGATTTTCTCTTTTGGAGAAATAGTTCTGTTAAGAACTTCAGAGGAGATTTTAACATCCTCTGTGTCATAGTGAACTATCCCTGATTTATAATCAGTCTCTGAGTCTTCAGAGGATGAATCGTCCTCATATACAGAGGTTGAGTCATCTCTTTCGACAGAGGCTGGATTTTCTGAGCAAGTATCGTACGAGCTTTCTTCCTCTGTAGAATGACTTTCATAGATGGCAGAGGTATCTGATGAGATCTTTTCAGCGAGAATTTGATCTATAGAAGATGTACTGAGATTTTCTAAAACATTTGATTTTAAAACTTCCAAAACTTCTTTTTCAATAGATTTTTCAAGTTTTTCTTCTGAAAAGATGGGTTTAAACTCAGGAGCTTCTGCTGATAATTTCTTTTCATCGTTTATCATGCAGACAAAAGCGACCTGTGTTTGAGTCTCTGGTTTACCAAACTTAAAGATACCAATCTGATCTTGTGTTTTCAGATATTTCTTTGGTTTGATTCCTCTATTGACAGAGGTTGAAGATGATGAATCTGTGTTTTCAAACCATACATTGATCATCTTCGTATGTTTCCTCAAGTGAAGTTCTGCAGAGATTTTAACCCTTTTACTTACAGAAAGTAAGTTTGGAAAGTTTGGTTTGTTAGTTTTTCCCAAAACAAATAGAGAAGACAGAGGTTTTAGTTGTTTATTTTCAACTCCTAAGGTAATATCACTGTACCCTATACCTCGTCTTGCTATTTGAGAGTTTACTTTTTCATACACCTTCTCTGCATCTTTATAGTTTTTAAGTAAAACTTCTCTTCTTAAAAGATCTTGCCAAAGTACCTCTCTTTCCTTTTGAAAGTATTCTTTGAGAGCTCTTATGTCTGTTGTTTCACTTCTTGAAACTGAAAGTTCTTTTGTTTTGATTTTTAAAGCATAGGTTAGATCAGAAATTTGTCTTTTTAAAGGATCTACGTTTTTGCTCCAATATTTTTCTAATTTTTCTTTTTCTTCAAAGATTTTGGCCTTTTCTTGAGTGAGAAGCCTTACTTCTCTCTCATTAAAGGTCAGCCTTTTCTGAATGCTTTTATTTACTTCTTTCAGTTCATTGTTAAGTTCAAATAAATCATCATCTACAGTATTAATATTTGAGGTAGAGTTTGAAATGGATACCTCAGTGTCAGTGCCGGAGTCAACTTCTGCCATGCCACAGAACAAGGCATTTGTGGGGAATTCATCATCAGAGGTAGAGTCTGACTCGAAGTCCTCCTTGCTTGCCTCAGAATGCCCTTTGTTCTCCATTAGGTATTTTTGCGCATAATACTCAGCCTTCTTTTTGTAAAAAGCTGAGTCCTTCTGTGGGCGATTTTGTCTACTTCTGCATTCTTTAGCGAAATGACCTGGCTTGCCGCAGTTGAAACAACCTTGGGAGGTGTTTCCGGTTCGATCTTCGGACTTCTGTTGGTCTCCACCTTTCTCTGTTCTGCATTCGTTTGCGTAATGACCAGGCTTACCACATTTGTAGCATTCTTGTGTGTGGCCTACCTTGTCATCTGATCTCTGTCGATCATTTCCTCTGTAGCTTCTTTCGCTCGACCTCTGTTGGTCATCATTTCTGTAGTCTGACCTCTGTCGGTCACTTGAATCTTCTCTTCTTCCTTCATCTCTTCTACCATCATCTCTTCTACCATCATCTCTTCTACCATAATTCCTTTGGTTATTTCTAAACTCTCTTGTCAATAGAGCCATTGATTTAGCTAATGACGCAAGAGTTATTTCTTCCTCTTTCAGCTCGTCTTCTTCGCTATCAATCATTACCATCTTCTTTTTCTCCTTTTTCTCCTCTGTAGATCTCTCATTTCCTGGTCTGTCCGTAGCCTCTGTAGATTTACTAACCAATGCGTATGGTACAATGGTTAGTGTTTTAGCTTGAGCTATTTGAGGGTCTTGTGCGGCTAGTGTTCCATAGAGATCAGAGAGTGTCCAGGAGTCTAGATCTTGATTTGTTTGTAAAGACATAGACAACTGAAGCCACTCATCGTTCAGGCTCTTTAGAAACATGACGTTATTTTCTTCCGTGGTTCTGTGAATACCAGACTTTCTGCATTTGTTTATGAGAGAGTTGAACCGATCGTATGTTGTTTGCAGCGATTCTGTTGCAGAGGCTCTGAAGGCATGATACTCGTTTATGTATTGTGCCCTTCGGTTCTTCTGTGTTTTAGCACCCCCTTCCAGTTGTCTTTCTAATTCTTTCCAAAGATCGTGCGCTGTTTCGCATGCATCTAAATATTGAAATATTTCGTTGGGGATAGCCATGATTAATATTCTTTTCGTTTTCTGTGGAACTTCATCTTCTGCCTTATCTTCATCTGACCAGTCTACTTTCGGCTTAGGTTTCTTATGTTCAGGGATTTCAAGAGATTCGTCAGTAGCCGGTACACGTGGCATAGTTATCATAGGAACCGGAGGAAGATTATAAAGATATTGTTTGAGATTTTTTTCAGTACCCTCAAAAAAATGAACCATTCTTATTTTCCATTGAGGATACTCATCTCTAAGAAGAGTAGGAGGTTTAGTTAATGAGCCAGCAGTAAAAACGTTATTGGTATTTGTCATTTTGAGAAAAGGATAATCTGATGGAGGATTTATGAGTATGAAGATCTGAAAGTTTTTCTGGGTACAGCTAATATCCAGAAATCTGGTGATGAAGAGAAAAAATAATCTATCAGAAAAAAGTTGTAAAACGAGGATCACTTGATATTGAAAATCAAGCTTTGCTCTGATACCAATTGTTGGTTCCCGTTTTGCTTTAAACAAGATTATCAGATCTATTAGTTCAAGTTAATGTTTGATGCGGAAGCGTATTTGAAGAACTAACAGATAAGTTTGATAGATTTAGACCAAAATATAAATAAACAATGAACAGGAAATAATATTTCAAAGTTTATTGAATATATATCAAGAACAGAATTAAGAACAATGAGTAAGAAAAGCTTCAAAATTGATATGACTCTTAAGGTGAATAAGCTTTTTTTGTTCTTATGATGGTCGATTTATATGATTGATGATGATAATGATAAGGAAGAACTCAACATGAGTCTTCCTTATATACTACTCTAAAGGGGACCATAAAGCATATGCAACTATTCAGACGGTACTGATGAATAGTTGAACGGATGTCGTGAACAGTTGCAAGAACGGCATGAACAGTAAGACGTGTTGTATTGCATTTAATGCAGCAGACGTCTATTATGTACTAAGCCCTATTGAGTCCAATCAGAGTTTGACACGTCGACGTTGGACAGGGCATGCTACCATGCAAGTTGATGAACGGGTCCTGTAACAGTAGCAAGATATTATAAATATCTTCAAGTCTTTCAGTGAGGACCACAGAGGCTCTGTAATGAGTTACAGAGGTTCTGCGGTCTGGTCCTCTGTGGAGCAGTCTTCACCGGATTCCGAGTCTTTGGTCTTCTTTGCGCGTATGACAGAGCTTCTGTAGCGCGCCTCTTTAGCTTCTGTAGATTCTTGATCTTGAGCCCTCGGTAAGTCCGGCAGAGCCTCTGTAATAGGCTTTTATTCACTTAGCCTATTTTTCACTACTTCTAAATACTTCTATGATTAGGAAGATTGAAGCTAACAGTTTCTGAATACTTCAGTTCAGAACCCGCTTTTCAAAGAGATTATGGTTTCTAAACACATCAGTTTAGAACCCGGACTTCAAATAGATTATGACTTCTAAAAACTTCAGTTTAGAACCCGAGCTTTAAATGTGTTTGACTTCTGATCATATCATATCAGGACTCGTTCTTAATCTCTAATAATAATAAATAAATAAATAAATAAATAAATAAAAAACAAAAAAATTAGACTTTGACTATTACATGTGCTGATTTTGTCAAATTAAGATCTTTGCAGATTTTGAGGGGGAGCTTATCCGATTTTAAATCAGTCGATCATAATTTGAGGGGGAGGTAATACTGATGACTGTAAGTATCTTCTGAACTTAACTTGAGACTGTTTGAAAGAAGAACGACTTTCAAACACGAAAAATTGTTTTCTTATATGTTCAAACCACTTCTATAATTCAAACAGATTTTATAATTTTAGAAGTGTGATTTTAAATGTTTTTCATGATTATCTCAAATTACATCATTATTTCTGACCGTGTGTTTCTAAAGATTAATACTTGCGTATTATCTTGTCTATATACTTTCAAGTATTCATACACACCGGTTCAGCTTCATATTGACTTTGTTATTACCACGTCTCAAAACGAAACAATTTTATCGATGGTAATACTCCCGTTTGAATTTCCAATTTTGTTGAGCATCATATTCATTTCAGCGTAAGAGCATAACCGTTTCATTCAAAGATTGTTTATATTTGTTTATATAAACAAAAGATCCAATTCTTTGATACCCTAACCGTTAATGAATATCTTTCATATTTTGATCTGATTGATACATTGTCAGATTCTCAAACAAGTGTTTCGAATTCATTTCATTCTTTCAATATCCTTGTTCTGAGAAATCTTCAAAGTTCAAATGCTCAAATATTTCATGATATTTTATTAAGGATCATACATTCTGATGACAATGTAATTCAAAAAGCTGAGATTTATAATTGTTCAAGCTAAACTGTTGAGCAACATATATTTTAGGACAACATTCATGGGAATCAGTGTGAGAGCTTAAAAGAACTTCTATGGATCCACGTTAACCAGTGTTTCCTACCCAAGAAGTTATCCTTGAGTGATTGAGGGGTGAGGGGTCATAATCAAATAGTGGGGGAGATAACTCATCCGGTTGAGTAATCTCATTGTGCTGAGATAAAATGAAAAGAGAGTTTGGTTAGAAGTGAGCAGATTAAAAACAGAAAGAGGGTGTGAGAACAGAGTTAAAAGAATACGAGAACTCTGCACCAGCCATTTTCTGAGCCGGGCAGCCACATTACTGATTGGTTCACATTCTTTTGTGACCGTCATTGAAACAGGCAACTAGCCCATGCCAACTCTTGCATTAACCCCACCAGCTACTCATTTCTTTCTCAACAAAGAAATGTTTCAATTTTTTTGGGGATGCAGCATATTATCTATCCAATCTTCACTCGGAAGGTTTGGATATTGAAAAGAAGAAAGTTTGCCCCACCTTCGCTCTTCATTCATGCACATTGAGTCTGTGGAAAACGTGTTGTTGTCTCAATAGTTTACACAATTTGAGCCTAACTATTATCAAGCATAAGTTGCTTCAATCATTTTTACACTTGCACGTACACACAAGGAATTTGTTTTCTTGTCATAACGTTCATAGAAATTCTTTCGTGTTTTTCGATTATTGAATGGAAGCCCTGGAGGAGTGAACATCAAAAAGCTCCTTTCCAAAGTTCATCTGCTGTACTAAGTGGCTTTGTGCAACGTACAGGCATTTTAACTGATTCATCCGTTGTTTCAGGGTTACCACGTTATATTATCTGAATTTGAAAAGATTCGGATAAACATTTTTGGAATTGACGATTATACAGATCAAAAGGAGGAGATTGTTTCTGGTATTCAAAGACTGCTGAAATCGTAAAGAATTTTGATGATCATGATGCTCACAATCATCAAAAAGGGGTAGAAATATCAAACAGAAGAAAAGAGGGAGATAATTCGAATATCTCAATCTCCAAGAGTCAAAGAGATATATGTCAAAAAAGAACAAGTTCAACTACAGATGCTTCAATGTTCAGAGATTATTATTGTTCAGATGTGAAGATACAAGACATTTCGTGCTGAAATATTATTCAAGAATGTCTTAAAGCTCAAAGCCCGTTAAACCTCAAATCCCGTTCATAATTCAAAGACTGGTGAAATTTGCCAAAAGGTCAAAGCTGCTGCAATGATCGAAGATTCAAAGATATAAAGATTTTGTTTGAAGACCTTGATCAACCTTACACATATTTGAAGTTTGTGTTTCAAGACTTGTTGACTTGTTGACTTTAAAGAGCCTAAATGAAGATTAAAGCCGCCAAAGTGGATTCTTGAAGATAAAGCCTATCTGAAGATTAAAGTGCTGAAGACTAGCGTCATAATTTTTTAAATCTTGAATCCATAGGGGGAGATTGTTAGTACACTAATGTATCCAAGATTTAGTCTAATTGTAATTAGTCAACAAATGTCAAAGTCAAAATAGCTAGGTTTGGTCAAAGGGTATATAAACCCCTTTTATTAGGGTTTGTGGAGTGAGGTTATTAGTGTGTCTAGCATACCAATAGTGTGTGTGTGGCCTCCAAGAGAGAAAGTGTATCCAATTCTCATCTTCTACATTTTCTCAATCAATCAATGAGCTTAATGTGTTAATCTTGTTACCTGATTATTCTCAATAAACCTAAATCTAAACAAGTTGGAACACTAAGTTTCTTGCACTAAGAAAGAGAAGGAATTTACTAATTATAACCTATCTCAAGATAAGAAGGATGAACTTGTCTAGAGTTAGCAAGTTACTTCAAAATGAAGTGAGTTCTTCTTCTTATATACTGCATGCATTTAATGCATGGTAGTTTACACTTTACACGTGGCAGCAACTCATTGGTTATACGTCATTGACCTTTGTTGACAACCTTAGTAGCCGCATGTTTGAATAGTGTAGTATCAGAGTGGTTGTACGATTTCAGACAATAAGGAGGTTCTTTTTCTGACATATAGTACGGACACGTGCAAGGGTGGTTAAGACAAAAGTACTTTGTACGGAGGACTTCATGATCAACTTTTCGTTGATTCAGCGATCTATCATTCTATATCAGCGAATGATAGAGTTCAGCGATTGCTGAAGTCTTGTACTTGATACTTCACGTTGAGTGGACAAATCTGAGTCTTCGCTGATCCGCATCAGTTCATTAGGAGACTTGTCGCTGGTTCTTGAGGTTGATCTTCGACTTCAGCGTAGAAACTATGTTGACGTGAAACTTGTCTTCAGAGATCATAAGTAAACAACTAACTTATCAGCGATCACCATAAGGACTGAACAGACTCAGAGTATTATGGTGAACAGTGTTCGCTTAATGTTTAATCTAAAGAGCGAGAGTTCCTATCAGCGGTACTGTAAGATCTTAGTACTTATCAGCGATAGTGAAACTCTGATACATTTTGTTTACTTACAATTTTCACTAAGTATATAAGAGAGGGTCATTATCAAATCACTGAGGGTTTGGATCAACATCATGTCATTGTGACGTTAAATTAAGTATAATTTCCTTCTTTTAAGGAAGTGACATGTATGTGAAAACTTTGATTAGATGTGTTCTAAAAACCGTTAGTACAAGAGTGTGGACAAAGCGGACAATATCTGGTACGGTTGGTTTGGGATGTTAAATATGGTATAGTTGATGGGAAGAGGTTACAAATATATAATGCAGATCTTCTCAACCTAAGAAGGTTGTGGTTAATCGAGAGGCGAATTCAAGGGACATCGCACGTTTATGATTTTGGTCAAAAGTGTTGGAAAGTTATATGGAATCTGGTTTGAGTAGACTGGAAAGTGTGAAGCATTGAAACTAAAAGTCGAGGCTCAGCTTGACGCTGAAGACCTCTGTTGACTAGAATGGTGCATTTCGAGAGGAAAGAGGGTTGAGCCACGTGTTAGTGGGTCAGTTGTAGCTAGTGTCAGAGGTTAGAGAGCTAGTATATGAATGGGTTGTGTTTGATGGATATGTAGGAATTAATATTGTGTTTCACGCCTCTATCTATAGAGCGTTTGTTGGAAGCTGGTATGGCAATACCTGTGCATGAGTGCGAGTGGATGGGAAATCGAACTCGTAAAATAACCCGAGGTGATCATCGATCATAAGGTGGAGGAACTGAGGACTGAAGACATTAGCCTCACGAAGGTGCAACGGAGATTCCACAAAGGACATGAAACAACGCGGGAGGTAGAATCCGAGATGAGGGCCAAGTACCATCATCTGTTAGACAAAGGAATTCCGGGGAAGGAATTATTTTGAGGGGGGAGTGTTGTAATAACCGTGTCCGAATTGTAACTTTCTATAAACGTTGTGGCGAAAGCTAAAGACAAAAGAAAAGAGGGACTTGGTTGCAATTTAGAAAAAAATATATAAAAAGGGAGGAAGAAATCCCTAATTCTCATTTTTAGTCTGATATCTTGCGGCTGCATCGAGACAGAGAGAAAGAAGAGAAAGCTGAGAAATCGATTGAGGATCCTTCACCCAAGGTAAACCTCGATCCCTTCTTTATCAGTTCAAGCTATATTGTTCTCCATTGTATCAAGTATCTAAAATGGAAAGGAACCTTATTTTCTCACTGTGTATCTCTTAAAAAAATTGGAGTTTTGATTGATTTGGATTGTTTAAGGGTTGAATGGATGGGTTAAAGAGTGGTTTAGGGTTGAAAGACGAACCCAAACAAGTATCTGATTAAACGTGTGGCAAAATCGCATCCCCTAATTGATTTAAGGGATTTTGGGTTTTCAGAATGCGAGTTTTCTAAAATGTTCACAAGGTCGGAAATGACCAAAAACCCAATGACCAACACGTTCATGCTTTAAAACATACCACCGCATAAAAATATGCACATTTCCAACAAAACACTAAAAATGTATTTTCACTAGATAACCTCTAATCATGCTTTAAATATCAAAACACTTCCATCTATACTTATTTTATCAAGTTATCCAAAAATCCCAAAAATGGTTATTTTGCAAGATTCATAAAATCAAATATTCTAAGCAAAATCCACCAAATAATTCAACAATGAATGTTTTCATGTAAAAACACACAAAACACTTTAAAAGGAACATTTTGGCATGTACAACGTTTTCACTAATCAATTTCAACTCACCTTGCGAGATTTAGGCTAAATCTAGATTTTCCCCCAGTTTGAGCTCCTTTGGAGAAACTTGAATCCTCAAGCCAAATCTTCTAAAACCTATATCCATGAGTTTACAACAATCAAAATCATACTCAACCATATAAAATCGTTCCCCAAGCATTTTCATCAATAATCTCAACTAATACCCAAAACCCTAATTTCCATAGATGAAGATAAGAGAAAATTACCTGGACCACAACACTACTGCTAATAAGATAGCAATCTAGGCACGCGCCAAAGAAAGAAGGGGTCAACAAGAATCCACCCAAAAAACACCTATAGATCACCAACAAAACACCACAAGCTCCAAACTCTTCAAAATGGACAAAAATTAAAGGGTGGATGAAACCCTATAAAGTTTTGAGTGAAGAAGATGAAGTGAAAGGGTTTCAAGATTTGTTTCCCAAAACTATGGTAGATGAATAACTTGCAAATATTGAATCTTGTGACTACATGGCTCAAAATCGACTTTGGGGGCTTAGGGTTTTGGTTTGGGAGAGAAAGGGATGAAGGGAAGAAGTGGGGAAATGAAATGGTGTTGAAATGGGTGAAAATCGCGTTTTTATCCTCAAGGTGCCTGTCGGCTAAAGTGACGTGCGAGAGTGACAAGTGTCACTTTCGCTGGGCACTCTCATCGTGGTTCCGTGACTCTCGGTACCAAATCGGAGAGAGTGACATGCGATTGTGACAATTGTCACTTTCGCCTGTCACTTTAGCCGAGGTTGTACCGAAAGTTGTTTTGGCCACAAATTCTTCGTTTTAGCTCCCATTTTGCTCCGGAAAGGACCGTTGGACTCACATTTGAATTCTCCATACAACAATACCATAAAACCTAGGATTCAATCCAAAATCCTATTTTTCATATATATCTTAAAAGATTAATACCTTCCAAAGATCAAGGTGTTACAATCCTCCCAACCGTAAAAAGAGATTTCGTCCTCGAAATCTAGTTCCCTTACAACCAATGTCCACCCAGATACGTTACCCTTACATCCGAATGAATGTTCAAATTTCTAGAGTAGTTTCTAACCACATGGCTTTGGTTGCCTTCCAACCTTAGGTGTTCCATACTTCCCCAACGGGAGTTCATGAGTCTCAATCAGTCCATGTCCACATGCTCTTAAACGTTTTCTCCAAACCAGTCAAAGGTTTGATCACGACCGAAACCAACAAATCTCCAAATCCAATTGTCTACGCTGCTGATCTGTCACTTAATTTTAACGAGCTACATTAGACTCCAAAATAAACGATCTTCACGGACGCATCGATTATACAACTCTAAGAATACGTCCAGTTACCAATCATCCAATCGACAGATTCTTTGACCATTCAATGAAGGTCATCCCACTAAATTTACTTATCGCAATTGAACATCTTAAGACCACTAGAAACGATACCACTATTCTTTAAAATTGGACTACAACCCTCTAAATACACTAACTTTTCTTGGCCTCGAAATCCAAGAGTTGACACCTAGTCATGCCACCAAGCCTTGAACCACAGCAGAACTCCACACACACGAGTTTCATTCGTCGAGCATCCCCACAAAACCAAGGTTATCCACATGGTGTCTAAAGGTTCCTACACATCCTTTATGCAAAAACTGACAAACCCAAAACAAGGTTGCGGAAGAGAACGATTACAACAAGCATTATAAAAAGATACCGCGAGTCTAACCCTCCAGTTACAAAAGTACACCGACTCCGCAAATTATACTACTCGGCTTACTGTACCATCACGTGTCGGAATACCCAACCCTCCACTGTCGAGGTTCTATACGCCTTTACTCTTAACCGAGGTTACCTAACTTTTCCAATGTTCTAATGAGTTCAGGGTTTTCAAGTGAAATACTCGACAAATATGCCAATAAAAAACTTTCATAAGATTTTTTTAACACAAAGGTTTTTATAACAATTTATTGTACGCATAAAAATCTACTACTACATACCTGGTAGTTGTGCAAAATGGGCACACTCATCCCGCATGTGAAAATCATTTTGAAAATCACTCGATCACTAATCGAGTTACTAACGAGACGCAAAAGTATGCTCGACAAAGTTTTAAAATGAACCTCTATGGTTCTAGCATGGATTTATTTATGTCATGTGCGTACGGAAATTTCCTGCATTAACACAGTGTGTACAAAATGTTTGTACGAAACTTCGAAAAAGAAATTCAAACGACATCGAACTCCAAAAAATTTCTTCTTTAGCCAAAAATGACATGGAATAAAATTTACCAACAAAATTTGCACGTGTCAGTTCATTTCGCAAAAACGGAGAAACGATCTTTATATACACTAAAATTAAAATATAAAATGATTTTTTGTACGTCAGTTCCAAGTTTAAAGCCAAATAAGATTTTTTTTTCATCATTCGAAAATATTGGGTAAAATATCGTGAAGAAATCTCAAATCAGAATATGAATGCAAATTTGTAACACTCTCCTAGTAGTCTTTCTGAAATAATATAACATGTAACAGATAGTCCATACTAAATTTTCAAAGGAGAAAATTCATTAAACCAAATTTCAAAATTTTCTCATTTAGTCATATAATGACATATAAATAAAACATCCTGGCAAGACTCACACACACATTAATGTATTTTCTCGAAACTTAGGAAAACAGTAAGTGCATGTATTTTGGTTGACACTAAGGATAATTTAGACCGACTTCAGAATTTTGGACCAGAAACACGATGTGTATTAAAACTCCAAAAATAGTGGCTACAATGCTATGTATACCCATAGATCAGTATAATGCACTTGCGTGACATGATAACAAGAGAACCAATTAACCGAAGATGCATAAAAAATATAATTATCATGATGCTCTCATATGCATCACTCACGCCACGTCTAAATCAATTCGTACACTGAACAATTTGCAACGAAATGTGCTAACACAAATCTTCAAAATAGAAACTATGCCACACCAATATTCCAAAAACTGCTTTTTTGGTTGCCTTACGGCATAAAATAACATATCTCAACAAAACCCGCATGAGACAAAATGCCCAATAAAACCCATAAATCAACACACATAATAATTAAAGTATGCACATTTCAAGTTTTACCCATGCGACACATACATCGTAAAACAAAACTCCATAAAACTCGATGGAACTCAATGGCGTCCAATCAATCAGACGGTTCCAAAAATTCCGTTTCCAAATATCCAATTGCATAAAACATAGTTATGACTAAAATGTCAATTCCTAAAATTTCCCACTTGTTCCAATACAATATAAAGTAACACTTTTCATGAAAACCCGTGTGGAATAAAATTCCCAATGAAAATCAAACACCAAATTAGTGGAAAGTAATTCTCTGTTCAAACCTTAACATATGTGGAGGAAATCCAATGTTTAGGCCATATGTCACTGTCACTTGTCCAAATTCTTAAACAACCTTTATATAGGGATAACATGGTATTCGAAAATAACGTTGGACAACAATAAAAATGAAGTAAGTCCTGATAAGGTTTGCAATTACCTGCAATAAAATAATTTCATGCATGCAAAAATTCATGGCTTAAAATCTTGAAAGTGCAAAATGTTTTCCAAGATTGCATAACATAACCCACATGATGATTTGGGAACATGAGAAATAATTGATTCAATTTATTTTAAAAAATGAATTATGTGCATGAGTTTAGTCGGCACTCAACGTCTCAATACCCCCCCCCCCTCAAATTCCTCCGGTCACACCATCGTCATCCGGATGCTCATACATCTTAAGGCAATCATCGAGAATTTCATCGGTCCACCATACAATTTTTTCTTCGAATAAGGTCAATTCCATAAACCTATGGTTCTAACCCAACCAACAACTTTGACCCAAAATGGTCCACTTAATGCAATCATCATGCTTACCGTCATTCCAAGTGACAAATGCTAAAATTTCCAAACTCTTCTAACGGCTACTCGCTTAGAAACTCTTTCACTACCCCCAACGATCATCACATCAAAGTACTCCAAGTATATACATGTAACTTGTAGGTTCACCATAACACTAGCAAGGTGAAATTATGAACGTATCGTACATGATCATCCTTGCTACTCTAGACATCAACTCCAAAGTATCTTATCTTAATGTGCCTATCGGTGAAGTTTCTCTTTCACTTAAAAGAACGGTAGTTTGAGTCTAGGTATCCAAAATTAACACCTAATGTTAGCTCCAACCTCTAGAATAGAGAAGTATTGAAAAATAGGCTAAGGAAGAATTATGGCAGAGCCTCTACCAGCCACCAAGAACATGTCACACCCCGCTAAAGCGGAAATACGGGATGTACAGCTCAAGTTTCACAGCAAAAGTTACAAGATCACATCAACCATCAAAAGACATTTAAAAGTCAACAACCTTGTCTTTACAATCGTTTTTCAGAAAGGGGAAATGACATAATTAAAGATAATTAAAGAAAGCTTCATCACGTGATGCCTTCCTAGATCCCAACCTTAATGACGTTCCCCTTAAAAGCATGTAAATGAGAGGGTCAATTAGTGAACTAGTTGGTGAGATCACAGGTTTAACGAGTACAACATTGTTTGCCATAGCGAAACAGTTTAAATCCGCACAAGTGGATAAGGCAAAATAGTTTAAATTCGTACAAGTGGATAAATCAAAGTAGTTGAATACGTACAAGTGGATAAATCAACCGGTTATGAAATACTTGCTCATTGTAATAGTATGTATTATGTTTAAGTAGTGAGCCCGTTACCCGACCTATATGACAGCAGCCCCAGCGCATGTTCTATCACCAACAATGCGTACGGAAAACAATAATTATGCACTCAAACAAGCGCTACATGTGAGTGGGGTGTCAACCAAATAACGTTATTCATAATTACCAACGGCTCACACTCGTGAGTTAAACGGGTAACGTAAGTTAAACGGGGACTTACGTATGATAGCAAAGTTTACGTTTTCAATAAAACGAGTTAATCAGTGCGTAAAAGTAATTGTAGTAACGACATGCTTTTCACCCCAAATATGTAAAATATTGAAAACGGGGCTGTGATAACTCACTTGATATGCGATAGAAATCCGGGAATCTCCCACAAGATACTTCGGTGTGATCCTACTTCAAACCTATGAACGTAAGGTCACTAGTGAGTTTTAATCTCAAAGGTTCGGTACTAACTATCCAAATCGTCATAAAATGCCTTGTTGTGTTTTAATATTATCAACGTAACAAGTGTGTACATTGTTCTTGTTAGATTAAAGTTTCCGCAATTTCGTCACAATAAGTAACGAAAAGGGTTTAAAGAACGTATATATATAGTACATATATATATATATATAAACCGAAATTTTTATCATATGAACGATAAAAAGGGGTTTTGAATGTAAAGACGAAGTATTTAAAGTGCATAAATATAAATAGATATGTTATATATATGTATATTCCACAATTTCATCATAAAATGATGAAATGGGATCAAGAATATATAAAATGAATAAATATATATAGATATGTTATATATGTATATTCCACAATTTCCTCATAAAATGATGAAATGGGATCAAGAGTAAATAAAATGCATAAATATATAAACATAAGATATACATATGTGTACCTGGAAAAAAAGGGCATCTCTGTTACCAGCTAAAACCCTAGAGCGCCGCTCTCTCTCTTGTAGAAAACCTTAGCTCCTCCCCCATCGGAGCTCTCTCTCTCTCTCTTTCTCTTAACCTAGCCGCCACCACCACCTTCCATCCCACCACCACCATCTCGCCACCTCCACCACCACCAGGCTTAGTGGGTGACCGAGAAAGAGAGAGAGAGAGAGAGAGAGAGAGAGAGAGATAGAGAGAGAGAGAGAGAGTGCCGCTGCTGCTCCGACGGCCACCACCCGCTGATACGACACCGCCGCTGCCTCGCCGCCGCTGCCTCGCCACCGCCGGTGCTTCGCTCCCTTTGTGGCTCGATTTCCCTTTGTGGCTCTAAATCCCGGTGTGGCTCTAAACCCCTTGCGGCTTTTTTAGTCTTAGTTTCCAGGCATGAGCAACATTTAGGAAAACACAACCAAGTAGAGTGGATCATACCCACTTTCGTCAAGGAGAAACACTTCAAAGTGGTACCTTCCCACTTTTTCTCTTACCTTCAGGTTGCTTATGCAAGAATGTCAAGGAATCAGTTTTTGATTGCCTTCAGTTGGAACGGTTGGGGACTTATCCTTGCGGTGGAAAGACGAGCTTTCGAAGCGGCTTATCTGAGTCACTTCCGTTTTTTATCTTGTCTTTATCTTTATGTTGTGTTTAAGTCCTTTCATTTCTGGTGGATTTCCTTGTTATGTAACGTTCCTTACTCTAATGAAAGGATTGTTCCGTTCGGGTGACGGTTAGGCCACTGCTTGTTTCGTGACACAATCATTTTCCTTCAAAAAAAAGATATACATATGTATTCCACAATTTCATCATAAAATGATGAAATGGGATTAGAAGTTAGTCCTCAATTATAGTAAGAAGTTTGTCCTTTGCTGTCCAGATTTTGGTGTCACTTTGTGTCCATCTTTGGGTAACTTCCAGGTATAGTTAGGCCAAGATATTTTATGTTCAAGGGGTTTAATGAGTTAGGAAACTTTTGGCATAAGTTTCATAATTTTTAGAAGTGTTTAAGTACATGAAACAAAAATACTTGGCGTAAAACTCGACAGAAAACATTGTTGTTTGCGCACTGCTTTTGTGAAGACTGTTTGGTGGACGAAATCTTTGGGTTTTTGAGTGAAACCACTTGGGTTTGAATCCTAACACATACAAATAATTTCCAGAAAAATAATTACTTAATTTGGAGTAGTATTGAGTGAGATATGACCTTTTGAAAAGAGGTGTGGAATCTGACAGCAAGCTGTCAAAACCACACTTTGTGCATGTGCTCCTATATTGACTTCTTAACCAAAATTCTTATTCCTTTGCATGAAAAATCCGATTTGACCCTTCCCCAAACACTTATTTTCAGTTCCAAAACACATTTTTTAACCATTTAAATTACATGCAAGTTACCCATCAACTCATCTTTTATAAACTCTTGAAAAAGACTCATTTTGAAGAATGTTGATGTTCATGTCAAGAACTTCAACATGCAACTTAAAATTGTGCATTTTGATCTCATGCATGTTTGTTTAAGTATGTTTTTAGTGGATTTCAAAGATCCACTCATGAAACTCTTTAACATAAAGATATGGATTTCTCAATAAAACTACATGCATGTGTTTTAAAAGTTCATCTTTGATCTTAACATGGGTTTGATTTTTTTTATAACAAGTAGGTGTTATGGTGGTAAATCTACAAACATTAAGATTTGTAAAGATGATTTTTAAGAAAGTTAAAGAAAGTGTAGAAGGAGATGAAGAACATTCATAAAAGTGCAAGAAAGTGAAATTTAAACAAAAGAGTGTGTGTGGATTTCACCCAACACACTTGTATTTACCTTGAACTCTTTTGATCTTTTGAAAGTAGATGATTTAGGGGCTGAATTGTTAGTGGAAGATGGATGAAGGTTTGAAGATGGGATGAAGATTTGAAGATGGAGAGAGAAAAGGGTGAGAGAAATCTCTAGTGAGATTTTAGTGAGAGAGAGTGGAGTGTTGTTGTGAATGAATTGTAGAGATTAGAGGAATACATAACGAGTAGAGGGGGGGGGGGGGGGGGCTCTGCATGGGGGGGGGGGGGGGGGGTAGTGTGATGCAAATATAAAAGTCCAATCATGTCTTTTTGATTAAATTTTAAAATACAAGTATTTTTCTTAATAATTAAAAATACAAGATAATTATATAAAAGTAAAGTATTTTTATATAATATGATTTAAATACATAAGTTGTTAATTATAAAAATACTTGTGGTATAAGTGTAGGTTAAGTTGGCATTTTATGAGATTTATGGATAATTTCCTAATTCAAGGGTTTCTTAGGCAACATTTCTCGAATTTTCCTATCGTACCGCGTTTACTGCTAAAATTGCACTGTGTGAACTACGACATGAGTAAATGAGATATCCAGTGTAGTTCTAACCTGAGGTGTAAATTCGACAGTTGTCATAGTCTCCCCCGGTTAGAAGAATTTCGTCCCGAAATTCAAGTGTTACTAGCGTTATCAGGTTTGCTAGCAAAGAGATGAGGATACTTATGTAACATGTAATCCTCCCGTTCCCAAGTGTACTCAGGCCCACGCCTTGTGTTCCAATAGACTTTTACTATCGGGACTTTGCTTCGCTTAAGACGCTTGACCTCCCTATCGAGTATCTCCATTGGTTCCTCTACGATATGCAGCTTATCGTTGATTTGGATTTCTTCCAAAGGCACGGTTACTGCTTCGTCAACTAGACATTTCTTTAAGTTTGACACGTGAAACGTGTTGTGGATAGCACTTAACTCCATCGGCAATTCCAGCTTGTAAGCTACTGGTCCAATTCTTTCCGCGATCTTGAATGGTCCAACATACCGTGGACTCAATTTTCCTCCTTTCCCAAACCGGACAGTTCCCTTCCAAGGGGATACATTCAAAAAAGACTCTGTCACCAACTTGAAATTCTAAAGCTTCCTACGAATGTCCGCATAGCTCTTTTGACGATCTTGAGTTGCTTTAAGCCTATCTCTGATGATTGCAATCTTGTCGGTGGTTTCTTGAACAATGTCCGGACTAGATAGTTGTCTATCTCCATTCTCTAACCAACAAAGAGGTGACCGACACTTGCGTCCATACAAGGATTCATATGGTGCACACTGAATACTGGTGTGATAGCTATTGTTGTATGAAATTCAACTAACGGCAAGTGGTTAACCCAACTTCCTCCAAAGTCTATCATGCATGCCCGAAGCATGTCTTCCAATGTCTGAATGGTTCGCTCACTCTGACCATCCGTTTGATGATGATAGGCCGTGCTCAAGTTTAATTGCGTACCTAACGCTTTTTGAAGTGACTGCCAAAATCTAGATGTGAAGCGGCTATCTCTATCTGATATGATGGAAACTGGGACTCCATGACGAGTGACGATTTCCTTGATATAGATTTGAGCAAGCTTCTCCATCTAAAAGTCTTCCCGAATGGGCAAGAAATGTGCAGACTTCGTAAATTGATCTACTCTAACCCAAATCGAGTCGTGTCCCTTGGCAGTTCTCGGGAGTTTGGTTATAAAATCCATAGTGATTTGCTCCCATTTCCACTAGGGAATCTCTGGTTGATGCAACAGTCCTGATGGCTTTTGAAAGACAGCCTTGACTTTTGAGCAAGTTATGCATTTTCCTACATATATGGCAATATCCTACTTCTTTCCTGGCCACCAATAGTACTCCCTTAAATCCTTGTACATCTTATCCGCTCCTGAGTGAATTGAGTATTTAGATTTATGAGCCTCCTCCAAAATCATTTCCCGCAGGTGGTCAGCATTTGGGATCCATACCCTGCCTTTAAAGTAACGTACTCCATCAATCTTAGTTTCAAAACTCGATTCTAAACCATGAAGGGTGTCGTCCTTCAGGTTTTTAGACTTCATTGCTTCGTTTTGAGCTTCGAAAATCCGAGTCTTCAAACTTGTTTGAACCAGCGCTCCTAACGCTCGGACTCGTGAAGGTTTTACCCTTTCTTTCCTACTCAGGGCATCGGCTACCACATTGGCCTTACCTGGGTGGTAACGTATCTCACAATCGTAGTCGCTGAGCAGTTCTACCCATCTTATTTGCCTCATATTAAGCATCTTTTGATCAAAAATATGCTGAAGACTCTTGTGATAAGTGAAGATAGTGCACTTGGTACCATATAGATAATGTCTCCATATCTTCAGAGCGAATACCACAGCTCCGAGTTCCAAATCGTGCGTGGTATAGGTCATTTCATGAACTTTTAATTGTCTCGAGGCGTATGTTATCACCTTATCATTTTGAATCCACACGCAACCTAATCCTTGATGCGATGCGTCACAATACACCACAAAATTTTCCGTCTCTTCCGGTAAGGCTAGTATCGGTGCATTGCACAACTTTTTCTTCAGAAGTTGAAACGCTTCTTCGTGTGAAACTCCCAAACGAATTCCTTATCCTTTTGGATTAACGTGGTAAGGGGTTTAGCGATTTTAGAGAAATTCTCGATAAAACGCTGATAATACCCTGCCAAGCCTAGAAATTGGCGAATTTCCGTTGGGATCCTCGGGGCTTCCCATTTCCTAACGGCTTCCACTTTAGCCGGGTCTACGTGAATCCCTTTCTCCCCGATCACGTGACCTAAGAAATGTACTTCCTGAATCTAAAATTCGCACTTAGAGAATTTGGCATATAGCTTCTGCTCCTTCAGAAGTTCTAAAATCACTTTTAGATGCTCCTCGTGATCTTTCTTACTCTCAGAATAGATCAGTATATCATCGATGAACACAATCACAAACTTATCAAGGTATGGTCTACATACTCTATTCATTAGGTCCATAAACACAGCTGGTGCGTTCGTCAAACCGAATGGCATAACTAAAAACTAGTAGTATCCATAGCGAGTTCTAAAAGTTGTTTTAGGGATGTCCTCCTCTTGGACTCTTAACTGATGATATCCTGATCGAAGATCAATTTTTGAGAAGTAAGTTGCACCCTGCAACTGGTCGAACAAATCGTCTATTCGAGGGAGAGGATATCGGTTCTTGGTTGTTATCTTATTCATCTCCCTATAATCGATGCACATTCGAAATGATCCATCATTCTTCTTGACGAAGAGAATCGGGGCTCCCCAGGGTGATAAACTTGGTCGAATGAATCCTTTATCCAGGAGTTCTTGAAGTTGATTGGACAACTCTTGCATTTCGGCAGGTGCTAAACGATACGGGGCCTTGGCTACAGGCGCCGCTCTGGGTATAAGGTCAATCTGAACTTCGACTTGTCTAAACGGGGGAAGTCCAGGCAAATCGCCTGGAAATACTTCTGGGTGATCCTTCACCACAGGAATATCTTGGACTCGCCTTTCTTCGGACTTCTTTTCGATTACTTGCGCCAAGAATACAACGCACTTCTTTCTGAAATACTTATGAACCTTCATACAAGACACTATCTTTAGGTTTCTCCCAGTTCTATCTCCTTGGACAACAAGGGTTTCTCCGCCTTGTAAGGGTAACCTGATAATCTTTTCAAAACAACTGACCTCTGCTCGGTTCTTAGATAACCAATCCATGCCTGTTACTACGTCAAAACTCCCCAACTCAATTGGAATAAGGTCAACGCTAAAAATTTTATCAGCTAAGTTCAAGGTACAGCCTAAGATTACATCCTTAGCCTCTAATTCAAATCCGTTAGCAACCTCAACGATATAAGCATTCGGCATTTTCTTAGTTTCTAAATTGATCAAAGGCCTAAAGTCTAACGAAACAAAGCTCTTATCAGCTCCAGTGTCGAATAATACGGATGCATAATAATTGTTTAGGAGAAATGTACCTGTCACTACATTGGGGTCTCGACGTGCTTCTTCTGCTCATAAGACAAATGTCCGTCCCCGAGCTTGTCCTCCTTGGTTTCCCTGATTGGCTTGCCTTGCTTGATACCCAGCATTGTTATTGGTTGGTCCCCTTTTCAGCCTTGGGCACACATTCCGGAAGTGATCTGGACTTCCGCACTCATAGCATACCCTTCCTTCCTCCTTTACATTCTTTCCCGTCTTGCAGTGCCGGGTGAAATTACCCTTTTGCTTACAAATGCCACAGGTGGGACAGGTTCCCTCATGATGCAAATTGCACTGATTGCATTTCGGGAGGGGTCCATGGTAACTCCCTACTTCCTTAGCATTCATTCCAAAGTTTCCCACTACCTTCTTGTTCCTACTTGAACTACCTCCAATCTCCTTTCCTGCCTGACTCTCTGGCCTTCTCTTACTACCGACACCTTTCTGAGTTAGAGTTCCTGCTCTGACCGCATTGTTGGTCAAACTGGTTGCTAAAGCTACTGCTGCTTGAATTGTGGTTGGACTTGATGACTTAACCATCCCTCGGATCTCCGGGGCCAATCCATACAGATACCGGTCGATCCGTTTTCTCTCCGGGGTAACCATGTGGGGTACTAACTTCGCAAGTTCGTGAAAACGAGCGGTGTATCGATCTATCCCCGAACCAAGCATGGTAAGATCCCAAAGTTCAGCCTCTAACTTATGAACTTCACTCTTAGGACAATATTCCTCAATGAGTAATTCCTTGAATTCAGTCCAGGACAGCTTGTATGCATCCTCCCTTCCACGGGTTTGGACTTGAATGTTCCACCAGGTCAAAGCTCGCTTTTGAAACTGGCATGCCGCATATTCCACCATGCGATCCTCTGAGCACTTACTGATGTGGAGTACCGACTCCATACTATCAAACCATGAGAGTAATCCTATAGCACCCTCTGTTCCATGAAACTCTTTGGGCTTGCAAGTGATGAACGTTTTGTAGCTGCATCCTCTACTGTCTTGAATGTCATTGGGATTTCCTCCCCCCACATTAACATTCCTATGACTCTCATTGATGCCCGCAGTGACTTGAGTTACAATGTCAGGTCTCGCCTCTTAGATACGTTGAGCTATGATTTGGGCGATAGCATGGTTTTGATCATCAGGATTTTCTCCTGTGCGACGTGTGGATCTTCTTGGTGGCATTTTTCTAAAGCACATTTGTAAACGTTGATTTGGTTAAAATCTTGTGTAATTAAGTCGGATGTTTTGTAAAGAATATATTTGCAATTGAAATATTGGAAATTTAATAGAAACAACTATCGCATGATCACACGTATATAATTAAAAACATGAAATTGCCTTTTTCATTAAAACCATTAATAATATTTGCTTGATACAAAATTTCTGATGTGTATCACACATCAGTACTATGATATTTTTGAAAGACAGAATTACAAACTTAATACAACGTTTAAACAACTAGAAATAAAGTTCCACATTACGAAGCTTCCACCGTCCCTGTCAATATCCTCCCCGGTATATCTCAAACATGATCCAAGCCACCATGAATGTCAGTAGCCTCACTACTACTATGCACACAATCTCGGCCCTTAGGGCTATCCTTCGAGCTATCCTTGCTCCACTTAGTGCGTCAGACGACATGTTGGTTATGAGGTGACTTAACTCTACTAGCTATGTCGTGACTTGACTCTGACGACTGACCCTCATCTGACATCCGTGCAAATCTGCTGTCACAGCCCTGAGATGCTATCCCTCGGCCCAGGTCATGCCAGGAGCATGACTTATCGGCACTCCCTCGATCACCCGTGAGGGTTCCGGTGCCTCTCGCTGGTCGGACCTAAAACACACTCGTCTAGGTATAGGGACGCTCTTCCTAGCGGTTAGTTTCGTGCGTGGCCCTCTAGGACTAGGTTGTACCACTATCGGCGTGGGTTGTGGTGGAACCACAGTCGGCGGTATCCTTGGCCCATCGTACGGGTCTTGTTCTCCTCCAGAGGTACGTTCGCTTGACAACGTGTAGGAGGGTCGTGAGCTTGACGACGACGATGACGATGACATAGTAGTGCTGAAGTAAGAGTGTGATGAGGATGTTGACATAGTGATACTGAAGTAAGAGTGCATAACATTACTTTTCGCGTAGTGATAAAGGCTAAACGCACTATAATATTGCATACTATAGGCAATAACTACGTTCATCCTATGCATACGACGTGAAGCATTTTTGTGAGAAAATACACACATGTTCCTAGCATATCCATTTCCTGTCTCACATTACTCCTCCTTAATTAAACATAGGTGATCAGGCTTTGTTTAATTAAAGATCGATGATGCAATACCCGAATTAGTTATACTAGCAATATGTTGAGTAGTTTGACTGTTATTTCCCATTTTTGGCTATAGTTGCAGTTTTTCTAAAGAAAAACCGGTATTTTCTATAACCTTTGGCTCTGATACCAAATCTGTCACACCCCGCTAAAGCGGAAATACGGGATGTACAGCTCAAGTTTCACAGCAAAAGTTACAAGATCACATCAACCATCAAAATACATTTAAAAGTCAACAACCTTGTCTTTACAATCGTTTTTCAGAAAGGGGAAATGACATAATTAAAGATAATTAAAGAAAGCTTCATCACGTGATGCCTTCCTAGATCCCAACCTTAATGACGTTCCCCTGAAAAGCATGTAAATGAGAGGGTCAACTAGTGAACTAGTTGGTGAGATCACAGGTTTAACGAGTACAACATTGTTTGCCATAGCAAAATAGTTTAAATCCGCACAAGTGGATAAGGCAAAATAGTTTAAACCCATACAAGTGGATAAATCAAAGTAGTTGAATCCGTACAAGTGGATAAATCAACCGGTTATGAAATACTTGCTCATTGTAATAGTATGTATTATGTTTAAGTTGTGAGCCCGTTACCCGACCTATATGACAGCAGCCCCAGCGCATGTTCCATCACCAACAATGCGTACGAAAAACAATAATTATGCACTCAAACAAGCGCTACTTGTGAGTGGGGTGTCAACCAAATAACGTTATTCATAATTACCAACGGCTCACACTCGTGAGTTAAACGGGTAACGTAAGTTAAACGGGGACTTACATATGATAGAGAGAAAGCTCAAACTTACAACACGCGTAAACTATACATACTATGGAGCATAACTAAGTATTGCAAAGTTTATGTTTTTAATAAAACGAGTTAATCAGTGCGTAAAAGTAATTGTAGTAACGACATGCTTTTCACCCCAAATATGTAAAATATTGAAAAAGGGGCTGTGATAACTCACTTGATACGCGATAGAAATCCGGGAATCTCCCACAAGATACATCGGTGTGATCCTACTTCAAACCTACGAACGTAAGGTCACTAGTGAGTTTTAATCTCAAAGGTTCGGTACTAACTATCCAAATCGTCATAAAATGTCTTGTTGTGTTTTAATATTATCAACGTAAGAAGTGTATACATTGTTTTTGTTAGATTAAAGTTTCCGCAATTTCGTCACAATAAGTAACGAAAAGGGTTTAAAGAACGTATATATATATACATAGTACATATATACATAGTACATATATATATAGTACACACACACACATATATATATATATATATATATATATATATATATATATATATATATATATATATATATATATATATATACTAGTGGTGTACCCGCGCGATGCAGCGCGGGTAAATCACAATTCCGAAACATTAGTTTAGCCTGAATCATGTTTCTTTATCACTTTCAATTTTATTTCATGAGCTTGTGTGGTTAATTTGCAAGTCATCTAATATATGAAGTTGAAGGTTAATACGGTGTATTAACAAGATCGAATGGAATATTCATTGCACACCTAATGGGGCTTCTAAACCCATATACTCAGAATTCATTACAAAACTTGAAATTCTTGACTGAACAAAGAAATACAATCATCTGTAAATAATGGTCATCCATATATACAGAATGTTGTTTAGTTTTCATGATGCATTCATCCGTAAATATTTTCTGCAAAAAACGTGCAATGATTTTAGTATAAATATATGGTACCAAATGTGTAATAATATAATTGTTGATTATACCTTATTCATCATGTAAAACTTCTTGATAAACGACGTTTGAGGTGTAGACTCCGACACGATTGAAATTTTTCACAGGCTTCACTAACACCTTCGTATTGCCCCGTGAAATCCCTCTGGACAACGCCACGTAAAGTTGCCCATGTGAGAATACTGATTCCGGTAGATAAACACCTACATTAGGAATTGTCTGGCCTTGAGCTTTATTGATTGTCATAGAAAAGCTCGACCGAATTGGAAATTGTTTTCTCTTTAGCTTAAATGGGAACATGTTATCTTCGGAAGGACATAAGGGAATTCTAGGTATAAATACTCTCTTGCCAACATGCTGACCAACAGCTATTTCTGCATCAATGACGTTTTGTTGAAAGCCTCTGCATATCAATCTACTGCCATTACATAATCCATTCGAGGGATCGATATTCCGCAACAATATTATTGGGCATCCAATCTTGAGACGAAGGTAATGAGGAGGCAAACCACTAACAGTTAGAGAGTTTAAGAACTCTATCGGATAGATATTATTCTTATCATCTTCCGCTTCATCGAAACTGTAGTATATTTTTTCATCTCCAGAAAACTTGTCGATCAACTGATCATTAATCTCATCGACATTCTCATTTTTAGTGGATAATATCGCCCTCGAAATAATATATTCTGAATCAGCTCCATTGATTTGCAGAGATGGAAATATTGCGTCAATCAAATCATCTTTTGATTTAACTTTATCAGTATAGGGAACGGTCATGTCATCCGGTATGCGAATAAAGCTTTGGTCCAACGCTTCTTCATCTCCATCACCGACTCTTAATAAAAAATCTGAAAACCACGGATCAGTGCGTGCTCTCATATTGAGCGTTAACCGTATCTTTTTAATTCTTGACCAAAGAGGTGACATCCGTAGGCTAGAATCTACAATCTGTGCTCGGGTTCCACGCCTCACGACCGGTAATACTTGTCTAAAATCACCCCCCAAAACCATTATCTTTCCGCCAAATGGGAGTGCCACCCCTATGATGTCTTGCATTGTTCGATCGAGCGCCTCCACCGCCTGCCTCTTTGCCATCGACGCTTCGTCCCAAATGATTATTTTTGCATCTCGAATCAATTGAGCAGCCCCACTTTGTTTTTTTATGTTGCACGTTGAGTTATTATCAAGGTTGAGAGGAATCTTGAATCTAGAGTGAGCTGTTCTTCCTCCAGGCATATTATTGGCAGCAACACCCGACGAAGCAGTTGCAAGAGCAATAAGACCACGGGAACGGATGTTGGCAAGCAAAGCTTTGTACAAAAATGTTTTCCCGGTTCCACCCGGACCATCTATAAAGAACACTCCTGGACAATCATCGTCTACGTGCCTCATGATCTCCTCATATGCGTATTTTTGGTCGGAATTGAGAGAGTCTCGGGCACACAAGTGTTCGTCTTCCACAACTATAGAGCATTCCTCTTGTACCTCACGAAATTCTCCAGATTGAAAATTGGCATCTGCATCTATCATTGGAAGATCGAAATCAGCAAGACTCTTACCCATAGATTGTAGAAAAACAAGGATATCAGTTAGAACCATATTACGGACTCGGTTAACACTTTCATATTGTCGCGTATAATCTTCAGAAAGCGAATCATAGTGGTCATCCCATAACTTGCGAACATCTCCTGGCTCACAAAAAATCAACATCGTCGCAAATAACCTCCGAAGAGCAGCGGGAAATTGAAATAAGGAGGCCTCTGCAAGACAGTGGGATAAGTTATCATCGTTCTCTATTAACCCTCTCTCCAGAGATGCTTTACGAAATGTAGGGTGCAATAAGCCATTGACAGTGTATAGATCTTCAAAGCAAGTAGGCCCTGTAATATGAGACAAAAGTAGGCGTAAGTAGAACCGCTCTCCTTCAGCTGGATTTGCAGAAACCAAACGCCCTTTCATTGATCCTCGTTGTCGAGGATTCCATCGACGTAACTTCCAATTCCACGTGTAGTGTGTTGGAAAATCTTTGTACAAATATTTCCTTGCACCCCTGTCAGTTTTATTTCTATCAAAAAATGCAGTCAACATTGTTCGCTTATCTCTCTCTCTGTCAATAATATCTGTCATTATATCATCATCTCTAAACCTAACCATCTGTTTGTTAGGGAGATGGAGTTGCAATGCCATCACGTAAGGGTGCATTTGAGAAAGTGCGAAGCTAAAAATTCGCCATATCGCCTCGGGAGGGGAGACATAACGTGCATCTTGGAACCTTCTAATTTCGTTAATAACGACCCTTTCTTCCTCTGAATCGATATGAACAACTTGTTTGTCGTGACCCTTGTAAACATACTTGAAGATATACTTCACAGATGTTATGCTCGAGCAAGCCTCAACATTGATATGACAATTGAACATCATTAGCAGCTTTGGGTTATACGGGACCACCCATCTATTATCCAAGACACTGCCTCGTACATTCACATTTATTCCATTATTTCTCCGTCGATATAATGGATATGAGTCATCGGCCTGCACCGTGTTGTCGTTGAACTGTTTAGGATATCTGGAACGACATTTTTCGGCTCACCTTGCATACACGAATTGGCCGATTTTAAATGACCACAAGGACCATGCATCATGTGTTGGATGACCAATTGGTGCATTTGGGGATACCTTGTTGGGTCTGGAATTTCAGCACACACACTCTTGTCGTAATGATCTGGATTGGTCATTTTGTGTTCGGGTGTCATTATCAGAAGAAAATGTGCATGCGGCAAACCACGCTTCTGAAACTCGATGACATAAACATATGCCCCGACTTTACCGGGGATGTGCTTCTTGAAGAGTTGGTGTTTCATATCCTCTAGTTTGGCACGAAAAACTCTGGCAACAAGGTCGGGCCAATCAGTTGCGGTCTGACCAGACAACAACTCTCTAACGATTTCAGGCCAGTTTGGATTGCACGTCATTGTCAAGAATATATCGGGCTTCCCATCATCTTGCACTAAAGTCATGGCATCAAGAAATCGTCGTCGCATATCACGTGGGCCTCCGATAAAAGTTGCAGGCAACACAACCCGTTGTCCGATTCTACTTGGTATCACTTCACCAGCATTGACGCAATCCACAACACCTTGGTATAAATCCGATCTTATTTTGGCTTGGTTTTTACGACAAAAATCCAAACGTGAAGTCTCAATCTTGATGTAGATATCTACCACGAACTGTTGTAACAACCTTCCCCCCAATAGAATTACGTTGTCATTTTTACGAATCTGGAACTTATAACAATAGTATTCCCGCATCGTTACAGTATTCTTGTTGCTTCTCACATCAACCTCTATGTAATGTGAATGTTATGAAATAAATATAAACTGATGACATATATGTTAAAGATGATATTTTATACCTTAATTAAAATGTAAAAAATTGCAACATGGTTCATACCTTCTAAATCTTCATCCATGTTTTCATCATCATTAAAGCTTTGATTCATGCACACTCCATGTCTAGGTATATTAGAATGCCATCCAGGTTCACCGTTGGGAAAGAACAAAGGATAGGACAACGGGTCATAACAACTGAAGTAATATTCAATATTTTTGCTATAGTCAGACCTCCCATACACCACAATACTTCTCTTGTATGCAATTATGTCGTCATTTCCTTCAACCCAAATACCAGCAACCTGGCATAATTGACATAATTTTGGAACTCAATTTATTTAGTGTATAATCTAATCTTATTTCAAAAAACATAAACCAAAATACTTGTATTCAAACCTCTGATGTGGTCGGTCGGTTGTACACCCTTTGGTCTAGTTCCACCGAAGTATTCAAAGTGACTCTATAGTTCTCGAGTGGTCCGAGCTCACCAAGGCTTCGAAATGTTCTCACGTATGGGTTGATAGAAAGAACACGCGTCAAAATTTCAATAACATTTCTATCAAGATTTGGCCACTGGAGTCTATGTGATAACTCTGATTCTGAATCATAAAAGTACAACTGTAAGTACCTAGGTTATCCATCCCTCGGTAGTAACTGATCGATTCTGTGATATACAGCTCCATGCGCACGAAATGTATATACTCCATCAGTCATGTTTTCCATTGAAGTATCCAAGTTTACACCCATTGACGTGAATGAAAAGTTCGTATTGTATGCACGTACGTTGTGCCTAAACATTTTGCCTAATTGAGATTCTGATGAGAAAAGATTGTATAATTCTTGCGGAATGGGTGAGTATGCCAACTTTGTCTTCCCTTTCATGCAACAAAAGGAAGCGAATTCAAATTTTATCCTTTTAGCTCCACAAAATTTACATGGATTTTGTTCCTTCAAGACACGATGTTCTCTAGGTATACCATCATAAACAAAATCGTACGGATCCCCCTGGAGGATGTCATGTTGGTTCGAAGTATTGACATCCCCGGAACAACCTCCTACATGACAAGACACATAAATGTTTACAGTAGTAGTTAATGATTTTTTCTCTAGAGGATGTGAAATTAAGAAGTAAAACTAACCTCTGAATACATGACTGGTAACTTCATCAAAAAGAGGTAGGAGTATACCACGCCTACTTCGAATTTCTATGTAGAAAAAAACATAATTTGAAGGAGATTTTAATTAATAAAAATGGTAAAAAAAACAAAAAATAATAAATGCACGGTTTTACCGTTGAAGTTTTCATGTGTTAACTCCGAACATATTGGAGTCGTTCATTCTTTGCGTGTAACACTTGTTCCTTGTGTGTTAACACTTGCTCTGCCTATGTTATTTTCTTTATTTCGATGATAATAATTTCTGTTAACAATTTTTCTTGTTTCAGCCGTCACAGCACTGACAGGGGTTGTTTCATTGACGTTTACGTACGACGTCTCCATAAGTGTCGTAGATTGACTACTTCCTTCATTGTTAGCTATTTTTCTCAAATTTTTCTTCTCCTTTTGTTGTTCATAATATCGTCTGTTGTATTCCTTTCTTTTTTCTGCAACGATGTTATTTTAGATAAATATATTATATTATGAGTGACTATATCACGAATTAATACCAAATATAATGATATTTATAGCGAGTATTCCATATACCTTTTGCTATATCTCCATCAACTTGCGTTACATCACCATTTGCAATTTTGTCATCACTCATCCTCATTGGACACTGTAAAATGATGGTCATAGAATAATATGGTTTTATCTATAAAATGATGTGTAAATGTTGGAATTGGAATGAACTAAGTTAGTGTAACAAATCTTATCCATTTATCATATTTTCAATTGTTATTTTTCCGTGTTGTCTTGGATAGAAGTTGATTTAATAGAAAATTTCCCCCCCAACCACTTCACTGATTCAATTTTTGGATATCTAATAATTTTCTTAGTCGGTTTAATTAACAATTGAAAATATATCATTATTAGACAACGTAGAGACAACAATTTAACTTAAACCGCCATCATAATACATATAAAAGATACATACAAGTTCCCAAAATCACTTCAATATACCAAAAATACATGGTAATACTAATCTACTTGGCCCTCCAATATTTTATGTCATCATAATTCTAACGGCATCTGCTTCCGGCATATGTGGTTCTACCACGATCGTAGTTAACTCCGTAGAATTCAAAACATTATCTGAAAATAATCGCATATACATTTTAAATAAAATAGAATATGTAAATAATAAAATAGTTTATTAAATCATAAAAGTAACTTGTTACGTACTTGCGTAACAATGGATGAGTTTTACTCGGGATGCATATATTATAGATTTATTTACGATTGCACGAGCTATCTCCGTAAAACGATATGGTGTCGAATCATACAACCTCATCTTTATAATATTTCCCCTATTATGAGTAATAAAATGTTAGTGACTATGATAATTTGTTAATGGTTTATAATATAAAAACTTACGGTTCATCTTGGAGAAATATTTCAAAGCATGCAAATCGCAAAAAGCCATGATATCGGAAAGATCTTACTCGTCGACCCGAGATGATTTTTCCAACAACATCTAAAACAAAAATTATCATTTTTTCAAAATTAGAATCGTTTTATCAAATATGATTTTATTGTTTTAGAAAGATAAATGTAACAAATAACTTAAATGTACCGATCATGAATTTTTTCCTATTGCGATCTTCCACCAGTGTTGTTATAGAATGTACGAATGGATAGAACGGAAAGGCAAAATCGACATCCATCATCAATGGTATGAAGGTTGTGTATGGTTCAATTAGGATTGTCCATTCACCAGAGGCGAAACCATAACCTTCATACCTCCAATCATTGAGATTATATCCAAGTCTGAAACGATTCATTTGGAAAACGCCTCCCACCAAGTTCATTTGTGTGTATCTTTGAATTAACCAAATATGATGAACAATTGCTACCATTTGTGTTCTCTAACATACAATAAAATACAGTTAAATAGATTTTTAAAATAATCCGTGAATTTAATATGCGAAATTTGTAACTTACGGTTTGGTCATGTAAAAAAATGAACATTCTTTGTTCCCTAACATCTTCCCAAATGGCCTCCACACGAACACGTGTCACGCTCCATGTTGCATGAACGTCGTTTAGCAATGAAAACGCGTCAATATTATATGGAGAATCCATTTTCTACAAGTTTTGTTGCACTAATTAGAAACTATTATTTATTTAAAATTATCTTAAAGTATATTATAACGTATTATTATTTATATAGTATATCTTAAAAAATGGTAGATAAATAGATACAAGATTGTAAAGGTATACAAAATTTACTACTTTAATTATACTGATATTAAATAATTAAAATATAAGTGAGAGACATGAATGACACCACTACACAAAAGAAGTGACAATAAAATCAAAACCAGTATCAGATGTGAGAAAAATATATTAAAAGATGTTCTGTCTAGTTTCACTTGCACCAATATTAGTCTAGTTTCACTCAGTTGGAAAACGATTACCTATATAAAATACATATATTTCAAAAACTTTGGCCAAACAGAGAAGAAGGAAAGAAGCCACGTTTTATGGGTTTGGATATTGGTATGCTTGTTATAGACAACAATGAAATCTGCTGAACCCATAAAACAGAGCAAAGGCAACAGTTTTCTGACAGCAAACAAACCCTAAAATATAGACTGATTAATGTTCACAATAGTCTGAAAGTTTTATGGAATCTAAAGGAAAAAAATTGCCATATATGTTTGGGGTTTATTACTTTAAGGCTCATATGCTTTTACATTGAGTACCAACTAATAGCAAGCAGACAATTTGCATCTCGACATTTTCATTTGTTGAGTAAGATTAACGTCTTGCACGCAAATCGATCCAATTGTTGAAAAGCCTTATAGCAAGCTGCTAATGTTGTCTGGATTAATTACCGTTAATCTCTATGTTTGACCTTTGATGGTCAAATTTACCATTTCCTAGATTGTTTGTGCAGAACTTTTTGTCACAAATGATCAGAAAAAAGTAAGGATGATTTCCTTCTGCCTTCAAAGGTAAGTTCTGTTGAGTAATTATATGTAATCAGCAAGCATTCTCTCTCTCCCCCACATTCACCCCCTCCCTATTTGCCCATGTGTTGAGGCAATCTTCATTTTTAAGCATACTGCAATCTCTTTTTTTTCTTTATATATGACCCAAAAGGGCAACATGGCATTATCTTAACCAATCCATATATATATATCAAATATCAATTAATATCAAACATAATATATATCTTCTCATGAAAAGATTTCTGGTTAAAAAGATTGAAGTTTTATATCTAATATATGGGGTTATGAGTTGATCAAGGTTGCCTGTATATATATATATATATATATGTCTTCTATATATATAGTCTGTTATTTGTTTAAACTTCACATAGAGATCTATTTCTTCTTTTTTGCTGTTTTGTTCATCAAATTTGACACTGAAAAATATATTTTCATGATCTTCAGCTTTCAACATGTTATGGATATTTAAGTGGATGATAAAAGTTTTATCTTAACCAATCCATATATATATCAAATATCAATTAATATCAAACATAATATATATCTTCTCATGAAAAGATTTCTGGTTAAAAAGATTGAAGTTTTATATCTAATATATGGGGTTATGAGTTGATCAAGGTTGCCTATATATATATATATATATATATATATGTCTTCTATATATATAGTCTGTTATTTGTTTAAACTTCACATAGAGATATATTTCTTCTTTTTTGCTATTTTGTTCATCAAATTTGACACTGAAAATATATTTTCATGATCTTCAGCTTTCAACATGTTGTGGATATTTAAGTGGATGATAAAAGTTTTATCTTAACCAATCCATATATATATCAAATATCAATTAATATCAAACATAATATATATCTTCTCATGAAAAGATTTCTGGTTAAAAAGATTGAAGTTTTATATCTAATATATGGGGTTATGAGTTGATCAAGGTTGCTTGTATATATATATATATGTATATGTCTTCTATATATATAGTCTGTTATTTGTTTAAACTTCACATAGATATTTATTTCTTCTTTTTTGCTGTTTTGTTCATCAAATTTGACACTGAAAAATATATTTTCATGATCTTCAGCTTTCAACATGTTGTGGATATTTAAGTGGATGATAAAAGTTTTAACACTTGAAGCGTGGTTTCCCTAAAAAAATGGAGCATGATGTTAAACATAATTACCATGGTTAAAAGTTGTCTTTATCATATAAAAAACAATTTTATAAAAATAACAGCGCATGCAGCTGCAAATTATGGGCAACATAATGAAGCCCATTACACATATCAGACTATGCTGTGATCCCAAGTAATCAATCATAAAATACAGCAGCACCCTCATACCTATATCTTGATGGTTTTAGTTACAATAATTCCCATCAAATAAATTAATGAGAGTGCTAATCAAGGGACATAATACTCTATACCAGAGTGTTTTCCCATCCCATTTGCTAACAGAGTGTTTTCCTGACAGGTTGGTGATCTGAAGCAAGACTTGACAGACTTGGAGACTATGGTAGAGCCTATCACTTCTGTTGTAAAATTGCATCTTTAATGTAATTTATTGTGTACATATGCAAAATATATGCTAAATAAATAGGACTGCTAGCCAGATTAATTGGTGCAACCACAAATTGATATGTTTGCAAAAGAAGGATATGCAAGAAATGCAAGAAATACAAGCTCCAAATGTACATGGCATCACAAAATGTGACCCTTGACCTTGTTTAAAGTATTCACATGCCAAGTTTTCTGAACCATGATCTGCAACTTTATAGCGCAAGATTAAAACATTAAGCATGGAAATGCTTGAATACTTATGCAACCTCTTGGACATGCACCAAAACTAATGAGCTATTCATAGTGTGAATCAGACCAACATATAGCAATTAGTACTTCTAAGGCTTTCTAATGCAGTAAACTTCTGTGGGGCTGCTAAAGATGCTCATATGACTCAAGATTTCATCCACAAGGTACTTAAGAGTAGGTCTGAACTTAGGGGGTGTTTACTAATTGATGGCCACCTCTTACTGGCTAAGAGATGCTTACCTGGTAAGAGGTGAGGTTGTTTACTATAAACTCTGACTGACAAATGATGTTGACTCGGTAAGGATGAAACGTTATCTCTTACTCAGTCAGCACTTACCCAGACTGCACTTTTACCCGGTGAGAGCTTAACCAATTTCTGTTGGTAAATTTTTCATCCCATTTGCTAACAGAGTGTTTTCCTGACAGGTTGGTGATCTGAAGCAAGACTTGACAGACTTGGTTAATCACAATCATTTTTTTGTTGTTGGGCATATGCTTATGTTTCTAGTTCAATCAACTGGCAAAATAAGGTGAATCCACAAACACCTCAACTACAAAAAAAACAGGACGAGCATATTATTGGAGAAAGTACGTTTGAATTATGGTAATAAACATCCATTCAACAGTAAAACAATGTTATGATCTAAAAAAAAACAGATCAAAATTTTAAAATACACAAACATAAAACAAACAAATCCTCCCAGATTGGATCAATCACCACTGCATACAACCAAAAACCTATCGAACCACAAGCAAAAGCTACGATCTAGATTAATTGTTAGAGCTTAGGGTCTGTTTGTTTACCTCTTAATTGTTAGAACTTAGGGGCTGTTTGTTTACCTCTGAATCGTTAAGAGGTGAATATTTTTTCAATCCAAACACTAAAAATAGCTTATTTACGGTGAGAAAAAACAATAAGCAAATACGTCAAAAAAATAAGCAAACACCAAACAAACACCAAACAAACAGGGGGTGTTTCTTACAACCATCAATTAATAAATTAAAAGAAAAGTCTAATGACACCTATCAAACTGACTCTGTTGGTTCCCAGATTCACGTCGTATCACGATAATGGTAGTTAAATAGACAGCGGAAGCATTTAAATATAAAGCCATTAAAGTGAGTGATTGTATGAGACGATATGTAAACTGTGATATCAAATATAGAACAGGAATATGATAACAAGATCAAATAAGAAACGCTGCTCGTATATTGATAAAGATAACACCAAGAACAAGATCAAAGGTGTATCAAGAAATCACATAGACAATATCGTACGGGATAGTGCTATGAGGATATGACAGTGTGTGCTTTTACAATTGTGGAAAACTATTCTTCCAAAAGCTTACAATTGTTTGTTCCACTACCTCGCTATATATAGCCTCATAAATTGTAGACAGTGTACTATCGTACCCTGGAATGACACGTGGAAAGTGTGTCTCCAATCTTTAGGGCATACGTGGAAAGGTGTGGACACGTATCTGACACTTCGGATTTCTACGAGACTTAGGAATAATAGAGGTCTTCACTTCAACAGAGCGTGTTATGACAGAACTCTGTTGGTCTTCGGGTATGAACAGTTCTTCTGTTGATCTTCTGCCAAAGCTCTGTTGAGCTCCGTTAGTTCCACCAGAACTCTGTTGAGTTCTGTTGGTCTTCTTTGTTGGTCTTCTAAGTCTTCTGCTTTATCTCTGTAGGTCTTCTGACTTGGTTTTATTTTCAATACTTTCATTTTACAGATACTTGGAGCTAACAATCTCTCCCTAAGTATTGAAAATAAAAAATTGGAAATGACAAGAGATTGAAAACAAAAGAACGGAGAACTTTACCCTCTGTTACCCTGTGCACTATTCTTTTAAGATTTTACAATAGAAAGAACAAGTACAATCAAGCGTAATTATCTCCCCTAAGGATTCTGTCGAATCTTCTGATTAGCTCACGGAAGTCAAGCATCAGATTAATTATGTTGATGAAGGACCTTTGCTGTTCTTCCGGACACTTGTTCCTCGGGAGACTTTGAACTATGTTTTTGAGATATGCTAGCGACTCACTTGTGTACTTATGAGCTTCAGCAGATCTGATGTCTTTCTTTGTCCCTTTCTGTCGGCAGATAAAGACTGGAGGATCTTCAACTACAGTTCCAGTCCTAAAATGTCGATAGCCCTCAAGATCTTCGTTTGGTGGTGCAATCGCCAGTTTCTCAATTTCAAACTCTATGCCTAGCTGAAAATCTGTCTGAGTTCTGAGATTGATGTGCTCTTGCATAGCTAGTTTGACTTCAGGTAAGGCTGTTCTTGCTGGAGTATATCTGTCAGAGAAGTTCAAGCAGTAGGCATGAAGCACAGTTAGATCGTACGGATTTAGAAGGACAAGATCGTTGTCGTTGAAGAATTCGTTCTTTCCTTCTGTTGATTCCACAGTGTACTCATGATAGGTCATTCTGTTGTGCTGGAACTTCTTATGCTTGATGTCTAGGATTCTCTTGATACTGAAGTGTGAGTTGATGTTTCTGTTCAGATTGGACTTGTTTCGGATGAACATCCGCCTTGCTTCAGTAATGGTGTTTATTCTGATTGGGTTAAGGTAAGGATTTATGGGTACGGCATTTGCAGGAATGATATCTCTGTCAGCATAAAGAAATGCAAATACCGTTTCCAAGGCAGGTTTATCGGTGTGTTGGGTGGATGATTCTGGGTTTTGTTCTGGTATCATTGGGTTTGGGTCTTCATGAGTTTCAGCCATAAGAGTATCGATGTGAACATATTCTTGAGCAGCTTCTGTTTGGCTTTGTTCATCAGCAGAGATTGGGATTGATCTCTCTGGTTCAGTCCTTGGTGAAGTAGGAGGGGTATCCAGGCAGATAATCTCTGGTGGTTCTTGTGTTGACTCTTCTGTCGGTTTGATGACTCGATTTTTGAACATGTAGTCGAATTCCACCGTAGGTATATCTTCTTCTGTTATCCCCATATCTTCTGTTAATTTTTCTTTGCCTCTTTCAGTAGGCATTTCAGCCTCTCTCTCTCTTCTTCTTTCTCTGTCTCTGTTTCTTTCTCCTTTTCTTTCTCTTTCTCTGTCTCTTTCTCTTTCTCTTTCTCCTTCTCTTTCTCCTTCTCCTTCTCCTCCTTCTCCTTCTCCCCCTTTTGTTGACCCGAGGACTCACCCAAATTACTATCTGATTCAGCATCGTGGAAATCATCATCATCAGAGGAGTCTTCATCAGAGAGTCTGGAGACAATGGGTGAGAATTGGTCAACAAACTTACGTCTTTTGCCAAAAGGCTCTCCCTCTGGTGCTTTCTCAGCAGATCGTTTCTGTATGACAGATTGTAAGATTGCATCTGTGAAAGTAGGAACTGCTTTCTTCAAGGTGTCTTCCACTTCTGCTGCAGCACCTCTGATTTCCTCGACTTGGCTCACAAAGTTGAATTTGTGGGAGTCCAGTGATTCCTTCACAAGTGCTTTTGTTGCCTGGGCTTTCATGACAAATTTGGACGAGATTGTCATCATTTTCTTTACGACGTCCCTTCTGAAGTCGCCCATTTGACCGACTGTCATTGGCAAACTGTTTGGGTTGGGGCTGGAGATGTTGAGAGGATCAGCATTTGACGTTGTGGCTTCTTTTATGGATTTCTTAACAGAGTTATCAATGAGCTCTGTCAAGGTTCTGATGTTGGATTCTGATAGGATAACTGTTGGTACTGGCAGAGTTCTGTTCATTTGAGCTGTATGGTTGTCGATCACAAGTCTTTTCAGGTCAGCTACTTCTGTCGATACCTTTGTGTTCTCTTCTGCTCTGACGGTTCTTAGATCTGCTATCTCTGTAGCCAGTCTGCCAATTTCCTCTCCTCTTGTCTGTTCAGCTTCTGTTCTGATCCTTTCAGTGTCAATGTATTTCTGATGAAGTTCGGCATATTTCTCTGACAGTTTCTCCAGTTCGTCTCTGAGAGAAATATTTTCCTTGAGGATCAGTTCCTCCTTTTGAGAATTGATAAGTTTATACTCATTCAAGGAGTTGTTGATACTATCACAGAAGCTTGTGAACTCTGTTTTTGTGACAGTGTCAACGGGGGTAACCCTGGTACCAACTAATGGATCCAGTTCTGCCTCGAGTTCAGAGGCGCCTGCATCAAGAGTTGTTTTGATGTTGGCTCTTGCAGGACTTCCACCCGATCCTTGATGTTCCTTTTGAGGGGAATCACCTACAGGTGTTCTGATCAGAAGTTCCTCCTCCAGCTCAGGTTCTGAGGAAGGAAATCTGATGTGATGAGAAGCATTTGGATCAAGCAAATGTTTCCCTTGTTCAACTATGGTCTCATACTGTCCCTGAGTCGGACAGATGCTACGTGAGATTACAAAAATCTCGGATCTATGTTGTGTTCCGACTACATGAGCCACAGAGGCATCATTATGTGTAGGTGACCTGTCGATGTTCTGGGGCGAATGAACATCACTAGCAAGACTAGCTTCCCCGGCTTCGTGCGTACCAGAGGCATGAAGAGTTGCCTCTGATGGGTCTGGCTGGTTAAGGTTCGAGGTGTGCACCTCTGTTTCAATAATCCCTTGGTCTTGATCACCAGGATTAGGTAATGTGGTAGCACTGGGAGTTTGGTTAGGATCTCGCACAGATGTGTCAACTTGGACATCTTGTTCTATACTCACATTTCCCTCGGTTTCTAGGGTTTGAGAATTCTCTGGTGAGCTCTCTATCTCATGAATCTCTACACTGCCAGAAGGGTGCGATCTCTCTGTCACCACTTCTGCAGTCTCTTCTGCTCCCTCTTGAACAGTCTCCCTAGGGGATGCTCTGTTCACTACTTCCTCCTCCATTACTCTAGAGGAAGACCCCACTTCGGGTACTCTGTCCTCTGGTCTATTTTCTTCTTCTTCTATTTCCTCACTCGCATTCTCCACAGAAGGCTCAGAACCTAAATATGCTGGGGTTCTCACCTCAGGTTCTTGAGGTTGAGCAGCAGTTCTATAGTTTTGGATAGAGATGTGGGTTGGATTGATCAGAGCAAGCATTGTACCTGGAATTCTTCTGATGAAAGGGTAATCTCCTGAAGTTGTTGGTTGGAATCTTGCCATGGTCCAGACAGGAGTAGAACGACCCTGATGTGTCAGTTCCAGTCTGTCGAATGCCCTTCTGATCACCAAACTGATAAAGCGAGGAAACTTGATGGCTTTAAGGGATTTGTGTCTTCCAACTTCTCCACCTCTGGCTAGAGCAGTGGTTTTTGTGTTGACAGCATCTAGAAGTGCATTGTAGAGGATCCCTGCATAGTTGAAGTTTCTGTTGAAGAACAGACCATACATGGTTTCGAGGATTTTAGTGCTCGCTTGGTCTTGACTGCCGGATTTGCAGGTGAGGTTTCTGTTGAGGGTTGAGAACATGAAATTCCACATTTGTGGTAGATTTTGTCTTCTGAAGGCTCCTATTTTCTCTAACTCTTTGTTGTAACCCAAAAACTTCACGAAGTCGAGAAGAACAGCAACAGAAGGTGGTTTCTCATAGGCATCAATACCTAGCTGTCTTTTGGTTTTCATCCCAAAAGTTCTTCTGAGAGTTCTTTCACGAATCCTTATTGTTCCTGATCCTCCATTACCAGAGTTGACACTTCCGACTATTCCGCTTCGGACGCCGTCTTCAATGTATTGGCATGTGGTCCACCATTGTTGGACATATATTGCAGGAAGATGATCGTCAAAGGCTGTTAGGGCTGTAAAAACTTCTGAGTTTCGGAAAAACTCAATATAGATGTGGTAAAGGGGTAAATAGAGTGCTGGATTGGGATCAAAACGGTAGTTGTTATCAGCCAACTCGTATGGTAGAATAACGATGTTATCTACGGGTTCGTTGTTACTGGAATCATCAGAGTTCTGGGGTTGGTTTTGGGGTTCAGCCATTGTTGCAGGTTAGGGTTATTCTTGAGAACCACAAGGTATAGGTTTCTGAGAGGGAAAAGATGAAGGGTTTGAAAATGGTTGTTAAGCGTAAGAGTGAAATGGGTTGAAGTTGGGTATTTATACGGGAAACATGTGGGTGGGGAAACAACGTAGGGATTGTAGGCACTTGAGTGTCAGAAAGTGGAACGGCCTGAACAGTGTATCGTGGGAACACCTAGTGGTTTGTCTTTCAATCAGAGGATGCCACGTAAGATTTTGTTCTTACAATCGTAGGACAAGTAAACCGTCACGGTTAGAGATATGCGGGTGACAAGTGGGTGATTTTCAAAGAATGACCCGCTTCTCTGCTGACGTGTTTCTGATGATGGGGCAGAGAAACTAACAGAGCTCTGGTGGAGCTCAGTTATTTTCTTTCTCTGTTGAAATGATCTTTTCAACTTTGCTCAGTGACCAATCATGTTTCACCTTTACCCAAAAACATTTTTAAAATTCTGTATCTGATGTGAAGAATCAAAGAACAAGGACAGAATTGACCAACAATTTTCAACAGAGATCTGATGAGAAACAACAGAGGCTCTGGTGAGAATATCAGGGTTCTGCTAAGTTCGACTTTCTCAAAAGAATTTCATCAGAACAGGTTTTCCCTCTTTCAAAAAGATTTTTCTTTCAAGATCAAGAGAGCCAAGTCATATGAATTTGACGTCAGGAATTTTTTTTTTTTGACTTGCTCCCCCTAAAACCATGCATATTTTCTTTTATAAGCTCCCCCTAGAAATATGAGCTTAAAAAAAACTTGCTAAAAGAAATATTTACAGAGATATATACAAACGAATTCACTGGAAGCTTGTTGAAAAAGTATGTTTTACAGAGCTCTGGTGAATGACAGAGGCTCTGTTGAACTATCCTACCCAACTATTTTGACAGATCTCTGGTAGGAACATCAGAGTTCTGTTTAGTGAAAAATAGTGTTAGGACATGTTCAGCATACCCAATTTGCTGATTAAGAAGTTAAATCTCCTTTCATCAAGGGCTTTTGTAAAAAGATCAGCAAGTTGGAAGTCTGTTGAAACGAAATACATTTCAATAGTCCCTTTTTCAACATTATCTTTTATGAAGTGATACCTTATATCGATATGCTTGGTCTTTGAGTGTTGAACTGGATTAGCTGTGATTGCTATTGCGCTTTTGGAGTCACACAAAATTGGAATTCTGTCATACTCCAAGCCGTAATCCTTGAGTTGAGTTTTCATCCAGAGAACTTGAGAACAACAACTAGCAGCAGCAACGTATTATGCTTCTGCTGTAGAGGTGGACACGCAGTTCTGTTTCTTGGATGTCCAACTTACTAACTTCTCTCCAAGAAATTGACAGCTACCAGACGTACTCTTTCTGTCGTTCTTGCATCCTCCATAGTCTGAATCTGTATATGCTACAAGCTCGAAACCAGAATTCAGAGGATACCAGAGACCCAAAAATTGAGTCCCTTTCAGATATTTAAATATGCGCTTGACGGCAGAGAAATGCGAAACTTTAGGATTAGCCTGAAATCTAGCACAGAGACACGTTGCAAACATTATATCGGGTCTACTGGCAGTTAAGTACAGAAGTGACCCTATCATACCTCTGTAGTTCTTGACATCTGTTGGTTCACCATTAAGGTCAGGGTCAAGCTTAACTCCAGTGGCAATAGGAGTTTTCATTGAATTTGAGTTGTTAAAATTGTACTTTTTCAAAATGTCAGAGATATATTTGGACTGACTTATGAAAGTCCCTTTGTCGGTTTGTTTTACTTGTAAACCAAGGAAGAAAGAAAGTTCTCCCATCATGCTCATTTTGAATTCACTTTTCATCAAATCCTCAAACTTATCACAGTACTCTTGCCGTGTTGACCCAAAAATAATGTCATCAACATATATTTGTACCAGAAGTATATCATTCTTGTATCTCCTAAAGAATAGAGTTTTATCGACAGTACCTTTCTCGAAGTGATTAACCAACAGAAAATTGGACAGAGTTTCATACCAGGCTCTGGGAGCTTGCTTAAGCCCATACAGAGCTTTGTCTAGCTTGTAAACGTGGTCTGGAAACTCCGAATTTTCAAAACCAGGTGGTTGCTGGACATAGACTTCTTCTTGTAGTCTTCCATTTAGGAAGGCAGATTTGACGTCCATTTGGTAGACCTTGAAACCCTTGTGAGCAGCATAAGCTAAGAAGATTCTGATTGCTTCTAGCCTAGCCACAGGAGCAAAAGTCTCGTCATAGTCAATTCCTTCTTCTTGACAGTATCCTTTTGCAACCAGACGGGCTTTGTTTCTGATGATAATCCCATCTTCATCCTTCTTGTTTCTAAACACCCACTTGGTTCCAATGGCTGATTTGCCTTTTGGGAGTGGAACCAAGGACCAAACTTTATTTCTCTCGAATTCAAGAAGCTCTTCTTGCATAGCTTCGATCCAGTTTGGGTCTTCAAGTGCTTCAGAAATTCTTTTCGGCTCAATCATGCTCAAAAAGTTAACAAAGAAAGCTTCGTTGATTGTAGCCGATCTTGTCTTGACACCATCTTCAGTAGCACCAATTATAAGATGTTGGGGGTGATCCTTAGTCCATTTTGTCATGGGAGCATGGACAACAGGAGGGGTTTGTGCTTCAGATGAGAAAAGACGATCTTCAGCAACAGAGCTCTGAGGGTTGTGTGGCACACAACTCTGAAGAGTGGCCTCATTGCTCTGTGGATTGCCAACAGGGCTCTGCGAAGGTGAACTTTCAAACAGGGAGTTTATGCCGATATTTGTTAGCAGAGGTGATGATGGCTCTTGTGTAGGTTCTGGTTGTGGTTCCTCGTTTCTCTGAATTATACCTGTAGACAGAGAAGTAGATGGTGAAATATTGGAGGGACCAGTAAGAGTTGTACCTGTCAGATTTTGTTCTGTTGAACTTTGAGCTTGATCTCCTCTGTTGATGTTGACAGAGGAATCATCATCATCATCGAAGAAATCGTCGAATAGGAGATTGATATCTTCTTCCCTTGATTTTGAAGAACTAGGCTTCTTCTGTTCTGTTGGTGTCCCCTCTGTTGATTTGCGATCAGAGGTACTTGATGTACTTTCATCAAAGGACACGTTCACGCTTTCTTGAATAACGCGAGTTCTGGTGTTGTAGACTCTGTAGGCTCAAGAGGTCAGGGAATAACCAATAAAGATTCCTTCGTCCGCTTTCTTGTCAAATTTACCCAGCTGTTCTCGGTCGTTCAAGACATAACATTTACACCCAAAAACATGAAAATATTTCACGTTTGGTCTTCTGTTATTGATGAGTTCATAAGGCGTCTTTTTAAATCTTTTCACTATTACAGCTCTGTTTTGAACAAAACAAGCTGTTGAGACTGCTTCTGCCCAGAAGTTGATGGGAAGGACAGAACCGGCCAACATGGTTCTGGCGGCCTCTACCAGAGTTCTGTTCTTTCTCTCCACTACGCCATTCTGTTGTGGAGTTCTGGTAGCTGAAAAGTTTTGGGAAATTCCTTCTCCTGATAGATAAGAATCTATTCGAGTATTTTTGAATTCTGTCCCGTTGTCACTTCTCAACTTTTGCACTTTTAGTCCTAACAGAACCTGTATCATTCTCAATAAACTTATCAGAATTTCTGGGACATCAAGTTTTGCTCTGATGAACTCAATCCAAGTATACCTAGAATATTCATCAATAAGCACAAGAATATACTTCTTGCCAGACAGACTTTGCACAGAGATTGGACCACAGAAATCCACATGAAGCATATGCAAAGGTCTTAAGCAATTGTGATCACTCTTGGTTCTGTGTGAGGATCTTTTCATTTTTCCAAACTCACAAGCAGAGCATAGATGATCTTTGTCAAATTTCAGCGAAGGAAGACCTTTTACCAAGTTCAATTTTACGAGTTTGTCAAGATTTGAAAAATTTAAGTGAGCAAATCTTTTATGCCAGAGCCAGGCATCTTCTTTGTTCAAAGAGACTAAACAGAGTTTCTCTGTTGTAGTTCCCTAGTTTGGATTAAAATTCATTTTATAAAGATTGCCTTTTCTGTCGGCTCTTAAAAGTTCTTGACCAGACTCAGAAAGTAATAATGAACAAAACTTCTTCCTGAAATTGACATCGAACCCATGATCACAGAGTTGACTTATACTGAGAAGATTATGATTTAATCCTTCAACATAAGCAACTTTGGAAACTGAAACACCACCATTTACCAGAGTACCATAACCTCTAATTTGTCCTCCATTGTCTCCTCCAAAGGTGATTGCACTTCCTTTTTTGTTCTTGAATGAAGTCAGCAGCTCCTTATTGCCTGTCATGTGCCTGGAACACCCTGAATCTAGGTACCAGATCTGCACATGAGGCTTCTGCAAGACAGATTAGTTTCTTTTAGGTACCCATTGCATGATGGGTCCTTTCTTGTTAGGCTTTGATGGGTTAACAGTCTTTCCTACAAGCTTTACATTCTTTGATGTTGTGCCAGAGGTTTTCTTCTGTGTGGTCTGATCAGTCTTGGGATTTATCATCTTTTGTGACTGATTCAGAACACAGTGAGGTCCATTCATATGATTTTGCAGTTTTCTTAACAGATGAACACAATTGCAATTGATGGAACATGAGGATTGATGCAAGTTTTTATTCAAGAATCGTTTATTAGATGGAGTTTGATTCTGAAAAGCTTTAGGACCATGCAATATGTTTGAACTATTCTTTGAGACAGATTCTCTTTTCTCAAAATTGATCTCTTGATTTCTACCAGAATTGGAAGTATGTCTGTCATTTACTATCCATTTTCCCTTATGTTCTGGTGTAAATCTGATTGGTTTAAAAGTTGGAACAAAGGTGTTGTTAAGTAAAGTACTTGCCTTCACCTTACCTTTTACTTCTGTTGAGTTAGAAGCAAGAATTCTGAATTCTTTGTTATTAAACTCAGTTACCGGTATAAATCTTGATTGTTTCTTGAAAAATGATATGTCTTCTTTTAAATCAAAGGATCCAGCCGGTATCTGTTTAGGTTTGTGCAAAGCATTTGGTTGAGTACAGAAAATTTGCTCATCTACCTCAGGGTCAGAGTCACTGTCAGAGGCTAGAAAGTCTCTGGTGGCTCTGTTGGAGGTGTTACTCACAGAAACAGGCTTTGTAGAATCAGGTTTTGCAGTTTTAAACCTTCTCAACTTGGGTTTTAAAGCATCAGAAACAGCATTTTCTTTAAGAACTTTCATGAGATCTTCTTCAAAAGACGTTCTTATCGTTTCAGAAGTAGGAGAGAAGACTGGTGCTTCAGGGTTGAGCTTGCTCTGTGGTATTTCAACAGAGGATTCAGTCTCAGAAGTGACAGGCTTCTGTTCCTTGAAAGAATTAAAGTTGAAAATCTCTTTTGGATCCAGACTTTCGACAGAGTTAGGAATTAAGATTCTAGCTCTTCCTTGATCAAGAATAAACTTTGAAGATGGTTTAAGAACCTTGTCATGATCCAAGGAGTCATAGCTGACATTCCTAAAGTCAAGCCTTTTCGTCCTCTTGTAAACGTTCGAGGTTTTAATTCTTTTGAAAACAGCTTTACCAGAGATAACATTCTCTTGGATTTTCCCAGCACAGAAAGTAGTCAACAGAGATGTTTTCTTCTTTCCGTTCCAGGGAGCAAGGTCTGAGAAACCAAGACCTTGCGTATCCATCTGAGAATTTATCTTAACATGCACATCCTGTGCATCCTGATACTTTTTGATTTGAAGTTCTTTTCTCTGTAGGGACTGATGTAAGATTTCCCTTTCTTTTTGAAAAAAGTCTTTTAAAGCGACAGAGTTAAGTCTTTCATTCTCAGACTTCTTCATTTCTTCGGTTTTCTGTTTTAACAGATTTTCGTACTCTTTAACCTTTTTAGAAAAAGTACTTTTCTCTTTCTGCTGTAAGATCTCTAGCTCAGATTTCTCCTTGAAGATATCTTCCTTTTCTTGTTCCAAGAGAGTTTTCTCTCTCTTGTAGAAGGACAGATCCTTCTGAGCTAGCTTTCTTAGTTCTTTTTCCTCAGAAAGCTTTTGTTTCAGTAATTGAAATTCCTCAGTTAATTGCGAAACATGCATTTCCAGTTCTGAGTCAGACTTGGATTCGGAGGAACATACCTTGGCACTGGGTTTAATGGTCTCCAGCGATCTGTCGTCTGGCTCTGTTACAGTAAGAGCGAATGCATGAGCTATATCTTCTTCTTCTGTTCTCTCTATTCGTTCTCCAGTCATCCAATCAACCTCTGTCATACTTTCATCATCTACAGCAACATTGGCTTGCTCTGGTTCATCATCAGAGGATGAGTCAGAGATCCAATTCTCCATCTCGGCGACATAACTCCTTTCTCTGTAGTTGTACTTGTATTTGTTCTTGTAGTAGTCTTGATCTTTTACAAGTTTTCCTCTACAGTTAGCAGAGAAATGGCCAGGTTTGCCACATCTGAAACAACGACCATCGTTTTGGTTGATGGGTTGTGCAGCATCAGTCTTTTGTGGACTAGGAGTGTTGTACTTCTGTTGAGGTTGAGGTCTCTGTTCTGTCGGGTTTCTGTTCTGGTGATTCTGTTGAGGTGCAGTATAACTTCTGTCACCTTTTTCTTCTCTTTCGTACCTTTTTCTTCTGTCAAATGTCCTGTTACCAAATCTCTGGGTAAATTGTTGAGTTATTAACGCAAGAGATTTAGCAAAGGCATTTATATCACTATCCTCATCTGATGAACTCCTTTCATCATCACTTTCTGCAACCAAGCTCTTCTTCCCTTTCTTTTTATCTCTTTTCTTATCTCTGCTAGGGCCATCTCTGTTGAGTTTCTCTTCTGCTGAGTTCTTAGATTCTGAAATCAAAGCGATAGGACCTGCAATGGTGGATTTGCCTTTTTGCTTGACAACATCCTTCTCTTGTGCGGCCAGAGTGCCATACACATCAGTAAGAGACCATGCATCTAAGTCCTGATTAGCTTGTAAAGACATGGACAGATTCAACCATTCATCATTTAAACTTTTCAAAAACATAACATTGTTATCTTCCTTCGACCTAACAACCCCACACTTTTTACATTTGTTAATCAGAATATTAAATCTGTTGTAGGTCTGTTGTAAGGTTTCCTCAGGAAGTGCCTTGAAATCATTGTATTCATTTATACACTGGGTCCTTCTGTTCTTTTGGGTTTTGATACCACCCTCAAGTTGATTTAGAAGTTGATCCCAGATTTCCTTGGCAGTAACACATGAGTCTAGTTCTTGAAATATATCGTTCGGAATGGCCATAGTCAGAAGTCTCACTGCTTTAAGGTCATTTTCCATTTTGCTCTTTTCTTCTTCGGTAATCCCAGTGGTTTTGGGTTCGAAGTGAGCAGGAATCTCATCAGTGGTTTCTGTTGCGGGTACACGTGGGACATAAACCATGGGTTGGAATGGTCCATTCGTGACAGATCGCATTAAGTCCTTATCCATTCCATCAAGGAAGTTGACCATCCTAATCTTCCATTGAGGGTATTCATCCCTCAGAAGAGTAGGAGGCTTGGTCAGAGAACCAGCAGTATAAATGGCGTTGATGTTTGCCATTTTTTGAAAAGAAAACAGAGTATGAGAGTTTCAAATGGTCTATAATGAGAATAAGCTAAAGTATGAGGAACAGTAACCAATGAAATAGTAGAACAGATGTTTTAATCTAGACTGGAAAGCTTAGTATGATATTAAATGAACTGAGAAGATGTAAAATACTTTAAGCAGTAAAACAGAGTATAATGAGGCTTTTAAACACACACACAATCAACAACAATGAATCAACCTTGGTAGATTGGATGCCTTGATTTGAGCAAATCAAGCAAGATCTGATACCAATTGTTGGTTCCCAGATTCACGTCGTATCACGATAATGGTAGTTAAATAGACAGCGGAAGCATTTAAATATAAAGCCATTAAAGTGAGTGATTGTATGAGACGATATGTAAACTGTGATATCAAATATAGAACAGGAATATGATAACAAGATCAAATAAGAAACGCTGCTCGTATATTGATAAAGATAACACCAAGAACAAGATCAACGGTGTATCAAGAAATCACAGAGACAATATCGTACGGGATAGTGCTATGAGGATATGACAGTGTGTGCTTTTACAATTGTGGAAAACTATTCTTCCAAAAGCTTACAATTGTTTGTTCCACTACCTCGCTATATATAGCCTCATAAAGTGTAGACAGTGTACTATCGTACCCTGGAATGACACGTGGAAAGTGTGTCTCCAATCTTTAGGGCATACGTGGAAAGGTGTGGACACGTATCTGACACTTCGGATTTCTACGAGACTTAGGCATAACAGAGGTCTTCACTTCAACAGAGCGTGTTATGACAGAACTCTGTTGGTCTTCGGGTATGAACAGTTCTTCTGTTGATCTTCTGCCAGAGCTCTGTTGAGCTCCGTTAGTTCCACCAGAACTCTGTTGAGTTCTGTTGGTCTTCTTTGTTGGTCTTCTAAGTCTTCTGCTTTATCTCTGTAGGTCTTCTGACTTGGTTTTATTTTCAATACTTTCATTTTACAGATACTTGGAGCTAACAGACTCATACCATAAATCATCTTCACAACACCAATATTTCAAGATCACTGAAAAATGTAAGGTACGTTTATAGGTTCGAACCACATTTACCCATTATCAGTGACAGTAATGTAACACCACAGACTTTGGAAAACAACACCAGTTTCAAGAAATTATTGCCATTGCCATACTTCATTATAGAAAACTGTCCGGTTAGTCTATGTAGAATCAATGTTCTTACAACAAGCTACTTTACCAATAGCAATGATCTAATTAAAGAGCACGCTGTAAGAAACAAAACCAACATTTCCCTAAGAAGGAAACAAACCTAGTAGATCTAGAAAATTTCTCATTTTGATGCAAAAATAACCAACTTACCAAGAAAATCAACCACCATTGAAAGCTGAAAAAGATCTAGATCTAATCTTTGACCAAAAATAAAGGAAGATACAAATATTGGTAAACCTAGGATTATTGTAAACCAAGAAAAATTGAAGTTGATAAAGACAAAGATACTTCTTAGCAGAACTAGTTTTTAAATCAGCATCCATAACTAAAAAACAGATTTAAGATTGAATGGAACTCCAGTGCAAAACTAATATCATATGAAGCAATTAGATCCATCAATGGAGTCTATAACTTCCAGATCAGACCTATAGCAGCAGAATTTTCAAGCAGAACAATGCTTAACCAAGTCAGCAACTCAACCAAAAGGCCAAAAGTAGTTCAACTATGTAAACAAAAGAAAAATAATGCGCTGATTAGGTGATAATGCGGGATTTAGTTTTTGTATTAAATTTGCAATATGGGGAGGTGGACATTGATGGTTCCTTAGTTGCTGTTTAAGTTTAGTATGTTTGTTTAAGTTTAGTATGTTGCTGTTTAAGTTTAGTATGGGGAGGTGGACATTGATGGTTCCTTAGTTGCTGTTTAAATTTGCATTATGGGGTGGTGGACTTCTAAGGCTTTCTAATGCAGTAAACTTCTGTGGGGCTGCCACTGATGATTCTTATTCAAAGTTGTGGCTGACTCAACTATACATACAAGCTGCAAATTTTTTTCTTAGTTATCTTCTTCTTGTTATATTTCTTCAATTTTGGCTGCAGTTTGGAATGAGACCATATAGAAATAATATCTGTCTATGAGAGAAGCTAAACCATGGAGGAATCTATTGAGGAAAAGACAGATCCACTTTGATTCAGTAAGCTTATATAGTTGAATTTAGTTTGATCCGAGGCAAACTTGGGAACTCTATATTGTTTTAAACACTTTGAGTGCAAAGTTTGAGTGCAAAGTTTTAAACACTTTGAGTGCAAAATTTCTATATTGGTGATTCATACGAGCAAAACATCAAACACTTTGAGTGCAAAGTTTTAAACTACATGTTTTTCAATTCGAAAAGAGAATCAGATACCCAAATCAATACCCACATGCAAGATTGAATCAAAGAGACACCAGGTCATCAAAGAGCACAATCATTATAACATCAAAACCCCTGAGTGTTAGATCTGAAGTTTTGTCAATAAACCAAGTGTTGAAGTTCTGATAAGAAGACTCAGATGTTCTGAGTAGAAGAGTCAGAGTTCTGAGAGAAAGAGTCAGAAGCTCTGAGAAGCGTTATCAGAAGAATGTTCAGAAGTTCTGAACTACCTGTTCAGAACTTATGACGAGATACTTTACTTAGTAATTTGTAAACTAATTAGGACACGTGTTATGTTCTTATTAGTCTTTCTTATTTGTACTGTAGCTTTAACATGTCCGTTGCAGTATAAATAGTAGTTAGCTATACGTTGCTAACTGATTGATATTCCCATATATCTTTGTATTCATTCTTTGTAATCATTGAGATTCTCTCTCTCTTAGATTTGTAATCCTGTTCATCATTGAATACAATTGAGCTTAATCATACAACTTCTCAATTACTGCTTTCTATATTGATTGTAAGATTACATCCTGAACTTTCAATTGGTATCAGAGCCAATCAACAAACAAATTCGTTCAAGATTGTTATCGCGAAGATCGATTGATCAATTTCTTGAAGATTTCTTGATTCATTCAAAATTCGATTCCGCTGCTAGGGCTAGTTCTTGAATTCTTGGCAATTCTTGAATTACCTGTTACATTTCGATCAAGAAACTCGAATTTGTCTTTCTGTTGAATTTTCTTACAATCATGTCTTCTAAAGAATATCTAGCCATGGGATCTGAAACCAAACCGCCTGTTCTTATACCAGAAGAGTATCAGCAATGGAAAATTCGTATGATCCAATTCCTAGACAATATTGATGAAAATCTTATGGTCTCTATTCGAGAAGGTCCAATTGAAGTGTACATCGATGTTGTTGCAACCCCTGCTACAGAGACAACTCCAGAAATTCCAGCGACCAGGGTGAAAAAGAGTTATTCCCAATACACAGCTGAACAGAAGAATAGGCATGCTATTGACAAAAGAGCAATTACTTTGATGACTTTGGCTGTCCCAAATGAGGTTCTTAACAGGATTGACAGTGGATCATCAGCTAAAGAAATGTGGGACGAATTGGAAAGGCAGATGTTAGGAACTGTGAGATCTATTCAGGCAAAGTTAAATCAAAGCATAAATGCTTATGAAAGGTTCAAAGCAAAAGAGTCAGAAAGTTTGACACAGACATACAGTAAATTTTGCACTATTCTAAATGACTTGAGAAGAAATGGACTGAAGAAAACAAAGTCAGAAATAAATTTCAAATTTCTGAACAGTTTAAATTCAGAATGGTCATCATTTGCCATAAGTCTGCAAATGAACAAGGATATGTGTGAAGAAGACTTAAATGATTTGTTCTGTGTTCTTAATCAACATGAAGACTCTGTCAAGTTAGTTGTGGAAGAGAAGAAAAATGTTGTGGATCAGTTAGCATTCTTATCAAAGTCCAAAGCAATCAAAGCACCCAAAAAGACTGCATATCTATCAGAGATACCTAATCTGGAAGAATCTGACAAGGAAGAAGGATCAGAAGATGATGAAGATATCAAGATAATGGCTGAGAAACTAGCTTTGTTGACAAATACTTTCAACAAAAGGTATGGGAAGGGTAGATTTCAAGGAAATTATAAGAGAGTTGGGAGTTCAGATTATAAGAAGAAAGAAGACAGAGAAGAAAATAAGTTTGAAAAGAGAGTAGAGAGGAGTGAAGAAAACAATGAAGAGAAGGATGAAAGAAAAGAAAAGAATCTGTGTTTCAAGTGTGGAAAATCTGGCCACTATGCTAAGGATTGCAGAGTTAAAATTGTGAAAGACTATGAGTACTACACCAAGAAGGCTCAGCTTGCAAAGAAGAGAGACGATAAAATTGCTTTATTGGCTGAACAGGAGAATTGGTTGTACTACACTTCTGATGAAGATGATCATATCAACTTTCCACAGATGCAAAGCTATATGGCAAAAATGAGGAATGAGGATGATTCTGATTATGAAGATGCTGATTCTGAGTCATCTGCTGAGGTACATTCTTCACTTGAAATAGAGTTAATGACACAGATTGGTGAAATGAAAACTGAATTTGCTAATCTAAGAAAACAGATAAAAGGAGAAAGAAATTTGGTTAACAAATTTAGAATTGAAAAAGAAGTAATAAAAGAACAATATGAAGAATCTGAGGCTGAGAAACAAAAAGTTAAAGATGAAAATTCTGAATTGTTGAAAAATCTTTCTGAACTAAAAGTTGAGTTTTCAAAAATAAAGGATGAAAAAGGTGATTTACAAATAAAATTTGATATGTTATTTGAAGAAAGAAAGAATTTATACACCAAAATCAAAGACTTGGAAGATCTGAATTTGAAAAGGGGTCAGACTCAGCAAACATTAAATCTTTTATTAAGCAATGTTAAAGATACAAGATTTTACAACCCAAAGAAGGGATTGGGATTGGAAGAAAATGTTACTTTAAAAAGAGCTCCAATCAACTTGTATGAAAAACTTCAAGTTTCTAAGCCAAAAATCCCAGAAATTGTTGAAGTTTTCATAAGACCTGCTAGTTCTATAACAAGTTCTGACAATTTGCAAAGACCAAACTCTAAAAAGTCAAATTAGAAAATTTCTGAGTCTAAAACAGAAAAGTCAGTTGGTTCAGAAGAAAATGTTAAGAAAGAAGTTTCTAAACCAACAGATGAGAATCCAAAATACAATGATATTAAATTCAAGTATGATTCTTTAAATGTCAGCTACAAAAATAAACAACCAAGTTTTTCATATCATGACATTGAGAGCATATTTGACACAAGTAAAAATTCTGAAACAGACAATCAGAAGTCTGAAACTTCTAGTCAGGATTCTGAACTTTGTAGTCAGAACTCTGAGTCTAAAGATCAGACATCTGAGTCTGTAAATCAGAACTCTGACTCGGGTAGTCAGAAGTCTGATTCAACTGGATTTTCTGAAACAAAGTCAGATGAATTTTTACAACTTGAAAAGAGATTTAATCTTGTAAGTCAAGAACTTGAGGACTTAAGGAAAGCTTATGAAGAACTTGAAAATGATTTCTGTGAGGTAGATATTAAACTTGAAGAAGCTTTGAAAGAAAAGAATATTTTTATTCAGAAAATAACAGAGCTTGAAAAACTGAAGACTGAGTATGATCTTTTTAAAATTAATGCTTCAAGAGAAAATGATAAATTCTTTAATGAATCAGGTACATATGAAAAAGGTGAATCATCTAATTCTTCTAACAAAAAGGACTTGAATTTTTCAGAAAAAGAAGAAAGCAAAAGGAAAGATGATCTTGCAAAGTTGAATGATCTGAAAAGGGATCTTGAGAAGCTTAGAATGAAATCTACTTCTGAACTCAAAGCTAGAAATTCTTGTAATAAGGGCAATTGTACTCTGAACAGTATCAATAAAAATGAAATGATCTATGTTTCAGATTTATTGTCACTAGCAAAGAAAAATCTTGTTTGTGTTAGATGTAAAAATGATTCATTCCAATATTCTCATAAATGTCAAGTCAAAATAACTTCTGTTTCATACATAAGGAAAGATATTCAGAATTCAGAAAAGAAAACTGTTTCTGTTCATCAGAATACAGAAAAGAAGAAATTTTTTGTTCCTCAGACTGAGAAGAAAGAAAAGATAAAAGAAAAGAAAGTTGAAAATGTTGCAAAATCAAAAGATACAACTTTCAAAAAGAAAGTGAATAAGTTTGTAAGCAGAAAATGTTCTGACTTCATAAAAGTTCAAGGAAAGTGGTATTTGAAGAAAGATTTTGAGTGGAGAGTAAAAGGTACTAATGTTAAATATAATGACAAAGCTAACAAAGATGGACCCATTCCAAAATGGGTACCTAAACCTAACTAATCCTTTTGCAGGGTTGTCATGTGTGGTTTTTAGATTCAGGAGCTTCAAGACACATGACAGGTCAGAAGTCTTTTCTATCAAACTTCACAGAAAAGGCTGGAGGAGCAGTAAACTTTGGAAATAACAGCAAAGGACAAGTCAAAGGTTATGGGGATTTAACTAAATGGGATCTGACTATCCAAAAGGTTTTCTATGTTGAAGGATTACAGCATAATCTTTTCAGCATAAGTCAGTTTTTAGACAGTCTTTGTCAAATCAAGTTTCAAATAACAGGTTGCATGATTTTAACTGAAAATGATGTTAAAGTCTTCTGGGCCAAAAGACATATGGACTTATTTGTAGTTAATTTTTCAAAATTGAAAACATTAAATACAGTTTGTCTTTTATCAAAATCAACTGCAAATGAATGCTGGCTTTGGCACATAAGATGTTCTCATCTGAATTTCAAAGATCTTAATAATCTCGTTGCAAAACATCTGGTTAAAGGCTTACCAAAACTTAAATTTGAAAAAGAATCATTATGCTCAGCTTGTGAAATGGGCAAGATGAAAAAGAGTTCTCACAAATTAAAAATGGACTCATCTTGCAAAGCACCATTAGAAATGATTCATACTGATCTTTGTGGTCCAATTTCAGTTCAATCTATGGGAGGAAAGAAATATATGCTTGTGATTGTTGATGAATTCTCCATATAGGTTGAGTTCCTAAGAGCTAAGTCAGAAGCTGCTACTACATTGATAAATTTTATCAAAAGGATTCAAGTTCTCTTACAACTTCCAGTTCAGAAAATCAGAAGTGATAATGGAACAGAGTTCAGAAATGAGACTCTTCAAAAAAATTTAGAAAGTTCTGGGATTTCTCACAATTTTTCTGCTGTCAGAACTCCTCAACAAAATGGTGTTGTTGAAAGGAAGAATAGAACTCTAGTTGAAGCTGCGAGAACAATGCTGGCTTATGCAAATCTTCCTACTTTCCTATGGGCTGAAGCAATTGCAACTGCTTGTTTTACACAGAATAAAACTTTAATCAATAAGAGATTAAATAAGACTGCTTATGAACTGATAAATAAAAGAAAACCATTAATCAAATTCTTTCATGTTTTTGGTTGCAGGTGCTATGTTCTTAGAGACAGAGAAAATCTTGCCAAATTCGATTAAAAGGCAGATGAAGGATACTTTGTGGGTTATTCTTTAACTTCCAAAGCATTCAGAATCTACAATAGAAGAACCAAGAGGATGATGGAGAGCATAAATGTAACCTTTGATGAAGCCAGAATGCGGACTTCTGAACAAGACAGTTCAGAACTCATGCTGAACAAGACAAAAATGACTTCTGATACAAATTCTAATCCTATTTGTTCAGAACTCAATTTACTGTTTAAGGATGCTTTTAGTGAACTAATTTCTGATTCTTATGAAGAATATGAAAATCCAAAGATGGTCAAATAGATGAAAAATAAGACTCCAGAAATAGTTCAATCAACAGTAATTTCTGACAAAGGTCCATCAGAGGAATGTCCAAATCTAATAAATACAAGTAGTGAAAATTCTGAACCTTGTAATCAGAATTCTGATTTTTGTACTCAGAACTCTGAACAAGTCACTCAGAATTCTGACTTCATTGATCAGAATTCAAACATGGATGCAACTCCTACTCATACATCAGAACAAGGGGACAGTTCAGAATTACAAGCAATCATTGATGAGAATGATGCAAACAACAATTATTCAGAGATTGATGTACTTCCTAGTGCAAATAAATGGACTAAAAATCATCCTATTCATCAAGTAATAGGTGATCCATCAGCAGGAGTAAAAACCAGATCAGCTACAGCAAATGAAGCAATGTTTGCTGGTTTCTTGAGTGTGATTGAACCAAATAAAGCTAATGAAGCCCTAGAGGATCCAGACTGGATTTCAGCAATGCAAGACGAATTGCTTCAATTTGAAAGAAATAAAGTTTGGAGACTCATTCCAAAGCCAGAAGGTAAATCTATTATTGGAACTAAATGGGTGTTCAGAAACAAAAAGGATGAATCAGTTGTTGTCATCAGAAACAAGGCAAGATTGGTCTTCAAGTCAAACAATTATTGTCAACAAGAGGGAAGTGATTATGATGAGACATTTGCACCAGTGGCAAGAATAGAGGCAATCAGAATATTTTTGGCCTATGCTGCACATAAAAACTTCAAGGTGTATCAAATGGATGTCAAATCAGCCTTTCTAAATGGCAAACTTAATGAAGAGGTGTATGTTCATCAACCTGAAGGTTTTGTTGATCCAGAATTCCCTGATCATGTTTATATTTTAGACAAAGCTTTATATGGTCTAAAACAAGCACCACGAGCCTGGTATGACACTCTTACTAAACACTTGTTAGGTTCAGGGTTCAAGAAAGGTAAGATTGACACAACTTTGTTTTTAAAGAAACAGGGTGATGATTTGATTCTGATTCAGATTTATGTTGATGACATAATATTTGGTTCTACCAGTCCAGAATTATGTGATAATTTTTCAAAAATCATGTCATCTGAATTTGAAATGAGCACGATGGGTGAGCTGAATTTTTTCCTTGGTCTTCAAGTCAAACAATTACCAAAAGGTATTTTTATAAATCAAGGAAAATATTTCAGAGACATTCTGAAAAAGTTCAAAATGTCTGATTGTGCTTCTATGAGAACACCAATGGCAACTAACATAAAGTTAGATGTTGATCTCAAAGTTGTTTCAGCAGATATCAAACTCTATAGAGGCATTATTGGATCATTACTTTATTTGACTGCAAGTAGACCAGATATCATGTTTTCTACCTGTTTCTGTGCTAGATTTCAATCTAACCCAAAAGAATCACATATGTTGGCTGTCAAAAGGATTTTAAGATATCTCAAAGGAACACCTGATCTAGGTTTATGGTATCCAAAAGAAACTGACTTCAAATTGACTGCTTTCACTGATGCTGATCATGCAGGAAGTAGGTTGGACAGAAAGAGTACATCTGGTGCTTGTCACTTTTTGGGAGATAAAATAGTGAGTTGGGCATCAAAGAAGCAGAATTGTGTGTCCACTTCAACTGCTGAAGCAGAGTATGTTGCTGCTGCTGCTTCATGGTCTCAAACATTGTGGATGAGAACACAACTCATGGACTATGGATATCAGTTTAACAAAATTCCCATATATTGTGACTCAGAAAGTGCAATTGCCATTACTCAGAACCCTGTTCAACATTCGAAGACTAAGCATATAGATGTGAGGTATCATTTTATAAAGGACTATGTGGAAAAAGGAACTATAGAGATGCACTTTGTGCATACAAAGTATCAATTGGCTGACTTGTTCACAAAGCCTCTTGATCACAAAAGGTTTTCTTTTCTCATATGTAAAATAAGAATGCTTAATCTGCCTAATTGAAAATATTTGTTTTTCTTAAAAATGCTAAATTTTTCTAAGTAAAATTGTCTGAGTAGTGTACTCAGAACTCTGAGTCTTAAGATTCAGAACTTCTGAGTACTAAGATCAGAACTTCTGAGTCTTGAGTTCAGAACTTCTGAGTCTTGAGATCAGAACCTCTGAATCTTAAGGTCAGAGATTCTGAGTCAATACTTCAGCAATCTAACTTTCAAAAATTTATTTTTGAGAAATACAAATACTTCAACTGTGTGGATTATGCTTCTTCTATTATCTTTTTATCTCATCTTTATGTATCATTAATAGTCAAATGCATGCTCAAGTCAAGGGGGAGCATCAAAATTATTTTGGAAATCATTTTGTGATGCTTAAAAGATCTGTTTTCATTTCTTATCGCTGATCAGTCTAAGAAGAACAAGCTTTTAATGATAAATTTTTTTTGTTTTTCAAACTATATCTGAATTAAAAACTTTTCATATTCAGATATAAGATTTTAAATGATCCTTTTTAAATCATCATAATATGAACAGAATTTTGATGATAAAAAGTGCTTCTATCTGTTCAAACCTCTTCTGAATAATCAAAATGTTTTATATTGGTCAGAAGTTGATTTTAAATGACATTTTGGTTACAAGGCAAAATTCTTCTGAGTCATGGAATCATAACATCTGTGCGTGTTATTCAGATCTTTGACTTGAGTCAAAATTCTATCCACTAACACGTGTCAGCTTCATATTTGTTTGACAATGCCATGCATTTCATTTAAATCCTTTGTGGTATTTCAAATGTGTTGACTCCGTTATAACATTGATTTCGCTTTTCCGTTAAACCTTTCAACTTCGCGGATTTTAAATAGGTCTTAAAATCCCTATTTCAAATTTCTTTCAAATTCCAGAGCGAAAAGTGAGATACGAATCAAATCCAGAGTTCTTTGAGTCTGTTTTCTTCTTAAATCATGTCTGAAATACGAAGAAGTGGTCCAATTTCTCTACATTCTACAAAATCGATAATGGATTCATCCGATTCGGAAAATGATGAGGTACAAAATAGAGTTGCAGAGGAAGGGGCAATAAGAAATGATGGCGAAGATGAACAAATGGATGAATCTGAAGGAAATGCGGATGAGGTAAACGTTAATATTGAACATGAACAGAGTGCTGCAGGTTCTATTATGTCAGATAGATCTATTTTAGTGGAAAGAGTTGTTCCTGAGAGTGAATGGCTAAAATTATCTGAAAATAACTGTGTTATATTATTTGAGGAAAGCCGTTTTAAGCCTGAACACAGAATTATCATGGAGTTATTCAAACACCATCCGTATAGAAAATGGTTTACATGAAGTAAAAATGTGCCTGTTCAGTACATACAACAATGGTGGAAACATCTTAGGTTAGAAGATAATAGGTTTGTGTCTGAAATTGGAGGAGTAACATTTGCCTTATCAATCTCTGCACTAAGAGAAATGCTGAATTTACCAGAGAAAGATGATGTACAAAGAAAGACAGATTTTGAGGACTCACCCTTAACAGAGGAATTAATAGCAGAGTTTATGAAGTTGGGATACAATGAAGGATTGAGGACTCTCAGTTTGTTCATAAGAAACAAATTACCACCTATTTGGGCTTGCTTCTTTCATGTGGTAAATAAATGTGTGTCAGGGAAGAATAGTTCTGCTGATCAAGGTTCTAAACAAATTCTTCAGATCTTTCAGGGTTTAGTGAAGAATAGGCATTATGACTATACTTTAATACTTTGGGAAGACATGAAGAATACATTTGAGAAGAATCAGAAAGCAATTCAGAAGAAAACAAAGGATGCTCCACTGACATACATTCCTTATATAAGGTACTGGAAAATTGTTATTTGGTATGCCATGCAGGAAAACAGAACAATCTCAAGAAGAACAAATGAAGAGCATGGTCCCACTTTTTATTTGGGTAAGATGACCTCAGTAACAAGACTTGAAAACTATCCCAATCATAAATTGTTGCCAAAATCACTTAGGAATTATATTCCAAGGGAGAGTGAGATTTTAAAAGCTTATTGCACCTCTATGGGAATTGAATTACCTCAAATCCCTACCCAAGAGGACCAACCTGAGAAGAGAGGTGAGGGGTCTAGTCGAATTAGAGAGGGGGAGGATGTTCAGATGGGTGAACATTCTGAGAGACTTGAGGGGGAAAATTCTGAGAGCTTGGTTAGATTTGATGAGGAAAAACAGAATGAGAGTGGTGAGGATGAGAGATTGTCAACAGAGGTTCAAACAGAAAGAGATGCCTCTGAACCAGCTAATCTTGACCAGGTAACCACAAATGCTATTGGTTCACATCTCTTGGTGTCCAATATTGAAACAAACACCATGGACCTAGTGGTGGATCTTGAACAACCCATCCATATCCACTCAGAAGCATTTCAACATGCTACTGTTTCACACAAATCCGGGGAACCATCCCAAACTCATTTGGAGGGAGGTGATAAATCCCAATCTATTTTTCAACACAGTGAGTCTGAATATCACAGTCCTATTCATATTGAGCCTGAAATTCCTTCTGACACTTGCACAAATCAGGAATTTCGTATTCCTGAAACAACATTCATAGACATACCTAATGTTGGGTGTCGAGGATTGGATGGAAGTCCTGGTGAGGTGAACATTACAAAAGCCTCATTCAAACGTGCATCTGTTGTACAAGATGACTGTGTGTTATCTACAGGCCATGAGCCCTCTGGGCACATGAAAACTGGACCATCTGTTGGTTCATGTTCACTGTTAGAAACTTCTGAATTTGAAAAGATTCAGAAACAAAACAAGGAGATGGGGGAAAAAGTAGAAAATTTGGAGAAGAAGGTGGAGGATTTGAATAATGAGATGTCAGATTTGAAAGTTGTGTTGGAGAAAAAGTTAATTTCTGTTGAAACCAAAGTAGATGATGTAAAGAAATCCTTGGATTCTCACAAAAAGGAGATCATGGATATAATGTCTGGTTATCAAAAAGATATGTTAAAACAAGTGCAAGGTATGCAGGAATCTATACTGAAAGCACTGAGTGTATCATTAGCTTCTACTTCAAAGCCTCTTGATCCTGTTCCTATTGCAGAAGCTGAACCTGAAGTTATTTTTAATCAGAACTTGAAAAGAAAGTTTGATGATAATGAACCTCATGATCATCAAAAAGGGGAGAAAAGACAGAGGTTAAGTTCTGATGATGACATTGGCATAGAAGATTTTGAGATAGCAGATATGCACTTAGCCAGTACAAAAAGATCAGAAGATCAGACACAAGAAAAGTTAAAGGCAATAACTCAGATAGTTCAGATTGATAGTTCAGATACAGAGGAAATGGAGTTGGAAAGTATAGATGGTGGTGATTCAGATAAAACAGAGGAATTGAACTTAGACACAGAAATGGAAGGAAACTCAGATGAAACTGAAGCTATTGAGGAATCTGTATTGAGATCAGAAAAGACAGTGGAAAGTGAAGTGGTCAACATGTGTACAGATATTGTGGTGTATAACAAAGAAAATATGACGGATTCTGAATTAGAAGAAAGGAGGTTAAGTGAAGAGTTGATCAGAAGGATGCATAATAATTTAGTCAGAGCTTTGAATGTTCAAAAAGTTCAGCAAGGAATAAAAATGGTAAGACCTATTTGTCTAATGGGAGAAGAAGACAGAACTGTGAATTATACTCAGGATTTTGAAGATGATTTTAGATTTAACTTTTGTGATGAGTTAAATACAGAAGAAGAGTATGTGAAAGTGAAAGACTACTTTATGCCTTCTGAGTATGTATTCAGAAAACCAATTGAGATCCCAAAGATTAATTTGCAAAGACTAGAAGAACCTGTATGTGATTTCATCCTAGAATTAAGTGATGTGCCATTAGCCAGACAATTTCATGATGATATTTTTCCTGAGGAAATGTATGAAAATCTCTACTACACAGAAGGAGAGTATGAGCTTTTGGAAAGTAACATTGATGGTTTTATGGATGACAGAGCTCAGATAGTCTACTCAGAAGCTTCTAACAGATTCAAGTTCCTGACTCAAAACTACATATCCAGAAAAGAATTGAGAAAGTTCTGATGTTTCAACAAGAAGAATTCAATGGTTTAATATTTGTTAGAATGGAAGTACTGAAAGAAAGAAATACAAAGGTTTCCATGTCTACTTTTGATTTTCACAGATTGACTCTTGATGATCAAATTTTTCTAGTCAAGTTCTTTGCCAGCACTGAAGAAGCCTTGATGGAAATTGAATGCAGAAGACTTCTGGGTATCTATGTCAGAAATATACACTTGTATGACTTCCAATTAGCTGTTGAAGAAAGAAAAGAGAAGTGTAATCTGAGTTCTCCCACAAAGAAAACAGAAATTGGTTTACATTTGAAGGGATTTGTGAATGAAGGAATGGAGACAGAAGGGTTCACATATATAGTTCACGAAAGGCTTGAAATGTTCAGATTAAAAGAGTTGGTGAAGTACAGTGATGCAAGTCTAAATTGGTTATTGATTAAAATGGAAATAAGTGTGGAAACTGAAAGAGAGAGTTTAAAGAAGAGATGTATGAACTCTGTGAAGAGGAGGTTGGATCTTAGAAGAAAAATCAGAAACTGTAGTGAATGGTTGCTATCTGAGGTGAATCCCAAAAAGATTCTTCATAATGATTTTGTGTTTCCTGCTGAGTATGAAGTGAATGAAATTCTGTCAGATGAAGTTGAAGAAGTCCAGAACACAACATCTCAAAATATGCAGATAGCTAGTTTTGATCAAGCTAAACAGTCCGAACCCAAAGAAGATGAAATATCCATTGATCTAAATGGATACTTTCTTGAATTTGATTTGCCTGAGTTCTTCAAACCAAAAGAAGTACAATTCTTAGACGTGTATTATGATAGACCTAAGGAGACTCAGATCTGGTTGGCTGAAAAATCAAGATGTCTTGGCAAAACAAAGCAAGCTGTTTACTCAGATTTTCTAATCACTGGAATCAGAGAATTGAAGGTTAAGAAATTCAGAAAGATGGAGTACTTATCCTTTGAAGTTCTGAGAGAAGATGGCAAGGTTTATTACTTTACTGATGCAGATTTTGAGAAACTATCAGTGGTTGACTTCTACAGATTACACAGCTTTCTATGCTTCAAAGAGTCAAGCAAAGACAGAAATGAAAGGAAGGCAAGAAGTGTGGTGATTGAGGCCATGTTCTACATCTTAAGGTGGCACTGTTATACAGATTTCCAAATAGCTTTGTACTTACAAAAGCCATGTGTTTATCTGGCAAATCCCAACACAGATCATGAACAGAAAAAGGTGTTAAAGGCTGGAAGTGTTCACAAATATCCAGATTTGGGAGTATTTTTGAGAAACAAAAGTGGAAAGATCTTCTTCAGAGCAAAGGAAACTGCAAAATACTGTTCTGGAACTTTAAGAATCATAAAGCATAATTTGGAGAAAAAGATGCTGAAAGTGAAGGAAGCAAATATAATTCAAGAAGTAATCAATCAGCAAGTTGAAATTATTCAAGAAATCATTGTCAAAATTGATAAGAGACTTAATCTGAGAAATGTGCTACTTCAGAAAATTGTTCCTGCTCTGAAAGACCTGGATGATGCTAAATTCAAGTTTATTTGACAAAAAGGGGGAGATTGTTAGGTCTGAAGTTTTGTCAATAAACCAAGTGTTGAAGTTCTGATAAGAAGACTCAGATGTTCTGAGTAGAAGAGTCAGAGTTCTGAGAGAAAGAGTCAGAAGCTCTGAGAAGCGTTATCAGAAGAATGTTCAGAAGTTCTGAACTACCTGTTCAGAACTTATGACGAGATACTTTACTTAGTAATTTGTAAACTAATTAGGACACGTGTTATGTTCTTATTAGTCTTTCTTATTTGTACTGTAGCTTTAACATGTCCGTTGCAGTATAAATAGTAGTTAGCTCTACGTTGCTAACTGATTGATATTCCCATATATCTTTGTATTCATTATTTGTAATCTTTGAGATTCTCTCTCTCTTAGATTTGTAATCTTGTTCATCATTGAATACAATTGAGCTTAATCATACAACTTCTCAATTACTGCTTTCTATATTGATTGTAAGATTACATCCTGAACTTTCACTGAGATAACTAAAACCCTTGAAAACTTTTGTCTATTTCTTAGATAGAAGGAAGTCAAGATGAAAGCTGAACAAATGAAAGCTTGAAATTAAACATACCTAAATCGTGAAGATGTGGAGATGTTGAGCTGCAAATCGTGAATCCAAATCAACTGATGCTGAGATGTTGAGCTGTATATCGTGAACCAAATCAACTGATGCTGAGATGTTGAGCTGTATATCGTGATGTGTTTGAGAGTGGAGATGAAAATGAATCTGAACCCTAATTTCTTGATTTATATGCATCCAGGAAGAAATTCTTACAAAATGAAGGGATGGTGTGTATGGCTTTGTCGGCATGGTGTCGTGAAGTACTCTCGGTATGGGGGTGAGGGGCAGACGTGTAGAGGTAAGGTATGGTGAAGTACTCTCGGTACAGACTACAGAGTGAGGGGCAGATGTGAAGAGGGGTTGAAGTGGGGAAGAAAGCATTTTTTTGGCGTGGGAAAACTTCTTAAACCAGACGTGAAGCGTGAAAGAGTTGGTATGGCAGGGTATGGCTGTACTGTGAGGAAGTAAGGTAAGGGACTGAACCGTATTTTTTGTTGGTATGGTTTAAAACCCTTGCTTAAAAAGAGTTGTAAGTTGTGCTTTATAGTTTGCAATTAAGAGTTTTTCAAATTTTGTGCTTTAATTTGTTGTACACATTGCATAAAAACTTGTTTTTAAGACATTTTGCTTAAATGCTTATATATGTAGTATATATATATATATATATATATATACCGAAATTTTTATCGTATGAACGATAAAAAGGGGTTTTGAATGTAAAGACGAAGTATTTAAAGTGCATAAATATAAATAGATATGTTATATATATGTATATTCCACAATTTCATCATAAAATGATGAAATGGGATCAAGAATATATAAAATGCATAAATATATATAGATATGTTATATATGTATATTCCACAATTTCCTCATAAAATGATGAAATGGGAGCAAGAGTAAATAAAATGCATAAATATATAAACATAAGATATACATATGTATTCCACAATTTCATCATAAAATGATGAAATGGGATTAGAAGTTAGTCCTCAATTATAGTAAGAAGTTTGTCCTTTGTTGTCCAGATTTTGGTGTCACTTTGTGTCCATCTTTGGGTAACTTCCAGGTATAGTTAGGCCAAGATATTTTATGTTCAAGGGGTTTAATGAGTTAGGAAACTTTTGGCATAAGTTTCATAATTTTTAGAAGTGTTTAAGTACATGAAAAAAAAAATACTTGACGTAAAACTCGACAGAAAACGTTGCTGTTTGCGCACTGCTTTTGTGAAGACTGTTTGGTGGACAACATCTTTGCGTTTTTGAGTGAAACCACTTGGGTTTGAATCCTAACACATAAAAAGAATTTCCAGAAAAAGAATTACTTAATTTGGAGTAGTATTGAGTGAGATATGACCTTTTGAAAAGAGGTGTGGAATCTGACAGCAAGCTGTCAAAACCACACTTTGTGCATGTGCTCCTAACCTGAGGTGTAAATTTGAAAGTTGTCACAGAACACAAAGCCTCCAATTGATCCATCATCTGAAGACAAAGAGTCCAAGGCCACAGAGTGTTGGGAACTGAAGATTTGCTAAGTATGGATAGTACTGCCAGAACAACTTTAATACTGCCAGGGCATAATTAATACTGCTAGAGTGAAGTTAGTACTGCTTGTCAAGATTAATACTGCTGAAGCAAGGTTAGTACTGCTTGTCAAGATTAATACTGCTGAAGCAAGGTTAGTACTGCTGAGTCAAGTTAATGCTGCTGGAATGAATTAATGCTGCTGGAGAATATTAGTACTGCTCATGCTGAATGAAGGTAATACTGCTGATGTGATAAGTTTGGAATGCGAGAATGTTGGAGATAAAGATGGAATGATTGAAGATATGCGTGAAAGAATATTTTGAAGATCAATTTTGTTTTGATAGTTATCTTGTAATTATTTTGTATAAATAGATTGTGATAGATAGCTATTCGAAACATACGACGAGAGTTTTAGAATACGTTTTGTTTTAAGAGAGAATTAACCTCAAGGTTTAGAACCCTATTTCTAGAGAAGTAGAAGTCGTCTTGATTGAGCCTGTTCATCAAGATTGAGGTTTGGTTGTAAGCTTGTGAGTTGAATTAGTGAATACAAACAGCTGTGTGTTTTCTGATATATTGTTCTTTGATTGTGTGAATTAAAGTTCTATTCCGCAGATTCTTTAATTCTGAATTCTAAGTATTATTAGTCTTGTTAAGATTCGATCCTGACAAGTGGTATCAGAGCTTGTGTTTCTTAGAATTCTACAATTATTATGGACAATTCTATTGAATCAAACAGTACTCTTGTTTCTAAGGTTCCCATGCTCAGACCCAATGAGTTTGACATAGGAATGGGATTTGATTGGAGTGATCAAGTAGAAAAGGCCATCCAAAATCAAGCACTTATGGCTGAAGTTTCAGATCTTCCCACTGAGGTAAAATCTAATCTCTGTACTCAAGCTTGTATAGACACTGTTAAAAGGTATAGAGATCACAATCAGGGAATGTGTGATGACCTTAAGAGATTAGAAAAGGACAAAAAAGACTATGTAGTAATTGTTGAGAAGTTTGAAGAACAGATTAGGGCTTTTCAAGCCAATGAACTTCAACACTCCTATGATACAAACTACTGGAAATGGGAAAAGGATGGTCTAGAGTTCCAGCTTAGAGAATCCAGGGAAGAGTGTGAGAAACTAAAAGGAGAGCTTGAGAAAGTTAAACTTGATGTAGAAAAGTTTAATTGTGCCTCTAAAGTCATGGACAACATAATCAACTCTCAAATCCATAGTAAGTTGAAACCAGGCGTAGGGTACAATGCCACACCCCCACCCTACAACAACACCTACATCCCTCCTAAGTCAGACCTATTAGAAACCAAGGATAGGAAGGACTTACCTAAAGGAGCCACTGAAGTAGATCCATTAGATGAAGTAGTTGTTGAGAATAACACTGAAAAAGAAGGATCTAATGAGGAATGTGTAAGTCCATGTGTTAAGAACAATGAGATGAAAAGGACTGGAAAGGGAAAGGGAGTTCATTATACACAGACCACTGTTGTGAACTCTAATACTTGTGAACATTGTTCTTGCAAGAAATCTCAAGAGAATAAGCCCCAAAAACATGATAAAAAGAGGGGAAATCAAAGAAATTGGAATAACCAGTGGGCACAAAAGCAAGGAGTTGATCTGCAAAGGATTAACAGACCAAAACCTTGTTTTATTTGTGGCAAATTGAATAATCTTGCCAAACACTGTTATTTCAATCCTATTAACCAAAAGAAATGTTTTCAAAGAAGTTTTCAAAAATCTTCTGGTTATAGGAAGCCTGCAAGGAATAATGTGGCTAAGAAACAAGCTGAATCCAAAAGCCACATGAGAAAACAGACTGAAAAGGAATGTGTCAATATGTGGGTCCCCAAAAGCACTAATGTTAGTACTGCTACCTCAGATAGTACTGCTGACAAGGATAGTGCTGCTAGAAGCAATACTACTGCCAATATTGCTGCTAGCAGTGTTAGTGTTGCTAACTCTGTTAGTACCTCTTCTAAGAACAATATTGCTGCTAGCAGTGTTAGTGCTGCTAACACTGTTAGTACTTCTTCTAAGGTTAATACTGCTTCTAGTTTTTGTGCTGCTAGACCAATCATATTGACAAAGTACTCCAGTTCTGCAGTACCTAAGTTTGAAAATCTCGTCAAAACCCAGTGCAAGTACTTTGATGAGCAAGGGAGACCCAAGACCACTTTGGCTTGGGTTCCCAATAAAAACTAACTGATTTATCTGATGTGCAGGGCAACCAACAGCTCAAGGGGAAGAGCATCTGGCATGTTGATAGTGGTTGCTCCAGGCACATGACAGGTAACATGGCCTGCCTCAAGAATTTCAAAAGAATTGATGGAGGACTTGTTGTTTTTGGAAATAATCCTGCAGGAGGTAAGATAAGTGGTAAAGGTGATGTGTCAAAAATGTAAGATGACATTTGAGGATGTTTACTATGTTGAGCAGTTAAGATTCGATACTGCTTTGTAGTTAATACTGCTTTGTAGTTAATACTGCATGTGTAGTTAATACTGCTTTGTAGTTAATATTGCTTAGTAGTTAATACTGCATGTGTAGTTAATACTGCTTTGTAGTTAATATTGCTTAGTAGTTAATACTGCATGTGTAGTTAATACTGCTTTGTAGTTAATACTGCTTTGTAGTTAATACTGCTTTGTAGTTAATACTGCTTAGTAGTTAATACTGCATTTGTAGTTAATACTGCTTAGTAGTTAATACTGTATGTGTAGTTAATACTGCTTTGTAGTTAATACTGCTTAGTAGTTAATAATGCATGTGTAGTTAATACTGCTTTGTTGTTAATACTGCTTAGTAGTTAATACTGCTTGTGTAGTTAATACTGCTGTGTAGTTAATACTGCCTTGCAGTTAATACTGCTCAGTCGTTACTACTGCTAAGTCGTTAATACTGCTTTTAAAGAAAATCAGGGCTAGTACTGCTATAAATACTCTTTCAACCCGCCAAAGTTCATAACGTCTCTTTGCATTCAATTTATCTCTCTCTCGTTCTAACCTTTTCTCCCTAGAATCTCTGTGTTTTCTATCCAAATCCTCAGGAAGAATGACGACAATGGAGTTTGTCGATGAGCACAATGAGATTGCGATGCTTCAGAAGCCAAAGCAGGCCGCAGGATTTCATGATATTGTGGATTTTCTCAAGTCCACACACATCTCTCATGCCCTAACAGTATGCCCAACCATATATATCGAGCATCAAAAGCAATTTTGGGAGAATGCCACTGTTATATTCGCAGATGGGCAGAAAATCATTCGAACAAGGGTTTGTGACAAACCCTTGAAGGTCACAGAGGAGGTTATTCGCATCACTCTTCACTTAGATGATGCCTCAGGTATAACCTATCTCTCTAATGATGAACTTTTCTCGACCTTACCAAGAATGGGGTATGAAGGTCCCATTGGAATTTTTAAATTCTACAAGTCAAAGTTTTTTACCCAATGGCGATTTCTTGTTCATACTCTTATGCACTGTATTTCAAAGAAAACAACTGGATGGATTGAGTTTAGCAGTACCATTGCTTATGCCTTGGTCTGCTTAACCACTGCCAGAAAGTTCAATTTTTCAGCAATGATTTTTAATGATCTTGTGGCAAACCTAGAATCCAAAAAGAGCTTTTACATGTATCCCAGGTTTGTCCAAGAAGTAATTAACCATGAATTGACGGATTTACCTCAGTCTGCTGAGGTATATGTGCCAAAACCCCCTAAAGGGAAGGTTTTCTCAAATATGAGAAGAATTCCTAGGGACTCGGAAGGAGTTGACACACCATTGTTCTCTACAATGATGGTTGTGTCCCACACCACTGAAGGTATGGCATCAGGGTCAAGGCCCCCATTAGACACACCCACTGATGGCCAATCCCAACCTTCCATCACCAAAGAAATCCCACAGTCCATTCTTTTAAGACCCACTCCCAAAATCACCAAGAAGTTTGAAAGAAGAAAGGTACACAAGGTTCCTTCCCTTGGTGTATCTCCTAATAGCCCAAAGCCTACAAGCCCTCTATTGGAGCATTCTCCAATAGAGAATATCAAAAGGGTAACCACAGGGGTGTCTCCCAACCCCAAGAAGCTGCTCTCTAAGGAGAAGGATGAGCATGTGGTCTGCAAGGCTGCCACTACTTCTGCTAGCAAAGAGAAGGACAGTGGTAACATCACTAAGACCTTCCCCACGGCAACTCAGAATGTGAAAACATTCAGAGGACCCAGGCGCCAAGAAACCATGGGAGTAGGTTGTGCTTTTGCTAGGCAAGAGACACCTACTAAAACTTCCAATGATCTTGTAAGGGAGGTAAACACTTCTAAACCAGGTGAGGATAGATATACTTATGAGGAATTGATGGAAACCATTGCCAACATCAACATTGATGTCATGAATCAGCAGAAGGAGATTGATGAGCTTAAGAAGGTGGTTCTTTATCAACACACCAAGATAGAGAAGAATAAGAAGATGATCACCAAGCTGCTGCAAAGAAGAGAGAAAGCTCAGTATGTTCTGAAAAGGAGAAGATCAACCACTGATGCTTCCAAAAAGGGGGAGTTAGAAACTGAACTAAACATGGAGGATGCAAAGGTTGAGGGGGAGAATAAGCATAAGATTGAGGGGGAGGCTGAGCAGGTTGCAGAAGTTGCAAAGGAAGCAGAAAGTGAGAAAGCAGCAGTAACTGAAACTGCAGAAAATGAGCAGGTTGCAGAAGTTGCAAAGGAAGCAGAAAGTGAGAAAGCAGCAGTAACTGAAACTGCAGAAAATGAGAAGGAAGTAGTATCTGAGTTTCTAGCAACAGAAACCACAGAAAAAGCAGTAGAAACAGTTAATGCTGCAGTATCTGAGATTGAAGCAGCAGTAGCTGAAATTATGAAGAGTCTTGTTGATGCAGCAGTATCTGAAAGTGAGAAGGAAGCAGTATCTGTATCTACAGTAACTAAATCTGAGATTGAAGCAGAGGTATTTGAGATTGTGAAGAATAGTGTTGAAGCAGCAGTATCAAAGATAGTAAAAGAAGCAGTAACAGATAGAGCAGCATAAATGGTTAATGCTGCTAGTCAAAAAGCAGCAGAAACCATTCAAGCAGCAGAAATGGTTAATGTTGCTGAAAAACATAAGGCAGCAGAAACCATCCCTGAAGCAGCAGAAACAAAGGAAACAGCTGAAACCATTCCTGAAGCTGTTAAATCACTCAAAAGAACCAAGATGGTGTCAAACAAAAGACCAAGAACCAATTCTATAGCTACCAAGGGTAAATCTGTCAAGAAACCTAGGGTAAAACCAGTGGTAGAAGAAGAAAAAGAAAAGGATGCTTCAGAAAAGAAAGATGATACAAAGGTTGCTGAAGAAGAAGTAGCAACTCCATCAGGTCAACCTAGTAATGCTCAATGTGATATGTATATCACTATGGTTGATACTGATCCAATCAAAGTTGACCCATTACGTTCCATGCCTCCTGAGATCATCTTCTGGGATACATTGATAGAGCAGAGAAAGGAGTACATTAGAATCAAAAGAGCAGATGGGAAGTTTGAAGTCTGTTCTACATGGGGAAGACTTATCAGAATATGCTCTAGATCTGACGTAGAGGAGATGTACAAGGTTGGAATGAAGCTGTATGGAAATATGCTGAATGAGAAAGGGATGTCAATCACCAAAATGGTTCTTGAATACCTGTGCCTAATGTTCAAACCAGAAGCAGTTCAGTATATGATAGAAAGAAATTTTCAAGCCATTACCAACTGGATGCTCATTGAGAATTGTGGAGTGTATGTCATCACACTTGACAATACATACCATGAGTATTATTTGGTGGATGTGGTATACAAACACAGCAAGAAAAGGTTGAATGGAATGCTACATGCTAAGTTGGCTTGCAACAAGGATTCTGAAATGGGAAGATACTTGGTGAGAAGAATTATCAATCAAAGTCTGGGTTTGAATCCTGATTTATGCGTTCATGATTAGGTTTTGGAAGCATCATCTGAAGAACTTGACTTCTCAACCTGAAAAGTCAAGTTAGGGGGAGATTGTTGGGAACTGAAGATTTGCTAAGTATGGATAGTACTGCCAGAATAACTTTAATACTGCCAGGGCATAATTAATACTGCTAGAGTGAAGTTAGTACTGCTTGTCAAGATTAATACTGCTGAAGCAAGGTTAGTACTGCTTGTCAAGATTAATACTGCTGAAGCAAGGTTAGTACTGCTTGTCAAGATTAATACTGCTGAAGCAAGGTTAGTACTGCTGAGTCAAGTTAATGCTGCTGGAATGAATTAATGCTGCTGGAGAATATTAGTACTGCTCATGCTGAATGAAGTTAATACTGCTGATGTGATAAGTTTGGAATGCGAGAATGTTGGAGATAAAGATGGAATGATTGAAGATATGCGTGAAAGAATATTCTGAAGTTCAATTTTGTTTTGATAGTTATCTTGTAATTATTTTGTATAAATAGATTGTGATAGATAGCTATTCGAAACATACGACGAGAGTTTTAGAATACGTTTTGTTTTAAGAGAGAATTAACCTCAAGGTTTAGAACCCTATTTCTAGAGAAGTAGAAGTCGTCTTGATTGAGCCTGTTCATCAAGATTGAGGTTTGGTTGTAAGCTTGTGAGTTGAATTAGTGAATACAAACAGCTGTGTGTTTTCTGATATATTGTTCTTTGATTGTGTGAATTAAAGTTCTATTCCGCAGATTCTTTAATTCTGAATTCTAAGTATTATTAGTCTTGTTAAGATTCGATCCTGACACAGAGTCTCTGCCATCCATGACAGAGCCTCTATGGAATCAAAGACAGAAGATGAAGATCAAGACTTCTGGAGACAAAGGACAAGTGTATAACACCCTCAAATTTGGAATGAGCAACTAACTTTAAAATTCAATAAAATAACCAAAATAGATAAATCTTTTCTACAATTCCTTCATCAAAATACCTCGGAATTAAAACATCATAATTTCTACAGTTAATAACTTAAAACGAGCGTCACTTAACACAACACAAGTTGCTAGTCCAAACAAATGCAGAATACTTCACTAATCAAGTCACCTCTCGTGCACTCTACTAGCACTCGCCACTTCACAATGTAGCTAGAGCTACCCCAACCTGAGCCTGTTGCACATGCCGACAAATAAAAAGGGTTAGGCTTACGCCTAGTGAGTTCAAGCATTTTATCATGACTATATAAAATCATAAATCGGAAATTAGTAGCTTTAGTCATGATTCAATAAATATTTAATGAAAGTTTGCGACAAAGGTTATCATTTCCAAAGAGTTCCCAAATATGACATAAATGACTCATTTTCTAACGCACCCAAAATCCATGGGAATCCTCCCCAAAAGTGTAAAACGTTTTCCAAAAATGAGTTACGAATCCCAACCCACTCAAATACGTTCGTAAATCTAGTTTTAGGAAAAACTTTCAAATACGGTTGACAATACATACTCAACCCGTGAGACATGGAAACCATCCATTTACATATAATCTTTCATTGGAAACATAATACGAAGCAAAACTTACGCAAATGTAAAATGTATTAAAATCCAAATACCATAAAATAAAACTCCAGCAGTTAAAACATCCAAAAAGAATGTAACATAAATCCGCCCATCAGTCATGGAAAACAATCCATATGCATGTAATATAACCTCAATAATGTGAATAGATAAAATACCCGAAATCAACACCCTTCGGTGACGGGGGAGACCCGATCTCATCGAATGTGGCAAACACATAAATTAAACCACGATTAAATAAATGTAGGTAAGCTTCTTGGATGTGGAAAACGGATGACATCAACCATACTAGGTCTTTAGTCAATCATTGGCATCAATCATACTAGATCTTTAGCCCATCTTAGACATCAACCATACTAGGTCTTTTGTCCATCTCAGACATCAACCATACTAGGTCTTTAGTCTGTCTTTGGCATCAACCATACTAGGTCTTTAGCCCCTCTTAGACATCAACCATACTAGGTCTTTAGTCCAAGCCCTCAAGTTCAACCATACTAGGTCTTTACCTTGGAAAACCCACCATCCAAAACAAGCTTACTTAACTTAAAAATTTATACATGACCTCAAAAGAATAACTAATGCATAAAAATAATGTAAACTCCAAATATGATGCAATTCATGCAACTCAAACCCCAAGCCCACGTCGAGCTTATAAAAATCGTGCGAATGCCCTCGAGACTCAACCGAGTCCAAAACCGAGCCCTCTGCTCAAAAGATCTAATGATCATTTATCAATATCAATTCATGCAAATGAAATGCATCTAACTCACATCATGTAACACACGCTCCGAGGCATGATAATCTCACAACCCCTTCATTGCCACCTTCCCAATAAAGTCAAATCATATATGCATCTATATGTACACGTATATGCAACTCTTTTATTCATTGACAATGCATACAACTCACTAAGGTTCATTAGTCCCAAAGGTACTAAGAATAAATCATCAAACGGTCTTCACACATAAGACCAACACTTAAACCGACACGTATTCGAATAAAATGCAATTAAGCATATAACACATCCAAGACTCCATCTCGAGTCACTAAAACCGGCAAACACTCAAAAGACTCATTTGAGTATAAATCAAGCCTTTAAGGCCAAAATAAATATATGGTTAAATACGTATCACTCACACGGTTACGTAAACCCAAATGCATCGTTACCCAAAATCTTTATCTTTTAATTCCTCAATAGGCCATCGGCCCCAAATAAAGGTTTACAACTCTTAAAACATTCACGTGGTCGGATTGACCAAAATCCCCAACTCACACGTTCACACTTTAAAATGTGCCACGTCATAGTTATCACATAATCACAAAACACTAAAAGTGTATTTTGACCAAATAACCTTCACTTATGTAATAAATTAACAAAACCTCTTTCACTCGTGATTTATTCATCAATCACTCAAAATCCCCAAATGTGGGTGTTTTTACAAGATTTGTAAAGTTCAACACTTTGTTTAAATCAAAACCCACTAATTAACTCAACAAGTGATAATTTCATATAAAGCACACAAATACTTTAAAAGAAACATTTTGGCATGTACAAAGTTTTCACAAAGCAACTTGAACTCACCTTGCTAGATTTAGGCTAAATCTAGATTTTTGTCCCAAACGTAAGCTCCCTTGAAGAACTTGAATCCTCAAGCGCAAAACTTTCAAAAACCTAGATCCACAAGTTTTCAACCATAAATAATCATCCCCAAACACTTATATATGTTTCCCCTAACATAAAACATCCAAAAATCACCAAAACACCAAAACCCTAACTTCTTAGATGAAGAAAAGTGAGAAGTTTACCTCAACCACCACCAAATACTCTTGGATCATTCATCATACCTCAAAACTATTTCTAGATCATTGAAGAGCTCTCAAAAACGAAACCGTAGAAACTTGAATCATCAAAATCGGAGTTGGGATACAAAAGTTATGAAGGTTTGAAGTATGAGGCTGAAATTCGCGTCTTAATACACCAGACTATTCCCGCGGTTTGTCCCGCGACTTTGAAGTCGCGTGGAAAGCCGCACAGCTCCCTGTTTGGTCGGTCGGTCGGATACTGTTTCGGTCGTAACTTCTTCGTTATAGCTCCGTTTTCGCTCCGGAAAGAACCGTTGGACTCGTATTCGAATTCCCCATCCAACAAGACCATAAAATCTAGGATTTAACCCTAAAACTTATTTTTCATATTTTTCTTAAAGATCGGTTCCACACTGATTCGACATTGGACCTATCTGGAAATTACGGGTGTTACAAAGTGTGCCACTCACGTGCCTCTGCTGTACGAAGATCCTGAATATCAAATAGTACAAGGCATAATCCTCTACTTTCCACGTGTCATCATCAGAGAGGTCGCAACTTTTGCAGAGAACGTATAAACGACGCACTACATTAACGTGTACAAGGATTCGTCCCATGACCTTGTCTCATGTACCATTTGTCCCCTGTGTCTTTAGTATAAATAGAGTGGTCTACCAGACGTTTCTGGTAACGAAGCACACACACACATACACCGGTTTAGAGCGTATACATCTGTAAAACACACACTCTCCGGTGTTTTTGGTGTAATCCTGGCGATTAAATATAGATGAATAATTGAGCAATATCTTTGTTATTTACAGCCTTCATTCTCTTATTTGTGTGTTATCTACCATTATTCTCAACTCAAACTGTTCTTAAAATGCTTATGCATATTGACACTTTTATACTCTGTTTTGAACATTTGTTGTCGAAATATCATTGTTGAGTCAAAATTGGGATCAACAATTGGTATCAGAGCCTACTTTGATTCTCAATATCAAAGGATCCACTCTGCAAGGATCTCGACTTGTTTTTGGTAGATTTATGGATTGATCTTAAGATTTGCTCCTCGGTTTCAAAACAACCTATGTTTTTCTGTTATTTTCAACTAGTTTGAATCTGACAGTTTAATAGGCACTGGTATCTTGTTAAAATCCTTCCATTTAGTGCTTTGTTCAATTCTTTGAAAGTTAGAACTCACACTTTAAGTCAATCCCATCGACTGAAGATCTTTTGTTCCACACTCTATTTTATGTTCTGTTTTTAAAACCCTTTAAAAATGGCAAACGCAACGAATTATTTCACTACTGGTTCTCTAACAAAACCTCCAACACTTCTCAGAGATGAATACCCACAGTGGAAAATCCGTATGATTCATTTCTTTGAAGGTGTTGACAAAGAACTGATCACATATCTTCACAATCCACCATATGTCCTAATGGTGATAGTACCGAGAGTACCTGCAACTGGAACCACCCTAGAGGTTCCTGAGTATGACAAACAGAAAGATATCGACAAATGGTCCCCACAGGATTGGGAGAAATATGAATATGCTAAGAAAACCAAGCGACTTCTAATAATGGCCATACCTAATGATCTCTTTCAAATATTAGATGCCTGTGAGACAGCCAATGATCTGTGGAGAGAGCTAGAAAAATAACTTGAAGATGGAGCTAAAACCCAGAAAAATCGAAGAGCTCAATGTATAAATGAGTACTACGCATTCAAAGGTCCGCCGTCATAAACTCTGCAGAACACCTACGACAGATTCAATTCCTTGATAAACAAGTGCAAGAAGTTTGGCATTCACATAACCTCTGAAAAAAATAATCTTATGTTCCTCAAGAGCCTGAATGATGAGTGGCTTCAACTATCCATGTCTTTACAAACAAATTAAGACTTGGATACTTTGACCCTCTCAGACCTCTATGGAACCTTGGCTGCACAAGAGAGCCAAATAGCCCAGACGAAAACCCAGTTGGGTGGACCTCTGGCACTTGTAGGTAAAGCTACAGAGGTGCAAGAAAAGCCAAAGAAAGAAAAGGCTCTGGAGGAGAAAGAGAAGAAGAAAAAGAAAGTTCTGGTGCTTGATAGTGAAGAAGAGGATCTGGTGGACGAGGAAGAGGCAACGATGGCCTCAATAGCTAAATCTCTTGCTTTGCTGACAAAAGAGTTCGGGAACAGAGGGTTCAGAAAGTGTTGGTCCCGGAGGGTTATACAAGTTTGTAGAAGGGGGGGGGGTTGAATACAAACACACGATTTTTACTTTCTAAATTGTTTATTGATATAATCAAACAATTTACAACTTGTTGCAGAACAAGATTAAGGACTAAGCCTAATCTAAACAAGTTATGAGAACACTAAGTTTCTTGCACTAGAATTAAGACAGAAAGGAGATAAGGAAATTACGAATACTATCCTAACACAAAGTTAGTAGAGAGAAAAAGATGGCCGAGCACTTCATTTCTGAAGTAGGGTTATTCTTATATATTGCATGCATTTAATGCAAAGCAGTACAACTTTACACGTGGAAGCAGCTGTTTGGTTGCATGGTTTGACCTTTGTAGATAACCTAGTAGCCGCATGATGAACAGTGTAGAATCAGAGTTGGTTGTACGATTCTGGACAAAAGGGATGTCCGTTCTGACATTTCGTACGGAGACGTGCAAGGGGGTAAGACAAAAGTAACTTGTAGAGGAAGCTTCATGATCAGCGTTCGTTGAACGCTACTTTATCAGCGAGTGACAAAGCTCAGCGATCGCTGAAGTCTTCTACTTGAAACTTCACGTTGAGTGGACAGGTCTTGGCTTCCCTGATATCCGCATCAGTTCATTAATAGACTTGTCGCTGGTTCTTGGGTTTGATCTTCGACTTCAGCGTAGAACCTTTGTTGACGTGAAACTTGTCTTCAGGGATCATAAGTAAACAACTAAAACTATCAGCGATCATCAACAAGACTGAACAGGCTCAGTGCTTTATCGATGAACAGTTCGCTGAATGTCTAATTTAAAAGCATGAGTTTCCGATCAGCGGTATTGTAGAGTCATATTACTTATCAGCGATAGTGAAACTCTAATACATATTATCTACTTACAATTTTCACTAAGTGTTTCTTAAAGAGTCATTATCAAATCACTTAGGGTTTGGATCTACAATCTCCCCCTATTTGATATTGACATAACAACAAAAAGAAAATTGCTAACTATGAAAACATAAGGATAAAAAGAACTCATAAAATATTTGCCCCTTTTACTGTTTTCTGGGATCTTTTGAGTACTGATGGAGTAAAGTACATTCGCTGAAAATTTTCTTTTAACTTCGTATAAGTTACAGAGTGAAGTGGAAATATTACAAGTACAGCAAATAAATTTACAAGTACAAAAGATATAAGCTGATAAAGATAGAGGAATTACAAGGAAATCCTATCATCTAGAAAGGTTCTTCCTTAATGAGAAGTTCATTAAGGGTTCTTGTCGTAGGGATCATCCAGTCAGGGACAGTTTCTCCAAGATCTCGTCTGTTCTTTGCTTCAGTAAAGATCAGGGGCTTGAGATATTGTCCGAGAAGATCTTTTCTGAATTCACACCAATAGACGAGATCCCTGAACTGTTCGATAGGAGTGATGGGAAGCTCAGAGACGCGTTGAAAGCGTACTCGTCCATCATAGTCTTGAAAGAATATACCATAAGGTTCGCTTAAGACTTTTCCAGGGATGAAGCTTTCACCAGGGGGCAGGGAGGTGTCGAGCGCTGAGAGGTCAGGTTCATGACCAAGTACTTCAGCACGTGAGAATCCAATGTCGGTTTCGTTTCTGATAGGAGGACCTGAGTCTGAAGGTATTATCTTTTTCTTTGCAGAGGTCCTTCTTCGTTGATCTGGATTAGGAGGAGGAGGAGGAATATCCACAGTAGAAGAAACCAAGTAGATCTGTTGATTGATCATTTTCTTGACATGGATCTTAAACTGTGAGCGAGATCACTGAATGGCTATTCGCATACATTCAGAGAAACCGTACTTCTTGATTGAAGAGGCATAGATAGTTTCATTGCTACCATTTTCTCTGAACAATTCGACCTCAATAACTGGAACCTTTGTTGTTGATCTTCCCTTGATGTACACTTTGTTGATTCTGGATGGCCGATATTGAAAGTGCAGTCTTTCTTTGCACCATTTCAAGGTAGAGTCAGATACCTTGGGCTTTTCTTCGATGATATTCTTGGCATCTTTCCACAATTGACGTTGGACATCAATGGGAGTCTTCTTCAGATCAGGGTCTTTCACCGATTGTTGGACAAGCTGCATGGCGTAGGCCTTATCTTGTTCTTCATCTTTCCTTCGATCGGCGAGTTGCTTTTCAGCCTTGAGATGTTCAGTGTATTCCTTTCTTGAAAGTCTTGATTTCGAATCGAGGAAGGACGATTCGCTGATCTTCAAGCATTTTCATCATTGTCTCTCTTCTTATCAGTTCCTCTTTACTTAGCATTTGAGGAGCCAAGGAAGGTCTGTTTTTGTGAGAGAGCAGTTGTTCTTCAGGTTCATCAGTCTCAGTGAAATCCAAGACTGGAATTATTTCTTCAACGATAGGAGCTGGGATTATTGTTGATGTTGCAGCCGTAGGAACTTCAGTTGGATCCTCAAGCAGGGAAGACAACTAGTTGAAACACATCGATCGTTTAAGTAAGATCATTTGGGAAGAAAGAGAGAGAAAAGAATGAGGGTTTAATAGTGTAGAGGTTTTATGGAGAGGAGAACTGAGATTGAGAAGGGATAGAGGAGGGATGCAGTATAAGGGAAGAAAAGGTATTGTACCTGACAAACTGGCTTTCTTTGGAGGATAGTCAGATTGTCTTCTGCAGCGAGGCCTTTGTTTTTGCCTTTGTCAGCTTCAGTCGCTGCAGACTTTTTCTTTGTCCCCTCCCCTGATGGTTCATTTATCATAACCCTATTTTGAGTTGGGGCTTTCTTTGGCTAGACGAAGAAGATGTCATCATCATCATCGTCTTTAGGGGACGATGATGGTTCGTCGTCCTCAAGATCGAGGTCTTCATTATCTTCTTCTTCTTCTTCAGCTTCAGATTCTTCCTCGTCAGCGTAGGGTTCTGTTACATCAGCAACAACTTCAGGTTCCTTATCCTCTTCGAGTTGCTCCCCCTCAAATACAGAGGGAGGTTTCTCGGTTCCCTCAGGGTTTTCAACTCCATGAGGTTTATCAGTAGCAGCATCAGAAACAATACCCTCCCCCTTAGCGTTACGGGGAAGGTCTTCAAGATTTTTCTCCTCCCCCTCAACATTACGGGGAAGGTCTTCGGTCTTCTCCCCCTCTTCCACATGATGGATGGGGGAGGAAATAGCAGTCTCAGCAGTAGCCGCAACATTGTGCATTGGGTCCCTGTCTTCCAGGCCATAGATCCCAACATATGTTTCAATCTTTCTTAATCTGTCTTCCAGGCCAGATATAGCAGGAGTGATTCTTTGAAGATCATCTCGATCCACCTGAGTAAAGTGCGAATGAGCACAAGTAGCAGCATTCAGGCGGTCGAGGATTTATTGAAGTAGATTTATGGCAGTGCTGACATCCGTCTACAAGGTCGACATCTCTCCCTGAAGATTTCCAACCACTGTCTTCAATGATGTGACTTCATTGGACAGGGCTGTAAAGTTGGTGGAGAGAGTGTTGTTGGCGGTGGAATGTTCCACGAGAGTAGTAGCAAATTGACCAATGCTACCTTCCACCTTCTCCAAATCAGCACTGGAGGCATTCTTTACGACCTCAGTGGTCAGCGTCTTGATATTTTCTCCAACGTTTGTAACCGCTGAAGAGTTAGCAGAGAGTGTAGTGGTGAGAGAGTCCACCTTTGTCACCAAGTCTTTCAGGGAGGTGTTGATATATCCCAAATTAGGACCTGCAACAGTTAATAACTTATGACCAAAGGAAAGCTCAGAAGTTGGGGATTTTGAGAGAGGAGTGTGTATGGTTTTGTGTATACCTGCAGGCGGGTTGGTGAAGTCCTCGAAACTTCGATAACCTGAGTAGTGTTCCATGTCGCCTTCCAGGGTGCCTTGGCGCATAGAAGTACCTGTAGATCCTATATTTTGATGCATCATCCTCTGTAAAGTTGCAGCTGATGTATCAAGGATGATGTTTGTTGCAGAGAATGGGGGGAAAACAGGTGGAGTATCCAAATGAATGGTGGGAGGAATAAAGGTTGAGAAGAGGGATTGGGTGCGGGGTTCAACGTTGGATTCGCTGAGAAATAATTATTCAGTCCTTAGAGAGTCTGAAGGAGGGGGGTTCAGATCCAAGTCTATAACCTCAGCGTTTAGAGACGCTGAAGTTGGGATGGAAGGGGTGGCTTGTGCAGCTGTGGCAGAGCGTACCATGGAACTATCCAGCGGCTCTTGTACAAAAAGAGTCGTGGAGTCTTTAGCATATGAATGCTTGGGGGGTTGCTCCATGGTTTTCTTGATCCTTTGAGAATCAAGTGGGGTAGTAAAGTGTTTCCTTTTCTTAGAAGGAGTGGAGGTTGCAGCCTGGGTATCAGCAGTTGGGATTACCGCTGAGGTAGCCGCAGAAGTAGAAGAAGTTAGAGGTCTAAGAATAGATAGGAGTTCAGAGAGACGTACCTCGTTTGGCAGGGACTTGAAATCAAGAACTTTAGGGCCGACCTTTGAGAGTCTCAGGTCACCCACCTTCGGGTACTTGTCTTTCAGGCCTTGTTCGAAGAGGGCACTAACAAACCGGGGATAAGGAACACATATTGGTCTGTCAGTCGCATCCACCCTGAGCATCAGATCATCGTAAATGATTTTTGCCCAATCAATGTGGAGACCTTTCAGTAGTGAGTGCCCCATGGCCTGTTGGAGTTGGGATGCTTGGTCAGTTGACCCAGTTTTCGCTGTCAGGCAGCTGATCAGATGAGCAAAGATAAAGTTCATCTCGGTTGGCATTTTGGACTTCATGATAGCAGTTAGCTTCTTCTCACGGAGTTCATCTCTCCCTGAGTCCTACACATACTTCATTGCATCAAAGAACGCAATGAGTGCTTCCCTGTTAGCTAGGTTTTTGGGGTTTGGCAGAGGGTCAAAGCGTTTTTCTTTTGTGGTGGTGGGGAGGTTTAGGGCACACCTGATATTACCAGGTGTAATCTTGGAAGTACCATGGTCGGGGTCAAAGAGGATGACATCGATTTTCTTCTTTCGATCCTTGGTAGAGGTGATCTGAGGTCTTCTGGCAGAATACCATAACTGGGCTAGTAGATGTTTATTGGCCGGAGGAGTGGTGCTTAGAGCTGTGCAGATGGGGCATGTCTTGAGAAAGTTCACAACGTCATCAAGATGTGTGACCTGCTTCTTTTGAGGGAAATCGAGGAGAGCATAGGGGTTGTTTCTTTGAAAACTAACTTGCTCGATTTTAAAAGTAACTTGAGGAGCTTTTGTGATCACAGTAACCTCAGCAGCAGTAGGGGAATTGGTAGTAGGAACATCAGTAGAGGATGCCATTTATGTTTATATAATATAAGAGTGAAGAATATGAACAAAAGATCTTAAAATGAATAAAATATCCAAAATAAGGGTTTTGTAGAAACTAGGGTTTTTCTAGTTTGGGCAAAGATTCAAAAACTAGTGAATGCCTTATTTTCCAGTTTCCTTTTAAAGGAAGGATTCTGGAAAAACATATGAATAACAAGTTTAAGATTTCTGGTTTTAAACTTGAAGAACAACCATGAAGATTGTGTTCATAAAATCATGAAGAGAAAATGATTTCATTTTAAGAAAGTGCTTTTGTTTGATCTTTTTAGAAAAATAATAAGATCAGAAACAAGTTAATAAAAGGTAAATAACTAGAATATTAACCTTAGTTGTTGAAGACGAAGATGAACAATTTCTGGAAATGAAGAGTTCAAAATGTAATAGTGTTCTTGCTTGTGAGAGAAGATGTTCGCGTAAAAGGTAAAAATATAAACGCAAAGGGTTTATATAGTGAGAGTAGAGAGAGAAAAACTATGAGCGGGAAAGTTTTTCATGATGACACGGACACGTCCCTTGAATTTGATTGGTCAAGGAAGTCGAAACGGGCGAACGTGTCAGAGAAAACGTGTCATGACTTATCCGTTGTGATGACGTCACAAACGTCCTTTCATATTTTAGGATGTCTCTGAGGTTTTTGAAAGCTCAGGGACAATTTTGAAAACATGAAGCACTGACTAGAAATATCAGTTAAGTTTAGAAATTTCAAAGTATCACTGAAAGTAAGAGATATTCAGCGATGTCGTTTGTTTTGAAATCTTGCATTCATAGGCGAACGTCAGCGAGTAAGAGAGAACATACCATGATATCAGTGAATCAATTTTGTTTAGGGAGTAGGTGATGAATAGGGTTATACAAGTTCATTGTTATCGCTGATCAAATGTGAACCGCTGAACATTTTATTCTTCTAAGTTCAGCATTCCAAGCTCGCTGATGAGAAAGTTGAATCTTGTCTCATCAAGAGGTTTGGTGAAAAGATCAGCTAACTAAAAGTCAGCTGGGATAAAATGAAGTTCTATATCATCATTCATCACATGATCTCTGATAAAATGATACCTGATTTCGATGTGTTTGGTCTTTAAGTGTAGCACTAGATTATTGGCTATAGTGATGGCACTTGTGTTGTCGCAATAGATTGGAATCTTTGAGAGCTGAAGGTCATAGTCTAGTAGTTGATTTTTCATCCATAAGACCTGAGAACAACAGCTTCCAGCGGCTACGTACTCAGCTTCAGCGGTTTAGGTGGACACTGAGTTTTGCTTTTTACTTGTCCAACTCACCAGCTTTTCACCCAGGAGCTGACAGCCTCCTGTGTTGCTTTTCCTATCCAATTTGCAACCTGCAAAATCACTATCTGAATAGGCGATTAGATCAAACCCTGAGTCTTTGGGATACCAAAGACCTAGGTTAGGAGTACCCTTAAGGTAACGAAAGATTCGCTTTACAGCGATCAAATGAGATTCCTTAGGTTCAGCTTGATATCATGCACATAAACAGGTTGCGTACATAATATCAGGTCGGCTAGCTGTAAGATACAGAAGAGAGCCGATCATCCCACGGTACGTCGTGACATTAACAGGTTTTCCAGAAGGATCCTTGTTTAGTGTCAACGGCGGTGCCATAGGGGTTTTCATAGCTGAACTCTGAGTTAAATCAAATTTCTTCAGCATATCTTTAACATACCTACCTTGGTGAATGAAAGTTCCTTTTTCACTCTGTTTGATTTGAAGACCAAGGAAATATGTTAGCTCACCCATCATACTCATTTTATATTTAGCTTTCATTCTTTTTGCGAAACGAGTACATAAGTCAGAGTTAGTGGAACCAAATATAATATCATCGACATATATTTGAACAAGAATAATATGACCTTTTACTTTCTTGAAAAATAGAGTTTTGTCGATTTTACCACGCTCAGATTTTTCAATATGGAGATAAGTAGAGAGAGTGTCATACCATGCACGAGGAGCTTGCTTTAAGCCATAAAGTGCTTTATCCAGTTTATAAACATAACCTGGATGCTTAGGATCAAAGAATCCTGGAGGTTGTTCCACGTAGACTTTCTTCACTCAGTTTTCCATTGAGGAACGCTGACTTAACATCCACTTGATAAACTTTGAAGTCTTTGTGTACAGCGTAAGCTAAGAATAGATGAATAGCTTCGAGTGTTGCCACTGGGGCGAATGTTTCGTCATTATCTATACCTTCCTCTTGTCTGTATCCCTGAGCAACGAGACGAGCCTTGTTGCGGGTTACAGTTCCATGTTCATCCAACTTGTTTCGATAGACCCATTTAGTGCCTATCACTGACTTGTCGGATGGTCTAGGAACAAGCTTCCAAACTTTGTTTCTTTCGAATTCAGTCAGCTCTTCTTGCATTGCGCTGACCCGGTTTGGATCTTGGAGGGCATCATCTGTTTTCTTTGGTTCAATCAGAGAAATAAAGTTAACAAATAAATATATATTACCTGCACTTCGTCGAGTCTGAACACCAGCGTTTGGATCACCAAGAATTTGTTCAATAGGGTGATTGATAGTCCATCGCTGAGCCGGAGCATAAGTTGCTGACTCAACCTGAACTTCTGGAGGAACTGAAGATGAGGCTTCAGCAACTTCTGGTATATCAGCCAAGAGAGGAAGAGGTTTAGATGTCATTTCATTCACTGATTGCTGAGAAGTAGATGGTATATCTGAGATAGAAGGTTCAGAAGCAGGCATAGTGTTAACAGGAAAAACTGAGACCCATGATGTTTCAGCTTCACTAGTCTGCATGCTTGGGATGATGGTAGGATAATCATCTTCAGTGGGATGAGTATGAGATGGAGGAGTGGGAATGTCTTCTGAATAACCAAGATGAGAGAACATTCATTGATTAAGTTCTTCAGTATAAGCAGAAGGTCTAGAGTTCGTTGAACGGGATTCGTCAAAAGTTACGTGGATAGTTTCTTCAACAGTTTGTCTTCTTCGATTGAAGACTCTGAAGACTTTGGAGACTGAAAAATATCCAAGAAAAATTCCATCATCAGCTTGAGGATCAAACTTTCCAAGGGCATCTCTGTTGTTTAGTATGAAACACTGACATCCAAATATGTGAAGAAAGCTAATTGAAGGCTTTCTCCCATGGAAAAGTTCATAGGCTGTCTTCTTGAATCTGTTGACTATCAGCGACCTGTTTTGCGTAAAACAAGCAGTGTTGACAGCTTCTGCCCAAAATTGAGTAGGTAGATGAGAATCGGTGAGCATTGAACGTGCAGCTTCGATGATAGTTCGATTTCTTCTTTCAGCGACTCCATTTTGTTGTGGTGTTCTCACTGATGAAAATTTGTGAGAAATACCCTTACTTTCAAAGAAGGAATCAAGAGAACTATTTTTGCATTCAGTCCCATGATCACTCCTTATTGAGAGAACGGTCATGTTGTTCAGGACTTCCATTTTCCTGACAAAAGTGATGAGTTCTTCAGGGGTGTCACTCTTAGAACGGAGAAACATTACCCAGATATAGCGAGAGAATTCATCAACTATGACCAATGTATATTTCTTTCCAGCGATGGATTGTTTGTTAACAGGTCCAAACAAATACATATGGAGAAGTTGTAGAGGAGATGACACTGAGGAAACTTGCTTAGACTTGAAGCTTGCTTTAGTTTGTTTCCCTGTCTCACACGTTGAACATAAGAACTCCTTAGCGTATGATTGTTGAGGTAGACCGGTAACCAACTCTTTAGAGGAAAGAGTATTCAGTGTCTTGAAGTTGAGATGGGAGGGCCTCTTATGCCATAGCCAGTTGGCATCAGATGAGGCTTTTGAGAAGAAACAAGAGTTGTCAGTGGTTGTAGAGTCCATGTTTATAACATAAATATTTTCCATACGGTATCCGCTGAGAGCTATCTTCTCCTTTTTGTCAGTGACAAAGCAGGATTCCTTAGTGAAAATCACTTTGTTGTCCTTGTCACACAACTGACTTATGCTTAGAAGATTATGCTTTAGTCCTTCAAAATATGCAACCCTTCCAAAGGTTGTTGTACCATTTGAGAGTACACCAAAACCTCGGGTATAGCCTTTTCCATTTCCACCGAAGGTCACTGAGGGACCCTTCTCTTCCTTGTATTCAGTGAGCAGGTTTTTCTTTCCAGTCATGTGTCTAGAGCATCCGATATCGAGATACCAGATACCCTCCTGAACCTGCAAACAAAGGAAGATTAGTTTGACTTGGGCACCCATTTCCCCATGGGTCCACACTTGTCAGTGGTGGTAGAGGAAGTGGATGGTTCAGCAATCTTCGCAGCATTTGAAGATTCAGCTTCCAAATTATTCTTCACTTTGGTTAATTTATTAACCTCAGTAGTATTCTTTGCCTTGGGGGCATTGATCTTCACCTTAGCTAATTTTTCAGCTTTGGTGGTTGTAGGGCACTTACTAGCAATGTGATCGGTAAGTCCATAGTGATAACATTTCTTATAACTAAAAGTAGCTTTAGGACCTTTTGCATGATGCGCCATTAATTTTAAATGAGCAGGGCCAGCACCAAGTATACCTTTGGCATTGGAAATGGGAGGAACAATCAGTTCTTCATATTTCTTACCAATTACATCCACTCTGATTCTAGGAGTAGACTGCTGAATATATCCAGGAATCTTGTTCTTAGAATTAGAGGGATAAGTCACTGAAGCTTTAGAAGTGTTCAGTTTAGGTACAAAGGTACCCTTCTGAGGTTTTAGATAAACAATTTTCTCTTTACCTTTAGAAGTTAAGGTAGAGATTTCCTCAGGGATAGGAGTTTCAAAAGAGGAACACTGAGATGAGGAAGTGTCAGGGATAGAGGACACGAACATTCCAAACTTAAGCATGGAATGATCAGTGGTTGGTTCTAGAGTATCAACTTTGTAACCAAGACCACGTTTATCACTCAGGGGAATCTGAGACTTTATTATCTCAGTGATCGTTGTTGAGGATTTACACCATCCTTCAACAGTAGCTTTTTCATCTTTCAATGCATCGATAGCTTTTTCATGCTCGATTTTGACTAGTTGATTTATATGAACCTGATCTTTTAAATCATCTTCAATTTTAGAAAGCTTTTCTATTTGAAGGTGACAGTTTTTAAGTTGTTCAGCGAGATCAAGGTTTTGATTTTCAACAACAGTTTTGCCATTCATGGCATCATATAAACTTATAGTCAGGAGATCGATCTTTCGAAGACTATCAGCTTCATCAATATCTGAAATATGTGTAAAGAAAGAAGGTGATACCTTAGAGGTAGAGGATGAAGCAGAGGGAATTTCAGTTTGTTCTTCCTCTTCTTCGATTTTGGCCATGAGGCAGAGATTGGCCTCATCATCATCTTCAGATTCAGATGATTCTTCTTCATCAGAGGCAGCCCAATCAAAGTCAGCCATCAGGCCTTTGTCTTTCCTCTTAAAGCTTTTCAGCTTTGCATACTTATCTTTCAGCTTTTGATACTTGTCATCTCTAGCCATGGGGTTAGAGGATTTCTTAGAGAATGCCGAGGATCTAGAAACTCTCTTTGACCTGCACTCGCTAGCAAAATGTCCTATCTTTTCACAGTTATAGCAAGTAGCAGTAGCCTTATCAACAGGGGTTGATGATCTTGGCTTGTCAGTTAGTACGAGGGGCTTGTTCTTTGTGAATTTTTTCTTTTTGGCGAATCTCCTGAACTTATTAGATAGGAGAGCCATATATTCATCAAGATCTGAAGAGTCAGCATCTGATGAGCATTCAGAGTTAGTTTCCAACTCAGTGATAGTAACAGTGGATCGCTGAGTGGAAGGTGACTCTGAGATTAAAGCAACAAGGGTGCTTTTGGAATCTTTTACAAGATTCTTCTTAAGATGACACGACTGCTCACGATTGAGCATAGTGCCATATAAGGTAGAAAGAGTCATAGATTTTAGATCCTTTGATAGCTTGAGACACATTGAATAACTGTCCCAGCTTTCAGGTAAACATTCTAAGAACTTTGTCATAACTTCAAAGTTAGAATATTCCTTACCAACGGTTTTCAGATCTATAATTAAACAGTTAAACCGCTGATGTACTTCAGAGAGAGTTTCATTTTTACCACAAATGAAGATTTCGTATTGTCTTACCAGGTTGATCTTTCTTGAGTCCTGGACTTCATACGTACCTTCATATTGAACACGGATTGTGTCCCACATGGCTTTGGAGATTTTCAGGTTCATGATGGAATGGTAGACTTCGTCAGGAAGAGCCATAAAAAGAATGGATCTAGCTTTGGTGTCGATAGCCACTTTCTTCTTATCTTCTTCAGACCAATTGTCAGGTTCTTTAGGCACAACTCGTTCAGGAATGGCAGCTCTAGTAGTAGTGTCTGGAACTTCAGGGTCAATTCTAACAGGAATATATGGGCCATTTTCGAGATAGTAAGGCATAGTAGGGTCTACACCTTCTAAGAAGAGTATCATCCTATTTTTCCACAGACTAAAGTTATCTCTGGAAAATCTAGGGGGTTTTGCAAGAGAACCATTGTCAATATAGTTTGTGTTTGTGTTGGTAGCCATTATGTGAAATAGAAAGGAAGAGAAAATATTAGTATAAGCAAGATCTTGTTTATGAGTTTAAACAATCTGCTCTGATACCACTTGTTGGTCCCGGAGGGTTATACAAGTTTGTAGAAGGGGGGGGGGGGGGGTTTAATACAAACACACGATTTTTACTTTCTAAATTGTTTATTGATATGATCAAACAATTTACAACTTGTTGCGGAACAAGATTAAGGACTAAGCCTAATCTAAACAAGTTATGAGAACACTAAGTTTCTTGCACTAGAATTAAGACAAAAAGGAGATAAGGAAATTACGAATAATATCCTAACACAAAGATAGTAGAGAGAAAAAGATGGCCGAGCACTTCATTTTTGAAGTAGGGTTCTTCTTATATACTGCATGCATTTAATTCACAGCAGTACAACTTTACACGTGGCAGCAACTGATTGGTTGCATGGTTTGACCTTTGTAGACAACCTAGTAGCCGCATGATGAACAATGTAGAACCAGAGTTGGTTGTACGATTCTGGACAAAAGGGATGTCCGTTCTGACATTTTGTACGGAGACGTGCAAGGGGGTAAGACACAAGTAACTTGTAGAGGAAGCTTCATGATCAGCATTCGTTGAATAGTACTTTATCAGCGAGTGACAAAGCTTAGCGATCGCTGAAGTCTTCTACTTGAAACTTCACGTTGAGTGGACAGGTCTTGGCTTCGCTGATATCCGCATCAGTTCATTAACAGACTTGTCGCTGGTTCTTGGGCTTGATCTTCGACTTCAACGTAGAACCTTTGTTGACGTGAAACTTGTCTTCCGAGATCATAAGTAAACAACTAAAACTATCAGCGGTCATCAACAAGGCTGAACAGGCTCAGTGCTTTATCTATGAACAGTTTCGCTGAATGTCTAATTTAAAAGCATGAGTTTCCTATCAGTGGTACTGTAGAGTCATAGTACTTATCAGCGATAGTGAAACTCTAATACATATTGTCTACTTACAATTTTCACTAAGGGTGCGTTTGGTACAGAGAATGGAATTGCAGAGAAATGATTCCAGAGAAATGATTGCAGAGAAAGAGAATTGGTCAGGAGAATAGGAATTGACTATCCTGTTTGGTAGCACAGAGAATTCAGCAGAGAAATGCAACAGAGAATCATTTCTCTTGTTTGGTTGCACAGAGATTTCAATAGAGAATTGTACCAACCTTGTCATTTACACCCATATTTTTATATTTACAAATCAATTATTTAAACCCAAACAAAAAAAAAGATGCATAAATTAGTAATTAAAATGCATTAATCATACCAAAAAGACTACCAAATATAGTTTTTAATAAAACCAAAAAGAGTACAAACATTGTTTTTAATCAAACCAACTAGAAACATAGTTTTTAAACAAACCAAAAGGACTACAAACATAGTTTTAATCAAACCAAAAACAACAGTTCAACCGTAGTCATACAAAAAAAATAACCATAAACTTTTAATCCAAATCTAACCATTGGTAGACGATTCTACCATGTCAATCTTCTCTTCTTCTGTCAACCCAATAAATAATCGTCCTAGAAGCACATCCTTACCAATCAACTGAGTTGCTTTAAAACGTTTGATTCCAGTAATACCCGGCAAAACTTTCAACTCGTCACTAACCTTCTCAAAGATTTCACGAGCCTCCAAACTTTTTTCACGAGCCTCCAAACTTTCTTTATTCAAGCTTTCCCCCACGATCTCTGCAAATCTAACCAATACCTCCTTTATCACGCAAAATAGCCCATCTAGCTTTAATTAATCCGAAGCATCTTTCTATAACATTCCTTGCCGACGAATGTCTCATATTAAATAACTCCTTGGCATTGGTAGGCGGCCGAGACCAATCATTAAGATGGTAACGTTGACCTCGATAAGGAGTTAGAAATCCTTCACCATTCGTATAACCGGCATCACAAAGGTAGTATGTTCCTACATTAACCATAAACTCTACGTTAATTAACATATGTAATTATATGTTTACTATTTGAAGACTATAGTAACATAGTATATCACAAAGTGTCACAAAGTGTTGAAAACGCATGTATATTCATTCTTATGTTGACAACACTAGTAACATCACTTTCATAAACCATCCTCATCATGTTTTCACGCCTATTATGGTAACTCATTAAATATCTTGTACGTAATGTTCTAGATTCAATCGAACGACGTCTACGATAACTACACATCATCCACCAACGAATCATAACATACATGGCATAAAATGCACCTATGGCAACTATTCTTTGTCTCAACGGTGATCTTGCCATCTACACATACAATTATATAGTTAATACTTTAAAGTCAAACCGTAAGGCTAGAAGAGTTTTGGATGACTTTAAAACCCTACATTCATATACATATATACATACCTACATTACATACATACATACCCACATTGCATACATATATATATATACCCACATTACATACATACATATGTTTAACCATCTAAACGATCATTCTAGCCCGCATAGAAACAGTTAGAAAAAAGTGCAAACCTTAAACACCTCAAAAAATGGCTGCCGAAACCCTCGCTTTGTAGAAACTGACCTTCAAGTTTACAACATAGGTTAATAATCAACAAACATGAAACATAAATATCACAACTGATTTCATACATATCGTAAACATAAAGTAGTTAAAAAATTAATTATAGAAAATCAACTAACTAAAACAAATTCAATAAAAACCTTTTTTGAACAACAATAAGCACCCCATATATTACCCAAAAAGCCAACCACATACATATTTCACATCAGCGAATTCAGCCGCATACAACCGACGTGAAACAGAAAACAAAGAACAAAAACACAGAGGCTTACCGAAAACAGAGAACAAAAACCCGGTTTATGCTACTTTTTTTGCATTTACCATTTACCAACTAACATGAAAGTTCACTGGAATGTGGAATCCTAATATGAAAAACATAACTTTAATCCTTAATGTATTATGGAAATGTCAATTGTGTATATATTCAAGTGAAATTGTTGAACACTTGAACTCAATCAGTGGCTAAAAGTCTAAAACAGACCTGCCAATGCCAATGAAAATTCATGCAATTCAACAAAACACCTACCCTACAACCAAATAAAAACTCATTCAAGAATTTCAACACACGCTATTAAAAGTAACAAATGTTAGGCAAATTTACAATTTTTAGGGCATAATGAAGTAAATTACCGCCATTCATGAATTTCAACAAACACAATTAAAAGTAATCAAGTTAATCAAGTTGAACTACAAACATAATCAAGTTATCACAATAAACTATAAAGTAGAAAATTAATCAAGTTGAACTACAACTTTGACAAAACCCACTTCGATTTGGAACAGAAGCAGAAGAGAGTGAGAGAGATTGGCCGTATACCAATTAAGTGAGACAATCAGATTCAGAGGTAGCAGCGGCGGACATGGATGGTAGCAGCGGCGGGCGTGGATGGTAGCAGCGGCGGAAGGTGGATGGTAGCAGCGGCGGACGTGGATGGTAGCAGCGGCGGGCGGCGGTGGTGGTAGGCGGCGGTGGTGGGCGGAACCCTAGACAGGGCGAACGAGAGAGAGAGAAGCGAACGCGAGATCGATTTCTCCGTGTTTTCCTATTCTCTCCATTTCTCTTCCTAAATCAGAGAAATCAAATACAAAGGGAGTCAATTCTCGGGAAATACCAACTCTCCGTGTTTTTATTTCCCTTACCTACCAAACAAGAGAATTCAAATCCATTTCCATTTCTCTCCTCTCATTTCTCTCTACCAAACAGCCCCTAAGTGTTTCTTAAAGAGTCATTATCAAATCACTGAGGGTTTGGATCAACAGAAGAAGTCTGGATATGACAGAGATGCGAGAGACGACAGGGGTGGCAAGTATCAGAACTATGGGCCACCACAAGGGTTTGAGCAGAGAACCAAGCGAGAGAGGATTCCCATGATCAACAGAGGACGCATGACAGAGGTTATGAGCAGAAGGGAGGTGGAGATCACCAACAGAGGTAGAATGATAGAGCTGGCAACGTACCACAGAACTCAGGGTGCTTCAAATATGGCAAGCCAGACCATTATGCAGCGGACTGCAGAAGCAAGCCCAACAGACCCCAGAGAGACTCTGCCTTTTACAAAAAGAAGGCAGAATACTATGCTCAAAAATCACTAATGGTTGAACAGGAGAACTGGATATCTGATGAATCCTCTGATGAGGAAGAAAAGAAAAATGCCATGTTCTGTGGGATGGCAGAGGTCAGCAGCTCTGACTCTGAAAGTGAGGTATCCACTTCTAACTCATCCTTAAATGAAATAGAAGTAAATCTGCTCAAACTAACAGAATATTACAATGAACTTGAAAAGACTTGTGCAGATGTTAAGAAAAAAACTTGCCTTCTATGAGAGAGAAGCCAGACTTCTCACTCACGAAAAGGCAAATATTGCTTTAAAAAAGAAAGATCTTGAATCAATTTGGCATAAAGAACTAAAACCTTTGAAAGAGAAGATTTCTGATCTTGACTTAGCCTTAAAAGTCAAAACCAAAGAACTTTCGGATAATGAGAGTGACAGGCTTAACATACTTGCTCTTAAAAACTTTTTTCAAAAAGAAAGAGAAGTTCTTCACCAAGATCTACTCGACAGATATCTCTTAATTAAAAGGTATCAAGACGCACAGGAGGTATATGAGAGGGTAAATACCCAAATAAGAAGAAGGGGAATTGGCTTCTGTGACTTGGATCCTTATACAAGAACCAAAAGAGACAAGTCCCTATCTTCTCTATTCTGCGTTGGACATACTCTAAAACCAGTCTTTCCAAACTTACTCAATGTAAACAAAAGGCAAAAAACCTATGGGAAACCTTTGGGGAACCTCACAAGAGGAAACCTCTGAAGATGATCAATGTGTGGTATCACAACACAGATTTACCATCTTCCGACTCTGCCAAAAGAGAATCTAAACCAAAGAAATATCTGAAAACTCAGGATCAGATAGGAATCTTCAAGTTTAGTGACCTAGAGACTTAGACCCAGGTTTCTTTTGTATGCACTACAGATTCTGAAAAAGAGCTATTTGCAGAGGCACCTGAATTTGTGCCTTCTTCTAAAGAAGAAAATTTGCAACATATTTTTGAAAATGAGTTGAAAGAAATTGGTAAAAACATTTTTTACGAAAGTCATGATACATTCTCTGTCAAATAAGATCTCGGTGATGAAATCTCTGTAAACACCCCTATAATTTTAGAAGATATTCCCCAAAACAAGGAAGAAAGTGAGTATGACACATGCACAGAAAACCCAGCCTCTGACGACAGAGACTCCTGTGGTCCAACCTCTGTATACGAGGATGACTCAACCTCTGTCGAATCTGAGACTGACTCTGACGACTCAGAGATAGTTCCTTGTGAATCAGAAGAATTTAAGCTTCCCTCTGGCATTCTTAATAGAACCATTCCTCCAAAGGAAAAATTCACAAGTGTTCCTATCTGTCCAGACTTTCTATATATGTCTATACAAGCTAAATTTTCTCTTGAACTTGAGAAAATCAAAGAAGAAAAGAAAAGGTCCTCTCAAAATCCAAAAGCTTTAAAACCTTTAAGGACAACTCAAGAAAAACTCACTTGGCAACAAAAGGGAAAATGGGTTGAAAATGACAAGTCTTTCTTCTGTAACAGTGAAACCGGCAAAAGTTCACCACAGAATATGGGTACAGCAGAAGGATACTCTGAAGAGAGACTTTTCAAAAAAGAAATCTAGCCTAGATAGGTAATTCTGTAATAGAAAGTCTGATACTAGGAGAGATTGCAAAAATAATCTGTACCCATGTTCAATGTTTTTTCAATGAAAAGCTTAAGCAAATTTATTCACATGTTGATTATTGTCATTGCTTTGAACTCATGTATCAATTAAATCAACATTTCTCCGGTCCTCACTGTTTCCTCTCTAAACACAAAGCAGAGAATGCAAAATTAAAGGGTAAGAAAAAACAAAATGGTTCTTCAAAAGAAGTTAAAACCAAAACAAAGGATGCTAAGGCAACCTTAAAGCCTCCTAACAAGATTGGACCCACTTGGAAATGGGTACCTAAATATCTCTAATTATGTTGCAGAAGTAGTATGTGCCTATCTGGTACCTAGACTCCGAGTGCTCGAGGCATATGACTGGCGACAGAGGTTTGCTATCCTCGTACAAAGATAAACTTGGAGGACGATCTGTAACCTTTGGAGACAACAAAAAGGGATACATCAGAGGCTACAGAGTCATCAAGAAGGAAGATATAACTGTGTGGAAAGTTGCGTATGTGGATGGCCTCAAGCCCAACCTTCCGAGTGTAAGCCAACTCTGCGACACAAGTTTCGATGTAAAGTTCGAAAGAACTTATTGCTCTATACTCAGGGAAGACACATATGTAGAGCTTCTGCGAGCTGAAAGAAGAGGCGACCTGTACCTCATGAATTTTAAATCCAAGAACAAAGATGACAAGTTATGCCTTGTCTCATGCAAGAATGAAGAATCATGGTTATGACACAACAAGTTCTGCAATCTAAACTTCCATACCCTCGATAAACTTGTAAAGCTTGATCTGGTGAAAGGTTTGCCAAATGTTAAATTTAACAAAGATCATCTGTGCTCAGCCTATGAAATGGGAAAACTCAAAAGAGCTTCCCATAAAGGCAAATCTGATGTGTCCTGCACTAGGCCTCTATACATGCTTCATGTTGACCTCTGTGGTCCCATTGCTACACAAAGCCTAGGTGGCAAGAAATATATGCTTGTGTTGGTCGATGAATACTCTAGATACACATGGGTAGAGTTTGTCCGAAAGAAGTCAAATGTTCCAAACATCTTGATTAATCTAATGAAAAGAATCCAGGTTCTCTATGAAAGCAGGGTGCAGAAACTGAGAAGCGACAACGGGACAGAGTTCAAAAACTCCACCATTGAAGCTTATCTAACATAGGAAGGAATCTCACAAAACTTCTCTGCTGCACGCACTCCACAACAAAATGGCGTAGTTGAACGCAAAAATCGCACGCTTGTGGAGGCTGCAAGAACCATGCTCACATCATCTGGTTTACCCATCTCTTTCTGGGCAGAAGGTGTTTCCACTGCATGATTTACTCAGAATCGATCAACAGTGGAAAAAAGGCACATCAAGACACCATATCAATTGATAAACCAGAGAAAGCCAAACATAAAGTTCTTTCATGTGTGTGGATGCAAGTGCTTTGTTCTCAACGACAGAGAAGCCCGTGGGAAGTTTGATATTAAGGCAGATGAAGGAAAATTCATCAGGTATTCTGCCACTTCCAAGGCCTATAGAATCTATGTTCTGCGAACTCGATCAATTGTGGAAAGTATTAATGTTTCTTTTGATGATTCATTCCAAAAGACTTCTGAATAAATCAGTTCAGAACTCGGGCTGAACAAAGAAACCTCTGGCATTTCTAAATCAAGAAAAGCAAAGCTAAATCTACTATTTGAAGAAATGTTCAATGATGACGTTGATCCCTCTACTGAAGTTCCCAGAGCCTCTGGAGAGTCATCCTATGGTGACCAGACAAATCAAGGTATATCACTAACTAGTCCCTCAAATTCTTCACCCTCTTCCATTAATTGTGTAGGTACAAATGTTGAGGGGGAGCAAGCAGAGGATACTATGAACAACGGCTCCACAACAGAGGCACTGGATATCCCAACTCCTGTGACAACAGAGGAATTGACACCAGAGGTAAATGAGGATTATGTCTCAACATCATCAGAGGATTCAGTACCTACTCTTATTGAAATACCTCAAGTTGAAACTCTAAGCACAAGCGCAGAAGTACCATCAACCACAGAAGTTGCACCAGAACCATCGTGTGCAACAACAGAAGTTCAACTTGATGATACAAATGACCATCTCCCAAGAATGTCCAAGTGGACAAAGGACCATCCTGAAAGACAAATCATTGGCAGTCCTTCTGACAACGTCAAGACACGATCAGCAACTACTATTTTTTGTTTTTTCACAAATTTTATCAGTGTGATCGAACCTAAGAAAGTTTCTGAAGCTCTGGAAGATCCAAATTGGGTGGAAGCAATGAAAGAGGTGCTTCTCCAATTTGAGAGAAACAAAGTGTGGACCCTTGTTCCTCTGCCAAGAAGGAAAACTGCTATAGGGACCAAATGGGTCTTCAGAAACCAGAAGGATGAGGATGGAGTGGTCAAAAGAAACAAGGCAAGACTGGTGGCTAAGGGATACTGTCAAGCAGAAGGTATTAACTACGAGGAGACCTTTGCCCCTGTTCCACGGCTCGAAGCAATAAGAATCTTCTTAGCCTTCGCAGCTCACAAAGGTTATAAGGTATACCATATGGACGCCAAATCTGCCTTTCTAAACGGACAGATTCAAGAAGAAGTATATGTCCAACAACCACCAGGGTTTGAAAGTTCTAAAAACCCCAACCATGTCTACTATCTAAATAAGGCCCTGTATGGACTCAAACAGGCCCCAAGAGCATGGTATGGACGCCTTTCAACCTTTCTCCTTGTCAATGAGTTCTAAAGAGGTACTACCGATACAACTTTGTTCTATAAGAGAAAAGGTGATGAGATTCTACTTGTCCAAATATATGTGGACGACTTTATTTTTGGCTCTACTAATGCAAAATATTGCATAGATTTTGAAAAACTCATGTAGAGTGAGTTTGAAATGAGTATGATGGGAGAATTAAACTTATTCCTAGGACTCCAAGTCAAACAGTCATCAGAGGGAATCTTCATAAATCAATCAAAATATGTCTCTGACATACTTTCAAAATTCAAACTCTCTGATGCCTCTGTCATGAAGACCCCCATGGCCATTGGATCCAATCTACACGCAGATCCAGAAGGAAAATCTGTTGAGTGCAAACTCTACAGAGGCATGATCGGGTCTCTTCTTTACATAACTGCGAGTAGGCCAGATATCATGTATGCCACGTGTCTTTGTGCAAGGTATCAAGCTAACCCCAACGAATCCCACCTATTTGTTGTCAACAGAATCTTTAGATACCTTAAAGGAACCAATCTTTGTCTCTGGTATCCAAGGAACTCTGGCTTTGATCTTATGGCTTATACAGATTCAGATTACGGAGGATGTAAGCTAAACAGGAAAAGTACCTCTGGGAGTTGCCAATTCCTAGGTGGTAAATTGGTAAGCTGGACTTCAAAGAAGCAGAGCTGTGTGTCAACATCCACCGCAGAAGCAGAATACGTTGTTGTTGCAAGCTGTTGTTCACAAGTTCTGTGGATGAGGACTCAGCTAAAAAACTATGGTCTAAATATCCAAAAGATACCAATCCTCTGTGACTCCAAAAGTGCCATTGCGATCTCTACCAACCCTGTGCAGCACTATAAGACAAAACACATAGATATCAGGTACCACTTTGTAAAGCATCATGTTGAACAGGGCACCAAAGAGATGTACTTTGTGCCTACAGAATATCAGCTTGCGGACTTATTCACCAAAGCACTTGATGAGAAAAGATTTTAATTCTTGGTGGGTAAGTTAGGTATGCTAAACATGAGTTGATCCCTTTGTAAGTGAGATTAAATCCTCTTTTACATATGTAAATATTTCAATCTTTAAGTATGTACATTCTTTGCCTTTCAAAGTTCTATACCTAATAGAGCTTCTGTGAAATGGCACAGAGCCTCTGTTCTTTCTCACAAAACCTCTGAATGAACTGGCTCTATGTTTTGTGCTCTACTTATCAATATCTGATCCAAGCATAGGTTAAGGGGGAGCAGAAGGAGACCTTGTAATGATCTACAAATGTTGATCATTCAAGGGGGAGCTAAAGAAGTTCTTTGATCATAGCAATCAACAAAAGTAGGCAATCATGCCGAGCAAATTAAGAGACACTGAGTAAGCACATCGCACAAACCAGTTTTTCAAAGCACTTTTCTCAGACATAACTTTCAAAATATGTCCAAAGTTACCTGTCTTACCTAGTCAAAACCTTGGGAGATCAAAATCTTTTGAGAATTTTTTACAATTAGAAATTCTTGGTCATAGAGCCTCTGTCACGTTTGACAGAGCCTTTGTGCAACAAGATCTCTGTGATCATGACTTCTAGTGGAAACTCTCTCGATCATCCCATTGCTTTTCCAATATATTTTGGTAAAGAAAAGGTACAATTCTGGTGCTTATTGAAGAAGACTCAGACCACAGAGCTCACTCCACCACAGAGTTTCTGTGATTTCCAACACTCGTGTGTTTCGAAATCTTGTGAGGTGTGGGTTGTTGGTTCCTGTTTTGCTTAAACAATGATCTTAACTTTCAGTTAGTTCAGATTTAGATATGGTGCGGAAGCGTATTTAAGAATTGAAAGATAATGTAAGGTAGAAGAACACACAATATCAAGTAAACAGTATGTAAAGAACAGATGAGTATCTCCAAGATTACTGTATTTGGTATTAATCAAGAACACCAAGAACATAACAAGAAAGAACTGCTGGTGTGTGTGTGTTTGTGCGTAGCTTAATGTGTAAAAATATTCTTGTTAATAGAAGAACTCAACACGAGTCTTCTATTTATACTATTACAAAGGGGACATACTTTAGACAATAAGGACTGATCTACAGTAGACAATATCGTATGAACAGTAGCAGGTACGATGTTAATTTAATGCGCATGTTCCAATTCTGACAGAGCCCTATCAGAGTTTGACACGTATAGTTGATGTCAGGGCACGCCTGGAACAAGTGGATGAACGGATCCTGGAACAGTAGAAAGATATTTGTAAATCTTCCAAGTCTTCAGTATAAACCGCAGAGGCTCTGTCAAGGGTGACAGAGGTTCTGCGGCTTGGTCCTCTACGAGCAGTCTTCTGCTGATTCTTGCCTTCGGTATTCTTGGGTTCTTCTGCAGAGCCTCTGTGGGTTACTTCTTGTTGGGTCATCACAGATTTGAAGTTGACTCAATTAAACCCACTTAGATACTTAGAATATTTTTGGATCCTTTTGTGTAACTTGTACTCTTATATCAATTGTTCGGTGAAGTCGAAGATCAACCGAAACCAAGTGCGAAAACTATCTCATTGCAGAAGTGAGAAAATCGACAGCAAATTTCTACAAGTTACATCACCACCGATATGCTTGTGCTATCGGTGGATACGCATCACCGAATTGAAGAAATTCGGTGAAAAGCTCAAGAAGACTTCCACCGATATGTGTTCAGAAATCGGTGGGGGTTCAAGAAGACTGCACCGAACTATTTTACACTTCGGTGAAACTCTCTCTTTTCTAAAGAAGTGAGATTTCGAATTGGTGCAGTTTCCAATACAGGAGGTCGGTAGCCTTATTCTCTAAAGACAAAAGAGAAGATCGTTTATTATGAGACAATATCCTATTGTCAGATAAAAGTGGCATTTTGTCATTTTATCTATTCTGACAAGACAAATGAAGAATGTTTCAACTGTGGTAAGAAAGGACACTTTGCAGCTGAGTGCAGAAGCAAGCGTGTGTCAAAATTCAATTCTACGTCCTCTGACAAATATCCTTCCAAATTTGAGAAATCCAAAGATAAATCCTTCAAATCCTATTTCAAGAAAGATTCTCAATCCTCCTCACTCTCACATCAGGAACGTGCTGAAAAGTACAAAGCTAAGTACAAGAAGGAAAAAGAAAGAAATGAAGGATCTCAAAGAAAAGGAAAAGGATTGATGGTAGAGGCTCATGATTGGAAAGAAGAAGAAACCTCTGACAGTGATTCTCCAAATATGTGCTTTATGGCCATATCAGAAGAGGTGGAAGACGAAAAGGCCAAGTCTCCAATGGCATTAGTTTCAACTGAATGCTCATCATCATACTCTCAGGTACATCCCTTTAATGACATGACTGATATTGAAAAGATAAATGCTTATGAATCTTTAACTCAAGACTTTTACACTGTCAAAGATAGCAAGAAAATAAAATCTGCTCAAGTTAAAATTCTCACATCTCAACTTGAATCTTGCATGTCTAAACTTGGAAAGTTTGAGGAAATCAAAGCTGAGCTTGAAAATCTAAAAGTCATAAATCATGTAATTGAAAAGGAGAAAAATAAACTGTTCAAGAAGTTAAAGAAAGAACAGGAAGTTGTCAGAAAATGGACAAACTCTTCAAGGAATCTTGAACAAATCTTTCAAGATAAAATCGGTGGTGATAACAAGTTTGGGTTAGGATATGAAAAATCCATGCTTGAAAAATCTTCCCATGCACTTGTTCCCATCACCGATACATGGGATGATGACTCTGAGTCAAACTCTTGTGATTCCATTTCTTTAAATTCTATTGATCTTAGTGAAGCCTTAAAATATGGAATGTTTATAAAAGCCAAAGAATCTTCATCAGATCAAACCCATAAAGTGCAAGAATTGAAGGATGTTGTTAAACGCATTCATGATGTGTTCAAAGATTTAACCATTGATAACAACTCTTCAAATCTGTCAAAATCACAAGTGTTCAAAGAAAAACACACCACCGAAAAATCCATCACCGATTTTGTCCAAAAGGGAAAGACTAAAGTTTTCTCAAGAAAGACCCTTGACCATGCTTCAACCTCAAGAAACGAAATTTTTATCGGTCCTCGGAATCCCCTTTTCGGTCCAAAGATTAAGATTGATATAATTGGAAAGGGAAAAGGAAAGGAACAAAAACCCAAAAGAACTTTCATCTACCGAAAATGTTATAATTGTGGTGACACCTTTCATCTTGCTAAGGACTGTCCAAAGGAAAGAATTGATAGATCTAAACCCAAGGTCTCTCACATTTCTAACCCTAAAGGACCCATTACCAAATGGGTACCTAAGAACTGACTTGATGTTGTCTGCAGGTTTTTGAGCACCAATAAGTTTGGTATTTAGATAGTGGGTGCTCACGTCACATGACTGGAAACAAACATCTTCTTGTAAACTATGTGTCAGAAAAGGGTCCTTCTGTAACCTTTGGGGACAACTCCAGAGGTCACACTAAAGGGTATGGAACTCTCACAAATGGAACCCTTACCTTCAATAAAGTGGCATTTCTTGAAGGTCTCGTGCATAATATCCTAAGTATTAGCCAACTGTGTGATATTGGATACAAAGTTATCTTTGAACTGCGTATATGTACTGTTGTTGACAAGAATGTGAAGGCTTTTCTCTCTGGAAGAAGGTTAGATAATGTGTATATCATTGATATGAGTTAAAACAACTCTTCAAATGTCTGCTTTGTGTCTGACGATACAGTCAAAAGAAACTGGCTGTGGCATAAACGTTTGTCTCATCTTAACTTCAAAACCCTTCATAAAATATCAAACAAAGAGCTGGTGACTGGCATGCCTAAGTTGAACTTTGTCAAAGAAAAGTTGTGTGATGCATGTGAAAAAGGGAAGCTCACCAAATCTTCTTTCAAAACCAAGCAATGCTCTTCCATCAATCTTCCACTTCAGATGCTGCATATGGATCTATGTGGACCAGTCAGCACTCCCAGTCTAGGAGGAAGAAGGTACATTCTTGTTATTGTTGATGAATTCTCTAGATATACTTGGGTGTCTTTTCTCAGGTACAAAAGTGATGCAACAGAAGAAATCATCAACTTTGTCAAAAAGAATGAAATTCTGAATGGTCAGCTTGTCAGATCAGTAAGAAGTGACAATGGCACTGAATTCAGAAACAGTGGTTTAGAAGACTTCTTCAATGAGAAAGGAATCTCTCAAAACTTCTCTGCTGTCAGAACTCCACAACAAAATGGTGTTGTGGAAAGAAGAAACAGAACTCTATGTGAAGCAACAAGGTCTATGCTGAGTGAAGCAAAACTGCCAACCTATTTTTGGGCCGAGGCTGTCAACACTGCCTGTTTCACTCAAAACAGGTCGGTGATAACAAAAAGACATGAGAAAACCCCGTATGAAGTCTTTCATGGAAGAAAGCCAAACATTGGTTTCCTTCATGTCTTTGGCTGTGTGTGCTTTATCCTAAATGACAGGGAAAATCTTGGGAAATTTGATCCTAAGGCAGATGAAGGAATCTTTGTGGGATATTCCTTGACCTCCAAAGCCTACCGAGTTTACAATCTTCGGAGAGAATGCATTGATGAATCTATCAATGTAAAGTGTGATGATTCAAGATCATCTTCTATGACAAATGATGATGAAGAACTACATAGATGGATATCATCATGCATTGGGGAATCTCCCATTTCAACCTCCACCGATCCACCTTGTATTCCAAATATTCCCTCTGTTCCAAACAATCAAGTTGGGTCATCATCCTTATCACCTGAAACCCCCTCTGCCGAAATTGCCTCCACCGAACCCTATCCATCATCCACCGAAATTAACCCCATCACCGAATCTCTTCCTGTCGATAATCCCTCTGACGACCCACCTTCATCACATCATGCCAACACTCCAGCCTCGAACTTTCCTTCCACTTCAATTATCCCTCCACCGATGCCCTCTGCTCTTAAATGGACCAAAGATCATCCCATTGATCAAATTATCGGTGATCAGCAAGCTGGTGTTCAAACAAGGAGAGGTACCAGTAACATCTGTCTCTATGTGAATTTCCTATCTCTTGTTGAACCTAAAAAACTTGAAGAAGCCCTAAGTGACCCATGTTGGGTTTCGGCCATGCAAGAAGAACTCTCCCAATTTCAAAGAAACAAAGTCTGGAGACTTGTGCCTAGACCTTCAGGGAAAACAATCATCGGCACAAAATGGGTCTTCAGAAACAAAATAGATGAAGATGGTACTGTCATCAGAAACAAAGCCAGACTCGTAGCTCAAGGCTACCGACAGGAAGAGGGTATTGACTATGATGAAACATTTGCTCAGTTGCCAGACTTGAAGCTATCAGGATCTTTCTTGCTCATGCTTCTCACAATAACTTCAGGGTATTTCAAATGGATGTGAAAAGTGCTTTTCTGAATGGAGAACTAGCTGAGGAAGTCTATGTGAAGCAACCTCCAGGCTTTGAAGATTCCACACATCCAGACTATGTGTACCGACTTGACAAAGCTCTGTATGGGCTCAAGCAGGCTCCTCGAGCCTGGTATGACACTCTTGCCATCTTTCTACTCAAGCATCGCTATACTAGAGGTACAATTGATAACACTCTCTTCCACAAGCAAACTTCAGGTAATCTCATTCTTGTTCAAATCTATGTGGACGACATTATTTTCGGTGCCACCGATGAGTCTCTGTGTGATGACTTTGCCTCTCTCATGAAAAGTGAATATGAGATGAGCATGATGGGGGAGCTAACATTTTTCTTAGGTCTTCAAGTGAAACAAATTTCAGAAGGAATTCTCATAAACCAAAGCAAGTACATTAAAGACCTTTTGAAGAAATTTGGCTTTGAAAACTCCTCCCCCATGAAAACTCCCGTGGCACCACCTTTGAAACTTGATGCCGATTTAAATGGTGAATCTGTGGATGTTACCCATTATAGGGGCATGATTGGTTCTTTGCTTTATTTAACTGCTAGCAGACTAGATATCATGTTTGCTACTTGTCTTTGTGCCCGTTATCAAGCAAATCCAAAGAAATCTAATTTGGATGCTGTGAAACAGATTTTCAGATATCTAAAGGGTACCATGCATTTGGGTCTTTGGTATCCCAAAGACTCAGGTTTTGAACTCATGGGGTATTCAGATTCTGACTTTGCAGGTTCTAAAATTGATAGAAAAAGCACAACAGGCAGTTGTCAACTTCTTGGTGGGAAATTGGTGAGCCGGTCCAGCAAAAAGCAAAATTCAGTCTCAACATCCACTGCCGAGGCTGAATATGTTGCTGCTGGAAGTTGTTGCGCACAGATTCTATGGATGAAAAACCAGTTGAGAGACTACAATCAGTTCTACTCCAAGATACCCATCCTATGTGATAATTCAAGTGCAATTGCAATTGCAAACAATCCTGTTCTTCACTCAAGGTCCAAACACATCGATATCCGATATCATTTCATCAGGGACCATATCTCCAAAGGTGACATTGAGCTGCATTTTATTCCAACTGATCTTCAGCTTGCAGATTTGTTTACTAAAACTCTGGATGAGGCCAGATTCACCTTTCTCATCGGTTAACTTGGCATGTTGTATTTAGAATAGGTTCAAAAAAAAATCGGTCTGATAATTCTCGGTGGCAACAAGATCCTCTTTCGGCATGAATATCCTAAGTGAGCTTTTCGGTGATCCATCTCTCGGTGGATCGCCTCGGTGCGCATATCTGCCCTCTTCGGTGTCTCAACGCCTCGGTGGATCACTTCGGTAAGCAAATCCTCACCGATTCCATCTCGGTATACCTTTCCCCACCGATGTCCACCGACAATCTCTTCATATTCCTCACCGATGTCCACTGAATTTCAATCCTATCCACACGTCATCCCTATAACCCTAGCCTGTCAGATCCTTTCACCTCCCCGTTTCGTGAAACGGATTCCTGACCACGATTCCCAAAGTGGTCATGATTGCCCTTTCTATTTTATTGCATTTTATTTTACTATACCTTATTTTATTTTATTTAAACCGTTCCCCCCATTTTTTCGAAAACCCTATATATACTCGACCCTTCACTTTCCTTTTTCCTTTACGATTCCTTCATCTTCTTCTCCGTTCTCTCTCTATAACCTGCAACCTAATCCTCTTCTTCGAGCTCTCTCTCGATCATCAATGGCGTCCTCAAAGAACATCCCCCCTACGTGTTTTGCTGATCTCAAGTTCAACCCATGCAATCACGTTGCTAGATTTGAACCCGACCCCTCCCATCCTGAATTAAATCACGTAATCAAGTTCTTCACTCGCTCTCCCCTTCTTCATGCCTTCACCTGTAATCCCAAAATGAGCAAAATGCTCATTGGGAAATTCTGGCTTACCTGTGTGTATGACACCTCCAATGATGCGATCCATGCATCCATCCTTTCTGAAGACGAGGGTGATCACGACCTCACTTTTGGGGTCGATGACGTTCGCACTGCCCTTAAAATCGATGCTTTCGATTCCTATAACGAATGGCATTCAGATACCGTTCTCGAAGATGTTCTTAGTGCAATAGGTTACGTGGTCGATGACAACTCCAAAAGCTCCAAAGGTCCTGGAACTCTTCTTCGGAGTCACATGGGTGGTGTATGGAACTTCTTCTTTGCCCATGTGATCCACTGCCTCTCCCGAAAGACGAGCGACCATGATTAATCCCCTTCATACATCACCAAACTTGCCCATGCCCAAATCTTTCAACGCCGAGTTGATTTCGCCCAGTACTTCTTCACCGAATTGGTGGAAGTGATCACCCATCTAAAGAAGTGCCACGTTGCCTACCCCCGATTCATCTCTATGATCATCCATCACAAACTTGGAAAAGCTCTGGACGAAGACCGCAAGTCCCAAACTCCCAGATTCACTTATGACTGGTCTCCACCGATCGTCGGCAACAAAACACTCAACGTCGGTGTTCTCGACACCGATCGTCCTTTACGCCGAGGTATGATCACTTTAGGCATCTCTCCAGATCTTCAATGGGGTGATTCTGAAATTACAGGGTTTCAACACCCCGATATCCCCGAGGTCCTTCCTGCTGTTGTGACCTCTTCCCCCCGTCCCAGAGTAAAATCGGTCGACGCGAAGAAGAGATCGGCCGCCGACACCTCCGCCGCTGCTTCCAGGACCATGACACCGATTAACCCATCGGTGGCTTCCACGGTCCACAAACCTTCTAAGCGGAGGCACTCTTCGTCCCCCCGAAAAATCGTCTAAAAAGATCTCGGGGAACTGTCCGTGAGCCATCCCCTTCCGAATCATTTTTGTTTACCATCGACCATTTTGTTATCCCTAAGGCATCCCTAAATTTACCTCCTCCAACTCGTTCTTTGAGTGAACACGCAGACTCTCCCACCGAAAGTCTAGACTCTCCCTCGGAAAGTCTGTACCTTGCACTGCACGGCCTTTCACCCGGTCATTTCTTGATCGATGATGATGCACAACCCGTTCAGGGTTCCCCCCCCCCCCCCCCCCCCCCATTAGATCCCCCCCATGACTTCTTTGCAGGTCACTTTGACGACACTGGTTCTCCCAGAACCTCCTCGTCGGTCGGAGCGATCCTCATTGAGTCCTCATCCCCCTCACCGAAAAAGTCAGCTTTGAACCCAACTTCTCCCCGAAGTTCTCCCCGGGTTCGAACTCCCCAAAGATCGCCTACCCCACATCGATCACCCTCCCCGGGTCAGGAATCACCCAGACGATCTCCCACTCCGCCACCGAGACCACTATTCCCCGATGAAATGTTATATCCCAGCAACATTCCCATTTCGGCGGAGGATCCCCATCGCATCCGCTACATAGTTCTTGGGGATGTCGGGGGTGAAACCACTGTTCAAGCGCCCTCTTTGATTGAAGACTTACAAGAAAGTGCTCGACAATGTCGGCTTGTCGGCACCCAATTTGAATCTTTCAAACAGGCCACTCTTGCAATGATCGTCATGACGGGTTCTCGAATGTCCACTATCGAGTCTCGCCTGCCACAGATTCTTTCAGATGCTATTACCGATGCTCAACGGCCCTTTACCACCGACATCTCCTCTGTGGTTTCCAAGGTGGAATCTTTGTCACAATCTCATGGGGATCTTGCCTTCTCCTTTGGTGCTTTCAAGGCAGCCTCCACCGTCAAAGATTCTGAACTTCAGAGGATGCTTCAAGAAGCTAAGTCTCATCAGAGAAATTCCCATGATGTGCATAGTTGAGCGGATTTGGGGATTGCAGAGGGGATTCTTGTGCTACTTCTTCTGTTACCTGTTCCTCTACGTCTTCTGCTACTCCTTCCTCTGCAATTGTTTGCATAGGAGACAGAGGTTTCCCAGTTTTCTTCTTGCTCTTTCTCCTCTTGGGTTTAGGTGCCCCTTCCTCTAAGGCTTTGGATTGTCTCTTCTTTTTGTGCTTTGGAGGAGAGGGAGGTGCAGATGATCCAACCTCTGTTGCATGAGGTGGAGATTGTTGAGCTTCGACAGCAGAAGTTAAAGTACCCTCTGTGGTTTTCCTCTTTGTTTCTTTTTAGGAATTGAGGCAGAGTAGATGGATTTCCTCTGAGCAAGGAACTTGGTTTGAACTTCTTCATGCTTCTGGAAAGCCTTAGCCCATTCTTCATCTGTCATTCTTTCAACTGCCCTAGTTTCTAAAGGCACACCTAAATGCGGGGGTGTCACAGGGCACGGTTCTGAAGTCCTATGATCGCGTATGTAAGCTAACCTTAGGGTTTCATCTGTAGCATATCCCAGACGTCTTGATGGCAGAGGTCTGCAGAAAGGATATCCATCGACGTGCTCAGTTGGAACGTTTTTTGTCATGGCATATATTTTGGCAGTTGGAACTTCTAAAGACCATTTTTCTAGAAGGAGTAGGGGCTACAGAAGTACTCCAAGAATTCGTTGATACTGCAGAGGAGGTAGAAATTGTTTTGAGCGTTCTTTGGATTTCTGGGTGGAGATTTTTCTGTCAATGGTATTTATAATTTCTTGCATCATCAAGGTCGAGTAGTCCAGAGGCAGATCGTAATATACCCCGTACATTATGGATAGAATCTGATGGGAGGTTTGATCCGGACTACCGATTTTGCCAGTGAGGCATCTGTTTAGAATTGAGAAGAGGGTATTCCACAGAGGGGGTAATCGACCTCTTCTGAAGTCGTTCCTTTTTCTTAGGGTTGTGTTGTACCCTAACATTTCAACAAATCTACAGAGTTCTTCGTCTGTAGGTGCTTCAGCGTAATTCTTTATACCTAGCAGACCTCTGGTTGGAAGACTGAACTCAAGTGAGAACATCGTTCTATTTAACTTGAGTTCCATGTGTTGGGTTTTATCAGGTTTAGAAATGTAGCCCTTAATCTGTCGGTCTGCTGGGTCATATCTGCTGCTTTGCCAAAATTGGTTTAGATATCTTGCTGGTATTTTGCTGACGGTGTTTGTCAACAGGGGGAAGAGGTAATGTTTCTCTAAAATGTGAAGGAGAATGGCATGAGATTCCTCAAAACTGGTTCTTGAAGGAACAAGATAATAGTTGTTGGGTTTAAGAGGAAGAACACTTTCAAAGTGTTCATTTGCGATGAAGTTTTTCTCATGTGTGGTTGGAGAGAAATTAGCTTCATCGCCGGAGTTATCTTTTTCAAGGTCTGCGGCTATATTTGGATTTTGGGAATGCTCAGATTGAGTAGGTGAGTTTTCTTGAACAGGGGAGTCTTCAGGAATGTTGGAGGATGATCCCATTGTTGTTTATCTTGAAGAAAGAGAATGAAAAATAGGTAGGTTGCAGGTTTTGCAAGGTTCGCCGGAGAAGAAGATGAGAGTTCGTAAAGGTTTATGAGGAGTGGTAACTTGGGTTTTAGAGTGAGAGGTAATCGGTAGAATCTGAAGAGGTAAATGTATGGAAGTGGATAATTTTTGGGGTCCGTACTTGAGTGTGAACGGTGGGTTCAACTTTCCAGGAGAACGTGTGTCGTGTACGTCCAATGAAAATGTGACACGTCAGCAGTGTCATAGCACGACTTGACGTCGTGCGCGGCCCATTAATTCTTGGCGCGTGTGTTTCTTTTCCTCCACATAATTTTCACTCGCAGTAAAATAGCCGTTACTGTTGCTGAATTTCCCCAAGTTTGAAAATGACAAAAGCTCTGTAGAGATAGAGCTCTGTTGTTTGAAACTCTCTTTGTATCCTCTGTTGCTTGCACCTTTACCAGAAACGTTTGAAAAGCATTGGAGAGGATCGATAGATTTATAGAGTAGAAATTTCTTTCACATAGGTTAAGAAGCTCTATCAGAGCCAGCAGAAGCTCTATGAGAGGAAATTTCTCATAACTAAAAATCTATCAAACTTTTTGATCATCCAAAGTTTTTACTGCTTTATAAAGTGTTTTTAGGACATTTTTGAAAATTTTTGTCCAAGAAAACTGTTTTGGAAAAGTTTTTGTGCGTGATGCTCCTTTTTGAGTGTCAAGATTGGTTGACAGAGATTTTTTGATGGAATGAGCTCTTCGTCCCAAAAGACCTTCTTCTGTAACCTTTTGTTCGAGTAAATCCTTAAATAGAACATTTGAGTTTGATCGGTAGAGTTGTTGTATGAGATTTGTAGTTTATAGAGGATTCTGCATACAGAAGCTCTGTTGAGCTCAGCAGAAGCTCTATTACACTAAAAATCTCATAACAGAAGTCTTGTAAATCTTTTTGATCAAAACTTGTTTGGTATATTTTAAACAATGTTTCTAGGACATATTTAGAAATGTTTGTCCTAGAAAACTGTTTTTAAAAAGGATTTGTTTCGAGATACTTATCTTTTGGCTCTCTCTTGCTCGGTATAATACCTGATTTTTGTGAATCATGAGTGATCACTTCTCTTCTTTGGCTCCCCCTTGAATGATCAACTTCTGTAGATCATTTCAAGGTCTCCTTCTGCTCCCCCTTGATCTCTGCTTGTGTCAAAATTTGATAAGTAATGCTTAGGGCATAGATCAAGTTTCTCAGAGGTTCTGTAAAGATTGTCAGAGGTTCTGAGCAATCCTGCAGAAGCTTTGTTTTTGTGCAGAACATTCGGTGATTGAGAATTTACATATAGAAAAGAAATAAAACAACAGAAACATGTATATACATATTTACAGAAGATTTAAGTTATACTTACAGATGTTTTAACTCATGTTTATCATTCCCAACTTACCCACCAAGAAAAGAAATCTTTTCTCATCTAGTGCCTTGGTGAATAAGTCTGCAAGCTGCTACTCTGTAGACACGAAGTGCATTTCGATTGTCCCATATTCAACATGGTGTTTCAGAAAGTGGTAACGGATATCGATATGCTTTGTTTTTTAGTGCTGTACTGGATTGGCAGAGATGGCTATGGCGCTCTTTGAGTCACAGAAGATTGGAATCTTGAATATGATGTGGCCATAGTCCTTAAGCCGAGTTTTCATCCACAGAACCTGGGAGCAACAACTAGCAGCAACAACGTATTCGGCTTCTGCTGTAGATGTGGATACGCAGTTCTGCTTCTTAGAGGTCCAGCTAACTAGTTTACCACCTAGGAATTGACAACTCCCAGAGGTACTCTTTCTGTCGAGCTTGCATCCTCCATAATCAGAACCTGTATAAGCTTTAAGACCAAAACCAGAGTTCTTCGGATACCAGAGGCCAAGATTTTTGGTCCCTTTGAGGTATCTGAAGATCCTCTTTACAGCATTATAATGGGATTCCTTCGGGTTAGCTTGATATCTTGCACAGGGATATGTGGCATGCATTATGTCAGGTCAACTTGCAGTTAAGTATAACAGAGACCCAATCATTCCTCTGTAGAGCGTGCACTCTATAGGTATGCCATTTGGATCTGAGTCTAACTTATTTCCTGTGGCCATTGGAGTTCTTATTAAAGAGGCATCAGAGAGACTGTATTTTGAAAGTATGTCAGAGACATATTTAACTTGATTTATGAAAATTCCCTCTGATGATTGTTTTACTTGGAGTCCGAGGAAGAAAGTTAATTCTCCCATCATACTCATTTCAAACTCACTCTGCATGAGTTTTTCAAACTTTTTGCACTCTTCTGTATTTGTAGACCCAAAATTTTGTCGTCCACATATATTTGTACAAGCATAATTTCATCACTTTTTCGTTTATAAAACAAAGTTGTATCTGTCGTACCTCTGTCGTAACCATTATCGAGAAGAAAGGTAGAAAGTCTTTCGTACCATACCCTTAGAGCCTGTTTCAGTCCACACAGAGCTTTGTCGAGGTAGTACATGTATTTTGGGTACTTAGAGCTTTCAAACCCTGGTGGCTGTTGGACGTATACTTCTTCTTGGATTTCGCCATTTAGAAAAGCAGATTTTACGTCCATTTGAAATACTTTAAAACCTCTGTGGGCTGCGAAGGCTAAGTTTCATCGTAATATATGCCTTCTTCTTGGCGATATCCCTTGGCCACCAATCTTGCTTTGTTTCTTATGACCACTCCATCTTCATCCTTCTTATTTCTGAAGACCTATTTAGTTCCTATGGCTTGTTTTCCTCGTGGCAGAGGAACTAAAGTCCAGAATTTGTTCCGTTCAAACTGTAGAAGCTCTTCTTGCATATCATCTACCCAGTTTGGGTCGTCAAGGGCTTCAGAGATCCTTTTTGGCTCAATCACACTAATAAAGTTTGTAAAGAAACAAAAGTTAACAGTGTCAGATCTTGTTTTTACCTTTTTAGAAGGTTCGCCAATTATAAGACTTGGAGGATGGCTTTTTGTCCATTTTGTTGTTCTTGGGAGATGGTCATCGATTTCATCAAGTTGATCTTCAGAGGTTTCTAACTGTGGTTCATGTGCAACCTCTGTCGTAGATTTTGCTTTCGTGCTTGATCCTATGGATTGTGGAATGATTGGAATGAGTGGCGGTGTTTGTTCCTCTGAGAAAGTATAGACTGAGTCCTCTTGTTCCTCTGTTATTGGTTCCTCTATGTTTTCTGGAGTTGGTTCTTCAGTAGCTTCTGTGGTTGTTTTCCTTGTTGTATCATCTTCTGTTATCTCCCCCTCAGCATTTGCATCTATATGATTAACAGAAGAAGATGAAGTAGTAAAGGGACCCGTTAGAGTTATACCTGTTTCTTTCTGGCTGACAGAAGATGATTCTCCAGAGGCTCTGATGGCTCTAGCAGAGGGATCAATGTCGTCATGGAACATCTCTTGAAATAGAAGATTTAAGTCTTCTTCTCTTGTTTTTGAGATGCCAGAGGATTCCCCTTTTAGACCGAGTTCTGAACTGATTTGTTAAGAAGTCTTCTGGAAGGTGTCGTCAAAAGAAACATTTATGCTTTCTACGATCGTTCGAGACCGCAGAAGATAAACTCGGTAGGCCTTGGAAGTTGCATAGTATCTTATGAACTTGCCTTTATCTGCCTTTACTTCAAACTTTACTCTTGCTTCTCTATCATTTAAGACGAAGCACATGCATCCAAATACATGGAAGAATTTGATGTTTGGTCGTCTTTTGTTGATCAAATGATATGGTGTTTTGATGTGTCTCTTTACAATGGTTGACCTATTTTGGGTATACCAAGCGGTTGATACTGCTTCTGCCCAAAATATCATTGGTAATCCACATGCGGTCAGCATAGTTCTGGCGGCCTCCACAAGTGTGCGATTCTTTCGTTCGACCACGCCATTCTGTTGTGGGGTGCGTGCAGCAGAGAAGTTCTGTAAAATTCCTTCTTCTGTAAGATAGGCTTCAATGACAGAGTTTTTGAATTCTGTGCCATTGTCGCTTCTCAGTTTCTGAATCCTGCACTCATACAGAACTTGGATTATTTTCATTAAATTTATCAGAATGTTTGGTACATCTGATTTCTTTCTGACAAATTCAACCCATGTAAATCTTGAGAATTCATCGATCAAACAAGCAGATATTTCTTGCCACCTGGACTTTGTGTAGATATTGGACCGCAGAGATCAACATGTAGCATGTACAGAGGTCTAGGGCAAGATACATCAGTTTTGCCTTTATGAGAAGCTCTTTTGAGTTTTCCCATTTCACAGGCAGAGCATAAATGATCTATATTAAATTTAACGTTTGGTAGACCTTTGACTAGATCAAGTTTTACAAGTTTATCAAGAGTGTGAAAGTTTAAATGGCAGAACCTGTTGTGCCATAACTAGGATTCTTCGCTTTTGCATGCAACAAGGCAGATTTTGTCTTTCTTGTTCTTTGCAATGAAGTTCATGAGATATAGATCTCCTCTTCTTTCGGCTCGCAGAAGTTCAAGTCCTGTGTCCTCGCTCTGTAGAGAGCAAAAGGTTCTTTTGAACATTACGTCGAACCCCGTATCGCAGAGTTGACTAACACTGAGAATATTCTGTTTAAGGCCATCAACATATGCAACTTTGCATACGGTTATATTTTCCTTCTTTATGAGTCCGTAGCCTTTGATGTACCCCTTTTTATTGTCTCCAAAGGTCACAGATCCACCATCGTTCTTTTCTTTGTATGTGGATAGAAGACCTCTGTCGCCAGTCATGTTCCTCGAGCATCCGGAGTCTAGATACCAGATTGGCACATACTGCTTCTGCAAGACAATTAGAGAGTTTTAGGTACCCATATCCACATGGGTCCAGTTTTGTCAGGGGTCTTTGTTTTAGCTTCTGTTGAAGAAGCATTTTGTTTCTTCTTACCCTTGGATTTATCTTTTGCTTTGGGTACAGAGAGAAGACAGCGTGGACTTTTGAAATGTTGGTTTATTTTAAACATAAGATCAAAGCAATGACAGTATTGAATGTGCGAAGAGATTTGCTTGAACTTTTCATTAAATACATTAAATGGGGGCACAGAGGCATTACAATTTATCCTAACATTAGACTTTCTATTACAAGAAGGTTTATGTAGGCTAGATCGTTGTTTGCAAAATCCTTTGTTGAGAGCGGCCTTATGTGTTCCCCTTCTGTGGTGAACTTCTGTAGATTTCACTGTCACATAAGAAAAAGATTTGTTAATTTTAGTCCATTTACCCTTTTGTTGTCATGTTAGTTTTTCTTTAACAGGTTTTAAGGGTTTTAAAATCTTTGAACTCGTTGGAATTTGAGTGGACATTAACTTCTGTTGTTTGAAATTTTCAAGCTCAAGAGAGGTTTTGGCTTGTATGCACATATTCAAAAAGTCTAGACAGATAGGAATTCCAGTGATTTTCTTCTTGGGAGGAATAGTTCTGTTAAGAACTTCAGAGGTTTGTTTAAAAACCTCTGGGTCACTAGATCCGATCTCGGACTTAGAGTCAGTCTCTGATTCGTCAGAGGATGAATTATCCTCATATACAGAGGTTGAGTCACTTGGTTCTCTTTCGACAGAGGCTGGACTTTCAGAACATGTGTCATACTCACTTTCTTCCTTTTTTGAGGAACTATCTTCTAAGTTAACAGAAGTATCTGTTAAGTTTTCTTCAGAGAGATCTTGATTGCTGGAAGATGTACAGATATTTTCTTTAGAGATATCAAGTTTTTCTTCTGTAATTCTTGGCTTGAACTCAGGTGCCTCTGCTGATAATTTCTTTTCAGAATTCATCATGCAGACAAATGCAACTTGGGTTTGAGTCTCGGGATTACCAAACTTGAAGATTCCTATCTGATCTTGAGTTTTCAGATACCTCTTAGGTTTGGATTCTCTTTTGACAGAGATAGAATGTCACAAATCTGTGTTTTCAACCCACACATTTGTCATCTTCAGAGGTTTCCTCTTGTGAGGTTCCCAAGAGAGTTTTTTCCTTTTACTTACAGAGAGAAGATTTGGAAATCCAGGTTTTCTTGTATCTCCAATGTGAAATAGAGAGGACAAAGACTTGTCTCTTTTGTTTCTGGTATAAGGATCTATATCACAGAAGCCAATTCCCCGTCTCCCTATTTGTGTGTTTATTTTTTCGTACACCTACTGAGCATCTTGAAATTTTTTAATTTGAAGATCTATTCTGAGTAAATCATGACAGAGGACTTCTCTTTCCTTTTGAAAATAATTTTTAAGAGCTAGGATGTTCATTCTGTCGCACTCAATGTCCATTAGTTCTTTAGACTTTGTTTTCAAGGAAGAATTAAGTTCAGACATCTTTTCTTTTAAAGGATTTAACTTTTTGTTCTAGTCCATTTCAATTTCTTCTTTTTCTTTAAATATTTTAGCTTTTTCTTGAGTGAGAAGTCTAGCTTCTCTTTCATAGAAGGTTAGCTTTTTCTGAATATCTTCACATGTCATTTTCATTTCAGTGTATTCAATGTTAAGTTAAACAAGTCATCTTCTGCAGTATTAGAGTTAGAGGTAGAAGTGGATACCTCACTGTCGGAGTCGGAGCTGACTTCTGCCATGCCACATAATAGAGCATTATTTGTTTCGCCTTCATCAGAGGATGTGTCTGACTCCCAGATTTCTTTGTTCACCATTAATGACTTCTGAGCATAGTATTCAGCTTTCTTTTTGTAGAAAGCTGCATCCCTCTGAGAGCGATTTGACTTGCTCCTGCATTCGTTGTTAAAGTGACCTGGCTTTCCACAGTTGTAGCATCATTGGTTCTGTGTGGAGTTTCCAGCTCTGTCGTCTGACCTCTATCGGTCACCACTTCTTTCGGTTCGGCACTCATTTGCGTATTGGCCTGGCTTACCACATTTGTAACACTCTTGAATCTGTGGAGTGTTGCCAGCTTTGTCTTCCGACCTCTGTCGGTCATTTCCTCTGTCATTTCTGTCACTTGACCTCTGTCGGTCACCACTTCTGTCGTTTGACCCTTCTCTTTCTCGATTATCTCTTTCATATCGTTCATTACCATATTTCTTCTGGTATCCTCTGCTGAATTCCCTAGTCAAGAGAGCTAAAGATTTATCTATCGAGGCCAGGGTCGTTTCGTCTTCTGCTGCTACTTCCTCTTCTTCTTCACTTTCCACCATCATGTTTTTCTTCTTCTTCTCCTTTCTTTCCTCTATTGCTTTCACTTTCTTTGGTTTCTCTCTAGCCTTTGTAGTCTTACCAACCAATGCAAGAGGTGCAATGATCTGGGCTTTTGCTTGTGCTACATGAGGCTCTTGTGCTGCTAATGTTCCATAGAGGTCTGATAGGGTCCAGGAATCTAAGTCTTGATTTGTTTACAGAGACATAGATAACTGAAGTCATTCTTCATTCAGAGACTTCAGGAACATAACGTTGTTTTCTTCAGAGGTTCTGTGGATGTCGAACTTCTTGCACTTGTTTATTAGAGAGTTGAACCTATCATACGTAGTTTGCAGAGATTCGGTTGGCAGAGCTTTAAAGGCATAGTATTCATTTATGTATTGAGCTCTGCGGTTCTTCTGGGTTTTGGCTCCTCCTTCTAGTTGTTTTTCCAGTTCTTTCCATAGATCATATGCAGATTCACATGCATCCATGGACTGGAAAAGGTCATTTGGAATGGCCATAATCAGAATTCTCTTAGTTTTCTGAGAAACTTCGTATTTAGCCCAATCAGGATCAGACCAATTATCCTGGGTCTTTGGTTTCGTGTGTTCTGGGATTTCTGGTGTGTCGTCTGTGCCAGGAACACGAGGTACAGTTATCATGGGAACGAAAGGAGGGTTACAGATATAATAAACCAATTCTTTGTCAGTACCCTCAAAGAAGTGAATCATTCGAATCTTCCATTGAGGGTATTCTTCTCTAAGAAGAGTGGGAGGTTTGGTTAAGGAACCAGAAGAGAAGAAGTTGTTTGTATTAGTCATTTTAAGAGAGATAAAATTATCCAGAAAAGGGTTTGAACAGCAAACTTTTCAGAGTATGAAGTGGATGCTTCGTATGAAGTTTTTAAGCTTTAAGTTGAGCACTAAAATGGTGTTTTTAACCAGAATAACATATTCTATAAGTTTACCAAAGTTCGAATGAATCGAAAATGGCAGAAAAACAGAAATTGTTTGATTAATATGAAGAATAGGTTAAAAATCCAAGTTTCTACCAAAGATCATAGTTTAGAGTGGATCCCTTGATATTAAAAATCAAGGTTTTGCTCTGATACCAATTGTTGGTTCATGTTTTGCTTAAACAATGATCTTAACTTTCAGTTAGTTCAGATTTAGATATGGTGCGGAAGCGTATTTAAGAACTGAAAGATAATGTAAGGTAGAAGAACACACAATATCAAGTAAACAGTATGTAAAGAACAGATGAGTATCTCCAAGATTACTGTATTTGATATTAATCAAGAACACCAAGAACATAACAAGAAAAAATTGCTGGTGTGTGTGTTTGTGCGTAGCTTAATGTGTAAAAATGTTCTTGTTAATAGAAGAACTCAACATGAGTCTTCTATTTATACTATTACAAAGGGGACATACTTTAGACAATAAGGAATGATCTACAGTAGACAAGATCGTATGAACAGTAGCAGGTACGATGTTCATTTAATACGCATGTTCCAATTCTGACAGAGCCCTATCAGAGTTTGACACGTGTAGTTGATGTCATGGCACGCCTGGAACAAGTGGATGAACGGATCCTAGAACAGTAGAAAGATATTTGTAAATCTTCCAAGTCTTCAGTATAAACCGCAGAGGCTCTGTCAAGGGTGACAGAGGTTCTGCGGCTTGGTCCTCTACGAGCAGTCTTCTGCTGATTCTTGCCTTCGGTATTCTTGGGTTCTTCTGCAGAGCCTCTGTGGGTTACTTCTGTACTTAGACTATGTTCACTACTTTCACAAACAGAAAGATTTGAGTAACACGGGTTATTTTCAAAAGTGACAGTCACTTCGGCTTAGCAATTGCCACACGCTCACAATTAATGGGCGTCGCACGACGTTCCATCGTGCACCGCCACTTTTGACGTGGCACACTTCTATTGGACGTGAGTTTTAGACGTCTGTACTGAAACGTTACCTACAGCTGGGTACTTGAGTGCGGACCCCAAATTTTATAGAATTCACTTTTTACCGCCCAAATTCTATCCTTATTTACCCACTATAAAACTGTCTTTTACCCTTCATCTTCAAATTTTAGGAGCCCTTTCTCTCTAATTTCTCCGACGATCTTGCAAAACCTGCAAATCTCAAGAACAAACCTGCAAATATTTGCCATTTTCTCAAGAACACTCAAATGATCTCTTTTGAATTTGAGCTACCTACCAGAGGTATGCTCGGGATTAAGCAGTATGCGGAGGAACCCTCAGATTTTGACCTCTGTGCTTTTGCAACAATGCTTGGATACAACACTCCTCTGTCCAAAAGAAATGACTTCAGAAGAAACAGGCTTTCCCCTCTTTGGAACAAACTTTTTTCCATCCTCAACAGATGTCTCACAGGGAAAATTGGAATCCCTGACCAGAGCTCACACCAGATTTTGTCCATCAAGTATGGAATATACTATGACCTACCTCTAGACTACGCTACCCTGGTTATGACAGAACTCATCGCCACTATCGAGCACAAACAAGCCACCCAGAAAGATAACAACCAACTTCCAGCACTACAATTCTAGAGGATTCTAGGAATATTCGTTGAACCTATGCTAGAGAGTGAAGGGTGGCCACTTGAAGGACCTATTGTCAAAACATACCCTCTGCAGAGGATGACCCCCACCCAACACTCTGACGGCTACCCACACTGCAAACCTCTGAGCAAAAAGATGCTCGTCTACGCTTCGGACGAAGACTTGAAGAGAGTGTATGTGCGTGATCACATGATCTGCTCCAGGATTAGAAGGAAGTCCTACCATCCTCAACGTACAAACAGTGATGAACGTAGGCACCTCAGGAATAGAGGTTTACTCTGGAGAAGAATGTGTTCCCCCAGAGGTTACACCTGCTACACACGTCGCAAAGGGTGAGTTCCAAACCTTTGTCACCTCTGTGACCAAGACCTTGGCAGAGTTGAAAAGCTCTGTCAACTCTCTTGCAGAATCTACAAAGAAGGCACTTGACAATCTGTCCTCAAAGGTTGAAACTCTTTCCAAGGAAGTCAAGGATAACACTGCCAAGATGCACTCTATCAGAACTTCTCCTATACAGAGCCCCTCACTTCTGCTACAGAAGCCTCTGTGACCAAACTGATTCAAGAACTCCAACAGGCCAGGGATATCGCCAAAGCTCTGTCAACCCAAACTTCTGCAACCCCAGCCTTAACCGCCGAAGACTTAAGAAAGGCTCTGGAAAAGGTTCAGGAATCAACTACAGAGCAAATACAGACTCTCAAACCACAAGACTATATCACGAGGGCCCAATTGACATACCTTGGCCAATGAGTACTGAATGACATCACTGAATTCATCAAAGCCTTCACCTCTGCCAACGCTAACTACGTCAAAGACTTCCAAACTAGCGTGGGCAAACATAGATTCAACTCCGAGGCAGAGGTGGCCTATCTGCTTGGTATCTGAGATGACCTTTGCGCCAAAATGATTGCAGCGGGCGCAAGTCAACCGAAAAGGCCACCAACTTCATGCCAAGCAGAGGGTAAAAAGGACTCAAGAAAACATGATGATTCTGATGACGATTCAGATAGGTCATCAGATCATCATGAGGGGGAGAAACGGAGCAGAGATATTCTACAACCTCCTCTGGCTATTTAACCTCTACAACAAGTACCTACCCAAACCCAATCAACCAACTCACCTACCAAGAAGACCACAGAGGCAAGACCCACCTCTTTGGAAAATACTCCAGCTGAAGATCTACCTTCTCCAACACCTACCGACAATCAACCAAAACCAACCCCAAGAACAAAATCAATTGCCCATAAACCAAGCCAAAAATACCTGAAGAAACCCACCCCCATAACAGAGGAAATCATGACCCAAATACAACAGAGGCAACAACAGAAACAACAGTCTCGTAAGACATGGGCAAAGATACCCACAACTAGAGAAGCAATCCTCCAACAGCTAAATCTGCAAGAATCTACAGAGGCACCCAAAAACCCACTCACAATAGAAGTCCAAACCAAACCCCCAATAGAAGCTGAATAAACCAAACCTGCAGAGGCACCCTCGCTGAAACCACAACAAAATCCTCCAAGTGTTGTTGGTGATTTTAGTGAAATCATCGGTTCATTTTATGTAATTGGATTCACAAGATAATCATGGGGTTGGTATCTAAGCTATAACATGAGTTAGGAGGTGTGGAGTGCACACTCGTGTAAGCTAACTAGAACCCGGGATCGTTGGATAAGATTGGCGAGTTACAAGAGTTTTTATGAACTGGGCGTCGGGGCCAGTATTGGCGCCAGTTGACTGGCACGGAGACTGGCGCCAGGTTCTGTTAATTTTGCGGGGGCAGTGACTGGCGCCAGCTTCTGGAGTCGTTCACGGGGCCGGTTGACAGGCGTGGTGACTGGCGCCAGGTTCTGGAGTGTTTCCTTCTCTTTTGTAACTGCCAACATTAATGTCCACAATTAATCTCATTTAATGAGATATTATTATCAGTATCAATATAGGGTCGGTTACGATTCTCAAGGTGTTTAAATAGGATCGATTTCTGGCTAAATCGATACTAAGAATTGAGATTATCCTCGAGTGAATTTCGTGATACCCGGGCAGAATAGGGTTGAAATATCACTTAAGGAAAGCGAGCTCTCACGCGATCTCTTTTTCTTTATCCAATTACTAATCACTCTGTTTCTCCCTCGATTGTCTGTAATTCCCCAACAAGTGCTCAATCGAAGCAAAAATCTACAGAGGTATCCCCAACCAACCTAACGATCAAGGATAAGGGCAAAGCCATCGCCACAGAGGATCCAAAGCCCAAGAAGCCTAAAACTCAAGTCATAGAGAAGCTAATGAAGAGTAATTTTGACTCTTTGATTACACCAAAGCCAGAAGAGGAAAATTAGGATTTTGATTTCCCTCTATCAGACAAATCTATCCTTGATCCCAACGCCAAGCCAACAGAGGATCGTGTTGCCCAAGTACTCAGAGACATAGAAGCTCTGAGGAAACCTATGCCTCATCCCCCTGCCCCAAGGCATGATATGGAAGAGGTGGTCTACAAGTACCTATACAGCAGAGGTATTAATGACCCTCTGCCAAACCCCACTCTGAGATTGGACATTATCGACGAAGAAAGGGAAAGGTTCTACAGAGATAAAACCAAAAGCGTCAAAGAAGTCTTCTCAGAGTCGAAGATCAAACAAGTTCTGAGCTGCAAGCTCTCCCACACCAAGTGCAAGAACTTCTACTACAACCTCTACTGCATGGTGAGAGAGGATAGATCTCAAATGAAATTCTCTGACGCAGACCTGAGAAACCTTCCCCATATGACCTTCAAGATCTGTATTTCTAGGCAAAGAGCAACTACATGGAAAGGTTAGAACATCAAAGAGCCTATGATGCCGTGAAGAAAGCCATGAGGGAAAACCTTATATTCTATAGTGTAATTGACTTCCAAGTAGCTTTGGACCTTGGAGTCAAGAAGATAAGGCTTACACCTCCAGATGACAGTTGCCCTTCCTCTGCCAATATTCAACCTCACATGATCATTCACAGACCCATTATTGGATACGTCTTCCTTGATCCATAAGGAAGAAAGAAGTTATTTGTGGAGTACGGCTGCCAGAAGTACGCAACAGAGACACTTATTCAATTCAGAAAGAATCTACTAAACAGCAGAGGAACAGAGTTCGTGGATCTTGAATATCCAAACAGGTTGATAGACCATATAGACACAGTAATCCGCTTCAGAGACCTCTGTGCATTCTTCTATAGAGAACTCAAAAATGGAGGATTCACAAAGCCGATAAACTATTTCCCTGATGCAAAAATATAAGCTCTGTAATCTTCTTGTACTACTTACTTCAGTTTAAATTTCAAGTTGTGTAAATTTTTAAAAACAAAAAGCTCATGTAAATGCCTCTAGCATGAACCTTAATGAAAGTCTTCTGTTAATAGAGGTTAAATCACACACCTCTTGTTCTTATTAGCCTAGGACACGTGTGTTTCATGTTTTTCATTTTTCAATACTTAGGGGGGGATTCTTAGCTCCAACCTCTAGCATAGAGAAGTATTGGAAAATAGGCTAAGGAAGAACTCTGGCAGAGCCTCTGCCAGCCACCATGAACACAGAGCCTCCAATTGATCCATCATCTGAAGACAAAGAGTCCAAGGCCACAGAGCCTCTGCCATCCATGACAGAGCCTCTGTGGAATCAAAGACAGAAGACGAAGATCAATATTTCTGGAGACAAAGGACAAGTGTGCCACTCACGTGCCTCTGATGTACGAAGATTCTGAAGATCAAATAGTACAAGGCATGATCCTCTACTTTCCACGTGTTATCATCAGAGAGGTCGCAACTTTTTCAGAGAACGTACAAACGACGCACTACATTAACGTGTACAAGGATTCGTCCCACGACCTTGTCTCATGTACCATTTGTCCCATGTGTCTTTAGTATAAATAGAGTGGTCAACCAGACTTTTCTGGTAACGAAGCACACACACACATACACCGGTTTAGAGCGTATGCATCTGTAAAACACATACTCCACGGTGTTCTTGGTGTAATACTGGCAATTAAATAGAGATGAATCATTGAGTAATATCTTTGTTATTTACAGCCTTCATTCTCCTATTTGTGTGTTATCTACCATTATTCTCAACTCAAACTGTTCTTAAAACGCTTCCGCACTTTGACACTTTTATACTATGTTTTGAACATTTGTTGTTGAAATATCATTGTTGAGTCAAAAGTGGGATCAACGCCTAATTCTCTCAAAACATAAGCTCTGATACCAACTTGTAACACCGTTAAAATTGGAAAGAGTAACTAAATAAAATTTTCAATAAAATAACCAATTAAGGATAAAGTTCCTTCTATAAACCATTCTTGGAATTTCCTCAATATAAAACATTATAATTTCAACAATCAAAACCAAAGTCATTCTCCAAGGCTACAAAAGGTCGGGTGTTACTCAACCCTAAAAATCAAGTTGATATTCCCCAAATACGGAATACTTCACCAAGCTACTTACTTCTTGAGCACACAACTAGCTCTCCACTCTTCACAGTGTCAGTAGAACTACATCCCAACCGGAACTTGTAGCATATGCTGAGAAATAAAAAAGTTAGGCTAACCCCTAGTGAGTTCAAAAGTTTTAATCATGGTTATATAATTCATAAGACGAGAGGGGTGCAATTTACATCGTGAGTTCAAAAGGATTTACTTTAAATGCAAACCACCTATTTTACAACGCACAAAAATCACGTGATGAAAGCTCTAATATAAAACGATTCTCAAAGATGGACTCAACCCAAAACTCGCTTGAAAGGTGAAATAGTATTTGATTTCGAAAATTATAAAAACATGAATAAATCTCTATTATTCAAAACATTCGAAATACGGATGAGGCATAAATCACAACCCATAAAATATGGAAAGCAATCCATATAGATATAATACGTCACCGAAAACATGGATACAAATAAATACCCAAACAACACCTTTTGGTGACGGGGGAGACCCGATATCATTGTATGTGGCAGAACACAAAGTTAAGTCGCATAACTATGTTATTGAACTACACTCTAGATCGTGACTCTATTGTCTGCTTTAATAAGCTCCAACTCGAGTTGGACTTTATTTCCTACTATAATAAGCTACACCTCAAGTCCCACACCCAGCAACGGGTGGCACCATCATATCCTTTATTGCTTGTTGTGCCCAGCTACACCTCAAGGATATACGATCTTATTGCATGTTCATTCTCTAGTAAGTTACACCTCAAGGTTTCCATTGACCTTTATTGCCCACTTACTAGCATTCAAGAATTGGAGTCTTGGTTCCTTAATTTATAACCCATGATGTATGTGAAAACTTTTATTAGATGTGTTCTAAAAACCGTTAGTCCAGTGATAGGCGGGTTTACACCCCCTAAATCTAACCGCAAGTGTACGGGTCGAAATCAAGTAATAGTACAAAAAGTACGAGTATCGAACACAGGGAACTAGGAACTAAGTATCACAATGACTATAAACTCTATTAACTTAACTATCGAAAGTGAGCGGTTGGTATTAAACTAATTAATTGCAAGAAAACAAATCACAGACAGAACAGCAAGCAATTGAAGAAACTTTGATAGAGAAAACAGTTGAGGGTTGGAAATCCTAAGGTTTCCACATACGAACATTTGACTTAAACAATTACCAAGTTATTCCCTTTAATGAATACCCAATCTCGAAAATCACCGTTGTTCTCTCTCAAGCAACAACGGGTTTTATTTTGAAGACACAAGCTTTATCTCTCGATCTTAACTTATGACACTCAAAACACATTAAAAGCAAGATTTAAACGGGACTAAGGCTTACACTGGTATATCTCTATCCAATTTCTCACCTTAGACATGCAATTTCTAGTTCTAGTTAGCAATTAATTCTCTCGAACTTAATTGATGTTAATGCTACTTTTAGTGTTGTAATCAAGGCTTATCTATTTTAAGCTTGTAATAAGTCTAGTTTGACTTTCTTTAGTCAAGGGTATATAAACCCTTGTCTTAACTTTTGTATTCAACAGTTCATATTTTGAGAGTAATAGATGGCATATTTCTCTCTCTAGATTCTCTCTCTCTAATCTTGATAGATCTTGTTTTATCAATTGGTATCAGAGCAGATTCAAGAAATAGAGAAGGATTTCTAGTGATCAAACACAATTTTTTGTTGATTACACAAGAAGATTTGATCGATTTCCTTGAATTTTTTCAAGAAAATCTCATTTTCTTGAGTTTTTAACAAATTTTGGTGTTTTTGGTCGAATTTGATCAGGAATTAGTTCTTTGGATTCGGAATTATTAGTAGAACATCTTTGTTTCACAGATCAAGAGCCAATTCAGAGATTTGGATCATCAATTTGAAGATTTTGTGATTTCCTGAATTGTTCGAGATTTTTCTTCTGTTCATTCGATTCAGAATTTGTTTCAGACGTTTTCAGACAAAATTCTTGTGCATTTTGGGTTAGGATTTCATTTTCGATCATATTTGTAATAGCTAGAATCACTGATTTTGCAAATCAGTGTGTTTTTATCGATTTGGTAATCTTTGCGCCAGATCTGAACTTTGCGCCACATTCATCAGCTTTGCGCCAGCATCATAGTACTTTGCGTCATCCTCTTCAGCCTTCAGACTAGTTTTTGGACAAGTGAGAATCACGCCAACTTCTGTCACGAAAAGTTCTCTTTGCGCCACCAACTGTAGCGCATTTGTCACTTTTCGCCACCAACTGTAGCGCATTTGACACTTTTCGCCAGCTTAAGTGAAGGTTTTTTCAGAGTTCGAAATTTTCCAAAGTCTAGATTGCGCCATCTTCTTTGGCGCATTTTCCATTTTGCGCCACCGTCTTTGGCGCATTTCGAGTATTGTGCCACTGTTACTAGCGACTTTCTTACTTGGCATTTTTTTCGGAGTTTCAGCTGCTGTATTTTGTGTTCATAATGGCTTTTCAAGAAAATTCGTTCAAGAATGATATCATGATGTCATTAGGGTCAAACACAAGGCCTCCGGTTCTAATCAACGAATTTTCTCAATGGCAAGACCGATTTATTAACTTCATAGAGACGCAAAATAACGGAGCAAATATAATGCGTTCTCTTACGGAAGGTCCTTTTGTCAAACCTTATGTGGTGATTCCAGCAACCGCTACTGCTCCTGCATCAAGGGCTCTTAAAAATGTCGATGATTATACAGTTGAAGAAAATTTGAGACTTCAAGGGGATAAAGAAGCAAAGTCCTTTCTTATTCTAGATCTCCCGAACCACATCTACAACCGAATTGATTGTTTTAAGAACAATCCAACTATGATGTGGTCACAACTTGAGAAAATAATGCTAGGATCGGCGGTTGCCACTCAGCTTAGACAGACAAGGTTTATGAACAACTTTGAAGGGTTTAAAGCGAAAGAGAATGAATCCTTGAAGGGTGTGTTTGACAGATTTTGGGCGGTCATGAATGATCTTCATAAGATCAAAGTCACGAAGACTGAGGTAGAGGCAAATTTGAAGTTTTTGAATGCACTTCAACCAGAATGGAGCAAATCATGTCATAGGCTTCGGAATGATGTGCGAATTTCCTCGATGCAGATTCAAGAGCTCTATGAAATTCTGATGACTGATGAAGATATGGTCAAAGAAAAGAAGGCCAAGTTAGATAAGAAAAACAAGGTCAAGACAATAGACCCGATTGCTTTGTTGGCAAGTCAGTTAGCCGAGAAAAGTATGATAGATAATGCGTTTGATGGAAGTGTTGAAGATGATGGTGAAGCGTTAGAGCAAGCTATGATACTTCTTACTCAACACTATCAAAAGAAGTATCACAACAGATTGGGGTCGAACAATCAAAGATTTTCTTCGGGCTCTAGAAAAGTAGATCAAGAAAGTGGTGGTACGAAACCCTTTGTCCCAAAATTTGTAGCTACCAAACAAGAGGAGAAATTGAAAGAAGATGACAAGAAGGTAGTTACTTGTTTTAAATGTGGGAAAATGGGACATATGGCTAGAGAATGTAAAGTCAAAGTGGTTCGTGACTCATCTTACTACAAGAAGAAATTAGATTTGGCTGAGAAGAAGGAGAATGGAACGATTTTGCTTGTTGAAGAGGAATATTTTTTGGATTACTCCGATGATGAAACCCAGAATGAAGAAACTGCTGATATGTGTTTTATCGGGGATGATGCAACTGATGATGAGGCTGATGATCAAGAAAGTGCAAGCGACGAATCTGAGGTACCTTCTCAATTTGATTATGATTTTATTTTATCTCAGATGAACATAGTCACAAATGATATTCGTACGCTTCGTTCAAAACTTCTTTCTGAAAAAGAAATTAATCATGATAAATCAAAATCAATTAAAAAGCTTCAAATAAATATTCAAGATGAAAAGACAATTTTGATAGACACAAAAGATAAATTTCAAAAGAAGATAGAAGAATTAGAAGAAATGAACAAATCCTGTCTTGAATCTTTGAACTCTATGACCGAGGTAAAAGATATGTTTTCTGATAAAATTACAGAGTTAGAAGAGAAACTATATTTAAGAAGTCAAACTGAACAAACAGTTTACTTAAATAAACCAAGGAGTTATATTTCTATAAAGGAGAAATGGGGACTTGGATTTGAAAATCCACATTTTTTAGAAAAGGCTAAAACGAAAGTTCCTACTTTATATGAATTCGATTTTTTACATCTCGCTAGATATGCTCCTCATTTTAAGATTAATTGGACAAATGACGAGGAAGTTTTAAAATTAGAAGAAGAGAAAAGGAAACTTACTACTAAAATGCAACTTCCATTTGTTTATACTCGTGAAAATGCGAAGTACATTTCTAAGTCTCAAAATTCCAACAAAGATTCTTTATCAAATGATTATTTTGACATATATGCTAATAATACTAATAAGGAGAATAAATCCAAAGTGTTGTATGATACTAAAAGATATATTCCTCCTTTAGTATTAGAAGCTAAAATCGTTAGTCTTGAAAATAAAATCGTTGATCTTGAATCTAAGTTAGAATTTTTAGAAGATCAAAACATCTTGTCTGAGCTAGAAAGCAACATATTCTCTATATGTATGGATTCTAGTCTTAAAGAAGATGTAAAAGTCAAACAAGATTTTGTTGATAAAGATAAAAGGAATGTACAAGAAGAGTTTAAAGATGATAAAATGGATGTTGATCAAAACCAAAACTTTTTCTCTTCTGATATTGAAACTGATTCTGAGTCTGATAAATCTAAAAATGAAAAAGAAAATAACTCCGAGGGAAAAGAGAATGAAACTGTTTCAAAGATTGATGTTTTAAATAAAGTTCTTTCTTCGGAATCTGAAATCAAAACGGAGAAAATAGATGATACTTTTACGATAAATATAAATTTTTATAAAACTAAACGTCGTAAAAGAAGAAGGTCAAAGAAGTCAAAGAATCAAACTTCAAATTCTTAAAATGTCTCTGATTCTTCTTATTCTATTTTTTCAGATAGGGTTGTGAACAAGCGGCCAAGGCAAATATGGAAAATCAAAAGCATACCTCCAGAAATATCAACTTCTGAGTCGAGCGACATAGACGACAAAGTTTGTAATAAGAATCCATTTGCTTGTAATAAAGAGAATTGTAATAATTCTTTGCGTTATTCAATAAAGCAAATGATTCATTTTGCAAATGATGGTTTGTGTTGCTCATCAAGTTGTAATTCTAGTGGTAATTTTTATTCTTCCAATACTGATTTTGTTCATGATTCGTTTTATAATTCACATGCATATTATAATAATAAAGACTTTAAAAAGAACAGGACTAACAAGAAAGGACCCAAATCCATATGGGTACCTAAATCTGTTTGATGTGCTTATTTGCAGCCAAGTCGTTTGTGGTATCTGGACTCTGGATGCACCAAACATATGACTGGCAATAAGTCTTTATTATCTAACTTTAAAGAAAAGTCATGTGGACGTGTCAAGTTTGGAAATTGCGCAACATCACGTATTCTTGGATATGGAGATCTCGTCCAAGGAAACGTTACTGTGAAAAGAGTGAGCTACGTTGAAGGTCTAAGCCACAATTTATTCAGCATTAGACAGTTTTGCGACAAAGAGTTAGAAGTTAGCTTCAAGTCCAAAAGAGTTGCTATGAAAAATGACAATGGAAAAGAGTTATTAGTTGGCAAAAGGAGATCCAATTTGTACACCATAGATCTCTCAACTATTAACACCCCCTCGGATATCTGTCTTTTTTCAAAAGCAACAACTGAACAAAGCTGGCTATGGCATAGAAGACTGGCTCATCTCAACTTTCGATACATGGATAGATTAGCCAAAGATGAACTAGTTCGAGGTCTTCCATCTCTGAGATTTCAAAAAGATCATCTCTGCCAAGACTGTGAAAAGGGCAAAATGAAGAAAGTTCCTCACATGCCGAAACCAGATTTTTGCACAAAGGATATTCTTGATATTTTACATGTCGATTTGTGTGGGCCAATGAAGACTAAAAGTATTGGGAAGAAAAAGTACGTTTTGGTGGTGGTTGATGATTACTCACGATATACTTGGGTGAAGTTTCTGAAGTCAAAAGATGAAACTCCAACAATCCTTATCAATCTCATCAAGACCATTCAGACCAATAAGCAAAAGGCAGTGAAAGTCGTCAGATCCGACAACGGTACGGAATTCAAGAACAGTATTCTACAAGCGTTCTATTAAGAAAAGGGTATTACTCAACAGTTTTCTGCCGCAAGAACACCTCAACAGAATGGTATTGTGGAGAGACGAAATAGAACCTTGGTTGAAGCTGCTCGTACTATGCTTTCTTATTCAGGTCTTCCTTTATCTTATTGGGCTGAGGCAGTGTCTACGGCATGTCACACACAAAACAGGTCTATCCTTCATCGACGATTCAACAAAACTCCTTATGAGCTTATGAACGGCATCAAAGCAAATGTCAAATATTTCTGAGCTTTTGGGTGCAAATGTTTTGTGTTGAATGATCGGGAAAATCTGAACAAGTTCAGTCCGAAAGCAGATGAAGGAATTTTTATGGTTATGCTCTTACTTCGGCCGCATACAGAGTGTATCTAACTTCAGCTAGAAAGGTGGTGGAAAGCGTAAATGTCAAATTTGATGAATCTGAAGAAATGGTTTCCGGCCAAACAGGACCAGAACCCGATTTAACAGGAATTTTAGCTTCTGGACAAATCGGTTCAGAACCTGTTCCACAAACGACAACTCAGGATCCGAATTTGATTTCTAATACGCTTTCTGATCTTGATTTATTATTTGATCATTTTTATAATGATGTTATTTCTAATGTGCCAAATCAGGAAACTGTGAATTCATCTACTTCTAATTCCGCTGCAACTAACTCTGTCAATGATGTAGTTCCAGTCGTTCCTGAATACGAGGCAACTGAAGATCAAACCGTGGTTACTGAAGAACCACAAGTGATATCTGAAATCGTGGAGCCGGTGACAATCGATAAAATGAATTCATCTCAGATTCAAGAAGAAACTGAAGTTGTTCAACCTAATGAGGAAGTAAACCAAAATCCGATTGTTAATCAATCGTCAGTTCAAGAATCTGAATCTGAGAGTGTAGTTGAGTTACCTCCTCCAACTCCAGAAGTGATACATGTTTCTTCAAGTGAAGCAGAAATACCTGAACCTCCTTCTTAAGTTTTAGAAAGTGTTCAAGAGACAGTTGATCCCCTCCCTCACTCAGCAAAATGGACAAAGGCTCATCCAATCCATCAAATCATTGGTGATCCTTTTGCAAATATTTCTACAAGATCCAAGTCCGCGACGTCAAATGAATGCTTATTCGCTTGCTTTTTAAGCAATGTTGAACCATCGAAGGTATCCGAAGCATTGAATGATCCGGATTGGATTATTGCTATGCAGGAAGAATTAAACCAGTTTGAAGCATTGAAAGTGTGGAGACTTGTTCCAAGGCCTAAAGGAAAAAAGTATAATTGGCACTAAGTGGATTTTCAAGAACAAAAAGGACAAAGATGGTATTGTTGTGAGAAATTAAGATCGTTTGGTAGCAAAGGGTTATCGAAAACAAGAAGGCATAGATTACAATGAAACATTCGCGCCGGTTGCAAGATTAGAAGCCATCAGAATGTTTCTAGCATTTGCAGCATATCGAGACTTTACCGTATATCAGATGGATGTAAAGACAGCTTTTCTGAACGGGGTACTTAAAGAAGAAGTATATGTATCTCAACCAGAGGGGTTTGTTAACAAAGACAAACCTGATTATGTGTATCGTCTTGACAAAGCTTTGTATGGCTTGAAACAAGCACCGCGCGCGTGGTACGACGAATTGTCAGCCTTTTTGCTTGAATCCGGATTCGCCAAGGGAGCTATAGACACAACTTTATTCATTTATCGTGAAGATCATGATATTTGCTTAGTACAAATTTATGTTGATGACATAATTTTTGGTGCTACTAATGCTTCTTTGTGTACTTGGTTTTCTGATCTCATGACCTCCAGGTTTCAGATGAGCATGATGGGAGAAATAAATTTTTTCTTAGGACTTCAAGTTAAGCAATTACCTGATGGAATCTTCATCAACCAGCGAAAATATGTCTTTGATATTTTGAAGAAATTCAAAATGGACAAGTGCACTACAATTCGCACTCCGATGGCTCATGGTGCGAAGATTGGGTTAGATCCAGATGGAAAAGCAGTTGATGTTCGAACCTACCGAGGGATGATTGGATCATTAATGTACTTAACTGCTAGTAGGCCATATATCATGTTCTCAACATGTTTGTGTGCCAGATTTCAGGCTAATCCCAAAGAATCTCATCGGACGGCAGTCAATCGAATTTTCAGATATCTGAAAGGAACTCCATATCTAGGTTTGTGGTATCCAAAAAGTTCAGATTATAAACTAACTGCTTTTTCTGATGCAGATTATGGTGGAAGTCAACTGGACCGGAAAAGTACATCGGGTCATGTACAATTTCTAGGAGATAGGTTGATTAGTTGGGCGTCAAAGAAACAAAACTGTGTGTCAATTTCAACGGCTAAAGCGGAATATGTTGCCGCCGCCAGTTGCTGTTCTCAAGTTCTTTGGATGAAGACACAGTTACAAGATTATGGGTTGTTGTACAAGACAATTCCGATATATTGTGACAGTAAATCAGCAATTGCTATTTCGGTCAATCCGGTTCAGCATACAAAGACTAAACACATCGACATGCGATATCATTTCATAAAACATTATGTGGAGAACGGTACAATCGAATTATATTTCGTACCTACTGACTATCAACTTGCCGATATTTTCACCAAGGCATTGGATGAAAAGCGTTTTAATTTTCTTTTATCAAAACTCGGCATGTTGAACTTGAAAGTTTGAACCTTCACAAATTTAATTCAATGAAGTGAAAATATTTTTATTTTCATTCAATGAATAAAATGTGTGTCAAGGGTGATTTTACAAGTAGTTTTGTGATATCTGAGTTTTATTTGCTTCAAATTTCGCTTCTGAAATAAATCGAAAGGTCAGCAAAACATGAATGAAGTTTTGAAAATGTGCAAAATTGTGTAAATCTAGACTTATATAGAATACGATGCTCACAAAGCCTAATTGTCAGAATGAAGAATGGAAATGAAAATATGAGGGAAGCATAAAGTTTTATAACCAAATGATTGAGATGCAATAAAAAAATCATTAGGTTTGAAAGTTTGTGCCTGTGGCCTATCTGGTTTGGGAGATTAAGTCCCAAGGGGTACTCGATACCTAGCCCCTAAGATCAACTGGTCTGGGATTGGCTGACCCAAATCCTGCTATAGAACCAGATAGAAAGCCATGTCCTACTGGTACAGATGGGATTAGGATATATCGATGTAGCCTTTTCTGGTTTGGGAGAGTAAGTTCCAAGGGGTGCTCGTCACCTAGCCCCTAAGACCAACTGGTCTGGGATTGGCTGACCCAAATCCTGCTATAGAATCAGATAGAAAGTTACGTTTACGGTGTATCTTAGTCTTAATAAATCTTTTGATAAAAAGATGCCAATGTGCACAAAATAAAAGATGCCAATGAGCACACATCTCTTATATCTTGGGGAAATTACGATGTCGCGATAAACTTATAAATATGTGGAAATTCTGATTTCGTCATATAGTGTGAGTAAGAGCAAAGTATTCTTATAGGTTTCAGAAGTACATTTGATTGTTGCAAATCATATTTCGCATGCTAGCAAACCAAATAGATTTAATAAGAGGTTGAAACTGAACAAATTGTAACTTGATATGCAAGCATGACTTGTTTCTGAATCCAAAAGCATGCATTTGTTGTCATTTGTTTGAAAAACATGTCTACTTTCACTGAGTTGAATTTTATTTGTTCGGTGTTCAAACACTCTATAGTTAGTAGGTATGTTATATAATTTAATGTATTTCAGTTTCCATTACTGATGTTTTACGTGAAATTTTTCATACTGTGATGTGTGGAGTTATGCTGATTTTGAGGGGGAGCGATTTCAAAAGTTAAGCTAATTTTGAGGGGGAGAGAGTTCATGAGTTGTTATTTTGAAGGGAAGAAATATCATAGGTTCTCTATTTGAGGGGGAGAACATTCTACTGAATGGTACGTATCTGTCAGTACAAAGATTGAGCAGGTATGGGTTTCTGATATTTTCTTCAGGTAAGTTCTCCAAATGCTATTTTAATCTGAGGATATCTAATGCATTTGTGTAGGGGGAGTGAAAGGAGTCTAAAATGAGAAAACTCATTTTTTTGAAAAATGCAAAAAATACTTTCAAGTCTAGTTTGCGCTACCCTTAGTGGCGCAAATCAAGATTTGCGCGACCTTAGGTGGCGCAAATCACATAAATTCAGTATTTTTGATTTTTTTTTAAAGAGATGGTTTTCAAAGGGGTTTCAAGGGTTTTGACCATTTGTTGACTTTCATTTCATTTTACTTGCGATTTCTCTCTGGTATTTCTCTCAAACTCATTCTCCTATTCAATTCAAATTCTGGTGATTGGGCACTGTTCATCGATTCAGGTATGTTTTCGAAAGAGTGGCTAGACATGAAGAAACTTGCCATTCTGCCGCCGGTTCGTCTCTTAAGCGTAGACATGACCAAGATGATCCGGGTAATCAAGGTCATGAGGGGGAGAATTCTAAGAGATGAAGAGTTGAAGAAAGTGTGAATGAAGAATCTACTGAAAATGTCAATGAAGAAAGAGCAAATGATGAAAGAGATGAAGAAGCTGATCCAGAAAACTTAGTTGATGAGTTGTTGAATGAAGTTGATTTGACGGCTATGGCTTCGGAGATTAACTATGTTGAGCCCGAGAATACGAACAATCTGCAACTAGTTGTTTATGTTGACCCAGATTCTGCACCTGTTTCAATTGGATGTCCGGAGACTTCTAATATGCATGAGTCTGAAGAATTTGAAGATATGTGTAACTTCTTTTCTAACTATGTTGAGATTGATTCAGATGATGATGTTCAAAGAAAGTTTGATAAGTTCTGGAAGATTAAAGAAGAAGATCAAGATGATAATGTTGTTATATCTGATACAGAAGTTGAAGTTGATATAGATGAAAAGGATATTGAAGTTGTTAACATGCTTTATGGAAATATTTCAGACAATGAAGATATTGGTCATCAATCTCCATTAGCACATTCCCAGTTCATGAACCAGAAGTTCCAGTCCAACAAAGTCCTCCGGTTGTTCCTATTGTTCCAGCTCCGACCACCACTACTACTGAAAGTACGTTTGTTCAGGGTGAGTCGTCTAGAGCTAACTCAGAGGTTCCTGATCCAACTCTGAATATTTCATCTAGCATTTTACAACCAGGTCCCGTATTGGATAGACAGCAAAGAATGGAGAGGCTTGAAGCAATATACCAGGTTACCAGAATGAGATCCGCTTTTCTTGAAGACACTGAACGAAATTTCTATGTCAAGAAAAGAAGAAGAGTGAATATCAATGCTATTCTGGGGATTGAAAAGGAACCTGCTTGGTATCAATATGAGTACCTGATGTTTATTAATTGTCTACGACAAGGAAGATATCTGGTATTTTCTAAGCACGGCATTGTAAGGGTACTTAAAGTGGAAATAGCCAGTTTTGTCAGAATTTGGTATCCGGTATTCTATGTGGAACGTCAGGATTGTCAGACTTATCGGTTTACTGAAGCAGACTTCAATGAACTTTCTATCGATGACTTTGAGGTAATTTATCATCAATTTCGAGATATGCCTATTCGTACTGATGATATCCTCAGGGCTTTGGAAGCAGTCAAGCGTTTCTTACGAAGACAAGTTAGATTTTATCGATGCTTTGACTTCCAGCTTGCTGTTGAGAGCTTCCAGCCTGTAGTCAATGTGAGAAGACCGGATATAGAATTGCCGAACATTGACAGCTATCCACTATTTTCTATTGTAGAAGACCCTTATGGGATTGTGTATAGAGATCAGTCAGGTGTCAGACGTTTTCTAAGATTTGATGAAATCGGTAAATATTCTGATGGAACTTTGAAGATCATCCGATTTCAGCTAGATCACAGACTGAAGGATGCTATGAAGACGTTATTGGAAACAAGGAGAAGTCTTTACCAAGTTGATAATGCGGAGATCAGACTCTTGAGGAGAGCAATAGAGACAATCGACACAAGGCTGAACTTCCGGAAAACACTAAGACGCTTGGAGATCTTAATTGGCAAGAATCGTCAACACAGAAGATTTGAGCGCCCTTGATTACAAAGGGGGAGATTGTTAATGCTACTTTTAGTGTTGTAATCAAGGCTTATCTATTTTAAGCTTGTAATAAGTCTAGTTTGACTTTCTTTAGTCAAGGGTATATAAACCCTTGTGTTAGCTTTTGTATTCAACAGTTCATATTTTGAGAGTAACAGATGGCATATTTCTCTCTCTAGATTCTCTCTCTCTAATCTTGATAGATCTTGGTTTATCGATTGAGAACAACAAAACAATTGGAAGCTAGCTAAACTCACAAAAGCATTAAAAACCAAATTACACGCTTCATTAAAATAGGAAAATTGATAAAAGTCTCACGTCATCTGTTCATAAGTTTTAAACCAAATTCAATCCAACCTCCAACATCTAAAGATTAGTTCATGTTGGTGGTGGATAAAAACATAAGAGAAGGAAAGGAAACAATCAATGTAAACATAGTGAATGTGATCGTGGTGAATGCAATAACGAACTCCCTTCTCTCGGCTCTAATCCGCTTCGCGTCGTGACTTCCTCCTCAATCGATCCTCTATCGTGGCTCCAAAAGCTCCGAAAAACCTCTGAAAATCGCCTCCTAGTCGCTGCCGTTCGTCGTGTGTGAGATCTCAGACCTAAAATCCGGAAAACAGCAACATATAATATTGAAACAGGGGGTTGCGCGGCTTTGCCCGCGACTTGCAAACCGCGTGGAAAACCGCGCGGTTTTCTGCTGTGTTTCCGGGTCAGGTTTGTTTCGTGGTTCGGGAACGGGTCTTGGGCTTGGATCTCGGGCTTCCGTTAGCTTCGTTTTGGACTCTTTTTTGGCTCTTTTCCGCTTCTTTTCTTGATGATTGCCGCCTTTTAGATTACCTGCATATCTCACTAGATAAACCGTAAAATTCCGCCTTTTTGCTAGAACACAAGCCAATCTCATTGGTTTAAGAACCGAAAATAACACCAAAAAGTGGCGTTATCAACAACCTCAAACCTCGGTAAAACCGAGGTTTGCACAGGATTAAAAGTGAGTGTGTAGATGTTGAAAGGTGAGGCACCCCAAACCTAAGTGAAACTTAGGTTTGTTGCATCTCGTTTAACTAATAAGGACACAAACATCATACACCACTCGTTACATACAAAGTTAGAATATACCTGTTTGCCCGGACGGAAGAGATTCTCTTGAAAGTTTTGAGCGACCAGTTGGAAGGATTTAGAAAAGATGGAGAGAGAAGCTCAGAAAAACAAGCTAAAGGGGAAAAAGACTAAGAAAACACGACACAAAGTAAGAAACACAAAGACAAGAAATGGACACAAAATGACACGACTAAACCCTAATCGACCAAAAGGCTACGCGGCTGAGGCCGCGCGGCTGAGGCTGCGCGGCTTAGGCCGCGGTATGCAAACCGCGTAAGAAACTATTTTGCCATTCTTCCAGAGACACCCGCGGTTTTCCGTGGGGTTTGTAAGCCGCGGGATATACCGCGTAAGATATTGTTCCAACTATTTTTTGTCTTTTCGCTTTTTCATTATTTTTATTGTTTTTCGTATCTGAAAACACACTCAAACATGAAAACTAAAAAAGAAAACAAACCTTGGTGGGTTGCCTCCCACCCAGCGCCTTGGTTTCGGTCGTGGCTCGACCTTCTTTCTGATCACTCCTTCGGCTTTTCCGCAGTTTCTTCCCAGTCTGAGTTCTCGTGATAACCAGGTTCCTCTTCACTTCGACCTCTCACCCTCTCGAACATCTTGAATACTGCTTTCTCACCACCAACCCTTAAGGTCATTTCACCTTCTTCCATGTCGATCAACGCTCTGCTCGTGGCCAGAAAGGATCTTCCCAATATCAGTGGGACCTCTATATCTTCATCAATGTCTAGTACCACGAAGTCCACCGGGAAGTAGAACTCGCCAACCTTGATGAGAACATCCTCTATCACTCCATATGGGTACACTATCGATCTATCCACGAGCTTAAGGGTCATGTATGTTGGCTTCACCTCTCCCAAGCCAAGTTTCCTGAAAACAGATAAAGGCATTAAGTTAATACTTGCTACTAAATCACATAACACTTTATCAAAATTAAGATTCCCAATTTGAATAGGGATAGAAAAACTCCCTGGATCCTTAAGCTTCGGGGGAAGCTTGTTCTGAATGATCGCGTTGCGCTCTTCAGTGAGTGTAATGGTAGACTGGTGTTCGATTGCCCTTTTCTTGGATAAGATCTCCTTCATGATTTTGAGATATGTTGGCATTTGGGCTAGTGCTTCTGCGAAGGGGATGTTGATGTGTAACTTCTTGAACATGTCAAGAAACTTCTTGAACTGTTCCTCATCTTTATGTTCCTTTAATCGATTCGGAAATGGTAGCGGTGGAACATACAGGTTGACTGGTGGTTGCTTCTTCTTTTCACTCTTCTTGCTCTCTTCAATCACAATATCTTCATCAGCATCCAACTCGTCCACATCTACGATCTCCACATCTTGCTTTTTGGGCTCGGCTTCCTTTGATGACGGCTCTCGTATATGCTCCTCGATCATCTCCTTGCCACTCCTCAGATAAATGGCATTACATTCTTCTCTTGGCTTTCTCTCAGTCTGACTCAGAAACGTTCCTGGGGGTCGGTTTTGTAAAACTTCCGAAATCTGCCCCACTTGACTTTCGAGGATCTTGATGGACGTGGTGTTCTGTTCAGTAGCCGCCTTGACCGTGTTAACCGTGCTCGCTAACTCTCCAACTGTGCTGTCTATCTTGGTCATGAACTTCATCATCATATCCTCCAGCCTCGGTTTCTTCTCCCCAGATTGTCCCTCATTGAAATTCCTTTGGTTGAAACGTGGAGGACGGTAAACATTGTTAGCATTAGAAGAATTAGAAAAGTTGGAGTTATTACCTTGTGGTTGTTGACCGGGTTGGCTCCATGAAAAGTTTGGGTGTTTCTTCCACCCCTCATTGTAGGTATTCGAGAACGGGTCGTTCCTTGGCTGGTTGTTCCGGTTTTGTACAAACTGAACCTGTTCAGGTTCTTGAGGACTGCCTCCTTTCAGATGGTTCGTGATCGCAGCTAGTTGTGCTTTTATTTCCTTCAGCTCATCCGATTCTTGAACACTCGCAACTCTTCTAACGGCTGATCTTAGAGTAGAAAAACTATGTTCGGCCAGATTATCTATCAGCTCGCATGCTTCCTCATAAGATTTATCCATTAGGGCTCCACCTGATGCAGCGGTGATGTCGTTTTTGAACTGTGGGTGGAGTCCACTAAAGAACGTCTGGATGATGACCCAACCTTGCAACCCAAGATGAGGGCACTTCTTGATCATATCTTTGTACCTCTCCCAAGCTTCATATAACGTCTCTTGATCCCATTGAGCAAAATGGGTGATTTCCGCCATAAGTTGCACGGTTCTGCTTGGTGGGAAAAAATTCTGAAGGAAAGCCGCTTTCAGTTGTGCCCAGGTGGTGATCGAGTCCGGTTGGATACTCTCGATCCATGTTTCGGCTCGGCCCTTGAGAGAAAAACTGAATAGCCTTAGCTTTATGGCATCCTCGTTCATCCCGTTGATCTTAAACGTGTTGCAAATTCTCTCAAATGCACGGAGATGTGCATGAGGATCTTCTGTCGGTGCTCCTCCATACTGATTTTGTTGTACCATCACGATGGTACTCGATTTAAGCTCAAGACAATTCGCCCCAGTAGTGGGCGGTTGGATGCCTATGCGTGCGGCTGCCACATTCGGATCAGCAAACGATCGCATAAGGCGTCTATCAGGAGAAGGCGGAGGCGGGTCATTGCGAGGAGGTCTCTCGTTGACAGGTATCTCGTTGCCCATCTTCAGTTGCCTTTTAACTTTTGTTTCTTTGAGTAATCGACGGGCGGTTCTTTCGATTTCCGGATCGAGTGGTTCGATTCCTTCCCCTCGGGTTTTCCTTGGCATAAACCAATTAATACCTGAAACAGAAAGTAACCAAAATTAGCAATCCAAAAACTGAAAGTGATGAAATCAAATAACAGAAATAAAAAAAAAATGTTCAATGTAATAGTGCTTATAGCTGGTAGTGCTATCAGTTGCAACTAGTTCCCCGGCAACGGCGCCAAAAACTTGATAGGCGGGTTTACACTCCCCTAAATCTAACCGCAAGTGTACGGGTCGAAATCAAGTAATAGTATAAAAAGTACGAGTATCGAACACAGAGAACTAGGAACAAAGTATCACAATGACTATAAACTCTATTAACTGAACAATCGAAAGTGAGTGGTTGGTATTAAACTAATTAATTGCAAGAAAACAAATCGCAGACAGAACAACAAGCAATTGAAGAAACTTTGATAGAGAAAACAGTTGAGGGTTGGAAATCCTAAGGTTTCCACATACGAACATTTGACTTAAACAATTACCAAGTTATTCCCTTTAATGAATACCCAATCTCGAAAATCACCGTTGTTCTCTCTCAAGCAACAACGGGTTTTATTTTGAAGACACAAGCTTTATCTCTCGATCTTAACTTATGACACTCAAAACACATTAAAAGCAAGATTTAAACGGGACTAAGGCTTACACTGGTATATCTCTATCCAATTTCTCACCTTGGACATGCAATTTCTAGTTGTAGTTAGCAATTAATTCTCTCGAACTTAATTGAGAACAACAAAACAATTGGAAGCTAGCTAAACTCACAAAAGCATTAAAAACCAAATTACACGCTTCATTAAAATAGGAAAACTGATAAAAGTCTCACGTCATCTGTTCATAAGTTTTAAACCAAATTCATTCCAACCCCCAACATCTAAAGATTAGTTCATGTTGGTGGTGGATAAAAACATAAGAGAAGGAAAGGAAACAATCAATGTAAACATAGTGAATGTGATCGTGGTGAATGCAATAACGAACTCCCTTCTCTCGGCTCTAATCCGCTTTGCGTCGTGACTTCCTCCTCAATCGATCCTCTATCGTGGCTCCAAAAGCTCCGAAAAACCTCTAAAAATCGCCTCCTAGTCGCTGTCGTTCGTCGTGTGTGAGATCTCTGACCTAAAATCCGGGAAACAGCAACATATAATACTGAAACAGGGGGTTGCGCGGCTTTGCCCGTGACTTGCAAACCGCGTGGAAAACCGCGCAGTTTTCTGATGTGTTTCCGGGTCAGGTTTGTTTCGTGGTTCGGGCACGGGTCTTGGGCTTGGATCTCGGGCTTCCGTTGGCTTCGTTTTGGATTCTATTTAGGCTCTTTTCCGCTTCTTTTCTCGATGATTGCCGCCTTTTAGATTACCTGCATATCTCACTAGATAAACCGTAAAATTTCGCCTTTTTGCTAGAATACAAGCCAATCTCATTGGTTTAATAACCGAAAATAACGCCAAAAAGTGGCGTTATCATCCAGGTGTGTGGACAAAGCAGACAATATCTGCTACGGTTGGTTTGGGTTGTTAAAGATGGTATAGTTGATGGGAAGAGGTTACAAATATATTATGCAGGTCTTCTCAACCTAAGAAGGTTGTGGTTAATCGAGAGGCGAATTCAAGGGACATCGCACGTTTATGATTTTGGTCAGAAGTGTTGGAAAGTTATATGGAATCCGATTTGAGTAGACCAGAAAGTGTGAAGCGTTGAAACTAAAAGTTGAGGGTCAGCTTGACGCTGAAGACCCCTGTGGACTAGAGTGGTGCATTTCAAGAGGAAAGAGGGTTGAGCCACGTGTTAGTGGGTTAGTCGTAGCTAGTGTCAGAGGTTAGAGAGATAGTATATGAATGGGTCGTGTTTGATGGATATGTGGGAATTCATAATGTGTTTCGCCTTTATCTATAGAGCGTTTGTTGGAAGCTGGTATGACACTACTTGCGCATGAGTGCGAGTGGATGGGAAATCGAACTCGTAAAAGAACCCGAGGTGATCATCGATCTTAAGGTGGAGAAACTGAGGACTGAGGACATTAGCCTCGCGAAGGTGAAATGGAGATTCCTCAAAGGACATGAAACAACGTGGGAGGTAGAATCCGAGATGAGGGCCAAGTACCATCATGTGTTCGACAAAGAAATTCCAGGGACGGAATTCATTTGAGGGGGGAGGGTTGTAATAACTGTGTCCGAATTGTAACTTTCTTTAAAAGTTGTGGCGAAAGCAAAAGACAATAGAAAAGAGAGAGTTGGTTGCAATTTAGAAAAGATATAAAAAGGAAGGAAGAAATCCCTAATTCTTATTTTTGGTCTGATTTCTTGCGGCTGCATCGAGACAGAGAGAAATAGGAGAAAGCTGAGAAATCGATTGAGGATCCTTCACCCATAGTAAACCTCGATCCTTTCTTTATCAGTTCAAGCTATTCTGTTCTCCATTGTATCAAGTATGTAAAATGGAAGGGAACCTTATTTTCTCACTGTGTATCTCTTAAAAAATTGGAGTTTTGATTGATTTGGAGTGTTTAAGGGTTGAATTGATGGGTTAAAGGGTGGTTTAGGGTTGAAAGACAAACCCAAACAAGTATCTCATTAAACCTGTGGCAAAATCGCATCCCCTAATTGATTTAAGGGATTTTGGGTTTTCAGGGTTCGAGTTTTCGGATGTCGCCCTAGGGTAGTTTTCGGATGTGTTGTATCTGGATAATGGGTAGTTTCCGGATGAGTTGTACCCGGATAGTGGGTAGTTTCCGGATAAGTTGTACCTGAATAGTGGGTAGTTTCCAGATGAGTTGTATCCGGGTAGTGGGTAGTTTCCGGATAGTGGTTGTTTCAGGATGGTGGTTTCCGGATGGTGGTTTCTGGACTGTGATGTTCGGATTGCACCGTGTCTGTGGTTGAAAGAGTACGAACTTGGAGGGTCTGGTTTAGAGGGGACCTTTCGGGTATGTTGTGTCTGATGTTTTCTCATTATTCTTTTGGGCACCTGAATGCGATAAGTTTATCTAACACCAATCCACACTTCTGTTTGTGTGAAAATTAATGTGTTCATATTTTCCCATAAGTGATTATGGTATCGAGATTTTGATGTGTACATTGAAATGAGGCATGTTATTTTATAACTGCGAGAACGTTTTACTATATTCTCATAATTTACATGATTTCATGAGTATATGCTAGTATGTGGGGTCGCGTTGAACAGTGGGGATAGCTGTACCTTGGATTGTTGAGAATCCTTGGAAGTTTGGTGAACCATGTGCCTTGAATCTGTTTCTCGCGCACACGGATATGGCATCTACTAGGGGGCATGGGGATCTACTGGGGGGCCTGAGTGTGGAGACCACTGTGAAAATACCCTTATGTGGAGGTTATTTTGTTAAACTGTTATTTTATTTCATATCATGGCAGTTTACGTGTGTTAAAGATGAGATTTGTTTAAACTGTTTTCGGGAGGGAATTCACTAGACCTCAGGGTCTAACCCTCGCTTTCAAAAACTAAAACCATTTTCCGGAAAGAGGTTCGGCAGTGTTTCTTCCAAACGAAATGTGAAGGTATGAAGGATTAGAAACGAAGGCAATCGGGTTTAGAGCACTATAGTTCTTCTTTCTTAGCTTTTATGCTTAGTAGATTCTTGGCTGTGGAAGTGTGTTTCCGCTGCTAGATTTTGAAGACTATGTATTAAATTGAGATGTAATAGGACCCATTTTTGGGATTTATTTCTACATTTTTGCATATTGAGTTTTGGGTTGTTACACTCAAAGCATGTACTCTTCAATTAAAATGAAATAAGTGCAACTGACGACCAAAGCTCTACATTCAATCGTTAAAATCCGGACAAAATGTCCTCAAGACTCATTAATGTCATAACCTGATCCATAAGCTCAACCAAAACCAATTAACCACTCTTGAAAACCGAATAATGCATTAAAACGTATATAATCCACGTTTATGCGAAATATGCTCCAGAGACTCGAATTACTCAACACAACTCTTATTTGAAGACACGTCATTTTCCAAAGTACACATCAATATGCATTTATATCCAAAGATTTACAAACGCAAGATAAATCATTTAAAATAACAATACTTAATAGTCATCCATCAAAATACCCAAAATACGTCTTTTCTCAAACTGAAGGGTTTACAACTTCTAAAATGTTCACAAGGTCGGAAATGACCCAAAACCCAATGACCCACACGTTCATGCTTTAAAACATACCACCGCATAAAAATATACACATTTCCAACAAAACACTAAAAATGTATTTTCACTAGATAACCTCCAATCATGCATTAAATATCAAAACACTTCCATTTATACTTATTTTATCAAGTTATCCAAAAATCCCAAAAATGGTTATTTTGCAAGATTCATAAAATCAAATATTCTAAGCAAAATCCACCAAATAATTCAACAATGAATGTTTTCATGTAAAAACACACAAAACACTTTAAAATGAACATTTTGGCATGTACAACGTTTTCACAAATCCATTTCAACTCACCTTGTTAGATTTAGGCTAAATCTAGATTTTTCCCCAATTTGAGCTCATTTGGAGAAACTTGAATCCTCAAGCCAAATCTTCTAAAACCTAGATCCATGAGTTTACAACCATCAAAATCATACTTAACCATATAAAATCGTTCCCCAAGATTTTTCATCAATAATCTCAACTTATACCCAAAACCCTAATTTCCATAGATGAAGATAAGAGAGGATTACCTCAACCACAACACTACTGCTAATAAGATAGTGATCTAGGCAAGCGCCAAAGAAAGAAGGGGGCAACAAGAATCCACCAAAAAAACACCTCTAGATCACCAACAAAACACCACAAGCTCCAACTCTTCAAAATGGACAAAAATTAATGGATGAAACCCTAGAAAGTTTTGGGTGAAAAAGATGAAGTGAAAGGGTTTCAAGATTTGTTTCCCAAAACCATGGTAGATGAATCACTTGCAAATCTCGAATCTTGTGGCTAAATGGCTCAAAATCGACTTTGGGGGCTTAGGGTTTCGGTTTGGGATAGAAAGGGATGAAGGGAAGAAGTAGGGAAATGAAATGGTTTTGAAATGGGTGAAAATCGCATTTTTATCCTCAAGGTGCCCGTCGGCTAAAGTGACGTGCGAGAGTGACAAGTGTCACTTTTGCTGGGCACTCTAGCCGTGGTTCCATGACTCTTGGTACCAAATCGACGAGAGTGACATGCGATAGTGACAATTGTCACTTTCGCCGGTCACTTTAGCCGAGGTTGTACCGAAAGTTGTTTTGGCCACAAATTCTTCGTTTTACCTCCGATTTTGCTCCGGAAAGGACCGTTGGACTCGCATTTGAATTCTCCATCCAACAAGACCATAAAACCTATGATTCAATCCAAAATCCTATTTTCAAATTTATCTTAAAAGATCAATACCTTCCAAAGATCGGGGTGTTACAATCCTCCCATTCTTAAAAAAGAGATTTCGTCCTCGAAATCTAGTTCCCTTACAACCAATGTCCACCCAGATACGTTTCCTTTACATCCAAATGAATGTTCAACTTGCTAGATAGTTTCTAACCGCATGGCTTTAGTTGCCTTCCAACCTTAGGTGTTCCATACTTCCCCAATGGGAGATCCCGACTCTCAATCAGTCCATGTCCACTTGCTTTTAAACTTTTTCTCCAAACCAGCCAAAGGTTTGATCACCACCGAAACCAACAAATCTCCAAATCCAATAGTCTACGTTGCTGATTTGTCACTTAATTCTAACGAGCTCCATTAGACTCCAAAACAAACGGTCTTCACGGACCCATCGATTATACAACTCTAAGAATACGTCCAGTTACCATTCAATTGACAGATTCTTTTACCATTCAAGGAAGGTCATCCCACTAAATTTACTTATCGCAATTGAACATCTTAAGACCACTAGAAACGATACCACTATCCTTTAAAATTGGACTACAACCCTCCAAATACACTAACTTTTCTTGGCCTCGAAATCCAAGAGTTGACACCTAGTCATGCCACCAAGCCTTGAACCACAGCATAACTTCACATACACGAGTTTCATTCGTCGAGCATCCCCACAAAACCAAGGTTATCCACATGGTGTCTAAAGGGTCCTAGATATCCTTTATGCAAAAACTGACAAACCCAAAACAAGGTTGCTGAAGAGAACGATTACCATAAGCATTATAAAAAGATATCGCGAGTCTAACCCTCCAGTTACAAAAGTACACCGACTCCGCAAATGATACTACTCGGCTGACTGTACCATCACGTGTCGGAATACCCAACCCTCCACTGTCGAGGTTCTATACGCCTTTACTCTTAACCGGGGTTACTTAACATTTCCAAGGTTCTAATGAGTTCAGGGTTTTCAAGTGAAATACTCAACAAAAATGCCAATCGAAAACTTTCATAAGATTATTTAACACAAAGGTTTTTATAACAATTTATTGTACGCGTAAAAATCTACTACTACATACCTGGTAGTTGTGCAAAATGGGCACACTCGTCCTGCATGTGAAAATCATTTTGAAAATCACTCGATCACTACTCGAGTTACTAACAAGACGCAAAAGTATGCTCAACAAAGTTTTAAAATGAACCGCTATGGTTCTAACATGGATTTATTTATGTCATGTACGTACGGAAATTTCATGCATTAACACAGTGTGTACAAAATGTTTGTACGAAACTTCGAAAAAGAAATTCAAACGACATCGAACTCCAAATTTTTTCTTCTTTCGCCAAAAATGACATGGAATAAAATTTACCAACAAAATTTGCACGTGTCAGTTCATTTCGCAAAAACGGAGAAACGATCTTTATATACACTTTGATGAAAATATAAAATGATTTGCGTCAGTTCCAAGTTTAAAGCCAAATAAGAATACGTTTTCATCATTCGAAAATATTGGCTAAAATATCGTGAAGAAATCTCAAATCAGAATATGCATGAAAATTTGTAACACTCTCCTAGTAGTCTTTCATAAATATATAACATGTAACAGATAGTCCATACTAAATTTTCAAAGGAGAAAATTCATTAAATCAAATTTCAAATTTTTCTCATTTAGTCATATAATGACATATAAATAAAACATTCTGGCAAGACTCACACATAGATTAATGTATTTTATCGAAACTTAGGAAAACAGTAAGTGCATGTAATTTGGTTGACACTTAGGATAATTTAGACCGATTTCAGAATTTCAGACCACAAAAACGATGCGTATTAAAACTCCAAAAATAGTGGCTACAATGCTATGCATACCCATAGATCAGTATAATGCACTTGCGTGAAATGATAACAAGAGAACCAATTAACCGAAGATGCAAAAAATATATCATTAATATAATTATCATGATGCTCTCATATGCATCCCTCACGCCATGTCTAAATCAATTAGTACACTGAACAAGTTGCAACGAAATGTGCTAACACAAATCTTCAAAATAGAAACTATGCGACACCAAAATTCTAAAAACTGCTTTTTTGGTTGCCTTACGGCATAAAATAACATTTCTCAACAAAACCCGCATGAGATAAAATGCCCAATAAAACCCATAAATCAACACATAATAATTAAAGTATGCACATTTCAAGTTTTACCCAGTGACACAGACATCGTAAAACAAAACTCCATAAAACTCGATGGAGCTCAATGCCTCCAATCAATAAGATGGTACCAAAAATTTCGTTTCCAAAAATCCAATTGGATAAAACATAGTTATGACTAAAATGTCATAATTCCAATAATTTCCCACTTGTTCCAATACAATATAAATTAACACTTTTCCAGAAAACCCGCGTGGAATAAAATTCCCAATAAAACTCAAACACAAAACTAGTTGAAAGTAATTCTCTGTTCAAACCTTAACATAGGTGGAGGAGATCCAATGTTAAGGGCATATGTCACCGTCACTTGTCCAAAATCTTAAACAACCTTGATATAGGGATAACATGGTATTCGAAAATAACGTTGGACAACAATAAAAATGAAGTAAGTCTCGACAAGGTTTGCAATTACCTGCAATAAAATAATTTCATGCGTGCTAAAAATCATGGCTTAAAATCTTGAACGTGCAAAATGTTTTTCCAAGATTGCGTAACATAACCCACATGATGATTTGGGAACATGAGAAATAATTGATTCAATTTATTTTAAAAAACGAATTTCGTGCATGAGTTTAGTCGGCACTCAACGTCTCAATACCACCCCCCCCCCCTCAAATTCCTCCGGTCACACACTCGTCATCCAGATGCTCAGACATCTTAAGGCAATCATCGAGAATTTCATCGGTCCACCATACAGTTTTTCTTCGAATAAGATCAATTCGATAAACCTATGGTTCTAACCCAACCAACAACTTCGACCCAAAATGGTCCACTTAATGCAATCATCATGGTTACTGTCATTCAAAGTGACAAATGCTAAAATCATCAACCTCTTCTAACGGCTACTCGCTTAGAAACTCTTTCACTACCCCAACGATCATCACATCAAAGTAGTCCAAGTATATACATGTAACTTGTAGGTTCACCATAACACTAGCCAGGTGCAATTATGAACGTACCATACATGATCATCCTTGCTACTCTAGACATGATTCTCGTTTCTAGTGACTTCATCAACTCCAAAATATCTTATCTTAAAGTGCCAATCGGTGCAGTTTCTCATTCACTTAAAAGAACGGTAGTTTGAGTCTAGGTATCCTAATTTAACACCTAATTCTCTCAAAACTTAAGCTCTGATACCAACTTGTAACACCCTCAAAATTGGAAAGAGCAACTAAAAAAAATTGTCAATAAAATAACCAATTAAGGATAAAGTTCCTTCTATAAACCATTCTTCAAATTACCTCAATATAAAACATTATCATTTCAACAATCAAAACCTAAGTCATTCTCCAAGGCTACAAAATGTTGGGTGTTACTCAACCCCAAAAATCAAGTTGCTATTCCCCAAATGCGGAAGACTTCACCAAGCTACTTACTTCTTGAGCACACAACTAGCTCTCCACTATTCACAGTGTCAGTAGAACACATCCCAACCGGAACCTGTAGCATATGCTGACAAATAAAAAGGTTAGGCTAACGCCTAGTGAGTTCAAAAGTTTTAATCATAGTTATATAATTCGTAAGACGAGAGGGGTGCAATTTAAATCGTGAGTTCAAAAGGATTTACTTTAAATGCATACCACCTATTTTACAATGCACAGAAATCCCGTGATGAAAGCTCTAATATAAAACGATTCTCAAAGATTGACTCAACCTAAAATCCGCTTGAAAGGTGAAATAGTATTTGATTTCGAAAATTATAAAAACATGAATAAATCTCTATTATTCAAAACATCCGAAATACGGATGAGGCATAAATCCCAACCCATAAAATATGGAAAGCAATCCATATAGATATAATACGTCACCGAAAACATGGATAAAAATAAATACCCAAACAACACCTTTCGGTGACGGGGGAGACCCGATTCCATTGTATGCGGCGGAACACAAAGTTAAGTCGCATAACTATGTTATTGAACTACACCTTAGATTGTGACTCTATTGTCTGCTTTAATAAGCTCCAACTCGAGTCGGACTTTATTGCCTGCTATAATAAGCTACACCTCAAGTCCCACACCCAGCAATGGGTGGCACCACCATATCCTTTATTGCTTATTGTGCCCAGCTACACCTCAAGGATATGCGATCTTATTGCATGTTCATTCTCTAGTAAGTTACACCTCAAGGTTTCCATTGACCTTTATTGCCCACTTACTAGCATTAAAGAATTGGAGTCTCGGCTCCTTACTTGATAACCCATGATGTTCAACCCTCGTGCACTAGAGTTAGAACATCAACCGCGAAATTTCGGAGTACAGCCCAAAGTGGTTCCTCTCCACAATGTCAGGACACAAAATGCCACAATGGCATACTTCCCAAAGTGAAAATACCAAGGCTTTCCACTTATAAAGATATAACCGACTCATATGCCTATGGATCCAATGCATTACAGCCTAAAACTACATGACTCCACTTTAACGACACACGCACTTAAAGCATGTACTCTTTAATTAAAATGCAATAAATGCATCTGACGACCAAAGCTCCACATTCAATCGTTAAAATCCGAACAAAATGTCCTCAAGACTCATTAAAGTCATAAACCGATCCAGAAGCTCAACCAAAACCAATTAACCACTCATGAAAACCGAATAATGCATTAAAATGTATATAATCCACGTTTATGCGTAATATGCTCCAGAGACTCGAATTACTCAACACAACTCTTAATTGAAGACACGTCATTTTCCAAAGTACATATCAAAGTTCATTTATACCCAAAGATTTACAAACGCAAGATAAATAATTTAAAATAACAATACTTAATGTTCATCCATCAAAATACCCAAAATACGTCTTTTTCTCAAACCGAAGGGTTTACAACTTCTAAAATATTCACAAGGTTGGATATGACCCAAAACCTAATGACCCACATGTTCATGCTTTAAAACATACCACCGCATAAAATTATGCACATTTCCAACAAATCACTAAAAATGTATTTTCACTAGATAATCTCTAATCATGAATTAAATATCAAAATGCTTCCATTGATACATATTTTATCAAGTTATCCAAAAATTCCAAAAATGGTTATTTTGCAAGATTCATACAATCAAATATTCTAAGCAAAATCCACCAAATAATTCAACAATGAATGTTTTCATGTAAAAACACACAAAAGACTTTAAAATGATCATTTTGGCTTGTACAATGTTTTCACAAAGCAACTTGAACTCACCTTGCTAGATTTAGGCTAAATCTAGATTTTTCCCCATTTTGAGCTCCTTTGGAGAAACTTAAATCCTCAAGCCAAATCTTCTAAAACCTAGATCCATGAGTTCACAACCATCAAAATCATATTCAACCATATAAAATCATTCCCCAAACATTTTCATCAATAATCTCAACTTATACCCAAAACCCTAATTTCCATAGATGAAGAAAAGAGAAGATTACCTCAACCACAACAAGAGTCCACCAACGAAACACCTCTAGATCACCAACAAAACACCACAAGCTCCAACTCTTCAAAATAAACAAAAAGGGTGGACGAAACCCTAGAAAGTTTTGGGAGAAGAAGATAAAGTGAAAGGGTTTCAAGATTTGTTACCCAAAACCATGGTAGATGAAGAAATCACTTGAAAATCTCGAATCTTGTAGCTAAATGATTCAGAATCGAATTTGGGGGCTTAGGGTTTCGGTTTGGGAGAGAAAGGGATGAAGGGAAGAAGTGGGGAAATGGAATGGGGTTGAAATGGGTGAAAATCGCGTTTTTATCCTCCAGGTGCCCGTCGGCAAAAGTGACGTGCGATAGTGACAAGTGTCACTTTCGTTGGGCACTCTCGTCGTGGTCCCGTGACTCTCGGTACAAAACCGGCGAGAGTGACATGCGATTGTGACAGTTGTCACTTTCGCCGGTCACTTTACCTGAGGTTGTATAAAAGCTTGTTTTGGCCACAAATTCTTCGTTTTAGCTCCGATTTTGCTCCGAAAAGGACCGTTGGACTCGCATTTGAATTCTCCATCCAACAATACCATAAAACCTAGGACTCAATCCAAAATCCTATTTTTCATATTTATCTTAAAAGATCGATACCTTCCAAAGATCGGGGTGTTAAACGGAACTCTATCACCATTGTAGTTCCACACTGCATTTTTTATTTCCTCTCTACATACCAGTCTTTCCAGAAGCATAGACTGTTCCGCCGAGAGAGTCTTAAAGAACACTACGTCAAGCGATGGTCTTATGTGTCTCACCCGGTCAAATTGACTTTTAAAATGCTTAAAAATCATTTTAACCTCCTCAACCCACATACCTTCCTTCATAATACCCCGGATGGCAAGTTGTCTCCTTTTCGGGTTCACTACTCCATGAAAGAATTTGGTGTTCTCATCCCCTTCTACCCCCATCTTTTTGGATTTTTTAGCTACTTCAATAGCTTCAGTACGCTCCAATTCCCTCAGCTCTTTCAATGCCTAAACCCGAACCTCCTTATCTTCTATAGAGGATTCCTATGAGTCAATTTGGAGGTCGATGTCAGTACTTTTCTTTTGGAGACCAATTTTAATTTCATTATCCCTCAACCGTCTTTCTCCACTCCAAGACCAAAAGACACTTTTTAACATTTGAAGCTTATTTTTAAACGTCACCATCCCATGTGACTCCCGAATCCCATCTTCCTAACACGTGTCTAGAACAATCCAATGAAACTCTTCTGATCTGAACCAAGAGTGCAAAACTTTGAACGTAGTAGGCCCATAGTCTACTATCATCGTCTTGAGGAGGAGCGACCGATGGTCCGATAGATTACGATCCAATAAATTCCCGTAAGGTTGGTCCATTTTAAACACAATCCATCCAAGAGAAGAAATCTATCTAGCTTACTCATTTTAGAGGCCCACTTATTGGACCAGGTAAATTGATAACCCCTAGTGGGATATCATAAAGCTCCGCGTCTTGAATAAAAGCGTTAAACGCTTCTGTCGAATTTCCACAAAACATAGACCCATACCTTTCTCCCGCTTCCCCGACCTCGTTAAAATCTTCCACAAAAAGAATCTCTCCTTGCCACCGACCAATCAGATTCAGCAGCGAGTGCCGCAAAGAACGTGTGTCACCCACACCTTTGGGGTATATACTGCAATTATAAGGAGCGACACGTACCTTCTATTGTGACGAACCACTCTGTGAGTTAATGTGGCTCACCAAGAAGGAGTCCTTATCCCATATACACAAATTCCGACCAACCTACCTATGGCCGAACTACACGCCAGATCAAAGAACAAGTTCCCCCACATTTTTCTGACCACAAGAATATCCAAAGAAGTCAATTTGGTTTCTTGGAGAGACAAAAAACTAACCCTATGCACCGTACACAAATCCTATTACCCACTTTCTCTTATTCGGGTCCCATATCCCCTAAACATTCAAAGACAAGACATTCATTTGAACGATTCAAAATCACTTATACCCTTGATTATGGCATATAAATCTTTTTGCAACCCTTCATTTTGAAACCCAGTGCTTCCCCGACACCAATAGTTTATGTCAGCTCTTCAAGGATTGAAAATCCTCCTTGAGCTATTGTCGAAGCTTGAGAACTAGTCTTGAAACACGAGTTACCCAAGAGAGCCTATTTTAGGGAACGGGGATCCCCCTCCCTCTCTTCTACAGAATTTTCTTTAACCAACAACTCTACCTCTTCTTTCCCGTTCAGCTCATTGGCATCTTCCTTAATAAATATCCGGCTCTCAACTCCCTTTACTCATGAGGTAACTTCATGATCATCTTCCTGAGGAGTGAAACCAGGTGGAAATCGATAGTAGGTTTCTCCCCCACCTTCTTCTGAATTTAAGTTTTGAGTCGGGTGATCTTCTAGCAGTCGTAGAATGCCAAAAGGGTCATCACTATTCTCTTCTACCTCGCCTCTAGACTTTGCCGCATCCCTTATTTTTGTCGGATCATGGGAATCTTCAATCTGAAACGTATCCGGGATAGGCTCGAACAGATCTACATTCTCCATGTCTTTTAGATCAAGTTGTTCCTCTACAAATATGATGCCTTCTCATTCTTTCCCTACGTCCTACACCAACTCACTAACATCTTCTACGAAATCCTGAATCCAGCCACACACCTTTTTTATACAGACAAAGTGGATAAAACTATCAAGAATCACCTTTACCGTTTCAAAAATTAAAGATGGGTGGGTTGACATGATACATATCCGAGAACTATATAAATTATTCCCATCCGAGTCATCCGAAAAAAATGACCTTCCCCCATTTCCTAGCAATCGAAGAGAAAGACTCGGGATTCCATGCTTTAATAAGAACACCTTCCACATCCAGCCATATTAATCTTTCTATAACCTTGAATTCTTTGTTCCAAGGTTTAAGCTCCTTAAACCACGAATTGGCTCTGACAAAAACTTATCTCTGGCACTGGACGATATAAAATTCAACAAGACCCACAACCCACCAATATACTTAAAATCAACCTCAAAGAAGCCTTTATTTTTTACACAAGCATCGGAGGTTGAGGATTACTCAAAGGTTCGAGACACACCCCACCATAGCAAATGGGAAATGGGACCATTAATATCAAGGCTAATGGTCGTCGAATCGTCTCCTTCCTTAATCCCTATGCTACCTTCCGGGAATTCCCCTTTCGCTACCGCTACTAAATAAAAGACTTTTGCCTACGAACTTTTCCTTCAGAAATATGTCGCTAAAGGTGATTCATCAAAAAAAACATCATAAAAGTTGGTGGTTAAATTGTTGGTGGGTAATTCAAACCAGTGACAGATTACACTAGGATTCTCTAGGTGATCCATTGGTATTTTCTTTAAAAACATCGGATTCTACCGAACGATTGGTATTCTTGGGTGATTTGTTGGCAACCACCCACTCAAATATCCCTGGGTGATTTTTGTGGGTAAGAGTCATTTGTTTTGTAGTGTACTTTTGCATAAGACATCCCTCTGGAATTATCAACAGTCTTGGCACTATAAGACGGACCTCCCTTTATCGAGGCCACAACACCTTTATCCTTAATAACATAAAAGTTCCTCTCGAACCGCGCCACATTGGCATGCAACCTTAACCTCCCTAACCAAGTATTGCAAATACTCATAATTACCTGATCCAAGTCCTCTTCCTTGGATACACATACAAAATGAAACATCTTTCTCGCTTTAGATTTCCTATTGCAATATAAACATCCACAACCTTTCCAGACTTTGAGCATATATTCCACAGTTTACGAGACGAAAAGTGAGATGGGAAGTTTGTAACATAAAGAGTAAAAGACGGTTTTAACAAACGGGTGGGAAGACAGTTAACTAAACTGATAAGAAACCTTAAACGATAAAAAACCGACCTCCTGCACCGACTCTTCACTTCCTACCATTCATGGTCCTCTATCCACACCCCCGCTACACACCTCATCTCACCCCACCCCTTCCTAACCACTACACCCACCGGCTATCGACTCACAACCAAGGCCCACACTCGTACTTATGTCGGTTGGGAATTGCACGAAGATATAAACCTAACATAGGCCTTCGAAAGTAGAACCGCATGCCACAAGGCCATGTTTACCACACGAGAACACTTACAACACACTACAGAAACAACTCTTGCACACCATAGGAGCAACTCCCACACACCACAAGAGAAACTCCCACGCACTACCGGGACAACTCCCGTACCCCACAAGACCTTGTATACCGCACCAAAAAAGAAGAGCCCGCCGCCAGACCCAAATACCGCATAACAAGGGATCGGAATACTGCACACCTCACAGATTCTAAAATATACCGCACACCTCAGAGAGACACAAACACAATGTTGAACGGAATGGAATGTGTATACCGCACACAACAAAAGACAACCAATCCCTGCAGAACTCCACTCCCGACAATTCAACTCCCTTGCACCGCTAACACCAGATGAGATCTGAACCGATGAAATTAGCTCCCTTGGTCCCCCTATACCACTAACTATCTATAAGGACACCAGAGCCACCACCACAGGGCCTGAGATACCGCCTACGTGAAAGAGGGCAATCCCAATCCCTCTAGATCGCACTTCCTCCTTTACCTAACCGGAGACCTGAGGAGCCTCACCTACCAAATCCCACTAACATGTCGTCGAGTAACACATAGATAACGCTAGCTTGTCGTCGGAAATCGCATCTGACGGTTCACCTCCCTATTCCTTGTCGATTACTCATTGTCATCTCATTTAATAGAAATTAAATTTCATACTATTTACTGTTTTTAAGATATTATTTTAGTATATTATAAACTTTTTACTATATGTTTTTAAAATTTTAAATCGTAAACTTATTATTATATACTTATAACTTTTTTAAAACGTCCTATTTAACTTTTATAAAACTAATTAATTATAACTTATTAACTTATATATATATATATATATATATATATATATATATATATGGAAAAGTTCAAATGTAAACTCAATTTTTATCGTGGACGTGAAAACGAATCTTGGCCACTCCATCTCTTTTAATCCAACAACTCATATTAAATAGAGTTTGTAATTATAATTATTAATTAAGGTGATTAGGGGTAAAAATGGAAGATAATATAAACTCACGTCTACCATATTTGATTTTTTATTTTCTTTTTTAATTAAAAACTTTTACCCCCTTCAAATTTAAAATAAATTATCTTAAAAATTACTAATATTTTAATCAAAAAAATTACATCAAAAAACGAGAATTTCGTGCTCTTCGACATGACATCCATCTCGATATAGTTTTTGGTTGATTTAACTGTTTTCTACGTGAAATGCAATATATGTGTTATATTCATTATGAATATTTATGTACGTTCAAGTGTGTACAACACATCGACACCGTAAGTCCGTAACTCGATATCACTTTCTTCAACACTTTTCTTCAACGTCGTAAGACATCGCGTTCTTCATCACCGATTCACCGTAACCCAACACCAATCGAGACGAATCGAGAATCTATAGAGATTTTGGTGTGAATCGAGGAATAAAAAAGGGCGCCCCACGTCTCCACACCTTCACGGGGCATTCGCGTGTTATTCATTATGAATAATGTGCCATTCATGATGAATAATACAACATTCAAGGTGAATAAATACACGATTCATGAATTCGTGTATTATCCATCCTGAATACTATATTATTCATTATGAATACTGAATAAACGTTTACCTTTGTTATTCATACCGAATGTGGACACATGGGACGTGCATACATATTCATAATGAATAAAACCAAATTTCGGTTGTGAATCAGGGAACAAAAGAAAGTGTGTCATGTGTCCACACCTTTACGAGTCATTCATAGATTATTCAGCATTAATAATGTATCATTCAGGATGAATAATACAACATCCAGGGTGAACAATACGCGATTCCTGATGAATAATACATGAATCGTGAATTCATGTATTATTCATCCTGAATATTGTATTATTCAACATGGATAGTGAATGAACGTTCACCTTTGTTATTAATACTGAATGTGGATACCCGGGGACGTACATACATATTCATAATGAATATAACACATATATAGCATTTCACGTAAAAACGATTAAACAAAAAAAAAACTATATCAAGATGGATGTCATATTGAAGAGCACGAAATTCTCGTTTTTTTATGTAATTTTTTTGATTGAAATATTAGTAATTTTTAAGATAATTTATTTTAAACTTTAAGAATGTAAATGTTTTTTAATTAAAAAAGAAAATAAAAAGTCAAATAAGGTAGGCTTATTCAAATTTCTAGATGTGCCCCTAATAACTTCTCAATTAATCTTATTATGTATTAACCACTGATTAGTTTTCTAAATTTTGATCAATGACTAAAATTGGTCCTCACGAGCACAATAAAAAATGAGTTTTCATTTAAACCCACCCCTATATATATATATATATATAGCCTTAGGTTCAATAGGGAAGTGCAAATATTTAAAGAAGTAGAGAAGTAAAAAAACACGGGTCCGTTCATATATGAACGTTCATATATAAACAGTCATATATGAACGTTCATATATGAACGTTCATATGAACGTTCAGATATGACTGTTATATGAACGTTCATTTATGAACGTTCATATATGACTGTTTATATATGAACGTTCATATATGAATGTTCATATATGACTGTTATATGAACGTTCATATATGAACGTTCATATATGAACGTTCATATATGAACGTTCATATATGAACGTTCATATATGACTGTTTATATATGAACGTTCATATACGAACGGACCCGTGTTTTTTTACTTCTCTACTTCTCTAAATATTTGCACTTCTCTATTGAACCTTTCCCTATATATATATATATATATATATATATAGAGAGAGAGAGAGAGAGAGGTAGTATATTTTAGAACCATTAAAAAAAATTACAACCCTTGCAACCCATGATCTAACCATTGGTTAAATCATAGATGGTCCAGATTAATTTTCAACATTTTAAAAAAAATTCACGGTTTTGATTTATTCCATTTCCATAAATAAGATGGCAAAGGGTATTTTCGTCACTTCGTTTTATAGAGATAGTCTCTAAGGATGGAAACGGTGATCCACCAGAAATCCAGAATCACAATCCCCAAATTTTCTCCTCCATTTTGGTTCTGCATCCATTTCGATTCTGTTTCCATTTTACATGCTTCAAGATTTGAATAAAATGTTGTTGGGAACCCTAGAAATCAACGATGGGAGACCGATTCCAAGGTTTGTCTATAACATCATTTTGTGTTTTTGTTTACACAATTTACTTTCGATCTATGCTCCTAACTAGGGTTTGATTTCATCGTTCTAACGCACTGGCAGGAAGAATAAGGAAAAGCGAAAGAATCATGATGAACTACTCATTTTCACGATTCAAAAACACTGCGTCGGACCCCATATTACTTGATTTTGATGATTCAATAGAAGTTCTTCCATTGCCAGAGGATCTTGCTCAGCCCAATCAAAATCAAATGCATGCACCCCAGACTATGGTGATCGACATAACGACTGCTGGTGACACGCCTTTGGTTGAAGACAAACACAGCCTCTGATGAAGGTATGGAAGTATAGTTATTCTTGCTAGTTATATGTTTTCTGTGTCACTGTATATTGAAAAATGTTTTGCATTAAAAACCCCTGTTTTCAAGAATGATTGAATGATTTTTTAAACCTTGATGTATTATTTTTGAATTTAAGTAATTAGTACTTGTTGAGGCGTAGGATTCTATGTGAATTTGTCGATACAAATAATATGTAGGAGCATAGATGATTTGGGTCTTCATGATTGTTGATTCCATGAATAGATAATCACTTACAATTTGATTCATGAATTGTTGAAGCATGACTGAATATTTAGTATACATAGATGATTTGGGGTTACATGATTGTTGCATTCATGAATATTTAATCATGTACAGATTTATTCTGGGGTTTTGTATACGCCATATATGTTTCAGTTAATCACGATTTCATATATGCCACAATATGTGTGATTTGTTAATCAGTAAGTAGTACCAATCATGCTACTAATAAGGGTTGCAAATTAGTCACCCTCTATATATGCACGTATACATACATATGAACGAAAAGTAAAATAAAACCTTTGTAATACGATACAATATTCCAAAAATTCAAAATTATGTATCAATCCACATTTTTGTTTTGAAAACATAAATTTATATCCAAGTTTCCTCTAAATAATTTGGAGACAAAAATTGTATCACATTTATAGGGTTCACGTGAGGAGCTCGTGATAGAGTAGGTTTGTGATAATAAATCGGCCAACAATACGAAAACATCTGCCACCTGGCATATACGGTCAAATGCCGGTGCCAACAGGGGGACACGTTGATCCATTGTTTGTTTATATTGAGTTTTTTTTTCGTTTAGAAACCTTTGACTGCTGTTGTGGATGACATATTCCTAAAAACGATTAAAGTCAAAGATATAATTTTAATTATATAATATTTTCTTCACAACAATATACTATATAAAGAAATACTTCTATTAGTGTTTTTAAGATTAATTTAAAAAGTATTCTAAAAAATTGAAAAACAAAATAATACGACAATTTACTCATTAAGTAATATCAAATTGTTTCGGTTAATTCTATTAACTTATTGTTTTATAGAGATAAAACATGTTTGCTCTGGATCTACGTGAGACTGGTGAGACTAAGTTTTTACATTTAAAATTTCACAGTAAAATACTGTGAAGATAAAAAATGATATTGATACAGGAAGAATTCGAAAGTTAATAAGAGTTTTCGCAAATAATTGGGAAAAAGAGAAACGCACTCGAAAAGGAAAACGAGTTCGAAAGAGGTTCGGAGTTTGGCATCAAAACAAAGGCCAAAAAAAATTGCGTGTGAGTTATATACATCCTAATCCACATAAAAATCACCACAGAGACCGAAGTGACTTGCAAGTGAGTTGATATGGCCTAACCCACATGAAACTCACGTCGCACACTGGTTGGGCGTACAACATCGAGCACACATATGCCAATAATCCATAGTGCATCCAATCTCAATTGCATTCCCACGTGACCACCTAGACTCGCCATTCCTTCTTCATCATCATCATCATCTTCTTCTTCTTCTTCTTCTTGTTCTTATTATTATTATTATTATTATTATTTTCAGGTTTCATTGTTAATCAGTTAATCAATTTATAAAATTCGTGTTTTTTAGAGAGGATTCTCTAGTTCTTTGAGTTTTACGTTTCGTAATTCTCGTTTATCCAAAGGGTTTAGACGCTTGTCGATCTTTCCGCAAACCTACGTTGCGTCAGATACGAACCCTCACAGCAAAAACACTGTGAAGGTCACATTCAAAGTATTTTGCTGTGAAGTTTCAAGTGTAAAAACTTGGTCTCAGTAATATCATGAAAATATGTTGGTCTCACATGATCCCAAATCTATATTACTTCATTCTTGACGAATTAATTTCACGTTTTAAGAAATATTTCAAAATGGTTTGACATATAAATTTTATAGCCTCGATTAGTATTTAACTAGAGGATGGTTATGGCTTTTTTTGTAAATCTAGGAATGTAGCATCAAGTCTAAAATTTGGTGGACTTTTTTAACGATGTTCTATATAAACCAGGTGTATGAGGTATTCTGTACATTACAATAAAATCGAGTTTAGATATTATATACCCGAGTGTTATAATAAACTGAATTATAATACTTAAGTTTATAGGTAAAATATTTGTGTCTCATATAAAAACTCGTGCTTAACTTATTGGACGCCTTTTGGCGTATTTATAAGTTTTTTAAGATATTTTTGTAACTAATTGTTTTAATATATATATATACACGATACTATATAAAAAAATGTTTTATAAAACAAGCGATTTATAAAAAAAAATGTGTTCATAGAATACTTCATAAACTTATCTATACTATCTTATAAAACATTTGCGAAAAACTCTTAAAAACAAGTTCTTTATGCATCAAGTACAAAATTCAATATTACAAGCAATGTTCTAAATGGTGTGAAGCGTGGCGTGGCGGCGAGGCCCAGCCTCAAGCCTTAGAAATTATGGCGAGGTTATGGCGTTTATCAAGGTGTGACTTATGGCGGCAAATATCTATATCACATATAATACTATATATAAAAACATATGTTTTGTAATATTAATCGATGAGTCAATAACAATAAACATGTTAAATTATGTTATATATAAAAAAAACTAACAAATAAGACATTAAAACGTAAGGAAAAATCAAATATTGCGTTATTAAAGACCGCACATTAGACCATGGCGTGCCACAGACATAACGTGGCGTGAGACACAAGACTTGAGTCACGGCGCGCCATGACGGCTGTCGCGGCGAGCCTTTTAGAACAGTGATTACAAGTATTAATGTATGAGTACAATTGTTTAAAGCTGCATGTTTGAGTTCATAACTAACTAATACAAAATAAACATCTCATTTTCTAAAATATAATATGGATAATTATTGAATTCTAACATAATATTTAATTATTTTTTTATAAAAACCTTTATATTATTAAACGTAAAATAATTCACATCATTATTAAACCTACATTAAACTAAACTAAACTAATTTATAAAAAAAAATTATCGTTTTACTCAAAACTACATAAAATCGTATTATGTTTGGCAATAACAAAAAATAAAATAAAACATTAAAATCAATATGTATCGCGTTGTATATATTGCGCCAGTACACTTCTAGTCATATATATCTATGTTTGGCAAACTAGCTGATAAGCTAGCTGATAAAAAAGTCACGTTTGGCAAGACTAGCTTATAAACATGTCAAATGACCAAAAAAGACATCTTCAAAAAATTATCAATTACAATACTTAATTATATAATGAAAACAAATTTATAAAAATATAATATGTTAATTAATACAACCAATGTAGTAAAGAAAAAATAAATAATATAACATGTTAATTAAAAGAATTTAAAATTTATTATTACATATATAATACAAATTTTGAATTTGTTAAAAGAAGTTTTAGAAAAATTATATATTAACTTATGATTTTAAATAACCGTTACATATAATATGATTAATATAATTAAATAATAATTAAAAAGATAATAGTAATTGATAATTAAAATATATTAATTAATATTATAAAATATATAAAAATAATCTATATGATTAACAATAACTCTAAATAATTAAAAACTAATATCGATATATAATTAAAATTTAGTTTAATAATTTTTAGTTAATATTTTAAATTTTATTAATTAATAATAATTAAACTTAAAAATTAATATTTATTTATGATAATAGTTAATCAAATAATAATTATTATTAATAAGGTCAATATTGGAATATTTATAAAAACTTATTCAAAAACTACTCTAGGTAGAGTTTCAAAAAGCTAGCTTACAAACTAATTTATGGTAATTCAAACATGTACAAAATAAAGATACCTTATAAGCTAGTTTTTTTTGCCAAATACCATAATAAATATAATACATTTGTTTCAAAAGTGTTCTAAAAGGTTTTGAATATTGAATTCTAACAGAATACTTAATTATTTTTTTATAAAAATAACATTATATTATTAAACATAAAATAATTCACATCACTATTAAACCTAAATTAAATTAATAGTGATGATCATGGCGCTTGTTGGAGGAGGTGGAGTAGCGCTGATTGTTGGACGAAGGCTTCTTATAGTACTTTTGTTGTTGGAAAGATTTTGTAAGCAGAGCTATCGCTTTCTTGAAGTCAGATACTTCATCATTAGAGTCATTGTCTTCCTTTTCAGATTCGAAAGAGCTTTGCTTTTGAGCACGTTTAGAGTGACAGCTCGAAGATTTCCCTTTCTTGGAGGACATGAGTGCAATAGGTTAGCAGCTGGCTTTGATTCAGTCTTCTTCTCGCTCAGAAGCTCGTTCACTTCATCTTCGTCTTGAAGAAGCGTCTCATAGAGTTCATTGATGCCGATGTTCTCTATCAAGTTGTTGTGCTTGACATGAGAAGCAAACACCTTCCATTCCGGCAGCAGATTATTGAGAAATTTGAGCGCGTTTTATGTGTTGGAGCGAGTGATCTTATTCTTGTTTAGTTCATTAAGAAGTGAGCAGAACCGTTCATAGGTCTGTGTGAGAGATTCGCCGGTGCGCTTCTTGAAACCATCGAACTTGGTTATCGTGCTGTTGATCTTTAGTTAATTTCCGACATCGCTCCCACACATCATTCTGGCCACTTGATCCCACATGCCCTTTGCTGTGTCTTTGTAGTTGTCGATAGCTGTATAGATCGGGTTGGGAAGGGCTTGGACAAGATATCTCTTTGCATGCTTTTCACCATCGATCATACCTCTTTCATCTTCGGTCATGTCGGCGATAGTCTTTTTTGCACGACGAGCTACAGCAGTTGCAGTTGCTTCTATGTCCTTCATCGGCAAGGGATTGGACCATCTTCAAGAGCTCTCTTGATGTACTCGTAGTTGTCCTTGGACTCTATGAAGAGCATGAATCTGTCCTGCCACTGGCTATACTCACCTTGGTAGAGAGAAGGTGGTTTGGAGTCGGTACCGATTGCGAGAGCGTCACGAATAGACATCTTTGGTTGCAACGGAGTGATCGTCAGACGTGTTGGTTGATTCAAAGTGTAAACCTAACGCAAGGCACTATGAGTGGGATCCTAACGCAGGTTCTACGACTGATATAAACTAAGAGTGATCTTACTGGATAGGAATCCAAATAAGGGTCTGATCAGGAAGTGTCCGGATCAGATCAATAGACAAAACAGTTCAAAAATCACAATAGTTTCCGGATAGGTTGAAAGAGTCCGGACAGCTTAAATTGTCCGGATACAGTAAATAAAAGTAGAACTTACCGGATGATGGGGATTCCGGATAAAGGACTTACCGGACAAGATGGAAAAGCACAAAGCTTACCGGGTGTAAAGGGAGTCCGGATAATATGTTTCCCAGATACGAAGTGTTGTCCGAATAAAAACTTTTATCGGAAACCTAGGGTTATCCGGATAAAATCTTTACCGGAAACTTTGGGTTTCCGGAAAACACTACCCGGAAAGATTAAGAAAATTGATACTTACCCGGAAAGAATGACTTACCCAGAATACTCGACTTACCCGGAAAGAAGACGAATCCGGATGGAATAACACAAACGTCCGGACAGTGTTGACTTGTCCGGAAACCGCGACTGTGTTATCCGGACTCTGTGGCCGACTTTTCCAAATCGATTGAAACTCGATTAGGGTTGCTCAAAAATGTTCCTGAAAGATTAGAAACACTACCAAACACAAAAATAACACTAACCCAATCGATTTTGAAGCAAAAACAACAAGTTTTGATGGTAAAATTTTGATTTTTAGTGAAGAACACAACCAAAAACTTTGAACTTAATTTGCTTAATTAACCACTCAAATGGTCGAATTAGGATGTGAAAATTTGCATAATGAACAGTAACAATGATACTAACACATCCCAATCAACGAAATCAATCAATTTTGACAGAATCAAAGTTTTGATTTTTCAAGAATGTGAGACGTGAAAAAGTCAAAACATACCAGAAATCAATAGGAAGGCTTTGAATCAATTCTGTCTGTCTGCTCTGATACCAATTGAGAGCCTCAGATCCGTGCAACGAACAATGAAATCAAAAGATTAAACAATCAAGTATACGATTTCAACTGGTCATCTCTATTAAGCTTTCAGAGAGTTTTACAATACAAAGCAAAAAAGCAAATGAGACAACTAGCCTATTTTCTAAGGCTAAGGAAACTATTTATATGACGGGCCGGTGGTTAACAAGCCCACGGCCCGTTCACTAATAAGCTCAAATTAAACCCTTGAACTTTAAATCAACAATAAATGACCCTAACAAGTAATGAACAACAGAAGATAGAGCATAAAAGAAAAAGTACAGGCCAGTCACAGGAATAAATTGGGTGCGTTTTAACCCAAAAGTTATAAAAGAGGGCCAATGCAGCCCCAAAATGAAAAGAAAAAAGGGCCAATGACGCCCATTTTTTTTAAATAAATACAGTTAGTTAGATAGTATTTACAGCAGCTAAATAAGAGAGTCAAAGCGACTCCAGTAGTGACGAAGAAGGCCAAATGATAGAATTTGAAGCTAGAAAGTTCAGAGCTGTTGAAGATTGACACACCAAGGATTTTTGATCCGTTTACCCTTCATTTCTTAGCCATAACCTTAGCCCCGTTACAACCCTGGTAAAGACCTGGATGATCTTCTGGAAAATGTGATTAGGGTATACGACCACCTTTACCGATAGTCCATGTCTTGCTACTTGATTCCCTTCTGAGATCAACTTTTTGGACATTTATGCGTCTTTCATTAGAGTTGTCATGTAATTTTCGAATATTCTTGTACATAAATTCTTTATACATGACAACATGTGCGACAGCCTAGGTTCGAGTGAAATGAGAGTATCCCGTGAGGTAGGGTCGAGGCGAAATGTTTTCCCTAGTATGTTTGGACCTAGTATGACCTTAATGTAATCGGAGCAGTCACGAGTTCAAATCACAATGGAAGGCCATAGATCAAACAGAATAAGGATGAGGCGAGAATGAGATAATCATTCACGGGTATGGGAAATCACTAGTGCATTACGTGGTACCGATTGAGAGTTGTGTTGTTATTATTTCACTGATATATGCTTTTATTCTTTTTTATCGCTAATTTGCTTGAGGACAAGCAACACTCATGTTGAAGCCACGACAGAACTTGCCAGACATAGAGAACTTTCCTCTTTACATGATTTGGAACAACTGGAGTTTGGTATTGTCTACAAGAATGCAAATGGAGAAAAGTGCTTTTTAAGGTTCAGTAAAATTCAGAAGTATATTGTGATTGAACTTTGAAGTTGATAAAGCTATAGTTAAACAGTAAACTTTTTCTAGATCACAAAGAGTTGAAGAAAATGAATGTTAAAGACATATAGTTGATTGAGAGAGCTTTAGAGTTGATTCAGAAGAGGATCAACTACAGAGACTCTATAAGAAGAGTTGAGCTCATATTCTACATCAGAAGAAAGTATATTCTAGTTGTCTGATCTATGGTACTTTGATACAAAGGGAGAGATTGTTAGGGCTAATTGTGATTGTATCAAAGTAGAGGAACTTATTGTGTAAATACCCATGGGATATATATAGCTTTTGTCTTGTTAGATGTGTAGCATTCCTTATCATTTGTACTTTCAAGATAAACATTTTCTCTGTATCATTCTACCTTCAATATATGACATATTGATTGAGAGCAATTATTTTGTTTTGTATTTAATTACTCTGATTAAATCACTTGTTCTGGAATCAAAATAATTACTCAGGATGATACAATCGTTTTAAGAAGACTTGATATCAACAATTACAATTGTATTATTTTTATTTTTACATCGTATTTAATTTTATTTTTAATACGTATTTAAAAGAAAGAAAAAGTTTAAAAGTGTGTGTAGTCCCACAATGGGCGACATTATAATTCAATATATATTGTGGTCTAATAATAAGATGGACCGCAAAGTTTTAACATTCAACTTCCGTCCATTTGCTTGTGAGAAAGACAGGCTTGGCATCTTTATGGTCCATTTTTGAAAAGTTCAACTTCAAGAAACTACTCAATTTCAATAAAGCAAAATATATAAAACATGTACACCTTTTGAATCCATTAAAAAATCCACACTTTTAATACCAAAAACACTAAAAGCACATCTTTTCTTCATTAATTGATCGATCCAAAAGATATATTTATGATTGATTTGTACTTTGTACATGATTTGAAGGTTCCACGTGAAAGAGGTTTCGAGCATCGTCATAATCTTTTAGGAAATATAAGTGTTTTCTATGATGCTTGGATAAAGAAAATGAATAGGTAACGTGTTTTAGATATGGATACAACGGTTGTTATGTTGTTTGACAAAACTAGCCGATAGTCGACTGTCGGCTATTACCTTAAAAGCTAGTTGTTGACTAATAAGCCATTTTTAGAATAAAAAAAAAGTAAATGATAAGTTAGATGTTAATTAATAAAATAGTTGTTAAACTAGTCACATGTATTATAAAAACTAACTCATGAGTTAAATAATAATGTGTATTAATATTTGTGACAAGGTGTGGGCGTTGTGATCTTCTTCTGAGTGGGTAAATCATGATATAGGACGTAGTACTCATCTTTACCTGAGGGTTCTCCTAAAATAACGTTAATTGATCTAACATATTGAGGGAATAATTGACACAAAAAACTAAGGATGTGTTTTATTCATTTTAAGAAATGAAAATGAAAATGGAAATGCAAGATAATGGGAATAGGAATGAGCATTTCATTGATACCGTTTGGTTAAACCAATATAATTAATAAAAAAATGTTTATATAAATTTTAAATACAAAAATATGACGTCCAACATGAAAATAAAAAAATAATTTTCATTCAATATCGAGAAATGAAGGGAGAAAAAGATGGTCGAACGGGAATAAGATTTTCATAAGAAAATAAGACTTTTTTTTTTCAAGAAAATAAGATGTTATACCTAGTTAACTTATAGTTATCAAATCATGACTTAAATGTACGGTTTCAATACGTTTTGATGTGGGGTTTTGCATCAATAATAGTTATAAACTCAAAACGTTTACCATCGATGGATACATGTGTTTTGTTTGGACTAATTAAAAATGGGAAATATAAAGAAAATAAATAAAGTCTTGAGATCTAACAACACACTCATCTTTGTCAAACATTTCTTTTAGATAGTGGGGTTAGCAACTCTCATTCAAATCTTCTCTCTTTCTCTTTCTCTGTCCAATATACACATAAATATTGTCAAACCATAAATAAAGACTCCTTACACATAATTTGTCAAACTCTCTCTCTCTCTCTCTCTCTCTGATTTCAATTTCTACTTGTTCATTTCTAGTTCTTCTTCTTCTCCATCTTCAGCCATGTCTGAAGATCAAAGGGATCATCTCTACTATCATGATCCATTCAATGATGATCAAAGAAATAATGAGACTCTCTTTTCATTCTTTGGACCAGATAATTCCACAATTAGAGGTGATTCTTCACCACCATTAATTCCACAAAGATTTCATGACTACATGGGTTTAACTCACTTCTTCAATGGATCTACTACCGATAATTATAACCCGCCTGCAACAACCTTTGGTTACTCATCTTCTTCATCACAACTAGGGTTTGTTCTTCAAAATGACCAAAAACCCAACTATTCGTCGGTTCCTGTTACACCCAATTCTTCTTCGGTTCTTTCATCGTCTACTGAGGCTGCTGACGATGAACACGAGCTCAACGAAGGTAAGAAAGAGAACCAACTGAAAGGTGTATCTGAAGATGGTGGAGAAAGTAGTACTAAGAAAGTGTAAGTTTGTATGGTTATTATGATCATATGATTAGGGTTTATAATTTGCTTGTTGGTTTTTTGTTTTTGGCTTGATATAAAGGTTGTATTTAATTGACCAAACAAATAATAGGAATAAGCAAAAGAAGAAAGAAGAAAAGAAGCAAAGAGAGCCACGGTTTGCCTTTATGACAAAGAGCGATATTGATCATCTAGAAGATGGATATCGATGGCGAAAATATGGACAGAAGGCTGTCAAGAATAGCCCTTATCCTAGGTACATACATATATATTATATACATAGATAAGGGTTCAAACGAGAACGCTAACTATTTAAAAAAACACGAGGACATCAAATCATATACAAAATCATATGTGATATTACACTAACAGAAAAAAACTGGACGCGTGATCATGTATGATTTTGTACATGGACAGCCGTTCTCGTGTTTTCTTAAATAGTTAACGTTCTCGTTTGAACCCACATTTCTCTCTATGTATATATATATATTCATTGCTTTGATCACAAAGTCTACTTGGTTTCTTTGGATACAGATTATTTGATATAGGGGTGTTTGATCGATTAAATTATGAATGAATTCAATATAGAGTTTTAAATAAAACCCTATATTCCCTACAACTACCAATTTTGTATTTTATCTCCAAACTCATTGGTTCACGTTTGATTCACATTCTTGTTCAATTTCTACCAAAAACACAAGTGGGAAAAGAAAATCAAATTTTTTTTCCCATTGCAAATACATCCAAGAATTACAAATCTTTTTTCATCAAGAATTCTTGTAAGAACCAGTACTTTTGATCCGTTTTACAGAAGCTACTATCGATGCACAACTCAAAAGTGCACCGTGAAGAAGCGTGTGGAAAGATCGTATCAAGATCCATCGACTGTGATCACTACGTATGAAGGCCAACACAACCACCACTTGCCCGCAACACTGAGAGGAAATGTTGGTGGTGGGATGCTGTATCCGCCGTCTATGATGGTGGCACAAGGGGCGGCGATGATGGCGGCTGCTGGCGACAGCTCAAGCTTCCCTCATGAGTTTCTTGCTCAGATGCCTCATGGTTTCTACAATAATGGTATCGGAGGAAGTGGATCGATCTACCAGCAAAGTAGTAATACTCTAACACCATTTCAGCAGCTTCAGATTCCTGATTATGGCCTTTTACAAGATATGGTCCCATCCATGACTTTCAAACAAGAACCCTAAATATTAATCAATTACCCCACCCCGACCCCCATCACCCCCTATACAACCTCTGACCTTTTTCCTTAACTTTCACCATATGATTCATGGGTAGGGTATATTGTTTTTGCAGTATTTGAGATGACCCCCATGAATCTCATCATTTCTCCTCACCCTCTCACACACACACACACACACACACACACACACAACTTAATTAAATTATGTAATTACACTGCTTAGTGCATGGATCTATAATTATTTCTTGGTTGATTAATTATATACAGACACTTTTACTCTTCTAGACATCATATACTAATTATGGGGGTGTTTGGGATTCCTTATTTAAAACAACTTATCTTTTTTTAAAGTGTTTATCAACTTATGTGGTGACAAAAATAAGTTATATAAAAAGTGTTTGGAACAGCTGGTATCAAAATGTAATAAGCTAATAAGTTGTTATATATGGGTGTTTGAGATTGTTTATACATGTAAAATAACCAAAAAAATCATTAGTTATTTCAAATAAGTTGACAAGTCAATATGGACTAACTTATTGAAAACAACTTATCTGCAGTGACAAAGTCATAAACAGTCTTTTTTCACTATTCAAACACTAGAAATAACTGATCTGCGATTACAAAATGAAATAAGCAACTCCAAACACCTGCAATGACAAAATGAAATAAGCAGATAAGTCGTTTAAATAAGCAACTCCAATCACCCGCTATGTTTAAGTCGCAATTTATTTATTTGTGCTAAAAATGACGTGTCGTTAATTATAGTAAAAAGTATTTCCATTAGAGCATCCTTTATATTTAAATTTTGGAAAATTTCCACTTAATTTAATAATATATTCATTAAAAGAATATTGATTATTGGATTGATTAAGTAATCTTATTTATGTCTTAGTAAAAAAATATATTAATTATTTAATTGTGGATGACTATATTAATTATGTTACTATTATGGACTGTTTGTATTAGAACTTTTTTATTAAAATTAAACAAATTAAGATATAACTGTTTGTAATTACTAAATATTTATTCAATCATATACTTGATCAATATCATATATATGAAAATTGTGTTAGTTACGTTAAAAAAAGGTTTTTCTTTTAATTTCTAAATAAAACCATCATTATCTCATGTTTTAATTGCATTAATGTTGATTGATGAGCAAATGATTGGTTTTGGTGCAAGAATAGCGAAGAGGAGGTGTACGTAAAGAGAATTGAATAGGGCCTTCAATCAAAGTTATACCATTTATTTAATTAATTAAAATATACTCCATCTTTGGTAACAATCGGGTTAAATTCAAGTTGACGGGTCGGCCAAATGATCAATATTATAAGGATTCATTATTTTTCAAAATAATATGTTTTAGTTTTGATTTGGGTTAGGTGGTATCAAATTTTGTAGATTTACGATTACTCATTGAAAGACGCCTAGTCAGGGCATGTGAATTGAAGGAACTCTTTTGTAAATATAATATATATATATATATATATAGAGAGAGGGAGGTTTAGGGAAAAACCTCAAAAAACTGAAAAATAAAGAATACTTCGGTGGTATTTTATCTGGACGGTATACACTTGTACATACAGATAAATTATGTTGTTTTTTTTGTTTTTATGCACGTGTGCATGTTACAAGTTACTTGTATACACAAGTGCATACCGTCCAGATGAAGGACTACTAGGGTGTTCTTCAGTTTTCCGTTTTTTTAGGTTTTTCCGTGAACCTGACCCTATATATATATATATATATATATATATATATATATAGAGGGAGGTTCAAGGGAAAACCTCAAATAAATGGAAAACTAAAAAACACTTTATTAACCGTTGGATTAGATGATATGATGGATGTGATTAGACGGGCGGTTACAACAATATTAATTAAATTAAAAAACCTTACCCCCCTTGTTTTTTATTCGAAAAAATACGAAAAATGAACAAAATTCGAAGCAAATAAATTGCACCAAATAAACGATCATATTTTTCTCGTTAATTTGACATCCATATTGATAAACTTTTTTCTCCGTATTTTTGTGGTTTTCTAGTTTTCCAGATATTTAAGGTTTTCCCCTGAACCTGACCCTATATATATATATATAACTAGCTACTTAAACAAGAGATAAACGTATGTTAAACTTGTTGGGGAATAGGTGCAGAAAGTTAAATCGAGGGAGACAGGGAATGATTACCACCAGCCATTTCACTCGAATCTGTAGTAAGCAGTATCCTTCGCAACTAGAGGAGATAGAACCCGGATAAAGAGTTTGAGATTGCGTGAGAGCTCGTTTTCCTTAAATGATGTTTCGACCCTATTCTGTTCGGGTATTGCGAAATTCACTCGAGGATAATCTTAAATCTCAGTATCAATTTAGACAGAAATCGATCCTATTTAAACACATAAATAATCGTAACCGACCGCATATTAACAATGATAATAATTCCCCATTAAGTGAGATTGATTGTTGGACATAAATAGTGGTGGTTACAAGGGAAAACTTCAAAAAAACGGAAAACTGAAGAACACCCTAGGAGCCTTTCATCTGGACGGTATGCAACTTGTGCATACAGGTTATTTGTAACATGCATTTGTGCATATATGCACAAATGCATAATGCACTTGCGCATAAAACCAAAAAGTCAACTATTTATCTGTATGCACAAGTGCATACCGTCTAGATGAAGGCTCCTAGGGTGTTCTTTAATTTTCCATTTTTTTGAAGTTTTCCCTTAAACCTCCCTCTCTCTCTCTCTCTCTCTCTCTATATATATATATATATATATATATATATATATATAAAAGTTACTGTGATTTTTTAAAATTCATGAACCATGGAAAACCAAAAAGGGTATAGACCTAATTGGAACTCAAACTCTGTTGTATAACTTAATTCACAGAAGAAGAAGAAGAAAATTGTATACACATTGGGACTAATTATTCACCATAATGGAGCATTAACTTTAGTTGGTCATGCACAAGATGGTTATGGCTTGGTGGACTAGAAATGCTCCGTTTATCAATTTATTTGGTAAACTATTAGGCTTAGCCTACGTATGAACAAGGATTAATTTGGTTACCCCGTATAACTACTATAGTATGTAGGGTAGGATGTGGTACCAGGAAGTTATTATATTTTTCCATACTTTACTGATGAAGTACTCTATTTAATTTTTTTGTGTAATATTGGGCTTTGATGATATTTATCAAGCATTAATTGGACCAAAGTTGCTTGAAATGTTTGTTTATTCAATCCTTGATTGTATGGCGAAAGATAAACAAAATGTAAAAGAGAAAATTGTACTAAAATATGTAATTAATTTTGCATTTGTTCATAATATGTATTTAAGATTAGATTCAAAAGAAAACATCAAAAAAAAAAACTAAGAAACATCATGTTAGCCTTTTATCTGGATGGTATACACTTGTGCATACAAATAATTTATAATACGCATACGTGCATATGTACAAATGCATAAAATGCACACATGCATAAAAACCAAAAAACAAATAGATAATGCACACGTGCATAAAACCAAAAAACAACTTAATTAATTTTCTTGTATGAACAAGTATATACAACTTAATTTTCATTTTTCTTTTAGATTTTCTCATGAACCTCAAAATTGTCAATTAATGTAACAAATGTTTTTAAGATTGGCAACTAATGTAACAAAATTTATAAAATTTATATTTCGGACCAAATTATTGAACTTTGTTTGCAATTAAAACCGATTGACTTTTCCAAGTCAAAGATAATGACTTCATATCTAACGGGTCGTGTGCTTATGCAAATGTATGGATTAAAATGGCGAATGTTCGTTCATATATATATATATATATATATATATATATATATATATATATATATATATATATATATATATATATATATATATATATATAGGGGCTCCTTCTTTTGTTAACCAGTGCATATATGCACTTTAGGCAATTGTAATATGTGCATATATGCAATGCCCGATGTGCATATATGCACATCATGAAAAAGTTAACAAAAGAAGAAGACCCTATATATATATATATAGAGAGAGAGAGAGAGAGGCGTGGGTTAAAATAAAAACTCAAATTCAATTGTAAACGTGAGGACAAACCACAGCCGTTGATTAATAATCCGGTGAAGAGATCAGTGGCAAAAAAACACGGTAGCAATTTTGTAAATAACTTGAAAACTCTGTCTATGGCTTAATGAATATTTAGCGTGCAGGGGTAAAATTGGAAAAAAAATTATTCATTCTGAATAAAAGGTAATTATTCAGACTGAATAAAGGTAATTATTTTCGTCAGATTAGAATCAGCGCCTCCTTTGTTGACTTTTTATTTTCTTTTTTTACTTAAAAAACTTTTACTCCCTTAAATTTTAAAATAAATTATCTCAAAAATTACTAACATTTTAATCAAACAAATTACATCAAAAAAACGAGAATTTCGTGCTCTTCGATATGACATCCATCATGATATAGTTTTTTTTTCGTTTTAACCGTTTTTACGTGAAATCGTGTATATGTGTTATATTCAGAGTGAATAATACAACATTTGGGATGAATAATATCTACATTTATTCGGACTGAGTATATAGAATTATTCAGACTGAATATATGGAATTATTCAGTCTGAATAATTTACCTTTATTCAGTCTGAATAATTATATTCGTTTGAATATCTTCCTTTATTCAGTCTGAATAATTCTATATATTCAGACTGAGTAAAGATAGATATTCAAAAAGAATAAATATTTAAGTTTTGTTCTTTTTTCATATCTACCTTTATTCAGTTTGAATAATTCTATATATTCAGACTGAATAAAGGTAGATATTCAAAACGAATAAATGTTTAAATTTTGTTTTTTTTCATATCTACATTTATTTAGTCTGATTAATTCTATATATTCAGTCTGAATAAATGTAGATATTATTCATCCAGAATGTTATATTATTCATTCTGAATATATCACATGTACACGATTTCACGTAAAAAACGGTTAAAACGAAAAAAAAACTATATCAAGACATGGATAAGTTTTATTATTTTTTAATATCTACCTTTATTCAGTCTGAATAATTCCATATATTAAGTCTGAATAATTCTATATACTCAGTCCGAATAAATGTAGATATTATTCATCCCGAATGTTGTATTATTCACTCTGAATATAACACATATACACGATTTTACGTAAAAAACGGTTAAAACGAAAAAAAAAACTATATCATGATGGATGTCATATCGAAGAGCACGAAATTCTCGTTTTTTTGATGTAATTTGTTTGATTAAAATGTTAGTAATTTTTTGAGATAATTTATTTTAAAATTTAAGGAGGTAAAAGTTTTTTAATTAAAAAAGAAAATGAAAAGTCAACAAAGGAGGCGCTGATTCTAATCTTGACGAAAATACCCCTAAAGTTGAATTTTAAGAATAACTTAAATATGGTTGCGATCAATTGACGAGATTTGTCCTCACGTTTACAACTGAATTTGAGTTTTTAGATGAACTTTCCTATATATATATATATATAAACTAAACAAGCAAAGACGTATCCTATGTTGCTTTTAAAGATTTTCCCAAATCCTTTTTAATTCCACCATTCAAGTTAATATTGCATGCAACTCTTAGAGTTCATTCTTGACTCTCAACAAAATGTTATCACTTATGTAACTTATCACTAATCAGTGATTCAGTTTTATCATTAAATCTTTTGTATGAAGAATATTGTCCCCTTCCCTTGTTACATCATTTAAGCCCAAGCCCATTAGACCCAAATCCATTACTTTACAAAACTTTCTAATTATTTAGGACAACTTAAATGTCATAAAATTCTCCCCCTAAAGTTTTGGAAAGTAAAATCACTTAAAAGTCGTTACTCCTCTACCCCTTGATTTTCTTGAAAAACTTTAGCGGTGCATTCTTCAAAAGTAGGCTCGGCTCCCCCTTGAAAGTTGCTTTTATTCATCATATTTTCAACTTTGAAAAATCGGATCCAATGTACTCCATAACCCCGACTAAATGCACTAAAATCATCTTCAAAGTGTATGCATTTAGTGTAAAACAGAGAATCCGTCGTTGGACCACGAGTTGAGTAAGAATTCGGCTTAAGAGCTTGGTCCGAATTTGCTCGAAGGAGGAACGATAAAAACACGCGCTACTCGGTAGGGATTTCGAAGAATCGTAGGCAAATCGATGTCGTGGAGATGGATTTGTAACAAACGAGATGTAGGAGTGATGCCACACGAGTTCCATTAGAAAAATCCACGAAATTTGACAAAACTAACGGAAATTGGACCAAAAATGTTAGAAAACTAACTGGCCACTAACTGCTCCGTTAGATTACTATTCATCTTCATCTCAAACTTACCAACCCACGTACTGTTGGTTTTTTTCAACTTCATTTTTCTTTCACCTACCACTTTCAAAATCACTTCCATTTGTTCCATTATGACCACAAAATATTAAACAAAGATTTTCAATGAAAACTATTCATCACTTTCATCACTTCACCAAAAATCCACGGCACTGTTGATTTTCTTTCATTTTCCTTTCAATATTCACGATCAAACAACACCAAATTTGTTTCAATTTGTTGATTGATCATTAGACAATAACTTTCAGAAATGAACCGTGATCATGCAGCGAGAATAACACAGCAGCAACGATCGGACGTAACTAACCTTTCCGGCAACCATAACAACTTTTTTCCGGCGATCTTCTTCCAACAACTCTAAAGATAGGAATTCATGCTGGAATTTCACAAATCGTAATTGCAAACTGATTGAAATAATAAAACGAGCAGATCTGAAGTGTTTAATCAACCAATCGTTTTTTCAGCGAAGTTTTCCGGCGAGATGTAGCAGAATCCGGCGAAGACGTTTTTCCGGCGAAGTGATATCCAACACCACTAAAAATTACGAATTCATGCTGGATTTTCATTCTAATTGATTGCAAAAAGGTTGGAACAACACGAAGAAGATATTTGAGGCAGAATTAAATTCAACTCCGACGCGTTTCAAACATTTCCGGTCAGATCTGCGATTTTCCGGCAACAACATGCAGATCTCATATACTTCATGTTCTTTGAAAATTTTCGATTCAAACAGATGTAGAATGCTCGAAATCATGAGATAAACAGATCCGTGGAAGAATTCTTGATCAAAACATCCATGAACCTAAGATCGATTGAAGAACATCGTTAAGATCCATACCGAAAAAAATCGAATTCTATGAATCGTTGATGAAATTCAGATCTGAAGGTTTTATTTCACTCTAAATCCACATGCAAACAGATCTTGGGAAGCTCAAATCAATTCTTCCATGTAAAAACTTCCGGATCTTGAGAATTCTCGCGAAGAACACCTAAAAACTCTCGAAATTTTCGAAAAACATCAAAACTTGTCGAAATTCGATTCTAAAAATTATAGATGATCTGGAATCGAATAACGAGCAAATCTTCAAGAGCATAAAAGATTTGAGCAAAGTTACATGTAGATCGGGTAAATTTACTTAAAATGTCGAGATCCGTTGATCGTATCGAGAAAAATTCATCGATTTGGCTCTGATACCAATTGTAAACACCAGATCTATTAGGTAAACAATTAATCTTCCATTGATCTTCAAGAATCTAGATATTACATAGGAATTAATACTTTCTCTCTCTAGATTCTCTCTCTAGAATCTCTCTCTAGATTTACAATTATGAACTCTCTCTAATGACTTACTTGAGACTTACTTAACAACTAAGCTAACTAATCCTATTTATACCTATGAATTACAACACAAGTATTTCTAATTACATTGACTTTCCAACTAAACAACTTTGACTTTGACTTTTACATTTGACTTTACAAGCTTTGACCATTACAAGACTTTACAATAAATCTTGAATACAATAATGCTCTAACAACAATTAAGTCTGAACTCATTTTATTTATCTTGCTACTCTAGGTTATATATGGGTAGGACTATGAAAAGTTGCACATATTTTCCTTACTTTGTATTTAACTTTCTCTGAAATATTGGATTCACTACTAGAGATATGGCTATCACTGACAGACTTTTTCCATTGGTGATTTCCGATTGATCAGCGACAATTATCCAACGATCAAAACATATTCCTACAAAATTCAAAACCATCGGCAATCCGTGTAACACCCGTAATTTTCAGAAAACTACAATTTCGAATCAGGGTGAAACCGATCTTTTAAGAAAAATATGAAAAATAGTATTTTGTTTTAAATCTTAGATTTTATGGTCTTGTTGGATGGGGAATTCGAATACGAGTCAAACGGTTCTTTCCGGAGCGAAAACGGAGCTATAACGAAGAAGTTATGGCCGAAACAGTATCCGACCCAACAGAGGGCCGCGCGGCCTGGTGCGCGACCTTGGGCCGCGGTCCAAGCCGCGTAAGCCTCTGGAGTTCACGTTTGGGGAGCCGCGCGACTTTCCATGCGACTTCAAGCCGCGGGACAAGCCGCGGGAATGGTCTGTGTATTAAGACGCGAATTTCAATCTCATTCTTCAAACCTTCATAACTTTTGTATCCCAACTCCTATTTGAGTGATTCAAGTTGCTACGGTTTCGTTTTTGAGAGATATTAAAGGATCTAGGAAGAGTTTTGAAGTATGTTGGGTGGTCCAGGAGTATTAGGTGGTGGTTGAGGTAAGCTTCTCGCTTTTCTCCATCTAAGAAGTTAGGGTTTTGATATCCTTGGTGTTTTTGGATGACTTATGTTGGGGGAAACATATATAAGTGTTTGGGGATGATTATTTATGGTTGGTGTTGATCCAAACCCTCAGTGATTTGATAATGACCCTCTCTTATATACTTAGTGAAAATTGTAAATAAACAATATGTATCAGAGTTTCACTATCGCTGATAAGTACTAAGATCTTACAGTACCGCTGATAGGAACTCTCACTCTTTAGATTAAACATTCAGCGAACACTGTTCACCATAATACTCTGAGTCTGTTAAGTCCTTATGGTGATCGCTGATAAGTTAGTTGTTTACTTATGATCTCTGAAGACAAGTTTCACGTCAACATAGGTTCTACGCTGAAGTCGAAGATCAAGCTCAAGAACCAGCGACAAGTCTCCAAATGAACTGATGCGGATCAGCGAAGACTCAGATTTGTCCACTCAACGTGAAGTATCAAGTACAAGACTTTAGCTATCGCTGAACTTTATCATTCGCTGATATAGAATGATAAACCGCTGAATCAACGAAAACCTGATCATGAAGTCCTCCGTACAAAGTACTTTTGTCTTAACCACCCTTGCACGACTCCGTACGATATGTCAGAAAAAGAACCTCCTTATTGTCTGAAATCGTACAACCACTCTGATACTACATTGTTCAAACATGCGGCTACTAAGGTTGTCTACAAAGGTCAATGACATGCAACCAATCAGCTGCTGCGACGTGTAAAGTGTAAATTGCCATGCATTAAATGCATGCAGTATATAAGAAGGACTCCAGCTTCATTTTTGAAGCACTTGCTAACTCTGGACAAGTCATCTTTCTTATCTTGAGATAGGTTATTATTAGTAATTTCCTTCTCTTTCTTAGTGCAAGAAACTTAGTGTTCCAACTTGTTTAGATTTAGGTTTATCCTTAATCTTGTTCCGCAACAAGCTGTAAATTGTTAATGATTTATCAATAAACAATTTAGAAAAGTAAAATAGTGTGTTTGTATTCAACCCCCCCCCCCCCCCCTTCTACAAACTTGTATAGGCCTTTCGGGACCAACAAGTGGTATCAGAGCGGATTTGTTTAATCTCCTAAACAAGATCTGATCTATACTAAGATTTCTCTTCCTTGCTATTTCTGAAAATGGCTACCAACACAAATACAAACTATATATACAATGGTTCTCTTGCAAAACCCCCTAGATTCTTCAGAGATAATTTTAATCTATGGAAAAATAGGATGATTCCCTTCTTAGAAGGTGTAGACCCTACTATGCCTTATTATCTTGAAAACGGCCCATATATTCCTGTAAGAATTGATGCTGCAGTTCCAGCCGCTGAGAATAGACCTGCTATTCTAGAAAGGTTGATTCTTAAGGAAGTTCATATGTGGACTGATGAAGATAAGAAGAAAGTGGCTATCGACACCAAAGCCAGATCCATACTATCCATGGCTCTTCCTGACGAAGTCTACCATTCCGTCATGAACCTGAAAACCTCAAAAGCTATGTGGGACACAATCTGTGTTCAGTATGAAGGTACTTCTGAAGTCCATGACTCTCGAAAGATCAACCTGGTAAGACAGTACGAAAGTTTCATTTGTGGTAAGAATGAAACTCTCTCTGAAGTTCACCAACGTTTTAACTATTTAATAATAGATCTAAAAACTGTTGGTAAGGAATATTTTAACTTTGAAGTGCTGACAAAGTTTTTAGAATGTTTACCTGAAAGCTGGGACAGTTATTCTATGTGTCTCAAGCTGTCAAAGGATCTAAAATCAATGACCCTTTCTACCTTATATGGCACGATGCTGAATCATGAGCAATCGAGTCATCTTAAGAAGAATCTTGTAAAAGATTCCAAAAGCACCCCTGTTGCTTTAATCTCAGAGGATCTTCCACTCAGCGACCCTCAGTCACTATCACTGAGTTGGAAAGTAACTCTGAAAGGTCATCAGATTCTGACTCTTCAGATGATGATGAATCTTTGGCTCTCCTCACTAAAAAGTTCAGGAGATTCGCCAAAAAGAACATGTTCAGAAAGAATAACCCTCTTTCCATTACTGACAAGCCAAGATCATCAGCTCCTGTTGATAAGGCTACTGCTACTTGTTTTAATTGCGAAAAGATAGGACATTTCGCTAACGAGTGCAGGTCTAAGAAAGTTTCGAGAAACCCAGCGTTTCCCAAGAAATCCTTTATTCCCAGGAATAAAGATGACAAATACGCCAAGCTGAAAGAAAAGTATGCGAAGCTGAAAAGCTTCAAGAAGAAAGGCAAAGGCCTAATGGCTAACTATGATTGGGCTGCCTCTGATGAAGAAGAATCATCATCTGACTCTGAAGATGATGAAGCCAATCTTTGTCTTATGGCCAAGATTGAAGATGAGGAAGAAAGTTCAGACATTCCCTCCACTTCAACCTCTGCTACTCAGGTATCACCTTCCTTATTTACAAATATTGCAAATATTGATGAAGCTGATAGTGTTCGTAAAATCGATCTCTTGACTAGAAGTTTATATGAAGCCATGAATGGCAAAACTGTAGTTGAAAATCAAAACCTTGATCTTACTGAACAGCTTAAAAACTGTCACCTTCAAATAGAAAATCTTTCTAAAATTGAAGAAGATTTTAAAGATCAAGTACACTTAAATCAGCTAGTCAAAATCGAGCGCGAAGAAGCTATCGCTGCATTAAGAGCTGAAAAAGCTACTGTTGATGGATGGTATAATTCCTCAACAAAGATCACTGAGATAATTAAGTCTCAGATTCCCCTGAGTGATAAACGTGGTCTTGGTTACTGTTGGTCCCGAAGGCCTATACAAGTTTGTAGAAGGGGGGGGGGGGGGGGTTGAATACAAACACACAGATTTTACTTTTCTAAATTGTTTATTGATAAATCATTAACAATTTACAGCTTGTTGCGGAAACAAGATTAAGGATAAACCTAAATCTAAACAAGTTGGAACACTAAGTTTCTTGCACTAAGAAAGAGAAGAAAATTACTAATAATAACCTATCTCAAGATAAGAAGGATGAACTTGTCCAGAGTTAGCAAGTTACTTCAAAATGAAGTGAGTTCTTCTTCTTATATACTGCATGCATTTAATGCATTGCAATTTACACTTTACACGTGGCAACAGCTGATTGGTTGCATGTCATTGACCTTTGTTGACAACCTTAGTAGCCGCATGTTGAACAGTGTAGTATCAGAGTGGTTGTACGAATTCAGACAATAAGGAGGTTCTTTTTCTGACATATCGTACGGAGTCGTGCAAGGGTGGTTAAGACAAAAGTACTTTGTACGGAGGACTTCATGATCAACTTTTCGTTGATTCAGCGATCTATCATTCTATATCAGCGAATGATAGAGTTCAGCGATAGCTGAAGTCTTGTACTTGATACTTCACGTTGAGTGGACAAATCTGAGTCTTCGCTGATCCGCATCAGTTCATTAGGAGACTTGTCGCTGGTTCTTGAGCTTGGTCTTCGACTTCAGCGTAGAACCTATGTTAATGTGAAACTTGTCTTCAGGGATCATAAATAAACAACTAACTTATCAGCGATCACCATAAGTACTGAACAGACTCAAGAGTATTATGGTGAACAGTGTTCGCTGAATGTTTAATCTAAAGAGCGAGAGTTCCTATCAGCGGTACTGTAAGATCTTAGTACTTATCAGCGATAGTGAAACTCTGATACAAATTGTTTACTTACAATTTTCACTAAGTATAAAAGAGAGGGTCATTATCAAATCACTGAGGGTTTGGATCAACAATCTCCCCCTATTTGATTATGACATAGCAACAGAGAAAATTGCTATTTAATGAAAACATAAGGATAAAAAGAACTCATAAAATATTTGTCCCTTTTACTATTTTCTGGGATCTTTTCTGTACTGCTGGAGTAAAGTACATTCGCTGAAATTTTTCTTTAAACTTTGTAAAGATTACAGAGGGAAGTGGAAAAATTACAAGTACATCGAATAAAATTACAAGTACAAAAGATGTAGACAGATAAGGATAGAAAGAATTACAAGGCGATCCTATCCGTCAAAAGGTTCTTCCTTGATGAGAAGTTCATCGAGGGTCTTTGATGTGGGAATCATCCAGTCAGGGACATCTACTCCTTGATTCTTTTTCTTCAGAGCTTCTTCAAAAATCAAGGGCTTCAGGTGTCTAGCTTTAATGTCGCGTCTGACTTCACACCAGTATATTAGATCTGTGAGTTGTTCGATGGGAGCGATGTGGAGCTCAGAGATTCGTTGAAAGTGATGATTTCCATAGTAGTCTAGAAAGAATATACTGTAGGGATCACTTACAACTGTGCCAGGAATGAAAGTTTCTCCAGGTGGTAGGGAGGTGTCAAGCGCTGAGAGATCAACATCAGGGCCAAGAACTTCAGCACGAGAGAAACCAATACCTGTTTCATTCCGTATAGGAGTACCTGAGTCTGAGACTTTCTTTTCCTTAGCAGAGACTTTTCTTTGTTGAGGAGGAAGAGTAGGAGGAATATCCACAGCAGAGGAAACCAGGTCGATCTGTTTGTTTAAGATCTTCTCGACATGGCTTTTGAACTTTGAACGCGATCCCTGAATGGCTAATTTCATTTCTAACCATTCAGAGAGACCAAACTTTTCTAAGGTAGCAGCATAGAAGGTTTGCTTGGTCTTGTCTTCTCTGTAGACATCCACTTCAACAACAGGAACGTCTACGTACAGTCTTCCTCTGATGTTTACTTTGATGATTTTGGATGGTCTAAATCGATAGGTCAGCATTTGTTTAGCCCATTCCAAAGTCGCATCAGAGACCTTAGTCTTTCCTCTAACGATCTTTTGAGCATCATCCCATAGCTGACGTTGAACATCAATGGGAACTCTTTTCAGCTTGGGGTCTTTTATTGATCATTGAGTATGCTGGATGGCGTATTCTCTGTCTTTTTCTTCAGCTTCCCTTCTTTCAGCGATTAGGCGTTCAGCTCTGAGGTGTTCCTTGTATTCCTTTTGGGAAACTCTGAACTTTGGAGGAACGGAAGGAAGTTGATCACGCTTCAGAATAATTCGCTGATCTTCGAGTCTCTTGATCATTTCATCTCTCTTTTCTTGATCCTCTTCACTTAGCTTTTAAGGAGCCAACAATAATCCCAGCTCCCAACGCTGAAGAGGTAAACTTCTCGGTTCCCTCAGGGTGTTCATCCTCCTGAGGTCCAGCGGCTGCTTCAATTATCTTCTCACCCTCTTCAATAAAGGTGATGTCTTCAGTCTTCTCTCCCCTGATAGATTCATCATGGGAAAGGTCTTCAGCGCTCTTCTCCGGGTCTTCAGCGCTTTTCTCCCCCTCTTTTTCATGATGACTGGGGGAGGAATGTGTTGATTCAGCAGCTTGTGTTGTATCCCTGTCTTCTTGGCCAGGGATCCCCACACAGATTTTAATCGCTGATAATCTGTTTTCTATGCCAGAAATACCAGGATTGATCTTCACGAGTTCAGCACGATCCGCCGTAGTAAAAGATGGAGGTGCAGGGGCGGGTGCAGGGGCGGGTGCAGGGGCGGTCGTGTTGGTCAGGATCTGCTGCAACAAAGTGTTCATAGAAGTGATGTCATTCTTCATCGTATTTACATCAGTCTTCACAGAACTCATGTCAGTCTTGACGGAGCTGACATCAGTCTTTACAGCAGACATATCACCTTCGAGAATGCCAACCGATGTCTTCAGCGTTGTGATTTCGCTGGACATGGTGTCAACTGACTTTGTGATGTCGAGGTAGTCGGTGTAGATGTTAGAGAGAACCATGGAAAAGTCGGTGAGTGATTTATCAACCTTCTCCAAATCAGGTTTGGAGGCATTCTTTTTTACGACAGTTGTCAGCTTTGTAAGATTCTCTCCAGCGTTTGTTACAGCTGAAGAGTTGTCGGAAAGAGTAGTAGTGAGACCTGTCAGCGTCGTCTCTATTGTCTTCAGAGAGGCGTTGATGTCTCTCAAATTAGGACCTGTAACATATAAGAACTTGTGAACAGAGGAAAGCTCAGAAGTTTGGGGTTCAGTTACAGTGTATAGGGGTTGGTGTGTACCTGCAGGAGGATTGGTGAATTCATCAAAATCTCGGGTTCCTGAGTAAAGTTACATATCGTCAGCTAATGTGCGTGGACGTATGGTCATCTCTACAGGTCCTATGCCCATCACTCCTTGAAGAGTATTTTCTTTAGCTTCTGGAGGAATGACAGGTGCTTCAGTGATAACTGGAGTGGAGTCCAAATGAGTAGAGGGAGAAGCGAAGGGTAAGAATGGAGGTTGGTTACTGAGTTCAGCGTTGGATTCGCTGAGAATCACTTCATCAGTCTTTTGAGAGACTGAAGGAGGTTGGGTAGATTCCAAGTTTGTAACCTCAGCGTTTGGAGACGCTGAAGTTGGGATAGAGTGGGTGGCTTGTTCAGCTGTGGCAGAGCGTACCACTGAACTGTCCTTCAGCCCATCAAGAGGTGCTGAGGAGTCTTTAGCAATAGATTGCTGGGGTTGCTCCTTGGTTTTCTTAGTTCTTTTGGAACCAAGTTGGGTGTTAGAATGTTTCCTTTTAAGAGAAGGAATGGTGGTTGCAGCTGGGGTATCAGCGGTGGGTTTGTCCGCTGAAGGAGCTGCAGAAGTAGAAGAAGTGGGGTTTAGAAGAGTTAGAAGAGTAGAAAGACGTACCTCATTTTCCATCGGCTTGAAGTCGAGAATCTTAGGGCCGACCTGAGAGAGTTTCAGGTCACCCTCTGATGGGTAACTGTCCTTCAGGCCTTTTTGGAATACGACGCTGATGAATCGAGGATAGGGAACCCATGGAGATCTGTCAGCGACGGAGTCCACTCTGAGTACCAGGTCATCGTAGATAATCGATGCCCAGTCTATATGTAGACCTTTCAGCAATGCATATCCCATTGCTTGCTGAGGCTTAGCGGCTTGATCAGAGGAGCCGGTCTTGGCAGTCATGCAGCTGATCACATGGGCGAAGATGAAATTCATCTCGCTGGGCATTTTCGATTTCTTGATAATGGTCAGCTTCTTCTCGGGCTTCATGTCCCTTCCAGTTTCCCATACATAGCCCATTGCATCGAAGAATGCAATGATGGCTTCCCTGTCTGAATTTTTCTTGGGGTCATGTAATCCCAGATTTAAACAAGTAACAATGATGAACACACTTAGATCTTCATTAGATTAGAGAAAGAATACAAGATTTGATTGAGATCCCCTTTCTCTCTCTAAACTCTCTCTCTAGGAAGTCATCCCTCTATGTTGCTCACCTCTCTCACTACCCACGTATGAATGACTTGCTTGATTACAACTCTATTACACACACATTATATACTCCTTGACTTTCCACATTAGTTACTTTGACTTCCATCACCCTTACTTTGACTTTTACAAGATATTTGACTCTTTACAATTGTACAAATATACAATAAATCTTGAATACATTTTATGCACTAACAATCTCCCCCTATGGATTCAAGATTTAAAAAATTGATGACGATAGTCTTCAGCTCTTTGTGATGTTCAGATCTTCAACATTTTAGCTCTTTGAACAATCTCCCTCTTCGCTTTGAAGGAAGAACAATCTTCGAAAAATAACTCTGAAGAATCTTCAAGTAGGCGTTGTCTTCAGAAATCCAATCTGACTGCTTTAGTCTTCAACTGGATCTTCAAAATCAAATAGTCATCAAAATATAGAAACACAATCTTCAAATCTTTGTGGTGTTGGTCAAAGTCTTCAAACAGAATCTTCATCTTTTTGAATCTTCGTATCACTGGTCTTTGAAACATTGTAGCACGGATCTTTGCATCTTTGAGATTTGAAATACATCTTCGGTCTTTGAACATGAAATGGCTTTTTGAGCTTTAACGGGGTTTTGAGCTTTTCAAATATCTTGAACTGCGTATCTTCATCTCTTGAACAATGAACAATCTTTGAACTTTGAATCTTTGTCTAATCATCTCGAAACAACTTGAAACATCATGAACTTTTTAACTCGAGCTTCTTGACTTTAACAAAAACTTCACTTTATCTTTGAAATTGAAACTCTCAAATCTTCTCCCCCTTTTGATGATTGTGAGCATCATGATCATCAAAATTCTCTCTTCAATTTCAGCAGTCCTGGAATTCGAATAACAATCTCCTCCTTCTGATCTGAATATCCGTCAATTCCAAAAATATTTATCCGAATCTTTTCAAATTCAGACAACAGTAACGTGGTAACCCTGAAACAACTAATGAATCAGTTAAAATGTCTGTAAGTTGCACGGAGCCACTTAGTACAACGAATGCACTTTAGAAAGGAGCTTTTTGATGTTCACTCCTCCAGGGCTTCCATTCAATTATCGAAAAACCACAAAGGAAATTTCTATGAACGTTATGACAAGAAAACATATTCCTTGTGTGTACGTGCAAGTGTAGAAAGAATGAAGCAACTTATGCTTGAAAATTAGGCTCAAATTGTGTAAACTGTTGAGACAGCAACAAGTTTTCCACGGACTCAATGTGCATGAATGAAGAGCGAAGGTGGGGCAAACTTCCTTCTTTTTCAATATCTAGACCTTCCGAGTGAAGATCAGATAGATGATATGCTGTGTCCCCAAGAAAATGAAACATTTCTTTGTTAAGAAAGAAACGAGTAGCTGGTGGGGTTAATGCAAGAGTTGGCATGGGCTAGTTGCCTATTTCAATGATGGTCACCAAAGAATGTGAACCAATCAGTAATGTGGCTGCCCGGCTCAGAAAGTGGATAGTGCAGAGTTCTCTTATTCTTTTAACTCTGTTCTCACACCCTCTTTCTGTTTTTAATCCGTTCACTTCTAACCAAACTCTCATTTTCATTTTACCTCAGCACAATGAGATACTCAACCGGATGAGTAATCTCCCCCACTCTTGGATTTCGACCCCTCACCCCTCAATCACTCAAGGATAACTTCTTGGGTAGGAAACACTGGTTAACGTGGATCCATAGAAGTTTTGTAAATCCTCACACTGATTCCCATGAAATTTTGTCCTAAAATGATTTGTTGTTCAACAGTTTATCTTGAACAATTAAGAGTATCGGCATTTGATAACATTGCCATCAGAATGTATGCTCTTCAATAATATCATAAAAATTTGAGCATTTGATCTTTGAAGATTTCTCAAAACAAGAATATTGAAAGAATGAAATGAATTCGAAAGACTTGTTTGAGAATCTGACAATGTATCAATCAGATCAAATAACATGAATGATAATCATGTAAGGTTTAGGGTATCAAAGAATTGAAATTTGTTTATATGAACAAATATAAACAATCTCTGAATGAAATGTTTAAGTTCGAACGCTGAAATGAATATGATGCTCAATCAAAATTTGAAAATTCAAACGGGAGTATTACCATCGAAAAATGTTTCATTTGAGACATGGTAATAACAAAGTCAATGTGAAGCTGAACCGATGTGTGTGAATACTTGAAAGTATAGAAAAGATAATACGCAAGTATTAATCTTTAGAAACACACGGTCAGAAATGATGTAACGAGAATCCGAGATATATATATATATATATATATATATATGAATATATAAGAAAAACATTTAAAATCGCACTTCTAAAATTCATAAAATCTGTTTGAGAATCGAGAAGTGGTTTGAACATTTAAGAACACGTTTTCCATGCTTGAAAGTCGTTCTTCTTTCAAACAATCTCAGATTAAATTCAGAAGATACTTACAGTGATATGTTTAAGCTCCCCCTCAAATCATGATAGACTGATTAACAATCAGATAAGCTCCCCCTCAAAATCTGCAAAAGATCTTAATAAACCAAGATCAGTATATGAAACAGTCAAAGTATAAAACAATGAAATACGAGTTCTAAATTGATGTGTTTAGAAGTCAAACTCGTTGAAGTGCGGGTTCTGAACTGAATTATTCAGAAACCATCGTTTCTTTGAAGTCCGAGTTCTAAACTGATGTGTTTAGAAACCACTATTTCCTTTGAAGTCCGGGTTCTAAACTGATGTGTTTAGAAACCATTATTTCCTTTGAAGTCCGGGTTCTAAACTGAGGTGTTTAGAAACCATTATTTCCTTTGAAGTCCGGGTTCTAAACTGAGGTGTTTAGAAACCATAGGTTCTTTTTCTCCCCCTTAATTGTATATATACTCTTCAAAGATTTGCACCGCTTCTCTTCTGTTTTCAGTCATGTGTGTGATATATATGTAACATTCAGCACAACACATGATGAACCTGCAAAACAAATTAAGCCGATTTTGGTACCTAATGGGACTTGGGTCCTAGTGTGTTAGGTGCAGATCTCTTTGAAGGAAAACTGTAAGTACCGTACCAATAAGAAGTATAATCTTTATGCACAAAATCATTTGATCCACAGTAAGAACAACAAATTTTCTTATGTGCCAACCTAATCAGATGATTTGTAGAATGAATAGGATTAGGTTTAGCAGAAGACTTACCTTTTGGAGCATTGTTCTTCTTGGCATTTGATGTGGAAGCAGATGATTTTGGTACATCATTCTTTGAAGGTGTTGTGCCCTTAACTCTCCATTCCATCTTCACCTTCTTGAAGACTGGAACTTCTTTAAGATTGGAAGTATTAACTTCAGGCACTTTTGGTTTATTATCTAATTTATCAAGCAGAGGATTATAGAAGAGATTTGTAGAACGAATCTGACCTTTAAAGAAATCATTTGATCTATTACATTGTTTAGAAGAAATGTTTTTAAAACTCGAACTTGAAGCAGTTTTAAAAGAGCATTCATAATTATTTGAATCAACAAATGGAGTCTGAATGATAGTTTCAGGACTGACCTGCTTTGAAACATCAATTTTAAAAATGATGTCTTCAAGTTCTTTAACTTTGTTTATCAAAACATTTTTCTCTTTAGAAAATAGATCAGATTTCTTATGGAGATCCGATTTGATCATTTGATCCTTCATAATGTCAGCTGATAAACCAGATAATCTTTTGGTAAGATTAAGAATCGCATCTTCAAAATATTTGCGTTCCGATTCAAAATCTTTTTCCAAGTCAGATATTTTCTTTGAAAGCTCGGCATTGTTTGATACAAAAGCTTTTCTTTCTATATCAAAATCTGCTTTTTCCTTCTCAAGCTTTTCCTTTTCAAGAAATAAAACTTTCTCCAAATCATAGATTTGTTTTGAAAGTTTTATGCATTTAAGTTCAAGAACTTTCTTTTCGTTCTCCAAAACAATTATCTTTTCATCAATCAAAGCATTATGGTCAGGAAGCTTCTTTGAGACATCAAATTCACAAGATGTTCCTGTTGGTGCAAGTGTACCACATCTCTATATATTTATATATATTTATTTTGATGATTACAAACACACCGTATTATTGTTTATCTAACAATCCAATCCAAGTGTACAGTTCTTGAAGAACACGAAGATTTTATCTGAAGAGTTCAAGACGGAAGATTTACGTTGTCATTAGTGTTTATAATTTATAATGATAAACACCCTAAAATAATATACCACTTGGATATTTCTAAAAACCATAAATGATTTTAATTAAATAAGGTTTTTGAGAAACTGTCCTTTTCTGACGCAGGTATACCGCGAGGTTCAGCAGGTATACCGCGGCGGCTTACTGTAGATCTCTGATTGATTGGTCGTACTTTTGTCTGGGCGGTATACCGCGGTGTTTAGCAGGTATACCGCGGGTACAAGTTTACGTTTGTTTTGCAGGGTTGACTTTCTCTTCTGCAAAAGTACTTTTATTACTGCACGGTATACCGCGTGCTTTTGGCGGTATACCGCGGATGCATATATCCGTTGGAAGAGGTGCTATATAATGCATGCGATGGTGGAGAAGATACAATACAACTACAACCAACAGCCATCTATCCATCTAATCTCTCCCAACTAATATTCCATACTACATATTATCACTACATATTTATTTTATAAAACGTTTTTTATAAAATATCCAAGTGATAAATATTATACAAGAGTGATTTCCATTGTGAGTTATACTCCTCTTGTAAGTGTTTGAATAACGGGTGTGTGATCCTGTATATCTCAATAAGCTAGAGCTTGAGAGCCTATTGCTTTCCTTTGTATTTGGTTTGTATTCTACCGTAAAGAATACTTTTATTGGATCGTGTCGGGAAGTGTCTCGGCTAGTGATTTACCAAGTTGTGGTAGATCACTAAATCTCCGTGTCAAGTATCTCTATCCCTTATCTCTTTATATTTCCGCTGTGCATTTAATTATATCTGTTTATATAATTATTGTATATTCATTGCATTTATACTCTGCTTTATTTACTATATTTATCTATCCTGTATTTATACGTATCTGTTGTGTTTTCATATACTCTGTTGTATTTACATTATTAAGATATTTTTATAAAAGGTTTTTTGTAAGTAAAATTATTTAAATACAACCTTACCCCCCCTAGGTTGTCCAACAGTTCCTTTGTCACAAACTCCAGGCTTTGAATTCTCTTTACAAACAGGAGTAGGTTGAACTTTGAAATCCTTTTCAAAAGAAGAGCATTCAAGATTAAACCATTTTTTCAGATTAAATTCTTTTCTTTCATTTTCCAAAACAATCTCTAAATCAATAACTTTCTTTGAAAGTTCACTCATCTTCTCTTCAAAAGATTGTCTTTCATTTTCAAACTCAACTTTCTTGTTTTCAAATTGTTCGCGTTCAAGATTTAAAACTTTCTCAATATCAGATATTTTTCTTTCTTCATTGGAAGAATTTCTTTCATTTTCCAATTCAGATTCTAATACCATGATATTTTGAGAGAGTTCACGAATCTTTTCCTCGAAACAATTTGTTTCATTCATGAAGTTGACCTTTTCATTCTCAAATTGCGTATGCTCGGAGAGAAGAATATTCTCAAGATCTACCACTTTTCTTTGATAGTTTGAGACATTTTTGATCAACCTTTTGTTTTCCATCAAAGATGTTCTTGGTAGATTCATAAAACTTTTTGATCAAAGAATGTTCAATTCTACCAGTTTCCCTTTTCACTTTGTCATTGAAAGGAGATCATTTTCATAATCATATTTGATCCTTTGTTCTGCAAGAGAGATTTCCAGTTCAACAATTTTCCCTTCAAGAACTAATGTAGGAACATATTTCTTTGTTTCAACAACTTGATTGTTGGTAACTGGCTTTGTAGCACATATATCAAAATAGTTGTCTGGAAGTGGTTTATTCAGATTTTTGAGAATCTTCTCCTTCTCATTAGTATAACAAAAAGGAAGTTGAATATGAGTTGTTGAAAATCTTTTTCCATGTTCCTCTAATTGTGTTTCCTTTTCACCAGTCCAAAAAATTTCAAATTCAGGCCAATATCGTGCATATCTCAAACATTCAAAGTTATACATAGTTGGCAATGCACAACTGGCTTTGGCTAAATGCTTTGGGTTTTCGTAACCAAGTCCCCAATACTTGTTGACAGAATTCACTAACCTTGGCTTGTTCATGTGAATTGTTTGTTCTGTTTGATCTCTCAAATAAAGCTTCTTTTCCAAATCTTTGATTTTGTCCAAAAATTCTGTGTTTTGAGAGGTTATATTTTTCAAATAAAGTTCGCTCTCACTATTCTTTTTCTTTAGATCACTGATTTCAGCATCCTTGCTTTTGAGATCTTGATTAGTCGTTGAGTTCTCCAACTCACTCAATCTTTTGTTCAACTTTTCAATTGTTGTTCTATAATTGACTTCTTTTTGTTTAAGATCTTGGATCTGTATTCTATTTTCTCTGTCCTTAATTGACTCATTCCAACCATAATATTCATCATCATCCATGTTACCTGAAAAGATTAAAAATGATCGTTGTCAGATACTTCGTGAGAAGTAGAATTATGCACACACAATTAATCAGAGAAAAATCGATTAAAGTCAGAAAAATTTTCAAAATCAAATTTTGAATAACAAATTATAAAATTTGTCCTTCAAAAATTAGTTCCGAAAAATTAATGCGGAATACTGGACTTTAAATCGGCAAACCTGCAAAAGATAAGAAAATATATATCAGTCTCGAGCAAAAGCAGGTAAAAAAAATGATAAAACAGACAAAAGATGAAAAATTACTAAAAATAAGGACTAAAGATCTAAAAATAAAAGTCTAAGTACTAAAAAATGTAAAAATCTAAACTTAAACTACAGGGACTAAAAATGAAACTAACCTAAATTTTATACTGCAGGGACCAAACCTGTTAAAAACTAAAACTAACTAACGATTCTAACGAAACTAACGACATAATTAACAGAAGGACCAAAAATGTAAAAGAAACTGACTAATAACTATAGGGGCTGGAACCGAGAAAACCTCAATGTATCAACTATGGTACAGTTCATCATCTTTGAAATAACGATCTGCAGGTTTCTTTTTCAGATTTCTCTTTTGTTTTTCAACCAAATTGATTGATTATTGTTTCTATTTGTTCCTTTATTTAATCCCAAACGATTACAACCACATAAAACCGATCATGCAACAAGGATTAAACAATGAAACTCAAGAATTGTTCGACTTGAAGAGACGTCCGACTAGAGAACCGTACGACTAAAAAAATACTCAGATCTGTGCGAGAGTTATGATGCATTGACGTGCGACAGTAATGGTAGTGTGTGATGTACGACAGTTATGATGCTCAATGTCGTACGACTAGTAAGAAAAAGTCGGATAAAGCGTGTACGAGAGTTATGAGTTTTCCGGTGAGATTTTCCAGATTCCGGCAATGTATGATTTTTCCGGCGAGACCTTTCAGACCACAAAACTCGATGATTTTTGCATCGTTTTTCGAATCTGAAACCTGTTCTTTGATCGAAATTGAAAACCGATCAGATCTATGATGATTAGATTCAGCAAAACACAATTAAAACTGAGATTGATTCGCAAGATCGTGAGTGATTTGAGTTTACTGTCGACTACTTGAAAACACAAAATTCACAGATTTCATGCTGTTTCTCTATTCCAATTGTTGCAAACTGTTCCAAATCAGAAACTAAAGTGATGTTTGAAAGTTAACATGATCACAAAAGACTTAATCTATGAAATCGATCTGCATCTTGCAACATAGCTCACGATGAACAGTAAACCCAAAAAAAAATTGAAAACCACAATTTTGTTGTTTAAAAACAAAACATTTGATTTAAAAATGTTTCAAACAACAAATTATATCAGATTGTGAACTGAAATCAATCAAAAACACACACGAATTCCGAATTTTTGAAAATTTTTCAAGAAAAATCTCAAAAACTCAAGAACTCATCAATTTCTTTAAAAATTGACAAAAAATTCTTCAATTTTGGACAGATTTGTGCATAATTCAATCTGATCTAGCTCTGATACCACTTGTTATCCCAGATCTAAACAAGTAACAATGATGTAAACACTTTGATCTTCATAGAATAGAGAAAGAATACAAAGATGAGAATGAGATCCACTTTCTCTCTCTAAACTCTCTCTCTAGAAAGTCATCCCTCTCTATGCTCACCTCTCTCACTACACACGTATGAGACAATTCTAAATGACTTGCTTACAATTCTATTACACACACATTATATACTCCTTGACTTTCCACATTAGTTACTTTGACTTTGACTTCCATCACCCTTACTTTGACTTTTACAAGATATTTGACTCTTTACAATTGTACAAATATACAATAAATCTTGAATACATTTTATGCACTAACAGGTCAGGGAGAGGAACAAAAGGTTTTTCTTTGGTGGCCAAGGGAAGGTTCAGGGCTTTGCGAATGATGGCAGGTGTAATCTTCATAGTGCCATATTCGATATCGCAAAGGATGCAGTCAATTGTTTTTTAGGGGTCTTTGGCTGATGGTAGCTGAGAGTGTCTGGCAGAGTACCAGAATTGGGATAGCAAAAGCTGATGTGCAGGAGGTGTTATGGTCAGGGCTGTGAAGATGGAGCAGTTCTTTAGGAAGTTTACAGCATCATCTCGATGTGTAACTTGCTTTCAAGGAGGAAACTCGAGAAGCGCATAGAGGTTATTTATCTTTGTCCAATCCAGTTTGTCAAGAGAGAACTTGACCTGAGGAGCCTTGAGGATGTCCACTTCCTCAGCAGTATCATCAGCAGCAGTGTTCTCAGCGATGGTGTTCTTGGGAATGTCAGAAGATGCCATTTTCTGTATCATCAGTTCAACCAAAGATTAAAAAATAAGAATAATCTTAATGTGGAAAGATTTTCCAATAAGATGGTTCGAGTTTTGTCCATTTCATTCAGAAAAAATGTCTTAATGAAGATTAGGGTTTTTCTTGTTTTTGAAAAACGAAATGCAAACCCAAAAAAATCTTGTTTTCCAGTTTCCTTTGAAGATTGGGATTCTGGAAAAACGAATGAAGAACAAGTTTAAGATTTTTGCATTTAAACTTGAAGAACAACCATGAAATGATTGTGTTCATAAAACCATGAAAGAAAATGATTTCATTTTTAAGAAGTTCTTTTGTTTGATCTTGTTAAAACAATGAGAAGATCAGAAACAAGTTATTTGCATTTGGTAAATAATAAGAACATATTAACCTTTGATGTTTGAAGAAATTGAACAGTTGTTCTTGAAAAATTCGAGAGCAAAATGCAACAGTGAATTCTTTCTTTGCTTGGAGGAGAAGTTCGCGTAAAAGGAAAATATAAACCAAGAAATTGTTTATATAGAGAGATTAGAAAGAGAAAATCTTGAGTGGGAAAAGATTTTCATCATGACACGGACACGTGTTTGCATTTGATTGACGAGTAAACGAAACGTGCAAACGTGTGTCAGAAAGAAGAACGTGTCAGGGCTTATCCGTGAAGTTCTATATCACCATTCATCACATGATCTCTGATAAAGTGATACCTGATTTCGATGTGTTTTGTTTTTGAGTGTAGCACTGGATTGTTGGCTATAGTGATGGCACTTGTGCTGTCGCAATAGATTGGAATATTTGAAAGCTGAAGGTCATAGTCCAGTAGTTGATTTCTCATCCACAAGACATGAGAACAACAGCTTCCAGCGGCTACATACTCAGCTTCAGCTGTGGAGGTGGACACTGAGTTTTGCTTTTTACTTGTCCAACTTACCAGCTTTCCACCCAGGAGGTGACATCCTCCTGTGGTGCTTTTCCTATCCATTCTGCAACCTGCAAAATCACTACCTGAATAGGCGATTAGACCGAATCCTGAGTCTTTGGGATACCAAAGACCTAGATTCGCTGTACCCTTAAGATATCGAAAAATTCGCTTTACAGCTTTCATATGAGATATCTTAGGTTCAGATTGATATCGTGCACACAAACATGTTGCTTACATAATATCAGGTCGGCTAGCTGTAAGATACAAAAGAGAGCCGATCATCCCACGGTACAGCGTGACATTAACAGGAATACCCTTAGTATCCTTATCAAGTGTAAGCGGGGTGCCATAGGGGTTTTCATAGCTGAACTTTCAGTTAAGTCGAATTTCTTCAGCATATCTTTAACATACTTTCCCTGATTAATGAAAGTTCATTTTTCATTTTGCTTTATCTGAAGACCAAGGAAATATGTTAGTTCACCCATCATGCTCATCTTATACTCATCTTGGTTAGTAGAGCCAAATATAATGTCATCAACATATATCTGAACAAGAATGATATGACCTTTTACTTTCTTGAAAAATAGAGTTTTGTCGATTTTACCTCGCTCAAATTGTTCAATATGGAGATAAGTAGAAAGAGTGTCATACCATGCACGTGGAGCTTGCTTTAAGCCATAAAGTGCCTTATCCAATTTATAAACATAACCTGGACGCTTAGGATCTGAGAATCCTGGAGGTTGTTCCACATAGACTTCTTCATTCAGCTTTCCATTTAGAAACGCTGACTTAACATCCATCTGATATACTTTGAAGTCTTTGTGTACAACATATGCTAAGAATAGACGAATAGATTCTAGTCTTGCTACTGGAGCAAATGTTTCGTCATAATCTATGCCTTCCTCTTGTCTGTATCCCTGAGCAACAAGACGAGCCTTGTTGCGGGTAACAGTTTCATGTTCGTCCAACTTGTTTCGATAGACCCATTTAGTGCATATCACTGTTTTGTCAGTTGGTCTTCGAACAAGTTTCCAAACTTTGTTTCTTTCGAATTCAGTCAGCTCTTCTTGCATGGCGCTGACCCAGTTTGGATCTTTGAGGGCATCATCTACTTTCTTTGGTTCAGTCAGAGAAATAAAGTTAACAAATAAACATATATTACCTGCACTTCGTCGAGTCTGAATACCAGCGTTTGGATCACCAAGAATTTGATCAATTGGGTGATTTACAGTCCATCGTTGAGCCGAAGCGTGAGACGCTGACTCAACCTTAACTGGAGGAGCTGAAGATGAAGCTTCAGCGACGTCTGGAGTATCAGCTAAGAGAGGAATAGATGCAGTTGTCATTATATTCACTGATTGCTGAGAAGTAGATGGAATGTCTGAGACATTGGGTTCAGAAACAGGTATAGGGTTTATAGGAACAGCTGAGACCCATGATGTTTCAGCTTCACTATTCTGCATATTTGGAATGATAGTAAGATCATCATCTTCAACTGTATGAGCACGAGGAGTGGGAATATCTTCTGAATCACCAAGATGAGAAAACATCCATTGATTCAGTTCTTCAGTATCAGCGGACGGTTTAGAGTCCGCTGAACGGGATTCGTCAAACGTGACGTGAATTGTTTCTTCAACAGATTGTCTTCTTCGATTGAAGACTCTGAAGGCTTTGGAGACTGAGGAGTATCCAAGAAAGATTCCATCATCAGCCTTAGGATCAAACTTTCCAAGGGCATCTCTGTTATTCAGTATGAAACACTGACATCCAAAGATGTGAAGAAAGCTGATTGAAGGCTTTCTCCCATGAAATAGTTCATAGGTTGTTTTATTGAATATTTTAACTATCAGCGACCTGTTTTGCGTAAAACAAGCGGTGTTGACAGCTTCTGCCCAAAACTGAGTAGGCAGGTGAGAATCGCTGAGCATTGAACGTGCATCTTCAATAATTGTTCTATTTCTTCTTTCAGCGACTCCATTTTGTTGCGGTGTTCTCACTGAAGAAAAGTTGTGAGAAATACCCTTGCTCTCAAAGAAGGAATCAAGAGAACTGTTTTTGAATTCAGTCCCATGATCACTCCTTATTGAGTTAATGGTTAAATTGTTCAGGGTTTCCATCTTCCGAACAAAGGTGATGAGTTCTTCAGGGGTGTCACTCTTGGAACGGAGAAACATAACCCATGTATAACGAGAGAATTCATCAATTATGACCAGTGTATATTTCTTTCCAGCGATGGATTGTTTGTTAATGTTGGTCCCGAAGGCCTATACAAGTTTGTAGAAGGGGGGGGGGGGGGGGTTGAATACAAACACACAAATTTTACTTTTCTAAATTGTTTATTGATAAATCATTAACAATTTACAGCTTGTTGCGGAAACAAGATTAAGGATAAACCTAAATCTAAACAAGTGGGAACACTAAGGTTTCTTGCACTAAGAGAGATAAGGAAATTACTAATAATAACCTATCTTGAGATAAGAAAGTCAGTATACACTTTACACGTGTCATCAGCTGGTTGGTTGCATGTCATTGACCTTGGTTGACAACCTTAGTAGCCGCATGGATGAACAGTGTAGTATCAGAGTGGTTGTACGATTTCAGACAGTCGGAGGTTCTTTTCTGACATTTCGTACGGAGTCGTGCAAGGGAGGTTAAGACAAAAGTACTTTGTACGGAGGACTTCATGATCAGCTTTCGTTGATTCAGCGATCTATCATTTCATATCAGCGAATGATAGAGTTCAGCGATAGCTGAAGTCTTGTACTTGATACTTCACGTTGAGTGGACAAATCTGAGTCTTCGCTGATCCGCATCAGTTCATTAGGAGACTTGTCGCTGGTTCTTGAGCTTGATCTTCGACTTCAGCGTAGAACCTTTGTTGACGTGAAACTTGTCTTCAGGGATCATAAGTAAACAACTAACTTATCAGCGATCATCATAATGACTGAACAGACTCAACGTTAATGATGAACAGTTTCGCTGAATGTTTAATTTAAAGAGCAAGAGTTCCTATCAGCGGTACTGTAAGATCTTAGTAGTTATCAGCGATAGTGAAACTCTGATACATATTGTTTACTTACAATTTTCACTAAGTATATAAGAGAGGGTCATTATCAAATCACTGAGGGTTTGGATCAACAATCTCCCCCTATTTGATTATGACATAGCAACAAAGAAAATTGCTATTAAATGAAAACATAAGGATAAAAAGAACTCATAAAATATTTGTCCCTTTTACTGTTTTCTGGGATCTTTTCAGTACTGATGGAGTAAAGTACATTCGCTGAAATCTTTCTTTAAAACTTTGAATCAGGTTACAAAGAGAAATGGAAAGATTACAAGTACGAGCGAAATAAATTACAAGTACAGAAGAATAACTGATACAATAGAGAAAAGGCGATCATATCAGCTTATAAAGGTTCTTCCTTAATGAGAAGTTCATCAAGGGTCTTTGATGTGGGGATCATCCAGTCAGGGACATCTTCTCCTTGATTCTTTTTCTTCAGAGCTGCTTCAAAAATCAAGGGCTTCAGGTGTCTATCTTTGATGTTGCGTCTGACTTCACACCAGTATATACGAGATCTCTGAGTTGTTCGATGGGAGCGATGTCTAGCTCAGAGATACGTTGAAAGTGATGATTTCCATAGTAGTCTAAAAAGAATATACCATAGGGATCACTTACAACTGTGCCCGGAATGAATGTTTCTCCAGGTGGTAGAGAGGTGTCAAGCATTGAGAGATCGGCATCAGGGCCAACAATTTCAGCACGAGAGAAACCAATGCCCGTTTCATTCCGAATATGAGGACCTGAATCAGAGGCTTTCTTTTTCTTATCAGGGACTTTTCTTGGTTGAGGAAGAGTAGGAGGAATATCCACAGCAGATGAAAGCAGGTCGATCTGTTTGTTTAAGATCTTATCGACATGGCTTTTGAACTTTGAGCGCGATCCCTGAATGGCTAATTTTGTTTCTAACCATTCAGAGAGACCAAACTTTTCTAAGGTAGTAGCATAGAAAGTTTGTCTGGTTTCGTCATCTCTGTAGACGTCCACTTCAACAACAGGAACTTCAGCGTACAGTCTTCCTCTGATGTTTGCCTTGATGATTTTGGATGGTCTAGATCGATAGGTCAGCATTTGTTTAGCCCATTCCAAAGTCGTATCAGAGACCTTGGTCTTTTCTCTAACGATCTCTTGAGCATCATCCCATAGCTGACGTTGAACATCAATGGGAACTCTTTTCAGCTTGGGGTCTTTTATTGATCGTTGAGTAAGTTTGATGGCGTATTCTCTGTCTTTTTCTTCAGCTTCCTTTCTTTCAGCGATTAGGCGTTCAGCTCTGAGGTGTTCCTTGTATTCAGCTTTGGAAATTCTGAACTTTGGAGGAACTGAAGGAAGTTGATCACGCCTCAGAATGATTCGCTGATCCTCGAATCGCTTTATTATCTCCTCTCTTCTTTTCTAATCCTCTTCACTTAGCTTTTGAGGAGCTAAGGAAGGTCTGCCTCTGTGCGAGAGTAGCTGTTCTTCTGGTTCATCAGTCTCAGAGATTAAATCTAAGACTGGGATTATTTCTTCAGCATCAACTGGTATTTTTGGTGAAGTCGCAGTTGTGGAGCCTTCAGCGATATCCTCAAACAGGGGAGAGGACTAGCTGAAACACAGCGATCTTACGAGTAAGAACTTGGGTAGAATCAGATAGAGAGAATTGGTTCAAGTGTATAGGCTTGGGTAGTAGAACTGATAGGTATGATAGAGGAGGGATGGAGTGAGATGTTTAGCATACCTGACAAACCGGCTTTTCAAGCAAGATCATCAGATTGTCATCTTCAGCGACGCTTTTGCCTTTGCCTTTCTCAGCTCCAGAGGCTGAGGGCTTTGTCTTTGTCCGCTCCCCTGAAGGTTCATTTATCGAGATTCCCTTAAGAGCTTTGATCTTTTGAGCAGGTTTGACGATAAAGAAGTCATCGTCATCTTCGTCATCATCATCATCATTCTTTGGAGAAGAAGATGGTTCATCATCAGGGATGTCGACGGCTTCATCATCTTCTGCTTCAGATTCTTCAGCGTCTTCTTCGAGTTGCTCCCCCTCAGATACAGAGGCGAGCTTCTCGGTTCCCTCAGGGTGTTCATCTCCCTGAGGTCCAGCGGCTGCTTCAGCTTCAATAGTCTTCTCACCCTCTTCAGCAAAGGTGAGGTCTTCGTTCTTCTCTCCCCTGATAGATTCATCATGGGAAAGGTCTTCAGCGCTCTTGGAAGGATTTTCAGCGCTCTTCTCCCCCTCTTTTTCATGATGACTGGGGGAGGAATGGCTAGATTCAGCAGCGTTGGTAGGTTCTCTGTCTTCTCGGCCATAGAGACCTACACAAACTTCAATCTTTGCTAATCTGTCTTCAAGGCCAGAAATAGCAAGATTGATCTTCCCGAGCTCAATGCGATCCGCCGCTGTAAAATGTTCAGATTCAGGGACAGGGGCAGGAGCAGGAGTATTCGCCTTGTGCAGCAGCTGTTCGATCATAGTCTTCATCGAACCAACGTCAGTCTTTACAGAGCTTAAGTCAGTCATCAGAGTGTTGACATTTGTCTTTACAGCAGACATATCTCCCTCTAGTGTTCCAACCGATGTCTTCAGCGTTGTTACCTCGCTGGACATGGATGAAACTGAATTTTTGAGAGAGGTGTAGTCTGTGTAGATATCAGCGAGCACCTTGGCGAAGTCGCTGAGAGTTTTATCAAGTTGCTTCATGTCATCTGTGGAAGCCTTCTTCTCCACCACCGTTGTCAGTTTGTTCAGATTCTCTCTAGCGTTTGTTACAACTGTAGAGTTATTGGAGAGAGTAGTGGTGAGACCTGTCAGCTTTGTCTCCACGGACTTCAGAGAGGCGTTGATATCTCCCAAATTAGGACCTGTAACATATAAAAACTTGTGAACAGAGGAAAGCTCAGAAGTTTGGGGTTTAGTCACAGTGTTTATGGGTTGTTGTTTACCTGCAGGAGGATTGGTGAATTCATCGAAATCACGGGTTCCTGAGTAAAGTTCCATGTCATCTTCAAAAGTGCCCATGGATTTTTCTGTAGGTCCTGTCTTCATCATCTCTGGATTATCAGCTTTAGCTTCCGTAGAAATGATGGCATCTCCAGAGATAACTGGAGGAGAGATCAAACGAGTAGAGGGAGAAGCGAAGGATGAGATTGGAGGTTGGGTTCTGAGTTCAGCGTTGGAATCGCTGAGAATCACTTCATCAGTCTTTTGAGAGACTGAGGGAGGTTGGGAAGTTTCCAAGTCTGTAATATCAATGTTTGGAGACGCTGATATTGGGATGGAAGGGATGGCTTGTTCAGGTGTGGCAGAGCGTACCACTAAACGTTCCTTCAGCTCTGCAGAAAGAGCTGAGGAGTCTTCAGCATGAGATTGCTGGGGTTGCTCCTTTGTTTTCTTGATCCTTTTAGAATCAAGTGGGGTGGATGAATGTTTCCTTTTCTTAGAAGGAGAGGATTTTGTGGCCAGGGAATCAGCGATGGGTATTGTCGCTGAAGGAGCCACAGAAGTAGAAGAAGGGTTGAGAAGAGTTAAGAGGGTAGAAAGACGTACCTCATTTTCAACAGGTTTGAAGTCGAGTACCTTAGGGCCAATCTGAGAGAGTTTTAGATCGCCCTCTTGCGGGTAGCTGTCCTTCAGGCCATATTGAAAGATAGCGCTGATGAATCGGGGGTAGGGAACCCAAGCGGGCCTGTCAGCGGCAGAGTCTACTCTTTGCAGCAAGTCATCATAGATGAGAGATGCCCAGTCAATGTGTAGACCTTTCAGCAGAGCGTATCCCATAGCTTACTGAGGTTGAGCGGCTTGATCAGAAGAGCCGGTCTTGGCAGTCATGCAGCTGATAAGGTGAGCGAAGATGAAGTTCATCTCGCTGGGCATTTTCGATTTCTTCAGCAGTGTTAGCTTCTTCTCAGGCTTCTTGTCTCTGCCCATTTCCCATACATAGCCTATTGCATCAAAAAATGCAATAAGAGCTTCTTTGTCAGCGATCTTCTTATGGTCAGGGAAAGGAACAAAAGGTTTTTCCTTTGTAGCGATGGGAAAGTTCAGAGCTTTGCGAATGATGGCGGGTGTGATCTTTATCGTGCCATATTCAGTAGCGCAGAGGATACAATCAACTGTTTTGGAGGGATCTTTGGCGGATGGTAGCTGAGAGTGTCTGGCAGAGTACCAGAACTGAGATAGTAGCAGCTGACTTGGAGGGGGTGAAATGGTCAGGGCTGTTGAAATGCAGCAATTCTTCAGGAAATTCACAGCATCTGTCAGATGTGTGACTTGCTTTCGAGGAGGAAACTCGAGAAGCGCAGAAAGATTGTTTATGTTAGTCCAGTCTAGTTGATCAAGATTGAACTTAACCTGAGGAGCCTTGAAGATTTCCACTTCCTCAGAGTCAGTAGAGAAGTTCTCAGCGGTAGTAGGAATGTTAGATGTTGCCATTTCCTGTATTATCAGTTCAACCAAAGATTAACAAATAAGAATAATCTTAATGTGGAAAGATTTTCCATTAAGATGGTTCGAATTTTATCCATTTCATTCAGACAAAATGTCTTAATGAAGATTAGGGTTTTTCTTGATTTTAGAAACGAAATGTAAAACCCATTTTCTTGTTTTCCAGTTTTCTATGAAGAAATAGATTCTGGAAACGAATGAAGAACAAGTTTAAGATTTTGCATTTAAACTTGAAGAACAACCATGAAATGGTTGTGTTCATAAAACCACGAAAGAAAATGATTTCATTTTACGAAGTTCTTTTGTTTGATCTTGTTAAAACAATGAGAAGATCGGAAACAAGTTATACGCATTCGGTAAAAAAATAAGAACATATTAACCTTGATGTTTGATGAAGAAGATGATTAACAGTTCTTGAAGTTTTTGAAATCACAAATGCAACAGTGAATTCTTTCTTGCGGAGGAAGATTGATCGCGTAAAAGAAAAATATAAACAAAGAATTTGTTTATATAGAGATTTTAGAAAGAGAAAATCTTGAGCGGGAAAAGATTTTCATCATGACACGGACACGTGTTTGCATTTGATTGGAAGTTTGAATGAGACGTGCAAACGTGTGTCAGGAAGAGAAAACGTGCCGGGGTTTTATCCTTTGCAATGACGTCACAACTGTCCTTTCATATTCTTGGTTGTCTCTAAGGTTTTGAAAAACTCAGAGATACTTTTGAAAACATGAAGTACTGAATGAAAATATTCAGGGAAGGTTTTAAGAAATTTCAAAATATCGCTGTTAAGGAAGAGATATTCAGCGATGCATTTTGTTTTGAAATCTTGCATTTTCATGCGATTGTCAGAGAGAGAAAACATACCTTGATATCAGTGAATCAAGTTTATTCAGAGAGAAGATGATAGAATGGGTTATACAAGTTGATTTTATCCTTTCGCTGATCAATGTGAACCGCTGAAGATTTTATCCTTCAAAGTTCAGCATTCCAAGCTCGCTGATGAGAAAGTTGAATCTTGTCTCATCAAGAGGTTTGGTAAATAAGTCAGCTAACTGATAATCAGTTGGGATAAAATGAAGTTCTATATCACCATTCATCACATGATCTCTGATAAAATGATATCTGATTTCTATATGTTTGGTCTTTGAATGTAGTACTGGATTGTTTGCTATAGCGATGGCACTTGTGCTGTCGCAATAGATTGGAATTTTGGAGAGCTGAAGATCATAGTCTAGTAGCTGATTTCTCATCCACAAGACTTGAGAACAACAGCTTCCAGCAACTACATATTCAGCTTCAGCCGTGGAAGTGGACACTGAATTTTGCTTTTTACTTGTCCAACTTACCAGCTTTCCACCCAGGAGTTGACATCCTCCTGTGGTGCTTTTCCTATCCATTTTGCAACCTGCAAAATCACTATCTGAATAGGCGGTTAGATCAAATCCTGAATCTTTGGGATACCAAAGACCTAGATTCGATGTACCCTTAAGATATCGAAAGATTCGCTTTACGGCTTTCATATGAGATATCTTAGGTTCAGTTTGATATCGTGCACACAAGCATGTTGCAAACATAATATCGGGTCGGCTAGCTGTAAGATACAATAGTGAGCCAATCATCCCACGGTACAGCGTGACATTGACAGGAACACCCTTAGTGTCCTTATCAAGTATCAGCGGTGGTGCCATAGGGGTTTTCATAGCTGAACTTTCAGTTAAGTCGAATTTCTTCAGCATATCTTTAACATATTTTCCCTGATTTATGAAAGTTCCTTTCTCAGTTTGCTTAATCTGAAGACCAAGGAAATATGTTAGTTCACCCATCATGCTCATTTTATACTCATCTTTCATTCTATCAGCGAAACGAGTACAAAGCTCAGGGTTAGTAGAACCAAATATAATGTCATCAACATATATTTGAACTAAAATGATATGACCTTTCACTTTTCTAAAAAATAGAGTTTTGTCAATCTTACCTCGCTCAAATTTTTCAATATGGAGATAAGTAGAAATAGTGTCATACCATGCACGAGGAGCTTGCTTCAGGCCATAAAGTGCCTTATCCAGTTTATAAACATAACCTGGACGCTTAGAATCTGAGAATCCTGGAGGTTGTTCCACATACACTTATTCATTCAGCTTTCCATTCAGAAACGCTGACTTAACATCCATCTGATGTACTTTGAAGTTTTTGTGTACAACATATGCTAAGAATAGACGAATAGATTCAAGTCTTGCTACTGAAGCAAATGTTTCATCGTAATCTATACCTTCCTCTTGTCTGTATCCCTGAGCAACAAGTCGAGCTTTGTTGCGGGTTACAGTACCATGTTCGTCCAACTTATTTCGATAGACCCATTTAGTGCCTATTACTGTTTTATCAGTTGGTCTCCGAACAAGTTTCCAAACTTTGTTTCTTTCGAATTCAGTCAGCTCTTCTTGCATGGCGCTGACCCAGTTTGGATCTTTGAGGGCATCATCTACTTTCTTTGGTTCAGTTAGTGAAATAAAATTTACAAATAAACAAATATTACCTGCACTTCGTCGAGTCTGAATCCCAGCGTTTGGATCACCAAGAATTTGATCAATTGGGTGATTTATAGTCCATCGCTGAGCCGGAGCGTGAGACGCTGACTCAACTTGAACTGGAGGAGCTGAAGATGAAGCTTCAGCGACGTCAGGAGTATCAGCCAAGAGAGGAATGGATGCAGTTGTCATTATATTCACTGATTGCTGAGAAGTAGATGGAATGTCTGAGACATTTGGTTCAGCGTTAGGTATAGTGTTTATAGGAACAGCTGAGACCCAAGAAGTTTCAGCTTCACTATTCTGCATATTTGGAATGATAGGACTATCATCTTCTACTGGATGAGCATGAGTAGTGGGAATAACTTCTGAATCACCAAGATGAGAAAACATCCATTGATTCAGTTCTTCAGTATCAGCGGACGGTTTAGAGTTCGCTGAACGAGATTCGTCAAACGTGACGTGAATAGTTTCTTCTACAGTTTGTCTTCTACGATTGAAGACTCTGAAGGCTTTGGAAACTGAGGAGTATCCAAGAAAGATTCCATCATCAGCCTTAGGATCAAACTTTCCAAGAGCATCTCTGTTGTTCAGTATAAAACACTGACATCCAAAGATGTGAAGAAAGCTGATTGAAGGCTTTCTCCCATGAAAGAGTTCATAGGCTGTCTTTTTGAATCTTTTAACTATCAGCGACCTGTTTTGCGTAAAACAAGCAGTGTTGACAGCTTCTGCCCAAAACTGAGTAGGCAGGTGAGAATCGCTGAGCATTGAACGTGCAGCTTCAATAATTGTTCTATTTCTTCTTTCAGCGACTCCATTTTGTTGCGGTGTTCTCACTGAAGAAAAGTTGTGAGAAATACCCTTACTCTCAAAGAAGGAATCAAGAGAACTGTTTTTGAATTCAGTCCCATGATCACTCCTTATTGAGCGAACGGTCAGATTGTTCAGGGTTTCCATCTTCCGAACAAAATTGATGAGTTCTTCAGGGGTGTCACTCTTAGAACGGAGAAACATTACCCAAGTGAAGCGAGAGAATTCATCAACTATGACCAGCGTATATTTCTTTCCAGCGATGGATTGTTTGTTAACAGGGCCAAACAAATCCATATGGAGTAGTTGTAGAGGAGATGACACTGAAGAAACTTGCTTTGATTTAAAGCTTTCTTTGGTCTGCTTCCCTTTTTCACACGCTGAACATAACGACTCTTTGGCGTATGAATGCTGAGGTAGACCAGTGACTAACTCTTTTGAAGAAAGAGTGTTCAGTGTCTTGAAATTTAGATGAGATAGCCTCTTATGCCATAGCCAGTTGACATCAGATGAGGCCTTTGAGAAGAAACAGGAGTTCTCAGTGATTGTTGAGTCCATGTTTATTACATAAACATTTTCCAAACGATAACCGCTGAGAGCTATCTTCTCCTTTTTGTCAGAGACAAAGAAGGATTCCTTAGTAAAGATTACTTTGTTATCCATGACGCAAAGCTGACTGATGCTTAGAAGATTATGCTTCAGCCCTTCAACATATGCGACTCTTCTGAAGGAGGTTGTACCATTTGAAAGTACACCATACCCTCGGGTATGTCCTTTTACATTTCCACCGAAAGTCACAGAGGGACCCTTCTCTTCTTTGTATTCAGCGAGCAGGCTTTTCTTTCCAGTCATGTGTCTAGAGCATCCGCTATCAAGATACCAGATACCCTTCTTAACCTGCAATACAAATGAAGATTAGTTTTTCTTGGGTACCCACTTAACCATGTATTCACGTTTGTCAGTGGAAGTAGTTGGAATGGAAGGTTCAGCAATCTTCGCAACATTTGAAGATTCAGCTTTGTCTTTCTTCACTTTGGTTAATTTCTTAACCTCAGTGGTAGAATTCACCTTGACCTGATTTGCACCAGGGTTGGTCTTCTTTGCCTTGGGGGCAATCTTCACCTTAGCTATCTTTTCAGCTTTGGTGGCTGTGGGGCACTTACTAGCAATATGATCAGTGAGTCCACAGTGATAACATTTTCTATAGCTAAAAGTAGTTCTAGGACCATTTGTATGCTGAGCTTTTAATTTCAAATTATAAGTGCCAGCACCAAGTAAACTATTGGCTTTAGAAATGGGACGAACATTCAGTTCTTCAGATTTCTTACCAAGGACATCTAATCTGAGTCTAGGTGTAGATCGCTGAATAAATCCAGATATCTGCTTCCTTGATCCAGAGGGATGAGCCCCTGAAGCTTTAGAAGCATTCAGTTTTGGTACTAAGGTACCCTTCTAAGGATTCTGGTAAATAACAATTCCTTTACCTTTGTCTTTAAAGACAGAGGTAGGTTTTGAATAAACCATTTTCTCCTTGCCTTTTGAGGAGGTAGGAGTTTCCTCAGGGATTGGTGTAACGGACCAGGAGCACTGAGAAGATGAAGTATCAGCGACTGAGGATACGAACGTTCCAAATTTAAGCATTGAACGCTCAGTGGTTGGTTTTGGAGTTTCATATTTGTAACCCAAACCACGTTTATCACTCAGAGGAATCTGAGACTTTATTATCTCAGTGATCTTTGTTGAATTATTACACCAACCTTCAACAGTAGCTTTTTCAGCCTTTAATGCAGCGATAGCTTCTGCTAGTTCGATTTTGACTAGCTGATTTAAATATACTTGATCTTTAAAATCTTCTTCAATTTTAGAAAGCTTTTCTATCTGAAGGTGGCAGTTTTTAAGCTTTTCAGCGAGATCAAGATTTTGGTTTTCAACCACAGTTTTGCCGTTCATGGCTTCGTATAAACTTCTAGTCAAGAGATCGATCTTACGGAGACTATCAGCTTCATCAATATTTGCAATATTGGTAAAGAAAGAAGGTGATACCTGAATAGCAGATGTTGAAGTGGAGGGAATGTCTGAACTTTCTTCATCTTCTTCAATCTTGGCCATAAGACATAGATTTGCTTCATCATCTTCATAGTCAGATGATGATGCTTCTTCATCAGAAGCAGCCCAATCATAGTCAGCCATCAGGCCTTTATTCTTCTTCTTAAAGCTTTTCAGCTTTGCATATTTTTCTTTCAGCTTTGAATATTTGTCATCTTTATTTCTTGGAACAAAGGGTTTCTTTGTAAAAGCTGAGGGTCTAGAAACTTTCTTTGACCTGCACTCGTTAGCGAAATGTCCTGTCTTTTCGCAGTTAAAACAAGTAGCAGTAGCCTTGTCAACAAAAGCTGATGATCTAGGCTTGTCAGTTATGGAAATAGGTTTGTTCTTTTTAAACATTTTCTTTTTGGCAAATCTCCTGAACTTCTTAGTTAGGAGAGCCAAATATTCATCATTATCTGAATAATCAGAATCTGATGACCTTTCAGAGTTACTTTCTAACTCAGTGATAGTGACCGAGGGTCGCTGAGTAGAAGGTTCCTCTGAGATTAAAGCAACAGGGGTGCTTCTGGAATCTTTAACAAGATTCTTCTTAAGATGGATCGATTGCTCATGATTCAGCAACGTGCCATATAAGGTTGAAAGGGTCATTGATTTTAGATCCTTTGATAGCTTGAGACACATAGCATAATTATCCCAGCTTTCAGGTAAACATTCTAGATACTTTGTCAGCACTTCAAAGTTAGAATATTCCTTACCAACAGTTTTCAGATCTATAATTAAACAATTAAAACGTTGGTGAACTTCAGAGAGAGTTTCATTCTTACCAGAAATGAAGCTTTCGTATTGTCTTACCAGCTTGATCTTTCTTGAATCATGGACTTCAGACGTTCCTTCATACTAAACACATATTGTGTCCCACATGGCCTTTGATGTTTTCAGATTCATGACGGAATGGTAGACTTCGTCAGGAAGAGCCATGGATAGTATGGATCTGGATTTTGTATCTATAGCCGCTTTCTTCTTATCTTCGTCAGTCCATTGAAAGATTTCCTTAGGTACCAGCCTTTCTGGAATAGCAGGTCTATTCTCAGCGGCTGGAACAGCAGCATCAATTCTTACAGGGATGAATGGACCATTTTCTAGATAGTAAGGCATAGTAGGGTCTACACCTTCTAAGAATAGTGGCATCCTATTTTTCCATAGGTTGAAGTTATCTTTGGAAAATCTAGGGGGTTTAGCAAGAGAACCATTGTCTATATAATTTGTGTTTGTGTTGGTGGCCATTTTCAGATAATAGCAAGGAAGAGAAATATCTTAGATTAGATCTTGTTTATGAGATTAAACAAATATGCTCTGATACCACTTGTTGGTCCCGAAGGCCTATACAAGTTTGTAGAGGGGGGGGGGGGGGGGGTTAATACAAACACACAGATTTTACTTTTCTAAATTGTTTATTGATAAATCATTAACAATTTACACCTTGTTGCGGAAAAAAGATTAAGGATAAACCTAAATCTAAACAAGTTGGAACACTAAGGTTTCTTGAACTAAGAGAGATAAGGAAATTACTAATAATAACCTATCTTGAGATAAGAGATTGAACTTGTCCAGAATTAGCAAGTTACTTCAAATGAAGTGGGTTCATCTCTTTATATACTGCATGCATTTAATGCAAGTCAGTATACACTTTACACGTGTCATCAGCTGGTTGGTTGCATGTCATTGACCTTGGTTGACAACCTTAGTAGCCGCATGGATGAACAGTGTAGTATCAGAGTGGTTGTACGATTTCAGACAGTCGGAGGTTCTTTTCTGACATTTCGTACGGAGTCGTGCAAGGGAGGTTAAGACAAAGTACTTTGTACGGAGGACTTCATGATCAGCTTTCGTTGATTCAACGATCTATCATTTCATATCAGCGAATGATAGAGTTCAGCGATAGCTGAAGTCTTGTACTTGATACTTCACGTTGAGTGGACAAATCTGAGTCTTCGCTGATCCGCATCAGTTCATTAGGAGACTTGTCGCTGGTTTTTGAGCTTGATCGTCGACTTCAGCGTAGAACCTTTGTTGACGTGAAACTTGTCTTCAGGGATCATAAGTAAACAACTAACTTATCAGCGATCATCATAATGACTGAACAGACTCAGCGTTAATGATGAACAGTTTCGCTGAATGTTTAATTTAAAGAGCAAGAGTTCCTATCAGCGGTACTGTAAGATCTTAGTACTTATCAGCGATAGTGAAACTCTGATACATATTGTTAACTTACAATTTTCACTAAGTATATAAGAGAGGGTCATTATCAAATCACTGAGGATTTGGATCAACAGTTAACAGGGCCAAACAAATCCATATGGAGTAGTTGTAGAGGAGATGACATTGAGGAGACTTTCTTTGACTTAAAGCTTGCTTTGGTCTGCTTCCTTTTCTCACACGCTGAACATAAAGACTCTTTGGCGTATGAGTGTTGAGGTAGACCAGTGACTAACTCTTTTGAAGAAAGAGTGTTCAGTGTCTTGAAATTTAGATGAGAGAGCCTCTTATGCCATAGCCAGTTGACATCAGATGAGGCTTTTGATAAGAAACGGGAGTTCTCAGTGGTTGTTGAGTCCATGTTTATTACATAAACATTTTCCAAACGATAACTGCTGAGAGCTATCTTCTCCTTTTTGTCAGTGACAAAGCAGGATTCCTTGGTAAAGATTACCTTGTTATCCTTGTCGCAAAGCTGACTGGTGCTTAACAGATTATGCTTCAGCCCTTCAACATATGCGACTCTTCTGAATGTGGTTTTACCATTAGAGAGTACACCAAACCCTCGGGTATGTCCTTTTCCATTTCCACCGAAAGTCACAGAGGGACCCTTCTCTTCCTTGTATTCAGCGAGCAGGCTTTTTATTTCCAGTCATGTGTCTAGAGCATCCGCTATCAAGATACCAGATACCCTTCTGAACCTGCATCACAAAGGAAGATTAGTTTTTCTTGGGTACCCACTTAACCATGTGTACACGTTTGTCAGTGGAAGTAGTTGGAATGGAAGGTTCAGCAATCTTCGCAACATTTGAAGATTCAGCTTTGTCGGTCTTCACTTTGGTTAATTTCTTAACCTCAGTGGTCTTCTTTACCTTGGGGGCAATCTTCACCTTAGCTATCTTTTCAGCTTTGGTGGATGTGGTGCACTTACTAGCAATATGATCAGTGAGTCCACAGTGATAACATTTCCTATAACTAAAAGTAGTTGTAGGACTATTTGAATGCTGAGCTTTTGATTTAGAATTAGAAGGACCAGCACCAAATAAGCTTTTGGCTTTTGAAATGGGAGGAACGTTTAGTTCTTTAGATTTCTTACCAAGGACATCCACTCTGAGTCTAGGAGTAGATCGCTGAATAGACCCATGCTGAGTAGATCCAGAGATCTGATTCCTTGATCCAGAGGAATAAATCACTAATGCTTTAGAAGCATTCAGCTTTGGTACTAAAGTACCCTTCTGAGGATTTTGGTTAAAAGCAATTACTTTACCTTTATCTTTAAAGACAGAGGTAGGGTTTGGATAAACCATTTTTTCTTTACCTTTTGAAGAGGTAGAAATTTCCTCAGGGATAGAAGGTCTGGACGAGGAATACTGAGAGGATGAAGTGTCAGCGACTGAGGATACGAAAGTTCCAAATAAGAGCATGGAACAATCAGTGGTTGGTTCTTGAGTTTCATATTTGTAACCAAGACCACGTTTATCACTCAGGGGTATCTGAGACTTAATTATCTCAGTGATCTTTGTTGAAGAATTACACCATCCTTCAACAGTAGCTTTTTCAGCTTTCAATGCAGCGATAGCTTCTGCTCGTTCGATTTTGACTAGCTGATTTAAATGCACTTGATCTTTAAAATCTTCTTCAATTTTAGAAAGCTTTTCTATTTGAAGGTGACAGTTTTTAAGCTGTTCAGCGAGATCAAGGTTTTGGTTTTCAACTATAGTTTTTCCATTCATGGCTTCATATAAACTTCTAGTCAAGAGATCAATTTTACGGAGACTATCAGCTTCATCAATATTTGCAATATTTGTAAAGAAGGAAGGTGATACCTGAATTGCAGAGGTTGAAGTAGAGGGAATGTCTGAACTTTCTTCCTCATCTTCAATCTTTGCCATAAGACAGAGATTGGCTTCATCATCTTCAGAGTCAGATGATGATTCTTCTTCTTCAGAAGCAGCCCAATCGTAAACCATCAGGCCTTTGCCTTTCTTCTTGAAGCTTTTCAGCTTCGCATAATTTTCTTTCAGCTTAGCATATTTGTCATCTTTATTCCTGGGAATAAAGGATTTCTTGGGAAATGCTGAGTTTCTCGATACTTTCTTAGACCTGCACTCGTTAGCGAAATGTCCAATCTTTTCGCAGTTAAAACAAGTAGCAGTAGCCTTATCAACAGTAGCTGATGATCTTGGCTTATCAGTTATAGAAAGAGGTTTGTTCTTTCTGAACATTTTCTTTTTGGCGAATCTCCTGAACTTTATAGTTAGGAGAGCCAAAGATTCATCATTATCTGAAGAGTCAGAATCTGATTATCTTTCAGAGTTACTCTCTAACTCAGTGACAGTGACCGAGGGTCGCTGAGTAGAGGGTTCCTCTGAGATTAAAGCAACAGGGGTGCTTTTGGAATCTTTTACAAGATTCTTCTTAAGATGTCTTGATTGCTCATGATTCAGCATCGTGCCATATAAGGTAGCAAGGGTCATTGATCTTAGATCTTTTGACAGCTTGAGACACATAGAATAACTGTCCCAACTTTCAGGTAAACATTCTAGAAACTTTGTCAGCACTTCTAAGTTAGAATATTCCTTACCAACAGTTTTCAGATCTATTATTAAGCAATTAAAACGTTGGTGAACTTCAGAGAGAGTCTCATTCTTACCACAAATGAAACTTTCATACTGTCTTACCAGGTTGATCTTTCGAGAGTCCTGGACTTCAGCAGTACCTTCATACTGAACACATATTGTGTCCCACATGGCTTTTGAGGATTTCAGGTTCATGACGGAATGGTAGACTTCGTCAGGAAAAGCCATGGATAGTATGGATCTGGCTTTTGTGTCGATAGCCACTTTCTTCTTATCTTCGTCAGTCCACGTATGAATTTCTTTGGGTACCAGCCTTTCTGGAATAGCAGGTATATTCTCAGCGGCTGGTACTGCGGCATCAATTCTTATAGGAATGAATGGGCCGTTTTCAAGATAATAAGGCATAGTAGGGTCTACACCTTCTAGGAAGAGAGTCATCCTATTTTTCCATAGATTAAAATTATCTCTGGAGAATCTAGGGGGTTTTGCAAGAGAACCATTGTCGATATAATTTGTGTTTGTGTTGGTAGCCATTTTCAGAAATAACAAGGAAGCGAAATCTTAGTATAGATTAGATCTTGTTTATGAGATTATACAAATCCGCTCTGATACCACTTGTTGGTCCCGAAGGCCTATACAAGTTTGTAGAAAGGGGGGGGGGGGGGGGTTGAATACAAACACACAGATTTTACTTTCCTAAATTGTTTATTGATAAATCATTAACAATTTACAGCTTATTGCGGAAACAAGATTAAGGATAAACCTAAATCTAAACAAGTTGGAACACTAAGTTTCTTGCACTAAGAAAGAGAAGGAAATTACTAATAATAACCTATCTCAAGATAAGAAGGATGAAATTGTCCAGAGTTAGCAAGTTACTTCAAAATGAAGTGAGTTCTTCTTCTTATATACTGCATGCATTTAATGCATTGCAGTTTTCACTTTACACGTGGCAACAGCTGATTGGTTGCATGTCAATAACCTTTGTTGACAACCTTAGTAGCCGCATGTTGAACAGTGTAGTATCAGAGTGGTTGTACGAATTCATACAATAAGGAGGTTCTTTTTCTGACATATCGTACGAAGTCGTGCAAGGGTGGTTAAGACAAAAGTACTTTGTACGGAGGACTTCATGATCAGCTTTTCGTTGATTCAGCGATCTATCATTCAATATCAGCGAATGATAGAGTTCAGCGATAGCTGAAGTCTTGTACTTGATACTTCACGTTGAGTGGACAAATCTGAGTCTTCGCTGATCCGCATCAGTTCATTAGGAGACTTGTCGCTGGTTCTTGAGCTTAATCTTCAACTTCAGCGTAGAACCTATGTTAACGTGAATTGTCTTCAGGGATCATAAATAAACAACTAACTTATCAGCGATCACCATAAGTACTGAACAGACTCAAGAGTATTATGGTGAACAATGTTCGCTGAATGTTTAATCTAAAGAGCGAGAGTTCCTATCAGCGGTACTGTAAGATCTTAGTACTTATCAGCGATAGTGAAACTCTGATACAAATTGTTTACTTACAATTTTCACTAAGTATAAAAGAGAGGGTCATTATCAAATCACTGAGGGTTTGGATCAACAGTTACAAAGCTGATACTCTAGAACCAACCACTGATCGTTCCATGCTCTTATTTGGAACTTTCATATCCTCAGTCGCTGATACTTCATCCTCTCAGTGTTCCTCTTGTAGACCGCCTATCCCTGAGGAAATTTCTACCTCTTCAAAAGGTAAAGAGAAAATGGTTTATCCAAAACCTACCTCTGTCTTTAAAGATAAAGGTAGAGGAATTGCTTTTAACCAAAATCCTCAGAAGGGTACCTTAGTACCTAAGATGAATGCTTCTAAAGATTTAGTGATTCATCCCTCTGGATCAAGGAATCAGATCTCTGGATGTACTCAGCGTGGATCTATTCAGCGATCTACTCCTAGAATCAGGGTGGATGTCTCTGGTAAGAAATCTGAAGAACTGAATGTTCCTCCCATTTCAAAAGCCAATAGCTTACTTGGTGCTGGTACTTCTAATTCAAAATTTAAAGCTCAGCATTCAAATGGTCCTAGAACTACTTTTAGTTATAGGAAATGTTATCACTGTGGACTTACTGATCATATTGCTAGTAAGTGCCCCACAACCACCAAAGCTGAAAAGATAGCTAAGGTGAAGATCATTGCCCCCAAGGCAAAGAAGACCACTGAGGTTAAGAAATTAACCAAAGTGAAGACTGACAAAGATGAATCTTCAAATGCTGCGAAGATTGCTGAAACTTCCATTCCAACTACTTCCACTGACAAACGTGTACACATGGTTAAGTGGGTACCCAAGAAAAACTAATCTTCCTTTGTAATGCAGGTTAAGAAGGGTATCTGGTATCTCGATAGCGGATGCTCTAGACACATGACTGGAAAGAAAAGCCTGCTCGCTGAATACAAGGAAGAGAAGGGTCCCTCTGTGACTTTCGGTGGAAATGGAAAAGGACATACCCGAGGGTTTGGTGTACTCTCTAATGGTACAACAACCTTCATAAGGGTCGCATATGTTGAAGGGCTGAAGCATAATCTATTAAGCATCAGTCAGCTTTGCGATAAGGATAACAAAGTAATCTTTACTAAGGAATCCTGCTTTGTCACTGACAAAAAGGAGAATATAGCTCTCAGTGGTTATCGTTTGGAAAATGTTTATGTAATAAACATGGACTCAACAACCACTGAGAACTCCTGTTTCTTCTCAAAAGCCTCATCTGATGTCAACTGGCTATGGCATAAGAGGCTCTCTCATCTGAATTTCAAGACACTGAACACTCTTTCTTCAAAAGAGTTAGTCATTGGTCTACCTTAGCACTCATACGCCAAAGAGTCTTTATGTTCAGCGTGTGAGAAAGGGAAGCAGACCAAAACAAGCTTTAAGTCAAAGCAAGTCTCCTCAGTGTCATCTCCTCTACAACTTCTCCATATGGATTTGTTTGGCCCTGTTAACAAACAATCCATCGCTGGAAAGAAATATACACTGGTCATAGTTGATGAATTCTCTCGTAATACATGGGTTATGTTTCTCCGTTCCAAGAGTGACACCCCTGAAGAACTCATCACCTTTGTTCGAAAGATGGAAACCCTGAACAACTTGACCGTTCGCTCAATAAGGAGTGATCATGGGACTGAATTCAAAAACAGTTCTCTTGATTCCTTCTTTGAGAGCAAGGGTATTTCTCACAACTTTTCGTCAGTGAGAACACCGCAACAAAATGGAGTCGCTGAAAGAAGAAATAGAACAATTATTGAAGCTGCACGTTCAATGCTCAGCGATTCTCACCTGCCTACTCAGTTTTGGGCAGAAGCTGTCAACACTGCGTGTTTTACGCAAAACAGGTTGCTGATTGTCAAAAGATTCAATAAAACATCCTATGAACTTTTTCATGGGAGAAAACCTTCAATCAGCTTTCTTCACATCTTTGGATGTCAGTGTTTCATACTGAACAACAGAGATGCCCTTGAAAAGTTTCTAAGGCTGATGATGGAATCTTTCTTGGATATTCTTCAATCTCCAAAGCCTTCAGAGTCTTCAATCGAAGAAGTCAAACTGTGGAATAAACTATTCACGTCACGTTTGACAAATCCCGTTCAGCGAACTCTAAACCGTCCGCTGATACTGAAGAACTGAATCAATGGATGTTTTCTCATCTTGGTGATTCAGAAGATATTCCCACTCCTCATACTCGTACAGTTGAAGATGATAGTCCTACTATCATTCCAAACATGCAGAATAGTGAAGCTGAAACATCATGGGTCTCAGCTGTTCCTTTAAACACTATACCTGCTTCTGAACCAAATGTCTCAGACATTCCATTTACTTCTCAGCAATCAGTGAATGAAATGACATCTGCACCCACTCCTCTCTTAACTGATTTTCCAGAAGTTGCTGAAGCCTCATCTTCAGCTCCTCCAGTTCAGGTTGAGTCAGCGTCTCACGCTCCGGCTCAGCGATGGACTGTAAATCACCCAATTGATCAAATTCTTGGTGATCCAAACGCTGGTGTTCAGACTCGACGAAGTGCAGGTAATATTTGTTTATTTGTTAATTTTATTTGTCTGATTGAACCAAAGAAAGTAGATGATGCCCTCAAAAATCCAAACTGGGTTAGCGCCATTCAAGAAGAGCTGACTGAATTCGAAAGAAACAAAGTTTGGAAACTTGTTCGAAGGCCAACTGACAAGACAGTAATAGGCACTAAATGGGTCTATCGAAACAAGTTGGACGAACATGGAACTGTAACCCGCAACAAGTCTCGTCTTGTTGCTCAGGGATACAGACAAGAGGAAGGCATAGATTACGATGAAACATTTGCTCAAGTAGCAAGACTAGAATCTATTCGTCTATTTTTAGCATACGTTGTACACAAAGACTTCAAAGTATATCAGATGGATGTTAAGTCGGCGTTTCTAAATGGAAAGCTGAATGAAGAAGTCTATGTGGAACAACCTCCAGGATTCTCAGATCCTAAGCGTCCAGGTTATGTTTATAAACTGGATAAGGCACTTTATGGCTTAAAGCAAGCTCCACGTGCATGGTATGACACTCTCTCTACTTATCTCCATATTGAAAAATTTAAGCGAGGTAAAATCGACAAAACTCTATTTTTCAGTATAGTGAAAGGTCATATCATTCTTGTTCAGATATATGTTGATGACATTATATTTGGTTCTACTAACCTTGATCTTTGTACTCGTTTCGCTGATAGAATGAAAGATGAGTATAAAATGAGCATTATGGGTGAACTAACATATTTCCTTGGTCTTCAGATAAAGCAAAATGAAAAAGGAACTTTCATTAATCAGGGAAAGTATGTTAAAGATATGCTGAAGAAATTCGATTTAACTCAGAGTTCAGCTATGAAAACCCCTATGGCACCACCGCTGACACTAGACAAGGATTTAAAAGGAATACCTGTTAATGTCACGCTGTACTGTGGGATGATCGACTCTCTTTTGTATCTTACAGCTAGCCGACCCGATATTATGTACGCAACCTATTTGTGTGCACGATATCAAGCTGAACATAAGGAATCTCATATGACCGCTGTAAAGCGAATTTTTCGATACCTCAAGGGTACTGCGAACCTAGGTCTTTGGTATCCCAAAGACTCAGGGTTTGACCTAATTGCCTATTCAGATAGTAATTTTGCAGGTTGCAAATTGGATAGGAAAAGCACCACAGGAGGCTGTCAGCTCCTGGGTGGAAAGCTGGTGAGTTGGACAAGTAAAAAGCAAAACTCAGTGTCCACCTCCACAGCTGAAGCTGAGTATGTAGCCGCTGGAAGCTGTTGTTCTCAGGTCTTGTGGATGAGAAATCAACTACTGGACTATGACCTACAGCTCTAAAAAATTCCAATCTATTGCGACAGCACAAGTGCCATCGCTATAGCCAACAATCCAGTGCTTCACTCAAAGACAAAACACATCGAAATCACTGATCATTTTATCAGAGATCATGTGATGAATGGTGATATAGAACTTCACTTTATCCTAACTGACTATCAGTTAGCTGATCTGTTCACCAAACCTCTTGATGAGACAAGATTCAACTTTCTCATCAGCGAGCTTGGAATGCTGAACTTTGAAGAGTAAAATCTTCAGCGGTTCACATTTGATCAGCGATAGGATAAAATCAACTTGTATAACCCATTCTATCATTTTCTCTCTGAATAAACTTGATTCGCTGATATCAAGGTATGTTTTTCTCTCACTGACAATCGCATGTAAATGCAAGATTTCAAAACAAATTACATCGCTGAATATCTCTTCCTTAATCAGCGATACTTTGAAATTTCTAAAACCAACTGATATTTCTATTCAGTGCTTCATGTTTTCAAAAGTGTCCCTGAGTTTTCAAAACCTCAGAGACATCCTAGAATATGAAAGGACAGTTGTGACGTCATTACAACGGATAAGCCCCGACACGTTCTTTTTCTGACACACGTTTGCACGTTTCGTTTACCATCCAATCAAATGCAAACACGTGTCCGTGTCATGATGAAAAACTTTCCCGCTCGAGTTTCTCTCTCTCCCTAATCTCACTATATAAACACTTTTTGGGTTTATATTTTTTTCTTTTACGCAAAAAACTTCTCCTCCAAACAAGAAAAAGAAAATTACTGTTGCATTTGTGCTCTCAAGTTTTTCAAGAACTTCTTCTTCTTCAACGAACCAGATTAATATTTTCTGTTATTTACCTGTTTCTTAAAACTTGTTAATGATCTTCTCATTGTTTTTACAAGATCAAACAAAAGAACTCTTTCAAAAATGAAATCATTTCTTTCATGGTTGTTCTTCAAGTTTAAACGCAAAATCTTAAACTTGTTCTTCATACGTTTTTCCAGAATCATAATTCTCAAAGGAAACTGGAAAACAAGATTTTTATTGGGTTTGCATTTCTTTTTCAAAACCAAGAAAAACCCTAATCTTCATTAAGAAATTTTTGTCTGAATGTGTTGATCCAAACCCTCAGTGATATGATAATGACCCTCTCTTAAATACTTAGTGAAAATTGTAAGTAAACAATATGTATCAGAGTTTCACTATCGCTGATAAGTACTAAGATCTTACAGTACCGCTGATAGGAACTCTTGCTCTTTAAATTAAACATTCAGCGAGCACTGTTCACCATAATGCTCTGAGCCTGTTCAGTCCTTATGGTGATCGCTGATAAGTTAGTTGTTTACTTATGATCCCTGAAGACAAGTTTCACGTCAACAAAGGTTCTACGCTGAAGTCGAAGATCAAGCTCAAGAACCAGCGACAAGTCTACTAATGAACTGATGCGGATCAGCGAAGACTCAGATTTGTCCACTCAATGTGAAGTATCAAGTACAAGACTTCAGCTATCGCTGAACTTTATCATCTGCTGAATAGTAAATGATAATCGCTGAATCAACGAAAGCTGATCATGAAGTCCTCCGTACAAAGTACTTTTGTCTTAACCTCCCTTGCACGCCGCCGTACGAAATGTCAGAAAAGAACCTCCGAAAATCTGAAATCGTACAAACACTCTGATACTACACTGTTCATCTTTACGGCTACTAAGGTTGTCAACCAAGGTCAATGACATGCAACCAACCAGCTGATGACACGTGTAAAGTGTATACTGACTTGCATTAAATGCATGCAGTATATAAAGAGATGAACTCACTTCTTTTGAAGTAACTTGCTAACTCTGGACAAGTTCAAATCTCTCTCAAGATAGGTTTTTATTAGTAATCTCCATATCTTTCTTAGTGCAAGAAATCTTAGTGTTCCAACTTGTTTAGATTTAGGTTTATCCTTAATCTTGTTTCCGCAACAAGCTGTAAATTGTTAATGATTTATCAATAAACAATTTAGAAAAGTAAAATAGTGTGTTTGTATTCAACCCCCCCCCCCTTCTACAAACTTGTATAGGCCTTTCGGGACCAACAAGTGGTATCAGAGCAGATTTGTTTAATCTCATAAACAAGATCTAATCTAAGATATTTCTCTTCCTTGCTATTATCTGAAAATGGCCTCTCACACAAACACAAATTATATAGACAATGGTTCTCTTGCAAAACCCCCTAGATTTTCCAAAGATAACTTCAACTTATGGAAAAATAGGATGATGCTCTTCTTAGAAGGTGTAGACCCTACTATGACCTACTATCTTGAAAACGGCCCACACATCCCTGTAACTATTGATCCTTTAGTTCCAGCCACTGCGACTAGAGCTGCTATTCCTGAAAGGCTGATTCCAAAGGAAATACACATGTGGACCGATGAAGATAAGAAGAAAGTGGCTATAGATACAAAAGCCAGATCCATACTATCCATGGCCCTTCCTGACGAAGTCTACCATTCCGTCATGAACCTGAAGTCATCAAAAGCCATGTGGGACACAATATGTGTTCAGTATGAAGGAACGACTGAAGTCCAGGACTCAAGAAAGATCAACCTGGTAAGACAATACGAAAGCTTCATTTCTGGTAAGAATGAAACTCTCTCTGAAGTTCATCAACGTTTTAATTGCTTAATTATAGATCTAAAAACGGTTGGTAAGGAATATTCTAACTTTGAAGTGCTGACAAAGTTTCTAGAATGTTTACCTGAAAGCTGGGACAATTATTCCATGTGTCTCAAGCTGTCAAAGGATCTTAAATCAATGACCCTTTCAACCTTATATGGTACATTGCTGAATCATGAGCAATCTAGCCATCTTAAGAAGAATCTTGTAAAAGATTCCAAAAGCACTCCAGTTGTTTTACTCTCAGAGGAACCTTCTACTCAGTGACCCTTGGTTACTATCACTGAGTTAGAAAGTAACTCTGAAAGGTCATCAGATTCTGATTCTTCAGATGATGATGAATCCTTGGCTCTCCTAACTAGAAAGTTCAGGAGATTCGCCAAGAAGAAAATGTTTAGAAAGAACAAACCTCTTTCAATAACTGACAAGCCTAAAACATCAGCTTTTGTTGATAAGGCTACTGCTACTTGTTTCAACTGCGAAAAGACAGGTCATTTCGCTAACGAGTGCAGGTCAAAGAAAATAATGAGACCTTCAGTTTTTACAAAGAAATCCTTTGTTCCAAGGAATAAAGATGACAAATACTCAAAGCTGAAGGAGAAGTATGCAAAGCTGAAAAGCTTTAAGAAGAAAGGAAAAGGCCTGATGGCTGACTATGATTGGGCTGCTTCTGATGAAGAAGCCTCATCATCTGACTCTGAAGATGATGAAGCAAATCAATGTCTCATGGCTAAGATTGAAGAAGAGGAAGAAAGTTCAGACATTCCCTCCACTTCAACATCTGCCATTCAGGTATCACCTTCTTTCTTTACCAATATTGCAAATATTGATGAAGCTGATAGTCTCCGTAAAATCGATCTATTGACTAGAAGTTTATACGAAGCCATGAACGACAAAGCTGTGGTTGAAAACCAAAATCTTGATCTCGCTGAAAAGCTTAAAAACTGCCACCTTCAAATAGAAAAGCTTTCTAAAATTGAAGATGATTTTAAAGATCAAGTCTATTTAAATCAGCTAGTCAAAATCGAACGAGCAGAAGCTATCGCTGCATTAAAAGCTGAACAAGCTACTGTTGAAGGATGGTGTAATTCTTCAACAAAGATCACTGAGATAATTAAGGCTCAAATTCCTTTGAGTGATAAACGTGGTCTGGGTTATAAATATGATACTCCAAAACTAACCACTGAACGTTCAATGCTTAAATTTGGAACGTTCGTATCCTCAGTAGCTGACACTTCATCATCTCAGTACTCCTCGTCGGTTACACCAATCCCTGAGGAAACTCCTACCTCCTCAAAAGGCAAGGAGAAAATGGTTTATTCAAAACCTACCTCTGTCTTTAAAGACAAAGGTAAAGGAATTGTTATTTACCAGAATCCTCAGAAGGGTACCTTAGTACCAAAACTGAATGCCTCTAAAGCTTCAGTGGCTCATCCCTCTGGATCAAGGAAGCAGATATCTGGATTTATTCAGCGATCTACTCCTAGACTCAGATTGGATGTCCTTGGTAAGAAATCTGAAGAACTGAATGTTCGTCCCATTTCTAAAGCCAATAGTTTACTTGGTGCTGGCACTTCTAATTCCAAATTAAAAGCTCAGCACTCAAGTGGTCCTAGAACTAATTTTAGTTATAGGAAATGTTATCACTGTGGACTTACCGATCATATTGCAAGTAAGTGCCCCACAGCCACCAAAGCTGATAAGATAGCTAAGGTGAAGATAGCACCCAAGAAGACCAAACCAGTTGCAATTCAGGTCAAGGTGACTCCTACCGCTGAGGTCAAGAAATTGACCAAAGTGAAGAAAGACAAAGCTGAATCTTCAAATGCTGCAAAGACTGCTGAACCCATTCCAACTTCTTCCACTGACAAACGCGTATACATGGTGAAGTGGGTACCCAAGCAAAACTAATCTTCCTTTGTATTGCAGGTAAAGAAGGGTATCTGGTATCTCGATAGCGGATGCTCTAGACACATGACTGGAAAGAAAAGCCCGCTCGCTGAATACAAGGAAGAGAAGGGCCCCTCTGTGACTTTCGGTGGAAATGGAAAAGGACACACCCGAGGGTATGGTGTACTTTCAAATGGTACAACATCCTTCAGAAGAGTCGCATATGTTGAAGGGCTGAAGCATAATCTTCTAAGCATCAGTCAGCTTTGCGACATGGATAACAAAGTGATTTTCACTAAGGAATCCTGCTTTGTCTCTGACAAAAAGGAGAAGATAGCTCTCAGCGGTTATCGTTTGGAAAATGTTTACGTTATAAACATGGACTCAACAACCACTGAAAACTCCTGTTTCTTCTCAAAAGCATCTTCTGATGTTAACTGGCTATGGCACAAAAGGCTCTCACATCTCAACTTCAAGGCACTGAATACTCTTTCCTCCAAAGAGTTAGTCACTGCTCTACCTCAACATTCATACGCCAAAGAGCCTTTATGTTCAGCGTGTGAAAAAGGGAAGCAGACCAAGGCAAGCTTTAAGTCAAAGCAAGTTTCCTCAGTGTCATCTCCTCTACAACTACTCCATATGGATTTGTTTGGCCCTGTTAACAAACAATCCATCGCTGGAAAGAAATATACGCTGGTCATAGTTGATGAATTCTCTCGTTACACATGGGTAATGTTTCTCCGTTCTAAGAGTGACACCCCTGAAGAACTCATCACCTTTGTTCGGAAGTTGGAAACTCTGAACAATATGACTGTTCGCTAAATAAGGAGTGATCATGGAACTGAATTCAAAAACAGTTCTCTTGATTCCTTCCTTGAGAGCAAGGGTATTTCTCACAACTTTTCGTCAGTGAGAACACCACAACAAAATGGAGTCGCTGAAAGAAGAAATAGAACAATTATTGAAGCTGCACGTTCAATGCTCAGCGATTCTGTTGGTTCCCAGATACACTTACTCAAGATTAACAATCTATTAGTAGAGTTTAGAGTTTGATGCGGAAGCGTATTAAACTAACAGATATGTTTGATAGATATTAGAACGCACATATATAAAGAAAACAGTAAAGAATGAAAAGGATTTCTTGAACAGTTACTGTTATTCAATATATGATAACAACACGAAGAACAGATTAAGAACTTGGTGTGTGTGAGAATATAACACTCAGATATTTGACAATAAAGTTTGAGAGTATTAGTGATTCCTTGTGTATTCGTCCGTTAGGAAGATCTCAACATGAGACTTCCTTTTATACTACTCTTAGAAGACTATGAAGTAGGTCACTGTTCCTTTTATGGCATGAATAGTAAACTGGATGGTGTGAACAGTGGACTGGATGGTGTGAGCAGTTGTTTGAGCCATGCGCATTTAATGGAGCAGATGTACTTTTGGTAAATGCATTAAATGGCGCAGACGTCTATTTTGTACCTTGCCCTATTGAGTCCACTCAGATCTTGACACGTGTTTTGACAGTACTTTTCCATGCAAGTTGATGAACGTATCCAGTAATATCTTCCAAGTCTTCATTGAGGACCACAGAGGCTCTATAATGAATTACAGAGGTTCTGCGGTCTGGTCCTCTGTGGAGCAGTCTTCGCCGGATTCCGAGTCTTTGGTCTTCTTTGTGCGTATGACAGAGCTTCTGTAGGAAGCCTCTGCTGCTTCTGTAGCTTCTTGACCTTGATTTCTCGGTAATGTCGGCTGAGCCTCTCTAAGAGGCTTTCTTCACTTAGCCTATTTTTCACTACTTCTAAATTCTTCTATGATTAGGAAGATTGAAGCTAACAATCTCCCCCTAAGTAGTGAAAAATAAAAAATTTGAACTTGAGTTAAGTTTGGCTAAGTTAGATAAGACAGAGGTTAAACAATACCTCGAAATTTCTTTCATTTAGAAATATGCCAGAGGCATTTTACATTTGAGTATAATGAAAGATAAACTTTAACTTTGTTTGCAGAGATTGGAGGTCTGAGAATCAGATTTTGGCATCTTTGAAATCGTTGTAGCTTCTGTTGTCTCTGCCGACTTTTCTGATCTCTTTGTAGAATCTGATGCAGAGTTCTCTTAGGCGGATTGTTGAGTCTATTTCTCTGATGAAAGTATCTGCATCATCTCTATCCATTTTCTCTGTACCTCTGTATTTTACAAGGCTTGCTCTGAATTTGCTCAGAGTACTGGTTGCGTACTTCTGACAATCCATGAGTACAAAAAGTTTAACCTGGTGTTGTGGGTTTTGAAATACTAACCCAAATCTTGGTTCTCTGATGATTGAGTTGGGCACAGCGTCTGGTGGGCAGCGATCTTCTGGTGGTCGTAGATCTAGATGTTTGAGACCAAGATCCTTTCCCAGCTGAAAATCTATCATGCTGTATAGCAGAAGCTTTTCCCTCATCGCTTTTCTCAACACTTGATAGGCTCTTGTATTAGGCTCTGTGTTGTAGTTGTCTTTTGTCCATTGTAGAAGGTCAGGTAGATCGTAAGGATTGATGTTTCTTAAGTCAGCATCAGCGAAGGTAGATTCTGAATTGTTCTCTCTTCTGACTTTGTAAAGATTGTACCTGACCCTTGGATAGGTTCTTGTGAAGGAGAATCTGCAGAAGATTACCTTTTTGATTTTGTGAATTGAGAAAACATCTGCTTTGGCTCTTGGCTTTGTTTTTGTGAAGATGTTTTCAAATTCTTCTCTGATCCTTGGATCTGTCACATGATCTACTGGATGATTTGTCTGATAGGATTGTTTGTAGAGGTATTTGTATACCACTTCTTCCATCTCTTCATGTGTTGGACCAGGTCGTGGAATTTGTCTTCTGAGACTCTCCATCTGTTGAACAACTTCTGCAGCTCTACCAGTTAGAGGAATTTCTGACAGAGGCTTCAATCCATGTGCCCAGTCAACTTCTTCGGGTTTTGGGGTTTGAAAGGCGTCAAACGCACTCTTCATTAGTTTTTCTATTGGCTTTGGCAATGTTTTCTTCTTCTTTGGCTCTTCTGTCAGTATCCCTTTGCCCTTATCTTTTGCTTTTGTTGTGGCAGAACCTGTTTCTTCTGTGGGTTTTGACGATTGTGATTTAGAGGACTTTTGTGGCGATGGTTCTGTTGGCTTGACTTGCTCTGTAACCTCTGTTGGAGGTTGTTTGATGACTTCTTCTGCAAGCTCAGTTTCTATTGATGAAATATTGACATTGAATCTTCTTGCCATTCTGAAAGCTAAAGTGAACTTTTGCCTTTCTTCTTCTCTCTTCACCATACGATCACTCATTGTTGTGTGCATCCTTTTCAGAATGTCAGAAGCAGAGGTCGTTGCTTTTTTTGGTTTGGTGGCAATCGACTTTCTTCTGGGTATGGTTTGGGGTGTTTCCACAGAGGTGGGTGTTTTCTCTGTGGTTTGTTCATCTGTTTCTTCCAAAATGATTACCTCAGGGGCGGTTGTTGCCTCTGTAGCTTGCTGTTCTGCTTCTGGAGTTTTGGTTTCGTCAGATGATTCCACAGAGATGGGTGTTGTCTCTGTGGTCTTTTGGGTTTGTTGTTGTCGGGTCTGTTCTGGAGGTGCTTGACTCAGAGGTTCTGCGGCTATTGGTGGACCTGTAAGTCCTCTGCTTGCAGCTTTCTCTGTAGTTTTCTCCCCCTCAGGATGATCTGATGGACCAGGATGGTTATCATCATCAGAGTCATCCTGACCCTTGTCTGATGTACCCTCTGCTCTGCAGGAAGCATCGGGTTTCTTTGGCATTGTGGCTCCAGCAGCGATCAGTTTCGCGCAGACATCATCACAGAGGCCAAGAAGAGTTGCTAGCTCTGCCTCTGTTTTGAATCTCATCCTTCCTACACTTTCTCTGAAATCTTTGACGAAGTTAGCATTTGCAGCGGTGAAGGAAAGGATGACTTCTGTCACTTGATTAATCACGTTCTGCCCAAGCTCTGTCAGCTGTGCTCTTGTCATGTAGTCTTTGGGTTGCATCAGCATGGTATTTCGCATGGCTTCTTCTTGAACTTTTTGTAGGGCCTTCTGTAGATCTGCAGGAGTGATGCCCGTTGACACTGAAGTCTGTTTGTTCAATTGATCAAGGAACTTGTTGATGGATTTCTCAATCGAAGAAGTAGTTGTTGCGGCAGAAGTGGTGGATGCGGTTGCAGCAGACTTCATCTGTGAGATGGCAGTTTTCACCTCTGTGGACAGGTTGTCCATTTTGGTGTTCAGGTTTAGCAGTGCCAGTGATGTTGTCTCTGCAAAAGATTTGAAAGAGCTTTGCAACTCTTTCAAGGTTTGGTTCACAGAGGTCTCAAGGGTTTGGAACTCATCCCTTGTAACTTGTGTTCCGGTGGTAACCTTTGGAGGTACACATTCGTCTCCAGAGTGAATCCCTGTTCCTGGGATACCTTCTTTCATTCCTGTTTGTATGTTGAGAATGGAAGGATTTCCTTCTGATCCTTGAGAAGAAACATGAGTTTCAATCCCTACAGAAGTTCTGAGAAGAACAGTGTCCAAATCCACTCCAGAGGTGGGTATTGGAATATCCTTCTGTTGACTAGGAGACTTGTCTAGAGTCTCTTTGTCTTTGTGCTCTCTACTTCTCTCTGAAAGAAGTGTGGGTCTTAATAAGTGCGTGGCAGAGGAAACAAATTCCTCTGTTGGGCGTTCTTCTGTGATCTGGGGCAATTGATCACGAACTATAGGTGAGTCTCTTTGAGGAGACTCCCTAGGAATGGATTCCCCGGTTTCTGTGGGCACAGAGGTTGAAAGAGTAACCTCTGGCTGGATGGGTTGGGTTAGGTTCGAGCTGTGCTGCTCTTTTTCAATGACACCTTCTGCAGCTAGACCTGCGGTGTCAGAAATGTGGGTTGCACTGGGAGTTGGTTTTGGTTGTGTGCCTCTATTTATCCAGGCATCTTTTCTTGCTTCTTCCCTATGTTCTGTGGAAGTTCCTTGTTCTGGTCGTAATTGGTCATACACTTGATGAGATCCAAATAATCTCATGACATGAGGATGATAAAGACCCTTACGTATCCAGACAGCTTCTTCTTCATCTGAATCTGTCTCTAAGATCTCTATTTTTGTCTCCGTTGTTGCTAATCCCTCTTTTTGTACAACTTCGACCCCTTTTTCTCTCTCTTCTTCCATCATGTTCTCCGAAGCCTCTGTAATTTCAACTCTGTTCCATTCAGCTTCAGTTTGTTCTATTTCTTTTGAAGCTGGGTTTGGACTTCTTCTGTGGACATCCAATCCTTGAATGAAAGGGTTTTGTAAAATAACAGGGGTTTCGACTGGTTGATTTCTGGGTGTTGTGTCATCTTCTTGCAGATGTGTGTCAATGCCAGAAATGAAGAAATCTTCTTCTGGAGAGTGGTGGTCGAGAGGTTGTGCCGTCCACCCTGCTGTATTTAGGGTGTTGGCAATTTCAGGGTTCTGTAAGAAGTCGTTCAGGTCTCCTTGGTGAGCAAATCTATCTGGAGATTGATAGGGTGATTGATACCTTTCTGTAGCCATTTCTTCTTCTGCAATTTCTTCTTCATCAGTTTCCTCTTCTGCAATGGTTACCAACTTTGCAAGTGATTTACCATGCCTCTTTTTGGTTTTCCTCCTCTTAGGATTTGGTGCCCCTTTTGCTGTTGATCTTGATCTTTTCTTTTTCATTTTTGGAGAGGGAGGAGCAGAGGAGCCAATTTCTGTGGCATGAGGAGGTGAGGGTTGATCTTCTGCAGAGCTTGTTGAGGTGCCTTCTGCAGTTTTCCTCTTCTTAGCTTTTGGAGTAGATGCAGAGGTTCTTGATGAAGACTTCTTTCCCATTAGTTCTGCACGTTTGGCTATAAAGCTGAGTTGAATAGCCATGTGCTTTGCTAACTTCTGATCCTTTTCTTTTTGATTGGAAAGAGGTTTTGCTGTCATTGTTCCTAGGGGGACACCTAAACGCGGGGGTGTCATAGGACTCGGTTTAGGAGTTCTATGATCGCGTATATACTCTTTCTTAAGGGATTTATTCGATGCGTATTGCAGAAGCTTCTTTGACAGAGGTCTGCAGTGTGAGTAGCCATCAGCATGATCAGTGGGGGTATTCTTGTTCATCGGGAACTGTTTGGGAGTTGGCCCTTCCATTGGCCAATTTTGGATTAGCAGCAGAGGTTCGAACAGTACTCCTAATATTCTTTGGAATTGCAGAGGTGGTAGAAAGTTGGGATCGTTCTCTTTGACCCTTTTCGAGTTGTTCTTTCTGTCGATGGTGTTTATGATCTCTTGCATCATTATGGTCGCATAATCTAGTGGAAGATCATAGTAAACCCCATACATGATGCTCAAGATTTGATGTGAGCTCTGGTCAATACTGCCTATCTTTCCTGTCAAGCATCTGTTAAGAATCGAGAACAAAGTGTTCCACAGAGGTGGTAATCGGCCTTTGCGGAAGTCATTTCTCTTCCGTAGTTGGGTGTTATACCCAAGCATTTCCACGAATCGACAGAGCTCTTCGTCTGTTGGTTGCTCTGCATAACTCTTCAATCCCAGAAGACCCCTTGTTGGTAGGTTGAATTCAAGTGAGAACATTGTTCTGTTGAACTTGATTTCAAGATTCTCAGATTTATCAGGTCTTGAAATGTACCCTTTGATAAGAGAATCGTCTTTATCAAATCGGCAGCTTTGCCAAAATTGGTTCAAATAACGGACTGGAATTTTGTTCGGGGTTCTTGAGAGTAGAGGGAAGAGGACATGATTCTCCATGATGTTCAGAAGTATGGCATGAGCTTCGCCGAAAGTAGTGGGTGAAGGGACCAAATAGCAGTTGTTGGATTTGATAGGAAGACTGGCTTCGAAATGATCCTTTGCTATAAAGTTTTGCAAGTGTGTCGTCGGAGCAAAGTCTGCTGAGTCCCCGGAATCTTTTTGTTCAATATTTCTTGCTAGGCTGGGGTTTTCAGAATGTTCTGAATGTGCAGGGGAGTGTTCCGGTGAGTTCGCCGGAGAGAGTTCAGAGGATGTAGCTCGAGAAGATGAAGCCATTTGATTTTAAGAATAAGATTTTTGCAAGCTTTTTGCAGGGTTTCGCCGGAGAAGAAGATGAGAGTTTGTAAAAGGTTTTATGAGAGGGTAAGCTTTGTTTTTATAGGATGGTAAAACGGTAGAATTCGAAAGAGTAAAATATATGGCAATGGATTAAAGTTTGGAATCCGCACTCGAGTTTGAGCGGCGGGTTCAACTTTCCAAATAAAAACGTTCCATGTACGCCCAATGAAAATGGGACACGTAGGCCTTGTCAGAATATGACAGGACGTCGTGCGCGGCCCATTAATGCTAGGCGCGTGAGGTTGATTTTAGCCATATGAGTTTCACTCGCAGTAAAAGTAACCGTTATTACTTCAGAGATGCCAAAAAAAAATCAGATTGACAGAGCTTCTGTAGTTTACAGAGGCTCTGTGATTTTAAAAATCTTTGATGTTTATCCCTTTTTCATATATCTCATTGTTATCATGACTTCTGTGGGGTTCTTCTTTTAACCAAAACCATTGGAGAGGATAAAATCGGATTTTTGTGAAGAAATTTGCTTCGCAGAGGTTTTGTGGCTCTGTTGGAACTTGCAGAAGTTCTGTGAGGGCCAGCAGAAGCTCTATGAGAGAAAAAATCTCATAACAAAAATTTTATTGATATTTTTGATCATCCAATTTTTGATTTGGTTTAAGAGATGTTTTTCGGATATATTTGAAAGTTTGTGTCCGAGAAAACTGTTAAAAAAACGGTTTGTCCGAGAAGGTCATGGTCTGCATTTTCGGTTTTCGAGATAACATTCCAAAAGATCGACAGAAGGTTAATTTTTGATCACAGAGCATATTTCTTGCAGAACCTCTGTTGAGCTCAGCAGAAGCTCTGTGACCTTAAATTTATCCTAATTCGTATTTTGTGAAACTTTTTGAGCTTTTGATTTTTGAAATGTTATTCACGGTATATTTAGGACATATTTGACAATTCTTGTCCTAGAAAATTGTTTTCCAAAAACCTTTTGTGCGAGAGACATACCTTTTGGTTCTTCTTTTCTCGGCAGTGATATCTGACTTCTGTCGATATGGAGTCATCGACATTTTTCTTTGGCTTTCCCTTGAAAGTTCTCTCTCTTTAGATCATTTCAGGGTTCCCTTCTGCTCCCCCTTGATCTAATCACCTCTGTAGAGCAAGTAATTTTCCTTTTGCTCCCCCTTGACCTATGCTTGGATCAAAGAATGATAAGTTTTTGCATAGAACATAGGTCATTGTCTTTCAGAGGTTCTGTAGGGGTCGTCAGAGGTTCTGAGTTGACTTACAGAAGCTCTGTAATTTTAAGAACTATTTAAGGTTTTAAGAATTTTCATACAGAAGTAGAATCAATCAAAGCAATAAATTAAGCAATGTATTTACTTGTTATTTATAGAAGATAAAGCCATACTTACGGAGGATTTTCACACCATGTTAATCATTCCTAACTTACCCACCAAGAAGTTGAATCTTTTCTCGTCTAATGCTTTGGTGAATAAGTCAGCGAGTTGATATTCTGTGGGCACGAAATGCATTTCGATTGTACCGTATTCAACATGATGTTTCGAGAAATGATACCTTATATCGATATGCTTGGTTTTTGAGTGTTGCACAGGGTTGGCAGAGATAGCAATAGCACTTTTGGAATCACAGAGGATGGGTATTTTGAACAGAATGTGGCCGTAGTCTTTTAGCTGAGTCTTCATCCATAGAACCTGAGAACAACAGCTAGCGGCAGCAACGTATTCAGCTTCTGCAGTGGATGTGGAGACACAATTCTGCTTCTTGGAGGTCCAACTGACTAGTTTACCACCTAGGAATTGACAACTCCCAGAGGTACTCTTTCTGTCGAGCATGCATCCTCCATAGTCTGAATCTGTATAAGCTTTAAGACTAAAACCAGAGTTTTGTGGATACCAGAGACCAAGATTGTTGGTCCCCTTCAGGTATCTAAATATTCTTTTTACTGCATCATAATGTGATTTCTTTGGATTAGCTTGATAACGTGCACAAAGACATGTGGCATGCATAATGTCAGGTCTGCTTGCTGTTAAGTATAACAGAGATCCAATCATGCCTCTGTAGAGAGTACATTCTACAGAAATACCATTTGGATCTAAGAATAACTTATTTCCAGTGGCCATTGGAGTCTTCATTGCAGAGGTATCAGAGAGATTATATTTTAAAAGTATGTCAGAGACATATTTGGCTTGATTTATAAAAATTCCCTCTGAAGATTGTTTGACTTGAAGTCCGAGGAAGAATGTTAATTCTCCCATCATACTCATTTCAAACTCACTCTGCATGAGTTTTTCAAAAAATTTGCACTCTTCTGAATTTGTAGACCCAAAAATTATGTCACCTACGTATATTTGTACAAGCATTATCTCACTATTTTTGCGTTTATAGAATAAGGTAGTATCTGTTGTACCTCTGTTGTAGCCATTGACTAGAAGGAAGGTAGAAAGTCGTTCGTACCATGCTCTTGGAGCCTGTTTCAGTCCGTATAGAGCCTTTTCAAGGTAGTATACATGCCTTGGAAACTTTGAGCTTTCAAAACCTGGTGGCTGATTTACGTAAACCTCTTCTTGGATTTCACCGTTTAGAAAAGCTGATTTTACGTCCATCTGATAGACTTTAAAACCTCTGTGGGCTGCGAAGGCTAAGAATATTCTTATTGCTTCGAGACGTGCGACAGGGGCAAAAGTCTCATCGTAGTCTATGCCTTCTTCTTGTCTATATCCTTTTGCTACTAATCTTGCTTTGTTTCTGACGACCACTCCATCTTCATCCTTCTTGTTTCTGTAGACCCATTTAGTCCCAATAGCCTGTTTCCCTCTTGGCAGAGGTACTAAAGTCCATACTCTGTTACGCTCAAATTGCAGAAGTTCTTCTTGCATGGCGTCTACCCAGTTTGGGTCATTTAGGGCTTCAGAAATCTTCTTTGGTTCTATAACACTAATAAAATTTGTAAATAAACAAAAATTAGCAGTGGCAGAACTTGTTTTTACTGAGTCAGAAGGTTCTCCGATTATTTGGCTTGGAGGATGGCTTTTTGTCCACTGAGTTGTGCGTGGAAGATGATCATCAATGTTATCAAAGCTTTCTTCAGATGCTTCTTGTGTTTCTTCTTGTGCAGCCTCTGATGTTCTTCGTGCCTTGGTAGTTGATTCTACCGTTTGTGGAATGATTGGTACGAGTGGTGGTGGAGTTTGTTCCTCTGAGGATGTATAGTCTTGGTCCTCTATCTCCTCTGTAATTGGTTCTTCTGTGGTTTGTGCAGCTTCTGTGGTCATTTTTCTTGATGTTTCATCTTCTGCACTTTCTTCTTCTTCGGCAATTGCATCTGTAGTATTTATAGAAGAAGACGAAGCATTATTTGGACCAGTTAGAGTCATACCTGTAGGATTTTGTCCGACAGAGGATGGTTCTTCAGAAACTCTGATGGTTCCGACAGAAGGATTAATGTCATTGTGGAACATCTCCAAAAATAGAAGATTCAAATCTTCTTTTGTTCTTGAGATGTCAGAGAATTTCCCTTTAATTCCGAGTTCTGAACTTATTTGCTCAGAAGTCATTTGGAATGAATCATCAAAAGAAACATTGATGCTTTCTACAATCTTGTGAGACTTTGTAAGGAATGTTCTGTAGGCTTTGGAAGTGGCAGAGTATCCAATGAATTTGCCTTCATCTGCTTTTACATCAAACTTTCCTCTTGAATCTCTGTCGTTTAAGACGAAGCATTTGCATCCGAATACATGGAAAAATTTGATGTTTGGCCGTCGTTTGTTAAGCAATTCGTAAGGCGTCTTTAGGTGTCTTTTCACAATGGTTGATCGATTTTGAGTATAACACGCAGTAGAAATTGCTTCTGCCCAAAAGTTCATTGATAATCCGCATGCTGACATCATAGTTCTTGCGGCTTCCACAAGTGTTCGATTCTTTCTTTCGACAACACCGTTCTATTGTGGAGTGCGAGCTGCAGAGAAGTTCTGTGAAATTCCTTCTGTTGAAAGATAAGTTTCAATGACCCAGTTTTTGAATTCTGTGCCGTTGTCACTTCTTAACTTCTGTATTTTGCAGTCATAAAGAACTTGGATTCTTTTCATTAGATTTATCAATATAATTGGAACATCTGATTTCTTTTTGATAAATTCAACCCATGTGAAACGTGAATACTCATCAACTAAGACAAGTATATATTTCTTGCCACCTAGGCTCTGTATTGCAATGGGACCGCAGAGGTCGACATGAAGCATGTACAGAGGCCTGGTGCAAGACACATCTGTTTTGCCTTTGTGGGAAGCTCTTTTGAGTTTTTCCATCTCACAGGCAGAACATAAATGATCCTTGTTGAATTTAACATTTGGCAAACGTTTAACTAGATCAAGTTTGACCAGTTTTTCCAATGTGTGAAAATTCAAGTGACAGAACCTGTTGTGCCATAACCAGGCTTCTTCACTTTTGCAGGCAACAAGGCAAACTTTGTCCTTGTTCTTTGAGTTGAAGTTCATTAGATATAGATCACCTATTCTTTCAGCTCGCAGAAGTTCCATACTTGTTTCTTCACTTTGTAGAGAGAAGAAAGTTCTTTTGAACAACACATTGAATCCTGTATCACAAAGTTGACTTACACTGAGTAGGTTGTGCTTAAGGCCATCCACATATGCAACTTTGTATACAGAAACGTCTTCTTTCCTTATGACTCCATAGCCTTTTATGTGTCCTTTCTTGTTGTCTCCAAAAGTCACAGATCCACCATCTTGTGTTTCTTTGTACGTGGATAGTGCACTTCTGTCACCAGTCATGTGCCTTGAGCATCCGGAGTCTAGATACCAGATTGGCACATACTTCTTCTGCAGGACAATCACAGAGATTTAGGTACCCATATCCATATGGGTCCAATATTGTTAGAGTTTTTCAAGTTTGCTTTGGCATTCTTGAAATACATTTTGTTCTCTGCAGAAGAGTCAGATTGTTTCTTTGTGGGATTTGACTTTTGAATTGTCGTAGAGAGTAAACAGACTTGACTTGAAAAATGATTATTAAGTTTAGACATAAGATCAAAGCAATGACAGTATTGAATATGAGATGTAATTTGCTTGAACTTTTCATTGAACTTTTTAAACTCAGCCACAGAGGCATTACATTCTTTCTTTACATTTGATTTCCTATTACTAGAAGATCTATGAATACTCGAATGTTGTTTGCAAAAGCTCTGTTTAGGACCTGCCTTCTGTGGGTTGCTTCTGTGGTGAACTTTTTTCATCACTGTCACAGAAGAAAAAGATTTATTAACCTTGGGTTTTGAAAATCTAGAACTTATAGGATCAATAGAGGTCTTCTGTAACATTTTAAGCTCAGCAGAGGTTTTGATATGTAGATTCAAATTTAGAAAATCTTGGCAGATTGGAATCTCTGTGAGTTTCTCTTTTGGAGAAATAGTTCTGTGAGGAACTTCAGAGGAGAATTTGACATCCTCTGTGTCACAGTGAATTATCCCTGATTTGAAATCAGTCTCTGAGTTGTCAGAGGATGAATCGTCCTCGTATACAGAGGTTGAGTCAATTCTTTCAATAGAGGCTGGATTTTCTGAGTATGTATTGTACGAGCTTTCTTCCTCTGTAGAATAGTTTTCATAGACTGTAGAGGTTTCTAATAAGATTTCTTCAGTGAGAGTTTTATCTATAGAAGATGTACAGAAATTTTCTAAAACGCTTGATTTCCATATTTCCAAAATTTCTTTTTCAATTAAATTTTTAAAGTTTTCTTCTGAAAAAATGGGTTTAAACTCAGGAGCTTCTGCTGATAATTTCTTTTCAACGTTTATCAAACAGACAAAAGCAACATGTGTTTGGGTCTCTGGTTTACCAAACTTGAAGATACCAATCTGATCTTGTGTTTTCAGATATTTCTTTGGTTTGATACCTCTATTGACAGAGGTTGAAGATGATGAGTCTGTGTTTTCAAACCACACGTTAATCATCTTCTTATGTTTCTTCAAGTAAGGATCCACAGAGATTTTCGCCCGTTTGCTTACAGAGATTAGATTTGGAAAATCTGGTTTGTTTGTTTTTCCAATCACAAATAACGAGGACGGAGGTTTGTTTCTTTTGCCTTCAACACCTAAGGTGATATCATCATACCCTATACCTCGTCTCCCTATTTGTGAGTTTATTTTTTCATAAACTTTCTGTGCATCTTTATAGTTTTTAAGCAAAACTTCTCTTCTGAGTAAATCTTGCCATAATACCTCTCTTTCTCTTTGAAAGTATTCTTTAAGAGCTCTTATGTCAGTAGTTTCGCTCCTTGAAACTGAAAGTTCTTTTGTTTTATCTTTTAAAGTATTGGTTAATTCAGAAATTTGTTTTTTTAAAGGATCTAGAGTTTTGTTCCAATTCTTTTCTATTCTCTCTTTTTCCTCAAAAATCTTTGCTTTTTCTTGAGTGAGAAGCCGTACTTCTCTCTCATTGAAAGTGAGTCTTTTCTGAATACTTTGATTTATCTCTTTCAGTTCAATTAATTCAATGTTAATTCTAAGTGTATTATCATCTACAGAGGTAATACAAGAGTTGGAATTTGAAGTAGATACCTCAGAGTCAGTGCAGGAGTCGACTTCTGCCATGCCACAGAAGAGGGCATTGGTGGTATGTTCATCGTCAGAAGTAGAGTCTGACTGGAAGTCTTCTGTGTTCTCCTCAGAATGTCCTTTTGCCATTAAGGATTTTTGAGCATAATATTCGGCTTTCTTTTTATAGAAAGCAGAGTCCCTCTGTGGACGATTTGATCTGCTTCTGCATTCATTCGCAAAATGGCCTGGTTTTCCGCAGTTAAAACACCCTTGAGGAGTGTTTCCTGTTCGATCATTGGATTTCTGTAGGTCTCCGCCTTTCTCTGATCTACATTCATTTGCATAGTGACCAGGTTTGCCGCACTTGTAGCATTCTTGCTGTGTGTAGCTTACTGAGTCATCTGACTTCTGTCGGTCATTCCCTCTGTAATTTCTATCGCTTGACCTCTGTCGGCCACTTGATTCTTCTCTTCTTCTGTCATCTCTTCTGTTGTCTCTTCTGTCATCCTGGTTGTCTCTATCATATCTTTCATTTCCGGAACCTCTTCTGTTTCCTCTGAACTCTTTTGTCAATAGAGCTAAAGATTTAGCTAGTGATGCAAGAGTTATTTCCTTTTCTGCTTGCTCTTCTTCTTCACTGTCAATTATCACCATCTTCTTCTTCTCCTCTGGGGCTTTATCATTTCTTGGTCTCTGTGCATCCTCTTTAGTTTTACTAACCAATGCATACGGTGCAATGGTTAGTGTTTTAGCCTGTGCTATCTGAGGTTCTTGTGCGGCTAATGTTCCGTAAAGATCAGAGAGAGTCCAGGTGTCTAAATCCTGATTTGTCTGTAGGGACATAGACAGCTGGAGCCATTCTTCATTTAGACTTTTTAAAAACATGACATTGTTTTCTTCAGAAGTTCTGTCAATGCCTGATTTTCTGCACTTGTTGATTAGAGAGTTGAATCTGTCGTATGTTGTTTGCAGAGATTCTGTTGCAGAGGCTCTGAATGCATGATATTCATTGATGTACTGTGCTCTTCGGTTTTTTTGTGTTTTAGCACCTCCTTCCAACTGTCTTTCCAGTTCTTTCCACAGATCATGCGCTGTTTCACATGAATCCAAGGATTGAAAGAGTTCGTTGGGTATTGCCATAATTAATGTCCTCTTGGTTTTCTGAGCAACTTCATCTTCTGCTTTATCTTCGGTTGACCACTCCCCTTTTGGCTTTGGTTTTTGATGTTCGGGGATTTCGGCAGATTCAGCAGTAGCAGGTACACGAGGTACTACTGTCATGGGAATAGGAGGAGGATTGTACAGATATTGTACTTGATTTTTTTCAGTGCCCTCGAAAAAATGGACCATTCTTATTTTCCACTGAGGATACTCATCTCGAAGGAGAGTAGGAGGTTTAGTGAGAGAACCAGTAGTAAAGAAATTATTTGTATTTGTCATTTTTGAAGATCTTTAGAAAGAAAGTATGACTAAAGAGTTACTTCGATGAACTTGAAGATTTTCTGGGTTTAAGCAGTTTCCAGACACAATTTTAAGTCTCAATAATATCTATCACGAATCTTGATAAGTGGATCACTTGATATTGAAAATCAAGGAAGGCTCTGATACCAATTGTTGGTTCCCAGATACACTTACTCAAGATTAACAATCTATTAGTAGAGTTTAGAGTTTGATGCGGAAGCGTATTAAACTAACAGATATGTTTGATAGATATTAGAACGCACATATATAAAGAAAACAGTAAAGAATGAAAAGGATTTCTTGAACAGTTACTGTTATTCAATATATGATAACAACACGAAGAACAAATTAAGAACTTGGTGTGTGTGAGAATATAACACTCAGATATTTGACAATAAAGTTTGAGAGTATTAGTGATTCCTTGTGTATTCGTCCGTTAGGAAGATCTCAACATGAGACTTCCTTTTATACTACTCTTAGAAGACTATGAAGTAGGTCACTGTTCCTTTTACGGCATGAATAGTAAACTGGATGGTGTGAACAGTGGACTGGATGGTGTGAGCAGTTGTTTGAGCCATGCGCATTTAATGGAGCAGATGTACTTTTGGTAAATGCATTAAATGGCGCAGACGTCTATTTTGTACCTTGCCCTATTGAGTCCACTCAGAGCTTGACACGTGTTTTGACAGTACTTTTCCATGCAAGTTGATGAACGTATCCAGTAATATCTTCCAAGTCTTCATTGAGGACCACAGAGGCTCTGTAATGAATTACAGAGGTTCTGCGGTCTGGTCCTCTGTGGAGCAGTCTTCGCCGGATTCCGAGTCTTTGGTCTTCTTTGTGCGTATGACAGAGCTTCTGTAGGAAGCCTCTGCTGCTTCTGTAGCTTCTTGACCTTGATTTCTCGGTAATGTCGGCTGAGCCTCTCTAAGAGGCTTTCTTCACTTAGCCTATTTTTCACTACTTCTAAATTCTTCTATGATTAGGAAGATTGAAGCTAACAGATTCTCACATGCCTACTCAGTTTTGGACAGAAGTAGCTGAAGCCTCATCTTCAGTCTCTCCAGTTCAGACTGAGTCAGCGACGTATGCTCCGGCTCAGCGATGGACTGTAAATCACCCAATCGATCAAATTCTTGGTGATCCCAACGCTGGTATTCAGACCCATAGAAGTGCAGGTAATATTTGTTTATTTGTTAACTTTATTTCTCTAACTGAACCAAAGAAAATAGATGATGCCCTCAGAGATCCAAACTGGGTCAGCGCTATGCAAGAAGAGCTGACTGAATTCGAAAGAAACAAAGTTTGGAAACTTGTTCGTAGACCAACTGACAAAACGGTGATAGGCACTAAATGGGTCTATCGAAACAAGTTGGACGAACATGGTTCTGTAACTCGCAACAAAGCTCGTCTTGTTGCTCAGAGATACAGACAAGAGGAAGGCATAGATTATGACGAAACTTTTGCTCCAGTAGAAAGACTTGAATCTATTCGTCTTTTCTTAGCATATGCTGTACACAAAAACTTCACTGTACATCAGATGGATGTTAAGTCAGCATTTCTGAATGGAAAGCTGAATGAAGAAGTGTATGTGGAACAGCCTCCAGGATTCTCAGATCCTAAGCGTCCAGGTTATGTTTATAAACTGGACAAGGCACTTTATGGCTTAAAGCAAGCTCCTCGTGCATGGTATGATACTCTCTCTACTTATCTCCATATTGAAAAATTTGAGCGAGGTAAGATTGACAAAACTTTGTTTTTTAGAAAAGTGAAAGGTCATATCATTTTAGTTCAAATATATGTTGATGACATTATATTTGGTTCTACTAACCCTGAGCTTTGTACTCGTTTCGCTGATAGAATGAAAGATGAGTATAAAATGAGCATGATGGGTGAGCTAACATATTTCCTCGGTCTTCAGATTAAGCAAACTGAAAAAGGAACTTTTATAAATCAGGGAAAGTATGTTAAAGATATGCTGAAGAAATTCGACTTAACTGAAAGTTCAGCTATGAAAACCCCTATGGCACCACCGCTGATACTTGATAAGGACACAAAGGGTGTTCCTGTCAATGTCACGCTGTACCGTGGGATGATCGGCTCACTATTGTATCTTACAGCTAGCCGACCCGATATTATGTTTGCAACATGTCTGTGCGCACGATATCAAGCTGAACCTAAGATATCCCATATGAAAGCTGTAAAGCGAATCTTTCGATATCTTAAGGGTACAGCGAATCTAGGTCTTTGGTATCCCAAAGACTCAGGATTTGATCTAACCGCCTATTCAGACAGTGATTTTGCAGGTTGCAAAATGGATAGGAAAAGCACCACAGGAGGATGTCAGCTCCTGGGTGGAAAGCTGGTAAGTTGGACAAGTAAGAAGCAAAACTCAGTGTCCACTTCCACAGCTGAAGCTGAGTATGTAGCCGCTGGAAGCTGCTGTTCTCAAGTCTTGTGGATGAGAAATCAGCTACTAGACTATGATCTTCAGCTCTCCAAAATTCCCATCTATTGCGACAGCACAAGTGCCATTGCTATAGCAAACAATCCAGTGCTACACTCAAAGACAAAACACATAGAAATCAGATATCATTTTATCAGAGATCATGTGATGAATGGTGATATAGAACTTCATTTTATCCCAACTGATTATCAGTTAGCTGATTTGTTTACCAAACCTCTTGATGAGACAAGATTCAACTTTCTCATCAGCGAGCTTGGAATGCTGAACTTTGAAGGATAAAATCTTCAGCGGTTCACATTCGATCAGCGATACGTTTATACTTTCATGTATAACCTTCGGATAAAATCAACTTGTATAATCAATTTCATCATCTTCTCTCTGAATAAAATTGGTTAAACTGATATCTAGGTATGTTTTCTCTCTCTGACAATCGCATGTAAATGCAAGATTTCAAAATAAATTGCATCGCTGAATATCTCTTCCTTAACAGCGATATTTTGAAAATTCCTTAAATCTTCACTGATATTTTCTATTCAGTGCTTCATGTTTTTCAAAAGAGTCCCTGAGTTTTCAAAACCTCAGAGACATCCTAAAAGAATGTGAAAGGACAGTTGTGACGTCATTGCAACGGATTACACTCGGCACGATTTCTTTCTGACACACGTTTGCACGTTTTGTTCAAACTTCCAATCAAATGCAAACACGTGTCCGTGTCATGATGAAAACCTTTTCCCGCTTAAGGTTTTCTCTCTCTAAAAATCCCTATATAAACAACTCTTGGTTTATATTTGTCTTTTACGCGAACAATCTTTCTCCGCAAGAAAAGAATCCTCTGTTGCATTTGTGCTCTCAAAAACCTCAAGAACTGTTCATCATCTTCTTCATCAAAACTTCAAGGTTAATATGTTCTTATCTTTTATCAAATGCATATAACTTGTTTTCGATCTTCTCTTTGTTTTAACAAGATCAAACAAAAGAACTCTATAAAATAAAATCATTTCTTTCATGGTTTTATGAACACAACCATTTCATGGTTGTTCTTCAAGTTTTAAATCTAAATCTTAAACTTGTTCTTCATTCGTATCCATTTTTCTTTTAGAAACTGGAATACAAGATTTTATGGGTTTTACTTTTCTTTTAAAAAAATCAAGAAAAACCCTAATCTTCATTAAGACATTTTTTGTCTGAATGAAATGGACAAAATTCGAAAAATCTTAACGGAAATTTTCCTTCCACATTAAGATAATTCTTATTTGTTAACATCTTTGGTTGAACTGATAATACAGTGATATGGAAACTTCAAAGCTGAATGTTACCGCTGAGTCCATCTCCACTGACTCTGAGGAAATGGATATCTTCAAAGCCCCTCAGGTTAAGTTCGAGCTGGATCAACTCGATTGGACTAAGGCCAACAACCTCTCAGCTCTTCTCGAGTTTCCTCCTCGGAAGCAAGTATCACATCTGGACGATGCTATAAGTTTTCTGAAGAACAGCCCCATCTACACAGCCCTGACCATAACACCTCCTGCCAGTCAGCGGCTCTTATCCCAGTTCTGGTACTCTGCCAGACACACTGAGCTACCCTCTGCCAAAGATCCATCCAAAACCATAGACTGCATACTCAGCGATACTGAGTATGGCACCATCAAGATCACACCCGCAATAATCCGCAAAGCCCTAAACTTCCCAAATGCTACCAAAGAAAAACCCTTCATTCCATTCCCTGACCATAAAAAGCATGCTGACAGAGAAGCAATCATTTCTTTCCTTGACGCAATGGGTTATATCTGGGATATTGGAAGGGACAAGAAGCCTGAGAAGAAACTGACGCTGATAAAGAAATCCAAGATGCCCAGCGAGATGAATTTCATCTTCGCTCACCTGATCAGCTGCATGACAGCAAAATCCGGATCTTCTGATCAAGCCGCCCAACCTCAGCAGTCCATGGGATACGCACTGCTGAAAGGTCTAAACATTGACTGGGCCTCCATTATTTATGATGATCTGATTCAACGCGTCGATTCTGCCGCTGACAGACCAGCATGGGTTCCTTACCCACGATTCATCAGCGCCATCTTTCAATATGGCCTGAAGGACAGCTATCCTGAAGAGGGTGATCTGAAACTTTCTCAGATTGGCCCTAAGGTTCTCGACTTCAAGCCTGTCGCCAATGAGGTACGTCTCTCTACTCTTCTCACTCTTCTAAATTCTCCGCTTTCTGTGGCTCCTTCAGCGACAATACCCATCGCTGATACCCCGACCACAAAATCCTCTCCTTCTAAGAAAAGGAAACCCTCACACACCCATCTTGATTCCAAAAGGATCAAGAAAACCAAGGAGCAACCCCAGCAATTCCATGCTGAAGACTCCTCAGCTCATTCTGAAGAGCTGAAGGAAAGTTCAGTGGTACGCTCTGCCACACCCGTGCAAGCCATCCCTCCAATCCAGGATTCAGCGTCTCTAAACGCTGAGGTTAGAAACTTGGAAACTACCCAACCTCCCTCAGTCTCTCAAAAGACTGATGAAGTGATTGTCAGCGATTCCAACGCTGAACTCAGAACCCGAACCCCAATCTTAACCTTCGCTTCTCCCTCCACTCACTTGGACACTCCTCCAGCGAACACTGGAGATGCCATCATTCCCGAAGCCACCGCTGACGCTTCTCAACAAATGATGAAGAAAGGACCTGCAGAGATCACCATTCCTCACCGTACTTTCGAAGAGGATATGGAACATTATTCAGGAACTTGCAACTTTGACGAGTTCATCAATCCTCCTGCAGGTACAAATCCCACCTTAAACACTGTAACTAAACCTGAAACTTCTGAGATTTCCTTTGTTCACAAGTACTTATATGTTACAGGTCCTAATTTGGGAGACATCAACGCCTCTCTGAAGTCCGTGGAAACAAAGCGGACCAGTCTCACCACCACACTCTCCAACAACTCAACAGCTGTAACAAACGCTGGAGAGAATTTGACAAAGCTGACAACGGTGGTGGAGAAGAAAGCTTCCACTGAAGACATCAAGGGACTTGATAAGACTCTCGCCGATTTTGCCAAGGTGCTCTCTGACATCTACACTGACTACACAAGCCTCAAAACATCAGTTTCGACCATGTCCAGCGAAGTAACAACGCTGAAGACATCGGTTGCAAAACTCGAGGGTGATATGTCAGAGGTCAAGACTGACTTAGGCTCTGTAAAGACCGACGTTGGTTCTATGAAGACGATGATCGAGACGCTGGTAAACAAGGCAAATAGTCCAGCTCCTGCTCCAGCCCCTGTCCCTATTTTGGAATCTTTCACAGAGGAGGATCGCACAGAGCTGAAGAAAATCACGCCTGCTATTTCTGGCCTAGAAGACAGAATAGCAAAGCTTGAAGGTTGTGTGAAAATCTCTGGCCCTGAAGACAGAGATAACACCAATGCTGAGTCTGCCCATTCCTCCCCCAGTCATCATGAGAAAGAGGGGGAGAAGAGCGCTGAACATACCAGGGAGAAGAGCGCTGAAAATCTTGAGAAGAGCGCTGAAGATCTGAACAAGAGCGCTGAAGACCTTTCCCATGATGAATCTATCAGGGAGAGAGGAATGAAGATCTGACCGCTAGACCTCAGGGAGATGAAAACCCTGAGGGAACCGAGAAGCTCGCCTCTGTATCTGAGGGGGAGCAACTCGAAGAAGATGCTGAGGAATCCGAAGCAGAAGAAGATGAAGACATCGACATCCCTGAAGATGAACCATCCTCCTCTCCAAGGAAGGGTGATGATGATGATGAAGATGACGATGATTTCTTTATCGTCAAACCTGCCCCAAGGATCAAAGCTCTTAAGGGAATCTCAATAAAAGAACCATCAGGGGAGAAGACAAAGACAAAGCCCTCAGCCTCTGGCGCTGAGAAAAGCAAAGGCAAAGGCCTCGCTGAAGATGAAAATCTGGCGATCTTGCTTGAAAAGCCGGTTTGTCAGGTACACTAAACTTTACTTATATTCCTTCCCTGAACATCTCTATACACAATCAGTTCTACTCCACAACCTCTCTACACATCCACATTCTTTTTCTATCTTTTCTACCCAAGTTCTTCTACCCAGTTCTTATCTGTAAGATCGCTGCGTTTCAGCTAGTCCTCTCCCCTGTTTGAGGATGTCGCTGAAGGTTCTACTGTTGCGACTTCACAAATAAAGCCAGCTGCTGATGAAATAATCCCAGTCTTGGATTTGATCTCTGAGACTGATGAACCAGAAGAACAACCTCTCTCGCACAATAAGAAACCTTCCTCAGCTCCTCAAAGGCTGAGTGAAGAGGATCAAAAGAGAAGAGAAGAAATAATAAAGCAATTCGAGGATCAGCGAATCATTCTAAGGCGTGATCAACTGACTTCAGTTCCTCCCAAGTTCAGAATTTCAAAAGCTGAATACAAGGAACACCTCAGAGCTGAACGCCTCATCGCTGAAAGAAAGGAAGCTGAAGAAAAAGACAGAGAATACGCCATCAAGCTTACTCAACGATCAATCAAAGACCCCAACCTGAAAAGAGTCCCCATTGATGTTCAATGTCAGCTCTGGGATGATGCTCAAGAAATCGTTAGAGAAAAGACAAAGGTCTCTGATACAACCTTGGAATGGGCTAATCAAATGCTGACCTATCGATCAAGACCATCCAAGATAATCAAAGCCAACATCAGAGGAAAAATGTTCGTTGATGTTCCTGTTGTTGAAGTGGATGTCTACAGAGATGACAAAACCAAGCAAACCTTCTATGCTGCCTCATTAGAAAAGTTTGGTCTCTCTGAATGGTTAGAAACAAAATTAGCCATTCAGGGATCACGCTCAAAATTCAAAATCCATGTTGAGATGATCTTAAACAAACAGATCGACTTGCTTTCATCTGTTGTAGATATTCCTCCTACTCTTCCTCAACCGAAGAAAGCCTCTGCTAAGAAGAAGAAAGTTTCTGATTCAGGACCAATCATTCGAAATGAAACAGGTATTGGTTTCTCTCGTGCTGAAGTTCTTGGCCCTGATGCTGATCTTTCAATGCTTGATACCTCCCTACCACCTGGAGAAACCTTCATCCCTGACACAGTGGTAAGTGATCCATATGGTATATTCTTCTTAGACTATGATGGAAATCATCACTTTCAACGTGTCTCTGAGCTCCAAATCGCTCCCATCGAACAACTCAGAGATCTCGTATACTGGTGTGAAGTCAGACGCGACATCAAAGCTAGACACCTGAAGCCCTTGATTTTTGAAGCTGCTTTGAAGTTAAAGAATCAAGGAGTAAATGTCCCTGACTGGATGATCCCCACTGAAAAGACGACCCTTGATGAACTTCTCATTAAGGAAGAACCTTTTGAAAACTGATATAATCTCCTTTTTCTCTATTGTATCAGTTATCCTTCTGTACTTGTAATTTATTTCGCTTGTACTTGTAATCTTTCTGTTCTTCATTGTAACCTGATTCAAAGATTTAAAGAAAGATTTCAGCGAATGTACTTTACTCCATCAGTACTGAAAAGATCCCAGAAAACAGTAAAAGGGACAAATATTTTATGAGTTCTTTTTATCCTTATGTTTTCATTAAATAGCAATTTTCTTTGTTGCTATGTCATAATCAAATAGGGGGAGATTGTTGATCCAAACCCTCAGTGATTTGATAATGACCCTCTCTTAAATACTTAGTGAAAATTGTAAGTAAACAATATGTATCAGAGTTTCACTATCGCTGATAAGTACTAAGATATTATAGTACCGCTGATAGGAACTCTTGCTCTTTAAATTAAACATTCAGCGAGCACTGTTCACCATAATGCTCTGAGCCTGTTCAGTCCTTATGGTGATCGCTGATAAGTTAGTTGTTTACTTATGATCCCTGAAGACAAGTTTCACGTCAACAAAGGTTCTACGCTGAAGTCGAAGATCAAGCTCAAGAACCAGCGACAAGTCTACTAATGAACTAATGCGGATCAGCGAAGACTCAGATTTGTCCACTCAACGTGAAGTATCAAGTACAAGACTTCAGCTATCGCTGAACTTTATCATCTGCTGAATAGTAAATGATAATCGCTGAATCAACGAAAGCTGATCATGAAGTCCTCCGTACAAAGTACTTTTGTCTTAACCTCCCTTGCACGCCGCCGTACGAAATGTCAGAAAAGAACCTCCGAAAATCTGAAATCGTACAAACACTCTGATACTACACTGTTCATCTTTACGGCTACTAAGGTTGTCAACCAAGGTCAATGACATGCAACCAACCAGCTGATGACACGTGTAAAGTGTATACTGACTTGCATTAAATGCATGCAGTATATAAAGAGATGAACTCACTTCTTTTGAAGTAACTTGCTAACTCTGGACAAGTTCAAATCTCTCTCAAGATAGGTTTTTATTAGTAATCTCCATATCTTTCTTAGTGCAAGAAATCTTAGTGTTCCAACTTGTTTAGATTTAGGTTTATCCTTAATCTTGTTTCCGCAACAAGCTGTAAATTGTTAATGATTTATCAATAAACAATTTAGAAAAGTAAAATAGTGTGTTTGTATTCAACCCCCCCCCCCCTTCTACAAACTTGTATAGGCCTTTCGGGACCAACAGAATGAAATGGGCAAAATTCGAACTATCTTATTGGAAAATCTTTCCACATTAAGACTATTCTTATTTGTTAAATCTTTGGTTGAACTGATAATACAGAAATGGCATCTACTGACATTTCCACTGCTAAGAACACCACTGCTGAGAACACCACTGCTGAGGAATTCTAAATCATCAAGGCTCCTCAGGTCAAGTTCACTCTTGAAGAACTGGATTGGACAAAAACCAACAACCTCTATGCGCTTCTCGAGTTTCCTCCTCGAAAGCAAGTCACACATCTGAATGATGCTGTGAATTTCCTGAAAAACTGTTGCCTCTGTACAGCCCTGACCATAACACCTCCTGCACATCAACTACTACTATCTCAGTTCTGGTTTTCTGCCAAACACTCTCAGCTACCATCAACCAAAGACTCCTCAAAGACAATTGATTGCATCCTCTGTGATACTGATTTTGGCACTATAAAGATCACCCCTGCCATTATCCGCAAAGCCCTGAGCCTTCCAATCGCCACAAAAGAAAAACCTTTTGTTCCCCTCCCTGACCACAAGAAACACTCAGATAGCGAAGCCATCACTGCATTCTTTGATGCAATGGGCTATGTATGGGAAACTGGGAGGGACAAGAAGCCTGAGAAGAAGCTGACCCTCATCAAGAAGTCAAAAATGCACAGCGAGATGAACTTCATCTTCGCTCACTTGATAAGCTGCATGACTGCAAAGACCGGCTCCTCTGATCAAGCCGCTCAACCTCAGCAAGCAATGGGATATGCTTTGCTGAAAGGTCTTCATATTGACTGGGCATCGATAATCTACGATGACCTTGTACTCAGAGTAGACTCCGCCGCTGACCGATCTCCATGGGTTCCATATCCTAGATTCATCAGCGTCGTCTTCCAAACAGGCCTGAAGGACAACTACCCTCAAGTAGGAGACCTGTAACTCTCTCAGGTTGGTCCTAAAGTACTCGACTTCAAGCCAGTGGAAAATGAGGTACGTCTCTCTACACTCTTAACTCATCTCAATCCTACTTCTTCTTCTACTTCTGCAGCTCCTTCAGTGGACAAACCCACCGCTGATACCCCAGCTGCAACCTCCTCTCCTTCAAGAAAAAAGGAAACATTCTTCTACCCAACTTAGTTCCAAAAGAACTAAGAAAACCAAGGAGCAACCCCAACAATCTCTTGCTAAAGACTCCTCGGCTCATCTCGAAGAGCTGAAGGAAAGTTCAGTGGTATGCTCTGCCACAGCTGAACAAGCCACCCATTCCATCCTAGCTTCAGCGTCTCTAAACGCTGAGGTTATAAACTTGGAATCTACCCAACCTCCTCTAGCCACTCTACAGACTGAAGAAGCGATTGTTAGCGGATCCAACGCTGAACCCCGCACCCAACCAACATTCTCAACCTTCACTTCTCTCTCTACTCCATTGGACTCTAATCCAGTTGTCACCACGAACACTGGAGCACCTGTCATTCCTCCAGAAGCTAAAGCTGATACTCTTCAAGGAGTGATGGATGTAAGACCTGCATAAAATGACCATGCGTACACGCACTCTAGCTGACGACATGGAACTCTTTTAAGGACACAGAGGTTTTGAAGAATTCATCAATCCTCCTGCAGGTATACACCAACCCATATACACTGTAACTGAACCCCAAACTTCTGAGCTTTCCTCTGTTCACAAGAACTTATATGTTACAGGTCCTAATTTGGGAGACATCAACTCCTCTCTGAAGAACTTGGATACGAAGCTGGCAGGTCTTACCACTACTCTCTCAGACAACTCTTCAGCTGTAACAAACGCTGGAGAGAATCTCACAAAGCTGAAAACAGTGGTTGAAAATAATGCCTCCAAAGCTGACTTGGAGAAGGTTGATCATACTCTCAGCAACTTTGCCAAAGTTCTCGCTGACATCTACACAGACTACCTCTCTATCAAAACATCAGTTCAATCCATGTCCAGCGAGGTCACAACGCTGAAGACATCGGTTGGAAAACTCGAAGGAGATATGACTGCTGTAAAGACTGAAGTCAGTTCAGTAAAGACTGACATGAGTTCTGTGAACACTGACGTCAATTCAATGAAGACTGACGTGACTTCAATGAAGACAATGATGCAGCAGATCCTGAACAACATGACCGCCCCTTTCCCGGCACCGACACATTTTACTACGGCGGATCGTGGTGAACTCTTCAAGATCAATCCTGCTATTACTGGCCTAGAAGACAGAGTAGCAGCAATTGAAGATTATATGGGGATCCCTGGCCAAGAAGATAGGGAACCAAAACCAACTGCTAAGTCATCCCATTCCTCCCCCAATCATCATGAGGAAGGGGGGGGGGGGGGAGAAGAACTATGAAGACCTTCCCCATGATGAATCTATCAAGGGGGAGAAGACTGAAAACCTCACCCTTACTGAAGAGGGTGAGAAGACAAATGAAGAAACAACCGCTGGACCTCAGGGAGATGCAAACCCTGAGGGAACCGAGAAGCTTACCTCTGTATCTGAGGAGGAGCAACTCGAAGAAGATGCTGAAGAATCTGAATCTGAAGCTGAAGATGAAGAAGCCATCAACTTATCTGATGATGAACCATGGGAAGACGCCAAGAAGATCGTTGAAGAAAAGAGAACTGTGTCTCAATCTACTTTAATCTGGTGCAAAGAAAAGGTACACTTCAGATATCAAACTTCCAGAATCATCAAGGTACTTATCACTGGAAGATCAACCCTCAAAGTTTCAATCGCTAAAATCGAGATATTCAGAGAGAATGGACAGTACGAAAAATTCTATGAGTTCTTTTTAAAGAAATATTTCAGCGAAAGTTCTTTACTCCATCAGTACAGAAAAGATCCCAGAAAACAGTAAAAGGGACAAATATTTTATGAGTTCTTTTTATCCTTATGTTTTCATTAAATAGCAATTTTCTCTGTTGCTATGTCATAATCAAATAGGGGGAGATTGTTGATCCAAACCCTCAGTGATTTGATAATGACCCTCTCTTATATACTTAGTGAAAATTGTAAGTAAACAATATGTATCAGAGTTTCACTATCGCTGATAAGTACTAAGATCTTACAGTACCGCTGATAGGAACTCTCACTCTTTAGATTAAACATTCAGCGAACACTGTTCACCATAATACTCTGAGTCTGTTCAGTCCTTATGGTGATCGCTGATAAGTTAGTTGTTTACTTATGATCTCTAAAGACAAGTTTCACGTCAACATAGGTTCTACGCTGAAGTCGAAGATCAAGCTCAAGAACCAGCGACAAGACTCCTAATGAACTGATGCGGATCAGCAAAGACTCAGATTTGTCCACTCAACGTGAAGTATCAAGTACAAGACTTTAGCTATCGCTGAACTTTATCATTCGCTGATATAGAATGATAAACCGCTGAATCAACGAAAAGCTGATCATGAAGTCCTCCGTACGATATGTCAGAAAAAGAACCTCCTTATTGTCTGAAATCGTACAACCACTCTGATACTACACTGTTCAAACATGCGGCTACTAAGGTTGTCTACAAAGGTCAATGACATGCAACCAATCAGCTGCTGCCACATGTAAAGTGTAAACTGCCATGCATTAAATGCATGCAGTATATAAGAAGGACTCCAGCTTCATTTTTGAAGCACTTGCTAACTCTGGACAAGTCATCTTTCTTATCTTGAGATAGGTTATTATTAGTAATTTCCTTCTCTTTCTTAGTGCAAGAAACTTAGTGTTCCAACTTGTTTAGATTTAGGTTTATCCTTAATCTTGTTCCGCAACAAGCTGTAAATTGTTAATGATTTATCAATAAACAATTTAGAAAAGTAAAATGTGTGTGTTTGTATTCAACCCCCTCCCCCCCTTCTACAAACTTGTATAGCCCTTCGGCACCAACAGTTGGAAACTTGTGGATCTAGGTTTTTGGAAGGTTTGTCTTGAAGATGCAAGTTTCTCAAATGAGCTTACTGTAATAACCGAGACCAAATTGTTAGAGTTTCAGGTCTTGTGGAGGAGTTTAATAATTTTTGGAAATTGAGGGACTAAAAGGTTAATAAAGTCTGGGGTATAAAAACCCAATGATTGGCACAAAACCCTAGTTTTGGACAATCATTTGGGTGGGTTACGGCTGAGAGTTTGAGAGAGAGGAGAAAAAGGGTTTTTGGTGGTTCTTGTGAAATTGAAGAAGAGAATCATCAATCTTTGAAATCAGAAGAAGGAGTGGAGCTGGAATTCGTCTTCTGCAAGAAATCTATCAGGTAATTCCTTATACCTAACCCTATTCTGATTGTTTAGTTGGATTATCAAGCTATTTGAAGAGTTTTGTTGAGGGTTGTTAATGATGTTCAAAGTGGTGGATTAAGCACCCTTTTGGTGTTATATAGCTAAGGGTTATGTATACTCTCGAGCTAAATAAGTTATATTATTGTTTTACTCGTTTTGATTTGGATTAAGGACACTTTAGTATGCTTCGATCCTAAACTGTATACCACAGCCGTCGTCCGGAAAGTACTGGACAAGTATCCGGGTAGGTTTCCGATCAATAATGATTTTCGGGTAAGAGTCCGCGTATTTGGAGTTTCCGGATAGTTCCCGGATAACTATCCGGGTGGAGTGTTGTCCGGTAAGCGAATTGTGTCCGGAAGACTAGCATCCGGAAAGTGGTGTAGGATCTTAGCAGTATACCTCTTATCCTTTTCTCAGGTAATTCGACCGTAAGCCAGAAGTAAAGTAAGAAAAGACCCCAAAAGCATCAGGTGAGTTTTCTAACTAAAATACGTGACTTTTAACGTATTTTCTAAAGTGAGTACATGATGAGAAGTGCCATGTTTTATTCTTATGCTTTTAATTGCATGAAAGTTGTTAAAGTTTTATGTGAAATGTATGCATAAATTGTGTAGACGTAAATTGGCTAAGTCGGGGGAGGTTCCGCCAGTATTCACGACAGGGGGAGGTTCCGTTTATGCCATGGGAAGTGAGACCCAGTAAGGCAGCGTGATACTGACTCGTTGTCACTCTCGAGTGACTTCAGGGTGCCATTTACGGGAGCGGATTTTATCCGTGAAAGATTTCTAAATGTTCAGTTATTTGAAATTTATGTATGAAAGTTATGAAACGCCTTTAAATGATTTTGAGAAGTGTCAAGAGGGACTCACTAGACCCTATGGTCTAACCCTCACATTTTCCAAACTAAACCTTTTCAGGTAAGCAGATAATAGGAGGCTCCGGTAAGCGAGCAAGAGCAGGATAGAGTACAGATGCAGTTAGAGACAGTGCCACTCATACTTTTAGTGGTAGTTATTCTTAGTTGTGTATAGGTTGTTTCCGCCAACCTAAGTTATTTAGACAGATGTAATGAAATTTTATGGACCCAGTTTTGGTAATTATTTAAATATAAATGCTATGTATGCTTTATTTAGACTGGGTTGTTACAATTGGTATCAGAGCCATAGTTTAAGGGATTTAGGTGACCAGACGGGCCTAAACTTAAACTTTGGAGTAGAAATCACAACTGAGAATCAGGAAATACGTTAGGAGGGCACTATTGTAAATATAGGAAATGCGTTAGGAGGGCACTATAGTAGATATAGAACTAATAGAGTATCGAGGACAATCATGTAAGGTAAGTTTGGGATTACAGCTGGCCAGTGTAATTATGAACTTACATGTACATGTATGTGCTTAAATTGCCTTGTTATTCCGATGATGTAGCCTTAAACTAGTTTAACTATTGTGCACCAGTAATCGAGAATCTCAGCAAGATCCCTGCGGAGTAGATTAAGACCCATTGTTGGGGAAGTATCGTGAGAGATCATGTATAATGTGATGTATGTATACATCGTAGAGAAGGAAATGTTGGTTGGAATGTTATGAGCCGTCTAGAGGTAGATCTTCGTGGGTTCGAAGAGGATGAGTGATTGCTTTGAGTAAGACTCCTGGTTCTGGTAAGTCCTAGTTGTAGAAATCGTGAGGCAGATCAGTGGGGATAGTAAGAAGGACTGTGTCGAGAGCTTGAAAGTGTCAATTCAAGAGCGAGTGTAGGATTAGAGTGCTGACCCTAGTCGAGCTTTTCAGTGACAGGATCGATAAAGGGAAGATACCCGTGGTGGATTGAAATGTGTAGAGGTAGAATGCGAGATGAATAGGTCAAGACGAGAATAGTATGAAATGGTTGAGTAAGTGGACCGTTGAATGTATGTATAGCAAGTTGTTGCAAGGCCGAGAGGGCGACCACTGGTCGAAAGTAGAGTGTCAATGATAAGTTGCGTGAGTAAAACGGTTGACCTTGTTTGAGTGAGTAGCCTTCATTTGCGAGTAGAGTTTCATGCATTGCGTTCTTGTGTGTGTTACATGAGTTTTCAAGATTAAAAGCAAATGCGTAAATAGCAATTTTGGTCGGGATTGAGTCAGCACGCACAAGTGTGTATTTAAAGAAAAAAACAATTCCATTTACGTCGCATAATGAAATTTTGAGCTTAGCGATTTTCAAAATATCCCACTATTGTCATAGTAAGTTAAGTTGTTGCGAAAAGTCAAGAAAACGTTTGCTTACAAATCTTTTATAACCAAGATAAGTATTGACATGTTGATGTTATATAAATGAATGTGAGAGCCGACTGGTTTACTTCGTGTCGGTAATTCCTTTCAGAATTTTGTTATATGAAAAGATTTTCATCCAAATATATTTCTGTCGTAACAACATATTTTGGTCGAGTAAGATTAAGTTTTATGGAAAGTTGCATGCAAACGATTTTCGAGGTCGTTGTGTAGGGCATTGGAGTTATGAGAATGTTGGGGTCGTGTGTACCCAAGTTGTTTATAAGTACTGTTCTTTAAAAATGATTAAAAGCCTGAAATGATTCATTTATCGCGTTGTCAGGCATGAAGGCTATGGACTCACTAGGTCGTAGAGTACTACATTTTAAGCTAAGGAAGAACTCCTTGAGTGGAGAGGTGTTGGACAAATTAGAGGAGAATGTTTGTAGTTTTGGTATTTGTGTTCAAGAGGAGAGGTGAACAATGGAAGAGTCGGAAGTGGATTATAGTGTCGGGTATATGAGGGTCTGTACCCTTGCTCGGTGACTGGGAATACAGTTGTCGAGGGACGATGGTGTCCGGAGGAAGGACTAGGAGTCATCAAGGTGTTGGTTTTAGCAACTCATTATGAGTAGTGTTGTGAGGCAGAAATGAAAGGTCTACGGCGTGGGATATGAGTTTTGAGGTGACCTTGTAGTATTGATGTTACATGAGTAAGTTTTGAAAGAAGGGCGACGAATTATGAAGTTGATTATGATATGTTGGAAGGATTAGGTTCCCTAAGGAATCCATGTTTAAGAATAGGTTAAGAAAGTAGTTACAAGTTGACTTTGGATGTTGAAGTCGGCAGCGGTGTAAGTTGGTTGGGGCCGAAAACTTGAACCAGGAGAGTGAAAGTTGATAGAACACCTTGTAGAGGTGTTAAGTTAGTGAGAGACTGCTGTTTTGGATAAGCGTTCTACTTACGAGGTATGGAGGTTCGTAGAAGGATAAGGTATGTAGCACGAACGGAGCGAGTGTGTAAATTTTATCGTCCAGTGAGGGATTGTGCCCTGTTTATGTAAAGGCTCGGATCGTAAAGAGTGAGCAAGAACGATTACATTTGAGCTAATTGGAAGCTAGGGAGTTATAGCTCAACTAGAGTGAGAAAGGACAAAGTAGCGAGATAGACTCGATTGTGTATGCGAGAGAATGTGAAGACGAGTTTGGATTGTGTAAGAATGGCCAGGAGAGAGTTGGTCTGCAATGTGATGTTATGAGTGAGGAATGTACAGTTATGTAGTGGCAATAGTTGCCAAGTTAAATGTACCAGCTAGTGTTGTAGTAACGTGATGTTAGAAAGATGAAACATTAGATGGAAGCCTTTTTGGGATTTCGGATGAGGTGTGTGAATTGTTTAGCAAGTGGTTGGAGCACGTAATTGTAAGTGGCAGTGTGATACGTCTATTATCGGAGTAGAATGTCAGAGCAGTAATGGGTGCTTGCCCAAATGAGAGACCAAGCATTTTTGGCTATGTGAGTCGCCAAGTAAGTATATTCTTGATATCACTGTAAGTTTAAAGAAGATAATGGATGGGTTAATCAAAATGAGGTGTAGTAGATGCGAAACCTTTAAGGAAGGAGAATTGTTTCCTATGAGTGAAAGGAGTATCCGAGGAGGTAGTAGTTGAAGATCAAAGAATGTGTAGTAACAGCAAACACTGGTGGCAGTTCTAGGTGGTTTGGTCGAAAGCCTTAAGTTAGAATTTTAGTGCAACCGTTTGGTTGCGTATAGTAATGAGAAAGTATTTCCAGCTTGAGATTTGTCAGAAGAGAGGGGCGAGTAATGTTGGTAGGTAGTGCTCCACGCTAACGTGGGGAGGTGAAGATAGTATGTCAGAATAAGTGAGTAAATTAGAAGTAGTGAGCTTGACAGTAAGTCCGAAAGGTGCAGTGTTGTGTAGATTGTCATTGATAAGTGTGCAAACTTTTGGAAAGAGTATTGAGAAAGGGAATTGTGTATGATTTTGTGCAGGAATGAAGTGGATAAGACAACTGAATGAGGTAAGTTAGTGACTTTGTGAGAAATGTTTAAACGAATTGGTCGTGCAATGATTAAACTAGTGAGGATAGTATAGTGTGACCTTGGTTACTCCTCCTAGTTGAGTGGGAGTAACCGAAGTAATGTTATATGACTGGACGCTTGTGGCAAGCAGTGAGAAATTGATGAGCCTTCAGGATAAGTTCAATTCGGATAGGTGAGTACTCCAATAAGGAATTATAGAGGTTTCCTACTATTAGTCACGTTAAGTGTGAAATGATGAATTGGTGAGAACGTACGAATTAGTAGTCGAGTTGTAGCCGATGTGATTCGGAAAAGGAGTATGGTCTGCATAGACGAATGTCGGTTGGAAGAAGTAATCTAGAAATTTCAGGTACACCGAGGAGAGGACTCATGGGTGTGAGCTTGTCGGGATGCACAAGGTTGGCCTTGTGCCAAGTTGTCAGTGAGTGAGTTTTCCTGGTAGAAGATTCTCTTTGTTGTGACGGTAATATTCTGCCAAGTTCTTTCTCTTAAGGAAGTATAAATGTATGAGAGACCTTAATTAGACGCGTTTAAAACCGTGAGTCCCGGTGTGTGGACGGAGGCGAGCAAATGGAGGCGCGATTGGCCTTGGATTTATCAGGTAGTTTTAAGAGAGTATAGTGATCGAAGAGGGTACAAGTAAATAGTGCAAGATGGCACGATTTAGCAAAGTGGTGACTTGCCGAGGGGGGTTTCAAGTATGGGGTGCGGTTATGTTTCCCATCTCAACGATTGGGGTAGCCGAGTAGAACTGAGTGGTTGGATTGAAAACATAAGACTGTTGAACCTTGAGATTTGAGAGATAGGTAAAGTGGACTACGTATGTGGGTCCGTCGGAGTTATGAAAGTTGAATAGATAGTGCGCGATCTTGAGGTACTCGATGAGATTTTGAGAAGGAATTCAAAGTGTGATGTGCGTCTCTTTTGTGGAGAGTCGATGTGGGAAGTGATATGATGGAGACCTTGCAAGAAATACAGACGATAAGAAGTTGACTTTCGTCATTAGTGAGCGAGTCAGAGCAGCGGCATACGTGTAAGACTGGTCAGAGGAATTAAAGAGTGTTCATCCGATATTTCATGCCTCGGATTTAAAGAAGTGTTTGCCAGATACCGAGGTGGCTGTTCCTCTGGGGGACATCAGTATAGATGAGAGGTTGACTTACGTAGGAGAACCGATTGAAATCGTGAGCAGTAAGGTTGGCAAAACGAGGAACAAAGAAGTTCGTTTAGTGAAGGTTCAGTGGAAGTATCATAAGGGACGAGAAGCAACGTGGGAAGTTGAATCGGATAGGCAGACCAGATAACCTCACCTTGGGTGTTGTTCTGTTGAAGATGTTTTCGAGCTCAGCACGGAAGTCGGGGTCTTGAATGGATGGTGGCAGAGGATCTCTGATAGTTCTGTTGTATAGGTACCTGTACACCACTTCTTCCATTTGTCGTGGAGGTGCACCAGGTGGAGGTTTTTCCTTCGGATCCAGAGCTTCACTCGATCTTCTGTAGGTTTTGCCTTCGGATCCAGAGCTTGTATGTTCGACAGAGGGGTAACACCGAAAGCCCAGTCTTCTTCTTCTGACTTTGGTGTCACATATGCATCGAAGGCACTCTTCATCAGCTTCTCTGTGGGTTGATGCTTTGGCTTCTTCTATTGTGGTTCCTCTGTCAATATTCCCTTGCCTTTGTCTTTTGCCTTCGGCTGTAGATCTTCTTGTAGAGATGGGATTGCCTCTGTCTGTTTTAGCGGTTGAGCTTCTGAGGGCTTGGTTGTTGGTGCTTCTGTAGGTTTTGTGGGGGTTTCCTCTGTTGGTTTTGACACTTGTGTTTCTGAGGTCTTAGATGGTGAGGTAGGTTTGGTTGGTGAGACTTCTGTAGACTTGCTCAAATATTTTCTTTTGTGAGCCATAGTCTTGGTTCTGGTTTTGATTTTGGGTGTGGGGGATGGTAACTTAGGTTCTTCTGGTGTTTTTGGTGTTGGAGTGGGGAGTTTTTCTTCTTGTGATTTTGGTTTTGGTGATTGGGATGGTTGATCTTCTTCGGATATAGAGGTTGTTTCCACAGAGGTGGGTGTTACCTCTGTGGTCTTCTGTTGTTGATCTTGATTGGTTTCAGGTACTTGGGCTTGGATTTTTATTTCTTCAGGGGATGTATCCACAGAGAGTGTTGTTGCCTTTGTGGTCTGTTGTTGGTTTCTTTCTTGTGTTTGAGTTGGAGGAGCTTGGGAAACAGGTTCTGCTGAAATTGGTGGAGCTGGTAGACCTCTGGTTGCAGCTTTCTCCCTTGTCTTCTCCCCCTCAGGATGATTTGATGAATCATCAGAATCATCATCAGAGTCATCCAGACCCTTGTCTTTGGTACCCTCTGCCCCGCACGATGCTTTTGGTTTCTTTGGAGGAGTGGCACATGCAGCTATCATTTTTGCGCATAGATCATCGTAGAGGCCAAGAAAGTTATGGACCTCTGCCTCTGTGTTGAAGCGCATTTTGCCTACACTTGCTCGAAAGTCTTTGACATAGTTGGCGTTAGCAGCAGTGAAGGCTCTGATGAACTCTGTGTGTTAGGACATTTAAGTTGTCCTAAATAATTAGAAAGTTTTGTAAAGTAATGGATTTGGGCCTAATGGGCTTAGACATGTAAATGGGCTTGGGCTTAAATGATGTAACAAGGGAAGGGGGCTATAAATAGGTTATTTCATGTATTGTTGTAATCATAAGTTCATAATTCACAATGTAGCTCTTAAACATTTTTGTGTTCTCTCTCTAGATTAGTTTACATTTCTATAATAAATTGTTCTCTCCTTCCTTATCTTGTTACAATTACTTGAAGTGTTGAAGATGATGGACTCACAATTGGTATCACAGCTTTGGGAGATCGAATTATGTGCAAAAATCGTCCAAATTCATGAAGATTTGAAGATTTTTTGAAGATTTTTGAAGAAAATCTCCATTTTTGAAGAACTTGAAGAACACAAATGGGTTATGGATTTTTAGTGTGTTTTTGTGTTTGATTTTGATTGCAAAGTGTTTCTCCATCATTATAAACAAGATTTTCATCATCAATTTCGCAAAAATACATCAAGAATTGATCAATTTGAAGATTTTGAATATTTTTGTGTTCTTGAGAAAAAGTGGGCTGTAAAAATTTTTGGAGTTTGATTTTGCAATTTGTTGTTGTTTTGATCTATTTATGTGCAAAATCATTTCCAAAATGTGTTTTTAGACATGTTTCAATAAAAAAATTCAAGTTTTAATCCATAAAAATCGTTTTGGAAATTTTTGGATGGAATATGTTCTTGAGATGTTCTTGAGTAAAAAGTTTAGATCTTGGTTTTTGATCAAAATTAATTGTTGACCTGTTATTAAAATGTGTTTTTGATTAGTTTTGATCTTATAAAGATATGATCTAACAATTGTTTTTGAGGTTTTGATTTTTGCAGAAAATCAACAGAGGAAACAAAGAAAGAAGAAAGAAAGAATTGACTTTCAAAAGTCAAAAGCATACGAAAACATGGTTTCGGATCCTTCATAGGCTGAATTTTTGTTTAAGCTACATGTGTATGTGTTTAATACAAGTGTGTGTATTGTGTGTGTGAGTTTTTTTGAATTTTGTGTTGATTACGTATGGTGCATGTGTGTTTAAAAAGAGAGGTGTGTATGTGTGCATGTGATGTGATGAAGGTGTATGTGTGTGACGTGGAAAGTAAAGTGTGTGTTAGAAGTGTGTTAGGAGTGTGTGAGGCGTGTGTTATTGTGTGTGCAGTGTAGGTGTACTAAGTGTGTGTTTGTAAAACAAACTTATTTTGGTTCACAGAAACTCATTTCGGATCAGCTGCCATACGAAACCATACTTCAGATAACCATTTCGGATCATACAAAAACTTGGATTCGGATCATAGAGGATACGAAATCCTTTGATTCGGATCATAGAGGATACGAATTCCTCAGATTTCGGTTCATGCATGATACGAAACCATCCTCGTTTCGATTCAGATCATAAAGCATCAGGAAAGTGAAGGTTTCGGACCCTCTTTGATACGAAACCATCCTCATTTCGGATCCTTCTTTCGCCGGAAAACAGGCTCGCCGGAAAAACGTTTTTCGCCGGAAAAACGTGGGTCTTCAGAAATCGTTGCATGATCGAGATTTTTTCGTTGGAATAGATTGGTAATCGATTAAGGATCACAACGCAAAACGAATCAGTCGATTTGGACGAGAAACGAAGGAGATATTCACATTTTAAATCTGCAGATCGTTGTTGGGTTGAAGATGATGAACAGTACTAACCAAATTCCGTTAGTTTCGTTAGTTTTATGACATTTTTGGTCCAATTCTCCGTTAACTTCGTTAGATTTCGTTAATTTTTCAGTTAGATTGTTAGATTTTGTTAAGTTTTTAGTTCTTAGTCTGCTAAAGTTAGTTAGATTTTGTTAGGTTAAATAGTTAACTTTTTCGTTAGATTTTCCGTTAAAATCTTAACATTTTTTATCCTTTTGTTAGTTGTCTGTTAAGTCAAGTTAGAGGTTTTAAATTTGTTCGTTCTGGTCCCGGACTTTTAATTTTCAGGTTCTGTCAGTTTTTGTCCTAGTGATTAAACTTTCAGATTCTGTCAATTTTAGTCACTGTAGTTTAGTTTTAGAATTTTACATTTTTTATTAGTTTTAAAATTTTACATTTTTAGTCATTTGAGTATTATTTTTCAGTTTTTGTCATTTTTAGTCCTTGTTTTTGTTGAGTCTTAATATTTTTCATTTTTAGTCCCTATATATTGTATTTTTACAATTTTAGTCATTTTTGTGTCGAATTTTTGTCATTTTACCTGCTTTTATTCGTAACTGACATATTTTTCTCTTATTTTGCAGGTTTGACGATTAAGGTCCAACATATACGCGTAAACTTTTCAGAATTAATTTTTGTAAGACAAATTTCTAATTTGTTTTTCAGATTTTATTTTTTAAAAAAATTCTGACTTTAATTGTGTTTTTCTGATTTTTAAGAGTGTGCACATAATTCTAACTTCTAAGCGAAGTTTCTCTTGACGATCACTCTATTAGGTATATCTTTGTTAATATTTTTTATATTTTTGATCTAATTTTGTTTGTCTTTCATTATTCAGGTTCATATCAAAATGCCGACAACAGATGAAAATGGGGTAACACGTTACTCAAGAAGAGAACTGGGACAAGGATTGAAGCAAACTCTTAAAAGAGAGATACCTCCAATTTCACAAACTTTTGTTAAATCAAACAATGAAAGTTTGAAGCAAACTCTTACAAAGGAGATACCTCAAATCTCACAAACTTTTGTTAAATCAAACAATGAAAGTTTGAAGCAAACTCTTACAAAGGAGATACCTCAAATCTTACAAACTTTTGTTAAATCAAATAATGAAAGTTTGAAACAAACTTTTGTCAAAGATAATGCTTCAAATCCTTCAACTCCTGTTTCAAATAAAGAGGAAGAAAATGCTGATTTGAAGAGACAGATTTTAGACATTTCTTCTTCAAATGAAAAATCTATTTTGAAATAACAAAATGCTATACTTACAAAAAGAATTACTGATCTTGAAGTTTATATTGCAGGACTTGAAACAAAGAAAGACAACTCAAGTCTGCACGATCAAATCGGGAAACTTCAAGAGAAAGTAACAACTCTTCAAAAAGAAAATACTGGTATGAAGAGTAGGAAAGAAAAGAGAGAGAAATGGACCTTGCATTTACGAGCTCAATTAAAAGAAGTTCAAGATAAAGGAAAAAGTTTGGACAGTGAAAACGCTGAGCTAAATAGAAAACTGTCTAATTTTTCTCTTGAAGAAAAGAAAGAAATTGAGCTTAAATATGTAAAACTTTTGAAGCAAGTCTCCGACTTTGAAAAAGTTTTATATCTTGAAAAGGAGAAGCAAGAAAAAGATAGAACTGAATTTGAAACTGAACGCAAATCTTTTGAGATTAAAAGTTCTGAACTTTCCGTGAAAATCTCTGATTTAGAAAATCTTTTGGAAAAGGAAAGAAAAGATTTCAAGGAAAATAAAACCCTTAAAAAGAAAAATATGGAAACTTTCAAAGAGATTACTAATAAAAGAAAGTTTTTGGAAAAAGATTTTGAATCGGAACGCAAATATTTTGAAGATGCGATTCTTAATCTTACCAAAAGATTATCTGGCTTATCAGCTGACATTATGAAGGATCAATTGATCAAATCTGATCTCCAAAAGAAATTTGATCTAATTTTTAAAGAGAAAAATGTTTTGATAAACAAAGTCAAAGAACTTGAAGACATCATTTTTAAATTTGATGTCTCAAAGAAGGTCAATCCTGATACTATCTTTTAGACTCCATTTGTTGATTCAAATGATTCTGAATGCTCTTTTAAAACTGCTTCAAGTTCAAGATTTAAAAACATTCCTTCTAAACAATTTAATAGATCAACTGATTTCTCAAAAGATCAGATTCGTTCAACAAATCTCTTCTATAATCATTTGTTTGATAAATCAGATAACAAACCGAATGTGTCTAAACTTAATACTTCCAATTCTAAAGAAGTTCCAGTCTTCAAAAAGGTGAAGATGGAATGGAGAGTCAAAAGCACAACAATTTCAAAGAAAGATATGCCAAAATCATCTGCTTCCACATCAAATGCCAAGAAGAACAATGCGCCGAAAGGTAAATCTTCTGCTAAACCTAATCCTATTCATTCCGCAAATCATCTGATTAGGTTGGCACATAAGAAAATATGTTGTTCTTACCGTGGGTCAAATGATTTTGTGCTTAAAAATTATACTTCTTATTGGTACGGTACTTAATCTAACACACTAGGACCCAAGTGCCATTGGGTACCAAAATCTGCTTAATCTGTTTTGTAGGTTCTTCATGTGTTGTGCTGATTGTTACATATATACCACACACATGACTGAAAAAACAGAAGAGAAGCGGTGAATTTTTTTGAAGAAGATTACATGTGCTATCAAGGGGGAGCACAAAATAATGGCTTCTAAACATATCAGTTTAGGACCCGTACTTCAACGATTTTGACTTCTGATCATATCAAATCAGGACTCGTTCTTCAACGACTATGACTTCTGAATTGACTTCAATCCTGGTAATTCAGAACTCGTTTTAATGATTAAGGATACTTTAATCCAAGTCTTGTTCTTTGTGCAGATTTTGTACACATAAAGATCTTTTGCACAAGTTAAGGGGGAGCTTAACTGATTTTAAGATATTATATCATAATTTAAGGGGGGGCTCAAATGTTTCTGGTTGTACGTATCTTTTGATCTTAATCTCCGATTGTTTGAAAGAAGAACAACTTTCAAGCATGAAAAACATTTTTTCCTTAAATGTTCAAACCACTTCTCTTTTCTCAAACAGATTTTATGAATTTAGAAGTGTGATTTTAAATGTTTTTCATGGAAATCTCAGATTATCGTAACATCAATTCTGACCGTGTGTTTCCAAAGATTAATACTTGTGTATTATCTTTTCTATATACTTTCAAGTATTCATACACACCGGTTCAGCTTCATATTTAATTTGTTATTACCATGTCTCAAAACGAAACAATTTTTCGATAGTAATACTCCCGTTTGAATTTCAATTTTTTTTTAGCATCACATATTTTTTTTTCAGCGTGAGAACTTAATCGTTTCATTCAAAGATTGTTTATATTTGTTCATATAAACAAATTTCAATTCTTTGATACCCTAAACCTTACATGATCATCATTTATAATATTTGATCTGATTGATACATTGTCAGATTCTCAAACAAATCTTTCGAATTCATTTCCTTTCATTCTATATTCTTGTTTTGAGAATTCTTCATTGTTCAAATGCTCAAATATTGAGGAGCATACATTTTGATGACAATGTCATTCAAATGCTGAAGTTTATTTGTTCAAGCTAAACTGTTGAACAACATAAATCATTATAGGTAAATTTCATGGGATCAGTGTGTGAGCATACAGAACTTCTATGGATTCACGTTAACCAGTGTTTCCTACCCAAGAAGTTATCCTTGAGTGAATGAGGGGTGAGGGGTCTACATCAAAGAGTGGGGGAGATAACTCATCCGGTGGAGTATCTCATTGTGCTGAGGTAAAATGTAAATGAGAGTTTGGGTAGAAGTGAGCGGATTAAAAACAGAAAGAGGGTGTGAGAACAGAGTTAAAAGAATAAGAGAACTCTGCCCCATCCATTTTCTGAGCCGGGAAGCCACATTACTGATTGGTTCACATTCTTTGGTGACCATCATTGAAACAGGAAGTTAGCCCATGCCAACTCTTGCTTTAACCCCACCAGCCACTCATTTCTTTCTTAACAAAGGAATGTGTTAATCCCAGTTTGATCAGGTAACAATAAATCAGTAAACAATAACACGAACAATTGATGATTTCAATCTGTCATCCCTCTCGTATTCATAAATCAAGATAGTTACAAAGGTTAGAATGAAGAACACAACTATCTCTCTCTCTCTAATGAATCGTTTGGATGACTAATCAATTGCTAACCTAATTCCTAAGGCTAACATAACCTTATATACCAAGGCCTATTAACACAAAGGCCCAAGGCCCATTAACTTAATCTAAGCCCTTTTATGATTAAAGGCTATTACAAAAGATTAATTAAACTCTATAAATAAACTATATAATAATTTATATATCTTTCTAATATGTAGGACATTTATGGTCCTAACAATCTCCCCCTAAAGATATATAAATAAAAATCGGTCTTGAAACCTTCTGGTCTTGATCTTCTCTTCTTCTTGAATCTTTGAAGCACTTCGGCGTTGCTTGTCTTCATGTCTTTTTCCGCTCCCCCTTGAATAAAGCTCTTATCTTCATACCTTCAATGAATCTTTCTTTGAACCACGAGTTGAATTTGCTTTCAGCTTCAGCTTTAAGAACTTGTAGAACCAATTTGAAGTCTTATCGGATTTCGGAACTTGACCGTTACTCCCCCTTGGCTTTTGCATGGGGGATTCTTTACTCCCCCTCGGTTTTTGCTAACTCCACCTCAACTTGATAATCCGTGTCTTTGAATCTGTACCCTTTCTCCCCCTCATGATGAGCAGGAGTATCCGGAGCATCATGCACGTTCAAAGACAATTGTGACGAGTAGCAAAAAATCCAGATAAACATTAAGTAACCAGAACGGGGTAATCAACTAACACAGAAACACGTTAGTAACTGTTATCACAACAATTTAAAAAAATTGTGTGGCCTATGTTCAGAGTTGGCAAAGGGGAATCTTTGATAGGACTTCCAGTTATCACTGAAGTAAAATATTAAAAATTACATCTCAAACTGTTCCGGCAATATCACAAAGATATGCAAAGGGAATCACAAAGACTCGTGCATGTGTGAAAGAAATAAATTTTATCTGTTAGGCTCAAAAATTGATTTAACCTGGGACTCTAGTTAAAATCAATAGACATAGTGAATAGAATATGAAGTTCGGAGACCGGAGCTGATGTCTTCATGTTTCAATATCTAAGACCTCCGAGTGAGGAATAGATAGATTATGTGCTAATTCTCCGTGAATATGTGAAACAAGCATCTGTTGAGAGATACTTGAGTGGCTGGGTGGAGTGACACGAGTTATCGACATTGGGTCCATGTCTGTTTCAATATTCATCTCCAAAGAACGAGAATGAATAGATTGTGTGGTTACCCGGATAACTGACTCGGTTTGGTAAGGACCATTATTCTTTTAAGTCTTGTCACAACCTCACCATATTCTTTTCTCTCCAAACTTATCTATCAAGCTAGACCCCTCACTATTGTCTATAAAGGATGTGTTTCTTGGGTAGGTCCTTCCGGATCTGGCTTGACCATAGAAACGGTATAATTCCTAACACTCCTTTCATGCATCGAGTAAATCAGTGTAATAAACAATTTAGTACGAGTTCTAAACTGAATTGTCTAGAAGTCAAAACATTTAAGAACGAGTCCTGATCTGAGATGATCAGAAGTCATAAAATGAAGTCCGAGTTCCGATCTGAAGTAATCATAAGTCATTGTTTGAAATACCAGAGTTTCAAGAATCAAGATCAAGCGCAAAACAGATTGACTCAGTAAGCATAGTATTTGAAATAATGAAACAATGATTAGAAAGTTTAATTGTGAAGAACAAGTCACAATTAATATATCAGATAAGAATTGAATCATATGCAAGAAATAGCGAACTTTGAGGATCAACTATGAATTCAAACGAGTGTATTTCCATCGAAAAATCAACAAACATTTGAGACATGGAAATAACTAAGCAATGAAACATAACACGTGGCAATCATGGAAGTTAAGATTGGAGAATAACAAACACAAGTTAGTTATTCAGAATGAATTACCACGGTTTTTGAATTCAGTTAGAGTTCACATACCTTGCAGATGATAGTACTCCCCCTCAAAATTGGCCTAACCTTTGAATTCAGTCATGTGAAAAGAATAAGAGGAATTAAAACCGCACATGACATTGCTGCAAAATAGATTAGAGGGATTTTGGTATCCATCTTGGGATGGATCCTTGTTGGTTAGATGCCCTATGATGACCTGGGATACTATAAGTACCACACCAATACTTAGCATGGTCTTTCTTCACAAAGTCATTTGTACCACAATAAGAGCAACACAGCTTTTGTGTAGATAAGCTGATCATTTTTCACAAAAGGTTTAGCATGGAAAGCTGTGTAGTTCTTGTCATTCTTAACAGAGACAAATGGCTTTGGAGCAGGAGTGGTTCCTTTAACTCTCCACTCCATTTTTACTCTCTTGAAAGATGGATTATCTTTATTATCAACACGAGAATTATAGAAAAGATTGGAAGGTCGAATCTGATCCTTTGAAAAATCATTTGATTTGACAAAATTATTTGAAGAACGATTTGTAGAAAATGAACTTGAAGCATAAGAAGGTTGAACACCTTTGAACTTGTTTTCTTCAAGTTTCTTGACCTTAATGGATAAATCATTTCGTTCTTTGAGAATTAAATCAAATTTCTTTTGTAAATTAGATTTAACCTTTTGTTCCTTCAAAATCTCGGTTGCTAATCCAGATAATCTCTGTGTAAGTTTAGAAATCTCAATCCGAAAGATCTTTCTTTCTTTTTCAAAATCATCTTTTAAACATTTAGCCCTAAAACCTTCAACTTTCGTTTTCTCAGACTCTTTGATTAGAACGTCTAATTCTTTCTCCAAATCGGATATTTTCAAATAAAGTTCTCCATTCTTTTTAGAGAAAGATTTGCGTTCTAATTCAAACTTCTCTCTTTCTGAAATCAAAACTTTTTCAAAGTCGGAGATCTGTTTTGAAAGTTTTAAACACATCAGCTCAAGTCTCTTCTTCTCTTCAAGAGATTTGGTTGAAAGACCAGATTGCTTTTGTGTGAGCAATTGTCTTTCCTTTTCAAAACTTTCTTTCTCCTTTTCAAAAACCTTTTCAAGAGTATTTAGTTTACTTTTAAGCTCAAGGTTTTCACAGTTCAGGAGCTTACCTTTCTCTTCAAGTGCCTTTATCTCTTCATGTGATGGTAAATCAGAAATCTTTCCTTTTAGCTTAGTGTTTTCAGACTCTAATGCTGTTGCCTTTTCTTCAGATTTAGCCAGCTTCTCAGAACTACTCCATATTTGAGATTTCAGTTCCTTCAGTTCTTTGACGTACTTGCTGATCAAATCATCTTTCTGCTTGATATTCTTTTCATTTAGTCTTGTTTGATCTTTTTCAGTCTTCTCCTTCTTATCAGGCTCCTTGTGCTCAGCTACCTTCTTCTTGCAATGCTGCTGGTAGGATCTGGTGAGCAGAGCCACTGATTTCTTAAAGGCTGTGATTTCAGGATTAGAATCACTACCATCTTCTTCCTCCGATTCTGGCTTAGATTCACTTGGCTCTTGTGCACGTTTGGAACTACGGCTGGAGGATTTGCCTCGTTTTGAAAAAGTAAGAAATAGAGGATCAGCATGTGACTTGGACGCATAATTCTTTTCACTCAGAATCTCCATCACCTCATCTTCGTCTTGACAAGTTGATTCAGACTGAGATGAATAAGACATTGTTACCTGAAAAATTATGATCGTTAATCGGTGTTGCTTTGAAGAATAAAAAATGCGGAAGAAAATCAAAAATTAAATTTGAAAAAAAAAAGTTTATAAAATAAATTCGTTTCCAAAATAAAATCTGATTATTATCGGAATTCGAACGAACGAAATCACTCTTCGAGAGTGGAATCTGCGAGAAAAACAAACCAAGTTAGATCAATACGACAAAATGAATCAATCAAAAAAAAATTGATAGACGTCGCGAATAAGATCAAAGATGTCGCAAAAAATCTCAAACGTCAAAAGAAAAAATTGCAAAATGATCGTTAAGAAAAATCGCAACTTTCGTTAAAACTTTTAATCACGAGACGTGCGGTAACTCGGGTACCGACGAGAACTAACCAACCAAAACTTATTAAACACAACTTACCCAAACACAACTTACCCGATAAAAGATGGACTCACCGGACGTGAAGAGATCCGGATGGAATGAGATTCCGGATGAGAGATAAACAAATACTTACCGGGTACGAAGATACCGGATGGAGTCCGGGTAAAGTGGCTTACCGGGTGATATGAAATTTCCGCAAAAATTAGCACTTACCGGATGAAGATTGGTTTACTGGATAACGCACTTTCCGGATAATGATGTTGGAAAAAAAAATTATGCACTAGGATTAATTTTGCATGTATGTATGAGATGCAATGAAAGCAAAGTAAGTAAAAAAATTATCAACTAAGATGGGTTGTGAGGCATGCGAGACTTGTGTGTGCAGTGAAAAAAAATCAACAAGAGATGCAGCACCACATATATATGTATCGATGTATGGATGTATGCATGTACTTGGCTTCATGCGCTACATGTATGTGAATGTATGTGCCATGAAGTCAAAAATATAAGCCAAAGGAGAGTCAACGGAGAAACGGTGAAACAATACCGCTCAACCCAAACAAAATTATCCGGAAAATGTATGTATTTGTGTTGGTTTCCGAGAGAAAAAGTTATCCGGAAGGAAAAATAAATCACCCGGAAAGTTGATAGTGTCCGGGAAGAAAATATTATCCGGGAAGTGAACTTTTGTCCGGAAATGACTTTTTGTCCGGATAGAGACGAAAAAATTAGAAAACTTACCCGGAAAGATTTGAAACGTCCGGACAGCACGGCTCTGGTTGCAATTCGGATCTCGGATCGATAGGGTTGCTTGAATTCACTCCTGTAGGGTTAGATTTTGACCAAAAACACAAAACAAGCACACCCAAATCGATTTCTAAGCAAAGTATGTCCTCTTTATCAATAATCACCACAAAAACTTGAAGAACACCAAAAACTCAAGATTTGATTTTTAATTGAAAGATTAAAAGCTTTGAGAATCGATGTTAACGCAGATAAACAGCAGATTAAAATCGAGTAAACAATCGAGAACAATTAAAATAATTATTTAAATCAACGAAAGAACTTTGCTAACCCGATTGAAGAACGATTTAACCACAAACTTACTGCACTATTACGAAACAAATCTGGGTGACTTCTAGACCTCAAACGATTAATCCAACCGGTCAGAATGTGAAGCAAGATGTCCCGAAGCAACAGTCCAAAAATCGCGACGATCCAACGGTCCAATCTCCGGAAATAGGCGAAACGGATCGCTGCGATTTCCAGAAAAATCAACTACGAAAATTCTTTGGTTTCTTGCTTTCGTTCGATTTCTTCCGTATCTTCAAATGACCGATTAGGCTCTGATACCAATTGTTAATCCCAATTTGATCAGGTAACAATAAATCAGTAAACAATAACACGAACAATTGATGATTTCAATCTGTCATCCCTCTCGTATTCATAAATCAAGATAGTTACAAATGTTAGAATGAAGAACACAACTATCACTCTCTCTAATGAATCGTTTGGATGGCTAATCAATTGCTAACCGTAATTCCTAAGGCTAACATAACCTTATATACCAAGACCTATTAACACAAAGGCCCAAGGCCCATTAACTTAATCTAAGCCCTTTTATGATTAAAGGCTATTACGAAAGATTAATTAAACTCTATAAATAAACTCTATAATTATTTATATATCTTTCTAATATGTAGGACATTTATGGTCCTAACAAAATGTTTCATTTTTCTTGGGGACACAGCATATAATCTATCTGATCTTCATTCGGAAGGTCTAGATATTGAAAAAGAAGTAAGTTTGCCCCACCTTCGCTCTTCATTCATGCACATTGAGTCCGTAGAAAATTGTTGCTGTCTCAATAGTTTACACAATTTGAGCCTATTGTTTAAGCATATGTTGCTTTATTCTTTCTACACAAGCACGTTCACACAAGGAATATGTTTTCTTGTCATAACGTTCATAGAACTTCCTTTATGGTTTTTCGATGATTGAATAGAAGCCCTGTGGGAGTGAACATAAAAAAAGCTCCTTTACAAAGTACATCCGTTGTACTAAGTGGCTCCGTGCTACTTACAGGCATTTTAACTGATTCATCCGTTGTTTCAGGGTTACCACTCTCTATTTATCTGAATTTGAAAAGATTCGGATAAATATCTTTTGGAATTGACGGTTTATCATATCAAGAAGGAGGAGAATGTTACTTGAGGTGAACAAAGTGCATGATGGAATTGCTAAAGGTTTTGATGATCATGATGCTCACAATCATAAAAAATGGGGAGAAATAGTATATTGAAGAACAGGGGAGAAATTATACCCTGAAGAAAAGGAAGTTTTGTCAATGACAGATTAAGGGGGAGAAATGATATGCTAAAGTCAAGAAGACATTCCGAGATGTTTCAAGAGAGTTCGTTGTTCGAAAGACAATTAAAGATCGAAGAGATAAAGATACAAAGTTCAAAAATCATTCAATGTTTGAGTTCAAAGCTTCAAAGTTCAAAGCTTCAAAGTTTTTCAAAGCCTGAAAGTTCAAAGCTTCAAAGTTTTTAAAGCTTCAAAGATCAAAGATGCAAAGATCTGAAATTCATGTTCAAGACTTGAAGACAATTTGTTGAAGATGTGAAGGTTGACTTTTCAATGTGAAAGACGAAGACTTTTCATGTGTTTGACTGAAGATTCTTCACAGATGAGAGTTTAAAGACTAACAAATCATCAAAGTTCAACGTGAACTTGTGAAGATTCAACTGTTTGAAGAGTGCCAAAGCTTCAAAGTTTAAAGCGGTCAAAATTAAAGTTTTGAAGATCAAGAGCTGAAGACTGCTGTCATATTTTTTAAATCTTGAATCCAAAGGGGAAGAATGTTAGAGCATTATTGTATTCAAGATTTATTGTAAAGTCTTGTAATGGTCAAAGCTTGTAAAGTCAAATGTAAAAGTCAAAGTCAAAGTTGTTTAGTTGGAAAGTCAATGTAATTAGAAATACTTGTGTTGTAATTCATAGGTATAAATAGGATTAGTTAGCTTAGTTGTTAAGTAAGTCTCAAGTAAGTCATTAGAGAGAGTTCATAATTGTAAATCTAGAGAGAGATTCTAGAGAGAGAAAGTCTTAATTCCTATGTAATATCTAGATTCTTGAAGATCAATGGAAGATTAATTGTTTACCTAATAGACCTGGTGTTTACACTGTGACCTGATCAAGTATCCCTTGCCCAAGCTCTGTGAGTTGTGCTCTGGTCATGTAGTCAGAAGGCTTCATGGCTAGAGTTTCTTTCGTAGTAGGCTCTTGGACTTGCTCTAAGGCCTTCTTTAGGTCTTCTGGAGTTGGGCCCTTAGAGGCAGAGGATAGCTCTTTCTTCAGCTTTTCAATCAAGTCTTTGACAGAGCTTTGGAAGGCAGAGGATGTGGCTTTCTCGAACTCAGCAGCAGCAGAGGTAGCAGAGGTTGTGGCAGTTGACTTCATCTGGGCTAAGGCATTTTTCACCTCTGTGGACAAGTTGTCCATTTTGGTGTTCAGTGCAGTAAAGGCCCGGGTGGTAGTATCTGTAAAAGAATCAAAAGAGCTTTTAAACCCTTTCAATGTGTTTTCCACAGAGGTGACAAGGGTTTGGAACTCATCCCTTGATACTTGTGGACTAGGTGTAACCTCTGTTCCTGAGACGCCTTCTTTCGCTCCTGTTTATACGTTGAGAGCGGAAGGACGTCCCTCTAATCCTTGAGCAGGGGCCTTTTGAGCCTCAGACTCTATAGAGGTTCTGTTATAGACATTGTCTTGATCCACTCCAGAGGTGTGTACATGAGTATCCTTGAGTTGACTTGGGGACTTGTCTAGAGTCCCTTCGTCGTTGTGCACTCTAAGCTCCTCTGAAGAGCCTTTTGGATCTATATGTGTGTGCGTGTTAGAGGAAAGAAATTCCTCTGTGGGGATGTCTGTTGTGATCTGGGGCAATTGATCACTTACTAAAGGCAAGTCCTTTAGAGAGGACTCCCTTAGAACGGTTTCCCCAGCTAAGATTGGCACAGAGGTAGAAAGAGTTACCTCTGCTCGGTTTGGTGGGGTTGGGGTCGAGCTGTGCTGCTCTTTTTCAATATTACCTTCTGCCACTAGACTGGCGGTAATAGAAGTGTGGGTTGCACTGGGAGTTGGTTGGGGTGGTGTGCCACTACCTTTGTTGATCCAAACCCTCAATAATTTGATAATGACACTCTCTTAAATACTTAGTGAAAATTGTAAGTAAACAATATGTATCAGAGTTTCACTATCGCTGATAAGTACTAAGACCTTACAGTACCGCTGATAGGAACTCTCGCTCTTTAGATTAAACATTCAGCGAACACTGTTCACCATAATGCTCTGAGCCTGTTCAGTCCTTATGGTGATCGCTGATTAGTTAGTTGTTTACTTATGATCCCTGAAGACAAGTTTCACATCAACATAGGTTCTATGCCGAAGTCGAAGATCAAGCTCAAGAACCAGTGACAAGTCTCCTAATGAACTGATGCAGATCAGCGAAGACTCAGATTTGTCCACTCAACGTGAAGTATCAAGTACAAGACTTCCGCTATCGCTGAACTTTGTCATTCACTGATATAGAATGATAAAGCGCTGAATCAACGAAAGCGGATCTTGAAGTCCTCCGTACAAAGTACTTTTGTCTTAACCACCCTTGCACGACTCCGTACTATATGTCAGAAAAGAACCTCCTTATTGTCTGAAATCGTACAACCACTCTGATACTACACTGTTCAAACATGCAGCTACTAAGGTTGTCTACAAAGGTCAATGACATACAACCAATGAGCTGCTGCCACGTGTAAAGTATAAACTGCCATGCATTAAATGCATGCAGTATATAAGAAGGACTCCAACTTCATTTTTGAAGCACTCCAAAACTCTGGACGAGTCACTTGCAAACTCTGGTCAAGTCATCTTTCTTATCTTGAGATAGGTTATTATTAGTAATTTCCTTCTCTTTCTTAGTGCAAGAAACCTAGTGTTCCAACTTGTTTAGATTTAGGTTTATCCTTAATCTTGTTCCGCAACAAGCTGTAAATTGTTAATGATTTATCAATAAACAATTTAGAAAAGTAAAATCTGTGTGTTTGTATTCAACCCCCCCTTCTACAAACTTGTATAGCCCTTCGGGACCAACAAGTGGTATCAGAGCAGATTTGTTTAATCTCATAAACAAGATCTGATCTATACTAAGATTTCTCTTCCTTGCTAATTCCAAAAATGGCTACCAACACAAACACAATTGACAATGGTTCTCTTGCAAAACCCCCTAGATTCTCCAGAGATAATTTTAATCTATACAAAAATAGGATGATTCTCTTCTTAGAAGGTGTAGACCCTACTATGCCTTATTATCTTGAAAACGGCCCATATATTCCTGTAAGAATTGATGCTGCAGTTCCAGCCGCTGAGAATAGACCTGCTATTCCAGAAAGGCTGATACCCAAGGAAATTCATATGTGGACTGATGAAGATAAGAAGAAAGTGGCTATCGACACCAAAGCCAGATCCATACTCTCCATGGCTCTTCCTGACGAAGTCTACCATTCCGTCATGAACCTGAAAACCTCAAAAGCTATGTGGGACACAATCTGTGTTTAGTATGAAGGTACTTCTGAAGTCTAGGACTCTCGAAAGATCAACCTGGTAAGACATTATGAAAGCTTCATTTGTGGTAAGAATGAAACTCTCTCTGAAGTACACCAACGTTTTAACTGTTTAATAATAGATCTGAAAACTGTTGGTAAGGAATATTCTAACTTTGAAGTGCTGACAAAGTTTTTAGAATGTTTACCTGAAAGGTGGGACAGTTATTCTATGTGTCTCAAGCTGTCAAAGGATCTAAAATCAATGACCCTTTCTACCTTATATGGCACGATGCTGAATCATGAGCAATCGAGTCATCTTAAGAAGAATCTTGTAAAAGATTCCAAAAGCACCCCTGTTGCTTTAATCTTAGAGGAACCTTCCACTCAGCGACCCTCGGTCACTATCACTGAGTTGGAGAGTAACTCTGAAAGGTCATCAGATTCCGACTCTTCAGATGATGATGAATCTTTGGCTCTCCTCACTAAAAAGTTCAGGAGATTCGCCAAAAAGAAAATGTTCAGAAAGAATAAACCTCTTTCCATTACTGACAAGCCAAGATCATCAGCTCCTGTTGATAAGGCTACTGCTAATTGTTTTAACTGTGAAAAGATAGGACATTTCGCTAACGAGTGCAGGTCAAAGAAAGTTTCGAGAAACTCAACGTTTCCCAAGAAAAACTTTATTCCCAGGTCTAGAGATGACAAATACGCCAAGCTGAAAGAAAGTTATGCGAAGCTGAAAAGCTTTAAGAAGAAAGGCAAAGGCCTGATGGCTGACTATGATTGGGCTGACTCTGATGAGGAAGAATCATCTGACTCTGAAGATGATGAAGCCAATCTCTGTCTTATGGCCAAACTTGAAGATGAGGAAGACAATTCTGACATTCCATCTACTTCAACCTCTGCAACTCAGGTTAAGAAGGGTATCTGGTATCTCGATAGCGGATGCTCTAGACACATGACTGGAAAGAAAATTATGCTCGCTGAATACAAGGAAGAGAAGGGTCCCTCTGTGACTTTCGGTGGAAATGGAAAAGGACATACCCGAGGGTTTGGTGTACTCTCAAATGGTACAACAACCTTCAGAAGAGTCGCATATGTTGAAGGAATGAAGCATAATCTTCTAAGCATCAGTCAGCTTCGCGACAAGGATAACAAGGTAATCTTTACCAAGGAATCCTGGTTTGTAGCTGACAAAAAGGAGAAGATAGCTCTCAGCGGTAATCGTTTGGAAAATGTTTATGTAATAAACATGGACTCAACAACCACTGAGAACTCCTGTTTCTTCTCAAAAGCCTCATCTGATGTCAACTGGCTATGGCATAAGAGGCTCTCTCATCTAAACTTCAAGACACTGAACACCCTTTCTTCAAAAGAGTTAGTCACTGGTCTACCTCAACACTCATACGTCAAAGAATCCTTATGTTCAGCGTGTGAGAAAGGGAAGCAGACCAAAGCAAGCTTTAAATCAAAGCAAGTCTCCTTAGTGTCATCTCCTCTACAACTTCTCCATATGGATTTGTTTGGCCCTGTTAACAAACAATCCATCGCTGGAAATAAATATACACTGGTCATAGTTCATGAATTCTCTCGCTATACATGGGTAATGTTTCTCCGTTCTAAGAGTGACACCCCTGAAGAACTCATCACCTTTGTCCGGAAGATGGAAACCCTAAACAACTTGACCGTTCGCTCAATAAGGAGTGATCATGGGACTGAATTCAAAAACAGTTCTCTTGATTCCTTCTTTGAGAGCAAGGGTATTTCTCACAACTTTTCTTCAGTGAGGACACCATAACAAAATGGAGTCGCTGAAAGAAGAAATAGAACTATTATTGAAGCTGCACGTTCAATGCTCAGCGATTCTCACCTGCCTACTTAGTTTTGGGCAGAAGCTGTCAACACTGCTTGTTTTACGCAAAACAGGTCGCTGATAGTCAAAAGATTCAATAAGACAGCCTATGAACTTTTTCATAGGAGAAAGCCTTCAATTAGCTTTCTTCACATCTTTGGATGTCAGTGTTTCATACTGAACAACAGAGATGCCCTTGGAAAGTTTGATCCTAAGGCTGGTGATGGAATCTTTCTTGGATATTCTTCAATCTACAAAGCCTTCAGAGTCTTCAATCGAAGAAGACAAACTGTTGAAGAAACTATTCACGTCACGTTTTACGAATCCCGTTCAGTGAACTCTAAACCGTCCGCTGATACTGAAGAACTGAATCAATGGATGTTTTCTCATCTTGGTGATTCAGAAGATATTCCCACTCCTCATACTCATACAGTTGAAGATGATAGTCCTACTATCATCCCAAATATGCAGAATAGTGAAGCTGAAACATCATGGGTCTCAGCAGTTCCTTTAAACACTATACCTGCTTCTGAACCAAATGTCTCAGACATTCCATCTACTTCTCAGCAATCAGTGAATGAAATGACATCTGCACCTACTCCTCTCTTGGCTGATATTCCAGAAGTTGCTGAAGCTTCATCTTCAGCTTCTTCAGTTCAGGTTGAGTCAGCGACTTATGCTCCTGCTTAGCGATGGACTATAAATCACCCAATTGATCAAATTCTTAGTGAGCCAAACGCTGGTGTTCAGACTCGACGAAGTGCAGGTAATATTTGTTTATTTGTTAACTTTATTTCTCTGATTGAACCAAAGAAAATAGATGATGCCCTCAAAGATCCAAACTGGGTCAGCGCCATGCAAGAAGAGCGGACTGAATTCGAAAGAAACAAAGTTTGGAAACTTTTTCGAAGACCAACTGACAAAACAGTGATAGGCACTAAATGGGTCTATCGGAACAAGTTGGACGCACATGGAACTGTAACCCGCAACAAGGCTCGACTTGTTGCTCAGGGATACAGACAAGAGGAAGGCATAGATTACGACGAAACATTTGCTCCAGTAGCAAGACTAGAATCTTTTCATCTATTCTTAGCATACGCTGTACACAAAGACTTCAAAGTATATCAGATGGATGTTAAGTCAGCGTTTCATAATGGAAAGCTGAATGAAGAAGTCTATGTGGAACAACCTCCAGGATTCTCAGATCCTAAGCGTCCAGGTTATGTTTATAAACTGGATAAGGCACTTTGTGGATCTAGGTTTTTGGAAGGTTTGGCTTGAAGATGCAAGTTTCTCAAAGGAGCTTACGTTTGGGGAAGACCTAGATTTAGCCTAAATCTAGCAAGGTGAGTTCAAGTTGATTTGTGAAAACTTTGTACATGCCAAAAATGTTATTTTCCAAATATTTGTGTGTTTTACTTGAAAATATCAATTGTTGGGTTATTTGGTTAGCATAACTCTTTTGAAGTATTTATCTTCATAAATGTGTAAAACACCCATATTTGGGATTGTGGATATTTGATGGGTAGAAAATCTTAAATATATTCTTAAAAGATTTATTGCTCAAAATGGAGTTATTTTGATGGGTTAATCATATTGGTATATTTGATTTTAGAAACCATTTAGGAAAAATGCACTTTTGGTGCCATAGGCCATTTTGAGAATTATAAGGGTGTGAGTCCTTTGGGGGAAAACCATTTTGTTTAACCATGTGAGTTTTGTATTAATAATTATTTTGGGATACTTGTTTACTCGGTTGAAGTTAAATGCATTTTATGCGATGATGACCGTTATTTATGGGTCTAGCGAGTTTGGAGCATTTTGCTCGGGTTTGTCTTTGAGAAAATTTAGGGACATTTGTCCGGTTTTAAATGGCTCAATGTGGAGTCTTATTTATGGTTTGCATTTATTGCAACTTGTCGCATTTTCTGCTCATTGTTGATATTTACATGCTTGGGTGCTTCTGTCATTTTGGTTTGAGCATGTTTTGTAGACTGTGTTGCATTGGATCCATAGGCACGTGAGTCCGTCTTTATTTGATGGTCTATCTCTTTGTACACGAGGAGTGGACTATGGGAACGCATGGGTATATGTGTCAGGCCGTGGGGCCACTAGCGAGTAGGCAATAGGGGACACTGGAGTCCCTGAGGTGAAACGCGTCTAGACTGGATATGCAATGTGGTCCCCTGTAACTCTACGAGGTATGCAATAAAGGCAATTTATTATGATCCGAGGATTGTGATGTCTATATGGCATGGGAACTAGGACCGAGGCTTGAGGTGTAATCCAGTAACATCATAAGTGGCCAAACTTTGTATGCCCGTCACTTTCGATGGAATCGGGTCTCCCCCGTCACCGAAAGGTGTGGTTTTTGGGTATAAAATTTTATCTATATTTTCGGCGACGCACTTTATTTATATGAAATGTTTTCATGGTTTATTGGCGGAGTTCTACGCCTCGTCCTTATTGGATGTTTTGAATATTGGAGCTTTATTCACGTTTATAATTACTTGGGATATTTAACGTCAAAGCACGTTTTGAGTGAGTTGGGATTGGAATTCATTTTAGAAAACGCTTTATACATTTTGGGAACTTTTCTCATAAATTTTGTGTACTTTGGAAAATGAGTCGTTTATATCCTTTTTGGTGAACTCTTTTGGAAATCAAAATCTATGATGTAAAGTTTCATTTAAAAGATTTATTTAAATCATGCTATAAACTCTTGAACTCACTAGGCGTTAGCCTAACCCTTTTTATTTGTCGGCATGTGCAACAGGTCTCAGGTTGGGAGTAGTTCTAGTGACACGTGGGAAAGGTCGTGTGCTAGTAAAGTGCTCAAGAGGTGAATAGCTTAAGTGATGTTCCACATTCATCATTGGAATTAGAAACTTGTAATTGGGTTAAGTATTACCCGAGGTAGTTTTAGTCTTTATAATGAGACTTATGTCATACCTTGTTGAGGTTAACCGTAGTTTGCAAATTTGAGGTATTTCACCTATTAAATTATAGGGATAAATTCTATTATTTCGGATGCAATATCAAAAAAATTAATTAGTTGCTCATTCCAAATTCGAGGGTGTTACAATCCGTCCATGAATTTTATAATTACCGACGCGTAATAGTTTTTTTAATACTTATTCCCATATATGTCGGTAATTAACGACGGGGTACCGACAACCAAGTGAATAAATTTAAAAAAAATCCAACGTTAAGTGGCGACAGCTCACCGACGGCCACATGAATAAAATATTAAAAAATTAGAATTAGAATTAATTTATTATTTGTCGGTAATTCATCGCTGATTTTTATAATTACCGACAAATGATCGACGAACGTTTTTTTTTATTTTGTCCGACATTTAAAAATACAAATAACTTATAAATAAAAGTGTAATAATCAACTTTAGATTGAAAAGCACGGAGGAAAAAGTTTCTTATTGTGGTCGTCGTTGATCACCAATGGAATTGCGACGGATATGGGTTAGCCGTCGGTGATCAGCGACGAACACAAGAAGAACCTTCTTTCTATGATCTTTTGATGCTTTTTTATATACGTAGGAGCTTAAATATATGATTGTATGTATGTTATCCTATGTGTATGCATATATATAGGTGTGAATGTACGCATGTAGGTTTCTATGTGTATATATGTACATAGAGGTGTAGGGGTGAGTTCAAACGAGAACGCTAACTATTTAAGAAAACACGAGAATGACCGTTAATGTACAAAATCATATATGATTCACGTGCAAAATCATATATGATTCACGCGACTTTGCCTCGAGACCAAAGTAGCCTGCGTGCAATTTTTTGTCGTTAATGTAAAATTACATGTAATTTTGCACATGATTTGTTGTTCTCGTGTTTTCTTAAATAGTCATCGTTATCGTTTGAACCTTCCCTCTATATGTGTACTATATATAGGGTTTGTATGTAATACATGTGTATATATATGTACTATAAGCATGTATGTTTATATGTATATGGAATGCATGTATGGTTGTACAGGTCAGTTATATAAGCACATAAATGTACGAGATGTCATGTATCTGGTTTATACATATAGCCATCTATACGATGAATCTAAATAGGTTATATGTTTTCATCGGTGTGTATGCCATTAATGGTGGTGGTATTGGGTTCATATACACACATATATATATATATATATATATAGCCTTAGGTTCAATAGAGAAGTGCAAATATTTAGATAAATAGAGAAGTAAAAAAACACGGGACCGTTCATATATGAACGTTCATATATAAACAGTCATATATGAACGTTCATATATGAACGTTCAGATATGAACGTTCAGATATGAACGTTCAGATATGAACGTTCAGATATGACTGTTATATGAACGTTCATTTATGAACGTTCATATATGACTGTTTATATATGAACGTTCATATATGACTGTTATATGAACGTTCATATATGAACGTTCATATATGACTGTTTATATATGAACGTTCATATATGAACGGTCCCGTGTTTTTTTACTTCTCTATTTCTCTAAATATTTGCACTTCTCTATTGAACCTTTCCCTATATATATATATATATATATATATATATATATATATATAGAGAGAGAGAGAGAGAGGTGGGTTCAAACGAGAACGCTAACTATTTACGAGAACACGAGAACGGCCGCCCATGTACAAAATCACATGTGATTCGCGCGACTTGCAAGTCGCGTCCCAGGCCGCGCGTGTCCAGAAGTTTAATCACATATGATTTTGTATGTGAATCACATGTGATTTTGTTCATGAGCGACCGTTCTCGTGTTCTCGTAAATAGTTAGCGTTCTCGTTTGAACCTTTCTCTCTCTATATATATATATTTATATATATATAGGGTCAGGTTCAAGAGAAAATCTCAAATAAACGGAAAATTAATGAACACTCTAGTAGCCCTTCATCTGGACGTTATGCATTTGTGCATACATGTAATTTGTAAGATACACACGTGCATATGCATAAATGCATAACGCATAAATGCATAATGCACAAGTGTATAAAAACAAAAACAAAAAACTTAATTTATCTGTATGCACAAATGAATACCGTCCGGATGGAAGGCTACTAGGGTGTTCCTTAGTTTTCCCTTTTTTTGAGGTTTTTCTTATGAACCTCCCTCTATATATACAGGGGTTAAATCAAATGAGAACTACAAATATGTTACAAACCCACGAGGATCGATATAAAATTATTTTTTTACAAAATATTTTCATCAGATGCTAGGATTTAAGATATTTTGCGACACATATATTTGTTTCATAATATGATAGTTTCACATTGATTTGTTTCATCATGTGAATATTTTTTATATGTATTTTTCATTTCACGAGGTGAATAAAAACAAACCCACATGTAATATTTTCACAAGGTAAACACGAACATATGTGAACCAATATCCTAAAACATAGGTTTTGATGAAAAAAAATCATGTAAAAAATATTTATAATGGTTCTCACGGGTTTGTATCATATTTGTGGTTCTCACTTGATTATCGTCCTGTATATATATATATGAAACAATCACATTGTGAAACAAATACATATGAAACAATCACATTGTGAAACAAATATATATTAATCAATACATTAAATACTATCCTTACATGAGAAAAAATCATGTGAAACAAAACCGTAAGGTAGAAGTTCTCACAGATCTCACAAATGTTGGAGTTCTCAAATGATTAAGTCCCTATATATATATATGGTTGGGTTCCGGTGAGAAGTTGAGGTTAACGTGAGAAGTAGATCTCAACCGTTGGATGATAAATGGACACACATTAGGATGAGATGCACCGAGATAAGATGCACCGAAATACATAAGATCAATTCTCTTCTAAGCCGCAAATCATGGGAGGGCATGAGATTAAAGGAGATCAACGGTTTAGATCCACTTCTCACGCTTGTCACCGTCAACTCAACTTCTCACACGATCCTTCGCATATATATATATATATATATATATATATATATATATATATATATATGGGGGTAATTTCATTTGCAAATCACCATTGCAAACCGTGTAAACCATCAATTTCATTGGTTAAGTTAACGAAGTTGTTTGATGAAATTGTTTCATATAATCAAGTTTTTACTGAAATAGTTTTATATATTTGTGTTTTTTATGTAAAAATAAAAAGGTTTAATCAGAAAGACAAAATACATAAAACAATTTCATTTTTACATAAAAAAAACAAAAATATATGAAACCATATCATCAAGAAAAAAGTTATATGAAACAATTTTATCAAATTTAACAATTTCATGAACCAACTTCATTAACTTAACCAATTAGGGTGGTTTGCATTTGATATCTCCTCTGTATATGTATATGTATGTGTATAAGTATATGTATGTGTATGTGTATACGTGTGACACCATAAAATTTTTGAACAAAAATAAAAGGGTAAAATACCTTCATATTTAACTAAAACTTTCATAAATTATAAACAACTTAAAACCAATAAGGGAAAGTTTGTAAATCAAGTACAATCATAATGAATGAGATATACATAACAATCTAATTAATCTAGTTGTTAAATGATTAGATTACTATTGGGTGTTACTATATCTCCAAAAGAATTCCTCTCTCGAAAGCTTCCCAAAATATATGCCATTGATGCTTCTAACGACGCTGGTCGGGCATCTCCCACGGTCTTAGAACCACCACTAGTGGACCTGAAATCCACATAAACAAGGAAACAAGTGTCATTTTATGGTAAAAGAAGGCATTGTGCTAGGACATCTCATTTCTAAAAGAGGCATAGAAGTTGATAAGGCCAAATTGGAAATCATTTCAAATTTACCTGAGCCTACAACAGTCAAAGGTATCAGGAGTTTTTTGGGACATGCTGGTTTTTACAGGAGGTTCATAAAAGATTTTTCTAAAATTTCAAAACCTCTTTGTCTATTGCTACAAAATGACCAAGTGTTTAATTTTAATGAAGATTGCAGAAAAGCTTTTAACACTTTGAAAGAAGCATTGGTCACTGCCCATGTGGTAATAGCACCAGATTGGTCCCAACCTTTTGAAATAATGTGTGATGCTAGTGACTGGACAGTTGGGGCAGTTTTGGGTCAAAAGAAAATTAAAATATTCCATCCTATTTACTATTCTAGTAAAACTCTCAATGATGCTCAAATCAATTACACCACTACTGAAGAGGAATTGTTAGCTGTGGTTTTTGCTTTTGAAAAATTCAGATCATACTTGATTGGTACAAAAGTAACTGTTCACACAGATCATGCTGCAATCAAATATTTGATTTCTAAAAAGGATGCAAAACCTAGGCTAATAAGGTGGGTCTTGTTGTTACAAGAGTTTGATTTGGAAATCATTGATAGGAAGGGTGTGGATAATCAAGTGGCTGACCATTTGTCTAGGTTGAAAAAACAAGACAAACCTGTTTATAGTGGTGAGATCTGTGAGACTTTCCCTAATGAGAGAATTTTGGTTGTAAAACATATCCAAACCCCTTGGTTTTCAGACATTGTAAAGTATTTGGCTTGTAGAATCATTCCTAAGGAGTTGAGTAAACACCAAAGAAAAAAACTCATTTATGTTTCCAAGAAATACTTATGGGATGACCCATTTTTGTTTAAAATTTATGCAGATCAGATGATCAGGAGGTGCATACCACAAGAAGAAAATACATCAGTTCTACAGCATTGCCATGCAGGGCCATGTGGAAGACATTTTGGAGGAAGTAGGACAGCAACAAAGGTTTTACAATCTGGGTTGTTCTGGCCAACTTTATACAATGATGCTCATAACTATGTAAAAAGTTGTGATGAGTGTCAAAGAAGTGGGAATATTTCTCAGAGAAATGAAATGCCCTTAAATGGAATTCTAGAAGTAGAATTATTTGATGTTTGGGGCATAGACTTTATGGGACCTTTTCCACTCTCCAATAATTGTGCCTACATTTTACTTGCTGCAGACTATGTTTCCAAATAGGTGGAAGCTTTGGCTTGCCATTCCAATGATGCCCGGACAGTTGTCAAATTTTTGCAAAAACAGATTTTCACAAGATTTGGTACACCCCGAGCCTTGATAAGTGATGAAGGCACTCATTTCATAAACAAGTTGTTAGAGGAAATTCTTGAAAAATACAACATTCAGGGTGGCAACTGCTTACCACCCTCAAACCAATGGTTTGTCTGAGTTGTCAAATAGGGAGATAAAAGGAATTTTAGCAAAAGTGGTCAAACTACACCGAAAGGATTGGGCCTCCAAATTGGATGATGCCTTATGGGCCTATCAGACTGCTTTTAAAACCCCTATAGGATTGTCCCCTTACAAATTGGTTTATGGAAAGGCTTGTCACTTACCAGTTGAGTTGTAACATAAAGCTTACTGAGCCATAAAAGAACTCAACATGAATCTAGATGAGGCTGGCAAGAAAAGAACTCTTCAACTCTGTGAAATGGTAGAACATCGGAATTTTTCCTATGAAAATGCCAAGTTATATAAAGAAAACACAAAAAAATGGCATGACAAAAAGCTTCTTCCAAAAGATTTTTATGAGGGTCAAAAAGTCCTTTTGTTCAATTCACGATTAAAACGTTTTCCTGGAAAACTGAATTCAAGATGGACTGGACCCTATCGTGTTGCAAAAGTGTACCCTACGGTGTAATTGAGCTGATTGATCCGGAGATGGGTACTACTTTCAAAGTAAACTGTCACAGAGTAAAACCTTTCTTTGAGCCCACTGAAACACCACCACAACCTTATACGGTTGTTGAACCTAACGATTGATACGTATATATATATATATATATATATATATATATATATATATATATATATATATATATATTGTTAGAGCACTTTGTAGCTATCAAGACAGTATTAATCTTTTGTACTGTATCTTCTGAGTAGAGGCATGGACATGTCATAGCCCTACTATATAAAGAAGATCCCTTTGTTATTTCCATAACACTTTTATGCATATGTCATTTTGTACTTTGATGTCAATATATGGATGACAACTTTGCTCCCTAGATTCTCTCTACTTGTGGTTATGTTTGATTGCTAGATCTGGGATTTCACGTTTGGTATCAGAGCACAAACAGGAATTTCAAGCAGATTAAGACCAAATTGAAGATTTTTTACACTGTTCTTCATGACTTCGGATTGATCTTCATCTACTATTCATCATGATTTCAAACTCATCTACATTTACTGTTCATCCAGACTTCATCATTTCTACCATTTTTGATCTTTTGGATTGATTCTTGGCATTATAGCACTCGATTTTCATCCCTGATCATCTTTAATTCAAGGATTTATACCAAATTCTGCACAGAAATCATCAAATTCATCATTTTAAATCTGTTTGTTCGAAAACCCTATTCTTACTGTTTTTGGATCAAAATTCGATTAATTTGATCGAATTGTGATTTGCAATCAACAAGAAATGTGTGTGAAATCTGATTTCGAACAAATCTATGCAAATTTCATAGCAATTGATCAAGAACTGAAAAGGTTATGGCAGATTTAGTGAGTTTTGGTGTTTAAGTCAGGGTTTCGGATCATTCATCAAGGTTTCGGATCATTCATCGGGGATTTCGGATCGTTCATGATTGGTTTCGAATCACAAAGTGAATAGTGATATTTGTTAAAATTTACAAGTTTGGGTTTCGGATCTTCTTGGATACGATATCCGTTGGTTTCGCATCAAGTATCATACGAAATCATCCGTTTCGCATCAAGTATCATACGAAATCATCCGTTTCTCATCAAGTATCATACGAAATCATCCGTTTCGCATCAAGTTTCATACGAATTCAAGTGATTTCGGATCCGTTTGCATACGAAATCTGTGGCTTCGCATTCTGTTGCATACGAAATCTGTGATTTCATTTCCCATTACATCCGAATTCTGTAGATTTCGCATCAAGTTGCATCCGAATTCTTGGTTTCGGATCCTTATACATCCGAAATCTATTGGTTTCTGATCCTTTTACATCCGAGTTGTGATATCAGTGTTGAATTTTTGAACAGTTTAATTCTAAGTGTAATTTTTTTTGCACTTACTGCTTGATTTCCTGAAAGATCATCTTCTAGCATTTTTCAAAAATGTCGAGAGAATTACTCAGTATGGGTTCAAAGAACAAGCCTCCAGTTCTTCTAGTGGAAGAATATTCCCAATGGAAGAAAATAATGATTCAATTCCTAAATCATCAGAATAGAGATTTAATGGTTTCAATCAAAGAAGGTCCTCACACACCGTATATGGATGTTGGTGGTCAAGCCGAAACTGCTACAAGTCAGTATGTTGCTCCTAGAAGAGTTGAAAAAGAACCCAGATTTTTTAATCAAGCTGACAAAGATAGGATTGAAATTGACGAACTTGCTTTGACTTACTTGACTATGGCTATTCCTAACGATATCTACAATCGAGTAGATAGTCGTGATTCTGCAAAGGAGATATGGGATGAGCTTGAAAGGCAGTTTGAGGGATCATCAAAATCTATGAAGACCAAAAGGAATCAAAGCATCAATGCTTATGAAGGGTTTAAAGCAAAAGTTGGCGAATCGTTAAAAGAGACCTACAATCGATACAACATCATCCTTAATGATTTGAGAAGGAATGGAGTTGACAAATTAGAATCAGAGATAAATTTCAAGTTTGTCAAGAATCTTCTACCAGAATGGGATTCATACTCTATTCAGCTCCAAATGTCAAGGGATATGGATGATGAAAAGTTGGCTGATATTTTCAGTATTCTTGGTCAACACGAAGAAAAAGTAAAAGAGGTTAAGGAAAAGAATAAAAAGGTCGAAGAGTCTTTAGCCCTTCTGAGTGAACAAAAGAAAAGTGGATCTATGAAAACAAAAGCTTTGATTTCCGGGATGAGCAAAAAGAAGATAAGTTCTGATGAGGATGGTAATGATAGTTCTGGAGATGATATGGAGGAAATTGCTGAAAAGTTAGCCTTGTTGACCAATAAGTTTCAAAACAGGTTTGGTAGAAAGAAGTTCTATTCAAAAGCTAAACCTGAATACAACAAAGCTAACAGATATAAGAGGTTTGAGAAGAAATATGAGAACAAAAAGGAAGAGAAAGAGGAGAAAGAGGAAAAAGAGGAGAAAAAGGAAAAAGAGGAAAAGAAGGATAGAGATGACCGAAACTGTTTTAACTGCGGGAAACCAGGTCATTTTGCTAGAGACTGTAGGCAAAAGAAAGTCAAGGATTATGAATACTATAAGAGAAAAGCTCACTTGGCTAAAGCAAAAGAAAGTGGAAAGCCAATCAAAACTAAGGAAGAAATTTGGCTCGAGGATTCTTCTGATGATGAAGAAGCGCACTTTACTGAAGTAAAGTACAGTCTGATGGCAAAAATGAATGAAGATGACCAGGAATCCGAGGTATCATCTCTTTACTCTTCTGATAATTATGATAATGATTCTGAAACTAAAGATTCTAGATATGAAGAAATGCAACTCGTTATATCTGAACTTGAAAAGAAATTTGAAAACGTTCAAAAGAAACTTGAAGCTGAAAAAAGTTCAATGTTGAAATATCACGATGAGGCACTTCTTTATAAATGTCTAGCCGAAGATAGAGAAAAAGAAAAAGAAGTTATTAGCACAAAAGTTAAAACGCTTGAATCTGAAATTTTTGAATTGAAGAAGAAAATGAGAGATATAAGTGATGAAAATATAGATTGTCAATTTAAAATTAAGATTCTCTCTGAAGAAAGAATAGAAACTTTTGCAAAGATTAAAGAGCTTGAAGAGTTGAATTTTAAAAGAGGTCAGACTGAGCAAACTCTAAAATTGCTAACTAGTAACCCAAAAGATACTAGATTTTTTAATCCAAAAATGGGACTAGGATTATCTGATGTTGAGGTATTAAAGAAAGCACCTGAAAATCTTTATACAGTTGAAAAATTGGGTGAAGGTTTGAAGGAAACACCAAAAATAGAAATACCTTCAATATCACAATTTTTTGTTAAATCTAATGAATCAACTCCTGTTTCTAATAAAGAGAAAGACAAGACAAATAAAGGTTCGGATGAAAAGCCTAGATTCAATACGACAAATTTTAAATACGATGAATTAAATTCCAGTTATAAAACCAGAAAGGTTGAACTAACTTAATTTAACTCATTATTCTCAAACGAATCTATGGATAAATCTTTTGATTCTAAAATCAATGAACCTGAATCTGTTAAATCTGAACCTGAATCTGTCAAATACAAAATCTGATTCTAACAAAAAGGAGTTTGTTCATGAAATCGCTTCTGAATTTCCTGATCTGGATTCGGCATTGATCAAAATTGTTGATTTAGAAAATCAAATTTCTGAGTTAAAATTACAAATTGAAAAATTAGAAGATGATAATGAAAATATTGGAATGGATTTAGATCAAAGTCTAAAAGTTAATTCTAATCTTTCGACTGATATTCGAAATCTTGAATCCAAATTATTTGAATTATCAAAATCTAAAGATTCAAATACTTGTATAAAGTGTTCAAATCAATGTGAATCAACAGATCAACCCAAATTATCAAGTTCGGTCAAAGCAAAAGAAAAATGCTCTTTCGAAGAAAGTAATCTTAAGACAAAAGAATCATCATGTGTATGCTTTGATAATTCTTTGTTTGAATCTAACTCAGATTCAAACGATAAAGAATACAGTGCTTATGAGAAAGGAGAATCATCCGGAACCAAATCTGATTCTTCTTCGAATGATTCTTCTAACTCTAAGAATTCTAACAGTTCATCTTTTTCTTCTTCTTCAGAAATGGATGAAGAAAAGTGCGTGGATATGAAGGAGCGTGTTGCAAATAGCAAGAATAGGAGTACCAATGCTGAGAAATGTTTTTCTTTCAATAAAAATTGTATACATTCATGTAATGTTTACAATGCTTGTGGCAATAAAAATTCCGCACTTTCAGATTCTAAATTGTTGACACAAGCTAAGAGAAAATTACATTGTGCTCATTGTTGGGACAACTATTTCAAGCTAAATAACATTGCTCCTAAGAACAAAAAGTCTAATACTTCATCTTTTTCTTTAAAAGCTTCAACTAATAAATTTGCAAGAATGTTCGGTTTTGGATCAAAGAAAAAGAATAAAACGAAAGAAACAAAATCAGTTGATCTGAATATGGTTTGGATTCCCAAAGATCAAGTCAACAAACCAAATTCACAAAATAACCTTACTTTTAAAGGCAAAATTCAAGGTTCGTCAACTGTGATAAACAAACTGATCCGTACTAACAAGAAATGACCCATACAGATATGGGTACCTAAGATGAGGTAAATTTCTTTTACAGGACCATTCATGTGTGGGTCATTGATTCGGGAGCTTCTAGACACATGACGGGGTACAAGAACTTATTGCACGATTTTACTGTACATCCTGGCGGATCGGTGGGGTTTGGAAACGATTCAAAAGGTCATGTTCGAGGCTACGGAACATTGAAAAATGACTCGATGCAAATTGAAAAGATCTTGTATGTCGAAGGATTAGGGCATAACCTTTTCAGTATTAGTCAGTTCTGCGACAAGGACTGTAAGGTGATATTTGACAAGAAGTTTTGCTACGTTGTGGATGAGAACTGGTTAGAAATTTTCAGAGCGAAACGATGCGGTGATTTATACATTACAGATTTTACGACTCTTGTTGCTTCTAATCAAGTTTGTCTTGTATCAAAAGCCTCTCAAGACGAATGTTGGTTGTGGCATCGAAGACTCTCGCATCAAAATTTTCGAAGCATCAACAAGCTCAGAATAGATGGAATAGTTTCCGGGCTTCCTGAATTGAAGATTGAAAAAGTTTCCATCTGTCGGGCGTGTGAAATGGGAAAGATGAAACACGTCTCGCATAAGTCCAAAACTTTGTCTAATTGCAACAATGCCTTGGAATTAATTCACATGGATCTATGTGGCCCGATGTGGACTCAATCGATGGGAGGAAAGAAGTATATATTGGTGATAATTGATGAGTACTCGCGGTATATACTTGGCTGGATTTTTTCCGACTCAAATCTGAAGCACCTGAGCTGATTATTAAGTTCATCAAAAAGATTCAAATTCTTCTACAACGCCCGGTTCGAAAAATAAGAAGTGACAATGGAACTGAGTTTAAGAATGCAACCTTACAAACGTTTCTTGAATCTGTTGGCATTTCTCACAACTTTTCTGCACCAATTACTCCACAACAAAATGGAGTGGTTGAAAGGAAGAATCGGACTGTTGTAGAAGCAGCTCGAGCGATGCTTGCCTATTCGTGTCTTCCACCAAGTTTATGGGCTGAAGCGGTTTCCACAGCGTGCTTTACTCAAAACAGGACAATCATTAATAAACGTTTTAATAAAACTGCATATGAATTAATCAATAATCGCAAACCTAACATCAAATTTTTGCGTGTTTTTGGATGCAGATGTTTTGTCCTAAAAGATCGAGAACACCTTGCGAAGCATACCGGATCTACAATTATCGTACAAAAACAGTCATCGAGAGCATCAACGTTACGTTTGACGAGAGTGTGACTTTGACTTCTGAACAACACGGTTCAGGACTCGGACAACAATCTAAAGTTTCTACTAAAAAAGGAGTAGAACCTGTGCCAAAACAGTTTTCTAATTCAGTTTTAAATAATAATAATACTACTTATTTAGATATATTATTTCATGATGCTTTTATGGATTACTGTGCAGATATGGAACCACCTATCACATCTGTAAATGCATCTCCACAACAGACGAGTGTCAATATCTCCGGTCCATCTGAAGATGTCGGTGCTAGTACTTCTGGTGCAACTAACGAGACTCCGAGTGAACCTACCACAATTCCAGTTACTGAACCTGAAATTCAACCTGAAGTTCCGGTTTCAGCAAACACATCATCGGAGGTTTCTACACCTGAAATACAACAACCAGATGTTCACATACCAGGACTGACACATATATCTTCAGCTGAATCAACCGAATAGATTCTTGCAATTTTGGATGAGAATGATTCAACGAACACTCGTGTAGAAATTCCAACACTGTCTAGTACACACAAGTAGACAAGAGCACATCCTCCAGCGGATATTATTGGTGACATCAATGATGGTGTGAAGACACGATCTGCGACTACAAACGAATGTTTGTATGTCAACTTCCTAAGCACGTTAGAACCCAATAAAGCATCTGAAGCTTTACAAGATCCAGATTGGATAAACGCCATGCAAGAAGATTTAAATGAGTTTAAGCGCAACGAAGTTTGGCATTTGGTGAAGCGTCCTAAAGACAAGACCATTGTTGGAACTAAATGGGTCTTTAGGAACAAGAAAGACGAAGCAGGGATTATAGTCAGAAACAAAGCAATACTGGTTGCAAAGGGTTACAATCAACAAGAAGGAATAGATTATGATGAAACCTACGCACCAGTAGCAAGGATTGAAGCCATCAGAATTTTTCTTGCATATGCCGCACATAAGAGCATGAAGGTATTTCAGATGGACGTCAAATCTACGTTTCTGAACGGAATACTTCATGAAGAGGTTTATGTAAGTCAACCTGAGGGTTTTGTAGATCCAAAATATCCAAACCATGTCTACGTTTTAGACAAAGCACTCTACGGTCTAAAACAAGCACCAAGGGCATGGTATGAGACTCTGACTATTCATCTGCTTAATTCTGGATACACCAAAGGTACAATAGATACAACTCTTTTTCTCAAGAGGGAAGGTAAAGATTTATTGTTAGTTCAAATATATGTTGATGACATAATATTTGGATCTACTAATCCTGATATGTGTAAAGATTTGAAGAGGTAATGAAAAGCCGCTTCCAAATGAGTATGATGGGAGAGCTAAATTTTTCCTTGGACTCCAAGTGACACAGTCAAATGACGGCATTTTCATTAATCAATCAAAATATATAAACGATATGCTTAAGAAATTTGACTTAAATTCCTCTTCCACCATGAAAACTCCAATGGCTACCGGTAGGCTTTTGGACGCTGATTTATCTGGTAAATCAGTCGATCAAAAGTTATACCATGGCATGATTGGATCTTTACTATATCAAACGGCGAGTAGACCGGATATTATGTTTGCAAAATCTTTTTGTGCACGTTTTCAAGCTAACCCGAAGGAATCTCACCTTGTGGCTGTTAAAAGAATTCTTAGATACCTTAAAGGCACAAGAAACTTGGGTCGTTGGTATCCTAAGGATTCAGGGTTTGAGCTAACTGCTTACACAGATGCAGATCATGCGGGCAATAGGATGGACAGGAAAAGCACATCTGGTGCTTGTCAGTTTTTGGGAGATAAACTTGTAAGCTGGTCGTCAAAGAAGCAAAATTGTGTGTCAACCTCTACGGTGGAAGCAGAATGTGTGGCCGCCGCTAGCTGTTGCTCACAAGTAATTTGGATGAAGATGCAACTTACGGATTACGGATACATCATAAACAAGATCCCAATATACTGTGATTCCAAAAGCGCAATTGCAATAACTGAAAATCCTGTTCAACACTCTAAGACGAAACACATCGATGTCAGGTACCATTTTATTAAAGACCATGTTGAGAAGGGAACTATAGAAATGCATTTCGTACCGACAGAACTAGAGTTTGCTGATTTATTTACAAAACCTTTAGATGAAAAAAGGTTCAACTTTTTAATCAACAAACTAGGCATGTTGAATACTTAGGCATTTCTTAGTTTTCTTTAAAACATTGAGGGGGAGTATGTATTCCTGTTTATTTAATTATATCCATATTTTGAGGGGGAGTTAGAATTTTTTTTATCTAGTGATACATCTAACGATCTGGACTCATGTTCAATGAGGACCAAGTTTCATCTGTCTTTGCAGATATTTCTCTGAGGTCGAGACAACTGAGTATGCATCTGTTTAGGGGGAGCAGATTGGCATAAGTCTGTAAGTATGATATAGTATATAGTTTTTACTTTCAATTTTTTTTCTTAAAAAAAAGTTAAATTTTATCTGATGTAAGATCTTTTTGAACAGTTTGAAATCTTTTATGAGAAAGTTAATTTTTTTTTTTAAAATCATTGAGGTTTCGGACCCTTAAGGATACGAAATCAATGGTTTCGGACCCTTAAGGATACGAAATCCATGGTTTCGGACCCTTAAGGATGCGAAACCATCCGTTTCGGACCCTTAAGGATGCGAAACCAATGGTTTCGGATCTAAGAGGATACAAAACCAAGTGTTCAAGATCTCAATTTGATTCGAATTCTTTTGGAACTTTTTGCATCTTTGTTCATGCGAAATGTTCAGATGAACAGTGCCATGTCTATTTTTCAGACATGCCTTTTCTACTGTTTGCACAAGTGGGGTACTCTAAAATCGTGCCAAGTGTCCAATTTCTTTGAGTATAAATAGAATTCAAATCCTTATTTCCTACTTTTTCAAAATCTTGCAAACACTTCGGTTTCTTCTTGGAGCACTGTTCATCATCTCTTTCGACTTCTTCAAACTTCATCTGTTTGATTTGTCTTCGTCAGGTAACCATTCTTTTTTATTTTAGTCTCTTTAGATTCGATTTTATGATCTGAACATTTCTATCCAAGTAATTTAATCAAAGGTAAACATCTGATATGCTTATTGGTATAAATTCATGCGGTTACTGTTCATCTACTATTCATGTTCATCATCATTGTTATTCAGTTCATATGTTGATCCATCATCATCATTAGAAATACCTCTGTTTAGGTTTCCTTAAGTCGAATCTATCTGTGTTAGAATTTCATGATTACAATGCTTGATTTTGTGATTTGTCAATCTGGGTTTTTTTAAGTGTTCTTCGTGTTCTTCATGATATTCTTGAGTTTGTCTGTGTGTATATGTGGGTATTTTTGAAAAATCAATCTAGGTCAAAAATTGTAGGGTTTCGGATTACTCTTAATCTGAATTGTGCCTTAATGCTTAAATGAAACAAGTCCTGATTTCGGATCTTAATTGATACGAAATCATGGACATTTTTTTATTGAGAAAAGGGTTTGTGCTACATGTCTTGGTTTCGCATCCTATTGGATACGAAATCCTTGGTTTCGGTTCCTCTTGGATACGAAATCATTTGTTTAAAAGATTTTTGAAAATCCTGAAATTTGTTAACTCTTGAATTCGGATCTTCTTAATTCGAATCCCATTGGTTTCAGATCCTTCGTTTTGTTTAAGTAAAGGTTTCGGATCCTTCTTGATCCGGAATCCTTTGGTTTCGGATTCTTCTCGATCCGGAATCCCTTGGTTTCGGACCCTTGTTCATCCGAATCCTTGTCGTTTTTTGTCTGTTGGATCCGAATTCCTAAGTATGTATGCCTGATCCGAATTCAACACTTAGTGATTTTTCAGAAATGTTTTTCAATTTTTTTCAAACTGATAACCTTTTTCAGAAATGTTTTGCTCAAAAACAACAGTTCAGATGGCCAATCAAGAAGAACAAAGTTGTGTTTAGGGCTTTGGTGAACATATTCCAAGAATTCCCGATCCGACACCCGATGTTCCTTTACCATCAGCACGTTTTGTGCATCAATCACAATCCAGAGACCATCCTGATCATTTTATCATTCACCCGGTCAACTATGTCGCGATCATTTTCAACAATCATCATGTTGATTTTGATAGAATCAACATTCATCTGGTGGTAAAGGAGGTGCTCAGAAATCATCCGTTAGCATTCGCATTGTCTAACACAGTCAATGTGCCTATGCTTTACTTACAAAAAGCATGGAAGACAATAACCACATCCATGGAGAACGGAAGACCGATCTTTATCTTTCAGATTGATGAATTTATAACAAAGCTCGACTTCCACAGACTGAGACTTGTATTGAGGCTACCTGAGCCTGATTCTTGTGAAGGAAAGACAGAATTTGATCCATATCCGTCTGAGGAAGAGATGTTTGAAGGTATACGGGCAATTGGATATACAGGTCGTCTAACACAAGTGAAGGAATTCCATAAATCAAATCTACCGCCTTTGTATTACGCGATCTTTTCAATCTTAATCCGGTGCTTAACTGCTAAACATTCGGGAACTGACACAGCAAGTATCGGATTTCTGAAATTATTTCATGTGGTGGTGTATGATCTTAACGTAGATTATGCAGCCATCTTCTGGCATGAGCTGAACGAAAAGATAGAGCTTCGACGACAAAACAAAGGAAAGTCGTACATTCCTTACATGCGGTTTCTTCAGATTATTATCCAAACTATGCTTCGGTCAAACAGAGAAATCCCACGAAGAGTGAACCATCCTTCTGTGCCCGAAAAAGCTATGCAATATCTTCAACTACCAAAGAGGAGCTATGATTATGAAATGCCTTTACCGGAAGGGTTCCTTAGATACGCTGATCAGGACGCTGATTGTATAGTAGATTATAGAGAGTCTATGGTCCGGCCAGCACCGGAGGGACCTACCCCGGACTCAACCCCTAGGTGATAGGAGTCAGTGAGGGTTCAGGATGCACGGGCTACTGAACGGGGAGAGTCGAGGGAAAATACCGAGAGGGGAACCGGTGGGGGTCAAACATCTGTACTTGAAGATACACGTTCATCGTCTACTGACATACATCTAGATGATCGTGTAGAACAAGACACCGAAGTGCGTGTTCTCGGACATATTGGAAACGTTCCTTTGGTTAAGTATTCTAATGATAGTACAGAGTCTGACAATGCGTCAGATCACGCGGGGGAACAACATGACGATGATTCTGATGATAATGATGATGGTAATGATGGTGCTGATGGTGCTGATGCGGAAAGTATGTTTGGTAATGTTGCTGATATCCTTGAATTTCCACAAATACACTTGTCAGCTAACATTAATGTGGAAGGACTCAACTTAGATGACATGCCCTTGATGTCTTCTCAAGTTGGTGAAGGTATGGGAGGTACAAGGAGAACCGAGGGAGAATTAGTTGAAAATATATGTGAGTCTGTGAGAGAAAATGAAGAAAAAAATATGGAGAGTGTGAGAGCTACCCAAACTTACTATACCAGAAGGGAAGCCACATCCACCACCAGATCTCATGTGTTGGGATCAGGTGTTGAAAAAGACGTTACTCGCCCAGTAACGCAATTGCACACCTCAGCCAGCCATTCGGCTTCTTCTCAACAAGAAGCCGTCTCATCTTCTCACGGGGCTTTAGCACATACTCTATCCGGATCTCACTTGGAGATTTCGGGTATTGAAACAGAGCGACCTCCTCCCCGGTCCTCGACCTTCATTCCTGCACAAGTTGAGAGTCTAGTACCAATTGCTAATATTTTTGATTCTTTGAATAGGACATTTACGGAAACATTTGATGCGCGTCTTCGTGACCCATCCGAAACACACGGAGTAGATCCTAATTCAGGACTACGAGGACTGAGTGGAAATCCTACCAGTGCTAACACTATGCCAACACTGAGCGTAGGTCACACAGTTGAAACAACTGTTGTGTCAACAGCGAACCTAAGTGGTGCCGGTGTTACTTTACCCGTCTTCGTGACAAGGGAAACTTTCGACGGCGCCCTAAAGGCTGTTGAGGAAACGTTTATTTGGGAGATACAAGGAGTGAAAACTTTATTGAAAGGCAAAGGGCCGATGATTGATGAGCCCGTTGTACGTCCACGTCCGGAATTTTCTTGCCTCCGCCTCCGCAAAGTCGTGTATCTCAGCCTCCTCCAGTTCAGAATCCGGTTGATCAAACAGTTGATGAGTTAAGAGATTTGTTCTATGCCAAACTGATGTCCATAAGTCATGAAGATCAGCAAAGCAAAACTCTATTATCTTTACTCGAGAACTTACAGTCTACTCCACCACCACCACCACCTCCACCTACACCTACACCTACACCTACACCTACACCGACAGTTACGATCACGGAGTTTAATATGTTCAAGTCAGAAGTTGTACAATCTCTAAGTGATATGAAGCAGTCCATAGATGAGTTGAAAGCATTACTGAATCAGAGTTGTAAGACGCAAGCCCAAGGAACGAAACGTGTGCATGATCAAGATCCCGATGATCATGATCATGAGGGGGAGAAAAGTAAGAAGCAAAAGTCTGATTCAGAAGCTCCGAGTTTGGGCAAACAGTTAACTACTGAAGAAGTTAATCAGTTATTTGAATCCGGAGCTATGGGCGAAGAAAGCGGAAAACAGATTGTATTATATGTGGATCCGAATGTACCGACGGTTGAAAAGCCTGAGGTAAATGAGGAGGAGATAAGGGAAGTTGTCGACAGATTTGTTGAAACTGTTGAAGTGGTTGATGTCAGTTCTGATAATGAAGCTTATGAAAGAGCAAGTGAGTATGAGAAGTATTGGAGAGTAAAGGAGGAAACTGAATCGCTCTTAATGATTACCTATGAACCAGATGATCAAGGTGTTGGGTTCTCACAAGATGAAGTAGACTTTCTGACTGAAATGTATGGGCCACATTCACCTGAAGAAATAGTTGTTAGCCCTATACGCTCACCCGAACCTATCTCAACTATCTTCCCAACACGATCTGATACTACACCATTATCCTTTAACCTTAATCAACCCAGCTCAACACATACCACCATACCTTTATCTGAACCGATTTCTGAAACCATTCCTGTTCAACATGTAACTCAACCAATCACATAATCCATTCCCATTCATCATGAATCTCAACCTTTTGATGATCCATTCCTTAAAGAACCAAAACCCGAAGAAACATAAATTCCTTTCACTACATCCTCTGTACCACCTTTCATCCCTTCAAACAATGAAGCTGGCTCTTCCAATCCACCAGTATATGATCAACCTGGTCCATCAACTTCTCGAAGCAGAAAATTATCTAAACTTGAACAGCGGCAAAGAACTTTGTATTTGAGAACACCTCTCTTGGAAGATTCTGAAAGAAGACTGTTTGTGCATAGAATCAGGAGATTGAATCCCTACGCCGTGTTGGGAATTACAGATCAGTCAGTCGAATACAAGTTCGAATATATGTACTTTCTGAGAGACAAGTGTCAGAATAAAAGAAACGTGAGGAGCAAAAAGTTGATTGTGACAATAAAGGAGGTAACTGCCAGATTATACTACAAAATGTGGTATCCGGAGTTTCTTGTTCAAAGGCAGGATTGTAGAAACTACAGGTTTACTGAAGCTGACTTTTGTCACCTAATGATTGAAGATTTTGAGTTCATGTACCATCATTTCAGAGATATTCAGATCAGAAGAGAAGACGTGACTCTTGCATTGAATGCCATTAAAAGATTTCTGAGAAGACACGTCTTGTACACACAGTGTCATGATTTTTAGATGGTCGTGGAAAGTGATCAACCTAGGGTAAATTTGATAAGGCCTAATCAAGATATGCCTGGATTGATGAGAATGCCTTTATTTACTATGATTGAAGAGCTAGAGTTTGGGATTGTTTTTAGAAATGGTGCAAACAAGATCTTCATTCGGATTGATGAACTGGCAAAGTATTCTGACGGTACACTCAAGGTTGTGAGACTTCAGTTGGAAGAAAAGCTTAAAAGACATGATGCTGAACGAAAGATTACTTGGATGTCTACTAGACCAAGAATTATTTTGCGTAGAGCTATTGAAGAGATTGATGAAAGATTTAACTTCAGAATGGCTATGAGAAGAATTGAAACGTATCTTGGGTTCCGGAGAAGAAGAAGACCCTTTCTGCCATGATAGCTAAGGGGGAGATTGTTAGAGCACTTTGTAGCTATCAAGACAGTATTAATCTTTTGTACTGTATCTTCTGAGTAGAGGCATGGACATGTCATAGCCCTACTATATAAAGAAGATCCCTTTGTTATTTCCATAACACTTTTATGCATATGTCATTTTGTACTTTGATGTCAATCTATGGATGACAACTTTGCTCCCTAGATTCTCTCTACTTGTGATTATGTTTGATTGCTAGATCTGGGATTTCATATATATATATATATATATATATATATATATATAATAAAATAACAAAAACATTCAAATAAACATAAAAAGAACAAAAATATTTTCTTGTCTTTGATGTTTAATTATTTCCTTTTTTATTATTTCTTTAATTTTCAGTTCATTTTATATTCTGCAAATTTTTATTTTGGGCTTTGCTCTATTTTTGCTGATTTAATCCGGTCCATGTTTGAATTATTTTAGGCCCATGTGTAGTTTTGTTTCAGATACCAAAAACCGGCCCAAGAGAATCTAGACCCATGACCCGAGTTGTATGGATGACTCTTGGGGTCACTTCTCGCTGCATGACTGATGATGATGGTCTAACACCATCATTTCCTTTTTGTTTACAGAGTTCATCGGAAACCACCACTTCGCCATTTACCTTCGTTTTCGTCTCCAACATGTACATTTCAGTACCATTTTCTGCAACAAACACCTAGCCACAGTACAACATCTTTGCTGTTCACCATCTTCCTCGTCCCCAAGGTACACTACATTGTACAATTTCCTGCAACTACACCCTTCTCCAGTACGATTAGACACCTCATACTCCCCCATTCTTGGTTGGAACCCTCTTCTCCACGCACCATCCCTTCTCCTATACACCACATATACCATCGTCGTTAGCCACCGTCACAGAAACCGACAAAGGAAGCTACTATCCTTCCAAAACCATTAACCTCTGTTTGATAAGAAGCCATCTTTCCTTCCCATTTTTTCCATCTTCCCGTTTCCCCTAAATTTTCTTCACCCCCTGTTGAACCATCCTGATGGCAAAAACTAAGTCGAAGGCGAGAAGGAGAATGTTCCCTTCTGACAACCCCACACTGGAGAATCCCCAACTTGATCACAACCCAAACACCCAAGAAGAAAACACCATCGATGCTACTCCCATCAACCAAGCGCCACTAACCCGAGATTTACCCCTTGTTCCTAAATTTAAAACCACTAAAAGAATCACAAGAAGCAGTGGGATTCTCAAGACAAAACCAATGAACAAGGAGGAAGGGCCTGCCATCGCTCTTTCTGACGATTCCGATTCTGATGAAGCTCCACCATCGCAGAAGGCCAAGTTTGAGGTGGGGAAGTCAAACCCACTTTATGCTTTAGCAGATGCAGTACAGGCCATGATTCGATCACCTTCCACAGATACCTGCAACACCAGCCAAAACCAAGGTAAGAAACCTCTTTCCCAACCCATGCCTGTAAATATGGTGATCTCTTTTCCCCCAAACCCACAAACCTCCATTGGAACCATGTTAAACCAAAGTTTGGGAGTAACCAGGTATGCCCCTGCACAATCATTGTTTTCCCAAAGACCCCTGATGGTTATTACCCCTTTTACCAAATCACACTCCCTGTCGAATTTGAACCAAATCCCTGCTAGTTACCTTGCCATGTTACATGCAGGAAGACCTAGAATTTTCCCCTCTCTACCCAAATTGCCCATTATCTCCTCTGTAAGAATCCCTGAACTCACTGTGCAAGCCTCCACATCTACTCAAAGACCCCCAGAATAATCTGGCACAATGGGTCTTACACAATTAGATGCTTTGTTGGCTAGAATCACCCAAGCCTACCAAGCTAGGATGCAACATCCTATTCCCACTCCTAATCCTACCTTTGAGAACCTTCCTATTAGCAATCCTTCTGTGATTCATCCTACCCCCAAAACTGTTAAAATTTTTGGAACAGAAGAACCTATGAATGCATCCACCAATGTTGAAATCCCTGTTAACAACCCTACCCCCAAACCTTTTGAAACCTTGGTAACAGCAGCACCTGTGACAGAAACTGCCTCTGTTGAAATCCCCTTGATTGAAACCCCTCTTGTGGAAACCACCAACCCAACTGCCACCCATGATGATCCATTCTCTATGGATACATTGGACCCCCTTGACAAACCTATGGAGCAGCCCCAAATGGAACAATCTGATGATGAAGGCCCACAATTTGAAACCAATGATGATTGGGGCATGAATGATGTGGAAGAAGAGGTGATCATAACTCATACTAGGGAGGCTTCTTCTGCCCCTTCTATTCAGAATACACAGGAATAGAGTCCCAAAATGCCATCACCAAAGAAATCTACTAAGAAGAAGCAGTCTAAAAAGAAGAATGAAAAGCCTGTGCAGAAAAAGGCACCCCCACATCTCTTAAAATCAAACTGAGGGGCATTTCTAAAGCCACACCTGCAAGCAAGGTACAAAAAGGGAAGGAAAAAGACACCACTACAAAGAGCACATGGAAGAAGAAAGAAGCTACTGATAAGGTCACAGCCAAAAAGGGGAAGGAAATTGCTGCTGTAAAGAACCCAAAGAAGAGGAAGAGGATAGAAGTTGATGAGAATAGTATGGGTGAGACTGATAGCACTCCTCAGAGGATCACAAGGCAGAGGACAAGAAGTATTCAGCAGGAAAGTCCTAACACAACAGTCCTACAGCACTCCTCCAGTAGTGCTGCAGGATCAAAGAAGACCAGAAAGGTATCACCCTCATCTTCCCCTACTGATTTGTTTAGCACACCAGAAGCACTCAAGAAATACCCAAATTTTACTGATAAAATTGGTCACACCCATAAGGGATTCACCCCTCAAATCATCTTAGCTAACCCACAGATAAAAACTATAGTTGAGAAATTTGGGTTGGAAAAGTTGTGTGCAGTTCCAGAACAGTTCAATGAGGATTGGGTAAGAGAGTTATTTACTGAAATGTCAATCACTCCTGGGGTAGAGTTTACTGTTAGGCACACTTCGGTGTCCTACTCCTCTGACACCATCAATGCCCTGTTAGGATTGACTCCACCTGAGGAGTCTGAATTTGACAGACTGCAGGCTGGAACCACTGATGAGGAACTAGAAGAGATCCTTGCCACCTTAGCACACCTTGGAGCCACATGGACAATAAAGGGAAGGTGTAAAACCCTTAGGACCTGTTTTCTGAAAGCATAGGCAAATGTTTGGTTCTACTTTATTAGACATACCCTTCATCCCACTAGCCATGACACAAATCTGTGTATGGAGAGAGTTTTGCTACTGTACTGTATAATGGAGTGCTACCCAATTGATGTGGGTAGACTCATCTGTGGGTGCATGAAAACCACCTTAGAGAGAGCTAATTCAAGGCTGCCATACCCTGCCATCATCCACAGTCTCATAAACCAAGCCAAGGTTGTTAGCTCCAATCTTTCTGTTAATAGAAGTATTGAAAAATAGGCTAAGTATAGAAGTCGTCGACAGAGGCTCTGCCGAGTAGCCGAGTAACCAAGAAGACAGAAGTCTTCGACAGAGGATCTGCCGGGTTAGCCAAGAAGACCGAAGTGAAGAAACAACAGAAGACTCTTCTAAGGGGACAAGGCCACAGAGCTTATGTCATACTTGACAGAGCCTCTGTGGTAAAAAGAAGATCTACGCAAAAGATCTATACGAGGACAATCGTACTTCACACGATTTCTGCCATTCGAAGGTTCTGAAGATCACTCGTACAAAGGCGTGACCTGACAACTCCACGTGTCAAACTCTGATAGGTTTCAGCCTAAAGCAGAATACGGAGCATTTAATGAACGTTGTATCTGCAACAGTTCCAGAATAGTGTTTTGTACCTTCCAGCAACTATTCCAAGCAGTGTCTTTTTACCTACCATCCTTAGTATCTAGATCTTGTCCCCTTTAGAAGTAGTATAAATAGAAGGTTCATGTGAGCTCTTCTATTAAGTTTTTACACAACACACACACCTTTAGAGCAGTTTCTTGTCAAACCTTTCGGTGTTCTTGGTGTTCTTATTATATCAAATACAGTGTATCATTGAGCTATTTATCTGTCTTATTTACACTTCTTGTATTTGATATTGTGCGTTATTCTACCTCATTATATCTGTTAGTTTGTTAAAACGCTTTCGCATTATATATTGTTTGAACTAATTAGATAGAATCATCATTGTTAAGCAAAACATGAACCTACAATTGGTATCAGAGCCTACCTTGATTTTCTATATCAAGTGATCCACTCTTGCAATGATTTTTGGTAGAAACTTGGACTGATATTAACCTGTTCTTCATTCCTTCTGTTTTTCTGCCACTCTCGACCTGTACGACTTTGGTATACTTACAGAACCTGTTACTACGGTTAAATCTCCATTTTAGTACACTGCTCAAAGCTTTTAAGCTTAAAAACACTATTCTTACCAACTTCAACTTCAGAAAGCTTACCCTATTTTCTGGAATTATCACTCTCTCAAAATGACAAATTCAAACAACTTCTTCACCGCTGGTTCCTTAACCAAGCCACCCACACTACTCAAAGATGAGTACCCTCAGTGGAAGATACGAATGATTCAATTCTTCGAGGGTACGGACAAAGAACTCATGCACTTTATCAACAATCCTCCTTTCGTTCCCATGGTCACAGTACCACGTATTCCTGCCACAGGTGACACTCCTGAGGTTCCTGCGTACGAGAAACCAAAGACCAAGGATAAGTGGTCCGAACCTGATTGGGTAAGATATGAGGTTGCTCAGAAAACAAAGAGACTTCTGATAATGGTCATACCCAATGACCTTTTCCAATCCCTAGATGCGTGTGAGTCTGTATACGATCTGTGGAAGGAACTGGAAAAACAACTGGAGGGTGGGGCCAAAACTCAGAAGAACCGCAAAGCCCAATGCAAAAATGAATACTATGCATTCAAAGCTCTGTCGACCGAATCTCTACAGACGACATATGATCGGTTTAACTCTCTAATCAACAAGTGCAAGAAGTTCGGGATTCACAGAACTTCTGAAGAGAACAACGTCATGTTCCTAAAGAGCCTAAATGAAGAATGGCTCCAGTTGTCCATGTCTCTGCAAACAAATTAGGACTTAGACTCCTGGACTCTATCAGATCTCTATGGAACATTGGCAGCCCAAGAGCCTCAAATCGCACAAGCAAAAGCACAAATAAGTGCACCTCTTGCACTGGTCGGTAAGACCACAGAAGCTAGAGAGAAGCCAAAGGAGAAAGCTGCAGAGGTAAAGAAGGAGAAGAAAAAGAAAATCTTGATCGTTGATAGTGAAGATGAGGAGGTGGTGGAAGAGAAGAGACATCAATGCCCTCTATTGCTAAATCGTTAGCCCTTTTGACAAGGAAATTCAGCAGAGGTTACCAGAAGAAGTCTGGTAATGAACGCTATGAAAGAGATGATCGAGGAAGAGAAGGGTCAAATGAAAGGAACGACAGAGGTAGCGACCAATAGAGGTCGACTGACAGAGGTGGCGACCGACAGAGGTCAGACGATAAAGTTGGCAACACTCCACAGAACCAAGTATGTTACAACTGTGGTAAGCCAGGCCACTACGCCAATGAATGTAGAACTGAAAGAGGTGGTGACCGACAGAGGTCGGACGACAGAGCTGGCAACGGTTCCCAGAACCAAGGATGTTTTAACTGTGGCAAGTCAGGTCATTATGCCGCTGACTGCAGGAGCAAATCCAACCGCCCACAGAGGGACTCTACATACTACAAAAAGAAAGCGGAGTTTTATGCTCAGAAGTCGTTAATGGTGAATCAGGAGAACTGGCTATCAGACGAATCATCTGATGAAGGCGACAAAAATGCCTTGTTCTGTGGAATGGCAGAGGTCAGCTCATCCGACTCCGATAGTGAGGTATCCACTTCTGACTCTAACTCTAGTCAAGCAGAAGCTGATTTGCTCAAACTAAACATTGAATACATATAACTTAAAAAGACCTGCGAAAGTGTTCAAAAGAAGCTTACCTTCTTTGAGAGAGAAGCTAGACTTCTCACTCAAGAAAAGGCTAAAATCTTTCAAGAAAAGGAAGAAATTTAAACAAATTGGAACAAACACCTAAATCATTTGAAAAAAAGATTTATGAACTTAACTCTGCATTAAAAACAAAATCTAAAGAACTTATGGACGTTGAGACCGACATAATGAACATTTTAGCTCTTAAACATTATTTTCAAAAGGAAAGAGAAGTCCTCTGTCAAGATTTACTCCGAAGAGATCTGTTAATAAAGAAATATCAAGATGCACAGAATGTGTATGAGAAAATTAATACACAAATAGGGAGACGTGGAATTGGCTTCTGTGATATAGATCCATACACTGGAAACAAAAGAAAAAAGTCTCTGTCCTCTCTATTTCATATTGGAAGTACAAGAAAACCCGGTTTTCCAAATTTACTCTCTGTAAGCAAAAAGCGAAAAGTCTCTGGTGAACCTCACAGAAGGAAACCTCTGAAGATGGTGAATGTGTGGTTTGAAAACACAGATCTACCATCATCAGCCTCTGTCAAAAGAGCGTCCAAACCTAAGAAATATCTGAAAACACAAGATCAGATAGGAATCTTTAAGTTTGGTAATCCCGAGACTCAATCACAGGTTGCCTTTGTCTGCACTATAGATTCTGAGAAGAAACTATCGGCAGAGGCACCTGAGTTCTTGCCTGGTTCAACAGAAGAAAAACTGACTCATATTTCTGAAAAGGAATTATTGGAAATCGGTGAAAACAACTTTTATGAATGTCCCAGTACTTTCAAAAATGGCCAAAATCTCTCTGAGGAAACCTCGATGAAAACTTTTGTTGACTTAGAAGATATCCCTGAAAGAAAGGAAGAAAGCGAGTATGGCACATGCTCTGTAAATCTAGCATCTGTCGAAAGAGAACTAAGTGACTCAACCTCTGTATATGAGGACGATTCATCCTCTGACGAATCTGAGACTGACTCTAAGTCAGAGATAGTACCTTGTGACTCAGAGGATTTTAAACTACCCTCTGGAGTTCTTAACAGAACTATTCCTCCCAAGGAGAAAATCATAAGAGTTCCTATCTGTCCAGATTTTTTAGATATGTGTATACAAGCCAAAACCTCTCTTGAGCTTGAGAAAATTAAACAACAAAAGGCTCTGTCCTCTCAAAATCCAACAAGTTCAAAGATTTTAAAAACCTTAAGGCCTATTATAGAAAAACTAACATGGCAACAGAAGGGTAAATGGGCTAAAAATGACAAATCTTTTTCTTCTGTGACAGTCAAACCTGCAGAAGTTCACCACAGAAGGGGTCCACAGAAGGCTGCTCTCAACAAAGGATTTTGCAAACAACAATCTAGCCTACATAGGTCTTCTTGTAATAGGAAGTCAAATGTTAGGATAGAATGTAATGCCTTTGTACCCCCATTTAATGTTTTCAATGAAAAGTTCAACCAAATCTCTTCGCACATTCATTATTGTCATTGCTTTGATCTCATGTATAAATTAAGCCAACACTTCTCAAATCCACATTGTTTACTCTTTCTACCCAACAAGAATGCTAAATTCAAGGGTAAGAAGAAACAGAACGTTTCTTCAACAGAAGCTAAAACAAAGTCCAAGAATGCTAAGGCAAACTTGAAAACCCCTAACAAAGCTGGACCCATTTGGATATGGGTACCTAAAACTCTCTGATTGTCTTGCAGAAGCAGTATGTGCCGATCTGGTATCTAGACTCCGGATGCTCGCGGCACATGACTGGCGACAGAGGTCTACTATCCACATACAAAGAAAAACACGATGGTGGATCTGTGACCTTTGGAGACAACAAAAAGGGGTACATTAAAGGCTACGGAGTCATCAAGAAGGAGAACATATCCGTATGCAAAGTCGCATATGTGGATGGCCTTAAACACAATCTTCTCAGTGTTAGCCAACTCTGCGATACGGGTTTCGATGTAATGTTCAAAAGAACATTCTGCTCTCTACAAGGTGAGGACACGGGAGTCGAACTTCTGCGAGCCGAACGAAGAGGTGATTTATACCTCATGAACTTCAGTGCCAATAACAAGGAAGACAAGCTCTGCCTTGTTGCCTATAAAAGCGAAGAAGCCTGGTTATGGCATAACAGGTTCTGTCATTTAAACTTTCATACTCTAGATAAGCTTGTTAAACTTGATTTAGTTAAAAGTCTGCCAAATGTCAAGTTTAATAAAGATCATTTAGGCTCTGCCTGCGAAATGGGAAAACTCAAAAGAGCTTCCCATAAAGGCAAAAATGACATATCTTGCACTAGGCCTCCGTACATGCTTCATGTCGACCTTTGCGGTCCAATCGCTACACAGAGCCTAGGTGGCAAGAAATATATACTTGTTTTGATCGACGAATACTCAAGATTTACATGGGTTTAATTTGTCAGAAAGAAATCAGATGTTCCAAACATTCTGAAAAATTTAATGAAAAGAATCCAAGTTCTGTATGAGTGCAGAATTCAGAAACTAAGAAGCGACAATGGCACAGAGTTCAAAAACTCTGTCATTGAAACCTATCTTATAGAAGAAGGCATATCACAGAACTTCTCTGCTGCACGCACCCCACAACAAAATGGCGTGGTTGAACAAAAGAACCGCACGCTTGTGGAGGCTGCAAGAACTATGCTAACAGCATGTGGATTACCAATGTCTTTTTGGGCAGAAGCAGTACCAACCGCATGCTACACCCAAAATCGATCAACCATTGTAAAGAGGCACATCAAGACACCTTATCATTTGATCAACAAAAGGCGACCAAACATCAAATTCTTTCATGTATTTGGATGCAAGTGCTTTGTCTTAAATGATAGAGAAGCAAGAGGAAAGTTTGAGGTGAAAGCAGATGAAGGAAAGTTCATAGGATACTCTGTCACTTCAAAAGCTTACAGAGTGTACCTTCTGAAGTCTCGATCCGTCGTAGAAAGTATCAATGTATCTTTTGACGATTCCTTTCAAAAGACTTCTGAACAATTCAGTTCAGAACTCGGTCTAAAGAAGGAATCCTTTGGCATCTCAAAGACAAGAGAAGAAGACTTAAATCTTCTATTTGAAGAGATGTTCCATGATGATATTCATCCCTCTGCTGGAGAGGTCAGAGCCTCTGGAGAAACCTCTTCTGCAAACCAGACTGAGTCAGGTATTTCTCTAACTGGTCCATTAAATACTTCATCCTCTTCTGTAAATCATACAGATGCACATGCTGAGGGGGAGCGAACAGAAGCTGAAGATAACACAACCAAGGACTCAACCACAGAGGCTCCTGAAATACCTACTCTAGCGACTACAGAGGAATCAATACCAGAGGAAAACGAAGACTCAGTCTCTACTTCCTCAGAAGAACAAATTCCAACTCTCACTCCAATCCTCCCTCAAGCTGAAGAACCAAGCATAAGCACAGAAGAACCATCAACAACAGAGGTTGCACCAGAACCGCAGTGTGCAATCATAGAAGTTAATCTTGATGACTGAAATGACCATCTTCCAAGAACAACACAGTGGACGAAAAGCCATCCTCCAAGTCTTATAATTGGCGACCCTTCTGAAAAAGTCAAGACAAGATCAACCACTGCTAATTTTTGTTTCTTTACAAATTTTATCAGTGTGATCGAGCCAAAAAGAATCTCTGAAGCCCTAGATGATCCAAACTGGGTAGATGCTATGCAAGAAGAGCTTCTACAGTTTGAGAGAAACAAGGTATGGACCCTAATACCTCTGCCACTTGGGAAACAAGCAATAGGGACAAGATGGGTCTTCAGAAACAAGAAAGACGAGGATGGGGTGGTCATTAGAAACAAAGCAATATTGGTGGCCAAGGGATATCGTCAAGAAGAAGGCATCGATTATGATGAAACCTTTGCCCCTGTCGCACGGCTCGAGGCTATAAGAATATTTTTAGCCTTTGCAACCCACAGAGGTTTCAAAGTATTTCAAATGGATGTAAAATCGGCCTTTCTGAATGGGGAAATCCAAGAAGAAGTATATGTCTAGTAGCCACCAGGGTTTGAAAGCTCCAAGTACCCAAAATACGTGTATTACCTTGACAAAGCTCTGTATGGACTGAAACAGGCTCCAAGAGCATGGTACGAAAGACTTTCAACCTTTTTTCTCGATAACAATTACGAAAGAGGTACAACCGATACTACTTTGTTTTATAAAAGAAATGGTGAGGAGATTATGCTTGTATAGATCTATGTGGATGACATCATTTTCGGGTCTACAAATGCACAACAGTGCAAAGATTTCGAAAAACTCATGCAGAGTGAGTTTGAAATGAGTATGATGAGAGAATTAACTTTCTTCCTCGGACTCCAAGTAAAACAATCATCAGAGGGAATTTTTATAAATCAAGCAAAATATGTCTCTGACATACTTTCAAAATACAGTCTCTCTGATGCCTCTGTAATGAAGACCCCAATGGCCACTAGAAATAAATTATTCTCAGATCCAAATGGCACATCTGTAGAGTGCAAACTCTACAGAGGTATGATTGGGTCCCTTTTATACTTAACCGCAAGTAGACCTGACATAATGTATGCCACATGCCTCTATGCAAGATATCAAGCTAACCCAAAGGAATCCCACTATATTGCTGTAAAGAGGATCTTCAGATACCTTAAAGGGACCAAAAATCTTGGACTTTGGTATCCGAAGAACTCTGGTTTTGGTCTTAAGGCATACACAAATTCAGATTATGGAGGATGCAAGCTTTCTAAACCTCAAATTTAAACCTCAAATTATTACAAGTTTTAATCATAAACTTTCTAAACTTTATATATAAGCAAAGATTCAACCTTGAGGATCATATTTACATATATAGAATTCTTCAAATAACCTATTAATCTAATCATGTCACTATAATCAGATTAACTAGGTTATCTAAGTAAACTATCCAAAAACCTCAGTATTCAAAAATCTTCTTTGCTAATCCAAAAGCTCTCGTCCCACATCCCTTTACCTTCCCGAACCTGAATCTGGTAAGAAAACATTATTTGAAACGATTAGGCTGACGCCTAGTGAGAACATTCAATTTCAAAATAATATTTATAAAATCAAATGTAAACAAGTTATAACAAAGGTGGTTACTCTTTTCTTACCGTTCACATAACCATCCATTTAGATTAAAATACAGTTCCATAACTATTACCTGACCCTAAGTCAGCCATTTCTCATGATCTAGAGCCGCACTACGAATCTTTACTGACTCTAGCTTTAAGCTCTTATCCAATAAATCGCAATAACACATGCCCATTTATTAGAAAGGAAGTAGAGATTACAAGCACTTATGTCAATCCCTTTTTCTTCCTTAAGAATCGGGAATTACGTTTATTCCACGATTTCTCACGTACATCAGAATTATGAATAACCCTCATACATTCTACGTACACATAACCATTTCTTACGTACATCAGAATTATGAATAACCCTCTGTTGATCCAAACCCTCAGTGATTTGATAATGACCCTCTCTTATATACTTAGTGAAAATTGTAAGTAAACAATATGTATCAGAGTTTCACTATCGCTGATAAGTACTAAGATCTTACAGTACCGCTGATAGGAACTCTCGCTCTTTAAATTAAACATTCAGCGAACACTGTTAACCATTAATGCTCTGAGTCTGTTCAGTCATTATGATGATCGCTGATAAGTTAGTTGTTTACTTATGATCCCTGAAGACAAGTTTCACGTCAACATAGGTTCTACGCTGAAGTCGAAGATCAAGCTCAAGAACCAGCGACAAGTCTCCTAATGAACTGATGCGGATCAGCGAAGACTCAGATTTGTCCACTCAACGTGAAGTATCAAGTACAAGACTTCAGCTATCGCTGAAATTTATCATTCGCTGAATAGATAATGATAATGCTCTGAATCAACGAAAGCTGATCATGAAGTCCTCCGTACAAAGTACTTTTGTCTTAACCACCCTTGCACGACTCCGTACGAAATGTCAGAAAAGAACCTCCGAATGTCTGAAATCGTACAACCACTCTGATACTACACTGTTCATCCATGCGGCTACTAAGGTTGTCAACAAAGGTCAATGACATGCAACCAACCAGTTGATGACACATGTAAAGTGTATACTGACTTGCATTAAATGCATGCAGTATATAAAGAGATGAACCCACTTCATTTGAAGTAATTTGCTAACTATGGACAACTTAAATCTCTTATCTAAAGATAGGTTATTATTAGTAATTTCCTAATCTCTCTTAGTGCAAGAAACCTTTGTGTTCCAACTTGTTTAGATTTAGGTTTATCCTTAATCTTGTTTCTGCAACAAGCTGTAAATTGTTAATGATTTATCAATAAACAATTTAGAAAAGTAAAATCTGTGTGTTTGTATTCAACCCCCCCCCCCCCCCCCCCCCTTCTACAAACTTGTATAGGCCTTCGGGACCAACAAGTGGTATCAGAGCGGATTTGTTTAATCTCATAAACAAGATCTAATCTAAGATATTTCTCTTCCTTGCTATTATCTGAAAATGGCCACCAACACAAACACAAATTATATAGACAATGGTTCTCTTGCTAAACCCCCTAGATTTTCTAGAGATAACTTCAACTTATGGAAAAATAGGATGACACTCTTCTTAGAAGGTGTAGACCCTACTATGCCTTACTATCTCGAAAATGGTCCATTCATCCCTATAAGAATTGATGCTGCTGTTCCAGCCGCTGAAAATAGACCTGCTATTCCAGAAAGGCTGGTCCCTAAGGAAATCTTTCAATGGACTGACGAAGATAAGAAGAAAGTGGCTATAGATATAAAAGACAGATCCATACTATCCATGGCTCTTCCTGACGAAGTCTACCATTCCGTCATGAATCTGAAAACATCAAAAGCCATGTGGGACACAATATGTGTTCAGTATGAAGGAACGTCTGAAGTCCAGGACTCAAGAAAGATCAACCTGGTAAGACAATACGAAAGCTTCATTTCTGGTAAGAATGAATCGCTCTCTGAAGTTCACCAACGTTTTAATTGTTTATTTATAGATCTGAAAACTGTTGGTAAGGAATATTCTAACTTTGAAGTACTGACAAAGTTTCTAGAATGTTTACCTGAAAGCTGGGACAATTATTCTATGTGTCTCAAGCTGTCAAAGGATCTAAAATCAATGACCCTTTCAACCTTATATGGCACGTTGCTGAATCATGAGCAATCGAGCCATCTTAAGAAGAATCTTGTAAAAGATTCCAAAAGCACCCCTGTTGCTTTAATCTCAGAGGAACCTTCTACTCAGCGACCCTCGGTCACTATCACTGAGTTAGAAAGTAACTCTGAAAGGTCATCAGATTTTGATTCTTCAGATGATGATGAATCTTTGGCTCTCCTAACTAAAAAGTTCAGGAGATTTGCCAAAAGGAAAATGTTTAGAAAGAACAAACCTCTTTCCATAACTGACAAGCCTAGATCATCAGCTTTTGTTGATAAGGCAACTGCTACTTATTTTAACTGCGAAAAGACAGGACATTTCGCTAACGAGTGCAGGTCTAAGAAAGTCTCTAGACCCTCAACTTTTACAAAGAAATCCTTTGTTCCAAGGAATAAAGATGACAAATATTCAAAGCTGAAAGAAAAATATGCTAAGCTGAAAAGCTTTAGGAAGAAGAATAAAGGCCCGATGGCTAACTATGATTGGGCTGCTTCTGATGAAGAAGCATCATCATCTGACTCTGAAGATGATGAAGCAAATCTATGTCTTATGGCCAAGATTGAAGAAGAGGAAGAAAGTTCAGACATTCCCTCCACTTCAACCTCTGCTATTCAGGTATCACCTTCTTTCTTTACCAATATTGCAAATATTGATGAAGCTGATAGTCTCCGTAAGATCGATCTCTTGACTAGAAGTTTATACGAAGCCATGAACGGCAAAACTGTGGTTGAAAACCAAAACCTTGATCTCGCTGAAAAGCTTAAAAACTGCCACCTTCAAATAGAAAAGCTTTCTAAAATTGAAGAAGATTTTAAAGATCAAGTATATTTAAATCAGCTAGTCAAAATCGAACGAGCAGAAGCTATCGCTGCATTAAAAGCTGAAAAAGCTACTGTTGAAGGATGGTGTAATTCTTCAACAAAGATCACTGAGATAATAAAGTCTCAGATTCCCCTAAGTGATAAACGTGGTCTGGGTTACAAATATGATACTCCAAAACCAACCACTGAGCGTTCAATGCTTAAATTGGGAACGTTCGTATCCTCGGTCGCTGATACTTCATCTTCTCAGTGCTCCTCGTCCAATACACCAATCCCTGAGGAAACTCCTACCTCCTCAAAAGATAAGGAGAAAATGGTTTATTCAAAACCTACCTTTGTCTCTAAAGACAAAGGTAAAGGAATTGTTATTTACCAGAATCCTCAGAAGGTACCTTAGTACCAAAGCTGAATGCTTCTAAAGCTTCAGTGACTCATCCCTCTGGATCAAGGAAGCAGATCTCTGGATCTATTCAGCGATCTACTCCTAGACTCAGAGTGGATGTCCTTGGTAAGAAATCTGAAGAACTGAATGTTCGTCCCATTTCTAAAGCCAATAGTTTACTTGGTGCTGGCACTTCTAATTCGAAATCAAAAGCTCAGCATTCAAATGGTCCTAGAACTACTTTTAGTTATAGGAAATGTTATCACTGTGGACTTACCGATCATATTGCTAGTAAGTGCCCCACATCCACCAAAGCTGAGAAGATAGCTAAGGTGAAGATTGCCCCCAAGGCAAAGAAGACCAACCCTGGTGTAAATCAGGTCAAGGTGAATCCTACCACTGAGGTTAAGAAATTAACCAAAGTGAAGAAAGACAAAGCTGAATCTTCAAATACTGCGAAGACTGCTGAATCTTCCATTCCAACTACTTCCACTGACAAATGTATATACATGGTTAAGTGGGTACCCAAGAAAAACTAATCTTCCTTTGTATTGCAGGTTAAGAAGGGTATCTGTCTCGATAGCGGATGCTCTAGACACATGACTGGAAAGAAAAGCCTGCTCACTGAATACAAGGAAGAGAAGGGTCCCTCTGTGACTTTCGGTGGAAATGGAAAAGGACATACCCAAGGGTATGGTGTACTTTCAAATGGTACAACCTCCTTCAGAAGAGTCGCATATGTTGAAGGGCTGAAGCATAATCTTCTAAGCATCAGTCAGCTTTGCGATATGGATAACAAAGTAATCTTTACTAAGGAATCCTGCTTTGTCGCTGACAAAAAGAAGAAGATAGCTCTCAGCGGTTATCGTTTGGAAAATGTTTATGTAATAAACATGGACTCAACAACCACTGAGAACTCCTGTTTCTTCTCAAATGCCTCATCTGATGTCAACTGGCTATGACATAAGAGGCTATCTCATCTAAATTTCAAGACACTGAACACTCTTTCTTCAAAAGAGTTAGTCACTGGTCTACCTCAGCATTCATACGCCAAAGAGTCTTTATGTTCAGCGTGTGAAAAAGGGAAGCAGACCAAAGCAAGCTTTAAATCAAAGCAAGTTTCTTCAGTGTCATCTCCTCTACAACTACTCCATATGGATTTGTTTGGCCCTGTTAACAAACAATCCATCGCTGGAAAGAAATATACGCTGGTCATAGTTGATGAATTCTCTCGCTTCACTTGGGTAATGTTTCTCCGTTCTAAGAGTGACACCCCTGAAGAACTCATCACCTTTGTTCGGAAGATGGAAACCCTGAACAATCTGACCGTTCGCTCAATAAGGAGTGATCATGGGACTGAATTCAAAAACAGTTCTCTTGATTCCTTCCTTGAGAGTAAGGGTATTTCTCACAACTTCTCTTCAGTGAGAACACCGCAACAAAATGGAGTCGCTGAAAGAAGAAATAGAACAATTATTGAAGTTGCACGTTCAATGCTCAACGATTCTCACCTGCCTACTCAGTTTTGGGCAGAAGCTGTCAACACTGCTTGTTTTACGCAAAATAGGTCGCTGATAGTTAAAAGATTCAAAAAGACAGCCTATGAACTCTTTCATGGGAGAAAGCCTTCAATCAGCTTTCTTCACATCTTTGGATGTCAGTGTTTCATACTGAACAACAGAGATGCTCTTGGAAAGTTTGATCCTAAGGCTGATGATGGAATCTTTCTTGGATACTCCTCAGTTTACAAAGCCTTCAGAGTCTTCAATCGTAGAAGACAAACTGTAGAAGAAACTATTCACGTCACGTTTGACGAATCCCGTACAGCGAACTCTAAACCATCCGCTGATACTGAAGAACTGAATCAATGGATGTTTTCTCATCTTGGTGATTCAGAAGATATTCCCACTCCTCATGCTCATCCAGTAGAAGATGATAGTCCTCATATCATTCCAAACATGCAGAATAGTGAAGCTGAAACATCATGGGTCTCAGTTGTTCCTATAAACACTATACCTACCGCTGAACCAAATGCCTCAGACATTCCATCTATCTCTCAGCAATCAGTAAATGAAATGACAAATGCAAGTATTCCTCTCTTAGCTGAAACTCCAGAAGTAGCTGAAGCCTCATCTTAGCTGAAACAGTAATATGCACTAAATGGGTCTATCGAAACAAGTTGGACGAACATGGTACTGTAACCCGCAACAAAGCTCGTCTTGTTGCTCAGGGATACAGACAAGAGGAAGGTATAGATTATGATGAAACATTTGCTCCAGTAGCAAGACTTGAATCTATTCGTCTATTATTAGCATATGTTGTACACAAAAACTTCAAAGTACATCAGATGGATGTTAAGTCAGCGTTTCTGAATGGAAAGCTGAATGAAGAAGTGTATGTGGAACAACCTCCAGGATTCTCAGATTCTAAGCGTCCAGGTTATGTTTATAAACTGGATAAGGCACTTTATGGCTTGAAGCAAGCTCCTCGTGCATGGTATGACACTCTTTCTACTTATCTCCATATTGAAAAATTTGAGCGAGGTAAGATTGACAAAACTCTATTTTTTAGAAAAGTGAAAGGTCATATCATTCTAGTTCAAATATATGTTGATGACATTATATTTGGTTCTACTAACCCTGAGCTTTGTACTCGTTTCGCTGATAGAATGAAAGATGAGTATAAAATGAGCATGATGGGTGAACTAACATATTTCCTTGGTCTTTAGATTAAGCAAACTGAAAAAGGAACGTTTATTAATCAGGGAAAGTATGTTAAAGATATGCTGAAGAAATTTGATTTAACTCATAGTTCAGCTATGAAAACCCCTATGGCACCACCGCTGACACTTGACAAGGATTCAAAGGGAATACCTGTTAATGTCACGCTGTACCGTGGGATGATCGACTCTCTCTTGTATCTTACAGCTAGCCGACCCGATATTATATATGAAACATGTTTGTGTGCACGATATCAAGCTGAACCTATGCTATCTCATATGAAAGCTGTAAAGCGAATTTTTCGATACCTTAAGGGTACAGCGAACCTGGGTCTTTGGTATCCTAAAGATTCAGGATTCGATCTAACCGCCTATTCAGATAGTGATTTTGCAGGTTGCAAAATGGATAGGAAAAGCACCACAGGAGGATGTCAGCTCCTGAGTGGAAAGCTGGTAAGTTGGACTAGTAAAAAGCAAAATTCAGTGTCCACTTCCACAGCTGAAGCTGAATATGTAGCTGCTGGAAGCTGTTGTTCTCAAGTCTTGTGGATGAGAAATCAGCTACTAGACTATGATCTTCAGCTCTCCAAAATTCCAATCTATTGCGACAGCACAAGTGCCATCGCTATAGCAAACAATCCAGTACTACATTCAAAGACCAAACACATAGAAATCAGATATCATTTTATCAGAGATCATGTGATGAATGGTGATATAGAAATTCATTTTATCCCAACTGATTATCAGTTAGCTGATTTATTTACCAAACCTCTTGATGAGACAAGATTCAACTTTCTCATCAGCGAGCTTGGAATGCTGAACTTTGAAGGGTAAAATCCTCAACGGTTCACATTGATCAGCGATAGGATAAAATCAACTCGTATAACCTATTCAATCATCTTCTCTCTGAAAAAACTTGGTTAAGCTGATATCAAGGTATGTTTTCTCTCTCTGACAATCGCATAAAAATGCAAGATTTCAAAACAAAAATGCATCGCTGAATATCTCTTCCTTAACAGCGATATTTTGAAAATTCTTAAAACCATCACTGATGTTTTCATTCAGTGCTTCATGTTTGTAAAAGAGTCCCTGAGCTTTCAAAACCTCAGAGACATCCTAAAATAATATGAAAGGACAGTTGTGACGTCATTGCAACGGATAAACCCCGGCACATTTTCTCTTTCTGACACACGTTTGCACGTCTCGTTCAAACTTCCAATCAAATGCAAACACGTGTCCGTGTCATGATGAAAATCTTTTCCCGCTCAAGATTTTCTCTCTCTAATCTCTCTATATAAACAAACTCGTGGTTTATATTTTTCTTTTACGCGAACAATCTTCCTCCGCAAGAAAGAATCACTATTGCATTTGTGCTCTCAAAACCTTCAAGAACTGTTCATCATCTTCTTCATCAAACATCAAGGTTAATATGTTCTTATTTATTACCGAATGCGTATAACTTGTTTCCGATCTTTTCCTTGTTTTAACAAGATCAAACAAAAGAACTTCTTAAAAATGAAATCATTTTATTTCATGGTTTTATGAACACAACCATTTCATGGTTGTTCTTCAAGTTTAAATGCAAAAATCTTAAACTTGTTCTTCATTCGTTTCCAGAATCTATTTCTTCATAGAAAACTGGATAACAAGAATAAATGGGTTTTACATTTCGTTTCTTAAAATCAAGAAAAACCCTAATCTTTATTAAGACATTTGTGTCTGAATGAAATGGATAAAATTTGAACCATCTTAATGGAAAATCTTTCCACATTAAGATTATTCTTATTTGTTAACATCTTTGGTTGAACTGATAATACAGAGAAATGGCATCGTCTGACATTCCTGCTACCGCTGAGAACATCTCCGCTGATTCTGAGGAAGTGGAATTTATCAAGGCTCCTCAGGTTAAGTTCACTTTGGATCAACTATATTGGACCAAAACGAACAACCTTTCTGCGCTTCTCGAGTTTCCTCCTCGAAAGCAAGTCACACATCTGGAAGATGCTGTGAATTTCCTAAAGAATTGCTGCATTTCAACAGCCCTGACCATCTCACCTCCTGCAAGTCAGCTACTACTATCCCAGTTCTGGTACACTGCCAGACATTCTCAGTTACCTTCCGCCAAAGATCCCTCCAAAACAATTGATTGTATCCTCAGCGATACTGAGTATCGCACGATAAAGATCACACCTGCCATCATTCGCAAAGCTCTGAACTTTCCCAACGCTACAAAAGAAAAGCCTTTTGTTCCTTTCCCTGACCATAAGAAACTCGCTGACAAAGAAGCTCTTATTGCATTTTTCGATGGAATGGGCTATGTATGGGAAATTGGCAGAGACAAGAAGCCTGAGAAGAAGCTGACCCTGCTGAAGAAGTCAAAAATGCCCAGCGAGATGAACTTCATCTTCGCTCACTTAATCAGCTGCATGACGGCCAAGACCGGCTCCTCTGACCAAGCCGCTCAACCTCAGCAAGCAATGGGATACGCTCTGCTGAAAGGTCTACACATTGACTGGGCATCTCTTATCTATGATGACTTGGTGCAAAGAGTAGACTCTGCCGCTGACAGACCTCCATGGGTTCCTTACCCCCGATTCATCAGCGCCATCTTCCAATATGGCCTGAAGGACAGCTACCCGCAAGAGGGCAACCTGAAACTCTCTCAGGTTGGCCCTAAGGTACTTGACTTCCAACCAGTTGAAAATGAGGTACGTCTTTCTACCCTTTTAACTCTTCTCAACCCTTCTTCTTCTAATTCTGTGGCTCCTTCAGCGACAATACCCATCGCTGATACCCTGGTCACAAAATCCTCTCCTTCTAAGAAAAGGAAACAATCATCTACCCCACTTGTTTCTAAAAGGATCAAGAAAACAAAGGAGCAACCCCAGCAATCTCATGCTGAAAACTCCTCAGCTCTTTCTGCAGAGCTGAAGGAACGTTCAGTGGTACGCTCTGCCACACCTGAACAACCCATCCATTCCATCCCAACTTCAGCGTCTCTAAACGCTGAGGTTACAAACTTGGAACCTACCCAACCTCCTTCAGTCTCTCAAAAGACTGATGAAGTGTTTCTCAGTGAATCCAACGCTGAACTCAAAACCCAACCTCCATTCTTATCCTTCGCTCCTCCCTCTACTCATTTGGTCTCTCCTCCAGTTCTCGCTGGAGCTGCCATCATTTCTACGGAACCTAAAGCTGATACTCCAGAAATGATGAAGACAGGACCTGCAGGACAATCCATGGGCACTTTTGAAGATGACATGGAACATTTTTCAGGAACCCGTAATTTTGACGAGTTCATCAATCCTCCTGCAGGTACACACCAACCCATAAACACTGTCACTAAACCCCAAACTTCTGAGCTTTCCTATGTTCACAAGTTCTTATATGTGACAGGTCCTAATTTGGGAGACATCAACGCCTCTCTGAAGTCCGTGGAGACAAAGCTGACAGGTCTCACCACCACTCTTTCAAATAACTCTACAGCTGTAACAAACACTGGAGAGAATCTTACAAAGCTGACAACGGTGGTGGAGAAGAAGGCTTCCACAGATGACATAAAGCAGGTTGATAAAACTCTCAGCGACTTCGCCAAGGTGCTCGCTGACATCTACACAGACTACACCTCTCTCAAAAATTCAGTTTCATCCATGTCCAGCGAGGTCACAACGCTGAAGACATCGGTTGGACAACTAGAGGGAGATATGTCTACTGTAAAGACTGACTTGGGCTCTGTAAAGACCGATGTTAGTTCGATGAAATCGATGATCGAGGAGCTACTACACAAAGCGAATACTCCAAATTCTTACTTGTAAGATCGCTGTGTTTCAGCTAGTCCTCTCCCCTGTTTGAGGATATCGCTGAAGGTTCCACAACTGCGACTTCACCAATAATACCAGTTGCTGCTGAAGAAATAATCACAGTCTTAGATTTGAACTCTGAGACTGATGAACCAGAAGAACAGCTACTCTCGCACAGACACGGACCTTCCTTAGCTCCTCAAAAGCTAAGTGAAGAAGATCAGAAAAGAAGAGAAGAGATAATAAAGCAATTCGAGGATCAGTGAATCATTCTGAGGCGTGATCAACTTCCTTCAGTTCCTCCAAAGTTCAGAATTTCCAAAAAGGAATACAAGGATCACCTCAGAGCTGAAAGATTAATCGCTGAAAGAAAGGAAGCTGAAGAAAAGGACAGAGAATACGCCATCCAGCTTTCTAAACGATCAATAAAAGACCCCAAGCTGAAAAGAGTTCCCATTGATGTTCAACGTCAGCTCTGGGAAAACGCCAACAAGATAACTGAAGAAAAGAGAACTGTGTCTCAGTCCACTTTAGCCTGGTGCAAAGAAAAGGTCAAGTACAGACTCTCTCCTGCCAAAATCAACAAGGTATTCATCTTTGGAAGAACAACCCTTGTTTCAATCGCTGAAGTCGAGATATTCAGAGAAGATAAGAAGTACGAAAAATTCTATGCTGAAGCCATAACGAAGTACGGTCTCTCTGAATGGTTGGAGATCAGGTTAGCCATCCAGAAGTCCAAGTCGAAGTACAAGGAACATGTTGAAAAGCTGATCAACAAACAAATCGACTTAGTCTACTCCTGTATGAATATTCCTCCTCCTCCTCCTCTCGAAAGTCAGAAAAGAAAGGCCTCAGCAAAGAAGAAGAAATCTATATCTTCAATTGATGGCCCTGTCATACGAAATGAAACAGGTATTGGTTTTTCACGTGCTGAAGTCCTTGGTCCTGATCCTGATCTTTCCATGCTTGACACATCTATTCCTCCTGGTGAGACTTTCATCCCTGGCAAGGTCATAAGCGAACCCTACGGGATATTTTTCCATGACTATGATGGTGGAAAGCATTTTCAACGCATCTCTGAACTTCACATCACTCCCATCGAACAGCTGAGAGATCTCATCTACTGGTGTGACTTCAGGAATGACCCTCAGGCACGACGTCTGAAACCCTTGATTTTTGAAGAAGCGCTGATCAAAAGAAAACAAGGTGTAACCGTTCCTGACTGGATGATTCCCACCACATCAATGACCCTTGATGAACTTCTCATTAAGGAAGAACCCTTTACAAACTGATATGATCGCCTATTTCTCTATTGTATCAGTTATTCTTTTGTACTTGTAATTTATTTCGCTTGTACTTGTAATCTTTCCATTTCTCTTTGTAACCTGATTCAAAGTTTTAAAGAAAGATTTCAGCGAATGTACTTTACTCCATCAGTACTGAAAAGATCCCAGAAAACAGTAAAAGGGACAAATATTTTATGAGTTCTTTTTATCCTTATGTTTTCATTAAATAGCAATTTTCTTTGTTGCTATGTCATAATCAAATAGGGGGAGATTGTTCATCCAAACCCTCAGTGATTTGATAATGACCCTCTCTTATATACTTAGTGAAAATTGTAAGTAAACAATATGTATCAGAGTTTCACTATCGCTGATAAGTACTAAGATCTTACAGTACCGCTGATAGGAACTCTCGCTCTTTAAATTAAACATTCAGCGAACACTGTTCACCATTAATGCTCTGAGTCTGTTCAGTCATTATGATGATCGCTGATAAGTTAGTTGTTTACTTATGATCCCTGAAGACAAGTTTCACGTCAACATAGGTTCTACGCTGAAGTCGAAGATCAAGCTCAAGAACCAGCGACAAGTCTCCTAATGAACTAATGCGGATCAGCAAAGACTCAGATTTGTCCACTCAACGTGAAGTATCAAGTACAAGACTTCAGCTATCGCTGAACTTTATCATTCGCTGAATAGATAATGATAATGCTCTGAATCAACGAAAGCTGATCATGAAGTCCTCCGTACAAAGTACTTTTGTCTTAACCACCCTTGCACGACTCCGTACGAAATGTCAGAAAAGAACCTCCGAATGTCTGAAATCGTACAACCACTCTGATACTACACTGTTCATCCATGCGGCTACTAAGGTTGTCAACAAAGGTCAATGACATGCAACCAACCAGTTGATGACACGTGTAAAGTGTATACTGACTTGCATTAAATGCATGCAGTATATAAAGAGATGAACCCACTTCATTTGAAGTAACTTGCAAACTCTGGACAAGTTCAATCTCTTATCTAAAGATAGGTTATTATTAGTAATTTCCTAATCTCTCTTAGTGCAAGAAACCTTAGTGTTCCAACTTGTTTAGATTTAGGTTTATCCTTAATCTTGTTTCCGCAACAAGCTGTAAATTGTTAATGATTTATCAATAAACAATTTAGAAAAGTAAAATGTGTGTTTGTATTCAACCCCCCCCCCCCCCCCTTCTACAAACTTGTATAGGCCTTCGGGACCAACACCCTCATATATTCTACGTACACATAACCACTAGTGCCTATGGATCCATATCACCTACTTGTACTCATACAGGTATTTACTCAATATAAATTCCTCATAGCAATCGTATAAGCGAATTATATTTATATCGCATAGATTCCTTATAGCAATCGTATAAGCGAATCTCCTTTATAATCTTTCATATCATTTAATATAAGCAAATCACATTTAACATGTCAATTTCTTATAACATACGTCTAACCATCACACAGGTTCATAATATAATTCTATTTCATAAAATCATTCTCCCAAAAACCTTCATATCATTTATGAATTTAAACAAAACCAATAATTTAGAATATTGGATTTTACTTTATAAAATCCATCTTTCAAAATCCAACCAAACAATTCATTATAAAATACACCTTACCGTAATTTTAAAAACATTATAAAATGGGTAAGGTAAGAATGAACTCACTTGAGTTGTAGATGATGGAATACTACAATCGGATGCCAAGACGTTGATACAAGTCACACCCAGAACGCCTTTACCTAAAACCACAACCGATTACTATCATATAGTAATCAACACACTTGTTCCGATAAACGAGACGTAGACCAAACTTTATACTTCTTATTACCCCTAGAATAGTCCTAGATAAGTTCACAGATGATTTACATAAGCTTTAACAAATTACACAACCCTGAAATGCATCATGTACAAGCATAACTGCAGTTCAAGATACTGCACCAAAACAGCTTCTGTCCTTCAAAAGTTTGGACGTTTTTCTCATACTTAGAGAACAAATTAGGCTTTGACATCTAAATGAAAAACGTACTACTATCTCTTAGGAAACTAATTGCACAGGATTCACCTTATTTGAAACAATGACCAATTTTATATGAATTTTACAAAAACAGTCTGCAAATCCCGAGTTTCATACGAACAGATCTGGAAAATCAAGGTTTTGAGCCATTTAGACTCCAAATCAGCTCTTACTGTAAACTACAAAAATGGTCTACACTCTTAAAGCTTTCCAACGATATATTACACATCTTATTTGGACAAACGGTTGATTTTCTATGAATTTTCTAAAAACAGGACAGAAGTTTAAAGTTACAAATGTCTCTCAAACATTTTATCAAACACTTAATATGCAACATAACTTTTGAAGCTCAATCTAATTTAACCATTTTAAGCCATGCATGTTTGATTTCATAACCTTGCAGATATGTTCAACACTACTAATCTAACATATCTTTCAACCCAGATTTCACAAATCATTCAAAAATCATCAAAACCCAATATCTAAACTCCATAGAAAACTTTATCTATATAAAATGGAGAACTTTTACCTATACAATAAGAGGATAGATGAGATGAATACCATTGATTCTTTAGTTTGATTTCTGATACTTTTCAGCAGCTATTGCCCTTCCTTTTTCTTCTTTCTTTCGTTTTCTATCTCTCTCTCTCTCTTGGCCGTACACCAACACTCACACCCATACACTTAAACAATTAAGTGATATTTTGGAGACACCTCTCCATGTTATTGAAAATGGGACGGTGGGTGATGAGTCACTCACCATTTTCCCCAAACAAACCCCCCAAGTTCCAAATAAATAGAAACTTATATCCTCCAACTTCCAACAAAGATAAAGTTTACCCCTTAACTTATAACTTCATAAAACAAATAACTTATCTTAAATGGGGTAAACTCTAAAATTAATGCAGTACATAATAAATTATAACTTATCAAATAATTATACTTAAATTATTTAATAAACCCCAAACATCACATTTTATAAAAATTGAGATGTTACAATACTCCCCAGCTTGAAAATGATTTCGTCCTCGAAATTAAAGCTAGGTAAACAAATGAGGATCTGAAATCTTCATATTCCTTTTTCAAACCTAAAGTCAGATTAACATCTCAAGGATATAACACCATTGTACCCACAACCACATACTTAGATTATAATTTCTCAAAAGATCTCTCTAAAATCGCTTCCAGTTCCTTCTCATAACGACTTTTCTTATCCATTATTACTTCAGTAAAGGGAATCACATCCTATCAATATAGAGTAGGTCATATATCCCTTTCAATTTCTAGTCTTATATACTCAATCACAGATAAAAGTCCATAAAGAATAAAGATTCATCTTTCATATTTTCTGAACTTTATCTCTTTCATCATTACTCGCTCCCCAACTTAGATTTGCAAGCCTCCTTAGAGTAATTGTATATCATTAAATCTTTATACGACTATTGCTTGATCTACCGTACCGTCATCAACCGTAACTGAATTTCCAGGTTTCAAAATAACATTAACGTATACTGCCTGAAATTTCACACACACTTTAATTTGAACATACTCATTACCTTTGAATACTTCAATAATTTCAGAAATCCATCATTACATCCCTGACTTACACGTTTCTTCGGTACAAAGTGCTACCACTTCCTCACACCGATATTGCACCACTCAACCATAATGCAACCAAGCACCTATTGTAACCAAGCACTAAAGTGTTGTATATCAAGAGTGATAATTCTATTGAACCTGTAGTATGACTACATTCTTAAGTCCAATCTTTCTATCATTGCTTTCCCACGTTAACGTGGAGTACTACCCCCAAGTATTACTTGTCTCTTTCTCCCAACTTTTCCGCATGCCGATAACATTTTCCAATTACTTATACATAACCAAACAGTTTCACTAAAATTCTAACTTAAAGTATTCAGCCAAATTATTTTGAAACGACATCACCGTTCGATGTCACTACCCATTCTTCGGTCTTCAATTAACACTTTCTCGGATAATTCTTTCATACATAAGAAACAATTCACATTCCTTAAAGATTTTGTGCCTACTACACCACATTTTGACTGACACATCCATCATTTTCGTTAAACTTCCAATGATTTGAAAACATAAATTTACTTGGCGACTCACACAACCCAATATTACTTTGGATAAATACCCACTACCGCTCCGACATTCTATTCCGATATTAGCCATATCACCACGCCATCTTACAAACTACATGCTCCAACAACTTTATTGACAAATAGTACTTTTCATCCGGAATCTCCGAAAAAGACTTTCATTCGGATGCTTCCTCTTTCTAACTTCACATTACATAGACAAGGCACAATCCCTCATCGATCGACACAGTCTATACACTTACTTCCTTCGTGCCTAATACTTCTTCCTTTATAAACCATCCACATCGTGATTAGAATGGTTATCTAAAACAATAGTCTTTCACAATCTGAACACCTCTACAAAGTGATCCTTCAACTTTTAATCTTCTGATTCAAAACTTAACATTCATACATGACCTCAAAAGAATAACCAATACATTCACATCATGTACTTTAATTTTAATACAAATCATGTAGTTCCAACCCCAAGCCTACATCGAGGTTATTAAACCAGGCAATTGCCCTCAAGACTCAACCGAGTCCAAAATCAAGTTATCTACTCAAAAGATATAATGATCATTTATCAATATCAGCTCATATAATTAAAATATATCTAACTCACCTCATGCAACACACGCTCCGAGGCATGAAAATCTCACAACCCTTCATGGCTACCTTCTCAATGAAGTCAATTCATATATGCATCTATATGTACACGTATATGCAACTCTTTTATACTAAAAAATGCATATATATATATATATATATATATATATATATATATTTTACCAAAGTTCATTAGTACCAAAGGTACTAAGAATACAAGATCATTAATTCTGATACCATTCTGTAACATCCCCAGTCCACCGTACACGATATTGTCCGCTTTGCGGATACCCTCTGCATAACAGCATGCCGGCACCGCTCACGGTTTTGTTCCTGCCCGCACAGGCATAAGCGGGACGCACCCAGACCGCACCCTGTGACAGGCAAAAGGCCTCATACACCTTACGCAACTGTCGACTTCAACGTCAATAGTCAATATGTCTATACTTCCTTAACCTATTCTTTAACAAGGGTTCCTAACTGAACCTAATCCTTCCAACATATCATAATTCAATTCACATCCCATCGTCTTTATTTCAAATTTATTCGTACAACATTAATATCACAAGATTACCATAGATTCTTATTTGACGTCAAGGATATTTCCTTTCGATCTCACCACACTACTCATAGCGATTTGCTAATTCCATCATCTTGATAACTACTAGTCTTTCCTCCGGACAGCAACCGACACTGATGTCCACTTTCGACTTTCTCACTGTTCACCTCTTCCTTGAACACAAATACCTAAACTACAAACATTCTTCCATGATTTATCCACCACCTCTCCACTCTCGGAGTTCTTTCTTAGCTTATAGTGTAATATTCTACGATCTAGTGAGTTCATAGCCTTCATGCATGACAACGCGATATATAAATTATTTCGCTCATTTTCTCATTTTAAAGAACAACATTTGGAACAACTTGGGCACACATGACCCCAACATTCTCATAACTCCAATGTACTGCACAACGATCTCGAAAATTGTTTGCATGTTTTTTTTTCCGTAAAACTTAATCTTTCTCAATCAAAACGATGCTATTACAACAGTAATATATTAAATGAAAATCTTTTCATATTACAAAAGTGTGAAAGAAAATTACCGACACGAAGTAAGCTAGTCGGTTCTCACACTTGTTTATATGATATCACCAAGTCAATACTCTTACTGGTTATAAAAGTTTTGCTGGTCAACGTTTTCTTGACTTTTCGCTACGATTTAACTTTTCATGTAAAGTATGGAGTATTTTGCAAATTGCCAAGCTCAAATTTCGTTGTGCGCCGTAAATGAAATTGCCTTTCTCCTTTAAATACACATTTGCACAAACCGACTCAACCTCGACTAAAATTGATATTTATGCATTTGTTTTAAAATCACGAAAACTCATGTAACACACACTAGGACACCATACATAAAACTCCACTTGCAAATGAAGGCTACTCACTCAAACAAGGTCAATCGTTTTACTCACGCACCTTATCATTGACACTCTACTTCCGACCAGTGATCGCCCTCTCGGCCTTGTAAAACTTGCTATACATGCATTCCACGGCCCACTTACTCAACCATTTAATACTATTACTGTCTTGATCAATCAACTCACATTCTATCTATACACATTTCAATTCACCTCTTAAAGTTTTCCTCGGCGGACTTTCATGAGTCCCGCCAGTTCCAGGTTGTCCTTCCAACCTCCAATCATTTACCGTTCTGTCCTTAAAAGAATTAGAGGACCTTAGTGGTGTATTCACCATCGTTCTGCTATAATACAAAAGCATATCCACAAGAAAAGGTTACATCTATTTAAACATACAAAGCATATAATTCCAATCGTTAGTCATTGTAACAATTAATAAACAAGTATACTCATGTAGTAATATATTCATAATAACAGTAGCTAATTGAAATTGTGAATATATCGTACATAAGAATTCTCGTTACCATCGCTACAGTACTAATTTCACGTATTTCCGTCGACTCTAAGACTATCCCGTCTTAGTATTTCTACCCAGATCTCACGAATCATAACTTAATTCATCTCAGCTTAAGTCTAAATATCTCATTAGCATACTTAGTTCGCTTAAACTAATGCTCTGATACCAATTTGTAACACCCTAAAAATAGGGCTAATTTAAACCTCAAATTATTACAAGTTTTAATCATAAACTTTCTAAACTTTATATATAAGCAAAGATTCAACCTTTAGGATCATATTTACATATATAGAATTCTTCAAATAACCTATTAATCTAATCATGTCACTATAATCAGATTAACTAGGTTATCTAAGTAAACTATCCAAAAACCTCAGTATTCAAAAATCTTCTTTGCTAATCCAAAAGCTCTCGTCCCATTATTTGAATCTGGTAAGAAAACATTATTTGAAACGATTAGGCTGACGCCTAGTGAGAACATTCAATTTCAAAATAATATTTATAAAATCAAAGGTAAACAAGTTATAACAAACCTGGTTACTCTTTTCTTACCGTTCACATAACCATCCATTTAGATTAAAATACAGTTCCATAACTATTACCTGACCCTAAGTCAGCCATTTCTCATGATCTAGAGCCGCATACTGACTCTAGCTTTAAGCTCTTATCCAATAAATCGCAATAACACATGCCCATTTATTAGAAAGGAAGTAGAGAGAACAAGCACTTATGTCAATCCCTTTTTCTTCCTTAAGAATCGGGAATTACGTTTATTCCACGATTTCTCACGTACATCAGAATTATGAATAACCCTCATACATTCTACGTACACATAACCATTTCTTACATACATCAGAATTATGAATAACCCTCATATATTCTACGTACACATAACCACTAGTGCCTATGGATCCATATCACCTACTTGTACTCATACAGGTATTTACTCAATATAAATTCCTCATAGCAATCGTATAAGCGAATTATATTTATATCGCATAGATTCCTTATAGCAATCGTATAAGCGAATCTCCTTTAAAATCTTTCATATCATTTAATATAAGCAAATCACATTTAACATGTCAATTTCTTATAACATACGTCTAACCATCAAACAGGTTCATAATATAATTCTATTTCATAAAATCATTCTCCCAAAAACCTTCATATCATTTATGAATTTAAACAAAACCAATAATTTAGAATATTGGATTTTACTTTATAAAATCCTTCTTTCAAAATCCAACCAAACAATTCATTATAAAATACACCTTACCGTAATTTGAAAAACATTATAAAATGGGTAAGGTAAGAATGAACTCACTTGAGTTGTAGATGATGGAATACTACAATCGGATGCCAAGACGTTGATACAAGTCACACCCAGAACGCCTTTACCTAAAACCACAACCGATTACTATCATATAGTAATCAACACACTTGTTCCGATAAACGAGACGTAGACCAAACTTTATACTTCTTATTACCCCTAGAATAGTCCTAGATAAGTTCACAGATGATTTACATAAGCTTTAACAAATTACACAACCCTGAAATGCATCATGTACAAGCATAACTGCAGTTCAAGATATTGCACCAAAACAGCTTCTGTCCTTCAAAAGTTTGGACGTTTTTCTCATACTTAGAGAACAAATTAGGCTTTGACATCTAAATGAAAAACGTACTACTATCTCTTAGGAAACTAATTGCACAGGATTCACCTTATTTGGATCAATGACCAATTTTATATGAATTTTACAAAAACAGTCTGCAAATCCCGAGTTTCATACGAACAGATCTGGAAAATCAAGGTTTTGAGCCATTTAGACTCCAAATCAGCTCTTACTGTAAACTACAAAAATGGTCTACACTCTTAAATCTTTCCAACGATATATTACACATCTTATTTGGACAAACGGTTGATTTTCTATGAATTTTCTAAAAACAGGACAGAAGTTTAAAGTTACAAATGTCTCTCAAACATTTTATCAAACACTTAATATGCAACATAACTTTTGAAGCTCAATCTAATTTAACCATTTTAAGCCATGCATGTTTGATTTCATAACCTTGCAGATATGTTCAACACTACTGTAACAACCCGCTAACAAAATATCCATATAACATATATTTCATAACACATTCACACCAAAAGTAATTCATAGTTCACATTCGGTCCCCAAATTCTGGCTAATATAAACAAGAAAAAAAACCCATTACAAGCTTTTTCATAATTAAGTTACAAAATAACTAACGATGAAGTTATATGTACAAAACATCCAAAATTTCATAATGATCATCTCCACAAAAGCTATCCCTCCATTTATCTAACTACTTGATCTTTACTCGAATCACCACCTGGAAAACATGTTTTAAAACAAAAATGAGGGTTAGACTAAACAGTCTAGTGAGGAAATCCCGGTTAGTTTTAATAAATCTTTTGTATAATCTTCACACGCATATCAAATACCATTCAAGAATTATATCACCCGTATCACCTTATCCCTCCACCATTGGCCAAATACATTGGTTGCGAGCCAATTAACACACCGGTCCTATGCCCGACCACGTATTATATCCCAATATAATACTCACGTAATTCATGATATATAAATACATCATAATCACACACACGTATGACATATTCATACACTTTATCAACCATTTATTTAACCACATAAATGTATTCCAGTAAAATACTTTTGAAGTAAAACTCACCTTATGATAACTTGAAGTCACCCGTACTTGCACACAGTACTATTAGCAATACCACAAATGTCCACACCACACTAACGAGGAATAACCGATCCTGTAATACATTCATATTGGTAGAATATCACATATCTATATGCATACAAGACTTACTATGATGAATAGCAATCTTAGCAACTCACCAAAACACTCCTAAAATGTAACCAAGTCAAAACCGAACAACTTGAATTTGACACATAAGATGGTATTAAATTGTCTAATTATACATCCAAATACCCTTAACAATACCTCAGACAACTTACTAAACGATGCCTCGACTTTAAACTAAAACGGCCAAAAGTTAGGAAAATTTTGCAAAACCAAACAGAAGCCGGCGCCAACTGCTCGGCGCCGATCCATCGGCGCCAGCCATCGGCGCGGAGCTCTGTTCCAAAAACCTGCACGAACTTTTTCTCCAAAATTCAAGGTTTTCTCAAACCCAAACCTTCCCAAATCAGTTCTAAACTTCCCCAAATCAATATTTTGAGTACTATAAACCTTTTAAAAAAACAATATTAACATATAACAATAGCAAAACCAACAAATCCAAATCATTGATTTTACCAATTTCAAACCCAAAATCCCAAAATCCCAAAACTCCATTATCAACCAAGTTAACAACCAATCCTCTTCTAACTCTGAATTCATGAAGAACTCATAGAAACCTAATTGAAAATCAGAAGCTAAATTATGAAACATATAAAACCTTCTAGCTAGAATCAAACACAAAGAAGATAATTAACAAGAGACCACAAGGTCTGAAAGGATTTACCTTAAGATTAACTCTCAATCACAAGTTTTCTCCTTGAATTCCCTTCTTCCTTCTTTCTCTTCTTGACCGATTTTTGCACACACATACACACTCCTATTGATTTGATAAAATCTGATTTCTCATCCTAATATCTAATATGAGTCGGTTTGTAAAGAGGTTTGATCATAAGTACCAATTCAACCCTCAATTTATAACACTTGACCATTTAAACTTCTAAACTACCAATTTAACAATTTAACTTATCTATTGACTCTTATCCTCAAGAAATAGTTAACATGAAACTTAAAATAATAAAAGTAAAATACCTGGTTATTACAACATCTCCCCCTTAAAAGAATTCCGTCCCGGAATTCATTTAAATGAACAGATGAGGGTATTTGTTTCGCATTTCCGACTCTAATTCCCAGGTCGCATCTTGGCCTCTGTGATGTTTCCACTGTACTTTCACTTGTCTGATTTCTTTATTCCGCAACACTTTAATTTTGCGATCGACAATTGCCTCCGATTCCTCAACATAGTTTAATCTTTCATCCACTTGTATCTCTGGTAAGGAAACAGCCTGATCTGGAGTAACCAAACATTTTCGGAAATTTGATACGTGGAACGCGTTATGAATTCTACCCAGTTCTGGCGGAAGATCCAATCTGTACGCCACCTCACCGATCCTTTCTGTTATTACAAACGGTCCAATATACCTCGGGCTAAGCTTTCCATGCCTTCCAAATCGGATGACTCCTTTCCATGGCGAAACTTTCAGCATTACAAAATCCCCAACCTGAAATTCTAATGGTTTCCGGCGTCGATCTGCGTAGCTTTTCTGTCGGTCTTGAGCCATCTTCAATCTTTCCCGAATCTGAGTAACCTTATCCGATGTTGACTGAACTATATCCGGTCCTGCCAACTGTTTCTCTCCCACTTCACTCCAACATAGCGGCGTTCGACATCTTCTACCATACAATACTTCAAACGGTGCCGCTTGAATGCTGGAATGATAACTGTTGCTGTAGGCAAATTCAATCAATGGCAAATGTTTATCCCACGATCCTCCAAAATCCACAATACAAGCCCGGAGCATATCTTCTAACGTCTGAATTGTTCGTTCACTCTGACCGTCTGTCTGAGGGTGATATGCTGTACTCAACTTTATCTGTGTTCCCAACTCTCTTTGAAAGCTCCTCCAGAACCTCGAAGTGAAACGACTATCCCGATCAGAAATAATCGAGATTGGAACACCGTGTCGCGTTACTATTTCATCAATGTATAACTTAGCCAAACGGTCCATCGAATCGGTTTCCTTTATCGGTAGGAAGTGAGCAGACTTTGTCAACCTATCGACGATCACCCAAATAGAATCACACCCCTTTGAAGTCCTCGGTAACTTTGTAATGAAATCGGTAGTAATCTGTTCCCACTTCCACATCGGTATTTCTAACTTCTGTAATTGACCAAACGGCTTTTGATGTTCAATTTTTACCTTTTTACAAGTATTGCACTCTTCCACATACTTAGCAATGCTTCTTTTGATACCCGGCCACCAATAAAACTGTTTCAAATCTTTATACATCTTGTTCGTACCTGGGTGAATAGAGAAACGGGATTTATGAGCTTCTTGCAGTACACGGTCACGTAACCCACCCAGACGAGGTACCCAAATCCTGTTCTCCATACACAACAACCCACGATTATCCTTTACTAGCAATGCCAACAATCCCACTATCCGTTCCGCTTTCGAATGTTCTTCTTGACAAGCTTCGATTTGACACTTTTGCAATTCATCAAAGATATTCGGTAACAGTTCAGCCCTTAATGAAACAACTTTTATTGTTCCACTTCTTTCTTGCCGACTCAAAGCATCAGCTACTACATTAGCTTTTCCCGGATGATATAGAATTTCACAATCATAATCATTCACTAGTTCTAGCCATCTCCTTTGCCTCATGTTTAATTCCTTCTGATCGAAAAGATGTTGAAGACTCTTATGATCAGTATAAATTTGACACTTGGTACCATACAGATAATGCCTCCAAATCTTCAACGCGAAAACTACCGCAGCAAGCTCCATGTCATGTGTGGGATACTGTCTTTCATGATCTTTTAATTGGCGAGAAGCATAAGAAATGACCTTTCCCCGCTGCATAAGTACACAACCCAAACCCAACTTCGAAGCATCACTGTATACCACAAAATCTTCAGAACCCTCAGGCAATGCTAATATCGGTGCACTACATAATTTCTCTTTCAGTACTCGGAATGCTGCATCCTGTTCCGCTTCCCATTCAAACTTCAGATTCTTCCTAGTCAGCTTAGTCAGAGGAGTCGCGATACGAGAGAAGTCCTTGATGAACTTTCGGTAATAACCAGCTAAACCCAGAAAACTGCGTACCTCCGTTGCTGTCTTTGGCGGTTCCCACTTTTCAACTGCTTCCACTTTCATCGGATCAACCTGTATACCTTTCTCGGAAACGACATGCCCCAGAAACTGAACTTCTCGTAACCAAAACTCACATTTTGAAAACTTAGCATACAACTTTTCTTTCTTCAGCAACTCCAGAACCAAACGAAGGTGTTGAGCATGGTCTTCTTTGGATCGAGAATATATAAGAATATCATCAATAAATACAATAACGAATTTATCGAGATATGGCTTACATACTCGATTCATCAAATCCATGAAAACAGCTGGAGCGTTCGTCAACCCAAACGGCATTACCAAAAATTAATAGTGACCATACCTTGTTCTAAAAGCAGTCTTCAGAACATCTTCTTCTTTAACCTTCAGTTGATGATAGCCAGATCTGAGATCAATCTTGGAAAAATAACAAGCTCCCACCAATTGATCGAAGAGGTCATCTATTCTAGGTAGCGGGTACTTGTTCTTGATCGTACGTTTATTCAGTTCCCGGTAGTCAATACACATTCTCATCGAACCATCCTTCTTTTTCACAAACAGAACGGGTGCTCCCCATGGCGAAGAACTAGGTCTGATAAAGCCCTTATCGGATAACTCTTGCAACTGTGTCATCATCTCTTTCATTTCTGGAGGTGCTAAACGATACGGTGCACGAGCAATAGGAGTGGCTCCGGGAATTAAGTCAATGCCAAACTCTACTTGTCTAACAGGCGGAAGACTATTCAAGTCTTCGGGAAATACTTCAGGAAACTCACTCACAATTGGAATATCTTCCCACTTACTCTTCTCAAGTCTACTATCTATCACATAGGCTATATAACTCTGACAACCCTTGTTGACGCACTTACGGGCTTTTAACACAGATATAAGACTAGACTGATGGTTCTTACGATCACCGTAAATCACCACGGCCCTATTATCAGGTAACACAACATTGATAATCTTCTTATCACATACAATGTTAGCTTGGTTCTCGGCCAACCAATCCATCCTGACTACCACATCAAATTCAATTAATGCTATAGGAAACAGTTGTATAGGCACTTTACATCCTTCTATATCTATTACACCTTTCTCAAACACCTCCTTAACTGACACTTGTCTATCATTAGCAGTATCTACTAATATAGCATGATCTAACACTTTAGGTTTTAATTGCACACTATCCGCAAAGGAAGGAGACACAAAAGATCGGTTTGCACCGGAATCAAATAACACCTTGGCACGTGTAGAATTTACGAAAAATGTACCTGTGACCACATCCGGAGTTTCCTCCGCCTCTTTAGCTGTCATCTGAAACGTACGACCTCTTGTTCGCGGTGGCTCTATCCTTGGAACTACTGGTCTGACAGTTGCTGGTTTCCCTGATGTTCCACCGTGTTGTATTCTGCCCCGCGGACAATCCGATTGAAGATGATCCGGTGAGTTACATAGATAACAAAACCGCGTTAAGGGACAATTTTTAACAATGTGCCCAGATTTCCCACATTTAAAACATATCCGAGATTCCGCTTGGCAATTTCCCTGATGAAAACGATTACATTTCGGACACGGTCTTCCCGTTGGTTGGAACGGCGGACGGTTATCGTTTCTTTGAAACCTGGACCTTTTCGGATCATACTGTGGTCCTTCCCATTTCCTCTTTCCCATACCCCTATCATTCACATCCCTTTTGTTGTCCCGCTCTATATTTTCGGCTTCATTAACTGCTGCTGAGAAGGTAGTAGGCCTTGTTGCAGATGTCAATCTTCTAACTTCTGAATTCAGTCCATCAACAAACCTATCCATCTTCATCCTTTCCGTTGCAACATAATATTCTGCAAATCTAGACTTTTCTATGAACCGAGCTGTGTAATCTCTTACAGATAAGTTCCCTTGTTGCAAATTCATAAACTCTTCTTCTAACTGCTTTACTGCTGCTTGAGGACAAAATTGTCCTTTAAAAGCTGTTGCAAAATCATTCCAAGCAATAATAGTGCGTACATCTGGTCCCTTAGATTCAGTGAGAGCCTCCCACCAATACAATGCATCCGCCTTCAGCATCGCCGTTCCATATAAGACTTTATCTTCTTCCGCACATTTACTGGTTTTGAATACAGCTTCAATCTCTTTTATCCACCGCATAGCTTTCACTGGATCTCTTTCTCCCGCATAAGTTGGAGGTTTACAACTTAGAAACATTTTATAATCACACTTCCTTTGTACTGATGAGGCCGTAGGAGTAACTAACAATTCATCTTCTTGATTCGGATCAGGTATGCCAGTTCCAATGTGACGGCTTTGATTAAACATAGTTTGTATACTTGTTTGTAACCTCCCCATTTCCGTCATCAGATCATCCCTTGTAATAAATTCAGAACCGCCTGGTGGATTCCTACCCCCATTTTTGCCTCCACCTCTTTGTCCTCCTCTTCCTCCCCTTTGATATCTAGTGCCACTTGCCATTCTGTAGATTCAGACAAGGTTAATATACACATAAACACATACCCCATGTAACAAGGTATTCTGGTTCAAACATGTACCTGTAAGATCATAATTACACTGGCCAAGTGTAACCCGAAATTACCTTACATGCTGTTCCATCAACCCTTTTTATACTTAGCATCCCCAGGTTCTAATATATTATGGACATCCTACTTCACATGCAGTTTAAGTCTAGGTATAGATATTAACACCTAAATCCCTTAAACTAGGGCTCTGATACCATCTGTAACAACCCGCTAACAAAATATCCATATAACATATATTTCATAACACATTCACACCAAAAGTAATTCATAGTTCACATTCGGTCCCCAAATTCTGGCTAATATAAACAAGAAAAAAACCCATTACAAGCTTTTTCATAATTAAGTTACAAAATAACTAACGATGAAGTTATATGTACAAAACATCCAAAATTTCATAATGATCATCTCCACAAAAGCTATCCCTCCATTTATCTAACTACTTGATCTTTACTCGAATCACCACCTGGAAAACATGTTTTAAAACAAAAATGAGGGTTAGACTAAACAGTCTAGTGAGGAAATCCCGGTTAGTTTTAATAAATCTTTTGTATAATCTTCACACGCATATCAAATACCATTCAAGAATTATATCACCCGTATCACCTTATCCCTCCACCATTGGCCAAATACATTGTTTGCGAGCCAATTAACACACCGGTCCTATGCCCGGCCACGTATTATATCCCAATATAATACTCACGTAATTCATGATATATAAATACATCATAATCACACACACGTATGACATATTCATACACTTTATCAACCATTTATTTAACCACATAAATGTATTCCAGTAAAATACTTTTGAAGTAAAACTCACCTTATGATAACTTGAAGTCACCCGTACTTGCACACAGTACTATTAGCAATACCACAAATGTCCACACCACACTAACGAGGAATAACCGATCCTGTAATACATTCATATTGGTAGAATATCACATATCTATATGCATACAAGACTTACTATGATGAATAGCAATCTTAGCAACTCACCAAAACACTCCTAAAATGTAACCAAGTCAAAACCGAACAACTTGAATTTGACACATAAGATGGTATTAAATTGTCTAATTATACATCCAAATACCCTTAACAATACCTCAGACAACTTACTAAACGATGCCTCGACTTTAAACTAAAACGGCCAAAAGTTAGGAAAATTTTGCAAAACCAAATAGAAGCCGGCGCCAACTGCTCGGTGCCGATCCATCGGCGCCAGCCATCGGCGCGGAGCTCTGTTCCAAAAACCTGCACGAACTTTTTCTCCAAAATTCAAGGTTTTCTCAAACCCAAACCTTCCCAAATCAGTTCTAAACTTCCCCAAATCAATATTTTGAGTACTATAAACCTTTTAAAAAAACAATATTAACATATAACAATAGCAAAACCAACAAATCCAAATCATTGATTTTACCAATTTCAAACCCAAAATCCCAAAATCCCAAAACTCCATTATCAACCAAGTTAACAACCAATCCTCTTCTAACTCTGAATTCATGAAGAACTCATAGAAACCTAATTGAAAATCAGAAGCTAAATTATGAAACATATAAAACCTTCTAGCTAGAATCAAACACAAAGAAGATAATTAACAAGAGACCACAAGGTCTGAAAGGATTTACCTTAAGATTAACTCTCAATCACAAGTTTTCTCCTTGAATTCCCTTCTTCCTTCTTTCTCTTCTTGACCGATTTTTGCACACACATACACACTCCTATTGATTTGATAAAATCTGATTTCTCATCCTAATATCTAATATGAGTCGGTTTGTAAAGAGGTTTGATCATAAGTACCAATTCAACCCTCAACTTATAACACTTGACCATTTAAACTTCTAAACTACCAATTTAACAATTTAACTTATCTATTGACTCTTATCCTCAAGAAATAGTTAACATGAAACTTAAAATAATAAAAGTAAAATACCTGGTTATTACAACTACTAATCTAACATATCTTTCAACCCAGATTTCACAAATCATTCAAAAATCATCAAAACCCAATATCTAAACTCCATAGAAAACTTTATCTATATAAAATGGAGAACTTTTAGCTATACAATAAGAGGATAGATGATATGAATACCATTGATTCTTTAGTTTGATTTCTGATACTTTTCAGCAGCTATTGCCCTTCCTTCTTCTTCTTTCTTTCGTTTTCTATCTCTCTCTCTCTCTTGGCCGTACACCAACACTCACACCCATACACTTAAACAATTAAGTGATATTTTGGAGACACCTCTCCATGTTATTGAAAATGGGACGGTGGGTGATGAGTCACTCACCATTTTCCCCAAACAAACCCCCCAAGTTCCAAATAAATAGCAACTTATATCCTCCAACTTCCAACAAAGATAAAGTTTACCCCTTAACTTATAACTTCATAAAACAAATAACTTATCTTAAATGCGGTAAACTCTAAAATTAATGCAGTACATAATAAATTATAACTTATCAAATAATTATACTTAAATTATTTAATAAACCCCAAACATCACATTTTATAAAAATTGAGATGTTACAATGCAAGCTTGATCGAAAGAGCACCTCTGGGAGTTGTCAATTCCTAGGAGGTAATCTAGTCAGCTGGACTTCGAAGAAGCAGAACTGTGTATCTACATCTACAGCAGAAGCGGAATATGTTGCTGCTACTAGCTGTTGCTCTCATGTTCTGTGGATGAAAACTCAGCTCAAGGACTATGGGTACAACATATACAAGATTCCCATCTTCTGTGATTCCAAAAGTGCCATAGCAATCTCTGCCAAACGAGTACAACACTAAAAAACAAAGCATATCGATATTCGTTATCACTTTCTGAAGCATCATGTTGAACATGGCACAATCAAAATGCACTTTGTGTCCACTGAATACCAGCTTGCAGACTTATTCACCAAGGCACTAGATGAGAAAAGATTCCTTTTTGTGGTGGTTAAGTTGGGAATGATAAACATGAGTTGAACCCTCTGTAAGTAAGATTTGATCTTCTTGTACATATGTATATATTTAAACTCTTCTGTATGTAAATTCTTAATCATCAAAAGTTCTGTAACCAACAGAGCTTCTGTGGGATTGCTCAGAGTATGACAATCTCCACAGAACCTCTGATAACTTTGACCTATGTTCTGTGCACAACTTATCTCATTTGATCCAAGCATAGGTCAAGGGGATGCAGAAAGAGACCTTGAACGGATCTACAGAGGTTGATCATTCAAGGGGGAGCCAAAGAAGAGATATGATCAACCATATCTACAGAAGTCAGTTATTTTTACCGAACAAATAAGAACCAAAAGTGAGTAACTCGTACAAATCCTTTTTGAAAACAATTTTCTAGGACACAAATTTCAAAATACGTCCTATAAACACTGTTTAAGACATTCCAAACAAGAAATGATCAAAAAGATTTTCGAGCCTTCCGTTATGGGAAATTTAAGGTCATAGAGCTTCTGTTGAACTCAACAGAACCTCTGTAAGCCGGATCCTCTAGAACTGCAAATTGCATACGGAAACTCTGTCGATCAACCTTAAATGTCTTCTTTAAGGATTTGTACGTACAAATGCACACACAAGGGTACTGGAAGAAAGTCTTATGGGCAAAGAGCTCACTCAACCAAATAGTCTCTGTCGCCCAAACTAGACACTCTAAGAGTATGTCTCGAACAAAATCCATTTCCAAAACAGTTTTCCAGGACACAAATTTCCAAATATGTCCTAAAAACAGTGTTTAACACAATGAAAACCTTGGATGATCAAAAAGTTCTCTAAATTTTTAGTTATGAGAAATTTTCACTCTCAGAGCCTCTGCTAGCCTCGACAGAGCCTCAAAGCCTCTGTGAATGAAATTTTTTGTACTAAAGATCTATCGATCCTTTCCAATGATCTTTCAAACGTTTTTGGTAAAGGTACAAGCATCAGAGGAGACAAAAAGACAAGTTTCAGATCACATAGCTCACTCCACCACAGAGCCTCTGTTGACTCTGACACTTGGCCTTTTATGGATATTCTGTAAAAGAACGGGTTATCTACTGCGAGTGACAGTCTTCTGAAAGTAGAAAAGCTCACGCGCCAAGCATTAATGGGCCGCACACGCCATCTAATCGTGCTCTGACATTAATGATGTGGCATCTTTTGATTGGACGTATGTGGCACACGTTCTCCAGGAAAGTTGAACCAGCCGTATGTACTCAATTACGGATCCCAAATTTTATTCACTTTCACATATTTACCCTTTCAGATTCTACCATCTCTTTAGTATAAAACCAAACTTACCACTACCTCTAAACGTTTACGAACTTACTCTTTTCATCTTCTCCGATGAACCTTGCAAAAACCTGCAACTCCCATTTTCTACTCTCTTTCTTCAAGATTAATCCAATGGCTTCCACCTCCAACGCTCCAGTGAACTCTCCATCTCATTCTGAGAACTCCCAAAACCAAGAAATCGCCAGAAACATAGAACAAGACCACTCCGGCGATGAAGCAAATTTTGCTCCGACTACCCATCTTCTAAACTTCATTTCCCATGAACACTTTGAGCGTGTTCTTCCTTTGAAACCAAACAACTACTACTTGGTTCCCTCAAAAACTTCTTTTGGGGAAGCACATGCCATCCTTCTTCACATTTTGGAAAACCATTACCTTTACCCCCTGTTATCCAAAACTGTCAACAAAATCCCTGCCAGATACCTAAATCAATTATGGATGAGCAGCAGATTTGACCCCGCAGATAGATAAATCAAGGGCTACATTTCGAAACCATACAAATCCGAGCACCTTGAACTCAAGTTCAACAGAACCATGTTCTCACTTGAATTCAGTCTACCTACCAGAGGTCTTCTTGGCATAAAGCAGTACGCAGACGAACCCACAGACGAAGAGCTCTGCCGGTTTGTTGAAATGTTGGGGTATAACACAACCCTAAGAAAAAGAAATGATTTCAGAAGAAATCGATTACCCCCTCTGTGGAATACTCTCTTCTCTATTCTTAACAGGTGCCTAACAGGGAAAGTGGGTAGTCCAGATCAGACCTCTCACCAAATTTTGGCTATCATGTATGGGGTATACTACGACCTACCTCTGGACTACGCCACCCTCATGATGCAGGAAATGGTCAACACCATTGACCGCAAAATCTCCTCCATGAAGGCGAAAGGACGAAAGCCCAAAACTCTACCTCCTCTGCAATATCAAAGAATTATGGGTGTCCTGCTAGAGCCTCTGCTACGTCTACAAAAATGGCCAATGGAGGGACCAACGGCCAGAATGTACCCCCTGAACAAAAACACCCCAACAGAGCACGAAGATGAATACCCTTTCTGCAGACCTCTGCCAAAGAAACTCCTGGGATACGCTACAGACAAGACCTTTAAGTTAGATTACGTACGCGATCATAGGACTCCATTAGCTCTAACTTAAGGGTCTTGTCTGATAAACGTTCAAGTCATCTGTTCATATGCTTACAAACCAAATTCATTCCAACCCCCAACATGAACAGGTTAGTTCATGTCGGTGGTGGATTCAAACACAAGAGAAAGAAAGACGAAAGTGTATGTAAACATAATGAATGTTATCGTGGTGAATGTGAAAGATATTGTGATGAACTCCCTTCTCCCAGCTCTAATCCGCTTCGCGTCGTGAATTTATCCTTGATTGATCCTCTATCGTGGCTCCGAAAGGCGTAGAATCTCCCCCAAAATCGCCCCCTCAGTTTCCGTAGTCGTCGTGTGTGTGTTGCGTATCGAAAAATGACCTAAAATCCCGAATAAAAGCTGAAAGTCGCGCAAACAGAGGGTTAGGCGACTTGTTAGGGTAGAAGCACCGAGCCATAGGGTAGCTACAGAGGTTGAGACTAAAGATGGAGAAGAAGTGGTTGGATGCTCCACATAAGCAAAAGCAAGAAAAGATGCCTGGAATAGTAGAGGCACACAACCCCAACCAAATCCCAGTGCAACCCACATTTCTATTACCGCCAGTCTAGTGGCAGAAGGTAATATTGAACAAGAGCAGCACGGCTCAATTCCAACCCAAACCGACCGGGCAGAGGAAATTCCTTTCACCTCTGTGCCACTTATATCCGGGGAAACCATTCCAGGGGAGTACTCTCAAAAGGACTTACCCTTAGTTCGTGGTTCATCGCCCCATACCACAATCGCCAATCTTACAGAGGAATTTGTTTCCTCTGCCACGCACACGACTATAGGTCCAAACAGCTCTTCAGAGGAGCTTAGAGTGCACAAAGACGGAGAGACTCTAGACAAGTCTCCGAGTCAACCTAAGGATAATCTTGTACCCAACTCTGGAGTGGATCAAGACAATGTCTTTACCGGAACTTCTGTAGAGTCTGAGGCACAAGATGCCTCTGCTCGAGGATCAGAGGGAAATCCTTCCGCCCCCAACATACAAACAAGGGCGAAAGAAGGTGTCCAAGGAACAGGGACTCACTCTGGGGACGAATGTGTTCCCCCAGAGGTTACACCAAGTCCACATGTATCAAGGGATGAGTTCCAAACCCTTGCCACCTCTGTGGACACCACATTGAAAGAGTTGAAAAGCTCTTTTGATTCTTTTGCAGAAGTTACTTCACGGGCCTTTACTGATATGAACACCAAAATGGACAACCTGTCCACAGAGGTGCAAAATGCCTTAGCCCAGATGAGAACAACTGTTGATACCTCTGTTGCATCTGCTGCCACTGAATTCGAGAAAGCCACCACCTCTGCATTCAAAACCTCTATCAAACTCTTCCTTGAAACGATGAATGCCAAAGCCTCCACCTCTAAGGGCCTTACCCCTGAAGACCTAAAGAAGGCATTAGAGGAAGTTCAAGAGCAAACTATGCAACAAACTCTGGCCATGAAGCCTTTTGACTCTATGACCAGAGCTCAGCTGACAGAGCTTGGGCAAGGAATACTTGATCAAATGAAAGAATTCATCTGAGCCTTCACTGCTGCCAACGCAAACTTTGTCAAAGAATTCAAGACAAGTGTGGGCAAAATGCGCTTCAAGACAGAAGAAGAGGTCCATACCCTTCTTGGCCTCTGTGACGATCTATGCGCCAAGATGATAGCCGCAGGGGCAGTACCGCCTAAGAAACCCGAGGCTTTGTGCAGAGCAGAGGGTACTAAAGAAAAGGGTCGGGATGACTCTGATGATGACTCTGACGATTCATCAGATCATCCTGAGGGGGAGAATCAAAGGGAAAAACCAAGGGAGAAAGCTGCAAGCAGAGGTCTACCAGAACCACCTGTATCCGCAGAACCCCTGAACCAAGTCCCCCCAACAACTCAAACCCAAGGAGGAAACCAGCAACAAACCACAGAGGCTACAACCACCTCTGTGGAAACCCCTCAAGAAACCTCAATCCAAACCCAAGTACCTGAAATCCCTGCAGATCAACAGAAGACCACAGAGGAAATACCCACCTTTGTGGAAACAACCTCTGTATTCGGAGATGATGTCCCAACCCGTGAAGAATTTCAAATCCTATCATCCTCCGAAGAAGATCAACCATCCCAATCACCAAAACCAAAATCACCACAATAACTCCTCTCTCCAACACCTAAAACACCAGAAGAACCAAACCTCCCATCCCCAACACCAGAAGCCGAAAAGACAAAACTCCCATCTCCCACACCCAAAACCCGAACCAAAACCATTGCTCCCAAAAGAAAACATCTGAGCAAATCCACAAAACCTCACCAACAAAAACCACATCACCAACAAAGTCCTCAGAAACACAAGTGCCAAAACCTACAGAGGCAACCCCCAAAACTACAAAGGCACCCTCAAAAATCCAAAAGACAAATCCCACATAGGCAACCCCATCTCTACAAGAAGATCTTCAGCCGAAGGCAAAAGACAAAGGCAATGGGATAATGACAGAGGAACCCAAAAAGAAGAAGCCCAAGCATCAACCAGCAGAAAAATTGATGAAGAGCTCTTTCGATGCATATGTAACACCAAAGCCAGAACAAGAAGACTGGGCTTTCGGTGTTACCCCTCTGTCAAATATACCTGTTCTAGATCCGAAGGCAAAAGTCACAGAGGATCGAGTGGCCCAAATAAAGAAACAAATGGATGCTCTGCGCAGGCCCATGCCTCCACCCGGTGCACCTCCACAACTAATGGAAGAAGTGGTATACAGATATCTGTACAACAGAAGTGCCAGAGAGTCTGCCCACAACCATTCAAGATCCCCACTTCCATGCTGACCTCGAGAACACCTTCACAAGAACAACACCCAAGCCAAAACATCAAGTCTTCTCAAAGTCCAAAATCGACAAAGTCATATACTGTAAGTTCTCTCAAACCAGAACCACACCTAAGGTTTCCTATAACATCTATAAGGTCAAAAGGGAGGACAAAAGCGTTACCCAATTCTCAGATGCTGATCTGAGAAATCTAAGTCACTACGACCTACCCGACCTTCTGCACTGGACCAAAGAAAACTACACAACAGATGCAAATCAAAGGGCATACAGGGTGCTAAGGAAAGCCATGAGAGAGAAACTTCTGCTATACAGCCTAGTCGACTTTCAATTAGGACGAGATCTCGGAGTAAGAAACTTGAATCTTCGACCACCAGAAGACGACTGCCCATCCTCTGCCATACGAAACTCGATTATTACATCTCCAAGAGTTGGGCTAGTTTATCAAGATCCTGCTGGGAAGTCAAGATTGTTCGTAGAAATGGACTGTCAGAAGTATGCAACAACTACTTTGACAGTGTTCAGAGCAAGCCTTGTGGAGCATAAAGGAACAGAGCTCATGAATCAAGCTCTCGCAGATAGACTGATAGAGGTCATCGACCAAGTAATCAACTTCAGAAACCTCTGCATCAGTTTCTATAACGAACTCAGAGAATTAGGATTCGACAATAGAAGTTTCAACGAATTCAAATATGCCAATGTCTGATATCCTCAAACAACCTCTGCAAATATTTTCTTTCATAATGTACTCAAATGTGTGAAAGAAGTGTAAAATCTTTTGAGGTATATTGTTTCACCTCTTGTTATGTACTTAGCCTAAAACTCTGCACTTTTCAATTTTTTATTTTTCAATACTTAGGGGGAGATTGTTAGCTCCAATCTTTCTGTTAATAGAAGTATTGAAAAATAGGCTAAGTATTGAAGTCGTCGAGAGAGGCTCTGCCGAGTAGCCGAGTAACCAAGAAGACAGAAGTCTCCGACAGAGGCTCTGTCGGGTTAGCCAAGAAGACCGAAGTGAAGAAGCAACATAAGACTCTTCTAAGCGGACAAGGCCACAGAGCTTCTGTCATACTTGACAGAGCCTCTGTGGTAAAAAGAAGATCTACGCAAAAGATCTATACAAGGACAATCGTACTTCACACGATTTCTGCCATTCGAAGGTTCTGAAGATCACTCGTACAAAGGCGTGACATGACAACTCCACGTGTCAAACTCTGATAGGTTTCAGCCTAAAGCAGAATACGGAGCATTTAATGAACGTTGTATCTGCAACAGTTCCATTATAGTGTTTTGTACCTTCCAGCAACTGTTCCAAGCAGTGTCTTTTTACCTACCATCCTTAGTATCTATATCTTGTCCCCTTTAGAAGTAGTATAAATAGAAGGTTCATGTGAGCTCTTCTATTAAGTTTTTACACAACACACACACCTTTAGAGCAGTTTCTTGTCAAACCTTTCGGTGTTCTTGGTGTTCTTATTATATCAAATACAGTGAATCATTGAGCTATTTATCTGTCTTATTTACACTTCTTGTATTTGATATTGTGCGGTATTCTACCTCATTATATCTGTTAGTTCGTTAAAACGTTTCCGCATTATATATTGTTTAAACTAATTAGATAGAATCATCATTGTTAAGGAAAACAGGAACCTACAAAGGTAATCACTCTGGAGTCTGACACTTTCTCTAGGGAAAGAACTGTTATTGATAAGCAGACTATTCAAAGATTGATGAGGTATAGTGATAACCACACAAATGATGCACTGGCTGTTGACCCTGTGGTTGCTGCATTAGAAAAGCTCAAAGAGGATCTGGTGAGGTGTGATCCCATATCTAATCATGTAAAGCCCGTGTCCCGGTATGGGTTTTTATTAAATCATTAAGTTATTTTAATATTTTCTCTTAGCTAATTTCATTAACGGGATTGACGGGATTGTGTTAAAAGATAACGGGGAAAGACCTTAACTCCTTTTGGCAAGACTTTGGAACTTAAAGGGCTAAAAGTGACATTTTTATAGAGAGTTGCATGGGATCGGCCCCTAAGGACTGACCCCCTCCCTTTCCTTCTCATTGGCGATTTTCGTCCCACACAAGAAACACCCACGCTAACCCTAATCCTTCTTCTCATTCTTGTCGTCGCCGTGCCACTCCAAATCGCCGGCGCCGCCGCGGTTTTCTTGCCGGCGAAGAGAGAGAGAGAGAAACGAAGAGAGAGAGAGAGAGATCGCGAGAAAGAGAGAGAGGAGAAGAAGAACGCAGCGGCAGCCCCTTTCGCCGCCGCTGCTGCTGTCGCCGGAGACCGCCACCACCTGCTGTCGTCGGAGGAATCGAGAGAGAGAGGTTTGGTTGTGGTGGTGAGACGTCGTCGTGAGGTAAGTAGTTCTCTCGTTCGTCTCGTTCTTTTCTTTTTCCTTTTCGTTTTTCCGGCGAGACCACCACCGCCGCACGCCGTCGCTACGGTGGCTGTGGGTGGAGGGCGGTGGCGGTGGGTGACACTCGTAGCGTAAATCCCAACCGTTAAGCCGAACGCGAACCGTTTTATAAAGTTATCTTTTTATGGAAATTCTAAGTGTGCCGTCCAGTTTTCGTTTGACCATAACTTTTCCGTCGTAACTCCGTTTGAGCCGAAACTGGCGCCCACGGTTCAAGTTCTGGGTCGAGCACGTTTTCTGTGTTTTAGCGGAAAACTGGTTCGGTCTCTAGCTGGGCGAAAAAGTGGTCGCAAGTTCGGTGTTTCGTCATTTCATGTGAAAATTTCTGGAATCTGCCTTGATCTTGCGAAAACCATAACTTTCTGCTCGTAACTCGGTTTGGGGTGAAACCTGTGTCAAAAGTTCTCTTTTTGAGTCTAGAAACGTTTCTGTGTTTTGTGCAAAACCCAGTTCGGGACGTAGCATGGGTCAAATTGTCGTTTTATACTGAAAGATGCTGAATTTCGCTGTTCTGGAAACTGTTTTTGTAAAATCCGTAGTAAATTGTAGAAAAATCGTTAGGAGGCGTATAATATGTCCTTGGAACCCTAACTCAGAGTACTTTCTGGTCATGAAATAATATTGGGAATTTTCTGGGTTTAAAGGGGTCGAAACAGGTCCCGAACAGACCTGTTTAGTGAGAACAGAAAATAGTTTTAGTGACGGTTTAAGCGTGTGTCGTGTCATAGGGTCCGGGTCTCGTATTTACACGTTTTAACATGCGTTTAGGTGCTGGGAAGTGACCGTAATTGTGAATCTTGAATTGTATTGTTAAGCTAGGCGCGCATTCGAGGTGAGTTCTCTCACTATATCTAATAACGGTTGTTTTATCATTGCTGTAGTACGTGTGTGGTAGCTCTATGTGATTGTGTTGTGGAACTAGATAGTGGGGTGTCTAGTTGATACTATGTTGCCATGTTAACTCGGTGGGACCGAGGGTCCGGCGGGGCCGGAGGTTTTATACGCGGGTGGCGTAGAGACTCGGTGGGACCGAGGGTCCGGCGGGGCCGGAGGTTTTATACGCGGGTGGCGTAGAGACTCGGTGGGACCAGGGATTCGGCGGGGCCGAAGATGTTATCATGTGGTCGGTGGGACCGACTTGTGCCTCTTAGGCGGGTGGTTGTGGACATACATGTTTATGATTTGTTCGTAGACCTGTATGATCGTTTATGTGTCACTATCTGTTGTAGGGGTAGTGTGGAATAACTGTATTATTTTTGGTGTTTGAATTCACTAAGCTTCGTGCTTACCCTTTCCCAATAAATTGTGGTTTCAGGTACGGGCGGCTCCAAGGCGTGACGAGTACACACTGGTGCGCGAGGAGAGCTGGTTGCTTTCTGGTTTTAACAATTAAACGTTTATTCCGCTGGTTTTATTTTATAAAGATATTAATTATGAGTTTGCAAACGAAACGTTGGGATCATTTAATGAGTTGTTATAAATGAAATGTTTAGTTTAAAATTTTAAATTTGCTTGTAATTTTCGGGACGTTACAACTTGGTATCAGAGCACAGCTTTAGTGAATCAAATGCACCTCGGTGTGTTTGATCTCAAGTTTGCGGCTATAAAATTTTCTTTAAAATTTTTGGAAAATAAAAGAAAGGAAAACCCGTTTGAGAAACGATGATCGATGGCGCAGTGTGTACAGTCAGTCGACGCTATGTGGGAAGGTACAGTGCTTAGTGTATTTATTGCTTTCTAGGCATAGGGTATGCATGCTAGATTGCCTGTTGTGGACACTATGCTGTATGTTGAACTACTTGCTATTAGGAATTTATGCTAATTATGATAGGTTACTAAGTGGATGCCCTCTAGGTTGTATGCAGTAAGAGATTTATAGCCTTAGAATATTCGATTTAGTTCTATTGCGCAGCTCTTGTTTGAGTCCAACCGTTCTAGGATAGAGTCTTGTATTCGACTGTCTATTTGTTTCGCACTGCATATAATCGGGTATTCGCGAGGTCACCCGTTATAATTAGTAGGGATTCGGTAGTAGCAAGGGTAGTGGGATAAGAGGAAGTTCCTAGAGAGCTGGGAAGGGTGTTTATGTATGAGTATGTGTGCTAGATTGCTTTTTAGAACATAGGAGTATGTATGCTAAATTGCTTGGTGCTTATTACACTGTATTGCATGTCTGCTGCTTGCTATTAGGGATTTGGCAGTAGCAAGGGTAGTGGTTTGGATGGAATTCCTAGGGAGCTAGGAAGAGTGTGTACATATGCCGGTGCGAGCATATGTGTATAGTTTCGGCGAGAAACTACTTGGACCCCTTGGGATGGAACTCGGAATGGGCGATGATAGGTGTGGATGGTAGTAGTAGAGCTCCTACTACCGGAAGTACAGGATCAATGCTCGAGTCGGGGAAGTCACGAGGAATCCAAGGAGTTGAGCGTGAGTGTTGTTAGTATGAGTTATTATGTGCTAATAACGCGTTGTATTGTCTACCCAGAATAGCCATCACAAGGAGGAACAACTATAGTAAACCTACTAGTACAGGTGTGTACTCGAAGTGTTTTGAGGTGATGATCGTTGGGGGTAGTGATGAAGGTCCTAAACTAGTAGTCGTTGGAATAGAAAGACGATTCTAATATTAGTCACTTGGAGTGACGATAAGGATGATATTTGTTGTAAGCAGATCATTTCGGGCCAAGATGGAAGATTGTGCTAGGGTCATAGGCTCATAGAGCCGACTTTGATTTGAGGAAAACCCGTAAGATGATTTGATGTGATTTTCCCAACTTGCCTTAAGAGGTTTAAATGTCTGGATGACAATAGTAGACCGGAGAGTTTCGGAGTAGTAGGGGTCGAGACGTTGAATGTCGAATGAGTCATGCACGAAGTTATTTTGAAAATAAGATTGCATTAACAAATTCTTGTGTTTCAAATCTTTGTATGGATGGTGTTTTGGAATTTTGGGAAATGCTCAGCACACGCACAAGATTTTGAAATATGGTTTTGAAAGTGTATGAAATCGTTTTATCACGGGAGTGCAAACTTTGTTAGAATTTGTCTCATTTTCGTTATTTTTCCAACGGTTCTTTCGGGTACGATGTTATCCGTGTTTTGGTGGTGGTTAAGATGTTGGGTAAGTGACTACGGATTGAGACTCTAACATTGGAACTCCTCCACATGTGTTAGAGTTGAGGCGAAAAGTTACATTCCACGATGTCTGTATAAAGGCTATTTTGGTGATTTGTTTAAAATGAGTTTGGAATTCCAGTGTCGCTTAACTTTTCGTTCGAGAGTTTGTATTACTAAGTACTTTATTGCAAATAGTTCAGTGTGTGGATTGATTCATGCGTGACATGAGTGATGCATGGAGGAATTTTGGTAACATTTCATAAGGAGTTGTTTAGTGCGCTTTTTAGTCAGCTAAAGGTTTTATTGACATTTCCATGAAAATGCGATTTATCGACTTATGGGTATGCATACTGGGGTAACCTTTGTTCTCGACTTTTTGATGAACGAGTCGTGCATGAAAATGTTTTAGTTCCTTTTTGTCGAAATGAAAGACCATTTGATCCAAGGAGTGTTTTAATGTTGTGAACATCATGCATACGATTACAATGTGTTATATTTTGGAAATATAAATGCGTAGATTTTTGACATTCGGTTAATTTAGACTTACCGATCATTTTTTTTTTGGGAAATTAAAAAACTTTTGCTTTGGAGGAAACGAGTATTTTGAGCATTTTCGATAAATACATTTTTAAACTATAATGTTTTGACGTTATATGTCCCAAGTACGAAACTTGAGGAAGTGTTACAAGCTTGCATGCCTGCCCCCAGCTTGAGATTTTATGAGGTTTTAGTCGATATTTCCAATTAATAGAAGCGGACTGGTTCCTGTCTTCAAGTTTGAATCTTACACGAGGCAGTTGTGTTTTAACAAAAATATATTTGTAAACCGTGTCATCGTTTTGTGTGACTAGCTGACGCGCGAAAAATTGGTGGCGAACCCTGTGCCACGTCATTTTATGATTAAAAAGAAGAATTTTTGAATCAAATGTCGTGAAACTTATTTTGAATTATGTGCACACCTTTGTCGCACCCTGTTTAAGGTCAAGCGGTTACTTTAAGTGCACGTCATGAGTCAATCCATACTGGAATCGAGGCGGTTCATTTTAAAGAAATTATTTATTACGCTTGCTTTTGTGTGAGTAAACTGAACTGCAATGGAACGATTTTCAACATGATTTTCCTATGTGGGACGAGCGTGTCCAGTTTTGCGTAACTATCGATCAGGTAATAGTAGTTTTATTACATACGATCTTTTGAGATGAAAATCCTGATGTTGAAAATATTTTGTAAATGATTTTGTAAACCATTTGGGGAAATGTGCTTTTAAGTGTCATGTGTCATTTCGAGAATTTTTTTAGGGTGTGAGTCCTTTTGGAAAACTCTTTTGTTTAACCCGTGTTGAGTCTGAGACTAAGGTTGATTTCAGAGTATTGCTTGCTTAAACTTTGTTCAAACGCATTTTCCGAGCTACGGGTCTAGCAAGCGTGGAGCGTTTTGCTCGGTTTTGGTTTGGAATTAGTCATGGGCTAATTGCCCGGTTTTAATGACTCAAGGTGGAGTCTTGTTGATAAATTGTTTTGTCGCACCGTTTGGCATTCATTGCACGTCGAGTATTTACACGTTTGGGTGTAGGAGACAATCCGGGATAGGCACTCGTGGGAAGGCTGTTTTGCTTTGGATCCTTAGGTACGTTAGTCAGTCGCTGGTAGTGGTCGGTTGGGTATCTCGGGGTGAGACCCCGGTGTACAGGCGTTATAGCCTAGGCTTTCTAGTAGGTGCTAGGAGGATATAGTTGTGGGCACTTACCTGAGAGGTAGGCGTCGAGGTGTATCTTCGGTTCAGATAAATTAGCTTTGTAGAAGCGAGTGTGGGGGATACGTCGACGGTGGGAGGTTGGGTATTCCACGCGTGTTGGTAATGTAGGTCGGGTAGTATCGGTTAAGGGAATGACCTGCGTGTGTATTAGTGGACTTGATTGTAGGGGATATCTATTTGTGTTGGTGTCTAGGATAATACCACGCTTATGTGAGTCACTGTAATCGGTTGGACCGATGTTCGGCGGGTGGCCGATGTTTGTCATTGTAATCGGTTGGACCGATGTTCGGCGGGTGGCCGATGTTTGTCATTGTAATCGGTCGGACCGATGTTCGACGGGTGGCCGATGTTTGTTACTGTAATCGGTTGGACCGATGTTCGGCTGGGCCGATGGTTGTATTTATTCGGTTGGACCGATATTCGGCGGGGGGCCGATGTTTGTTAATGCGATTCATCGTGAATTTAGGGAGTCTAGTAGAACTCGTAGAAGTTAATCGGCAGTTAATGGTAGAAAAAAAATCGGATTCGAGTATCCTGTAGGGTATATTGGTGAGCATCTCTAGAATGGTTAGAGCTTGAAAAATTTAACCGGGAAGTATGAATCATCTAAGGTTGGGAGACAACCGAAGTCGTTTGACTAGGAATGGTTTCAATGGTTGGAGTGTTCTTCCAATCGCGTTTTCAGTGTTCTTGAAGGAGTGTTGTTGGTAAGGAAGTTTTCGGGAGATTCTTAGACGGTGTGAGAAATTAGGCTCCAGTTAGTGAAGGTCCAGTGGAAACACCGAAAGGGTTCCGAGTGAACTTGGGAACCTGAGGTTGAGATGAGGGAGAACTATCTATTGATATTCGCGGGCATAGACTTCGAGGACGAAGTCTAATTCAAGAGGGGGAGAGTTGTAAAGCCCGTGTCCCGGTATGGGTTTTTATTAAATCATTAAGTTGTTTTAATATTTTCTCTTAGCTAATTTCATTAACGGGATTGACGGGATTGTGTTAAAAGATAACGGGGAAAGACCTTAACTCCTTTTGGCAAGACTTTGGAACTTAAAGGGCTAAAAGTGACATTTTTATAGAGAGTTGCATGGGATCGGCCCCTAAGGACCGACCCCCTCCCTTTCCTTCTCATTGGCGATTTTCGTCCCACACAAGAAACACCCACGCTAACCCTAATCCTTCTTCTCATTCTTGCCGTCGCCGTGCCACTCCAAATCGCCGGCGCCGCCGCGGTTTTCTTGCCGGCGAAGAGAGAGAGAGAGAAACGAAGAGAGAGATCGCGAGAAAGAGAGAGAGGAGAAGAAGAACGAAGCGGCAGCCCCTTTCGCCGCCGCTGCTGCTGTCGCCGGAGACCGCCACCACCTGCTGTCGTCGGAGGAATCGAGAGAGAGAGGTTTGGTTGTGGTGGTGAGACGTCGTCGTGAGGTAAGTAGTTCTCTCGTTCGTCTCGTTCTTTTCTTTTTCCTTTTCGTTTTTCCGGCGAGACCACCACCGCCGCACGCCGTCGCTACGGTGGCTGTGGGTGGAGGGCGGTGGCGGTGGGTGACACTCGTAGCGTAAATCCCAACCGTTAAGCCGAACGCGAACCGTTTTATAAAGTTATCTTTTTATGCAAATTCTAAGTGTGCCGTCCAGTTTTCGTTTGACCATAACTTTTCCGTCGTAACTCCGTTTGAGCCGAAACTGGCGCCCACGGTTCAAGTTCTGGGTCGAGCACGTTTTCTGTGTTTTAGCGGAAAACTGGTTCGGTCTCTAGCTGGGCGAAAAAGTGGTCGCAAGTTCGGTGTTTCGTCATTTCATGTGAAAATTTCTGGAATCTGCCTTGATCTTGCGAAAACCATAACTTTCTGTTCGTAACTCGGTTTGGGGTGAAACCAGTGTCAAAAGTTCCCTTTTTGAGTCTAGAAACGTTTCTGTGTTTTGTGCAAAACCCAGTTCGGGACGTAGCATGGGTCAAATTGTCGTTTTATACTGAAAGATGCTGAATTTCGCTGTTCTGGAAACTGTTTTTGTAAAATCCGTAGTAAATTGTAGAAAAATCGTTAGGAGGCGTATAATATGTCCTTGGAACCCTAACTCAGAGTACTTTCTGGTCATGAAATAATATTGGGAATTTTCTGGGTTTAAAGGGGTCAAAACAGGTCCCGAACAGACCTGTTTAGTGAGAACGGAAAATAGTTTTAGTGACGGTTTAAGCGTGTGTCGTGTCATAGGGTCCGGGTCTCGTATTGACACGTTTTAACATGCGTTTAGGTGCTAGGAAGTGACCGTAATTGTGAAGCTTGAATTGTATTGTTAAGCTAGGCGCGCATTCGAGGTGAGTTCTCTCACTATATCTAATAACGGTTGTTTTATCATTGTTGTAGTACGTGTGTGGTAGCTCTATGTGATTGTGTTGTGGAACTAGATAGTGGGGTGTCTAGTTGATACTATGTTGCCATGTTAACTCGGTGGGACCGAGGGTCCGGCGGGGCCGGAGGTTTTATACGCGGGTGGCGTAGAGACTCGGTGGACCGAGGGTCCGGCGGGGCCGGAGGTTTTATACGCGGGTGGCGTAGAGACTCTGTGGGACCGGGGATTCGGCGGGGCCGAAGATGTTATCATGTGGTCGGTGGGACCGACTTGTGCCTCTTAGGCGGGTGGTTGTGGACATACATGTTTATGATTTGTTCGTAGACCTGTATGATCGTTTATGTGTCACTATCTGTTGTAGGGGTAGTGTGGAATAACTGTATTATTTATGGTGTTTGAATTCACTAAGCTTCGTGCTTACCCTTTCCCAATATATTGTGGTTTCAGGTACGGGCGGCTCCAAGGCGTGACGAGTACACACTGGCGCGCGAGGAGAGCTGGTTGCTTTCTGGTTTTAACAATTAAACGTTTATTCCGCTGGTTTTATTTTATAAAGATATTAATTATGAGTTTGCAAACGAAACGTTGGGATCATTTAATGAGTTGTTATAAATGAAATGTTTAGTTTAAAAATTTAAATTTGCTTGTAATTTTCGGGACGTTACAAATCAAGTAACAATGATAAACTCAAGAGATCTTCATTAGAATAGAGAAAGAATACAAAGATTGGAATGAGATCCCCTTTCTCTCTCTAAACTCTCTCTCTAGGTTGTCATCCCTCTCACTTTACAATCTCACGTATACAATGACAACTCCTTACAAATCCCTTACAATCACCTATTTATACCCCTTGACTATTTCACTAAAGTATGTTGACTTTGACTCTTTAAAGTCTCTACTTTGACTTTATCTATTACATTTGACTTCTTACAAATACACAATTATACATTAAATCTTGAATACATTTTATGCACTAACAATCTCCCCCTATGGATTCAAGATTTAAAAAATTGATGACGATAGTCTTCAACTCTTTGTATCTTCAGATCTTCAACACTTTAGCTCTTTGAACAATCTTCCTCTTCGCTTTGAAGGAAGATCAATCTTCGAAAAATAATTATGAAGAATCTTCAAATAAGCATTGTCTTCAGAAATCCAATTTGATTACCTTAATCTTCAACTGGATCTTCAAAGTCAAATAGTCATCAAGGTCTTGAAACACAAACTTCACAACTTTGTGGTGTTGGTCAAAGTCTTCATATAAAATCTTCATGTCTTTGAATCTTCGCACCACTGATCATTGAAACACGAATCTTTGAAACATTGTAGCACGGATCTTTGCATCTTTGAGAAATATCTTCAGTCTTTGATTATGAACTGGTCTTTTGTGCTTTAACGGGTTTTGAGCTTTGAAAAACATTCTTGAATGAACTTGAATCTTTGTAGCTTTGAGTTCCTTGAACTACGTATCTTCACTTCTTTGAACAATAACACTCTTTGAACTTTGAACTTTCTTGAATCGTCTTGAAACATCTTGAATTGTTACCTCGAGCTTCTTGACTTCTCTTTATTTTGAAATTGAAACTTTCATATCTTCTCCCCCTTTTTGTTGATTGTGAGCATCATGATCATCAAAACTTCAACATCAATTTCAACAACCTTTGAATACACCAATAAAAAAATCTCATCCTTTCGATCTGAATATCCGTCATTTCCAAAAATATTTATCCGAATCTTTTCAAATTCAGACAAAATGAAAGTGGTAACCCTGAAACAATGGATGAATCAGTTATAATGCCTGTAAGTTGCACGGAGCCACTTAGTACAACGAATGCACTTTGGAAAGGAGCTTTTTGATGTTCACTCCTCCAGGGCTTCCATTCAATCATCGAAAAACCACAAAGGAAATATCTATAAACGTTATGACAAGAAAACATATTCCTTGTGTGTACGTGCTAGTGTATAAATGATTGAAGCAACTTATGCTTGAAAATTAGGCTCAAATTGTGTAAACTGTTGAGACAGCAACAAGTTTTCCACGGACTCAATGTGCATGAATAAAGAACGAAGGTGGGTCAAACTTCCTTCTTTTTCAATATCTAGACCTTCCGAGTGAAGATCAGATAGATGATATGTTGCGTCCCCAAGAAATATGAAACATTTCTTTGTTGAGAAAGAAATGAGTAGCTGGTGGGGTTAAAGCAAGAGTTGGCATGGGCTAGTTGCATGTTTCAATGATGGTCACCAAAGAATGTGAACCAATCAGTAATGTGGCTGCCCGACTCAAAAAGTGGTTGGGGCAGAGTTCTCTTATTCTTTTAACTTTGTTCTCACACCCTCTTTCTATTTTTAATCCGCTCACTTCTAACCAAACTCTCATTTTCATTTTACCTCGGCTCAATGAGATACTCAACCGTATGAGTCATCTCCCCCACTCTTTGATTTCGACCCCTCACCCCTCAATCACTCAAGGATAACTTCTTGGGTAGGAAACACTGGTTAACGTGGATCCATAGAAGTTCTTTAATATCTCACACTGATCCCATGAAGTTTTGTCCTATAATGATGTGTTGTTCAGCAGTTTATCTTGAACAATTAAGAATATCGGCATTTGATTAACATTGCCATCAGAATGTATGATCTTCAATAATATCATGAAGATTTGAGCATTTGATCTTTGAAGATTTCTCAAAACAAGAATATTGAAAGAATGAAATGAATTCGAAAGACTTGTTTGAGAATCTGACAATGTATCAATCAGATCAAATATGAATGATAATCATGAAGGATAATCATGTAAGGTTTAGGGTATCAAAGAATTGAAATTTGTTTATATGAACAAATATAAACAATCTTTGAATGAAACGTTTAAGTCTTACGCTGAAATGAATATGATGCTCAACAAACTTTGAAATCAAGCGGGAGTATTACCATCCAAAAATGTTTCGTTTTGAGTCATGGTAATAACAAAGTAAATAAGAAGTTGTCCCGGTGTGTATGAATACTTGAAAGTATAGAAAATATAATACGCAAGTATTAATCTTTGGAAACACACGGTCAGAAATAATGATGTTACGAGAATCGGAGATCTATATATGTATATATATATATATATATATATATATATATATGAAAAACATTTAAAAACACACTTCTAAATTCATAAAATCTGTTTGAGAATCGAGAAGTGGTTTGAACATTTAAGAAAACATTTATCATGCTTGAAAGTCGTTCTCCTTTCAAACAATCTCAGATTAAGTTCAGAAGATACATACAGTTAAACGTTTAAGCTCCCCCTCAAATTATGATAGACTGATTAAAAATCAGATAATGTAACAACCCAATTTCCTTAAAATAATATTAAACCAAATTACAACCAAAAACAGTCCCAACACAAGAAATTTACATAAGTTCTACCCTAAACTCGCAGCGGAAACACCTTCACAACCGAGATACTACAGGAAGCCCGACGGTAGTCTACCAGTCTTCACTAGCCTCTAGCTCTTCTACCACGACACGACCTTCCATCATCATCAGATGAAACTCCATACACGTCTAACACCTGAAAATGGTTTTAGTTTTTGAAAAACGAGGGTTAGACCACGAGGTCTAGTGAATTCCCTCTTTAAAACAGTTCCACATAAACAGTAGTTTAAACATTTAACCGTTATAAAATAATCGGAAATCCAGTTTAAATGCTCGACTCCACATAACGGGGATAGCACAGTGGTCACAACTTTCATCACCTTACTAAGCCAGGTACGGCATTCACCTTACAAAGCCAGGTACGGCATTCACCTTACAAAGTCAGGCACGGCATTCACCTTACAAAGCCAGGCACGGTATTTGGGCATCAATAATAGTTTCCCACTGTGCAACCCGACTCTCCACATAACAACATCATCACAAGCATATGCAATCAACATTTACGTATAAATGAACGTATAAATAACTTTCATGCAACTGTAAACATTTCCATGTCATGTACAATAAAACCTTTCAAAAAGTTTAATCATGTCATCATGCTCGTAACCATAATCAGTTATGAAAACCTTTCGCAAAACATTTCATTCACACAAAGAAGGTAAGGGAACTCACCTTAGCCTTAGCACATCGACACACGCTCCGGAACACACTTTATCTCAAACCAAACACCTGAATTGGACATCATAAGAATGGTGTTAACCATCTAATTACATCCCAAAACATCCCTACTAAGCCCCTAAGACAAACCCCCAAATGATGCCTCGATTCTAGACCCGAAACACGAAGCAAACCGAAGAAGGTACACAAAACAGGGGCTTGTGCCACTTGTCACGCAGTTTGCAAACCGCGGGACAAACCGCGCAACTTCCTGTTTTGTCCCTCTCAATTCTGCAAAACACTTTCAGTCTGAAATCTCACCCTTTCTCAACCCCAACTCATCCCAAATTGATTTTAAGCCTCCAAAATGAAATAATGAATGTTCTAAACCTTTCCCCACAATTACGAAACATCAAAACATCATTTAATCTAACGAAATCCATCTAAAACTCAACCAATGATTCATCATTTCGAACCCAAAACTCAAAACTCCAATAAAATGGTGCAAGCTTCCCAATAGAGGCTCACAACCCACACGATGATTCAATAACCTTTCTACTCCCAATGATTTCATTCCAAAACTCAGGGATAGAAACAATCATTGAATCACACACACTTAAATTTCCAAATTTAAGCAATAGAGTGAAGATTGAGGAGAGAGTTATACCTTAAAGATGAACTCTCTAATCCCTTTGATGAACTCCTCCTACTCCAATCCTTTAAGAGATGCTTCTTCTCAAATTCTCTACTCTTCAAATCCCTAGCCGACATAAAGAAAGAAAGAAGGGTTTTCCATCTGATTTATACTTCTAATAACACACTCTTGAGCACATAAGTTTCCAATTTAACACTTTGGCCACTAAATTCTCATTTTAATCTAAAATTACAAGAATAGGAAATATGGGGTGTTACATCACCCCCCCCCCCCCCCTTATTAGAATTTCGTCCTCGGAATTCCATTGCAGAACACAAGCTTGTACCTGGAATTAACTTCCGCTTCCAATTCTTACATTGCCCGAAAACTCTTAAGGAGTTGAAATTCCATCTCTACAAGGCCAACTTCTTTGCTTTTCGAAATCTCGACCAACCAGCCCCAAATGATTGTCTCCAACGATGTGACAAAATCTGACTCCTCAAATATTCCCATCTAACTACTTCCTCCGACTTGAGATTGAAAGTGCTCAAACCTTCCAATCTAGCCATCTTAGTTCCATTCGTTTATCCATCCATTCCTGATCAGAACCGACAACGTACAGCATTCTTTGACATCGCTCCCCGACCAACTACCACATTCTCAGGTCGGTAGCATGCCCAGCCATACACACTTGCACTATCTTCACTCAAACATACTACTCACACCAAAATACTCTTTTTAATAGAAAACGACTCTACTCGTAACACCGCAATAACCCGAATCTCTAAACGGAGACTAATCACTCCCTTCGTCGACATTACACACTATCACCCTCATATCGTTACCGCATTCTCACCACCATATAACATTCATATCAAAAGGAAGAACGCCCTCCTACCAAAATAGCGTTCGCCTGGCACAATTGCGTTTCCTCAAAGTCACACCGATCATACGTGCCTCAACAGTTTCAAATCAACGGTCCAAACTCACAACAATCGCTAAGCCATAATTCAATTCTATACACAACTATATCCTTCGCCAAATCCACCGAATGGTTCCACTAACTAGGAACTACCACCAAAATTCGCTTGCCCTCCCACAAGGAGGAGTGACCAGGCTTACTCAAACTAAACCAATTAATTGAATGTTGAACGACACGCTCACGCGAAACATACTCCCCGACAATACCGAATCTAATCCCAAGGTCTCTCGACCAGGGCACCACATTTGACCACTTGTTTCCATCCTAACTTGACACATTAAAGATGCCTCAAAAGAATGACTCGCCAACATGACCCAGCTTTTAGACCGGTCGCACGAACTTCGCTTTCTCAACTTTTTAACCATGACATACACAACGATTTCTTTCCTTACGCCCTTCAAATAACAGTTCTTTAATTGTAGTCCGCCTATTCAGTGTCTCACGACATCTTCTTACCGCGAGTCTGTCTATACTTGATCTGTCATACCGTCATCATCTTCTCTCATGCTTACACAGACTTCCCATCACACACCGCTACAGTCTAAAAGAACGGCTTCTCCAAATTATCAGTCAAGACCTTTAGCCAAGTTCTCATAAGGTACTTAACACCAAGAACTACCAAGAGTTCCTAACTCTCCAACACCGCCGACCCGCTCATTGTATTTCATTTCATCCACGAAATACTCCAACGCTCCTGACTAAACTTCACGACGAAGCACTACAGCTTAACGGGTACAATATCCTAATCGACAATCAAGTGAAGTATGAAAACTCACCCAAAATCCAATGGGATCGAGAAGAACAAGGGTTCTCCTTTCATCCCGTTACCGACCGCAACTCAATCTATTGATCTCAATCTAGTATTAACGTATACCGCCCGCAAAACCACACACTTCAACCAAGCATACTCACTACCTTTGACTACTCCATTATTACGGCAATTCATCATTACATCTAAGACTTACACGTTTCTTCGGTACCAAATGCTACCACTTCCTCACGCCACTATCGCACCCCGCGGCTACATTGCAACAAGATAACATGATGCCTTTACATACGCAGAAGATGTTACTTCCTTCATACCACCCATAACACAATTTCAGACGAAGCCAAAAATGTTTCTCGACTTTGCCCTTCCCGGGTCTAGACGAACCACATGTCAAGGTCAACTATTCAAAGTACACCCGCTTCGATTACTCTAACCTTTCGTTCTTATATGGATCATCATACCCCATAAGAAAATCACTTAAGCAATCACGATCTTTCACTTTTGTAACACTTACACAAGGTGGTCAAGCGTCATGACGGATACATACCTTTCTCCAAACAACTTCTTACATCTTTGCAAGAAAACTCAACAAGATAACCACACTATAGTTACTTCTCCAATACCAGCCTCCTGACAACCGTCCAACCGAACGGTCACTGATTTCCACATCGACAATCGACATACAATTGTCCAGCTACCTCATGACAGACAAGGGTTCCCGTAAGGATCTACTTCTCCTAACTCCTCGAACAATCCTCGTTTCTCCCCAACTCCTTGCGATCTATCTCCACTGCTAAACACCTGACGCATATGCGAATCATCCAAAACCTCAATGGACCTCACAACCACATTGATGATCTTCCGTTCTCCCAATGCCCTCACTAGGTGTTCCTATACTATACCATTTACACAATTCGAACGACCTCATCCGTTCACACCCAACGGGTTCACTCTCACGCTTTAATCTCCTGACATCACCCCTAACTTGAGACATGCTAAACAGTCGCAACCTTCTATACCAAAGTACTACGTGATGATAATTTCATTCCTCCCTGACAATCTAGGATTCCTAACAGAACCCACTTCATTCAACGCATTATAACCAACTTATACCCCACCGTTCCCACTTGAGAGAAAACAAGCATAAGATCTTTCTTAGTGCAAAATCAATATACCAACCCAACTCAGTACTCCGACTCAAAGCCGATAGCATTACATCAAGTAACGTAACGCTACTTATTACCATTCTACCAACAGAATCACTTCGACCATTTCAAATCTTACCACAATAAAATCATTCTTACATAGCTAAGCAATAGTACAAACAATCATACCATCATTCCGTATTCACTGCCCAAGACTCCCGGTATTCATCCACTTCCTCTAACGGAAACACTAAGGTCATAACTCGACCACATCTTACTCAACTGACAACTCTACTCTCAACGCCTTTCCGCAACCTCAATCGTAATACCCTTCCCGACCTAGCGAGTTCATAGCCTTCATGCACAATAACACAACGATTGAAATCATTTTGCACTCTTTCAAAAACACAATAGATACAAAATCATAAAACAAGCTCGAATATGCATGAATCAACACCACTCAAGATGAATAGTAAAACACAACGACTGCAAGGATCGCTCACAGTTACTCTTACGATAAATCATTACCTTGTCCATCCAAATTGATGCCGTCACTACGGTTGTCTCCAATGAGACCCTTTCACATGTGACTGAAAAATTTTCGAACGGAATCACTTACCCAAAGTGGGTTTGTCAACTCCAACACTTGTTCATATATATAATAATAACGAGTCAATACTCATTTTGTTTATAAACAAAACCTCGCAATACAACGTTTTCCATATTTTCATAACGAAGGCTCTCTTCCACAATTAAAAGCGTGAAATAATTCGTAGATCACTACGTTCAAAACTTTATCGTATAATGAAAACAAGTTTGTCTTTTATTTTAAAGAAACACACGCTCGCACGCGCCAACTTATTTCCCAAAACAAGAAAACCTGTCATGCACGTACATGCTTTTAACATGAAAGAACTCGGGTAATAAGTTTAATGACATAATGCATGAAATTTAATATGCAATTGAAGGCTATTCACTCTAACCAAGTCAACCGTTGCACTCACTTCAACTCTTCACTGATACCTCACTAAGACCAACAACCGCTTTCTTACTTATGCTACAACTTGTAGTACAAGTGCTCCACAACCCTCTTGATCGATCACACATGGTTTACCAAACTAACCAGTTATCTCACTTCCTACTCTTATGCATACCTCAAAACAACACTGATCTCCTTCATTCATTAACCTTGCCACTAAACCGTTTGACTAAGGAATCCAAGACTAGATTCCCTCACTCGATCTTGAATTGAAGGTTTTCAAGATGCCAACATAATTCTCACTTCCTATCCCAGAGAGTTTACCTCTAGACAGCTCATCAACATTCTAGACAACACTTCTTCTAGAAGTTACAAACACCACATCACAAGGGATCTCCCATGACACATCAACTATTTGCTATTAAAATACAAGGTTATAACCTTCCACATACTACCATACTCACCACTCATCCCGAAAATAGCGATTGATTACACCCATGCACCTGTAAATTCATAATAGCATTGGCCAGATGCTACCTGAATTTACCTTACATGAGGGTTCTCACTACCATTGTCAAGATAGCCTATGATTACGGTCATTCCTGATGGCTTCCTTTATCTCAGTTGTGTTCCACTCTACTCTACAGTTTAAGTTTAGGCTCACCCGGTCACCTAAATCCCTAAAACTATGGCTCTGATACCATTTGTAACAACCCAATTTCCTTAAAATAATATTAAACCAAATTACAACCAATAACAGTCCCAACACAAGAAATTTACATAAGTTCTACCCTAAACTCGCAGCGGAAACACCTTCACAACCGAGATACTACAGGAATCCCGACGGTAGTCTACCAGTCTTCACTAGCCTCTAGCTCTTCTACCACGACACGACCTTCCATCATCATCAGATGAAACTCCATACACGTCTAACACCTGAAAATGGTTTTAGTTTTTGAAAAACGAGGGTTAGACCACGAGGTCTATTGAATTTCCTCTTTAAAACAATTCCACATAAACAGTAGTTTAAACATTTAACCGTTATAAAATAATCGAAAATCCAGTTTAAATGCTCGACTCCACATAACGGGGATAACACAGTGGTCACAACTTTCATCACCTTACTAAGCCAGGTACGACATTCACCTTACAAAGCCAGGTACGGCATTCACCTTACAAAGCCAGGCACGTCATTCACCTTACAAAGCCAGGCACGGCATTCGGGCATCAATAATAGTTTCCCACTGTGCAACCCGACTCTCCACATAACAACATCATCACAAGCATATGCAATCAACATTTTCGTATAAATGAACGTATAAATAACTTGCATGCAAGTGTAAACATTTCCATGCCATGTACAATAAAACCTTTCAAAAAGTTTAATCATGTCATCATGCTCGTAACCATAATCAGTTATGAAAACCTTTCGCAAAACATTTCATTCACACAAAGAAGGTAAGGGAACTCACCTTAGCCTTAGCACATCGACACACGCTCCGGAACACACTTTAGCTCGAACCAAACACCTGAATTGGACGTCATAAGAATGGTGTTAACCATCTAATTACATCCCAAAACATCCCTACTAAGCCCCTAAGACAAACCCCCAAACGATGCCTCGATTCTACACCCGAAACACGAAGCAAACCGAAAAAGGTACACAAAACAAGGGCTTGCGCCACTTGTCACGCAGTTTGCAAACCGCGGGACAAACCGCGCAACTTCCTGTTTTGTCCCTCTCAATTCTGCAAAACACTTTCAGTCCGAAATCTCACCCTTTCTCAACCCCAACTCATCCCAAGTCGATTTTAAGCCTCTAAAATGAAATAATGAATGTTCTAAACCTTTCCCCACAATTACCAAACATCAAAACATCATTTAATCTAACGAAATCCATCTAAAACTCAACCAATGATTCATCATTCGGAACCCAAAACTCAAAACTCCATTAAAATGGTGCAAGCTTCCCAATAGAGGCTCACAACCCACACGATGATTCAATAACCTTTCTACTCCCAATGATTTCATTCCAAAACTCAGGGGTAGAAAGAATCATTGAATAACACACTCTTAAATTTCCAAATTTAAGCAATAGAGTGAAGATTGAGGAGAGAGTTATACCTTGAAGATGAACTCTCTAATCCCTTTGATGAACTCCTCCTACTCCAATCCTTTAAGAGATGCTTCTTCTCAACTTCTCCACTCTTCAAATCCCTAGCCGACATAATGAAAGAAAGAAGGGTTTTCCATCTGATTTATACTTCTAATAACACACTCTTGAGCACATAAGTTTCCAATTTCACACTTTGGCCACTAAATTCTCATTTTAATCTAAAATCACAAGAATAGGAAATATGGGGTGTTACATCACCCCCCCCCCCCCCTATTAGAATTTCGTCCTCGGAATTCCATTGCAGAACACAAGCTTGTACCTGGAATTAACTTCCGCTTCCAATTCTTACATTGCCCAAAAACTCTTAAGGAGTTGCAATTCCATCTCTACAAGGCCAACTTCTTTGCTTTTCGAAATCTCGACCAACCAGCCCCAAATGATTGCCTCCAACGATGTGACAAAATCTGAATCCTCAAATATTCCCATCTAACTACTTCCTCCGACTTGAGATTGAAAGTGCTCAAACCTTCCAATCTAGCCATCTTAGTTCCATTCGTTTATCCATCCATTCCTGATCAGAACCGACAACGTACAGCATTCTTTGACATCGCTCCCCGACCAACTACCACATTCTCAGGTCGGTAGCATGCCCAGCCATACACACTTGCACTATCTTCACTCAAACATACTACTCACACCAAAATACTCTTTTTAATAGAAAACGACTTTACTCGAATTAACACCGCAATAACCCGAATCTCTAAACGGAGACTAATCACTCCCTTCGTCGACATTACACACTATCACCCTCATATCGTTACCGCATTATCACCACCATATAACATTCATATCAAAAGGAAGAACGCCCTCCTACCAAAATAGTGTTCGCCTGGCACAATTGCGTTTCCTCAAAGTCACACCGATCACACGTGCCTCAACAGTTTCAAATCAACGGTCCAAACTCACAACAATCGCTAAGCCATAATTCAATTCTATACACAACTATATCCTTCGCCAAATCCACCGAATGGTTCCACTAACTAGGAACTACCACCAAAATTCGCTTGCCCTCCCACAAGGAGGAGTGACCAAGCTTACTCAAACTAAACCAATTAAATGAATGTTGAACGACACGCTCACGCGAAACATTCCCCCCGGCAATACCGAATCTAATCCCAAGGTCTCTCGACCAGGGCACCACATTTGACCACTTGTTTCCATCCTAACTTGACACATTAAAGATGCCTCAAAAGAATGACTCGCCAACATGACCCAGCTTTTAGACCGGTCGCACGAACTTCGCTTTCTCAACTTTTTAACCATGACATACACAACGATTTCTTTCCTTACGCCCTTCAAATAACAGTTCTTTAATTATAATCCGCCTATTCAGTGTCTCACGACATCTTCTTACCGCGAGTCTGTCTATACTTGATCTGTCATACCGTCATCATCTTCTCTCATGCTTACACAGACTTCCCATCACACACCGCTACAGTCTAAAAGAACGGCTTCTCCAAAATTATCAGTCAAGACCTTTAGCCAAGTTCTCATAAGGTACTTAACACCAAGAACTACCAAGAGTTCCTAACTCTCCAACACCGCCGACCCGCTCATTGTATTTCATTTCATCCACGGAATACTTCAACGCTCCTGACTAAACTTCACGACGAAGCACTACAGCTTAACGGGTACAATATCCTGATCGACAATCAAGTGAAGTATGAAAACTCACCCAAAATCCAATGGGATCGAGAAGAACAAGGGTTCTCCTTTCATCCCGTTACCAACCGCAACTGAATCTCTTGATCTCAATCTAGTATTAACGTATACCGCCCGCAAAACCACACACTTCAACCAAGCATACTCACTACCTTTGACTACTCCATTATTACGGCAATTCATCATTACATCTAAGACTTACACGTTTCTTCGGTACCAAATGCTACCACTTCCTCACGCCACTATCGCACCTCGCGGCTACATTGCAACAAGCTAACATGATGCCTTTACATACGCGGAAGATGTTACTTCCTTCATACCACCCATATCATAATTTCAGACGAAGCCAAAAATGTTGCTCGACTTTGCCCTTCCCGGGTCTAGACGAACCACATGTCAAGGTCAACTATTCAAAGTACACCCGCTTCGATTACTCTAACCTTTCGTTCTTATATGGATCATCATACCCCATAAGAAAATCACTTAAGCAAACACGATCTTTCACTTTTGTAACACTTACACAAGGTGGTCCAGCGTCATGCCGGATACATACCTTTCTCCAAACAACTTCTTACATCTTTGCAAAAAAACTAAACAAGATAACCACACTATAGTTACTTCTCCAATACCAGCCTCCTGACAACCGTCCCACCGAACGGTCACTGATTTCCACATCGACCATCGACATACAATTGTCCAGCCACCTCATGACAGACAAGGGTTCCCGTAAGGATCTACTTCTCCTAACTCCTCGAACAATCCTCGTTTCTCCCCAACTCCTTGCGATCTATCTCCACTGCTAAACACCTGACGCATATGTGAATCATCCAAAACCTCAATGGACCTCACAACCACATTGATGATCTTCCGTTCTCCCAATGCCCTCACTAGGTGTTCCTATACCATACCATTTACACAATTCGAACGACCTCATCCGTTCACACCCAACGGGTTCACTCTCACGCTTTAATCTCCTGACATCACCCCTAACTTGAGACATGCTAAACAGTCGCAACCTTCTATACCAAAGGACTACGTGATGATAATTCCATTCCTCCCTGACAATCTAGGATTCCTAACAGAACCCACTTCATTCAACGCATTATAACCAACTTATACCCCACCGTTCCCACTTGAGAGAAAACAAGCATAAGATCTTTCTTAGTGCAAAATCAAATTACCAACCCAACTCAGTACTCCGACTCAAAGCCGATAGCATTACATCAAGTAACGTAACGCTACTTATTACCATTCTACCAACAGAATCACTTCGACCATTTCAAATCTTACCACAATAAAACCATTCTTACATAGCTAAGCAATAGTACAAACTACAATCATACCATCATTCCGTATTCACTGCCCAAGACTCCCGGTATTCATCCACTTCCTCTAACGGAAACACTAAGGTCATAACTCGACCACATCTTACTCAACTGACAACTCTACTCTCAACGCCTTTCCGCAACCTCAATCGTAATACCCTTCCCGACCTAGCGAGTTCATAGCCTTCATGCACAATAACACAACGATTGAAATCATTTTGCACTCTTTCAAAAACGCAATAGATACAAATCATAAAACAAGCTCGAATATGCATGAATCAACACCACTCAAGATGAATAGTAAAACACAACGACTGCAAGGATCGCTCACAGTTACTCTTACGATAAATCGTAACCTTGTCCATCCAAATTGATGTCGTCACTACGGTTGTCTCCAATGAGACCCTTTCACATGTGATTGAAAAATTTTCGAACGAAATCACTTACCCAAAGTGGGTTTGTCAACTCCAACACTCGTTCATATATATAATAATAACGAGTCAATACTCATTTTGTTTATAAACAAAACCTCGCAATACAACGTTTTCCATATTTTCATAACGAAGGCTCTTTTCCACAATTAAAAGCGTGAAATAATTCGTAGATCACTACGTTCAAAACTTTATCGTATAATGAAAACAAGTTTGTCTTTTATTTTAAAGAAACACACGCTCGCACGCGCCAACTTATTTCCCAAAACAAGAAAACCTGTCATGCACGTACATGCTTTTAACATGAAAGAACTCGTGTAATAAGTTTAATGACATAATGCATGAAATTTAATATGCAATTGAAGGCTATTCACTCTAACCAAGTCAATCGTTGCACTCACTTCAACTCTTCACTGATACCTCACTAAGACCAACAGCCGCTTTCTTACTTATGCTACAACTTGTAGTACAAGTGCTCCACAACCCTCTTGATCGATCGCTCAACATGGTTTACCAAACTAACCAGTTATCTCACTTCCTACTCTTATGCATACCTCAAAACAACACTGATCTCCTTCATTCATTAACCTTGCCACTAAACCGTTTGACTAAGGAATCCAAGACTAGATTCCCTCACTCGATCTTGAATTGAAGGTTTTCAAGATGCCAACATAATTCTCACTTCCTATCCCAGAGAGTTTACCTCTAGACAGCTCATCAACATTCTAGACAACACTTCTTCTAGAAGTTACAAACACCACATCACAAGGGATCTCCCATGACACATCAACTATTTGCTATTAAAATACAAGGTTAGAACTTTCCACATACTACCATACTCACCACTCATCCCGACAATAGCGATTGATTACACCCATGCACCTGTAAATTCATAATAGCATTGGCCAGATGCTACCTGAATTTACCTTACATGAGGGTTCTCACTACCATTGTCAAGATAGCCTATGATTACAGTCATTTCTGATGGCTTCCTATATCTCAGTTGTGTTCCACTCTACTCCACAGTTTAAGTTTAGGCTCACCCGGTCACCTAAATTCCTTAAACTATGGCTCTGATACCATTTGTAACAACCCAATTTCCTTAAAATAATATTAAACCAAATTACAACCAAAAACAGTCCCAACACAAGAAATTTACATAAGTTCTACCCTAAACTCGCAGCGGAAACACCTTCACAACCGAGATACTACAGGAATCCCGACGATAGTCTACCAGTCTTCACTAGCCTCTAGCTCTGCTACCACGACACGACCTTCCATCATCATCAGATGAAACTCCATACACGTCTAACACCTGAAAATGGTTTTAGTTTTTGAAAAACGAGGGTTAGACCACGAGGTCTAGTGAATTTCCTCTGTAAAACAATTCCACATAAACAGTAGTTTAAACATTTAACCGTTATAAAATAATCAAAAATCCAGTTTAAATGCTCGACTCCACATAACGTGGATAGCACAGCGGTCACAACTTTCATCACCTTACTAAGCCAGGTACGGCATTCACCTTACAAAGCCAGGTACGACATTCACCTTACAAAGCCAGGCACGGCATTCACCTTACAAAGCCAGGCACGACATTCGGGCATCAATAATAGTTTCCCACTGTGCAACCCGACTCTCCACATAACAACATCATCACAAGCATATGCAATCAACATTTTCGTATAAATGAACGTATAAATAACTTGCATGCAACTGTAAACATTTCCATGCCATGTACAATAAACCTTTCAAAAAGTTTAATCATGTCATCATGCTCGTAACCATAATCAGTTATGAAAACCTTTCGCAAAACATTTCATTCACACAAAGAAGGTAAGGGAACTTACCTTAGCCTTAGCACATCGACACACGCTCCGGAACACACTTTAGCTCGAACCAAACACGTGAATTGGACGTCATAAGAATGGTGTTAACCATCTAATTACATCCCAAAACATCCCTACTAAGCCCCTAAGACAAACCCCCAAACGATGCCTCGATTCTACACCCGAAACACGAAGCAAACCGAAGAAGGTACACAAAACAAGGGCTTGCGCCACTTGTCACGCGGTTTGCAAATCACGGGACAAACCGCGCAACTTCCTGTTTTGTCCCTCTCAATTTAGCAAAACACTTTCAGTCCGAAATCTCACCCTTTCTCAACCCCAACTCATCCCAAATTGATTTTAAGCCTCCAAAATGAAATAATGAATGTTCTAAACCTTTCCCCACAATTACCAAACATCAAAACATCATTTAATCTAACGAAATCCATCTAAAACTCAACCAATGATTCATCATTTCGAACCCAAAACTCAAAACTCCATTAAAATGGTGCAAGCTTCCCAATAGAGGCTCACAACCCACACGATGATTCAATAACCTTTCTACTCCCAATGATTTCATTCCAAAACTCAGGGGTAGAAAGAATCATTGAATCACACACACTTAAATTTCCAAATTTAAGCAATAGAGTGAAGATTGAGGAGAGAGTTATACCTTGAAGATGAACTCTCTAATCCCTTTGATGAACTCCTCCTACTCCAATCCTTTAAGAGATGCTTCTTCTCAACTTCTCCACTCTTCAAATCCCTAGTCGACATAATGAAAGAAAGAAGGGTTTTCTATCTGATTTATACTTCTAATAACACACTCTTGAGCACATAAGTTTCCAATTTCACACTTTGCCCACTAAATTCTCATTTTAATCTAAAATCACAAGAATAGGAAATATGGGGTGTTACAGATAAGCTTTCCCTCAAAATCTGTAAAAGATCTCAATGAAACAAGATTAGTGTATTTGAAAATCAAAGTCTAAAACCAATAAGAACGGGTTCTAAACTGAAGTGTTTAGAAGCCATTATTTCTTTGAAATCCGGGTTCTAAACTGATATGTTTAGAAACCATAGTCTCTTATGCTCCCCCTTAATGGTACATATACTCTTCAAAAATTTGCACCGCTTCTCTTCTGTTTTCAGTCATGTGTGTGATATATATGTAACATTCAGCACAACACATGATAAACCTGCAAAACAGATTAAGCAGATTTTGGTACCCAACGGTTCTTGGGTCCTAGTGTGTTAGGTGCAGATTTCTTAGAAGAAATTTGGTAAGTACCGTACCAATAAGAAGTAAAATCTTTATGCACAAAATCATTTGATCCACAGTAAGAACAACAAATTTTCTTATGTGCCAACCTAATCAGATGATTTTCGAAATGAATAGGATTAGGTTTAGCATAAAATTTACCTTTCGGAGTGTTGTTCTTCTTGGCATTTGATGTGGAAGCAGATGATTTTGGTACATCATTCTTTGAAGATGTTGTACCTTTAACTCTCCATTCCATCTTCACCTTCTTGAAGACTGGAACTTTTTTAAGATTGGAAGTATTAACTTTAGGCACTTTTGGTTTATTATCTGATTTATCAAATAGAGGATTATAGAAGAGATTTGTAGAACGAATCTGACCTTTAAAGAAATCATTTGATCTATTACATTGTTTAGAAGAAATGTTTTTAAAACTCGAACTTGAAGCAGTTTTAAAAGAGCATTCAGAATCATTTGAATCAACAAATGGAGTCTGAATGATAGTTTCAGAACTGACCTGCTTTGAAACATCAATTTTAAAAATGATGTCTTCAAGTTCTTTAACTTTGTTTATCAAAACATTTTTCTCTTTAAAAATTAGATCAAATTTCTTTTGGAGATCAGATTTGATCATTTTATCCTTCATAATGTCAGCTGATAAACCAGATAATCTTTTGGTAAGATTAAGAATCGCATCTTCAAAATATTTGCGTTTCGATTCAAAATCTTTTTCCAAGAATTTTCTTTTATCAGTTATCTCTTTGAAAGTTTCCATATTTTTCTTTTTAAGGATTTTATTTTCCTTTTCAAAGAGATTTTTCTATTCCGTGAAATCTTTTCTTTCCTTTTCCAAAACTTTTTCCAAGTCAGATATTTTCTTTGAAAGCTCGGCATTGTTTGATTCAAGAGCTTTTATCTCTATATCAAAATCTGCTCTTTCCTTCTCAAGCTTTTCCTTTTCAAGAAATAAAACTTTCTCAAAATCATAGATTTGTTTTGAAAGTTTTATGCATTTAAGTTCAAGAGCTTTCTTTTCCGTATCAAAATTAACTCTCATTTCATCAATCAAAACATTATGGTCAGGAAGCTTCTTTGAGACATCAAATTCACAAGTTGTTCCTTTGTCACAAACTCCAGGCTTTGAATTCTCTTTACAAACAGGGGTAGGTTGAACTTTGAAATCCTTTTCAAAAGAAGAGCATTCAAGATTAAACCACTTTCTCAAAGTAAATTCTTTTCTCTCATTTTCCAAAAGAATTTCCAAATCATTTACTTTCTTGGAAAACTCACTTATCTTTGCTTCAAGAGATTTACTTTGAGTTGCAAAATTGGCTTGCTCACTTTCAAATTGTTCATGCTCGGAGATTAAAAGTTTCTCAAGATACGACATTTTCTTAGAAAGTTGGAGACACTTTTGATCGACTTTTTGTTTAGCATCAAAAATGGCTTTTGATGAAACAGAAAACTTTTTGATCAAAGCATGTTCAATTTTAATAGTCTCCTTTTCCACCTCGTCTTTGAAACTAGATGATATTTCCTTAAAACTATTTGAATAAACACTTGAAAGGAGATCATTTTCAAATTCAAATTTGATCCTTTGTTCTAAAATGGAAATTTCAAGTTCAACAATTCTCCCTTCTAGAACCAATGTTGGAACATATTTCTTAGTTTCAAAGACTTGTTTGGTGGTTGGCTTTATAGCACATATGTCAAAGTAGTTGTTTGGAAGTGGTCAATTTAGATTGTTGAGAGTCTTCTCCGTCTCACGAGTATAACAAAATCGAAGTTGTATATGAGTTGTTAATGATCTTTTTCTTGTTTCCTCTTCTAAGGTTTCCTTTTCACCAGTCCAAGGAATTTCAAATTCGGGCCAATATCGTGCATATCTTAAACATTTGAAATTATACAATGTAGGCAATGTAAAGATAGCTTTGGCCAAATGTTTGGGATTTTCGTTACCAAGTCCCCAGTATTTGTTAACAGAACTCACTAACCTTGGCTTGTTCATGTAAATTGTTTGTTCAGTTTGATCTCTCAAATAAAGCTTCTTTTCCAAATGTTTGATTTTGTCTAAAAATTCTGTGTTTTGAGAGGTAATATTTGTCAAAGAAAGTTCGCTCTCACTATTCTTTTCTTCCAAATCCCTGATTTTCTGTTTACGATCAAATATTTGAGAATCAGAAAATTTCTTATCCTCATCAAGTTTTTCTTGTTGATTTATGAGATTTATCAGGTTTCACAGAACTTTCAGATATCTGTAATTTTAGTTCTTGATTTTCTTTGTAGTACTTTACACAATATCCTTGTGCTTGATTGTAATTGGTTTCAAGCACTTTAAACCGTTTTGTTAACTCTTCGTGAGTTATTTTGAGTTGCTCAAATTCTATTTGAATATCCAGCTGATCGAACCAATAAGACATTGTTACCTGAAAAGATTAGAATTGATCGTTATCAGTTACTTCGTGAGAAGTAGAATTATGCACACACGATTAATCAGAGAAAAATACGATTAAAGTCAGAAAAATTTTCAAAATTAAAATTTGAATAACAAATTATAAAAAAATTCGTTCAAAATTTAATTCCGAAAAATTAATGCGGAATACTGGAATTTAAATCGGCAAACCTGCAAATAAAAATAAGAAAAATATATCAGTTTTGAGCAAAAACAGGTAAAAATCGATAAAACGGACAAAAAATGTAAAAATACTAAAAATATGGACTAAAAATGACAAAATACTAAAACTTAAGACTCAAAGGACTAAAAATGAAAACTCCTAAAAACAATAAACGTCTAGGGACTAAAAGTGTAAAAATACTAAAAACTAAGTAGAAGGACTAAAACTGTTAAAATTCTAAACTTAAACTATAGGGACTAAAATTGACAAAAACTCAATCCTATACTACAGGGACTAAATCTATCAAATTCTAAACCTATCTAACAGACTTAACAACAAACTAACGGAAAGGACCAAAATTGTAAAGGATTTAACGGAGAGTTAATGATTTCGTTAATTCACTGTTACTGTTCATCTTCGTCGATTTCACGTTGAGCTGCAGGTTTTCAGCAACGATATCTCGCTCAAAAATCAATGAAAATCAGTGATTATTTTTGCGTTGTGCTTCTTAATCAATACCAAATCGAATGCAACAAAGTGTTGTCGATCATGCAGCGAAAATTCGATCATGCGATAGAAATCGTTTTTCCGACGAGATGCGTTTTCAGTCGAAGAGAGCTTCTGTTTTGTACGACTAAAAGGTGTTGTCCGACTAGAATGTTTGATCGAACAAGCTTTTTGATCGGACAAAGGGTTGTACGAATTTTATGAATTCAATGGTGTCCGACTAGAATGAACAAGTCTTGTACGAGAGTTATGAATGCAAGTTGTCCGACAGTTATGATTATCAATGGTGTCCGACAGTTATGAGTTATACGACAGTTATGAATCGTCCGAGAGTTATGAACATATTGGTGTCCAACAGTTATGAGCAAGTCGGACAAGGCTTGACCGACAGTTATGAGTTTTCCGGTCAAAAAATGCAGAATCCGGCGATTGTTACGTTTTTTCGGCGAAAAGCTTTCTGACGACAAAACAACCTGTTTTCTTGCTGATTTTTCGATTCTAAAAACCTGCAATATGATTGAAACTTCAATGCAAATCGATCTGAATCATCAAATCAAACTAAAACAATGCAAAAACTAAGATCAATTCTCGCATAAAATAACATCTTCGATGAACTCTCTGTGGACTTTTTCAGATTTCACTCTCATCGATTTTGATGCTTAACTCTGATGTGGATGCTGAAAAACTGATCAAAATTAGTACAAGAAATGTTTTGTGAAGTCAAAAGTATCAATAACATTTCCAGACTTGAGATTCAATCCTTAACAACCAAGAATTATCGAAGAACATGAAGATAGCTACTGTTGACTTAAAAATAATCAAAATCTCAATTTTGTTTTTTAAAATCAAAACATTTGATTTAGAATCATTTCAAACAACAAAATATAAGAAATTGTGAACTGAAATCAATCAAAAACACAAACTAATTCCGAATTTTTGAAGATTTTTCAAGAAAAATCTCAAAAACTCAAGAACTTCAATTTTCTTCAAAAATTGATAAAAATTTCTTCAACTTGGACTGATTTGTGCATAATCCGGTCTGATCTAGCTTTGATACCACTTGTGATCCCAGATCTAATCAAGTAACAATGATAAATCAAGAGATCTTCATTAGAATAGAGAAAGAATACAAAGATTGGAATGAGATCCCCTTTCTCTCTCAAAACTCTCTCTCTAGGTTGTCATCCCTATCACTTTACAATCTCACGTATACAATGACAACTCCTTACAAATCCCTTACAATCACCTATTTATACCCCTTGACTATTTCACTAAAGTATGTTGACTTTGACTCTTTAAAGTCTCTAATTTGACTTTATCTATTACATTTGACTTCTTACAAATACACAATTATACATTAAATCTTGAATACATTTTATGCACTAACATGAGGGAAATGGATCAGCATGCAAACTCCATGAGGAAGTTGGTTAAGAAGAAGGTAAAGAAGCTAGGTGTGCAGATGGAAAAGATGGCAAAGGAAGTTGAGGTGTTGAAGAAAGACATGCTGCAATGGGTGGAGTATAAGCAACACAAAACTCACGTAAAAGAAGTATGGGCCAGAGGAAGTTCTCAGCAGCCCTTAACAATTCCATCACCACCACAGTCCATTTTGCAGGCCCACACATCTCCTACTCAGCCTGAGTAGGACAGGTTCCACCATCTCTCCCTTAGCTTGCAATTCATTTTTATATTTTATTTTATATTTTGAGGTTTCAGCTTTGGAACCTATTTTGTGTTCTTAGTTGTTAGTGTGTCTTATTCCTTGGTCAGTGCTTAATGCATTGATTTGTTTGGATACTTTGTTGAATTATGTGTGAAAATTGTTGCTTAGCAGGTTGTGTCAAATACCATTAAGTCATGTGTGTGAAAGATGAGAAATGGTCTCCCCATTCTCATCTTTGCTTTTCTGTTTCAATGTCTTGGGAACTGATTTTCATGATCTTGTTTTAATCTGTATGCATGCTCAATTGTTTTCACAGTTGTTTTGACATGGTTGGTATGTACTTATAGCCACAATAATCCGATGTTTTGTTTGTCTAAGTGTAAACTGCCAGCATAGCTCACCTAACAGCTTTCCAACCTGTTAAGTTAAGTCATCATAGGCATTTTCCCAAATTTAGCCATAAATCAAATCCCAAACAGCCCTTTTCTGCTCTTATCTTCTTGACAATGAGGACATTGTCCATTTCAAGTTTGAGGTGGGGTAAGATTTGCCTCACACATCTTAAGGCAAACCTTACAATTCGTTCATGAGCAAAGTGCTCTCTTGTGCTTAAAAGTGTGTCAAAGACACCCAAATGTTAAATGAGACCAATGAGTCCACCTTATTCCTCAATATGAGATGAATGGCAGTAAAATTGTGCCATTGAGTGAACAAAGTGAGGGAGTGGAAAAAGGTTAAGCATTAAAATCTAGGGAAAAGCCAAATGCATACCCAAATTCCAAACACTGTATGCCTTGATGACTTTTGTTAACACTAGGAAAGCTTAGGTTGGTTATGAGGGTGTGTTTATCTGCTTAAGTGAATAAGCTTGGTTTATGAAAGGCTATTGGTTTCATACTATTCATGCTTTGAACATGTTTGTGCCTAAACAGTTGGTTTGCATTGTGATTATGGTTAAAACAAGGTCTAATTTTTTTTTTAGGTCTTAAGTCTTTTAGAAAATTGAGTCTTTATTTCTGTTTGTTTTTGTTGTTTGGGGACAAACAACGTTTTAAGTTTGAGGTTGTGATAGGGTTAATTTATTAACCTTATTTTAGCCGTTTTTAGTAGGTTTTTATCTTGCTTTATTTGCCCAAAGTCCGTATTTGAGTCCTTTTTATTATCTTTTTATCATTTTATGTGTTCTTTGTATTAATCATGATTTAATGGTATAATCTGTGTATTTGTGAACTTACTTGGGCCTGTTTTGGATTATTTCATAATTAGGCTGGTCGATACTGCAGTGATGCTATAGGAGTAGATGATGCAGGAGTGCCAAAGGAGTGCACAGCTGGGCCTTTTTGCGAATCTTTGGGCCGAACAAGCTTTTGAAGACCATGGGCTAGAGTTGACTTTTGGAGGAGACAAGAAGTACATTGGACATCAATCTCTATCACCAGCTGTTTATTGCTTAATCCCCAATCAACTCCCCTATATATATGGATGGATTGTTAGCATTTAGAAACACTTCTACCTCTTGCTACAAACAATTAGTTTTTGCTACTTGCTCTCAAATATTTGCTTTCTAGCTGCTAAATATTAGCTTTTGGGTTACGAATTTCAGTTGCATGTTAAGTTATCGGTTCCTAGTGTAATCAAGATATTTTCGAAGTAATCTCTTGTTTGTGATTTACGATTCTTGCAAGTTCGACTTCTAAAGTTCTCGTTATTTTTCCAAAGTTTGTTACTTTTAATTGTGATCTCGGATTACTTTATTTTCTTAGTTACTTGCTTTATTTCTTAAGGCTCTTAATCTTAGTTTGGATATCCTTCCTTCTAGATTTCGAAGTCTTTGAGCTTTAAAGTTAAGTGTTTCCAAGTTCCAACGTTTTTAAGACAACAAGTGGTTTTGTGACGTAACTTGACCGAAAAGTTTCCATAACTTGTCAACCAAGTTACCACGATAGTTTGGTAGTATTGTTCCTAGTTTATTTCATCTCCTTTAGTTGTTAGATCTTTACATTTCATTTATTTTCTTGTTATTAAAATTTCTGTAATTTAATTTCTTGCAATTTCTTTTTAGTACTTTCCATTTATGTCATTTACATTTCTTACACCTTTCGAAAGAAGAAATCAAGCCATGATGGGCTAAAAGCCTGAGCTTGGGGTGTAAAGCAAAGTTTAGATGTAAAACATGTGTGAAAGTAAAGAGGTGTATTGAATATAACATTGTTTCTAACTATTTATTTCAGGTGATTGATCTTACATTGAAGATTTCATTTAATTAATTGACAACTAATTTTATGTATGAAAATGCATTAACATTCAGTGTTAAGGTTAAGGTTAATTATCTGAAATAATAAGAGAAGACTAATAAATAGTTTTAGTGCCTAACAAGTACTATACTCTTACGGTGTAGGATGGTAACATTGTGTTGTGCTAGGATTCACGAAGTCTAACATAATTGATATCGTATCGATAGCATGCTGACCAGTATGTACTCTTGGGAGGCCGTTTGACCCGACATTTAGTATTGTGGCAGTCCTATAGCACTTGTTGCTACAGGACTGCCTGGATGTTGTAATATCTCTTTGTTAGATCACTTGTTTTCATCTTTATGGAGCTTTGCACCCACCTTGGAAAGATCTTATGTTTTCTGGCGCAGGCGTGAAACATGAAAGAGTTGTATAAGTGGATTAAGTGGAGCGATGACCAAGCATGTCTGTGAGTCCCAGGGAACCGTCGCATGGAGAGGACCAATCATTTATCTTTAAACCCATATTCTTGATTTATACGCAATATGAAGGTGTTCAAGTAGAAGAAGAAGAAGTATTGAAGGACCAGGTATGGTCATCGAAGCGAAATAGGTAGAAGTATGGTTGTATTGTTGGGGAAGAAACCAGTTTCTGGCGTGTGAAGCTTTCCAATCATTTTCTGGCGCAGGCGTGAAACATGAAAGAGTTGTTGGTATGGTTGTATTGTGAGTATGGGTTTACAACTCTTTCTTAAAAGAGTTGTAAGTTATGCTTTATAGATTGCAATTAAGAGATTTTCAAATTTGTTGCATAAAATGATTGTATGTTATGCTTTAAGAATTGTAATTAAGACTTTGGTTAGCATAGATAGATATACATATACATATACATATATATACATACTACATATATAAGCATTTAAGATAAAAGTCTTAAACACAACTACTTATAAGATTTTCAGCACTCTATAACGTTGATTGTGACCAATAATCATTAAAAAGATAGCCATCATTTCTTCAACCAATATATGTTTGCTATCCGTTAACCAACCTTTTGCTTTAAAGTGAGCACAAAGTTGAATGAAAGCATCACGGGACATTCGTAATAGATAAATACATTGTCGATCGTTACCTTCAAGTAGCTCATCCGTAAATTGACGTCCAGTCATTGCAGATGTATTATCTCTTTTCCTTTTCAAACGCATTGATCGGAAGTAATACATATAAAGGAACATAACAATGACAAGTATAGCCATTTCATTATCATCCATGATGAACCTGTTAAAAGCATAAACCAAATAACATTTTGTTCAAAAACTAACACATAAACTAAGCATCATCTTGTTCAAATACAAACACATAAACCAAACATAACATCTTGTCCAAATAACTAACATAATCCAAACATAAAATCTTCTCCAAATAAGTAACATAAACCAACCACAATATCTTGTCCAAACAGAAACACATAAACCAAATAAGTACTTGTTCAAATTCCAATAACTACTGCATGTATCCCAATCTTCTTGCCGTCCTCACAATCCAGTCTTTTAATATATCAGGGTTTGGAGGGATCATCAACCATGTCTCTCTATATAATGTGATGGGGCCAAAAATGTCAACGGATGCAATATAAATAGGATCCCTTGGATCAAGTCCAAGAGTGTTTAACCGTTCAAAACAAGCAATATAATGTGGTTGTGGTTGTGATTGTGCAACAACTGGGGTCTCTCGTGTAAGAAGCGTGAATTGAACCCCTCATTTCCATGGCCAATTCATCCATGTCGACCTTGGTTTTACTATTCTTATTTGGTCTAGATAAATGTTGATTTGGTACTTCGACATTTGAAGGATTTGTACTTGATTTATTGACATTTGAAGGTTGATTTGGTACTTCCTCCTCGTCATCATCTTCATCCTACTCATTTTGAACACTATGAATATGAGATGTAAATGATGATGATGAAACCACATAAATCCTCTCACGAGTTGAACTAGGGGCATAAACACGAGATCCGGTAGCAGAAGTCCCCTCGAATAATGAAATACACAAATCAAGAAATAGCAATGGACATGTTCTTAAAGTTTTAGCCTTTGGATGTCCCTGCATCCAAATTAAAATTTGTTTATATATACCCATACTATTGTCATTACTATCTAAACTAGTCAATTTCCCGCGCAATGCGGCGGGATGTCAATCTTTTTTTTTGAATCAAAAAACAAATTCGAACATGCAACCCAACAAACTCGACTTGGTAGTCGGTATAACTCACTCAAAATCATAGTCTAAATGGATAAGACGTATACATGCTTTCATGTATCCCAACTAATAAAGAGGTTTCACCCATACCTAATGTGGGACTTAACTTCGTTGTTGTCATACTCGAACCATAAAATAGATTTGATCTTTTTTTTATCATAAACCAACCACAATAAACTCAAAGAAGATAACATAAAGTTAAAAAATACTTAAAGCCGAGATCAATAGAAGAAAACAGAAACATGGTATAAGCACAAAGAAGTTTGCCAAAGTTTAACGCGATATCAAGACTCGAAACAAAAAATATAAATCCCGACAGTCGATTTCCGGTAGATAAACAACCCTTAGCATAAAAAACAAAGCCTAGCAGTCGATTCACACAAAGACAGTCGACTCTCCAGCGAGTGAGAGAGACATCGGATTCACTGAAGACATGTTAGGAGCAACTAAACTGTAATTGATATCAAGATTCAAAATCACTGCTCATTCAATTAATCATGGATAGTAACTCAGTATGCATTTGAACAGAATTTGACCTTAACCTGCTATAAAAACTAAGAAAAGAAATGTGTCAATTCGTACGTAGTAGTCTAGTCTTTTACCTAGAAAACATGCAAAATTTCTTGATTTTAAGTTTGGGAACATACCATGGATGGCTTACAAATAATTTGGAGTAATTTCAACTAAGTGGGTCTTACTTACAAGCACCAAATCATATGCTTCCACACAAACTGAGGTTCTCATGAAAATATAGCCAAGCTACTCTCAAATGGAGAACATGTCCTCGTCTTTTAGGTGAGTTGATTAACACAACAAAAAGAAAAGAAAGCCACTTATTGGTTACATTCCATAACATCTTTCAGGTGGTGTCAAAGGAACTCACCAACAAGAAAGAAACTGAAAAGTGAAATGCATAAAGTAATCAAGAAAAAAACAGAAAAATGGATGTCTCATGATTTTCATATTATAAATCAAGAGAAAGAAACAAAAAAGTTAAAACCATGAGAAATCAAGAACAAAAAGTTCAAAAAGGGAACCACATTAGCAAAAAGCTCTAGGTAATCTTTTACTGTTCTTTAATCCATCTATAAATCTTTTGTTTTTAGAAAAATAGAATTCTCCATGAAAACAAACAACAATCAAAAACCCCAAATGATACAAACCTTGGTAACGTTCCACTCACACCAGTCTTCCACCGCCGCTGCTAGCGGTGGTGGGGGAGGCGATGGTCCTAACCATGAAGCTATAAGAAGGGAGCCAGAGTAGCTAAAAAGGAAGGAAAAAGAAAAAAAAGGGGAAGATACCTGAGATTTCGCACGACGTGGGAGATAGAGGGAGATGACCGGCAAGATCGGCGTGGGAAAAACTAAACCATAAAAGGGAACCATGGTAGCAAACACGACAGCTAAAGAGAAAGGAAGAAAAAGAGAGATACCTAAGAGATCGCACGACATCAGAGAAAATTGAACTTACAGAGCTCCAACCGATAATGGAATTAGATGGAATGTTGAGACTCCGACAGATTTCTTGAAGGGGGAAGAGGAATCCAGCGGGAGCTTAAAGCGTCGCCTTGGAGAGAGGGATCTGACATTCGTGAAGCAGCAAGATACAGAGGAAACTGATTTGTAAAACTCTCCCTTCACTCTTTCCGGTATGGCTAAGACTTGAAGAATGGGATGTCAGTAGGTAAAAAGAAGCCATATGTTTCTCGTTCTCCATATCAGGAGAAAGCGTGGGCTGAGAAATTTCGGAGAAAAGGCATGTGGTGAGCCTGACCGTGTACTCCATATTAGCGATGGGCTTTGTTTGAAAATCCTCAGCATCAATGACTTGTACGTTATGCTATTTCGGTTGTAATTAAGAGTTTTAAAAATCTTATGCTTTAAAGAGGAGTACCTTGTGTTCAAAGGGTTGTACCTAAAGTCTTAAGACTTTAAGACTAAGACTTTTGTGTAAGATGGTTTATAAGATAGTATAGATTATGCTTTAAAGAGGAGTACCTTGTGTTTAAAGGGTTGTACCTAAAGTCTTAGTCTTAAGACTAAGACTTTTAAGACTTTTGTGTAAGATGGTTTATAAGATAGTATAGATATGTTTAAATAACCTAACCTTGTAAAAATCTTCCCATTCCTGATTCGATAAGTTGAACATATTCAATTCCGGGTCATAAATATTCCATGTCCGGTTTCTTAAGTAGACCCATCCCGCGTACTTCCCTTTTAGATAATCATAGTGATTTTTCAGTTGTTTTTGCGTTAGCTTTATGTGACACACTTGCTCAATTTTTCCTCCCACATTTACCCACGATTCTTTTCGAAGACTACCCTCATTTCGACCAACTTTATTGATCTCTTCTATACAACTCTCTAAAAAAATTGATGGCTTCATTTGTCGACCTTACACGTTGAACACTCTCGTCCATCTCTAAAAATCACAAAAAGGTAAATAAAGAAACTTAATTTCTACATAGTCCACCTTACACATTAAACACTTTGATTTTTAGCAATAAAATTATAATGGAACACTTTGATTTTTAGCAACAAACTTAATTTCTAATGGGTTTGCTCTCCATTGGAAAATCACAACAATGATTGAGTATACTGGGTTGTTTGTAATGAGAAATATAATATTGACTTCTAGCATTTAATCGCCTAAATAGGGGCTACATGCATACATTGAAGAACATGATGAAATAAAGCATAGGCTATGCCATATGATGAAATCCTGGGTATCAAATTCATGGAGAAGAAGCTAAACGCAGAGGTTTTATTTATTCTTTTTCAATCAACTATTTCACTTTTTTATATCATTACATACCGGATATATTATTTCTCCAAAACCATTTCTAATTTTAACTATTAACTCTATATATATATAATCAAAATCAAAAAATCAAAGCACATCATACTACTACCAAGGCACATACGAAGTTGCAAAATCGAATTTCTTGAATATTCCATAGCAATTACATCAGTTCCACAACACATAAAGTTCAAAAGAAAACAAATAAATCCTACATAATCATAAACCAGATTGCTTAAAAAACAAGTTACTTTGCATCAAAAACACACATATTCAAGATTATAGATGGTGTGGTCTAGTTTTGCATACCAAAACAAAGAAGAGAACCTGTTGTAGAAAAATGGCTAAACAAAATCGAACAGAAAAGTGAAATCAAATCAAGAAATAGCAATGAAATCGAACCTCAAGTTTGCAAGTAGTCCCGATTTTCATACGGAGTTCGATGGCGGATTTGAAGACGGAGATCGAACCAACCGTTTGCAGATCGATGGAGGATATTTAATAGATCGATGGAGGAACGCCGGAGTGGAGCTCGATCTGGGTTGAAGTCGATCTATGTTGCAGCCGGAGCGGAGTGAACTTTCGTACGTTAGAGAGGGATTGAGAGAGAGGCGGCTAAGAAATAAGTGAAAAAAGTGATACTCTAATCACTTTTTCGGTCAGTGGGATATAAGTGATAAGTGGATCAGCATTAGGGGAAAAAAACAAACAGTCTTATTTTCTATAGGTCTGACCGAAAAAGTGAGAAGTTCCAAATAAGTGCTGAATTCTCAAAAACAAACAGCCCCTAAGACATTTATTGAAAACTAAATTACCTTGCTCGCATGTTTGGGCCGGAGGAGGATCACCTCTAGCATCTCCACCATGGCCTCTTGCAACTTGGATGTTCCCAGATTTTTCGATGATTAACATCTTCCACAACCCTCCAATTATGATTTTCAGAAGGGTCTTCAAGGTAGAACACTTGTTTTGCTTGTGTAGCAATAATGTACGGGTCAGATTTGAACCATTCAGAATTTACATTGATACTTGTTATGTTATTTTTCATGACACATCGTTTCTTCCTCGGATCGGTGTTGAACCACTTACATCGAAAAATCACAACTGAGCAACCGCTTAGAGAACGTATCTCCATAATATGTTCTAATTGACCATAAAACATAAACCCGTCTGTCCCTGATCATATATTACCTGTTGAGCTACACTTCAAAGTTTATTTTTTTTTTCTACATGCAGGTATGTTCACTAAGTACATTTCATATCAAGTAGACATACACTAATAAAAAATTAAACAACTATAATCCATGGAGATACCTAACTCACAAAATTCAAAGATCAAAAATCATCATCAACATGGTAACGCCTAACTAATAGGAATTGATATGTGCATTTGAGTATTAATGTTCATACCTTCTGCCTTTCCCTCCAACAAAATCTATATGAGCTTCATGATCCATTTAAGGAATCCAGATAACCAATATAAGTAGTCAAGTCTAGCAAGCAAAGCTCGTATGAGAAAACCAAATTAAAGCTTCAAATGCTATATATGTTCTCTAAACCTCTCAGCACCACCACTATTGTTATTATCAGATAAAAAGAATCCAAAAACTATCATGTACAAAATATATGCAATATCAATTCCTATTACTAACGACAACAGAAGGAAAAATCAAGAAAGGGGTTGCATGCATTGGGTAACAATTCGAGAAACTATATATATATATATATATATATATATATATATGTTACAACAACAAGAGATGCTAACTCGGAACTTTAAAAAACAATATCACAGGTTTTGCATCATTAACATGGATATATCATTTGAATTGCACAAAATCAGGAATGCATTCTCAGCATGTATAATAACCTCAACAAAAAGAAAAGAACAGACAAACCTCTATTAGAGCCGACGATGCAACAATCGGAGATGAGATCGAAGGGCTGGTGAACTGTGAACCAGACAAGGAAATTAACCGTGAAGCAGCCGAGAGAATGAAATTGGTGTTTAGAGAAGGTTTCAGAGATTGAACTACTTACTATTGATTTTGATTCCCCTCGTATGCGATATCAGTTTTCAAAAAGGTTTGACTATTTCTTCAACTATCCTATACCCATCTTCAAATACCTTTGTTAAATGATATTTTAATATTTTCTTTTTAATCCCAAAATCCAACTCAAGGTTTAAATAAAAAACGATAACAATCATCAACTCAAAAAAATTACGAGGTTTCTTTGATTTTTATTATTTATTAATTAATAATAATAATAATAATAATATTTCTTTTTGATGAATAATTTTTAAAATGCATTTTAATGGATTTTTCAAGCATTCTTTTATTTTTTATTAAATTTAACTAAAAGTATACTCATGTAATGCAGCGTGATATATCTTGATTTTAATGTTTCGTTTTATCTTTTGACTTTGTCGATTTTATAATACGATTTTATTGATTTAGGTTTAATATGATGTAATTTATTTTAGGTAAATCAAGTAATATTTTTTATAAAATAATAATTATGTCTTATATTATAATTCAATGATTATCCTAATTATATTTTGAATTTTTTATATTTAAAATGAGATGTTTATTCTGTATTTGATTATGTTCATCAATTAGTTATGAATTTAAATATGCTACTTAAAATTGTGTACTCATGCATCAAGTACTTGTAAATTTGTAATCTTGATTTTTCAAGTAATATGTATCAATACGTTGCTTAGAAACTTGGTTTTAAGAGTTTTTTTTCAAATACTTTATAATATAGTATATATATAGAAACATTCTTAGCAACTTCCGACTCATTTGGTACATCCTTATAATAGTAGACTTTGTAAATAGTATCATATGTCTCACATTTCTCACTTCTAATCTCTTCCCTTTCTCTCCCAAAACCTCCCAAAAATGTTCCTACTCCATTGGCATCATTTTGGGGCATTAATGGCTAAATCTTTGAGAATTAAAGTGGTAAATCATCCTCAAGCTAAGGAATGAAAGCTAGGATCAAGAGTTTATCATTTCCATCTCCATCTTCAAGAAAATTAGGGTTTTCTAGGTTTTCATCAAAACCTAATGGGTGAGTTCATCCTCATAGTTTCTAAAGTTTCATATGAGTTATAAATGTTCCATTGATGACTTCTTAGTGTTTATGTTTCTCAGAATTCGGTTTGATGATTTTGGGGAAGTTAGGTCAAAATTGGAGTTTTGGTGAAAATGGAGATTTTGATATAAGATGTTTGGTGAATGATTCTAAGTGTTTGGACATGTATATTTATGTTTGGAAAACATGTAGATCTAGGTTTTTGGAAGATTTACTTGTAGATTCAAGTTTCTTCAAGAAGCTCAAGTTTGGGGAAAATCTAGATTTAGCCTAAATCTAGCAAAGTGAGTTCAAGTTGATTTATGAAAATGTTGTACATGCCAAAAATGTCCATTTTAAAGCGTTTATGTGTTTTACATGAAATTATCAATTGTTGAGTTATTTGGTAGGTTTTGAATATTTGAAATGTTTAACTTTATAAACCTTGTAAAACACCCACATTTGGGATTTTTGGGTAATTTGGTGAATAAAGTATAAATGAAAGTGTTTTGACAATTTATTGCATAAAATGAGGTTATTTAGTAAAAATACACTTTTAGTGTTTGTTGGAAATATGCATAATTTATGTTATAGTACGTTTTGAAAATACGAACGTGTGGGTCATTGGATTTTGGTCATTCCCGACCTTGTGAACATTTTAGAAATGGTAAACCTTTTTGGTTTTGGGCCAAAAGCCAATCGTGATTCGGGAAACAAAGATTTTGGGGAAAGATGTATTTTGGGTATTTTGATGAATAAAGTATTGGTATTTTAATGATTTACCTTATGAATGTAAATCTTTAATGCACTTTCATGGGTGCTTTGGAAAATGATTTGTCTTAATCTAGAGTTGTGTTGAGCTATTCGTGTCTATGGAGCATGTTTTACATAAACGTGGGTTATTTACGTTTTATTGCATTATTTGACTTTTTATAAGTGGTCAATTGATTTTGGTTGAGCATATGGCTCGGTTTATGATTTTATTGAGTCTTGAGGACATTTGTCCGATTTTAATAATTTAGTATGGAGCTTTGAATGTGAGTTTTATTTATTGCATTTTATTTGGGGAGTACATGTTTTGAGTGCGTATGTCATTCAAGTGGAGTCATGTACTATTAGATTGTAATGCATTGGATCCATAGGAATATGAGTTGGTCATTTTTATATAGTGGAGAGTCTTGGTATTCTCACATTAGAATGTATGCCATTTTGGCATTTTGTGTCCCGGTGTTGTGGAGAGGAACCATATTGGGTTGTACTCCAGAATTTTGGGCTTTGTGTTTTGATGTTCTAACACTTGTGCACGAGGGTTGAACATCTTGAGTTATCAAGTAAAGAGTCGAGACTCCAATTTCTTGAATTCTAGTAAGTAGGTAATAAAGGTCCAATGGAAACCTTGAGGTGTAACTTACTAGAAAATGAACAGGCAATAAAATCGTGTATCCTTGAGGTGTATCTTGGAAAGCAGGAAATAAAGGATACGGTGGTGCCACCCTACTGGGTGTGGGACTTCAGGTGTAGCTTATTATAGCAGGCGATGAAGTCCGACTTGAGTTGTAGCTTATTAAAGCAGACAATAGAGTCACGATCTGAGATGTAGTTCAATAACATAGTTATACGGCTTAACTTTATGTTCCGCCACATACAATTGAAACGGGTCTCCCCCGTCATCGAAAGGTGTTGTTTGGGTATTTATTTTTATCCATGTTTTCGAAGACGTATTATATTTATATGGATTGTTTTCCATGATTTATGGGTTGTGTATTATGCATCATCGGTGTTTGGATGTTTCAAATAATAGAGTCTCATTCATGTTTACATTATTTGGGAATTAAACATTTATTCACGTTTTGAGAGAGTTTTGGATCTGAGTTCATTTTGGGAAATGCTATATATTTTGGAGCTTTCATCATGGAATTTGTGTGCGTTGGAAAATGGGTTGCTTGCATATTTAATATAAACCCTTTTTGGAAATCTTGATTTAAGTTGAACCTTTTTCATTTAACGAGTTATTTAATCATGATGAAAACTCTTGAACTCACTAGGCGTTAGCCTAACCTTTTTGTTTGTCGGCATGTGCATCAGGTTCCGATTGGGGAATATTGCTAGTGACACTGTGGAGTGATGAGTGTTAGTGGTATGCACGAGAAAGGATTAGCTTGGTAAAGTCTTCCGCGCTTTGGGAATAGCAATTTATATTTTGCGTTGAGTAACACCCGACCATATTTAGTCTTGGTGTATGACTTAGTTAATGAATGTTGAGGTTAATTGTGTTTTAAAGTTGAGGTATTTCCTTGGATGGATTTGTAGAAAGGATGTTATCCGTTATTTGGTTATTATTTTAGTTGCTCTTTCCAAATTTGAGGGTGTTACAAGTTGGTATCAGAACTTAAGTTTAAGAAAATTAGGTGTTGAATTCAAATACCTAGACTCAAACTAGCGTTCTTTTAAGTGAGTAAGAGTGGAATTGTACCATTAGGTACTTCAAGATAGAATACTTTGAGGTCGGTAGAGTCACTGGAATGGGAATCACGACGAGGGTAGCAAGGATGATCATGTACGGTACGTTCAAAATAGCACCTGGCCAGTGTTATGGTGAACTTACAGGTTACATGTGTATGCTTGAACTGCTTTGATGTGATGACCGATGGGGTAGTGAAGAAGTTTCTAAGCGAGTAGCCGTTAGAACAGGTTGATGATTTTAGCATTGGCGCTTGGAGTGACAGTAAGCATGATGATTGCATTAAGTGGACCGTCTCGGGTCGGAATTGTTGGTTGGATTAGAACCGTAGGCTTATTAAATTGACCTTATTTTGAAAAGAAATTGTAAGGTTAACCGATGTAACTTTCTATTATTGTCTTGAGATGTTTGAGCATTCGGATGACGATAGTGTAATTAGGGACATTGAGGAGTGTGGCTTTGGGACGTTGAGTGTCGACCAAATTCATGCACGAAATTTATTTCTAAAATAAATTGCATCAATTGTTTCTTATGTTCCAAATCGTCATGTGGGTTGTATTACGAGATCTTGGAAAAACGTTTAGCACACACAAGATTTTAAACCATGATTTTAAACATGTATGAAATTATTTTATTGCAGATGGTTGCAAACTTCGTTGAGACTTTCTTTATTTTCATTGTTGTCCAACGCTATTTTTGGATATTGTGATATCCATATTTTAATGTTTTTTAGGGTCTTGGACAAGTAACTGCGATTTATGACTTTAACATTGGATCTCCTCCACATATGTTAAGGTTTTGGATGGAGAGTTACCTTCCATTATTTTGGTGTTTGAGTTTTTTTTGGGAATTTTATTCCATGCGGGTTTTGTTGAAAAGTGTTACTTTATACCGTATTGCAACAAAAGGGAAATTTTTGGAATTATGATATTTTAGTCATAACTTTGCCTTATGCGATTTGATTATTGGAAACGGAAATTTTGGCACCATTTGATTGTTTGGACGCCATTGAGTTTCATTGAGTTTTAGAAGAGTTTTATTTTACGACGCATGGATGAACTTTGAAATGCGTAGGCATGAATTATGGTGTGTTAATTTATGAGTTTTATTGAGCATTTTGTTTCAGGAAAACTATTATGTGTGCATGGCATAAATAAATACATGCTAGGACCATAATGGTTAATTTTAAAAAGTTGTTGAGCATATTGTTGCGTTTCGTTAGTAACTTGAATAGTGATCAAGTAGTTTTCAAAATGATTTTCATATGTGGGACGACCGTGTCCATTTTGCACAACTACCAGGTAAGTGGTAGTAGTTTTGCACGTACGACTAAGTGTTATAAAAACCACCGTGGCGTGAGCAAGTGTATGATGAGTCCGTGACAGTTCATGCTGATATTTTGTTTTATGTATTTTCGCTTGTTGTTATTCTTATCATTCGTTGCACGCAAATGCATTATATTGATTTATTGGTGTGCATACCATTATAGACACTATTGTGGAACAAATATGCATATCGTTTACACAACTTGAAATTTGAAGCTGATTTACATTATTTTACGTATCAATCAAGTCACATGCACTTATCGTTTTCCTAGGTTCTGAGAAAATACATTAATGTATGCGAGTCTTGTCAGAACATTTTATTCCATATCATTAAATGGCTAAATAAGAAATTTGGAATTTGACTTAGTGAATTTCCTCTTTTGAAGTTTCGTATAAACCATTTGTTGCATACTAATTTATTTCAGGAAAACTATTATGTGTGCATGGCATAAATAAATACATGCTAGGACCATAGCAGTTCATTTTAAAAAGTTGTTGACCATATTGTTGCGTTTCGTTAGTAACTTGAATAGTGAGCAAGTAGTTTTCAAAATGATTTTCATATGTGGGACGAGTGTGTCCATTTTGCACAACTACGAGGTTTGTGGTAGTACTTTTTGCACGTACAACTAAGTGTTATAAAAACCTTCGTCTTGAAAAATCTCATGAAATTTTCGATTGCCATATTTGTTGAGTCTTTCACTTTAAACCTTGGACTCATTAGGACTTTGGAAGGTTAAGAAACCATGGTTAAGGGTGAGGCATATAGAACCTTGTCAGTAGGAGGTTGGGTATTTCGTCGTGTCATGGTATCGTAAGCCGGGTGGTACCGCTTGCAAAGTCAATGTACTTTTTATAACTGAAGGGTTAGACTCACAGTACCTTCTGCTAATGTTTGTAAGGGAGGATCACCTGAGCGAACTGACCGAATGGACTTGACTTATCCGAACCGAACGTAGTAAACTGTTCGTTTCGGCAACCTTCATTATGGTAGTTGGCCAGTTATTGCATAAGGGATGTGTGGAACCCTTTTGGCAGTAACAACCTTGGTTTTGTGGGTAGGATCGATGAATGAAATTCGTGTATGGAGCTCTGTAGTAGTTCGAATCTTGGTGAAATTGTTAGGTGCCAACTTTTGGATTATGAGGCTGTTAGGGTATAAAATGTAATTGAATAGAAGTTCTAGGCTTAAACTATAAATATCCTAAAGGGGTATAAATAGATTTCTTAATCCTAGTTTTAGGGTTAATGGTTCATAATAGCATACGCCTAATTGTAATTGTTCTCTACTATTCAATACAATCAAGATAGTCGACCTTTGATGAATATCATCTTTTCTATTTGAATGTTTATTGTTTTTGCACTAATATGGGATCCACAATTGGTATAAGAGGAGAGAGACAATCATTGATCCAAAGGTAATTCTTCTAATATTGTTATCGACTTATTTGTTGAAAACGACATTGTGTTCTTGATTTTTGGGTTATTTGATTTTGTGAGTTATTTGGAAATCTTAGTGTTTCATTCCTTCACATCTATTCCTAGGCAGATTCTGACCAAGTTTCACATCCAATTTCGAAGATTTTAGGCATTAATTTGTGAAATTCGTTACTAATGGTTTTTGGTCTCTGTTTCTTAATTTTTCAAGATTTTTCAAAGAATATGTGACTTTTGGAATCAAAATCAAGTTGGATTGTGTGTTTTTGTGTTTCTGTTTGTGTTTACCAAAATCTGCAAAAAGGAGCAAACCCAGATCCGTGTTCATCGCTAATTGGCTTTATCAGGTCTGTGTTATTCGTTTCCCGGGTAAGTTCCTTTTCACGTAAATCCGGATCCACATACCGAATGACTACTAAACCGGATAAATTATCGGATTCACTTAATCCGGAACCGACTCCCGGACTTACACATCCTTGTGTTTCGGGTTTTAGCATTCTCGGTAGCTGCTCGCGCCTCACCCGGATTTCCTCTATCTGGGCCTTATAACCCAGATAACTCGTTTACCGGATTTCCTTATTCGGATTTTATAACCCGGTTTCCAAGTTTACCCGATTTCTCACAGTCTGGATTTCATAACCCGGACCTCATACCCTGGTTTTCCTATAAACCAGTTTTCTATCCAGATTTCAACTATCCGGTCCCGTTCCCGGATTCTGCGTATCCGGATTCTTTATCCGGAAACCACACCCGGATCACATATCCAGGAGTTCTCTGACCTTTAAGTTTTAAAAAAAATCCGAAAGCCACACCCATAACCCGGACCCCCGTGCTAAGTCGCCGAATGGGGGCATTTGGGTATTCTTGATACTGTCTGATATTTTGGATAAATATATTCAATTGTCTCATGATCACTTTGTTCAAGTAACAATGTATTATTCATCCGCATATGAAGGATCTTGTCAGGTATGTATTCCCATACATAAAGCCTTATACGATCAGATGCAATTTATTGTGCAAAAAATAGATTCTCATAAGCAAACCATAAAGGAAAAGTCTCTTCTAGTTTCCAGCATAGGAGATAAGGTAGACAGACATACAGCACGAGGTCATTGATAAACTGAGGTTAGAAAATGGTGGTCACTTATGCATAATTGAAAATCTAAAAGAAAGGTGCAATGCAATTTCTAAAGAATGTGAGGTTTTAAAGACCAAATTATCTGAAATAACAAAAAAGCTCAACAAGTCTGAAAACGAGAGAACTGAGACTGTCTATCAATGTTCCTCAATTCAAATTGAAAATAAAGAGCTTCTTGAGAAAATAAAGGATCTAGAACTTAAGCTTTACAAACGATGTCAAATTGACCAAACAATCCATTTAAACAAACCTAAGGATGTCAAATACTATAACTCTGAATAAGGAAAAGGATATGACAATCCTCACTACCTTAAGAAATTCTTATTAATGGTTCCTACTTTATATGAATTTAACTTTCTGGGCCTCAATAAGACATATCCCCAATACAAAATCAGATAGACTGAGCCTCTTGATGAAAAGGATAAGAAACTGGAGGAATTAAAGAGAAAATACTGTTAAGATGCAAATGCCTTTCGAGTACGAAACTCTTAATACCTCTTACAAAACAAAGAAATCCAAATATCTTTCAAATGACTACTTTGACGGCTATATTGTTCCCAAACCCAAAGCATCCTATGCTACGGATAAGGTCCAAACAACTGAACCTAAGGAAGAGAAGGACGAGTTTAAACGCTATGTTCCACCTCTAATCTTAGAAAAGAAGATAGTTCAGTTAGAGGAGTCATTTGAACAAGAACGGATAAATTTTCAAAAGGAAAAAACAAGAGTTACTATTCAAGCTTGAGTGTTCCAATTCCAAACAAGCGGATTCAGTATCTAGGGAGGAAAAGGAATTCCTTCAGACAGAGATCAACAAGCTCACCTCTCAACTGTCTGCCTTCGCATAGAAATGATGAAAGAGCAACTCAGCAAAGCTGAGCTCCAAGAAAAGCTTGATAAGCTTAACGAGGGAAAAGTGAATCTGTCTGAACCTTCCTCGACATCCTCAGATACCTCGTCCTGCAAAAGCCTTTTTGGGTGATTCTTCACCAACTATTTCTGATAAAGGAAAAGGACCTCAGTTGGAATATTGCAAAAAGAATCTATATTCTGATTTTTAAAATGCTTCCGCCAACGATTCTTTGCAAACCAAAGACTTAAACATTTCTCCGAATTCATCAACTCCCCATGTCCAGTCTGATGAGAAATTAGAGTTTTCAACTTTGATGAATTCAAATGTCTGTTCAGATGATGAGTTTAGCAAGTTTGATTTTGCGTTAAAACTTCCATGTCACGTTGATTTTTTTAATCAAACTGGTGAGCCACCGGTCAATTTTTACAAAGGCGAATGTTCCACATCTGCCTCTCAAAAGGTTTCTGTGCCCAAATCTTCAAAACCAAAATCTAAAAGAAGGTCACAGAAACAACAAAAGGTCGGTAACTCAAATAGAAGACATTCTTACTATCCGATTCTTCCGACAGTGACTTTAATGATATTTCAGATAATAATGGTTTGAGAAAAAGGTTCAAACAAGTTTGGGTAGTGAATAAATCTAATGAAAGCACAACTAATACAAATCCATATAATTTAGTTTCGCATGTTAGGACATATAATCATAATCATGATGTTTTTAATTCTCGTACTTATGTTGAACAAGGTGTGATGTTTCCTTTAAGACATTATTCAATTCCATAGTTGCTTCAACTTTCTCATGATTGTATTTGTTGTACTGCATGTGGTTTGAATGATTTTGTTGACCGTAAATATGCATCTTATTGGTATGGTACCTATAGTATCCCCGGTCCTCACTCTAATAAGGCATCTAACCATCAAGGATCCATCAAAGCATGGATACCAAAATCTTTCTGATCTGTTTTTGCAGGGATGTCATGTGTGCTAAAATTCGAAATATTCTTTCACATGACTGCATTCAAAGGCTATGCCACTTTTGAGAGGGGGGTATCAGGTGATTGACACATACATGAATTTTTAATGAATTCAAAGAACCGTGGTAATTTATTCTGAAAAACTTACTTGTGTTTGTTTTTCGTCGATTTTAAATTCCAGAATTACCACGTGTTATATTTTCTTGACTTGGTTATATCCATGTCTCGTATACTTGTTGATTTTTCGATGTAAGTACACTCGCTTGAATTCCTATTTGTTTTTCAAAGTTTGTCATTTCATGTTAATAATTCAATTCTTTTATGTCATTTAATTGTGATTTGTTCTTCACAATTAACTTTTTTGATCATTGTTTCATTTTTTAACATATTGTGCTTACTGAGTTATTTTGTTTAGCGTTTGATCTTGTTTATTGAAGTTCTCTATTTCAAATGATTTTTATGACTTCTGATCACCTCAGATCTGAACTCGGACTTCCTTTTTATGACTTCTGATTACCTCAGATCAGAACTCGGACTTCATTTTTATGACTTCTGAACAAATCAGTTTAGGACTCGTACTTGATTGTGTACTTCAGTGTTCACTTAACTGGTTTATTTGGTACATGAAATGAGTGTTATGACTTATATTGTTTCTATGGTCTATCCAGAACCGGAAGGACCTACCCAAGAAACACATCTAATTATAGACAACAGTGAGGGGTCTAGCTTGATAGATGAGTTTGGAGTGAAAAAGAATATGGTGAGGATGTGACAGGACTTAAAAGAATATATTGGTCCTTACCAAACCGAGTCAGTTATCCGGGTAACCACACAATCTATTCATTCTCATTCTTTAGAAATGAATATTGAAATAGACATGGACCCAGTGTCGATAACTTGTGTCACCCCACCTAGCCACTCAAGTATCTCACAAAAGATGTTGGTTTCGTATATTCACGGAGATTTAGCACATAATCTATTTATTTCTCACTCGGAGATCCTAGATATTGAAACAGGAAGACATCAGCTCCGGTCTCCGAACTTCATATTTTATTCACTGTGTCTATTGATTTTTAACTTGCGTCCCAGGTTAAATCAAATTTTAAGCCAAACAGATATAAAATAATTCTTTCACACATGCACGAATCTTTGTGATTCCATTTGCATATCTTTGTGATATTGCCGGAACAGTTGGAGAAGTAACTTTTAAGATTTTACTTCAGTGATAACTGGAAGTCCTATCAGAGATACCACAATGCTAACTCTGAACATAGGCCACACAATTATTTTAATTGATGTGATAACAGTTACTTTTGTGTTCCTGTGTTAGTTGATTACCCCATCTTGTGTTATTCTGATATTTTGCTACTCATCAGTATTGTCTTTGAAGTTACATGATGCTCAGGATGCTCCTAATCATCATGAGGGGGAGAAATGATACAGATTCAAAGACACAGATTATCATGTTGAGGGGGGAGTTAGCAAAAGTTGAGGGGTAGTAATTGTTATTTGATCAATTCAGAAAGAGTTCAAGTTGTTTACAAGTGATCAATTCTTCTCATCCCTTATCAAGTGGTGTTCGCTACAAATTCTTTCCTCCTTCGAGCATTTTGGTTCGACAAGTTCTGAAGTTTTTCAAAGCCAATTCAACTTGTGGTTCAAAGGAAGATTCTTGTTTCTAAACTGAAGATGCACTGTGGAATGTCAAGTAACTCGCATATTATCTTTCTTCTGTGTTGATCCGATGTGTTGAGTTTCTACGGTTGAAAGCTACTTTTAGTGCACTCAGTCGAGGTAATTTTTCATTGAATCTTGTGACAAAGTTGAAGCTATGAATAGTAAGATCTTTATTCAAGGGGGAGCCTGGAAAGACATGAAGACAAGCAACACCAAATTTTTCAAAGATTCAAGAGGGAGAGAAGATCAAGACCTGAAGATTTCAAGACCATATTTTTCTTTATATAACTTTAGGGGGAGATATTGTGATGGAACGCTGAGAAAGATCCGCCAAGTTTTAATTGATACAATAGCTGAAGAAGAAAAAGAACCGAGGCAGAAGATCTTAAATATGAAGGAGTTTCTTGCCAAAGAATTGTTGAACTCGATTGAAGAAAGACTCGAGTTTCGAAACTCTATCAGAAGGTTTGAGGTTCTCTTCGCAATTCGGAAGAGATATGTTGCAAACTGACGTGACATTGAACTTCAATTCAAAGGGGGAGATTGTTAGGGTATAAAATGTAATTGAATAGAAGTTCTAGGCTTAAACTGTAAATACCCTAAAGGGGTATAAATAGATTTCTTAATCCTAGTTTTAGGGTTAATGGTTCATAATATCATACGCCTAATTGTAATTGTTCTCTACTATTCACTACAATCAAGATAGCCGACCCTTGATGAAATTCATCTTTTTTGTTTGATTGTTTATTGTTTTTGCACTAATCTGGGATCCACAGAGGCCTGAACCGTTGACATATTCGAAGTGTTGTCGTCAAATCCTAAGGGATATTTGTATCACACGTAGTGATTTTTAGAGGTTTAGGTTGTGGTCAGTTGTAACATCCCGAAAAACGAAACATACATATAACATACATTCCATAACATGTTTACAACAAAGTACTTCATCTTTCATTTTTGGTCCCATCTAAAGTCTGAACATAAAAATTCATTACAACTTGATCCACTTTGAATTACATAGTAATAACCAAAATTATAACTACAAAAGCATCCGTAGCATCATGATGATAATCTTCTCCAAAGCTAGCCAACAAGTATTCTATTTACTTGTTCTTACTGGAATCACCACCTGGAATACATAATTTTTAAAACAGAAAATGAGGGTTAGACCTAAGGGTTTAGTGAGTAAATCCCTGACATTTGTAATTTATTAAAATTTATTTATATAAAACACACTTTATATAATTACACATACATCACACGTAAGTTAATACCAATTAACATTTATGCATCATACCTGTCTCGTCCCACCTTATCCCTCCACCAATGGCCAATATCAATTGGTTGCGAGCCAATTTATCACACCGGTCCAAAGCCCGGCCACGTATTATATTTTCATATAATACTCACGTGATTATAATATCCCATTATAATCACTCACGTATGACATATTCATACACTTATCACAATTCATTATTCACATATCGTATTCCAGTAAAATACTCTTTAAAATAAAACTCACCTGATCTTTTAAGCAAGGTCCTTCAAACTTTCTTCAGAATAGATTATCTTTTAACTCAGATCCTTAATATCTGAAACAAATTAAAGTATACATACCCTTTAACACATAATCCAGAAAACCCAACTTTTCGCAACCCACTATTACGAAAAGTTTACTTTTCGCAACCAACAGATGCGAAAACCTCACTTTTCGCAACCAACAGATGCGAAAACCTCACTTCTCGCAACCCACAGATGCGAAAACCTCACTTCTCGCAACCCACAGTTGCGAGTTCCCTACTTTTCGTAACCAACAAGTACGAAAACCTAACTATGCGCTTTAGCTACTTGCGAAAAGTGGACTTTTCGCAACCAAGGCTTGCGAATTCCTACTTTTTGCAAAATCACTGTTCATCGTCTTTTTTCAGAAAAGTTCAGTTCAAATTCAGGAATTCCAACTTTTACCCAGATTGCACAGAATCGTTCTAAACTCCTTTTAACACCCTAAATTGTAACTAAAATTCACCAATTCATCTAAAATTACCTAAACCCACTTCAAAGTTCAAAAGAAACCTAATATACATCAAAAGGAAGAATTAGGATGGATTATTACCTTTGATATGAACTCTATAATTCCAGCAGCAATTATCTAACACTTCTCCTTCTTCTTCTTCCAATTCCTTCGATCTCTTTCACTCTCTCTCTCAAAACCGAAACTCACACACACACACTTAGGATATTTAGGATATTTGTGTTTTGTTAATAAAAAGGAAGACATCATCTTCCATTTGATTTCACTAGAGTCGGTTGAGAGAAGGGTTTGGCAAAAGTGACCAAGCCACCCTAGACTTATCCTAATTGACAGAACTTACCCCTAAACTTCCATAATAACATTAAAACTTATCCCTTAACGTCTAATTCCATAAAATACCCACATAAAACTTATAAAATTTTCATATTTTAATTTAAATAAAATACCTGTTATTACAACATCTCCCCCTTAAAAGAATTTCGTCCCGGAATTCGATTAAACGAAAAGATGAGGGTATTTGGCTCTCATCCTGATTCTGATTCCCACGTCGCATCCTAACCTCGATGATGTTTCCACTGAACCTTTACCTGACTGATCTCCTTATTCCTTAATACTTTAACCTTGTGATCAATTATAGCTTCCGGTTCCTCCACGTAGTTTAGCTTTTCATCAACTTGGATATCTGGTAAGGAGACTGCCTGATCTGATGTCACCAAACACTTTCAAAAATTCGATACATGGAATGCGTTGTGAATTCTGCTTAATTCTGGCGGAAGATTCAATCTGTAAGCTACTTCACCAATTCTTTCCGTAATTTCAAATGGCCCAATATATCGCGGACTGAGTTTACCTTGCTTCCCAAAACGTATAACTCCTTTCCAGGGCGAAACTTTCAACATCACAAATTCCCCGACTTGGAACTCTAACGGTTTCCGGCGTCGGTCTGCATAACTTTTCTGTCTGTCTTGAGCCGTTTTCAATCTATCCCGAATCTGAGTAATCTTATCCGCTGTTAACTGTACTATTTCTGGCCCTGCTAATTGTTTCTCCCCCACTTCATTCCAACACAGAGGCGTTCGGCATTTTCTACCATACAGTACTTCAAACGGTGCCGCTTGAATGCTGGAATGATAACTGTTGTTGTAGGCAAATTCTATCAAAGGCAAATGTTTATCCCACGATCCCCCAAAATCAACTATACAAGCCCGGAGCATATCTTCTAAAGTCTGAATCGTTCTTTCACTCTGTCCGTCAGTCTGAGGATGATATGCTGTACTCAACTTTATTTGCGTTCCCATCTCTTTTTGAAAACTTTTCCAAAATCTAGAAGTAAAACGACTATCTCGATCGGAAATAATCGAAATTGGAACTCCATGTCGAGTCACTATTTCATTAATGTACAATTTGGCCAAACGTTCCAAGGAATCAGTTTCCTTTATCGGCAAGAAATGAGCAGACTTCGTCAATCTATCTACAATCACCCAAATAGAGTCGAATCCCTTTGAAGTTCTAGGCAACTTGGTAATAAAATCAGTAGTGATCTGATCCCATTTCCACATTGGTATATCTAGCCGTTGCAATTGACCAAAAGGCTTCTGATGTTCAATCTTTACTTTCTTACAAGTAGTACAACATTCTACATACTTAGCAATACCTCTTTTCATTCCCGGCCACCAATAGAATTGTTTCAAATCTCTATACATTTTATTTGTACCTGGATGAATAGAAAATCGAGATTGATGAGCTTCTTGTAGTACACGATCACGTAATCCACCCAAATGAGGCACCCAAATTCGGCACCCAAATTCTGTTTCCCATACGCAATAACCCACGGTCATCTTTCTCAAGCAATGCTGATATTCCCACTAACCGTTCTGACTTCAAACTTTCTTCCTGATAAGCATCTATTTGGCACTTCAGTAGTTCGTCAAAAATGTTTGGAAGAAGTTCAGCTCTTAACGAGATAGCTTTTATTGTTCCATTTCTTTCTTGGCGACTTAGGGCGTCTGCTACCACGTTCGCTTTCCCAGGGTGATATAGAATTTCACAATCATAATCATTTACCAATTCCAACCATCTTCTTTGTCTCATATTCAGTTCCTTCTGATCGAAAAGATGTTGGAGACTCTTTTGGTCAGTGAAAATTTGGCATTTAGAACCATAAAGATAATGTCTCCAAATCTTCAATGCAAAGACAACTGCTGCAAGCTCCATATCGTGAGTAGGATATTGTCTTTCATGATCCTTTAGCTGACGAGAAGCATAGGCAATCACCTTTCCACGTTGCATAAGTACACATCCCAATCCTAACTTAGAAGCATCACTGTAGACCACAAAATCATTCGAACCTTCTGGCAATGCTAATATCGGCGCGCTTCAGAGTTTCTCCTTTAGTATCCTGAATGCCACGTCTTGTTCTGCTTTCCATTCAAACTTTAGATTCTTCCGAGTTAGCTTAGTCAATGGCGTCGCAATTCGAGAAAAGTCTTTTATAAATTTCCGGTAATATCCAGCTAAACCCAGAAAACTACGTACTTCGGTTGCCGTCTTCGGCGGTTCCCAATTTTCAATTGCTTCCACTTTTGCTGGATCAACTTGTATACCCTTCTCTGAAACTACATGCCCCAAAAACTGAACTTCCCGCAACCAAAATTCACATTTAGAGAACTTAGCGTACAACTTTTCTTTCTTCAACAACTCCAAAATCAAACGAAGATGTTGCGCATGATCCTCTTTGGATCGAGAATAAATAAGTATATCATCGATAAACACAATGACAAATTTATCGAGATAAGGCTTACATACCCGATTCATTAGATCCATGAAAGCGGCTGGAGCGTTCGTCAATCCGAAAGGCATTACCAAAAATTCGTAGTGGCCGTATCTTGTGCGAAAAGCAGTCTTTAAAACATCCTCCTCCTTCACCTTTAACTGATGGTATCCAGATCTGAGATCAATCTTTGAGAAGTAACAAGCTCCAACTAATTGATCAAAAAGGTCATCGATTCTTGGAAGTGGATACTTGTTCTTGATCGTGCGTTTGTTCAGCTCCCGATAATCAATACACATTCTCATTGAACCGTCTTTCTTCTTCACAAATAAAACTGGTGCACCCCACGGCGACGAGCTGGGTCTGATGAAGCCCTTATCAGATAAATCTTGAAGCTGTGCCATCATTTCTTTCATTTCTGGTGGTGCTAATCGGTACGGCGCGCGAGCAATAGGAGCGGCTCCAAGGATTAAGTCAATACCAAATTCTACTTGTCTAACAGGAGGAAGACTATCCAAGTCTTCAGGAAAAACTTCTAGGTATTCACTAACAATGGAAATATCTTCTAGCTTACACTTTTCAGGCCTACTTTCTATCACATAGGCTAGATAACTAGAGCAACCCTTATTAACACATTTACGGGCTTTTACCATAGATATAAGACTGGACTGATGATTCCTGCGATCTCCATAAATCACTACCGATCTCTTATCAGGCAAAACGACATTGATTATTTTCTTATCACAAACTATGTTAGCCTGATTCTCAGCTAGCCAATCCATTCCTTCTACCACATCAAATTCAATCAAAGCTATTGGGAACAGTTGTATCGGTACTCCACATCCCTCTATATCTATCATGCAACGATCAAAAACCTCTTTAACTGCCACTTGGTTATCATTTGCGGTGTCTACTAATAAAGCATGCTTTAACAATTTAGGCTCTAAATGCATGTGAGCAGCAAAGGAGGGAGACACAAAAGATCGGTTTGCACCAGAATCAAATAACACTTTAGCAGGCATGGAGTTTATGAAAAATGTACCTGTGACCACATCTGGAGTTTCTTCCGCCTCTTTAGCTGTCATTTGGAATGTACGACCCCTCGTTCTGGGCGGCTCTATTCTTGGAACCACCGGTCTAGTAATGGTTGGTTTCCCCGATGTACCCCCTGATTGTATTCTACCTCGCGGACAATCTGATTGGAGGTGATCCGGAGAATTACACAAAAAGCAAAACCGCGTTGATCGACAATCTTTAACAACATGACCGGTTTTTCCACATTTAAAACAAACCCGCGACTCTACTTGGCAATTTCCCTGATGATAACGATTACATCTTGGACAAGGTCTTTCTGTTGGTCGAACTGACGGACGGTTGTCAAACCTCTGAAATCTAGGTTTCCTCGAATCTTGTGGTGGTCCTTCCCATTTCCTTTTCCCCAAGCTCTTATCACCAGCATCTCTTTTATTATCTCTCTCCACATTCTCGACAGCATCCACCGCAGCTGTAAAAGTATTTGGCCCTGTGGCAGTCACCAATCTTCGAACCTCGGAATTCAACCCATAAATAAACCTCTCCATTTTCATCTTTTCTGTAGCAACATAATATCCTGCAAAACGAGACTTCTCCAAAAATCGTGCAGTATAATCTCTAACCGATAAGTTCCCTTGTTGTAGATTCATAAACTCTTCCTCTAGTTATCTGACCGCAGCTTGTGGACAGAAATGTGTTGTGAATGCCAACACAAATTCCTCCCATGAAAAGGTAGTATACACATCTGTCCCTCTCGATTCTGTATGAGCTTCCCACCAATACAAGGCATCACCTTTTAGCATAGCAGTTCCATAAAGCACTTTATCTTGCTCAACACATTTACACGTTTTGAAGATAGCCTCGATTTCTTTCAGCCATCTCATAGCTTTTATCGGATCCCGATCTCTCCTGAGTAGGTAGGGGGCTTGCAACTAAGAAACATTTTATAGTCGCACCTTTTCATCACCGGTAAGATAGTAGAGGTAAGTGGTATTTCAACTTCGTGTTCCGGATTTGATCTTTCAGTTTCATTGTGGCGATTATGTTCAAACATAGCTTGTATGTTATCTTGTAACCTCCCCATTTCTGCCATCAAATCGTCTCGTGTAACAAACTCTGTGCCCTGTGGTTGTGTTCTTCCTCCAGTTCGGCCCCCAGTTCCCCTTCCGGTCCTGCCTCTACCACGATCTCCTCCCCTTCCCCCTGTTCCTATTGGTGGATTCCCTCCACCCGAATTCCTTCCTCCTCTTTGATTCCTTTGTCTAGTGCCACTTGCCATTCTGTAGATTCAAACAAAGTTAATATACACATAAGCACATACCCTATATAACAAGGTATTCCAGTTCAAACATGCACCTGTAAGATCATAATTACACTGGCCTGGTGTAATTTGAAATTACCTTACATGATGTTCCTTCCACCTTTTATACTTAGCATCCCCAGGTTCTAAAATAATAGGGACATCCTACTTCACATGCAGTTTAAGTCTAGGTACAGATACTAATACCTAAATCCCTTAAACTAGGGCTCTGATACCATCTGTAACATCCCGAAAAACGAAACATACATATAACATACATTCCATAACATGTTTACAACAAAGTACTTCATCTTTCATTTTTGGTCCCATCTAAAGTCTGAACATAAAAATTCATTACAACTTGATCCACTTTGAATTACATAGTAATAACCAAAATTATAACTACAAAAGCATCCGTAGCATCATGATGATAATCTTCTCCAAAGCTAGCCAACAAGTATTCTATTTACTTGTTCTTACTGGAATCACCACCTGGAATACATAATTTTTAAAACAGAAAATGAGGGTTAGACCTAAGGGTCTAGTGAGTAAATCCCTGACATTTGTAATTTATTAAAATTTATTTATATAAAAGACACTTTATATAATTACACATACATCACACGTATGTTAATACCAATTAACATTTATGCATCATACCTGTCTCGTCCCACCTTATCCCTCCACCAATGGCCAATATCAATTGGTTGCGAGCCAATTTATCACACCGGTCCAAAGCCCGGCCACGTATTATATTTTCATATAATACTCACGTGATTATAATATCCCATTATAATCACTCACGTATGACATATTCATACACTTATCACAATTCATTATTCACATATCGTATTCCAGTAAAATACTCTTTAAAATAAAACTCACCTGATCTTTTAAGCAAGGTCCTTCAAACTTTCTTCAGAATAGATTATCTTTTAACTCAGATCCTTAATATCTGAAACAAATTAAAGTATACATACCCTTTAACACATAATCCAGAAAACCCAACTTTTCGCAACCCACTATTACGAAAAGTTTACTTTTCGCAACCAACAGATGCGAAAACCTCACTTTTCGCAACCAACAAATGCGAAAACCTCACTTCTCGCAACCCACAGATGCGAAAACCTCACTTCTCGCAACCCATAGTTGCGAGTTCCCTACTTTTCGTAACCAACAAGTACGAAAACCTAACTATGCGCTTTAGCTACTTGCGAAAAGTGGACTTTTCGCAACCAAGGCTTGCGAATTCCTACTTTTTGCAAAATCACTGTTCATCGTCTTTTTTCAGAAAAGTTCAGTTCAAATTCAGGAATTCCAACTTTTACCCAGATTGCACAGAATCGTTCTAAACTCCTTTTAACACCCTAAATTGTAACTAAAATTCACCAATTCATCTAAAATTACCTAAACCCACTTCAAAGTTCAAAAGAAACCTAATATACATCAAAAGGAAGAATTAGGATGGATTATTACCTTTGATATGAACTCTATAATTCCAGCAGCAATTATCTAACACTTCTCCTTCTTCTTCTTCCAATTCCTTCGATCTCTTTCACTCTCTCTCTCTCTCAAAACCGAAACTCACACACACACTTAGGATATTTAGGATATTTGTGTTTTGTTAATAAAAAGGAAGACATCATCTTCCATTTGATTTCACTAGAGTCGGTTGAGAGAAGGGTTTGGCAAAAGTGACCAAGCCACCCTAGACTTATCCTAATTGACAGAACTTACCCCTAAACTTCCATAATAACATTAAAACTTATCCCTTAACGTCTAATTCCATAAAATACCCACATAAAACTTATAAAATTTTCATATTTTAATTTAAATAAAATACCTGGTTATTACATCAGTGGTTATAGTTGAATGACTTTTCCTTGTATGGTAAGGAATTTTTCTGCTGGATGTTTGGTGCTTGGGCGTATTCTAGGAGAGTAGGAGTGGCATAAATTTGGGTCGAAGACGACCGTCTGTTTTTAGAGTCTGATTGTACTCAGTAAAGTTAAGTGACAGTCCAATAGCGGGAACGGTTGAATTTGGGAATTTTGTCAATTTCGGTGGTGATCGTACCTTGGGTTGGTTGGAGAAAGAGTTTAAAAGTGTGTAGATCTGGACTGATTGGGAGTCGGGATCTACCGTTGGGGAAGTATGGGTCACCTGGGAGGCAACCGAAGTCTTGCGGATTGAAGCTACTCTAGCAAGTTAAACGTTCACTCGGATGTAAGTGTAATGTACCTAAGTGGACATTGGTTGTGAGTATCACCATGAAGTTTATCTTGGTCGTTTTGTCAAGTGGATTAGAGACAAGTCCTCGTAAAGATAGACAGTCACTTTGTGATGGCAACGCTAGATGGGATTTGGGTCGTAGATCGTTACTCTCTTTTGGGAAACATAGATGACAAGGCATTAAACGGGCCTATGTTGTACGCGGTGATTTGTTGTGGACCATCTCATGTTTCTCCCCTAATGTGGATGTGGGGTGGGGAGTTAAAGCCTCATTGCATCGACGATCAGGAGAATTCTACTGCCAAGGTTAGCTGACACAAGAAGGAAATTTCGAATTTCAGTTGGAGACCGAGGGAACATGAAAATTGTTGGGTTTGGTAACCTTGGTTGTATGGGAACTAGATTTCGAGGACGAAATCTCTTCTAAGGTTGAGAGGATTGTAACACCCGTAATTTTCGGTAGGTAAAAGTCATCCTGTACATTTTAACAACTTATAAATGGGGGATTTATGTTAAGAAATCTTTACTTTGAGTCCCTAAGAGTATCGGGAGTGTTGGCATGGAAAAAGTCGAGTTTTGGGGCTTGATACGGGTCCGGCTACAATGCCCGGTGACTATGACAGTGTCATAGTCGCACCTGTCATAGTAGCAGCAAAGTGGCAGAAGGATGGTGCACCCCAGCGACTTTGCCACTGGCAATATCGCATGGCAATGTAACATTGAGGTACCAGCCAACATAAAGTCAGGTTTTCAGCCATTTCTTTCATTTCTCACTTCTAATCTCTTTGAGAATTAAAGTGGTAAATCATCCTCAAGTAAAGGAATGAAAGTTAGGATCAAGAGTTCATCATTTCCATCTTCATCTTCAAGAAAATTAGGGGTTTTTAGGTTTTCATCAAAACCTAAGTGGTGAGTTCATCCTCCTAGTTTCTAAAGTTTCATGAGTTATAAATGCTCCATTGATGACTTCCTAGTGTTTATGTTTCTCAAATTTCGGTTTGGATGATTTTGGGGAAGTTATGTCAAAATTGGAGTTGTGGTCAAAATGGAGATTTTGATATAAGATGTTTGGTGAATGATTCTAAGTGCTTTGACATGTATATTTATGTTTGGAAAACTTGTGGATCTAGGTTTTTGTAAGATTTACTTGTGGATTCAAGTTTCTTCAAGGAAACTCAAGTTTGGGGAAAAATCTAGATTTAGCCTAAATCTAGCAAGGTGAGTTTAAATTGAAATGGTAAAACTTTTTGGTTTTCGGCCAAAGGCCAATCGTGATTCGAGAAACAAAGATTTTGGGAAAAGATGTATTTTGGGTATTTTGATGAATAGGTCTTAAGTATTGGTATTTTAATGATTTATCTTACGAATGTAAATCTTTTGGTATAAATGCACTTTGATGGGTGTTTTGAAAAAATGATTTGTCTTAATCTAGAGTTGTGTTGAGTTATTCATGTCTATGGAGCATGTTTCACCTAAACATGGATTATTTTGCATTATTTGACTTTTTATAAGTGGTCAATTGATTTTGGTTGAGCTTATGGCTCGGTTTATGATTTTATTGAGTCTTGAGGACATTTGTCCGATTTTAATAATTTAATATGGAGCTTTGAATGTGGGGTTTGAGGAGTAAGATGTATGTAGACATTTATTGTAAATAGTAGTAATTTTTCTATGAAGCTTCTAACATGTGAAAAGTACTAAAAAAATCATATTAAAATTGAAAAAAAAATATTTTGATTCCTATTTTGTAAAAACTTCCATTTAAAAAAAACATTGTAATTTTGGAAAGAAACTATATTTCCATGCAAATTAAAATAATTCACAACTTTGTAAACAAAAAATTAAAGATGATACAATTTTGTAAATAGAAAACCATTGCTGTAAATAAAAATATTATTGAACTTTATTATTTGAAATGTAAAGTGAACACAAGTTTCACAAAATAAGAAACGGAACAAAATGCATCCACCCCATTTTTAATGCAATTCATCTTTTCTTTTATGCATTTTAACAATTATATAACATACTGGTCTACGTACACAAGAAAACTACTACAGATAAAATAGAAAAAGAGACTCGTCGATTTGAATCTAAATAACATATTTTTACATGTTTCGATTCGTATACAAAATATCTCACTTGAAAGTGAGGTCTGGATGGGCCGATGAACCAAACCAAACCAAACCAAACATACTCGGTATATCCCACTTGGAAACGCCTGATATTACAAAAGACTAGACTGGCTTTTGTGTCATCGATCACAAAGTATGCACAGAACGGGATATATGGGAATGGTAAGGATTTTGTTGTAAATTATTGGAACCGCTATCTTGGAATGGAAATGAAGACGTTGTAAACGTTAATTTGTTGTTCTGATCGATCTATGTATGTAGTATGAATATATGTATATTTCGTGTATGCCCAAGTCCAACAACAAGTATTAGAATCTAACAATCTTTGATGCATCCATTACTTCCTGCAAACTCAATTTAACAAACAAAACCTCATGTAAATCACTAATAATCAAATCAAGTTTAGAGATTTTTATTACAAAAACTACAAGACTTGAATACCACACTTTTTCAATTTTGTAACAAAAATACCCATGTAAAAAATGTGTTGCTACAACATAAATATTAAATGAGATAGTTGAAATTTTGTACAACAGTGTTACCAAACGCCCATTATTTTCATTTATATTTTGTAGACGTGTAGATCTAAGTCATCTATCTAACTCATTAAACCGGTACTGGTTTTTTTCTTGATTGGTTGAAATATACACATCTTGTTAGGAATGAGTCTTAGATCTACAAGCCACTGGTTCAAGAGATTCCGTTAGTACCAGTGGAGCTAAAGGGCAGTGGTTAGCAACGATATTACTCATTATATATACACACATACGGACGGAGGTTCAAAGGAAATGTGGGTTCACATATGCATCTTGAAATGAATATTTTTTTGGGTTTTAACAATGATTCACATATGTGAATCATTTATTCGTATGTTCTCTTTAGATCATCCATCAAACCAAACAGACCCTAAGATTAGTAGGAAGTGCCCTATGATATTGTGTATTGAAAAGTTCCTTCTCTCTCTCTCTCTCTATATATATATATATATATACACACACACACACACACACATATATACATGTGCATGTGTTCTCAAATGTGCAAGTAAATTTGATGGGGCATAGAAGGGCTTACCGGTCATTGAGGAATCTGAACAACAATGGAAGCAATCAAGTATAAAGACGCGGAAATTGCTGCTCCAGCAAGAAAATTACAGAAAAGTTGTCGGTCGTTTTTAGTGGGTATAAAAACTGATTTTAGTGTGTTTGTTAGTTCAAACAGCCGGCAGGATATCTGCATAAGAAGGAGAAACAAATAATATAAGAAACAACTAGATTTATCACATTTCATCAAATAATTATAACAAGGGTGTATGGAATGGAGATTTTGCTCACCAAAACATAAACTGCAGTTGTAAGCATGAAATTCAGCAAAGGGTAGTTTGGGATAAAAGAGAGAAGCCACTTTGGCTGTCCATTGGGGATATCAGATCTGCACCATTCACGTTGATTACAACTCAGCCATTGCAGTATATATATATACATATATACATATATAGAGGGAGGTTCAGGGGAAAACCATCAAAAAAACGGAAAACTGAGGAACACTCTGGTAGCCCTTCATTTGAATGGTATGTACTTGTGCATACAAGAAAATTAAGTTGTTTTTTGGTTTGTATGCACGTGTGCATGTTACAAATTACTTGTATGCACAAGTGCATACCGTCCAGATGAAGGACTAACAGGGTGTTCCTCAGTTTTCCGTTCTTTTGAGGTTTTCCCCTGAACCTAACCCTATATATATATATATATATATATATAAAATAAGATATTGCTCACCTTAGCCAGATATGGAACTGAGAAATGTATGTCTCCAAAGTGATCTTTCCGAGCCACCTATTATCACATAGAAAATGTTACAGGTAGAGACAAAATCTGTAGTTAGTAACGCAAATAATGCACAAATGTTATGTTCATAATTCCGAGCATTAAAATGGTGTTATCTAAAGAGAGCTTACGCAAAGAGGGTTAACGAGTAATTCCTAAGATGTTGAGTAAAATTCCGCAAGCATATATACACACTGCAAACACAAGAAAACTGTGTTATAAGATGAAACACGCCAGAATGCTACGGATTTTACAATAATTAAATGTAACAATAGAACAAGAAATTAACTGCATACGTTATAGGTATCCATGATGTGTAGGGATGATATTTGTTGTATGTAACCTTGTCTAACTTGTATATGTATTCATACCACATATATCCGGCCTGAAAAAAAGCTAATATAAGCCCACACAACCTCAAATTCGGAAAAAAATGTACATTTGAAAATAAAAAGGGAAAAAGAAAGAAGATTAAGATTAAGATTGATACTAACCAGAACAGATACCGAAACAATGGTTGCTTTAACGGAACATCTCCGCTTACTATCAGACTCTTCAAGTTTTTCCAACCATTTTTCTACCTAAGAGAATACAACAAATTATAGTTTTAGCAATAGCATGTGGATCTTGAGAGAAAACTAACTTTTAAAAGCTTACATTAGGATGAAGATATGCATATATCATTCCAATGATCCATATATAGCGATCAAGCCCAGATCTGAAATGCCACTCGTGCAATCGAGGGAGATCTGGTTTCGCAGGATCGTTGTACCCTGCAAAAACAAGAATTTACTTTTAGAAGCTCGTGGTTAAACTAAAATTATATATATATATATATATATATAAATATATATAGGGAGAGGTTCATATGAGAAATGCTAAGTGTGTGAGAAATAGAGAATTGATCCTCTGGTCAACATTTGCGGCTTTGACTGTGAAGCACCGGATAATTCTTCGTGTGGTCTACAGAAGATAAAGAGGTAGTTTCATAAAATACGCGGAACGAGTTCATATGTGAACCTGTGTGATTCACATATGAACAATACGTTCATATGTGAATGAGTTAATTAGTTCATATATGAATCACAAAGGTTCATATATGAATCAGTTAAAACTAGTTCATATGTGAATTACACATATAGTTCATCTGTGAATCACACAAGTTCATATATGAACTCGTCCCCTGTATTTGTAAAAGTTACGAAACTGTCCTATTTTTGGAATAGCCGCAACTTTTGACCCGTCAAAGCCGCAATTCTTGACCAATCAAAGCCACAATTTTTGACCGGTCAAAGCCGATCTTGACCGGATGAATGGCTAGAATTACATCTCTCTTTCTCACACACTTAGCATTTCTCATTTAAACCTATGGCTATATATATATATAGGGTAATGTTCAGGGGAAAACCTCAAAAAAATGAAAACTGAGGAACACCCTGATAGCCCTTCATCCGGACGATATGCACTTGTGCATACAAGTAATTTGTAACATGCACACGTACATAAAACCAAAAAACAACTTAATTTACTTGTATGCACAAGTGCTTACCGTTCAGATGAAAGGGTGTTCCTTAGTTTTCCATTTTTTTAGGTTTTCCCCTGAACCCCTCTCTCTCTCTCTATATATATATATATAGGGGCAAGTTCAAACGAGAAGCTAAACCTTATGCGAGAATGTGAGAAGTATGGTATCATATATGATACACAAGCTTAATCATATATGATTAAACACACCCACAAGCCGTGTAATCATACATAATATCACACTTCTCGCATTCTCGCATAATGTTTAACTTCTCGCATGATCCTTCCTCTATATATATAACTGACAGGATGGGTAATTTATTGAATAAGGGGAAAGGAAAAGCTATCCCCTTGAAGAAAGTTTTTAATGGACTAAACTAACCTAATAAGAACGTCAATGGACTCCAAATGAATTCAAAAATTCCGGGAATCTCCCAAACCAAGATAACCACAAGAAAGCATGCAAGAATCTTCATAATCATCACTGATCTTATCTCATTATACTTGCTGCCAATAGCAAGTGCTCCATACACCATAAGAGTAAAAAGCGTGTGCATTGGACAGATGTAGTACAACATATAATCATTATTAAGAACGATACAACAAAACCCCACAAAGAAGTTTAGCCTCCACATCATCTGCAATGAGAAACAATAACATTAGGTGCAACTATAATAAAAATAAAACACAAAGTAAATAATAAAAATAGCATGAGAAAGTTTTCACTCATGATAATGAAATGCTTCTAACTTCTAAGTAGCAAATGATATTCATACTGATGCGGGCCTTAGCATGAAGAAATGGGCCTTATTATTTTAGGAAGCCCATGATCGGGCTACCAAAGAGGGTCGCGCTTAAACGGCCGTACCTTGGGCTACGGGGCTCCGTTTCAGGCCCACCACCAGTCCATTCGAAGCCTGAAACGAGACGCACCGAGTTTTGAACCCAAAAAACGCTGTTTGCCATTGTTTTGGACCTTTTCGTGTTTTTACTCCCTTTTTGGCATTTTTGTTGCGCTTTTTATGTTTGGCCCATAATCATTTTCAGGCCCGTTTTGTTTTGGGCCTCCTATTTATATCTCTCTCCTGTAATCTGGATTGACAAACTTGATTTTGAAAGACTTCTGATTTCATCACAAATTCTGAGTTCTATGACTTCGAATTTGAAGCCTAGGTTCAGTATTCTTCGAATCAACGAATCCTAGAAGAGATTAGCCACGGATATTCCTAGTGAATCAACGTGTTTAGTCTGTTACTCAAATTACCGCTGAATCAAAAAGCCACAAATTTTAAATGTTACATAAAAACCAGCAAGATGAGTAGTAAAAATTAACCTGAGCGAAGCGTGCAATACTGAAATCCTTGCGGATGTAGTAGTAGGAGAAGTTTCCAAAACCAGTCATCCAGACATATGCAGCAATAAACACACGAATAGCATTGTATATCTCCGTAGCAGCAAAGTAATGATACATTAAAAAGAGAACCTGTCCAAACAAAAGCAAAGTTGAACTCAGAAATGTATGGAAACTAATTGTAATATCCACAAATATGAATTCAGGGTAAAGATATTGTGAAAACTCTTGCCTGCATCCATCCTTTCCACTCCTCTGTTTGATGTCGATTGAGGTAAAGTATCGATTTTCCAGAGAATGCTGACTTGTCACTATGTTTCTTCAGAGAAGTCATTGCTGAAACTATGATAAGGAGAGCGTACAGGAACACGAAAAGATCGCGATTGTAGCTCTGTTCAAGAAAAAGTGTATCAACTAAAATGCACCAATCAACTAAAAGTGTATCTCCTAAGTTTCCAAATTTTACAAAACAGGCCCTTCCAATTTATATAGATTTCAAGTTTTACACTCTTGGTCCTTATTTTTTTCATTTGATACCCAAGTGCTAGATCCTAGGTATTTTATGTGTAAAGTACCTATGTTGGTTAGTTGGTTTGCTGGCTGACCTGAGTTCATAAAAAATTTAACTTGCTGGTAATAATTGTATTTATCAGGTGCAGTTTAGATATAATATTTTTAAACCCCTATAATTGTTACTAGCTCTCTGCAATAAATTAATCAAGATTGATTTTTGCAAAGCCCATGTGTTAAAAAAATTGTTCATTTCTCTTCTCAGATACAATATTTATCTTTGTTATTTGACAAAAAAAAGCACCCCTATCTTAGTTCCTAGCTTGGCCCATGATTATAGCAGCTCCTTTTGATAAAAACCTAATCTTACCATGCATACAAGAATCTTTGCACTTAAAATAGCAAAAGAGGATATTTCAGCAATCACTACCAATTTCAACAACTTTTTATAAAGCTATAAACAAGCTTTTTAGTGTGATGATTCCCAAATTTTTATTTCAGGAGGCCCGCCATAAATTACCAGACCAAACACTTAACTCACAGCAGGTTGAGAATACAATCTTAGTACCATAGAAAAATTAATCTAGCAAGCAAAAGGTAAAATATGAGGTAAGAGGACCTTGGTAGATTCTGCAATCAAGCTGGTGCGATCAGATATGTAGAAATAGAACAAAATTCCTCCAAATTCTGACCTGCATAGGGTTGTATATATCAGATGTAATTGTTGCATCAGCTTAAAACAGAAAATATATATATGTATGTATATATATATATCAATATAAATCTATCACCAGCAAAGTCATGACTTACATTGCTCTCAGGGTTGCTCGATTCTCAAGCAAAAAACAATCCTCCATTGTCACAAATCTACAAATAACTCGGTGCAGAATGTAAGGAGCGTAGTGGAACAACGAAATATGGAAACAAGAAAAGGAAATCCAGTAGATTTCCTAACCTAATTAAGTTAGCTTTAATGGAAGTTGCAGGCTGCTTCATTGAAGCCAGTTTTGTGAGGCCTCCTTCAAGCAAAACAGCACGCTCATCTTCCTCCTTTGTTTTGGTTTCCAATTCCACCAAATTGTTGTCCGAGTGACTGTTGCCAGAAAACACTGGTAAGTGAGTTTTAGAAGGGAATTGATCCGGTGCATCTCATTCTAATGTGTGTCCATTTCTCATCCAACGGTTGATAACCACTTCTCACACTTCTCACGTAAACATCCACTTCTCACCGAAACCCAACCCTTGGTTTGCTTTGGTTTTATAACACTCAACAAGTCTAATTCTTTTCAATAATGAATAACATATTATTTCGTGCTCAAAAAACGTATTGAATATTGTAACACTAGGATTTAAAGCTTCATTTTATTGGATAGGAAATCAAATATATTTAAGTAAATCTTGGAGCCAAAGCAAACTAAAGGAAAGCATCTTTGCAGAATACATAGAGAGGAGATATATGAAGCTGCATAAATTAATAAGCTTACACTTTAGATGCAGATGAAGATTTTTTATATTCCAACCACTCAGAATATATCCAAGCCACAAAAATAGGAATGATTGCAAGTAAAAAGGACACCTGCAAGATAATATTAATGACAACAAAGCCCTTTTTAGATATCATGTGGAAGTCTCAGACATAATCCGAATACATGTCACTGAAGATAAAGTCGAACAAAACTGTATAACATGGAATACAGACAGAAAACATGGAAAATACTTAAGTGGACCGACATGGCAACAAAATATATTTTCTGGTACATATATTGATTAAACAAAATTACACATGACGCCAACTATTTAAACTTAAAAAGTTTCTCCTTTCCTTTTCACTTTATGTGTTTCCATCTAACGTGAAAAGTATGATATGGTTTTGAGTTTTGCACGAAAACACTTTCATTGAAATATTCAATGTACTAAAATTACTTACATTTCAATTGTTTTTAGCATGTTTCCTATAACAGTGACATATTTTGGTCCATGTATGGGCAATGAATTTGTAGTAATGAGATTACAAGGCAGCCAATGGAATTACTTTTTATTGAAATTATTTCATAGGTGTGAAGTGAAGATCGTGGTAATAACTACAACAGAACAAATAATCTTAAATCTGAATGGGAAATGTCAAAATCAGCTATTACACATTTACACCAACTATCTTCAATGTTGAGCGAATATGAATACTTCAAAAGTTCAGAAGAAAATCAAAGTGAACTCATAGTCATTCCAGTAAACTAGCTAACTCATCATCAGATAATGAATGATCATACATTCGAATGCATTTATGCATTACCGAAACTATTCTATCGAGTATAAGCACACACAAGGCTACATTTTATCTTTACACTTAATGAACTTAGTCACTTTAAGTTAAAAAAGTGATATGCAGTAACTAGACACCAACGGATGCCAGATCAAACTCATCACTGGAAGAGTCTCAATATAAGTAGTAGCAGTTTTAATATTTACCTGTCCAGGTGTTAAAGGTCCAGAAACAACCATTTTCGTTGCAGAGAGGCCGATTTCAATTGAGAAATCGATAATGCCAGAAGAACAGAGGCCCTAAGAAACTCGAATTCAAATCAAATCACGATGCATAACCCAATTTGCGCATCGATGGTCCCACACACACATACACAGATACACAGAAAGTGGTATAAATCTGTGCAAGTGTTAAGTGTATGTAGGGGAAATGGAAATGGAAATGGAAATGGAAATGGAAATGGAAATGGAAATGGAAATGGAAATGGAAATGGTAATGGATATGTATATAGGAGTATGTAAGATAATGAAACCCTAACTACTCTTAGAGAGAGAAGAGAAGAGAAGAAGGAGAGATCTGAAGCAACAATAATTTAGTGATGGATTGGTTGGGATTGGTTGGGATTGGGGGTGAAGTAGTCGTCGGTTGCTTCAAGAAATGAACATTAACAAGACGTCGGAGGAGGTGTCTCCGTCTGTGTACGGAGTCCCAGTCAAACCAAATACCATGTTTTTTAACCCCGCAATAATTAAGAGCATCTCTCACCTATATTTTTAAATCTATATAAAACAAAAGGAAATACACAAAAATACTAAATCTCTTCCATAAAGTTTTTTTTTTTCTAATTGAATTCCAATTTTGGGGAATGATTGCTTAGGCCATCCGTACCCCGTGAGGGAATCTTTCAACGATTCCAGCTCCACATCAGCGCCACATCAGCTTTTCTCTCATCCCTCACTCAATCCCTAAGGCCATCAGTACCCCATCCCTCCTATCTGTGAAAGATTCCCTGCCACGTCAGCGCCACATCAGCTTTTCTTCCATCCCTCACCCCATCCCTCACGATCCCTAAACATCCGTACCCCATTCCCTCAAACCCCTTTGCCACCTCATTTATTTTAATTCTTTTATTTATACATTTAATTATTTAACAAAATAAATATATATATATATATATATATATATATTTAATAAATAAAAATAAGATAAATAATAAAAATTAAAATTCATATCATTCATTAAAAAATTAAAAATTACAAAATAAGAGGTTGAGAGAATAAGAGGTTGAGAGGTGTGAGAAATAAGAGGTTGAGAGGTGTGAGAAATAAGAGGTTGAGGGTTAAATATATAGTGGGATTAAATTGAGAATTTTTTTTTTTTTAAGAAAGAGCCGTTCAACGGTTATTTTTTTAAAAATTTAATTAAAAATTTTTTTTTTTTTATAAAACCCTCGGGATGGCTCGGGAACCCAACCCCGCTCACCATCCCGCCCCGCAACTCCATCCCGGGCCGTAGCCCAACCCCGCCCTCACCCCGCTGCCACATCCCCCATCCCGAGCCCCTTCCCCGCTGGGGTACGGAAGGCCTAACAATCCCTAAACATCCTTACCCCATTCCCCCAAACCCTTTTGCCACCTCATTTATTTTAATTTATTTATTTATACATTTAATTATTTAACAAAATAAAAATATTTATATATTTTTTAATAAATAAAAATAAGATAAATAATAAAAATTAAAATTCATACCATTCATTAAAAATAAAAATTACAAAATACAAAACACTACCAATCATGAAATTTTTGAATTTGCTCTTTTCTCGCTAAAGTAACCCTCAAAGCTTTTCCCGTAAGGTGATCATGTGAGGCCATGAAAAACTCGAAGTCTTTATCAAATCGGTTTGCGCGTTCGATTTCGCGTTCTTGATCCAACCTATGTCGTTCGAGTTTTGAGCGTTCGATTTCGAGATCGAGTTTTTTCATTTTGTATTCCATTGTATCATCAATCTTGTCGTTGAACGTCGTCAACAACTGAGTAACACTTTCGTCCGTATTCGCCCCGGACGTATTACTCGTTGATGATTTTTTTGCCTTGTTTCTCCCGATGGGTCGTTGAATTTGCTCGTCGTCGTCATCATCGGAAGGTTGGGTGCGTTTTGAACCCTGCGATGAAGTTGTCGTCATCGTTGGAACGGCTCCCCATTTTGGACATTTTTTTAGGACGTCCCTAGCTTGTTCGTGAGTGAAAGCAACTTTATGGCGTGCTAGATACCGTTCGTGTGCCGTTCGAGATATATCGGCATCACTCATCCCGCTTGATCTATTATTGAGCAAGTTGTTGTAGATGCCGCCAAACGAATTAACTCTTTTATTGAGTTCGTTGAACTTGCTATTGAGTTGATGGGTTGATCTATAACATGGTTCACGACCCATGCGAGTAAAGAACACATGCCCGATTCGGCCCCAAAAACTTCCTACATTTATGTAAAATTAAGTATAATAATAATAATAATAATAATAATAATAATAATAATAACAATAAAAATAATTACCACCGCTTTGTGCGTAACCGACCACGGGGTCCTCCGAAACGTCAACCCACGCCGACACTAACGCGAGTTCCTCGGCTCTACTCCACGTCTGTTTGGCGGCTTTCGTTGGTCTCGGATTTGATGGTTTCGGGTTAGATTGTTGTGTCGGGATAGATTGTGGTGTGTTCGGGGTAGAAGGTTGGGTTTCCGGAACAATGTCGTCGTCGAGATTGAAGTTGGCCGGAGTAAAACCTTGTTCAATCAACCCGGGACGTGTAAATTGGTAAGGAATTTGTTGGTGAAATTGTTGGTGAAATTGTTGGGGAAATTGTTGCGGATATTGTGGCGGATTTTGTTGCGACCATTGTGGCGAAATTTGTTGCGAAAATTGTGGATGATAACCTTGTTGTGTAAACGCTTGGAAACCAAGCTCTTGATCTTCTTGCGATTGTGGTGTATTCGGTCGGTTACGACGGGATGTAGGTGTTCTGTTTGAATTCATGATGAGAGAGGTATGAAAAATAAGAGGTTGAGAGAATTTGAGAGAGTTTGAGAGGTGTGAGAAATAAGAGGTTGAGAGAATTTGAGAGGTGTGAAAAATAAGAGGTTGAGAGGTGTGAGAAATAAGAGGTTGAGAGGTGTAAGAAATAAGAGGTTGAGGGTTAAATATATAGTGGGATTAAATTGAGAAAAATAATTTTTTTTAGTAATAGAGCCGTTCAACGGCATGAATTTTAAAAAATTTAATTAATTTTTTTTTAAAACCCTTCGGGATGGATCGGGATCCCATCCCCGGATTCCATCCCTTACCGCCATCCCCGCAACCTCCGTAGCCCACCCCGCACCATCCCCGCATGATCCCCGCACCATCCCGAGCCCGGGTACGGATGGCCTTAGAAGTTGAGGTTAACGTGATAAATTTTAGAAGTGGATCTGAACCGTGGATTACTTTTAATCAAATGTTCTATCATGAATTGTGTTTTATAAAGGAATTGATCGGGTGTATCTTATCTAGGTGGATCACATTCTAATGTGTGTCAATTTTTCATTCAATAACCAATTCTCACGCTTTCCATGTTAACCTCAACTCTTCCTATTTTAATCAACACTTTTATGCAGAAATTTGAATCTTTATAAAGAGAATTGAAAAAAAATAACGGCATAAAAATTTAAGTTTTTACGTAAGGATTCAAATTTAATGTATAATGATTTTTTTGTTTATCTTTTTCTCCGGAAATTAATTTCTATGTAACGATTTAAATTTTTGCGTAAATATTGGTTATTTTGAAAGGAAAAGAAAACTCATGGGAAGTGGTTAAATAGTGAATTTGATTGATAATATAGAGTGAAATTAATTAAAATGCCCCAAATTGACCAACGACTTACTGAAATGCCCAAAGTAACTAAATATTTTGGGTATTTTCATGAAGTTGGGGAGAGTTTAGACATTTAATTGAATCGTTGGTCAACATAATTTCCCTAATATAGGCTAATTTAGTTAACTTCCCAGTAAAAAATTACATTCAATTTTAATTTATTTTAACAATTTTAATATTAATTTTATTACTAAAAATATTTAATATATTTGATAAAATATTTTACTATCTCCTAAACATTTATTTTCAATATCTTTTATTGGTGGAGAAAAATTAAGATATTGTTTCTCTATTATGTATAGAGTTTTAGAGATTTCTCTAAATTTGGAGATTTTCATTCTTTTATCTTTTTTTTTCTATTTTAGTAAATCTATTGGAGCAAAAAAAAACTATTAAATCTCCAAAATTTTTATTTTAGCATGGTTGTTAGAGATGCTCTAAAGGAGTCAAGTTGAGTCGAATTAACTACAGGTTATTTGAGTTTGACTCGAAAAAATAATGTTACTTGAGCACGAATAATTTTTTCATTCGAGCTCAAGTACGATACTCATATAACAAATTTGAATTATACACTATATCTAAAACTCAGGTTTTATAGGCTCGTTTATGGGAGTTCAAAATATGTAACTAAAAGGCTCGTCGTGGTAGTGATGCGCCATGGCTTAAGACTCGTCAGCAACGTCACGTTAAGCTTATGACATATTATATATTACTAGTTACGTACCCACACGCGATGCGGCGCGAAACATCTTGAAATCGAAACCTATAACTCAAAACGGTAACCGTGTTTCATTATTGTTCTATTTCCTTCCTTCTCAATGTTAATTTTTCCCGACTGTTTACTTCAAGGTATCATGGAGCATGGAAATAATAAAAACTATCAAGAGCTTTAGTTGGACAAAAATACACTACAAGGAATTGTTATGCATCATTGGTTAGACGCGGCTTTTTGTTTTGGAATCATGCTCAATCTGTGAAGTTTTTAATGGTTTCTGTTGTGAGCCTAGAGTTTAGGATGGTGAACTTAGCTAATGGTTGTGATCAAACAAACAAAAGAGAACAAAATAATAGTTCAAACCATCATAGACCTCCACCAACAAGCACCAGATTTTAAGGTCAATTTTAAACGTTCAATTTTGCATCATAACGATCACATTGTTGAACACGTGGACCACAAATACATACAACAACAACTTAACAAGAAGACCACAAATCCATTTAATTTTCTGTTTCCAAAATTTACATATGCACACTTGAATCTTATAAACCCCAATACCTTTGAATGTTATCACAATTTTATGTCAAATACTTGCTACTTCACCATCTGACTGATCATTCCATGAAACTGTGCATAACATAATCATCCCTAGTTCAAAAAAAATTCACATCAACACATAAGAGCAACAGATTTGATACAAAATTAAACACTTGTCCCACTAAGAAACTTCTATTGACCAACTAAGATCACATGTCGTGGTCCTATATCAAATGTCATACTAAGAAACTTTAATTGACTAACATCTCTTGTAAAATAGCTTTTCTTATCACATATGAGGTATTTACAACATTTTCTTTTACAAAAACGTATAATTATCAAGTAATAATATAGTCATATAATTATAGAATCAAAAAGTTATAATCCCTAAAGTATTTAGCCGAGCTTCTTAATAATCTATACATAGGATAATTAATCATCTAGGTCAAATATATTCTGCAATCAAACCATGTTTTATGCAAGTAAGTGAGGCTATTAATCCTTTTATGCAAGGTAGACAAGATTGTCCGGTAATAACTTTTAAGCACATGTATTCTCAAGGCTATCAAATATATTTTAAAACAAAACAGAAATGGAAGAGATTATGATTAAAAAAAAGTGAAGAGCTTCCCTTGGTTCGTTGTTGATTGGGAAATTTTGGATTGGATTCAATCAATATCTCCAACGCTCGTCGTCGGGATTCCTTAAACAAATATCAATTTTTTGTTGGTTTAGAGACTATAGAACACAAACATAAAAACAGAGAACTTGCCCCTCAAAACACGCCCTCTGTTGTTTTCTAGTTAAACATTAGTTCTTTAAATCTCACAACGTGTGTGATTTCAATTTCTCCCTCCTCTTATGTAATGAGTAATGACTAATTACCCTAGGTACGAAGGTGCCTCATGGATGCACCTTGCCTAAAAGAACATCAACAACCCTAGGGATGGTTATAAAGATGCACTTTAGTTCTAACTAATTTGAGTTCTTTGCTCTAATGAACTTTATACAAAAAACAACTCAGTGATTGTGTCGTTTTGGATGACAGGGTACATAAAGTTCACAAACCAAAATATACAAGCATGTAGAAAGAATAAATCAATTAGCAATTAGACATACATCAAATTGTTAAAACTTTGAAGCTAGAAATGCGTCTGGCTCCCTAGCATGGACAATTACATGTGTGTTAAATCGAAGAAAGGTGTCAGGTACGTATAATCGAACGTTGCTTAATAAAAATCAGAATAAGAGAAAAAATAACATTTATGACTTGAACGAACACAAATTTGTAGGAAAATAAATGAAATTGAATATTCTGATCAGGTGTCTCAGTCTATGCATGATTTAACTGACACAACAAACAAACCTACCTCAACATATTTGTTGAAAACTTGAAGAAAAGATGGAAGCCAGAAAAAAAAATCCCCCATTTACCAAAACAATAAATCAAACGAATTCAAGCAAATAGGTATCTCCGAAACATAAATAATGGAAAACATTGTAATCAAACAGATCGGTAAATCATAAATGGAAGAAAATGAGTGAAATTGAGAAGAAACCTAGGAGAGGAAACTGAGATTCTCCCGATTGTTGTGCGCCTAGACGAAATACGATGATAGCAAATGTAATGCCACTTACCTGTAAGAGAACACGACATGTTTAAATGGAATCTCCACTTGCTTCGGTGAAGTATTTTCCCAATCAATGATCTTTTCAACATCATGCTTGGTAAATTGAAAGTTATCACAATTGCGTATGGCAGACTGCAAAAGAATCTTGATATAATATGGGACCATGGGAGCTTGTTTGCAACCAAGTAGAGAAAAAAACAAGATATCAATACATGAAAGGATTAGATAATTCCAATAATTACTTTGAATAATAATAATAACTAGTGTCAGTTTGTAAACTTGATCACAAACCACATAAGTTAACTGAAGAAGAACCAGATAACTTAACAAAATCAGATAACATTGGTTGGGGAGGGGAACAAAGGTTGCCTTAAAGGAAGCTGCAAAGTTTAAACAAAATCAGTATAGAAGAAAGCAAAAAAGAAAGACAAAATAATGAACTTCCAGCACCAAAATATAACAAATGTTTGTTCCCTTCATCGCACTGACCACCTCATTGAATCAATGAAAAGTTCCAAGACCCAATAAAATTAGACAGTGGTACATGTACCGTGGCCAGTGGATTGGATTTCAAGTGATCCAAATATACAAGTCAATCGGCAACCATTTACGTAGGACAGTCGGTAACTTTTTTGATGGGAACAACAAAAGCGGATCATATAAAGTTTTAATCATCACTATAAAGTTAACATTCCCCTAGGATCCAAAAAAGAAACATGTACCCACTTTTATTCAACACAATTGCAAGTAAAAGTAGAAAAGTCTTGGAATCAAGTTTGCAACAACTCCAAATCAACATTGACGTGTTTGTACGCCATAAGTCCAACCATCAAGTAAAACCTCCGTTATTGACGTGTTTGTACGCCATCGGTTTGAAAATGATAACTTAAAGAAGTACGCCATCGACTAATTTAAGAACTGAAAATCAATAACCGAATGACCAAATGTCAAAAACCGCTATACTCTTTATTTAGTAATCATACAACCATCAAATCAACGAAGAACCGATCTCTAGTAAGTAGTAGATGTTTATAGATATATACCCATGGAAACGATGTTTCGTTGGAACTGTTCAATGACAGGAGTTTCGAGAACACGAGGTTTTTTTTTACTTTCTTCCCCTTTCACTCCCTTTCTTTTCCTTTCCTTCGTAAAAAGAGTTTCGAGAACACAACGTAAGAGGTTAAACAAGTACTTCCTCACTCCCAAAATAAGTGTCCACATTTCTACTTTAGTTTGTCCTAAAATAAGTGTCCACTTTCAAAAGTGAACGTTAATTATAAGATGAGGAAAATTATCCTTTGGTTAATTAAAAAGTGTAATAATTACACATTCCTAAAATTGTGTGCCATTTTCATCGTGGACATTTATTTGATGGAGAGAGTAATCTGTTTGACCCTTGAAAGTCAAAAGTGGGACATGTAGATATGGAACAAAAGCAACTAAACACGTTTTTTTCTAAAGTAATACAAACATTCTTATAATTATAATTATGATTCATTTCTTATTGTGAATAATCCCTTTTGTGCATTTCCACTAAAACATTTGGACTTACAAGTGCTTAAAGATTTATGGAAAAGGTTCATACCACAAGACCAATAAATTTAGTCAAATAGTTCAAACAGACTACCAATTAATCACATGCTCATAGGATCTCCAATTTCTTAAAAAACTAAGGCATTAGTTGGCAACACTCTCCAATGTTAGAACAAAGTAGTCTTAAAAAAGCAACTCAACCTATCATCTTTCGTCAGCTTATCCACTATGCAAGTAAATGAAAAAAAGATAGAAAAATGTAAGAAAGTTTGCTTTAGTTCCTATTTACTAAAATAAATAATTTTTTCCCTCAATCAATATAACGAAGTTCCAAAACTCCCTATTTTGTACCATTTTGACCCGTAACCTTATATCTTATAACATTTGATGACATGAATATCAAGTTTATCGCCCCCATTGTCGTGGCCATTAATAAACCTTTCATGTACAGGTATGAGGTACACGACAACGAATGTTACAAGATCAACATATTACCGGTCAAAATGGGTATAAAATAGAAAGTTTTGAAGCTTTGTTGTATCAATCGGACATCATATCATTGTGACACATTTTCACTATGAGAAACTTGCTCAATGGCAACCTCCCTAGAGGTCAAGGGTTTAAGCCTCACTTTTAGGAGTGTGGACTCTTGAGATAACTAAGGAATGTTGTCTCATCTTTTTATTGAGTTATTAATTTCATCCCAACAGAACATTAAACCATGTGCTCTCTTTATAACTGATTTCTATCATTAGTTGTTAATCAAACCTCCAAACAAAAATATTGTTTTCGAATTCGCCATCTGAAACTCGCTTTTACAAAGTGGACTTTTAAAGAGAAACTTTTCCACGCTTCCCTGTGGGATCGATATTCTGTACTTTGTACCACTATTACTTGTTTTTAGACGATAATATATAGGTCAAGATGTATACTTGCGTCAAAGTTTATTTATAAAGAAGTTGTATTTTAAAGGATACACCAAATCAGTCCAACACAAGACAACTTGTATCAACCTTGGAGGTGGTTTTTCTTCTTTGTCTTTGGTTTGTTGCAATATAACTTGAAGGTTGATATCACCAAACATTTGTCCATATATATTAAACTTAAATGTCATATTAAAATGGAAAGTTCCAATTCTTTACAGCTAAACCGCATGCGCGTAATCTTTCACGTTTTCCATGGTATCCTCCTAGCAAAGAATTTGATGACAAAATGAAATATGAAGAAGCTAGAAGGTATGTAACATGTGCTTGAGAAATTGCTATAATTTGTAATTTTTTAAAATCTATATACGGGTGTTCTTGAAGCAAAGTCTTTATTACAATATTGAAGCATTCCCAGATAATTATTTTCATCATGTGTACTTGAATATGCAGAAACTTGGATGTTGTCTTCATGCAACAATTATACTTAAAAACATCAATTATTCAATGTAGTCTATACATGTACATTACAACACTTACAAAGAATGAACCTACACAACGAAACACAATTCAAGGATGATATGAAGCTTTATACTTTTCATATGCAGTATGTTTCCAAAGGCCACACACGAGACATATAAAGCACACAGACGCTTCATTCAAGAACAAACTCCACACTATACATATGCATGTATCTATCAATTTAGAAACTTGTGAAGAATCAGGATTGGAATTTCAAGCTACATTCGTAGATAACTCAATACCTGTGTGTTCCAGATCCAATTTTGTAACATATGTATGTATCTATCAGTTTGCTCCTTATTAGTCGTGAATAAGTAAAGAAACAAGATCGTATGCAAAAATCCAACATCTAATGGATGATTAGATTGGTTGGGTTCCTCATACATCCATTATAAGTTATAACACCTCTACATATTAAGGTATTGTAACGACCGGTATCCCATAACATACATAATATATAACAATTAACATTTCATACACCACATCGTTACTTTCATAACAAAATACATGATAATTCACATTCGGTCCCAAAGTCTCGAAACCATACAATACAGAAATGTAAACATATCCTAGTCTTTGTCAGCTATCAACCGCCTCCTATGCTTTATCCTTCCCTTTGCTAACAAAAGATCCTTGACCTGGAATACATATTTTTGAAAGGAAAATGAGGGTTAGACCTAAAGGTCTAGTGAGATAATCCCTGTCAGTTTAGAAATCTTTTTTATAAAATACACATATACCACAAAGCATTAAATACCAAATAAGACTCGTATATCGTGCACAACTCCTCATCCTCATTTCCCCATGGCCATATTAGTTGGTAGCGAGCCAACAACACCGCTGTACAACAACTACAGCAAACATCCGCCGGCATAGTTCGGCAAGTGCTCTCGTGTAGTGTAATGCACATATAAATACAATAGATATATGTACCAATATATTATATTGTCATTTATAAAACCTTTCATCACATTCCAACCATATATATATATATATCACATTTTCTTTTATAAAAACGTTACCACATTCCAACCACATATACGTCTCAATATAAACACATAATCACATCATACATCACATATCCACTCCATACCTATCCATCTCATGTATATATATCACATATATATATATATGTATCCCAGTTGAAAACGTTTTAAAAGTAAAACTCACCTTGATTGCTTAAAAATACGCTTCCAAGCCTTTCTCCGAGCTATCCGATCCTTTATCCAAAATTCTCAGAATCTGAAACCATTTACATACAAACATCTCTTTACCAAAAGAACTCATAAGACTTACTAACAGGCTGAGAACCCCAAATAACCTATCAACTCTTATCCTCAAAATTGGTCAAACAGCTAAAGTATCCGGATACCACAAGTTATCCGGACAACATGACTTTTCCGGACAACATGACTTTTCCGGACAACCTATACAATTCGGACGTCATCCGGACACCAAAGCCATCCGGATACCACCCGGTATCTTATTTCATCCGGAAACTTACAACAAAAGGAACTTACCCGGATACTCGAATCGTCCGGACACCATCATCAACTACTAACAAAAGTATCCGGATACTATCATTCTATCCGGAAACCACTGTCTGTTTATGCATTTTCTACCCAGATTCGATTGGAATTACTACCAGGCTTGAAATCAACTATTCTAATCTGATAAAAACCTTCAAAATACAATTATACACCTTAAATGTAAAGGAACATACCTTAGAAATCACTTCCAAGCAACCAATTTGAAGTCTTAGCCTTAATCTCCTTCTTTTTCTTCCTTTGTCTCCAACCCCCACACACACACACCTAAATTGGATATTTCTGAGTTGTGTAATATCTAAAGTCTAAAAGGGATAATATCAAACCCATATTTTCATTCTAGACCTTAGTCTATTCAACAATGACCCAAACACCCTTAACTTATAATTTAACCCAATCTTACCCAAAAATCCAACTTTAAAGTTAACTTTATTTAACGGAAAGGAGATTTTAACTAACGAATTTACCCGGGGTATTACATCACCCCTTAAAAGAATTCCGTCCCGGAATTCGGTTAAGCGCAAAGGTATGAATACTTAGTTTCCACTGCTACCTCAAACTCAACCAAAGCCATAGGAAATAGCTGATTTGGCATCCCACACCTATCTATACCTCTAACACAGATAAGCAACAAAAGCACGGAAATAACAATAATCATTTTACACCAAAGTCATATAACACTTTAGCACGTATAGAGTTTATTAGAATCATACCTGTAACAGAATCAGGACTTTCTTCTACCTCTTGTTCCGTCATCTGAAAAACACGACCTTGGATTCCAGGTAGTTCAGACCCTTGTACTCCTCCCGACTTACCACCCGTTGGTCTCACTGTCATATTACTTTGCAGTGCTTTCCACTGTGGACAATTAACCTGAATATGTTCAGGGGAGTTGCAAACGAAACAAAATCGAGTTACCCGACAATCTCTCGCGATATGACCAGCCTTTCCACATTTGTAGCACCTTCGGGAATCATCATAGCAGTTTCCTTGATGAATACGGTCACATGTTGAACATGGTCTTCTTTCAGCTGGCCTGAAAGGTGAATAACTATTGTTAGCTTCAATCTTCCTAATCATAGAAGTATTTAGAAGTAGTGAAAAATAGGCTAAGTGAAGAAAGCCTCTTACAGAGGCTCTGCCGACATTACCGAGAAATCAAGGTCAAGAAGCTACATAAGCAGCAGAGGCTTCCTACAGAAGCTCTGTCATACGCACAAAGAAGACCAGACTCGGAATCCGGCGAAGACTGCTCCACAGAGGACCAGACCGCAGAACCTCTGTAATTCATTACAGAGCCTCTGTGGTCCTCAATGAAGACTTGGAAGATATTACTGAATACGTTCATCAACTTGCATGAAAAAGTACTATCAAAACACGTGTCAAGCTCTGAGTGGACTCAATAGGGCAAGGTACAAAATAGACGTCTGCGCCATTTAATGCATTTACCAAAAGTACATCTGCTCCATTAAATGCGCATGGCTCAAACAACTGCTCACACCATCCAGTCCACTGTTCACACCATCCAGTTTACTATTCATGCCGTGAAAGGAACAGTGACCTACTTCATAGTCTTCTAAGAGTAGTATAAAAGGAAGTCTCATGTTGAGATCTTCCTAAGGGACGAATACACAAGGAATCACTAATACTCTCAAGCTTTATTGTCAAATATCTGAGTGTTATATTCTCACACACACCAACAGTTCTTAATCTGTTCTTCGTGTTGTTATTATATATTGAATAACAGTAACTGTTCAAGAAATCCTTTTCATTCTTTACTGTTTTCTTTATATATGTGCGTTCTAATATCTATCAAACATATCTGTTAGTTTAATACGCTTCCGCATCAAACTCTAAACTCCACTAATAGATTGTTAATCTTGATTAAGTGTATCTGGGATCCAACAATTGGTATCAGAGCCTTCCTTGATTTTCAATATCAAGTGATCCACTTATCAAGACTCGTGATAGATATTATTGAGATTTAAAATTGTGTCTGGAAACTGCTTAAACCCAGAAAATCTTCAAGCTCATCGAAGTAACTCTTTAGTCATACTTTCTTTCTAAAAATCTTCAAATGACAAATACAAATAATTTCTTTACTACTGGTTCTCTCACTAAACCTCCTACTCTCCTTCGAGATGAGTATCCTCAGTGGAAAATAAGAATGGTCCATTTTTTCGAGGGCACTGAAAAAAATCAAGTACAATATCTGTACAATCCTCCTCCTATTCCCATGACAGTAGTACCTCGTATACCTGCTACTGCTGAATCTGCCGAAATCCCCGAACATCAAAAACCAAAGCCAAAAGGGGAGTGGTCAACCGAAGATAAAGCAGAAGATGAAGTTGCTCAGAAAACCAAGAGGACATTAATTATGGCAATACCCAACGAACTCTTTCAATCCTTGGATTCATGTGAAACAGCGCATGATCCGTGGAAAGAACTGGAAAGACAGTTGGAAGGAGGTGCTAAAACACAAAAAAACCGAAGAGCACAGTACATCAATGAATATCATGCATTCAGAGCATCTGCAACAGAATCTCTGCAAACAACATACGACAGATTCAACTCTCTAATCAACAAGTGCAGAAAATCAGGCATTGACAGAACTTCTGAAGAAAACAATGTCATGTTTTTAAAAAGTCTAAATGAAGAATGGCTCCAGCTGTCTATGTCCCTACAGACAAATCAGGATCTAGACACCTGGACTCTCTCTGATCTTTACGGAACATTAGCCGCACAAGAACCTCAGATAGCACAGGCTAAAACACTAACCATTGCACCATATGCATTGGTTAGTAAAACTAAAGAGGATGCACAGAGACCAAGAAATGATAAAGGCACAGAGGAGAAGAAGAAGGAAAAGAAGAAGATGGTGATAATTGACAGTGAAGAAGAAGAGCAAGCAGAAAAGGAAATAACTCTTGCGTCACTAGCTAAATCTTTAGCTCTATTGACAAAAGAGTTCAGAGGAAACAGAAGAGGTTCCGGAAATGAAAGATATGATAGAGACAACCAGGATGACAGAAGAGACAACAGAAGAGATGACAGAAGAGGAGAAGAATCAAGTGGCCGACAGAGGTCAAGCGATAGAAATTATAGAGGGAATGACCGACAGAGGTCAGATGACTCAGTAAGCCACACGCAGCAAGAATGCTACAAGTGCGGCAAACCTGGTCACTATGCAAATGAATGTAGATCAGAGAAAGGCAGAGACCTACAGAAGTCCAATGATCGAACAGGAAACACTCCTCAAGGGTGTTTTAACTGCGGAAAACCAGGCCATTTTGCGAATGAATGCAGAAGCAGATCAAATCGCCCACAGAGGGACTCTGCTTTCTACAAAAAGAAAGCCGAATATTATGCTCAAAAATCCTTAATGGCAAAAGGACATTCTGAGGAAAACACAGAAGACTTCCAGTCAGACTCTACTTCTGACGATGAACATACCGCCAATGCCCTCTTCTGTGGCATGGCAGAAGTCGACTCCTGCACTGACTCTGAGGTATCTACTTCAAATTCCAACTCTTGTATTACCTCTGTAGATGATAATACACTTAGAATTAACATTGAATTAATTGAACTGAAAGAGATAAATCAAAGTATTCAGAAAAGACTCACTTTCAATGAGAGAGAAGTACGGCTTCTCACTCAAGAAAAAGCAAAGATTTTTGAGGAAAAAGAGAGAATAGAAAAGAATTGGAACAAAACTCTAGATCCTTTAAAAAAACAAATTTCTGAATTAACCAATACTTTAAAAGATAAAACAAAAGAACTTTCAGTTTCAAGGAGCGAAACTACTGACATAAGAGCTCTTAAAGAATACTTTCAAAGAGAAAGAGAGGTATTATGGCAAGATTTACTCAGAAGAGAAGTTTTGCTTAAAAACTATAAAGATGCACAGAAAGTTTATGAAAAAGTAAACTCACAAATAGGGAGACGAGGTATAGGGTATGATGATATCACCCTAGGTGTTGAAGGCAAAAGAAACAAACCTCTGTCCTCTTTATTTGTGATTGGAAAAACGAACAAACCAGATTTTCCAAATCTAATCTCTGTAAGCAAAAGGGCGAAAATCTCTGTGGATCCTTACTTGAAGAAACATAAGAAGATGATTAACGTGTGGTTTGAAAACACAGACTCATCATCCTCAACCTCTGTCAATAGAGGTATCAAACCAAAGAAATATCTGAAAACACAAGATCAGATTGGTATCTTCAAGTTTGGTAAACCAGAGACCCAAACACAGGTTGCTTTTGTCTGTTTGATAAACGTTGAAAAGAAATTATCAGCAGAAGCTCCTGAGTTTAAACCCATTTTTTCAGAAGAAAACTTTAAAAATTTAATTGAAAAAGAAATTTTGGAAATATGGAAATCAAGCGTTTTAGAAAATTTCTGTACATCTTCTATAGATAAAACTCTCACTGAAGAAATCTTATTAGAAACCTCTGCAATCTATGAAAACTATTCTACAGAGGAAGAAAGCTCGTACGATACATGCTCAGAAAATCCAGCCTCTATTGAAAGAATTGACTCAACCTCTGTATACGAGGACGATTCATCCTCTGACAACTCAGAGACTGATTTCAAATCAGGGATAATTCACTGTGACACAGAGGATGTCAAATTCTCCTCTGAAGTTCCTCACAAAACTATTTCTACAAAAGAGAAACTCACAGAGATTCCAATCTGCCAAGATTTTCTAAATTTGAATCTACATATCAAAACCTCTGCTGAGCTTAAAAAGTTACAGAATACCTCTATTGATCCTATAAGTTCTAGATTTTCAAAACCCAAGGTTAATAAATCTTTTTCTTCTGTGACAGTGATGAAAGAAGTTCACCACAGAAGCAACCCACAGAAGGCAGGTCCTAAACAGAGCTTTTGCAAACAACATTCGAGTATTCATAGATCTTCTAGTAATAGGAAATCTAATGTAAAGAAAGAATGTAATGCCTCTGTGGCTGAGTTTAAAAAGTTCAATGAAAAGTTCAAGCAAATTACATCTTATATTCAATACCGTCATTGCTTTGATCTTATGTCTAAACTTAATAATCATTTTTCAAGTCAAGTCTGTTTACTCTCTACGACAATTCAAAAGTCAAAACCCACAAAGAAACAATCTGACTCTTCTGCAGAGAACAAAATGTATCTCAAGAATGCCAAGGCAAACTTGAAAAACTCTAACAATATTGGACCCATATGGATATGGGTACCTAAATCTCTGTGATTGTCCTACAGAAGAAGTATGTGCCAATCTGGTATCTAGACTCCGGATGCTCAAGGCACATGACTGGTGACAGAAGTGCACTATCCACATACAAAGAAACACAAGATGGTGGATCTGTGACTTTTGGAGACAACAAGAAAGGACACATAAAAGGCTATGGAGTCATAAGGAAAGAAGACGTTTCTGTATACAAAGTTGCATATATGGATGGCCTTAAGCACAACCTACTCAGTGTAAGTCAACTTTGTGATACAGGATTCAATGTGTTGTTCAAAAGAACTTTCTGCTCTCTACAAAGTGAAGAAACAAGTATGGAACTTCTGCGAGCTGAAAGAATAGGTGATCTATATCTAATGAACTTCAACTCAAAGAACAAAGACAAAGTTTGCCTTGTTGCCTGCAAAAGTGAAGAAGCCTGGTTATGGCACAACAGGTTCTGTCACTTGAATTTTCACACATTGGAAAAACTGGTCAAACTTGATCTAGTTAAAGGTTTGCCAAATGTTAAATTCAATAAGGATCATTTATGTTCTGCCTGTGAGATGGGAAAACTCAAAAGAGCTTCCCACAAAGGCAAAACAGATGTATCTTGCACTAGACCTCTGTACATGCTTCATGTCGACCTCTGCGGTCCCATTGCCATACAGAGCCTAGGTGGCAAGAAATACATACTTGTCCTAATTGATGAGTATTCGCGTTTCACATGGGTTGAATTCGTTAGAAAGAAATCAGATGTTCCAAATATATTGATAAATCTAATGAAAAGAATCCAAGTTCTTTATAATTGCAGAATACAGAAGTTAAGAAGTGACAATGGCACAGAATTTAAAAACTCTGTCATTGAAGCCTATCTTTCAACAGAAGGAATATCACAGAACTTCTCTGCAGCTCGCACTCCACAACAGAACGGTGTTGTCGAAAGAAAAAATCGAACACTTGTGGAAGCCGCAAGAACTATGATGTCAGCATGCGGATTATCAATGAACTTTTGGGCAGAAGCAATTTCTACTGCGTGTTATACTCAAAATCGATCAACCATTGTGAAAAGACACCTCAAGACGCCTTACGAATTGCTTAACAAACGGCGGCCAAACATCAAATTTTTCCATGTATTCGGATGCAAATGCTTCGTCTTAAACGACAGAGATTCAAGAGGAAAGTTTGATGTAAAAGCAGATGAAGGCAAATTCATTGGATACTCTGCCACTTCCAAAGCCTACAGAACATTCCTTACAAAGTCTCACAAGATTGTAGAAAGCATCAATGTTTCTTTTGATGATTCATTCCAAATGACTTCTGAGCAAATAAATTCAGAACTCGGAATTAAAGGGAAATTCTCTGACATCTCAAGAACAAAAGAAGATTTGAATCTTCTATTTTTGGAGATGTTCCACAATGACATTGATCCTTCTGTCGGAACCATCAGAATTTCTGAAGAACCATCCTCTGTCGGACAAAATCCTACAGGTATGACTCTAACTGGTCCAAATAATGCTTCATCTTCTTCTATAAATACTACAGATGCAATTGCCGAAGCAGGAGAAAGTGCAGAAGATGAAACATCAAGAAAAACGACCACAGAAGCTGCACAAACCACAGAAGAACCAATTACAGAGGAGATCGAGGACCAAGACTATACATCCTCAGAGGAACAAACTCCACCACCACTCGTACCAATCATTCCACAAACGGTAGAATCAACTACCAAGGCACGAAGAACATCAGAGGCTGCACAAGAAGAAACACAAGAAGCCTCTGAAGAAAGTTTTGATGACATTGATGATCATCTTCCACGCACAACTCAGTGGACAAAAAGCCATCCTCCAAGCCAAATAATTGGAGAGCCTTCTGACTCAGTAAAAACAAGGTCTGCCACTGCTAATTTTTGTTTCTTTACAAATTTTATTAGTGTTATAGAACCAAAGAAGATTTCTGAAGCCCTAGATGACCCAAACTGGGTAGACGCCATGCAAGAAGAACTTCTGCAATTTGAGCGTAACAGAGTATGGACTTTAGTACCTCTGCCAAGAGGGAAACAGGCCATTGGGACTAAATGGGTCTACAGAAACAAGAAGGATGAAGATGGAGTGGTCGTCAGAAACAAAGCAAGATTAGTAGCAAAAGGATATAGACAAGAAGAAGGCATAGACTACGATGAGACTTTTGCCCCTGTCGCACGTCTCGAAGCAATAAGAATATTCTTAGCCTTCGCAGCCCACAGAGGTTTTAAAGTCTATCAGATGGACGTAAAATCAGCTTTTCTAAACGGGGAAATCCAAGAAGAGGTTTACGTAAATCAGCCACCAGGTTTTGAAAGCTCAAAGTTTCCAAGGCATGTATACTACCTTGAAAAGGCTCTATACGGACTGAAACAGGCTCCAAGAGCATGGTACGAACGACTTTCTACCTTCCTTCTAGTCAATGGCTACAACAGAGGTACAACAGATACTACCTTATTCTATAAACGCAAAAATAGTGAGATAATGCTTGTACAAATATACGTAGATGACATAATTTTTGGGTCTACAAATTCAGAAGAGTGCAAAATTTTTGAAAAACTCATGCAGAGTGAGTTTGAAATGAGTATGATGGGAGAATTAACATTCTTCCTCGGACTTCAAGTCAAACAATCTTCAGAAGGAATTTTTATAAATCAAGCCAAATATGTCTCTGACATACTTTTAAAATATAATCTCTCTGATACCTCTGCAATGAAGACTCCAATGGCCACTGGAAATAAGTTGTTCTTAGATCCAAATGGTATTTCTGTAGAATGTACTCTCTACAGAGGCATGATTGGATCTCTGTTATACTTAACAGCAAGCAGACCTGACATTATGCATGCCACATGTCTTTGTGCACGTTATCAAGCTAATCCAAAGAAATCACATTATGATGCTGTAAAAAGAATCTTGAGATACCTGAAGGGGACCAACAATCTTGGTCTCTGGTATCCACAGAACTCTGGTTTTAGTCTTAAAGCTTATACAGATTCAGACTATGGAGGATGCATGCTCGACAGAAAGAGTACCTCTGGAAGTTGTCAATTCCTAGGTGGTAAACTAGTCAGTTGGACCTCCAAGAAGCAGAATTGTGTCTCCACATCCACTGCAGAAGCTGAATACGTTGCTGCCGCTAGCTGTTGTTCTCAGGTTCTATGGATGAAGACTCAGCTAAAAGACTATGGCCACATTCTGTTCAAAATACCCATCTTCTGTGATTCCAAAAGTGCCATTGCTATCTCTGCCAACCCTGTGCAACACTCAAAAACCAAGCATATCGATATAAGGTATCATTTCTTGAAACATCATGTTGAATACGGTACAATCGAAATGCATTTCGTGCCCACAGAATATCAACTCGCTGACTTATTCACCAAAGCATTAGACGAGAAAAGATTCAACTTCTTGGTGGGTAAGTTAGGAATGATTAACATGGTATGAAAATCCTCTGTAAGTATAGCTTTATCTTCTGTAAATAACAAGTAAATACATTGCTTAATTTATTGTTTTGATTGATTCTACTTCTGTATGTAAATTCTTAAAACCTTAAATAGTTCTTAAAATCACAGAGCTTCTGTAAGTCAACTCAGAACCTCTAACGACCCCTACAGAACCTCTGAAAGACCATGACCTATGTTCTATGCAAAACTTATCATTCTTTGATCCAAGCATAGGTCAAGGGGGAGCAAAAGGAAATTACTTGATCTACAGAGGTGATTAGATCAAGGGGGAGCAGAAGGGAACCCTGAAATGATCTAAAGAGATAAAACTTTCAAGTGAAAGCCAAAGAAAAATGTCGATGACTCCATATCGACAGAAGTCAGATATCACTGCCGAGAAAAGAAGAACCAAAAGGTATGTCTCTCGCACAAAAGGTTTTTGGAAAACAATTTTCTAGGACAAGAATTGTCAAATATGTCCTAAATATACTGTGAATAACATTTCAAAAATCAAAAGCTCAAAAAGTTTCACAAAATTCGAATTAGGAGAAATTTAAGGTCATAGAGCTTCTGCTGAGCTCAACAGAGCTTCTGCAGGAAATATGCTCTGTGATCACAAATTAACCTTCTGTCGATCATTTGGAATGTTATCTCGGAAACCGAAAACGCAGACCATGACCTTCTCGAACAAACCGTTTTTTTTAAACAGTTTTCTCGGACACAAACTTTCAAATATGTCCGAAAAACATCTCTTAAACCAAATCAAAAATTGGATGATCAAAAATACTAATAAAATTTATTTTATGAGATTTTTTCTCTCATAGAGCTTCTGCTGGCCCTCACAGAACTTCTGCAAGTTCCAACAGAGCCACAAAACCTCTGCGAATCAAATTTCTTCACAAAAATCCGATTTTATCCTCTCCAATGCCGTTACAAATGTTTTGGTTAAAGAAGAACCTCACAGAAGTCATGATAACAATGAGATATGAAAAAGGGATAAACATCAAAGATTTTCAAGATCACAGAGCCTCTGTAAACTACAAAAGCTCTGTCAATCTGATTACTTGGGCATCTTTGTAGTAATAACGGTTACTTTTACTGCGAGTGAAACTCATATGGCTAAAATCAACCTCACGCGCCTAGCATTAATGGGCCGCGCACGACGTCCTGTCATATTCTGACAAGGCCTACGTGTCCCATTTTCATTGGGCGTACATGGAACGTTTTTTATTTGGAAAGTTGAACCCGCCGCTCAAACTCGAGTGCGGATTCCAAACTTTAATCCATTGCCATATATTTTACTCTTTCGAATTCTACCGTTTTACCATCCTATAAAAACAAAGCTTACCCTCACATAAAACCTTTTACAAACTCTCATCTTCTTCTCCGGCGAAATCCTGCAAAAAGCTTGCAAAAATCTTATTCTTAAAATCAAATGGCTTCATCTTCTCGAGCTACATCCTCTGAACTCTCTCCGGCGAACTCACCGGAACACTCCCCTGCACATTCAGAACATTCTGAAAACCCCAGCCTTGCAAGAAATATTGAACAACAAGATTCTGGGGACTCAGCAGACTTTTCTCCGACGACTCACTTGCAAAACTTTATAGCAAAGGATCATTTCGAAGCCATTCTTCCTATCAAATCCAACAACTGCTATTTGGTCCCCTCACCCACTACTTTCGGCGAAGCCCATGCCATACTTCTGAACATCATGGAGAATCATGTCCTCTTCCCTCTACTATCAAGAACCCCGAACAAAATTCCAGTCCGCTATTTGAACCAATTTTGGCAAAGCTGTCGATTTGATAAAGACGATTCTCTTATCAAAGGGTACATTTCAAGACCTGATAAATCTGAGCATCTTGAAATCAAGTTCAACAGAACAATGTTCTCACTTGAATTCAACCTACCAACAAGGGGTCTTCTGGGATTGAAGAGTTATGCAGAGCAACCAACGGACGAAGAGCTCTGTCGATTCGTGGAAATGCTTGGGTACAACACCCAACTACGGAAGAGAAATGACTTCCGCAGAGGCCGATTACCACCTCTGTGGAACACTTTGTTCTCGATTCTTAACAGATGCATGACAGGAAAGATAGGCAGTATTGACCAGAGCTCACATCAAATCTTGAGCATCATGTATGGGGTTTACTATGATCTTCCACTAGATTATGCGACCATAATGATGCAAGAGATCATAAACACAATCGACAGAAAGAACAACTCGAAAAGGGTCAAAGAGAACGATCCCAACTTTCTACCACCTCTGCAATTCCAAAGAATACTAGGAGTACTGTTCGAACCTCTGCTGCTAATCCAAAATTGGCCAATGGAAGGGCCAACTCCCAAACAGTTCCCGATGAACAAGAATACCCCCACTGATCATGCTGATGGCTACTCACACTGCAGACCTCTGTCAAAGAAGCTTCTGCAATACGCATCGAATAAATCCCTTAAGAAAGAGTATATACACGATCATAGAACTCCTAAACCGAGTCCTATGACACCCCCGCGTTTAGGTGTCCCCCTAGGAACAATGATAGCAAAACCTCTTTCCACTCAAAAAGAAAAGGATCTGAAGTTAGCAAAGCACATGGCTATTCAACTCAGCTTTATAGCCAAACGTGCAGAACTAATGGGAAAGAAGTCTTCATCAAGAACCTCTGCATTTACTCTAAAAGCTAAGAAGAGGAAAACTGCAGAAGGCACCTCCACAAGCGCTGCAGAAGATCAACCCTCACCTCCTCATGCCACAGAAATTGGCTCCTCTGCTCCCCCCTCCTCTCCAAAAATGAAGAAGAAAATATCAAAATCAACAGAAGAAGGGGCACCAAATCCTAAGAGGAGGAAAACCAAAAAGATGCATGGTAAATCACTTACAAAGTTGGTAACCATTGCAGAAGAGGAAACTGCTGAAGAAGTTGCTGAAGAAGAAATGGCTACAGAAAGGTATCAATCACCCTATCAATCTCCAGATAGATTTGCTCACCAAGGAGACCTGAACGACTTCTTACAGAACCCTGAAATTGCCAACACCCTAAATACAGCAGGGTGGACGGCACAACCTCTCGACCACCACTCTCCAGAAGAAGATTTCTTCATTTCGGGCATCGACACACATCTGCAAGAAGATGACACAACACCCAAAAATCAACCATCCGAAACCCCTGTTATTTTACAAAACCCTTTCATTCAAGGATTGGATGTCCACAGAAGAAGTCCAAACCCAGCTTCAGAAGAAATAGAACAAACTGAAGTTGAATTGAACAGAGGTGAAATAACAGAGGCTTTTGAGAACATGATGGAAGAAGAGAGAGAAAAAGGGGCCGAAGTTGTACAAAAAGAGGGATTTGCAACAACGGAGACAGAAATAGAGATCTTAGAGACAGATTCAGATGAAGAAGAAGCTGTCTGGATACGTAAGGGTCTTTATCATCCACATGTCATGAGATTGTTTGGATCTCATCAAGTGTATGACCAATTACGACCAGAGCAAGGAACTTCCACAGAACTTAGGGAAGAAGCAAGAAAAGATGCCTGGATAAATAGAGGCACACAACCAAAACCAACTCCCAGTGCAACCCACATTTCTGACACCGCAGGTCTAGCTGCAGAAGGTGTCATTGAAAAAGAGCAGCATAGCTCGAACCTACCCCAACCTATCCAGCCAGAGGTTACTCTTTCAACCTCTGTGCCCACGGAAACCGGGGAATCCATTCCTAGGGAGTCTCCTCAAAGAGACTCACCTATAGTTCGTGATCAATTGCCCCAGATCACAGAAGAACGCCCAACAGAGGAATTTGTTTCCTCTGCCACGCACTTGTTAAGACCCACACTTCTTTCAGAGAGAAGTAGAGAGCACAAAGACAAAGAGACTCTAGACAAGTCTCCTAGTCAACAGAAGGATATTCCAATACCCACCTCTGGAGTGGATTTGGACAATGTTCTTCTCAGAACTTCTGTAGGGATTGAAACTCATGTTTCTTCTCAAGGATCAGAAGGAAATCCTTCCATTCTCAACGTACAAACAGGAATGAAAGAAGGTATCCCAGGAACAGGGATTCACTCTGGAGACGAATGTGTTCCTCCAGAGGTTACCACCGGAACACAAGTTACAAGGGATGAGTTCCAAACCCTTGAAACCTCTGTGAACCAAACCTTGAAAGAGTGGCAAAGCTCTTTCAAATCTTTTGCAGAGACAACATCACTGGCACTGCTAAACCTGAACACCAAAATGGACAACCTGTCCACAGAGGTGAAAACTGCCATCTCACAGATGAAGTCTGCTGCTACTGCATCCACCACTTCTGCCGCAATAACTACTCCTTCGATTGAGAACTCAATCAACAAATTCCTTGATCAATTGAACAAACAGACTTCAGTGTCAACGGGCATCACTCCTGCAGATCTACAGAAGGCCCTACAAAAAGTTCAAGAAGAAGCCATGCTAAATACCATGCTGATGCAACCCAAAGACTACATGACAAGAGCACAGCTGACAGAGCTTGGGCAGAACGTGATTAATCAAGTGACAGAAGTCATCCTTTCCTTCACCACTGCCAATGCTAACTTCGTCAAAGATTTCAGAGAAAGTGTAGGAAGGATGAGATTCAAAACAGAGGCAGAACTAGCAACTCTTCTTGGCCTCTGTGATGATGTCTGCGCGAAACTGATCGCTGCTGGAGCCACAATGCCAAAGAAACCCGATGCTTCCTGCAGAGCAGAGGGTACATCAGACAAGGGTCAGGATGACTCTGATGATGATGACCATCCTGGTCCATCAGATCATCCTGAGGGGGAGAAAACTACAGAGAAAACTGCAAGCAGAGGACTTACAGGTCCACCAATAGCCGCAGAACCTCTGAGTCAAGCACCTCCAGAACAGACCCGACAAAAACAAACCCAAAAGACCACAGAGACAACACCCATCTCTGTGGAATCATCTCCTGACGAAACCAAAACTCCAGAAGCAGAACAGCAAGCCACAGAGGCAACAACCGCCCCTGAGGTAATCATTTTGGAAGAAACAGATGAACCAACCACAGAGAAAACACCCACCTCTGTGGAAACACCCCAAACCATACCCAGAAGAAAGTCGATTGCCACCAAACCAAAAAGAGCAACGACCTCTGCTTCTGACATTCTGAAAAGGATGCACACAACAATGAGTGATCGTATGGTGAAGAGAGAAGAAGAAAGGCACAGGTTCACTTTAGCTTTCAGAATGGCAAGAAGATTCAATGACAACACTTCATCAATAGAAACTGAGCTCGCAGAAGAAGTCATCAAACAACCTCCAACAGAGGTTACAGAGCAAGTCAAGCCAACAGAACCATCGTCACAAAAGTCCTCAAAATCACAATCGTCAAAATCCACAGAGGCAACCTCTATCAAACCAACAGAAGTGCCAACCTCAAAACCCACAGAAGCAACAGGTTCTGCCACGACAATAGCAAAAGATAAGGGCAAAGGGATACTGACAGAAGAGCCAAAGAAGAAGAAAACATTGCCAAAGCCAACAGAAAAACTAATGAAGAGTGCGTTTGACGCCTTTCAAACCCCAAAACCCGAAGAAGTTGACTGGGCACAAGGATTGAAGCCTCTGTCAGAAATTCCTCTAGCTGGTAGAGCTGCAGAAGTTGTTCAACAAATGGAGAGTCTCAGAAGACAAATTCCACGACCTGGTCCAACACATGAAGAGATGGAAGAAGTGGTATACAAATACCTCTACAAACAATCCTATCAGACAAATCATCCAGTAGATCATGTGACAGATCCAAGGATCAGAGAATAATTTGAGAACATCTTCACAAGAACAAAGCCAAGAGCCAAAGCAGATGTCTTCTCAATTCACAAAATCAAAAAGGTGATCTTCTGCAGATTCTCCTTCACAAGAACCTATCCAAAGGTCAGGTACAATCTTTACAGAGTCAGAAGAGAGAACAATTCAGAATCTACCTTCGCTGATGCTGACTTAAGAAACATCAATCCTTACGATCTACCTGACCTTCTACAATGGACAAAAGACAACTACAACACAGAGCCTAATACCATAGCCTATCAAGTGTTGAGAAAAGCGATGAGGGAAAAGCTTCTTGTATACAGCATGATAGATTTTCAGCTGGGAAAGGATCTTGGTCTCAAACATCTAGATCTACGACCACCAGAAGATCGCTGCCCACCAGACGCTGTGCCCAACTCAATCATCAGAGAACCAAGATTTGGGTTAGTATTTCAAAACCCACAACATCAGGTTAAACTTTTTGTACTCATGGATTGTCAGAAGTACGCAACCAGTACTCTGAGCAAATTCAGAGCAAGCCTTGTAAAATACAGAGGTACAGAGAAAATGGATAGAGATGATGCAGAGACTTTCATCAGAGAAATAGACTCAACAATCCGCCTAAGAGAACTCTGCATCAGATTCTACAAAGAGATCAGAAAAGTCGGCAGAGACAACAGAAGCTACAACGATTTCAAAGATGCCAAAATCTGATTCTCAGACCTCCAATCTCTGCAAACAAAGTTTTATCTTTCATTGTACTCAAATGTAAAATGCCTCTGGCATATTTCTAAATGAAAGAAATTTCGAGGTATTGTTTAACCTCTGTCTTATCTAACTTAGCCAAACTTAACTCAAGTTCAAATTTTTTATTTTTCACTACTTAGGGGGAGATTGTTAGCTTCAATCTTCCTAATCATAGAAGTATTTAGAAGTAGTGAAAAATAGGCTAAGTGAAGAAAGCCTCTTACAGAGGCTCTGCCGACATTACCGAGAAATCAAGGTCAAGAAGCTACAGAAGCAGCAGAGGCTTCCTACAGAAGCTCTGTCATACGCACAAAGAAGACCAGACTCGGAATCTGGCGAAGACTGCTCCACAGAGGACCAGACCGCAGAACCTCTGTAATTCATTACAGAGCCTCTGTGGTCCTCAATGAAGACTTGGAAGATATTACTGAATACGTTCATCAACTTGCATGAAAAAGTACTATCAAAACACGTGTCAAGCTCTGAGTGGACTCAATAGGGTAAGGTACAAAATAGACGTTTGCGCCATTTAATGCATTTACCAAAAGTACATCTGCTCCATTAAATGCGCATGGCTCAAACAACTGCTCACACCATCCAGTCCACTGTTCACACCATCCAGTTTACTATTCATGCCGTGAAAGGAACAGTGACCTACTTCATAGTCTTCTAAGAGTAGTATAAAAGGAAGTCTCATGTTGAGATCTTCCTAAGGGACGAATACACAAGGAATCACTAATACTCTCAAGCTTTATTGTCAAATATCTGAGTGTTATATTCTCACACACACCAACAGTTCTTAATCTGTTCTTCGTGTTGTTATTATATATTGAATAACAGTAACTGTTCAAGAAATCCTTTTCATTCTTTAATGTTTTCTTTATATATGTGCGTTCTAATATCTATCAAACATATCTGTTAGTTTAATACGCTTCCGCATCAAACTCTAAACTCCACTAATAGATTGTTAATCTTGATTAAGTGTATCTGGGATCCAACAACTATCAAACCTCGGGGATTCGTATTCTTCCGAATCGTACGTCGTTTCTTCCAGTTTTCTTTTCCCAGCACTCTTATCACCAACGTCGCTCCTATTATCCCGTTCCACATTTTCCGCGGCATCTACTGCGGCTGAGAAGGTATCGGGTCCTTTTGCAATCACTAGCCTTCTAATTTCTGCATTTAACCCGAAAATAAACCTTTCCATCTTCAGAGCCTCCGTGGCAACATAGTACTCCGCAAAGCGAGACTTCTCTAGAAAGCGAGCAGTGTAATCCCTAACCGATAAACTTCTCTGATGTAGGTTCATGAATTCCTCTTCCAGCTGTCTAACTACTGCCTGAGGACAGAACTGTCCTTTGAAAGCTGTTGTGAATTCGTCCCAAGTAAAAGTTGAGTATACATCAGATCCTCTAGAGGTAATATGAGCCTCCCACCAAAATAGAGCATATGCCTTCAACATCGTGGTTCCATATAGCACTTTATCTTCTTCTGCACACTTGCTGGTCCTGAAGACAGCTTCTATCTCTTTCAGCCACCTCATGGCCTTCACTGGATCTCTTTCTTCTGTATATGTCGGGGGTTTGCAATTTAAAAACATTTTATAGTCACACTTCCTTGGCACCGGTATGACAGTCTGTGTAATGGGCATTTCTTCTTCCAGACTAGGATCTGGTATTCCAGTTTCTGTGTGACGAGTTCTATCGAACATAGCTTGTATGTTGGCTTGAAGTCTTCCCATTTCCGCCGTCAAATCATTTCGTGTAACAAACTCCGTACCTTGCCCCTGAACTCTTCCTCCAGTTCTGCCCCTACCTCTTTCTCCCCCTCTTCCCCTTCCTTCGGCTGTTGGGTTTGTTCTATTCGGATTTCCTCCTCCTTCCCGATTCGTTTGTCTAGTACCACTTGTCATTCTGTTGATTCAGACAAGGTTAATATACACATAAGCACATACCCCATATAACAAGGTATTCCAGTCCAAACATGCACCTGTAAGATCACAATTACACTGGCCAGGTGTAAAAATGAAATTACCTTACATGATGTTCCTTCTACCTTTTTATATTTAACACCCCAAGGTTCTACAATAATAGGGACATCCTACTTCACATGCAGTTTAAGTCTAGGTACAGATACTAATACCTAAATCCCTTAAACTAGGGCTCTGATACCATCTGTAGCGACCCGGTATCCCATAACATACATAATATATAACAATTAACATTTCATACACCACGTCGTTACTTTCATAACAAAATACATGATAATTCACATTCGGTCCCAAAGTCTCGAAACCATACAATACAGAAATGTAAACATATCCTAGTCTTTGTCAGCTATCAACCGCCTCCAATGCTTTATCCTTCCCTTTGCTAACAAAAGATCCTTGACCTGGAATACATATTTTTGAAAGGAAAATGAGGGTTAGACCTAAAGGTCTAGTGAGATAATCCCTGTCAGTTTAGAAATCCTTTTTATAAAATACACATATACCACAAAGCATTAAATACCAAATAAGACTCGTATATCGTGCACAACTCCTCATCCTCATTTCCCCATGGCCATATTAGTTGGTAGCGAGCCAACAACACCGCTGTACAACAACTACAGCAACACCGCTGTACAACAACTACAGCAAACATCCGCCGGCATAGTTCGGCAAGTGCTCTCGTGTAGTGTAATGCACATATAAATACAATAGATATATGTACCAATATATTATATTGTCATTTATAAAACCTTTCATCACATTCCAACCATATATATATATATCACATTTTCTTTTATAAAAACGTTACCACATTCCAACCACATATACGTCTCAATATAAACACATAATCACATCATACATCACATATCCACTCCATACCTATCCATCTCATATATATATATCACACACATATATATATATATATATATATATATATATATATATATGTATCCCAGTTGAAAACGTTTTAAAAGTAAAACTCACCTTGATTGCTTAAAAATACGCTTCCAAGCCTTTCTCCGAGCTATCCAATCCTTTATCCAAAATTCTCAGAATCTGAAACCATTTACATACAAACATCTCTTTACCAAAAGAACTCATAAGACTTACTAACAGGCTGAGAACCCCAAATATCTATCAACTCTTATCCTCAAAATTGGTCAAACAACTAAAGTATCCGGATACCACAAGTTATCCGGACAACACTACTTTTTCGGACAACATGACTTTTCCGGACAACCTATACAATCCGGACGTCATCCGGACACCAAAGCCATCCGGATACCACCCGATATCTTATTTCATCCGGAAACTTACAACAAAAGGAACTTACCCGGATACTCGAATCGTCCGGACACCATCATCAACTACTAACAAAAGTATCCGGATACTATCATTCTATCCGGAAACCACTGTCTGTTTATGCATTTTCTACCCAGATTCGACTGGAATTACTACCAGGCTTGAAATCAACTATTCTAATCCGATAAAAACCTTCAAAATACAATTATACACCTTAAATGTAAAGGAACATACCTTAGAAATCACTTCCAAGCAACCAATTTGAAGTCCTAGCCTTAATCTTCTTCTTTTTCTTCCTTTGTCTCCAACCCACACACACACCTAAATTGGATATTTCTGAGTTGTGTAATATCTTAAGTCTAAAAGGGATAATATCAAACCCATATTTTCATTCTAGACCTTAGTCTATTCAACAATGACCCAAACACCCTTAACTTATAATTTAACCCAATCTTACCCAAAAATCCAACTTTAAAGTTAACTTTATTTAACGGAAAGGAGATTTTAACTAACGAATTTACTCGGGGTATTACAGGTATAAATTTACATGCTTATATATGCCTTGCATCATAAGATTCTGGATAGGTTAGTTTTTTTGTGCTTTTTGATTAATTTGGTTTGTTGATCATATGTGTATTCTATTAGGGGTGGTTTACCAAATACTTACCTGGTAAGGTATTACCGGTAAAATTTAACACTATCATTTACTTACCCGACAAGATTTTAGTCCACTAAAACAACATCTTATGTAACAATTTATCTGGTAAGCACTAACCATGGTAAGAGTCATCGCTCTCACTTACCGGGTAAGACTCTTCGTCCTTGCATCACTCGTACCGGGTAAGATTTTTGGTCCTTATCATATTCATTCGGTAAGGTAATGTGAGTTGGTAAGTGCTTACCAAGGGAAGCGTTTGGTAAACGGCCCCTTAGATGGATTACCAAGAACAGTTTTTCAAAGATCAGGTGAAGGTAATCCATGATGTCGGGAATGCGAAGGAAGGCCGTTTCGATAAGCTGCAGCAGGAGGAACGCATGAGGGTTGAGCATCAGAAGAGGTATTGGATCATGAGTTGTCTTTTATTGTTTTCAATTACAACCATGGTTTCTCTATAAACTTGGGATTTCAACCATCAAATGCCACCTACTTTTTGTTATATATGTTTGTTTCTTGATGATCATATTGTTTGGTGGTTCTCCTTATCTCACCGGTAGTCGGATGGAAATAATAGCGTCTATATATATATATATATATATATATATATATATATATATAGAGAGAGAGAGAGAGAGAGACGAAGAATCAAGGTGAGAAGGTAGGAAGGGATTTGGACCCTTGATCACTTTTAATCTCACACCCATCCCATGAATGGCGTTTGAAAGGGAATTGATTCGGTGCATCTCACCATCCTAACATGTATTCAAGGGTGGAGATCCCTTCTTACCCTTCTCACCATAACTTTTATTTTCAGCAGAACCCGACCCTTTATATATATATATATATATATATATATATAGGGTTAGGTTTCGATGAGAAGTTGAGGTTAACGTGAGAAGCGTAAGAAATGGTTATCAATCATTGGATGAGAAATGGATGCACATTTGAATGAGGTCCTCAAACAATGGTAGGAGCAACTTCATGGAATGGCCACATTTTAACATCATGAAGCAGGCAGCAGAAAAGCCATTATGAATCATGATGGTATTATTTCTTTTACGCTTTTTCCGATTTCAAGCGATTGTTAGAATCCATAAAACTGAAATGTTAAATGCGTTTTGGTTCGCAGTGAGGGCCGGAAACAGTTTGGTATCGCACGTGAAGGCACACCGGAGTCGAGTTTGTGGGTTGAAATGGTCGATGACCGGCAACTTACTTGCTAGCGGCGGTGACGATAACGTTGTGTACATATGGGAAGCATCGAGGATGAACTCGACCCAATTCGTGCACCGGTTCACGAACCATGAGGCTGCAGTCAAGGCTCTAGTTTGGTGCCCTTATAACTTTCAAGTGTTGGCATCTGGTGGTGGCAGAGATGATAGGTGCATTAAGTTATGGAATACTCAACATGGGACTTGTATTACTAGTGTCAATACACTCACACAGAAGCACATGTAAGTGGTTTTGTTGATTTCACTTTGACTACTTTATGTAATTATATCACTTTTGAATTGTTCAACGTAGTTCTTTATCAAATGAGGTGTTGAAATTGAAAACATAGTAATTTTATTTGGTTCAAACCTTAAGTTTGTATTTTTTTGTAATGAGTTGTGTTAATTTTTATTTCTAATTTACAAGAAAATGTTACATCAAGCTGCACTACGCAGGTAAGATAACATGTTCCCATTCAAATTGAAGAGAAAACAATTTTCAATTCGAGATCTTGGAGTGATAGAAACATATGATCAAACTTTTCTGGCATCTATATTTGAAATATGGACTTCAATTAACAATAATTGAACGCAGTTATATGTTTAAGACAATTTAAACTATGCATAATATTTACGTTTATTTGGATATTACGTCTCGCTGCATTGTAGCATTGTAGTGACTACATAATTAGTATATATATTAATGAAAGAAAGGAAGGAATAGAGAGTAATATTAGTAGTATGAAAGGGATGGAAAAGGGGGTTGAAAGTTGCAAGAAGTTTATTGTTTTGGTAGTTTGTGGCACCGTGACCACCCCCACAAAACGAAAGACAGTCACCCGTGATTTCCCTCATTCTAACGCGTTCTCTCCTTATTTGCCCACCTAGCACCTGCAATCCACAAATATGAATCTACCATTTTAATTCTAAAACTTTATTTTAAATAACAGTATTAAGTCGACAAATAATAAAACAACAATATTAATAATGAGTATCATTTAATCAAATCGACTGATCAAATTACATGAGAGGAGATGATGTGTTATTTTATAAAGAACTTCTAATTAAATACAGTTATGTCGTATACACTATACCCGACCAACGGACGGGTATAATACTAGTTATGGTATGATGCACGGTCTTTGTAGGGCATTATGTGCATATTAGACATTTTACTTGTATGCATATGTGCATACCACACAAATGAATGGTTATTAGGGTGTGTTGGTCTCAACTATCAGATTTGTAGTCAATAGTATCCGACCAAACACTTAAAAAATAACATCTGTCAATTTTACTCTAATAAAGAATCCGATGACAAGAAACCAACGAATAGTTCCTCACTTAATCATCATTGGATTTATTATCAACTATAATATGATCCTACGAAGATCGGATATAGCATCAGATGAACTCATTTATAGATAGTGTGTTTAGAATCCCTCATCCGATGAAACCAAATTCTATAAGCCGGTCAAATCCGAAATCTAGCTTATATTTCGGATACAGAAAGAGATATGATTTTTTTATGTAAAAGTCTTATAACTATTTCTATTTGTATTGATCCAAATGCAAAGAGCCTTCAACAAAATCAAAGATTAGTTGAATGAGGCCACGATCGTCACCAAAGCGGATTGGTTTGTCATCTAGCCAAAAGAAAATCAGTACAATGTAAAAAGTCATGAAACAAACTCATGCATTTTAATTGGGTCACGTCTCCCGTATAAAGCCATCACATGTTCATTCCCAGCCCCAATGAATGCACACTTTAATAATGATCATATTCCAAATCATTTAAATTTCAAACATAAGATAAGCATATCATTAAAAACAATTCGCACGATAAACATTCATTTTATAAAGGTAGGAAGGTAGGAAAAACTCACCGTCCAAGCTTAGATCATACACACCTTAGGCTAAGTGTTAGATTAAATTAGCTCATAATTTAATTAAATGTTTTATAAAGAAAAAGTGTATGGGCTTTTTAGTTAGCTTTATGGGCTTTAGCCTTTTATTGTAAATGGACCCTTTAAAAAGAAGTTTAGGGTTTCATTTATCATTGAGGTCATTTTTGGAGTAACACCCAAAAACACACACTGACTTATTCTCATGAGAGTCATCTAAAATGTAAAGTGTGGTGTTCTTCATTTTCCTCTCCATATTATCTTCAATGAATATGAGATGAGTTTCTTTATGATTGTTCTTATTGTTCATCTTATCTCTATTTATATATGAACTGTTCTTCTATTGTTTGCTTGTCCTAAATGGGACCTACAATTGGTATCAGAGCCGATTGAAGAAACTTTTCTTCAAAATCGGTCATCTATGCAACAATAGAAGATTAGATGATTTATTTGTTGTTTTGGTGCTTAGATTGATTCAATCACATGAGCCTAAACACAAATATCATATCTGATACTTATTTTCTGTTTTGTGCTTATTGGAAATCCAATCTTTGATTTCAATAAGATTTGGATAAGTTTTGATAGAAAATTAGTGTTTCTCTTCACAAAATCTGATTCTGCACACCACATGTTTGATAAAATGCCTAAGTGAAGATTTGGTTCTGTTTGGACCAAATCTGATCAGATATAATACATGTGTGTGTTTTGATTCTTTCTCATTCATTGGTCTTATTTGATAAGCACTAAGTAGATGGTTGATCTATGATCTCATCCTTGTGTGTGCTTGAGTCCAAAGCATTTTTTTGGCATCTTGGTAGTAAGGTTGTTGATCTTTGATCTGACCTTTATTTAAATCCAAGATTGGACTCTCTTTGATCCAGATTTTGTTTATATTCCGCTGCTTATAATCATTTAAATGAAAACAAAATCATTTGGGTCTTGAAAAAAAAAGTTGATTGAGAAAGATTTGGTGTTGTGTTATGTATTCAAAGTCTGATCTGAAAAGTTTTTATAACTATGAGTGTTTCTAATTAGTTTTCTGACCTGATCAATTAGAGATCTAATTATTTGCACTCACGGTTCTAAAAGTTATATGGAGATCGTCTTATTTTCTACATCAAATCAGATTTAATGACAGCATGCTGACAGATTTGCGATGCTGTAGTAAAGTGATCATATCTCACTGATCGGAACACCAATTGATGCGATTCAAAAGGCTCTGGATTCAAAGCACATTGATGAACAGCTTTTGAGTTTTGAGATTTCAGAGATTCCAAATTTATAAGGGTCATATGCATCGTTGAAGTAGACAACAGTGTGCTGATACAAAGCTGTTGGACAGATCTGCGCGACAATGGTAAATCAACCGTATCTTATTCGTCCGAGCTGCAAAAGAGGTGATTCCAGATGATCTGAAAATATAACAAACCAATGCACACTCTTTATGTTTTGAGTTTTTGCAAACTCTAGAGATATCATGGTGTAAAGTAGTGTCGAAGTTGGTGTAAAACTGTTGGCAGAGGACTTAGAAGAAATCAGCAAGAGTTCACCAGAGCTCTGTCAGACCTCATCAGAGCTCTGTCAAAAACTTCTGTTCCACCAGAGGCACTGTTCACAACAGAGGTACTGTTCACAACAGAGGCACTGTTCACAACAGAGGCACTGTTCACAACAGAGGCACTGTTCACAACAGAGGAACTGTTCACCAGAGCAGAGGTACTTGCTGTCAGCTTTGCGCACCTGTCGTATTTTCAACAGAACTCCCTCCTCGAAGCTCCAAATTTGATGAGTCTAGATGCGTTGGATTCCTAAGACAACGAAGAACAAATTTGATGTTTTGAGCTTGGTCTGAATCAGTGTTCTTCTTGGTCAAAATCTCTGCTAAAGTCAGTATACATCTGCTGGACATAAAGTTTTTCTCATCAGAGCTCTGTTGATTTTTTAGAGACATCAGAGCTTACCAGAGCTCTGTTGATTTATCAGAGGTTATTCAAAAGATCAGAGGCAATTGATAGTGTTTACCAGAGCTCTGATCATCGACAGAAGTTGTCCAGAGCTCTGTTGATTTTTTTGGAACACCAGAGCTCTGTTGATTCGTCAGAGGCTATATGGATCAATTTTTTTTTCAGAAATAAGAGGAATGACCAGAAGGGACCAGAAGCAGACTCAAGCATGTTTATTAGAGTTCGTTGGTCCAGAAATTAAATGAAGCCAAAAGCCCGGAGCTCGAAATTTTTCAGTTTGTTTGACAGCTTTGCGCTGCTTCAGAAACAGGCGCACAACTTTTTACTCGGTGCTCCAATTGACACGAGTCCAGTTGCATTAGAAAGATAATTCACAGACGCACAACTTTAATGTTCTGAGTTTTTCAAATTATGTGAGCTGATATGCCAAAACCAGTCTCAAAGTCTGCTGTAAGGTGCTGGACCGAAAGCATTGCATTTAATTCATGTTATTCCCGCTTTCAAGAACGGTGTTCTCTCGACGTTTTTTCATGGTTTCATACAGATATTGTGACATATTGATTGTCACTCACTCCTATGTTATTCATGTTTAATGATCGGTACTGAATGCTTACTCAACAGTGAAGTTGAATCATGAAAACTAGACAAAATGGGGTTAATTGTCTCGATTTTTCAAGAAGATGAGCCTACATTTGAGGGGGAGCTCGTGATGCTTTGAAGACTCGAAGAATGGAACGCCAAAGTTTCTAAAGAAAGCAAGGGGGAGACTACAAGATGATGCTTTCTTTATAAAACATTAGGGGGAGATTGTTAGATTAAATTAGCTCCTAATTTAATTAAATGTTTTATAAAGAAAAAGTGTATGGGCTTTTTAGTTAGCTTTATGGGCTTTAGCCTATTATTGTAAATGGACCCTTTAAAAAGAAGTTTAGGGTTTCATTTATCATTGAGGTCATTTTTGGAGTAACACCCAAAAACACACACTGACTTATTCTCATGAGAGTCATCTAAAATGTAAAGTGTGGTGTTCTTCATTTTCCTGTCCATATTATCTTCAATGAATATGAGATGAGTTTCTTTATGATTGTTCTTATTGTTCATCTTATCTCTATTTATATATGAACTGTTCTTCTATTGTTTGCTTGTCCTAAATGGGACCAACACTAAGGATTTCCAAACTGAACACCTGAATTGAACTGATCAAACAAAAGTATTCATATTCCAAATATACTCACAAATGCTTACTATTAACCCCCTAGATTCTAGACTAAGCGACAACCTCAAACTAGCCCTCGAACAAAAAATGAAAAACCACCACACAGTGACTTGCGCGACTTGGCTCACTGCCTCAAGTCGCACAGTTACCCGCGCAAGTCCCTGTTTCCACACACATGCCTGTACGAAAGTTTCAGCCAAAACCCCCAAAAAATAATTCTTGTCCAGCCTCTTCCAAATCGATTGTATGCTCCCAAAACCAAGAAATCGATGTTCTAAACCATTTTAATCATTAACCAAACACCAAAATATCATTTAGTTTAGTAGAACTCATCCATTGATGAAGACTTATGTACCAAAGCGTAGAAATGGAAAACTCTTGAAAAAATCACCAACAATGGTGCTTTTGCTCAAGTACCCAATTGGAAACCATCAAAATCGTTCCATGCATAAACAAATCGCGTTCACTCACAAAAATCATAAATAGATTTTTAAACTGAAAATCCCCAAAATTCGTTATGATTTGGTTGAAATAAGAAGATTCTACAATGAAATTCATCCCAAAATTTAAAACAAATATTTCACCATGAAAACTCCAATTTCATGCATGATTAGCACCCCCCCTTCCAATAAATTTGACAATGCAAAACGATTTCAAGCATCAAATACGAACTAGATTCAAGCCCAAATGTGGTTCCATCTTTCCCACAATAATGAATCATTCCACAACAAAATCACCAAAAAATCTAAAAAAGGAAACGCGACTAGAGAAGAAGATAACTCCATACCTGAAAATGAAGTGTTGCCCAATCAATCTTCTCCTCTAACAATTCCTCCATCCATTCCATCACATTAAGTCTTTTTCTCTAAGAAAAGCCCTCTCTCTCTCACTGTGGATCCCAAATTAACAAGTGTAAATCAATGAACCAACACAATATAGTATGAATGTCATAAATCTCACTTGTATTGATTAGCATAAAACTGTAGAACACTGTAGCCGTACAATAGGTAGTTAGAAATTGTTGATTAGGTCATTAACCCTAATCACTAAGCAAAGCAAACTATTTATATCCCAAAAGGGATAGTTACAAGAATTGGCAAAACTAGTCCCTATACTTCGATTCAGCTAACTTGAGACCTAACAATCTCCCCCTTTGAATTGAAGTTCGATCTCACGTCAGTTAGGGACGTACCGCTTTCTGATTGCAAAAAGAATTTCAAAGTGCCGAATAGATTTTTTGAATTCCAGCCTTTCTTCAATCGCTTTGAGGAGCTGTTTAGCAAGATATTTTTTGATGTTGGCGTAGTTCTCTGACGAGTCTCTTTCCTCTTCTTCAATGATCTTCTTCAGCACGTTCTGAATCTTCATCAAAGTCCCTTCACTGATTCTCATAAAACGTTTCTCCCCCTTTTCATTCAGATACATAATCTATGTTTCTGGTTTGGGCAGGAGAGTATGTACTTGTAAGTCTTTGGCATCGGGAAGTGTCAGATTGGGCTTCAGAATATTCACTTTCTTCTGATTGCTTTCTATCCCCATCTGAAAGTCGTTGATGTAAGCGAGGGTAATGGTGCACTTCATGAATCTCTTTATGGTTTCAAGGGCTTTGGTGTATGGCAATGGTCGGATAGTACGAGTCTTCAGCTCTTTAAGTAATACTGGGAAGTCGTTCAGATTCAGGTGTCTAAAGTTGGCTTCTGAGAATACCTATTCCTTTCCATCATCCCTTTTAACTGTGAAAATTGGGAACCATACCTTCAGAACTCTATCGGACACGATCTCCACAATTTTTGTAATCTTGTGACTGGTTCGGACTTTGTGGACCATTCTACTTCTTTTCATAACTTCCAAATATTGAGAACGCACCGATTTTGATAGATCAGAGACCCTGTGACACAAAACCGAGTCAAGTGGTCTAATCCAGTGTACGAATATCTTCTTGTTCGATTCTTCTACGTATGGAACCAAGATTCAGACTCTATCCCAACGAACTGGTTGAATAGGTTGGGGTTGAGCCGTTTCTGGGTCAGGAGTTGGAAGTTCGGATGTACCTGCAGTGTCGTGCTGAGAAACTGACACCTGTTCACTTTGAAGAAGGAACTGATCATAGTCTTCATCGTTCATAAACTCGTCATCATCTGAGAAATTCCAAAGAGCATCCGTCTCAGATTGAATAGCCGAAACTGATTTCTCTCTCCATTCTCTTTCCATTTCCGGATTGCCATTCGAGTCCTCATCTATCAATTCCAGGACTGGCCTTTCCGGAACTGTCAACATCATAAGATCTTCTGGTTCTCCCTCGGGCTTTTCAACCATTAGGAGTGCTGACTCTGGCACTTGATCTCTGACCGGTGTAGATAGCTCCATGTCCTGAACCATATGTGATTCGTCTGGCTGTTGGTGTGGTTCAGTTTCAGCTGGAGTGTCGGTTTAAGGTTCTGTTGCTGAGGTTGACAGCTCAATCAGTCTTTGTCTTTTCTCCCCCTCATGTTGGTCAGGATCCTCCTGATCATCATGTCTTCGTTTCGAGCCCTGGGCTTGACCCTTGCAGGTGGTTTCGAGGCTGGCAACCCTCTCGGATAAGGTTTCGAGGGTGCGCTTAACATCAGTTAGGGTTGTGGTAAGGGTATCAAGCTTAGTGTTTAGTTGGATTTGGGCATCTGTATGAGAGACTGGGGGTTATGTTTGGGCTTGTGAGCGAAGTATACTCTCCAGGTCTACTTCAGAGGAAGTGTCTGTGTTGGATTGTGACAAAATCTTATCGAGAAGAGTGGCTTTCAGGGCCTCGATGCTCATGTTCTGCAGGTTTGGGGTTGGGTGAGGAAGTATAACCTGTGGTTGCATAGGGGGATCAGCTGCTATTTCCTTACCCTTGATGGACCTTTTAATGAAGGCCAGCTCCTCGGCAAGCTTTGACAAGATCTCAGTTTGGACAGCCTTTAAGGCGCCGTCCAGAGTTTCCTTGGAGACGAACTCCGGGACACTAACACCTAGAGCACTTAGCGTACCAGTTGTGGTGACTACGGTGGATTGCACTATAGTACCGCATGCGCTCACGGTTGGCGTAAGAGTAGCCGTGGCAGAACTTCCACCTTGTCCTTGCAGGTCACCAGAAGGTAGACTTACTCGGGGTGTTCCAGTCGAGTCACGAAGAATCTCGACGGTAAAAATAGATATGTTTTGTGTCCTAGCCAAAGAAATAATATCAGCAAATGGCTATAGACTCGATTGTGCGCCCAAAGAAGTCGAGAACCGGGGCAGGAGTTCTCTTGATTCAACACCGGAACTCTCTAAGTGAGAGACCGGTGGTCGTTGTGCTACGTCCCCATGAGAAATTGAAACAATTTCCTTTTGAGAGGAGACTGAGTGGCTGGTTGGGGTGTGCAATTGCGTTGCTAGGCCCACGACGTCTTGTTCAATACCCTGTCCCAACACATGAGACGGGGTAGTAGATGTGGCTTCCTGGCTTAATGGAGACTGGGTGGAGGCAACCTGAACAGGTGGCCTCTGCTCACTCACTCTCTCATTCTTTTTCTTACTCCTCCTTTCTCGCACTTGCTCACCTGTATTCACATTTTCGAATTCAACTCCCTCCGTTCTCCTTATCTCTCCAGATTGGGCTAGGGTGCGAGGAATGGGTTCCATGCGGAACTGATCATCATTATCATCTTGATCATCCTATTCTGTCAATTCATCATCGGATTCCGAGGACCCGGATTCAGAATCGGACGCCGAACCGGATTCAGAACCAGATTCGGAACCCGACTCTGAGCCAGAGCCTGACTCGGAGATGGAAGAGGAGGCTGCCTCTTCTTCTTGTACATATTCTTGTTCACGCATGATATCGACCACCTCCACCTCATGTAATTCAGGTTCTTCTTGTTGTGGTGAAGAAGGTAGAGTGGGTTTGCGATGGGACGAGCTAGCTTCGCGTATAGACCTTTCAGCACTGCCCACGCCTTGTCCCCTCACCGTGTTTTCTCTCAATCACTCCAGATGTTGATCCAAACCCTCAGTGATTTGATAATGACCCTCTCTTAAACGCTTAGTGAAAATTGTAAGTAAACAATATGTATTAGAGTTTCACTATCGCTGATAAGTACTAAGACTTTACAGTACCGCTGATAGGAACTCTCACTCTTTAGATTAGATATTCAGCGAACATTGTTCATCATCTTATAGCTCTGAGCCTGTTCAGTCTATGAGATGATCGCTGATAAGTTAGTTGTTTACTTATGATTCCTGAAGACAAGTTTCACATCAACCAAAGTTCTACGCTGAAGTCGAAGATCAAGCTCAAGAATCAGCGACAAGTCTACTCATGAACTGATGCGGATATCAGCGAAGCAAGACCTGTCCATTCAACGTGAAGTATCAAGTAGAAGACTTCAGCAATCGCTGAACTTTATCATTCGCTGATAAAGATCTGACTCAACGTAAGCTGATCATGAAGTCTCCCTGCATGTTACTATTGTCTTACCTCCCTTGCACGTCTCCGTACGAACTGTCTGAACGGACATCCCTTTTGTCTGTAATCGTACAACAACTCTGATTCTACACTGTGCACCATGCGGCTACTAAGGTTGTCTACAAAGGTCAATGACATGCAACCACTCAGCTGCTGCCACATGTAAAGCCATACTGCCTTGCATTAAATGCATGCAGTATATAAGAAGAACCTTACTTCAGTTTTGAAGTGTGCTCGGACCATCTTCTTATTTCTCTCTTATTGTTAAGTTATTATTCGTAATTTCTTTAACTCTTTCTAGTGCAAGAAACGTAGTGGTATCAGAGCAGATTTGTTTAATCTCATAAACAAGATCTGATCTATACTAAGATTTCTCTTCCTAGCTATTTCTTAAAATGGCTACCAACACAAACACAAACTATATTGACAACGGTTCTCTTGCAAAACTCCCTAGATTCTCCAGAGATAATTTTAATCTATGGAAAAATAGGATGATTATCTTCTTAGAAGGTGTAGACCCTACTATGCCTTACTATCTTGAAAACGGCCCATATATTCCTATAAGAATTTGTTAGAGCATTGTTGTATTCAAGATTTACTGTAAAAGTCAATGTACTGTATGAGTCTATACAGTATTGTGAATGCCTTTATACCTTGTATGTCATGGGTATAAATAGGCTTGTCTAGTTCATTTGTAAGTAACACTTCAAAATACTTTAGAAAGCTTTTGTAATCTTTTAGAAACCTTTTGTAATCCTTTGAGCTCAATACATGGATGACATATTTGCTCTCTAGATTCTCTCTCACTACATTCATATCTTATTGCTAGAGATTTGGGATTTATCAATTGGTATCAGAGCTAAACAGAAGATTCAAGCAGATCGAAGACCAAATTGAAGATTTTTTACACTAAAGCTGAAGAATTCGGATTGGGTGTTCATCACTATTCATCACTGTTCATCAAGAATTCTAACCCTTCTTCATTTACTATTCATCCAGATTTCATCTTTTCTTTAATTTTTGATCTTTTGGATTGATTCTTGACATCATTGCACTCGGATTTGATTCCTGAACATATTTAATTCTTGGATCAACACCAAAATCTGCACAGAATTTGCAGATCTGATCATTTTATATCATTTTTGTTTGAAAACTTTTTCTACTATTTTTGGATCAAAATTCGATTAAATTGATCGAATTAGGATTTGTGATTAACTAAGAAAGTGTGTGGAATCAAATTTCGAACAAATATGTGCAAATTTCATAACAATTGATCAAGAATTGAAAAAGTTATGGCTGATTTAGTGATTTTCGTGTTCGAAGTGCAGAATTCGGATCATTCTTGGTGAATTCGGATCATTCTTGGTGAATTCGGATCATTCAAAGAAGAATTCGGAGTGTTCTTGGAAATACAAGTGTAGAATTCGACTCAAGAAGGATTCGAATTGATTGAATTCGAACCCAGCTAGATTCGAATTGAGGAGAATTCGAACCGTGTTAGATTCGAATTGAGGAGAATTCGAACTGTGTTAGATTCGAATTGAGTTGATTAAATTTTCCAAGTGTTGAATTCGAACCCTTAAGCATCCGAATTCATAGAATTCGAACCCTTAAGCATCCGAATTCATAGAATTCGAACCCTTAAGCATCCGAATTCATAGAATTCGAACCCTTAAGCATCCGAATTCATTGAATTCGAACCCTTAAGCATCCGAATTCATTGAATTCGAACCCTTAAGCATCCGAATTCATTGAATTCGAACCAAGTTAAGTCCGAATTGAGTGAATTCGAACCCTTCTTCATCCGAATTCGTTGAATTCGAACCCTTCTTCATCCGAATTCGTTGAATTCGAACCCTTCTTCATCCGAATTCGTTGAATTCGAACCCTTACTTTATCCCGAAATTTTTTCTATAGTGTATTTCATACACTGTAAGAGCTTTTCAAGAAAAAATTTTATATATTTTTTTGTGTATTTTCATACACTGTCTGCTTGATCTTCTGAACGATCAATTTCTAGCAATATTCAAAATTGTTTTACAACAAGTTATTGTTAAAAGCAGTGGTGAAGATTTGAAGCAAACTCTGAAAAAGGAGATTCCTCCAATTGCAAAAGTTTTTGTTAAACCAAATGTAAAGTTGCAACAAGTCATTATAACAGAAACATCTGTTAATTCACATGTATCTGTTAAACCAAATAATGAAGTGTTGCAACAAGTCATAATAACAAAAACACCTCCAAAGCCACTTGAAAAAGCTAAGGCAAATAATGGAATTTTGCAACAAGTTATTTTATCAGAAACATCTCCTATATCAGAAAATCCTGTTAAAGATAATGCTTCAAATTCTTCAACTCCTATTTTAAATAAAGCATTGGAAGAAGAAAATGTTGATCTGAAAAGACAAATTTTAGACATTTCTTCTTCAAATGCTAAACTTACTAAAAGAATAACTGATCTTGAAGTTTATATTGCAGATCTTGAAGCAAAGAAAGACAACTCAAGTCTGCACGATCAAATCGAGAATCTTCAAGAGAAAGTAACAACTCTTCAAAAAGAAAATGCCGATTTGAAGAGTAGAGAAGAAAAGAGAGTGAAGTGGAACTTAAAGTTACATGCTCAATTAAAAGAAGTTAAAGATATAGGGAAAATTTTAGACAGTGAAAATGCCGATCTAAAGAGAAAACTGTCTAATTTTTCTTTTGAAGAAAAGAAAGTTTTTGAAGAAAAGAAAGAGATTGAACTTAATTGTATAAAACTTTCAAAACAAGTTTCTGACTTTGAGAAAGTTTTATTTTTAGAAAAAGACAAGCTCGAAAAAGAAAGAGCTAAATTTGAAACTGAACGAAGATCTTTTGAGATTAAAAGTTCTGAACTTTCCGTGAAAATTTATGAATTAGAAAATCTTTTGAAAAAGGAAAGAAAAGATTTCACGGAAAAGAAAAATCTCTTTGAAAAGGAAAGTAAAACTCTTAAAAAGAAAAATATGGAAATTTTCAAAGAGATTACTGATAAAAGAAAGTTTTTGGAAAAAGATTTTGAATCGGAACGTGTATATTTTGAAGATGTGATTCTTAATCTTACCAAAAGATTATCTGGTTTATCAGCTGATATTATGAAGGATCAGTTGATCAAATCTGATCTCCAAAAGAAATTTGATCTAATTTCTAAAGAGAAAAATGTTTTAATAAACAAAGTCAAAGAACTTGAAGACGTCATTTTTAAATTTGATGTCTCAAAGCAGGCTAGTCATAATTCTATCTTTCAGACTCCATTTGTTGATTCAAATGATTCTGAATGTTCTTTTAAAACTGCTTCAAGTTCAAGTTTTAAAAACATTCCTTCTAAACAATTTAAAAGATCAACATATTTCTCAAAAGGTCAGATTCGTTCTTCTAATCTTTTCTATAATCCTCTGTTTGATAAATCGGATGATATTCTTAAGGTGCCTAAAATTAATACTTCCAAATCTGAAGAAGTTCCAGTCTTCAAGAGGGTGAAGATGGAATGGAGAATCAAAGGCACAACAATTCCAAAGAAAGAAGTGCCAAAATCATCTGTATCCACATCAAATGAAAAGAAGAACAATGCGCCAAAAGGTAAATCTTATGCTAAACCTAATCCTATTTATTCTGTAAATCATCTGATTAGGTTGGCACATAAGAAAATCTATTGTTCTTACTGTGGATCAAATGATTTTGTGCATAAAGATTATACTTCTTATTGGTATGGTTCTTACAGTATTCCTTGTAAGAAATCTACACCTAACCCACTAGGACCCAAGTGCCATTGGGTACCAAAATCTGCTTAATCTGTTTTGCAGGTTCTTCATGTGTTGTACTGAATTGTAGATACATACCACACACATGACTGAAAACAGAAGAGAAGCGGCGTATTTTTTAAAGAATATTTGTACCATTAAGGGGGAGACAAAGAAATATGGCTTTTGAACATATCAGTTCAAAACCCGTGCTTCAACGACTATGGCTTCTGAACAATTCAGTTCAGGACCCGTACTTCAACGACTAAGACTTCTAAACAAATCAGTTTAGAACTCACACTTCTCAGGTGATATCCTTAACTGTTACATCTTTCTGTTTCAAGGAACGTGGCAAAAGGTAATTGGATTATATTTGTTTCTACTGATTTGAAAACTTGAATCTTTACAAATTTAATTCAATGAGATGCAATTTTCAATTTTCATTCAATGAATTAAATGCGTGCTAAAAGATGTTTTTTTTTTCAAGAATCTTTGTATTATCTGAGTTAGATTTGCTTCAACTTTCACCTCTGAAATAAATCGAAAGGTAAGCAAAACATGAATGAAATTATGCTGAATGCTCAAAGTTATGTGAATCTGGATTTATATAGAATATAATGCTCAAAAAGCCTATTTATCAGAATGATGAATGGAAACGAAAATATGGGGGAAGCACTATGATTAAGAACCAAGTGATTGAGATATCATTCATATTTTGTGATGGAAATTCGAACTTATATAGAATATCATTTAGTTTGAAAGTTTGTGCCTGTGGCCTTTCTGGTTTGGGAGAGTAAGTCCTAAGGGGTGCTCGACACCTAGTCCCTAAGATCAACTGGTCTGGGATCGGCTGACCCAAATCCTGCAATAGAACCAGATAGAAAGCCATGTTCTACTGGTACAAATGGGTTTAAGATATATCGATGTGGCCTTTCTGGTTTGGGAAATTAAGTTCTAAGGGGTGCTTGACACCTAGCACCTAAGGCCAACTGGTCTGGGATCTGCTGACCCAAATCCTGCTATAGAACCAGATAGAAAGTCATGTTTAACGGTGTATCTTATTCTTACTAAACTTTTTGATCAAAAGATGCCAATGAGCACAAAATCAAAAGATGCCAATGTGCACAAATCAAAAGATGCCAATGAGCACAAAAGAAAAGATGCCAATGAGCACACATCTCTTGAAACTTGGGAAAATACAAAGTCGCGATAAACCCGTAAATTTATGAAATTCTGATTTTGGACACATAGTGTGAGTAGAGCAAAGTATTCTTATATGTTTAAGAATTGCATACGCTTGATGCTAATCATATTTCGCATGTTAGCACACCAAATAGATTTAATAAAGGGGTTGAAACTGAACATTTTTTTAACTTGATATACAATGATGACTTGTTCTTGAATCCAAACACATGCATTTGATTTCATTTGATTGAAAAATCTGTTAAATTTCATTAAGTTGAATTTCTTTTATAAAGTTTTCAAATGATCAAATGTTTGTAGTTATAAAATAAAATTCAATGAATGTTATTTTCCTTGTGTAAATTTGTTTTAAAATTTGTGCTACAATTTCAAATACTGTACGTTATTGAAATATATGCATACTTTCAGGGGAGAAAACAAATTGCTCCAAAATTCTTATTTTGAGGGGGAGCAAGTTTATCCACTAAGGAGGAGATTGTTAGTAATACTCAGAGACACGACTGAAATTGAAGAAGGTTTTCGATGATTATGATGCTCACCATCATCGAAAAAGGGGGAGAAAAGTTTAATTTCAATTTCATGTCAAAGAGCTTTCAAATCAAAGATCTTTCAAGTCAATGATTCGTGAACAAAGACTGAAGATCAGGGGAGAAGGATCATGTGAAGTCTAAATATTACTGAATTTGGTTATCTTAGTTCTGAGTGGTTCTCGGAATGCGCTTACACCTAAAAGTTCAAAAATATAGATGGTTTCGCACCCTTCTTGATTCGAATTGAGTGATTTCGAATCCTTCATGATTCGAATTGCCCTGATTTCGGACCCTTCTTGTTCCAACTTACTTGAATTCGAATCCTACTTGATCCGAATTGAGCTGATTTCGCATCCTCTAGCATCCGAATTGATGGTTTCGGATCTGCCTACATCCGAATTGATAATTTCGAATTCTTAAAGTTAATATGAGAACTAAGGTTCTTGCATCAAGAAGGATACGAGAAGTTACTGTTTGTTAAAGACTGATAAAGCTGTAAAGATCTGTTTTCATGTACAAGGCTTGAAGATAGTTTGATAAAGTGTCTGTTGAAGAAGATTGACTTTACAAAGAGCTGAAGACTGCTGTCAAATTTTTTAAATCTTGAATCCAAAGGGGGATATTGTTAGAGCATTGTTGTATTCAAGATTTACTGTAAAAGTCAATGTACTGTATGAGTCTATACAGTATTGTGAATGCCTTTATACCTTGTATGTCATGGGTATAAATAGGCTTGTCTAGTTCATTTGTAAGTAACACTTCAAAATACTTTAGAAAGCTTTTGTAATCTTTTAGAAACCTTTTGTAATCCTTTGAAATCAATACATGGATGACATATTTGCTCTCTAGATTCTCTCTCACTACATTCATATCTTATTGCTAGAGATTTGGGATTTATCAGAATTGATGTTGCAGTTCCAGCCACTGAGAATAGACCTGTTATTCCAGAAAGGCTGATTCCCAAGAAAATTCATATGTGGACTGATGAAGATAAGAAGAAAGTGGCTATCGACACCAAAGCCAGATCCATACTCTCCATGGCTCTTCCTGACGAAGTTTACCATTCCGTCATGAACCTGAAAACCTCAAAAGCTATGTGGGACACAATCTGTGTTCAGTATGAAGGTACTTCTGAAGTCCATGACTCTCGAAAGATCAACCTGGTAAGACAGTATGAAAGCTTCATTTGTGGTAAGAATGAAACTATCTCTGAAGTACACCAACGTTTTAACTGCTTAATAATAGATCTGAAAATTGTTGGTAAGGAATATTCTAACTTTGAAGTACTGGCAAAGTTCTTAGAATGTTTACCTGAAAGCTGGGACAATTATTCTATGTGTCTCAAGCTGTTAAAGGATCTAAAATCAATGACCCTTTCTACCTTATATGGCACGATGCTGAATCATGAGCAATCGAGTCATCTTAAGAAGAATCTTGTAAAAGATTCCAAAATCAACCCTGTTGCTTTAGTCTTAGAGCCACCTTCCACTCAGCGATCGACTATCACTGTCACTGAGTTGGAAACTAACTCTGAAAGATCATCAGAATCTGACGTTTCAGATAATGATGAAACTCTGGCATTCCTGGCTAATAAGTTCAGGAGATTTACTAGAAAGAGTAATTTCAAGAAAAATAAACCTCTTGCTATTACTGACAAGCCAAGATCATCAACCCCTGTTGATAAGGCTACTGCTACTTGCTATAACTGTGAAAAGATATGACATTTTGCTAGCGAGTGCAGGTCAAAGAAAGTCTCTAGACCCTCAGCTTTTCCCAAGAAAAACTTTACTCACAGGACTAGAGATGAAAAATACAAAAAGCTGAAAGAAAGGTATACAAAGCTGAAAACCTTTAATTAGAAAGGCAAAGGCCTTATGGCTGACTATGATTGGGCTGCCTCTGACGAAGAAGAATCATCTGACTCTGAAGATGATGATGAAGCCAATCTATGTCTCATGGCCAAACTTGAAGATGAGGAAGAAAATTCTGACATTCCCTCTACTTCAACCTCTGCTACTAAAGTATCACCTTCCTTCTTTACCAATATTTTAAATATTGAAGAAGCTGATAGTCTTCGAAAGATCGATCTCTTGACTAGAAGTTTATATGAAGCCATGATTGGCAAAACTGTGGTTGAAAACCAAAACCTTGATCTCGCTGAACAGCTTAAAAACTGTCACCTTCAAATAGAAAATCTTTCTAAAATTGAAGAAGATTTTAAAGATCAAGTTCACCTAAATCAGCTAGTCAAAATCGAGCGCGAAGAAGCTATCGCTGCATTAAAAGCTGAAAAAGCTACTGTTGATGGATGGTATAATTCCTCAACAAAGATCACTGAGATAATTAAGTCTCAGATTCCCCTGGGTGATAAACGTGGTCTTGGTTACAAAGCTGATACTCTATAACCAACCACTGATCGTTCCATGCTTAAATTTGGAATGTGCGTATCCTCTATCCCTGACACTTTCTCATCTCAGTGTTCCTCTTCTAAACCGCCTATCCCTGAGGAAATCTCTACCTTAACTTCTAAAGGTAAAGAAAAAGTTGTTTTTCCAAAACCTACCTCAATCTTTAAAAACAAAGGTAAAGGAATTGCTTTTAACCAAAATCCTCAGAAGGGTACCTCTGTATCAAAGCTGAACGCTTCTAAAGCTTCAGTGACTTATCCCTCTGATTCAAAGAATAAGATCCCTGGATCTATTCAGCGATCTACTCCTAGAATCAAAGTGGAAATTATTGGTAAGAAATCCGAAGAACTGAATGTTCCTCCCATTTCAAAAGCCAATAGCTTACTTGGTGCTGGTCCTTTTAATTCAAAATCAAAAGCTCAACATGCAAATGGTCCTAGAACTACTTTTAGTTATAGGAAATGTTATCATTGTGGACTTACCAATCATATTGCTAGTAAGTGCCCCATAGCCACCCAAGCTGAAAAGATAGCTAAGGTGAAGATCATTGCCCCCAAGGCAAAGAAGACCAATGAGGTTAAGAAATTAACCAAAGTGAAGACTGACAAAGCTGAATCTTCAAATGCTGCGAAGACTGCTGAACCTTGCACCTCCTCTTCTACCCCCACTGACAAGTGTGTACACATGGTAAAGTGGGTACCCAAGACAAACTAATCTTCTTTTGTAATGCAGGTTAAGAAGGGTATCTGGTATCTCTATAGCGGATGCTCTAGACACATGACTGGTATGAAGAACCTGCTCACTGAGTACAAAGAAGAGAAGGGTCTCTCTGTAACTTTCGGTGGAAATGGAAACGGACATACCCGAGGGTTTGGTATACTCTCTAATGGTACAACAACCTTCAGAAGAGTCGCATATGTTGAAGGGCTGAAGCATAATCTTCTAAGCATCAGTCAGCTTTGCGACAAGGATAACAAAGTAATCTTTACTAAGGAATCCTGCTTTGTCGCTGACAAAAAAGAGAAGCTAGCTCTCAGTGGTTATCATTTGGAAAATGTTTATGTAATAAACATGGACTCAACAACCACTGAGAACTTCTGTTTCTTCTCAAAAGCCTCATCTGATGTCAACTGGCTATGGCATAAGAGGCTCTCTCATCTAAACTTCAAGACACTGAACACTCTTTCTTCTAAAGTGTTAGTCACTGGTCTACCTCAGCACTCATACGCCAAAGAATCCTTATGTTCAGCGTGTGAGAAAGGCAAGCAGACCAAAGCAAGCTTTAAGTCAAAGCAAGTTTCCTCAGTGTCATCTCCTCTACAACTTCTCCATATGGATTTGTTTGGCCCTGTTAACAAACAATCCATTGCTGGAAAGAAATATACGCTGGTCATGGTTGACGAGTTCTCTAGATATACATGGGTTATGTTTCTCCGTTCTAAGAGTGACACCCCTGAAGAACTCATCACCTTTGTTCGGAAGATGGAAACCCTGAACAACTTGACCGTTCGCTCAATAAGGAGTGATCATGGGACTGAATTCAAAAACAGTTCTCTTGATTCCTTCTTTGAGAGTAAGGGTATTTCTCACAACTTTTCTTCAGTGAGAACACCGCAACAAAACGGAGTCGCTGAAAGAAGAAATAGAACTATTATTGAAGCTGCACGTTCAATGCTCAGCGATTCTCACCTGCCTACTCAGTTTTGGGCAGAGGCTGTCAACACTGCTTGTTTTAAACAAAACAGGTCGCTGATAGTCAAAAGATTTAATAAAACAGCCTATGAACTTTTTCATGGGAGAAAGCCTTCAATTAGCTTTCTTCATATCTTTGGATGTCAGTGTTTCATACTGAACAACAGAGATGCCCTTGGAAAGTTTGATCCTAAGGCTGATGATGGAATCTTTCTTGGATATTCTTCAATCTCCAAAGCCTTCAGAGTCTTCAATCGAAGAAGACAAACTGTAGAAGAAACTATTCACGTCACTTTTGACGAATCCCGTTCAGTGAATTCTCGACCTTCTGCTGATATTGAAGAACTAAATCAATGGATGTTTTCTCATATTGGTGATTCAGAAGATATTCCCACTCCTCATACTCCTATCGTTGAAGATGATAGTCCTACTATCATCCCAAACATGCAGAATAGTGAAGCTGAAACATCATGGGTCTCAGCTGTTCCTTTAAACACTATACCTGCTTCTGAACCAAATGTCTCAGACATTCCATCTACTTCTCAGCAATCAGTGAATGAGATGACATCTGCACCTACTCCTCCTTTGGCTGATATTCCAGAAGTAGCTGAAGCTTCATCTTCAGCTCCTCCAGTCCAATTTGAGTCAGCGACTTATGCATCAGCTTAGCGATGGACTGTAAATCACCCAATTGATCAAATCCTTGGTGATCCAAACGCTGGTGTTCAGACTCGATGAAGTGCAGGTAATATTTGTTTATTTGTTAACTATATTTCTCTGATTAAACCAAAGAAAATAGATGATGCCCTCAAAGATCCAAACTGGGTCAGCGCCATGCAAGAAGAGCTGACTGAATTCGAAAGAAACAAAGTTTGGAAACTTGTTCGAAGACCAACTGACAAGACAGTGACAGGCACTAAATGGGTCTATCGAAACAAGTTGGACGAACATGGAACTGTAACCCGCAACAAGGCTCGTCTTGTTGCTCAGGGATACAGACAAGAGGAAGGCATAGATTACGACGAAACATTTGCTCCAGTAGCAAGACTAGAATCTATTCGCCTATTCTTAGCATACGCTGTACACAAAGACTTCAAAGTATATCAAATGGATGTTAAGTCAGTATTTCTCAATGGAAAGCTGAATGAAGAAGTCTATGTGGAACAACCTCCAGGATTCACAGATCCTAAGCGTCCAGGTTATGTTTATAAACTGGATAAGGCACTTTATGGCTTAAAGCAAGCTCCACGTGCATGGTATGACACTCTATCCTCTTATTTCCTAATTGAAAATTTTGAGCGAGGTAAAATCGACAAAACTCTATTTTTCACAATAGTGAAAGGTCATATCATTCTTGTTCAGATATATGTTGATGACATTATATTTGGTTCTACTAACCCTGATCTTTGTACTCGTTTCTCGGAAAGGATGAAAGAAGAGTAGAAAATGAGCATGATGGGTGAGCTAACATATTTCCTTGGTCTTCAGATAAAACAAAATGAAAAAGGAACTTTCATTAATCAGGTAAAGTATGTTAAAGATATGCTGAAGAAATTCGATTTAACTCAGAGTTCAGCTAAGAAAACCCCTATGGCACCACCGCTAACACTAAACAAGGATTCAAATGGAATACCTGTTAATGTCACGTTGTACTGTGGGATGATCGGCTCTCTCTTGTATCTTACAGCTAGCCGACCCGATATTATGTACGCAACCTGTTTGTGTGCACGATATCAAGCTGAACCTAAGGAATCTCATATGATCGCTGTAAAGCAAATCTTTTGTTACCTTAAGGGTACTATGAACCTAGGTCTTTGGTATCCCAAAGTCTCAGGGTTTGATCTAATCGCCTATTCAGATAGTGATTTTGCAGGTTGCAAATTGGATAGGAAAAGCACCACAGGAGGCTGTCAGCTCCTGGGTGGAAAGCTGGTGAGTTGGACAAGTAAAAAGCAAAATTCAGTGTCCACCTCAACTACTGAAGCTGAGTATGTAGCCGCTGGAAGCTGTTGTTCTCAGGTCTTGTGGATGAGAAATCCACTACTATACTATGACCTTCAGCTCTCGAAAATTCCAATCTATTGCGACAGCACAAGTGCCATCGCTTTAGCCAACAATCCAGTGCTGCACTCACAGACCAAACATATCGAAATCAGGTCTCATTTTATCAGAGATCATGTGATGAATGGTGATATAGAACTTCATTTTATCCCAACTGACTATCAGTTAGCTGATCTGTTCACCAAACCTCTTGATGAGACAAGATTCAACTTTCTCATCAGCGAGCTTGGAATGCTGAACTTTGAAGAGTAAAAATCTTCAGTGGTTCACATTTTATCAGCGATAGGATAAAACAATTATATAACCCATTCTATCATTCTCTCTCTGAACATAATTGATTCGCTGATATCAAGGTATGTTTTCTCTCTTGCTCGCTGACGTTCGCATGTGAATGTAAGATTTCAAAACAAATTGCATCGTTGAATATCTCTTCCTTAACAGCGTGTAATAACCAGGTATTTTATCTAATTTAAAACTTGAATTTTATAAGATTTTATTTTTAGTATTTTATGGAGTTAGGAGTTAAGGGGGGGGGTAAGTTTTATTGTTATAATAGAAGTTTAAGGGTTGTAGTGTCATTCTTTTAAAGTTGAGGGTTTATTGGGTAAAGTGTTTAATGACTCATGGTTGTTAAGGAGGAGGTGGCAAACAATTAGTCATTTAGACTAATTGTGTGAGTGTAAGTGTGGTCTGGTGTGTGTGTTTCGGTTTTGAGGGAAAGAAAAGCCGAGAGAGAGATAGAGAAATCGAGAAAAAGAGAAGGAGAAGGAATAACAGAAAATCATCTAATCTGGTGTTGGTTTGAAGAATCAAGAAGAAGGTGAGCATCTCATTTAGATTCTTCATCTTTTTAGATAAAAAGCTTTCTATGGAGTTTTAGTTGGGTTTTGGTAATTTTAGGAAGATATGACAATTTTGGGTTTGGAATAGTATTCTATTGGTAGTTTGAAACATATCTGCAAAAATCTGGGTAAAAGATGGATTCCTGAATTGAACTGAACTTTTCTGAAAAATGACGATGAACAGTGTTTTTGCGAAAAGTAGGAATTCGCAAGCCTTGGTTGCGAAAAGTCCACTTTTCGCAAGTAGCTAAAACGCATAGTTAAGTTTTTGTATCTGTTGGTTACGAAAAGTAGGGAACTCGCAACTGTGGTTTGCGAGAAGTGAAGTTTTCGTATCTGTTGGTTGCGAAAAGTAAGGAACTCGCAACTGTGGGTTGCGAAAAGTTAGGTTTTCGTAATAGTGGGTTGCGAAAAGTGTGAATTACCTGTTTACGTGTTAAAGAGTATGTATACTTTAATTTGTTTCAGATACTAAGGATCTGGGTTAAAAGATAATCTATTTTGAAGAAAGTTTGAAGGACCTTGCTTAAAAAGATCAGGTGAGTTTTACTTTAAAAAGTATTTTACTGGAATGCATTATGTGAATATTAAATGTTTGATAAAGTGTATGAATAGGTCATACGTGAGTGATTATAATATATTGAGATATTATAATTACGTAAGTATTATATGAAAATATAATACGTGGCCGGGCTTTGGACCGGTGTGTTAAATTGGCTCGCAACCAATTGATATTGGCCATTGGTGGAGGGATAAGGTGGAATGAGACAGGTATGATGTATCAATCTTGACTGGTATTAATTTACGTGTGAAATATGTGTATTTATATAAAGAGTATTTTATATAAATGAAAGTTTTAATGATTTCCAAATGTCATGGATTTACTCACTAGACCCTTAGGTCTAACCCTCATTTTCTGTTTTAAAAATTATGTATTCCAGGTGGTGATTCCAGTAAGAACAAGTAAATAGAATACTTGTTGGCTAGCTTTGGAGAAGATTATCATCATGATGCTACGGATGCTTTTGTAGTTATAATTTTTGTTATTACTATGTAATTCAAAGTGGATCAAGTTGTAATGAATTTTTATGTTCAGACTTTAGATGGGACCAAATGTGAAAGATGAAGTACTTTGTTGTAAACATGATATGAAATATATGATTATATGTACGTTTGGATTTGTGGGATGTTACAGATGGTATCAGAGCCAGGTTTAAGGGATTTAGGTATTAGTAACTGTACCTAGACTTAAACTGCATGTGAAGTAGGATGTCCCTATTATTTTTAGAACCTGGGGATGCTAAGTATAAGAGGTGGAAGGAACATCATGTAAGGTAATTTCAAATTACACCAGGCCAGTGTAATTATGATCTTACAGGTGCATGTTTGAACTGGAATACCTTGTTATATGGGGTATGTGCTTATGTGTATATTAACTTTGTTTGAATCTACAGAATGGCAAGTGGCACTAGACAAAGGAACCAAAGAGGAGGAAGGAATTCGGGTGGAGAGAATCCACCAATAGGAGCAGGGGGAAGAGGAGGAGATCGTGGTAGAGGCAGAACTGGAAGGGGAACTGGGGGCCGAACTGGAGGTAGAACACAACCGCATGGTACAGAGTTTGTTACACGGGATGATCTGACCGCTGAAATGGGGAGATTACAGGATAGCATTCAAGCCATGTTCGAGCGTACTCGCCATAATGAAACTGAAAGACCAGATCCGGAACATGAAATGGAGATGCCACTTACCTCTACTGTTTTACCGGTAATGAAAAGGTGTGACTATAAAATGTTTCTTAGTTGTAACCCCCCTACATACTCAGGAGATCGGGATCCGGTAAAAGCTATGAGATGGCTGAAAGAAATTGAGGCTATCTTCAAAACGTGTAAATGTGCTGAACAAGATAAAGTGCTTTATGAAACTGCAATGCTAAAAGGTGATGCTTTGTATTGGTGGGAGGCTCATACGGAATCGAGAGGGACGGATGTATATACTACCTTTTCATGGGAGAAATTCGTGTTAGCATTCACAACACACTTCTGTCCACAAGCTGCTGTCAGACAATTGGAAGAAGAATTTATGAATCTACAACAAGGGAATCTGTCGGTTAGAGATTACACTGCACGATTTTTAGAAAAATCTCGTTTTGCAGGATATTATGTTGCTACGGAAAAGATGAAAATGGAGAGATTCATCTATGGGTTGAATTCAGAAGTTCGAAGACTAGTGACTGCAACAAGGCCAGATACTTTTACAGCTGCAGTGGATGCTGCTGAAAATGTGGAACGAGATAACAAGAGGGATGCTGGGGATAAGAGTTCGGGGAAGAGAAAATGGGAAGGACCACCACAGGATTCAAGGAAGCCTAGATTTCAGAGGTTCGATAACCGTCCGCCGTTTAGACCAGCGGAAAGACCATGTCCAAGATGTAATCGCTACCATCAGGGAAGTTGTCAAGGGGAATCACGGGTTTGTTTTAAGTGTGGGAAAACCGGTCATGTTGTTAAAGATTGTCGATCGACGCGGTTTGTTTTGTGTGTAATTCTCCGGATCACCTCCAATCAGATTGTCCACGAGGTAGAATACAACAAGGGGGTACATCCGGGAAACCAGCCATTACTAGACCAGTAGTCCCAAGATTAGAACCGCCGAAAACGAGGGGTCGTACTTTCCAAATGACAGCTAAAGAGGCGGAGGAAACTCCGGATGTGGTCACAGGTACATTTTTCATAAACTCCACGCGTGCTAAAGTGTTATTTGATTCTGGTGCAAACCGATCTTTTGTGTCTCCCTCCTTTGCTGCTCACATGCATTTAGAGCCTAAAATGTTAAAACATGCTTTATTAGTAGACACTGCAAATGATAATCAGGTGGCAGTTAAAGAGGTTTTTGATCGTTGCATGATAAACATAGAGGGGTGTGGAGTACCGATACAATTGTTCCCAATAGCTTTGATTGAATTTGATGTGGTAGTAGGAATGGATTGGTTAGCTAAGAATCAGGCTAACATAGTTTGTGATAAGAAAATAATCAATGTTGTTTTACCTGATAAGAGATCAGTAGTGATTTATCGAGATCGTAAGAATCATCAGTCCAGTCTTATTTCTATGGTAAAAGCCCATAAATGTGTCAATAAAGGTTGCTCTAGTTATCTAGCTTATGTGATAGATAGTAGACCTGAAAAGATTAAGATGGAAGATATTTCTATCATTAGTGAATATCCAGAAGTTTTTCCTGAAGACTTGAATAGTCTTCCTCCTGTTAGACAAGTAGAATTTGGTATTGACTTAAACCCTGGAGCCGCTCCTATTGCTCGCGCGCCGTATCGATTAGCACCACCAGAAATGAAAGAAATGATGGCACAGCTTCAAGATTTATCTGTTAAGGGCTTCATCAGACCTAGCTCTTCGCCGTGGGGTGCACCAGTTTTATTTGTGAAGAAGAAAGACGGTTCAATGAGAATGTGTATCGATTATCGGGAGCTGAACAAGCGCACGATCAAGAACAAGTATCCACTCCCAAGAATTGATGACCTGTTTGATCAATTAGTTGGAGCTTGTTACTTCTCCAAGATTGATCTCAGATCTGGCTATCATCAGTTGAAGGTTAAGGAAGAGGATGTTTTAAAGACTGCATTTCGCACAAGATACGGCCACTACGAATTTTTGGTAATGCCTTTCGGATTGACGAACGCTCCAGTCGCTTTTATGGATCTAATGAATCGGGTATGTAAGCCTTATCTCGATAAATTTGTCATTGTGTTTATCGATGATATACTTATTTATTCCCGATCCAAAGAGGATCATGCGCAACATCTTCGTTTGATTTTGGAGTTATTGAAGAAAGAAAAGTTGTACGCTAAGTTCTCTAAATGTGAATTCTGGTTGCGAGAAGTTCAGTTTTTGGGTCATGTAGTTTCAGAGAAGGGCATACAAGTCGATCCAGCGAAAGTGGAAGCAATTGAAAGATGGGAACCGCCGAAGACGGCAACCGAAGTACGCAGTTTTCTGGGTCTAGCTGGATACTATCGGAAATTTATAAAAGACTTTTCTCGAATCGCGACACCATTGACCAAGCTGACTCGGAAGAATTTAAAGTTTGAATGGAAAGCAGAACAAGATGAGGCATTCAGAATATTGAAGAAGAAACTCTGCAGCGCGCCGATATTAGCATTACCAGAAGGTTTTGATGATTTTGTGGTCTATAGTGATGCTTCTAAGCTGGGATTGGGATGTGTACTTATGCAACGTGGAAAGGTGATTGCCTATGCTTCTCGTCAACTAAAGGATCATGAAAGACAATATCCTACTCACGATATGGAGCTTGCAGCAGTTGTTTTTGCATTAAAGATTTGGAGACATTATCTTTATGGTTCTAAATGCCAAATTTTTACTGACCATAAGAGTCTCCAACATCTTTTCGATCAGAAGGAACTGAATATGAGGCAGAGAAGATGGTTGGAATTGGTAAATGATTATGATTGTGAAATTCTTTATCACCCCGGGAAGGCGAACGTGGTAGCAGATGCATTAAGTCGTCAAGAAAGAAGTGGAACGATAAAGACGATATCGCTACGAGCTGAACTCCTTCCAAATATCTTTGACGAATTACTGAAGTGCCAGATAGATGCTTATCAGGAAGAAAGTTTGAAATCAGAACGGTTAGTAGGAATATCAGCATTGCTTGGGAAAGATGACTGTGGGTTGCTGTGTATGGGAAATAGAATTTGGGTACCTCGTTTAGGTGGATTACGTGATCGTGTACTACAAGAAGCTCATCAATCTCGATTTTCTATTCATCCAGGTACAAATAAAATGTATAGAGATTTGAAACAATTCTATTGGTGGCCGGGAATGAAGAGAAGTGTTGCTAAGTATGTGGAAGATTGTACTACCTGCAAGAAAGTAAAGATTGAGCATCAGAAACTGTTTGGCCAGTTACAAAGACTGGATATACCAATGTCGAAATGGGATCAGATCACTACTGATTTTATTACTAAGTTGCCAAGAACTTCAAAGGGGTTCAATTCTATTTGGGTGATTGTGGATATATTGACGAAGTCTGCTCATTTCTTGCCGATAAAAGAAACTGATTCCTTGGAACGTTTGGCCAAATTGTACATTAATGAAATAGTAACTCGACACGGAGTTCCAATCTCGATTATTTCCAATCGAGATAGTCGTTTTACTTCTAGATTTTGGAGAAGCTTTCAAAAGGAGATGGGGACGCAGATAAAGTTAAGTACAGCATATCATCCTCAGACTGATGGGCAAAGTGAAAGAACAATCCAGACCTTAGAAGATATGCTTCGGGCTTGTATAGTTGATTTTGGGGGGTCATGGGATAAACATTTTCCTTTGATAGAGTTCGCCTACAACAACAGTTATCATTCTAGCATTCAGGCGGCACCGTTTGAAGTATTGTATGGTAGAAAATGCCGAACGCCTTTGTGTTGGAATGAAGTAGGGGAGAAACAATTAGCTGGGCCAGAAATAGTACAGTTAACGGCAGATAAGATTATTCAGATTCGGGACAGATTGAAAACAGCTCAAGACAGACAGAAAAGTTATGCAGATCGACGCCGGAAACCGTTGGAGTTCCAAGTCGGGGAATTTGTGATGTTAAAAGTTTCGCCCTGGAAAGGAGTCATACGTTTTGGGAAACAAGGTAAACTCAGTCCGCGGTATATTGGGCCATTTGAAATTACGGAAAGAATTGGTGAGGTAGCTTATAGATTAAATCTTCCGTCAGAATTAAACAGGATTCACAACGCGTTTCATGTATCGAATTTTCGGAAGTGTTTAGTTACACCAGACCAAGCAGTCTCACTACCAGATATTCAAGTGGACGAAAAGCTAAACTATGTGGAGGAACCGGAAGCCATAGTTGATCACAAGGTTAAAGTATTAAGGAATAGGGAGATCCGGCAGGTAAAGGTTCAGTGGAAACATCATCAAGGTCAGGATGCGACGTGGGAATCAGAGTCGGATATGAGAGCCAAATACCCTCATCTGTTTAAATCGAATTCCGAGACGGAATTCTTTTTAGGGGGAGATGTTGTAATAACCAGGTATTTTATCTAATTTAAAACTTGAATTTTATAAGATTTTATTTTTAGTATTTTATGGAGTTAGGAGTTAAGGGGGGGGGTAAGTTTTATTGTTATTATAGAAGTTTAAGGGTTGTAGTGTCATTCTTTTAAAGTTGAGGGTTTATTGGGTAAAGTGTTTAATGACTCATGGTTGTTAAGGAGGAGGTGGCAAACAATTAGTCATTTAGACTAATTGTGTGAGTGTAAGTGTGGTCTGGTGTGTGTGTTTTGGTTTTGAGGGAAAGAAAAGCCGAGAGAGAGATAGAGAAATCGAGAAAAAGAGAAGGAGAAGGAATAACAGAAAATCATCTAATCTGGTGTTGGTTTGAAGAATCAAGAAGAAGGTGAGCATCTCATTTAGATTCTTCATCTTTTTAGATAAAAAGCTTTCTATGGAGTTTTAGTTGGGTTTTGGTAATTTTAGGAAGATATGACAATTTTGGGTTTGGAATAGTATTCTATTGGTAGTTTGAAACATATCTGCAAAAATCTGGGTAAAAGATGGATTCCTGAATTGAACTGAACTTTTCTGAAAAATGACGATGAACAGTGTTTTTGCGAAAAGTAGGAATTCGCAAGCCTTGGTTGCGAAAAGTCCACTTTTCGCAAGTAGCTAAAACGCATAGTTAAGTTTTCGTATCTGTTGGTTACGAAAAGTAGGGAACTCGCAACTGTGGTTTGCGAGAAGTGAAGTTTTCGTATCTGTTGGTTGCGAAAAGTAAGGAACTCGCAACTGTGGGTTGCGAAAAGTTAGGTTTTCGTAATAGTGGGTTGCGAAAAGTGTGAATTACCTGTTTACGTGTTAAAGAGTATGTATACTTTAATTTGTTTCAGATACTAAGGATCTGGGTTAAAAGATAATCTATTTTGAAGAAAGTTTGAAGGACCTTGCTTAAAAAGATCAGGTGAGTTTTACTTTAAAAAGTATTTTACTGGAATGCATTATGTGAATATTAAATATTTGATAAAGTGTATGAATATGTCATACGTGAGTGATTATAATATATTGAGATATTATAATTACGTGAGTATTATATGAAAATATAATACGTGGCCGGGCTTTGGACCGGTGTGTTAAATTGGCTCGCAACCAATTGATATTGGCTATTTGTGGAGGGATAAGGTGGAATGAGACAGGTATGATGTATCAATCTTGACTGGTATTAATTTACGTGTGAAATATGTGTATTTATATAAAGAGTATTTTATATAAATGAAAGTTTTAATGATTTCCAAATGTCAGGGATTTACTCACTAGACCCTTAGGTCTAACCCTCATTTTCTGTTTTAAAAATTATGTATTCCAGGTGGTGATTCCAGTAAGAACAAGTAAATAGAATACTTGTTGGCTAGCTTTGGAGAAGATTATCATCATGATGCTACGGATGCTTTTGTAGTTATAATTTTTGTTATTACTATGTAATTCAAAGTGTATCAAGTTGTAATGAATTTTTATGTTCAGACTTTAGATGGGACCAAATGTGAAAGATGAAGTACTTTGTTGTAAACATGATATGAAATATATGATTATATGTACGTTTGGATTTGTGGGATGTTACACAGCGATACTTTGAAACTTCTTAAACTAACACTGATATTTCTATTCAGTGCTTCATGTTTTTCAAAAATAGTCCCTGAGCTTTCAAAACCTCAGAGACATCCTAAAATATGAAAGGACGTTTGTGACATCATCATAACGGATAAACCCTGGCACGTTCTTTTTATGACACACGTTTGCACGTTTCGTTTACCTTCCAATCAAATGCAAACACGTGTCCGTGTCATGATGAAAAACTTTCCCGCTCGAGTTTTTCTCTCTCTAAAATCTCTCTATATAAACTATTTCGGGTTTATATTTTTTTCTTTACGCGAACTTCTTCTCCAAGCAAGAAAAGATTTATTGTTGCTTATTTCCAGAAATCTGTTCATCTCCTTCTTCGATTACCAGGTTAATATTCTTATTATTTACCTACATAACTTGTTTCTGATCTTCTTATTGCTTTTAAAAGATCAAACAAAAGAAACCTTTTCTAAAATGAAATCATTTCTTTCATGGTTTTATGAACACAACCTTTTCATGGTTGTTCTTCAAGTTTAAAACTCAAAATCTTAAACTTGTTCTTCATTCGTTTTTCCAGAATCCTTATCTAAAGGAAAATGGAAAACAAGACTTTTACTGGGTTTGTTTTTCTTTTTCAAAACAAGAAAACCCTAATCTTCATTAAGACATTTATGTCTGAATGAAATGGACAAAAATCAGAAAACATCTTATTGGAAAATCTTTCACATTAAGACTATTCTTTATCTATGTTCATGGTTGATATTTTAAACAGAAATGGCATCTTCTACTCCTGCTCCTACCGCTGAGAAATCCACGGCTGCAAAGAAACTGACTCTTGTCAAAGCTCCTCAGGTCAAGTTCAAGCTTGACGAAATCGATTTTTCAAAATCGAACAACCTTCATGCGCTTTTCGAGTTTCCTCCTCGAAAGCAAGTCACACATCTGGATGATGCTGTGAACTATCTCAAAACATGTTGCTTATCCACAGCCCTGACCATTACACCCCCTGCTCATCAATTCCTACTCTCTCAGTTCTGGTATACTGCCAGAAGAGCTCAGGTACCCCATGCCAAAGACCCAACGATGATCGTTGACTCTATTCCGTGTGACACAAAATTTGGCACCACCAAAATCAACCCTGCCATTATTAGGAAAGCACTGAGCCTTCCTACCTCTACCAAAGAAAACCGCTTTGTCCCTCTCCCAAACCACAAAAACCATGCTGACAGGGAAGCCATCATTGCATTCTTTGATGCAATGGGTTACGCATGGGACACTGGAAGGGACAAGAAGCCTGAGAAGAAACTGACCATGATCAAGAAGTCCAAAATGCCCAGCAAGATGAACTTCATATTCGCACATCTGATAAGCTGCATGACAGCGAAGAGTGGCTCCTCTGATCAAGCTGCTCAACCTCAGCAAGCAATGGGCTATGCTTTGCTAAAAGGTCTAAATGTTGACTGGGCCTCAATCATCTACGACGACCTTGCGTTCAGAGTGGATATGGCTGAAAGATCTGCATGGGTTCCTTATCCCAGATTCATCAGCGCCGTCTTTCAACAAGGACTTGGCGAAAGGTACCCAACAGAGGGTGATCTGAGACTCTCTCAGGTTGGCCCTAAGGTACTTGACTTTAAGCCGCTGGAAAACGAGGTACGTCTTTCTACTATCTTATCTCTTCTCAATCCTCCTTCTTCTACTTCTGCAGCTCATTCAGTGGAAATCCCCACCGCTGATACCCACGCTGCACCCTCCACTCCTTCTCGAAAAAGGAAACAATCTACTTCCCAACTTGGTTCCAAAAGAATCAAAAAAACCAAGGAGCAACCCCCCAACATTTACACGCTGAAGACTCCACAACTCATCTTGAAGAGCTGATGGAAAGTTCAGTGGTACGCTCTGCCACAGCTGACCAAGCCACACCTTCCATCCCAGCTTCAGCGTCTCTAAACGCTGAAGTTATAAACTTGGAAATGAACCCACCTCCTTCAGCCTCTCTACAGACTGAAGTGATTGACAGCGGATCCAACGCTGAACCCCGCACCCAACCATCATTCTCATCCCTCATTCCTCCTACTCAATCTTTGGTCTCTCCATCAATTTTCCCAACTTTCTCAGGGACACCCTTCATCGTACATGACTCAGCTGCAGACACTCTAAATACGATGATGGATGCAAACTTAGGATCTGCAGGCACCTCCATGCGCCAAGGTACTCTTGAAGGCGACATGGAATTTCATTCAGGACACAAAGGGTTCGACAACTTCCCCAACCCGCCTGCAGGTATAAACACAATCCAAAACACTCCTCTCTGTCTACCCCAAACTTCTGAGCTTTGCTCTGTTCATAAGTTAATAACTGTTTCAGGTCCTAATTTGGGGGATATCAACACCTCCCTGAAGGCCCTGGAAACAAAGGTGGAAAATTACAACACCATTCTCTCCACGAACTCTTCAGCGGTTACAGACGCTGGAGAGAAACTCAAAAAGCTGACCAAGATCGTCGATACAAAAGCGTCCAAAACTGATCTGGAGAAGGTGGATGGTAGCATCGCTCAATTTTCTACCACCCTCGCTGACAATTCAACCGCAACCACCTCTCTTTCAACAAACTTCACCTCTCTGTCCAATGAAGTCACATCATTGAAGACAGAGGTTGGTTCTCTTAAGGGTGAAGTTTCCACAATCAAGGCTGACGTCTCCACCGTCAAAGAAATTGTTCAGAAAGTGCTCGATCGCCTGAACGTCCCAACTTCTAATTTTTCTCAGGTCGATCGCGAAGCTCTTCAAAAGATCAGTCCTGCTATAACTGGCCTGGAAGTCAGATTAGCAAAGATTGAGAACTGTGTCGGGATCTCTGGCCTAGAAGACAGGGACCAAATACACACTGCCAATGCTGAACAATATGTTACCTCCCCCAACCATAATGTGGAAGAGGGGGAGAAGACTAAAGAAGACCTTCCCCATAATGCTGAGGGGAGGGTATTGAAACTGCTGTTGCTGCTACTTCTACTCCACAACCTCAGGGAGTTGAAAACCCTGAGGAAACCGAGAAACCTTCCTCTGTATCTGAAGGGGAGCAACTCGATGAGCAACTTAAGGAAGCTGCTGCTGACGTGACCGAACCTTATGCTGAAGAGGTCGAGTCTGAAGAAGAAACTGAAGATGATGAACCTGTCAACATCTCTGATGAAGAACCATCATCATCCCCCAAAGATGATGATGATGACGATGATGATGACGACTTCTTCTACGTCCAGCCTGTTGCAAAAGCCCCAGTTCAAAAAGGGATCAAGATAAAAGAACCTTCAGGGGAGCGGACCAAGACAAAGCCTGCAGCGTCTGAAGCTGACAAAGGTAAAAACAAAGGCCTCGCTGAAGAAGACAATCTGACGATCTTGCTTCAAAACCCAGTTTGTCAGCTAGTCCTCTCCCCTGTTTGAGGATCCCGCTGAAGCTCCCACGACTACACCAGAAATAATCCTAGCCACAAGAGCTGAAGAAATAATCCTAGTCTTGGATTTAACCACTGAGACTGATGAACCTGAAGAACAGCTGCTCTCTCACAAAAACAGACCTTCCTTGGCTCCTCAAAAGCTAAGTGAAGAGGATCAAGAAAAAAGAGATGCAATGATCAAACAACTTGAAGATCAGCGAATCATTCTTCCTCGTGACAAAATCCCTGCTCCCAAAAATTTTAGGATATCAAGGAAAGAATACGAGGATCATCTAAGAGCTGAAAGATTACTCGCCGAAAAGAAGGAAGCTGAAGAAAAAGATAAGGCTCTCGCCATCCAGCTTGTCCAACAATCGGTGAAAGACCCCGCGCTGAAAAGAACTCCCATTGATGTCCAACGTCAGCTATGGGATGATGCCCAAAGGATCGTTGAAGAAAAGACTAAAGTATCTGATTCAACTTTGGAATCGTGTAAAGAAATGCTGAACTATCGATCTCGACCATCCAAAATCATCAAGGTAAATATCAGAGGAAGACTGTTCGTTGACGTTCCTGTTGTTGAAGTTGATGTATTCAGAGAAGACAAAACCAAGCAAACCTTCTATACTGCTACTTTAGAAAAATTTGGTTTCTCTGAATGGTTGGAAGTGAAATTAGCCATACAGCGATCGCGCTCAAAGTTCAAGAGCCATGTCGAGAAAATTTTAAATTCTCAGATCGACTTGGTTTCTTCTGCTGTGGATATTCCTCCTTCCACTCTTCTTCCTCCTCAACAAAGAAGAGTCTCTGCAAAGGAAAAGAAAGCCTCAGACTCAGGTCCTCCTATACGGAATGAAACAGGTATTGGTTTCTCTCGAGCTGAAGTTCTTGGCCCTGATGCTGATCTCTCAGTGCTTGACACCTCCCTACCACCTGGTGAAACTTTCATCTCTGGCAAAGTTGTAAGTGATCCCTATGGTATATTCTTTCTAGACTGCCATGGAAATCAACACTTTCAACGCATCTCTGAGCTTCCAATCACTCCCATCGAACAGCTCAGAGATCTCATATACTGGTGTGAAGTCAGACGCGACATTCAGGCACGTCACCTCAAGCCCCTGATCTTTGAAGAAGCAAATAACAAAAAGGATCAAGGTGTCACTGTCCCTGACTGGATGATTCCCACATCAAAGACCCTCGATGAACTTCTCATCAAGGAAGAACCTTTTGACGGATAGGATCGTCGTGTAATTCTTTCTATCCTTATCTGTCTACATCTTTTGTACTTGTAATTTTATTTGTTGTACTTGTAATTTTTCCACTTCCCTCTGTAATCTTTACGAAGTTTAAAGAAAAATTTCAGCGAATGTACTTTACTCCATCAGTACTGAAAAGATCCCAGAAAACAGTAAAAGGGACAAATATTTTATGATTTCTTTTTATCCTTATGTTTTCATTAAATAGCAATTTTCTCTGTTGCTATGTCATAATCAAATAGGGGGAGATTGTTGATCCAAACCCTCAGTGATTTGATAATGACCCTCTCTTAAACACCTAGTGAAAATTGTAAGTAAACAATATGTATTAGAGTTTCACTATCGCTGATAAGTACTAAGACTTTACAGTACCGCTGATAGGAACTCTCACTCTTTAGATTAGATATTCAGCGAACATTGTTCATCATCTTATAGCTCTGAGCCTGTTCAGTCTATGAGATGATCGCTGATAAGTTAGTTGTTTACTTATGATTCCTGAAGACAAGTTTCACATCAACCAAAGTTCTACGCTGAATTCGAAGATCAAGCTCAAGAACCAGCGACAAGTCTACTCATGAACTGATGCGGATATCAGCGAAGCAAGACCTGTCCATTCAACGTGAAGTATCAAGTAGAAGACTTCAGCAATCGCTGAACTTTATCATTCGCTGATAAAGATCTGACTCAACGAAAGCTGATCATGAAGTCTCCCTGCATGTTACTATTGTCTTACCTCCCTTGCACGTCTCCGTACGAACTGTCAGAACGGATATCCCTTTTGTCTGTAATCGTACAACAACTCTGATTCTACATTGTACACCATGCGGCTACTAAGGTTGTCTACAAAGGTCAATGACATGCAACCACTCAGCTGCTGCCACATGTAAAGCCATACTGCCTTGCATTAAATGCATGCAGTATATAAGAAGAACCTTACTTCAGTTTTGAAGTGTGCTCGGACCATCTTCTTATTTCTCTCTTATTGTTAAGTTATTATTCGTAATTTCTTTAACTCTTTCTAGTGTAAGAAACTTAGTGTTTCTCAAGACTTGTTTAGATTAGGTTTATCCTTAATCTTGTTCCGCAACAAGTTGTAAATTGTCTTGATTTATCAATAAACAATTTAGAAAAGTAAAAACGTGTGTTTGTATTCAACCCCCCCCCCCCTTCTACAAACTTGTATAGCCCTTCGGGACCAACACCAGATCTATTGCCCGCGAGACTAGGGAGTTCCCAACTTCAACCACTCCAGGTCTATACATTGGGTCACTCCAAATCCACAACAGCACATTAGGGATTACACCTTACTGCCCATGAGACGACGCCCGACCATATAGGCCCACGCCTTACTTATCATGGAACCCGATGCCTATCCTGTGCTAAGCACATATATGGTATTACACCTTACTGCCCATGAGACGACGCCCGACCATCTAGGTCCACGCCTTACTTATCATGGAACCCGATGCCTATTCCGTGCTACAAAATAAACTAACGTCTCATAAAACTGAGCTCAATCAATTCCGACCTCTTGCCCGCGATACTAAGGGAAACTCAAATACCTATGGATCCATAGCTTTCAAGGTCTAAATATTACACGACCCCAAATAAATAAACACATGCATTCAAAACATGCAATTCCCCAATAACATAATTCATTATCAAAACTCAATCTTGAGTTACCAAAACTGGACAAATGTCCCCAAGACTTAATAAAATTCAATACCGAGCCGCAAGCTCAACTAACTCCAAAAGGTAGTTTATGAAAGTCATAAAATGACATCAAATATAACAACACACACCGTTTGCCGGTAAATACTTCAATTCCATGAAAAACCGAAATAAAACCTTGGATCGGGAAAACCCTCCTTTCTAAGGATTCACACCTTTACATTTTCAAAACATCACATGATGTACCATATGCATATTTCCAAAATCCACAAATGCATTTTCATAATAAATAGACTCCATTTATCACATAAATCAACAACTCATTTTCATGTATGATTTATTCATCATATTTTTCCAAAATACCCAAAAGTAGTGTTTTACAATGTTTACCACAATTAATACTTCAAAGGGTACAATCCACCAAATAATTCAACAATGATAATTTTCAGGTAAAACACATAATTGCTTGGAAAAATAACATTTTGGCATGTATAAAGTTTTCGCAAAGTAACTTGAACTCACCTCGCTAGATTAAGCTAAATCTAGATTTTCCCATACGTATGCTCCTTTGAATAAGTTCGTATCTTCAAGTCCAAATCTTCCAAAACCTAAATCCATAAGTTTCCAACCATAAATATTTATCCCCAAACACTTAGAATCATTTCCCCCAACATATTACACCCGAAATCACCAATAGATCAAAACCCTAATTTCCAAAATGAAGAGAAGATAAGATTACCTCAACCATCAAGTCAATCCACCAACCAAACACTTCTAGTGTTACCAAAGTGAGCCTCATTTTTCATTTCATCCAAAGAAAGGAACGGTTTAGTTGAGGGTTGGGTAAAACCCTAGAAATTGTAGAAATCTCACCAAAACGAAAGTGAGAGGAAAGGTTCTAACCTCCATCCATAATTCCTTGTTATGAACTGAGAGGGAAGCTTTGGTTTACAAGATTTATGGCTTCAAGAGCTCCAAAAACGATTTAGAGGGTTAGGGTTCGGTTTTGGGAGAGTTTAGAGAGAGAGAGATGGAATAGAAATGAAAGTAGGCTGAAAGGCGTGGGTTTAAAACCCTCAGAGCCCGTCGGCGATAGTGACACCGCGATAGTGACACTGTCACTATCGCCGGGCATACTCACCCGCTACCCCACAACTCTCGGTACACATTGGGCGATAGTGCACTGGCGAGAGTGACCATGTCACAATCGCCGGGCACTCTTGCGGTCCAAGTACCGAGCCCAAACTTTGCCCGATTTCTCATGCGATCCAAATAGCATTACGTGTTCCACACCCCATAGCGAAACCTTGACCTTTAATACTTCCAAATACATTCGCTTACCGTTTGAGTTAGGATTTTCGGGGTGTTACAATCCTCCCAACCTTAAAGAGATTTCGTCCTCGAAATCTAGTCCTCACGCAACTAATGGCCACCGCGCCCAACACATTCCAAATTCCTTCGGTTTCAACCCGGTTCAAATTTATTTCCCACTTAATTTCCCACAGCGGCTTCTTGGTGTTACTCACAACGATTCCCCGTTTAGGCATAAAACACCCACATCCAATTGAAAGCCTAAGCTGCTAGAGTGGCTTTCGACCACCAGACTTAAGTTGTCTCCCAACCTTAAGTGATCCATACTTTCCCAACGACAAATTCGAACTTCCCAGTCATACCACATTCACATGTTCTTAAATTTTCTCTCCAAGCCAACTCAACATTGAATCACTACCAACATCGACCAAAACTTCAGAATCCCCAAATAATCCCGCTACTGAACTAGCATTCACTCTCAGCGGATTCCATCGATTCAACACCAACGGTCATCATTGAGTCGTCAATTACACAATCCCAAAGGTGTGTCTAATTATCAATCATACAATCGGAAGAATCTCTTACCCCACAAGGGAAGTCATTCACTAAATTCTCTTATCACAATTGAGCATCTTAAGATTTCTACACCCATTACCATCATTTCTTTAAAATCGGACTACAATCCCCCGATTACACTAAAGATGCCTGGCCTCAAACCCAAAGTCGACACCTAGTCATAACACCAAATCGAATCACCATAGACTCTACACACGAGCTTCACTCGTCGAGTATTCTCATCAAAATCAAAATTATCAATACGGTGTCTAAAGGGTTCTACACACGAAAGTTGATCAAAACCCCAAGATAAGATTCCCAACAAGAAAGGTTACCACCAACCTCAATCTAAATGACTGCGAGTCAATTCCCTCAGTTACAAAATGCATCATTCCGCAACCGATACCATTCGGCCTACGGTACTATTACGCATGGAATAACCAACCTCCCACCGTCAAACTGCTACACACACTTACCCTTAACTGGGTTACTTAACCTTCCAAGTTCCTATGAGTTTAAGACTTCTCAAACGAAATATTTAACAAATATGCCAATCGAAACGTTTATAGAAACTTTCAACATAAAGGTTTTCATATCAATTTAATTGCACGCACAAAATCTACTACTATCAATTCGGTAGTTGTGCAAAATAAGCATATTCATTCCACATATGAAAATCATATCGAAAACCATTTCATCAAAATTTGTATCGTTAACAATGCGCAAAAGCACAATAAACAACTTCTCTGAAAGAAACCGATACGGTTCTAGCATGGATTGATCTATGTTATGTACGTAAGGTAGTTTTCCCACCTTAAATAGTGTGCAACCAAAAGGTCTATACTTGCCTCAAATATTTGAAATGTCATTTGATTCCAAAATCTCCTTTTTAAATCATGAAATAGTATGGGATAAAATGTACCAACAAAGTGCGCACACATCAGTTTATTCCCAAAACGGTGAAACAATCCCATCAATGTACTTTGGTTAAACCATAAAACGATTTGTGCCAGTTCTAGGTTTAAAGACAAAATCGATACGTTTTCATTATTCAAATATATTGACTAAAATGTCAATAAGAAATCTCAAATGGAAGCATGCACGTAAACTTGTAACACTCCCTTATAAATTTTCTTGGAACGAAGTCACGTGTATCAAATCATTCGTAATACTTTCAAAAATGAAATTCTTTAAATCAATGTTCAAAATCTTCTCACTTAGTCATACAATGACATAAGAGTAAAACACTTTTGACCATGCCCACGCATTAATGCGTTTTCCCCCAAAACTTAGTAAAATAAGTGTTTGTAATCGATTGACACCAAAAGAGTTTAAATCGACTTCGAACGTTGACTCATACAAACGGTGCGTATTAACGTTCCAAGATTTTAAGAAATCCCATGCACCCTAGGTTAGGATAAATAGTTTTTTTTTCCAAAATCTCCATCACGGAGCATTTACCAAAATTTCGCACTCGCAATACAAAACGTTGAAATGACAATATTTCAAACTTACTCGTTAGGATACTCAAAATATCCATTTCCTCCAAAATCAAAAGGTTTAAAATCTTCCAAAATATTCTTTATGCCCAAAAATTGACTAAGGTCAACTACTCACACATTCGTGTTTTCAAAATGTTCCGTAGTGTAAACCATGCATTATCCACACGGCATTAAAACATATCTTGGCCCAACGACCCTTACTTAGGTAGTGAATTTATAAAACATTTTCATTCACGATACATTTATCAAAGCTTCTGAGGGTTAGTGACTACAAATTATGCACACCCTTAGATCAATACCATGCGTTTGCAAGAAAGGACAATAAAACGGTCAACTAGTCGGAAGCACATAAAGCAAATCGTTAAGAAGTACAATCTGCATATTCTTTCATGCACTACTAATGCCACGTATAAATCAATTGGTACAATTAGATAAATTGCAACAAACGTGCTAATACAAACCCTTAAAAGAGAAACTACGCGACATCAAAATTCCCAAAATGTTCCATTTGATTGCCTTACGGCTCAATTAACACTTCTTAACAAAACCCGACTGAGTCAAAATACCCAATAAAATCCAAAATCAATACACGCAACAACTAAGGTATGCACCTTATAAACTTTGCACTCACACGACCCAACACGTCGTAAAAACGAAATTTCATAAAATTCCATGGGCTTAATTGCCTCAACTCAACCAAATGGTGCCCAGTCTTTCGCTTCCAACAATCAAATTGCATAACGTAAAACCATGGCAAAAATGCCAAAACTCCCAAAATTCCCCTTTGTTGTAACATGATCTAAACAACACTTTCGATAAAACTTCCATTAAATAAATTTTCCAATAAAACTCAACTTAAACATAATGGAAGATAACTTTTTGTCCAAACCTTAACATATGTAGAAGAGGTCCAATGTTAAGGTCATAAGTCGTAGTTATTTGCCCAATATCTTAAACATCATGAAAATATGGATATCACAGTATCCGAAAGTAACGTTGGACAGTAATAAAATAAAGCCAGTCCCGACGAGTTTGCAATTCCCGCAATAAAATTATTTCATGCAGGTTCAAAACCCATGATTTAAAATCTTGTGCACGTGCTAAACATTTCCCAAAGTTTGTACCACAATCCATATAAGGATTTGAAACACAAGAAATAATTGGTGCAAATTTATTTTCGAAAATAAAATTTGTGCATAACCTAGTCGGCACTCAACATCTCAACCCATACTCCTCCAAATCACTCTGGTCACACTACCGTCAACCGGATGTTCAAACCTCTTAAGGTATAGTTGGGATTTACATCAGGTATCCTTACAATTCTTCATCGAATCAAAATCGTTTCAATAATTCTATGGTTCTAATCCAACCATCAAAGTTCGACCCGAAACGGTCCACTTAAAGCAATTATCATGCTTATTGTCACCCCCAAGTGACTAATACTAAAATCGTCAATCTTTTCCAACAACTATTCGCTTAGGAACTTCTTTACTACCCCAATGGTCTTCATGTTAGAGTAATTCAAGTATGCACATGTAACCAGTAGGTTCACCATAACACTAGCCAGGTGTAATTATGAACGTACCGTACATGCTTATCCTTGCTACCCTCAACTTGATTCTCATTCCTAGTGACTCCATCAACCTCAAAACATCCCATCTTAATGTGCCTAATAGTGCAATTTCACTTTCCCTCGTTTAAAAGATCGCTAGTTTGAGTCTAAGTATTCAAAATCAACACCTAATTCTCTCAAACTTATGCTCTGATACCAACTTGTAACACCCTAAAATTTGGAACGAGCAACTAACTTAAATTTCAATAAAATAACCAAGTGTAGATAAAAATCATTTCTACAATTCATCCCTGAATATACCTCGGAATTTAAACATTAAAATTTCCACAACTAGAACTTAATACGGGCGTTACTTATACCACACAAGTTGCTAGTCCCATAAAATGCAGAAGATTCACTTATTCATAATCATCTCTCGTGCACTCTACTAGCACTCGCCACTTCACAGTGTAGCTAAAGCTACTCCCAACCTGAGCCTGTTGCACATGCCGACAAATAAAAAGGGTTAGGCTAACGCCTAGCGAGTTCAAGCATTTTATCATGACTATATGTAATACCCCGGGTAAGTTCGTTAGTTAAAAATATCTTTCCGTTAAAATTAGTTAACTTTATATAATTAAGATTTAGGGTAAGTTTGGTTAATTTAGGGGTTTAAAGGTGTTTTGGTCATTAATGATAAGTTCAAGGACTAAAGTAGTAAAATAGGTTGATATTACCTCTTGATGGAATCAGATATTTCATAAGTCAAATATTATCCAGAAAATCAGAGTGTGTGTGTGGGTTTGAGACCAAAAGAGAAAAGAAGGGTTTATAGCTAAAAGGTTCAAATTGATTTACTTGGAAGTAATTTAAGGTATGTTTCTTGTATGTTTTATGTCTGTAATTACGAATAGATAGTTTCTATCGGAGTAGAATAACCGATTACACGTCTAGTAGTAATTTCTGTTGATTCTGGGTCGAAATTGATGAAACCGACAGAAGTGTCCGGACACAGTATGAAGGTGTCCGGGTGGTTTTGTTGGTGATGTCCGGGTAGTGTTCTAAAGGTGTCCGGGTACTTTTGTTGATAGTGTCCGGATGATATTTTAAAGGTGTCCGGACAAGTCTTTTATCCGGGTAAGTATTTCTTTCAATAGTTTTCCGGATGATTTATGTTACCGGGAGGTATCCGGGTTACTTCGGTTTCCGGATGGCGTCCGGATTATTGATGTTGTCCGGAAAGATCTGCTGTCCGGATAAATTGTGTTGTCCGGATTCTTTTGTGCTGTCCGGATACTTTAGCTGTTTGACCAATTTTGAGGTTTCGGATACTTTTGAATGTCCGGATATAGTTTTCCAAATGTATTTTGAGTTAAGTTGTTCCGAAAACTTCCTGGGGGCGGCCCCCAGACCCCGCAAGAGCGTTGCCCCTTGACCCCATCCGCTAACCGGGTAGCGGAACCCCCGTGTTAAGTCGCCGTAGAAGAACAATTGAGGATAAGAGTTTGATAGGTTATTTAGGATTCTCAGCCTGTTAGTAAGTCTTATGAGTTCTTGTGGTAAAGAGATGTTTGTATGTAAATGGTTTCAGATTCTGAGAATTTTGGGTAAAGGATCGGATAGCTCGGAGAAAGGCTTGGAAGCGTAATTTTAAGCATTCAAAGGTGAGTTTTACTTTTAAAACATTTTCAACTGGGATGCATATATATATGAGATGGATATGTATGGATTGGATACGTGATATACGATGTGGTTAGGTGTTTATATTGAGACGTATATGTGGTTGGAATGTGGTGACGTTTTTATAAAAGAAAATGTGATGAAAGGTTTTATAAATGATGATATGATATATTGGTACATATATATATTGTATTTATCTGTGCATTCCACTACACAAGTGCACTTTAGCCGGGTTCCGGTGTGCGGACCGGTGAGTAGCCGGGTTCCGGTGTGCGGACCGGTAACGTTGATTATTTATTAGTTGGCTTGCTACCAACTAATATGGCCATTTGTGGAGGAATGAGGTGGAATGAAAGGTATACGATGCACGAGTCTTGATTGGTATTTAAATACGTGTGGTATATTTGTGTTTTACGAAAGGATTACTAAAGGTGTTATATGAAGGTTTTATATAAGCTATTATGATACATGATTTTATGTAAATAGATTTTATAACGATTTTCAAATGACAGGGATTTTCTCACTAGACCATTAGGTCTAACCCTCATTTCTGTTTTCAAAATATGTATTCCAGGTTGAGGATAGTTTATTAGCAAAGGGAAGAATTAAAGTGTAAGACGCAGTTGATAGCTGACGAGGATAGGAACTGAATATGTTTTGTATTGTATAGTTTCGAGACCTTTGGGACCGTACGTGATTTATTTTGTATTTTCTTTTATGAATATAACGATGTGATGTAATATATGTTATTTGAAGCATGTTTGGGAAACCGGGTTGTTACACTATATAAATTCATAAATCGAGAGGAGTGTAGTTTTTATTCATGATTCCAAAAGAGTTTACTTTAAATGCAAATCACCCATTTTCCAATTCACACAATTCCTATAAATGAAATCTTTAATGCAATATGATTTCCAAAATGGATTCATTCCCAAAATCAACGTGATAGGGTGAAATATCATTTGATACTCTAAACAATTAAATCCATAAATCAATTTGTCATCAATCCAAAAACATCCCAAACATGGAGGAACATAATCCATAACTCATATAACGTGGAAATGCAATTCTCATATATATGATACGTTACCAAAAAACATGGATAAACACAAATACCTAAAATATCACACACGGATGAGATATAAACCACAACTTACCTACCATGGAAAACAATCCATATAAATATAACATGTCACCGAAAACATGAGTAGCAACAAATACCCAAAACAACACCTTCCGGTGACGGGGGAGGCCCGTATACATTGCATGTGACGGAACACAAAAGTGGGTCACCTACTATGCAATAAAACACACACGTGGATTACTCTCGTAAACTGAGCTCAATCACTCCAGATCTATTGCCTGCGAGACTAGGGAGTTCCCAACTTCAACCACTCCAGGTCTATACATTGGGTCACTCCAAATCCACAACAGCACATTAGGGATTACACCTTACTGCCCATGAGACGACGCCCGACCATATAGGTCCACGCCTTACTTATCATGGAACCCGATGCCTATCCCGTGCTAAGCACATATATGGAATTACACCTTACTGCCCATGAGACGACGCCCGACCATCTAGGTCCACACCTTACTTATCATGGAACCCGATGCCTATTCCGTGCTACAAAATAAACTAACGTCTCGTAAAACTGAGCTCAATCAATTCCGACCTCTTGCCCGCGAGACTAAGGGAAACTCAAATACCTATGGATCCATAGCTTTCAAGGTCTAAATATTACACGACCCCAAATAAATAAACACATGCATTCAAAACATGCAATTCTCCAATAACATAATTCAGTATCAAAACTCAATCTTGAGTTACCAAAACTAGACAAATGTCCCCAAGACTTAATAAAATTCAATACCGAGCCACAAGCTCAACTAACTCCAAAAGGTAGTTTATGAAAGTCATAAAATGACATCAAATATAACAACACACACCGTTTGCCGGTAAATACTTCAATTCCATGAAAACCCGAAATAAAACCTTGGATCGGGAAAACCCTCCTTTCCAAGGACTCACACCTTTACATTTTCAAAACATCACATGATGTACCATATGCATATTTCCAAAATCCACAAATGCATTTTCATAATAAATAGACTCCATTTATCACATAAATCAACAACTCATTTTCATGTATGATTTATTCATCATATTTTTCCAAAATACCCAAAAGTAGTGTTTTACAATGTTTACCACAATTAATACTTCAAAGGGTAAAATCCACCAAATAATTCAACAATGATAATTTTCAGGTAAAACACATAATTGCTTGGAAAAATAACATTTTGGCATGTACAAAGTTTTCGCAAAGTAACTTGAACTCACCTCGCTAGATTAAGCTAAATCTAGATTTTCCCATACGTATGCTCCTTTGAATAAGTCCGTATCTTCAAGTCCAAATCTTCCAAAACCTAAATCCATAGGTTTCCAACCATAAATATTTATCCCCAAACACTTAGAATCATTTCCCCCAACATATTACACCCAAAATCACCAATAGATCAAAACCCTAATTTCCAAAATGAAAAGAAGAGAAGATTAACTCAACCATCAAGTGAATCCACCAACCAAACACTTCTAGTATTACCAAAGTGAGCCTCATTTTTCACTTCATCCAAAGAAAGGAACGGTTTAGTTGAGGGTTGGGTAAAACCCTAGAAATTGTAGAAATCTCACCAAAACGAAAGTGAGAGGAAAGGTTCTAACCTCCATCCATAATTCCTTGTTAAGAACTGAGAGGGAAGCTTTGGTTTACAAGATTTATGGCTTCAAGAGCTCCAAAAACGATTTAGAGGGTTAGGGTTCGGTTTTGGGAGAGTTTAGAGAGAGAGAGAGATGGAATAGAAATGAAAGAAGGCTGAAAGGCGTGGGTTTAAAACCCTCAGAGCCCGTCGACGATAGTGACATCGCGATACTGACACTGTCACTATCGTCGGGTATACTCGCCCGCTACCCCACAACTCTCGGTACACATTGGGCGATAGTGCTCTGGCGAGAGTGACCATGTCACAATCGTCGGGCACTCTCGCGGTCCAAGTACCGATTTCTCATGCGATCCAAATAGCATTACGTGTTCCACACCCCATAGCAAAACCTTGACCTTTAATACTTCCAAATAAATTCATTTACCATTTGAGTTAGGATTTTCGGGGTGTTACAGGTCCTGCCGGATCTGGCTGGACCATCGGGGCGACTAGATTGTGCTCACGCCTATATTCTATCACACTCAGTGTCGATTGGTCAGCGAGAGCTAGCAAGTCGTTGGGTAAGATCATCGGGACTAGGTCTGGAATCAACTGTTTATTCTGAATCCTAGTCATTCGGGTTGAGATGAGTACCTCATGGTTAGCGCGTCGTGGAATCGTAGGGTCGACGGCCATGAAATGAGCAATGATGAGTTGCAGGAATCTCGGGAATGGAAGGAAAGTTAGTCGTTTGTTGCGTTCCTTCTTCTGAACCTTCTCGAGCAGTTCGGTCCATATAATTGCAGCATAATCGATGTGATCGGGACCTGGAAAGTGATCCAGAACCGGGACTAAACCACACCGGGACACTTATGAAACCGGGACACACTCACAACCCGGAAGCGGTCCGGGAGAAGGCGGAACCCGGAACTCTCGATTCGTTTGTCTAGTACCACTTGCCATTCTGTTGATTCAGACAAGGTTAATATACACATAAGCACATACCCCATATAACAAGGTATTCCAGTTCAAACATGTACCTGTAAGATCACAATTACACTGGCCAGGTGTAAAAATGAAATTACCTTACATGATGTTCTTTCTACCTCTTTATATTTAACACCCCAAGGTTCTACAATAATAGGGACATCCTACTTCACATGCAGTTTAAGTCTAGGTACAGATACTAATACCTAAATCCCTTAAACTAGGGCTCTGATACCATCTGTAACGACCCGAAATCCCATACATAGTTCAAATAGCATACATTGCATAACGTCGTTAAAACAAGAGATACATTATATAACAAATACGGTCCCCTAGTCTTTTACAAACATTCAGTACATCATTAAAAACATTTACATAGTAAATTACATCATTACTAACAACATGCTATATCTACTAAACACATCATAGTCTTCAACTACATAGTCCTTAACCTTCTTATTTGCTCTTACTCGATCCACGACCTGGAATACATATTTTTAAAACAAAATGAGGGTTAGACCTTGAGGTCTAGTGAGAAAATCCCCGTTAGTTAAAAACCAATTGCACAACATCATACACATAATTCACATAAGAATACCAATTAAGACTCATGCATCATGTATCTTTCCATGTCATTCTCTTGGCCATATTAATTGGTTGCGAGCCAATTAATTAATTTACACCGCTGTACTGAATACAGCCAACACCATGATGTAATACCCCGGGTAAGTTCGTTAGTTAAATGTTAGTTCCGTTAAATTTATTTAACTTTATAATTGATGTTTAGGGTAAGTTTGGGTAAATTTATAAGTTTAAGGGTGAATTGGTTAATTGTGAATAGTTTAAGGCTAAGAGTGTAAATTAGTTTGATAATATCTTATTAGGTGTCCAGATATTTTCATTTACAGCAGAAAATCAGTAGGTGTTGTATGTGTTTTGAGAGAAAGAGAGAAAGAAGAAAAAGGAAGGTTAGGGATTCAAATTGGTGACCTTGGAAGTGATTTCAGGTATGTTTCTCTTACAATTTATGTGTGTAATTGCTATTAGGTAGTTTCTATCGGAGAAAAATAAACGATTTCATATCTGGGGTTAATTCAGTCGGTTTCTGGGCTGAAAATATGCAAAACCGACAGAGGTTTCCGGATAGGATGAAGGTATCCGGGTAGTTTTGTTGGTAGTGTCCGGATAGTGTTCTAAAGGTGTCTGGACGATTCTTGCATCCGATAAGTCCTATTTTCATTAGGTTTCCGGACGATTTTAGATACCGGATGGAGTCCGAATCACTGTGGTTTCCGGATGACGTCCGGATTGAACATGCTGTCTAGAAAGTTGGGGTTGTCCGGATTGGTTGTGTTTTCTGGAAAGCCCTGTTGCCCGGATAGTTTTGTGTTGTCCGGGTAGTTTAGTTGTTTGATCAATTTTGAGAGTTTAGATGCTTTTGGGTATTCAATAACCTGTGTCTTGTTACTTATTGGATGGGGAATGAATGAGGACTGAATGCATTATGAACTCGACTTAAGTTCGGGTTTAGGGGTTACATTTGAGGATTTGAGTTATCTAGAGTACTTAGCTTTAGTAAGACGTGTGTGTTCTATTTAGTAAAGAGATATTTGTGTTTAATTATTTCAGATACTGTGAATCGAAGGTGAAAGCTGAGTTCTTTGTGGAAGGAGTTTTGGATAAGCAAACAAGTGAGTTTTTATTTAAAATATTTTCAACTGGAATACATACATGTGGAATGAGTGTAATAATATGCATACTATGTTTATATGATTATTACACTGCATGGGTGCTAGTTGGCCGGGCTTAGGACCGGTGTATGTTGGCTGTACAGAGGGACAGTGGTGTTGGCTGTATTCAGTACAGTGGTGTAAATTAATTAATTGGCTCGCAACCAATTAATATGGCCAAGAGAATGAGATGGAAAGATACATGAGGCATGAGTTTTAATTGGTATTCCTATGTGAATTATGTGTATGATGTTGTGCAAATGGTTTTTAACTAACGGGGATTTTCTCACTAGACCTCAAGGTCTAACCCTCATTTTTGTTTTAAAAATATGTATTCCAGGTCGTGGATCGAGTAAGAGTAAATAAGAAGGTTAAACCGAGAATAGCTTTTGGGAGGACTATGTAGTTGAAGACTATGATGTGTTTTGTAGTTACAGTATGTTATTAGTAATGATGTAATTTACTATGTAAACGTTTGTAATGATGTACTGAATGTTTGTAAAGACTAGGGAACCGTATTTGTTATATAATGTATCTCTTGTTTTAACGACGTTATGCAATGTATGCTATTTGAACTATGTATGGGATATGGGTCGTTACAGATGGTATCAGAGTCCTAGTTTAAGGGATTTAGGTATTAGTATCTGTACCTAGACTTAAACTGCATGTGAAATAGGATGTCCCTATTATTGTAGAACCTTGGGGTGTTAAATATAAAAAGGTAGAAGGAACATCATGTAAGGTAATTTCATTTTTACACCTGGCCAGTGTAATTGTGATCTTACAGGTACATGTTTGAACTGGAATACCTTGTTATATGGGGTATGTGCTTATGTGTATATTAACCTTGTCTGAATCAACAGAATGGCAAGTGGCACTAGACAAACGAATCGGGAAGGAGGAGGAAATCCGAATAGAACAAACCCAACAGCCGGAGGAAGGGGAAGAGGGGGAGAAAGAGGTGGAGGCAGAATTGGGGGTAGAACTGGTAGTGGAGCTCCGCCGCGAGGTAATGAATTTGTTACTAGGGACGATTTAACAGCCAAAATGGGAAGACTGCAGGCCAGTATACAAGCCATGTTTGATCGAACTCGTCATAATGAAGTTGATACACCAGATCCTGGTCAGGAAGACGAGATGCCTATTACACCTACAATCACACCAGTACTAAGAAAATGTGACTATAAAATGTTCTTAAATTGTAAGCCTCCAACTTACTCAGGAGATCGGGATCCGGTAAAAGCTATGAAGTGGCTGAAGGAAATATAAGCCATCTTCAAGACTAGTAAATGCGCTGAAGAGGATAGAGTACTCTATGGAACTGCAATGTTGAAAGGCGATGCCCTATACTGGTGGGAAGCACATATGTCCTCGGGAGGATCTGATATATATTCTACCTACTCTTGGGAAGAATTCGTGATAGCTTTCAGGAAACAGTTTTGTCCTCAAGCCGCAGTTAAACAATTGGAAGGGGAGTTTATGAACTTGCAGCAAGGGAATTTGTCAATTCGGGACTACACCGCTCATTTCATGGAAAAGTCTCATTTTGCGGAATACTACGTTGCTACGGAGGCCATGAAGATTGAAAGGTTTATCTTTGGATTGAATGCAGAAGTCAGAAGTTTTATGATTGCTAAAGGACCAGAAACTTTCTCTGCCGCAGTAGACGCCACGGAAACTGTGGACCAAGATAAAGGGAGAAGTACTAGTGATAAGAATGCGGGGAAAAGAAAGTGGGAAGGACAGCAGTATGATCCGAAGAAGTCTAGGTTTCAACGATTTGATAACCGTCCACCTTTCCGACCAGTTGAAAGACCTTGCCCAAAGTGCCACCGTTTTCATCAAGGAAGTTGTCAAGTTGATCCTAGAAACTGTTATAAGTGTGGAAAGATCGGCCATATTGCTAAAGACTGCCGAGTAGTTAGATTTTGTTACTCGTGCAATTCTCCTGATCACCTTCAGTCCGATTGCCCACTGGGGAGATTACAACTGGGTGGTACGTCAGTAAGACCAACGGGTATTAGACCGGTAGTACCAAGGCCAGAAGTACCAAGAGTAAGGGGCCGTGCCTTCCAGATGACAGAGCAAGAAGCAGATGAGACTCCCAATGTGGTTACAGGTACATTCTTAATAAATTCTACACGTGCTAAAGTGTTATTTGATTCTGGTGCAAACCGATCGTTTGTGTCGCCTTCTTTTGCTGCCTATATGCATTTAAAGCCTAAAGCGTTAGATCATGCATTAATGGTAGATACGGCTAATGATAATCAAGTACCGGTTAATGAGGTATTCGATAGTTGTGTAATAAACATAGATGGGTGTGGAGTGCCTATTCAGTTATTTCCTATAGCCTTGATCGAGTTTGATGTGGTAGTGGGAATGGATTGGTTAGCCGAGAACCAGGCTAATATAGTTTGTGATAAGAAGTTGATAAATGTTGTCTTACCTGAGAAGGGACCAGTAGTGATTTATGGTGACCGTAGAAATCATCAGTCTTGCCTTATCTCTTTATTGAAAGCTCGTAAGTGTATCAATAAAGGTTGCTCAAGTTACTTAGCTTATGTGATAGATGTTAAGCTAGAAAAGAATAAGCTGGGAGATATTCCGGTTATTCGTGAATTTCCGGAAGTTTTTCCAGAAGATCTGACTAGCCTTCCGCCCGTTAGACAAGTAGAGTTTGGTATAGATCTGATTCCTGGAGTCGCTCCTGTTGCCCGTGCACCGTATCGTTTAGCGCCACCAGAGATGAAAGAGATGATGACTCAACTGCAGGATCTTTCAGATAAAGGCTTCATCAGACCCAGTTCTTCGCCGTGGGGAGCACCGGTTCTGTTTGTGAAAAAGAAGGATGGTTCGATGAGAATGTGTATTGATTACCGAGAGCTGAATAAGCGCACGATCAAGAACAAGTATCCACTTCCTAGAATTGATGACCTCTTTGATCAACTAGTTGGAGCTTGCTATTTCTCCAAGATTGATCTGAGATCTGGTTATCATCAGCTGAAGGTTAAAGAAGAAGACGTTCTGAAAACTGCTTTTCGCACACGGTATGGTCACTATGAATTCTTAGTAATGCCTTTTGGATTGAAGAACGCCCCATCTGCTTTTATAGATTTAATGAATCGAGTATGTAATTCATATCTCGATAAATTCGCTATTGTGTTTATCGATGATATCCTTATCTACTCCCGGTCCAAAGAAGAGAACGCCCAACATCTTCGTTTAATTCTGGAATTGTTAAAGATGGAACAGTTATACGCTAAGTTCTCTAAATGTGAATTCTGGCTACGGGAAGTTCAGTTTCTGGGGCATGTAGTTTCCGAGAAAGGTATTCAAGTTGATCCGACGAAGGTGGAAGCAATTGAAAAATGGGAACCGCCGAAGACGCCAACGGAAGTACGAAGTTTTCTAGGTTTAGCCGGTTACTATCGAAAGTTTATACAAGATTTCTCTCGTATCGCGACGCCTTTAACTAAGCTGACTCAAAAGAATCTAAGGTTTGAATGGAAAGCAGAACAGGATGAAGCATTCAGGATATTGAAAGAGAAAATTTGCAGTGTGCCGATTTTGTCACTACCGGAAGGTTCCGAAGACTTTGTTGTTTACAGTGATGCTTCCAAACTGGGATTGGGATGTGTACTTGTGCAGCGTGGAAAGGTTATTGCTTATGCTTCTCGTCAGTTAAAAGATCATGAAAGGCGGTATCCTACACACGACATGGAACTGGCAGCAGTTGTTTTCGCGTTGAAAATTTGGAGACATTACCTTTACGGCTCTAAATGTCAAATTTATACTGATCATAAGAGTCTCCAACATCTTTTCGATCAGAAGGAACTAAATATGAGGCAAAGAAGATGGCTAGAATTGGTAAATGATTACGACTGTGAAATTCTTTATCATCCAGGAAAGGCGAATGTGGTAGCTGATTTACTAAGTCGTCAAGAAAGGGGTGGAACGATAAAAGCCATTGCACTAAGAGCTGAACTCCTACCTAACATATTCGATGAACTGAAGAAGTGCCAAGTGGAAGCTATTCAAGAAGAACATTTGAAATCAGAACGGTTAGTGGGGTTATCAGCATTGCTAGTGAAAGATGATCGTGGGTTATTGTGTCTGGGGAACAGAATTTGGGTGCCTCGTTTAGGTGGTTTACGTAATCGTGTACTACAAGAATCTCATCAATCTCGATTCTCTATTCACCCAGGTACGAATAAGATGTACAAAGACCTAAAACAATTCTATTGGTGGCCGGGAATAAAAAGGAGTATTGCTCAGTATGTGGAAGGTTGTACTACTTGTAAGAAGGTGAAGATTGAACATCAGAAGCCGTTTGGGCAATTACAGCGTTTAGAAATACTGATGTGGAAATGGGATCAAATTACTACAGATTTCATCACGAAGTTACCAAGGACTTCGAAAGGGTTTGATGCTATTTGGGTGATCGTTGACAGGTTTACCAAGTCTGCTCACTTCCTACCAATAAAGGAACCCTATTCATTGGAAAGACTAGCCAAACTGTATATCAACGAAATAGTAACACGACATGGAGTTCCAATTTTGATTATCTCTGATCGTGACAGTCTTTTTACCTCAAGATTCTGGAGAAGTTTTCAAAAGAAAATGGGAACGCAGATAAAGTTAAGTACAACGTATCATCCTCAAACTGACGGTCAGAGTGAACGGACGATTCAGACTTTAGAAGACATGCTCCGGGCTTGCATTGTTGATTTTGGGGGATAATGGGATAAGCATTTACCGTTGATTGAATTTGCTTACAATAACAGTTATCATTCCAGCATACAAGCGGCACCGTTTGAAGTTCTGTATGGTAGAAATGCCGAACGCCTCTGTGTTGGAACGAAGTGGGAGAGAAACAGTTAGCAGGGCCAGATATAGTCCAGTTGACCGCGAATAAGATTTCTCAGATTCGGGAACGTTTGAAAGTAGCTCAAGACAGATAGAAAAGCTACGCCGACCGACGCCGAAAACCGTTAGAGTTCCAAGTTGGAGATTTTGTGATGTTAATAGTCTCGCCTTGGAAAGGAGTCATTCGATTTGGGAAACAGGGTAAACTTAGTCCGAGGTACATTGGACCGTTTGCATTTATAGGAAGGATTGGTGAAGTAGCTTACAGGTTGGATCTTCCGCCAGAGTTAAGCAGGATTCATAACGCGTTTCATGTATCGAATTTCCGAAAGTGTTTGGTTACGCCGGATCAGGCAGTTTCTCTACCAGATATACAAGTTGATGAAAAGCTGAATTATGTGGAGGAACCTGAAGCCATAGTTGACCACAAAGTTAAAGTGTTGCGGAACAAAGTAATCAGACAAGTGAAAGTTCAGTGGAGACATTATAGGGGTCAGGATGCTACTTGGGAATCAGAATCAGAAATGAGAACTAAGTACCCGCACCTTTTTGCCTAAACCGAATTCCGGGCCGAAATTCTTTTAAGGGGGAGATGATGTAATACCCTGGGTAAGTTTGTTAGTTAAATGTTAGTTCCATTAAATTTATTTAACTTTATAATTGATGTTTAGGGTAAGTTTGGGTAAATTTATAAGTTTAAGGGTGAATTGGTTAATTGTGAATAGTTTAAGGCTAAGAGTGTAAATTAGTTTGATAATATCTTATTAGGTGTCCAGATATTTTCATTTACAGCAGAAAATCAGTAGGTGTTGTATGTGTTTTGAGAGAAAGAGAGAAAGAAGAAAAACGTAGGTTAGGGATTCAAATTGGTGACCTTGGAAGTGATTTCAGGTATGTTTCTCTTACAATTTATGTGTGTAATTTCTATTAGGTAGTTTCTATCGGAGAAGCATAAACGATTTCATATTTGGGGTTGATTCAGTCGGTTTCTGGGATGAAAATATGCAAAACCGACAGAGGTTTCCGGATAGGATGAAGGTATTCGGGTAGTTTTGTTGGTAGTGTCCGGATAGTGTTCTAAAGGTGTCCGGACGATTCTTGCATCCGGTAAGTCCTATTTTCATTAGGTTTCCGGACGATTTTAGATACCGGATGGAGTCCGGATCACTGTGGTTTCCGGATGACGTCCGGATTGAACATGCTGTCCGAAAAGTTGGGGTTGTCCGGATTGGTTGTGTTGTCCGGAAAGCCCTGTTGCCCGGATAGTTTTGTGTTGTCCGGATAGTTTAGCTGTTTGATCAATTTTGAGAGTTTAGATGCTTTTGGGTATTCAATAACCTGTGTGTGACAACTGTCAAATTTACACCTCAGGTTAGAACTACTTTGGATACCTTATTTTCATGACATAGTTTACACATTGCAATTTTAGCAGTAAACACGGTACGATAGGAAAAATTCGAGAAATTTTGCCTAAGAAATCCTTGAATTAGGAAATTATCCATAAATCTCATAAAATGCCAACTTAATATACATTTATACTACAAGTATTTATGTAGTTGATAATTTATATATATATTTCAATCATATTATATATATATATATATAAATACCTTATATACCTACTTTGTATTTTAAGTTTTAAGAAAATACTTGTATTTTAATTTTAATCTTTAAAGACAAGAAGTGACTAAATACATTTGTGTCACACCACACCCCACCCCCCTAGAGAGGCCGGCCACACCTCCCCCTCTCTCCATATGTATGCAACAACACTCATCATTTCACCTCATTGTCTCATTTCACTCTCTCACTAAGAGAAAGTTATCATCTCCTTCTCTCTCCATCTTCAAACCTTCATCCTCATCTTCATATTCACCTTCAATCTTCATCACAACTCCAGCCCCTAAATCATATTTCTTCAAGAGTTCAAGATAATCAAAGGTAAAAACAAGTGTGTTGGGTGAAATCCACATACACTCTTTTAAATCTTTTTCCAACTTTCTTGCATTTTATGAATGTTCTTCATCTTTTCTACACTTTCTTTATATTGTTAAAAACCATCTTTACTATGTCTTAATGTTTGTAGATTTACCATCATAACATCTCTTTGTTAGTAAAAGATGGTGAATCCAAAATCAAACCTAAGTTAAGACCAAAGATGAACATTTTAAACACATGCATGTAGTTTTCTTGAGAAATCCATCATCTTTTATTCAAGAATTTTATGAGTAAGTCTTTGAAATCCACTAAAAACATACTTAAACAAACATGCATGAGCTAAAGATGCACAATTTTAAGTTGCATGTTGATGTTCTTGGCAAGAACATCAACCTTTTCTAAAATGTGTCTTTTACAAGAGTTTATAAAAGTTGAGTTGATAGGTAACTTGCATGCATTTTAAATGGATCAAAAATGTGTTTTGGAACTGAAAATAAGTGTATGGAAGAGATTCAAATTGGATTGTGCATGCAAAAGAATAAGAATTTTGGTTAATAAGTCAAATGTGAGCACATGCACAAAGTGTGATTTTGACAGATTGCTGCCAAATTCCACACCCCACTTCAAAGGGTCATATCTCACTCAATATAACTCCAAATGGAGTGATTATTTTTCTGGAAATCATTTTTATGTGTTAAGATTTAAACCCAAGTGGTTTCACTCAAAAACCCAGAGATTTCATTTATCAAACAGTCCTCACAAAATCCGTGCACAAACAGCAAAGTCTTCTGTCGGGTTTTACGTCGTGTATTATTTCATGTACTTATACTCTTCCAAAAAATATGAAACTGATGCCAAAATATTCCTAACTCATTGAACTAATTGGACATAAAATGTCATGACCAAATTGTACCTGGAAGTTATCCAAAGTTGGACACAAAGTGACACCAAATTCTGGACAGCAAGGACAAATTTCTTATTATTATTAAGGACTAACTTCTAATCCCATTTCATCATTTTATGATGAAATAGTGGAATATATATGTATATCTTATATTTATATACATTTATGCATTTTACTTATTTATGCAATTTATTTATTCTTCATCCCTTTTCATCATTTTATGATGAAATTGTGGAATATACATATATATAATATATTTATATATATTTATGCAATTTATATATTATTGATCCCATTTTATCATTTTATGATGAAATTGTGGAATATACATGTATACTATACATTTATATTTATGCACTTTAAATACTTGTCTTTACACTTAGAACCTTTAATTTTATCGTTCTTACGATAAAATTTCGGTTTATACATATATATGTACTATATATGTTTATGTTCTTTAAAACCCTTTTCGTTACTTAATGTGACGAAATTGCGGAAACTTTAATCTAACAAGAACAACGTATACGTTTATTACGTTATAATATTAAAACACAACAAGGCATTTTATGACGATTTGGATAGTTAGTACCGAACCTTCGAGATTGAAAACTCACTAGTGACCTTACGTTCATAGGTTTGAAGTAGGATCATCTCGGAGTACTTGTGGGAGATTCCCGGATTCTATCGCTTATCATGTGAGTTCACAACCCCTTTTTCAAAGTTTTACATATTTTAGGGTGAAAAGCATGTCGTTACTACAACTATTTTACGTACCGATTATCTCGTTTTCTTGGAAATGCGAAACTTGCTATACTTGTTTATGCTCTATGGTATCTATGTTTTGCAAATGTTGTAAGTTTGAGTTTCTTTTGCTATCGTTCAAAAGTCCCCGTTTATTTTTACGTTACCCGTTTAACTCATGTATTGAGCCGTTGGTAATTATGGATAACGTTATTTGGTTTGACACCTCACTCACAAGTAGCGCTTGTTTGAGTGCATAATTATTGTTTGTATTTGCGCATTGTTGGCGATAGAACATGCGTCGGGGCGATTCTGTCGGTATAGGTCGGGTAACGGGCTCATAACTTAAACATTTTACATACGATTACCTTGAGCAAGTGGTTTTTTTATAACCGATTTATTTATCCCTTGTGTGGATTTAAACTATTTTGCTATGGCAAACAATGTTATACTCATTAAACTTGTGATCTCACCAACTAGTGCATTAGTTGACACTCTCATTTACATGCTTTTCAGGGGAACATCCTTAAGGTTGGAATTTAGGAAGTCTACACGTGATGAAGCTTTCTTTACTATCTTTAATTTTATGTTCATTTCCCTTTTGTAAAAACGGTTGTAAAAGACAAGGTTTTAACCTTTTGAATGTATTTCAATGGTTGATGTGATCTTGTAACTTTTGCTATGAAACTTGAGATGTACATTCCGTGTTTCCGCTTTAGCGGGGTGTTACACTGTGTCTTGTTAATTATTGGATGGGGAATGAATGAGGACTGAATGCATTATGAACTCGACTTAAGTTCGGGTTTAGGGGTTACATTTGAGGATTTGAGTTATCTAGAGTATTTAGCTTTAGTAAGACGTATGTGTTCTATTTAGTAAAGAGATATTTGTGTTTAATTATTTCAGATACTGTGAGTCGAAGGTGAAAGCTGAGTTCTTTGTGGAAGGAGATTTGGATAAGCAAACAAGTGAGTTTTTATTTAAAATATTTTCAACTGGAATACATATATGTGGAATGAGTGTAATAATGTGCATACTATGTTTATATGAGTATTACACTGCATGGGTGCTAGTTGGCTGGGCTTAGGACCGGTGTATGTTGGCTGTACAGAGAGACAGTGGTGTTGGCTGTATTCAGTACAGTGGTGTAAATTAATTAATTGACTCGCAACCAATTAATATGGCCAAGAGAATGAGATGGAAAGATACATGAGGCATGAGTTTTAATTGGTATTCATATGTGAATTATGTGTATGATGTTGTGCAAATGGTTTTTAACTAACGGGGATTTTCTCACTAGACCTCAAGGTCTAACCCTCATTTTTGTTTTAAAAATATGTATTCCAGGTCGTGGATCGAGTAAGAGCAAATAAGAAGGTTAAACCGAGAATAGCTTTTGGGAAGACTATGTAGTTGAAGACTATGATGTGTTTTGTAGTTACAGTATGTTATTAGTAATGATGTAATTTACTATGTAAACGTTTGTAATGATGTACTGAATGTTTGTAAAGACTAGGGGACCGTATTTGTTATATAATGTATCTCTTGTTTTAACGACGTTATGCAATGTATGCTATTTGAACTATGTATGGGATATGGGTCGTTACAGGACACACTCACAACCCGGAAGCGGTCCGGGAGAAGGCGGAACCCGAAACTCTTATGAGTCCGGGACCTCGCAACCCCGGAACCCAATCCGGGAAACCCATGAAGGGTTTTTCGATCGCAGAAAACCAAATCAGACCAAATCGATGTGTAATCGATGGTCGAGATCCATTATATCGACAAATGGATGCGAAATCGGTGAAAATATTGTCGAATTAGAGTGAGATGAGCGAACCGAAGGGTTCCGAAACCCTATCGGCGCCGACTCTTCAGAAACCGATCGATTTGATCGAGTAAACCCCAAAATGATCATCACACCATGATCGATAGAAGAATTGAGATAGTTCAGAGTACATACCTGGTGATTGTAGAGGAGATCGGAGCTTGATTGGAGCAAAAACCACAAGTTTGAGTGATGAAGTGGGTTTAGGAGAGTATTGGCGCGAAAAATTTGAACTTAAGAGATATGATGATAAGAAATCTGATATATATATATATATATATATATCGGTCGATACCGGAAGTGAACCCGGTACCGGATCCATAACTCTCCCGGTTCCTACTTAACTCAACTTTTAGAAAGAGACAGAAATTACCCCTGAGTTTTAAATAATTACTATTTGGACCCCTCAGGTTTATAAAATCTAGTTTCTCCCCCTCAACTTTTCAAAATGACAACTCTCCCCCTTAACTTTTCAAAATGACAATTCTCCCCCTTAACTTTTCAAAATAACAATTCTCCCCCTCAACTTTTCAAAATAACACTTCTCCAACGAAAAACGAGGAACTTACCTTAGGACTTGAGCTTTGGTGAATATCCTTCAAAACAGTAGGTTAGTAGCTCAGGAAAGTAAACGAAAACAAAATACGGAACTAATAAACAAAAAGATACATGCAGAAAATCGAAAAACAAGACGAAACACTATAAAATAAATACAGAAGATGAGTCACCGATGTGCTTGAAACACCGAGACTTCACGACGAGACAAGTGTATCTTTTAAAGAGACAGTTATCCCGGGGTGAAGAGATGGTGTTGTCACAGTATTGTGGGTTCGTAGAGTCGAAGATAATGTCACCAACGTAGATTTGTATTAAAATAATGTCCTTAACTTCTTTCTTAATGAAGAGAGTAGTGTCGATTTTACCTTTTGAGAAGCCCGCATTTACGAGAAATGTAGATAAGGCGTCATACCAGGCTCTCGGTGCTTGCTTGAGTCCGTACAACGCTTTGTCGAGGAGGTACACATGGTTAGGGTGAGATGGACTGACGAACCCGTCTGGCTGGGAGACGTAGACTTCCTCCTTGAGTTTGCCATTGAGAAACTCCGTTTTCACGTTCATTTGGAAGACGGTGAAATTCTTATGACTGGCGTACGCGAGGAACATCTGAATCGCTTCGATTCGGGCAACAGGTGCGAACGTCTCTTCGTAGTCAATCTTTTCTTGTTGTCTATACCCTTTAGCTACCAATCGAGACTTGTTCCGAACAACGATCCCGTTCTCGTCCTTCTTGTTCTTGAAGATCCATTTTGTGCTGATAACGGTCTTGTTCTTCGGGCGAGGGACTAGGAGCCATACCTTGAGGCTTTCAAACTCGTTCAGTTCTTCTTACATGGCTATAACCCAGTCGAGGTCATTCAAGGCGTCTCTAACCGTTGCGGGTTCAACGTTGCTGAGGAAAATGGAGAAGAGACACTCATTTCCCATTGTCGCCCATTTTTTAGTGTTGCTCAGTAGTGCGGGGGTGGCTTATTCGGTTTCCACCATTGCTCTGGTCTGGACGGGAGCAAACGGATCACCGATGATCTGTTCAGGTGGGTGTGCTCAAGTCCACTTCCTTGTGTGAGGCAGCGGGTCCATGGACGATTGCGTACTGTTGGGATAAACATACGAGCCTAGAGGTAGGTCTTGAACCGTCTCAAGAGATGGAGTTGGATGAAACGGAGCAGCGACCGCTGGTTGTGTAGGAACAGCAGTTAACGAAGATACGTCGGATGTGTCGGTGTGAGAAATGCTATTGCTTGATCCAGGGGAAGATGGTGTGGGTTGAACCACCAGGGATGCAGTCGCGGTAACCGTATTCATGCTTGAAGATGGTGTCGTCTCTATAACAGGTGACGAGGGTGAGTCCTCCGACGAAGTTGTGTTGGGGGTAGGTGGAGGACCAGTGATCTGCAATGATACCACCACAGCTCCATCTGCATTCAAAGAATCATCAGTAGACACATGAGGTAAAACAAAATCATTGTAAAAATGTTCAAATAGTAGATCTAACTCAGAATGGTGTGACTTCGACGTATTGGACGAAGAAGGATCTACTATAGTGTGTTTGGTTTCCGATCTAGAGTGATCGGACGCCAGCACTCATGTAAGCACGGGTTCTGAACTGACTTGTTCAGAAGCCAACTCGACCAATTCGTCGAAGGACACATTAATGCTTTCAATAACACTCTTTGTCCTCTTATTGTAGACTCGGTATGCTTTCAAAAAGGTAGAATAGTCGATGAAGATTCCTTCGTCTGCCTTTGGCTTGAGCTTGTCGAGATCATTTTTGTCGTTCAGCACGAAACACTTGCACCCGAACACATGAAAGTAGCTGATGTTGGGGGTGAGTTTGTTGACGAGCTCGTACGGCGTCTTCTCAAAACATTTGTTGACGATGGATCTGTTCTGTGTATAGCATGTCGTGGCAATAGCTTCAGCCCAGAGAAACATAGAAAGGTTGTACTAAGTCAGCATAGTTCGTGTCGCTTCCACCAAGGTGCGGTTGCGACGTTCCACCACACCGTTTTGTTGAGGAGTCCTGGTAGCAGAGAAAGTGTGTGAAATCCCAACCGATGTGATATATTCACCCATAACACGGTTCTTGAACTCGGTGCCGTTATCCGTGCGAATTGAAATAACAGTCAGCTGCATGTTGTTTTGGACACCCTTCAGATGGTCGATGATTAATCTGGAGTCTCATCCTTCGAGCAGAGAAAATTGACCCAGGTGTATCTCGAGAAGTCTTCCACCATCACCAGTACATACTTCTTATGATTTATACTTTGAACGCGTATGGGGCCGCAGAGATCCATGTGAATAAGCTCTAAAGGTCTGGACGTGCTAGGAACCGCCTTCGGTTTGTGAGAAACCTTCTTCATCTTGCCCATCTCGCATGTGGGGCAGAGATGTTCTTTCTCGAATCATAGTTCGGGTATACCCTTGACGAGTCCACCGAGCACCAGCTTGTTGATGTACTTGAAGTTTAGATGAGGCAGCCTCCGATGCCACAACCAGTTCTGTTAAGTAGTGGTTTTGGACATGAGGCACACCGCTTTATCAGTCTTCAGAGAGGCGAGGTTGATCGTGTACAGATTCGTTCTTCTAGTTCCAGCAAGGATCTCCCATCCGTCTTCGTTCCGAATACTGCACCGCTTCGCCTTGAAGTTGACTTCAAGATTCTTGTCGCAGAACTGGCTGATGCTGAAGAGGTTATGACCTAAACCTTCGACGTAGGACAGGCGCTTGATGGTGAGCTTGTCTTGAACTAGGTCGCCATAGCCCATGATCGGGGCTACGTTGTCATTCCCAAATCGTACGTCACCGCAATACTTCTCCTTGAAGTTGGTGAGCAGCTCCCGTTTACCAGTCATGTGTTTGGAGCAACCGGAATCAAAAAGCCACACATGACCGGGCTGCAAAGCAGAAATTAGGGGTTATTAGGTACCCATTTATAAATGAGTCCTGATACGTTAGGTGCAGCACCTTTTCTCGGGAATATTAGGGGTTTTTTAGGTACCCATTTAGAAATTAGGGGTTTTTAGGTACCCATCTCCTCTGATAGCTTCTGCAAAATCTCCGTTTGGACAACCTTTAAGGCGACGTCCATGGTTTACTTGGAGACGAACTCCGGGGTACTAACACCTGGAGCACTTAGCCTCCCAGTTGTAGTAACTACGGTGGATTGCACCGCAGTACCGCATACGCTCACGGTTGGCTTGATGGTAGCGGTGGCAGGTCTTCCACCCTGTCCTTGTAAGCTACCAAACGGTAGACTTACTCTAGGTGTTCCGGTCGAGTCATGAAGAATCTCGACGGTAGCAGATGATGTGACATGTGTCCTATCCAAAGAAATAAACTCTTCAAATGGATCTCGACTCAAAAGTGCGCCCAAAGAAGTCGAGAACTGGGGCTAGTGTTCTCTTGTTTCAACACCGGAACTCTCCAAGTGAGAGACCGGTGGCAGTTGTGCTATATCTCCGTGCGAAGTTGAAACAATTTCCTTTTGAGAGGAAACTGAGTAGCTGGTAGGGGTGTGCAGTTGCGTCGCTAGGCCCACGACGTCTTGTTCAATACCCTGTCGCAACGAATGCGATGTGGTAGCAGATGTGGCTGCCTAGGTGGAAGCTGGTTGGGAGCAACCTGAGTAGATTGCTCCATCACACTTTCACTCTCATTCTTTTTCTTACTCCTCATTTCACGCACTTGCTCACTTTCTTTTTGTTTTTCGACTATAACATCCTTCGCTCTCCTTTTCTCTCTAGATATGGCTTCGGTTTGGGGTGTGGGTTCCATGCGGAACTGATCATCATCGTCGTCGTTCGATTAGGTGGATTCTTCATCTGATCCGGATTCCGAGGACCCGGATTCAGAACCGGACGCCGAACCTGATTCAGAACTAGATTCGGAACCCGACTCTCAGTCGGAGCCTAACTCGGAGATGGAAGAGGAGGTTGCCTCTCCTTCGTCTTGTTCGCGCGTAATGCCTTCCACTTCCATGTCGTGCAATTCTGGATCGTCGTCTCTAGGTTGGGTAGATGCACGTGGTGGAGTGGGCGGATGTCTTAACGAGGTAGCATCATGTATGGACTTACCGGCACTGCCCACGCATGTTCCCCTCACAATATTTTCTCTCGTCACGCCCTGGCCGGGAGCCCCTGCTTGCCGGACCATGCCACCTCTAGTACGGGGCCTATCACGTCTCTCGGGACGCGCTCCTTGGGTAGGTCCTGCCGGATCTGACCGGACCATCGGAGCGTCTATGTTATTCTCACGCCTATATGCTATCACACTCAGTGCCGATTGGTCTGCGATAGCTAGCAAGTCATTAGGTATTAACATTGGGACTAGGTCCGGGATCACCTGTTTGTTCTGGATCCTAGTCATTCTGGTTGAAAGAAGTACCTCATGATCAGCGCGTCGAGGGATCGTCGGGTCCGTTTCCATGAAATGAGCGACGATCAGCTGTAGAAATTGCGGGAATGGCAGGAACGTGAGGCGTTTGCTGCCTTGCTTCTTCTGAACCTTCTCGAGCAGTTCAGTCCAAAGGATGGACGCGTATTTATTGTGGCGGTTGTACATGGTGCCGTGGAACAGTCTGAGTAGGTTGACGATTGTTTGATCTATTCCTTTGTTGATCGATGATAAACACATGTTCAATATCGTGAACATGGTGTACCATACTGGCTGGATGTGAATCCGGGAGAAACGCGACGGATGGTTGAGCTCGGCAGCATATCCGAGGGTGCGCAAATCCCGGAAGAGGACGGCATCAGAAACCGGAGTGTTGTAGTCAACTCGTCCTGGTACAGTTGTCGCTTCGGGCAGTTCAAGGATCTGGCGGAGGATATCTCGAGTAAGTAGGACCGGGAAATCTCCAATACGACCTTGGAGGTCAAAGCGTTGGCCGCGAGCGACGGGTGTGAGGCATCTCCACTGTTGGTGCACATAAACTGTAGGGACTGGAGCAGTGGCCGTCAATGCTCGATTGAGCGTGTGGCGCTTGAGAATTTCCACCATAACTGGGCATTGGCAAATAATATTTGACGTGTCCAAGTGAAAATTGTTGGAACTGAGGGGTAGGTTCGGACCTACTGGAAGTAGTAGGGCATCGCCTTGGGGTGGATTTGGTTGTGCCATGATCGTACCTGTTTAAGACCAAAAGGTGTTGAGTTTTCATGGCTTGTATAACTCAAAAACGTGTATCGGGGCTCGTATTCTCGGATTTGAAAACACCGAGAGTCGGTGACTATCCGAAACAGGTCACTACTCGGGTCTTGACGATCCCGGAGTGAGTATCCACCTTTAAGTGGGACACAGATTACCAAACATCAATTAAAGCCAATGTAACAGTACTCCCAGATTGAAATTGATCCGGATCCAGAATGCAATCCGGAACCGGAGTGAGTCCGGAACTTAATAGGGACCGAATTCGGAACTCAAGTTACCGGAACATAATAGAGACCAGATCCGGAACTCGAAATTCCGGAAGCAAACAGGGATCGGATCCGGAACTCGAAATACCGGGACATTGAACCGGGATCCGGAACCGATATCGGGAAACCCAATACCGGAACCTAAAAGTGACCGGATCCGGAACACAACCATACCAGAACTAGGTCCAAACCGGAACTTCATTCCGGAATCGGATGAGATCCGGAACCGGACTTAGTCCGGGACATAATATAGATCAAAAACACCAGGACCATTCCGGATCTTGGGATTTCCCGAACCGACCCTGGAATCCAAACGGGACACAATCGACGTTCAAACATAAAATCGACCCAACTTTGGCTTAAATCTATGATCGAAAACACAAGAAATGCTCGATTTGAAGTGAGTTATTTGAGATTCAATTCGATTTGAGATCGATTATGTATTCCGAAGGGTTTGGAAACCCTAACAGCGCTGACACGAATGAACTCGATCAAATCGATCGAAATTTGGGTATGTGTGGATCGATCTCATGTTGCTAAAGCGATTAAACGGAGTTTAGAACACATACCTGAAGTTTGGATGAAGATCTGAGCCTGATTGATGCAAGAAGCCAAGTTGAGAGCACAAAGTTGGTTTAGGAGAGAAATGGGGCGAAGAATTTGAAGTTGTGAGAATTATGAGTGAAAAACCGGTATTTATACCGGTCGATACCGGAAATGAATCCGGTACCGGGTGCCTTAACTCTCCCGGTTCCAACTTTGTCTTAACTTGTGATAATTGGCAAAAAAAAATACCCCTGATGTTTGAATGCTTTGAAAAATTAATCCTGAGTTTTAAAAAGTTTCACTTTGGACCCTCAGGTTTGAAATTGACAGATTCTCCCCCTAAACTTTTCAAAGACAACTCTCCCCCTCAATTTTCCAAAATATGACACCGTTTTTTTTCAGACATCAAAAATTTCAAACAAAAAACATGAAAAACTCCCCTTAAACTAGTTGAGTTGACAATGTTCCCCCTTGACATGTCAAACTGACACTTCTCCCCCTCAATTTTTCAAAAATTGCAACTCTCCCGCAACAAAAACGAGAAACTTACCTTGGAGACATGGCTTTCGAGGAAACACCTTGTAGAACATACGGTTAGTAGCACGGGAAATAAATGGAAAAACAAAGACAAGACTAATAGGATTTAAAGAAGCATGCAGAAGACTGAAAAACGCAAGGAACACTAAAACGTAAACACAGAGTACACGTTACCGATGTGCTTGAAACACCTAAACTACACTGCGAGACAAGTGTAACTGTTTAAGATGAAGTTATCCCGTAGTGAAGAAAAGGTGTGACAAGTACAACAGTGACTCAAACTTTCAAATTAAGCATACCCAGCTTGGACACGAGTTCATTGAACAGTTTTTCGTCCAAAGCTTTGGTAAACAGGTCTGCTAGTTGATTTTTTGTACTTACGAAGTAGAGTTCCACTATACCTCATTCCACATGGTCTTTAATGAAATGGTAACGCACGTCAATATGTTTTGTCTTCGTATGTTGGACCAGATTGCTCGTTATTGCGATGGCACTCTTGGAGTCACAGTAGATCGGGATATTCGAGTAGTTATACACGTAGTCCTTCAGTTGCGTGCGCATCCAGATGACTTGGGAACAGCAACTAGCCGCCGCCACGTACTCCGCTTCCGCCGTGGAGGTGGAGACGCAAGCTTGCTTCTTGGAGTCCCAGCTAACCAACTAGACTTTCAAGTTCAACATTCCAAGTTTGGACACGAGTTCATTGAACCGTTTTTTGTCCAAAGCTTTGGTAAACAGGTCTGCTAGTTGATTTTCTGTACTTACGAAGTAGAGTTCCACCATACCTCATTCCACATGGTCTTTAATGAAATGGTAACGCACGTCAATATGCTTTGTCTTCGTATGTTGGACCAGATTGCTCGTTATTGCGATGGCACTCTTGGAGTCACAGTAGATCGGGATATTCGATTAGTTATACCCGTAGTCCTTCAGTTGCGTGCGCATCCAGATGACTTGGGAATAACAACTAGCCTCCGCCACGTACTCCGCTTCCGCCGTGGAGGTGGAGACGCAAGTTTGCTTCTTGAAGTCCCAGCTAACCAACTTATCACCAAGGAACTGGACGTGACCCGTGGTGCTCTTCCGGTCGAGCATACTTCCCGCATGATCAGCATCAGAAAATGTTGTGAGTTCAAAACCTGTGTCCTTAGGGTACCAAAGGTCAAGATCAGCAGTACCTTTTCAATAGCGAATAATACGTTTAACTGCTATAAGATGTGACTCTTTCGGTTTAGACTGAAATCGAGCACACAAAAAAGTAGAAAACGTTATGTCTGGCCTGCTTGTCGTTAAATACATCAACGAACCTATCATTCCTCTATAGGTATTTGTATTAACGTCCTTTCCGTCAGGATCGGCGTGTAACTTCGTAGCCGGTGACATTGGAGTCTTCATGGGTGAACATTGTTCCATCATGAATTTCCGAAGAATATCCACGATATACTTAGATTGATTGATGAATATCCCGTTCGACAGTTGTTTAACTTGTAGACCGAGGAAAAAATTCATCTGACCCATCATACTCATTTTAAAATGGGCTTTCATGAGGACTGAAAAGTTGTGACAGTATTGTGGGTTCGTAGAGCCGAAGATAATGTCATCGACGTAGATTTGTATTAAAATAATATCCTTACCTTCCCTTTTGATGAAAAGGGTTGTGTCAATCTTACCTTTCGAGAAGCCGGAATTGTGAGAAAAGTAGATAATTCGTCATACCAGGCTCTCGGTGCTTGCTTGAGTCCATACAGCGCTTTGTCGAGGCGATACACATGGTTGGGGTGATCTTGACTAACGAAACCTTCTGACTGGGAGACATAGACTTCCTCCTTGAGTTTGCCGTTTATAAACGCCGTTTTCATGTCCATTTGAAAGACGGTGAAATTTTTGTGAGCGACGTACCCGAGGAACATCCGAATAGCTTCGATTCGGGCAACTGGTGCGAACGTCTCTTCGTAGTCGATCCTCTCTTGTTGTCGATACCCTTTCGCCACCAAGCGAGCCTTATTCTGAACAACTATCCCGTTCTCGTCCTTCTCGTTCTTGAAGATCCATTTCATTCCGATAACGGTTTTGTTCTTCGGTCGAGGGACCAGGCGCCATACCTTGAGGCTTTCAAATTTGTTTAACTCCTCTTGTATGGCGATCACCCAGTCCGGGTCGTGTAAGGTGTCTTTAACCGTCGCTGGTGCAACATTGTTGAGGAAGATGGAGAAGAGGCACTCATTTCCCGTAGCCGCCCATTTTTTAGTGTTGCTTAGAAGTGCAGGGGCAGTGTCGTCTTCGGTTTCCACCGTTGCTCTAGTTTGAACAGAAGCAGACGGATCTCCGATGATTTGCTCAGATAGGTGCGCTCAAGTCCACTTTCGCGTATGAGGCAGCGGGTCCGTAAGAGGTTGAGAATTATCAGCATCGATGTAGGAGCCCAAGGGTAAGTTTTGAACCGATTCAAGGGATGGAACCGGATGTAATCGGACGGCGGCCGCAGGTTGGGAAACAACAGCAGTTGACGAAGATTCAACGGTTGCGTCAGTACTGTTGCTTGTTTCGGGGAAAGACGGAGTGGGTTGAACCACCGGGGATGGAGTCGCGGTCACCGTTGATGTGCTTGATGATGGCGTCGTCTCTATCACTGGTGAAGAGGGCGAGTCCTCTGATGATGTAGTGTTGGGGTTGGTGGAGGACCGGAGATGTGTGTTGACACCACTACAGCTCCATCTGCATTCGTAGAAGCATTAGGGGATACAAGGGAAATATGAAAATCATTGTAAAAATGTTCAGACAGTAGATCTAACTCAGATGGATGTGATTTCCACGTATTGGACGACGAAGGATCTACTGTCATATGCTTAGGTTCTGGTCTAGAGTGATAAGAAGCCAGCACTCCAGTAAGCACGGGTTCTAAACTGGTTCGTTCAGAAGCCAAATCGACCAATTCATCGAAGGTCACATTTATACTCTCAATAGCACTCTTCGTCTTCTTATTGTAGACTCGGTATGCTTTTGAAGAGGTAGAATATCCGATGAAAATCCCTTCGTCCGCCTTTGGCTTGAGCTTGCTGAGATCATCTTTGTCGTTCAGCACGAAACACTTGCACCCGAACGCGTGCAAGTAGCTGATATTGGGGGTGCGTTTGTTGATGAGCTCGTACGGCGTCTTGTCGAAGCGCTTGTGGACGATGGATCTATTCTGAGTATGGCACGCCGTTGCGATGGCTTCGGCCCATAAGAACATTGGAAGATTGTAGTGAGTCAGCATGGTGCGTGCCGCTTCCACTAAAGTGCGGTTACGTCGTTCCACCACGTCGTTCTATTGAGGAGTCCTAGCAGCAGAGAAGTTGTGTGAAATCCCAGCTGATGTGAGATAGTCACCTATAACGCGGTTCTTGAACTCGGTTCCGTTATCCGTGCGAATCGAGATGATGGTTAGCTGCAAGTTGTTCTAGACCCCCTTCAGGTGGTTGACTATGACCCCAGGAGTCTCGTCCTTTGAACGGAGGAACTTGACCCAGGTGTATCGCGAGTAGTCGTCTACCATCACCAATACGTACTTCTTATGACTTATGCTTTGGACGCGCATAGGGCCGCAAAGATCCATGTGGATCAGCTCTAGAGGTATGGACGTGCTAGGAACCGTCTTCGGCTTGTGAGACACCTTATTCATCTTACCCATCTCGCATGCGGAGCAGAGATGTTCTTTTGTAAAACGTAGTTCAGGCATACCCTTGACGAGTCCACCGAGCACCAGCTTGTTGATGTTCTTGAAGTTCAAATGAGAAATCCGTCAATGCCACAACCAGGTCTGTTGAGTAGATGCTTTGAAAAGAGGCAAACGGCTTTATCGGTCTTCACGGAGGCAAGATTGATGGTGTAGAGGTTCGTCCTTCGAGTTATGGCAAGGATCTATGTTCCGTCGTCGTTATGTATACTACACCGCTTCACCTTGAAGTTGACTTCAAGATTCTTGTCGCAGAACTGGCTGATGCTGAAGAGGTTGTGACCAAGGCCTTCGACGTAGGACACACGCTTGATAGTGAGGTTGTCCTGAACGAGGTCGTCGTAGCCCATGATTGGGGCTACATTGTCATTCCCAAATCTGACGTCACCACAGTACTTCTCCTTGAAGTTGGTTAGCAGCTCCCGTTTACCAGTCATGTGTTTGGCGCATTCGGAGTCTAAAAACCACACATGACCAGGCTGCAAAATAGAAATTAGGGTTGTTTAGGTACCCATCTGTAAATGGGTCCTTGAGTGTTAGGTGCAGCACCTTTGCTTGAGACCCGTTTAGATCTGGGTCTTTTTCGAGAAGATTTACGAGAAGCATTAGAGTTAAACACATGATATGTACCAAACCAATCAGATGCATTCTTAGACATGACAAAATCATTCAATCCACACAAAGAACAACAAACACAATCACGCGAAATTTCAATCAATTGCTGAACAGAGTCAAGTTTAATTGGAAATTCAAAGCCATGTTCAACGGAGTTATTCAAAACAAAACCATGATTGTTGTTATTTTTCCTAATATGCGAAAAAGATATAAATGATTTGGTCTTCTCTGGTCGTATCTTAGCCTCCTTCTCTACCCACTCTTTCCGAACTGCTTTCCCCCGACCCGTTCTATCTGAAATTACATTAGAGTTATGGTCAGAGGAGCTTGAGTAAAATGGTTGTCGGTTAGAGATCTTACCGGTTTTAGCACGTTTCTTGGACCGACGTTTAGATTTAGATTTTGAAATGGTCTCAGCAACGGTTTTAGAATTTGAACACTCACCTTTTTCAAAATTAACCGATGTGGGCATTTTTTCTAAAAATTGAGTGTGACTAGCAAGCTTCGAAGAAAAATCAATCTTAGAAATATCATCATCATGACAAGCCGAGGAATTCATAAACTCAGAAAACCGTCGTGCAGAGTCAATTGGGGTTTCGCCATCAGAGTCGGGCGAGGAATTATCCGCAAAGGGATTGTCAAAGACTGGAAAAAGATTATTTTGAACAGAATCGGGTTGAATCGCCTTACCTTTATCTTTGAAGCTCAAATTCATATCATTTGTGTCATTAGACACTCCTAGAAAAGCTTTACACGAGGAACTATCCGAACAAATAGGAGAAGAGTCAACCGAGATGGTTTCAGGAGTGACAGGCTTCATCGGAGTATCCATTGGACTTTCCTTAGCCATTTTACTCGTTAAAGCTTCTGCCGCCAAAGCGGACAGTTGAGAAGTCAACTTAGCAATCTCGGCTCTATAACTCGTTATTTCGGATTCAGATAATGACTCGGTTTTGTTCTTTTTGAGCTTATCAATGGTGGATAAAAGTACAGTTCTTTCGGTGTCATAAATAACCTTATCCCTCACAATGGATTCTTCGAGTTTAAAAATGATATTTTCCAAAATCAGAGGTGGAACATAACGTTTGAACTCTGATTTATCGTCAGAATCTACCTCTGGTGTTGCCGTAACGGGAACCGGAGTTTCCACAGTTTTAGCAAGCGAACAGATGTCGAAGTAATCATTGGAGAGGTAAGGGGTTTTTCTTTTTAGATAAGACGCATTTAGCGTTTCGTACACGAAAGGAACTTGTACATTAATATTCTTCCTAGGCGGCTCATCTTCCGATTTAGGTTCAATATTTTCAGGCTTTTCCCCTACTTTTGGTAGAGGAATACCTGTTTTTCGTTTAAGATCTTCTTTCTCCTCATCCTCCGGAGACGGCTTAGTCCACTTGATCTTGTACTCAGGAGATTTCTTATCTAGGCCCATGAAATTGATTCATAAAGAGTGGGAACCTTACATAAGATTTTCTTTAGGTAACATGGATTATCATATTCGAGTCCCCATTATGAGTTGTAATACTTAAATTCCTTTGGTTTGTTCAAGTAGATTGTTTGTTCCGATTGACCAAGTTTGTAAAGTTTGGATTCAAGATCCTTTAGCTTAGTGGTCAACAACTCATTTTCTTTTTGAACTTTCTCTTGAATAACAACACTCTTAGAATACTCCTCTTGAGACTTTTCTAACTTTTGTGTGAATTCAGATATTTGAGTCTCTAGGGATTCAGCTCGTTTTGAAATGACTGAGCACTCAGTTTGATAGTTCTCTATCACACATTTGTCCTCAGCCTTTTCAATAGCTAGCTTTCCTATTGTATCATACTTAATTTTAGCTTCGGCTTCTAGCTTAGAGATTTGGGCATCTTTGGTTTTGACCTTAAGTTAAAAAGAGTCTAATGTACGCACCATTACTTGCATCTGATTAATAAAGTCAGCATTAGAAGAACCACATACCTGGCAATCGCTTTTGTCCTTCTTCTTTTTGGAAGAGTCATCTTCAAATTCAGATTCTTCCAGATTGAGGCCAGTATAGCACATGTGAGCTTCCTCGTCGCCGTCTTCGTCTTCAGTTAGTGCGATCCAGTGATCATCTTCCACCAGCAGCGCTTTACCAGCTTCTTTCTGCCTTGACAACAGCATTTTGTTCTTGTAATACTCAGCATTACGTACTATAGGTTTCCGACAGTCTTTGGCGAAATGACCTCGCTTTCCGCAGTTGTAGCATTTCACCGTTTCATCATCAGCTCGGTCGTCAGACTTTCCTTCAGATTTCCTTCCTTCATCGTTCTTCTTTCTTCCTTCATCAGACTTGTGCTTGCCTTCGTACTTGTCTCTATAATCTCGACGCTTTGTATTGGTGGAGTAACGTTGGTTGTTGTTGGATGGTTTCTTGAAGAACTTCTTTCTAGCGTACTTCCGGGATAGTAAGGCAACGGCTTTCTTTATAATGTCTAGCTCTGGATCGGAATCACTTTCCAGTTCTGCGTCCTCATGCTCAGACTCACTCTGAGCTTCCTCTCTATACGAACTGCGTTGGACTTGCTTGTCCTTCTTGTGAGACATGAGAGCTAAGGGGTCTTCCTTTGTCTTTTCATTCGACTTTTGATCTCCCATCAGTTCACGTACATCGTCTTCGTCTTGAAGCAACATCTCGTAGAGCTCGTGCAGCGGAACACTTTCTAAAGAACGGTTGTGACGAACGTGGAGTACAAATCCCTTCTATTCAGATTGAAGGTTGCTGAGGAACTTGATATTGCACTCGAGGTTCGTCTTGAAGATGTTGTTCTTGTGCAGGTCGTTGAGGAGTGTACAGAAACGTTCATAGGTTTCAGTGAGTGATTCCCCTCGTTTGGCTTTAAATGCTTCTTATCGAGTGAGGCAGTTGGTTATCTTTAGCTGATTACCCTCACGACTGCCTTGCATGATCTTTGCGAACTGATCCCAATTACCTTTCGTTGTATCCTTGTGACCGTCGATGCTACAGTAGATGTTGTTCGGAAGACTGTATACAAGCTATGTATTCGCCAGCTTATCTCCATCGACTTTCCTCTTTTCCTCGACAGACAGCTTGTCATAAGGTTTGACCACCCTTTGAGCTGGAGGTCCGCCTTCTTGCGCCTGAATCTCCATCATGGGTGGAGCAAACGGTCCATCGGTCAGCGATCGTAGAATTTCTTCATAGAGAGGCTTGGTCTCGATGAAGCACATGAAGCTGTCTTTCTAGACATTGTACTCCTCTCGATACAGGATCAGAGGTTTGAGTTCAGATCCGATAGCTAACGCGTCTTGAGCATTCATTGTGAGCACGTGTGTGTGATCGTAAGACGAGTAGGATGATTCAAAGGTAAGAGAGTGATCTAACGCACTGACTAACGCAAAACTAACGCGAAATCCTAAGGGAGTAGTAACTTAACGCAAATCTTATAAAAGATCAGGAATAAAACCAAAGGAACACAAAAATAGAGCCAAACAAAAGCTGAATAAAAAAAATAAGTGTGCAGAGATGATCCGGAATGGAAGATCTGGAATAGTAGATCTGGAGTGCAAGATTCCGGGACCGGGTGTGGGAACCGGAATGGACAGAAGTCGAAACCAAAAGGGAACCGGATCCGGGATGGATTCCGGAACCGGATGTGATACCGGTACTCAATGTAGGAACCGGAACCGGGTTATGAGACCGGAACCGGACTTGTGATCCGGTATATACAATATCCGGTACAAGGAGCCGGTGTTAGGAGTCCGGGACCGGATTTAGATCCAGATTGAATATGATCCGATATTAAACAAGAACCGAAACTCAAGAAAAGAGTCCCGTATTCAAACATTGGTCGAAGAAAAACGTACCTGGAAATCGAATTTGCACCTCTTATGACTTGGAAACTTTCTGCAATCACTTTAGAACCAAAACACACAAATAGGGAAAGCAAAAACAACTGACCAAATCGATTAATCAACCACTTTTGAAGCAAAAATTGAGATTTTGAAAAGAACAGAGTGTATAAAACCCAGAAACCAAAAATCTCAAAATTGATGAACTTTAACTCGATTAAACTCAACGAAACTTTGATATGACTCTTGAAACACAATAAAGATAATTTTCCAAGCCTTAATTTCAAGTTTTAACATTTGAATCAAAACAAAAAAAATACCTTTAACAATGAAACAGTCGACTAGAGTATGAATGACCAGAATTAGAAGAATTTACCTTTGAATCAATCGTCTTTCTGCTTTGATACCAATTGTGGATCCCAGATTAACAAGTGCAATAATAAGAATTAACACAAATCAGTAGACATCATAAATCTTACTTTGAATTGATGAACAGAAAGCTTAGAATGTAGCCGTACAATACAATAGGTAATCAATAATAGTGATTAGGTCATTAAACCCTAATCAACACACTAAGCCATCTATTTATACCCTAACTAGGATATTTACAAGAAATGACAATAATAGTCCCTCTACTTCTATTCCACTAACATGAGACCTTACATTCTTTTATTAGTTTGGTTGTATTGGTGTGAAGCTCAAGTGCCTAATTCTGAATTAAGATCAGCAAAGGCTCTTGATGCTATCCTTCAAGACTATGTTTATCGAGCTTTTGTTCAACCACGGACAGGCATTCCATACGATGGTGCACCCCCTTCGAATTTATCTGGGATTCAGATATTAGCAATGAAGCTTCGAAGTGGTAGCCTTTATATGAGAGGTGTTTCAATGTATAAAGAATTCTGAATCCCAATTTGTTTTTCCCTTTCAGGGTTTGGATTGGTTTTTGGTTTTTTGAAGATCTTCATGATTTCGATTGGTTTCTTTGATTTTTCCATTTCACGATCACCAGAACCCTCAATTCAACCCTTCTACGATCACCTCCCTAAATCTCTCCTTAACCGAACATCCACTCCTCCCTGAAATATCTCCATAAACCGCTTCTAAACCACGTCCCCAGAACCCTCAATTCAAAGATGTTGATAAGCAACAATCCCGCTTAGTCTTCTCTCAGTTTCAAACCTGGTGACTTCAGATAATATTTGGCAGATTTTGATTATAGGATGCATTGTTGATGGACCAGTGGAGATGGTTGATTCAGAGTTGGATATGTCGGTGGTTCTCCTAAAAAGACTGATCTTTTGCTTTTCAACCTTCTTTATCGATACAAGGTTAGGATTGTTATCAGTTTTATGTATTTTTGTTTTCTTTCTATCCATAGCTACCAAAATCCATTGCTTCTCTTCAGACCGAAATCGATTTCTTACTTTGGTTTGTTTTCTACAGCAAGTCGATTTTTGTTTTTTGCAGGAACCGATCTTCCTTCTCCCCATGCCTCCACCACAAATACTGGGATCCATCAATCATATTCATATGTTAAGTGAAGCAAGGGGTTCCTTTTCATTAAGAATTTTTAGGTAAAAAAGGATTTATTTTTTGTGTGTGTTAATCTTTCTTTGTGCTTCTAGAATTTTCCTCCTTTTGGTTATTGGATTTTCACTATTGTGTTCAGGAAGTGTTTGTGGACCATGAACGTGATGAGAGCCTCATATTTGAGCTTTTAGAATTGAAACATGATGTTTTCTTCAAGAAATATTACTGATCTTGTTGGTGTTTGATATAAATACTTATTGCCCAAGTGAAATTAATGGATTCAGGTTGATGTTACACTTTCTGATGGAACCTTGGCCAGAACCGCAGTACCCAGCGGTGAACGATGGAACACTAGATGTAAGTTTTTCTCTGATCAAATTTTCTGCTTGAGGTGTCAATGTGTGTCATGCTATATGTACATGTGATGGACAAATGCATTATAGGGTTGTACTTTTTGCACAGAATCCTTTATTTTTGTTCACAAAGACAAAGCAACAAAGTGAACATCTCGATCTGTTGCTGCAATAATTTTCCAAGTTGCAATAAAGGTATTTTCTTTAGATTTGTAAATTTGTTATGAAAGACTAGAAGTTAGGAATGACTATTATTTGGATATGAAGATGATGGGTGCTTAATTGATAGTTTTATCTATGAAATTGTTACCTCCTTCCCATGAAAATGTGTCTTCCACTATTTTGTGCCCAATTAGATAAAACTCTTATGTGATTTCTTTAATGTGAAGCAGAAACTTGTGTATGATGTATCATTTTAAAGATGGACTATTAAAGGCAACAAAAATGTACTTTATATTTTTGCATAGTGTACCAAATCGCTAATATTCGGGAGCATAAGTTTCTATAGTGAGTCTTGTGACCCACAGGTTAAATTAAAGTTGAAAAAATCAGTCTCTTGAGGAATTTGTTGAGGTATTTCTATTCCTAATATTTGTTGGTTTAATATGTATTATCATCAAATTCATTGTTTGGTGGTTAGTTTTATAATCTTGCAGTTGTTTCGAAGCGAAAAAGAACAAGCAATTCACATATAATTTATGATTATTGTTGTTGGTTTGCTTCACTCACTTCTACTGGTGTATGTTTTGGGTTATTGTTACGGTATATCATACAAGATGATCATCCAAAGCTAGCCTGCTCCTATTATTGGGAGTGCACTTCAAGTGTTTATAACATTGAGGTACTAGGCTCTTAGTTCTTGAAGTGTATATTGTTGGCTTTATGGTGTATTTTTATACTGCTACTCCCTATTTTTCAAAGTAGTGTCCATATTTATATTTTAGTATGTCCCAAAATAAGTATCCCTTTCAAAACTAAGTGTGTACTTTCATGTTCTACCCTTAATTATGTGATAGAAACAATCTCTTTCTTTTATTAAGGGTAAAAGTGTCATTTAGTTATCTAAAAAATGTAATAATTAAACTCCTAAAAGTCTAAAACTGTGTATCATTTTCATTGCGGACATTTTATTTTGGTTTTAGACGCTGCAGGTGATGCAAGAATCTAAATTGGTTGTTGTGAAGATAAGATACAATCTCAGCAATGTTGATGCCGAAGTATCTATAGATGCATCGTCAACTACAATATTTCATATCAGTTGCTACCTTGGTGAATAAATGATGATGAGTTTTCACATACATCAATTGCTACGTACCTTAGTGAATTAATGATGATGAGTTGGTGTTGTTAAATGGTATATTATCAATTTGAGCATTTTCAACCGGGTAAATAAATATATAAGTTGGGTTGGTAATTAAATCATTTTAAGCTTCTTTTGGTTAAATTCTCGTTTCTTAAAGATAAAATAGTCCTATTATGTTTGGGACCAAGGTTCTATGTACTATTTCGATGAGATTAACAGAAGTGGATATTATTATGATATATTTTGGGTAGAAAATTAGGAGTTATAATGGGTATTACCATCTAAATAATGTATTGTTTTCTTTAATTTGAAAAGAAATTAGTGGCCTTTGTACCATTTATAATTATTATTTTTACAAGTAATGATAATCATCTTTTTTGTTTGTTTTAAGGGATCTAAAGAAAACTTAGGTTTATTAATGTTGGTAAGGGATGAAATTATTAAAATGGTAGGGAGGAGGAGGAGAAAATCTACCAAGTTTTCCACTATCATGTTTATCATTATTTGGATTCTAGATATCCTCACGTTCGAGTTCTAGAAAATCTACCAAGTTTTCCACTATCATGTTCATCGTGGCATATGTCTTAATTAATTTTAAGAAACACACTTCTACTTAGTTCGTTGTTTAAGACATTTAAATATATGGGTTGATAAACATATTTGTGTAGTAATAATTAGGGGAGTTCTTCGATTTAAATTCAACAGATTTAGGTGGATTCGATATGATATAATTATATATTTAATTTTGGATGTTGTTATCTAATACAATTTAATTAACATTGGACCAGATCCAATCTCGGTCATTTGACATTACTATTGGTTATCCATTTGATTCAACCAATATTTTGATTTAGTTATTAACCGATTAATCCACTATTTTAACCAACTATTCATATATTTTTCCAATTTTTAAAAACAATACATACAAATATCAAATAAAATAGTATCATAAAAAATATTTATCATATATATATATATATATATATATATATATATATATATATATATATTATTAATTTGATGATAGTTACATTACAATTGGAAGGGTAATGTCATTGGATTAAATCGTGTTCGGTTTATTGGATTCTGGAGTACCGTCCAAGAACTACCAATCCGATCTGGATGTAGGAATTTTGGATCCGATCCAATCCAATTATGGCAGGTCGATTTTAATTGGATTGGTTGTTTTGATTGGATCATATGATTTGCACATTCCTACTAATAATAGAGTTTGGACTTCTTTGCCTATGATCTATTATGAAAGATACAGAATAACCCTTCAGCCGAAGGGTACCTAACCGAGAGTCAAAAGCACGGGAAAGCCGGTTATAGTTTGACCAAGCTTCTTACTCGATTGAAAAACAACCCAAATGATGAAAAGAGTGACCGATAAAATAATTAATTGGAGATTAAAATCATGTCATGTACCCGACCAACGTACGGGTATAGCACTAGTTTGATGAGAATTGGTTATCAACCGTTGGATGAGAAATGGAAAACATTAGGATGAGACACACCGGATCAATTCCTTTTAAACCGCAATTTACAGGAGGGTGTTTGATTAAAAATGATCAACGGTTTAAATATTTCTCACACTTTTCACCAAAATAACATTTCTCGCGTGATCCCATGGCATGAGCTGAAATCCACTTTTTACTTTTGGCAACAAATTACAACTTTTGCCCTCAAAAAGCATGGCTAAAACTAAATCACCCTACACTTGCATTATATTATCAATCTTGAATTTAAGTTATTACATTCAGCCTTGGTAAGCCTTTAATTTTTTTATATCAAAGTCCACATCGTAATATAATATTCTCATACCATTTCCATTTCCATTTCCATTTGCATTCATATATGTTCTTTTCCCCATCAATAGCAAGGATCTAAAAGTACCTTTGATTAATACCCACACAAATTCATCAAATCTCCAAAGACTTGTTTCTGTCCACAATACTTCAAGCGTTACAGCTTGTCCAATCCCAGATAACCTTATACGGCGATTCAGAAGAAGAATTCACGTTCTTCGGAAGATCCCAAACCCTCCTGAAGACCGCAATCTGTGACGCAAACCCAGGTTCCACCCCTTCAATACCACCAACCCCGCTAAATTCGACACTGTAGTTGTGCTTTCCAGCAAGTTCCGAGGCCCACGCTGTAAACTGCTCTCGTGTCCACTCGAATTTGTGGTCAAAGTTGCGAAACTTGCAGGGTTTTGTTTGATCTTTGTCTTCTGCGTCTTCTTCAGGAGTTGATCTTTGAAGTATGACATTGTACTCGTAGTTTGGAGTGGAGACGATAAGAATTTTTGGACAAAAAGAACTCAACACAACATGGCCGAATAAAGTTGCATCGTCTTCTTCCATGTGCTCGATCACCTACACCATCACCACCAATTCAAACGGTCGATGATCCATGCCAAATATACAAGTCAGATCATAAAAACATATATATGATTAAAAAAAACTTTAGCCTTTTATGTATGTTTAAACTTTAAACCTTTGGTATAATCCCATTAACCATTGGAAACGAGTTATTTACATAAATACCCATTTGAAATAAAGAAATTTAAGTTTTAACCATCAATTTTTTTTTTCATAAAATGTCCCGAATCTCGAAGGTCCGACAGCACAACGTACCTTTTATTTGCGGTGTCAAACCTGCGGGATTCCGGACATTTTTGTAAAAAAAAAGAAATTGATGGTTAAAACTTAATTTTTTTTATTTGAAGTGGTTATATATGTAAATAACTCCATTGGAAACCTCTAGAACTTGAATTAGAACACATATGATGTATTCCACCCGTCCCAGAGTAAATGTCCACAATTCTATTCCAATTTGTCCCCGAATAAGTGTCTACTTTCCAATTCTACCCTTAATTATTAGATAAAGAAAATCTCTCTACTATTAAAAGACAACTGTCATTTAGTTAAATAAAAAGTATAATAATACACGATGCTAAGCTATGTGCCTTTTTCATTGTGGACATTTACTATGGGACAGAGGGAGTAACTGGGAATGAAATTTGCTACCTTTTATCTAGTTGTAAATTGAGATTCACTTACCTCCAAGCAGGTTCCAATATCACATCCATACACTCGAGAATCAAACGTTGTGATGGAACCTTCTAGAAGCAGAGCAGATTTGATACCGCTGTGTTGCACTTGACCGGTAGAATTTTGGCTTAGCTTTGAATGAAGGGTCTGTAAAACCAAAGAATATCAAACTGTGTAGTATGCAAAAAAATGGAATGTACAGTTTATATCAATTACAAGAATGGGTCCGATTCAAAGGAAAGCCTCAAAAAAATGAAAAACTGAGGATCACCCTGGTAACCATCCATCTGGATAGTATGCACATGTGCATACAAGTAATTTGTAACATGCACAGGTGCATCATGCACACAGGTGCATCATGCACAGGTGCATAAAAACCAAAAAACAGCTTCAATTACTTGTACGCACATGTGAATACCCTTCAGATGAACGGTTACCAAGGTGTTCCTCGGTTTTTCATTTTTTTTAGGCTTTTCCCTGAAACACAAAGGTTCATATATGAACCTACAATTAATTAGTTTCATATATGAAACACAAAGGTTCATATATGAATCACAAGATTCATATATGAATTAGTTATAAAGAGTTCATATGTGAATTACAAAGGTTCATATATGAACGTATAGTTCATATGTGAATCACACAGATTCATATATGAACTCAGCCCGTGTTTTTTGTAAACGGGATGACTAATTACCAAAATACCCTTCCGTGTTCAAAATCAGCGCATTTAATCGAAGAGTCACGATCACTTCTCTATTTCTCAAAATATTTAGACTTCTCAAATGAACCTAACACTATATATATATATATGTATATATATATATCACCTTTGCTGCACGAGGGAGGGCTTTATATGATATGTCAACACCAATAATTCTTTCCAGTGACGTTGGATAGTCTAATAAAGAGTCCAACAAACTTCCAGAGCCACAACCAAAGTCAACCTGCCATAAAACCAAGATGATCCATATATTAATTTCAGTGATGCACTCATGCAAGACAAAAGATTTCCAAAACATACCAAAAATGTTGCACAAGATTCTCTAATGTGTTTCACTGCATATTGAACACGCTGTTTTGATAACGAAGGACTAAAAAGAGCCTTTTCCATTCTGTCTTCCAAGGGCTCGGTAATCCGCAACAAAGTCGTGTAGAATTCCAGCCTGCACCCACCTATTACCCACAAAATTAAAAGGTAAAAAAAAGAACAAAGAAACAAAAGTAAATTACGAATTTGGTCCCTAAGTATGTAAAAAATTACGAATTTGGTCCCTTAACTTCATTTATTACATAAGAAACCTCCAGGTATGCAGATTCTTATGGATTTGGTCCATGTGGTTTGAAAATGGTAAAAATAAAGAAAGTTTGCAAAAGGTCATATTTAACTGAAAAGTTGGACGGCCGTTAGTGTGAAGAACCAAATCCATAAGAATCTGCATACCTGGAGGTTTCTTATGTAACAAATGAAGTTAAAGGATCAAATCCGTAATTTTTCACATACCTTAGGGACCAAATTCGTAATTTACTCAAGAAGCGATAACAAAAAGAAATGCAATGGACCAATAATCAAACTAACCTGAAGAGAGTAAAGAGAGAGTTCGTGTGGGATCGCCATTTGCTGCAAAAATCAACTCTTGAGGAGGCAACTCCACTCTGAAATGACCAGATTGCCCCACACCCATCTGTGCCACAACTGCTTCAAGATCAGGAATAACCGCCTCACTCCCCAATTCAAATTCGAATTCATCATTTTTCTCAACGAGTTCTTTGACTCCTTTGACCAAAAATACACTGTAGCGTACGCAAACTAAACACCCATTTGACGGAATATTTTCAGACTCTGGACCATCTATGTTAAGCTCACTATTTGATTGATTTGTGCCATTAACTGCTAAAGACCTTTTCGTGTTAGTTTCAACCCCCGGCCATGACTTATGCACTAACGAGAAGAATTGCAATTCCTTCGAAATATGTTCAGGATAGAAGTCGAGATCAAGATCATTTCCATTGGTCCACTTATCTTGAGGCCTATTTAAATTCGTTAAGTAATTATTTAAACATGAGAGAACTTTCAAAGAGGCATTTTGGATGGCATCACTTTGCTTCTTAAATGACTCTTCTTGGTGACAATGTAGTATCAAATCTTGGTGCTTGGAAAACATTTTAACTTCACATCTAAAAGTTTCTTCGGATGCCCGCATGTCCTTAGTGCCTCCATTTGTTGTACTAGAAAAAACAGGTTCAGGTAACCGATGCTGACGACAAAATGTACACAGGATTTCCCTTGGTAACAAACCCCTCCAACTGCTTCGTGCTACAAATTTTTCAGGCAATTCAGCTGCAAGTACGGCCTCCCGTGACAGCTTATATATCCCGGTGGGTACCTTATTCATAAGTAACCTGAAAAGCAACTTACAGCCGTTACATTATGTTAATTTGTGCTTCACGGCTTCACCAACTAACAATGCAAAATGCCAGCATATTAAAATTCGTTTATGGCTACATAACTTTCTTATCTTTTAGGGTGCGTTTGGTATGCAGATAGGATAAAACAGGACAGTTGTTCAGCGTTTGGTAAGACAGAACTGGACAAAACACATAATGTTGACCAATTTACCCTTAATAAGTTATTTATATATTTTATATATTTTGATTAATTATGTAATTTATTACATTATAATGAAAACATATTTATTTATAACAAAATAAATTATTAGAAAGTTTTATTCAAGACGATTAAAGTGACATCAATAAAAAAATTATGTAGTTTCCAATTTTTATTTTATAACATTTTCTATTCTTTTTACTACTAGTATTTAATAATTTACATAAACTAATCAAAACATAGAAACTATATAAAAATAATATTTTGAGGAAAGTAAAGTGAAAGTTTAAAGAGCATAAAATACAATAAATAAAATTTAAAGAACAAATTAAATATAAAATAGAAGGCTTATTTGATGTTTTAGAAGAGAATTATATTTTATTTTGAGGTTATATTGGTAAAACATAAGTCTATTCCAGCTTGTTCCATGGGGTGGGGGTGGACCAAGCTTGTTCACTTTGTTCCTGTTTGTTCCTGTCTTTTCCACATAAAAGTTCTGCAAACGTTGGACAGTGATCCATGTTCTGTTATGTCCTATCCAGTGTACCAAACACACCCTTAAAGGATCCTAGGAGCCCATGAACAGAACTTTAAATCTGATTCAGTCATAACCTTATTTCTGCAAAAAGATAACTAACTTTTAGATTCGATGCAAATGAAGTAGTCTAAAAATAAAAGAATGAGCAATTGAGAAAAGCAATGGCAATAGAAACCTATAATATGTCCGTGATGATACATCTTCATGGAAAAGATCACAAGACTTCCACATGTATCCAATAGTAGCCAAAATTGCGTCCCCATATATGTCCTGACCAGATAAGTAACTTGCCCTTGCATTTAAATATGCCTCATGATTTTTATCCTCCCTTTCTGGCATCAAATCTAACTGGAATGAAATGGGATCATGGAAATACAATCTTGTTTCGGAAGAAGCTTTCCCAATACACCTGGATAAGAAAAGGGCCAAAAGGCAATACATGATGTGAAGAAACAAACATTGTACAATATTTTCAACACTGATATAGAAAGCATGGTTTGATATATATATATATATATATATATATATATATATATCTATACTACATATATAAGCATTTAAGCAAAATGTCTTAAAGACAAGTTTTTAAACAGTGTGTACAACAAATTAAAGCACAAAATTTGAAAAACTCTTAATTGCAAGTCTTTATGCATAATGTACAACTCCAGGCCTTTTTTGTTTACACACAAAGTCTGACCACACCCACCCACAGTACTTCGGTACTTCCTCTTCTACACCATACCCATAGTACACTACACCCATACTCCCTTAATTGGAACCCTCTCCATACCTGCAGTACCTCTTCACGTCGACCCCTCACCACCATCACTACCATACCAAGAGTAGTTCACGTACCTCGTCTCCATACCTGCAGTACTTCTTCACGTCGGCCCCTCACCACCATCACTACCATACCTAGAGTTGTTCACGTAAGACACCATACCCACCTCTTCACACGCTTCATATAAATCAAGAGTTGGGGTTCATGATTTGGCGCTCTCTCCATCTTCAAAGCTTTCCTCCCACCACTGTCGTACTCAATCTCCATCCAAGACGATATATGTATATGGTTAGGGTTCCAATTAATGTGTTGATTAATAAATCACTATCGCTCCATCGTACCGGTTTTAATCGGAGGTAATTTCATTTTGTTTTTCGTCTACTGTGTGTTGATTCATTTATGTGAATTGATTTCTTTCTATCTATTGGTTTCTTTTTGTTCCTTAAATCTATGGGTGATGATCGATTTTGGGTTTTTTTGACCTAAAATCGATTTTTTAGTTTTTGTTTCAAAAACTTCTTCGATAATTTCAAAAACTATAAGCGTGTATATATCTTAGGTCAGAAAGGAAGTCAAGTTCTATTCTTTGGTGATTCGTAGTCTATTAACAGGGGATGGTCTCTTACTAAGTAACAGGTTTGTGCTTCAATTTGTACTATTTGATATTTCCTATTTCCATGTTGATATCCTCCGTTTAACATGTAATTTCCATTGTCTTTTTTTTTCCTTCAAGATGTTCAAAGTTTGAACTACATTGTGAGACGTCTTCTACCTATCCAAGAAGAGTGTTATCAAACTTCAGAAAATTGTTGATACATATGTAAGTGTTCTGTTTTTCTAAAACAAAATGCACCAGACAATTTGTCAAGGTAATCAACTGTACCCTAACTTTGATCCTTCTTGTTAATATTCCTTCACACAAGTACTTATATTACACAATCATCTTGCTTGCTTCTGTTTTTGAATGGACTTTTGATGGATTATAATTTTGATGCTGCTAAATAAAGTTGCTGCTGTTTTGGGTTAACTTAAAGGGTGCTCGTTTCCTGTTTAGAAGTTGTTGGTTTTTTGTTTACATTTGTGCAACTGTTTGTTTTTTGGCTTAAAGGGTTTTTTGCTTTTAGTTGGTTCTGCTCATTGTAGTTCCATCTTCATAATATGTTCATTTCCAGTGAACTTGAATATATTTGGTTAGTTGCTCGTTTAATATGAATTTCATAGTACTTGGTTTTAGTTGTTCACAAATTTTACAACTGGCTTAGGTACCAATGAGTAGCATATTCTATACTGGCTATACATGCTACTTACAATTGGGTAATTTGAAGTTCAAAAAATAAATTTAAAAATGTTAAACCTACCCTTATGTTTTGTTGCATCATTTTGTAATCCCTTGACATCACACTCACAAAATAGATAAATTAATGAGTGGACTTTTTTGGTTCTTCCTATTACATGCTCCAATAAAAAGATTTTCTACAAGTTGGAACCAATGATAATGATTTTTGAACCTTAATGTTCCTACACACTCCTCTTGCATTGTCTTAAGGAAATGAAGCGGTTAGCATTTCATGAGTCCTAAGATCGTAAATAGTTATTACAGTGTTTGATGCTATGAATTTTTTCCTTGCCATGTTAGAATTATTGACAATGGAAAGGTATAATAGAAACCATTAGTTTTTGGTCTTTCCTAAGCATTTTTTGGAATATATTTTATATGTAGATGGGTATGCCCATCTTATGTCGTATTTGGTTCTTTTAATAATTCTCTTTCAGGAGGTTTTGTCCCCTTTGTTTTCTTGTCATTGGGTTCTTACGAAATTCTCCAAGTCATCTACACATTTTTTATGGTCTTTGTTTCTCAAGTCTTTTACAAAATTAATTATGGGTTTTTTGTGTCAATTATCTAGATGAATATCTTATTTACTTGGGTTAAAGGAGAAAGCATATGACATGGGAGGTGGTATGTCATTTATGTGTTTTATGTTTCATTCGTTTGATCTTTCTTTGTATTAAATTGCTCTTTAATCAACTCATAATGACATGTTCATATTTTCTTCTCTATATTGCAGTACCTCTACTACAACTGGACTCGCAATATGATCTCTAGATTCTGCTGATGGTTTGTCCTCTGATATTCTTTTTACTTCTTTACTGCTTTGTTTCATTCTTGTACATTTCATATTAAATATTCTTGATTCCAATACAATTGTGTTTGATTTCTTGATTTTGTATGTTAAAAATATACAAGTAATAAAACTTTGTGGTTTAGTGTTTCTTATTCTTCTTGATGATATTTGCCCCAAATGGCTTATTATTTTTCAGCAGCATCTGCATTGGATGACTCAATCTGGTTAGTCAGGTTTCGTCCTTTTCAGATTAGAGCTTTAGGTGCATTAGGACAGGTTTATGAGTTGGTTTTTCCATAGTTTAACAACTGTTGGAAATTCCTTATGGTTTAATTTTAGCAGGTGCTTCCCAAAATGGTTTATTCTGTTTGTTCAACCTTTGATCAGATGTGAATAGTGTATAAGGTGCATTGGATAGATATTCTTGATTTATTGGCTGCCCTTGCATTTAAACCCCTTATTTTGTTCCTGATCAGCCTTAATGATGGTTTCTTACACATGGTGGCTGCTGTTTTTTGGTTTATTTCTCATCAGAAACTGGGTTCATATATTAGTCTCACTTGGAAGTCTCTTAATCGTTGTGATTGGGTGTTTCTGATTTTTCTCTAGAGTATGAGCACCTGTTTTGGTTGATTAATTTGCCAATGGCCTATGGGCTACATAATTGTTTTAATTATTGTGGATGTTGTTTATTCCTTCTTGTCGCTGTTAATGATGCTTCTCTTATTATATGTTGATTTTTAGCTATGGAATTGGATTGATTTTTCGTCGTTTACAGTTAAATTTTATACCCCGTTGCATTGCACGGGTACACTGCTAGTATATATATATATATATATATATATATATATATATATATATTTGAAGTTTTTAACCCACTGATTGTCATCACAACGTTTCTTATTTTACATGATCAGTTTCAACATGCCGAATACTAAAAATATTGAAAGTACAAAGGGTTCTGACTGCTTAAAAACAGTAGAACTGTTGTCAAACACAATACCTAACTCCAATTAATAAATTAAATAAGAAGCTAACAGGTTCCAGAAAAGTACGAAGTAACCATAGCAAAGACTCCTCCTTTGACCAACTGGTGGTATCAGGAAAGTTATATGCTCCAACTTGAGTGTTCAAACAAGGGTATTTGTATCATATTTTTATTTGTGAATTTCAGGGGCTGTTTGGCAGTTGATGAGAGGTTTGGTCCAGAATGATTAAGTGGCTCTTATGATATAGTGCAAAATGAAATATGGTTGTTTAGTAATTGTACAGAATGAAATTAGGGAGCTTAATGGTTAAGAGAGACCCAAGATACAAAATCATTCAGAGGGTTTTAGAACCGTTAAGAGACAGACTTTTTTTTGCCAAACAAGATTCACCTCTTAAGATTCAGAGGTTGCCGCTTAATGGAACTATTAAGCGGTAAACATACAGCCCCTCAAAGTGGTTCTGTCAAGACATGCCTGAAATAACCCTATAAATTATAAGATTCCATCTTTGTGTCTTCTTTGTCATTTGTAAAAGTATAGTTAGTAGCTGATTGTCGCAACTTTTCATTCGAAAGTTTTTTGTTCGATTAGGTAACATAAGAACGGCTCACCCTTGCTTATGCCCAGGTGGTCATTTAGGCGCCCACTTAATCCGCTTTCTAGAATACTAATCTGGACATGATATATGTACATGGAGATATAATTTATGCAAACACATGTTATTTTGTATTTGGAGATGGAGTGCACTCATTCCCAACTCATTTGACATTTTTTTGTTCAAATAATTATTACATAAGTAAAGAAAAAGTTTCAAGAAAAAACAGAGAAGTGGAGAAACAAAACATGGTTTATCGAAATGAAATGCATATAATAGTTGCAAGTTTTTCCATACCTGGAGAGCAAAACCTTAGAAGCATCAGCAGCTTCAAGTTCTCGAGCAATAGCATCCATGTAATAATTATTTGAAGAAACATCTAGAGTCAGAGGCTCAATAGTCTTTGCAGTCAAATATGGAACCCGAATAACCTTAACGTAAGTTTCTTGCATGCAAGAAACTTCTACAGATTGCAAAACTTCAGGAGGGTATGGAGTTGTTCTTCGCAATGAAAGAAGCTCTTTAGAAGCAAATATAGTGTCAGATAATTTAGTGACAGCATCCATAATCATCCACGTTACCTCCAATGGTTTTGAGTCAACGTTAGGTTTTATGCTCTTGCATAGATTAAGAAGCTTTGAATCATAGATGGGCATTAAAGTAATAGGGACAAAACCATTATTGCAACCCTCTCTATTCAAAGCTGCTCGGAAGTGACCACTCAGTGGATGACAGGTGGAATAAAACTGTTTACGGAATCAAGAACCAAAAATCACATAAGTAAATAATTGTGAGGATGTTTAATACCGCACAAAAAAAATTGAGATACAAATCCATCAAAAGTGGGTATATGCTTTGCGGGTTGGGTTCCGGTGAGAAGCTAAGCAGTTAATTTCGACGAAATAGCGAAAATAGCGACCCCAATCGAAATTTTGGTCCAAAATAGCGGAACCGAAAATAGCGTCGAGATTTGCCGAAATGTGACTGAAATTTGAAAACGAAATTTCGGTCGCTATACCGATTTTTTTTTGAAGGTTTTTCACTTTTTTGGGATTCTTTCATTCTTTTGGGCTTTTTTGGGTTTTTTAATCAAGTTTTGGGCTTTTTTAATTCAAGTTTTTTGGGTTTTTTTTATCCAAACCCTTTTTTACCTAATCTTTCAAGTTTCAACCTGACTCCCTCCCATCGACTTAGAATCTACTTCCAGAGTTCCAGCCTTCCATCGACTTCTCTTCTACGACATTTATATGTTTTGAAACTTTTTACTTGTGGGGTTTGAAACTATTACTCTATTACTATGTTAATACTATGTTACTTGTGTGGTTTGAAACTGTTTTTGATCTATTATTCTATTAAGTTATATGTTATATATATATATATATATTATATTCATATTTAATTTTATTTTTATCGCTATTTCACTGCTATTTCATCGCAATAACCGCTATTTCAAATCAAGGTCCTGACCGAAATTTCCGCAATTGGTCGTGTTAACTGCTTAGGTGAGAAGTGCCAAATTTGGTGAGAAATCAACCGTTGGATGAGAATGGACGAACTTTAGGATAAGATGCACCGAGATGCACCGGATTAATTCCATTTTAAGCCGCAATTCATGAGAGGGTATTTGATTAAACGTGATCAACGGTTTAAAAGTACTTCTCACACTTCTCACCAAAAATGGCACTTCTCACATGATCCCATGCCTAGGCTTTGGTCCATAAAGGTTATATATATAACAATGCTCTATTAGTAATATCATTGTCTTGTGATATTCCTTGCCATCACCACTCAGTGTAAAGGAAAAGTAAAATGCTACTAGAAAAACCTAATGCAAAAAAATGTAGAGGTTCAAGTCTCACTATAATAAAAGAAAAAACTAACACGTTAAGAAGAAAGGATAAAAAAATAAGGACTTTATTAACTGAAACAAGAAACCCAGACAAGGTTCAATGCTGGGATAATGATAAAGATAAGGCAAATAGCTGACAGCTACAATCATTTGTTTACTGTAACATAAGTATTCATCAATTAAAGCTTAATGGGAATTTTGGTTGAAACATTCTTCTTTAACATGTAATACAATTAAAAGATCGAGACATATTGTTTGAGGCTTGATTAGAAGCAAAGGTAAATAAAATGAATAATTAATTTTACATGCACTTTGAGATACTTGTCTGGCAGTTCTACTATGTTCTCCTATGCGATCAAATCAATTTCCACCAAAGACAAGTTGTACCAAAAAGCATATAGAGCTTGCAAAGTAAAATAACTGCAATATAACATCAAGGTTTTAAAGGCCGAATCGGGGCTCGAGGCGTAGGCCTCAAGGCGGTCCTAGGCATAGGCCCCAAGGCCGAAATATATATACACCAAAATATGTATATATAATACACAAATATATAGGCATGGGATCATGTGAGAAGTGTTATTTTTGGTGAGAAGTGTGAGAAGTACTTTTTTTAACAACGGCGATGTGAGTACTTTTAAACCGTTGATCACTTTTAATCAAGTACCCTCCCATGAATTGCAGCTTAAAAGGGAATTGATCCGGTGCATCTCGGTGCTTCTTATCTCGGTGCATCTCATCCTAATGTTCGTCATTTCTCATCAAACGGTTGATAACCACTTCTCACACTTCTCACCAAGTTTGGCACTTCTCACCAGAACCCAACCCCAAATATATATACATTTATATAAAAGGGTTGGGTTCCGGTGAGAAGTTGAGGTTAACGTGAGAAGCGTGAAAAGTGGTTATCAACCGTTGGATGAGAAATGGACGCACATTAGGATGAGATGAACCGAGATAAGATGCACCAGACCAATTCCCTTCTAAGCCGCAATTCGTGGGAGGGCATTTGATTAAAAGTGATCAACGGTTAAGATCCACTTCTCACGCTTCTCCCGTTAACCTCAACTTCTCACACGATCCTTCGCCTTATATACTATGTGTGTATATATATAATACTAAATTACTAAGAGGCGATGGTTCAGTGGTTCTTGACAGAGGAAACACTGAAACCGTGAGATAGGATGGGAGGTTGTGGAAAAAGTGGTTGTCTGGAGGAAGAAGTTCTCATTTAGAGGATAAAGTACTAGCTATTTGGGTTTTAAAATATTAAAAGTACACATTGGGGTCATTGGGCTTTGACTTTTAGCTTTTTAAAATAAAATAAAAACACACTATATAGAGAAGTACTACTACTGCCATAAAGCTTATAAAAAACTACAAAACAAAAAAAACAAAGCAGATCATCTGAGGTGTACGCCTCAACACCGCCCAACGCCTCATTGAACCAAGGAGCCTCAGGTATGGTTTTGGGCTGCCTCAAACGATTTTTAAAACCATGTGTATAACATATAATGGAATAATAACACAGATTAAGTCACTAAGGTACCGCAAGTTTTTGCATTGTGTAGGATAATTAAGATTAAAGTAACAAAAGAATATGGCCTTTGGCAACATAAGATGCATTTTAGGTGAAGCATAATGATAGTTTGTTATGATTCCATTCCATACAAGTGACCTACCTCATTTGAGAATAAATAGGACAGCCTGGCAACCAATTGATCTGATGGATCTTCAACAGGAGGATCACTTAACTGCAAAGGAAAAAAATAATGACTTGAATCAAAGAAACCCATTGCTTAAAACAGAAGTATACCGAATAAAAGAGAAGATTGGGACATGGAGCACATAATTAAGAAATCAGTTATATGCAATTTTGGAAAAACTACAACCATAAACTTAAATCAGGATCCAGGACCTATGGGCTTCCTCTACTTCAGAAACAAGTTTCTGAGAAAATAATGTACTGGATCATTAATTAATGCTCAGTTTGAGCCATACTTATACATGCAAATAAGTTAAGCTATATATATTTAGTGCAATAAATCACAAAAGGGAACAAACCTTCTCTACGGCCTTTTCTGCAGCAGATTGCATTGCGTCCTTCTTTCGCTTGAAGATCTCAGACATAACAAAAAATTCAGGAAGTTGCAAGCAACAGCGGTATAAGCAAGGGCCTTTCTGTGAAACAGCCAAACCAGGACATCCATTTGACACAGATTCTTGAATCTCCTCTATATTAAAATGTGCCTTATCCCCAAATCTCTGGTGTATAATAGTCTTAAAATTCACAACTACCTTCTTTGGAGGCAATGAAGAATCCCCTGTTATCATTTTATACTTCTCCAATACCAAATAATTTTTCTTATTCTTTTCGAACAAGATTAATTAACAGCTGCAAAGAGACCTATTATGCATCAAACACACATATATAAGTTAGTAGCAAACCATCTGCTCATTTCTTGAAAGAGTCATCTAGTTAGGTCTGCCCCTGCTTGGATGCACAATCTTTCACTATGTTTTCAAATTAAAATTGGAAAAGATGGTTTTTTTTTTGCCTATTTCTTTTACAAGCCATTTACTAGGACTTTTTTGTGTAGCATACTCTTTATCCAACCATGAACATTCTTTATGGTGAGATCAGGTTGATGATTTTGCTTCAAACAAACTTATTTTCCCATCCTATTATTAATGATATAATCTTGCCTCACCATGTGTTTAACCCTTGTTTAAGCAACACGAGCAGTCTTCACTGGCGCATTACATCAAACACCTAATGTGTATTAAAAAAAAGCAGTAAAATCAAACTAAACTAGCAAGCGTTGAATCAAATAGCAGCAGCACGCTAACTCACGTAAGGAGAATAAGCGTTGAATCGAATAGCAGTGGCACAAAGACAACAGTATCATTAATACGTACCACAGCAACAAACAAATTCGCTGATCAAGAGAGATGGAAAGATAAATGGGGGGTTTCGAAGTTGTTTGAGACAGCAAGAGCAGCAATGAATAAGCTGGGTGAAGCCTAAGTGCAATTCAAGTAGCGATTGACCATGGAAATTGGAAAACCATAATAAAGGGTTTAGTGTATATCAACTTTACCTTCACAATGCAGAGAAATGGGGGTATCCATGGAAAACCATAAAGGGTTTAGGGTATCGATACTATTGTAATGAATCGGAAAGTGATTACACCGATTCCAAAAACTCAATCTTCTTGCAGGAGTGGGATTCCGTTCGACTTCTAGTCAAAGAAACTGTCCTTGGGGTTTTAGAGAGGGAAAAAGCTGGTGCACTCCAGCTTATGGGAATTTCCTTTTACTTACATATTCCAAAAAGCACTTGCACCCTTCACTTTGGTTCTTTTTCTCTCTTTTATCTTCAAATTTTTTATTTTTCGAATTTTTAACTAGACTATCTATATCAATACAAGATCAAATTCTTTTCTAAAATGTCATATCAATTTTGCAATAACATCTTCTATATTAATGCAAAACCAAAATTCTTTCTAAAATGGTCTCCACTGCCAATATTATAATATAATGTAATAAACTAATGAAACAAAAATATATAATAAACCAATATTATAAAAATAATAGTATTAAATTTAGTGGGTCCCACATCTTGCAAGACCTTTGTTAATTTAGCAAGTATAAGAGTATCTTGCAAAACTTTGTTATCTATGACAAGTCATGTCATCTTACAAGATCTCTAGCAAGATGGATGTGGATGCTCTAAAGACACAAAGTTAATGAACATATTGTATCTGATGCGAATCCAACACTGTTTAACATTCACCGTTTTTCAGTTTTCACATCAAAGGTTCGTTTTCTAATGAAGTTCGGCGTTTGAATGATACTAGGTAGGACAAAGAGTGGAAGAATAATGAAGCTTATATCATTCAACAAATTTGTTGATAAAAGTTGTAATCTTGTAATTATGGACCACAAAGATGCAAATACAAGAATGTGAGAAAAACAGCCGATGAATAAGAATGATATTGTGGATATTCATAGAAAGAAGCAGAATCGAACTAAATCCATAAATATCTTCAAATGGTTGTAAACATTTGTTGTTTTTGGTTAAAATAACGAGCATCATCACCATGAAAATATGACGGATTGAGTTTCTTATGCATTCACATTAGGAACTCAATACATCAGGTTCATTCAAGATGAATAGTTGTAATCCTTATTTTCGTCATCTCCTATCACAAACACGTTCTTCTTCTTCCTCCTCGACGGATTGAGTTTCTTATGCATTCACATTAGGAACTCAATACATCGTGTTCATTCAAGATGAATAGTTATAAGCCTTTTTTCGTCATCTCCTCTCACAAACACGTTCTTCTTCTTCCTCCTCGACGGATTGAGTTTCTTATGCATTCGTATTAGGAATTCAATACATCGTGTTCATTCAAGATGAATAGTTGTAAGCCTTTTTTCGTCATCTCCTCTCACAAACAGGTTCTTCTTCTTCCTTCTCGACTTTCAAGTTTTCACCATCAACCACATTCATTTTAGGATTTAAATTCGTAAATGTCACCGATTATACGTGAATTTCTTTGACTTTTTTTTGTTTAATTGCATAAGGTATCGCTCGACTTTGAATTTGGGATAAATTGCTAAAGTTTTTATATGTTTGATACTTTTTCCTATTAAATTTCTAATCTGTTGATAATTATCTAATGGTATTTTTTTGGCTAATGATTATCCTATGTTTGCACTTCTTTTAAGTTCCTCATTTGACTATCACTTCAAGTTATGTTCTATTACAATAGTCATTGGAGGGAATGATTCTGTATATACTTTCCTTTTAGTTGTTTCCTTATTGTGATAGGTTTCTTTTTCTTAGCCCCTTTATAGCTATCTCGTTGGTGTATATATATACCCTCTTTGTACTTTGCCAATTAATAAGAAATACAATACAGATTCAGTTTTTACATGGTATCAGAGCGGGTCGCACACCGCTCGGCCTAAACCACAAAAACCCTAGACCGTCGTTCATCATTTCGCCATGGCCGGTAACGATGACAAAACAGAGCCCAAAATCGACACCCAAAATTCCGATCACAACTCACCATATTACCTTCATCCATCAGATTACCCAAGACAAATGCACGTGAATGATGCGCTGAATGACAACAATTATCTCGACTGGAGTCAAGAGATGGAGAATTTTCTGTTCGCGAAAAACAAAATAGGGTTCGTCGATGGAACCCAAAAGAAACCAGAGAAGACTGACGCTAATCATATGCCATGGTTACGTTGCGACGCCATGATCAAAGGGTGGCTGACTACAGCCATGGAAAGGGAAATTAGGGTTAGCGTGAAGTATGCTAACACTGCCGAAGAAATCTGGAAGGATCTACGTGAGCGTTTCGGAAAGGAAAGCGCACCTAGAGCGTACGAATTAAAGCAACTTCTCAGCACAACCAGGAAGGATGGAGCGTCGATTTCGGCCTACTACACAAAATTAAGAGGAATCTGGGATGAAATAGGGTCAGTATTCTCCATCCCAAAGTGCTCTTGTGCAGGTTGTGACTGTGGGATTAGCAAGAAACTGGGAGAATTAAGGGACAAGGAAAGGCTGTATGAATTTCTTCTCGGTCTTGACAGCGACTTCTCCACAATCAGAACACATATTCTTGCGATGAAACCTACCCCGACATTAGGTGAGGCCTACCACCTAGTTGCGGAAGACGAACAACAAAGAGCCGTATCTACAGGAAAGAAGACCAGTACCGAGACCGCTGCGTTTTAATCCTTCATGAGGCGTGATGGGACGACCAGTGGACAAAACAGAACTGGACCAAGGTACGGAAAAAGAACCACGAACGATAAAGTGGAACACTGTGACTTTTGTGGGAAAGACGGGCATAATCGGGATGGGTGCTTCAAACGCATAGGGTACCCGGAAGGGTGGCCAGGAAAAGGAAAACCGGACAAAGGAAGGACGAAGGCTGCGTGCGTTAACGAACAAAGTCCTATAATCGGTTTGAGTAACGACCAATACAAACAGTTCTTGAACATGTTTAACATGAAGAATCCACCAAGCATCGAGGAGACTCAACCAAAGGCTAACATGGCAGGTAGATTTAATGATGGTAACAAATGGGTGATGGACTCAGGTTGTACTGAGCACATAACCCACAATCCTGACTTGTTTCATGGGAGGATCGAAAGGTCACAAGAATTCTCAGTGACCATTCCCAACGGCGACACCATTCCCGTGGACGGAAAGGGAACATGCATGTTGCCTAACGGAACCGAAATACGTGACGTTCTATATGTTCCCGATTTCACTTGTAGCCTCTTATCTGTTAGCCGCCTAACAGAGAACCTCCAATGTGCCGTAACATTTTTTTCCAAAATTCTTTGTCATGCAGGACTTGAGCTCGAGGAAGTTGATTGGGACGGGTAAATGCCAACAAGGTCTGTATCGGATGGAGGAGGTGACGGGTAAGAGGATGGCTATGGCGACCAGCAATGAAGTGTGGCACAAACGTTTAGGGCATCCTTCACATAGTAAAATCTCATGTTTTGATTTCATTCCTTTTAGAACAAATAATGCAAATTGTGATTCATGTTTGAAAGCAAAGTTTACTAGACTTCCCTTTTCCACTAGTCCCATTAAAACGAAGGAATGCTTTGAACTTTTACATTGTGATATATAGGGGAAATATCGAAGGCCTTCCCTAACTAGAGCCAACTATTTTCTTACCATCGTCGATGACTTTAGTCGATCGGTTTGGGTGTTCCTTTTGAAACACAAATCAGAGGCAAGTGACTGCCTAATTGCCTTCCACAAAATGATCAAAACCCAATTTGATAAAAATATCAAAAGGGTTAGATGTGATAACGGGGGAGAATTTACCTCGAACCGCATGATGAACTTTTACACTGAGCAGGGAATGTTGCTTGAAACCGCATGCCCTCACACTCCGAAACAAAACGGAGTGGTCGAGCGGAAACATCGACATTTACTCGAAACAGCGAGAGCCTTAAGGTTTGAAGCGAAACTGCCATCTACCTTTTGGGGAGAGTGTATTCTGACAACAGCACATATCATTAACAGACTTCCCTCTAAAACCATTGACAACAAGACCCCCTACGAACTAGTATATAACCAAAAGCCAAGCTCAAGTGCCTAATTCTGAATTAAGATCAGCAAAGGCTCTTGATGCTATCCTTCAAGACTATGTTTATCGAGCTTTTGTTCAACCACGGACAGGCATTCCATACGATGGTGCACCCCCTTCGAATTTATCTGGGATTCAGATATTAGCAATGAAGCTTCGAAGTGGTAGCCTTTATATGAGAGGTGTTTCAATGTATAAAGAATTCTGAATCCCAATTTGTTTTTCCCTTTCAGGGTTTGGATTGGTTTTTGGTTTTTTGAAGATCTTCATGATTTCGATTGGTTTCTTTGATTTTTCCATTTCACGATCACCAGAACCCTCAATTCAACCCTTCTACGATCACCTCCCTAAATCTCTCCTTAACCGAACATCCACTCCTCCCTGAAATATCTCCATAAACCGCTTCTAAACCACGTCCCCAGAACCCTCAATTCAAAGATGTTGATAAGCAACAATCCCGCTTAGTCTTCTCTCAGTTTCAAACCTGGTGACTTCAGATAATATTTGGCAGATTTTGATTATAGGATGCATTGTTGATGGACCAGTGGAGATGGTTGATTCAGAGTTGGATATGTCGGTGGTTCTCCTAAAAAGACTGATCTTTTGCTTTTCAACCTTCTTTATCGATACAAGGTTAGGATTGTTATCAGTTTTATGTATTTTTGTTTTCTTTCTATCCATAGCTACCAAAATCCATTGCTTCTCTTCAGACCGAAATCGATTCCTTACTTTGGTTTGTTTTCTACAGCAAGTCGATTTTTGTTTTTTGCAGGAACCGATCTTCCTTCTCCCCATGCCTCCACCACAAATACTGGGATCCATCAATCATATTCATATGTTAAGTGAAGCAAGGGTTCCTTTTCATTAAGAATTTTTAGGTAAAAAAGGATTTATTTTTTGTGTGTGTTAATCTTTCTTTGTGCTTCTAGAATTTTCCTCCTTTTGGTTATTGGATTTTCACTATTGTGTTCAGGAAGTGTTTGTGGACCATGAACGTGATGAGAGCCTCATATTTGAGCTTTTAGAATTGAAACATGATGTTTTCTTCAAGAAATATTACTGATCTTGTTGGTGTTTGATATAAATACTTATTGCCCAAGTGAAATTAATGGATTCAGGTTGATGTTACACTTTCTGATGGAACCTTGGCCAGAACCGCAGTACCCAGCGGTGAACGATGGAACACTAGATGTAAGTTTTTCTCTGATCAAATTTTCTGCTTGAGGTGTCAATGTGTGTCATGCTATATGTACATGTGATGGACAAATGCATTATAGGGTTGTACTTTTTGCACATAATCCTTTATTTTTGTTCACAAAGACAAAGCAACAAAGTGAACATCTCGATCTGTTGCTGCAATAATTTTCCAAGTTGCAATAAAGGTATTTTCTTTAGATTTGTAAATTTGTTATGAAAGACTAGAAGTTAGGAATGACTATTATTTGGATATGAAGATGGTGGGTGCTTAATTGATAGTTTTATCTATGTAATTGTTACCTCCTTCCCATGAAAATGTGTCTTCCACTATTTTGTGCCCAATTAGATAAAACTCTTATGTGATTTCTTTAATGTGAAGCAGAAACTTGTGTATGATGTATCATTTTAAAGATGGACTATTAAAGGCAACAAAAATGTACTTTATATTTTTGCATAGTGTACCAAATCGCTAATATTCGGGAGCATAAGTTTCTATAGTGAGTCTTGTGACCCACAGGTTAAATTAAAGTTGAAAAAATCAGTCTCTTGAGGAATTTGTTGAGGTATTTCTATTCCTAATATTTGTTGGTTTAATAGGTATTATCATCAAATTCATTGTTTGGTGGTTAGTTTTATAATCTTGCAGTTGTTTCGAAGCGAAAAAGAACAAGCAATTCACATATAATTTATGATTATTGTTGTTGGTTTGCTTCACTCACTTCTACTGGTGTATGTTTTGGGTTATTGTTACGGTATATCATACAAGATGATCATCCAAAGCTAGCCTGCTCCTATTATTGGGAGTGCACTTCAAGTGTTTATAACATTGAGGTACTAGGCTCTTAGTTCTTGAAGTGTATATTGTTGGCTTTATGGTGTATTTTTATACTGCTACTCCCTATTTTTCAAAGTAGTGTCCATATTTATATTTTAGTATGTCCCAAAATAAGTATCCCTTTCAAAACTAAGTGTGTACTTTCATGTTCTACCCTTAATTATGTGATAGAAACAATCTCTTTCTTTTATTAAGGGTAAAAGTGTCATTTAGTTATCTAAAAAATGTAATAATTAAACTCCTAAAAGTCTAAAACTGTGTATCATTTTCATTGCGGACATTTTATTTTGGTTTTAGACGCTGCAGGTGATGCAAGAATCTAAATTGGTTGTTGTGAAGATAAGATACAATCTCAGCAATGTTGATGCCGAAGTATCTATAGATGCATCGTCAACTACAATATTTCATATCAGTTGCTACCTTGGTGAATAAATGATGATGAGTTTTCACATACATCAATTGCTACGTACCTTAGTGAATTAATGATGATGAGTTGGTGTTGTTAAATGGTATATTATCAATTTGAGCATTTTCAACCGGGTAAATAAATATATAAGTTGGGTTGGTAATTAAATCATTTTAAGCTTCTTTTGGTTAAATTCTCGTTTCTTAAAGATAAAATAGTCCTATTATGTTTGGGACCAAGGTTCTATGTACTATTTCGATGAGATTAACAGAAGTGGATATTATTATGATATATTTTGGGTAGAAAATTAGGAGTTATAATGGGTATTACCATCTAAATAATGTATTGTTTTCTTTAATTTGAAAAGAAATTAGTGGCCTTTGTACCATTTATAATTATTATTTTTACAAGTAATGATAATCATCTTTTTTGTTTGTTTTAAGGGATCTAAAGAAAACTTAGGTTTATTAATGTTGGTAAGGGATGAAATTATTAAAATGGTAGGGAGGAGGAGGAGAAAATCTACCAAGTTTTCCACTATCATGTTTATCATTATTTGGATTCTAGATATCCTCACGTTCGAGTTCTAGAAAATCTACCAAGTTTTCCACTATCATGTTCATCGTGGCATATGTCTTAATTAATTTTAAGAAACACACTTCTACTTAGTTCGTTGTTTAAGACATTTAAATATATGGGTTGATAAACATATTTGTGTAGTAATAATTAGGGGAGTTCTTCGATTTAAATTCAACAGATTTAGGTGGATTCGATATGATATAATTATATATTTAATTTTGGATGTTGTTATCTAATACAATTTAATTAACATTGGACCAGATCCAATCTCGGTCATTTGACATTACTATTGGTTATCCATTTGATTCAACCAATATTTTGATTTAGTTATTAACCGATTAATCCACTATTTTAACCAACTATTCATATATTTTTCCAATTTTTAAAAACAATACATACAAATATCAAATAAAATAGTATCATAAAAAATATTTATTATATATATATATATATTATTAATTTGATGATAGTTACATTACAATTGGAAGGGTAATGTCATTGGATTAAATCGTGTTCGGTTTATTGGATTCTGGAGTACCGTCCAAGAACTACCAATCCGATCTGGATGTAGGAATTTTGGATCCGATCCAATCCAATTATGGCAGGTCGATTTTAATTGGATTGGTTGTTTTGATTGGATCATATGATTTGCACATTCCTACTAATAATAGAGTTTGGACTTCTTTGCCTATGATCTATTATGAAAGATACAGAATAACCCTTCAGCCGAAGGGTACCTAACCGAGAGTCAAAAGCACGGGAAAGCCGGTTATAGTTTGACCAAGCTTCTTACTCGATTGAAAAACAACCCAAATGATGAAAAGAGTGACCGATAAAATAATTAATTGGAGATTAAAATCATGTCATGTACCCGATCAACGTACGGGTATAGCACTAGTTTGATGAGAATTGGTTATCAACCGTTGGATGAGAAATGGAAAACATTAGGATGAGACACACCGGATCAATTCCTTTTAAACCACAATTTACAGGAGGGTGTTTGATTAAAAATGATCAACGGTTTAAATATTTCTCACACTTTTCACCAAAATAACATTTCTCACGTGATCCCATGGCATGAGCTGAAATCCACTTTTTACTTTTGGCAACAAATTACAACTTTTGCCCTCAAAAAGCATGGCTAAAACTAAATCACCCTACACTTGCATTATATTATCAATCTTGAATTTAAGTTATTACATTCAGCCTTGGTAAGCCTTTAATTTTTTTATATCAAAGTCCACATCGTAATATAATATTCTCATACCATTTCCATTTCCATTTCCATTTGCATTCATATATGTTCTTTTCCCCATCAATAGCAAGGATCTAAAAGTACCTTTGATTAATACCCACACAAATTCATCAAATCTCCAAAGACTTGTTTCTGTCCACAATACTTCAAGCGTTACAGCTTGTCCAATCCCAGATAACCTTATACGGCGATTCAGAAGAAGAATTCACGTTCTTCGGAAGATCCCAAACCCTCCTGAAGACCGCAATCTGTGACGCAAACCCAGGTTCCACCCCTTCAATACCACCAACCCCGCTAAATTCGACACTGTAGTTGTGCTTTCCAGCAAGTTCCGAGGCCCACGCTGTAAACTGCTCTCGTGTCCACTCGAATTTGTGGTCAAAGTTGCGAAACTTGCAGGGTTTTGTTTGATCTTTGTCTTCTGCGTCTTCTTCAGGAGTTGATCTTTGAAGTATGACATTGTACTCGTAGTTTGGAGTGGAGACGATAAGAATTTTTGGACAAAAAGAACTCAACACAACATGGCCGAATAAAGTTGCATCGTCTTCTTCCATGTGCTCGATCACCTACACCATCACCACCAATTCAAACGGTCGATGATCCATGCCAAATATACAAGTCAGATCATAAAAACATATATATGATTAAAAAAAACTTTAGCCTTTTATGTATGTTTAAACTTTAAACCTTTGGTATAATCCCATTAACCATTGGAAACGAGTTATTTACATAAATACCCATTTGAAATAAAGAAATTTAAGTTTTAACCATCAATTTTTTTTTTCATAAAATGTCCCGAATCTCGAAGGTCCGACAGCACAACGTACCTTTTATTTGCGGTGTCAAACCTGCGGGATTCCGGACATTTTTGTAAAAAAAAAGAAATTGATGGTTAAAACTTAATTTTTTTTATTTGAAGTGGTTATATATGTAAATAATTCCATTGGAAACCTCTAGAACTTGAATTAGAACACATATGATGTATTCCACCCGTCCCAGAGTAAATGTCCACAATTCTATTCCAATTTGTCCCCGAATAAGTGTCTAGTTTCCAATTCTACCCTTAATTATTAGATAAAGAAAATTTCTCTCTACTATTAAAAGACAACTGTCATTTAGTTAAATAAAAAGTATAATAATACACGATGCTAAGCTATGTGCCTTTTTCATTGTGGACATTTACTATGGGACAGAGGGAGTAACTGGGAATGAAATTTGCTACCTTTTATCTAGTTGTAAATTGAGATTCACTTACCTCCAAGCAGGTTCCAATATCACATCCATACACTCGAGAATCAAACGTTGTGATGGAACCTTCTAGAAGCAGAGCAGATTTGATACCGCTGTGTTGCACTTGACCGGTAGAATTTTGGCTTAGCTTTGAATGAAGGGTCTGTAAAACCAAAGAATATCAAACTGTGTAGTATGCAAAAAAATGGAATGTACAGTTTATATCAATTACAAGAATGGGTCCGATTCAAAGGAAAGCCTCAAAAAAATGAAAAACTGAGGATCACCCTGGTAACCATCCATCTGGATAGTATGCACATGTGCATACAAGTAATTTGTAACATGCACAGGTGCATCATGCACAGGTGCATCATGCACAGGTGCATCATGCACAGGTGCATCATGCACAGGTGCATCATGCACACAGGTGCATCATGCACACAGGTGCATCATGCACAGGTGCATAAAAACCAAAAAACAGCTTCAATTACTTGTACGCACATGTGAATACCCTTCAGATGAACGGTTACCAAGGTGTTCCTCGGTTTTTCATTTTTTTTTAGGCTTTTCCCTGAACCTCCCTCTTACAAGGACAATAGCAAAAAACATGATAGCAGTTTCCTTTGAAGCGGAGGTAGATAAATAGATAATTTAGGAAGATCTACAAAAACAAGCCGTGTATATATATATATATGTATATATATATAGGGAAGGGTTCAATTGAGAAGTCTAAATATTTTGAGAAATAGAGAAGTGATCATATCCATTGGATTAAATAATCCACGGTCAAGAAATTCGCGTTACACCTGATTAATGCGCGCGTCCACATTAATTAATAAACGACGCTCAGGGGTATTTAGGGTAGTTTCGTAAAAAATACGCGGGACAGGTTCATATATGAATTTGTGTGATTCATATATGAACCTTTGTGTTCATATATGAACCTTTGTAATTCACATATAAAATATTTTTAACTAATTCATATATGAACCTTTGTGATTCATATATGAATCTTTGTGATCCATATATGAATCAGTTAATTTGTTCATATGAGAATTAGTTAAAAAAATTCATATATAAATCATTATGGTTCATATATGAACACAAAGGTTCATATATGAATTAGTTAAAAAAAGTTTATATGTAAATTACAAAGGTTCATATATGAACACAAAGATTCATATATGAACCTACAATTAATTAGTTTCATATATGAAACACAAAGGTTCATATATGAATCACAAGATTCATATATGAATTAGTTATAAAGAGTTCATATGTGAATTACAAAGGTTCATATATGAACGTATAGTTCATATGTGAATCACACAGATTCATATATGAACTCAGCCCGTGTTTTTTGTAAACGGGATGACTAATTACCAAAATACCCTTCCGTGTTCAAAATCAGCGCATTTAATCGAAGAGTCACGATCACTTCTCTATTTCTCAAAATATTTAGACTTCTCAAATGAACCTAACACTATATATATATGTATATATATATATCACCTTTGCTGCACGAGGGAGGGCTTTATATGATATGTCAACACCAATAATTCTTTCCAGTGACGTTGGATAGTCTAATAAAGAGTCCAACAAACTTCCAGAGCCACAACCAAAGTCAACCTGCCATAAAACCAAGATGATCCATATATTAATTTCAGTGATGCACTCATGCAAGACAAAAGATTTCCAAAACATACCAAAAATGTTGCACAAGATTCTCTAATGTGTTTCACTGCATATTGAACACGCTGTTTTGATAACGAAGGACTAAAAAGAGCCTTTTCCATTCTGTCTTCCAAGGGCTCGGTAATCCGCAACAAAGTCATGTAGAATTCCAGCCTGCACCCACCTATTACCCACCAAATTAAAAGGTAAAAAAAAGAACAAAGAAACAAAAGTAAATTACGAATTTGGTCCCTAAGTATGTAAAAAATTACGAATTTGGTCCCTTAACTTCATTTATTACATAAGAAACCTCCAGGTATGCAGATTCTTATGGATTTGGTCCATGTGGTTTGAAAATGGTAAAAATAAAGAAAGTTTGCAAAAGGTCATATTTAACTGAAAAGTTGGACGGCCGTTAGTGTGAAGAACCAAATCCATAAGAATCTGCATACCTGGAGGTTTCTTATGTAACAAATGAAGTTAAAGGATCAAATCCGTAATTTTTCACATACCTTAGGGACCAAATTCGTAATTTACTCAAGAAGCAATAACAAAAAGAAATGCAATGGACCAATAATCAAACTAACCTGAAGAGAGTAAAGAGAGAGTTCGTGTGGGATCGCCATTTGCTGCAAAAATCAACTCTTGAGGAGGCAACTCCACTCTGAAATGACCAGATTGCCCCACACCCATCTGTGCCACAACTGCTTCAAGATCAGGAATAACCGCCTCACTCCCCAATTCAAATTCGAATTCATCATTTTTCTCAACGAGTTCTTTGACTCCTTTGACCAAAAATACACTGTAGCGTACGCAAACTAAACACCCATTTGACGGAATATTTTCAGACTCTGGACCATCTATGTTAAGCTCACTATTTGATTGATTTGTGCCATTAACTGCTAAAGACCTTTTCGTGTTAGTTTCAACCCCCGGCCATGACTTATGCACTAACGAGAAGAATTGCAATTCCTTCGAAATATGTTCAGGATAGAAGTCGAGATCAAGATCATTTCCATTGGTCCACTTATCTTGAGGCCTATTTAAATTCGTTAAGTAATTATTTAAACATGAGAGAACTTTCAAAGAGGCATTTTGGATGGCATCACTTTGCTTCTTAAATGACTCTTCTTGGTGACAATGTAGTATCAAATCTTGGTGCTTGGAAAACATTTTAACTTCACATCTAAAAGTTTCTTCGGATGCCCGCATGTCCTTAGTGCCTCCATTTGTTGTACTAGAAAAAACAGGTTCAGGTAACCGATGCTGACGACAAAATGTACACAGGATTTCCCTTGGTAACAAACCCCTCCAACTGCTTCGTGCTACAAATTTTTCAGGCAATTCAGCTGCAAGTACGGCCTCCCGTGACAGCTTATATATCCCGGTGGGTACCTTATTCATAAGTAACCTGAAAAGCAACTTACAGCCGTTACATTATGTTAATTTGTGCTTCACGGCTTCACCAACTAACAATGCAAAATGCCAGCATATTAAAATTCGTTTATGGCTACATAACTTTCTTATCTTTTAGGGTGCGTTTGGTATGCAGATAGGATAAAACAGGACAGTTGTTCAGCGTTTGGTAAGACAGAACTGGACAAAACACATAATGTTGACCAATTTACCCTTAATAAGTTATTTATATATTTTATATATTTTGATTAATTATGTAATTTATTACATTATAATGAAAACATATTTATTTATAACAAAATAAATTATTAGAAAGTTTTATTCAAGACGATTAAAGTGACATCAATAAAAAAATTATGTAGTTTCCAATTTTTATTTTATAACATTTTCTATTCTTTTTACTACTAGTATTTAATAATTTACATAAACTAATCAAAACATAGAAACTATATAAAAATAATATTTTGAGGAAAGTAAAGTGAAAGTTTAAAGAGCATAAAATACAATAAATAAAATTTAAAGAACAAATTAAATATAAAATAGAAGGCTTATTTGATGTTTTAGAAGAGAATTATATTTTATTTTGAGGTTATATTGGTAAAACATAAGTCTATTCCAGCTTGTTCCATGGGGTGGGGGTGGACCAAGCTTGTTCACTTTGTTCCTGTTTGTTCCTGTCTTTTCCACATAAAAGTTCTGCAAACGTTGGACAGTGATCCATGTTCTGTTATGTCCTATCCAGTGTACCAAACACACCCTTAAAGGATCCTAGGAGCCCATGAACAGAACTTTAAATCTGATTCAGTCATAACCTTATTTCTGCAAAAAGATAACTAACTTTTAGATTCGATGCAAATGAAGTAGTCTAAAAATAAAAGAATGAGCAATTGAGAAAAGCAATGGCAATAGAAACCTATAATATGTCCGTGATGATACATCTTCATGGAAAAGATCACAAGACTTCCACATGTATCCAATAGTAGCCAAAATTGCGTCCCCATATATGTCCTGACCAGATAAGTAACTTGCCCTTGCATTTAAATATGCCTCATGATTTTTATCCTCCCTTTCTGGCATCAAATCTAACTGGAATGAAATGGGATCATGGAAATACAATCTTGTTTCGGAAGAAGCTTTCCCAATACACCTGGATAAGAAAAGGGCCAAAAGGCAATACATGATGTGAAGAAACAAACATTGTACAATATTTTCAACACTGATATAGAAAGCATGGTTTGATATATATATATATATATATATATATATATATATATATCTATACTACATATATAAGCATTTAAGCAAAATGTCTTAAAGACAAGTTTTTAAACAGTGTGTACAACAAATTAAAGCACAAAATTTGAAAAACTCTTAATTGCAAGTCTTTATGCATAATGTACAACTCCAGGCCTTTTTTGTTTACACACAAAGTCTGACCACACCCACCCACAGTACTTCGGTACTTCCTCTTCTACACCATACCCATAGTACACTACACCCATACTCCCTTAATTGGAACCCTCTCCATACCTGCAGTACCTCTTCACGTCGACCCCTCACCACCATCACTACCATACCAAGAGTAGTTCACGTACCTCGTCTCCATACCTGCAGTACTTCTTCACGTCGGCCCCTCACCACCATCACTACCATACCTAGAGTTGTTCACGTAAGACACCATACCCACCTCTTCACACGCTTCATATAAATCAAGAGTTGGGGTTCATGATTTGGCGCTCTCTCCATCTTCAAAGCTTTCCTCCCACCACTGTCGTACTCAATCTCCATCCAAGACGATATATGTATATGGTTAGGGTTCCAATTAATGTGTTGATTAATAAATCACTATCGCTCCATCGTACCGGTTTTAATCGGAGGTAATTTCATTTTGTTTTTCGTCTACTGTGTGTTGATTCATTTATGTGAATTGATTTCTTTCTATCTATTGGTTTCTTTTTGTTCCTTAAATCTATGGGTGATGATCGATTTTGGGTTTTTTTGACCTAAAATCGATTTTTTAGTTTTTGTTTCAAAAACTTCTTCGATAATTTCAAAAACTATAAGCGTGTATATATCTTAAGTCAGAAAGGAAGTCAAGTTCTATTCTTTGGTGATTCGTAGTCTATTAACAGGGGATGGTCTCTTACTAAGTAACAGGTTTGTGCTTCAATTTGTACTATTTGATATTTCCTATTTCCATGTTGATATCCTCCGTTTAACATGTAATTTCCATTGTCTTTTTTTTTCCTTCAAGATGTTCAAAGTTTGAACTACATTGTGAGACGTCTTCTACCTATCCAAGAAGAGTGTTATCAAACTTCAGAAAATTGTTGATACATATGTAAGTGTTCTGTTTTTCTAAAACAAAATGCACCAGACAATTTGTCAAGGTAATCAACTGTACCCTAACTTTGATCCTTCTTGTTAATATTCCTTCACACAAGTACTTATATTACACAATCATCTTGCTTGCTTCTGTTTTTGAATGGACTTTTGATGGATTATAATTTTGATGCTGCTAAATAAAGTTGCTGCTGTTTTGGGTTAACTTAAAGGGTGCTCGTTTCCTGTTTAGAAGTTGTTGGTTTTTTGTTTACATTTGTGCAACTGTTTGTTTTTTGGCTTAAAGGGTTTTTTGCTTTTAGTTGGTTCTGCTCATTGTAGTTCCATCTTCATAATATGTTCATTTCCAGTGAACTTGAATATATTTGGTTAGTTGCTCGTTTAATATGAATTTCATAGTACTTGGTTTTAGTTGTTCACAAATTTTACAACTGGCTTAGGTACCAATGAGTAGCATATTCTATACTGGCTATACATGCTACTTACAATTGGGTAATTTGAAGTTCAAAAAATAAATTTAAAAATGTTAAACCTACCCTTATGTTTTGTTGCATCATTTTGTAATCCCTTGACATCACACTCACAAAATAGATAAATTAATGAGTGGACTTTTTTGGTTCTTCCTATTACATGCTCCAATAAAAAGATTTTCTACAAGTTGGAACCAATGATAATGATTTTTGAACCTTAATGTTCCTACACACTCCTCTTGCATTGTCTTAAGGAAATGAAGCGGTTAGCATTTCATGAGTCCTAAGATCGTAAATAGTTATTACAGTGTTTGATGCTATGAATTTTTTCCTTGCATTGTTAGAATTATTGACAATGGAAAGGTATAATAGAAACCATTAGTTTTTGGTCTTTCCTAAGCATTTTTTGGAATATATTTTATATGTAGATGGGTATGCCCATCTTATGTCGTATTTGGTTCTTTTAATAATTCTCTTTCAGGAGGTTTTGTCCCCTTTGTTTTCTTGTCATTGGGTTCTTACGAAATTCTCCAAGTCATCTACACATTTTTTATGGTCTTTGTTTCTCAAGTCTTTTACAAAATTAATTATGGGTTTTTTGTGTCAATTATCTAGATGAATATCTTATTTACTTGGGTTAAAGGAGAAAGCATATGACATGGGAGGTGGTATGTCATTTATGTGTTTTATGTTTCATTCGTTTGATCTTTCTTTGTATTAAATTGCTCTTTAATCAACTCATAATGACATGTTCATATTTTCTTCTCTATATTGCAGTACCTCTACTACAACTGGACTCGCAATATGATCTCTAGATTCTGCTGATGGTTTGTCCTCTGATATTCTTTTTACTTCTTTACTGCTTTGTTTCATTCTTGTACATTTCATATTAAATATTCTTGATTCCAATACAATTGTGTTTGATTTCTTGATTTTGTATGTTAAAAATATTCAAGTAATAAAACTTTGTGGTTTAGTGTTTCTTATTCTTCTTGATGATATTTGCCCCAAATGGCTTATTATTTTTCAGCAGCATCTGCATTGGATGACTCAATCTGGTTAGTCAGGTTTCGTCCTTTTCAGATTAGAGCTTTAGGTGCATTAGGACAGGTTTATGAGTTGGTTTTTCCATAGTTTAACAACTGTTGGAAATTCCTAATGGTTTAATTTTAGCAGGTGCTTCCCAAAATGGTTTATTCTGTTTGTTCAACCTTTGATCAGTGTATAAGGTGCATTGGATAGATATTCTTGATTTATTGGCTGCCCTTGCATTTAAACCCCTTATTTTGTTCCTGATCAGCCTTAATGATGGTTTCTTACACATGGTGGCTGCTGTTTTTTGGTTTATTTCTCATCAGAAACTGGGTTCATATATTAGTCTCACTTGGAAGTCTCTTAATCGTTGTGATTGGGTGTTTCTGATTTTTCTCTAGAGTATGAGCACCTGTTTTGGTTGATTAATTTGCCAATGGCCTATGGGCTACATAATTGTTTTAATTATTGTGGATGTTGTTTATTCCTTCTTGTCGCTGTTAATGATGCTTCTCTTATTATATGTTGATTTTTAGCTATGGAATTGGATTGATTTTTCGTCGTTTACAGTTAAATTTTATACCCCGTTGCATTGCACGGGTACACTGCTAGTATATATATATATATATATATATATATATATATATATATATTTGAAGTTTTTAACCCACTGATTGTCATCACAACGTTTCTTATTTTACATGATCAGTTTCAACATGCCGAATACTAAAAATATTGAAAGTACAAAGGGTTCTGACTGCTTAAAAACAGTAGAACTGTTGTCAAACACAATACCTAACTCCAATTAATAAATTAAATAAGAAGCTAACAGGTTCCAGAAAAGTACGAAGTAACCATAGCAAAGACTCCTCCTTTGACCAACTGGTGGTATCAGGAAAGTTATATGCTCCAACTTGAGTGTTCAAACAAGGGTATTTGTATCATATTTTTATTTGTGAATTTCAGGGGCTGTTTGGCAGTTGATGAGAGGTTTGGTCCAGAATGATTAAGTGGCTCTTATGATATAGTGCAAAATGAAATATGGTTGTTTAGTAATTGTACAGAATGAAATTAGGGAGCTTAATGGTTAAGAGAGACCCAAGATACAAAATCATTCAGAGGGTTTTAGAACCGTTAAGAGACAGACTTTTTTTTGCCAAACAAGATTCACCTCTTAAGATTCAGAGGTTGCCGCTTAATGGAACTATTAAGCGGTAAACATACAGCCCCTCAAAGTGGTTCTGTCAAGACATGCCTGAAATAACCCTATAAATTATAAGATTCCATCTTTGTGTCTTCTTTGTCATTTGTAAAAGTATAGTTAGTAGCTGATTGTCGCAACTTTTCATTCGAAAGTTTTTTGTTCGATTAGGTAACATAAGAACGGCTCACCCTTGCTTATGCCCAGGTGGTCATTTAGGCGCCCACTTAATCCGCTTTCTAGAATACTAATCTGGACATGATATATGTACATGGAGATATAATTTATGCAAACACATGTTATTTTGTATTTGGAGATGGAGTGCACTCATTCCCAACTCATTTGACATTTTTTTGTTCAAATAATTATTACATAAGTAAAGAAAAAGTTTCAAGAAAAAACAGAGAAGTGGAGAAACAAAACATGGTTTATCGAAATGAAATGCATATAATAGTTGCAAGTTTTTCCATACCTGGAGAGCAAAACCTTAGAAGCATCAGCAGCTTCAAGTTCTCGAGCAATAGCATCCATGTAATAATTATTTGAAGAAACATCTAGAGTCAGAGGCTCAATAGTCTTTGCAGTCAAATATGGAACCCGAATAACCTTAACGTAAGTTTCTTGCATGCAAGAAACTTCTACAGATTGCAAAACTTCAGGAGGGTATGGAGTTGTTCTTCGCAATGAAAGAAGCTCTTTAGAAGCAAATATAGTGTCAGATAATTTAGTGACAGCATCCATAATCATCCACGTTACCTCCAATGGTTTTGAGTCAACGTTAGGTTTTATGCTCTTGCATAGATTAAGAAGCTTTGAATCATAGATGGGCATTAAAGTAATAGGGACAAAACCATTATTGCAACCCTCTCTATTCAAAGCTGCTCGGAAGTGACCACTCAGTGGATGACAGGTGGAATAAAACTGTTTACGGAATCAAGAACCAAAAATCACATAAGTAAATAATTGTGAGGATGTTTAATACCGCACAAAAAAAATTGAGATACAAATCCATCAAAAGTGGGTATATGCTTTGCGGGTTGGGTTCCGGTGAGAAGCTAAGCAGTTAATTTCGACGAAATAGCGAAAATAGCGACCCCAATCGAAATTTTGGTCCAAAATAGCGGAACCGAAAATAGCGTCGAGATTTGCCGAAATGTGACTGAAATTTGAAAACGAAATTTCGGTCGCTATACCGATTTTTTTTTGAAGGTTTTTCACTTTTTTGGGATTCTTTCATTCTTTTGGGCTTTTTTGGGTTTTTTAATCAAGTTTTGGGCTTTTTTAATTCAAGTTTTTTGGGTTTTTTTTATCCAAACCCTTTTTTACCTAATCTTTCAAGTTTCAACCTGACTCCCTCCCATCGACTTAGAATCTACTTCCAGAGTTCCAGCCTTCCATCGACTTCTCTTCTACGACATTTATATGTTTTGAAACTTTTTACTTGTGGGGTTTGAAACTATTACTCTATTACTATGTTAATACTATGTTACTTGTGTGGTTTGAAACTGTTTTTGATCTATTATTCTATTAAGTTATATGTTATATATATATATATATATATATTATATTCATATTTAATTTTATTTTTATCGCTATTTCACTGCTATTTCATCGCAATAACCGCTATTTCAAATCAAGGTCCTGACCGAAATTTCCGCAATTGGTCGTGTTAACTGCTTAGGTGAGAAGTGCCAAATTTGGTGAGAAATCAACCGTTGGATGAGAATGGACGAACTTTAGGATAAGATGCACCGAGATGCACCGGATTAATTCCATTTTAAGCCGCAATTCATGAGAGGGTATTTGATTAAACGTGATCAACGGTTTAAAAGTACTTCTCACACTTCTCACCAAAAATGGCACTTCTCACATGATCCCATGCCTAGGCTTTGGTCCATAAAGGTTATATATATAACAATGCTCTATTAGTAATATCATTGTCTTGTGATATTCCTTGCCATCACCACTCAGTGTAAAGGAAAAGTAAAATGCTACTAGAAAAACCTAATGCAAAAAAATGTAGAGGTTCAAGTCTCACTATAATAAAAGAAAAAACTAACACGTTAAGAAGAAAGGATAAAAAAATAAGGACTTTATTAACTGAAACAAGAAACCCAGACAAGGTTCAATGCTGGGATAATGATAAAGATAAGGCAAATAGCTGACAGCTACAATCATTTGTTTACTGTAACATAAGTATTCATCAATTAAAGCTTAATGGGAATTTTGGTTGAAACATTCTTCTTTAACATGTAATACAATTAAAAGATCGAGACATATTGTTTGAGGCTTGATTAGAAGCAAAGGTAAATAAAATGAATAATTAATTTTACATGCACTTTGAGATACTTGTCTGGCAGTTCTACTATGTTCTCCTATGCGATCAAATCAATTTCCACCAAAGACAAGTTGTACCAAAAAGCATATAGAGCTTGCAAAGTAAAATAACTGCAATATAACATCAAGGTTTTAAAGGCCGAATCGGGGCTCGAGGCGTAGGCCTCAAGGCGGTCCTAGGCATAGGCCCCAAGGCCGAAATATATATACACCAAAATATGTATATATAATACACAAATATATAGGCATGGGATCATGTGAGAAGTGTTATTTTTGGTGAGAAGTGTGAGAAGTACTTTTTTTAACAACGGCGATGTGAGTACTTTTAAACCGTTGATCACTTTTAATCAAGTACCCTCCCATGAATTGCAGCTTAAAAGGGAATTGATCCGGTGCATCTCGGTGCTTCTTATCTCGGTGCATCTCATCCTAATGTTCGTCATTTCTCATCAAACGGTTGATAACCACTTCTCACACTTCTCACCAAGTTTGGCACTTCTCACCAGAACCCAACCCCAAATATATATACATTTATATAAAAGGGTTGGGTTCCGGTGAGAAGTTGAGGTTAACGTGAGAAGCGTGAAAAGTGGTTATCAACCGTTGGATGAGAAATGGACGCCCATTAGGATGAGATGAACCGAGATAAGATGCACCAGACCAATTCCCTTCTAAGCCGCAATTCGTGGGAGGGCATTTGATTAAAAGTGATCAACGGTTAAGATCCACTTCTCACGCTTCTCCCGTTAACCTCAACTTCTCACACGATCCTTCGCCTTATATACTATGTGTGTATATATATTTATAATACTAAATTACTAAGAGGCGATGGTTCAGTGGTTCTTGACAGAGGAAACACTGAAACCGTGAGATAGGATGGGAGGTTGTGGAAAAAGTGGTTGTCTGGAGGAAGAAGTTCTCATTTAGAGGATAAAGTACTAGCTATTTGGGTTTTAAAATATTAAAAGTACACATTGGGGTCATTGGGCTTTGACTTTTAGCTTTTTAAAATAAAATAAAAACACACTATATAGAGAAGTACTACTACTGCCATAAAGCTTATAAAAAACTACAAAACAAAAAAAAACAAAGCAGATCATCTGAGGTGTACGCCTCATCACCGCCCAACGCCTCATTGAACCAAGGAGCCTCGGGTATGGTTTTGGGCTGCCTCAAACGATTTTTAAAACCATGTGTATAACATATAATGGAATAATAACACAGATTAAGTCACTAAGGTACCACAAGTTTTTGCATTGTGTAGGATAATTAAGATTAAAGTAACAAAAGAATATGGCCTTTGGCAACATAAGATGCATTTTAGATGAAGCATAATGATAGTTTGTTATGATTCCATTCCATACAAGTGACCTACCTCATTTGAGAATAAATAGGACAGCCTGGCAACCAATTGATCTGATGGATCTTCAACAGGAGGATCACTTAACTGCAAAGGAAAAAAATAATGACTTGAATCAAAGAAACCCATTGCTTAAAACAGAAGTATACCGAATAAAAGAGAAGATTGGGACATGGAGCACATAATTAAGAAATCAGTTATATGCAATTTTGGAAAAACTACAACCATAAACTTAAATCAGGATCCAGGACCTATGGGCTTCCTCTACTTCAGAAACAAGTTTCTGAGAAAATAATGTACTGGATCATTAATTAATGCTCAGTTTGAGCCATACTTATACATGCAAATAAGTTAAGCTATATATATTTAGTGCAATAAATCACAAAAGGGAACAAACCTTCTCTACGGCCTTTTCTGCAGCAGATTGCATTGCGTCCTTCTTTCGCTTGAAGATCTCAGACATAACAAAAAATTCAGGAAGTTGCAAGCAACAGCGGTATAAGCAAGGGCCTTTCTGTGAAACAGCCAAACCAGGACATCCATTTGACACAGATTCTTGAATCTCCTCTATATTAAAATGTGCCTTATCCCCAAATCTCTGGTGTATAATAGTCTTAAAATTCACAACTACCTTCTTTGGAGGCAATGAAGAATCCCCTGTTATCATTTTATACTTCTCCAATACCAAATAATTTTTCTTATTCTTTTCGAACAAGATTAATTAACAGCTGCAAAGAGACCTATTATGCATCAAACACACATATATAAGTTAGTAGCAAACCATCTGCTCATTTCTTGAAAGAGTCATCTAGTTAGGTCTGCCCCTGCTTGGATGCACAATCTTTCACTATGTTTTCAAATTAAAATTGGAAAAGATGGTTTTTTTTTTTGCCTATTTCTTTTACAAGCCATTTACTAGGACTTTTTTGTGTAGCATACTCTTTATCCAACCATGAACATTCTTTATGGTGAGATCAGGTTGATGATTTTGCTTCAAACAAACTTATTTTCCCATCCTATTATTAATGATATAATCTTGCCTCACCATGTGTTTAACCCTTGTTTAAGCAACACGAGCAGTCTTCACTGGCGCATTACATCAAACACCTAATGTGTATTAAAAAAAAGCAGTAAAATCAAACTAAACTAGCAAGCGTTGAATCAAATAGCAGCAGCACGCTAACTCACGTAAGGAGAATAAGCGTTGAATCGAATAGCAGTGGCACAAAGACAACAGTATCATTAATACGTACCACAGCAACAAACAAATTCGCTGATCAAGAGAGATGGAAAGATAAATGGGGGGTTTCGAAGTTGTTTGAGACAGCAAGAGCAGCAATGAATAAGCTGGGTGAAGCCTAAGTGCAATTCAAGTAGCGATTGACCATGGAAATTGGAAAACCATAATAAAGGGTTTAGTGTATATCAACTTTACCTTCACAATGCAGAGAAATGGGGGTATCCATGGAAAACCATAAAGGGTTTAGGGTATCGATACTATTGTAATGAATCGGAAAGTGATTACACCGATTCCAAAAACTCAATCTTCTTGCAGGAGTGGGATTCCGTTCGACTTCTAGTCAAAGAAACTGTCCTTGGGGTTTTAGAGAGGGAAAAAGCTGGTGCACTCCAGCTTATGGGAATTTCCTTTTACTTACGTATTCCAAAAAGCACTTGCACCCTTCACTTTGGTTCTTTTTCTCTCTTTTATCTTCAATTTTTTTATTTTTCGAATTTTTAACTAGACTATCTATATCAATACAAGATCAAATTCTTTTCTAAAATGTCATATCAATTTTGCAATAACATCTTCTATATTAATGCAAAACCAAAATTCTTTCTAAAATGGTCTCCACTGCCAATATTATAATATAATGTAATAAACTAATGAAACAAAAATATATAATAAACCAATATTATAAAAATAATAGTATTAAATTTAGTGGGTCCCACATCTTGCAAGACCTTTGTTAATTTAGCAAGTATAAGAGTATCTTGCAAGACCTTGTTATCTATGACAAGTCATGTCATCTTACAAGATCTCTAGCAAGATGGATGTGGATGCTCTAAAGACACAAAGTTAATGAACATATTGTATCTGATGCGAATCCAACACTGTTTAACATTCACCGTTTTTCAGTTTTCACATCAAAAGTTCGTTTTCTAATGAAGTTCGGCGTTTGAATGATACTAGGTAGGACAAAGAGTGGAAGAATAATGAAGCTTATATCATTCAACAAATTTGTTGATAAAAGTTGTAATCTTGTAATTATGGACCACAAAGATGCAAATACAAGAATGTGAGAAAAACAGCCGATGAATAAGAATGATATTGTGGATATTCATAGAAAGAAGCAGAATCGAACTAAATCCATAAATATCTTCAAATGGTTGTAAACATTTGTTGTTTTTGGTTAAAATAGCGAGTATCATCACCATGAAAATATGACGGATTGAGTTTCTTATGCATTCACATTAGGAACTCAATACATCAGGTTCATTCAAGATGAATAGTTGTTATCCTTATTTTCGTCATCTCCTATCACAAACACGTTCTTCTTCTTCCTCCTCGACGGATTGAGTTTCTTATGCATTCACATTAGGAACTCAATACATCGTGTTCATTCAAGATGAATAGTTATAAGCCTTTTTTCGTCATCTCCTCTCACAAACACGTTCTTCTTCTTCCTCCTCGACGGATTGAGTTTCTTATGCATTCGTATTAGGAATTCAATACATCGTGTTCATTCAAGATGAATAGTTGTAAGCCTTTTTTCGTCATCTCCTCTCACAAACAGGTTCTTCTTCTTCCTTCTCGACTTTCAAGTTTTCACCATCAACCACATTCATTTTAGGATTTAAATTCGTAAATGTCACCGATTATACGTGAATTTCTTTGACTTTTTTTTTGTTTAATTGCATAAGGTATCGCTCGACTTTGAATTTGGGATAAATTGCTAAAGTTTTTATATGTTTGATACTTTTTCCTATTAAATTTCTAATTTGTTGATAATTATCTAATGGTATTTTTTTGGCTAATGATTATCCTATGTTTGCACTTCTTTTAAGTTCCTCATTTGACTATCACTTCAAGTTATGTTCTATTACAATAGTCATTGGAGGGAATGATTTTGTATATACTTTCCTTTTAGTTGTTTCCTTATTGTGATAGGTTTCTTTTTCTTAGCCCCTTTATAGCTATCTCGTTGGTGTATATATATACCCTCTTTGTACTCTGCCAATTAATAAGAAATACAATACAGATTCAGTTTTTACATGGTATCAGAGCGGGTCGCACACCGCTCGGCCTAAACCACAAAAACCCTAGACCGCCGTTCATCATTTCGCCATGGCCGGTAACGATGACAAAACAGAGCCCAAAATCGACACCCAAAATTCCGATCACAACTCACCATATTACCTTCATCCATCAGATTACCCAAGACAAATGCACGTGAATGATGCGCTGAATGACAACAATTATCTCGACTGGAGTCAAGAGATGGAGAATTTTCTGTTCGCGAAAAACAAAATAGGGTTCGTCGATGGAACCCAAAAGAAACCAGAGAAGACTGACGCTAATCATATGCCATGGTTACGTTGCGACGCCATGATCAAAGGGTGGCTGACTACAGCCATGGAAAGGGAAATTAGGGTTAGCGTGAAGTATGCTAACACTGCCGAAGAAATCTGGAAGGATCTACGTGAGCGTTTCGGAAAGGAAAGCGCACCTAGAGCGTACGAATTAAAGCAACTTCTCAGCACAACCAGGCAGGATGGAGCGTCGATTTCGGCCTACTACACAAATATAAGAGGAATCTGGGATGAAATAGGGTCAGTATTCTCCATCCCAAAGTGCTCTTGTGCAGGTTGTGACTGTGGGATTAGCAAGAAACTGGGAGAATTAAGGGACAAGGAAAGGCTGTATGAATTTCTTCTCGGTCTTGACAGCGACTTCTCCACAATCAGAACACAGATTCTTGCGATGAAACCTACCCCGACATTAGGTGAGGCCTACCACCTAGTTGCGGAAGACGAACAACAAAGAGCCGTATCTATAGGAAAGAAGACCAGTACCGAGACCGCTGCGTTTTAATCCTTCATGAGGCGTGATGGGACGATCAGTGGACAAAACAGAACTGGACCAAGGTACGAAAAAAGAACCACGAACGATAAAGTGGAACACTGTGACTTTTGTGGGAAAGACGGGCATAATCGGGATGGGCGCTTCAAACGCATAGGGTACCCGGAAGGGTGGCCAGGAAAAGGAAAACCGGACAAAGGAAGGACGAAGGCTGCGTGCGTTAACGAACAAAGTCCTATAATCGGTTTGAGTAACGACCAATACAAACAGTTCTTGAACATGTTTAACATGAAGAATCCACCAAGCATCGAGGAGACTCAACCAAAGGCTAACATGGCAGGTAGATTTAATGATGGTAACAAATGGGTGATGGACTCAGGTTGTACTGAGCACATAACCCACAATCCTGACTTGTTTCATGGGAGGATCGAAAGGTCACAAGAATTCTCAGTGACCATTCCCAACGGCGACACCATTCCCATAGACGGAAAGGGAACATGCATGTTGCCTAACGGAACCGAAATACGTGACGTTCTATATGTTCCCGATTTCACTTGTAGCCTCTTATCTGTTAGCCGCCTAACAGAGAACCTCCAATGTGCCGTAACATTTTTTCCAAAATTCTTTGTCATGCAGGACTTGAGCTCGAGGAAGTTGATTGGGACGGGTAAATGCCAACAAGGTCTGTATCGGATGGAGGAGGTGACGGGTAAGAGGATGGCTATGGCGACCATCAATGAAGTGTGGCACAAACGTTTAGGGCATCCTTCACATAGTAAAATCTCATGTTTTGATTTCATTCCTTTTAGAACAAATAATGCAAATTGTGATTCATGTTTGAAAGCAAAGTTTACTAGACTTCCCTTTTCCACTAGTCCCATTAAAACGAAGGAATGCTTTGAACTTTTACATTGTGATATATGGGGGAAATATCGAAGGCCTTCCCTAACTAGAGCCAACTATTTTCTTACCATCGTCGATGACTTTAGTCGATCGGTTTGGGTGTTCCTTTTGAAACACAAATCAGAGGCAAGTGACTGCCTAATTGCCTTCCACAAAATGATCAAAACCCAATTTGATAAAAATATCAAAAGGGTTAGATGTGATAACGGGGGAGAATTTACCTCGAACCGCATGATGAACTTTTACACTGAGCAGGGAATGTTGCTTGAAACCGCATGCCCTCACACTCCGCAACAAAACGGAGTGGTCGAGCGGAAACATCGACATTTACTCGAAACAGCGAGAGCCTTAAGGTTTGAAGCGAAACTGCCATCTACCTTTTGGGGAGAGTGTATTCTGACAACAGCACATATCATTAACAGACTTCCCTCTAAAACCATTGACAACAAGACCCCCTACGAACTAGTATATAACCAAAAGCCAAGCTACGACCACATGAAAATCTTTGGGTGCCTCGCCTATTATCGAAGTACCGAAACACGAGGCGATAAGTTTGAAGTAAGGGGGAGACCGGGTATATTCTTGGGATACCCTCATTGGACGAAGGGCTACAAGATCTTCGATGTCAAAAACAATAAGATTGTCGTGTCGAGAGACGTAAAATTCGTTGAAGACGTATTTCCTTATGAAAAGAATGATATACGCATCGAGGATGAGGGACAAGAAATGTTTGAATTACCAAGAAAGTATCATGAAGTTCCTAATCATGATGAGCCAATCACAAATGAGAATAGTCGTCACGACGATGAGGCCACACCTTTTGGGTCAAATAATGAAAACCAAGATTTGCATGACAATAATTTGCCCATGCCAGATGGTGAAAATAATGGGCATGAGGAACCAATTGGATCCCACACACATCAAGAGGAGACCGAAATCCCCAAACAACATGAACCGATGAGGGAAAGAAGAAACAGGTCTCGCCCAACTCACCTCAACGACTACGTCGTCAACCTCCAACCATCTCTAGACCAGGCATCACCCGTCGCCAACCAAGATTCCTCAACGGTACATCCGATATCCAATTTTATTTCTTATAAAAATTTTACCAATTCCCACAAAGCCTTCTTAGCGGCCATCAGTTCAACCGATGAGCCCAATACTTTCAAACAAGCTGTACAGGACGCAAATTGGAGAGAAGCCATGAAGAAGGAAATACGGGCTTTAGAACAAAACGGGACTTGAACCCTTGAGGAGTTACCACAAGGGAAGCATGCCATTGACTCAAAGTGGGTGTACAAAGTAAAATACAAACCAGATGGGAAGGTCGAGAGGTACAAAGCAAGGTTGGTCGCAAAAGGGTTCACCCAAATGGAAGATGTTGACTTTCACGACACGTTTGCACCGGTGGTAAAACTAGTCACAGTTCGCACGCTCTTGGCCGTAGCAACTAAAAGAAGATGGATCATTAACCAACTGGATGTCAACAATGCGTTCCTGCACGGGGATCTAAACGAAGAAATTTATATGAAGATTCCACAGGGGTTCGAATAAGGTAAGGAAAACAAAGTATGTCGTCTCAGAAAGTCACTCTATGGCCTAAGACAAGCTTCAAGAAACTGGTATCAAAAGTTCACTTCATCCCTACATGAAATCGGCTTTAAGCAATCACGAGCCGACCACTCGTTGCTCATCTTCAAAACCAGCAACTCTTTCATAGCAGCCCTTATATACGTCGATGATGTAATCATTATGGGCAACAATGCAAGAAGATTGAGGAAACAAATGATTTTCTAGATAAAAGATTTAGCATCAAGGATTTAGGTACTCTAAAGTACTTTTTGGGCATTGAGGTAACACATACGAAGAGGGGAATAGTCCTCAACCAAAGAAAATACATTATGGATATTCTCAAAGATAGCGGGGATGATGGGGTGTCGACCGAGCACTTTTCCTATGGAGCAGAACACAAAGCTTGGGAAGAATGATAAAAAAGTCTGAGTTGATGCGGGTAAATATCGAAGGCTCGTAGGGAGGCTCTTGTACTTGCAGGAAACAAGGTCAGACGTCACTTACTCGGTTAATATTTTAAGTCAGTTTGTTACGGACCCTCGAGAACATCATATGGAAGCTGCCATGAGGGTGCTGAGATACCTAAAGGCTACCCCTGGACAAGGAATATTGCTCCCAAAAGAAGGCGGAACTAATCTAGTAGCTTACACCGACTCTGATTGGCTTGGATGTCCCGATACAAGAAGATCAAGGACTGGTTACCTGTTGCTTTTAGGAGGGGCACCGATATCATGGAAGTCCAAGAAAAAATCAGTGGTGTCACGCTCCTCAGCTGAAGCCGAATACCGGGCAATGGCCGCCACTGTTAGTGAAGTTCTGTGGCTTCGGTGGCTGTTGAAAGATTTAAATATCAAACAAAACAACCCAACACAGTTATTTTGTGATAACGTGGCTGCTAAGCACATTGCGAACAACTCGGTCTTCCATGAGCGAACGAAACACGTAGAAATGGATTGCTACTTTGTTAGAGAACGTGTTGATTCTAAGGAGGTAGAACCATTACATGTAGATACCAAGTCCCAAATCGCAGACCTATTCACAAAGGCTTTGGGAGCTCAACAACTACGATTCTTACTTGACAAGTTGGGCATTTGCAATCTTCATGCTCCAACTTGAGGGGGAGTATTGGAGGGAATGATTCTGTATATACTTTCCTTTTAGTTGTTTCCTTATTGTGATAGGTTTCTTTTTCTTAGCCCCTTTATAGCTATCTTGTTGGTGTATATATATACCCTCTTTGTACTCTGCCAATTAATAAGAAATACAATACAGATTCAGTTTTTACAGGTATCTCCAAACTGTTGTTGTTGTTGTAAATGCTTGCATGTTTTTAGTTACATTAATAATGAGCTTTGTAACCATGATAGACCGAGTGTCTTATGCCTTCCTTCACATTAGGAGGTAGGAACTCGATAAATCAGGTTCATTCATGATAAATATATCATATGTGTATGCCTCTGTCATAACATCCTCTCATGGAGAGGTTTCCTACTCAATTTTCAATTTTCTCCATCATTGTGTTCACCATCAACCACGTTCATTTTATGATTTTAATTGGTAAATCCCACTAGATATGCTTGAATTATCTAGAAAAATATTTTTTAATTTAATGCTTTTAAATTAGATATGTTTGATGCTTTTCCTTTTAAATTTCTAAGCTTTTGATAATTATCTTGTATGTTGTACTTGAACATGCTAAAAGAAAGTGTGCCCTTTGTATTTAGTCGAGTTTGATATCACATAATTTACGTTTGATCACCACGAATTTGGTAAAAATTCATTAAAATGGATCTTAATGAGTATCCCATGTTTGCACTACTTTTAGTTTGGCTATCACTTCAAATTATGTTCTAGAGCAAATTACGTGTTTCATCCATGTAGTTAGGGTTTTTTAACAGTCCGTGCCCTTTTTTTGAAAATTTAACGGAACGTTTCCTTATGTTTGCGTCTTTTAACGAGTGACATTCTTGTTGTTGAATTTTTTAATGAATTCAATCCCTATATAAATCAACAACGTGGGCCCATGTGGTTGCATAAAGGACCTAGCTCGCTGTAAAAGTGCAACTACACGACACGATTCCTTGAATTCTCATAAAAGGGATAAGGACCGTTAAAAATATATAACCACAAGGACGAACATGTAATTTATTCTATGTTCTATTACACTAATCATTGTTGTGGATATATTCATGATGAACATAAACTATTCACCATGAATGTGATGCCTTTTTTTGTAGGTGCATATTGTGTAATGAATGGTAAATATTTTTCAATTTGGATTTTGCCAACATTACTATGTTATATAGTTCTTGCACCAGTTTATGGTGTTTTTCTTATCAACACTTAACTAGATTTCATGGTGGATGCAAACACTATAATGTGTTCATATTATTTTCTATCATAGACTTCTTATATGTTGTTAAATGCCTGGTGAATGTCGCTTCATCAAGTTGATGGAATTGCATTTGCCTTGGTTATGGTTCATAGGATGACCGAAACTACATATGCATTTGCCTTTGTTGTTCAAATGCATGATGAATATCTTCTAGAAATATTTGTAATAACAATATTGATGATTATGTGATAGTGAACGAAGAACATTAGGACAAAACAAAGAGTCATAAAGGGAAAGATCATACATTAAGCAGTAGGATGTTGTTGATAAAACCACCAAAGGGAAGAGACAAGAAGTGGACAGAGGTACATGGATCAAACATTGCACACTTAAACAGTTATTTTAGATCTTAATTCTATCCCATGATTGCACTTATTTTAGTTTACTTATTTGGGTATCGCTTCAAAGTATGTTATGTTACAGTAGTCATGGTTTGATTTTGTGTCTGTGATGAATAAGTGTTAAAATTAATTCGTAACTATTTAGAATATCTTAATAATGTAAGATTAAATAAAAAAAATTCAATATTAGGCACATTTTAAAGGTATTGACAAGACAATTACCCTCTGCGCTTATAAGTAGATAAGGTCAGACTTTGCTTGCTCTGAGACATCTTGAAAAGGGAAATCCAATATAAAAATGGAAATGTTTGAAATTGCTCCTTGACCCAAGAAAGGAACGAATAGGAAGTCACACACTCCCATAATCCATTTTCTCTTCGGAAAATTCCCTTCAACTATTGATGTCAAATAAAAAATATTGCGGAGTTCAAGGGAAATATCCAAATACATGTCTTATAAGACAGTCTGGGGGTCAGGTCAAGCCTGTCTGTTTACGAATCGGATGTGGGAATTTTGAAATATATAAAAAAAAGAAACGTATTTTTTTGATTTATTTTAGTTAATCTACTATTATGTGTGTTAATATAATAAAGGTGTAAAATAAAATTTTACAAGTAAAGGATATAAATTAAATTAAATAATTAATTGTAAGGGTTTAAAGTGTAAATAATAAATGTAAAATGAAAAGAGGGATGGGTTGGTGGTAGGGATGGTGATTTGCCCCGACCCGGCGGGGAACCCGGTCCACTTGACCCAGACGGGACCGAGGAATGCCCGCAAAAATGGGTCCCGAGGGCGGGGATACCTGGTATGTTCAAACCGGGGTTGGGACGGGGCCGGGTAACATACCCGCCAACCTGCCTGGTACCTCGTATATATAATATATATTTTTAATTTTTATATGTAGTCCTAAAATTAGAATTAGGTCAAATGTATGTCGCCCAAATAGGAATCCAAAGCCGTTTGAATCACGACCACGACTCCACGAGACCTGCTCTCTCTCTCTCTCTGCCTCTCGCCCTCTCCAGTCTGAACCAGCGACGTCGGCCACCACTCTCTTCCTCGTCGTCGACCACCGTTTCATCCACGACCTGCCTTCTGCTCTCTGCCTCTCCACGATTCCACGGTTGCAGACATGCCTTCTGCTCTCTGCATCTCCACGAGTCCACGACTGCTCCACCTCCACACCATTACTAGCCCATAACCCATATGAGATTCGGAGGTACTCAGACACTTCTTAGTTCTTACTTCTTAGACATATTAGTTTTGACAGGTTAATATTAGATTGTTAGTTCATTTTGACAGATTAATGTTAGATTGTTAGTTCATTTTGACAGATTAATGTTAGATTGTTAGTTCATTTTGTCAGATTAATTTTGACAGATTAATGTTATATTGTTAGTTCATTTTGACAAATTAATGTTAGATTGTTAGTTCACTATGACAGATTAATTTTGACAGATTAATTATGTTAGTTCATTTTGACAGATTAATTTTGGTTAGTTCTTACTTATTAACAGATTACTTGGTAACTTGGTATAATTATGTTAGTTCATTATCTGTTAACTTGATTATATGTTTTCCAAAAGTGTCGAATGGTATTACAGTGTTATCTAAATTTCTTGTAGATGGCGACTTCAGAAAATGAGAATGTTGTAGATATAGGATGCGATGCTACGGAAGGAAACGATAAAGATGAAACACCTCATCTCGACACTAAAAAATCTGTAAGCATGCCTATAGGGTCAAATACGGTCACCGGACCATCAACCAAAAGACTTAAATCTATTGTATGGAATCATTTTGAAACAATATATGTTGATGCTCAACGTAGGTTTGTAAAATGTAAATATTGCAATAGACAAATGACCGGTAGACCTAATGACGGGACATCACACTTGAAATACCACTTCCAAAAATGTCCTAGGAGAGTTACAATTGACATAAGACAACATATCGTACTTTAAGAGCAAATGACAAAGGATGAGAAATCATCTTTGTTAAGTAATTATAAGTTTAGTGCCGAAACATCAAGGGATGATTTAGCTAAGATGATAATTATTCATGATTATCCATAGGGGTGAGCATCGGTCGGGTCACGTCGGATCGGGGCCCAAAACCCATAACCCGATCGGGTTTCGGATGAGATATGGGGAACCCAAAACCCGTCCAAACTACAGTTCGGGGATCGAGGTTCTGGGTTCTGGTGGGATCGGGGTTCGAGTTTTCAGATCGGGTCAATTCAGGTTGGGTCTGATTCCAGCCCTGTTTCAACCCAGTTTTATGTGTTTTTCGGCCCTGTAAAGTTGATTTAACATTAAATCCGCAGGAACAAAACCAAATAAGCAAATAAATGCACATGGACAGATCTTAACATGGATTTATAAAGAATTCCATAGACTTCACAGGAACAAAACCAACCAAACAAACTTCCATCCACAGTGGAAATGAGTTGGTTGTTGTAATCAAGAGTTCGAAAAAAAAATCAAAGAGAATATCAAAACTGTTAATCTAAAACAGGATCTAATCAAGTATTCTAGAGAGAGAAATAGAGATCGTAGAGAGAGAAAAACATCAGTGCGCCATCTCTGATTAGAACAACTAGTTACAAAAGAGTTCAATAAGGGTATTTATACCCTTGACTTACAAAAGTCAACATAAAAGCTAAAGCTTAACATAAATAACCTTGATTACAATTAAAATGACATTAACAATCTCCCCCTTTGTAATCAAGGGCGCTCGAATCTTCGATGAAGTCTATTCTTTCCAATTAAGATCTCCAAACGTCTTAAAGTGTTTCTGAAATTGAGTCTCGAGTCGATTGTCTCCAAAGCTCGTCTCAGAAGTCTTATCTCTGGATTATCAAATTGGTATGAATTCTTTCTAGATTGAAGAAAAGATCTCACTGCTTCATTTAGTCTTTGCTCCAGTTGATATCTTATCACCTTTAACGTGCCATCTGAGAATCTTCCAATTTCATCAAACCTGAGGAAACATCTTTGAGAAGTTTGATTTCTGTAGACAACCCCATAAGGATTCTCCAAAACTGTGCAAAGTGGATATTCAGAAATATTGGGTAGATCTCTGTTTGGTCTTGTCACATTAACAACTGGTTGAAAGCTTTCAACTGCAAGTTGAAAATCAAAACACCGATAAAATCTGACTTGACGGCGTAAGAAACGTTTGACTGCATCCAAAGCTCTTAAAATATCATCATTTCGAATGGTTAAATCTCTAAAATAATGATAAAGAACCTCGAAATCATCAACTGAGAGATCATTAAAATCTGCTTCTGAAAACTGATATGTCACACAGTCTTGACGTTGAACGTAGAAGACTGGATACCAGTAACTGATAAATCTCACCATTTCAACCTTGCGAACAATGACAATCTTGTGCTTTGAGTAAACAAAGAACTTCCCTTTGCGTTGACACTTGATAAAATTCACATACTCATATATGAATTTGGGTGTCTCTTTCTCAATTCCAAGAATAGCACTTAGACTCACCCTCTTCTTCTTCTTTACAAAGATGCCACGTTCAGAGTCTTCAAGAAAAGCAGATCTCATTCTGACACTCTGATATTTTTCTTCGAGTCTTTGCATTCGTTGTTGTGCAGTCAAAGAAGGACCTGGTTCCAATATACTTGGAGGAATATTCACATTCACTTCAGGAACTTCAATTTGAGATTTAGAAGACTCACCACTTTCAAAAATGCTTGAAGGAGCAGTGGCAGTTGGAGCAGATACAACTGGAGTTTCAGACATTGGAGTTTGTTGAACAGGAGCTTCTGATACACGAGAAACAACTGGAGTTTCATCATGTTGTACAGGAGACTGAGTAGATGGTGATTCAAGAGTTTGTGACTCATGAACAGGAGATTCACCATATAACAGATTTACCAACTCTATTTCTTTTTCGTCTAACTCAACATCAACTTCAAAATCTGAAATTACAATGATGTCATCTTGTTCTTCTTCCTTTATCTTCCAAAACTTTTCAAATCTCGCGTGCAAATCATCATCGGAATCTATCTCCACAGACTCAGAAAAGAAGTTTCTCATATCTTCAAATCCTTCTGTTTCTTGTTCAGTTGATCCTTCAGGAATTTCAACAGTCACTGGAGCAGAATTCAGATCAACATAAACAACTAACTGTAAATTGCTTTCAACTCTGGATTCTTAAAAAATGATGGCCGATGCCATTGCATTTAAATCAACTTCATTAAGCATATGATCAACCAAATCTTCCGGAGTTACATCTTCGACTCTTTCCGAACAACCAGCAACCATTCCTTGAACTTCAACATTTGACACATCTGAGGCTCCTTCGGTTCTTTGTCTTTTTGCATTCTCCCCCTCATGGCCTTGATGACCTGGGTCATCACGGTCATGTGTTCTCTTATTAGAAGGACCTGCCTCAGATTGGCAAGTCTGATTATGCTTTTCCATTCTTTCTAAAAGCATAGAGAAAGCATTGGTTAATAACTTCATGCCATTTTTAATTTCCTTGAAATCATCCCGAACCTCAGATTGAAAGGAATTAAAATCAGTAATAAGTGTTGTTACACGCGCATCTGGAACAGAATGTGGAACTGGTGCTGGAACAGGTGCTGGAGTTGGAGTTGGTTGGAAATTACGCAACAACGACAATAAGTCACTATCTTGATGTTCCGGAGGAGACATTGATAGAAGTCGAGCATACAACATGTCAGACAACTCAGTCACCGGAATATCTTGAATAGATCTACCTGAAGGAATCTGAACAGTTTCAGGAGTCGGTTGCTGACGCAATACAGTAATGCTAGGCTGTTGTGGCGATGACGAAGGAATCTGACTTGAAGGTTCTCTGATTACAATCCCGGATGGACGTCTCAATGGAATAGCAAATGGATTGACTTGAACATCTGCTTCTGACATCTTTCCCTTTCCTTTAAGTAAATCTTTGATCCGGTTTATTTCTTCATTCTTCGTTGCCTCCATTTGTGCAGTCATCTTTTCCAAAAACTCAGAGAGAGGCATGTTTCCAGAAAATGGAATAGTATCAGTGTTTGCATCAATTGAATCTACCCCTGAACGCAACTCTTGTAAACCCACAGCAGAAGCAGTCGCATCTCGAAGCTCTACCTCGTCCACAAGAATGTTGTCCACTCTTGAGTCAATAGGAGCCGTTTCAACATTATCAGCAATATTTCTAGAGAATGAAACTTCTGGAGAGATGTTCTCAGAACGCTCTAACACACTTGTTTGTAGCACAACTGTTTCTAACACATCTGAATCTCGCACATCTGAATCTTGCACTGTTGTTTCTCTTACATCTGAAACTTGCACTGTGTTATCTACTTGAAGATTGTCATTATTAAAATCATCACCAACACTATTATCATCACCAGCATCACCATCATCACCATTATCACTGTCTGAACCACCATCACTGTCTTCACTATCATCATTATCTGAAGACGAAGAACTACTAGATGTCTCTTCATTTCCTTCCTCCGCTACGGGAATTTGAATGTTATTATCTTCACAGTACGAAGTAACATCCTCATCACTTAGATCTGCATATCTGAGAATAAGATCCGGAGGAATGGGCATTGAATAAGCAAAACTCCTCTTCTGCCTTTGAATATACGACATCTCAAAGTCTATGGCTAGGGGCCAATCATTCTTCGAGGAATCTCTTTGTTACTCCTGAGCATGCTCCAAACAATAAGTTCCAAGAACCTTATATAAGGAATGAACTTGCGCTTCTTGAGAGTTTCCTTGTCATTAACTCGATCTGATAATTCTTGCCAGAAAATGATAGTGTAATCGACATGCAAATCATAAATGATCGCATGGAATAAACGAAGAAAACGTAGACTGGCATTGTCAGTACCAGAATGTTTGGAAGTCAGGCATCTGTTTAGAACTGAGAACAGAGCATACCACACGGGTGGTAGTTTGGACTTCTCAAACTGGCTTACTTGAGTGAGATCACCAACATAGCCCAATGCTCGAATTCCAGCAAGAACATCTCCTTCAGATGGAAATGTATCAAAATCTTCATCAGAAGCCATGAATACACCTGGAATGAAGTATAAAAGATCTTCAATAAGAACAACAATTGAATCACAAAAACACATGAAAAACTTAGACAAATCAGAAAAATGCTCAAGTCTGGTTTGCGCTACCAACAGGTGGCGCAAAGCTTACTTTGCGCTACCAACGGGTGGCGCAAAGCTAGGTTTGCGCTACCAGCGGGTGGCGCAAAGCTCACTTTGCGCTACCAACGGGTGGCGCAAAGCTCACTTTGCGCTACCAACGGGTGGCGCAAAGCTGACTTAGCAAATCTTGAGAAACATTTAGACGACCAAGACGCATAAAATCAAGGAAAACCCTAACAACCATCAGATCAAAAATCGAAAGAACAAGATACAAATATGTTAATCCAAGATCTATCAAGATTAGAGAGAAATTCTAGAGAGAGAGTAGAGAGAGAAAGTAGATCTTATTATGTCGGCTCTCTGTGTTTACAAGATATGAGTTATGACCAAAAGCTTACAAAGAAAGTCTAAACAAAGCCTTATATACCCTAAGACTTATTAAGGAAATAAGCTAGCTTTGACTTTCTACACAAGACTAAATACATTGACTTTGACTCTATAAATCAAGATTAAATCTTGAAGACATATTTGTCCTAACAATCTCCCCCTTGGATTCAAGATTTAAACATTTGAGAACAGCAGTCTTCGGCTTCTTGAATCTTCAAAATCTTCGGTCTTTATCAGGCTTGTCAAAGTCAAATTGTCACAAAATCTTCAGATGGGGAACTGACGGAGATTTTCTTTCTTTGATCTGGAGAATTTGAATCGTCACACAAGGCATTTTGATACAATGTAACACAAATCTAAGAAAAAGAGATCTTCTTGAGAAACCAAGATGATCAATCGATTTTTCCTAAACTCTTGAAGAATTCTCCCCCTTTTCTTTCTTTGACTTGAGAACTTCAATCTTCAGTAAGGATATTCACCATATAGCACAAGTTTAAGAAAAAGAGATCACAAGATGATCAATCGATTTCTCTTAAACTCTAGAAGAAGAAATCTCCCCCTTTCCTTTCTTGAGACGAAGTCTTCTTTAAACATTTCTCCCCCTGTCATGAAATCGAATCTTTGACTTGAAAGCTTTGACATGAAATTGAACTAAATATTTCTCCCCCTTTTTCGATGAAAGTATGCATCATGATCATCGAAAACCTTCTTCAACTTCTGTCGCGTCTCTGATTCTCACTAACAATCTCCTCCTTAATGAATAATCTTGCTCCCCCTCAAAATAAGAATTCTGGAGCAATTTGTTTTCTCCCCCTGAAAGTATGCATATATTTCATTACAATACAGTATTTGAAAAATTTATTCAAAGAAAATAAAATTCATTGAACTACATTTTATAACTACTACCATTTGATCATTTGAAAGCTTTACAAAAGAAATCCAACTTAATGAAATTTAACAGATTTTTCAATCAAATGAAATCAAATGCATGTGTTTGGATTCAAATACAAGACATCATTGCATATCAAGTTAAAAATGTTCAGTTTCAACCCCTTTATTAAATCTATTTGGTGTGCTAGCATGCGAAATATGATTTGCAACAATCAAATGTACTTCTGAAACCTATAAGAATACTTTGCTCTTACTCACACTATATGACTGAAATCAGAATTTCCACAAACTTATAAGTTTATCGCGACATTGTTATTTCTCCAAGATATAAGAGACGTGTGCTCATTGGCATCTTTTCATATTGTGCTCATTGGCATCTTTTATTTTGTGCACATTGGCATCTTTTTGTCAGAAAGTTTATTAAGACTAAGACACACCGTAAACGTAACTTTCTATCTGGTTCTATAGCAGGATTTGGATCAGCCAATCCCAGACCAGTTGGCCTTAGGGGCTAGGTGTCGAGCACCCCTTGGAATTTACTTTCCCAAACCAGAAAGGCTACATCGATATATCCTAATCCCATCTGTACCAGTAGAACATGGCTTTCTATCTGATTCTATAGCAGGATTTGGGTCAGCCAATTCCAGACCAGTTGATCTTAGGGGCTAGGTATCAAGTACCCCTTGGGACTTAATCTCCCAAACCAGATAGGCCACAGGCATAGACTTTCAAACTTAATGATATTTTTTTTATATTGCATCTCAATCACTTGTTTATAAAACTTTGTGCTTCCCTCATATTTTCATTTCCATTCTTCATCCTGACAAGTAGGCTTTGTGAGCATCGTATTCTATATAAGTCTAGATTTACACAGTTTTGTGCATGTATCAAGTTTCCATTCATGTTTTGCTGACCTTTCGATTTATTTCAGAAGCGAAAGTTGAAGCAAATAAAACTCAGATAATACAACAATACTTGTAAAATCATCTTTTAGCACACATTTAATTCATTGAATGAAAATTGAAAAATTTCATCTCATTGAATTAAATTTGTTGAGATTCAAATTTTCAAAGCAGTAGAAATGAAACATAATGCAATGTTACCTTTCACCACTTGTTCCTTGAATTGAAAGATGTGACAGTTAAGGATATCACCTGATAAGTATGAGTTCTAAACTGATTTGTTTAGAAGTCTTAGTCTTTGAAGTATGGGTCCTGAACTGAATTGTTTAGAAGCCATAGTCGTTGAAGCACGGGTCCTGAACTGATGTATTCAGAAACCAATAACTGTGAAATCCGGGTTCTAAACTGATGTGTTTAGAAACCATTTCTCTTTACTCCCCCTTAATGGCACAAGTAATCTTCTTCCGAGAGTTCAACGCTTTGCTTCTAAATCTGCAAAAACAGATTAAGTAGATTTTGTTACCCAACGTGTCTTGGATCCTGGCTTGTTAAGCGGAGCTCTATAAGAAGGAAAATTATAAGTACCATACCAATATTGAATACTATCATTTTTAACAAAATCGTTAGTACCACAATAAGAACAACAAAAATTCTTTTGTGCTAACCTGATTAAATGATTTGCAGAATATAATGAATCAGGTTTAGCAAAAGATTTACCTTTCAGGTTAGTGTTCTTGTTGGGAACATATGATTTTGGTACATCTTTTTCAGGAATTGTACCTTTTACTCTCCATTGCATGTTGACTTTCTTATATGTAGGAAGATCAGCAGATTGAAATTTGGAAGAATTATCCACTGAATGAGCATATAAAAGATTAGACGGTCGAATCGGACTTTCTGAATAGCTTTTGGATTTGTTGAGAGACTTCACTTTGTCAGATAAATCATTCCGTTTCTTGGTCATCAAATCAAGCTTCTTCTGAATGTCACAATTAACCATCTTCTCTTTCATAATATCAGTCGATAACACGACCAAATTCTTTGTGAGCTTTCGTATTTCTTGCTGAAATATCTTCCTTTCAACAGAAAATTCATCTTTGACGCTCCTGGCCTGAAAGTCAGCTTTCTTCTTCTTTTCTAACTCATGTCTTTCTATATCCAATTCCTTTTGAAGCTCAGATATCTTCTTTGACAACTTCACATTCTTTGCTTCAAAGTCTTTCCTTTTATTTTCAAATTCAAGCCTTTCCTTCTCCAATTTCTCCTTTTCAAGAAATAAAACTTTCTCAAAATCTGAATTTTGTTTGGAAAGTTTTCTGCATCTGAGTTCAAGAGCTTTCTTTTCTTCACTCTCTTTCTTCTCCGTCTTTGAAGCTTGTTCAAGTTCAGAAACTTTCTGGGAAAGGGACAAAATTTGCTTTTTGTCATCTGAACGAGCAACTCTTTCTTTTCTGAAATTTTCTCTTTCCTCTTTTAGCAACTTTTCCGTTTCAGACAACTTCTTTGTAAGTTCAATAACCTTTTGCTCGAGTTCCTCATTTTCAGCATCTGATGATTTCTGTTCCGTATCCTCTTTTTTAGCTTTCTTTTCTTCTTCCTTTCTCTTAAAAGCAACTTCAGATCCATGCATTAGCTTAGATAACTCATTCCACATCTGCATTGGGTTATTTTTGAAACATTCAACGCGTTTGAAGATGTGTTGCGGAAGTTTGTAAAGTGCGAAGATCAAGTTGGATGAAGCTTCCTTGTCGGCTCTCATTCTTTTAATCTCTTCTTCTGTATAATCTTTGTCAGTTCTGATCATTGGGCCTTCAGTGAAAGATTTTATCATATTTTCACCGTTTTCTCTACTTGCAATAAAATCGATGAACGAAACTCTCCATAGTTCAAAATCAGATTCTTTGAACAGCACTGGAAGCCGCTTCATGTTTGAAGAATTAATCTGAAAAAAAAATCAAACAATTAACAATTAGCAAATCTCGAAAAATATTCTAAGTCAGAATTTCGCAACAGGAAGAAGCGAGAAGTAAGAAATTCACAAGCAAAGGTTGCGAAAAGTAAAGAATTTCGCAGGCAAAGGTTGCGAAAAGTAGACTTGGGCTTAGAATGGGAATCTGAAGGATTACTTTTCGCAAAAGAAGGTTGCGAAAAGTACAAAACTCGCAACAGAAGGTTGCGAAATACTTCACAACTCGCAACAGTTAGTTGCGAAAAATTTCAAATCTCGCGACAGTTGGTTGCGAAAAGCTTGGCGCAAAGTTCACTTGAAAAAAAAAATGAAACTCTGAAACTTTTCGGAAAGTAGTGCAATTCGGTAGGAAGCAAACAAGCAAGTAGCTAAAACTAATTAAGCAAGCAAGCAAGTAGCTAAAACTAATTAAGCAAGCAAACAAGTAGGTGAAATTAATTCAAGCAAGCAAGCATGTAGGTGAAATTAATTCGAAGCAAGCAAAGCTTGTAGCTGAAAATTTATCGCATCAGGCAGTTGCGTAAAGCTGCTAAGCAAACAAGCAAGATGCTGAATCAAGCAAACACGTTGGTTGCACAAAGTCTAGCGAATATGGCTAAGCAAGCAAGCAAGATGCTGAAGCAAGCAAGCATGTTGGTGAAACAAATATGTTGGTTGCGCAAATCTGATCAAGTGGGTTGCGCAAATTTCTTCAATTGTTGTTGGCACTAGGCTGCTGCACGTAAACACACTCACCAAACAATATTAGATTTTTCAATTTAGGATCAAAACAATATCACAAACAACTTTTTATAAAATCTCAAATAAAAATATGGATCAAAAACTCAGATTTAAAAATTTTATTCAAGAACACTCAATAACACCTTCAACTCAAAAATTTCAAAAATGAATTTTATGCATTAAAACTTGAAATCTTTGATTGAAACATGTCTAAAACTTGTTTTTGGAAACGATTTTACACAAAAATGAATCAAATCGACACAAAATAGCAAAATCAAGTTTCAAAAAAATTGACAGACAACTTTTTCTCAAGAACACCAAATTTCACAAAAACTTCAAATTCCTCAAATCTTGATGTGTTTTTGAAAATCTTTTGATGCAAAACTTGATTAATACGATGGAGAAACACTTTGCAATCAAAATCAAATCAAAAAACAAACAAGAATTGTATAACCCATTTGTGTTCTTCAAATATTCAAAAATGGTGGATTTCTCCAAAAATCTTCAAATCTTCATCAAATCTTCGAATTAATCAACCAAACTTTGCAGAAATGTTAGAAAATCAGTTTCTAACACGATGATGTGAACCAATTTCGCTGAAGATCACTGAATCAAAATCTGAAAAACTGATCAGACAGTTACGATCGATATGAACAAAATCTGAAAAATCTTCAAATTGAACTCCAAATCTTTGAAATTAGCCTTCGATCCTTGAATAAGATTTGTTCCTCTATCAAAAAACGAATTCAACGAGCTAAGATTTGAACAAATTCGATCAAAAATCACCAAAATTTGATAAAATCTCAAGAAAACGAGATTTTCTTGAAAAATCAAGAAAATCAATCAAATTTGCTTGTGAAATCACCAAATTCATATGTTTGATCAGTAGAATTCCATCTCTCAATCTTGTTCCAGCTCTGATACCAATTGTTAATCCAAGATCTATCAAGATTAGAGAGAAATTCTAGAGAGAGAGTAGAGAGAGAAAGTAGATCTTATTATGTCGGCTCTTTGTGTTTACAAGATATGAGTTATGACCAAAAGCTTACAAAGAAAGTCTAAACAAAGCCTTATATACCCTAAGACTTATTAAGGAAATAAGCTAGCTTTGACTTTCTACACAAGACTAAATACATTGACTTTGACTCTATAAATCAAGATTAAATCTTGAAGACATATTTGTCCTAACAAAATCGATCAATAAAATCCTAGAAATCGAAAAACGATTTGTGTAAGGTGTCAATCGCAAACATCCCTAAATGAAATTAGCAGATTCAAAGCGATACAAACCTGACGTCGTTAGAACACAGAGAAATAGAATGAGAAATCTTACCTGGAGTCGATGATCTCAGACGAATTGCATACCAGAAAGATGAAATCGGAACAGTGGTCGTGCGAGATGGTGAACATAGGTCGTGTGAGATAGTGGAGGCAAACATAAGAATATGATTTCAAAAATTGTATATATATATGCCCCAAAAAAAAATTTAAAATTTACTTTGAAAAACCCAATTTGCTCCCCCTACACAAATGCAATAGATGATTTAAGAAAGATTTTACATTTGGAGAGTTTGCCGGACAAAAAGCTTCAGAAGTACATACCTGGAAGATTTATCTGTCTTGAGTTCGTGATTCTTTTGAATTTCAATTCCTGTGAATATCACAAAATCTCAGAACTTTGAACACAGAAAATCACAACTCATCATACCTTGCTCCCCCTCAAACACTGAACTCAATACTTTTCTCCCCCTGAAATTAAGCAGTACTTCACAAAAACACAGAATGAAATATCACGCATGAAAAATCAGTAATAGAAAAAAATACATCAAATTATATACTATAACTACTAACTACAGATAATTTGAACACCAAACAAAAGAAATTCAACTTAGTGAAATCTGACAGATTTTTCAAACAAATGAACTTGAATGCATGTTTTTGGATTTAAATACAAGTCATCATTGCATATCAAGCTAAAAAAATGTTCAGTTTTAGCCTCTTTATTAAATCTATTTGGTGTGCTAGCATGCGAAATATGATCAGCTTCTATCATATGCATTTCTAAAACATATAAGAATACTTTGCTCTGACTCACACTATTTGTCCAAAATCAGAATTTTCACAAATTTACGGGTTTATCGCGACTTTGTATTTTCCCCAAGTATCAAAAGATGTGTGCTCATTGGCATCTTTTCTTTTGTGCACATTGGCATCTTTTGATTTTGTGCACATTGGCATCTTTTGATTTTGTGCTCATTGGCATCTTTAATCACAAAGTTTAGTAAGAATAAGATACACCGTTAAACATAACTTTCTAACTGGTTCGATAACAGGATTTGGGTCAGCCAATCCCAGACCAGTTGGTCTTAGGGGCTAGGTGTCGAGCACCCCTTAGGACTTAATCTCCCAAACCAGAAAGGCCACAAGCACAAACTTTCAAACTAAATGATTGGAATTAAAAACATTGAGCATCTCAATCGCTAGGTTCTACAACATAATGCTTCCCCCATATTTTTGTTTCCATCCATCATTCTGACAAAAAGGCTTTTTGAGCATTGTATTCTATATAAGTCCAGATTTGCACAATTTCGAGCATTCAACATAATTTCATTCATGTTTTGCTGACCTTTCGATTTATATCAGAAGTGAAAGTTGAAACAAGTCTAACTCAGATATAACAAAAAACTTGTAAAATCACCCTTGACACACAATTTATTCATTGAATGAAAATTGAAAGAATTTTCACTTCAATGAATTAAATTTGTGAGGATTCAAGCTTTCAAATTCAACATGCCGAGTTTTGATAAAAGGAAAGTGAAACGCTTTTCATCCAATGCCTTGGTGAAAATATCGGCAAGTTGATAGTCAGTAGGTACAAAATATAATTCAATAGTACCTTTTTCCACATGATCTTTTATGAAATGATATCGCATGTCGATGTGTTTTGTTTTAGTATGCTGAACAGGATTCACTGAGATGGCTATTGCAGATTTGCTGTCACAATAGATTGGAATTGTTTTATACAGCAACCCATAATCTTGCAACTGTGTCTTCATCCATAACACTTGAGAACAGCAACTTGTTGCAGCGACATACTCCGCTTCAGCAGTTGAAATAGACACACAGTTTTGTTTCTTTGAAGCCCAACTTATTAGCCGATCTCCCAGAAATTGTACATGACCAGAAGTACTTTTCCGATCCAGTTGACTACCTCCATAGTCAGCATCAGAATAAGCACACAGCTTGTAATCCGAACCCTTTGGATACCACAATCCTAAGTATGGGGTTCCTTTCAGATATCTGAAAATGCGTTTGACCGCCATAAAATGAGATTCCTTTGGATGTGCCTGGAATCTGGCGCACAAACATGTGGAAAACATTATGTCTGGCCGACTAGCTGTGAGATACATTAGTGATCCGATCATGCCTCGATAGGTTCTGACATCAAAGTCCTTTCCATATGGATCCAGACCAATTTTCGCACCATGAGCCATTGGAGTGCCTATGGTAGTACATTTATCCATTTTGAATTTCTTCAAAATATCAAAAACGTACTTTGACTGATTGATGAAGATTCCACCAGGCAACTGCTTCACTTGAAGTCCGAGGAAAAAACTGATTTCCCCCATCATGCTCATCTTAAACCTGGAAGCCATAAGATCAGAAAACCAAGTACATAAAGTTTTGTTAGTCGCACCAAAAATAACATCATCTACATAAATTTGAACTAAGCAGATATCTTGTTCTTCACGTCGGATGAAAAGAGTTGTGTCAATGGCTCCCTTAACGAATCCGGATTTGAGCAGAAAGGTTGACAATTCATCGTACCATGCACGCGGTGCTTGTTTCAAACCATATAAAGCTTTATCGAGACGAAACACGTAATCAGGTTTAGCTTTGTTAACAAACCCTTCTGGTTGAGATACATAAACTTCTTCCTTTAGTACCCCATTCAGAAAAGCTGTCTTCACATCCATCTGATATACAGTAAAGTCGCGAAAAGCTGCAAAGGCGAGAAACATTCTGATGGCTTCTAATCTTGCTACCGGTGCGTACGTTTCATCATAATCTATTCCTTCTTGCTGTCGATAACCCTTCGCCACTAAACGAGCTTTGTTTCTCACAATTATTCCATCCTTGTCCTTTTTGTTCTTGAAAATCCACTTAGTGTCGATTACGCTTTTTCCTGGAGGCCTAGGCACTAATCTCCACACCTTCAATGCTTCGAATTCATTCAGTTCCTCTTGCATTGCAATAACCCAGTCTGGATCATTCAAAGCTTCAGAAACCTTGGTTGGTTCAATGTTGCTTATGAAGCAAGCAAATAAGCATTCATTCGGTGTTGCAGACTTGGATCTCATGCTGACATTAGCGGACGGATTACCAATGATTTGGTGAATCGGATGTGCTTTTGTCCACTTGGTTGTATGAGGAAGTGGATCAACTGTTTCTTGAATCATTTCAAGTACTTGAGGAGGAGGTTCTGGTATATCAGATTCGCTAGAGGACACATGTATCACTTCAGGAATCAGAGGAGATATCTCAACAACATCGTCTGATTCAGATTGATGAACTGGTTGTTGAATGACACCCGAATCCACTGTTTCTCTTTCATTAGATTGAACATCTCCGGTCGTTTCAAGAATTTGTGACGAATTCGTTTCTTCAGTCACAGGTGGCACTTCTAAATCCAAAGCTACTTCTTGTATCACAGGTTCAGATGTAACATGAACTGCATCGTTATCAGAGTTTTGTGCAACGGAATTTGAGGTAGATGCGTTCGTATTTACCTGATTAGACACAATAGGTAGAACATTGGTGTTAGTAGAAGGTAAGTCATTGTAGAAATGTTCAAATAAAAAATCAAGATCAGTAAGAGTATTAGGAGACAGAGTAGGATCCTGATTTGTCGGTTGAAAAACAGGTTCTGAACTGATTTGTCCAGAAGCTAACACTCCTGACATAGCGGGAGCGGATCCTGTGTTGCCCGAAACCATTTATTCGGATTCATCAAATTTGAGATTGACGCTCTCCACCACCTTTTTAACTGAAGTCAAATATACTCTGTAAGCTGCTGAAGAAAGAGCATAACCAAGGAAGATTCCCTCATCTGCTTTCGGACTGAATTTATTCAGATTTTCTCGATCGTTTAGCACAAAACATTTACACCCAAAAGCTCGGAAATATGAAACATTTGGTTTGATACCATTCATAAGCTCATACGGTGTCTTGTTGAATCTCCGATGAATGATTGATCTGTTTTGTGTGTGACATGCCGTAGAAACTGCTTCGGCCCAATGAGATAGAGGAAGACCTGAGTATGCGAGCATAGTGCGAGCCGCTTCAACCAAAGTTCGATTGCGTCGCTCCACCACACCGTTTTGTTCAAGTGTTCTTGCGGCAAAAAATTGTTGAGTGATCCCATTTGCTTCATATAACGCTTGTAAAGTGCTGTTTTTGAATTCCGTTCCATTGTCGGATCTGACAACCTTCACTGCCTTTTGTTTGTTAGTCTGAACAGTCTTAATGAGATTGATGAGATGGTCGAAAGTTTCATCCTTTGATTTGAGGAACTTCACCCAAGTATAACGTGAAAAATCATCAAAAATCACTAGCACATACCTCTTCTTTCCAATACTTCTTGTTTTCATCAGCCCACACTGTGAAATCCCAAAATCTAGCAAGTAATCAAGAATGATGTAGAGAGAGAATCTAGAGAGAACTTGTCATCCATATATTGATCTCTAAAGTACAAATGACAAAATGCTCAAGAGGTTACAAGAGATCTAGATTCACTAACTAACTAAGAACTAGACATGCCTATTTATACCCATAACATACAAGGTATAAAGGCAAAGCTAACTAATACAGTACATTGACTTTACAGTAAATCTTGAATACAACAATGCTCTAACAATCTCCCCCTTTGGATTCAAGATTTAAAAAACATGACAACAGTCTTCAGCTCTTTGTAAAGTCAATCTTCTTCAACAGACACTCTATCAAACCATCTTCAAGTCTTGTTCATGAAAATCAGATCTTTGAAGCTTTATCAGACTTTGACAAACATTAACTTCTCGTAACCTTCTTGATGCAAGAACCTCAGTTCTCATATTAACTTTAAGGATCCGAAACCATCAATTTGGATGTAGACAGATTTGAAACCAAGGATTCGGATGTAAGAAGGATGTGAAATCATAGGATTCGAATCATGAAGGGTTCGAAACCATGTCAAATTTGAATAAATGGAATCCGAAACCATTTGAAATAGGAATAGAGAGATGCGAAACCATCCACATTGTTGAACTTTTAGGTGTAAGCGCATTCCGAGAACCACTCAGAACTAAGATAACCAAATTCAGCAACATTTGGACTTCACATGATCCTTCTCCCCCTAATCTTCAGTCTTTGTTCACAAATCTTTGACTTGAAATATCTTTGATTTGAAAGCTCTTTGACATGAAATTGAAATTAAACTTTTCTCCCCCTTTTTCGATGATGGTGAGCATCATAATCATCGAAAACCATTTTCAATTTCAGTCGTGTCTTTGAGTATTGCTAACAATCTCCTCCTTAGAGAATAACCTTGCTCCCCCTCAAAGTAAGAATTCTGGAGCAATTTGTTTTCTCCCCCTGAAAATATGCTATATTTCAATAACGTACAGTATTTGAAATTGTAGCACAAATTTTAAAACAAATTTACACAAGGAAAATAAAATTCATTGAACTTCATTTTATGACTACTAACATTTGATCATTTGAAAGCTTTACAAAAGAAATTCAACTTAATGAAGTATACCAGATTTTTCAATCAAATGAAATCAAATGCATGTGTTTGGATTCAAATACAAGTCATCATTGCATATCAAGTTAAAAATGTTCAGTTTCAACCCCTTTGTTAAATCTATTTGGTGTGCTAGCATGCGAAATATGATTAGCTTCAATCATATGCAATTCTAAAATATATAAGAATACTTTGCTCTACTCACACTATTTGTCCAAAATCAGAATTTCATAAATTTACGGGTTTATCGCGACTTTGTATTTTCCCAAGTTTCAAGAGATGTGTGCTCATTGGCATCTTTTGATTTTGTGCGCATTGGCATCCTTTGATTTTGTGCTCATTGGCATCTTTTGATCAAAAAGTTTAGTAAGAATAAGATACACCGTTAAACATGACTTTCTATCTGGTTCTATAGAAGGATTTGGGTTAGCAGATCCCAGACCAGTTGGCCGTAGGTGCTAGGTGTCGAGCACCCCTTAGAACTTAATTTTCCAAACCAGAAAGGCCACATCGATATATCTTAAACCCATTTGTACCAGTAGAACATGGCTTTCTATCTGGTTCTATTGAAGGATTTGGGTCAGCCGATCCCAGACCAGTTGATCTTAGGGACTAGGTGTCGAGCACCCCTTAGGACTTACTCTCCCAAACCAGAAAGGCCACAGGCACAAACTTTCAAACTAAATGATAGTGCAACAATTTTATCTCAATCACTTGGTACTAAAACATAGTGCTTTGCCCATATTTTCATTTCCATTCATCATTCTGACATTTAGGCTTTTTGAGCATTATATTCTCTATAAGTCCAGATTCACATAACTTTGAGCATTCAGCATAATTTCATTCATGTTTTGCTGACCTTTCGATTTATTTCAGAGGTGAAAGATGAAACAAATATAACTCAGATAAAACAAAAACACTTGTAAAATCATCTTTTAGCACACATTTAATTCATTGAATGAAAATTGAAAATTTTATCTCATTGAATTAAATTTGTAAAGATTCAAGTTTTCAAAGCAGTAGAAACAAATATAATCCAATGTTACCTTTCATCACTTGTTCCTTGAATTAAAAAAATATGACAGTTAAAGGATATCACCTGGGAAGTATGGGAAGTCTTAGTCTTTGAGATACGGGTCCTGAACTGAATTGTTCAGAAACCATAGTCGTTGAAGCACGAGTTTTGAACTGATATGTTCAAAAGCCAAAAACATTGAAGCACGGGTCCTGAATTGATGTATTCAGAAACCAAAGTCTCTTTTAAGTGCGGGTCCTAAACTGATATGTTTAGAAACCATTAATGTCTTTGCTCCCCCTTAATGGTACATATACTCTTAAAAACAATTCACCGCTTCTCTTCTGTTTTCAATCATGTGTGTGGTTTATGTTTCCAAATCAGCACCACATATGATGAACCTGCAAAACAGATTAAGCAGATTTTGGTACCCAACGGGACTTGGGTCCTAGTGTGTTAGGTGTAGATTTCTTAAAAGGAATACTGTAAGTACCGTACCAATAAGAAGTAAAATCTTTATGCACAAAATCATTTGATCCACAGTAAGAACAATAGATTTTCTTATGTGCCAACCTAATCAGATGATTTGTAGAATAAACAAGATTAGGTGGAACAGAAGATTTACCTTTCGGAGAATTGTTCCTCTTGGCATTTGATGTGGAGGTAGATGATTTTGGCACATCTTTCTTTGGAACTGTTGTGCCTTTAACTCTCCATTCCATCTTCACCTTCTTGAAGACTGAAACTTCTTTAGAATTGGAAGTCTTAGCTTTAGGCACATTTGTTTTGTTATCTGATTTATCAAACAGAGGATTATAGAAGAGATTTGTTGAACAAATCTGATCTTTTGAGAAACCAGTTGATCTATTAATATGTTTAGAAGGAATGTTTTTAAAACTCGAACTTGAAGCAGTTTTTAAAGGGCATTCAGAATCATTTGAATTAACAAATGGAGTCTGAAAGATACTTTCAGGACTTACCTGCTTTGAGACATCAAATTTAAAAATGATGTCTTCAAGGTCCTTAACTTTGTTTATCAAAACATTTTTCTCTTTAGAAATTAGATCAAATTTCTTTTGGAGATCAGATTTTATCAATTGATCCTTCATAATATCCGCTGATAAACCAGATAATCTTTTGGTAAGATTAAGAATCACATCTTCAAAATATATGCGTTCTGATTCAAAATCTTTTTCCAAAAACTTTCTTTTATCAGTAATCTCTTTGAAAATTTCCATATTTTTCTTTTTAAGGGTTTTACTTTCCTTTTCAAAGAGATTTTTCTTTTCCGTGAAATATTTTCTTTCCTTTTCCAAAAGATTTTCTAATTCAGAAATTTTCACGAAAAGCTCAGAACTTTTAATCTTAAAAAATTTGCGTTCTGTTTCAAATTCATTTCTTTCTTTCTCTTGCTTCTCTTTTTCAAGATATAAAACTTTCTCAAAATCGGAGATTTGTTTCAAAAGTTTTATATATTTTAGTTCAATTATTTCCTTTTCTTTAAGAAATTTCTTTGAAGAAGGTGACACTCCTTCACGTTCAGAAAGCTTCTTCTTCAATTCAACGTTTTCACTTTCCAACGTTGTTGTCTTTTCTTGAACTCTTTTTATTTGATTTTGTAAATATGAGTTCCCCTTTTCAATCTTGTGTTTCCCACTCTTCATATCAGCATTTTCACTTTGAAGAGTTGTTACTTTCTCTTGAAGTTTCTTGATTTGATCGTGCAGACTTGAGTTGTCTTTCTTTGTTTCAAGACCTGCAATATAAACTTGAAGATCAGTAATTCTTTTAGTAAGTAAAACATTTTGTTCTTTAAAAATAAAATTTTCATTTGAAGAAGAAATGTCTAAAATATGTCTCTTCAAATCAGCATTTTCTTCTTCCAATGTCTTTATACTCCCTTGAAGCTCCTTCATGTTATCTTGATGAGTTGAAATCTCAAATGTCTTATTTTTCTCTTGAGTAACTTCAAGCACTACAATCTTGTCATTCAAATCTTTCAGTTCGGACTCAAGAGAAGAGACTCTGTCTTCTAATAAAGCTTTCTCAGACTTGAGCTTTGTATTTTTTCTTGCATCTTCAACAGAATGTCTTATGTATCTAGAAAGAAAACCTTCAAGACGCTTGATCTCATCTTTAGCTTCAGAAAGAGTCCATTTTCTATCTTTTCCTAACTGATACCATATTCTCCCACTTAAATTCTCTATGTCAGACATCTTGAAGAATGCTAGAAGATGATCTTTCAGAAAATCAATCAGAAAGTGTATAAAATACACTATAAAATTTTTTCTTGAAAAGCTCTTAAAGTGTATGAAAAACACTATGGAAAAAATTTCGGAATAAAAAATTTTCTCAAAAAACTTTTTTTTAAATCAACACTGAATTCGGATGTATAAGAGTTCGAAACCACGGAATTCATATGCTAAAGGATCCGAAACCCTTGAATTCGAATGCTGAAGGGTTCGAAATCCCAAGAATTCGAATGTAGATGGATCCGAAATCAATGAATTCGGATGTAGTTGGATTCGAATTCAAGGAATTCGGACTCTTAAGGATTCAAATTCAAAGAATTCGGACTCTTAAGGATTCGAATTCAAAGAATTCGGACTCTTAAGGATTCGAATTCAAGGAATTCTTATGCAGAAGGGTTCGAATTCAAGGAATTCAATTGCAGAAGGGTTCGAATTCAATGAATTCGGAACAAGAAGGGTCCGAAATCATGGGAATTCGGATCATGAAGGGTTCGAAATCACTCAATTCGAACTTGACAGGGTTCGAATTCACCCAATTCGAACTTAACAAGGTTCGAATTCTCGAGTCGAAATCTACACTTGTGATGACCAAGACCACTCCGAATTCCCTTTGAATGATCCGAATTGTGTATGAATGATCCGAATTCACCAAGAATGATCCGAATTCTGCACTTCGAACTTAAAAAACACTAAATCAGCCATAACTTTTTCAATTCTTGATCAATTGTTATGAAATTTGCACAGATTTGTTCGAAATTTGATTCCACACACTTTCTTAGTTAATCACAAATCCTAATTCGATCAATTTAATCGGATTATGATCCAAAATAGTAAGAAAATGTTTTCGAACAAAAACAGATATAAAATGACCAGATCTGCAAATTCTGTGCAGATTTTGGTATAGATCCTTGAATTAAAGATGTTCAGGGATGAAAATCGAGTGCAATGATGTCAAGAATCAATCCAAAAGATCAAAAAATGAAAAAGATGATGATTCTGGATGAACAGTAAATGAATAAGGATTCGAAATCTTCAATGAATAGTGAATGATGTGCAATCCGAAATCTTCAAGAACAGTGTAAAAAATCTTCAATTTGCTCTTTGATCTGCTTGAATTTTCTGTTTAGCTCTGATACCAAATGTGAAATCCCAAAATCTAGCAAGTAATCAAGAATGATGTAGAGAGAGAATCTAGAGAGAACTTGTCATCCATATATTGATCTCTAAAGTACAAATGACAAAATGCTCAAGAGGTTACAAGAGATCTAGATTCACTAACTAACTAAGAACTAGACATGCCTATTTATACCCATAACATACAAGGTATAAAAGCCATTTCGTATCATGTTGGATGCGAAACCATGCCTATCTTGAATAAATGGAATTCGAAACCATTAGAATGAGGATAAGAAAGATGCGAAGCCATCCATACCTTTGAACCTTTAGGTGTAAGCACATTCCGAAATTCAGAACTAAGATGACCAAGTTCAGAGACATTTTGAACTTCACAAGATTCGAAATCATCAACTCAGAATAATTCGAAACCATCTAAGCCATCCAAACAGTAGTAGCATCCGAAACCATGAACAGTAAAGCATGAAGGATTCGAAACCATCCATGAACAGTAAAGCATGAAGGATTCGAAACCATCAATGAACAGTAAATGATGAAGGATCCGAATTCATCAATGAACAGTAAACGATGAAGGATCCGAATTCATCAAGAATAATCCGAATTCATCAAGAATAATCCGAATTCAAGTAACAGCATTCGAAAATCACTAAAATCATCATAACTTCTTCAATTCTTGACCAATTCCAGTGATTCTTTCGCAGACTTATTCGAAAAATGAAGATGAACAGATTTCTAGTTGATCAAAACATGTAATTCGACCGATTTGATGAAGTTTTGATCCAAAAAGTGAGTTCGACTTTTTTTCTTGAACAAACACCATAAATCTCCGAAATCTGAGCAAAATAGGGCTAAAAACGCTTGAATTGTGAAGATCCAATGATCGTATCGATGAAAAATTCTTCGATTTGGCTCTGATACCACTTATTAGGTCCATGATCTTTATACAATCCAAGTATTGTGTAACAAGATGATGAAGAACATTATTGAAAAGGAAATCTAACCTAGAGAGAACACAAAGTGATTAGAGATCTACATCTTGTATTAATGAATTCACATCTTACAAACTACAAGTAAAGACCTATTTATAGTCTTCATCACTTGCTACAACAATTAAGCATAAGCCCTTTAACACAGCTATTGCTTTACAAAACTTTCTATTATAAAGGACAACTTCAGTGTCCTAACACACACAAATCTACATGCAAGAGATCCAAAATATCTTTTGTGCAAAATTCAGCTTTCGGTTTATGAGAAGCTTTTTTCATTTTTCTCTTCTCACAGTCATGACAAAGATGATCTTTCTCGAATCTGAGTGACGGGAGACCTCGAACAAGTTCATTGTTGGCTAACCTGTCCATGTAAATGAAGTTGAGATGAGCCAGTCTTCTATGCCACAACCAGCTCTGTTTTGTGGTCGCCTTTGTCACAAGACAGATATCAGAAGGAGAATTTACTGTTGAGAGATGTATGGTATAAAGATTGGATCTTCTTTTCCCAACAAGTAAATCTTTTCCGTCATTATTTTTAATAGCAACCCTTGTTGATTTAAAACTGACTTCCAGATCCTTATTGCAAAATTGCCCTATACTGAACAAATTGTGGCCCAGACCTTCAACATAACTCACTCTCTTCACTGTGATATTCCCTTGAACTAAGTCTCCGTAACCGAGAATTGGGGATGTCGCGCAATTTCCAAATTTGACTCTTCCACAATCCTTTTCTTTAAAGTTAGATAATAAAGTCTTATTGCCAGTCATATGTTTGGTGCATCCAGAATCCAGATACCACAAATGACATGGCTGCAAAAAGAAACACATCAAGGAGATTTAGGTACCCATCTAGTTGTGGGTCCCTTCTTGTTAGTTACAAAAGACTTCCTATCAAACACATGATGTTTTCTTTTCTTTGAAAAACTTTTGTGTTTATAAAATGCATTTGAATCAAAAATCGGATAATGAATTTTATATGTATCAGATGAATAAACATCGCCACCAGAACTACAACATGAGGAGCAACATAAACCACCATTGGCAATTCGAAACATTTGCTTTATTGAATATCTAAAAGAGTTTTTACAATTCTCTTTATTTTCAGCAAATGAACTAATTGAACAAGGGTTGTTGACTATGCTACTCTTCTCACCTGTTGAAGTATCTGGAGACAACTGCTTGACTTTCCAAACTTGTCTTGGTCTTTTCTTCACAAACCTATCTGAGAAAGTAGAAGAAGAAGCATCAGAATCAGTTCCAGATTTTGAATCTTGTTTCTTAGATTTCTTTGACCTTCTCCTTTTTCTATGATTCTTTTTGTGAAAATTTGCATTTATAGTAAAAGAATCATCAATTTTCTCTGTTTCAACATCTGAATTAGAAGACATTACTTTGTGTAAGAAATCAAATTTTGAAACTTTTTCATTCATACTTTCCTCAGAGTTACTCTCCTTTTCTTTTTCAGAACAGTCAAAATCAGAATCAATTTTATCATAAGAAGAAGAGCTTTCGTTAGAATCGTCTTCCATTGTGTCTTTCTCAGAATCAGATTGTACAACATTTTTATATTTTTCAAAAATATCTTGTTGAAGTTTTATTTCTTCTTCAAAACTTAAAGTCATGAAGGTAGAAATTATGTCCTTTTCAAATTCAAACAAGATATTCTGTTCTTCCAATTTAGCTTCAAGATCTAAAATTTTACACTCTAATACTAATGGTGGAATGTATCTTTTAGTATCATAAGATATTTGAGGTACATTCTTTTTATTAGTATTAATAGCGTAACTATCAAAATAATCGTTTGGTAATGAAACTTTTTCGGACTTTGTGAAATTTGAAAATTTTCTAGAAAGTCTTGATTTTCTAGAATTTTGAGATTTGATGTTGTACTTTTCATTTTCTCGAGTGTATACAAATGGAAGTTGCATCTTTGTTGTAAGACTTCATTTCTCTTCTTCTAATTTTAAAATCTCATCATCATTTGTCCATTTAATTTTAAAATGAGGAGCATATTTGGCAAGAGTTAAAAACTCAAATTCATAAAGAGTAGGAACTTGCGTTTTAGCTTCTTCTAAAAAATGTGGATTTTCAAATCCAAGTCCCCATTTTTCTTTAATAGATGTGTAACTCCTTGGTTTATTTAAATAAACCGTTTGTTCGGTTTGACCTCTCAAATAAAGTTTTTCTTCTAAAACAGTTACTTGTTTAGAAAGATTGTCTCTCATATTGGTCATTGATTTCCAAGATTCAAGATAAGATCTGTTTAATTCTTCCAACTCTTCTATTTTCTTTACAAATTTACCTTTTGTATCTTCTAAAATTTTCTTTTCATCTTTAAGGCAAATTTGTAATTTTTCAATAGATTTTGAATGAATATTATTCTTTTCCTTTTCAGAAAACAGTTTTGTGCGAAGTTCATGAATGGCAGTAGTCATGATGTTCATCTGATTCACAATAAATTCATAATCAAAAATAGAATGTACCTTAGAATCATCAGTTGAGCTTGCATTGTCATTCTCCTCATCATCACTGGCATCATCACCAATAAAGCACATGTTTTCCGCTTCATTATCAGAGTGATCTAGCCAGTATTCTTCTTCCGCTAACATAACTACACCGGTTTCCTTCTTTTCAGCCAATTCTAATTTCTTCTTGTAGTAGGCTGCATCCCTTACAACTTTCACTCTACAGTCTCGGGAGAAATGACCGGGTTTTCCACAGTTGAAGCAAACATCAGCTTTCTTTCCTTCCACCTTCTTGGTTTCCATGGGTTTTGGACCTTCAAAAAACTTTTGTTCAAATGCCTTTGAACCACTAGCATCAGAATCAACCCTTCTTGAACCAGATGAGACTCTCAGATTATTTGACCCTGGCCTGTTGAAGTACTTTCTTTGAAAGTGCTTGGTCAAAAGAATCATAGCTTGTTGTAGCTCTTCACCATCATCTTCAGTCTGTCCATCATAAGCATTCTCTAATAGACTCTTTTCTGCCAACTGACTAGCAATCAAAGCAATTGGATCCACACTTGTGACTTTGTTCTTTTTATCCAACTTCTCTTTCTTTTGTTTGACCCTATCTTCATCAGTCATTAAAATTTCATACAGCTCTTGAATTTGCATAGTTGAGATTCTTACATCATTTCTCATCCTATGACACGGTTTGCTCCATTCAGGTTGAAGAGCATTAAGAAACTTCAGATTAGCTTCCAATTCGGTCTTTGTAACTTTTATTTTCAGAAGATCATTAATAACTCCCCAAAACCAATCAACTACACTCTTCAACGATTCCCCTTCCTTTGCCTTAAAACTCTCAAAATTGTTCATGAACCGATTATGTCTTAACTGAGTTGCAACTGCCGATCCAAGCATAATTTTCTCCAACTGAGTCCACATTAGCATCGGGTTGTATTTGAAACAGTCAATGCGATTGTAAATCTGGTTTGGAAGAGCAAGGATAAGATTCGACTTTGCTTCTTTGTCTGCTTTAGCTCTCATTGCTTCTTCAGCAGTGTATTCTTCGACTCTTTTTAATTCTCTTGAAGCAGGCACAGTTGCTGTTGCGGGAATTACTTTGTAAGGTTGCACAAAAGGACCTTCCGTGAAAGCTAACATCATGTTATCCCCATTTGGTTGTCTCTCGATAAAATCAACAAACCTGTCTTGCCATTATGAAAATTCATTTTCATTGATTAATACCTGTGGTCTGATATCTGTTCCAAGAGACATCTGAATATCATTCCTATACAAACTTGCTTGAAGATTCATGATGAACAGTAATGAACAGTGAACAGTGAACGGTGAACAGAGAACAGTGAACAGTAACAAAAACCACAAACGCTAAGGCTGGTTTGCGCTAGAGGGGAATGGCGCAAAGTGGAGGTTTGCGCTAGACGACAGTGGCGCAAAGTACGGTTTGCGCTAGAGGTGAATGGCGCAAAGTAGAGGTTGGCGCAAAGTGGAGGTTTGCGCTAGACGTTAGTGGCGCAAAGTACGGTTTTCGCCACCCGTTGATAGCGCAAAGTGGAGTTTGCGCAACCTGTTGATGGCGCAAAGTGGACTTGGCAGAAATCTCAGAAACCAAAGATAAACTGGCGCAAAGTTTGAATCTGGCGCAAACTGACCAAAAACGATCCAAATCTCTCAAAATGCAGAAATACACTTCCAAATTCTTTAAATTTGAAGGAAAAACAGTTTCTAACACAATCAAATAAAGCTGATTCACAGAATAACTTGAAAAAGTGCCAAAATCGGATGAACAGAACTGAAAAACTCGAACAGAACAAAATTCTTGAAAATCCTCAAATCGAACACCAAATCCGCAAAATTAGTCCATGATCCTTGAAACAAAAATGTTCTTCTTTCAAAAACGAATACAGCGATCACAAACTCGAATCCAAATTCACACAAACTTGTAAGAATTCAAGAAAAAGAGATTTTCTTGAAAAACAAGAAACTCGATCGATTTTTCTCTGAAAATCACAAATTTGATGGATGAATTTGAGAAATCTCTGCAGAAAAATACTCGATCACATGCTCTGATACCAATTGTTAATCTAAAACAGGATCTAATCAAGTATTCTAGAGAGAGAAATAGAGATCGTAGAGAGAGAAAAACATCAGTGCGCCATCTCTGAGTAGAACAACTAGTTACAAAAGAGTTCAACAAGGGTATTTATACCCTTGACTTACAAAAGTCAACATATAAGCTAAAGCTTAACATAAATAACCTTGATTACAATTAAAATGACATTAACAAAAACAAAGATGAATTTTTGCATCTACAGTGTAACTTACAAATAGAAATTTTTGCATCCTGAGATATCAAAACAATGAGAATATCAACACAAAACCAACCAAACAAACTTCCATCCACACTCTACAGTGTAACTAGATATCAAAACAAACTTCCATCCACACTCCACAATTTTTTTCCCACACCAAACATTTTCTTCAAATAATTTCATAAATTGAAAAAGGGTTTACAGAATTACTTGATAAATCATAAATTAAAAAGGGAAATCAAGTAGAGAAGGAAAGTGGACCTCAAGGCTCCAACAGAAAGAAACCCGTTCGAAGTTGTTGGACCGAAACCCTCAAACCCTAAATCAGAATCACAGTAGAGGTGGCATCAGACCGAAGGGGGAACACCGGAGGTCGGCGACTACGAGGGAGGTGCACTGGTTGTCGAGGGCTCGAGGCTTCTTCGTCGTCAATCGTGGTGCATCGAGGTGATAAACCCAGAATCTAGCAAATAATCAAGAACAATGTAGAGAGAATCTAGAGAGCAACTAAGTCATCCATATATTGATCTTGAAAGAGTAAATGACTAATGCTTACAATTGTTCTAGATTGTTTTTGATTGTTATCTAGCCATTGAACTAGACATGCCTATTTATACCCATAACATACAAGGTATAAAGGCATTATGAACTAATACAGTACATTGACTTTACAGTAAATCTTGAATTCAATAATGCTCTAACAATCTCCACCTTTGGATTCAAGATTTAAAAAAATATGACAGCAGTCTTCAGCTCTTTGTAAAGTCAATCTTCTCCAACAGACACTCTATCAAACCATCTTCAAGTCTTGTACATGAAAACAGATCTTTGTATCTTTATCAGACTTTGACAAACAATAACTTCTTGTATCCTTCTTGATGCAAGAACCTTAGTTCTCATATTAACTTTAAGGATCCGAAACCATCAGATCTTGGACCAAGAAGGATGCGAAATCATAGAATTCGGATGCAAGAGGGTGCGAAATCATATGGATTCGGATGCAAGAGGGTGCGAAACTATCCGTTTCGTATCAAGTTGGGTGCGAAACCATGGGATTCGAATCAATAAGGGTTCGAAACCATGGGATTCGAATCATGTAGAGTGCGAAATCAAGGAATCTGGATCAAGGCAAGTACGAAACCAACAGAAGTCGAATCAAGTTGGGTCCGAAACCATGGAAGTTGTATCAATAAGGATACGAAACCATGAGGATTCGTACCAAGGCAAGTGCGAAACCATGAGAATTTGAATCAGAAGGATAGAAGGATGCGAAATCATCTATATTGTTGAACTTTTAGGTGTAAGCACATTCCGAAACGCTCAGAACTAAGATAACCAAATTCAGCAACATTTCAGACTTCACAAGATTCGAAACCAATATTTCTTGTATTTTGAATGATTTCTTGAACTTAGTATCTTCATCTCTTTGCTTCGACATGAAATTGAATTAAACATTTCTCCCCCTTTTTCGATGATAGTGAGCATCATGATCATCGAAAACCTTTTTCAATTTCAGTCGCATCTCTGAGTATTACTAACAATCTCCTCCTTAATGAATAACCTTGCTCCCCCTCAAAGTAAGAATTCTGGAGCAATTTGTTTTCTCCCCCTGAAAGTATGCATATATTTCATTAAAAATATTCATTTCAAATACAGTGCATTAATGAAAACATTTATACAAGGAATATAAAATTCATTGAACTACATTTTATAACTACTAACATTTGATCATTTGAAAGCTTTACAAAAGAAATCCAACTTAATGAAATTTAACAGATTTTTCAATCAAATGAAATCAAATGCATGTGTTTGGATTCAAGAACAAGACATCATTGCATATCAAGTTAAAAATGTTCAGTTTCAACCCCTTTATTAAATCTATTTAGTGTGCTAGCATGCAAAATATGATTAGCTTCAAGCATATGCAATTCTAAAACATATAAGAATACTTTGCTCTACTCACACTATTTGTCCAAAATCAGAATTTTCACAAAAATTTACGGGTTTATCGCGACTTTGTATTTTCCCAAAGTTTCAAGAGATGTGTGCTCATTGGCATCTTTTGATTTTGTACTCATTGGCATCTTTTGATTTTGTGCACATTGGCATCTTTTGATTTTGAATTCATTGGCATCTTTTAATCAAAAAGTTTAGTAAGAATAAGATACACCGTTAAACATGACTTTCTATCTGGTTCTATAGCAGGATTTGGGTTAGCAAATCCCAGACCAGTTGTCCTTAGGTGCTAGGTGTCGAGCACCCCTTAGAACTTAATTTCCCAAACCAGAAAGGCCACATCGATATATCTTAAACCCATTTGTACCAGTAGAACATGGCTTTCTATCTGGTTCTATAGCAGGATTTGGGTCAGCCGATCCCATACCAGTTGATCTTAGGGACTAGGTGTCTAGCACCCCTTAGGACTTACTCTCCCAAACCAGAAAGGCCACAGGTACAAACTTTCAAACTAAATCATAGTGCAAAAAAATTTATCTCAATCACTTGGTTCTAAAACATAGTGATTCTCCCATATTTTCATTTCCATCCATCATTATGACATTTAGGCTTTTTGAGCATTATATTCTATATAAGTCCAGATTCACATAACTTTGAGCATTCAACATAATTTTATTCATGTTTTGCTGACCTTTCGATTTCTTTCAGAAGTGAAAGTTGAAATAAATGCAACTCAAATAATACAAAAATACTTGTAAAATCACCCTGACACACATTTCATTCATTGAATGAAAATTAAAAAAAAATTCATCTCATTGAATTAAATTTGTGAAGGTTCAAACTTTCAAATTCAATAGAAATAAAACATAATGCAATGTTACCTTTCACCACTTGTTCCTTGAAACAGAAAGATGTGACAGTTAAGGATATCACCTGAGTAGTATGAGTTCTAAACTGATTTGTTTAGAAGTCTTAGTCTTTGAAGTACGGGTCCTGAACTGAATTGTTCAGAAGCCATAGTCGTTGAAGCACGAGTTTTGATTTGATATGTTCAAAAGCCAAAAACGTTGAAGCACGGGTCCTGAACTGATGTATTCAGAAACCAAAATTTCTTTGATCCCCCTTAATGGCACAAGTACTCTTCTTAAAAAAATTCACCGCTTCTCTTCTGTTTTCAGTCATGTGTGTGGTATATATATTTCCAAATCAGCACAACACATGATGAACCTGCAAAACAGATTAAGCAGATTTTGGTACCCAACGGCACTTGGGTCCTAGTGTATTAGATGTAGATTTCTTAGAAGGAATACTGTAAGTACCGTACCAATAAGAAGTATAATCTTTATGCACAAAGTCATTTGAACCACAGTAGGAACAACAAATTTTCTTATGTGCCAATCTAATTAGACGATTTGTGGAATAAACAAGATTAGGTGGAACAGAAGATTTACCTTTCGGAGCATTGTTCCTCTTTGCTTTTGGTGTGGATACAAATGATTTTGGCACATCTTTCTTTGGAATTGTTGTGCCTTTGACTCTCCATTCCATCTTCACCTTCTTGAAGACTGGAACTTCTTCAGTTTTGGAAGTATTAACTTTAGGCACATTTGGTTTGTTATCTGATTTATCAAGCAGAGGATTATAGAAGAGATTTGTTGAACGAATCTGATCTTTTGAGAAATCAGTTGATCTATTAAATTGTTTAGAAGGAATGTTTTTAAAGCTTGAACTTGAAGCAGTTTTAAAAGATGTAAGTCCCGTAGTTGAAGCAACAATCAAGAATACTCCATAGAAAGTAGAATAGAGATAGACATGAAGAACAATTTAATCTGAATGATCTCTATTCATATGCTTTACAATACAATGGAGGGAGAAATTGATATACGACTCTTTCAAGACTCACTGTGTATTCTCTTAATTGTCTCAAAGTCTCAAATGACAATGTAAGCCCAAGACACCTATTTATAGTGTCCAAAATACAAGACATGGGCCCAAGCCCATTTAACTCCCATTAAACTCCCAAAGCCCAAAAGACTAATAAAGCTAATTACAAAACATTTGACTTTCATTGACTTTACATGGACTTTATAAAACTTTCTATATAATTGGGGCTTTCTAGACCCAACAATCTCCCCCTAAAGTTTTATAAAGAAAGCATCTTCAAATGATCTCCCCCTTGATTTCTTTGAAAACTTTAGTGTTGCATATCTTCACGCCTTGCAAATCTATCCAAGCTCCCCCTCAAAATTTGCTCTTCTTCTTCACAAATTACAACTTTAAAATCGAATCCCATGTGCAATAAGCTCGACTGAAACCACCTCAGTTTATAATTAAGAATTCGTCCTTGAAATTCGAGTTGTATGACCATTAAGCTCAAGAGCTTAATCCATTAATATTAGAGGAGGGAGTGTCTTCATACAATTCAATAACTCAGCTTGGATCCACAAAAAAATAGAAGACAGAACATCTTTCTGAAAGTTGGGAGAAATATCGTGAAAAACGTTGCTTCGGTCCAGCAGCTATACACTGACTTCGACACAGAATCTGACAAATAAGCACATTGATTCAGAACAAACTCAAAACATGAAAAGTGTTCATCTGTGTCTTAGGAATTCAGCGCATCTGAAATCGTCAAATTTCGAGCTTCCAGGAGGGAGTTATGATCAAAATACGACAGGTGCGCAAAGCTGTTGAAAAATTCTGAAATGCACCTTTACTCAGAAAAATACTAAGTAAAATTTCTGAGAAGACCACTCAGACCTCTGAGTAAGTCAATCAGATATCTGATCCTTAAAGAATTTTTTTTTAAAAAAATTCTATGTCTGAAAGTTCTGACTCTTCACGATAAAGTTCTGACTCTTGGAGTCAGAATTCTGATTAAGCTTCGAAAAAATAGTTCTGAACCATCATTTGACTTCTGAATTCAATGACAAACTTCTGAATGGTCTGAATATGATCGATTGCATCTGAATAAATCTGAACCCTCTTGATCAGAAATCTGAATAGCCACAACCACAACTCTCGTACATCTTTGAATAGTTTCTGAACTCCAAATCAGAATTCTGAGTATTGAAGTCAGATTTCTGAATACACACGATCAATTCTGAACAAATTCAATTCTGATTACATTGTATCCGACTCTTGAACTGATCTGTTAGTTTTGTTTACCATCAAACTACATCTGAACTCGCACTCTTTCTGTTTCAATTTAAGAAGAACAACCGCAACTTTCTGTTTTCTGTTTTAGAACTCAACAACGGCTATCTTTTCAACTTTCTGTTATGAACCAGCAGCTTTAATTTTCTGTTTAACTGCAACAAAACAACAGCAAATTTTATGGACAGTTCCAACATCAAAGAACTTGCTGTTTTGACAGCAAACATCATCGATTTTCTGAATTTTCAGCTCCAAACAGCACCAAACTGTTTTGACAGCAAGCAAACAGCACCAAACAGTTTTGACAGCAAGCAAACAGCACCAAACAGCAAGCTATTATGCGCTCACAACACCGAATAAGCTGTCAAATTAAGACTTTCTGAATTTGCTGTTTTGTACGGCTTTCTGTGGACAGTACTAATCTGTTTTGAGCTCTAATAACAACTAACATAACTCTTCCAATCTTCTAAAATCCAGATTCAACAAGAGTAAAATCTGAATTGCCTTTAGTCTCGGATCAGAATTCTGAACATTGAATTCAGAAATCTGAATACTCATGATCGAAATCAGAACTTCTTAGTTGTCTTGTGCAATCTCTTAGCAATCCTCTGAACACAAAAGTAAACTCTTGAAAACTTCAACATCGAATTCACTTTGAAATCCTCCAAATGAAATAAATGCTAACAAACTTGATTTGATGTAGACGAACAAATCGATCTCCTTATATCTTCTTGAACAAAGATTGCAGAAACTTAAGTTTCTGATTGATCACTTCAGAAAGTTAAGTTTAATCAATCGAAGATCCAAAAATAGTTTCAGATCTGACTTTGAACAATTAACACATCATCAAACTTTTCTCAGACAATTCATCGAGCATTTGGCGTGCATAAATTTATTAAGAAGTAGATCTAGAACATCATACCTCTTCTTTTGTCCAAGAACCATCAAGATCTATAAAATCTTCTCCAAAACACAAAATCAATCTTCAAGATGTATAAGATCACAGAGAATTTACCTTGAATTGTAACATACGAATAAGAACAATCTTGAATCTCTAAATCTTCAAATTAGATCTTGAAAGCTTGAATTGTTGAAAAATTGATCGTATCGAATTAAAATTGATTCGATGTGGCTCGGATACCAATTGTAAGTCCCGTAGTTGAAGCAACAATCAAGAATACTCCATAGAAAGTAGAATAGAGATAGACATGAAGAACAATTTAATCTGAATGATCTCTATTCATATGCTTTACAATACAATGGAGGGAGAAATTGATATACGACTCTTTCAAGACTCACTGTGTATTCTCTTAATTGTCTCAAAGTCTCAAATGACAATGTAAGCCCAAGACACCTATTTATAGTGTCCAAAATACAAGACATGGGCCCAAGCCCATTTAACTCCCATTAAACTCCCAAAGCCCAAAAGACTAATAAAGCTAATTACAAAATATTTGACTTTCATTGACTTTACATGGACTTTATAAAACTTTCTATATAATTGGGGCTTTCTAGACCCAACAAAAGAGTATTCAGAATCATTTGATTTAACAAATGGAGTCTGAAAGAGAGTATCATGACTGGCCTGCTTTGAGACATCAAATTTAAAAATGACGTCTTCAAGTTCTTTGACTTTATTTATCAAAACATTTTTCTCTTTAGAAATTAGATCAAATTTCTTTTGGAGATCAGATTTGATCAATTGATCCTTCATAATATCATTTGATAAACCAGATAATCTTTTGGTAAGATTAAGAATCGCATCTTCAAAATATTTGCGTTCCGATTCAAAATCTTTTTCCAAAAACTTTCTTTTATCAGTAATCTCTTTGAAAATTTCCATATTTTTTTAAGGGTTTTACTTTCCTTTTCAAAGAGATTTTTCTTTTCCGTGAAATCTTTTCTTTCTTTTTCCAAAAGATTTTCTAAATCAGAGATTTTCACGGAAAGTTCAGAACTTTTAATCTCAAAAGATTTTCGTTCAGTTTCAAAATCAGCTCTTTCTTTTTCGAGCTTCTCTTTTTCTAAAAATAAAACTTTCTCAAAGTCAGAAACTTGTTTTGAAAGTTTTATACATTTCTGCTCAGTTAGTTCCTTTTCTTTAAGAACTTTCTTTGAAGAAAGAGACTCTCTTTCACGTTCAGAAAGCTTTTTCTTCAAATCAACATTTTCATCTTCCAATGTTATTCTTTTCTCTTGAACTTCTTTTAGTTGTTCTCTAAGATATGAGTTCTCCTTCTCTCTCTTGTCTTCAATACTCTTCAGATCAGCATTTTCCTTTTGAAAGATTGTTACTTTCTCTTGAAGTTTCTTGATTAGATCGTGCAGACTCGAGTTGTCTTTCTTTGTTTCAAGACATGCAATATATACTTCAAGATCAGTAATTCTTTTTGTAAGTTTAGCATTTGAAGAAGAAATGTCTAAAATTTGTCTATTTAGATCAACATTTTCTTCCTCCAATGCTTTATTTAAAACAGAAAATGAAGGATTTGAAGTATTAGGTTTAACAAAAGTTTGCTTCAAAACTTCACTATCTGATTTAACAAAAATTTGTGGAGTTGGAGGTATTTCTGTTATAATAACTTGTTGCAAAATTTCATTATTTGATTTAACAGAAACTTGTGGAGTTGGAGGTATTTCTGTTATAATAGTTTGCTTCAAAGCCATTTCTCTCTTTGGAATTGCTAGATATTGATCTTTCAGAAAATCAAGCAGAAAGTGTATAAAATACACTATTGAAAAAAATTTATATAAAAATTTTTCTTGAAAAGTTCTTAGAGTGTATGAAAAACACTATAGAAAAAATTTCGGAATAAATTTTTTCTCAAAATACTCTTTTTTTTAAACAACACGGATTCAGATCAAGAAGGATTCGAAACCAAAGGATTTCGTATGCTGAAGGATCCGAAACCCCGGATTTCGTACTTAACTAGATCCGAAACCAACAGATTTCGTATTAGTCTTGAGGCGAAACCAATGGTTTCGAATGCAACTTGATGCGAAACCACTTGATTTCGGACTTAACAGGATGCGAAACCAACGATTTCGTATCCTTAAGGATCCGAAACCAAAACTTATGATTTTATCTATGTGATTCGAAATCAAGCTACAGTAAATGAAGAAGGATCCGAAACCATCTATGAATGATCCGAAACCATCAAGAACAATCCGAAACCTTCACTTCGAACTTGAAAATCACAGATTCAGCCATAACCTTTTCAATTCTTGATCAATTGTTATGAAATTTGCACAGATTTGTTCGAAATTTGATTCCACACACTTTCTTAGTTGATTACAAATCCTAATTCGATCAAATAAATCGAATTTTGATCCAAAATCAGTAAAAATAGGGTTTTCGAACAAACAGATCTAAAATGGTCAATTCGATGAATTTTATGCAGAATTTGGTAGAAACTCGTGTATTAAAGTTGATCAGGGATGAAAAACGAGTTCAATGATGTCAAGAATCAATCCAAAAGATCAAAAAATGAAAGAAAAGACGAATCTGGATGAATAGTAATCGAAGAAGGATCAGGAATCATCATGAACAGTGATGAATGAAGGGTCCGAAATCTTCAGCTTCAGTGTAAAAAATCTTCAATTTGGTCTTTGATCTGCTTGAATTTTCTGTTAGGCTCTGATACCAATTGATAAACCAAGAATCTAGCAAATAATCAAGAACAATGTAGAGAGAATCTAGAGAGCAACTAAGTCATCCATATATTGATCTTGAAAGAGTAAATGACTAATGCTTACAATTGTTCTAGATTGTTTTTGATTGTTATCTAACCATTGAACTACACATGCCTATTTATACCCATAACATACAAGGTATAAAGGCATTATGAACTAATACAGTACATTGACTTTACAGTAAATCTTGAATACAATAATGCTCTAACAATCTCCCCCTTTGGATTCAAGATTTAAAAAATATGACAGCAGTCTTCAGCTCTTTGTAAAGTCAATCTTCTCCAACAGACACTCTATCAAACCATCTTCAAGTCTTGTACATGAAAAATAGATCTTTGCAGCTTTATCAGTCTTTGACAAACAGTAACTTCTCGTATCCTTCTTGATGCAAGAACCTTAGTTCTCATATTAACTTTAAGGATCTGAAACCATCAATTTGGATGTAGACAGATCAGAAGCTAACAATTCGGATGTAAGAAGGATGCGAAACCATAAGGATTCGGATGCAAGAGGGTGCGAAACCATATGGATTCGGATGCAAGAGGGTGCGAAACCAACCGTTTCGTATCAAGTTGGGTGCGAAACCATGGGATTCGAATCAATAAGGGTTCGAAACCATGGGATTCGAATCAATAAGGGTTCGAAACCATGGGATTCGAATCATGTAGAGTGCGAAATCAAGGAATCCGGATCAAGGCAAGTTCGAAACCAACGGAAGTCGATTCAAGTTGGGTCCGAAAGCATGAGAATTCGTATCATGAAGGATGCGAAACCATGCCAAATCTGAATAAATGGAATCTGAAACCATTTGAGATAGGAATAGAGAGATGCGAAACCATCCACATTGTTGAACTTTTAGGTGTAAGCACATTCCGAAATGCTCAGAACTAAGATAACCAAATTCAGCAACATTTCTGACTTCACAAGATTCGAAACCAATATTTCTTGTATTTTGAATGATTTCTTGAACTAAGTATCTTCATCTCTTTGATCTTGAATTATCTTCGACATGAAATTGAATTAAACATTTCTCCCCCTTTTTGAATGTATAAAGGCATTATGAACTAATACAGTACATTGACTTTACAGTAAATCTTGAATATAATAATGCTCTAACACGAGGACTGAGTCTGAGAGGGAGGGAATCGATTTTAGTTTTAGGAGAATTGAGAAGAAAATGAAAGTAATGAACGAACTGATAAATTAATAGATTTTAGTATTTTAATAATTATTTTTTTTAAATCTAAAACGCAGTTCAGGTTTCGGGTCGGATCGGGTGTAGGAAACAGAGACCCAACCCGAACCGAAATATCCGATCCTAAACCTCGGGTTCGAGTAATTCGGGTTGCCAGTTCTTGGGTAAGCGTTTTTCGGCTTATTCGGGGGTCGGGTTCGGCCGTGTCTGTCGGGTGGTTCGGGTTTTGCTCACCCCTAATTATCCACTTTCAATTGTTGAGCATTATGGCTTTCGAAAGTATTCAAATGGTCTTGAACCTTTATTTAAGGTGCCTTGTAGAGCTACAATTAAGCCTGACATCATGAAGATTTATGAAACAAAAAAAGGTTCTGTTTTATCGTGTTTGGAAGAGAACGAAAGCAGGATTGCTCTTACTTCGGATTTGTGGACAACGAGTACCCAAAACAAAGGTTACATGGCACTAACAACACACTACATAGATGTCGACTGGAAGTTACAAAATCGGATTATCAGGTTATTTTTTTTGTTTTACTATTACTTAAATCTCTTTAATTATTCAATGGTTTACTAATATGTAGTATCTTTTTATGCAACTTTATACATGTGCCATCTCCACAAACTGCCGATGCATTATCCCAAGTGATGGTTGAGTGCTTCATGGATTGGAACATTGACAACAAGTTGTCAACATTGACACTTGACAATTGTTCAACAAATGATGCGTTGGTTGACAGACTCTTAGGTACCCTTTCTCATTCTTCACTAACTTTAAATGGTAGATTTTTTCACATGAGATGTTGTGCACTGTGAATCCCAATAACAAGTGCAATAAACAATAATCAATCAAAATAACTCACAAAGATTGGTCAATAAAAATGGTCATATGATTATCTTCAGAGAATGTTTACACGTGAAAGTATGAAAAGTGATTAGGGTAACAATCTATAGGTTAACTCTAGATTAACAAAACATTATATACCATTAAGGTCTTTACACTTTAAGCCCGAAACTTTAATACAACTAACTTAGACCCTAACAATCTCCCCCTTTGGATTAAAGTTGTAAAAGATGTCAGTCTGGAACGTAACATCTTCGGATAGCAAATAAGATCTCGAATCTTCAAAACACGTTTTGGTACTCCAGTATTTCCATGATTGTCCCCAACGCCTTGTCAACCAATGCTCTATCTTTTGGTTCAAGCTTCTTTGACCCTTTATATCCAAGGTGATCTTGCTTTGCAACTGATTTCGAAGAAGCATCAGTGTACCGTCACAGTAGCGAGCAATCTGGCTAAATCACAAAAAGCACTTGTTGCCCTTGCCATTCTTGTAGATCATTCCAAACTAATGACATTCAAGTATTGAATCGGCAGGTAGGTTCTCTATGTTGGGTAGGCTTTGATTTGGTTTCAGCTTGTTGACTTTAGGTTGATTACTCTCGATACCCATTTGGAACTATTCTACATATGACAATACAATAGCACTCTTCATGTAGTTCTTAACAGCTTCGAGTGCGAACGTGATTTTCTGAGGTCTGATGGTCCTGGTCTTCAATTCCTTCAAAATATATTCGAAGTCTTGCAGTTCCAGGTTTTCACTGAACAGGGTTGACGATAAAGGAGTCATCATCATCATCATCGTCATCATCATCATTCTTTGGAGAAGAGGATGGTTCATCATCAGAGATGTCGACAGCTTTATCATCTTCAGCTTCAGATTCAGATTCTTCAGCAGCTTCTTCGAGTTGCTCCCCCTCAGATACAGAGGTAAGCTTCTCGGTTCCCTCAGGGTTTTCATCTCCCTGAGGTCCAGCAGTTGTTTCTTCATTTGTCTTCTCCCCCTCTTCAGTAAGGAGAAGGTCTTCAGTCTTCTCCCCCTCGATAGATTCATCATGGGGAAGGTCTTCAGAGTTCTTCTCCCCCCTTCCTCATGATTAGTGGGGGAGGAATGCGATGACTCAGCAGATGGTGTTGGTTCCCTGTCTTCTTGGGCAGGGATTCCAATATAGTTTTCAATCGCTGCTACTCTGTCTTTTAGGCCAGTAATAGCAGGAGTGATCTTGAAAAGTTCAGCATGATCCACCGGAGTAAAATGCGAAGGTGCAGGGGCAAGGGCGGTCATGTGATTTAGGATCTGCTGTACCATTGTCTTCACTGAACTTACGTCAGTCTTTACTGAACTCACGTCAGTCTTTACGGCAGACATATCTCCCTGAAGATTTCCAACCGATGTCTTCAGCGTTATGACCTCGCTGTTGTTATGAGAGAGGTGTAGTCTGTGTAGATGTCAGCAAGAACTTTGGCAAAGTCACCGAGAGTACGATCAACCTTCTCCAAATCAGCTTTGGAGGCATTCTGTTCAACCACATTTGTCAGCTTGCTGAGATTCTCTGCAGCGTTTGTTACAGCTGAAGAGTTGTCTGAGAGAGTAGTGGTAAGACCTGTCAGCTTTGTATCCAGGTTCTTCAGAGAGGCGTTGATGTCTCCCGAATTAGGACCTGTAACAGATAAGAACTTATGAACAAGGGAAAGCTCAGAAGTTTGGGGTTTAGTTACAGTGTATATGGGTTGGTGTATACCTGCAGGAGGGTCGACGAAGTCATCAAAACTTCCGTGACCTGAAAAATGTTCCATGTCGTCAGCTGTAATAACCAGGTATGTTATTGGTTTATTTAAAAGTGTTACTTTAAGTAAATAATATAGAGTTAGAAATTAAGGGGTAAGTTTTAATTTTATAATGGAAGTTTAGGGGTATGTTTTGCCAAATAGAATAAGTTTGGGGTTTGATTGGTCATTTTAACCAAACCCCATACCACCACCGCCACACTCACCTCAATTAGGAGGTGTCTCCTTTGAAAACACTTAGAAAATATCTAAAGTGTACTTGTGTGTGTGTATTTTCGGTTGAGAGAGAGAGAGAGCCGTAGAAAGGAAAAGAAGAGAAGGAAAAGATTGTTGCTGAAATTGGAAGGTTCATCTTGTGAAGATTAAAGGTATGTAACCTCTTAATCTATCCTTTTTGTTTATATAAAGTTTTGTGTAAGTTGTTAGATGGGTTTTGATGATTTAGGGATGTTTTGGAAAATCTGAGCACATGGTTAGGTTATATTAATAGTCTTAAGCATATCTGCATATTTACAGCAACATGCATAGTTTAAAAGATTAAATTTCTGGGTTTAGATGAACACAGTGGACTGAGACATTCATGCATGTCGCAACAGTGGGTTGCGACATGGTTGAATATTGCGATCTTCATGAATGTCGCAACCTTGAGTTGCGACTTGCTCGTGATGTCGCAACAGTGGGTTGCGACTTGATGCTATGTCGCAACGGTTGGTTGCGACATGAGGGGTTGTCGCAACAGTTGATTGCGACATGAGGGAGATGTCGCAGTAGTTAGTTGCGACTTGGTACTGTGTCGCAGTAATTGGTTGCGACTTGGGGTATTTCAGTAGTTGATTGCGACTTGAGTCGAGGATTTCAGGATTTTAGAGATTTTAGTCTTTAAAAGAAATATTTGTATTTATGTGGTACAGATTCTGTGAAACGGGACTGAAGAAATTGGAGTGCTTGGTAATAGCTTGGAAGGATTTTGGAAATAAGCGAAACGAGTGAGTTTTTATTTAAAATGTTTTCAACTGGAATACATTTATGTGAATGAGTGTAATATTGTGCATATGGTGTTTATATGAGTATTACATTGCATGGGTGCTAGTTGGCCGGGCTTAGGACCAGTGAAAGTTGGTTGTACAGAGGGACAGTGGTGTTGGCTGTATTTAGTACAGTGGTGTAAATTAACTAATTGGCTTGCTACCAATTAATATGGCCAAGAGAAAGAGAAAGAGATGGAAAGATACATGACACATGAGTCATAGTTAGTATTTCTTATTTGTATTATGTGTATTGAATTTTGTAAAGATGGTGTTTAACTAACGGGGATTTTCTCACTAGACCTCAAGGTCTAACCCTCATTTTTGTTTTAAAATATGTATTCCAGGTCGTGGAGCAAGTAAAAACAAATGATAGGTTAATCATGTCTAGCTTTTTGGAAGATATATGATTATGAAGATTCAAGATGTGTTTTGTATCTGTTATGATATTTTGTACTTTATTATGAACGAAAAAGTTTGTACTGAAAGACCTACTTGGTTAAGATAAGGGACCGTAAATGAAATATGATGTATTATTTTGTGGTGAAATATATGTTATTTTTATATATGGAATATGGGTTGTTACAGATGGTATCAGAGCCCTAGTTTAAGGGATTTAGGTATTAATCTGTACCTAGACTTAAACTGCATGCAAAGTAGGATGTCCCTATTATTGTAGAACCTTGGGATGTTAAATATAAAAAGGTAGAAGGAACATCATGTAAGGTAATTTCAGATTACACCTGGCCAGTGTAATTGTGATCTTACAGGTACATGTTTGGACTGGAATACGTTATTATATTGGGTATGTGCTTATGTGTATATTAACCTTGTTTGAATCAACAGAATGGCAAGTGGTACGAGACAAACGAATCGGGAAGGGGGAGGAAATCCGAATACAACCAATCCAACAACTGGAGGAAGGGGAAGAGGGGGAGAAAGAGGCAGGGGCAGGACTGGAGGCAGAGTACAGGGGCGAGGCACATAGTTTGTTACAAGAGACGACTTGGCTGCTGAGATGGGAAGATTACAAGCCAATATTCAAGCCATGTTTAACCAAACGTATAATACTAAAACGGAAAGACCAGGCCCTAACTTGGAAGACGAGATGCCTATCACACCTACTGTCGTATCAGTACCAAGAAGGTGTGACTATAAGATGTTTTTAAGCTGTAAACCACCTACTTATGGAGGGGATAGAGATCCAGTGAAGGCGATGCGGTGGCTGAAGGAAATTGAAGCTGTGTTTAAAACCAGCAAATGAGCGGAAGAGGATACGGTGTTATACAGAACTGCAATATTGAAAGCAGATGCTTTATATTGGTGGGAGGCCCTTATTGACTCTAAGGGATCTGAGGTATACTCAACCTTTACTTGGAGCGAATTCTCTAGGGCATTTAAAGAACAGTTTTGTCCTCAAGCAGCAGTCAGACAATTGGAGGAGGAATTCCTGAGCCTACAACAAGGGAATCTATCAGTCAGAGACTATACTGCCCGTTTCCTAGAGAAGTCGCGTTTTGGAGAGTATTATGTTGCCACGGAGAAAATGAAGATGGAAAGGTTCATATTTGGATTGAATTCGGAAATTCGAAAATTAGCGACTACAACGAGACCTGATACCTTCTCAGCCGCAGTAAATGCCGCGGAAAATGTGGAGCGGGATAATAAGAGGGATGCTAGTGATAAGAGTATGGGAAAGAGAAAATGGGAAGAACCACCACATGATCCGAAGAAGTCCAGGTTTCAGCGATTTGATAGTCGTCCACCTTTTCAACCAGTTGAAAGACCTTGCCCAAAGTGCCACCGTTTTCATCAAGGAAGTTGCCAAGTAGATCCTAGAAACTGTTATAAGTGTGGAAATATCGGTCACATTGCTAAAGACTGTCGGGTAGTTCGATTTTGTTACTCGTGCAACTCTCCTGATCATCTTCAGTCCGATTGTCCACTGGGGAGAATACAATCGGGTGGTACGTCAGTAAGACCAACGGGTGTCAGACCAGTAGTACCGAGACTAGAACCAGCAAGAACAAGAGGTCGTTCATTTCAGATGACAGCCAAAGAAGCGGAGGAAACTCCGGACGTGGTTACAGGTACATTTTTCATAAACTCTACACGTGCTAAAGTGTTATTTGACTCCGGTGCAAACCGATCTTTTGTATCTCCTACATTTGCTGCTTATCTGCGTTTGAAGCCTAAAGTGTTAGAACATGCCTTACTGGTAGATACTGCAAATGATAGCCAAGTGTCGGTTAAAGAAGTATTTGATAGCTGTGTAATAAATATAGAAGGGTGTGGAGTACCGATACAACTATTTCCTATAGCTTTGATCGAATTTGATGTGGTAGTGGGGATGGATTGGTTAGCTGAAAATCAGGCTAACATAGTATGCGATAAGAAAATAATTAATGTTGTATTACCTGAAAAGGGACCGGTAGTGATTTATGGTGATCGTAGAAATCATCAGTCTTGCCTTATATCTATGATAAAAGCCCGTAAGTGTGTGAATAAGGGTTGTCAGAGTTATTTAGCTTATGCGATAGATATTAAGCCAGAAAAGAACAAGTTGGAAGATATTCCGATTGTTAGTGAATTTCCGGAAGTGTTCCCTGAAGACTTGAATAGTCTTCCGCCTATTAGACAAGTAGAGTTTGGTATAGATCTGATTCCTGGAGCCGCTCCTGTTGCCCGTGCACCGTATCATTTGGCACCTCCAGAGATGAAAGAGATGATGACTCAACTGCAGGATCTTTCAGATAAAGGCTTCATCAGACCGAGTTCTTCGCCGTGGGGAGCACCAGTTTTGTTTGCGAAAAAGAAGGATGGTTCGATGAGAATGTGTATCGATTACCGGGAATTGAATAAGCGTACGATCAAGAACAAGTATCCGCTACCCAGAATTGATGACCTCTTCGATCAGTTAGTTGGAGCTTGTTATTTCTCCAAGATTGATCTAAGATCCGGTTATCACCAGCTGAAGGTGAAAGAAGAAGATGTTCTGAAAACTGCTTTTCGCACAAGGTATGGTCATTATGAATTCATAGTGATGCCGTTTGGATTGACGAACGCTCCAGCTGCTTTTATGGATTTAATGAATCGGGTATGTAAGCCGTATCTCGATAAATTTGTAATTGTATTTATCGATGATATACTTATCTATTCTCGATCCAAGGAAGAGCACACGCAACATCTTCGTCTGATTCTGGAGTTACTAAAGAAAGAAAAGTTGTATGCTAAATTTTCGAAATGTGAATTCTGGCTACGAGAAGTTCAGTTTTTGGGACATATAGTTTCTGAGAAAGGCATTCAAGTTGTTCCGATGAAAGTAGAAGCGATTGAAAAGTGGGAACCGCCGAGAACGCCAACCGAAGTACGTAGTTTTCTGGGTTTAGCCGGCTACTATCGAAAGTTTATAAAAGAATTCTCTTATATTGCCACGCCTTTGACTAAGCTGACTCGAAAGAATCTGAAGTTTGAATGGAAAGCAGAACAGGATGGAGTATTCCGGGTACTGAAAGAGAAACTCTGTAGCGCGCCGATACTAGCCTTACCTGAAGGTTCTGATGACTTTGTGGTCTACAGTGATGCTTCTAAACTGGGGTTGGAATGTGTACTTATGCAGCGTGGGAAAGTTATTGCTTATGCTTCTCGTCAACTAAAAGATCATGAACGACAGTATCCAACACACGACATGGAACTTGCAGCAGTTGTTTTCGCGTTGAAGATTTGGAGACATTACCTTTATGGTTCCAAATGTCAAATTTATACCGATCATAAGAGTCTCCAACATCTCTTCGATCAGAAAGAATTCAATATGAGGCAAAGGGGATGGCTAGAACTGGTGAATGATTACGACTGTGAAATTCTTTATCATCCCGGAAAGGCGAATGTGGTAGCTGATGCTCTGAGTCGTCAAGAAAGGAGTGGAACAATAAAAGCTATTTCACTAAGGGCTGAACTCTTGCCTAACATCTTTGACGAACTGCTGAAGTGTCAAATAGAACCCTATCAGGAAGAATATTTGAAGTCAGAACGGTTAGTTGGGATATCAGCATTGCTTGTGAAAGATGACAGTGGGTTGTTGTGTCTGGGAAACAGAATTTGGGTGCCTCGTTTGGGTGGATTACGTGATTGTGTATTACAAGAAGCTCATCAATCTCGTTTCTCTATTCATCCAGGTACGAATAAGATGTATAGAGATCTGAAACAATTCTATTGGTGGCCGGGAATAAAAAGAAGCATTGCTCAACATGTGGAAGAATGTACTACTTGTAAAAAGGTAAAGATTGAACATCAAAAACTGTTTGGTCAGTTACAACGATTGGAAATACCGATGTGGAAATGGGATCAGATTACTACAGATTTCATCACAAAGCTACCAAGGACTCCGAAGGGATTCGATTCTATTTGGGTGATTGTTGATAGATTGACGAAATCTGCTCACTTCTTACCAATAAAGGAAACTGATTCGATGGAACGCTTAGCCAAGTTGTACATTGACGAAATAGTAACTAGACATGGGGTTCCAATCTCGATTATTTCTGATCGGGATAGTCGTTTTACTTCAAGGTTCTGGAGAAGTTTTCAAAAGGAGATGGGAACGCAGATAAAGTTAAGTACATCATATCATCCTCAAACTGACGGTCAGAGTGAACGAACGATTCAGACATTAGAAGATATGCTCCGTGCTTGCATTATTGACTTTGGGGGATCGTGGGATAAACATTTACCGTTGATCGAATTTGCCTACAACAACAGTTATCATTCAGCATTCAAGCAACACCGTTTGAAGTATTGTATGGTAGAAAATGTCGAACGCCTCTGTGTTGGAATGAAGTGGGGGAGAAATAGTTAGCAGGGCCAGATATATTTCAGTTAACCGCGGATAAGGTTACTCAGATTCGAGAACGTTTGGAAGTGGCTCAAGACAGACAGAAAAGTTACGCTGACCGACGCCGAAAACCGTTAGAATTCCAAGTTGGAGATTTTATAATGTTAAAAGTCTCACCTTGGAAAGGAGTCATTCGATTTGGAAAGCAAGGTAAACTTAGCCCGAGGTATATTGGACCGTTTGCAATTACGGAAAGGATCGGTGAAGTAGCCTACAGGTTAGATTGTTGGGCAACCTAAGGGGGGGGGGGGGTAAGGTTGTATTTAAAACTTTTACTTTCAAAAATTCTTTTTATAAATAAATACGGTATAAAATACAGTAGAGTATAAATACAGTAAAAAATATAAACAGATATATTTAAATGCACAACGAAAGTAAAGAGATAAGGGATAGAAAATACTTGACACCGAGATTTAGTGATTCACCACCAATTGGGTAAACCACTAGTCGAGACACTTCCCGACACGATCCACTAATAGTATTCTTTACGGTAGAATACAAACCAAATACAAAGTAAAGCAAACGGTTCTCTAGCTTCTTCTTTTGAGATATAAGGGATCACACACCCGTTATTCAAATACTTACAAGAGAATATATTTCTAATATGGTAATCACTCTTGTATAATATTTATCACTTGGATGTTTTAGAGAGTTTGATCACTTGAGTTGTTTTGCGGATTCAACTAATGTAATACCCCGGGTAAATCCGTTAGTTAAAAATTCAATTCCGTTAAGTTTATTTAACCTTAAAGTTACTATTTAGGGTAAGTTTGGATAAGTTTATAAGATAAAGGTGTTTTAGTCTTTAAGGAAGAGTTTAGGGGCTAGATGGGTAAATTAAGTTAATAATATCTGATTAGGTGTCAAGTTATCCTCACATCAGCAGAAAATCAGTAGGTGTATGTGTGTGTTTTGAGAGAAAAAGGGAGAAGAAGAAAAGAAGGGTAAAGGCATCAAATTGATTCATTTGGAAGTGTTTGAGGTATGTTTTCTTTACATATTATGTGTATAATTGATAGCTGAATGTTTCTATCGGAGTAGAATAGTTAGAATTACTTCTGTTAATGATTCAGTCGATTTCTGGGTGAAAACCGGGTCGTTACAAATGGTATCAGAGCCCTAGTTTAAGGGATTTAGGTATTTGTACCCGTACCTAGACTTAAACTGCATGTGAAGTAGGATGTCCTCTATATATTAGAACCTTGGGATGATGAAGTATAAAAGGTAGAAGGAACATCATGTAAGGTAATTTCATATTACACCTGGCCAGTGTAATTGTGATCTTACAGGTGCATGTTTGGACTGGAATACCTTATTATATGGGGTATGTGCTTATGTGTATATTAACTCTATAAAAATCAACAGAGTGGCAGATCGGACTCGACGTATGGATAGATATGAAGACAGGTATATTTCTATAAACTCTATACGTGCTAAGGTGTTATCTGACTTGGGTGCAATCCGATTTTTTTGTGTTTTCAATTTTATTATTTGTGTTAGAAAAATATTTGATAATTGTGTTAGAGATATAGAAGGGTGTGTTTAATTATTGTTGTTTTAATTTGTTAGTGTATGGAGTGTGATGGCTTGAGTGTAAAGAATAATAGTAGTATGTGGAACGTGACGATTATGTGTAGAGAGTAACGATAATGTGTGAAGTCTTGACCTTGTCATGAAGGCGACGGTTTAGTATGTTGTGAAGATTATACTTAATGTGATTGTTGACGTTATCAAGAAAGGTATTGTTTAAATGTGTGGGGTAATGTGGATAAGATGATGGCAGTTTATAATTAGTGAATGTGCGAGGTGTAGTAGTAATGAATTTCGTGAGATTAAGTGGTGAATTTGTGACTATATGGGGTGAGTATAAGTGGAAACCTCTGCTCGGAATTTTGTTTGTAAGTTGTGTGAAGGTGTCAAAAGTATGTGGGGAGAGGTATGGATGTCTAGGTGGTGTGTAGTAGTGTTATTCAAGAATAAGAGAATGGAGTGGCAGTAGATAGTTAGCTAAAGAATAGGGTATTACCGTTTGAGAAATGGAAAATGTGAAGTTATTTTGAGCATTGAGTATGATTTCGGATTGACTCGATTAAGCTTCTGATATGAGGTATGGTGAAGTTGTTAGTAAAGTATAGTAGTTGTTGAAATTAGGTGCGTGCAATTGGTTTGGAGGCGAAAGAAAGATAGCTTATAGGATCTGTTAAGAGTGAGTACTTTCTAGTGTGCTATCCTTGGAGAAAACGTGTTTTATGTTGAGAAGAGAATGGGAGGAAGTAGTCGAATGTAATGATCAGAGTGAAGGACCATTGGATAGGACATGATAGTAGTTACCCTCGTTTATTGCTTAACCGAATTCCGGGACGGAATTCTTTTAAGGGGGAGATAATGTAATACCCCGGGTAAATCCGTTAGTTAAAAATTCAATTCCGTTAAGTTTATTTAACCTTAAAGTTACTATTTAGGGTATGTTTGGATAAGTTTATAAGATAAAGGTGTTTTAGTCTTTAATGAAGAGTTTAGGGGCTAGATGGGTAAATTAAGTTAATAATATCTGATTAGGTGTCAAGTTATCCTCACATCAGCAGAAAATCAGTAGGTGTATGTGTGTGTTTTGAGAGAAAAAGGGAGAAGAAGAAAAGAAGGGTAAAGGCATCAAATTGATTCATTTGGAAGTGTTTGAGGTATGTTTTCTTTACATATTATGTGTATAATTGATAGCTGAATGTTTCTATCGGAGTAGAATAGTTAGAATTACTTCTGTTAATGATTCAGTCGATTTCTGGGTGAAAATGGGATAAACAGTCAGAGGTGTCCGGATAATATGAAGGTATCCGGGTAGTTTCTTGGGTGGTGTCCGGGTAGTTTATTGATAGTGTCCGGATGATTTGTTTGAGAGTTTCCGGGTGATTTAGAGTCCGGATAGCGTCCGGATTCCTTGTGTTGTCCGGATAAGTCGTGTTGTCCGGATTAGTCTTGCTGTCCGGATTACTGAGGTTGTCCGGAAAAGTCATGTTGTCCGGGTTGTTTGGGTTGTCCGGATAACTTGGCTGTTTGGGTAATTTTGAGGATAAAAGTTATGTAGATGTATCTAGAGTCCATAACCTGCTAGTAAGTCTTATACATGAGTTGGTAAGGAGATATTTGTATGTAAATGGTTTCAGATTATGAGGTATTTGGATAAAGGAACGGATAGCTCGGAGAAAGGCTTGGAAGCGTATTTTAAGCATTCAAGGTGAGTTTTACTTTAAAAATATTTTCAACTGGAATACATACGTATGGTTTGGGAATGTGATAATTAGTGATTAATGTGCTTATATGTATGGTGTACATGATTGATAATATATTGAGATATATGTTATGGTTATATTGCACGAAACGAGTATAAGTGAGCCGAATTATTGTTCGGCGGGGCTGTATGGAAATACAGCGGGGCTGCATGAAATGGCAGTGGAGCTGTAGGTAATTGCAGCGGGGCTGTATGTAATTACAGTGGAGTCGACTGTATTGTACGGTGACGATGATTAGTTGGCTTGCTACCGACTAATGTGGCCAGGGGAAAGAAGATGAGATGAGGAGAGATACACGATGCACGAGTCCTAATGTGGTATTTATATACGTGTGGTATATGCGTGCTTATACGAAAGGTTTTATGTAAACTATTTTGATACAAAGTATTATGTGAAAAGAGTTTTATATTGATTTTGGAAAAGACCGGGATTAACTCACTAGACCCGTTTGGTCTAACCCTCATTTTGTTTTCAAAAATATGTTTTCCAGGTTAAGGATCGGCAGGAGAGGATGAAGTGTAGGAAGCTTTTGACGGATGTTGATTAGGAAGCTTTTATATGTTTTGTAATGTCAAGACTATTGAGACCGTACTTGGTTTGTGATGTATCTTTTATTATGAGTGTAATGAAGTTATGCAATGTATGTTATTTGAAGCATGTTTGGGAAACCGGGTCGTTACAACTAATCAATAAGATTTTAATCTGCTATTAACTCAAGATTTTTTTTTACTCCAAAAATATTTTATAAAAGATGTTAAGTGATATTGAGAGTAGAGAGCACAGCAATGAGACTGAGAAATAGAATTGTGAATTGGTGAATGTTTCCCTTCAGCTGGTGCCTCTATTTATAGCCACGAAGTAGCACTGTTCATCCCCATGTGCAAGACTTGTTTTGCTGAACCTCATTAATGCCACAGACATCTCCATGCATGCTTCTTTCTAGAAGCCAAACTCAGTCAAGTACCATCCAGAGATCAAATCATTCCCATAGCTTTCTTCTCTTCCATAAAAACCCAGATGAATAGTAACTGATGAATAGTAAGCTATATATATAGGAATCGATGGATTCAAGAAAGTGTATATATATAATATAATATATAAAGTCAAAGGTACTTATATATATATAATATAAAAAGCTTTTGAATATATATATATATATATATATATATATTAAATATTAATTATTTCAAAAACAGTATTGGGTTGGGTTTTCGAAATATCCAAGTGATATATTATTTTAGAGTTTTCACCATTGTGAAATATAAAAAATATGACGCATCTTCAGTCTTGAATTCTTCAGATAAATCTTCGTGATCTTCAAGAACTGTATACTTGGATTAAAAAGTTAGATAAACAATAATACGGTGTGTTTGGAATCATCAAAATAAATATATATAAATATATAGAGATGTGGTACACTTGCACCAACAATCTCCCCCTTTTTGATGATGACAAACACAACCGCTAAGCAGTAGCATATGCGGTTTCTCTCCCCCGTTTGTCGAAACAAAAAGGGTTAGGAAAGACGCTATGCTCCCCCTTGAAAGATGCTCCCCCTCAAGATATGAAATATTTGAGAGTTAGCATTTTCTCAAGGGTTATACTCAAGCATGCCTAAACCAAACCTTAATTTAAAGAAAGCAGTTTTGTTTAGAGCTTTAGTAAAAATATCGGCCAGATTATCTTCCGAATCAACCTTTTCAAGCACGATTTGGCCTTTTTGAACATTATCTCGTAAAAAGTGATGTCTCAATTCAATATGTTTTGTACGAGAATGTAAAACAGGGTTTTTACTTAAGTTTATGGCACTTGAGTTATCACACATAATTGGAATTTTGGTTAGGTGTACCTCAAAGTCGTTAAGTGTGTGTTTCATCCAAAGGACTTGAGCACATGCTCTTGCGGCGGCTACATATTCCGCTTCGGTGGTAGACAAAGCTACGGATTGTTGTTTCTTAGAGAACCAAGACACAAGTGAGAGGCCTATAAAGGCACATACCCCACTAGTACTTTTTCGGTCAACAATAGATCCACCAAGGTCGGAATCGGTGAAACATGTTACTTCTAACTCGGGTTTCTTTGCATACCATAAACCAAGGTTAGTAGTACCTCGTAGATATCGAAAAATACGTTTAACAACTTCATAGTGAGTTTGTTTAGGTGAAAATTGAAAACGAGCACATAAACATACACTGTACATAATATCAGGTCTACTAGCAGTTAAGTACAATAAGCTACCAATCATACCACGATAAATCTTTTCATTAAAATCGTTTCCCTCCTCGTCACTTGATAATTTCAAGTTTGTGGTCATTGGAGTTTCAACGGGTTTGACATTTTCAAGGTTAAACTTTTTCAACATATCTTTACAATATTTAGATTGACTAATAAAAATACCATTTTCACATTGTTTGATTTGCAATCCTAAGAAGTATTTTAACTCTCCAATCATGCTCATTTCAAACTCGCTTGTCATTTTCGCAGAAAAATCATTACACAGATTTTCATTAGTGGAACCAAAAATAATATCATCAACATATACTTGCACAACCACAATATCATTTTGAGCATATTTGACAAATAAAGTATTATCTATTTTACCCATAATATAACCACTTTTAACTAAAAAAGATTTTAATCTATCATACCACGCACGCGGAGCTTGCTTTAAACCATAAAGCGCCTTTTTCAATTTATAAACATGCGTCGGATTTTCAAAACTTTCAAAACCGGGAGGTTGGGAAACATAAACCTCCTCATTTATAACACCATTTAAGAAAGCACTTTTAACATCCATTTGAAATAATTTAAAATCTTTAGCATTTGCAAAAGCTAGAAGCATTCGAATAGACTCCAACCTTGCAACCGGTGCAAAGGTTTCATCATAATCTATACCTTCTTGTTGGTTGTACCCCTTGGCAACTAAACATGCCTTGTTTTGTGTGACTCCACCGTTCTCGTCTACCTTATTACGGAAGACCCATCGTGTGCCAATAATGGTTTGACTACTAGGGCAAGGAACTAAGTCCCATACATCATTCCTAGTAAATTGGTTCAACTCTTCTTGCATGGCCATTATCCAATCCTCATCACCTAAAGCTTCATCTATTGTTTTAGGTTCTATGGTTGAGATAAAGGCATGAAAAGCACAATGGGTATGGATTTGTGATCTAGTTGTTCTTTGGTTGAGGTCACCTATAATTTGATCTACGGGATGGCCTCTAGCGGTTCTAAGGTTAGGGTCATCTATACCTTGTGGAATAAAACACGGAGGGACATCACTAGATTCAACATTATTTGTGGAAGGTTGGGTACCTAAATCCAAGGTACTAAGTTGTTGTGCTACGACATTTCCCTCACATATATTGTCATTTGCTAAAGGTGCACTCGGTTTGGGAGGACTCTCGTCAAAGCTAACATTTAGGGATTCTTCTACTACCATGGTCTCCTTATTTAGGATTCTATAGGCTTTGCTATTCCAAGAATAGCCTAGGAACACTCCCTCATAGGCTTTGGCGTCGAATTTGGTTAGATAGGATTTGGTGTTTAAAATGAAACATTTACATCCAAAAACTTTTAGGTGAGCTAGGGAAGGTTTTCTACCACGGTAAAGCTCATAGGGTGTCTTATTTAGGATATTTCTAACTAGGACACGGTTAAGCACATAGGTCGCGGTAGCAACGGCATCACACCAAAACTTTTGGGGAACTTGATGTTCGTTTAGCATGGTTCTACTCATTTCTTGTAAAGTTCTATTTTTCCTCTCAACAACCCCGTTAGATTGAGGTGTTCGAGGAGCCGAAAAGTTATGAGTTATACCATGTTTATCACAAAAGGCACCAAATTGGACATCATTATCGAATTCTCGTCCATGGTCCGTACGTATGGAAACAATCGTACAACCTTGTTGGTTTTGAATTCGTTTTCCCAATATTTTAAACTTTTCAAAGGCCTCATTTTTATGTCTTAAAAATAAAGTCCATGTAAAACGGGAATAGTCATCCACAATAACCAATGTATAAAAATTTCCTCCAAAGCTTTGGATCGCCATAGGGCCAAAAAGATCCATATGTAAAAGTTCTAAAACTCTTTTAGTTGAAATCACATTTTTTGATTTATGAGAAACGTGATGTTGTTTGCCGACACGACATGCATCACAAAAATGATTATCAAACTTTAATTTTGGAAGGTCACTCACAAGCTCCTTATTTTTTAAACTTTGAATTAATCTAAGGTTAGCGTGACCCAAACGTCTATGCCATAAAGTAGAATTATCATATATAGACGATAAACAAACATTTTTATTTTTAATAGTTTTACAGATATATAAATTTCCTTTTACAAAACCGGTTAAAAGAACTTTGCCGTTTTTCAAGATTTTACAAGAAACTTCTTTAAACACAACAGTTATACCGTTTTTACAAAGTTGACGAACACTAAGCAGGTTAAAGTGTAAGTTATCAACAAGATTAACATCAAGAAATTTAACATTATCGCAAGAGACTGTACCTTTCCCAACTATTTTTCCTTTGGAGCTTCCTCCAAATATTACCTGTCCACCGTCATATGACTCATATGATGAAAATAAATTTCGGTTTCCGGTCATGTGACGTGTGCAACCACTATCAAGAATCCAGTCCATATCAAGGTTTATCTACAAAAGTAGAGAATGACTTTTATGGTCCCCATATCTCATGGGTCCTTTAAGAGTTAGTTTTAAATATAAAACTATACATAACAATTATATTTTCACACAAGTATTTACATATATATAGATATAGATAGACAACATACACAAAAAAAATTAAAACCATAAACGCATTCCACCCGGATTATCATTACTAAAGATTCCTTTCGGAATCCATTTATTTTCCATTTTAATTTTGCGATTGTATTTATCATACACATAAAAAGAAGCATTTACATTCGCATTATTTTTAGGTCTAGAATATTTATCATTATACATGCGAGCATACGGTTTTCTCGGTATATAATTTTTATTATTCATTTTAGGTACATACGGAGGTTTTTGCACATATTGATTTCTTGTATTCATTTTAGGTGATTCATAATATCTTTTAATTGGCATACAAGAACATTTATCTTTGCAAGTATCGGAACCAACACCTTTTCGACAGTTTATACGGTTAGACATATTTAGCATGTTAAGAACTTTTTCATTACTATTTTGAAATGCATTTGCTAATAGATTGTCTTTTTCATATGAATCGCATTTAGCTTTTAAACATGCATTTTCATTCTCAAGACTATTACATTTTGTACATATAGCATTTTTACATGTATTTTTATTTAAGCATGCAATTTTATTTTTTAGAGCATCACATGATTTACAAGTATCTTTTTCACTTAATTTATTTTCTAATTTAGTGATAACATCTATATTATAAGCAGATTTTTGTTTGCCGTCATGGATTTCCTTTTCATATATAGATACGGTTTCTTTTAATTTAGAGATTTCATTTTGGTAGCTATTTGCAAGAGTAGCCATTTTATGGAAAGATTCATTTAGTAAGTCAAGATTATTATCATTATCACTATCATAATAACTAGCGTAATCTGAGTAACAAGACTTTACCTCGTCGTCGCTTTCGGCCATAAGACAAATGGCTTCATATTCGTCTTCTTCTTCGCTTGCACTCCACGAGCCTCCAACGAAGGCTTTATCCTTTTTATTTTGAGATTTGTTCTTTTTAGGACACTCGTTGGCATAGTGGTCTTTATCACCACACGAGTAGCAAAAACCTCTCTTTGGCTTGGTTTTTTCGTCGTCACTTGAGTCGTCATTTTTCTTTACATTTTCTTCCCTTTTGTGGAAGTTGCGACTCCGGTTTTCACCGCCACGACGGTAGTTACCGTTTCTTTGAAATCTGCTATTCTTAGAAAATTTATTGTTAGTAAAAAGTTTAGAGAAGTTTCTTACCAACATAGCGACTTCGTCGAGTTTTTCGGATTGATCTTTTGAGGAGCTAGCTTTCTCCTTTTTCTCTTCGTCACTCGGTGTTGAGACTTTAAGAGCTATCGACTTCTTTTTGACTTGCTCCCGATCCTTGTTTCTTTTAAGTGCAATTTCATGCACTTTAAGATTGCCGATGAGATCATCGAGCTTCATGATTGAGAGATCTCGGGAGTCTTCCAGAGATGTAATCTTTTGCATCCATTCCGAAGGAAGTGCTCGAAGAATTTTTCTTACATAATCTTCGTTAGGATAAGTACGACCTAATCCTTTCAAGGTAGTCATGATGAGGTTAAATCTTTTAAACATAGAGTTAATTGACTCATCTTGATTCATTTCAAAAAGTTCGTAGTCATGAACTAAGATATTTATTTTAGAACTTTTAACTTGCGTGTTTCCACGATGGGTGTCGTTTAAACTTTGCCAGATTGCATTAGCAGTTTTACATGTATAAACTCTTTCAATTTCATTGGAATTTAAAGCAGCATATAACATATTCTTGGCTTCAAAATTTAAACAATAATGAGATTCTTCAGCGGGAGTCCAATCTACAATGGGTTTATCAATATTAAGATCATCTTCTACTTTTGTGGGTTTAAAGTTCCCATTTTCAATAATGTCCCAAATTTTTTGACTCTTGCCACGAACGTGACATTCAAATAGTTCGACCCAAATGCCAAACTTTTCAGTATCAATAATAGGAGGTTTTGAAAACAAAATACTTTGTTGTTGAGCCATTTTAAAATAAGATAATCTTTAAAAGAATTATTAAACAGATAATTTTTGTAAGAACATGATCTAATCTCACAATCAATATAGAAAGCAGTAATTGAGAAGTTGTATGATCAAACCCAATTGTATTCAATGATGAACAGAAATACAGATCTATGAGAGAGAGAATCTCAAAGATTACAGAGAATGAATACAAAGTTATACGGGAAAAATCAATCTTCAAAATCTTTAGCTTTTCTCCCCCTAAAGTTTTGGAAAGCAAAATCATCTTCAAAATCTTTAGCTTTTCTCCCCCTTGATTTTCAAAACTTTAGCGATGCTTTTTCTTCGAATGAAGTCTATGCTTTTTCTCCTCCTTAATGAATAACCTTGCTCCCCCTCAAAATAAGAATTCTGGAGCAGTTTGTTTTCTCCCCCTGAAAGTATGCAAATATTTCATTAAAATTATTCATTTCAAATATAGTTCTTTAATGAAAACATTTATACAAGGAGAATAAGATTTACTGAACTACACTTGATAACTACTAACATTTGATCATTTGAAAACTTTACAAAAGAAATCCAACTTAATGAAATTTATCAGATTTTCAATCAAATGAAATCAAATGCATGTGTTTGGATTCAAATACAAGTCATCATTGCATATCGAGTTAAAAATGTTCAGTTTCAATCCCTTTATTAAATCTATTTGGTGTGCTTAGCATGCGAAATATGACTAGCTTCAAGCATATGCAATTCTAAAAACATATACGAATACTTTGCTCTACTTACACTATTTGTCCAAAATCAGGATTTTCACAAATTTACAGGTTTATTGCGACTTTGAATTTTCCCAAAGTTTCAAGAGATGTGTGCTCATTGGCATCTTTTAATTTTGTGCTCATTGACATCTTTTAATTTTGTGCACATTGGCATCTTTTAATCAAAAAGTTTAGTAAGAATAAGATACATCGTTAAACATGACTTTCTATCTGGTTCTATAGCAAGATTTGGGTCAGCATATCCCAGACCAGTTGGTCTTAGGTGCTAGGTGACAAGCACCCCTTGGAACTTAATTTCCCAAACCAGAAAGGCCACATCGATATATCTTAAACCCATTTGTACCAGTAGAACATGGTTTTTTTTTTTTTTTTTTTTTACAATGAATTTCTCTAAATGGATTCACCAAAGATTATATCAAAGATTTTTCTCAAAGATTCTCCAAAAGATTCTGTTAGCTACAGTTCCTAACTCCTATATATACTGTATAAGAAAGGCTAAAGCTACAGTACATATAAGAAACAGACTAATAGAACAATTACACGTGTCCTAATTAGTAACTGATTATAACAGATAATATCCCAAGATATGAATTCTGAACATACTTCTGAATAAGCGCTTCAGAACATTTGTCTTCATAGTCAGAAGTTCTGAGTCTCCTACTCAGAACTCTGAACCTTCTAGTCAGAATCCAACACTTAGAATCTTTTTGAGATTTCTCACTCAGAACTTCTGAGTCTTCTACTCAGAACTTCTGAGTCTTCTGAGTCTTCTTTAGTCTTCTTACTCAGAACTCAACACTTGTGTTTTTGACAAAACTCTAGACCTAACAATTTTTGAAAGCCCAGCTCTGATACGAATTGTTGGACAACCTAAGGGGGGGGGGGGGTAAGGTTGTATTTAAAACTTTTACTTTCAAAAATTCTTTTTATAAATAAATACGGTATAAAATACAGTAGAGTATAAATACAGTAAAAAATATAAACAGATATATTTAAATGCACAGCGGAAGTAAAGAGATAAGGGATAGAAAATACTTGACACCGAGATTTAGTGATTCACCACCAATTGGGTAAACCACTAGTCGAGACACTTCCCGACACGATCCACTAATAGTATTCTTTACGGTAGAATACAAACCAAATACAAAGTAAAGCAAACGGTTCTCTAGCTTCTGCTTTTGAGATATAAGGGATCACACACCCGTTATTCAAATACTTACAAGAGAATATATTTCTAATATGGTAATCACTCTTGTATAATATTTATCACTTGGATGTTTTAGAGAGTTTGATCACTTGAGTTGTTTTGCTGATTCAACTAATCAATAAGATTTTAATCTGCTATTAACTCAAGATTTTTTTTACTCCAAAAATATTTTATAAAAGATGTTAAGTGATATTGAGAGTAGAGAGCACAACAATGAGACTGAGAAATAGAATTGTGAATTGGTGAATGTTTCCCTTCAGCTGGTGCCTCTATTTATAACCACGAAGTAGCACTGTTCATCCCCATGTGCAAGACTTGTTTTCCTGAACCTCATTAATGCCACAGACATCTCCATGCATGCTTCTTTCTAGAAGCCAAACTCAGTCAAGTACCATCCAGAGATCAAATCATTCCCATAGCTTTCTTCTCTTCCATAAAAACCCAGATGAATAGTAACTGATGAATAGTAAGCTATATATATAGGAATCGATGGATTCAAGAAAGTGTATATATATAATATAATATATAAAGTCAAAGGTACTTATATATATATAATATAAAAAGCTTTTGAATATATATATATATATTAAATATTAATTATTTCAAAAACAATATTGGGTTGAGTTTTCGAAATATCCAAGTGATATATTATTTTAGAGTTTTCACCATTGTGAAATATAAAAAATATGACGCATCTTCAGTCTTGAATTCTTCAGATAAATCTTCGTGATCTTCAAGAACTGTACACTTGGATTAAAAAGTTAGATAAACAATAATACGGTGTGTTTGGAATCATCAAAATAAATATATATAAATATATAGAGATGTGGTACACTTGCACCAACATAGATCTTCCGCCAGAGTTGAGCAGGATTCATAACGCGTTTCATGTATCGAATTTTCGGAAGTGTTTGATTACGCCAGATCAGGCAGTCTCTCTACTAGATATACAAGTGGATGAAAAGTTGAACTATGTGGAGGAACCGGAAGCCATTGTTGATCATAAAGTCAAAGTTTTGCGGAATAAAGAAATCAGACAAGTGAAAGTACAGTGGAAACATCACAGAGGTCAGGATGCTACTTGGGAATCAGAGTCGGAAATGAGAGCCAAATACCCTCATTTGTTCACTTAACTGAATTCCGGGACGAAATTCTTTTAAGGGGGAGATGTTGTAATAACCAGGTATGTTATTGGTTTATTTAAAAGTGTTACTTTAAGTAAATAATATAGAGTTAGAAATTAAGGGGTAAGTTTTAATTTTATAATGGAAGTTTAGGGGTATGTTTTGCCAAATAGAATAAGTTTGGGGTTTGATTGGTCATTTTAACCAAACCCCATACCACCACCGCCATACTCACCTCAATTAGTAGGTGTCTCCTTTGAAAACACTTAGAAAATATCTAAAGTGTACTTGTGTGTGTGTATTTTCGGTTGAGAGAGAGAGAGAGCCGTAGAAAGGAAAAGAAGAGAAGGAAAAGATTGTTGCTGAAATTGGAAGGTTCATCTTGTGAAGATTAAAGGTATGTAACCTCTTAATCTATCCTTTTTGTTTAGATAAAGTTTTGTGTAAGTTGTTAGATGGGTTTTGATGATTTAGGGATGTTTTGGAAAATCTGAGCACATGGTTAGGTTATATTAATAGTCTTAAGCATATCTGCATATTTACAGCAACATGCATAGTTTAAAAGATTAAATTTTTGGGTTTAGATGAACACAGTGGACTGAGACATTCATGCATGTCGCAACAGTGGGTTGCGACATGGTTGAATATTGCGATCTTCATGAATGTCGCAACCTTGAGTTGCGACTTGCTCGTGATGTCGCAACAGTGGGTTGCGACTTGATGCTATGTCGCAATGGTTGGTTGCGACATGAGGGCTTGTCGCAACAGTTGATTGCGACATGAGGGAGATGTTGTAGTAGTTAGTTGCGACTTGGTACTGTGTCGCAGTAATTGGTTGCGACTTGGGGTATTTCAGTAGTTGATTGCGACTTGAGTCGAGGATTTCAGGATTTTAGAGATTTTAGTCTTTAAAAGAAATATTTGTATTTATGTGGTACAGATTCTGTGAAACGGGACTGAAGAAATTGGAGTGCTTGGTAATAGCTTGGAAGGATTTTGGAAATAAGCGAAACGAGTGAGTTTTTAATTAAAATGTTTTCAGCTGAAATACATTTATGTGAATGAGTGTAATATTGTGCATATGGTGTTTATATGAGTATTACATTGCATGGCTGCTAGTTGGCCGGGCTTAGGACCGGTGAAAGTTGGCTGTACAGAGGGACAGTGGTGTTGGCTGTATTTAGTACAGTGGTGTAAATTAATTAATTGGCTTGCTACCAATTAATATGGCCAAGAGAAAGAGAAAGAGATGGAAAGAGACATGATGCATGAGTCATAGTTAGTATTTCTTATGTGTATTATGTGTATTGAATTTTGTAAAGATGGTTTTTAACTAACGGGGATTTTCTCACTAGACCTCAAGGTCTAACCCTCATTTTTGTTTTAAAATATGTATTCCAGGTCGTGGAGCAAGTAAAGACAAATGATAGGTTAATCATGTCTAGCTTTTTGGAAGATATATGATTATGAAGATTCAAGATGTGTTTTGTATCTGTTATGATATTTTGTACTTTATTATGAACGAAAAAGTTTGTACTGAAAGACCTACTTGGTTAAGATAAGGGACCGTAAATGAAATATGATGTATTATTTTGTGGTGAAATATATGTTATTTTTATATATGGAATATGGGTTGTTACATCAGCGAGAGTACCTTGACGCATAGAAGTTCCTGCAGGTCCTACATCCATCATTCCTTGAAAAGTATCAGCTTTAGCTTCTGGAAGAATGACGGTTGCTCCAGTGATCGTGGTGAAAACTGGATTAGAGTCCAAGGGAGTAGAGAGAGAAGCGAAGGTTGAGAAAGTTGGTTGTGGAGCTGATTCAGTGTTGGATCCACTGAGAATCACTTCTTCAGTCCTATGAGAGACTGAAGGAGGTTGGGTCGATTCCAAGTTTATAACTTCAGCGTTTAGAGACGCTGAAGCTGGGATGGAAGGGGTGGCTTGTTCAGCTGTGGCAGAGCGTACCACTGAACTTTCCATCAGCTCTTCAAGATGAGCTGAGGAGTCTTCAGCATGAGATTGCTGGGGTTGCTCCTTGGTTTCCTTAAGTTGTGTAGATGAGTGTTTCCTTTTTCTAGAAGGAGTGGAGGCTGCAGCTGGGGTATCAGCGGTGGGTTTTTCCACTGAATGAGCTGCAGAAGTAGAAGAAGGAGGATTGAGAATAGTTAAGAAAGTAGAGAGACGTACCTCGTTTGGCATTGGCTTGAAGTCGAGTACCTTAGGGCCAACCTGAGAGAGTTTCAGGTCTCCTACTTTTGGGTAGTTATCCCTCAGGCCGGTTTGGATGATGTCGCTGAGGAATCTTGGGTATGAAACCCATGATGGTCGGTCAGCAGCAGAGTCTACTTTGAGCACAAGATCATCGTAGATTATCGGTGCCAAAATCAGTGTCACAGAGGATGCAATCGATTTTCTTCGTGGGGTCTTTGGTCGATGGTAGCTGAGTGTGTCTGGCAGAATACCAGAACTGAGATAGTAGTAGCTGATGAGCAGGGGGTGTTATGGTCAGGGCTGTAGAGAGGCAACAGGTTTTGAGGAAATTCACAGCATCATTCAGATGTGTGACTTGCTTTCGAGGAGGAAACTCGAAAAGCGCATAGAGATTGTTTGTTTTTTTCCAATCAAGTTCCTCAAGTGTGAACTTGACCTGAGGAGCCTTGGTGATTTCCAGTTCCTCAGCAGCAACATTGTTCATAGCAGTAGGAATATCAGTAGATGCCATTTCTGTATTATCAGTTCAACCAAAGATATAACAAATAAGAATAATCTTAATGTGGAAAGATTTTCCAATAAGATGGTTCAAATTTTGTCCATTTCATTCAAACAAAAATGTCTTAATGAAGATTAGGGTTTTCTTGTTTTTGAAAAAGAAATGCAAACCCAATAAAAAAATCTTGTTTTCTAGTTTCCTTTGAGGATTAGGATTCTGGAAAAACGTATGAAGAACAAGTTTAAGATTTTTGCGATTAAACTTGAAGAACAACCATGAAAGGTTGTGTTCATAAAACCATGAAAGGTTGTGTTCATAAAACCATGAAAGAAATGATTTCATTTTAATATTGGTTTCTTTTGTTTGATCTTTTAAAAACAATGATAAGATCCAAAACAAGTTAAAACAGTAGATAATATAAGAATATTAACCTTGTGTTCTTTGTAGAAGATGAACAGTTCTTTAGGAGAGAAAACTCGAATGTTCAAGATGCAACAGTATTCTTGAGAAAACTTGAGTAAGAAGTTGTTTGCGTAAAGGAAAAATATAAACCCAAAATGGTTTATATAGAGAGATTAGAGAGAGAGAGAAAATCTTGAGCGGGAAAAGATTTTCATCATGACACGGACACGTGTTTGCATTTGATTGGCTGGTAAACGAAACGTGCAAACGTGTGTAAGAAAAAGAACGTGCATGGGCTTATCCGTTGCGATGACGTCACAGATGTCCTTTCATATTTTAGCACGTCTCTGAGGTTTTGAAAGCTCAGGGACACTTTTGAAAACATGAAGCACTGAATAGAAATATCAGTGTTGGTTTTAGAAATTTCAAAGTATCGCTGATTAAGGAAGAGATATTCAGCGATGCAATTTGTCTTGAAATCTTGCATTTACATGTGATTGTCGGCGAGAGAAAAACATACCTTGACATCAGCGAATCAGGTTTATTAAGAGAGAAAATGATAGAATGGGTTATACAAGTTGATTTCATCCTATCGCTGATCAAATGTGAACCGCTGAAGTTTTTACTCTTCAAAGTTCAGCATTCCAAGCTCGCTGATGAGAAAGTTGAATCTTGTCTCATCAAGAGGTTTGGTGAACAGATCAGCTAACTGATAGTCAGTTAGGATAAAGTGAAGTTCTATATCACCATTCATCACATGATCTCTGATAAAATGATACCTGATTTCGATGTGTTTTGTCTTTGAGTGTAGCACTGGATTGTTGGCTATAGCGATGGCACTTGTACTGTCACAATAGATTGGAATTTTCGAGAGCTGAAGGTCATAGTCTAGTAGTTGATTTCTCATCCACAAGACCTGAGAACAACAGCTTCCAACGGCTACATACTCAGCTTCAGCTGTGGAGGTGGACACTGAGTTTTGCTTTCTACTTGTCCAACTCACCAGCTTTCCACCTAGGAGCTGACAGCCTCCTGTGGTGCTTTTCCTATCCAATTTTCAACCTGCAAAATCACTATCTGAATAGGCGATTAGATCAAACCCTGAGTCTTTGGGATACCAAAGACCTAGGTTCGCAGTAACCTAAGGTATCGAAAAATTCGCTTTACAGCGGTCATATGAGATTCCATAGGTTCAGCTTGATATCGTGCACACAAACAGATTGCGTACATAATATCGGGTCGGCTAGCTGTAAGATACAAGAGAGAGTCGATCATCCCACGGTACAGCGTGACATTAACAGGTATTCCATTTGAATCCTTGTCTAGTGTCAGCGGTGGTGCCATAGGGGTTTTCATAGCAGAACTCTGAGTTAAGTCGAATTTCTTCAGCATATCTTTAATATACTTTCCCTGATTAATGAAAGTTCCTTTTTCATTTTGTTTTATCTGAAGACAAAGGAAATATGTTAGCTCACCCATCATGCTCATTTTATACTCTTCTTTCATTCTATCAGCGAAACGAGTACAAAGGTCAGGGTTAGTAGAACCAAATATAATGTCATCAACATATATCTGAACAAGAATAATATGACCTTTTACTTTCCTGAAGAATAGAGTCTTATCGATTTTACAACGCTCAAATTTTTCAATATGGAGATAAGTAGAGAGAGTGTCATACCATGCACGAGGAGCTTGCTTTAAGCCATAAAGTGCCTTATCCAGTTTATAAACATAACCTGGATGCTTAGGATCTGAGAATCCTGGAGGTTGTTCCACATAGACTTCTTCATTTAGCTTTCCATTTAGAAACGCTGACTTAATATCCATCTGATATACTTTGAAGTCTTTGTGTACATCGTATGATAAGAATAGACGAATAGATTCTAGTCTTGCTACTGGAGCAAATGTTTCGTCGTAATCTATGCCTTCCTCTTGTCTGTATCCCTGAGCAACAAGTCGAGCCTTGTTGTGGGTTCCAGTTCCATGTTCGTCCAACTTATTTCGATAGACCCATTTAGTGCCTATCACTGTCTTGTCAGTTGGTCTTCGAACAAGTTTCCAAACTTTGTTTCTTTCGAATTCAGTCAGCTCTTCTTGAATGGCGCTGACCCAGTTTGGATCTTTGAGGGCATCATCTACTTTCTTTGGTTCAGTCAGGGAAATAAAGTTAACAAATAAACAAATATTACCTGCACTTCGTCGAGTCTGAATACCAGCGTTTGGATCACAAAGAATTTGATCAATTGGGTGATTTACAGTCCATCGCTGAGAAGGAGCATAAGTCGCTGACTCAAATTGAACTGGAGGAGCTGAAGATGAAGCTTCAGCAACTTCTGGAATATCAGCCAAGAGAGGAGTAGGTGCATATGTCATTTCATTCACTGATTGCTGAGAAGTAGATGGAATGTCTGAGACATTTGGTTCAGAAGCAGGTATAGTGTTTAAAGGAACAGCTGAGACCCATGTTGTTTCATCTTCACTATTCTGCATGTTTGGGATGATAGTAGGACTATCATCTTCAACTGTATGAGCATGAGGAGTGGGAATATCTTCTGAATCACCAAGATGAGAAAACATCCATTGATTCAGTTCTTCAGTATCAGCAGACGGTTTAGAGTTTGCTGAACGGGATTCGTCAAAAGTGACGTGAATAGTTTCTTCAACAGTTTGTCTTCTTCGATTGAAGACTCTGAAGGCTTTGGTGATTGAAGAATATCCAAGAAAGATTCCATCATCAGCCTTAGGATCAAACTTTCGAAGGGCATCTTTGTTATTCAGTATGAAACACTGACATCTAAAGATGTGAAGAAAGCTAATGGAAGGCTTTCTCCCATGAAAAAGTTTATAGGCTGTCTTATTGAATCTTTTGACTATCAGCGACCTGTTTTGTGTAAAACAAGCAGTGTTGACAGCTTCTGCCCAAAACTGAGTAGGCAGGTGAGAATCGCTGAGCATTGAACGTGCAACTTCAATAATTGTTCTATTTCTTCTTTCAGCGACTCCGTTTTGTTGCTGTGTTCTCACAGAAGAAAAGTTGTGGGAAATACCCTTACTCTCAAAGAAGGAATCAAGAGAACTGTTTTTGAATTCAGTCCCATGATCACTCCTTATTGAGCGAACGGTCAAGTTGTTCAGGGTTTCCATCTTCCGAACAAAGGTTATGAGTTCTTCAGAGGTGTCACTCTTAGAACGGAGAAACATAACCCATGTATATCGAGAGAATTCATCAACTATGACCAGTGTATATTTCTTTCCAGCGATGGATTGTTTGTTAACAGGGGCAAACAAATCCATATGGAGAAGTTGTAGAGGAGATGACACTGAGGAGACTTGCTTTGACTTAAAGCTTGCTTTGGTCTGCCAGCCTTTCTCACACGCTGAACATAAAGACTCTTTGGCGTATGAGTGTTGAGGTAGACCAGTGACTAACTCTTTTGAAGAAAGAGTATTCAGTGTCTTGAAGTTTAGATGAGAGAGCCTCTTATGCCATAGACAGTTGACATCAGATGAGGCTTTTGAGAAGAAACATGAGTTCTCAGTGGTTGTTGAGTCCATGTTTATTACATAAACATTTTCCAAACGATAACCGCTGAGAGCTATCTTCTCCTTTTTGTCAGCGACAAAGCAGGATTCCTTAGTAAAGATTACTTTGTTATCCTTGTCGCAAAGCTGACTGATGCTTAGAAGATTATGCTTCAGTCCTTCAACATATGCGATTCTTCTGAAGGTTGTTGTACCATTAGAGAGTACACCAAACCCTCAGGTATGTCCTTTTCCATTTCCACCGAAAGTTACAGAGGGACCCTTCTCTTCCTTGTATTCAGCGAGCAGGCCTTTCTTTCCAGTCATGTGTCTAGAGCATCCGCTATCGAGATACCAGATACCCTTCTTAACCTGCATTACAAAGGAAGATTAGTTTTTCTTGGGTACCCACTTAACCATGTGTACACGTTTATCAGTGGAAGTAGTTGGAATGGAAGGTTCAGCAGTCTTCGCAGCATTTGAAGATTCAGCTTTGTCAGTCTTCACCTTGGTTAATTTCTTAACCTCAGTAGTCTTCTTTGCCTTGGGGGCAATGATCTTTACCTTAGCTAATTTTTCAGCTTTGGTGGCTGTTGGGCACTTACTAGCAATATGATTTGTAAGTCCACAATGATAACATTTCCTATAACCAAAAGTAGTTCTAGGACCATTTGCATGCTGAGCCATATTTTTAAAATTGGAAGGACCAGCATCAAGTACACCTTTGGTATTGGAAATAGGAGGAACTATCAGTTCTTCATATTTCTTACCAGTAACATCCACTTTGATTCTGGGAGTAGATCGCTAAATATATCCACGCTGAACATATCCAGTGTTCTTGTTCCCTGAACCAGATGGATGAATCGCTGAGGCTGTAGAAGCATTCAGCTTAGGTATAAAGATACCCTTCTGAGGATTTTGATCATAAGCAATTCCTTTACCTTTATCTTTAGAGACAGAGGTAGGTTTTGGATAGACCATTTTCTCTTTACCTTTTGAAGAGGTAGAAATTTCCTCAGGGATAGGCGGTTTAGAAGAGGAACACTGAGAGGATGAAGTATCAACGACTGAGGATACGAAAGTTCCAAATAAGAGCATGGAACGATCAGTGGTTGGTTCTAGAGTATCATCTTTGTAACCAAGACCATGTTTATCACTCAGGGGAATCTGAGACTTAATTATCTCAGTGATCTTTGTTGAGGAATTATACCATCCATCAACAGTAGCTTTTTCAGCTTTTAAAGCAGCGATAGCTTCTTCGCGCTCGATTTTCTATTTGAAGGTGACAGTTTTTAAGCTGTTAAGCTCTCCATGGCTCTTCCTGACGAAGTCTACCATTCCGTCATGAACTTGAAAACCTCAAAAGCTATGTGGGACACAATTTGTGTTCAGTATGAAGGTACTTCTGAAGTCCAGGACTCTCGAAAGATCAACCTGGTAAGACAATATGAAAGCTTCATTTGTGGTAAGAATGAAACTCTCTCTGAAGTACACCAACGTTTTAACTGCTTAATAATAGATCTGAAAACTGTTGGTAAGGAATATTCTAACTTTGAAGTACTGACAAAGTTCTTAGAATGTTTACCTGAAAGTTGGGACAGTTATTCTATGTGTCTCAAGCTGTCAAAGGATCTAAAATCAATGACCCTTTCTACCTTATATGGCGCGATGCTGAATCATGAGCAATCGAGTCATCTTAAGAAGAATCTTGTAAAAGATTCCAAAAGCACCCCTGTTGCTTTAATCTCAGAGTCACCTTCCACTCATCGATCGACTATCACTGTCACTGAGTTGGAAACTAACTCTGAAAGATCATCAGACTCTAACGTTTCAGATAATGATGAAACTCTGGCATTCCTGGCTAATAAGTTCAGGAGATTCGCTAGAAAGAGTAATTTCAAGAAGAATAAACCTCTTGCTATTACTGACAAGCCAAGATCATCAACCCCTGTTGATAAGGCTACTGCTACTTGCTATAACTGTGAAAAGATAAGACATTTTGCTAGTGAGTGCAGGTCAAAGAAAGTCTCTAGACCCTCAGCTTTTCCCAAGAAAAACTTTACTCACAGGACTAGAGATGAAAAATACAAAAAGATGAAAGAAAGGTATTCAAAGCTGAAAACCTTTAAGAAGAAAGGCAAAGGCCTTATGGCTGACTATGATTGGGCTGCCTCTGACCAAGAAGAATCATCTGACTCTGAAGATGATGATGAAGCCAATCTATGTCTCATGGCCAAACTTGAAGATGAGGAAGAAAATTCTGACATTCCCTCTACTTCAACCTCTGCTACTAAGGAATCACCTTCCTTCTTTACCAATATTTTAAATATTGATGAAGCTGATAGTCTTCGAAAGATCGATCTCTTGACTAGAAGTTTATATGAAGCCATGAATGGCTAAACTGTGGTTGAAAATCAAAACCTTGATATCGCTGAACAGCTTAAAAACTGTCACCTTCAAATAGAAAATCTTTCTAAAATTGAAGAAGACTTTAAAGATCAAGTTCACTTAAATCAGCTAGTCAAAATCGAGCGCGAAGAAGCTATCGCTGCATTAAGAGATGAAAAAGCTACTGTTGATGGATGGTATAATTCCTCAACAAAGATCACTGAGATAATTAAGTCTCAGATTCCTCTGAGTGATAAACGTAGTCTTGGTTACAAAGCTGATACTCAAGAACCAACCACTGATCGTTCCATGCTCTTATTTGGAACTTTCGTGTCCTCAATCGCTGATACTTCATCCTCTCAGTGTTCCTCTTCTAAACCGCCTATCCTCTTCTACCCCTACTAACAAGTGTGTACACATGGTTAAGTGGGTATCCAAGAAAAACTAATCTTCCTTTGTAATGCAGGTTAAGAAGGGTATCTGGTATCTCGATAGTGGATGCTCTAGACACATGACTGGTATGACAAAACCTGCTCACTGAGTACAAAGAAGAGAAGGGTCCCTCTGTAACTTTCGGTGGAAATGGAAAAGGACATACCCGAGGGTTTGGTGTACTCTCTAATGGTACAACAACCTTCAGAAGAGTCGCATATGTTGAAGGGCTGAAGCAAAATCTTCTAAGCATCAGTCAGCTTTGCGACAAGGATAACAAAGTAATCTTTACTAAGGAATCCTGCTTTGTCACTGACAAAAAGGAGAAGATAGCTCTCAACGGTTATCGTTTGGAAAATGTTTATGTAATAAACGTGGACACAAAAACCACCGAGAACTCTTGTTTCTTCTCAAAATCCTCATCTGATGTCAACTGGCTATGGCATAAGAGGCTCTCTCATCTAAACTTCAAGAAACTGAATAGTCTTTCTTCTAAAGAGTTAGTCGCTGGTCTACCTCAGCACTCATACGCCAAAGAATCCTTATGTTCAGCATGTGAGAAAGGCTAGCAGACCAAAGCAAGCTTTAAGTCAAAGCAAGTTTCGTCAGTGTCATATCCTCTACAACTTCTCCATATGGATTTGTTTGGCCCTGTTAACAAACAATCCATCGCTGGAAAGAAATATACACTGGTCATAGTTGATGAATTCTCTCGATATACATGGGTTATGTTTCTCCGTTCTAAGAGTGACACCCCTGAAGAACTCATCACCATTGTTTAGAAGATGGAAACCCTGAACAACTTGACCGTTCGCTCAATAAGGAGTGATCATGGGACTGAATTCAAAAACAGTTCTCTTGATTCCTTCTTTGAGAGTAAGGGTATTTCTCACAACTTTTCTTCAGTGACAACACCGCAACAAAACGGAGTCGCTGAAAGAAGAAATAGAACTATTATTGAAGTTGCACGTTCAATGCTCAGCGATTCTCATTTGCCTACTCAGTTTTGGGCAGAAGCTGTCAACACTGCTTGTTTTACGCAAAACAGATCGTTGATAGTCAAAAGATTTAATAAAACAACCTATGAACTTTTTCATGGGAGAAAGCCTTCAATTAGCTTTCTTCACATCTTTGGATGTCAGTGTTTCATACTGAACAACAGAGATGCCCTTGGAAAGTTTGTTCCTAAGGCTGATGATGGAATCTTTCTTGGATATTCTTGAATCTCCAAAGCCTTCAGAGTCTTCAATCGAAGAAGACAAACTGTAGAAGAAACTATTCACGTCACTTTTGACGAATCCCGTTCAGCAAATTCTCGACCTTCTGCTGATACTGAAGAACTGAATCAATGGATGTTTTCTCATCTTGGTGATTCAGAAGATATTCCCACTCCTCATACTCATACAGTTGAAGATGATGGTCCTACTATTATCCCAAACATGCAGAATAGTGAAGCTGAAACATCATGGGTCTCAGCTGTTCCTTTAAACACTATACCTGCTTCTGAACCAAATGTCTCAGACATTCCATCTACTTCTCAGCAATCAGTAAATAAGATAACATCTGTACCTACTACTCTCTTGGCTGATATTCCAGAAGTTGCTGAAGCCTTATCTTCAACTCCTCCAGTCCAATTTGAATCAGCGACTTATTCTCTGGCTCAGCGATGGACTGTAAATCACCCAATTGATCAAATCTTTGGTGATCCAAACGCTGGTGTTCAGACTAGACGAAGTGCAGCTAATATTTGTTTATTTGTTAACTTTATTTCTCTGATTGAACCAAAGAAAATAGATGATGCCCTCAAAGATCCAAACTGGGTCAGCGCCATGCAAGAAGAGCTGACTGAATTAGAAAGAAACAAAGTTTGGAAACTTGTTCGAAGACCAACTGACAAGACAGTGATAGGCACTAAATGGGTCTATCGAAACAAGTTGGACGAACATGGAACTGTAACCCGCAACAAGGCTCGTCTTGTTGCTCAGGGATACAGACAAGAGGAAGGCATAGATTACGACGAAACATTTGCTCCAGTAGCAAGACTAGAATCTATTCGTCTATTCTTAGCTTATGTTGTACACAAAGACTTCAAAGTTTATCAGATGGATGTTAAGTCAGCGTTCCTAAATGGAAAGCTGAATGAAGAAGTCTATGTGGAACAACCTCCAGGATTCTCAGATCCTAAGCGTCCAGGTTATGTTTATAAACTGGATAAAGCACTTTATGGCTTAAAGCAAGCTCCACGTGCATGGTATGACACTCTATCCTCTTATCTCCTAATTGAAAATTTTGAGCGAGTTAAATCGACAAAACTCTATTTTTCAGAATAATGAAAGGTCATATCATTCTTGTTCAGATATATGTTGATGACATTATATTTGGTTCTACTAACCCTGATCTTTGTACTCGTTTCTCTGAAAGGATGAAAGAAGAGTATAAAATGAGCATGATGGGTGAGCTAACATATTTCCTTGGTCTTCAGATAAAATAAAATGGAAAAGGAACTTTCATTAATCGGGGAAAGTATGTTAAAGATATGCTGAAGAATTTAGATTTAACTCAGAGTTTAGCTATGAAAACCCCTATGGCACCACCGCTGACACTAAACAAGGATTCAAATGGAATACCTATTAATGTCACGCTGTACCGTGGGATGATCGGCTCTCTCTTGTATCTTACAGCTAGCCGACCCGATATTATGTACGCAACCTGTTTGTGTGCACGATATCAAGCTGAACCTAAGGAATCTCATATGATCGCTGTAAAGCGAATCTTTCATTACCTTAAGGGTACTATGAACCTAGGTCTTTGGTATCCCAAAGACTCAAGGTTTAATCTAATCGCCTATTCAGATAGTGATTTTGCAGGTTGCAAATTGGATAGGAAAAGCACCACAGGAGGCTGTCAGCTCCTGGGTGGAAAGCTGGTGAGTTGGACAAGTAAAAAGCAAAACTCAGTGTCCACCTCAACTGCTGAAGGTGAGTATGTAGCCGCTGGAAGCTGTTGTTCTCAGGTCTTGTGGATGAGAAATCAACTACTAGACTATGACCTTCAGCTCTCGAAAATTCCAATCTATTGCGACAGCACAAGTGCCATCGCTATAGCCAACAATCTAGTGCTACACGCAAAGACCAAACATATAGAAATCAGGTATCATTTTATCAGAGATCATGTGATGAATGGTGATATAGAACTTAATTTTATCCCAACTGACTATCAGTTAGCTGATCTGTTCACCAAACCTCTTGTTGAGACAAGATTCAACTTTCTCATCAGCGAGCTTGGAATGCTGAACTTTGAAGAGTAAAATCTTCAGTGGTTCACATTTTATCAGCGATAGGATAAAACAATTATATAACCCATTCTATCATTCTCTCTCTGAACATAATTGATTCGCTGATATCAAGGTATGTTTTCTCTCTTGCTCGCTGACGTTCGCATGTGAATGTAAGATTTCAAAACAAATTGCATCGCTGAATATCTCTTCCTTAACAGCGATACTTTGAAATTTCTTAAACTAACACTGATATTTCTATTCAGTGCTTCATGTTTTGCAAAATAGTCCCTGAGCTTTCAAAACCTCAGAGACATCCTAAAATATGAAAGGACGTTTGTGACATCATCACAACGGATAAACCCTGGCACGTTCTTTTTCTGACACACGTTTGCACGTTTCGTTTACCTTCCAATCAAATGCAAACACGTGTCCGTGTCATGATGAAAAACTTTCCCGCTCGAGTTTTTCTCTCTCTAAAATCTCTCTATATAAACTATTTCGGGTTTATATTTTTTTTCTTTACGCGAACTTCTTCTCCAAGCAAGAAAAGATTTACTGTTGCTTATTTCCATAAATCTCTTCATCTCCTTCTTCGATTACCAGGTTAATATTCTTATTATTTACCTGCATAACTTGTTTCTGATCTTCTTATTGCTTTTAACAGATCAAACAAAAGAAACCTTTTCTAAAATGAAATCATTTATTTCATGGTTTTATGAACACAACCTTTTCATGGTTGTTCTTCAAGTTTAAAACTCAAAATCTTAAACTTGTTCTTCATTCGTTTTTCCAGAATCCTTATCTAAAGGAAAATGGAAAACAAGACTTTTACTGGGTTTGTTTTTCTTTTTCAAAACAAGAAAACCCTAATCTTCATTAAGACATTTCTGTCTGAATGAAATGGACAAACATCTTATTTGAAAATCTTTCACATTAAGACTATTCTTTATCTATGTTCATGGTTGATATTTTAAACAGAAAATGGCATCTTCTACTCCTGCTCCTACCGCTGAGAAATCCACAGCTGCAAAGAAACTGACTCTTGTCAAAGCTCCTCAGGTCAAGTTCAAGCTTGAGGAATTTTTCAAAATCGAACAACCTTCATGCGCTTTTCGAGTTTCCTCCTCGAAAGCATGTCACACATCTGGATGATGCTGTGAACTACCTAAAAACATGTTGCTTATCTACAGCCCTGACCATTACACCTCCTGCTCATCAATTCCTACTCTCTCAGTTCTGGTATACTGCCAGAAGAGCTCAGGTACCCCATGCCAAAGACCCAACGAAGATCGTTGACTCCATTCTGTGTGACACAAAATTTGGCACCACCAAAATCAACCCTGCCATTATTAGAAAAGCACTAAGCCTTCCTACCTCTACCAAAGAAAACCGATTTGTCCCTCTCCCAAACCACAAAAACCATGTTGATAGGGAAGCCATCATTGCATTCTTCGATGCAATGGGTTACGCATGGGACACTAGAAGGGACAAGAAGCTTGAGAAGAAACTGACAATGATCAAGAAGTCCAAAATGCCCAGTGAGATGAACTTCATCTTCGCACATCTGATAAGCTGCATGACAGCGAAAAGTAGCTCCTCTGATCAAGCTGCTCAACCTCAGCAAGCAATGGGCTATGCATTGCTGAAAGGTCTAAATGTTGACTGGGCCTCAATCATCTACGACGACCTTGTTTTCAGAGTGGATATGGCTGAAAGATCTGCATGGGTTCCTTATCCCAAATTCATCAGCGCCGTCTTTCAACAAGGACTTGGCGAGAGGTACCCAACAGAGGGTGATCTGAGACTCTCTCAGGTTGGCCCTAAGGTGCTCGACTTCAAACCGCTGGAAAATGAGGTATGTCTTTCTACTCTCTTATCACTTCTCAATCCTCCTTCTTCTACTTCTGCAGCTCATTCAGTGGAAATCCCCACCGTTGATAACCACGCTGCACCCTCTACTCCTTCTCGAAAAAGGAAACAATCTACTTCCCAACTTGGTTCCAAAAGAATCAAGAAAACCAAGGAGCAACCCCCCCCCCCAGCATTTACATGCTGAAGACTCCACAACTCATCTTGAAGAGCTGATGAAAAGTTCAGTGGTACGCTCTGCCACAGCTGACCAAGCCACCCCTTCCATCCCGACTTCAGCGTCTATAAACGCTGAAGTTAAAAACTTGGAAATGAACCCACCTCCTTCAGCCTCTCTACAGACTGCAGTGATTGACAGCGGATCCAATGCTGAACCCTGCACCTAACCATCATTCTCATCCCTCATTCCTCCTACTCAATCTTTGGTCTCTCCATCAATTTTCCCAACTTTCGCAGGGACACCCTTCATCATACATGACTCAGCTACAGACACTCTAAATACGATGATGGATGCAAACTTAGGATCCGCAGGCACCTCCATGCGCCAAGGTACTCTTGAAGGCAACATGGAATTTCATTCAGGACACAAAGGGTTCGACAACTTCGCCAACCCGCCTGCAGGTATAAACAAAATCCAAAACACTCCTCTCTCTACCCCAAACTTCTGAGCTTTCCTCTGTTCATAAGTTAATAACTGTTTCAGGTCCTAATTTGGGGGATATCAACACCTCCCTGAAGGCCCTGGAAACAAAGGTGGAAAATTACAACACCATTCTCTCCACGAACTCTTCAGCGGTTACATACGCTGGAGAGAAACTCAAAAAGTTGACCGAGATCGTTGATACAAAAGCCTCCAAAACTGATCTAGAGAAGGTGGATGGTAGCATCGCTCAATTTGCTACCACCCTCGCTGACAATTCAACCACAACCACCTCTCTTTCAACAAACTTCACCTCTCTGTCCAATGAAGTCACATCATTGAAGACATAGGTTGGTTCTCTACAGGGTGAAGTTTCCACGATCAAGGCTGACGTCTCCGCCGTCAAAGAAATTGTTCAGAAAGTACTCGATCGCCTGAACGCCCCAACTTCAAATTTTACTCAGGTCAATCGCGAAGCTCTTCAAAAGATCAATCCTACTATAACTGGCCTGGAAGTCAGATTAGCAAAGATTGAGAACTGTGTTGGGATCTCTGGCCTAGAAGACAGGGACCAAATACACAGTGCCACTGCTGAACAATCTGTTACCTCCCCCAACCATAATGTGGAAGAGGGGGAGAAGACTAAAGAAGACCTTCCCCATAATGCCGAGGGGGAGGGTATTGAAACTGTTGCTGCTGGTACCTCTACTTCACGACCTCAGGGAGTTGAAAACCCTGAGGAAACCGAGAAACCTCCCTCTGTATCTGAGGGGGAGCAACTAGATGAGCAACTTAAGGAAGCTGCTGCTGACGTGACCGAACCTTATGCTGAAGAGGTCGAGTCTGAAGAAGAAACTAAAGATGATAAATGTTAGGTCTAGAGTTTTGTCAAAAACACAAGTGTTGAGTTCTGAGTAAGAAGACTAAAGAAGACTCAGAAGACTCAGAAGTTCTGAGTAGAAGACTCAGGAGTTCTGAGTGAGAAATCTCAAAAAGATTCTAAGTGTTAGATTCTGACTAGAAGGTTCAGAGTTCTGAGTAGGAGACTCAGAACTTCTGACTATGAAGACAAATGTTCTGAAGCGCCTATTCAGAAGTATGTTCAGAAGTTCTGAACAACATGTTCAGAACTTATATCTTAGGATATTATCTGTTATATTCAGTTACTAATTAGGACACGTGTAATTGTTCTATTAGTCTGTTTCTCATATGTACTGTAGCTTTAGCTATTATATACAGTATATATAGGAGTTAGCAACTGTAGCTAAAAGGATCTTTTTGAGAATCTTTGGAAAATCTTTGATAGAATCTTTGGCTAAAAAAAAAAAAAAAAAAAAAAAAATAAAGGGGGAGATTGTTAGGTCTAGAGTTTTGTCAAAAACACAAGTGTTGAGTTCTGAGTAAGAAGACTAAAGAAGACTCAGAAGACTCAGAAGTTCTGAGTAGAAGACTCAGGAGTTCTGAGTGAGAAATCTCAAAAAGATTCTAAGTGTTGAATTCTGACTAGAAGGTTCAGAGTTCTGAGTAGGAGACTCAGAACTTCTGACTATGAAGACAAATGTTTTGAAGCGTTTATTCAGAAGTATGTTCAGAATTCATATCTTGGGATATTCTCTGTTATATTCAGTTACTAATTAGGACACGTGTAATTGTTCTATTAGTCTGTTTCTCATATGTACTGTAGCTTTAGCTTTTCTCTACAGTATATATAGGTGTTAGCAACTGTAGCTAACAGAATATATTTTGATATAATCTTTGGTGAATCCATTTAGAGAAATTCATTGTAATATCTTGTAATTCACAGATTGTTAATAAATCATATGACCAGTTGCTGTGAATACGATCTTAATTGTTCATATTTGATTGTAAGAGTGTATCCTGAACTTACAATTGGTATCAGAGCCAATCAACAAACAAATTCGACCAAGAGTGTGTTTGATCGCGTTCTTGAAGTTTCTTGATCAATTCGACAATTGATTCCGCTGCTGCTAACAATTCTTGAATTCCTAACAATTCTTGAATTCGTTTCTATCATTGATTCAAGAAATTTGAATTTGTCTTTCTGTTGAATCGATATCTTACAATCAAGTTATCCAAAGATTTTCTCTCTATGCTGATTAATTCTCGAAATTAAACAGAGATCACAGGTATGTTTTCTAAATTCTTGATTGGTTTCTGGATCAAAGTGATTATATCTGCTGCATGTTGATTAGTATTCAAATTTTTTGTTGAAAAGAAGATTTCATTAATTCATGTACTCTAACTGTTTGATGAAATGCATGTGACAGATTTGATTAATTCTTGCATGTTCTAGATTTGTGTTGATTCTCATTTTTGATCATAATTGATATTTGAAGTTGTCATTTCATCATGCCTGAGATTGTTGAAGTTTTTGTGAGACCTGCAATTTCTATAACCAGTTCAGACAATTTACAAAAATTAAGTCCTGTAAAAGCAAAAGAAACAATTTCTGAACCAAAAACTGAGATTGTTCATTTTGAAAGCAAGATTGCTAATCTTCAAGCAAAACAAGACGAAAATGCAAAAGTTATAAAGATTTTGCAAAAAGAGAAATCTGATTTTCTAAAGGATTTTGAAAAGGTTCAAGAAAACATAAAATTGTTAGAAAAAGAGAATGTTGATTTGAAAGAGAAAGGAAATTTTAGAAGAAAGATGTTGACAGAGTCTGAAAATAGAATCAAATCATGTGAAATGAAAAATTGTCAACTCTTGAAACAGATCTATGATTTTGAACAAGTACTTATACTTGAAAGAGTGAAATTTGAGAAAGAGAGAAGAGACTTTCAAACTGAGAGGAAAGGTTTTGAAACAAAGTCTGTTGAATTATCTTTGAAAATTTCTGATTTGGAGAAAATTCTTGCAAAAGAAAGAAAAGAGTTTGAATGCAAGAAAAATGTTTTTCAAAAAGAAAAGAATGGTTTTGAGAAAAAGAAAACAGGAATGTTAAATGAGTTTTCCGTAAAAATAAATGAGTTGGAGAAAGAGTTAGAAGATGGAAGGAAAGAGACTGAAAAGAAGAAGGTAAATGGCTTTAAAGAAAAATGCTTAAAAGATGAGTTTGAGAAGGAAAAGAAAGTTTTTCATTTGGAGATAAGGAGGCTTATTAAGAAATTATCTGATTTATCAACTAAAATCATGATAGAGAGGAAGTCCAAATCTGATTTGCAGTCAAGGTTTGATTTGTATGTTAAAAAGTTTAAAGAATTTGAAACAAAAGTTGTTGACAAATCAAATCATAGTTCAAAAGATCAGATTCGTTCTTCTAATATGTTTTATGATTCTGCTATTGATAAATCTTATAATTGTTCTTTTAAAAAGGTAAAAATGGAATGGAGAGTTAAAGGAACAACTTCCAAGAAAGAAGTGCCAAAATCAAAAGTTCCTAATTCAAATGTTAAAAAGAACAATACATTTCAAAGAAAATCTTTTGTTAAACCTGATGTGATTTATTCTGTAAATCAATTAGTCAGAGTTGCACAAAAGAAACTTTGTTGTTCATATTGTGGGACAATTGATTTTGTGAACAAGAATTTTATTCAGCACTGGTATGGTTCTTATAAAATATCTGCATATGCCACTGCACCTAACAAACCTGGACCCAAGTTCATATGGGTACCAAAGACAACTTAATCTGTTTTGCAGGTTATTCATGTGTAGAGCTGAATGAATGATCCATACCGACACATGACTGAAAACAGATGTTGTGCTTAAATTGAGAATGTTGACTTTTGGATAATTCAGTCCAAAACTCGGTCTGAATGTGATTATGGACTTACAATTGGTCTCATCTTGATTATGGATTTCTGATTCATACAGATCAATTTGTTGATTTTGAAGAATTTTTTTAAAAAAAAGTTCTGTTTACTATGGGGTTATCGAACTCATAGTTGTGGGTGTTTTTGGTAGAAAATATTTCCAGAGAATGTGTTCAGAATCACATTCTGAGCAATCCTGCAAATTTTGGTTGAAAAATTATGATTTTTGAGCAAGTTATGGTGATTTGAAGTTCAGAATGTTCAAAAATCACAAAATCCAAACATTTTTCTAAGGCATTTTCTCTGGATAGTTTTATCAGAATTCTGACTCTGTTACTCAGAAGTTCTGACTCTACTACTCAGAAGTTCTGACTCTACTACTCAGAATTCTGACTCAACTAATCAGAACTCTGACTCCGATACTTGGAATTTTGAACAAGTCTCTCAGACTTCTGACTATACTACTCAGAATTCTGACTCAACTAATCAGAATTCTGACTCTGATACTTAGAATTTTGAACAAGTTTCTCAGAATTCTGACTTTTCTACTCAGAATTCTGACTCAACTACTCAGAATTTGGATTTTTGATATCTAATGAGGAATCATCGTAGATGATTACCAAAATCTCTTGATTTTGCAGGATTATCTTGATTTGAGAGGGAATATTGTCTCAAAATTTGATCTGATTGTTTCAAGATAAAGTTCAAAACCCGTGCTTCAACGTTTTAGGCTTTTGAACATATCAGTTCAAAACCCGTACTTAAATGAAAATGGCTTCTGAATAATTCAGTTCAGGACCCGTACTTCAGAGACTAAGACTTCTAAACAAATCAGTTTAGAACTCATACTTCTCAGGTGATATCCTTAACTGTCATATTTTTCTGTTTCAAGGAACAAGTGGTGAAAGGTAACATTGTATTATGTTTTATTTCTATTGCTTTGAATGTTTGAATCTTAACAATTTAATTCAATGATATGATTTTTTTTATTTTTCATTCAATGAATAAAATGTGTGTCAATGGTGCTTTTACAAGTATTTTTGTATTATCTGAGCTATATTTGTTTCAACTTTCACTTCTGAAATAAATCGAAAGGTTAGCAAATCATGAATGAAATTATGCTGAATGCTCAATGTTATGAAATTTAGACTTATATAGAATATAATGCTCAAAAAGCATAATTTGTCAGAATGTTGGATGGAAACGAAAATATGGGGGAAGTGCTACGTTTTAGAACCAAGTGATTGAGATGCAATATATATATACAAAATCATTTAGTTTGAAAGTTTGTACCTGTGGCCTTTCTGGTTTGGGAGAGTAAGTCCTAAGGGGTGCTCGACACCTAGTCCCTAAGATCAACTGGTCTAGGATCGGCTGACCCAAATCCTGCAATAGAATCAGATAGAAAACCATGTTCTACTGGTACAAATGGGTTTAAGATATATCGATGTGGCCTTTCTGGTTTGGGAAATTAAGTTCCAAGGGGTGCTTGTCACCTAGCACCTAAGACCAACTGGTCTGGGATATGCTGACCCAAATCCTGCTATAGAACCAGATAGAAAGTCATGTTTAACGATGTATCTTATTCTTACTAAATTTTTTGATTAAAAGATGCCAATGTGCACAAAATTAAAAGATGCCAATGTGCACAAAATTAAAAGATGCCAATGAGCACACATCTCTTGAAACTTTGGGAAAATACAAAGTCGCAATAAACCTGTAAATTTGTGAAAATCCTGATTTTGGACAAATAGTGTGAGTAGAGCAAAGTATTCTTATATGTTTTAGAAATGCATATGCTTGAAGCTAATCATATTTCACATGCTAAGCACACCAAATAGATTTAATAAAGAGATTGAAACTGAACATTTTTAACTTGATATGCAATGATGACTTGTATTTGAATCCAAACACATGCATTTGATTTCATTTGATTGAAAAATCTAATAAATTTCATTAAGTTGGATTTCTTTTGTAAAATTTTCAAATAATCAAATGTTAGTAGTTATCAAGTGTAATTCAGTGAATCTTATTTTCCTTGTATAAATATAATTGAAATGAATAATTTTAGTGAAATATATGCATACTTTCAGGGGGAGAAAACAAATTGCTCCATAATTCTTATTTTGAGGGGGAGCAAGGTTATTCATTAAGGAGGAGAAAAAGCATAGACTTCATCGCTAAAGTTTTGAAAATCAAGGGGGAGAAAAGCTAAAGATTTTGAAGATGATTTTGCTTTCCAAAACTTTAGGGGGAGAAAAGCTAAAGATTTTGAAGATTGATATGGTTTTTGTACAGAAATAACAAAAGAGAGAAATGTTATTTCTTATAAAGAAATCTTATGAAAGCTGAAATGAAGATGAGAATTGTCATTTCAAGGGGGAGCAAAGAAAAAGCAAATAGAATTCTGAGCAAAAGTTGTCAAAGCATTCAGAAGAGCTCCTTCTGAAGATTGTTCCTGCTCTAAGAATTTGATGATGAAAAGTACAAGTGTGTTTGACAAAAAGGGGGAGATTGTTAGGTCTAGAGTTTTGTCAAAAACACAAGTGTTGAGTTCTGAGTAAGAAGACTAAAGAAGACTCAGAAGACTCAGAAGTTCTGAGTAGAAGACTCAGGAGTTCTGAGTGAGAAATCTCAAAAAGATTCTAAGTGTTGAATTCTGACTAGAAGGTTCAGAGTTCTGAGTAGGAGACTCAGAACTTCTGACTATGAAGACAAATGTTTTGAAGCGTTTATTCAGAAGTATGTTCAGAATTCATATCTTGGGATATTCTCTGTTATATTCAGTTACTAATTAGGACACGTGTAATTGTTCTATTAGTCTGTTTCTCATATGTACTGTAGCTTTAGCTTTTCTCTACAGTATATATAGGTGTTAGCAACTGTAGCTAACAGAATATATTTTGATATAATCTTTGGTGAATCCATTTAGAGAAATTCATTGTAATATCTTGTAATTCACAGATTGTTAATAAATCATATGACCAGTTGCTGTGAATACGATCTTAATTGTTCATATTTGATTGTAAGAGTGTATCCTGAACTTACAATAAACCTGTCGACATCTCTGATGAAGAACCATCATCATCCCCCAAAGATGATGATGATGATGACGATGATGATGAGGATTTCTTCTACGTCCAGCCTGTTTGTAACAACCCCAAATCCCATATACACAACCAATCACATATGTAACATAACATTGACATAACAAACGAACATCATATTACAAGTACGGTCCCGTAGTCTTTTACAATCAGAAGAAGTCATTCTACTACAAACTTCATACTAAATACATACATAACATTTAACCATTATAATACGGCTGCTAAACATGCCAAATTCTTCATCATATATCCCTTCACAAAAGCCATTCCTCGATTACTCTAATTACTTGCCCTTACCCGATTCGCCACCTGGAATACATATTTTAAAACAAAATGAGGGTTAGACCTAATGGTCTAAGTGAGAAAATCCCTGTTAATTTGAAACCATTTATATAACTTCATTCATATAAATCACACAGCACAATCAAATATATCAATTTGAACTCACATATCCTGTACCTTCCCTTCTCATTTCTCCTGGCCATATTAGTTGGTAGCAAGCCAACTAATAATTTACAACGTTGTACAACATCTACAGCCAAGCAACGCTATACAGGTTCTATAGCCAAACACACCGGTCCAACGTCCGACCAACGTATTATAACATAGTACAATACTCATGTAAGTATAATACCTCAATATATTATAATTCACATATATCACACATATAAACCAATAACCACCAATTATCACATTTCCAAACCATACGTATATGTATTCCAGTTGAAAATACTTTTAAAGTAAAACTCACCTGTTTTGATTGTTACACACGCTCGCAAGCTCCTTTCAAACTGGTCTTAACTTTTACCACGACTCCACAGAATCTGAAACAATTTAAGGTACATCCATCGCTTTACTAGCCAACATATAAAGCCTACCAGTTCCTGTTCTCAACTGTATTCACTAAACTTGACAAACTACCAGGCTACACAAAGTATCGGGCTTCTCAGTACCTGGACTCCTTGGTACCGGGAGTTGGCAATACCGGAAGTTCACTATACCGGGAGTCGACACTACCGGGAGTCCATACTACCGGGACTCCACACTACCGGGAGTCCACACTACCGGGAGTCCACACTACCGGGACTCCACCGGAAGTTGACTATACCGGGATTTCACCGGGAGTCCTCAAGAACACAGTCGGTTCCATTTTACCCAGATTCAAATTAAACCTATACAACCTCAAATTAAACATTCTAATCCGATAGAAGTCTAATACTACTGATTATAAACACAAAATGTAAAGATGCTTACCTCAAAATCGTTTCTAACCCAATCGATTGAAGTCTTAACCGTACGTTTCCTCTTTTGCTTCTTTTCGCCTCCAGAACTCCCGCACACACACACACTTTTCTATTTTAGGTATCTAGATAATATTTGAGGCTTATGAAGTAATATCAATCCACAACTACCAAATAAACCTTGAACTTTCTCAATTATAACCCAAACAGCCCTAAACTCATAATTTTTCCCAAACATACCCTAAACATCTAACTTTAAAGTTATCTTTATTTAACGGAAAGAGGATTTAACTAACGGACTTACCCGGGGTATTACATCATCTCCCCCTTAAAAAGAATTCCGTCCCGGAATTCAGTTAAGTGAAAAGGTGAGGGTATTTGGCTCTCATTTCCGTCTCTGATTCCCACGTGGCATCCTGACCTCTATGATGCCTCCACTGAACTTTCACTTGCCTGATCTCCTTATTCCGCAGCACTTTAACTTTACGATCAACTATAGCTTCTGGCTCTTCCACATAATTCAGTTTTTCGTCGACTCAGATATCTGGTAGAGAGACTGCCTGGTCTGGAGTAACCAAACACTTTCGGAAGTTCGATACATGAAACGCATTATGGATTCTGCTCAATTCTGGTGGAAGATCTAATCGGTAAGCGACTTCACCGATCCTTTCTGTTATTGCAAATGGTCCAATATACCTAGGGCTAAGTTTACCTTGTCGTCCAAATCTGATGACTCCTTTCCACGGCGAAACCTTTAACATTACTTAATCCCCAACTTGAAATTCCAATGGCTTTCGGCGTCGGTCAGCGTAGCTTTTCTGTCTGTCTTGAGCCACTTTCAATCGTTCACGGATCTGAGTAACCTTATCGGCGGTTAACTGAACTATCTCCGACCCCGCTAACTGTTTCTCTCCCACTTCGTTCCAACATAGAGGCGTTCGGCATTTCCTACCATACAGTACTTCGAACGGTGCCGCTTGTATGCTAGAATGATAACTGTTGTTGTAAGCGAATTCAATCAATGGTAAATGCTTATCCCACGATCCCCCAAAATCAACAATGCAAGCCCGGAGCATATCTTCTAAGGTCTGAATTGTTCGTTCACTATGCCCATCTGTTTGGGGATGATACGCCGTACTTAACTTTATCTGAGTCCCCATTTCCCTTTGAAAACTTCTCCATAATCTTGAAGTAAAATGACTATCACGATCAGAAATGATAGAGATTGGAACTCCATGTCGAGTTACTATTTCATCAATGTATAACTTAGCCAATCGTTCCATCGAATCGGTTTTCTTTATCGGTAGAAAGTGTGCAGACTTTGTCAATCTGTCGACGATTACCCAAATAGAATCAAATCCCTTCGGAGTCCTTGGTAGCTTCGTGATGAAATCCGTGGTAATCTGCTCCCACTTCCACATAGGTATTTCCAGCCGTTGTAGTTGACCAAACGGCTTTTGGTGTTCGATCTTTACTTTCTTACAAGTATCACATCTTTCCACATACTGAGCAATCCCTCTTTTTATCCCCGGCCACCAATAGAATCGCTTTAGGTCTTTATACATCTTGTTTGTACCTGGGTGAATAGAGAAACGGGATTGATGAGCTTCTTGTAGAACACGATCACGTAACCCACCCAAACGAGGTACCCACACTCTGTTTCCCAGACACAATAACCCACGATCATCTTTTTCTAACAATGCTGACATCCCCGCTAACCGTTCTGATTTCAGATGTTCATCCTGATAAGCCTCCACTTGACATTTCTGCAATTCGTCAAATATGTTGGGTAGGAGTTCAGTTCGTAGCGAAATAACTTTTATTGTTCCACTCCTTTCTTGATGACTCAGCGCATCTGCCACCATATTTGCCTTTCCCGGGTGATAAAGGATTTCACAGTCGTAATCATTCAGCAATTCCAGCCATCTTCTTTGTCTCATATTTAGTTCCTTCTGATCAAAGAGGTGTTGGAGACTCTTATGATCAGTATATATCTGACATTTGGAACCATACAGATAATGTCTCCAAATCTTTAACGCGAAGACAACTGCTGCAAGCTCCATGTCGTGCGTAGGATACTGTCTTTCATGATCTTTTAATTGTCGCGAAGCATAAGCAATAACTTTCCCACGCTGCATAAGCACACATCCCAATCCCAGTTTGGACGCATCACTATAAACAACAAAGTCTTCTGAACCTTCAGGTAGTGATAGAATCGGCGCGCTGCACAGTTTCTCTTTCAAAATCCGGAATGCTTCATCTTGTTCTGCCTTCCATTCAAACTTCAGGTTCTTTCGGGTCAGCTTAGTCAAAGGCGTTGCGATACGAGAGAAGTCTTTTATAAATTTCCGATAGTAGCCGGCTAAGCCCAGAAAACTACGTACTTCGGTTGCTGTCTTCGGCGGTTCCCACTTTTCAATTGCTTCCACCTTTGTTGGATCAACTTGGATACCTTTCTCAGAAATCACGTGTCCCAGAAACTGAACTTTCCGTAGCCAGAATTCACATTTAGAAAATTTTGCATACAACTTTTCCCTTTTCAGTAGCTCCAGAACCAAACGAAGATGTTGCGCGTGCTCTTCCTTGGATCGGGAATAGATAAGGATATCATCGATAAATACAATAACAAATTTATCGAGATACGGCTTACATACCCGATTCATTAAATCCATAAAGGCAGCTGGAGCGTTCGTCAGTCCGAACGGCATCACTAAGAATTCATGATGACCATACCTTGTTCGAAAAGCAGTCTTTAGAACGTCTTCTTCTTTAACTTTCAACTGGTGATAACCGAATCTTAGATCAATTTTGGAGAAATAGGAAGCTCCAACTAACTGATCGAAGAGGTCATCAATTCGGGGTAACGGATACTTGTTCTTTATCGTGCGCTTATTCAGTTCTCGGTAGTCGATACACATTCTCATCGAACCATCCTTCTTTTTCACAAATAACACTGGTGCTCCTCACGGTGAAGAACTAGGTCTGATGAAGCCTTTATCGGATAGGTCTTGTAGTTGTGCCATCATCTCTTTCATCTCTGGAGGTGCCAGGCGATAAGGTGCACGGGCTACAGGAGTGGTTCTAGGAATCAGGTCTATACCAAACTCTACTTGTCTAACAGGCGGGAGACTATTCAAGTCTTCGGGGAATACTTCAGGGAATTCACTAACAATAGGAATATCTTCCATCCTATTCTTTTCTGGCTTAATATCTATCACGTAAGCCAGGTAAATCTGACAACCCTTATTCACACACTTACGGGCTTTTATCATAGATATAAAGCTAGACTGATGATTCCGACGATCACCATAAATCACTACTGGTCCCTTCTCAGGTAATACCACATTTATTAACTTCTTATCACATACTATGTTAGCCTGATTCTTGGCTAACCAGTCCATTCCCACTACGACGTCAAACTCTATCAAAGTTATAGGAAACAATTGTATCGGCACTCTACACTCTTCTATATTTATCACACAGTCATTAAATACTTCTTTAACTGACACTTGATTATCATTTGCCGTATCTACTGATAGAGCATGTTCTAGCATTTTAGGTTTCAAACACAGGCAAGCAGCAAATGCAGGAGACACAAACGATCGGTTTGCACCGGAGTCAAATAACACCTTAGCACGTGTAGAGTTTATTAAAAATGTACCTGTGACTACATCCGGAGTTTCCTCCGCCTCTTTCTCAGTCATTTGAAATGCGCGACCCCTGGTTACTGGCGGTTCCAGTCTTGGTATTAATGGTTTAACAATCGCTGGCCTGCCTGAAGATCCACCTTGCTGTATCCTCCCCCTCGGACAGTCCGACTGAAGGTGATCCGGTGAATTGCATAAGAAACATAGCCGCGTTACCTTACAATCTTTGATGACGTGTCCGGTCTTCCCACACTTATAACACGCTCGTAAATCACCTTGGCAATTTCCTTGGTGGACACGGTTACACTTCTGACATGGTCTTTCCGCTGGTCGAAACGGCGGACGGTTATCATACCTCTGAAATCGGGACTTTTTCGGATCGTATTGTAGTCCTTCCCACTTTCTCTTCCCGATACTTTTATCGCCAGCATCTCTTCTCATATCTCGTTCAACATTCTTCGCGGCATCAACTGCAGCTGAGAAGGTATCGGGTCCTTTTGCAGTCACTAGCCTTCTGACCTCTGAGTTCAGCCCGAAGATAAACCTTTTACGTCTTCATCGCCTCCGTAGAAACGTAGTATTCTGCGAACCGAGACTTTTCCAGGAAGCTAGCGGTGTAGTCTCGAACGGATAAATTTCCTTGTTGTAAGTTCATAAATTCCCCTTCCAGTTGTTTGACGGCTGCTTGGGGACAAAATGCGTTCCTGTAGGCTATCACAAATTCCTCCCAAGAGAGGGTAGAATAAACATCAGATCCTTTAGAATGAATAAAGGATTCCCACCAATACAAAGCATCCCCCTTTAACATTGCTGCTCCATACAATACTCTATCCTCGTCAGCGCACTTACTCGTCTTGAAAATAGCTTCTATTTCCTTCATCCATCTCATTGCTTTCACTGGATCCCTGTCTCCTGAGTAGGTCGGAGGTCTACAGCTTAAAAACATTTTGTAGTCGCACCTTCTTTGTACTGGTACAACAGTCGATGTAATTGGCATTTCATCTTCCGGTCCGGGATCCGGTATTCCAGTTTCATTATGATGGTTCCGATCAAACATTGTTTGTATTCTAGCCTGCAATCTTCCCATTTCTGCCATTAGATCATCCCTGGTAATAAACTCTGTACCCTGTGGCTGGACTCTGCCTCCGGCTCGACCTCCAGATCTACCTCCGGTTCTATCCCCGACTCTGCCCCCAGTTCTGCCTCCCTTGTCCCCCGTTCCTATCGGCGGATTCGTACTATTTGGATTTCTTCCTCCTCCTCGATTCGAATTCCGTGTACCGCTTGCCATTCTGTAGATTTAAACAAGGTTAATATACACATAAGCACATACCCCATATAACAAGGTATTCCAGTTCAAACATGTACCTGTAAGATCACAATTACACTGGCCAGCTGTAATATGAAATTACCTTACATGATGTTCCTTCTACCTTTTATACTTCATCATCCCAAGGTTCTATAATGATAGGGACATCCTACTTCACATACAGTTAAAGTCTAGATACAGATACAAATACCTAAATCCCTTAAACTAAGGTTCTGATACCATTTGTAACAACCCCAAATCCCATATACACAACCAATCACATATGTAACATAACATTGACATAACAAACGAACATCATATTACAAGTACGGTCCCGTAGTCTTTTACAATCAGAAGAAGTCATTCTACTACAAACTTCATACTAAATACATACATAACATTTAACCACTATAATACAACTGCTAAACATGCCAAATTCTTCATCATATATCCCTTCACAAAAGCCATTCCTCGATTACTCTAATTACTTGCCCATACCCGATCCGCCACCTGGAATACATATTTTAAAACAAAATGAGGGTTAGACCTAATGGTCTAAGTGAGAAAATCTCTGTTAATTTGAAACCATTTATATAACTTCATTCATATAAATCACACAGCACAATCAAATATATCAATTTGAACTCACACATCCTGTACCTTCCCTTCTCACTTCTCCTGGCCATATTAGTTGGTAGCAAGCCAACTAATAATTTACAACGTTGTACAACATCTACAGCCAAGCAACGCTATACAGGTTCTATAGCCAAACACACCGGTCCAACGTCCGGCCAACGTATTATAACATAGTATAATACTCATGTAAGTATAATACCTCAATATATTATAATTCACATATATCACACATATAAACCAATAACCACCAATTATCACATTTCCAAACCATACGTATATGTATTCCAGTTGAAAATACTTTTAAAGTAAAACTCACCTGTTTTGATTGTTACACACGCTCGCAAGCTCCTTTCAAATTGGTCTTAACTTTTACCACGACTCCACAGAATCTGAAACAATTTAAGGTACATCCATCGCTTTACTAGCCAACATATAAAGCCTACCAGTTCATGTTCTCAACTGTATTCACTAAACTTGACAAACTACCGGGCTTCTCAGTACCTGGACTCCTTGGTACCGGGAGTTGGCAATACCGGAAGTTCACTATACCGGGAGTCGACACTACCGGGAGTCCATACTACCGGGACTCCACACTACCGGGAGTCCACACTACCGGGAGTCCACACTACCGGGACTCCACCGGAAGTTGACTATACCGGGATTTCACCGGGAGTCCTCAAGAACACAGTCGGTTCCATTTTACCCAGATTCCAATTAAACCTATACAACCTCAAATTAAACATTCTAATCCGATAGAAGTCTAATACTACTGATTATAAACACAAAATGTAAAGATGCTTACCTCAAAATCGTTTCTAACCCAATCGATTGAAGTCTTAACCGTACGTTTCCTCTTTTGCTTCTTTTCGCCTCCAGAACTCCCGCACACACACACACTTTTCTATTTTAGGTATCTGGATAATATTTGAGGCTTATGAAGTAATATCAATCCACAACTACCAAATAAACCTTGAACTTTCTCAATTATAACCCAAACAGCCCTAAACTCATAATTTTTCCCAAACATACCCTAAACATCTAACTTTAAAGTTATCTTTATTTAACGGAAAGAGGATTTAACTAACGGACTTACCCGGGGTATTACATCATCTCCCCCTTAAAAAGAATTCCATCCCGGAATTCAGTTAAGTGAACAGGTGAGGGTATTTGGCTCTCATTTCCGTCTCTGATTCCCACGTGGCATCCTGACCTCTATGATGCCTCCACTGAACTTTCACTTGCCTGGTCTCCTTATTCCGCAGCACTTTAACTTTACGATCAACTATAGCTTCCGGCTCTTCCACATAATTCAGTTTTTCGTCGACTCGGATATCTGGTAGAGAGACTGCCTGGTCTGGAGTAACCAAACACTTTCGGAAGTTCGATACATGAAACGCATTATGGATTCTGCTCAATTCTGGTGGAAGATCTAATCGGTAAGCGACTTCACCGATCCTTTCTGTTATTGCAAATGGTCCAATATACCTAGGGCTAAGTTTACCTTGTCGTCCAAATCTGATGACTCCTTTCCACGGCGAAACCTTTAACATTACTTAATCCCCAACTTGAAATTCCAATGGCTTTCGGCGTCGGTCAGCGTAGCTTTTCTGTCTGTCTTGAGCCACTTTCAATCGTTCACGGATCTGAGTAACCTTATCGGAGGTTAACTGAACTATCTCCGACCCCGCTAACTGTTTCTCTCCCACTTCGTTCCAACATAGAGGCGTTCGGCATTTCCTACCATACAGTACTTCGAACGGTGCCGCTTGTATGCTGGAATGATAACTGTTGTTGTAAGCGAATTCAATCAATGGTAAATGCTTATCCCACGATACCCCAAAATCAACAATGCAAGCCCGGAGCATATCTTCTAAGGTCTGAATTGTTCGTTCACTCTGCCCATCTATTTGGGGATGATACGCCGTACTTAACTTTATCTGAGTCCCGATTTCCCTTTGAAAACTTCTCCAGAATCTTGAAGTAAAACGACTATCACGATAAAAAATGATAGAGATTGGAACTCCATGTCGAGTTACTATTTCATCAATGTATAACTTAGCCAATCGTTCCATCGAATCGGTTTCCTTTATCGGTAGAAAGTGTGCAGACTTTGTCAATCTGTCGACGATTACCCAAATAGAATCAAATCCCTTCGGAGTCCTTGGTAGCTTCGTGATGAAATCCGTGGTAATCTGCTCCCACTTCCACATAGGTATTTCCAGCCGTTGTAGTTGACCAAACGGCTTTTGGTGTTCGATCTTTACTTTCTTACAAGTATCACATCTTTCCACATACTGAGCAATCCCTCTTTTTATCCCCGGCCACCAATAGAATCGCTTTAGGTCTTTATACATCTTGTTTGTACCTGGGTGAATAGAGAAACGGGATTGATGAGCTTCTTGTAGAACACGATCACGTAACCCACCCAAACGAGGTACCCACACTCTGTTTCCCAGACACAATAACCCACGATCATCTTTTTCTAACAATGCTGACATCCCCGCTAACCGTTCTGATTTCAGATGTTCATCCTAATAAGCCTCCACTTGACATTTCTGCAATTCGTCAAATATGTTGGGTAGGAGTTCAGTTCGTAGAGAAATAACTTTTATTGTTCCACTCCTTTCTTGATGACTCAGCGCATCTGCCACCATATTTGCCTTTCCCGGGTGATAAAGGATTTCACAGTCGTAATCATTCAGCAATTCCAGCCATCTTCTTTGTCTCATATTTAGTTCCTTCTGATCAAAGAGGTGTTGGAGACTCTTATGATCAGTATATATCTGACATTTGGAACCATACAGATAATGTCTCCAAATCTTTAACGCAAAGACAACTGCTGCAAGCTCCATGTCGTGCGTAGGATACTGTCTTTCATGATCTTTTAATTGTCGCGAAGCATAAGCAATAACTTTCCCACGCTGCATAAGCACACATCCCAATCCCAGTTTGGACGCATCACTATAAACAACAAAGTCTTCTGAACCTTCAGGTAGTGATAGAATCGGCGCGCTGCACAGTTTCTCTTTCAAAATCCGGAATGCTTCATCTTATTCTGCCTTCCATTCAAACTTCAGGTTCTTTCGGGTCAGCTTAGTCAAAGGCGTTGCGATACGAGAGAAGTCTTTTATAAATTTCCGATAGTAGCCGGCTAAGCCCAGAAAACTACGTACTTCGGTTGCTGTCTTCGGCGGTTCCCACTTTTCAATTGCTTCAACCTTTGTTGGATCAACTTGGATACCTTTCTCAGAAATCACGTGCCCCAGAAACTGAACTTTCCGTAGCCAGAATTCACATTTAGAAAATTTTGCATACAACTTTTCCCTTTTCAGTAGCTCCAGAACCAAACGAAGATGTTGCGCGTGCTCTTCCTTGGATCGGGAATAGATAAGGATATCATCGATAAATACAATAACAAATTTATCGAGATACGGCTTACATACCCGATTCATTAAATCCATAAAGGCAGCTGGAGCGTTCGTCAGTCCGAACGGCATCACTAAGAATTCATGATGACCATACCTTGTTCGAAAAGCAGTCTTTAGAACGTCTTCTTCTTTAACTTTCAACTGGTGATAACCGGATCTTAGATCAATTTTGGAGAAATAGGAAGCTCCAACTAACTGATCGAAGAGGTCATCAATTCGGGGTAACGGATACTTGTTCTTTATCGTGCGCTTATTCAGTTCTCGGTAGTCGATACACATTCTCATCGAACCATCCTTCTTTTTCACAAATAACACTGGTGCTCCTCACGGTGAAGAACTAGGTCTGATGAAGCCTTTATCGGATAGGTCTTGTAGTTGTGCCATCATCTCTTTCATCTCTGGAGGTGCCAGGCGATAAGGTGCACGGGCTACAGGAGTGGTTCTAGGAATCATGTCTATACCAAACTCTACTTGTCTAACAGGCGGGAGACTATTCAAGTCTTCGGGGAATACTTCAGGGAATTCACTAACAATAGGAATATCTTCCATCCTATTCTTTTCTGGCTTAATATCTATCACGTAAGCCAGGTAAATCTGACAACCCTTATTCACACACTTACGGGCTTTTATCATAGATATAAAGCTAGACTGATGATTCCGACGATCACCATAAATCACTACTGGTCCCTTCTCAGGTAATACCACATTTATTAACTTCTTATCACATACTATGTTAGCCTGATTCTTGGCTAACCAGTCCATTCCCACTACGACGTCAAACTCTATCAAAGTTATAGGAAACAATTGTATCGGCACTCTACACTCTTCTATATTTATCACACAGTCATTAAATACTTCTTTAACTGACACTTGATTATCATTTGCCGTATCTACTGATAGAGCATGTTCTAGCATTTTAGGTTTCAAACACAGGCAAGCAGCAAATGCAGGAGACACAAACGATCGGTTTGCACCGGAGTCAAATAACACCTTAGCACGTGTAGAGTTTATTAAAAATGTACCTGTGACTACATCCGGAGTTTCCTCCGCCTCTTTCTCAGTCATTTGAAATGCGCGACCCCTGGTTACTGGCGGTTCCAGTCTTGGTATTAATGGTTTAACAATCGCTGGCCTGCCTGAAGATCCACCTTGCTGTATCCTCCCCCTCGGACAGTCCGACTGAAGGTGATCCGGTGAATTGCATAAGAAACATAGCCGCGTTACCTTACAATCTTTGATGACGTGTCCGGTCTTCCCACACTTATAACACGCTCGTAAATCACCTTGGCAATTTCCTTGGTGGACACGGTTACACTTCTGACATGGTCTTTCCGCTGGTCGAAACGGCGGACGGTTATCATACCTCTGAAATCGGGACTTTTTCGGATCGTATTGTAGTCCTTCCCACTTTCTCTTCCCGATACTTTTATCGCCAGCATCTCTTCTCATATCTCGTTCAACATTCTTCGCGGCATCAACTGCAGCTGAGAAGGTATCGGGTCCTTTTGCAGTCACTAGCCTTCTGACCTCTGAGTTCAGCCCGAAGATAAACCTTTTACGTCTTCATCGCCTCCGTAGAAACGTAGTATTCTGCGAACCGAGACTTTTCCAGGAAGCTAGCGGTGTAGTCTCGAACGGATAAATTTCCTTGTTGTAAGTTCATAAATTCCCCTTCCAGTTGTTTGACGGCTGCTTGGGGACAAAATGCGTTCCTGTAGGCTATCACAAATTCCTCCCAAGAGAGGGTAGAATAAACATCAGATCCTTTAGAATGAATAAAGGATTCCCACCAATACAAAGCATCCCCCTTTAACATTGCTGCTCCATACAATACTCTATCCTCGTCAGCGCACTTACTCGTCTTGAAAATAGCTTCTATTTCCTTCATCCATCTCATTGCTTTCACTGGATCCCTGTCTCCTGAGTAGGTCGGAGGTCTACAGCTTAAAAACATTTTGTAGTCGCACCTTCTTTGTACTGGTACAACAGTCGATGTAATTGGCATTTCATCTTCCGGTCCGGGATCCGGTATTCCAGTTTCATTATGATGGTTCCGATCAAACATTGTTTGTATTCTAGCCTGCAATCTTCCCATTTCTGCCATTAGATCATCCCTGGTAATAAACTCTGTACCCTGTGGCTGGACTCTGCCTCCGGCTCGACCTCCAGATCTACCTCCGGTTCTACCCCCGACTCTGCCCCCAGTTCTGCCTCCCCTGTCCCCCGTTCCTATCGGCGGATTCGTACTATTCGGATTTCTTCCTCCTCCTCGATTCGAATTCCGTGTACCGCTTGCCATTCTGTAGATTTAAACAAGGTTAATATACACATAAGCACATACCCCATATAACAAGGTATTCCAGTTCAAACATGTACCTGTAAGATCACAATTACACTGGCCAGGTGTAATATGAAATTACCTTACATGATGTTCCTTCTACCTTTTATACTTCATCATCCCAAGGTTCTATAATGATAGGGACATCCTACTTCACATGCAGTTAAAGTCTAGATACATATACAAATACCTAAATCCCTTAAACTAAGGTTCTGATACCATTTGTAACAACCCCAAATCCCATATACACAACCAATCACATATGTAACATAACATTGACATAACAAACGAACATCATATTACAAGTACGGTCCCGTAGTCTTTTACAATCAGAAGAAGTCATTCTACTACAAACTTCATACTAAATACATACATAACATTTAACCACTATAATACAACTGCTAAACATGCCAAATTCTTCATCATATATCCCTTCACAAAAGCCATTCCTCGATTACTCTAATTACTTGCCCTTACCCGATCCGCCACCTGGAATACATATTTTAAAACAAAATGAGGGTTAGACCTAATGGTCTAAGTGAGAAAATCCCTGTTAATTTGAAACCATTTATATAACTTCATTCATAAAAATCACACAGCACAATCAAATATATCAATTTGAACTCACACATCCTGTACCTTCCCTTCTCATTTCTCTTGGCCATATTAGTTGGTAGCAAGCCAACTAATAATTTACAACGCTGTACAACATCTACAACCAAGCAACGCTATACAGGTTCTATAGCCAAACACACCGGTCCAACGTCCGGCCAACGTATTATAACATAGTATAATACTCATGTAAATATAATACCTCAATATATTATAATTCACATATATCACACATATAAACCAATAACCACCAATTATCACATTTCCAAACCATACGTATATGTATTCCAGTTGAAAATACTTTTAAAGTAAAACTCACCTGTTTTGATTGTTACACACGCTCGCAAGCTCCTTTCAAACTGGTCTTAACTTTTACCACGACTCCACAGAATCTGAAACAATTTAAGGTACATCCATCGCTTTACTAGCCAACATATAAAGCCTACCAGTTCCTGTTCTCAACTGTATTCACTAAACTTGACAAACTACCGGGCTTCTCAGTACCTGGACTCCTTGGTACCGGGAGTTGGCAATACCGGAAGTTCACTATACCGGGAGTCGACACTACCGGGAGTCCATACTACCGGGACTCCACACTACCGGGAGTCCACACTACCGGGACTCCACTGGAAGTTGACTATACCGGGATTTCACCGGGAGTCCTCAAGAACACAGTCGGTTCCATTTTACCCAGATTCAAATTAAACCTATACAACCTCAAATTAAACATTCTAATCCGATAGAAGTCTAATACTACTGATTATAAACACAAAATGTAAAGATGCTTACCTCAAAATCGTTTCTAACCCAATCGATTGAAGTCTTAACCGTACGTTTCCTCTTTTGCTTCTTTTCGCCTCCAGAACTCCCGCACACACACACACTTTTCTATTTTAGGTATCTGGATAATATTTGAGGCTTATGAGGTAATATCAATCCACAACTACCAAATAAACCTTGAACTTTCTCAATTATAACCCAAACACCCCTAAACTCATAATTTTTCCCAAACATACCCTAAACATCTAACTTTAAAGTTATCTTTATTTAACGGAAAGAGGATTTAACTAACGGACTTACCCGGGGTATTACACTGTTGCAAAAGCTCCAGCTCAAAAAGGGATCAAGATAAAAGAACCTTCAGGGAAGCGGACCAAGACAAAGCCTGCATCGTCTGAAGCTGACAAAGGCAAAAACAAAGGCCTCGTTGAAGAAGACAATCTGACGATCTTGCTTCAAAAGCCAGTTTGTCAAGTACACTACCTTCTATTCCCTTACACTGCATCCCTCCTCTATCCCTTCTCAATCTCAATCCTTCTATCCTTAAAACCTCTATACACTTAACCGCATTCTTTTCTCTATCTCTTTCTTCCCAACTTTTCTTACTTAAACAATCGCTGTGTTTCAACTAGTCTTCTCCCCTGTTTGAGGATCCCGTTGAAGCTCCCTCGACTACACCATAAATAATCCCAGCCACAAGAGCTGAAGAAATTATCCCAGTCTTGGATTTAACCACTGAGACTGATGAACCTGAAGAACAACTGCTCTCTCACAAAAACAGACGTTCCTTGGCTCCTCAAAAGCTAAGTGTAGAGGATCAAGAAAAGAGAGATGCAATGATCAAACAGCTTGAAGATCAACGAATCATTCTTCCTCGTGACAAAATCCCTGCTCCCACAAAGTTCAGGATATCAAGGAAAGAATATGAGGATCATCTAAGAGCTGAAAGATTACTCGCCGAAAAGAAGGAAGCTGAAGAAAAAGATAAGGCTCTCGCCATCCAGCTTGTCCAACAATCGGTGAAAGACCCCGCGCTGAAAAGAACTCCCATTGATGTCCAACGTCAGCTATGGGATGATGCCCAAAGAATCGTTGAAGAAAAGACAAAGGTATCTGATTCGACTTTGGAATGGTGTAAAGAAATGCTGAATTATCGATCTCGACCATCCAAAATCTTCAAGGTAAGTATCAGAGGAAGACTGTTTGTAGACGTTCCTGTTGTTGAAGTTGATGTATTCAGAGAAGACAAAACAAGCAAACCTTCTATGTTGCTACTTTAGAGAAATTTGGTTTCTCTGAATGGTTGGAAGTGAAATTAGCCATTCAGCGATCGCGCTCAAAGTTCAAGAGCCATGTCGAGAAAATTTTAAATTCTCAGATCGACTTGGTATCTTCTGCTGTGGATATTCCTCCTTCCACTCTTCTTCCTCCTCAACAAAGAAGAGTCTCTGCAAAGGAAAAGAAAACCTCAGACTTAGGTCCTCCTATACGGAATGAAACAGGTATTGGTTTCTCTCGAGCTGAAGTTCTTGGCCCTGATGCTGATCTCTCAGCGCTTGACACCTCCCTACCACCTGGTGAAACTTTCATTCCTGGCAAAGTCGTAAGTGATCCCTATGGTATATTCTGTCTAGACTGCCATGGAAATCAACACTTTCAACGCATCTCTGAGCTTCCAATCACTCCCATCGAACAACTCAGAGATCTCATATACTGGTGTGAAGTCAGACGCGACATTCAAGCACGTCATCTCAAGCCCCTGATCTTTGAAGAAGCAAAGAACAAAAAGGATCAAGGTGTCACTGTCCCTGACTGGATGATTCCCACATCAAAGACCCTCGATGAACTTCTCATCAAGGAAGAACCTTTTGACGGATAGGATCGCCTTGTAATTCTATCTATCCTTATCTGTCTACATCTTCTATACTTGTAATTTTATTTGTTGTACTTGTAATTTTTCCACTTCCCTCTGTAATCTTTACGAAGTTTAAAGAAAAATTTCAGCGAATGTACTTTACTCCATCAGTACTAAAAAGATCCCAGAAAACAGTAAAAGGGACAAATATTTTATGAGTTCTTTTTATCCTTATGTGTCACACCCCGCTAAAGCGGAAACACGGGATATGCAGCTCAAGTTTCATAGCAAAAGTTATAAGATCACATCAACCATCAAAATACATTCAAAAGGTTAAAACCTTGTCTTTAACAATCGCTTTTACGAAAGGGGAAATGAACATGAATAAAAGATAGAAAAGAAAGCTTCATCACGTGTAGCCTTCCTAGATCCCAACCTTAAAGACGTTCTCCTGAAAAGCATGTCAATAAAAAGGCAACTAATGCACTAGTTGGTGAGATCACAGGTTTAATGAGTACAACATTGTTTATCATAGCAAAATAGTTTAAACCCGCACAAGTGGATAAGTCAAAGTAGTTGAATCCATACAAGTGGATAAATCAACCGGTTATGAACAACTTGCTCATGGTAATATTATGTATTATGTTTAAGTTGTGAGCCTGTTACCCGACCTATATGACGGCAGCCCCAGCGCATGTTCTATCACCAACAATGCGTACGGAAAACAATAATTATGCACTCAAACAAGCGCTACTTGTGAGTGGGGTGTCAACCAAATAACGTTATTCATAATTACCAACGGCTCACACTCATGAGTTAAACGGGTAACGTAAGTTAAACGGGGACTTACGTATGATAGAGAGAAAGCTCAAACTTACAACACGCGTAAACCATACATACTATAGAGCATAAATGAGTATAGCAAATTTATGTTTTCAATAAAACAAGTAAACCGGTGCGTAAAAGTAATTGTAGTAACGACATGCTTTTCACCCCAAAATATGTAAAACATTGAAAAAGGGGCTGTGATAACTCACTTGATAAGCAGCAGTGTCCGGGAATCTCCCACAAGTACCTCGAGATGATCCTACTTCGAACCTATGAACGCAAGGTCACTAGTAAGTTTTTGCCTCGAGGGTTCGGTACTAATTATCCAAATCGTCATAAAATGCCTTGTGTTTTAATATTATAAACGTAACAAATATATATACTTTGTTCTCGTTGGATTAAAGTTTCCGCAATTTCGTCACAATAAGTAACGAAAAGGGTTTAAAGAACGTATATATATATATTACATATATATATAAACCGAAATTTTATCGTAAAAACGATAAAATTAAGGGTTTTAAATGTAAAGACAAGTATTTAAAGTGCATAAATATAAATGTATATTCCACAATTTCATCATAAAATGATGAAATGGGATCAACAATATATAAATTGCATAAATATATATAAATATATTATATATATGTATATTCCACAATTTCATCATAAAATGATGAAAAGGGATGAAGAATAAATAAATTGCATAAGTAAGTAAGATGCATAAATGTATATAAATATAAGATATACATATATATATATTCCACTATTTCATCATAAAATGATGAAATGGGATTAGAAGTTAGTCCTTAATAATAATAAGAAATTTGTCCTTTGCTGTCCAGATTTTGATGTCACTTTGTATCCATCTTTGGGTAACTTCCAGGTATAGTTAGGTCAAGATATTTTATGTCCAAAGGGTTAATGAGTTAGAAAACCTTTGGCATAAGTTTCATAATTTTTAGAAGTGTTTAAGTACATGAAATAATACTTGATGTAAAACTCGACATAAGACGTTGCTGCTTGCGCACTGTTTCTGTGAAAACTGTTTGGTAGACGAAATCTTTGAGTTTTTGAGTGAAACCACTTGGGTTTGAATCCTAACACATAAAAATAATTTCCAGAAAAAGAATCACTCAATTTATAGTTTTATTGAGTGAGATATGACCATTTGAAGAGGTATGGAATCTGACAGCAAGCTGTCAAAACTACACCTTGTGCATGTGCTCCTATATTGACTTCTTAACCAAAATTCTTATTCCTTTGCATGCAAAATCCGATTTGACCCTTTTCCATACACTTATTTTCAGTTCCAAAACACATTTTTGAACCATTTAAATTATATGCAAGTTACCTATCAACTCATCTTTTATAAACTTTTGTAAAAGACTCATTTTGAAGAATGTTGATGTTCTTGCCAAGAACATCAACATGCAACTTAAAATTGTGTATTTTGAGCTCATGCATGTTTGTTTAAGTATGTTTTTAGTGGATTACAAAGATACTGTAACGACCCGCAATCCCAAACATAGTTCATATAGCATAAATTTCATAACGTCGTTATTTAACTAAGATACATCACATTACAACTTCGGTCCTTTAGTCATAAACAAAATACATAATTTCATTACAAACTTTTCTTTTGCTAAATACATTACAACTAACAACAAGACATGACTGTAAAACATGCCATAATCTTCAACAACACACTTCTTCCAAAAGCTATCCATCGATTACCATTCCTACTTGTCCTTACTCGATCCACAACCTGGAATACATATTTTAAAACAAAAATGAGGGTTAGACCTAGCGGTCTAAGTGAGAAAACCCCTGTCCTTTCACAATCATTATAAAATCCATTTATATGAAATCTTTTATATAAACACATATATATCATACGTAATTAAATACCAATCAAGACTCGTGCACTGTGTTCAATTCATCCTCATTCTCATTCTCATTTCCCCTGGCCATATCAGTTGGTAGCGAGCCAACAACACCGCTGTACGACAATTACAGCACCGCTGTACAACAACTACAGCACCGCTGTACAACAACTACAGCAAACACCGTCGACCATAATTTCGGCTAACATATATTCGTGTAGTTTTCGGAACAACTTAACTCAAAATACATTTGGAAACTATATCTGAACACTCAAAAGTATCCTAAATCACAAAATTGGTCAAACAGCTAAAGTATCCGGAAACCACAGTTTATCCGGACAACACCACTTTTCCGGACAGCATGACTTTTCCGGACAACCTATACAATCTGGACGTCATCCGGACACCAAAGTAATCCGGATACTATCCGGTATCCAATTCTATCCGGAAAACATAGGAAAAAGGAAACTTACCCGGATAAGGAAACCGTCCGGAGACCTTTAGAACACCATCCGGATACCACCAAGAAAATTACCCGGACACCTTCTTACTGTGTCCGGACACTACTGTCGGTTTGCCCTATTTCTACCCAGAAATCCGCTGATGCATTACCAGATGTAATTCTAACTATTCTACTCCGATAGAAACATTCAGCTAACAATTATACACATAATATGTAAAGAAAACATACCTCAAACACTTCCAATGGATCAAATTTGAAGCCTTACCCTTCTTTTCTTCTTTTAGTCTCCAAAACACACACTACACACTCTTGATTGCTGAATAATAAAAATATCTGGACCCTAATTCAGATATTATTAACCAAATTTACTACTTCAGCCCCTACACTTTTCATTACTAAATATTATACCCTTAAACTTATAAATTCATCTCATTTTACCCTAAACATCAATTATAGAGTTAAATAATTTAGCAAAAAGAGGGTTTAACTAACGAACTCACCCGGGGTATTACATTATCTCCCCCTTAGAAGAATTCCGTCCCAGAATTTAATTAAGTGAACAGATGAGGGTACTTGGTTCTCATTTCTGACTCCGACTCCCACGTAGCATCCTGACCTCTATGATGTCACCATTGAACTTTCACTTGTCTGATTACTTTGTTCCGCAACTCTTTAACCTTGTGATCAACTATTGCTTCAGGTTCCTCCATATAGTTCAACTTTTCATCAACTTGTATATCTTGTAGAGAGACGGCCTGATCTGGCGTAACCAAACACTTTCGAAAGTTTGAAACGTGAAACGCGTTATGGATCCTACTTAACTCTGATGGGAGATCCAACCTGTAGGCTACTTCACCAATCCTTTCTGTGACCGCAAACGGTCCAATGTACCTCGGGCTCAGTTTACCTTGCTTTCCAAATCGAATGACTCCTTTCCAAGGTGAGACTTTCAACATTACAAAATCTCCAACTTGAAACTCTAACGGTTTCCGGCGTCGGTCAGCATAGCTTTTCTGTCTGTCTTGAGCCATTTTCAATCTGTCCCGAATCTGAGTAATCTTATCTGCTATTAACTGTACTATGTCTGGCCCCGCTAATTGTTTCTCCCCCACTTTGTTCCAACATAAGGGTGTTCGACATTTTCTACCATACAAAACTTCAAACGGTGCCGCTTGTATGCTGGAATGATAACTATTGTTGTAATCAAATTCGATCAGCGGTAGATGTTTATCTCATGATCCCCCAAAGTCAATAATACAAGCCCGAAGCATATCTTCTAAAGTCTGGATTGTTCTTTCACTCTGACCGTCCGTTTGAGGATGATATGATGTGCTTAACTTTATCTGTGTTCCCATTTCTTTTTGAAAGCTTCTCCAGAATCTAGAAGTAAAACGACTATCTCGATCAGAAATAATCGAGATTGGTACTCCATGTCGCGTTACTATTTCATCAATGTACAACTTGGCTAAGCGTTCCATCGAATCAGTTTCTTTTATCGGTAAGAAGTGAGCATACTTCGTTAATCTATCGACAATCACCCAAATAGTATCAAATCCTTTCGGAGTTCTAGGTAGCTTGGTAATGAAATCAGTAGTGATCTGATCCCATTTCCACATTGGTATCTCCAGACGTTGTAACTGACCAAACGGCCTTTGATGTTCAATCTTCACTTTCTTACAAGTATCACACTTTTCCACATACTGAGCAATGCTTCTTTTTATCCCCAGCCACCAGTAAAATTGTTTCAGATCCTTATACATCTTGTTCGTACCCGGATGAATGAAAAAACGAGACTGATGAGCTTCTTGTAGTACCCGATCACATAACCCACCCATACGAGGCACCCAAATTCTGCTTTCCAAACATAATAATCCACGGTCATCTTTTTCTAGCAATGCTGATACCCCCACTAATCGTTCTGATCTCAGATGTTCTTCTTGAAACGCTTCTATTTGACACTTTTGCAAATCTTCAAAGATGTTCGGTAGCAGTTCAGCCCGTAGTGAAATAGCTCTTATTGTTCCACTCCTTTCCTTACGACTCAGTGCATCTGCTACCACGTTCGCCTTTCCCGGATGATAAAGGATTTCACAGTCGTAATCATTCACCAATTCCAACCATCTTCTTTGCCTCATATTCAATTCCTTCTGATCAAAAAGATGTTGGAGACTCTTATGATCGGTAAATATTTGGCACTTAGAACCGTAAAGGTAATGTCTCCAAATTTTCAACGCGAAGACAACTGCTGCAAGCTCCATATCATGTGTAGGATACTGTCTTTCATGGTCCTTCAGTTGACGAGAAGCATAAGCAATCACCTTTCCACGTTGCATAAGTACACATCCTAATCCTAGTTTGGAAGCATCGCTGTAGACAACAAAATCATCAGAACCATCTGGCAATGCTAATATTGGCGCGCTGCAGAGTTTCTCTTTCAATATTCTGAATGCTTCATCCTGTTCTGCTCTCTATTCAAACTTTAGATTCTTCCCAGTCAGCTTAGTCAATGGCGTCACGATTCGAGAGAATTCTTTTATAAATTTCCGATAGTAGCCAGCTAGACCCAGAAAACTACGTACTTCGGTTGGCGTCTTTGGCGGTTCCCATCTTTCAATTGCTTCCACTTTCATCGGATCTACTTGAATGCCTTTCTCTGAAACGACATGCCCCAGAAACTGAACTTCCCGCAACCAGAATTCACATTTAGAGAACTTAGCGTACAACTTTTCTTTCTTCAGCAACTCCAGAATCAAACGAAGATGTTGTGCGTGATCCTCTTTAGATCGGGAATAGATAAGGATATTATCAATAAATACAATAACGAATTTATCAAGATACGGCTTACATACCCGATTCATTAAATCCATAAAGGCAGCTGGAGCGTTCGTCAGTCCAAACGGCGTTACTAAGAATTCGTAGTGGCCGTACCTTGTACGAAAAGCAGTCTTTAGAACGTCTTCTTCTTTAACCTTCAACTGATGGTAGCCAGATCTGAGATCAATCTTGGAGAAATAACAAGCTCCAACTAATTGATCAAAAAGATCATCAATTCTTGGAAGTGGATACTTGTTCTTGATCGTGCGCTTATTCAGCTCCCGGTAGTCAATACACATTCTCATTGAACCGTCTTTCTTTTTCACAAACAAAACTGGCGCTCCCCACGACGAAGAACTAGGTCTGATGAAGCCTTTGTCGGATAGGTCTTGTTGTTGTGTCATCATCTCTTTCATCTCTGGAGGTGCCAGACGATACGGTGCACGGGCAATAGGAGCGGCTCCATGAATCAGATCTATACCAAACTCTACTTGTCTAATGGGCGGAAGACTATTCAAGTCTTCAGGGAATACTTCAGGAAATTCATTAACAATAGGGATATCTTCCAACTTAATCTTTTCAGGCCTACTATCTATCACATAGGCTAAGTAACTCGAACAACCCTTGCTGACACATTTACGGGCTTTTACCATAGATATTAGGCTAGACTGATGATTCTTACGATCACCATAAATCACTACTGACCTCTTATCAGGTAAAACGACATTGATTATTTTCTTATTACAAACTATGTTAGCCTGATTCTCAGCTAACCAATCCATCCCTACTACCACATCAAACTCGATCAAGGCTATAGGATATAGTTGTATCGGTACTCCACACCCCTCTATATTTATTACACAGCAATCAAAAATTTCTTTAACTGACACTTGGTTATCATTTGCAGTGTCTACCAGTAAGGCATGTTCTAACATTTTAGTCTCTAAATGCATGTGAGCAGCAAATGAAGGAGACACAAAAGATCGGTTTACACCGGAGTCAAACAACACTTTAGCACGTGTAGAGTTTATGAAAAATGTACCTGTAACCACATCCGGAGTTTCCTCCGCTTCTTTTGCTGTCATTTGAAATGTACGACCCCTTGTTCTTGGTGGTTCTAGTCTTGGCACTACTGGTTTAACAACTGCTGGTCTCCCTGATGTACCACCCTGCTGTATTCTTCCTCGCGGACAATCCGACTGAATGTGATCCGGAGAATTACACAAGAAACAAAGCCGCGTTACTAGACAGTTTTTAGCAATATGCCCTGTTCTCCCACACTTATAACAATTCTGAGGGTCAACTTGACAATTTCCTTGATGGACACGGTTGCACTTCGGACAAGATCTTTCTGTTGGTCGGAACGGCGGGCGGTTATCATATCTCTGAAATCTGGACTTCTTCGGGTCATATTGAGGTCCTTCCCATTTTCTCTTTCCCATACTTTTATCACCAGCATCCCTCCTATTATCCCGCTCCACATTTTCCGTAGCATTTACTTCTGCTGAGAAGGTATCAGGTCCTGCTGCAGTCACTAACTTTCTAATTTCTGAATTCAGTCCGAATATGAACCTTTCCATCTTCATTTTCTCCGTGGCAACATAATACTCTCCAAAACGCGACTTCTCTAGGAAACGGGCGGTATAGTCTCTGACTGATAAATTCCCTTGTTGTAGGCTCAGGAATTCCTCCTCCAATTGTCTAACTGCTGCTTGAGGACAAAACTATTCTTTAAATGCCACTGAGAATTCGCCCCAAGTAAAGGTTGAGTATACATCAGATCCCTTAGAGTCAATAAGGGCCTCCCACCAATATAAAGCATCTACCTTCAACATTGCAGTTCCGTATAACACCTTATCCTCTTCCGCACATTTGCTGGTTTTAAATACAGCTTCAATTTCCTTCAGCCAACGCATCGCCTTCACTGGATCTCTATCCCCTCCATAAGTTGGTGGTTTACAGCTTAAAAACATTTTATAGTCACACCTTCTTGGTACTGAAGTGACAGTAGGTGTGATAGGCATCTCGTCTTCAAAGTTAGGATCTGGTCTTTCTGTTTCCGTATTATGAGTCTGGTTAAACATAGCCTGGATATTTGCCTGCAATCTTCCCATTTCAGCCGCTAAGTCGTCTCTCGTAACAAACCCTGTGCCTCGCCCCTGTACTCTGCCCCCAGTCCTGCCTCTGCCTCTTTCTCCCCCTCTTCCCCTTCCTCCGGCTGTAGGATTGGTTCTATTCGGGTTTCCTCCTCCTTCCCGATTTGTTTGTCTCGTACCACTCGCCATTCTGCTGATTCAGACAATGTTAATATACACATAAGCACATACCCCATATAACAAGGTATTCCAGTCCAAACATGTACCTGTAAGATCACAATTACACTGGCCAGGTGTATTCTGAAATTACCTTACATGATGTTCCTTCTACCTTTTTATATTTAACATCCCAAGGTTCTACAATAACAGGGACATCCTACTTCACATGCAGTTTAAGTCTAGGTACAGGTACTAATACCTAAATCCCTTAAACTAGGGCTCTGATACCATCTGTAACGACCCGCAATCCCAAACATAGTTCATATAGCATAAATTTCATAACGTCGTTATTTAACTAAGATACATCACATTACAACTTCGGTCCTTTAGTCATAAACAAAATACATAATTTCATTACAAACTTTTCTTTTGCTAAATACATTACAACTAACAACAAGACATGACTGTAAAACATGCCATAATCTTCAAAAACACACTTCTTCCAAAAGCTATCCATCGATTACCATTCCTACTTGTCCTTACTCGATCCACAACCTGGAATACATATTTTAAAACAAAAATGAGGGTTAGACCTAGCGGTCTAAGTGAGAAAACCCCTGTCCTTTCACAATCATTATAAAATCCATTTATATGAAATCTTTTATATAAACACATATATATCATACGTAATTAAATACCAATCAAGACTCGTGCACTGTGTTTAATTCATCCTCATTCTCATTCTCATTCTCATTTCCCCTGGCCATATCAGTTGGTTGCGAGCCAAGAACACCGCTGTACGACAATTACAGCACCGCTGTACAACAACTACAACAAACACCGCCGACCATAATTTTGGCTAACATATATTCGTGTAGTTTTCGGAACAACTTAACTCAAAATACATTTGGAAACTATATCCGAACACTCAAAAGTATCCTAAATCACAAAATTGGTCAAACAGCTAAAGTATCCGGAAACCACAGTTTATCCGGACAACACCACTTTTCCGGACAACCTATACAATCCGGACGTCATCCGGACACCAAAGTAATCCGGATACTATCCGCTATCCATTTCTATCCGGAAAACATAGGAAAAAGGAAACTTACCCGGATAAGGAAACCGTCCGGACACCTTTAGAACACCATCCGGATACCACCAAGAAAATTACCCGAACACCTTCTTACTGTGTCCGGACACTACTGTCGGTTTGCCCTATTTCTACCCAGAAATCCGATGATTCATTACCAGATGTAATTCTAACTATTCTACTCCGATAGAAACATTCAGCTAACAATTATACACATAATATGTAAAGAAAACATAGCTCAAACACTTCCAATGGATCAAATTTGAAGCCTTACCCTTCTTTTCTTCTTTTCTTCTTTTAGTCTCCAAAACACACACTACACACTCTTGATTGCTGAATAATAAAAATATCCGGACCCTAATTCAGATAATATTAACCAAATTTACTACTTCAGCCCCTACACTTTTCATTACTAAATATTATACCCTTAAACTTATAAATTCATCTCATTTTACCCTAAACATCAATTATAGAGTTAAATAATTTAGCAAAAAGAGGGTTTAACAAACGAACTCACCCGAGGTATTACAGATACACTCATGAAACTCTTGAACAAAAGAAGATGGATTTCTCAAGAAAACTACATGCATGTGTTTAAAATGTTCATCTTTGGTCTTAACATAGGTTTGATTTTGGATTCACCACCTTTTTAATAACAAGAAGATGTTATGGTGGTAAATATACAAACATTAAGACATTGTAAAGAAGATTTTTAAAAAGTTAAAGAAAGTGTAGAAGGGATGAAGAACATTCATCAAATGCAAGAAAGTGAAAATAACTTAAAAGAGTGTGTGTGGATTTCACCCAACACACTTGTATTTACCTTGGATTATTTTTATCCTTTGAAGAAAAGTGATTGAGGGGCTGGAATTTGGGATGAAGATGGATGAAGATTTGAAGGTGAAGATGAAGATCAAGATTTGAAGATTTGAAGATTTGAAGATGGAGAGAGAAAGAATTGCAAGTATTCTTTTAGAGAGAGAGAGTGAGATGAGATAATGAAATGGATTGTGAAGACTTGTTGCATTCTTATGGAGTAGAGAGGGGGGGGGGGTGGTGAGTGATAGAAATAATTTGTCAAATCTTGTCTTTTTGATTAAAAATTAAAATACAAGTATTTTCTTAATAAATGAAATACAAAGTAATTATATATAAAATAAAGTATATATATATACTATTATTGAAATACATAAATTATCAATTATATAAATACTTGTAGTATAAATGTAGGTCAAGTTGGCATTTTATGAGATTTATGGATAATTTCCTAATTCAAGGGTTTCTTAGGCAAAATTTCTCGAATTTTCTCGAATTTTCCGATCGATTTTACGGAGACTATCAGCTTCATCAATATTTGCAATATTTGTAAAGAAGGAAGGTGATACCTGAATTGCAGAGGTTGAAGTAGAAGGAATGTCTGAACTTTCATCCTCATCTTCAATCTTTGCCATAAGACAGAGATTGGCTTCATCATCCTTAGAGTCAGATGATGATTCTTCTTCTTCAGAAGCAGCCCAATCGTAAACCATCAAGCCTTTGCCTTTCTTCTTGAAGCTTTTCAGCTTCGCATATTTTTCTTTCAACTTAGCATATTTGTCATCTTTATTCCTGGGAATAAAGGATTTCTTGGGAAACGCTGAGTTTCTCGATACTTTCTTAGACCTGCACTCGTTAGCGAAATGTCCAGTCTTTTCGCAGTTAAAACAAGTAGCAGTAGCCTTATCAACAGGAGTTGATGATCTTGGCTTATCAGTTATAGAAAGAGGTTTGTTCTTTCTGAACATTTTCTTTTTGGCGAATCTCCTGAACGTTTTAGTTAGGAGAGCCAAACATTCATCATCATCTGAAGAGTCAGAATCTGAGTTACTCTCTAACTCAGTGATAGTGACCGAGGGTCGCTGAGTAGAGGGTTCCTCTGAGATTAAAGCAACAGGGGTTCTTTTGGAATCTTTCACAAGATTCTTCTTAAGATGGCTTGATTGCTCATGATTCAGCATCGTGCCATATATGGTAGCAAGGGTCATTGATCTTAGATCCTTTGACAGCTTGAGACACATAGAATAACTGTCCCAGCTTTCAGGTAAACATTCTAGAAACTTTGTCAGCACTTCAAAGTTAGAATATTCCTTACCAACAGTTTTTAGATCTATTATTAAGCAATTAAAACGTTGGTGAACTTCAGAGAGAGTCTCATTCTTACCACAAATGAAACTTTCATACTGTCTTACCTGGTTGATCTTTCGAGAGTCCTGGACTTCAGCAGTACCTTCATACTGAACACAGATTGTGTCCCACATGGCTTTTGAGGATTTCAGGTTCATGACGGAATGGTAGACTTCGTCAGGAAGAGCCATGGATAGTATGGATTTGGTTTTGGTGTCGATAGCCACTTTCTTCTTATCTTCATCAGTCCACGTATGAACTTCTTTGGGTACCAGCCTTTCTGGAATAGCAGGTCTATTCTCAGCGGCTGGTACTGCGGATCAATTCTTACAGGAATGAATGGGCCGTTTTCAAGATAATAAGGCATAGTAGGGTCTACACCTTCTAGGAAGAGAGTCATCCTATTTTTCCATAGATTAAAATTATCTCTGGAGAATCTAGGGGGTTTTGCAAGAGAACCATTGTCGATATAATTTGTGTTTGTGTTGGTAGCCATTTTCAGAAATAGCAAGGAAGAGAAGTCTTAGTATAGATTAGATCTTGTTTATGAGATTAAACAAATCCCGCTCTGATACCACTTGTTGGTCCCGAAGGGCTATACAAGTTTGTAGAAGGGGGGGGGGGGGGTTGAATACAAACACACAGATTTTACTTTTCTAAATTGTTTATTGATAAATCATTAACAATTTACAGCTTGTTGCGAAAACAAGATTAAGGATAAACCTAAATCTAAACAAGTTGGAACACTAAGTTTCTTGCACTAAGAAAGAGAAGGAAATTACTAATAATAACCTATCTCAAGACAAGGAGGATGAACTTGTCCAGAGTTAGCAAGTTACTTCAAAATGAAGTGAGTTCATCTTCTTATATACTGCATGCATTTAATGCATTGCAGTTTACACTTTACACGTGGCAGCAGCTGATTGGTTGCATGTCATTGACCTTTGTTGACAACCTTAGTAGCCGCATGTTTGAACAGTGTAGTATCAGAGTGGTTGTACGGATTCAGACAATAAGGAGGTTCTTTTTCTGACATGTCGTACGGAGACGTGCAAGGGTGGTTTAGACAAAAGTACTTTGTACGGAGGAATTCATGATCAGCTTTTCGTTGATTCAGCGATCTATCATTCTTTATCAGCGAATGATAGAGTTCAGCGATAGCTAAAGTCTTGTACTTGATACTTCACGTTGAATGGACAAATCTGAGTCTTCGCTGATCCGCATCAGTTCATTAGGAGACTTGTCGCTGGTTCTTGAGCTTGATCTTCAACTTCAGCGTAGAACCTATGTTAACGTAAAACCTGTCTTCAGGGATCATAAGTAAACAACTAACTTATCAGCGATCACCATAAGTACTGAACAGACTCAGAGTATTATGGTGAACAGTTTCGCTGAATGTTTAATCTAAAGAGTGAGAGTTCCTATCAGCGGTACTGTAAGATCTTAGTACTTATCAGCGATAGTGAAACTCTGATACATATTGTTTACTTACAATTTTCACTAAGTATAAGAGAGGGTCATTATCAAATCACTGAGGGTTTGGATCAACATTTATGCTACAGGTGCCCGACGACTAAAGTGACGTGCGAGAGTGACACAAGTGTCATTTTCGCTGGGCGCTCGCCGGGATCTCATGGCTCTCGGTACAAAACCGACGAGAGTGACATGCGAGAGTGACACAAGTGTCACTTTCGCTGGTCACTTTAGTCGAGGTCGTACCGAAAGTTGTTTTGGCCATAACTTATTCGTTTTTGCTCCGTTTTCGCTCCGAAAAGGTCTGTTGGGTTCGTATTTGAATTCCCCATCCAACAAGACTATAAATCTAGGATTTAATCCAAAATCCTATTTTTCATTTTTATCTTAAGATGTCGATACCTTCGAAAGGTCGGGATGTTACAATGAAGATGGTGACTATCTGAAGATCATTCTAGATATCGAAGGATCATTGGAAGGCTATTATTGTACCTTACTGTTATAAGGCCAGATATCTCTTTTTGAAGTCCGAAAGGTATCTCATTTTTGTTTCAAGGCCTCGATTACCAGATTGACAAGTTGTTATAGATTTGGTTTGATATTTGAAACAACAACCAGGACAATGATTGTTCTTTTCTGCACAATCTAATTGTTAACTGCAAGCTTATTGTGACTCAAATTGGGGAAAATGTATGGATTTTATAAGATTAGTGATGGGTTTATGTGTTTTTCTTTGTAACTTCTTGATTTCATGGTGTTCCAAAAAGCAAGCTATTGTTTCACGATAATCAACAGAGGCGGAGTACCCTTCGAGAAAGGGTTACAAAAATTACTAATATTTGAAAATATAATTTATATCGTAGTAATGAAAATGAAAATCCTAAAAAGAGTTGGTTTAAAGACAAAACATTATTTGTTGAAAGATATAGATTTATCAATAGGTTTGTTTTCCAAATTATAAGTAACAATTATAAAAATACTATAAATTTAAAAATATTTTTGACATACAATTTTTTTTTTTTGGATTTGGAGCCCGTCAATCTAGGGGCACATTAATTTGATATGGAATGGTTTAAAAAGTTTGGATTTTATGGAGAGATCTAGAATTAGAAGCATTGGAATTTGTGTCAACAATAGTGATTGTTTTAATTGTCCCCCCAAATAATAGTGATTGTTTTATTGTTTTCTATAATTTCTTTAAAAATGTATTAAGAAATGGATTTGTATAACATTTTAATAATATTAATATTGGAAAGAGAGAGTTATATTAGTGGTCCATGTAGTTTGCTTAAAATTACGATTTGGTTTGAAAAATAAATTATTTATATGGATGGTCTTTATATTTTAATATCATAGTATTCATTGTTTATGTAATATCATCGTCAGTTGACAACCGAAATGATGGATAAATTAGTGTTTGAACAAATTACAAGGAACAAAAGTGCAATTCACTTTTAAAGTTATTTGTGATTCACTTTTTAAATTAAAATACATGTTAACTCCATTTTAATAGGGGTATTTTAGTCATTTTACTTTTTTTCTTAACTTTTTTATTTTTACCGGGAAAAATCAAACTTTAGGGTCATGTTGTGTGATTAACTATAATATATATGTATATATATAGCCATAGGTTCATTTGAGAAATGCTAAATGTGTGAGAAATTAAAAAGTAATCTTAGCCATTTGTTCGGTCAAGATCGTCTTTAATTGGTCAAAAGTTGCGGCTGTTCCAAAAACAGAAGGACAGTTTCGTAACTTTTACAAATACATGGGACGAGTTCATATATGAACCTGTGTGATTCACATATGAACTATTTGTTTATATGTGAACCCATGTAATTCACATATGAACTCTTTTTAATTAATTCATATATGAACCTTTGTGTTTCATATATGAACTAATTAACTGTAGGTTCATGTATGAATCAGTTGAACCAATTAACTGATTCATATATGAACTCTTTTTAACTAATTCTCATATGAACTAATTAACTGGTTCATATATGAATTAGTTAAAAAGAGTTCATATGTGAATTACAAAGGTTCATATATGAACGTATAGTTCATATGTGAATTACAAAGGTTCATGTAGGGTTTTACTGCGATTCGTAACCGTTAAACGCCGCGGAAAATAATTACATTGGTTACGAATTATAGAAAACATTTCTAATGCAAAACCCAATCGGATCCATTGATGCATTTAATTAATTTAAGCCACACCATAGGGTGTTTAGAATTGTACCTTTTGGGATTTGTTGTGGTTGAACGATCGGGGCACTGATAACGCCACTTTTTGGCGTTATTTTCGGTTCTCAAACCAATGAGATTGGCTTGTGTTCAAGTAAAAAGGCGTATATTTTATGGTTTATCTAGTGAATTATACAGGTTATCTAAGAGGCGGCAATCATCGAGAAAAGAAGCTAACAAGAGCCCAAAAAGAGCCAAAACGAAGCCTAACGGAAGCCCAAAAGTCAAGCCCAAGACCCGCGACCGAACCAGGACCCGAACCGCGAACCAGACAACGACCCACGCTGCAAAAACCATACGCGCGACTTAGCCCGCGACTTGCAAGTCGCGTAACCCACTGTTTCGCGAAAATCAGTATTTTATTTCGGGATTTAGGTCACTTTTCGATATCATTCAGACGGCAGACGATCGGGAGCAGCGGAGGGGCGATTCTGGGCGATTTTTCAGAGTCCTCGAAGCCACGTTAGAGAGCCGATCAAGGAGACATTCATCACGGAACGTAGAGACGAACACGAGAGGAGGGAGTTATCATCACTTTTATTACGATTTCATCTTTCTCGATTAATCATGTTTACATACACTTTTGCATCTTTTTCTCTTGTGTTTGAATCCACCACCGACATGAACTAACCGGTTCGTGTTGGGGGTTGGAATGAATTCGGTTTTATTAAGCATGTAAACAATTGACGTGATGCTTTATCGGTTTTTCCGTTATTAATGAAGCATGTGATTTTGTGTTTAATGCCTTTGAGAGTCTAGCTAGCTTTCAATTGATTTATTATTTTCAGTTGAGTTCGAGAGAATTAACTGCTAAAAAGAACTAGGAATTGCATGCCTAAGACGATAAATCGGTGATAGAGATATATCGAATAAGTCTTAGTCCCAATTAAACCGTTAGGTTGATATCGAGAGATAAAATCTAGCCAATTTAAACATAAATCATGTACTTAATGTGTTTTGGAATCCATAGGTGAGATCGAGAGATTAAACTTATCCTTTTCAAAATAAAACCCGTTGTTGTTCGAAAGAGAACGACGGTGATCTTAAAAGATTTGGGAATCATTAAGGGGATTAACTGGTAACTGTTTTGAGTCAGTGTTTGCATGTGTAGAACCTGAGGATTTCCAACCCTCAACTTTTCTCTCTATCAAAGTTTCCAAAGTTGTTTCTGTTTTGTCTTGTGTTTGATTTGTTTACTTATTGCAATTAAGTAGTTTAAAACCAATCTTCCAAATTCGATAGTTCAGTTAATAGCAATTATAGTAATTGTGATATTTAGTTCCTAGTTCCCCGTGATTCGATACTCGTACTTCTCTAAGTACTATTACTTGACTTCGACCCGTACACTTGCGGTAAGATTCTCGGGGTGTGAAAACCTCGTATCAGGCACTAAGAAATCAACGTAGATTTCCTCTAACGGTATCCACACATGAACACGCGAATTCCACCGAGTGATAGCCCAAAAGAACCCCTAATTCTAAATATGTGTATGTGTATAATTCGGATTCAGATAATCGAATTGGTCGTCTGAAAACAAATGACCTGACATCCTATTTATATTGACAGTAAATAGGATTTATGTCTATCTGTAATTATTTGAATTCAAATCATTTGAATTCGAATAATTATCTAAATAATAATTATAATTATCTAAAAGATAACTATTCATATTTACAGATAGAACCCTATAATTATCATAATTACATTTTACACATATTATTTAGTTATTCTTTCAAGAATAACTATTTAACCGTCAAACATGACTTTAACGGGTTTCTTTCTAATGGAAGCAAACGTGTTCTTTGTGTGCGACCCTTTAGATTTACATACTCATTGGTAGCATTTTTGTGTGACACCAATCATGCGCATATAGTAACCTACAATCTCCCACTTGCACACGATACACAGTAACACAGACGGCGGTAAGCGTCTAGCAACACGTCACCGCCCCCAAGGCTATGTAAATGTGCTTTTATTTTCGAGCAATTTTGATTAATTCAATCAATATAATAGTTGAATCATTCATTATCCTTTTGCCTCACGATATTTGTTTTGAACTTAAGGCATAGATCTATCTCATCCTTTATAGTTCAAAGATTATGTTTCTCGATCCCAACATATTTGATTATACAAGTGTCATTAGTCCAACTAATGCACTTGTTCATGCATGTAAATCACACTATGTCATCGAGGGGCCCATAAATATCTCTCTCATCTTGAGAGGAGCAAATCCCATGTTGCGTGTACACGACTGACTATACAATTCGTGTTAAACCCAACATAACCCTTATGGCTACCCGGTTAAAGGTAACGTTAGACTATATCAAAGCATAACACTCGTTGTGCATTAGGTCCCAATGCACATCTCAGGTCTGAGGATAAAAGAGTGTTTTACTATCTCAGGACTCACCTTATGACGCTGATCTATGAGGTGATCCTGACCGTGGGTCTTGTCCAACGCTTTGTGCACCGACAAACGCATGTGACTCTGGTTGCACCCAGTGCACTTCCAACTTGGACTATGACCAGACTTCACAATGATCTTGATTTATTACCAGTCCCCTGGTAATAATCGATCAAGGACGGTTCTAAAAAATATGAAAAACATATTTGTTTACGGATACTTAAACATGCTAATAAAGAACACAACAATGTTTAATGTATATACTCATACCCAGTATGCCATATCACATTGTAAAACATAACTGTTTAAAGTTCCAAAATTTAAAGTTTACTGAAATTCTTAATTAGAAAGATTTAAACCTATGGAACTACCATGAACATCATGATTGTTCTAACAAATAGGATTTATAAGTGAATGTGCATTTAAGCTCTCACAACTTATATTACCTTCATTCTTTATATATCTCTTACTACAACTTTTAGTCATCATGGTTAGTTTGGAAACTAGCATCTGTATATCCCGAGACACACATATCTCTTTCCTAACCATTGTGCGGTAAGAACATATCTTTAGTTCTTCTTAGATATTTCAGATTGTTCCTTACTGCTATAAAGTGAGCATCACTTGAGCCTGACTAAAATCTACTCGTCATGCTTTAAGGCATACGAGATGTCCGGTCTCTTAGTACATAAACATGGTGTACATGTTTGAACTAATGTCCGAAGCATGGGAACACCCTTTGTTCGGTTCATGTACTATTGACAAATCTCCTATTCTTATAACCCCTTCATCTTGAAGTGTTTTAAGATTTTGTCAGTGTATATACTTTTTGCTTAATCTAATTAATCACTTTGATGTATAACAATAGATCTTTATACCAAGGAATTGTCTCTTAGATCCTTTATCATGAAATACTTCCTTAGTTAGGTTTTTACACCTTCAAGCATTAGGATGTCATTTCTGATGATCTAGAATACTATCATGCTCTCACTGACCTTCTTGTATATACAAGATTACGAGATGATTGTTGTAATAACCGAGTCTTTATATATTAAAGAATATAAGTTAGTGGGGGAGATAGTGAAATCTTATTGTGGAGGGACCAAAGTGCAAAAGGGAGAAGGTATAAAAACCCTCAATAATTGGCTCAAAACCCTAGGTCTGGGAAATTGTTTTTTGGTGGCGCCTTGGAGGAAAGGAGAAGGATTCTTTTGCAATTCACCACTCTAGCTGAGAAAGACAAGTTGGAAGAAGAATTCCTCACCAAGAGATTTAGGTAAGATTTTAACTCAAGTTCTTCTTACAATGTGATTATCTAATTGTTGGGATTTGAGGTCTGGCTAGAAACTTTGTTCTTGAGTTAGTCAGTCAAAATTAATGAAATTTTAATAAGAGGATAGGAATAAGCCTTTTATGTTAATCAGATTATGTTATGCATCAATTTGCACTTTGGGAAATTTGAGTCCCAAATCATTGAGGAAGATTGGTTGTGAAAAACTGATAAACGCGGATTGATCGGCGAAAGGTCTTGTACCGGAAATTGCCTTAGTCGGCGAGGTTGTCTGGAAGAGAGAATCCGGTATCTGGAGTTTTAGACCGGAATGCGTCCGGTATGTGAGGTCCGGAATCCGGAACCCGGATTGGGACCGGATCCATTCCGGAGTTGGTATCGGGATCCAGTTTGTGTGCGGAATCCGGAAGCAATAGTCGGGACCGGATCCGGAATGGACCGGAACCGAAAGTTGGAACCGGATTTGGGATCCGGTATGGAACCAGGATCGGGTTTGAAACCGGATCAGAAGTGGAGTCCGGGACTTTGGTTCCGGGTTCGATTATTCTGTTGAGTAAAGTTTTCGGGGATATGTACCAGTTGTATGGAGCCTTATTTTTTATAAATCTTTCCAACCTCTTAGGTGTTCCATCTAAAAACTGGGAGAGTATGCAAGGAGCACTTTTCACAAGTGAGTTTTCTAACTAAAAATACGTGTTTAAAAACAGGTGAGTTTTCTTAATAAAAATATGTGTTTTCCGAAGTAAGTAAACGGATAGAAATGCCATGTTTTATTACATGATTATGCTTGTATGAAAGATTATTGAAATGTATGCATACATTGTGATTAGACGTAAATTAGCTAAGCCGGGGGGTGTGGCCCGATAGTGCTCATTCCGGGGGGTGTGTCCCGTTTATGCCATAAGAGGAGTGACCCAGCAAGGCAGTGTGAGACTGACACGTTGTCACTTTCGAGTGACTTTAGTGTGCCATTTACGAGTGTGATGTGAACTGAATGTTTCATTTAAAGTTGTTTACGAATGTATGAACTGTTTTAATTATGTTTTATGAGTTGTTGCTTCTTGAGGGTGCTCACTACACCTCATCGTCTAACCCTCGCATTTTCCAAACTAAAACTTTTCAGGTAAGCAGGTGGTAGGAAGCCCCGGTAAGGGAAAAGAGCGGGTTTATAGTACGAACGCTTCTAGAGATAGAGTTTTACTTTTACTTATAGACTTATGTTATTCTCAGTTGTGAATAGGTTGTTTCCGCCAACCTAAGTTTTGAAGACAGATGTAATGGAAATTTTGGGACCCTTATTGAAATGTTTTATATTAAATGCTATGTCATGCTTTATTTTGATCTGGGTTGTTACAATTGGTATCAGAGCCATAGTTTAAGGGATTTAGGTGACCGGACGGGCCTAGACTTAAACTGTGGAAGTAGAAATCACAACTGAGAATCAGGATTGCGCTAGGAGGGCACTATGATAGGGATAAGACTAATAGGGTAGAGAGGACAGTCATGTAAGGTAGATTCGGGATTACACCTGGCTAGTGTAATTGCGAATTTACAGGTACATGTATGTGCTTAAATTACCTTATTATTCTTGAGCAGTAGTCTTAAGTAATTCATTTTGGCTTGTTTCAGTAATCCAGTATGTCTGAAAGAACCTTGAGGAGTAGATCCGTGCCCGTGGTGGGTACAACTCCAGTTGTGGGAGAGATTCGCATGGAGGAGATCTTTGAGGAGGAACCGGTGAATCCTCCGAAATGAGCGGCCACCCGCGGAAGAGGACGAGGTAGACCGCCGTTGCGAGTTGCCTCTCAGGTAGTTGGGGCTGATGTAGCAACCCGCGGAGGGAAGAAGATGCCAACCACCCGTCGAGTTAAGAGTGTGGGAGCGCCTGAAGTGCGTGAACCCCTGCATCAAGAAAGTATTGCTTCGGTGGGCGGAGGGAGTCAGTCGGACATCCCGAAGAGAAACCAGAATCAAGCTTTTGTGACTGAGGAGAAGTTTACGGCTGAGATGGGTAAATCAGATCAAGACTACGTCAGAGGGACGAACTAGAAGTGGGAACGAAATGAGGACTGAGACGTCTAGCCTACCTCCGACTGTGGTGGGAGATCTTTCTTTATCAACTCCAGTTGTGGCTAATTAATCGAAGGCAGCGAAGGGATGTACCTTTAAGGCTTTTGCATCGTGTAAACCTCCGACTTTCAGCGTAGAGCGCAATCTAGTTTTAGCTCTGAGATGGATACGGGAGATGGAGTTAGCTTTCGACACAAGCAAGTGTGCCGAGGAAGACAAGGTGTTGTTTGCCATGTCTATGTTGAAGGCAGATGCCATTTTCTGGTGGGATATCGAGACGGAGGTAAAGGTTCTGAGATTGCGAAAACAACTACCTGGGAATTGTTCACTAAAAGATTCAAAGCTCAGTTTTGCCCAGTGACGGCCGTTAAGAAGCTCGAGGAAGAATTTCTAGGGTTGGAGCAAGAAACGATGTCAGTCCAGGAGTATACGTCAAAGTTCATTGAGAAAGCTCGGTTTGCTGAACTGTATGTGCCTACTGAGGAGAGGCGCATAGAGAGGTACATATGGGGACTGAAGAGCAGTGTGAGAGAGTTGGTGCAGGTGAAAGGTCCAGTTACTTTTCAGGCTGCGGTAGATACTGCACAGCTCACAGAAAAAGAGAAGAATAGACAGATGACGGAGAGAGTTGGAGACAAGCGAAAATGGGAAGGACCGAATCGCGATGTTAAGAGGCCGAGTGCACCTAAACCTGAGCTGCGTGCGGGATTCAGATCAGGAGAGAAACCTTGTAGCAAGTGTAATCGGATGCACAAGGGGGAGTGTTTGGCGGATAAGGAAGGATGTTTCAAGTGTGGGAAAACATGGCATATAGCTCGAGACTGTCGCAGTTCGAGGCCATATTATCAGTGTGGTTCACCAGATCATGTCAAGATGGATTGTCTACAGTTAAGAAGGGGATATGCTGGGGTTATGGTAGTAGTGGTGGAGGAAGAGATGGAGATAGAAAGGTAGAGCCTGCTCGCGCAAAGGAGAGGGCTTTCCACATGTCGGCAGAGGAGGCGGTGAACACGCCTGACATGGTGACAGGTGTTTGGGTAAAAAATCACACCTCACGACCGACGGTAGGAAACTCAGATAACATTTCCATAAGACCACTCTTGTATTAAGATAAGGTCTTACATGATATTTACAGACGTAGACTCAGTCGTACATTTCTATGCTGGTCGTACGTTTCGTACGACCGACGTGTGAGACTTAAGATGGTCATACGATTACACTAATCGTTAATAGTCAAACCCGTTTTCTTTTGTTCATTAATGCAGGTCTACGAGCATTCATGGCGCAAACAGTCAGAAACAGACAAGTCATCAATGGCATTTAAAGCCCGGCAGCGGTTATAAAGCCAGCCATCAAGCCTTACTTAATGACCGCCGAAAGCTATAAAAGGACCTGCTCCACAACCGAAAAAGCAATCTATTCTATTCTAAACTGATCCAATCTACTCCATCTACTTTCTGAGCAATTATACATCGAATACACAGAAATCGAAGCATTCGAACACACACCGTTGACGCAAGCTTCGCACGATCGCACTTCGAATCGCACGACAACAGACTTTTTCGCACGATTTACACACGACACACGATAATTATTCACGACTAAGTATATTTTTCATTCCTTTGTAATCTGTTGTACACAAAACAACTGTAACACAAAGGATTTCTCCTCTGTTTGGCGACTATAGTGCACCGTCGACTCTCACAAGTCGACCGCGGTTTTTTCCCTCGTTTTGGGGTTTTCCGCATCACCAAATCTATTGTCTTGTTTATTTTTCCCTTGCGATTGTGTTGCTTGGTCTTGAGATACGTTTCTTTAGTTGTTACATTCCACATCAACCTTAAGTTGTTTTTTTGGGCGATTTTTGGCATTAACAGTTCGGCGCCATCCATGGGACCCCATCTAGAGAAAATCTCAAGCCAACACATATATCGATCTAACGATCTTGCAAAGTTTTTGTTGTTTTCAGGTAAATGGAAAATTATCAAGATCCCATGATTCAGATGTAGTCAAAATAGAATGCGGCTCGAAGCCAGATTCAGGCCTTGCATGAGCAGAATCAGAAAGCAACCGCGAAGATCGCTTCTCTGGGGAATCCAACGATGGGCAATCCCTCTGGTCCTTAGAATGGAGCGATGGGCAATTCCTTTAGACCTCCGAACGGTCCCCGACCTATGGGTGCACCTATCATAAGGCCCCAATTCCAGGCAGGTCCAGGGCCATTCTTCAACAATCCAGGTCCGGGACCATATGCTAACAATGCAGGTCCAGGACCATTCGCCGGTAATTCGGGTCCAGGGCCATTTTTCAACAACCCCCATGAGGGACAATTTCCCCCTCAATATTTGTGGCCACCACCTTTGCATAATGGAACCACGCCATATTTCATCCATATCAACGTGGATGCCAATGGTTCTTCGTATGGAAACGGTACGACGACGTCTACAAATTCAGGGGTCAACCCTCATACAGGCGTCAACTCCGACCCTAGTGACCCCGTCGCCCAGCGACTTAGGTTGTTGGAAGATCAGAACGAGAAAATGTTGTCGCTGCTTTCCAAGTTGCCAGGCGCCGCCGTCCCCGTCGACGTCGAGCCTCGCACACGCTTTCAGGCGTCGCCTTTCGTTGACACGATAGCGACCGTCGACGTCCCGATGAAATATAACATCCCCGATTTCACGCCCAAGTATTCAGGAATAACCGATCCAACGGAGCATATTGCACAGTATAAACAGTTAATGTGGACAGTCTCGATCCCACAGCAATATCAGGAAGTGTGCATGTGCAAAAGTTTTGGCGCGACTCTTACGGTCATGCTCTCCAGTGGTTGATCAACCTCAAGCCCAAGTCTATAAACAACTTCGCGGAGTTGGTCAACCAGTTTTTGCAATAGTTCGCCAGCAGTCGCAAGATGGAGAAGCAGACCAGCGACCTGTATTACGTCGTCTAAAAATCTGGAGAGTCCATCTGTGGTTATTTCAATCGCTTTAACGCCGAAATGATCAACATTCGAAATTGCGACGTCAAGACTGCCATCGAAGCTTACAAGCGTGGTCTTGACGATAACACCACCGGATTGTACGTCGATCTTACAAAATATCCTCTAGAGAGTTTTGAAGATTTGCGAGCCAGGACTTTGGCTTACATGAGGGTCGAGGACGGCCTAGTCTTTCGTCGTAAGCATTCCACTGACAAAAAGTCGCTCGGGATCAGAAAACTAGATTTCAAATCCAAGCCGAGTGTAAAGGCAGAGCCGTCGCGTCAAATATCGAATGTTCGGTTCGATAAGAAAAAGAGCAACCCTACATCCCGATTCCCTCAATATTCTAAGAATCTCCTCTTATGGATTCAAAGGGACGATGAAAGAGCTAGTTGACGCTCTTAGAAACATCCAGTCATACGTCCGATGGCCTAAGAAGAATGATAAAGATGACGCCAAGAAGGACAAGACCAAGTGGTGCGACTTCCATAGCGACTACGGTCATACGACGGATAACTACCTTGCCTTGCAAAAGGAGTTATCCTGGATCATGCCCAAGGGTCATCTGCAAGGATTGGTTAATAAAGAATCCGCGCCAGTTGGTAACATAAGACCGGAATCCCCCATCCATGAAAAAGTCGTTAACTGTGTGACGGGTGGGTCCGACGTCTGCGATGTAACCTATTCGGCAGCCAAGCGGCACGCCAGTCAATCATCAGGAGAATATAGTATTCCTCGGTCGTCTCAACCGAAGCAAGAGCTGGAGCTAGAGGCCATGCCAATAACGTTCGACCAAGACGACCTCCAGGAAAGTTGGCAAAAACATCATGATGGTTTGATTATCCAGCTCACTATTGGCAACTGCTCGACCAAAAGAGTATTGGACGATGGGGAAAGTTCGGCCAACATCATTTTTCTAAGCACTATCAAAGCTATGGGAATCGATAAATCAGAGATCACCCATCGCTCGACAACTCTGATAGGATTCAATGGCGATTGCACCAACACTCTGGGAGAAACCATCCTCCCAGTATATGCTAAAGGGGTCAACAAGCAAACAAGATTTAACGTTTTTGACTGTTCATCAGCATATAATGTTATACTTGGTCGACCCTGGATTCACGACATGAAAGCGGTCCACTCGACCTATCATCAGACGATCAAATTCCCGACGCCGTGGGGAGTGCAATAAGTCAAAAGTGAGCATAAGACCGCCCGTGACTGCTACAAGGCAACATTGAAACCTCAAAGGTGAGACCAATATTGTGGCGACTGCGCACGATACGACCCAACCTATCCATACGCCAGAAAAGGCAGGACCAGGTATCATTTTACAGTCGCCACAAGGGGGCAGAACGATGTACCCCATACGACACTGCAATGTTTAGCTACCAATCGTGGGCACAGATATAGCTCACGACTTGGGGGCAATCAGACCTCGCAATAGAAGTAATTCTCCACTAGCCATTGATAAACGTCACCAGGTATGTAACACTCGTCAACGGCACTCAGGTACGTTATACTAATCTTCTAAAGTTTTACATACGTCCTTAATCTCACATACCTTCATAAGGCAGGGAATGGACATCGCTAGTAAATTACATCCTGCCCCCAGGGTAAGAAATTTTTCCTGTTAGTCTTTACAAACCATTCCTCTAAACAGACAGAAGTAGATGCCTACTCCCAGATTCGGGGCAAAAAGGTCATCTCTTTTTCCGGACTAACATTCTATGCAGGATCGAAATTTCTTTCGAAATAATGCACGACAACGATCCACCAGAGATCGTACGTCTAAAGATCGTAGTACCAAATCTGCGATCGCAGCCCCACGTAGTTGGGCTATAGTACATCTTATTTCCTTTTTGCTTTCATATTATTTCGACAAACGATTACTGACTTAAGCATCGGAGGGTCGTTGGTCAAACCAACGACCACCCTTGAATTTCACATTCCAGGCTCGTTGGATCGCACGAACATCGGTCTTACGATCTACATTGTAACAATACAAAGTCTTTCAGACTACTAAGTCATGACCCATAAACTCATGACTCGTACGACGAAAGTCGAATCTCACAATTACATAGATCCTATGATCACAACAAATACATTCAAGATTGAGCCATGAAGCTTAAAGCCTTATACTTTAAACTCCATGGTTTAAGAACGTATGTTCGGCCCGGTCGCCCGACTACTTCCAAAACTATTTCTTTTCCTACGATCTACATCGTGAGAAACAAAGTCTCTAAGACTCGCATATCATAAAAAGAATCTTGCGATTCATTATACAGGTCCTATGATCTTTCCAGTTGTTCCTTAAACTATGTGTTGGAAACATAAAGCCTTACGACTTGAATTCCATACTTAGAATACTTCTTCGGCCTCAGTCACCCGATTACTTCACGATTGTGCAAGTCTTTCATACGTTTTATAAGTTGCTTACACTCGTCCATTAAATTTTGTTATCTTTCGTTTTATTTTGTTAATTTACAACAAAGTAAAGTATACGACAAAAGCATAACAAAATCTCATTTATATTTGTACGATAAAAAATGTACAAGTAAAGGACACGACCGATTATAGTCGCCCCACGACAAAAAACTAAGGCAGAGGAGAGTCCTCAGCGACCTCCTCGTCGCCAGTTACGTCGGCCTCAGCGTCTGTCGGGTCCTCTTATTCTAGCTTATCTTCTTGGTCGAGTTCATCCTCGTCCCCGATTTTCTCTAAGAAGGTTCTGACCTCCTCTCGGCTCCGGCCATAGGGTCTAACCCCCGCAAATGGCGACGCATGATCTCCGCTCGAACCCTTAGATGGGTTAGAGCCTCAAACGATAGGAGACACTCCTCTAAGGACGTAATCTTCTCCTCCCTCGCCTCGACGAGCGACTTAAGGTCCTCGACCTGTTTTTCGCTCTCGGCCAAGGAGCCCTTAGTCGCTCGTAACTCTGCCTCAGCCGCAGAAGACTTCTCAAGGGCCTCCCTCAGATGACGTTGAAGGTCTTCCCTCGCATTTATCGACGCTGCATAAAAGTCCTGGACTTCGGCAAGCTTCGTGGAATAACATTCGACCCTTTCCATCGCCAGCTTCTCCCGATCCCTGGCCACACGGGCTTCCTCCTGCGCCTTATGCATCTTTTCTATGGCGACAGGAGTAACCCTACCGATTTATCCATATGGGCATACAGGCAAAGGGAAGTTTGGAAGGCCTGCAGCGCACGAATATACAAACATTAGAAAACAAAACGGCAAAAAACACTTAAAGACAAACAGATCGTACGTACCTCGAAGGTGAGCCCTGCGACGTACGATCCCATGTTGTCGACCGTGACGTCCTCCAGCCGCTCCTTGAAGGACGGCAGTAGGAATTTCTCCAGATCGGGGAAGATTTTATTGCTATCCATCTCTTCCCCGGCCATGAAGTTTGACGGCAGTGTAAAATTCACCGTCATAGCATCGTTGGACTTCTCCGTCCTCTTGCCTTTACCCTTATCAGCCGACGAGGGAGAAGGACCAACCTCTTCGAACAGAGGAGGGGCCATACTCACCGGAGTCACGTCGATAACTCCCGATGTCGTCTTCGTCTTTTTAGCAGTGGCGACCCCGGACGAGTCACCACCCTTCGACGATGGTTCCCTCCGGAGAACCGTCCTGGACTTCTTCACCCCCGACGGCGGGGGTGGGGGAGATTTTCGATGCAACTCTTTGGCCTTGCGGGCCAAGGAGCGAGGAGCTATCTCCTGAGGACCAGTAGCAGGCACGTCACCTACGAAGCAACCAAACAGAACACGGTAACGAAAAAGACGAGCGATTTACGACATACGACAGTTAACTGCTATGTCTTCTTCCCTTTCTGGTTCCTCTCTTGCAGGAATTACCGTCCTTATAAGTTCAACGACCTCATCGTCCGAGTCCTAGTCTCTGAGACTACGCTGGACGAGAAACGACCTATCGTCCGGATTATACATCCAGAACTTCTCGATCCTTTCCTCCACCTCCTTAGACATACTTATGTCCGGAAACATAAGACCTGAAACATAGCGAGTCAATCAGCAGAACACGACTTTATATATAGAAACTGAAGAAAAGAGATCTTACTGTCGATATTCCACCCGGAAATCAACCACGATGCGACTTCGTCCAGAAGCTCGAGGGAATCTGTCTTCCCGAAGACATATCTGGCCTTCCACCCGCGATCATTCGCCTGGGTGTTCAGCACCAGAACTTGATCCCCCCTGTATCGGGAAAACATACCGTATCGGTGGTACTTATCCTCCTTCACCATATGGGACGCCAGGAGTTTGAGCACAGTGAATGGCGTCGTCCAATCGTCGGTGATCCTATCGATCACACTAACGATTCGCTAGAATTGGGGCATCATTTGTGCCTAAGACAAGCCAAACTCGACTAAAAACTCCCTCGCCAGAGGGACAAGCGGCCATTTTAAACCCACCTTAAAGGGGTATTCGTACAAAACAAAATGTCCGCTCGGACAATCCGCCGGCTGAAGTTGGCCCGGTGAGCAGATTTCTACGACATCAGGAATGTCGGACAAAGTCCTGAAAGCTTCTAAACTATCCTGACCTTCTATGGTGCTCGCTGGTTCGATCGACATTTTCTGAAAACTGTGGGAAAAGCGAAGAATCTCTTCTAAATTTATAAACGCTCGAAACGCACGTAAAAATGGTAGGCAAATCTCTCCGCAATCTTTTCCTAAAAACACAAGTGATCATGAAAAGGAAACGATTCCCTGGATCATACTATTTATGGCAAAGATCGTGTCAGGATGACCCGCTAGATGGTCGACACCTGTCCAACGACTTTTGCATGCATCATGCCGATGGGCGACACCGGTCCTCTAAACGTCCTTTCGCCTATGACACGCCGTTGTGACATCATGACCTTTCAGTTTTCTCCAATCCAAAGCGAACCGAGACGGTTGGAATCCAACCAGACCCTCTCCCCATGCGACGCCTGGAAAACCACTTCGTCAGATTTAAAATTCGAATTTCACGCCTAAAATTCAAATTTTGGGGGCAAACTGTTTGGGTAAAAAATCACACCTCACGACCGACGGTAGGAAACTCAGATAACATTTTTATAAGACCACTCTTGTATTAAGATAAGGTTTTACATGATATTTACAGACGAATACTCAGTCGTACATTTCTATGCTGCTCGTACGTTTCGTACGACCGACATGTGAGACTTAAGACGATCGTACGATTACACTAACCGTTAACAGTCAAACCCGTTTTCTTTTGTTCATTAATGCAGGTCTACGAGAACTCATGGCGCAAACGGTCAGAAACGGACAAGTCATCAATGGCATTTAAAGCCCGGCAGCGGTTACAAAGCCAGCCATCAAGCCTCATTTAATGACCGGCGAAAGCTATAAAAGGACCTGCTCCACAACCGAAAAAGCAATCTATTCTATTCTAAACTGATCCAATCTACTCCATCTACTTTCTGAGCAATTATACATCGAATACACAGCAATCGAAACATTCGAACATACACCGTTGACACAAGCTTCGCACGACCGTAGTTCGAATCGCACGACAGCTGACTTTTTTGCATGATTGACACACGACACACGATAATTATACACGACTAAGTCTATTTTTTCATTCCCTTGTAATCTGTTGTACACAAAACACCTGTAACACAAAGGATTTCGCCCCTGTTTGGCGACTATAGTGCACCGTCGACTCTCACAAGTCGACCGCGGTTTTTTCCCTCGTTTTGGGGTTTTCCGCGTCACCAAATCTCTTGTCTTGTTTATTTTTCCGTTGCGATTATGTTGCTTGGTCTTGAGATATGCTTCTTTAGTTGTTAAATTCCACATCAACCTTAAGTTATTCTTTTGGGCGATTTTTGCCATTAACAACAGGTACCTTCCCTATTGACTCGACTTTTTGCTAAAGTATTGTTTGATTCGGGCGTCAATCATTCGTTTGTGTCGCCTAATTTTATTCGAAAATTGCAAGTGAAACCCAAGAGGTTGAACTTTGGGTTTGAGGTAGAAGTGGCAGATGATAGTCGAGTCTGGGTGAAAGATGTCTATGAGGGGTGTAGCATAGACGTAGACGGCCACTCGTTCCCTTTGCGTTTGTACCATATGGGAATGGGGAGTTTGATGTGGTTCTAAGAATGGATTGGTAAGCGGAGAACGACGCTAACATAGTGTGTAATTAGAAGTTGATTCGTGTCGCTTTGCTTGATAAAAAGGAAGTAGTAATCTATGGGGATCGTCGGGATAGGAAGTCGTGTATGATATCTATGTTGAAAGCTAGGCGATGTTTGCGGAAGGGATGTCTGGGATATTTAGCTTACGTGCTGTTTGGGTAAAAAATCACACCCTCGACCGACTTGGGAAATCCCCTCGACATGACCCATGGATATTGGTTACCCCCGACCGACAATGATAATACCCATTATTATCATATCCCCGACATACTTTAAATAACCAAGATAATTGACATCTTGCGTCAATATTCATCTTACTTCTAATGATCGCACTTCACGTGTCGCATGTCACGTATCGCACCTCGTACATCGTTAATCTTACGCTATTAGTCCTACGTCATTAGTCGTATGTCGCCAGTTATGTGTCGCCAGTTACGACTCGTTGGTCTTACGTCCACAGTCTTCTGTCGTCAGTCGTATACTAACCGTTAACAGTCAAACATCTATTTATGTTGTTCATTAACGCAGGTCCACAAGCATTATGGCACAACGGTCAATAACGGCCAAGCTCATCATTGACATTAAAGACTCGACAGCGGTTACAAAGCCAAGTCATCAATTCGCATTTAATGCCCGACAGCGGTTACGAGACCAGCCATAAAGCTCATTTATTACCAGTCGAAGCTATATAAAGGCCTTCGGACATCAAAAGAGGGGAGACATCTCACAATTCCAGAACCACACGGTGAACTCAAGAACACACGAAGCAAAGAGTTTCTCTCTCGAAGAATCGCTCTCGACGCACGACATTCGCTCTCGGCGCACGACAACCACTCACGACACAATATTTTCACACACGACATACACCTGTTTTACATTACAAACACTTGTACTATACATTTCGAAGTCTTTCCTTCACTTGTATTGTAATCATCTGTACGATCGACGCAAGGACATCGCCCCTGATTAGCGACCGTAGTACATCGACGACATCCACTGTCGTCCGCAGGTTTTTTCCCTCGTTCGGGGTTTTTCCTGCGTCATCAAAATCTCTTGTCTCGTCTACATTTCCTTCGTATTTTTTCTTGCTTATTTCAATGGTTCAATCTTTAGTTGATAAGGTCCGAAACCGTACCTTAAATCGTATTTTTATATGATTTTCGGCATAAGACAGTTTAATGCAATTTTTGGCATCTTTGGTGCGATTTTTGGCATTAACAGTTTGGCGCCATCCGTGGGACCCAACTAAGGATTTCTTTTGAAATGGACATCGTATTACTAACGTTTCATCTTATGCAGATCTTCGTTTTCTATTTATCGACATCAAGTCTCGACCACGCGACGAAGATCCAAGCGGAGTTGGAAGATACTAATCAAAAAATGTTCAATGTATCGCATGTATCGCATCATCCGAGGACTCGGGGGCTCGGAACGGCCGTCGCAAAATGGGAAATACCATATCTTTGATTTCAAAAGTCTTTGGAAAATTGCGCTTATCGACTCCAAGTTACGGTAACTGAATATGGTAAAACAACTATATATATATATATATACTATAAGTATATTCTCCTCGTTCAATTATTATGATCTAAATGTTGATTTAAGCATCAAAGGATCATTGGTCCATCCAACGACCACCCCCGATTTTACATTGCAGGCTCGTTTTACGATTTATATCGTGAAAAAATGAAAGTCTCTAAGACTTACATCGCAGGTCTTACGATTTATATCGTGAGAAACAAAGTCTCTAAGACTTACATCGCAGCTCTTACGATTTATAGTCGTCAATAAGAGACGACTCATATTTTTTTAATCTTATGATCGCCAGTCATGGCCAACGCAGGTTGCGATTTATAATCGTCAATAAGAGACGATCCGCGTGTTAAATCTTATTATCGCCAGTTATGGCAAGCGCAGGTCGCAATTTGTAGTCGTCAATACAGACGACTCACCTTTTTAATTTTATGATCGCCAGTCATGGCAAACACAGATTAAAATTCTCGGTTGCCAGGTTAAAATTCTCGGTCGCCAATAAAGGCAACTCACATGTTGAAATCGCACGATCACTAGTCATGACATATGTCGTCAATAAAGACGATTTATACATTGAATTTCACAATCACCAGTTATGGTAAGACGCATGTCAAAGCGTAAAAGTCGCCAACAAGTGCGACTCACACATTTTAATCTCATGATTGCCAATAAAGGCAAGTCGCCAGATTAACCGTATAATCACAAGCAAAAGTCTTTCAAAAAGGCGACTACGTCCTCCGACGAGTGTTTCAAAGCACTCAAAAGCTTAATGCAAGTAAACTTTTCTCTAAGTGGAAAGGTCCTTATCATATCTTAGAAGTTGTGGGTAAAGGTGCCTATCGGCTCCAAACCCTCGACGGTCGAGATATCCTAAGCAGCCGGAATGCAACGCATCTGAAAAGCCAACGACTAAGCTCTGACATTGTTTTATCGCAGGATCGCACGCCATAAGTTACTAAGTCTATCATACGACTTCAGTAAAATCACACGATATAAACAATCAGTTCTATTAGACGACTCGATTGTATAACTACAAGAACACATGATCCAAGTTCATCGAATGATCAAATCACACGATCGTAAGGTTTAGTGACCCCCCAATCTAAGTTCCTTAACTTAGAAAAAATTCGTGTTCTGAATGAATGCTTTGATCGCATGCGCTTATGTTTGCTTATACGATTCAGAAATATGAAAACCTTATGACTTACGTTCTAATCGTTGTATTACAATGGATACCCAAGTCGCACGAATCTTTGTACTTAAAGAATTTTTTACAGTCGACATTACATCTGTCCATGACGTGTAGGAGTCGAAATAATACTCAGGGAGGTAAAACTTTTTACCGATTATCGCTAAAGAAAAACTTACACAACGTAACATAGGTCTCTAACGACCATACCGGCTGTAAGCGCCAGTCCAAAGGTCTTTAACGACCGTATCGGCTCGGAACACCAGAACATATGTCTCTAACGACCGTATCGGCTGTGAACGCCAGATCACAGGACCACGTCGACTAGGAACACCAACCTGACGACATGGACCCCTGTCTCCTCGATAGGAAAACGCTCCCTGAAAGACGGGAGCAAATATTTCCTCATATGAGGAAACAACGTCGTCCCGTCTAGGACACCAACAACGTCGTCCCGTCTAGGACACCAACAACGTCGTCCCATCTAGGACACCATCAACATCGTCCCGTCTAGGACACCATCGGCCGATAACCCATCCCCCTTGTCGGCAGACGCTGGGGACAACACCTTGGACACTAGCTTGGTCACTGTCGCCGGAAGCGCCGAACTTGCTGGTGTCGCGTCCATCGCACCAGAATGGCTGGATGACGCCCTCGCCTCCTTAGGCGTGACAACTCTCGACGAAACGTCAGCCCTCGAAGACGGTTCCTTCAGGACTACCGCCCTTGTCTTATTCAAGATTCCCGACCCAGCTGTCGAGGCATTCTTTCCCGGCCTCGAAGGGCAAGCGCAACTTGCGTCGCCTTCTTTGGCCGACCAAGTCAGTTTTTCTTTTGATGATCTTAGAAAAGTAACACGTCTCCGTAGCAACGCATTAGTGCGAGATCTGAAATTCCAATGGCTTTGAAATTCAGATCTCGGGGGGCTAACTGTTTGGGTAAAAAATCACACCCTCGACTGACTTGGGAAATCCCCTCGACATGACCCACGGACATTGGTTACCCCCGACCGATAATGATAATACCCATTATTATCATATCCCCGACATACTTTAAATAACCACGATAATTGACATCTTGCGTCAATAGTCATCTTACATCTAATGATCGCACGTCACGTGTCGCACGTCACGTATCGCACCTCGAACATCGTTAATCTTACGCTATTAGTCCTACGTCATTAGTCGTATGTCGCCAGTTATGTGTCGCCAGTTACGACTCGTTGGTCTTACGTCGACAGTCTTCTGTCGTCAGTCGTATACTAACCGTTAACAGTCAAACATCTATTTCTGTTGTTCATTAATGCAGGTCCACAAGCATTAGGGCACAACGGTCAATAACGGCCAAGATCATCAATGACATTAAAGACTCGACAGCGGTTACAAAGCCAAGTCATCAATTCGCATTTAATGCCCGACAACGGTTACGAGACCCGCCATAAAGCTCATTTATTACCAGTCGAAGCTATATAAAGGCCTTCGAACATCAAAAGAGGGGAGACATCACACAATTCCAGAACCACACGGTGAACTCAAGAACACACGAAGCAAAGAGTTTCTCTCTCGAAGAATCGCTCTCGACGCACGACATTCGCTCTCGGCGCACGACAACCACTCACGACACAATGTTTTCACACACGACATACACCTGTTTTACATTCCAAACACTTGTACTATACATTTAGAAGTCTTTCCTTCACTTGTATTGTAATCATCTGTACGATCGACGCAAGGACATCGCCCCTGATTGGCGACCATAGTACATCGACGACATCCACTGTCGTCCGCAGGTTTTTTCCCTCGTTCGGGGTTTTTTCTGCGTCATCAAAATCTCTTTTCTCGTCTACATTTCCTTCGTATTTTTTCTTGCTTATTTCAATGGTTCAATCTTTAGTTGATAAGGTCCAAAACCGTACCTTAAATCGTATTTTTATATGATTTTCGGCATAAGACAGTTTAATGCAATTTTTGGCATCTTTGGTGTGATTTTTGGCATTAACACGTGCTAGATGCTAAGAAGGAGAAGAAGGGAGTCGGGGTTGTGCCCATAGTAAATGAGTACCCGGAAGTGTTTCTGGATGACTTGTCGAGTCTACCACCAGATCATCAAGTGGAGTTTAGAATAGATTTAATGCCTGGGGCGGCACCAATTGCGCGTGCGCCCTATCGGCTGGCACCAGCATAAATGAAGGAGATGATGATGCAGCTGCAAGAGCTACTCGACAAATGTTTCATTCATCCAAGATCATCGCTTTGGGGAGCACCGGTACTATTCGTTAAGAAGAAGGACAGATCTATGCGGATGTTTATAGATTACCGCGAGCTCAACAAGGTGACAGTGAAGAACAAGTACCCACTTCCGAGGATTGATGACCTCTTTGACCAGTTGCAAGGTGTGAGCTATTTCTCGAAGATAGACTTGAGATCGGGCTACCATCAGCTGAAGGTAAGAGAGGAGGACGTGCCCAAAACAGCCTTTCGTACAAGATATGGACACTACGAGTTTTTAGTTATGCCCTTTGGCTTGACTAATGCCCCAGCGGTGTTCATGAACTTGATGAACAGGGTGTGTAGTTCGTTGCTGGATAAGTGTGTAATCGTTTTTATCGACGATATCCTGATCTACTCTCGAACCCAAAAAGATCACGAGGAGCATCTTCGAGCGGCGTTGGAATTGCTGAAACGCGAGAAGTTGTATGCAAAGTTTTCAAAGTGTGAGTTCTTGTTAAGGGAAGTTCAGTTTCTGGGTCACATAGTGTCGGCGGAGGGTATCAAAGTGGATCGCTCTAAGATCGAAGATATTAAACATTGGGAGCCGCCAAAGTCACCATCTGAGGTAAGAAGTTTTCTTGGGTTAACGGGCTACTATCGGAAGTTCATTCAGGACTTCTCTCAGATAGCCACACCGTTGACTGCTTTGACAAGGAAGAACGTCAAGTTCGTTTGGACCAAAGCTCAAGATGCCGCGTTCGAGAAGTTGAAGGAGAGTCTGAGCAGCGCCCCAATTCTGTCTTTACTAGATGGATCGGAAGGTTTTTTAATTTTCAGCGATGCTTCTAAGCTTGGTTTAGGATGTGTACTAATGCAGAATGGGAAGGTGATTGCCTACGCATCTCGACATGGAACTAGCGGCGGTAGTGTTCGCTTTAAAGATATGGAGACACTACTTGTATGGGGTGAAGTGCCAGATTTACACCGACCACAATAGTCGTAAGCACCTTTTCGATCAGAAGGAATTGAACACGAGACAGAGGAGATCGATGGAACTGTTGAACGACTACGACTGTGAAATCCTTTACATCCGGGTAAAGCGAATGTGGTAGCTGACGCATTGAGCCGGAAAGAGCGAGGAGAATCGACCAAAGTGGTGGCCTTCAGGGTCGAGGCGACATCGAACTTCCTGGACGAGATCAAGAAGTCCCAAGAGAAGGCATTGTTAGAAGAGAATGCAAAGAGTGAAAGGATCATTGGGATTACCTCATTGCTCAGTGTCAACAGTGGTGGGTTGAGACGTATAAAGGACCAGGTATGGGTTCCCAAGTTGGGGAACTTGAAAGTAAGCATTTTGGAAGAAGCACATAAGTCACGATATGCTATGCACCAGGGGACGAATAAGATGTATCGAGACTTAAGGCAGTTTTACTGGTGGCCAGGAATGAAGAAGGACATCGCGTATTTTGTAGAACAATGTGTGACATGTTTGAAGGTTAAAGCAGAACATCAACGACCTTATAGGGAACTTCAGTCTACGGAGATACCAGTGTGGAAATGGGACAACATCACCATAGATTTTGTTACGAAGTTACCAAGGACTCTGAAGGGTAACGATGCGATATGGGTGATTGTGGATAGTCTCACCATGTCCGTGCATTTTCTACCAATCAGGGAGTCGGATCCGTTAGAGAAGTTAGCTCGGTTATACATTAATGAGATCGTGTCAAGGCCCGGAGTGCCACGATCTATCATGTCCGATCGCGATAGCTGGTTTACATTGTCGTTTTGGAGAAGTCTTCAGCGAGAGTAGGGTTCGCAAGTGAAGTTGAGCACAACATATCATCCTCAGACGGATGGTCACAACGAAAGGATCATTCAAACGTTAGAGGATTTGCTCTGAGCCTGTGTAATTGATTTCAAGGGTTCTTGGGAAGTACATTTACCTCTGATAGAGTTCTCGTATAACAACAGTTACCACGCGAGCATCCAGGCAGCACCATTCGAAGCCTTGTACGGACCGAAGCGTCGTACGTCATTATGTTGGAATGAGGTGGGAGAAAGGCAATTAGCAGGTCCATAAATTATGCAACTGACTGCGGATAAGATAGAGCTAATCCGTGAGAAAATGGGGATTGCGCAAGATCGGCAAAGGAAGTATGCAAACAGAAGAAGGAAGCCTATCCAATTTCAAGTGGGTGACAAAGTAATGCTGAAAGTCTCGCCTTGGAAGGGAGTAGTACTTTTCGGAAAGAAAGGGAAGGTGAGGTCGAGATATGTGGGGCCTTTCGTCAGTACTGAGCGAGTTGGAGTAGTGGCTTACAAGTTATACTTGCCAGAAGAATTAAAGGGAGTTCATCCAAAGTTTCATGTCTCGAACCTCAAGAAGTGTTTGGCAGAAACAGATGTGGCCATTCCATTGGAAGATATCAGTGTCGATGAGAGACTGTCGTACGTAGAGGAACCAGTTGAGATTGTGGATAGCAAGATCCGAAACTTAAGAAACAAGGAGATCAGACTCGTAAAGGTCCAGTGGCGGTTTCATAAAGGTCAAGAGGCGACGTGGGAAGTAGAAGCGGACATGAGGTCCAAATACCCTCATCTCTTCAGCAATCGAATTTCGGGGACGGAATTCTTTTGAGGGGGAGGTGTTGTAATAACCGAGTCTTTATATATTAAAGAATATAAGTTAGTGGGGGAGATAGTGAAATCGTATTGTGGAGGGACCAAAGTGCAAAAGGGAGAAGGTATAAAAACCCTCAATAATTGGCTCAAAACCCTAGGTCTGGGAAATTGTTATTGGGCGGCGCCTTGGAGGAGAGGAGAATAGTTCTTTTGCAATTCACCACTCTAGCTGAGAAAGACAAGTTGGAAGAACAACTCCTCACAAAGAGATTTAGGTAAATTTTTAACTCAAATTCTTCTTACAATGTGATTATCTAATTGTTGGGATTTAAGGTCTCGCTAGAAACTTTGTTCTTGAGTTAGTAAGTCAAAATTAATGAAATTTTAATAAGAGGATAGGAATAAGCCTTTTATGTTAATCAGATTATGTTATGCATCGATTCGCACTTTAGGAAATTTGAGTCCCAAATCGTTGGGGAAGTTTGGTTGTGAAAAACCGATAAACGCAGATTGATCGGCGAAAGCTCTTGTACCGGAAATTTCCTTAGTCGGCGAGGTTGTCCGGAAGAGAGAATCCAGTATCCAAAGTTTTAGACCGGAATGCGTCCGGTATGTGAGGTCCGGAATCCGGAACCCGGATTGGGACCGGATCCGGAATGGAGAATCGGAGTTGGTATCGGGATTCGGTTTGTGTGCGGAATCCAGAAGCAGTAGTCGGGACCGGATCCTGAATGGACCGGAACTCGAAGTTAGAACCGGATTTGGTATCCAGTATGGAACTAGGATCGGGTTTGAAACCAGATCAGAAGTGGAGTCCGGGACTTTGGTTCCGGGTTCGATTATTCTGTAGAGTAAAGTTTTCGGGGATATGTACCAGTTGTATGGAGCCTTAATTTTTATAAATCTTTCCAACCTCTTAGGTGTTCCATCTAAAAACCGGGAGAGTACGCGAGGAGCACTTTTCACAAGTCGACAGGTGAGTTTTCTAACTAAAAATACGTGTTTAAAAACGTGTTTTCCGAAGTAAGTAAACGGATAGAAATGCCATGTTTTATTACATTATTATGCCTGTATGAAAGATTATTGAAATGTATGCATACATTGTGATTAGACGTAAATTGCCTAAGCCGGGGGGTGGCCCGCTAGTGCTCATACCGGGGGTGTGTCCCGTTTATGCCATGGGATGAGTGACCCAACAAGGCAGTGTGAGACTGACACGTTGTCAGTCCCGAGTGAATCATCACAAGATTCCAACTCTCCGTCGGTCTTTTGATTATGTGTTTCTTAAGTGTCCCAAATAGGTATGATTTAAGCCCCACTTAATTCAATATGTTGATTTATAATTACAACTATTAATTTCAGAAAAACATTTATTAAGATAAAATCTATTTCTTGAAAACATAAATACAAATTCGGTTTGTTCTATTTTGAGAATATGAAACTAAAATCCTAGTAATACTAGGTACATTAATACACTTGCTAAGTGTTAATGTAAGACCGTTCAAAAGTTCATATCATACGTCCTTTTGAGCAGCACCAGCTAACTTAGCTCCATCCGGTCTGGTTTCATCTTCTCTTCACTTCTTTCTTTCTAAAAAGTAGTATTAATTATGAGTATCATACCCAATTCTTAATACCTAGTCAGAAGTGAACAAATAAATGGTGAACATACATGAAGTTTCGGCTTCATTAGCCTTCTTCTTCCTCATTTCTGCTAATAGGGCAGGACAGTTTCTCTTCCAGTGTCCCTTCTGGTTGCAATTGAAGCAAACTGCATCTTCAGGAATCTTTCCTTTGCCCATTATTTTGTTGGAGCTTCCAACTTTTGTTTTACCCTTGGTAACTCCCCTATTCTTCTTGATTATCCCACTTTTAGACTTGATCATCAAGACCTGTTTTGGTTCGGATAAATCCAACTTGGATTTCATATTTCTCTCAACAGTTTTAAACATGCCGTGAAGCTCTGTGAGAGTTTTCTCCAAACCATTCATATTATAGCTCAGAACGAACTAATCATATGATTTTGAGAAAGAAGTAAGAACCATATCAATTCCTAATTCTTGATCTAGTGGGTATCCAAGACGGGTTAATCGGTCAATATACCCTTTCATTTTCAAAACGTGGGTACTGACAGATGAATCAGTCATCATACAGGCATGCAATGCCTTGACTGTGTCAAACCTCTCTTGCCTTGCCTGTAATTTAAACATAGATTTCAAAGAGGATATCATATCCCATGCAGGTATGTCTTCATGTTCCCTTGAGATGCTTATCATAAGCAGCTCTATCCTCAGCTGAAGCATTTACGACATGAGCGTTTGGAAGGGTTTTTTCTAGAACGTACATCTTCTTTTCGTGTTTAAGGACAATCCTCAAGAAACGAAACCAATCGACGAAGTTCGTACCATTCAGTTTATCCTTATAAAGGATTGACCGTAACGTAAGTTGAGATAAATCGTTTGTGCTTGTAATTTGGTTGGAGGTGTTAGCAGACATCTACAAAATAATTTTAGTAACTTTAATATCTCAAATAAATGAATTAACCTTTCAAAATCATTTGATTTGAGCTAAGATCCATATTTCACCTACTTCCATAAATGGTTAATGCACTGTCTATGGAATTAGGCTATTTAGGTAGGCATCATGCAATTATGTTCAACATAAACTCTTAGATGTCGTGGGATTCTATTCAATATATCATATATTGAATTTGGCACGTTTAATCCCACTTCAACGCCTTGAAAATACTCATAGATGGCTAGGCACTTTCTATGATATTTCCAAGTAAACTAACCATACTAAGGTGTCATGATTCCACCTAAAATCTCAACTTAGGGTTTAGTGGGATCAGTCGTCCAAAATACGACTATTTAAGTGAATGACTAGGTGACTTTCCACTTAAATCTCGTTATCTTGGCACCTTGTCTTACACTACAATCATCCAATATGATTGGCTAGGCACTTACCACACCGAAATCCTGTAAGCTCGACAAGTACCTTAAATGGGTGGCGTTTAATTTACATTTTGAAAAGGTTTAATTTTAGAAAACATTCTAAGTCTTTTAAAACGTTTTAATTTTAAAATCTCGTTCTTAAAACCTTGTTTTAAAAGTCTTCAAAATAAATCGGTTTGATTTTGATAAATATATCAATTTTAAAAATATCATATTTTAATTACCGATTTAAAATTTATTTTGCGTTTGATTTAATTTTAAAAGGCTTGCAACTATTATAACAATAATAAAGAAATAAAATAAATGAAATGCAAACACAAAATAAACAACCACAAACAAGTAGATAATATATGGTTTTGCCGCTAATGTGGTGTTGTGAGCCAACACAACAACCACGGTCTTTCTAAGGACATCTTCAAGCTCCCACTGGCCTCGCCATCTTGGTGAACTCCAGGGACTCCGTCTTGATATTTTGAAACTCCGTCTTCGGGTTGGATTTACAACTTAAAATAGAAAATATAACAGTATCCTATCTATTTTACAATTGAACCTATCTAGAAAATTTAAAATTAAAATTACATCCCATGCAATTAATACATTTTAATTTCCAAACATTTAAAAAAATCAACCACGGGACTTTCGAGGCAAACCATATATTATCTAATATTAAAATAAACAATTGGCCAACACATAAATAACATAATTAAAGCCAATTTTTGGAACGAATTATTATATGGCAAAAATTAATCAATCAAATTTGTAGGTTAACAAACCTAACCAAAAATGACCCATCAAAATCGGGCCTTGGCCCATTCTTCGGTCCAACCAGCACAAGCCCAACACCAGAAAAATAACCCAACACACACGACTCAAAATCGTTGACTTGTACACCACCGATCCCTTAAATCATGGATTACCAACCCATACCAAGATTTTAAACGTAAATCAATAAGATTGTCCTCTTAAGTAAACATAAAACGGCCCAAGACAAAATGAATAAGTATAAACCACGGAAATCTAGAATTGGTTCATCTTATAAAATAAGATCCCAAGGACCAACAAATTTATATATCAATATAAAGTTAAACTGGGATTTCAAAAAATTATAGACGAACTGGCCCAAATCTTAACAAAATTTATGTTAATAAAAGGACTCCATATTGGTTTAATAAAACTTGACATTGGGCTTTTACATAAAAATTGTTCCATGCCATTGACAGCCAACCCATCTGGTAGAGGTGAAAAATTCCAGGTTGTTTTCAAGGAAGAAAAGGATGTCGTCAAAATAAAACTTATGGTCGAAATACCTTTGAAAACGAAATAAATTAGTCAACAGCAGCCATACATGTTGACTAAGAAACGACATATACTTTCAAAGGAAAAAGACCACGACACGACCTCAATCCACAACAGTGGCGGTCCATCAAAACAAAGGTTCCGATTTGCAACTGCCACTTGGTTAAGACCAGCGACAGCGAGGGAGACACATCCAACGCCGCCCGCTTCAAGTGGTGGCTTAGGGATCGACCAAAACATGACGTTGGCCGCCTCAGGGAATTGCCCTTAGACTGATTTTGACCGAATACAACTACAGCAGTCGTCATGACTGCCAATCAAAAGGGCGGCAATAGCCGCATGAAACCGGTAACAACCGATGGTGATTACCTGAGGCGACTGAAGGCATCAATGGCTGGTGGACGACGAGATAAGGGATTCTACTTTGGGTATGGTCCTAACGGAGAATAATATCGGCTACAAGTCGGTATCCTACCGACGACGATCGGATTTTAGGCTTTTAAAACCGTCCTCTTAACCAGTGACGGGGACAGGCGGCAACAGCCGCATAATACCGACAAGGAGTCCACCAACGACTGATCATATCACACATACACACAAAGAAGGACGGCGGCAACCTTACATCTTGTTTGTCAAAGGTAAAGTATAGAGGAAAGAGAACGTCTTCTCAAAGAGTATGATTTGTCCGATAAGAGAAGTGGTAGCCAGACAATTCTACAAGATATGGTATCCTGAATTTACCGTATGGAGATGAAATGGGAAGATATACACGTTTACCGAGGCCGACTTTCAACATCTAAGGATTGACGACTTCGAGTACATGTACAACTACTTTAGAAATCTGGAAATCCGAAAGTTCAACATCCAGATTGCCCTACGAGCCGTAGACGCTGGATGTATCGCCAATATCCCTACTTTAATGTCTTCGACTTTCAACTCGCTCTTGAAAGTCATCAACCGATCGTCAACGTCAGAAGGCCAAACAACCAACTCTTAAACATCGAAGACTATCCTCTCTACACCATCCTCACTGAACTCGAATTCGGTGTGATCTACCAAAATATGTCAAGAGAACGTCGCTTCTTGAGATTCTCTGAAATCGCCAAATACTCCGATGGTACCTTAAAGGCGATTCGTCTTCAACTGGAATAGATCCATAAGCGTAACGAAAGCCAAACTGTTGGTTTCCAAATACCATCCACCCGAAGACATTATATGATTCGAGCCCTTGACGAACTTCAAGACCGAATTGAATTTAGGAAAGCCATGTGAAGAATTGAAGCCCTTCTGGGACAGAGACCGAGAAACCGAAGATTCCTGCCTTGAAGACTAAAGTTGTTGATTCCAAACTTTGAGCCAAAGAGGGAGATTGTTAGGGTTAAAATTGTTATTGTCTTAAAGTTTGGGCCAGAAATGTAAAATACCATAAAAGGTATAAATAGTTTGCTTTTCATTATGTTTTAGGGTTAATCATCATTGTTAACCATTCATAGCCGTACATACATTGTAATCAATATTTTCTATGAATGAGATGGATGAGAACATTGAATCACGATATGTTCTTATTGCTTAATTGATTGTTATTGTGATTGATTGTACATTCTAGGATCCACAAAAATAAATTTCATCAATTGTTTCTTGCGTTCCAAATCGTCATGTGGATTGTATTACGAAATATCGGAAAAACGTTTAGCACACGCAAGATTTTAAATCATGATTTTAAACATGCATGAAATTACTTAATTGCAGGTAATCGCAAACTTTGTTGGGACTTGCTTTATTTTGTTGTTGTCCAACATTAGTTTCCGATACCATATTATCCATATCTCAATGTTGTTTAAGATTTTGGACAAGTAACGACGACTTACGACTTTAACATTGGATCTCCTCCACATATGTTAAGGTTTGAACGGATAGTTACTTCCCACAATTTTGGTGTTAAAGTTTTCATGAGAATTTTATTCCATGCGGGTTTTCTTGAAGAATGTTACTTTATATTGTATTGCAACAAGTGGGAAATTTTTTGAATTATGACATTTTAGTCATAACTCTGTTATAGGCAATTTGATTTTTGGAAACGAAAATTTTGGCATCATTTGGTTTGCTGGATACCATTGTGTTTCATTGAGTTTTATGGAAGTTTTGTTGAAGTATTTTGGAGTTTTGTTTTACGGCGTTTGTGTCACGTGAGTGCAACTTTGAGATGTGCATACTCTAACCATGGTGTGTGTCAACCTATGGGGTTTCATTGAGTATTCGATCTCATGCGGGTTTTGTTGAAAAATATTACTCTACGTCATATCGCAACCAAAAGAGCAGTTTTTGGAATTTTGGTGTCGCATAGTTTCTCTTTTGAAGATTTGTGTTAGCACATTTCGTTGCAACTTGTTCAAGGTACGAATTGATTTTATATGTGGCGTGAGTAATGAATATAAGAGCATCATGATAGTTTATCTTATTGAATTGCTTTATGCACTTTCGATTAATTAGTTCTTTTGTTATCATTTTACGCAAATGCATTGTATTGATCTATGGGTGTGCATAGCATTGTAGTCACTATTTTTGGATATTTAAAGTGCATCGTTTGTATGGTCCGAAATTTTGAAGTCGATTTAAATTCTCCTAAGTGTTAACAAAATTTCATGCACTTACTGTTTTCCTAAGTTCTGAGAAAATACTTTAATATATGCGAGGCTTGTTAGGAGATTTTACTTCCATGTCATTATATGACTAAACGAGAACATTTCAGAACTTGATTTAATGAATCTCCTCATTTGAAATTTCGTATGGACTATATGTTGCATGTTGTTTTATTTCAAGAAAACTACTCGGAGAGTGTTACAAGTTTCATGCGTATTCTGATTTGAGATTTCATCAGAATATTTTAGCCGATATTCTCGAATGATGAAAGTATATTGTTATTTGGCTTTAAACTGGATACTGACACAAATCATTTCATGTTTTTAACCAAGGTGTATATATGGATTGCTTCATTTATTTGCGAACAAGCTGACACATGTGAAATTTCGTTAGTGATTTCATTTCATGTCGCTTTATGGTTAAAAAGAGAACTTTGGAAATTGATGCCGTTTAAATTCTTCTATTGAAGTTTCGTACAGACATGTTGTTGCACGCTATATTATTGCGGGAAGTTATTATACGTACATGACATAAATAAATTCATGCTAGGACCATAGCGGTTCATTTTAAAAGTTTGTTAAGCCTACTTTTGCACTTGTTAGTAACTCGAGTAACGTCAAATAGTTTCCAAAATGAGTTTTCATTTGTGGGTCCAATGTGCCCATTTTGCATGACTATCGACTAAGTGATGGTAAATTTTTACAAGTACTATTGAATGTTATGAAAACCTTTGTGTTGAAAGATCTTATAAAATTTTCACATGGCATATTGTGGAGTCTGTCACTTAAAAACCTTGAACTCATTAGACTTGGGAAGGTTAAGCAACCTCGGTTAAGGTGAGGGTGCATAGAACCTTTCCAGTGGAAGGTTGGGTATTCCGACGCATGATAGAACCATAAACTGAGTGGTATCGTTTGCAAGGTCGACGTATTTCGTTTGTAATGAAGGAGTGAGGCTCGCGGTATCTTCTGTTAATGTTGGCAGTAACAGTTCTTTTGGCAACCTTCTTTTGGGTTTTGGCCAGATTTTTGCATAAAGGACATGTAAGACCCTTTAGACACCATGTGGTAACCTTGGTTTTGTGGATGCTCGATGATTGAAACTCGTGTGTGTGGAGTTCTGCTGTGGTTTAAACCTTGGTGGTATGACTAGGTGTCAACTTTCGGATTTCGAGGCCAAGAACCATTAGTGTATTTGGAGAGTTGTAGTCCAACTTTAAAAGAATAGTGATATAGGTTGTAGTGGTCTTAAGAAGTTCATTTAGGATAAGTAGTGGGATGACCTTCCTTGAATGGTAAAAGAATCTGTCAATTGGATGATTGGTAATTGGACATATTCTTGGAGTTGTATAATCGATGAGTCGGTGACGACCGTCTGTTTTGGAGTCTAATGGGACTCGGTAGAAATAAGTGACAGTTCAGCAGCGGGAATAATTGGATTTGGGGATTTTGTTGGTTTCAGAGTGATCAACCTTGGACTGATTGAGAGTCGGGATCTGCCGTGGGTAAGAATGGAACACCTAAGGTTGGGAGACAACCGAAACCATGCGGTTAGTAACTACTCTAGCAAGTTGAACATTTATTCGGATGTAAGGGTAATGTATATGGGTTGACCTTGGTTGTAAGGGAACTAGATTTCGAGGAAGAAGTCTCTTTTAAGGTTGGGAGGATTGTAACACCCCGACCTTTGGAAGATATCGACATTTTAAGATAAATATGAAAAAAATATGATTTTGGATTAAATCCTAGATTTTATAGTCTTGTTGGATGGAGAATTCAAAGACGAGTCCAACGGTTCTTTCCGGAGCAAAACGGAGCTAAAACGAAGAAGTTATGGCCAAAACAAGTTTCGGTACATTCTGTGCTATAATGCCCACGATTGTGACACTGTCACAATCGCATGTCACAATCGCCGGATGCCAAAAAATCTCGGTACAACCCGTGCGATTGTGACACTCACAATCGCATGTCACTATCGCTCGGGGGTACCAGGACCCTTAAAAACGCGATTTTCAGCCTTTTTCTCATTCCAACTTCACCCATTTTGTTTTTCTCTTCCAAGAACCAAAACCCTTCACCCCTAATGTCGATTTTGAGCCTTTTAGACCCAAGAATCAAGTTTTCAAGTGTCCCTTATTCATCTATCATGGTTTTGGAAGCTAAAGCAAGAATCCTTTCATTTCATCTTCCTCATCAAAGTTTTCTAAGGGTTTCATCCAACCTTTTTTTCTCCATTTTGAGGATTTGGAGTTTGTGGTTCTTTTTGGTAACTCTAGAGGTGTTTGGTTGGTGGATCCAAGTTATGGTTAAGGTAATCTTCTCTTTTTTTCATCTATGGAAATTAGGGTTTTGGTATAAGTTAAGATATTGATGTAAAATGTTTGAGGAACGATTCTAGATTGTTGAATATGGATATTGATGGTTAGAAACTTGTGGATCTAGGTTTTTGGAATATTTAGATTGAGGATTCAAGTTTATTTAAAGGAGCTCATATTCGGTGAAAATCTAGACTTAGCCTAAATCTAGTTCAAGTTGATTTGTGAAAATGTTGTACATGCCAAAAATGTCATTTTTAAAGTGATTATGTGTTTACATGAAAATTATTCTTTGTTGAGCTATTTGATGGGTTTGATTATTGAGGTGTTTAACTTTATAAAATCTTACGAAACACCCAAATATGGGACTTTTGGATATTTGATAAATAAATCATGATCGAAAGTGTTTTATTTATTTATTACATGAATGGATGTCATTTGGTCAAAAATGCACTTTTAGGGTTTGTTGGAAATATGCACAGCTTGTGTATGGTATGTTTTGAAAATACGAACGCGCGAGTCATTGGATTTGGGTTAATCCCGCCCTTGTGAACATTTTGGAAAATTGTAAACCTTTTTGGTTTTGGACCGAAGGTCAACTGTAATTTGAAAGACAAAGATTTTGGGTAAATATGTATTTTGGTTTGTGTAACCATATTGACTCACGTATTTAGCTAAACGTTATTTTGCCTTTTAGGCTTGATTTATACTCAAATGAGTCTTTGGGGTATTTTACCGGTTTTAGTAGCTCGAGATGGAGCTTTTGAGGTGTTATGCACTTAATTGTTTTTTATTTTAGAATATGCCCTTTTGAGTACTTTGTCTCATAAGTGAATATCAGTTAACATTTATGCACTCTTGATGCTTTTGGTTTTATAGCCCATTGTGAAAGATATATGTTATCGAGTTATAAAGTATTTGGTATATAAATGGTTTGAATTCATTTGGAAAATGTCAATGAAGGGGGTTTTGAGTTAGTCATGCCTTTGGAGCACGTGTTTTCATAATATGGGTTAAAGACATTTCATTTGCATATGTTGATTTCTAACAAATGGTCATTTGATCTTTTGAGCTTATGGCTCGGTTTTGGACTCTATTGGGTCTTCAGGACATTTGTCTGATTTTGATACCTCAATGTAGAGCTTTGGTTATTGTTAGAACTGAAGTTTGTCAAAAAGCCTAAGTGTTGATATCTGAACTGAAGACTCAGAGTTCTGAGTAGGAGACTCAGAAGTTCTGATTGGGAAGTCTTGCAAAGATTACTAAGTGTGGAATCTGAATAGAAGGCTCAGAGTTCTGAGTAGGAGACTCAGAAGTTCTGAATATAAAGATGAAAATGTCAAGTGCTAAAGTGTATGTTCTGAAGTGCTTAATCAGAAGGATGTTCAGAAGTTCTGAACATGTTTTTCAGAACTTATGTCTTGAGACATTTTCAGTTATATTATGTTATTCCTTAGAACACGTGTAATTGTTCTATTGGTCTGTCATGTATATGTACTGTAATTTTAGCTTTTCTTAACAGTATATATAGGTGTTAGCAACTGTAAGCTAACTAACTTTCGCATAACTTTTGAATAGCTTTTGTATTCACTTTGTAATCTTTGAGAGACTCTCTCTCTAGATCTGTAATCTGTTCTTGAATGAATACAAAGCTTTTGGATCCAATTCTCTATCATTCTACTATTTGATTGTGTTCTTGTTAGTCAATTACATTGTAAGATTGAATCCTGGTTTCTACAATTGGTATCAGAGCCAATCAACAAACAAATTAGGTCAAGATCGTGTTCTTGAAGGTTTCTTGATCATGTTCTTGACAGTTTCTTGATCAATTCGATAATTGAATTCCGCTGCTACTCGTAATTCTTGAATTTCTCATAATTCTTGAATTCGTTTTGTTTTTGTTCAAGAAATTTGAATTTGTCTTTTTGTTGAATCAATTCAATTCATCTTACAATGTCTTCTAAAGAATTTCTCTCTATGGGATCTGAGACGAAGCCACCTGTTCTAATTCCTGAAGAGTATCAACAATGGAAGATCCGAATTATTCAATTCTTGGATAATATTGATGAGAATTTGATGATCACAATCCGTGAAGGTCCAATTGAAATGTATGTCGATGTTGCTGCTACACCTGCAACTAACACTACACCAGAGATTCCTGCTACCAGAGTGAGGAAGAATTTTTCACAGTATACTGAAGCACAGAAACAGAAACATGCAATAGACAAGAGAGCTGTTACTTTGTTGACATTGGCAATTCCTAATGACATCTTCAATCGAATTGATAGTGGAACATCTGCTAAAGAAATGTGAGATGAACTGGAGAAGCAGATGCTTGGTACAACCAAATCAATTCAAGAAAAACTGAATCAATGCATCAATGCATATGAAAGATTCAAAGCAAAGGATTGTGAGAGTTTAACTCAGACTTACAACAAGTTTTGCACAATATTGAATGATCTTAGAAGGAATGGGCTAAAGAAAACTAAGTCAGAGATCAACTACAAATTTTTGAATTGTCTTAATTCAGAATGGTCATCTTTTGCAATAAGTCTTCAAATGAGTAAAGATATGTGTGAAGAAGATCTAAATGGTCTGTTTTGTGTGCTAAATCAGCATGAAGATTCTGTTAAGCAAGTTGTTGAGGAAAAGAAAAATGTTTCTGATCAATTAGCTTTGCTTTCAGAAAGAAAAACCAAGATCACCAAAATATCAAAGAAATCTGTGTTTTTGTCTGAAATTCCAAAGTTAGAGGAGGAATCTGAGAAGGAAGAAGGATCTGATGAGGATGATGATATCAAGTTGATTGCTGAGAAATTGGCTTTGTTGACTAATACTTTCAATAATAGATATGGAAAAAAGAAGTTTGAAGGTAACTTCAGAAGAAAAGGACAGGGGAGCTCAAAAGAGAGATACAAGAAGAAAGATGATAGAGAAGAGAATAAGTATGAAAAGAAAGAAGAGAAGGATCTATGTTTCAAGTGTGGGAAACCTGGTCATTTTGCAAGGGATTGCAGAGTAAAGGTTGTTAAAGACTATGAGTATTATGCAGAGAAAGCTCAATTGGCCAAAACCAAAGACAGTGGGATTGCACTCCTAGCAGAACAAGAGAACTGGCTATATTATTCATCTGATGAAGAGGAATGCATTCACTTCTCACAAATGCAAAGTTACATGGCCAAAATGGGTGATGAAGATGATTCAGATTATGAAGAAGGTGGTTCTGAATCTTCAGTTGAGGTACACTCTAGTCTTGAAATTGATTTAATAATTCAAATTGGAAATATGAAATCTGAATTTGTTAATCTCAGAAAACAAATAAAAGGTGAAAGGATTCTAGTTAACAAATTCAGAACAGAAAAGGAAATGTTTAAAGAAAGATTTGAAGAAACTGAGGTTGAGAAACAAGAAGTCAGAAAAGAAAATTATGATCTTTTGAAAAAGATTTCTGAGTTAAAAGATGAACTTACAGGAGTAAAAGATGAAAAAGTTGATTTGCAAATTAAAGTGGATATGTTACTTGTTGAAAGAAAGAATTTATACACTAAAATCAAAGAGTTGGAAGATCTTAATCTGAAAATGTAATAACCAGGTATTTTAGTTGTTAATTGACCAGTAGTATTTTGGTATTCTAGAATTTAGAAGTTTATCTATATAAGTTTTACTTTAGTTATTTAAGGGAAAATAAGTTAAGGGTTAGTCTTGGATATTTTAAGAAAGCTAGAAGGTTATTTTGGTCATTTTCTTTTTTAGAAGAAAGAAAGAAAAGATAGGAAAGTGGGAGTTGTTGGGGAGGGGTATGGAGGTGTTCCCTCCATACCGTCCTTTTTGGTTAACATAGGAGAAGTACCACCTTTTACTTTCATTTGAAAAACCAACAAGTGTGTGTGTGTGTTTATCTTTGGTGGAAAGAGAGAAAGAGAGAGAGATCGAGATAGAGGTTGAAGGAAAGAAGAAGGAATGAAAAGCTGATCCATGACTCTTTCTACCTTTGTTGATCCAAACCCTCAGTGATTTGATAATGACCCTCTCTTATATACTTAGTGAAAATTGTAAGTAAACAATATGTATCAGAGTTTCACTATCGCTGATAAGTACTAAGATCTTACAGTACCACTGATAGGAACTCTCGCTCTTTAGATTAAACACTCAGCGAACATTGTTCACCATAATACTCTGAGTCTGTTCAGTACTTATGGTGATCGCTGATAAGTTAGTTGTTTACTTATGATCCCCGAAGACAAGTTTCATGTCAACATAGGTTCTACGCTGAAGTCGAAGATCAAGCTCAAGAACTAGCGACAAGTCTCATAATGAACTGATGTGGATCGGCGAAGACTCAGATTTGTCCACTCAACGTGAAGTATCAAGTACAAGACTTTAGCTATCACTGAACTCTATCATTCGCTGATATAGAATGATAGATCGCTGAATCAATGAAAAGCTGATCATGAAGTCCTTCGTACAAAGTACTTTTGTCTTAACCACCCTTGCACGTCTCCGTACGATATGTCAGAAAAAGAACCTCCTTATTGTCTGAAATCGTACAACCACTCTGATACTACATTGTTCAAACATGCGGCTACTAAGGTTGTCAACAAAGGTCAATGACGTACAACCAATGAGCTGCTGCCACGTGTAAAGTGTAAACTACCATGCATTAAATGCGTGCAGTATATAAGAAGAAGAACTCACTTCATTTTGAAGTAACTTGCTAACTCTGGACAAGTTCATCATTCTTATCTTGAGATAGGTTATTATTAGTAATTTCCTTCTCTTTCTTAGTGCAAGAAACTTAGTGTTCCAACTTGTTTAGATTTAGGTTTATCCTTAATCTTGTTTCCGCAACAAGCTGTAAATTGTTAATGATTTATCAATAAACAATTTAGAAAAGTAAAATCTTAGTGTTTGTATTCAACCCCCCCCCCCCCCCCCCCTTCTACAAACTTGTATAGCCCTTCGGGACCAACAAGTGGTATCAGAGCAGATTTGTTTAATCTAATAAACAAGATCTAATCTATACTAAGATTTCTCTTCCTTGCTATTTCTGAAAATGGCTGCCAACACAAACACAAATTATATTGACAATGGTTCTCTTGCTAAACCCCCTAGATTCTCCATAGATAATTTTAATCTATGGAAAAATAGGATGATTCTCTTCTTAGAAGGTGTAGACCCTACTATGCCTTACTATCTTGAAAACGACCCATATATTCCTCTAAGAATTGATGCTGCAGTACCAGCCGCTGAGAATAGGCCTGCTATTCCAGAAAGGCTGATACCCAAGGAAGTTCATATGTGGACTGACGAAGATAAGAAGAAAGTGTCTATCGACACAAAATCCAGATCCATATTATCCATGGCTCTTCCTGACGAAGTCTACCATTCCGTCATGAATCTGAAAACCTCAAAAGCCATGTGGGACACAATCTGTGTTCAGTATGAAGGTACGTCTGAAGTCCAGGACTCTGTAAAGATCAACCTGGTAAGACAATACCAAAGTTTCATTTGTGGTAAGAATTAAACTCTCTCTGAAGTTCACCAATGTTTTAATTGCTTAATAATAGATCTGAAAACTGTTGGTAAGGAATATTCTAACTTTGAAGTGCTGACAAAGTTTTTAGAATGTTTACCTGAAAGCTGGGACAGTTATTCTATGTGTCTCAAGCTGTCAAAGGATCTAAGATCAATGACCCTTGCTACCTTATATGGCACGATGCTGAATCATGAGCAATCGAGTCATCTTAAGAAGAATCTTGTAAAAGATTTCAAAAGCACCCCTGTTGCTTTAATCTCAGAGGAACCTTCTACTCAACGACCCGTGGTCACTATCACTGAGTTAGAAAGTAACTCTGAAAGGTCATCAGAATCTGACTCTTCAGAAGATGATGAATCTTTGGCTCTCCTCACTAAAAAGTTCAGGAGATTCGTCAAAAAGATAATGTTCAGAAAGAACAAACCCCTTTCTATTACTGATAAGCCAAGATCATCAGCTCCTGTTGATAAGGCTACTGCTACTTGTTTTAACTGCGAAAAGCTAGGACATTTCGCTAACGAGTGCATGTCTAAGAAAGTTTCGAGAAACTCAGCGTTTCCCAAGAAATACTTTATTCCCAGGAATAAAGATGACAAATACGCTAAGCTGAAAAAAAAAGTATGCGAAGCTGAAAAGCTTTAAGAAGAAAGGCAAAGGCCTGATGGCTTATGATTGGGCTACCTCTGATGAAGAAGAATCATCATCTGACTCTGAAGATGATGAAGCCAATCTATGTCTTATGGCCAAGATTGAAGATGAGGAAGAAAGCTCAGACATTCCCTCTACTTCAACCTCTGCTATTCAGGTTAAGAAGGGTATCTGGTATCTCGAAAGCGGATGCTCTAGACACATGACTGGAAAGAAAAGCCTGCTCGCTGAATACAAGGAAGAGAAGGGTCCCTCTGTGACTTTTGGAGGAAATGGAAAAGGACATACCCGAGGGTTTGGTGTACTCTCTAATGGTACAACCACCTTCAGAAGAGTCGCATATGTTGAAGGGCTGAAGCATAATCTTCTAAGCATCAGTCAGCTTTGCGACAAGGATAACAAGGTAATCTTTACCAAGGAATCCTGCTTTGTCACTGACAAAAAGGAGAAGATAGCTCTCAGCGGTTATCGTTTGGAAAATGTTTATGTAATAAACATGGACTCAACAACCACTGAGAACTCCTGTTTCTTCTCAAAAGCCTCATCTGATGTCAACTGGCTTTGGCATAAGAGGCTCTCTCATCTGAATTTCAAGACACTGAACACTCTTTCTTCAAAAGAGTTAGTCACTGGTCTACCTCAGCACTCATACGCCAAAGAGTCTTTATGTTCAGCGTGTGAGAAAGGGAAGCAGACCAAAGCAAGCTTTAAGTCAAAGCAAGTCTCCTCAGTGTCATCTCCTCTGCAACTTCTCCATATGGATTTGTTTGGCCCTGTTAACAAACAATCCATCGCCGGAAAGAAATATACACTGGTCATAGTTGATGAATTCTCTCGTTATATATGGGTTATGTTTCTCCGTTCCAAGAGTGACACCCCTGAAGAACTCATCACCTTTGTTCGAAAGATGGAAACCCTGAACAATTTGACCATTCGCTCAATAAGGAGAGATCATGGGACTGAATTCAAAAACAGTTCTCTTGATTCCTTCTTTGAGAGTAAGGGTATTTCTCACAACTTTTCTTCAGTGAGAACACCGCAACAAAATGGAGTCGCTGAAAGAAGAAATAGAACAATTATTGAAGCTGCACGTTCAATGCTCAGCGATTCTCACCTGCCTACTCAGTTTTGGGCAGAAGCTGTCAACACTGCTTGTTTTACACAAAACAGGTCGCTGATAGTCAAAAGATTCAATAAAACAGCCTATGAACTTTTTCATGGGAGAAATCCTTCAATCAGCTTTCTTCACATCTTTGGATGTCAGTGTTTCATACTGAACAACAGAGATGCCCTTGGAAAGTTTGATCCTAAGGCTGATGATGGAATCTTTCTTGGATACTCCTCAGTCTCCAAAGCCTTCAGAGTCTTCAATCGAAGAAGACAAACTGTAGAAGAAACAATACACATCACGTTTGACGAATCCCGTTCAGCGAACTCTAAACCGTCCGCTGATACTGAAGAACTGAATCAATAGATGTTTTCTCATCTTGGTGATTCAGAAGATATTCCCACTCCTCATACTCATACAGTTGAATATGATAGTCTCACTATCATCCCAAATATGCAGAATAGTGAAGCTGAAACATCATGGGTCTCAGTTGTTCCTCTAAACACTATACCTGCTTATGAACACAATGTCTCAGACATTCCATCTACTTCTCAGCAATCAGTGAATGTAATAACATCCGCACCTACTCCTTTCTTGACTGATATAACAGAAGTTGCTGAAGCCTCATCTTCAACCCCTCAAGTTCAGGTTGAGTCAGCGACTCATGCTCCGGCTCAGCGATGGACTATTAATCACCCAATTGATCAAATTCTTGGTGATCCAAACGCTGGTATTCAAACTCGACGAAGTGCAGGTAATATTTGTTTATTTGTTAACTTTATTTCTCTGACTGAACCAAAGAAAGTAGGTGATGCCCTCAAAGATCCAAACTGGGTCAGCGCCATGCAAGAAGAGCTGACTGAATTCGAAAGAAACAAAGTTTGGAAACTTTTTCGAAGACCAACTGACAAAATAGTGATAGGCACTAAATGGGTCTATCGAAACAAGTTGGACGAACATGGAACTGTAACCCGTAACAAGGCTCGTCTTGTTGCTCAGGGATACAGACAAGAGGAAGGCATAGATTATGACGAAACATTTGCTCCAGTAGCAAGACTAGAATCTATTCATCTATTCTTAGCATACGCTGTACACAAAGACTTCAAAGTATATCAGATGGATGTTAAGTCAGCGTTTCTAAATGGAAAGCTGAATGAACAAGTCTATGTGGAACAACCTCCAGGATTCTCAAATCCTAAGCGTCCAGGTTATGTTTATAAACTGGATAAGGCACTATATGGCTAGAAGCAAGCTCCACGTGCATGGTATGACACTCTATCTACTTATCTCCATATTGAACAATTTGAGCGAGGTAAAATAGACAAAACTCTATTTTTCAGGAAAGTAAAAGGTCATATCATTCTTGTTCAGATATATGTTGATGACATTATATTTGGCTCTTCTAACCCTGATCTTTGTACTCGTTTCGCTGATAGAATGAAAGATGAGTATAAAATGAGCATGATGGGTGAACTAACATATTTCCTTGGTCTTCAGATAAAACAAAATGAAAAAGGAAATTTCATAAATCAAGGAAAATATGTTAAAGATATGCTGAAGAAATTCGACTTAACTCAAAGTTCAGCTATGAAAACCCCTATGGCACCACCGCTGACACTTGATAAGGATACTAAGGGTATTCCTGTTAATGCCACGCTGTACCGTGGGATGATCGGTTCTCTTTTGTATCTTACAGCTAGCCGACCCGATATTATGTATGCAACCTGTTTGTGTGCACGATATCAAGCTGAACCCAAGATATCTCATATGACCGATGTAAAGCGAATTTTTCGATACCTTAAGGGTACTGCGAATCTAGGTCTTTGGTATCCCAAAGACTCAGGATTCGATCTAATCGCCTATTCAGATAGTGATTTTGCAGGTTGCAAATTGGATAGGAAAAGCACCACAGGAGGATGTCAGCTCCTGGTGGAAAGATGGTGAGTTGGACAAGCAAAAAGCAAAATTCAGTGTCCACCTCCACAGCTGAAGCTGAGTATGTAGCCACTGGAAGCTGTTTTTCTCAGGTCTTGTGGATGAGAAATCAACTATTGGACTATGACCTTCAGCTCTCAAATATTCCAATCTATTGCGACAGCACAAGTGCCAATAATCCAGTGCTACACTCAAAGACAAAACACATCGAAATCAGGTATCATTTTATCAGAGATCATGTGATGAATGGTGATATAGAACTTCACTTTATCCCAACTGATTATCAGTTAGCTGATCTGTTCACCAAACCTCTTGATGAGACAAGATTCAACTTTGTCATCAGCGAGCTTGGAATGCTGAACTTTGAAAAGTAAAATCTTCAATGATTCACATTTGATCAGCAATAGGATAAAATCAACTTGTATAACCTATTCTATCATCTTCTCTCTGAATAAACTTGATTAGCTGATATCAAGGTATGTTTTTCTCTCTCTGACAATCGCATGTAAATGCAAGATTTCAAAACAAATTGCATCGCTGAATATCTCTTCCTTAATCAGCGATACATTGAAATTTCTAAATCCAACACTGATATTTCTATTCAGTGCTTCATATTTTTAAAAGTGTCCCTGAGTTTTCAAAACCTCAGAGACATCCAAGAATATGAAAGGACAGTTGTGACGTCATTGCAACGGATAAGCTTTGACACGTTCTTTTTTCTGACACACGTTTGCACGTTTCTTTACCTTCCAATCAAATGCAAACACGTGTCCGTGTCATGATGAAAATCTTTTCCCGCTCAAGATTTTCTCTCTCTCTAATCTCACTATATAAACTCATTCTGGGTTTATATTTTTCTTTTACGCAAACTTCTCCTCCAAGCAAGAAAAAGAAAATTTACTGTTGCATTTGTGCTCTCAAGTTTTTCAAGAACTTAAGAACTTCATCTTCTTCAACGGACCAGGTTAATAATTCTTTTATTTTACCTGTTTCTTCAAACTTGTTAATGATATTCTCTTTGTTTTCACAAGATCAAACAAAAGAACTTTTTAAAAATGAAATCATTTCTTTCATGGTTTTATGAACACAACCTTTCATGGATGTTCTTCAAGTTTAAATGCAAAATCTTAAACTTGTTCTTCACACATTCGTTTTTCCAGAATCCTTATTCTCAAAAGAAACTGGAAAACAAGATTTTCATTGGGTTTGCATTTCGTTTTTTCAAAAATAAGAAAAACCATAATCTTCATTAAGACATTTTTGTCTGAATGAAATGGACAAAATTCGAACCATCTTATTGGAAAATCTTTCCACATTAAGATTATTCTTATTTGTTAATCTTTGGTTGAACTGATATACAGAAAATGGCATCTACTGACATTTCCTCTGCCAAGAACACCATCGCTGAGAATACTGCTGCTGATGCTACTGAGGAATTGGATATAATCAAGGATCCTCAGGTCAAGTTCTCTCTTGACAAACTGGTTTGGACCAAGCCAAATAACCTCTATGCGCTTCTCGAGTTTCCTCCTCGAAAGCAAGTTACACATCTAGATGATGCTGTGAACTTCCTGAAGAATTGTTGTCTATCCACAGCCCTGACCATAACACCTCCTGCACATCAGCTACTGCTATCCCAATTCTGGTACTCTGCCAGACACTCTCAGCTACCATCAACCAAAGACTCCTAAAAAACAATTGACTGCATCCTCTGCGATACTGACTATGGCACTATGAAGATTACACCTGCCATTATCCGCAAAGCCCTGAACCTTCCCTTGGCCACCAAAGAAAAACACTTTGTTCCCCTCCCTGACCACAAGAAACACTCAGATAGGGAAGCCATCAATGCATTCTTCGATGCAATAGGCTATGTATGGGAAACTGGGAGGGACAAGAAGCCCGAGAAGAAGCTGACCCTCATCAAAAAGTCTAAAATGCCCAGCGAGATGAACTTCATCTTCGCTCACTTAATCAGCTGCATGACTGCAAAGACCGGCTCCTCTGATCAAGCCGCTCAGCCTCAGCAAGCAATGGGATATGCCTTGCTGAAAGGTCTACATATAGACTGGGCATCGATAATCTACGATGATCTGGTACTCAGAGTAGACTCCGCCGCTGACAGATCTCCATGGGTTCCTTATCCTCGATTCATCAGCGCCGTATTCCAAACAGGCATGAAGGAAAGCTACCCGAAAGAGGGTGACCTGAAACTCTCTCAGGTTGGCCCTAAGGTTCTCGACTTCAAGCCAGTGGCAAATGAGGTACGTCTTTCTACACTTTTACCTCTTCTCAACCCTACTTCTTCGACTTCTGCAGCTCCTTCAGCGGACAAACCCACCACTGATACCCAGGCTGCAACCTCCATTCCTTCTCTTAAGAGGAAACACTCCTCTACCCAACTTAGTTCCAAAAGAACTAAGAAAACCAAGGAGCAACACCAGCAATCTCTTGCTGAAGACTCCTCAGCTCATCTCAAAGAGCTGAAGGAACGTTCAGTGGTACGCTCTGCCACAGCTGAACAAGCCACCCATTCAATCCCAGCCTCAGCGTCTCTAAACGTTGAGGTTACAAACTTGGAATCTACCCAACCTCCTTCAGTCTCTCAAAAGACTGACGAAGCGATTCTCAGCGAATCCAACGTTGAACTCCGCACCCAACCTCCATTCTTAACCTTCGCTTTTCCCTCTACTCAATTGGACTCTACTCCAGTTGTCACTGAAGCACCTGTCATTCCTCCAGAAGCTAAAGCTGACACTCAAGGAATGATGGGCGTAGGACCTGCAGCGATGACCATGCGTCCACGCACTTTAGCTGACGACATGGAACTTTTCTCAGGACACCGAGATTTTGATGCATTCACCAATCCTCCTGCAGGTATACACCAACCCCTATACACTGTAACTGAACCCCAAACTTCTGAGCTTTCCTCTGTTCACAAGTTCTTATATGTTACATGTCCTAATTTGGGAGAGATCAACGCCTCTCTGAAGACGATAGAGACGACGCTGATAGGTCTCAAAACTACTCTTTCTGACAACTCTTCAGCTGTAACAAACGCTGGAGAGAATCTCACAAAGCTGACAACCGTGGTCGAAAAGAATGCCTCCAAAGATGACTTGGAGAAGGTTGATAAAACGTTCAGCAACTCTGCCAAAGTTCTCGCTGATATCTACACAGACTACCTTGCCATCAAAACTTCAGTTAACACCATGTCCAGCGAGGTCACAACGCTGAAGACATCGGTTGGCAGAATCGAAGGAGATATGTCTGCTGTAAAGACCGACGTGAGTTCTGTAAAGACTGACATGGATTCTATGAAGAAAATGATGCAGCAGATCCTGACCAACACGACCGCCCCTGCCCCTGCACCTTCATCTTTTACTCCGGCGGATCGTGCTGAACTCGTGAAAATCAATCCTAGTATTTCTGGTCTAGAAAACAGATTATCAGCGATTGAAATTTGTGTGGGGATCCCTGCCCAAGAAGACAGGGAACCAACACAAGCTGCTGAGTCATCACATTCCTCCCCCACTCATCATGAAAAAGGGGGGGGGAGAGAAGAGCGCTGAAGACCTTTCCCATGATGAATCTATCAGGGGAGAGAAGACTGAAGACCTCACCTTTACTGAAGAGGGTGAGAAGACAATTGAAGCAGCAGCCGCTGGACCTCAGGGAGATGAAAATCCTGAGGGAACCGAGAAGCTTACCTCTGTATCTGAGGGGGAGCAACTCGTAGAAGAAGCTGAAGAATCTGAGACTGAAGCTGAAGATGAAGAAGCCATCGACTTATCTGATGATGAACCATCCTCTTCTCCAAAGAATGATGATGATGAAGATGATGATGATGATGATGACTCTTTTATCGTCAAGCCTGCTCAGAGGACCACAACTCTTAGAGGGGTTCTGATAAATGAACCTACAGGGGAGCGGACAAAGACAAAGCCATCAGCATCTGAAGCTGACAAGGGCAAAGGAAAAAGTATCGCAGAAGACGATGAAAATCTGACGATCTTGCTTAAATAGCCGGTTTGTCAGGTACACTAATCTTCCTTACACTACATCCCTCCTCTCTATACACATTATCAGTTCTACAGTCACTAAAACCTCCATACACTTTATCCCATTCTTTCTCTATCTCTATTCTACCCAAGTTCTTACTCGAACGATCGCTGTATTTCAGCTAGTCCTCTCCCCTGTTTGAGGATATCGCTGAAGTTCCTACAGCTGCGACTTCACCAACAATAATCCCAGCTTCCAAATCTGAAGAAATAATTCCGGTCTTAGATTTGATCTCTGAGACTGATGAACCTGAAGAACAAATGCTCTCTCACAAAAGCATACCTTCCTTGGCTCCTCAAAAGCTAAGTGAAGAGGATCAGAGAAGATGAGATGAGATGATAAAGAAGTTCGAGGATCAGCGAATCATTCTAAAGCGTGATCAACTTCCTTCTATTCCTACAAAGTTCAAACTTTCAAAAAGGGAATACAAGGATCACCTCAGAGCTGAACGTCTAATCGCTGAAAGATGGGAAGCTGAAAAAAAAAGACAGAGAATACGCCATCCAGCTTACTCAACGATCAGTAAAAGACCCCAAGCTGAAAAGAACTCCAATCGAAGTTCAACGTCAGCTATGGGAAGAAGCCAAGAAGATCGTTGAAGAAAAGAGAACTGTGTCTCAATCTACCCTAGCCTGGTGCAAAGAAAAGGTACACTTCAGACATCGACCTTCCAGAATAATCAAGGTACTCGTATCTGGAAGATCAACCATCAAAATTTCTATAGCTGAAATCAAGATATTCAGAGAAGACGGAAAGTACGAAAAATTCTATGCTGAAGCTATCACGCAGTACGGTATCTCTGAATAGTTGGAGATCAGATTAGCCATCCAGAAGTCTCAGTCTAAGTACAAGGATCATTTTGAAAAGATGATAAACAAACAGATCGACTTAGTCTATTCTTGTGTGGATATTCCTCCTCCTCCTCCTCTCGAAAGTCAGAAAAGAAAGGCCTCTGCAAAGAAAAAGTCTAAATCTTCAAAAGATGGTCCTCGTATACGAAACGAAACAGGTATTGGTTTTTCTCTAGTTGAAGTCCTTGGTCCAGAACCTGACCTTTCTGCACTTGACACATCTCTTCCTCCTGATGAGACTTTCATCCATAGGAAAGTCTTAAGCAAACCCTACGGGATATTCTTCAATGACTAGGATGGACAAAAGCGTTTTCAACGTATCTCTGAACTTCCCATCACTCCCATCGAACAGCTGAAAGATCTCATCTACTGGTGTGACTTCAAGAACGACATTCAGGCACGGCATCTCAAACCCTTGATTTTTGAAGAAGCGCTGAACAAAAGAAATCAAGGAGTAAATGTCCCTGACTGGATGATTCCCACATCAATGACCCTTGATGAACAACTCATTAAGGAAGAACCTCTATAAGCTGATAGGATCGCCCCATTCTTCTATTGTATCAGTTATTCTTTTGTACTTGTAATTGTATTCGCTGTACTTGTAATTTTTCCACTTCCATCTGTAATCTTTATGAAGTTTAAAGAAAAATTTCAGCGAACGTACTTTACTCCATCAGTACAGAAAAGATCCCAGAAAACAGTAAAAGGGACAAATATTTTATGAGTTTTTTTTATCCTTATGTTTTCATTAAATAGCAATTTTCTCTGTTGCTATGTCATAATCAAAGAGGGGGAGATTGTTGATCCAAACCCTCCGTGATTTGATAATGACCCTCTCTTATATGCTTAGTGAAAATTGTAAGTAAACAATATGTATCAGAGTTTCACTATCGCTGATAAGTACTAAGATCTTACAGTACCGCTGATAGGAACTCTCGCTCTTTAGATTAAACATTCAGCGAACACTATTCACCATAATACTCTAAGTCTGTTCAGTATTTATGGTGATCGCTGATAAGTTAGTTGTTGACTTATGATCCCTGAAGACAAGTTTCACGTCAACATAGGTTCTACGCTGAAGTCGAAGATCAAGCTCAAGAACCAGCGACAAGTCTCCTAATGAACTGATGCGGATCAGCGAAGACTCAGATTTGTCCACTCAACGTGAAGTATCAAGTACAAGACTTTAGCTATCGCTGAACTCTATCATTCGCTGATATAGAATGATAGATCGCTGAATCAATGAAAAGTTGATCATGAAGTCCTCCATACAAAGTACTTTTATCTTAACCACCCTTGCACGTCTCCGTACGATATGTCAGAAAAAGAACCTCCTTATTGTCTGAAATTGTACAACCACTCTGATACTACACTGTTCAAACATGCGGCTACTAAGGTTGTCAACAAAGGTTAATGACATACAACCAATGAGCTGCTGCCACGTGTAAAGTGTAAACTGCCATGCATTAAATGCATGCAGTATATAAGAAGAAGAACTCACTTCATTTTGAAGTAACTTGCTAACTTTGGACAAGTTCATCCTTCTTATCTTGAGATAGGTTATTATTAGTAATTTCCTTCTCTTTCTTAGTGCAAGAAACTTAGTGTTCCAACTTGTTTAGATTTAGGTTTATCCTTAATCTTGTTTCCGCAACAAGCTGTAAATTGTTAATGATTTATCAATAAACAATTTAGAAAAATAAAATCTTAGTGTTTGTATTCAACCCCCCTCCCCCCTTCTACAAACTTGTATAGCCCTTCGGGACCAACAACCTTATATGGCACGATGCTTAATCATGAGCAGTCGAGTCATCTTAAGAAGAATCTTGTAAAAGATTCCAAAAGCACCCCTGTTGCTTTAATCTCAGAGTCACCTACCACTCAGTGATCGACTATCACTATCACTGAGTTGGAGACTAACTCTGAATGTTCATCAGATCCTGACTCTTCAGATCTTGATGAATCTATGGCTCTCCTTTCTAATAAATTCAGGAGATTCGCCAATAAGAAAAATTTTAGAAAGAACAAACCTCTTGATATTACTGACAAGCCAAGATCATCAACTCCTGTTGATAAGGCTACTGCTACTTGCTATAACTGTGAAAAGATAGGACATTTTGCTAGCGAGTGCAGGTCAAAGAAAGTCTCTAGATCCTCAGCTTTTCCCAAGAAAAACTTTACTCCCAGGACTAGAGATGAAAAATACAAAAAGCTGAAAGAAAGGTATTCAAAGTTGAAAACCTTTAAGAAGAAAGGCAAAGGCCTGATGGCTGACTATGATTGGGCTGCCTCTGACGAAGAAGAATCATCTGACTCTGAAGATGATGATGAAGCCAATCTCTGTCTCATGGCCAAACTTGAAGATGAGGAAGAAAAGTCTGACATTCCCTCTACTTCAACCTCTGCTACTAAGGTATCACCTTCCTTCTTTACCAATATTTTAAATATTAATGAAGCTGATAGTCTTCGAAAAATCGATCTTCTGACCAGAAGTTTATATGAAGCCATGAATGGCAAAACTGTTATTGAAAATCAAAACCTTGATCTCGCTGAACAGCTTAAAAACTGTCACCTTCAAATAGAAAAGCTTTCTAAAATTGAAGAAGATTTTAAAGATCAAGTTCATATAAATCAGCTAGTCAAAATCGAGCGTGAAGAAGCTATCGGTGCATTAAAGGTTAAAAAGCTACTGTTGATGGATGGTATAAATGCTCAACAACGATCACTGAGATAATTAAGTCTCAGATTCCCCTGAGTGATAAACGTGGTCTTGGTTACAAAGAGGAAACTCTAGAACCAACCACTAACCGTTCCATGCTTAAGTTTGGAATGTTCGTATCCTCTATCCCTGACACTTTCTCTTCTCAGTGTTCCTCTTCAAAACCTCCCATCCCTGAGGAAATCTCTACCTTAACTTCTAAAGGTAAATAGAAAATTGTTTATCCAAAACCTAACTCAGTCTCTAAAGACAAAGGTAAAGGAATTGCTTTTAACCAAAAACCTCATAAGGGTACCTTTGTACCTAAGCTGAATGCTTCTAAAGCTTCAGTGACTTATCCCTTTACTTCTAAGAACAAGATCCCTGGATTTATTCAGCGATCTACTCCTAGAATTAAAGTGGATATAACTGGTAAGAAATCTGTTATCCTAGATCTAATCAAGTAACAATGTAAAACTCCATCATCTTCATTGAATTTAGAGAAAGAATACAAGAATATGATTGAGATCCACTTTCTCTCTCTAACTTCTCTCTCTAGAAAATCATCCCTCTATATTGCTCACTTCTCTTTCAATACACACGTATGAATGACTTCTCAATGACAACTATGACAACTACTCTCTAAATCTATTACAAGCACCTATTTATACATCTTTCACTTTCACTTAAATGTGTTGACTTTGACTATCAACACCCTTACTTTTACTTTTATAATGCTTTGACCATTTACAATTAAACACTAAATCTTGAATACATTTTATGCACCAACAAAATCTGAAGAACTGATAGTTCCTCTCATTTCCAATACCAAAGGTATACTTTGTGCTAGCCCTGCTCATTTAAAACTAACGGCTAAGTATGCAAATGGTCCTAAGACTACTTTTAGTTATAGAAAATGTTATCACTGTGGACTTACAAATCATATTGCTAGTAAGTGCCCTACAACCACCAAAGCTGAAAAGATAGCTAAGGTGAAGATTATTGCCTCCAAGGCAAAGAAGACCACTGAGGTTAAGAAATTAACCAAAGTGAAGACTGACAAAGCTGAATCTTCAAATGCTGCGAAGACGGCTGAACCTTCCATTCCATCTACCTCCACTAACAAGTGTGTACACATGATGAAATGGGTGCCCAAGTCAAACTAATCTTCCTTTGTTTGCAGGTTAAGAAGGGTATCTGGTATCTCGATAGCGGATGCTCTAGACACATGACTGGTAAGAAGAACCTGCTCACTGAGTATAAGGAAGAGAAGGGTCCCTCTGTGACTTTCGGTGGAAACGGAAAAGGACATACCCGAGGGTTTGGTGTACTCTCTAATGGTACAACAACCTTCAGAAGAGTCGCATATGTTGAAGGGATGAAGAATAATCTTCTAAGCATCAGTCAGCTTTGCGACATGGATAACAAAGTAATCTTTACTAAGGAATCCTGCTTTGTCGCTGACAAAAACGAGAAGATAGCTCTCAGCGATTATCGTTTGGAAAATGTTTATGTAATAAACATGGACTCAACAACCACTGAGAACTCATGTTTTCTTCTCAAAAGCCTTATCTGATGTCAACTGGCTATGGCATAAGAGGCTCTTTCATCTAAACTTCAAGACACTAAATACTCTATCTTCTAAAGAGTTAGTTACTGTAATACCCCGGGTAAGTTCGTTATTTAAAATCCCTTTCCGTTAAATAAAGTTAACTTTAAAATTTGAGGTTTAGGGTAAGTTTAGGTAAATTTACAAGTTAAGGGTGTTTGGGTCATTGTTGAATAGTTTAAGGGCTAAAATGTAATTTGGGTTTGATATTACCCCTTGAAGAGTTCAGATATTTTCATTTCAGAAAATATCCAGATTTCAGTAGGTGTGTGTGTGTTTTGGGGAGAAAAGTAGCAAAAGAAGAAAGGAAGGGTTAAGGCTTCAAACTGGATTGTTGGAAGTGAATTCAAGGGATGTTGCTTTGTATTTTATGTTTGTAATTGCTAATAGATAGTTTCCATCGGAGTAGAATCGTTGATTTCTCATATGGGGTTAATTCCAGTCGAATCTGGGTAGAAAATACATAAACCGACAGAGGTTTCCGGACACTTTATGGTAGTGTCCGGTAGTCTTGTTGAATGTGTCCGGTAATTTCTATGGCTAGTGTCCGGATGAACAAGTATCCGGTAAGTATCTTTTTTCTATAGTTTCCGGATGATTTATGTTACCGGGTGGTATCCGGGTTACTTCGGTTTCCGGATGGCGTCCGGATTATTGATGTTGTCCGGAAAGATATGCTGTCCGGATTGTTATTATGTGTTGTCCGGATACTTGAACTGTTTGGTCACTTTTGGAGGATTTAAGTTATCTCGAGTTCTTAGCCTAGTATGTCTTATGTGTTTATTTTGTAAGGGGATATTTGTATTTAATTTGTTTCAAACTCAGTGGATTTGGATTGAAAGACTGAATCCTTGGAAAAGGCTTGGAAGAGTTGTAATAAAGCAATCAGGCGAGTTTTACTTTAAAAACGTTTTCAAACCGGGATACATATATATAAATATATATACGAGATGGATATGTGGTAGGAACGTGATGACGTGTTTATAAATGACAATATGATATATTGAGATATATATTGTATTTATATGTATACTGCACTACACGAGTATACGTTAGCCGAACTAATAGTCGGTGGAGTTTTGCCTGTAATTGTCGTACGGCGGTGTTGGCTGTAATTGTCGTACGGTGGAGTTAATTGATTAGTTGGCTTGCAACCAACTAATTTGGCCATGTGAAGGATGAGTGGTACACGATGCACGAGTCTTGTTTGGTATATAAGTATTTGTGATATATGTGTGTTTTTACAAAAAGGTTTACTAAACTGACAGGGATTATCTCACTAGACCGTTTGGTCTAACCCTCATTTTGTTTTCAAAAATATGTATTCCAGGTTCAAGAAGGTATAAAGGAAAGGATAAAGTGTAGGATGCGGTTGATAGCTGACGAAGATTAGGAAAGGCTTATGTTTTGTATTGTATAGTTTTGAGACTATGGGACCGTATATGAATTATTATGTATCTTTTGTTATGAATGTAACGACGTTATGTATAACATGTTAATTGATGTATATTATGTATGTCTTGGGATATCGGGTTGTTACAGTTACTGGTCTACCTCAACACTCATACGCCAAAGAGTCCTTATGTTCAGCGTGTGAAAAAGGCAATCAGACCAAAGCAAGCTTCAAGTCAAAGCACGTCTCCTCAGTGTCATCTCCTCTACAACTTCTCCATATGGATTTGTTTGGCCCTGTTAACAAACAATCCATCGCTGGAAAAAAATATACGCTATTCATAGTTGATGAATTCTCTCGCTATACCTGGGTAATGTTTCTCCGTTCTAAGAGTGACACCCCTGAAGAACCCATCACCTTTGTCAGGAAAATGGAAGTCCTGAACAATATGACCGTTCGCTCAATAAGGAGTGATCATGGGACTGAATTCAAAAACAGTTCTCTTGATTCATTCTTTGAGAGTAAGGGTATTTCTCACAACTTCTCTTCAGTGAGAACAACGCAACAAAATGGAGTCGCTGAAAGAAGAAATAGAACTATCATTGAAGCTGCACGTTCAATGCTCAGCGATTCTCACCTGCCTACTCAGTTTTGGGCAGAAGCTGTCAACACTGCTTGTTTTACGCAAAACAGGTTGCTGATAGTCAAAAGATTCAAAAATACAGCCTATGAACTTTTTCATGGGAGAAAGCCTTCAATTAGCTTTCTTCACATCTTTGGATGTCAGTGTTTCATACTGAACAACAGAGATGCCCTTGGAAAGTTTGATCCTACGGCTGATGATGGAATCTTTCTTGGATATTCTTCAATTTCCAAAGCCTTCAGAGTCTTCAATCGTAGAAGACAGACTGTAGAAGAAACTATTCACGTCACCTTTGATGAATCCCGTTCAGCGAATTCTAGACCTTCTGCTGATACTGAAGAACTGAATCAATGGATGTTTTCTCATCTTGGTGATTCAGAAGACATTCCCACTCCTCATACTCATCCCGTTGAAGATGATGGTCCTACTATCATCCCAAACATGCAGAATAGTGAAGCTGAAACTTCATGGGTCTCATTTGTTCCTCAAAACACTATTCCTGCTTCTGAACCAAATGTCTCAGACATTCCATCTACTTCTCAGCAATCAGTGAATGTAATAACATCCGCACCTACTCCTTTCTTGACTGATATAACAGAAGTTGCTGAAGCCTCATCTTCAACCCCTCAAGTTCAGGTTGAGTCAGCGACTCATGCTCCGGCTCAGCGATGGACTATTAATCGCCCAATTGATCAAATTCTTGGTGATCCAAACGCTGGTGTTCAGACTCGACGAAGTGCAGGTAACATTTGTTTATTTGTTAACTTTATTTCTCTGATTGAACCAAAGTAAACAGATGATGCCCTCCAAGATCCAAACTGGGTCAGCGCTATGCAAGAAAAGCTGACTGAATTTGAAAGAAACAAAGTTTGGAAGCTTGTTCCTCATCCATCCGACAAGTCAGTGATAGGCACTAAATGGGTCTATCGAAACAAGTTGGATGAACATGGAACTAAAACCCGCAACAAGGCTCGACTCGTTGCTCAGGGATACAGACAAGAGGAAGGTATAGATTATGACGAAACCTTTGCTCCAGTGGAAAGACTAGAAGCCATTCGTATTTTCTTAGCATACGATGTACACAAAGACTTCAAAGTGTATCAAATGGATGTCAAGTCAGCGTTCCTTAATGGAAAGCTGAATGAAGAAGTCTACGTGGAACAACCTCCAGGATTCTCAGATCCTAAGCATCCAGGTTATGTTTATAAACTGGATAAGGCACTTTATGGCTTAAAGCAAGCTCCTCGTGCATGGTATGACACTCTCTCTACTTATCTCCATATTGAACAATTTGAGCGTGGTAAAATCGATAAGACTCTATTTTTCAGGAAAGTAAAAGGTCATATTATTCTTGTTCAGATATATGTTGATGACATTATATTTGGTTCTACTAACCCTGACCTTTGTACTCGTTTCGCTGATAGAATGAAAGCAGAGTATAAAATGAGTATGATGGGTGAGCTAACATACTTCCTTGGTCATCAGATAAAACAAAATGAAAAGGGCACTTTCATTAATCAGGGAAAATATGTTAAAGATATGCTGAAGAAATTTGATTTAACTCAGAGTTCAGCTATGAAAACCCCTATGGCACCACCGCTGACACTAAACAAGGATCCTTCTAGAATACCTGTTAATGTCACGACGTACCGTGGGATGATCGGCTCTCTTCTGTATCTTACAGCTAGCCGACCTGATATTATGTACGCAACCTGTTTGTGTGCACGATATCAAGCTGAACCTAAGGAATCTCATATGATCGATGTAAAGTGAATCTTTCGTTACCTTAAGGGTACTCCTAACCTAGGTCTTTGGTATCCCAAAGATTCAGGGTTTGATCTGATCGCCTATTCAGATAGTGATTTTGCAGGTTGCAAAATGGATAGGAAAAGCACCACAGGAGGATGTCAGCTCCTAGGTGGAAAGCTGGTGAGTTGAACAAGTAAAAAGCAAAACTCAGTGTCCACCTCCACCGCTGAAGCTGAGTACGTAGTTGCTGGAAGCTGTTGTTCTCAAGTCTTGTGGATGAGAAATCAACTACTGGACTATGACCTTCAGCTCTCGAAAATTCCAATCTATTGCGACAGCACTAGTGCCATCGCTATAGCCAACAATCCAGTGCTACACTCAAAGACCAAACACATCGAAATCAGGTATCATTTTATCAGAGATCATGTGATGAATGGTGATATAGAACTTCACTTTATCCCAACTGACTTTCAGTTAGCTGATCTTTTCACCAAACCTCTTGATGAGACAAGATTTAACTTTCTCATCAGCGATCTTGGAATGTTGAACTTTGAAGAATAAAATCTTCAGCGGTTCGCATTTGATCAGCGACAAGATAAAACCAACTTATATAACCCATTCTATCATCTTCTCTCTGAACAAACTTGACTCGCTGATGTTAAGGTATGATCTCTTTTTACTCGCTGATGTTCGCAAATGAATGCAAGATTTCAAAACAAATTGTATCGCTGAATATCTCTTCATTATCATCAATACTTTGAAATTTCTAAAACAAACACTGATATTTCTATTCAGTGCTTCATTTTTTTTAAAAAGGTCTCCCTGAGCTCTCAAAAACCTCAGAGACATCCTAAAATGTTAAAGGACATTTGTGACGTAATCAAACGGATAATCCCTGGCACGTTCTTTTTCTGACACACGTTTGCACGTTTCGTTTTCTCATCCAATCAAATGCAAACACGTGTCCGTGTCATGATGAAAAACTTTCCCGCTCTAGTTTTTCTCTCTCTCTATTCTCACTATATAAACCATTTTGAGGTTATATTTTTCCTTTACGCGAACAACTTCTCCTACAAGAAAAGAATTACTGTTGCATCTTGAACTCTTGTTTCCAGAAACTGTTCATCTTCTTCTTCAACAACAAGGTTAATATTCTTATTATTTACCTGTTTTAACGTGTTTCTGATCTTCTCATTGTTTCTACAAGATCAAACAAAAGAACTTTTAAAAATTAAATCATTTCTTTCATGGTTTTATGAACACAACCTTCATGGTTTTTCTTCAAGTTTACATCTCAAAATCTTTAAACTTGAAACCTCATATGTTTTTCCAGAATCCTTATCTTTTAAGAAATAGGAAACTGGAAAATAAGACATTCACTAGTATTTGTCTCTTTTTGTCAAAACTAGAAAAACCCTAATCTTCATTAAGACATCTTTGGTCTGAATGAAATGGACAAAACTCAACAACATCTTATTGGAAAATCTTTCCACATTAAGACATTGTTCTTTATCTCTTCTTCATGTTTAGATGTGATTAACAGAAATGGCATCTTCTACTGTTGCTCCTACTACTGAGAAATCTCCTGCTGCTAAGAAAATGAATCTCATCAAGGCTTCTCAGGTCAAGTTCACGCTTGACAAAGTCACTTTCAACAACAACAATCTCTATGCGCTTTTCGATTTTCCTCCGAAAAAGCAAGTCAGGCATCTGGATGATGCTGTAAACTTTCTCAAAACCTGTTGCTTATCTACAGCCCTCACTATCGTACCCCCTGCCCATAAGTTCCTTCTATCTCAGTTCTGGTATATTGCCAGAAGAGCTCAGGTTCCTTCATCCAAAGACCCTGAGAAACCACTTGATGTCATTCTCTGTGACACCAAATTTGGCACCACCAAAATCAACCCCGCCATTATCAGGCGTGCACTCAACCTACCCACAGCTACGAAAGAAAAATGCTTTGTACCTCTGCCAAACCACAAAAACCATGCTGATAGAGAAGCCATCACTGCCTTCTTTGATGCAATGGGTTACACATGGGACACAGGGAGGGATAAATTGCCCGAGAAGAAGCTGACCCTAATCAAGAAATCAAAGATGCCTAGCGAGATGAACTTCATCTTCGCCCACTTGATAAGCTGCATGACAGCGAAGTCCGGCTCCTCTGATCAAGCCGCTCAACCTCAGCAAGCAATGGGCTATGCATTGCTGAAAGGTCTCCATGTTGACTGGGCCTCGATCATCTACGACGATCTTGCGTTCAGAGTAGATATGGCTGATAGACCATCATGGGTTCCATATCCCAGATTCATCAGCGTCGTCTTTCTACAAGGACTTAGGGACAAATACCCAAAAGAGGGTGATCTGAGACTCTCTCAGGTTGGCCCTAAGGTGCTCGACTTCAGCCCCATGCCAAACGAGGTACGTCTCTCTACTCTCTTACCTTTTCTCAATCCTCCTTCTTCTACTTCTGCAGCTACTTCAGTGGAAATCCCCACCGCTGATACCCAGGCTGCACCATCCACTCCTTCTCGTAAAAGGAAACTCTCATCTTCCCAACTTGATTCCAAAAGAATCAAGAAAAACAAGGAGCAACCCTCCAAGCCATCAACGGCTGAAGACTCCACAACTCACCTTATACAAGAGTCGTTGGATAGTTTCATGGTATGCTCTGCCACAGTTGCTCAAGCCACCCCTTCCATCCAAACCTCAGCGTCTCAAAACACTGAGGTTATAAACTTGGAACTGAATCCACCTCCTTCAGCCTCTCTACAGACTGAAGTGATTGTCAGCGGATCCAACGTTGAACCCCGCACCCAACCAATATTCTCATTCTTCACTCCTCCCACTTTTTCTTTGGACACTCCACCAATTTTCCCACCATTCTCAGGAACTAACGTCATCGTTCATGATTCAGCTGCTGATACTCTACATGCAATGATGGAAACAAACTTAGGATCTGCAGGCACCTCCATGCGCCAAGGCACTCTTGAAGGCGACATGGAATATCATTCAGGGTTACAAGGTTTCGACAACTTCGCCAACCCGCCTGCAGGTATACACATAACTCCAAACACTCCTCTCTCTCAACCCCAAACTTCTGAGCTTTCCTCTGTTCATAAGTTAATAACTTTTTTAGGTCCTAATTTGGGAGATATCAACAACTCCCTGAAAAACTTGGAAACTAAGGTGGAATCTCTCACCACTACTCTCTCCACCAACTCTTCAGCGGTTACAGACGCTGGAGAAAATCTGAAAAAGCTGACCGAGGTTGTTGATAAGAAAGCCTATAATGCTTATATGGAGAAGGTTGATGGTAGCATTGCTCAGTTTGCTACCACTCTAGTCAACAACTCCACAATCGTCAACAATCTCAACCTCACCAACACTACCCTCGCAACAAACTTCACCACTCTGTCCAGTGAAGTCACAACACTGAAGTCAGAGATGGTAACTGTAACAACCCAGATCCCATAACATACATCATATAACATAATATGCATACATATCATTGATTTACAACAAAGGTTACATAACAAACCAAGTACGGTCTCAATAGTCTTGAAACTAAAAAATATATTAAAGCTTCTTAAACATCATCGATCAACGGAGGCAACCTACACCTGATTCTTTCCTTTGCCGCTATCAATTCCTCGACCTGGAAAACATATTTTTGAAAACAAAATGAGGGTTAGACCAAACGGGTCTAGTGAGTTAATCCCGGTCCTTTCCAAAAATCATTATAAAACCTTTCCTGTAAATCCTTTGTATCAAAATATTTTAGATAAACCTTTGGTAACCCTTTCGTAAAATATAAACATACCACACGTATTTAAATACCAATCAAGACTCATGCATTGTGCTCGACTCCTCATCCTCTTTCTCATTCTCATTCCCATGGCCATATTAGTTGGTAGCAAGCCAACTAATTATCGTCACTGTACCAAAATACAGTCGACTCCGCTGCAATCACATACAACCCCACTGCAATTTCCTACAGCTCCACTGCAATTCCATACAGCTCCGTTGCATTTCCTTACAACTCCGCCGACTAATAATTCGGCTAACATATACTCGTGTAGTGCATTACTCATATAAATACAATATATATCTCAATATACCATATTGTCATTTATATACACATAATCATATTCCTACCACATAACCATCTCATATATATATATATATATATATATATATCCCAGTTCGAAAATATGTTTTGAAGAAAAACTCACATTGAATGCTTATAATACGCTTCCAAGCCTTTCTCCGAGCTATCCGATCCTTTATCCAAAATTCTCAGAATCTGAAACCATGTATATACAAATATCTCCTCACCAACTTATATATAAAACTTACTAGCAGGTTATGGACTCTAGATACTTCTACAAAACTCTTATCTTCAAAATTAACCAAACAGCCCAGTTATCCGGAAACCACAGTTTATCCGGATAACTCTACTTTTCCGGACAGCACCATTAATCCGGACAACCTAAACAATCCGAATAACATCTTCAATCCGGACACCAAGGTATCCGGATACCATCTGATATCCATTTCATCCGGAAAAATAGTGAAAAGAGAACTTACTCGGATAAAGACTTGTCCGGACACCACTAAAATGTCACCCGGACACTATCAACAAAACCATCCGGACACTATCATTAAAATACCCGGACACCACCAATAGGACTATCCAGATACATTCATCTTATCCGGACACCTCTGTCGGTTTACCCCATTTTTACCCAGATTCGACAGATTTTAGCCACAAGCATGAATTTGATGATTCTACTCCGATAGGAACTACTTACTAGCAATTATAGACATAAAATGTAAAGCAACATACCTCAATTTCTCTTCCAAGTACACCAAATGAAGTCTTAACCTTTCTTTCTTTCTTCTTCTTCTTTTGGTCTCAAAACACACACACTACACACACTGAATTTTGCTGGATTATGAATAATATCTGGAGTCTAAGGGATAATATCAAACTTAATTTACCACTTTGGTCCTTGAACTTCTCAATAATAACCCAAACACCCTTAACTTATAAATTTACCCAAACTTACCCTAAACATTAACTTTAAAGTTAACTAAACTTAACGGAAAGGAGATTTTAACTAACGAACTTACCTGGGGTATTACAGTAACTCTTAAGGGCGAGGTCTCCACGGTCAAAGGTCTACTTCAGCAAGTCCTCGATCGCCTGAATGCTGCCACTTGTGCTCCTTCGCACTTTACTCAGGTGGATCGAGAAGATCTTCAAAGAATCAATCCTGCTATATCTGGCCTAGAAGACAGATTAAGCAAGATTGAAACCTGTGTTGGGATCTCTGGCCTGGAAGACAGGAACCCAATGCATGCTGCTACTGCTGAGAATGTTGTGTCCTCCCCCATCCATCATGTAGAAGAGGGGGAGAAGACTAAAGAAGACCTTCCCCATAATGTTGAGGGGGAGAAGAAAACTCTTGAAGACCTTCCCCTAGCTGAGGGGGAGACGAGTTCTACTACTGTTGCTGCTGGACAACCTCAGGGAGTTGAAAACCCTGAGGAAACCGATAAACCTCCCTCTATATCTGAGGGAGAGTAACTCGATGAGGAAACTGAAGCTGCTGCTGACATGACCAAACCTTACGCTGATGAGGACGAGTCTGAAGACGATGAAGCTGTCGACATCTCTGACGACAAACCATCATCAACTCATAAAGATGATGATGATGATGACTTCTTCTTCGTTGAGCCCAAGAAGGTCCCTGAGAAAGGGATTTCATTAAAAGAACCATCAGGGGAGATGACTAAGACAAAGCCTGCAACGTCTGAAGCTGATAAAGGCAAAAAACAAAGGCCTCGTTGCAGAAGGCAATCTGGCCATCCTTCAGATAAAGCCAGTTTGTCAGGTACAATATCTTCTATTCCCTTACTTTGCATCTCTCCTCTATCCCTTCTCAATCTCAATCCTTCTATCCATAAAACCTCTATACACTTAAACCCCATTCTTTTCTCTATCTCTTTCTTCCCATAATCTTACATAAACGATCGCTGTGTTTTAGCTAGTCCTCTCCCCTGTTTGAGGATCCAGCTGAAGTCCCCACTGCTGCACCAACAATAATCCCAGCCACAAGAGCTGAAGAAATAATCTTGGTCTTGGATTTAATCACTGAGACCGATGAACCTGAAGAACAACTTCTCTCTCACAAAAACAGACCTTCCTTAGCTCCTCAAGAGCTGAGTGAAGAGGATCAGAAAAGGAGAGAAGAAATGATCAAGAAGTTCGAGGATCAGCGAATCATCCTCCCTCGCTCCAAAGTCCATGTTCCCACAAAGTTCAGGTTATCAAAGAAAGAGTTCGCTGATCATATTAGAGCCACAAGATTACTCGCCGAAAAGAAGGAAGCTGAAGAAAAAGATAAGGCCCTCACCATCCAGCTTGCCCAAGAATCGGTGAATGACCCCAAACTGAAAAGAACTCCCATCGAAGTCCAACGTCAGTTATGGGAAGACGCCCAGAAGATCGTTGAAGAAAAGACCAAGGTATCTGATTCTACCTTGGAATGGTGCAAAGAAAGACTGCACTATCGATATCGGGCTGCCAGAATTCACAAGGTGATCATCAAAGGAAAAACGACCATAGATGTTCCAGTTGTTAAGGTCGATCTATTCAGAGAAGATGTTACCAAGGAAAACATCTACGCTGCTACGATCAATAAGTACAGTTTCTCTGAATGGTTGGAGATGCGAATAGACATTCAGTGATCTAGCTCACAATATAAGAGCCATGTCGAGAAAATCATAAATTCTCAGATCGACTTGGTTTCTTCTGCTGTCGATATTCCTCCTCCTCATCCTCTTGAGACTCAACGAACAAAGGCCTCTGCTAAGAAAAAGTCCAAACCATCAGATTCAGGTCCTCCTATCCGGAACGAAACAGGTATTGGTTTTTTACGTGCTGAAGTACTTGGTCCTGATCCTGATCTCTCAGCGCTGGATACCCTCTGCCTCCTAGTGAACGTTTCGTCCCTGGTAGGGTCATAAGCAATCCTTATGGTATCTTCTTTCTCGACTATGATGAAGGACAACGTTTTCAACGTGTCTCTGAGCTTCCCATCACTCCCATTGAACAACTCAGGGATCTCATCTGTTGGTGTGAATTCAGACGGGATCTTCAGGAACGATATCTCAAGCCCTTGATCTTTGCTGAAGCAAAGAATAAATGAGATCAAGGAGTAACGGTCCCTGACTGGATGATACCCAAAACAAAGACCCTTGATGAACTTCTCATTAAGGAAGAACCTTTTGAAGGCTGATAGGATTTCCTTGTAATCTTTCTATCTTTATCAGTTTACCTCTTTTGTACTTGTAATTTAACTTTGATGTACTTGTAATTTTTCTACTTCCCTCTGTAATCTTATACGAAGTTAAAAGAAAATTTTCAGTGAATGTACTTTACTCCATCAGTACTTAAATATTTTATGAGTTCTTTTTATCGTTATGTTTTCATACTTAGCAATTTTCTTTGTTGTTATGTCATAATCAAATAGGGGGAGATTGTTGATCCAAACCCTCTGTGATTTGATAATGACCCTCTCTTAAACACTTAGTGAAAATTGTAAGTAAACAATATGTATTAGAGTTTCACTATCGCTGATAAGTACTAGGACTTTACAGTACCGCTGATAGGAACTCTCGCTCTTTAGATTAGACATTCAGCGAACACTGTTTATCCAGTAGCTCTGAGCGTGTTCAGTCTCTGTGATGATCGCTGATAGTTTAGTTGTTTACTTATGATCCCTGAAGACAAGTTTCACGTCAACAAGGGTTATACGCTGAAGTCGAAGATCAAGCCCAAGAACCAGCGACAAGTCTACTAATGAACTGATGCGGATATCAGCGAAGCAAGACCTGTCCATTCAACGTGAAGTATCAAGTAGAAGACTTCAGCAATCGCTGAGAAAGAACTGTTCAACGAATGCTGATCATGAGGTCTACTCTACAAGTTACTTATGTCTTACCCCCTTGCACGTCTCCGTACGAAATGTCAGAACGGACCTCCCTTCTGTCTAGAATCGTACAACAAACTCTGTTTCTACACTGTGCACCATGCGGCTACTAAGGTTGTCTACAAAGGTCAAAACATGCAACCACTCAGCTGCTGCCACGTGTAAAGTAACACTGCCATGCATTAAATGCATACTTTAGAATTGAAGTGCTCGGCCATCTTCTTCTTCCTCTCTTAGTGTTAGAATATATTTCGTAATATTCTTATCTCCTTTCTATCTTATTTCTAGTGCAAGAAAATTAGTGTTCTTAACTTGTTTAGATTAGGTTAATCCTTAATCTTGTTCCGCAACAAGTTGTAAATTGTTTTAAAGTTTATCAATAAACAATTTAGAAAGTAAAAATCGCGTGTTTGTATTCAACCCCCCCCCCCCCCCTTCTACAAACTTGTATAACCCTTCGGGACCAACAATTCAAGATACACATGGGTTGAATTCTTAAGAGCAAAATCTGAGGCTGCTGAAACATTGATTAATTTCATCAAAAGAATTCAAGTGTTCTTACAACTTCCAGTTCAGAAGATCAGGAGTGACAATGGAACTTAATTCAGAAATGAGACTCTTCAGAACTTTTTAGAAAGCTCTGGGATTTCTCATAATTTTTCTGCTATCAAAACTCCTCAACAAAATGGCGTTGTTGAAAGAAAGAACAGGACTCTAGTTGAAGCTGCAAGAACCATGTTGGCTTATTCAAATCTTCCAACCTTCCTATGGGCTGAAGCAATTGCCACTGCTTGTTTTACTCAGAACAGAACTTTGATTAATAAAAGATTAGATAAAACTGCTTATGAACTGATTAATAAAAGAAAACCACTGATTAAATTCTTTCATATTTTTGGCTGCAGATGCTATGTTCTCAAGGATAGAGAAAATCTTGGTAAATTTGACAAAAAGGCAGATGAAGGATACTTTGTTGGTTATTCACTAACTTCCAAAGCATTCAGAATCTACAACAAAAGAACCAAGAGGATTATGGAAAGCATCAATGTTACATTTGATGAGTCAAGATTAAAAACTTCTGAACAAAACAGTTCAGAACTCAATCAGGATAAGACAAGAATAATGACTTCTGAATCAAATTCTAATCCTAATTGTTCAGAACTCAGTATATTGTTTAAGGATGCATTTCTGGAACTAACTTCTGAATCTTATGCAGATTTTGAAAATCAAAAAATGGTTCAAGAAATGAAAAAGGGAAATTCAGAGGTTCAAACAACAGTAATTTCTGATTCTGGTCCATCTGAGGAATGTCCAATTTTTGTAAATACAAGTGATTTATCTGAGTCTGGTACTCAGAATTCTGAACAAGGAACTCAGAATTCTGAACATGGTACTCAGAATTCTGAACATGGCACTCAGAATTCTGAACAAGGTACTCAGAACTCTGAACAAGTTATTCAGAATTCTGACTCTTCTACTCAGAATGTGGACTTAGAAACTACACCTCAAAGGGATAGTTCAGAATTACTTGTTGTTATAGATGAGAATGATACAAACAACAATCAATCAGATATTGATTTGCTTCCAAGTTCAAACAAATGGACAAAAGACCATCCTATTCATCAAGTGATAGGAGATCCATCAGTTGCAGTGCAGACAAGATCAGCAACAGCAAATGAAGCAATGTTTGCAGGATTTCTTACTATGATTGAACCTAAGAAAGCTACCGACGCCTTAGAGGATCCAGACTGGATTTTAGCTATGCAAGATGAGTTGCTACAGTTTGAAAGAAATAAAGTTTGGAGACTCATTCCAAGGCCTGAAGGAAAATCAATTATTGGAACAAAATGGGTGTTCAGAAACAAGAAAGATAAGTCAGGTGTTGTAGTCAGAAATAAGGCTAGATTGGTTGCTAAGGGATATTCACAACAAGAAGGAATTGATTATGATGAGACATTTGCACCAGTTGCCAGAATTGAATCCATCAGAATATTCTTGGCATATGCTGCACATAAGAACTTCAAAGTATACCAAATGGATGTCAAATCAGCATTTTTGAATGGTATACTCAATGAAGAAGTTTATGTCTATCAACCAGAAGGGTTTGTTGATCCTGAGTTTCCAGATCATGTGTATGTTTTAGATAAAGCATTGTATGGTCTGAAACAAGCACCAAGAGCCTGGTATGACACTCTAACTCAATACTTATTAGAATTTGGCTTCAAGAAAGGTAAAATTGATACTACCCTATTTTTAAAGAAAGAAGGTGACAATTTAATTATGATTCAGATATATGTAGATGATATAATATTTGGTTCTACAAATGCAGAATTATGTGATGAATTCTCAGATATCATGAAATCAAAGTTTGAAATGAGCATGATGGGAGAATTGAACTTTTTCCTTGGTCTTCAAGTAAAACAATTACCAAATGGAATTTTTATAAATCAAGGAAAATATGTAAAAGATATTCTGAAAAAGTTTAAGATGTCTGATTGTGCTGCTATGAGAACACCTATGGATACTAATGTCAAGTTAGATGCTGATCTCTCTGGAGTTTCAGTAGATAACAAGGTTTATAGGGGCATGATTGGTTATTTACTTTATCTGATTGCAAGTAGACCAGATATCATGTTTGCTACTTGTTTTTGTGCTAGATTTCAATCAAATCCAAAAGAATCTCATTTATTGGTTGTTAAAAGGATCTTAAGATATCTCAAAGGTTCACCTGATTTGGGCCTTTGGTATCTAAAACAGACTGATTTCAAGTTAACTGCATTTACTGATGCTGATCATGCAGGAAGCAGATTGGACAGGAAAAGTACTTCTGGTGCTTGTCACTTTTTGGGAGATAAGATAGTGAGTTGGGCTTCAAAGAAGCAAAATTGTGTGTCCACATCAACTGCTGAGGCAGAATATGTAGTTGTTGCTTCTTGCTGTTCTCAAACCCTGTGGATGAAAACACAACTCATGGATTATGGCTATCAACTCAACAAGATTCCTATTTATTGTGATTCAGAAAGTGCCATTGCCATCACTCAGAATCCTGTTCAACACTCAAAGACCAAACATATTGATGTAAGGTATCACTTCATTAAGGATTATGTGGAAAAGGGAACTATAGAAATGCATTTTGTGCACACAAAGTATCAATTGGCTGACTTGTTCACAAAGCCTCTTGATCACAAAAGGTTCACTTTTCTTATATGCAAGATAGGAATGCTTAATCTAACTAATTGATTATGTTTGTTATTTTTCAGAAATGAATATTTTTTAAGTAAGATTTTCTGAGTAGTGTACTCAGAATTCTGACTCTCTTCCTCAGATGTTCTGAGTCAATACTTCAGAAATCTGACTTATCTTTTTCTTCTGATTAGGTTATTCAGATCTTCTGATTGTACCTTTCAGAACTTATTTCTGAAATTTACAAGTGTTTCAATTTGTTGTTAAGTTTTCTCTGTTTTATTCTTTTCATATTCCTTTATGTCTAATATGTGTTTGAGTTTATGCTTAAGTCAAGGGGGAGCATTGATATATTTCAGAAATCATTCTGAGGTGCCTACAAGGTTTGTCTTTCTTTCTTATCTCAAATCATTCTAAGGGGAACAAGCTTTCAGTGATAAAATCTTTTTTCACTTGTTCAAACTACTTCTGAATTCTTAAAAAAGATTCTCAAGGTCAGAAGTTAGATTTTAAATGATTTTCAGAAATCTCAAATCATCAAAAGAGGGACAAAATTTTATGATAAAACAATCTTCTATCTGTTCAAACTACTTCTGGGCGATTAAATGTTTTATATTATCAGAAGTTGATTTTAAATGAATTTTGATTTCAAGGGATTATTTTTCTTAATTGTATACTCAGAACTTCTGAGTATGCACTCTCAGAATTTTGAACGAGTTATTCAGAACTTTAACTTGTATTAATTTCTATCAAATAACATGTGTCAGCATCTTATTCATTTGATAATACCACGTTTCATTTAAAATCTTTTGTGGTATTTCACAGTGTTAAAAACCGTTATAACTCTGACATAAAGCAGCTTTTCACTGTTTGAATCCTTTCAGCTTCGCGGATTTTAAATAGAACTTAGAATCCCTCTTTCAATTTCATTCAAATTCTAAGAGCGATTGGTGAGATACGCAAAATTCCTGAGTTCTTCGATTCTGTTTCTTTCAAATTTCCATATTGTAATCATGTCTGCTACACGAAGAAGTAGAACTATATCACTACACACCGCAAGAACCTTAATGGAATCCTCTTCGGATTCAGATAATGAAGAGGTTAGGATGCCTGATAATATAGTCGCAGAAGAAGAGGCTATAGGAGGAAATGTTGGAGGAAATGCAGAGGATGAACAAATGGCTGAGTCTGAGGGTGATGCGGATCAAGGAAATGAAAATATTGAACATCAACAAAGCGCTGTGAGGTCTGTAATGTCATCGAGACCTGTTTCATTGGAGAGGTTAGTGCCTGAGAATGAGTATGTGGATATTTTGGAGAACAATTGCATTCTGATTCTAGATGAAACAAATTTTAAGGAAGAACATAGGATTATAATAGAGTTGTTGAAATATCATTCGTTCAAGAAGTGGTTTACTCTAAAAAAGACTCTTCCAATTCAGTATATTCAACAGTGGTGGAAGAATTTGGAGTTACAAGGAAATAAGTTTTTGTCCAATATAGGGGGAGTTTCTATAACTCTGACTGTTAGTTTCTTAAGAATTATGTTAAGGTTACCAGAGAAAGATGATTTAGAGGGGAGGTCAGATTTTGAGGATTCACCTTTAACAGAGGAAATGATAGCTGAATTCAGAAGATTGGGATACAATGATGAGTTGAGGAATCTTAGTTCGTTCAGAAGAAAAAAACTACCACCAATATGGCCATGCTTCTTCACAATTGTTAACAAATGTTTATCTGGGAAGCACAGTTCTCCAGATCAAGGATCAAGACAAATCATGCAGATTTTTCGTGGGTTAGTGAAGAACGGGCATTATGACTATGCTTCTATCTTATGGGAAGATATGAAGAACACGTTTGAAAGACACCAGAAGGCATTAAGGGGAAAAACAAGAGAGAATCCTTTAACATATATACCTTATCAAAGGTACTAGCAGATGGTGATTTGGTATGCAATGAGGAAGGATACTCAAATCCCAAGGAGAGCTGATGAAGAGCATGGTCCAATCTTCTACATGGGTAAAATGACATCATCCCTTCAACTTGTGAATTTTCCTAATCACAAACCATTGACAAGGGCACTTAGGTCATACATACCAAGGGAGAGTGAGATTTTAAAAGCTTATTGCACCTCAATGAGACTTGAACAACCTCAGGTCTCTACCCATGAGGAAAACCCTGAGAGGAGAGGTTAGGGGCCAAATGCAGTAAGAGAGGGGGAGAAAGTTCAGGTGGGATAACATTCTGAGAGAATTGAGACGCAAAATTCTGAGAGCTTGGTTAGAAGTGAGCTTGAAAAACAGACAAAGAGAGGTGAGGATAACAGAATGTCACCAGAATTAGAAAATAGAGATAATTCTGAACCAGCTGATCTAAACCGGGCACCCACATCTGCTATAGGTTCACAACTCTTGGTGACCAATATTGAAGAAAATACCATTGAGCCCATGGTAGAACTTGAATTACCCAATCCCATCCACTCAGAAGCATTTCAACAGGATAATGTTTCATTTCAAATAGGGGAACCATTGCCTACTCATTTGGAGTTTGGTGATAAATCCCAACATATTATTCATCACACGGAGTCAGGATTGCACAGTAACATCCTGTTTGGGCCTGAATTTTCATTTCACACAAGCACATCACAGGGAATTCGTTTTCCTGTAACAACATCCATAGACATACCTAATATTGGATGTCAAGGATTGGATGGAAGCCCTGGGGAGGTGAACATCTTAAAATCCTCTTTACACAGTGCATTTGTTGTACATGGTGACTCTGTGACACCTACAGGCCATGTGTTCTCAGAACATATGAAAACTGGTTCATCAGTTGTTCCAGGATTACCGTTAGCACCTTCTGAATTTGAAAAGATTCAGAAACAAAATCAGAATTTGGGGAACAAAGTTCAAAATTTGGAAAATTCAGTAACTTCCTTGAAAGATGAGGTCAAGGAACTCAAAACAATGTTGGAGAGCAAAGTCAAATCTGTTGAACAAAAAGTAGATGAGGTCAAAGAGTCTTTGGAATCTCACAAAAAGGAGATCAAATATGGGATATCAGTTTTTCAAAAGGAGATTCTGAAGGGTATGGATGATTTAAAGACTTCTCTGTTTAAGGCTCTCAGCTCACAGTTGGCAGTTATTTCAAAACCGTTGAAAGTTGCACCTTTATCAGTTGCTGAAACACAAGCCTGCTCAACTCAGTCATTAAAAAGAAAATTTGATGATAATGATCCTCATGATCATCAAAAGAGGGAGAAAAGACAGAAGCAAAATACTGAGTTGATAGTTGTTCAAAATTCTAGTTCTGAAAAGCAAAGTTCTGAGGATATGGAGTCAGAGAAAGTGATACTTGATAAGTCTTCTGAATTGGTTGTTGGTATGGTTATGGAAAGTACTTCTAAAATGGTTATGGCAGATACTTCTATGGTGGATATCTCTGAAGTGGAGTTAGCAGAAAGTTCTGAAATGCATAGAGTGGTTATATGCTCAGATATTATTCCTTACACTGGAGGTAATCTTATCTCTGAATTTGAAGAAAGAAGGATGAACAATAATATTTTGTTAAGGAGAATGCACAGTGTATTGGTAAATGCTCTTAATGGTCAGAGTGTTTACAGATGTCTCAGAATGGTGAGGCCAATTGATTTGATGGGAGAATTTGTTTGCACAGTCAATTATTCAAGAGATTTTGAAAAGGATATTGCAGAGCATTATTTTGAGGATGTGTCAGAAGAAGATCTTGCAAGAATTGTAGACTTCTTTTTGCTTTCATACACATACAAAAACCCAATTGTCATTCCCAGAATTGATTTGTCAATTCTTGAACAACCATTATGTGATTTTATTGTACAACAAGATGATACTCCACTTGCCAGGAATTACTTTTGTGACATCTTTCCTGAAGACAATTATGAATATCTCTACTGTAAAGAAGATGAGTATGTTGATATTGAAAACTTCATTGATGGGTTCATGGATGAGAAAATACAGATGGTGTATGTTGAAGCTTCAAACAGATTGAGAAAACCAGATGAAAGGTTACTTGTTCAGAAAAGGATTGAGAAGGTGTTAGAATTTCAGATAGAAGAGTTTGATGGTCTGAAGTATGTCAACATGGAAGTTCTGAAAGAAGGGAACTTGAAAGTAAGCATGACTAGCTTTGACTTTCACAGACTATTCTTAGATGATCAGATTTTCTTGGTGAAATTCTTTGCAAGCACTGAAGAAATTTGGGTGGAACTTGAATGCAGAAGGATTTTGGAAATATATGTTAGAAATATGCATCTGTACGATTTTCAGTTAGCGATTGAATCAAGAAAAGAGAAGTGCAACTTGATGTGTCCAATCAGAACTCTAAATGTAGTAAATAGCATTGATGGGTTTATTAGTGAAGAAGTTGGTAATGAAAGATTTATTCATGCAGAATACAACAGAAGTATTCTGTTCAGATTGAAGGACTTAGTGAAATACAGTGATGCTACTTTGAAATTGATAGTGTCAAAGATGAAAGCATATGTTGAGAATGTCAGAATTTCTGTAAAAGAAAAGTGTATCAGATGTGTGAATGAAAGAATGGAACTCAAGAAACAAAGTTAGAAATTGTTATGAATGGATGCTATCAGAAGAAAATCCTAAGAAGTTACTTCACATTGACTTCGTATTTCCTTCAGAATACCAAGTTAATGGTGTTTACTTTGATGATGTTGAAGAATCTATTCCAGAAATATCAGCTACACAAGAAGATGCTCAGATGAAAGATGTTGAACAAGCTGAAAAGTCTGGTGCAAATGAAGAAGAAGTGCCAGTTGACTTAAATGGTTTATTTCTGGAATATGATTTGCCAAACTTTTTTCAACCAGGAGATGTGCATTTTCTGAGTGTATATCATGATAAGCCAGAGTTCTCTCAAAGGATTCGTTCTGAATTGTCAAGATGCATAGGAAAACCAAACCATTCTGTATATTCTGATTTTATGATCACTGGGATCAGAGAATTATGTGTCAAGAAGTTCATGAAAAATGAATACTACAGGTTTGAGGTTCTAAGAGAAGATAGGAAAGTATACTACTTCACTGAAGCTGACTTTGATAAGATCTCAGTATCTGATTTCTACAGATTGTATTGTCTTCTGGAAAATAAAGACTGTAGCAAATACAAAAATGAAAGGGGAGCATTGGCAACAGTTAGAGAAGCAATGTTTTACATTCTGAGATGGTATGCTTATACAGATTTCCAAGTTGCTCTTTATATACATAGACCATGTGTTTATCTTTCCAAGCCAAACAATGATCATGAGCAACTAAATCTTTTGAAGAGAGGAAACATTAGTAAATGGCCAGAATTAGGGGTTTTCTTGAAAAACAAAAGAAGTGAAAAGATCTTCTTCAGAGCTAGTGAAGTGGCTAAGTATTGCTCTGGAACTCTAAGATTTATCAAACACAGCTTGCAGAAGAAACTATCAAGAGGAAAACAAGTTGAATAGACACATGAAATTATTGAAAGGATTGACAGAAGATTAGCTTTGAGGAATGTAATTCTTCTAAAGATTGTGCCTGCTTTAAAGGAATTCATTGTTGACAAATACAGGCTTGTTTGACAAAAGGGGGAGATTGTTAGAACTGAAGTTTGTCAAAAAGCCTAAGTGTTGATATCTGAACTGAAGACTCAGAGTTCTGAGTAGGAGACTCAGAAGTTCTGATTAAGAAGTCTTGAAAGATTACTAAGTGTAGAATCTGAACAGAAGGCTCGGAGTTCTGAGTAGGAGACTCAGAAGTTCTGAATATGAAGATGAAAATGTCAAGTGCTCAAGTGTATGTTCTGAAGTGCTTAATTAGAAGGATGTTCAGAAGTTCTGAACATGTTGTTCAGAACTTATGTCTTGAGACATTTTCAGTTATATTCTGTTATTCCTTAGAACACGTGTAATTGTTCTATTGGTCTGTCATTTATATGTACTGTAGCTTTAGCTTTTCTTAATAGTATATATAGGTGTTAGCAACTGTAAGCTAACTAACTTTCGCATAACTTTTGAATAGCTTTTGTATTTGTTGGTTCCTGTTTTGCTTAACAATGATGATTCTATCTAATAGTTCAAACAAGATATAATGCGGAAGCGTTTTTAACGAACTAAAAGATATAATAAGGTAGAAGAACACACTATATCAAATACGTGACATGAAAATAACCCAGATAAATAGCTCAATAACCCACTGTATATTGATATAAATAGAACACCAAGAACACCGATGATATAGCAAGAATTATGTTCTAATGGTGTGTGTGTCGTGCAAAGCTTAATAGAAGAACTCAACATGAGTCTTCTATTTATACTACTTCTAAAGGGGACCAACTCTAGACAATAAGTACTGAAGGTACAAAGACACTATTCAGGTATTGTTGCAGGTACAACGTTAATTAAATGCGTCGGCTTCTACTAAGGCTAAGACCCATCAGAGTTTGACACGTGGAGTTGTCAGGTCACGCCTTGTACGAATGATCTTCTGGATCTTCGTACAGCAAAAATCGTGAGAAGCACGATTGTCCTTGTATAGAGCTCTAGTCTTTTATACCACAAAGGCTCTGTCAAGTAAGATAGAGGCTCTGTGGCCTTGTTCGCATTGAAGAGTCTTCTGGTGATTCTTTACTTCGGTCTTCTCGGTTACTCGGCAGAGCCTCTGTCGAAGACTTCTATGCTTCTGTCTTCTCGGTGACTCGACAGAGCCTCTGTCGAAGACTTCTATACTTAGCCTATTTTTCAATACTTCGATAAACAGAAAGATTAGAGCTAACAATCTCCCCCTAAGTATTAAAAATAAAAAATTGAAAACTGCAAGGTTTTCTAGGCTAAGTGCATGATAAGAGGTGTAACAATGTACCTAGAACTAATGAAAGGAAATATTTGCAGAGGTTGGTAGAGGATATCAGACGTTGGCGTCTTTGAAGTCGTTGAAACTTCTGTTTTCGAATCCTAATTCTCTAAGCTCTTGATAGAAACTAATTCAGAGGGTTCTGAAGTTGATTACTTGGTCGATGACCTCTATCAGTCTATCTGCGAGAGCTTGATTCATGAGCTCCATTCCTCTATGCTCCACGAGGCTTGCTTTGAATTCTGTCAAAGTACTTATTGCATACTTCTGACAGTCCATCTCTACGAACATTCTTGACTTCCCAGCAGGATCTTGATAAACTAACCCGACTCTTGGAGATGTAATGATCGAGTTTGGTATGGCAGAGGATGGGCAGTCATTTTCTGGTGGTCGGAGATTTAGGTTTCTTACTCCGAGATCTCGTCCTAATTGGAAGTCGACAAGGCTGTATAGCAGAAGTTTCTCTCGCATGGCTTTCCTAATCACCCTGTATGCCCTTCGAATTACATCTATAGGGAAGTTCTCTTTCGTCCATTTGAGAAGGTCGGGTAGGTCGTAGGGACTTAGATTTCTCAGATCAGCATCTGAGAATTGGGTCACGGTTCTGTCCTCCCTTTTGACTTTATAGATGTTATAGGAAACCTTATGTGTGGTTCTGGTTTGAGAAAACTTACAGTATATGATCTTGTCGATTTTGGACTCTGAGAAGACTTGGTGTTTTGGCTTGGGTGTTGTTCTTGTGAAGATGTTCTTGAGGTCAGCATGGAAGACGGGATCTTGAATGGTTGGTGGCAGAAGATCTCTGGCACTTCTGTTGTACAGATATCTGTACACACCTCTTCCATCTGTGGTGGAGGAGCACCGGGTGGAGGCATGGGCCTGCATAGAGCATCCATTTTATTCTTGATTTGGGCCACTCGATCCTCTGTGACTTTTGCCTTCGGATCTAGAATTGGTATGTTTGACAGAGGAGTAGCACCAAAAGCCCAGTCATCTTCTTCTGGCTTTGGTGTCACATATGCATCAAAAGAGCTCTTCATCAATTTTTCTGCTGGTTGATGCTTTGGCTTCTTCTTCTTGGGTTCCTCTGTCATTATCCCCTTGCCTTTATCTTTTTCCTTCGGCTGTAGATCTTCTTGTAGAGATTGGATTGCCTCTGTGGGTTTTGTCTTTTGGGGTTCTGAAGGCTTTGACGGAGGTACTTCTGTAGGTTTTATTGGGGTTGCCTCTATTGGTTTTGTCACTTGTGCTTCTGAGGGCTTGGTTGGTGATATGGGTTTTGTAGGTAAGGCTTCTGTGGTTTTGCTCATATGTTTTCTTTTGTGAGCAATGGTTTTGGTTCTGGTTTTGGGTGTGGGAGATGGGGGTTTTGTCTTTTCGGCTTCTGGTGTTGGGGAAGGGAGTTCTTCTGGTGATTTTGGTTTTGGTGATTGGGATGGTTGATCTTCTTCGGAGGATGTTAAAATTTGGAATTCTTCACGGATTGGGATATCTTTTCCGAATACAGAGGTTGTTTCCACAGAGGTGGGTGTTGCCTCTGTAGTCTTCTGTTGTTGATCTTCTTTGGTTTCAGGTACTTGGGTTATGATTGGGGTTTCTTCAGAGGGTATTTCCACAGAGGTGGTTGTTACCTCTGTGGTCTGTTGTTGGTTTCCTCCTTGGGTTTGAGTTGGGGGAACTCGGTTTAGCGGTTCTGCTGATATTGGTGGTTCTGGTAGACCTTTGCTTGCAGCTTTCTCCTTTGGTTTCTCCCCCTCAGGATGATCTGATGGACTATCAGAGTCATCATCGGAGTCATCCTGACCCTCATCTTTAATTCCTTCTGCTCTGCACGAAGCTTCGGGCTTTTTGGGTGGTGTGGCACCTGCAGCGATCATCTTTGCGCATAGGTTGTCACAGAGGCCAATTAGGGTATGGACCTATGCCTCTGTGTTGAAGCGCATTTTGCCGACGCTCTTCTGAAAGTCTTTGACGTAATTAGCGTTGGCAGCAGTGAAGGCTCTGATGAACTCGGTGACTTGATCAAGTATCCCTTGCCCAAGTTCTGTGAGCTGTGCTCTAGTCATGTAGTCGGATGGCTGCATGGCCAGAGTTTGTCTAGTTGTTTGTTCTTGAACAAGCTGAAGGGCCTTCTTTAAATCTTCAGGAATAATGCCCGCAGAAGTTGGCGTTTGAGCTGTCTTCAGTTGTTCAAGTAGGGCTTTCACAGAGCTTTGGAAAGCAGAGGTAGTAGCTTTCTCGAAGTTAGCAGCAGCAGAGGTGGCAGAGGTTGTAGCAGTTGACTTCATCTGGGCTAAGGCATTTTGCACCTCTGTGGACAGAATGTCCATTTTGGTGTTCAGATCAGTAATGGCCCTGGAAGTTGTATCTGCAAAAGAATCAAAAGAGCTTTTCAACTCTTTCAATGTGGTGTCCACAGAGGTGACAAGGGTTTGGAACTCATCCCTTGATACATGTGGACTTGGTGTAACCTCTGGGGGAACACATTCGTCCCTAGAGTGAGTCCATGTTCCTTGGACACCTTCTTTCATCCCTGTGTTGACGTTGAGGACGGAAGGATTTCCCTCTAATCCTCGAGCAGAGGCTTTATCGGCCTCAAACTCTATGGAGGTTCTGTTAAGGACTTCTGTAGGGATTTCTGTTGTGATCAGGGGCGATGGATCACGAACTAAGGGTAAGTCCTTTTGAGAGGACTCCTCTGGAATGGTTTCCCCGGCTATTAGTGGCACAGATGTGGAAGGAATTTCCTCTACCCGGTCAGTTTGGGGTGGGTTCGAGCTGTGCTGCTCTTGTTTAATATTACCTTCTGCCACTAGACTGGCGGTAATAGAAGTGTGGGTTGCACTGGGAGTTGGTTGGGGTTGTGTGCCTCTATTATTCCAGGCATCTGTTCTGGATTCTTGCTTTGTTGGGCATCCTATCACTACTTCACCATCTATTTTCTTAGCCCCTCTTTCTATCCTACGGCCCGCTGCTTCTACCCTAACTTCTGTTGCAGCTTCTGCCCCAGAGACTAAGGAGTCGTATATTGGATGAGAGCCAATTAATTGTCGTACATGGGGATGCAGAGGTCCTTCGTTTACCTGGGTATCTTCTTCTTCATTAGAATCTACCTCTGAGACTAAGACTAGTGGGGTTTTGGTGGTAGTTTTAGCCAGATCTTCTGGGCTTGCTCTTAGCACATCAAAACCAGGTTGTGTGAAGGGGTTTTGTAGTACTTCTGGAGTCGCAGACTGAATATTCTGTGGGGTTTGGTCATCTTCATCTATGTCAGAAGAGATTCTGAAGTCTGGAGCTTCTGTTGAATGATGAGATAGAGCTTCTGCGGTCCATCCAGAAGGGTCTAAAGAGTGTGCAATCCCGGGTTTTTGGAGGAAGACAGAAAAATCACCCTGATCTTCTGCATAATTGATGGGTGAAGGTGATTGCAGAGGTTGGTCTTGGGTTTCTTCAACCATTTCTGCTTCCTCTACGATGGATTGCAGAGGAGTGTGGGGTTTCTTGGATTTCTTCTTGCTCCTTCTTTTCTTTGGTTTGGGGGCAACCTCCTCAGAAGACTTGAGTTTTCTCTTCTTTTTGTATTTTGGAGGAGGGGGAGGTGCAGAGGATCCAAATTCTGTTGCATGAGGAGGGGACTTTTGGGTTTGAACAACACTGGTAGAGGTTCCCTCTATCGTTTTCCTTTTCTTGTGAGCTTTCTTCTTATTCTTGGCAGAGGATGAAAGTTCTCTTGTACTTGTTGATGCTTAGCCAAGGCCACTGCCCATTCCTCATCTGCCATTCGCTCAACTACCTGATCTCCTATAAAGGCTCCTAGACGCGAGGGTGTCACAGGACTCGGTTCTGGAGTCCTATGATCGCGTATGTAATCTAGCTTAAGGGTCTCGTTTATAGCGTATCCCAGAAGTTTGGTTGGCAGAGGTCTGCAGAAAGGGTATTTGATTTCGTGCTCTGTTGGAGAGTTCTTTGTCATAGAATACATTCTGGCCGTTGGTCCCTCCATTGGCCATTTTTGTAGAAGGAGCAGAGGTTCTAGAAATACACCCAAAATACGTTGATATTGCAGAGGAGGTAGAGCTTCTGCAGAGCGTCCTTTGGCCTTTTGGGAGGATATTATGCGGTCGATGGTGTTAACCATTTCTTGCATCATGAGGGTGGCGTAGTCCAGAGGAAGATCGTAGTACACTCCGTACATAATGGCCAAGATTTGATGAGAATAGGGTATTCCATAGAGGGGGAAGTCGATTTCTTCTGAAATCATTCCTTTTTCTTAGGGTTGTGTTGTACCCTAACATCTCAACAAACCTGCAGAGCTCTGTGTCTGTGGGTTCCTCTGCGTATGCCTTTATCCCTAGAAGACCTCTTGTTGGTAGACTGAACTCAAGTGAGAACATGGTTCTGTTAAACTTGAGTTCAAGGTGCTCGGATTTGTCTGGTTTTGAGATGTAGACCTTTATCTGTCTATCTTCTGGGTCAAATATGCTGCTTTGCCAGAATTGATTGAGATATCTGGCAGGGATTTTGTGGACAGTTTTGGTTAATAGGGGATAAAGATAATGATTTTCCAGAATGTGAAGAAGGATGGCATGTGCTTCCCCAAATGCGGTTTTGGAGGGAACCAGGTATTGGTTATTGGGTTTTAAGGGAAGAACACGTTCAAAGTGTTCATGTGCTATGAAGTTTTGAAGGTGGGTTGTCGGAGCAAAATCTGCTGTGTCGCCGGAGTTATCCTGTTCTAGGTTTTTGGCTATTTCTTGGTTCTGAGAATGCTCAGAATGGGATGGGGAGTTCACTGGAGCGTTGGAGGTGGAAGCCATTGATATAAACTTGAAGAAAGAGAGTAGAAAATGGAAGTAGCAGGTTATTGCAAGGTTCGCCGGAGAAGATGAAGAGAGTAAGTTCGTAAAAGGTTTAAGAGAGAATGGGAACGGGGTTATATAGTGAGGGTAGAAACGGATAGAATTCCACGGTAAAAGTGAATTCAATAAACATTTGGGGTCCGCACTTGAGTTTTACAGCGGGGCACAAGTTTCAGAAGAAACGTGTGGTACGCACGTCCAATGAAAATCTGCCACGTCACATGTGTTAGAGCACGATTAGACGTCGTGTGCGGCCCATTAATGCTTGGCGCGTGGGCATTTCTTCTTTGTGGGATCTGTCACTCGCGGTAAATAACTCCCTTTTACAGAGTTTCCATAAAGAGTAAAGTGTCAGAATCAACAGAGGCTCTGTAGTGAAGTGAGTTCTGTGATTCTGAAACCTACCTTTAATGTCTCCTCTGTGCTTGCACCTTTACCAAAAATGTTTGGAAATTCATTGGAGAGGATCGATAGTCTTTAGCACAAAATTTTCATCCACAGAGGTTTTGGGGCTCTGTCAAAGCCAGCAGAGGCTCTATGAGTGAAAATTTCTCATAACTAAAAATTTAGAAAACTTTTTGATCATCCAACGTTTTACTTGTTTTAAACATTGTTTTTAGGACATATTTGGAAATTAATGTCCGAGAAAAACTATTTGGAAAGAGGTTCTGTGCGAGTAGCCTTTAAATACCTGGATTAGTCAACATAAGTTCTGTGGTGGAGTGAACTCTATGACTAGAAACCTTCTTTAAGATATTGAAGTTGTTGGTCCCATTTAGGACAAGCAAACAATAGAAGAACAGTTCATATATAAATAGAGATAAGATGAACAATAAGAATAATGATAAAATAACTCATCTCATATTCATTGATGAATTATATGGAGGAGAAATGTTGAAGAACACCACACTTTACAATTAGATGACTTTCATGAGAATAAGTCAGTGTGTGTTTTTTGTGTGTAACTTCTAAAACCCTCTCTCTCAAATGATAAATGAAACCCTAAACTTCTTTTTAAAGGGTCCATTTACATTAAAAGGCTCAAGCCCATAAAGTTAACTAAAAAGCTAACTAAAAAGCCCATACACTTTTTCTTTATAAAACATTCAATTAAATTGGGAGCTAATTTACATTAAAAGGCTCAAGCCGAAACCCCTGTTATTTTACAAAGTGAGTGTGTAGATGTTTGCAAAGTGAGGCACCCCAAACCTAAGTGAAACTTAGGTTTGTTGCATCTCGTTTAACTAATAAGAAAACAAAGCATCATACACCACTCGTTACATACAGATTAGGAACATACCTGGTTGCCCGGACGGAGGAGATTCTCTTGAAATTGGATCGCCCGGTTGGAACACATCGGAGAAGGCGGAGAAGGGAATTGCAAAAACAAAAGAAACAAAGCAAAAGACGAGAGAAAGAAAGGAAAACTAAAACACAAAGCAAGATAAGGTAAACACTGCACGAGAAACGACGAAAAGCAACAGGAAGCCGCACGGTTTGGCGCGCGGTTTGGAAACCGCGGCACAAACCGCGTAAGTGTAAAGCCCGTGTCCCGGTACATATTTTTTTTATTTATTAATTATTTAATTATTGCTAATATTTTTATTTATCGGGGTTAGGCGTCAAGGAGCTAAATCGAACTAACTAGTGGGTCAATGGTCGTTATGTTAAATCCTAAACTAATTTGGGACATTTTGGACATGCTTTAGGAGTCTAGGGGCCAAAGTTGTACAAGGTGGTAACTTGGGCAAGGGATCGGCCAAATGACCGACCCCCTTCCCTCCCCTACGGTTCCCTTTCTTGCTTAGCAAACATTCCCCAAAAACCCTTGCCATCTTCCCATTCTTTTTGTTGGTGTTTAGCCGTGAGAAGGAGAAACCGAGAGAGAAAGAGAGAAACCGAGAGAGAGAGAGAGGGAGAGAGTCGGCCGCTAGCAAGGATAAGAGAGAGAGAGAGGAGGCTGCCGCCAAGGGGCTGCCGGAAAAAGGGAAAGAGAAGAGGCCGTTCTCGCCGGGAAAAACGCTGCGTGGAGGTAAGCTTTCCGTTTTGTTAAGATTGTTGTGTCACCGTCGGAAACGCCGTAAACCGCCACTACCACCGCCGCAGCCATGGCTGCCGGCGGTGGGGGGGGCCGCCGCTGCACGCCGCCGCTGTGGTGGCTGGCCATGGCAGTGCTGGTACGGTTGTGGGTGCGAGTAGGTGCATGTTAGGGCGATCGAGAGAGAGAAGAACGGTGGTGCGGGAGGGTAGTGCGGATTGTGTGTGTGTGTGTGTGTGTGACCGCCGCCGGAAAACACCGCCGCCGCCGCCGTGCCCCACTACCGGAGGTGGCAGTGGGTGAGGGTCGCGGCCTAAACCCTAAACCACCTTGGCGGAACCCTAAACCGTTGTCATTTATCTAAACCGTTTTGATTAAGTTATGATTTCATGTGATCACTACCTTTCTGTCCCTGTTTTGTATCGAGCGTAACTTCTGCTAGGAATGTCGGAATGGGATGAAATTGGTGCCAAAAGTTCCGTTTACGAGTCCTTTAAGTTCTGTCTGTTTTGAGGAAAAACTGGTTCGGAACGTAACTAGGGTGAAATTGCCATTTTATACGGACAGGTCCTGTTTTAGCTGCTCTGAGAGGTATTTTTGTAAAATTCATATAGAGTGCTAGGAATATCGTTAGGACGCGTGCGATACGTCCCTGGAACCGTAAGACATTGAACTTCCTGAATGTGGAATTAGATTTTTGGTTGGATTAGTTTAGCAGGGGTAAAATGGGTCCCGAACAGACCTGCGTTTTTAGTATAAAAGCTAGAATTTTAGTTTTGTTAAACTAGTAAAAGTGTCGTGGGTTGGGACCTTCCGTTGACGTTTTTAGTGCGTATTTAGGTGGGAAAAAGTGAGGAAGGTTGACGTGATGGTGTTGCGGCTCGGGAGCGCGTCGCTTTGCTTGAGGTGAGTTCTCTCACCGCGTAGTTAGGAATTTCATGTGTAACGTTATTTTGTGTTACGTGTTATTACGTGAATTAGTTGGGATGTGATAAATAGTTGTGATTTGTTGAATTAATATGTGAATGGTATGTGTTTTGTGTACACCTCGGTGGGACTGAGGGGCTCGGTGGGACCGAGGGCTCGGTGGGACTGAGCTTGTATCAATATATTTTTGTGTACTCGGTGGGACCGAGGTTCGTATTTATACCTTAATTATTATTTGGTTTATATTCGTAGTGATAGTGATGTTACCTACTTGCGAGTACGAGCGATATACGTGGGGTTGCTACCTGCGTGTGTGGTAGGACTCACTAAGCGTTTAGCTTACCCTTTCCCAATATGTTGTGATTTCAGGTACGAGCGGCAGTCGGGCTTGACGGTACACACACAAAGCGCGGGCATCGAGAATTGTTGAAATCTACACTTTTAAACTTTTAGATTTTATTTATAATATTTCCGTTGCATAAATTCTTTTGACTGTTTGAGTTGACGACGTTAACTTTAATTGAGTTACGGTTTATTAAATTGTGGTTGTTTTATAATGGAATATATGTTTTAGAAAATTTAAATTTCCTTGTAATTTTTGGGACGTTACAACTTGGTATCAGAGCACAGCTTGAGTGAATCAAACACATCTCAGTGTGTTTGGTCTCAAGTTGCGGTTGTGAAAATTTTAAATTCTTTTACTAAAATCCTTTAAAATAAAAGAAAAAGGGAAAACCCGTTTGGGAAACGGTGATCGTGGGCGCAGTGTGTACAGTCAGCCGACGCCAATTGGGAAGGTACAACACTTGGTGTATTTATTGCTTTCTAGGCATAGGGTATGCATGCTAGATTGCTTACGTGGATTTTGTGGTACTGTATACTTGTTACTTGCTATTATGAACTCATGCTAGCCTCGATAGGTTGTTAAGTGAATGCACCTTAGGTTGTATGCAGTAGGAACTGAATAGCCTTAGAATGTTGGATTTAGTTCTATTGCGCAGCTCTTGTTTGAGTCCAACCGTTGTAGGATAGAATCTTATATTCGAATGTCTATCTGGTTTCACTGTATACGACTGTGCGTTTACGAGGCGAATCGTCAGGGTTAGTGGGGGTCCCGTTCTAGCAAGGGTAGTGGGTTGTTACGACTTTTCTAGGGAGCTAGGAAAAGTGTTTACATATGCCGGAGTGGACATATGTGTTTGTTTATGGTAAGCAACTACTTGGACGTACCGGGACAGGACTCGAAACGAGTAAGGATAGGTGTGAAGGGTAGTAGCAGAGCTCCTACTATCGGAAGCACAGGATCCATACTCGAGTCGGGGAGAGTCACGAGGAATCCAAGGAGTGGAGCGTGAGCGTAGTAGGGTGAGTTATTTGTGCTAATAACTCTCTGAATTTTCTTTCTATTAGGATGGTCAACACTAGAAGGAACCACGCGGCTGGGTCGCAGGCTGAGGCTGGGATTACTGAGGAGCGTATTAGGGAGCTGATTGCTACCGAGGTATCTCACGCGATCGGGGAGGCGATTCCCGAGATCATCACCGCCATTCGAGATGAGGTGGTGACCCTACTGGAGGAGCGTATTGCAGCTATTCCCCTGCCTACGGAGGGTCAGCCTCGTACCCGAGAGTTCCAGTATCGGGATCTCTCTGCTTGTTCCCCGCCAGAATTTAAGGGGGACCCGAATCCGATTTTGAGCATGCGATGGGTGTCCGACATGGAATTTGCCTTTCTGACCAGTGGCTGCCTGGACAACCTAAAGGTCCGCTTTGCAGTGAACCTACTTCGAGACGGCGCCAAGGATTGGTGCGCCACGGCATTGACGCCTGCCGAGTGCACTACCTTGACCTGGGACGAGTTTGTCACTCGTTTCCGCGCAGAGTATGTACCGCCGGTAGAGATGGAGAGAATAGCTAAGGAATTCCTGGAGCTCACGCAGACAACAGAGACGGTAAAAGAGATGAACAGAAAATTTACCGAGATGGCATTATTTTGTCCACAGTATGCCGCCTCGGAAGAGATGAAGATGTCGCGGTATAAAGATATGTTACGCACGGAGATCCGGGAATTCGTTAGCACAGCTCAGTATGCTTCGTTATCTGCCATGATGGACGCTGCTCGGAGGAGGGAGCTTGAGCTGGAGACCCAAGCGAAGAAGCGGAAGGCGGCACAGCCGGTGACGCCTATCTCGGCAGTGCCGAAGAGGTCGAGGTTCACAGATACGCGCGCGGGTTCTAGGAGTGGCGGGTTTAAGCCCCGAGATGCCGGGGTGAGGAGAGTTGAGGGGTGTTTTAAGTGTGGCCAACCCGGTCACCTTAGCCGGGATTGTAAGGTACCGCTAGTGGTCTGTTTCAACTGTAATCAGACGGGCCATGTAAAGGCCAACTGTCCTAGAGCAGTGGTAGCTATTGGGGGTGGAGCACAGAGGGCGCCTGGGAATGCCCCGTTACGTATTACCGATGGTCGAGCAGGTCTGCCGGGGGCGGGAACGGCTCGAGGTAGAGTTCACCAGTTGACAGTGGATGAGGCGCAGGCGACGCCTAAAGTGGTTACAGGTACATCCCTTTGTTTTCTTCTCCTTGTCTTTCCTTTCCATGTCATATATTTATTTGTGGTTAAATTATATGTTAGGTACGTTCCTAGTTAACTCGGTGCCTGCGGTTGTGATGTTTGATAGCGGGGCTACTCACTCTTTTGTGTCTCGCACTTTTAGCGAGGGTTTGGGCCGAGTGGTAGGACGTTTGAGTCATCCTCTTGTTGTTGAGGTGGCTGATGATAGGACCTTGACGGTCACAGACGTGTTTCGCGGGTGCACTTTAGAGATCTCAGGAGTGCGGTTTCCCATCGATCTGATCCCGATCGCTATGCGGGAGCTTTGTGTGATTGTGGGCATGGATTGGATGGATAAGTTCGACGTGGAGATTGTTTGTCGTCACAAACAAGTGCGAGTTCGAACCCCAAGCGGGGGAGAACTGTTAGTACAGGGAGATTCGTCTAGACGGACTACGGCCATATGTTCGGCTGCGAGAGCTCGGAGGTACCTTCAGCATAGTGGTCAGGGATATTTGGCATACGTGATAGACACGAGTGTTGGGGAAGCGAAGGAGTCTGCGGAAGACGTGCCAGTTGTACGGGAGTTCACCGACGTATTTCCCGAGGATTTGCCGGGGATACCTCCCGAACGACAGGTAGAGTTTCGGATCGATCTGATCCCGGGTGCTGCTCCGGTGGCCAAGGCACCCTATCGCCTGGCTCCACCAGAAATGAAAGAGCTGTACGCCCAGTTGCAGGAACTTCTCGAAAAGGAGTTCATTAGACCGAGCTGTTCGCCGTGGGGAGCACCTATCTTATTCGTGAAGAAGAAGGACGGGTCGCAGCGGATGTGCATAGACTACCGGGAGCTGAATAAGCTTACGGTAAAGAATCGTTATCCTTTACCAAGGATTGACGATTTGTTCGACCAGCTTCAGGGGGCCTCGTGGTTCTCCAAGATTGATTTGCGGTCGGGGTACCACCAGATGCGGGTCAGGAGTGAGGACACGGAGAAGACGGCCTTCCGTACGCGGTACGGTCATTACGAGTTCGTGGTGATGCCTTTTGGGCTCACCAATGCACCGGAAGCATTCATGGACCTCATGAACCGAGTGTGTAATCCGATGTTGGACCGATCGGTGATTGTGTTCATCGACGATATTCTGGTGTATTCAAAGTCCAAGGAGGAGCATGAGACGCATCTTCGAGAAGTGTTGGAAGTATTGAGGCGAGAGAAGTTATACGCTAAGTTTTCCAAGTGCGAGTTCTGGTTACGAGAGGTCCAGTTCCTTGGACATGTCGTGAATCAGGAGGGTATTATGGTCGACCCAGCTAAGATTTCAGCGGTGATGCGGTGGGAGGTGCCGAAGACTCCTACTGAGGTGCGAAGCTTTCTAGGATTGGCGGGGTATTACCGAAGATTTATTCAGGATTTCTCCAAGATCGCGTTGCCTATGACGCGATTGACGAAGAAATCTGCGGCTTTCAGTTGGGGTGAGGAACAACAGAAGGCGTTCGAGGAGCTACGCAGGCGTTTGTGCGAGGCTCCTGTGTTAACCTTGTCCAAAGGCATGGAGGATTTGGTAGTATATTGTGATGCCTCACATCAAGGTTTGGGTGCCGTGCTTATGCAACGCGGCAAGGTCATAGCCTACGCTTCGAGGCAGCTGAAGCCTCATGAAGCGAATTACCCGACCCACGACCTGGAGTTGGGAGCGGTAGTGTTTGCCCTTAAAATTTGGAGGCACTATCTCTATGGTGTCAAGTGTACGATCTACACCGACCATAAGAGCCTCAAGTACTTGATGGATCAGCAGAACCTTAATATGCGTCAGCGAAGGTGGCTCGATGTGGTCAAGGATTATGACTGCGAGATACTTTACCACCCAGGTAAAGCGAACGTAGTCGCGGACGCACTCAGCCGACATCCGGTCGGTAAGCCATTGAGGGGTTTATGTTAGCGACTGACAGTGGTTACACCGATTCTGGAGTCGATAAGGAGCGCTCAGGAGGTGGCTGTCTTGGAGGAAAATGCAAAACGGGAAAGAGTGTCGAGGGAAATCCCGAATTTTGTTCGTGATAGTCGGGGATTGTTAACTCGACACGGTAGGGTGTGGATTCCATTCTTCGGTGGGAACCGGCAGGTACTACTGGATGAGGCACATAAGTCCAAGTTCTCGATTCACCCGGGAGCTACAAAGATGTACAGGGACTTGCGTGAAGGTTATTGGTGGCCCGGCATGAAGCGGGATGTTGCTAGATGTGTTGAGGTATGTATGACCTGTCGGAAGGTCAAAGCGGAACATCAACGACCACATGGGAAATTACAGCCGTTGGAGGTCCCGGTTTGGAAATGGGAAAAGATTACTATGGACTTCATAACGAAACTCCCAAGGACTCCTCGTGGGAACGATGCCATTTGGGTGATCGTTGACCGTCTGACCAAGAGTGCTCACTTCTTGGCCATCAGGGAAAGCTCCTCGGCGGAAAAGCTTGCGGAGGTGTTTGTACGTGAGATCGTGGCCAGGCACGGGGTGCCAGTTTCGATTGTCTCTGATAGGGACACTCGTTTTACCTCCCGGTTTTGGGAGAAGTTCCAGTCAGAGATGGGTACACGGTTACACTTTAGCACGGATTTTCATCCGCAGACGGACGGACAGAGCGAGCGAACCATCCAGACCCTCGAAGATATGCTTCGAGCTTGTGTTATCGATTTTGGAGGTAGTTGTGATCAGCACCTTCCTCTAGCAGAATTCTACTACAACAACAGCTTTCACTCTGGTATTGGCATGCCGCCGTACGAGTTGTTGTATGGTAGGAAGTGCAGGACGCCCGTTTGTTGGGGCGAGGTTGGTCATCGGGTGTTAGGGAGTACTGACATTGTGTTGAGGACGACCGAGATGATTCAGATGGTGCGGGACCGTTTGGTTACTGCACAGAGTCGGCAGAAGAGCTACGCCGACAAAAGGCGATCCGACTTGGAATTTCAGGTGGGTGATTATGTATTGTTGAAGGTTTCACCCTGGAAAGGGGTGATCCGGTTTCGTAAGCGGGGCAAGCTAGGGCCTCGTTATATTGGGCCTTACCGGATCATCGCCCGTGTGGGGAAAGTGGCTTACCGGTTAGAGTTACCTGAAGAACTGAGCTTGATTCACAACACCTTTCACGTTTCTCAATTACGGAAGTGTGTATTTGACGAGTCTACCGTGATCCCTCTGGAGGACGTTCAGATCGATGAGCGGCTTAACTACGTAGAAAAGCCGGTTGCCATTCTTGACAGGAGGACGAGAACCTCGCGTAACAAGGTCATTGGTTTGGTGAAAGTCCAGTGGCAGCACCGGAAGGGTTCAGAATGGACGTGGGAGCCCGAAGCGGAGATGCGCGAGAATTATCCCGAACTATTCGCCGACCAAGACTTCGAGGTCGAAGCCTAATTCAAGCGGGGGAGAGTTGTAAAGCCCGTGTCCCGGTACATATTTTTTTTTATTAATTATTTAATTATTGCTAATATTTTTATTTATCGGGGTTAGGCGTCAAGGAGCTAAATCGAACTAACTAGTGGGTCGTTATGTTAAATCCTAAACTAATTTGGGACATTTTGGACATGCTTTAGGAGTCTAGGGGCCAAAGTTGTACAAGGTGGTAACTTGGGCAAGGGATCGGCCAAATGACCGACCCCCTTCCCTCCCCTACGGTTCCCTTTCTTGCTTAGCAAACATTCCCCAAAAACCCTTGCCATCTTCCCATTCTTTTTGTTGGTGTTTAGCCGTGATAAGGAGAAACCGAGAGAGAAAGAGAGAAACCGAGAGAGAGAGGGAGAGAGTCGGCCGCTAGCAAGGATAAGAGAGAGAGAGAGGAGGCTGCCGCCAAGGGGCTGCCGGAAAAAGGGAAAGAGAAGAGGCCGTTCTCGCCGGGAAAAACGCTGCGTGGAGGTAAGCTTTCCGTTTTGTTAAGATTGTTGTGTCACCGTCGGAAACGCCGTAAACCGCCACTACCACCGCCGCAGCCATGGCTGCCGGCGGTGTGGGGGGGGGGGGGGGGGGCGCCGCTGCACGCCGCCGCTGTGGTGGCTGGCCATGGTAGTGCTGGTACGGTTGTGGGTGCGAGTAGGTGCATGTTAGGGCGATCGAGAGAGAGAAGAACGGTGGTGCGGGAGGGTAGTGCGGATTGTGTGTGTGTGTGTGTGACCGCCGCCGGAAAACACCGCCGCCGCCGCCGTGCCCCACTGCCGGAGGTGGCAGTGGGTGAGGGTCGCGGCCTAAACCCTAAACCACCTTGGCGGAACCCTAAACCGTTGTCATTTATCTAAACCGTTTTGATTAAGTTATGATTTCATGTGATCACTACCTTTCTGTCCCTGTTTTGTATAGAGCGTAACTTCTGCTAGGAATGTCGGAATGGGATGAAATTGGTGCCAAAAGTTCCGTTTACGAGTCCTTTAAGTTCTGTCTGTTTTGAGGAAAAACTGGTTCGGACCGTAACTAGGGTGAAATTGCCATTTTATACGGACAGGTCATGTTTTAGCTGCTCTGAGAGGTATTTTTGTAAAATTCATATAGAGTGCTAGGAATATCGTTAGGACGCGTGCGATACGTCCCTGGAACCGTAAGACATTGAACTTCCTGAATGAGGAATTAGATTTTTGGTTGGATCAGTTTAGCAGGGGTAAAATGGGCCCCGAACAGACCTGCGTTTTTAGTATAAAAGCTGGAATTTTAGTTTTGTTAAACTAGTAAAAGTGTCGTGGGTTGGGACCTTCCGTTGACGTTTTTAGTGCGTATTTAGGTGGGAAAAAGTGAGGAAGGTTGACGTGCTGGTGTTGCGGCTCGGGAGCGCGTCGCTTTGCTTGAGGTGAGTTCTCTCACCGCGTAGTTAGGAATTTCATGTGTAACGTTATTTTGTGTTACGTGTTATTACGTGAATTAGTTGGGATGTGATAAATAGTTGTGATTTGTTGAATTAATATGTGAATGGTATGTGTTTTGTGTACACCTCGGTGGGACTGAGGGGCTCGGTGGGACCGAGGGCTCGGTGTGACCGAGGGCTCGGTGGGACTGAGCTAGTACAATTATATTACCTTACTCGGCGGGACCGAGGGCTCGGTGGGACTGAGCTTGTATCAATATATTTTTGTGTACTCGGTGGGACCGAGGTTCGTATTTATACCTTAATTATTATTTGGTTTATATTCGTAGTGATAGTGATGTTACCTACTTGCGAGTAGGAGCGATATACGTGGGGTTGCTACCTGCGTGTGTGGTAGGACTCACTAAGCGTTTAGCTTACCCTTTCCCATTATGTTGTGATTTCAGGTACGAGCGGCAGTCGGGCTTGACGGTACACACACAAAGCGCGGGCATCGAGAATTGTTGAAATCTACACTTTTAAACATTTAGATTTTATTTATAATATTTCCGTTGCATAAATTCTTTTGACTGTTTGAGTTGACGACGTTAACTTTAATTGAGTTACGGTTTATTAAATTGTGGTTGTTTTATAATGGAATATATGTTTTAGAAAATTTAAATTTCCTTGTAATTTTTGGGACGTTACAGTAAGCTCCTGTTTCAGAAATCCTCTAGAGACACCCGCGGTTTTCCGCGCGGTATGGAAGCCGCGGGATATACCGCGTATGTCCCTGTTTCAGTTTTTTTTTGTAAATAAAATCACTCAAAAACAGAAAATAAAAGAAAACGCAAACCTCGGTGGGTTGCCTCCCACCCAGCGTCGTAGTTGCAGTCGTGGCACGACTATGTGGCTCTCAACTTGGCTTGGTGTTCGTGGAATTGACTCGCCCACACTTACGGTCTTCCGCAGTTTCTTCCACAGCTGGTTTTACTCGATCCTCGGACTCCTCTTCACTTCTTTCTCTCACCCTCTCGAACATCTTGAAGACTAACTTCTCGCCACCAACCCTCAGGGTCATCTCTCCTTCCTCCATATCTATCAGTGCTCTGCTCGTGGCCAGAAAGGATCTTCCCAATATCAACGGAACCTTTTCGTCTTCATCCATATCCAGCACCACAAAGTCTACAAGGAAGTAGAACTTGTCAACCTTGATCAGTACGTCTTCGATCTCTCCATATGGATATATGAGCGATCTATCCACGAGTTGAAGTGTCATGTATGTAGGTTTAACTTCCCCCAATCCCAGTTTCCTGAAAATAGAAAGAGGCATTAAGTTAATACTTGCCCCTAAATCACATAATACTTTATTGAAACTAAGATTTCCTATATGAGCGGGTATCGTAAAACTCCCTGGATCCTTAAGCTTCGGGGGAAGATTGTTCTGAATGATGGCACTACACTCTTCAGTATGTGTAATGGTAGACTGGTGATCGATTGCCCTTTTATTGGATAGGATCTCTTTCATGAACTTGAGGTATGTCGACATTTGAGCAAGTGCCTCCGCGAATGGGATGTTGATGTGAAGCTTCTTGAAGATGTCGAGGAATTTCTTGAACTATTCCTCATCTTTATGTGCCTTCACCTGATTCGGATATGGTAGTGGTGGTACAAACAGTTTGACTACCGGCTTCGGTGGCGGTGTCACTTCTTTTTCCTTCGGTTCTTCCCGATCAGCCATATCATTAGCAATACCGTCTTTCATCTCGACATTCGGCTTCTTGATCAACTCCTTGCCATTTCTCAGATAAATGGAATTACACTCTTCTCTTGGCTTTCTCTCAATTTGGCTCAGGAATGTCCCGGGAACTCGGTTTTGTAAGACTTCAGAAATTTGTCCCACTTGCCTCTCGAGAAGCCTAATCGATGCCGTATTCTGGTCAGTGGCTGCTTTTACCGTGCTCGCCAATTCCCCAACAGTACTATCCATCTTTGTCATGAACTTCATCATCATATCTTCCAGCCCCGGCTTCTTCTCCATGGATGGTCCCTCGTCGTATTTCCTTTGGTTAAAACCTGGAGGACGGTAAACATTGTTAGCATGGGAAGAATTCGAAAAGTTAGAAGAATTACCTGGTGGTTGTTGACCGGGTTGACTCCATGAAAAGTTAGGGTGTTTCTTCCACCCTTCATTATACGTGTTCGAGAAAGGATCGTTCCTCGGCTGGTGATTCCGGTTCTGTAAAAACTGAACTTGCTCGGGTTCTTCCAGATTACCACATTTCAAATGGTTCGTGATCGCAGCTAGTTGAGCTTTTATTTCTTTCAGCTCGTCCGATTCTTTTACACTCGCAACTCTTCTAACAGCTGATCTTGGAGTAGAAAAACTATGTTCAGCTAGATTATCGATCAGCTCGCACGCTTCCTCATAAGACTTATCCATTAGTGCTCCACCCGATGCAGCGGTGATGTCGTTTTTGAACTGTGGGTGGAGTCCACTGAAGAAGGTTTGGATGATGACCCAACCTTGTAACCCATGATGAGGGCATTTCTTGATCATGTCTTTGTACCTCTCCCAAGCTTCATATAATGTCTCTTGGTCCCATTGAGCGAAATGGGTGATCTCGGCCATAAGTTGGGCGGTTCTGCTTGGTGGGAAAAACTTTTGAAGAAAAGCGGCTTTCAGTTGTGCCCAGGTGGTGATCGAGTCCGGTGGGATACTTTCAGTCCATGTTATGGCTCGGCTTTTGAGTGAAAAGTTGAACAGCCTCAGCTTAATTGCATCCTCTTCCATCCCATTTATCTTGAACGTGTTGCAAATCCTCTCGAATGCACGGAGATGTGCATGAGGATCTTCAGTCGGTGCTCCTCCATACTGATTTTGTTGTACCATTACGATGGTACTCGGTTTGAGCTCAAAGGAGTTTGCCGCAGTGGTGGGTGGTTGGATGCCTATGCGTGCCGCTGCCACATTCGGGTCGGCAAACGACCGCATCGGAACTCTCGCCAGAGGAGGCGGAGGTGGGTTGTTAACAGGTCTCTCGTCTCCTATCTTTAAATGCCTTTGGGCTTTAGATGCTTTACGTATCTAGCGGGCGGTTCTTTCGATCTCCGGATCAAGTGGTTCGATTTCCTTCCCTCGGGTCTTCCTTGGCATAAACCAATTAGTACCTGAAAAGAAAGTAGGCGAAGTTAGCAATCCAGAAATTGAAAGTGATGGAACAAAGTAAATAAATAAAAATGTTCAATGTAATAGCGCTTATAGCTGGTAGTGCTATCAGTTGCAACTAGTTCCCTGGCAACGGCGCCAAAAACTTGATAGGCGGGTTCACACCCCCCTAAATCTTACCGCAAGTGTACGGGTCGAAATCAAGTAATAGTACTAGAAAGTACGAGTATCGAACACAGGGAACTAGGAACTAAGTATCACAATTACTATAAACTCTATTAACTGAACGTCGCAATTTTGAGTGGTTGGTGGTAACTAATTAATTGGAATTAAATAAATCAAACACAAGACAATAAACAACTTAGGAAACTTTGATAGAGAAACAGTTGAGAGTTGGAAATCCTAAGGTTTTCACCTATAAACATCTGACTCGGAACAATACCAGTTATTCCATATAATGAATACCCAATCTTTAAAAGTCACCGTTGTTCTTTCTCAAGCAACAACGGGTTTTATTTTGAAAAACACAAGTCTTATCTCTCGATCTCAACCTATGGAATTCAAAACACATTAAAATCAAGATTTAACGGGACTAAGCCTTACTTGGTATATCTCTATGACCAATTTCTCACCTTAGGCATGCAATTACTAGTTCTAGTTATCAATTAATTCTCTCAAACTTAATTGAAAACAACAAAACAATTGAAAGCTAGCTAGACTCACAAAAGCATTAAAAACCAAATCACATGCTTCATTAAAATAGAGAAACTGATAAAAGTCTCAAGTCATATATTCACATGCTTAAACCAAATTCATTCCAACCTCCAACATCTAAGGATTAGTTCATGTTGGTGGTGAATACAAACACAAGAGAAAGAATGGAAACAATGAATACAAACATAGTAAACGTGAATGTGTGGAATGTAATGGTGAACTCCCTTCTCCCGGCTCTAATCCGCTTCGCGTCGTGACTTACTCCTCAATCGATCCTCTATCGTGGCTCCAAAAGCTCCGAAAAAGCTCTGAAAATCGCCCCTAAGTCGCTGCCGTTCGTCGTGTGTGAGATAATTCGAGAATGACCTAATTCCCACATACATAAAGTGTAAAAAAACGAAACAGACCCTTCCACGACTTGTGCCGCGACTTGTAAACCGCAGCATAAGTCGCGCGCTTTTCTGATGTTGTTTGGGTCAGCTTCGGGTCCTGGTTCGGGCGCGGGTCTTGGGGCTTGGATCTCGGGCTTCCGTTGGGCTTCGTTTTGGCTCTCTTTTAGGCTCTTTTCGGCATCTTTTCTCAATGATTACTGCCTTTTAGATAACCTGCACATTTCACTAGATAAACCGTAAAACCACGCCTTTTTGCTATCAACACAAGACAATCTCATTGGTTTGAGAACTGAAAATAACGCCATAAAGTGGCGTTATCAGCACTCTACAGATGTGCCATTTGGATCTGAGAATAATTTATTTCCAGTGGCCATTGGGGTCTTCATTACAGAGGCATCAGAGAGACTGAATTTTGAAAGTATGTCGGAGACATATTTAGCTTGATTTATAAAAATTCCCTCTGATGATTGTTTTACTTGGAGTCCGAGGAAGAAGTTTAATTCTCCCATCATACTCATTTCAAACTCACTTTGCATGAGTTTTTCAAAATCTTTGCATTGTTGTGCATTTGTAGACCCAAAAATAATGTCATCCACATAAATCTGTACAAGAAGAATCTCATCACCTTTTCGTTTGTAAAACAAAGTAGTATCGGTTGTACCTCTGTCGAATTCATTATTAAGAAGAAAGGTTGAAAGTCTTTCGTACCATACTCTTGGAGCTTGTTTCAGTCCATACAGAGCTTTGTCAAGGTAGTACACGTATTTTGGGTACTTGGAACTTTCAAACCCTGGTGGCTGCTGGACATATACTTCTTCTTGGATTTCACCATTCAGAAAGGCGGATTTTACATCCATTTAAAAAACTTTGAAGCCTCTGTGGGCTGCGAAGGCTAAGAAGATTCTTTTTGCTTCGAGTCGTGCGACAGGGGCAAAAGTTTCATCGTAATCAATCCCTTCTTCTTGGCGATATCCCTTGGCTACCAATCTCGCTTTGTTTATAATGACCACCCCATCCTCGTCCTTCTTGTTTCTGAAGACCCATTTTGTCCTTATTGCTTGTTTTCCTCGTGGCAGAGGTACTAGGGTCCATACCTTGTTTCGCTCAAACTGTGGAAGCTCTTCTTGCATAGCATCTACCCAGTTTGGATCATCTAGGGCTTCGGAGATTCTTTTTGGCTCGATCACACTGATGATATTTGTAAAGAAACAAAAATTAGCAGTGGCTGATCTTGTCTTGACCTTTTCAGAAGGGTCGCCGATTATAAGGCTTGGAGGATGGCTTTTCGTCCACTGTGTTGTTCATGGAAGATGGTCATTTGAGTCATCCAGATGAACATCTATGGTTGCACACTGCGTTTCTGGTGCAACCTCTGTTGTAGATGGTACTTCTGTGCTTGTGCTTGGTTCTTCAGCTTGTGGAAGGATTGGTATGGGAGTTGGAATTTGTTCCTCTGAGGAAGTAGAGACTTAGTCTTCGTTTTCCTCTGGTATTGATTCCTCTGTAGTCGCTGGAGTTGGTATTTCAGGAGCCTCTGTTGTTGAGTCCTTGGTCGTATCATCTTCTGTTCGCTCCCCCTCAGCGTGTGCATCTGTATGATTCACAGAAGAGGATGAAGTATTCAATGGACCAGTTAGAGATATACCTGACTCAGTCTGGTTGTTAGAAGATGTTTCTCTAGAGGCTCTGACGGCTCCAGCATAGGGATCAATATCATCATGGAACATCTCTTCAAATAGAAGATTTAAGTCTTCTACTTTTGTCTTTGGGATGCCAGAGGATTCCTTCTTTAGACCGAGTTCTGAACTGATTTGTTCAGAAGTCTTTTGAAAGGAATCGTCAAAAGACACATTGATGCTTTCTACAATGGTTCATGACCGCAGAAGATAAACTCTGTAGGCCTTAGAGGTGGCAGAGTATCCAATGAACTTGCCCTCATCTGCTTTCACCTCAAACTTTCCTCTTGCTTCTCTATCATTTAAGACAAAGCACTTGCATCCAAATACATGAAAGAACTTGATGTTTGGTCGCCGTTTGTTGATCAAATGATATGGTGTTTTGATGTGCCTCTTTACAATGGTTGATCGATTTTGGGTGTAGCAAGCGGTTGATACTGCTTCTGCCTAAAAAGATATTGGTAATCCAGATGCTGCCAGCATAGTTCTTGCAGCCTCCACAAGCGTGCGGTTCTTTCGTTCAACCACGCCATTTTGTTGTGGGGTGCGTGCAGCAGAGAAGTTCTGTGATATGCCTTCTTCTGTAAGATAGGCTTCAATGACATAGTTTTTGAATTCTGTGCCATTGTCGCTTCTTAGTTTCTGAATCCTGCACTCATACAAAACTTGGATTCTTTTCATTAAATTTATCAGAATGTTTGGAACATCTGATTTCTTTCTGACAAATTCAACCCATGTAAATCTTGAATATTCATCGATCAAAACAAGTATATATTTCTTGCCACGTAGGCTCTGTGTAGCGATTGGACCACAGAGGTCAACATGAAGCATGTACAGAGGCCTAGGGCAAGATACATTAGTCTTGCCTTTATGGGAAGCTCTTTTGAGTTTTCCCATTTCGCAAGCAGAGCACAAATGATCTTTATTAAATTTAACATTTGGCAGACCTTTGACTAGATCAAGTTTAACAAGCTTATCTAGAGTATGAAAGTTTAGGTGGCAGAACCTGTTATGCCATAACCAGGCTTCTTCACTTTTACAAGCAACAAGGCAGAGCTTGTCTTCCTTGTTCTTGGCACAGAAGTTCATGAGGTAAAGATCGCCTCTTCGTTCGGCTCGCAGAAGTTTGACTCATGTGTCCTCACCTTGTAGAGAGCAGAAGGTTCTTTTGAACATTACGTCGAAACCCGTATCGCAGAGTTGGCTAATACTGAGAAAATTGTGCTTAAGGCCATCCACATATGCAACTTTGCATACGGTTATGTTTTCCTTCTTGATGACTTTGTAGCCTTTTATATACCTCTTCTTATTGTCACCAAAGGTCACAGATCCTCCATTGAGTTTATCTTTGTAGGAGGATAGTATACCTCTGTCGCCAGTCATGTGCCGCGAGCATCCGGAGTCAAGATACCAGATTGGCACATACTGCTTCTGCAAGACAATCAGAGAGTTTTAGGTACCCATATCCAAATGGGTCCAGCTTTGTTAGGGGTCTTCAAGTTTGCCTTAGCATTCTTGGGTTTGGTTTTAGCTTCTTTTGAAGAACCATTTTGTTTCTTCTTACCCTTGAATTTAGTATTCTTTTTGGGTGCAGAGAGGAAACAGTGTGGACTTGAGAAGTGTTGTCTTAATTGATGCATGAGATCAAAGCAATGACAATAATGAATGTGCGAAGAGATTTGCTTGAACTTTTCATTGAAAACATTAAATGGGGGCACAGAGGCATTACATTCTATCCTAACATTTGACTTCCTATTACAAGAAGACCTATGTAGGCTAGATTATTGTTTGCAAAATCCTTTGTTGAGAGTAGCCTTCTGTGGACCCCTTCTGTGGTGAACTTCTGCAGGTTTCACTGTCACAGAAGAAAACGATTTGTTATTTTCAGCCCATTTACCCTTCTGTTGCCATGTTAGTTTTTCTTTAATAGGCCTTAAGGGTTTTGAGGTCTTTGAACTTGTTGAATTTTGAGAGAACGTTTTCTTTTGTTGTTTGATTTTCTCAAGCTCAAGAGAGGTTTTGGCTTGTATACACATGTCCAAAAAATCTGGACAGATAGGAACTCTTGTGATTTTCTCCTTGGGAGGAATAGTTCTGTTAAGAACTCCAGAGGGTAGTTTAAAATCCTCTGAGTCACAAGGTACTATCTCTGACTTAGAGTCAGTCTCAAATTCGTCAGAGGATGAATCGTCCTCATATACAGAGGTTGAGTCACTTAGTTCTCTTTCGACAGAGGCTAGATTTTCAGAGCATGTGCCATACTCGCTTTCATCCTTTTCAGTGAGATTATTTTCCAAGTCAACAGAAGTATCTATTAAGGTTTCATCAGAGAGATTTTGATCGATAGAGGGTGTACAGAGGTTTTCGTAAAAGTTATTTTTCTCGATTTCCATCAACTCCTTTTCAGAGATATCTTTAAGTTTTTCTTCTGAAACGGTAGGCTTGAACTCAGGTGCCTCTGCCGATCATTTCTTTTCAGAGTTTATCATGCAGACAAAGGCAACCTGTGTTTGAGTCTCGGGGTCACCAAACTTGAAGATACCTATCTGATCTTGAGTTTTCAGATATTTCATAGGTTTGGATTCTCTTTTGACAGAGATTGAAGGTGACAAAACTGTGTTTTCAAACCACACATTTATCATCTTCAGAGGTTTCCTCTGGTGAGGTTCCCCAGAGACTATTCGCCTTTTGCTTACAGAGAGTAAGTTTGGAAATCCAGGTTTTCTTGTACTTCCAATATGAAATAGAGAGGACAGAGACTTGTTTCTTTTGTTTCCAGTGTATGGATCTATATCACATAAGCCAATTCTCCGTCTCCCTATTTGTGTATTAATTTTCTCATACACCTTCTGTGCATCTTGATATTTCTTAATTAAAAGATCTCTTCTAATTAAATCTTGACAGAGGACTTCTCTTTCCTTCTGAAAAAAATGTTTAAGAGCTAGGATATTCATTCTGTCGCTCTCAACGTCCATAAGTTCTTTAGATTTTGCTTTTAAGGCCGAGTTAAGTTCAGAAATCTTTTCTTTCAAAGGATTTAGATGTTCGTTCCAGTTTGTTTCAATTTCTTCCTTTTCTTGAAAGATTTTAGCCTTTTCTTGAGTGAGAAGTCTAGCTTCTCTCTCAAAGAAGGTAAGCTTCTTCTGAACACTTTCGCAGGTCTTTTTAAGTTATGTGTATTCAATGTTAAGTTTAAGCAAATCATCTTCTGCTTTATTAGTTTAAGAGTCAGAAGTGGATACCTCACTATCGGAGTCGGAGCTGACCTCTGCCATGCCACAGAACAGGGCGTTCTTCTTTTCTCGTTCGTCAGAGTATGTATCTGACTGCCAGTTTTCATTATTCACCATAAGTGACTTCTGAGCATAATATTCTGCTTTCTTTTTGTAGAAATCAGAATCCCTCTGAGGGCGGTTTGATTTGCTCTTGCATTCATTGGCGTAGTGGCCTGGCTTACCACAATTGTTACATCCTTGGTTCTGTGGAGCGTTGCCACCTTTGTCGTCTGACCTCTGTCGGTCACCACCTCTGTCATTCCTGTCATTCGACCTCTGTTGGTCGATACCTCTGTCGTTCTTATCATTTGACCCTTTGTTGGTCCCGAAGGGCTATACAAGTGTGTAGAAGGGGGGGGGGGTTGAATACAAACACACGTTTTTACTTTTCTAAATTGTTTATTGATAAATCAAGACAATTTACAACTTGTTACGGAACAAGATTAAGGATAAACCTAATCTTAACAAGTCTTGAGAAACACTAAGTTTCTTGCACTAGAAAGAGTTAAAGAAAGTACGAATAATAACTTAACAATAAGAGAGAAATAAGAAGATGGTCCGAGCACACTTCAAAACTGAAGTAAGGTTCTTCTTATATACTGCATGCATTTAACGCAAGGCAGTATGGCTTTACACGTGGCAGCAGCTGAGTGGTTGCATGTCATTGACCTTTGTAGACAACCTTAGTAGCCGCATGGTGCACAGTGTAGAATCAGAGTTGTTGTACGATTACAGACAAAAGGGATGTCCGTTCTGACAGTTCGTACGGAGACGTGCAAGGGAGGTAAGACAATAGTAACATGCAGGGAGACTTCATGATCAGCTTTCGTTGAGTCAGATCTTTATCAGCGAATGATAAAGTTCAGCGATTGCTGAAGTCTTCTACTTGATACTTCACGTTGAATGGACAGGTCTTGCTTCGCTGATATCCGCATCAGTTCATGAGTAGACTTGTCGCTGGTTCTTGAGCTTGATCTTCGACTTCAGCGTAGAACATATGTTGACGTGAAACTTGTCTTCAGGGATCATAAGTAAACAACTAACTTATCAGCGATCGTCCCAGAGACTGAACAGGCTCAGAGCTATAAGATGATGAAGGGTGTTCGCTGAATATCTAATCTAAAGAGTGAGAGTTCCTATCAGCGGTGCTGTAAAGTCTTAGTACTTATCAGCGATAGTGAAACTCTAATACATATTGTTTACTTACAATTTTCACTAAGTGTTTAAGAGAGGGTCATTATCAAATCCCTGAGGGTTTGGATCAACAATCTCCCCCTATTTGATTATGACATAGCAACAGAGGAAATTGCTATTTAATGAAAACATAAGGTTAAAAAGAACTCATAAAATATTTGTCCCTTTTACTATTTTCTAGGATCTTTTCAGTACCGCTGAAATTTTTCTTTAAACTTCGTAAAGATTACAGAGGGAAGTGGAAAAATTACAAGTACAGCAAATAAAATTACAAGTACAGAAGATGTAGATAGATAAGGATAAAAAGAATTACAAGGCGATCCTATCCGTCAAAAGGTTCTTCCTTGATGAGAAGTTCATCGAGGGTCTTTGATGTGGGAATCATCCAGTCAGAGACACACACCTTGATCCTTTTTGTTCTTTGCTTATTCAAAGATCAGGGGCTTGAGGTGACGTGCTTGAATGTCGCGTCTGACTTCACACCAGTATATGAGGTCTCTGAGTTGTTCGATGGGAGTTATTGGAAGCTCAGAGATGCGTTGAAAGTGTTGATTTCCATGGTAGTCTAGAAAGAATATACCATAGGGATCACTTACGACTTTGCCAGGAATGAAAGTTTCACCAGGTGGTAGGGAGGTGTCAAGCGTTGAGAGGTCAGCATCAGGACCAAGAACTTCAGCATGAGAGAAACCAATACCTGTTTCATTCCGTATAGGAGGACCTGAGTCTGAGACTTTCTTTTCCTTTGCAGAGACTCTTCTTTGTTGAGGAGGAAGAAGAGTGGAAGGAGGAATATCCACAGCAGAAGAAACCAAGTCGATCTGAGAATTTAAAATTTTCTCGACATGGCTCTTGAACTTTGAGCGCGATCGCTGAATGGCTAATTTCACTTCCAACCATTCAGAGAAACCAAATTTCTCTAAAGTAGCAGCATAGAAGGTTTGCTTGGTTTTGTCTTCTCTGAATACATCAACTTCAACAACAGGAACGTCTACAAACAGTCTTCCTCTGATATTTACCTTGATGATTTTGGATGGTCGAGATCGATAATTCGGCATTTCTTTACACCATTCCAAAGTCGAATCAGATACTTTAGTCTTTTCTTCAACGATCGTTTGGGCATCATCCCATAGCTAACATTGGACATCAATGGGAGTTTTTTTCAGCGCGGGGTCTTTCACTGATTGTTGGACAAGCTGGATGGAGAGAGCCTTATCTTTTTCTTTAGCTTCCTTCTTTTCGGCGAGTAATCTTTCAGCTCTTAGATGATCCTCGTATTCTTTCCTTGAGATCCTGAACTTTGTGGGAGCAGGGATTTTGTCACGAGGAAGAATGATTCGCTGATCTTCAAGCTGTTTGATCATTGCATCTCTCTTTTCTTGATCCTCTTCACTTAGCTTTTGAGGAGCCAAGGAAGGTCTGTTTTTGTGAGAGAGCAGCTGTTCTTCAGGTTCATCAGTCTCAGTGGTTAAATCCAAGAGTGGGATTATTTCTTCAGCTCTTGTGGCTGGGATTATTTCTGGTGTAGTCGTGGGAGCTTCAGCGGGATCCTCAAACAGGGGAGAGGACTAGCTGAAACACAGCGATTGTTTAAGTAAGAAAAGTTGGGAAGAAAGAGATAGAGAAAAGAATGTGGTTAAGTGTATAGAGGTTTTAAAGATAGAAGGATTGAGATTGAGAAGGGATAGAGGAGGGATGCAGTGTAAGGGAATAGAAGGTAGTGTACCTGACAAACTGGCTTTTGAAGCAAGATCGTCAGATTGTCTTCTTCAGCGAGGCCTTTGTTTTTGCCTTTGTCAGCTTCAGACGCTGCAGGCTTTGTCTTGGTCCGCTCCCCTGAAGGTTCTTTTATCTTGATTCCTTTTTGAGCTGGGGCTTTTGCAACAGGCTGGACGTAGAAGAAGTCGTCATCATCATCGTCATCATCATCATCTTTGGGGGATGATGATGGTTCTTCATCAGAGATGTCGACAGGTTCATCATCTTCAGTTTCTTCTTCAGACTCGGCCTCTTCAGCATAAGGTTCGGTCACGTCAGCAGCAACTTCCTTAAGTTGCTCATCGAGTTGCTCCCCCCCAGATACAGAGGAAGGTTTCTCAGTTTCCTCAGGGTTTTCAACTCCCTGAGGTCGTGATGTAGAAGTACCAGCAGCAGCAGTTTCAATACCCTCCCCCTCAGCATTATGGGGAAGGTCTTCTTTAGTCTTCTCCCCCTCTTCCACATTATGGTTGGGGGAGGTAACAGATTGTTCAGCAGCAGCAGTGTGTATTTGGTCTCTGTCTTCCAGGCCAGAGATCCCGACACAGTTCTCAATCTTTGCTAATCTGACTTCCAGGCCAGTTTTAGCAGGATTGATCTTTTGAAGAGCTTCGCGATCGACCTAAGTAAAATTTGAAGTTGGGACGTTCAGGCGATCGAGCACTTTCTGAACAATTTCTTTGATGGCGGAGACGTCAGCCTTGATCGTGGAGACTTCACCCTTAAGAGAACCAACCTCTGTCTTCAATGATGTGACTTCATTGGACAGAGAGGTGAAGTTTGTTGAAAGAGAGGTGGTGGCGGTTGAATTGTCAGCGAGGGTGGTAGAAAATTGAGCAATGCTACCATCCACCTTCTCCAGATCAGTTTTGGAGGCTTTTGTATCGACGAGCTCGATCAGCTTTTTGAGCTTCTCTCCAGCGTCTGTAACCGCTGAAGAGTTTGTGGAGAGAATGGTGTTGTAATTTTCCACCTTTGTTTCCAAGGCTTACAGGGAGGTGTTGATATCCCCCAAATTAGGACCTGAAACAGTTATTAACTTATGAATAGAGGAAAGCTCAGAAGTTTGGGGTAGAGAGAGAGGAGTGTTTTGGATTGTGTTTATACATGCAGGCGGGTTGTCGAAGTTGTCGAACCCTTTGTGTCCTGAATGAAATTCCATGTCGCCTTCAAGAGTACCTTGGCGCATGGAGGTGCCTGCAGATCCTAAGTTTGCATCCATCATCGTATTTAGAGTATCTGCAGCTGAGTCATGTACGATGAAGGGTGTCCCTGAGAAAGTTGGGAAAATTGGTGCAGAGACCAAAGATTGAGTAGGAGGAATGAGGGATGAGAATGATGGTTGGGTGCGGGGTTCAGCGTTGGATCCGCTGTCAATCACTTCAGTCTGTAGAGATGCTGAAGGAGGTGGGTTCATTTCCAAGTTTATAACTTCAGCATTTAGAGACGCTGAAGTTGGGATGGAAGGTGTGGCTTGATCAGCTGTGGCAGAGCGTACCACGGAACTTTCCATCAGCTCTTCAAGATGAGCTGTGGAGTCTTCAGCGTGTAAATGCTGGGGGGTTGCTCCTTGGTTTTCTTGATTCTTTTGGAACCAAGTTGGGAAGTTGAGTGTTTCCTTTTTCGAGAAGGAGTGGAGGGTGCAGCGTGGGTATCAGCGGTGGGGATTTCCACTGAATGAGTTGTAGAAGTAGAAGAAGGAGGATTGAGAAGAGATAAGAGAGTAGAAAGACGTACCTCGTTTTCCAGCTGCTTGAAGTCGAGTAACTTAGGGCCAACCTGAGAGAGTCTCAGATCACCCTCTATTGGGTACCTCTCGCCAAGTCCTTGTTGAAAGACGGCGCTGATGAATCTAGGATAAGGAACCCATGCAGATCTTTCAGCCATATCCACTCTGAACGCAAGGTCGTCGTAGATGATTGAGGCCCAGTCAACATTTAGACCTTTCAGCAATGCATAGCCCATTGCTTGCTGAGGTTGAGCAGCTTGATCAGAGGAGCCACTTTTCGTTGTCATGCAACTTATCAGATGTGCGAAGATGAAGTTCATCTCGCTGGGCATTTTGGACTTCTTGATCATGGTCAGTTTCTTCTCAGGCTTCTTGTCCCTTCCAGTGTCCCATGCGTAACCCATTGCATCGAAGAATGCAATGATGGCTTCCCTATCAGCATGGTTTTTATGGTTTGGGAGAGGGACAAAGCGGTTTTCTTTCGTAGAGGTAGGAAGGCTCAGTGCTTTCCTAATAATGGCAGGGTTGATTTTGGTGGTGCCAAATTTTGTGTCACACATAATGGAGTCAACGATCTTCGTTGGGTCTTTGGCATGGGGTACCTGAGCTCTTCTGGCAGTATACCAAAACTGAGAAAGTAGGAATTGATGAGCAGGGCTTGTAATGGTCAGGGCTGTAGATAAGCAACATGTTTTGAGATAGTTCACAGCATCATCCAGATGTGTGACTTGCTTTCGAGGAGGAAACTCGAAAAGCGCATGAAAGTTGTTCGATTTTGAAAAATTGATTTCCTCAAGCTTGAACTTGACCTGAGGAGCTTTGACAAGAGTCAGTTTCTTTGCAGTCGTGGATTTCTCAGCGGTAGGAGCAGGAGTAGATGATGCCATTTCTGTTTAAAATATCAACCATGAACATAGATAAAGAATAGTCTTAATGTGAAAGATTTTCCAATAAGATGTTTTCCGATTTTTGTCCATTTCATTCAGACAGAAATGTCTTAATGAAGATTAGGGTTTTCTTGTTTTGAAGAAGAAAAACAAACCCAGTAAAAGTCTTGTTTTCCATTTTCCTTTAGATAAGGATTCTGGAAAAACGAATGAAGAACAAGTTTAAGATTTTGAGTTTTAAACTTGAAGAACAACCATGAAAAGTTTGTGTTCATAAAACCATGAAAGAAATGATTTCATTTTAGAAAAGGTTTCTTTTGTTTGATCTGTTAAAAGCAATAAGAAGATCAGAAACAAGTTATGTAGGTAAATAATAAGAATATTTACCTGGTCATCGAAGAAGAAGATGAACGGATTTCTGGAAATAAGCAACATTAAATCTTTTCTTGCTTGGAGAAGAAGTTCGCGTAAAGAAAAAAATATAAACCCGAAATAGTTTATATAGAGAGATTTTAGAGAGGGAAAAACTCGAGCGGGAAAGTTTTTCATAATGACACGGCCACGTGTTTGCATTTGATTGGAAGGTAAACGAAACGTGCAAACGTGTGTCAAAAAAAGAACGTACCAGGGTTTATCCGTTGTGATGATGTCACAAACGTCCTTTCATATTTTAGGATGTCTCTGAGGTTTTGAAAGCTCAGGGACTATTTTGAAAAAACATGAAGCACTGAATAGAAATATCAGTGTTAGTTTAAGAAATTTCAAAGTATCGCTGTTAAGGAAGAGATATTCAGCAATGCAATTTGTTTTAAAATCTTACATTCACAAGCGAACGTCAGCGAGCAAGAGAGAAAACATACCTTGATATCAGCGAATCAATTATGTTCAGAGAGAGAATGATAGAATGGGTTATATAATTGTTTTATCCTATCGCTGATAAAATGTGAACCACTGAAGATTTTACTCTTCAAAGTTCAGCATTCCAAGCTCGCTAATGAGAAAGTTGAATCTTGTCTCATCAAGAGGTTTGGTGAACAGATTAGCTAACTGATAGTCAGTTGGGATAAAATGAAGTTCTATATCACCATTCATCACATGATCTCTGATAAAATGATACCTGATTTCGATATGTTTGGTCTTTGAGTGTATCACTGGATTGTTGGCTATAGCGATGGCACATGTGCTGTCGCAATAGATTGGAATTTTCGAGAGCTGAAGGTCATAGTCTAGTAGTTGATTTCTCATCTACAAGACCTGAGAACAACAGCTTCCAGCGGCTACATACTCAGCTTCAGCAGTTGAGGTGGACACTGAATTTTGCTTTTTACTTGTCCAACTCACCAGCTTTCCACCCAGGAGCTGACAGCCTCCTGTGGTGCTTTTCCTATCCAATTTGCAGCCTGCAAAATCACTATCTGAATAGGCGATTAGATCAAACCCTGAGTCTTTGGGATACCAAAGACCTAGGTTCATAGTATCCTTAAGGTAATGAAAGATTCGCTTTACAGCGATCATATGAGATTCCTTAGGTTCAGCTTGATATCGTGCACACAAACAAGTTGCGTACATTATATCGGGTCGGCTAGCTGTAAGATACAAGAGAGAGCCGATCATCCCACGGTACATCGTGACATTTACAGTTATTCCATTTGAATCCTTGTTTAGTGTCAGCGGTGGGGCTATAGGGGTTTTCATAGCTGAACTCTGAGTTAAATCGAATATCTTCAGCATATCTTTAACGTACTTTCCCTGATTAATGAAAGTTCCTTTTTCATTTTGTTTTATCTGAAGACCAAGGAAATATGTTAGCTCACCCATCATGCTCATTTTATACTCTTCTTTCATCCTTTCAGAGAAACGAGTACAAAGATCATGGTTAGTAGAACCAAATATAATGTCATCAACATATATCTGAACAAGAATGATATGACCTTTCACTATTCTAAAAAATAGAGTTTTGTCGATTTTACCTTGCTCAAAATTTTCAATTAGGAGATAAGAGGATAGAGTGTCATACCATGCACGTGGAGCTTGCTTTAAGCCATAAAGTGCCTTATCGAGTTTATAAACATAACCTGGACGCTTAGGATCTGAGAATCCTGGAGGTTGTTCCACATAGACTTCTTCATTCAGCTTTCCATTTAGGAACGTTGACTTAACATCCATCTGATAAACTTTGAAGTCTTTGTGTACAGCATAAGCTAAGAATAGACGAATAGATTCTAGTCTTGCTACTGGAGCAAATATTTCGTCGTAATCTATGCCTTCCTCTTGTATGTATCCCTGAGCAACAAGACGAGCCTTGTTGCGGGTTACAGTTCCATGTTCGTCCAAATTGTTTCGATAGACCCATTTAGTGCCTATCACTGTCTTGTCAGTTGGTCTTCGAACAAGATTCCAAACTTTGTTTCTTTCGAATTCAGTCAGCTCTTCTTGCATGGCGCTGACCCAGTTTGGATCTTTGAGGGCATCATCTATTTTTTTGGTTCAATCAGAGAAATAAAGTTAACAAATAAACAAATATTACCTGCACTTCGTCGAGTCTGAGCACCAGAGTTTGGATCACCAAGGATTTGATCAATTGGGTGATTTACAGTCCATCGCTGAGCCGGAGCATAAGTCGCTGACTCAAATTGGACTGGAGGAGCTGAAGATGAGGCTTCAGCAACTTCTGGAATATCAGCCAAGAGAGGAGTAGGTGCAGATGTCATCTCATTCACTAATTGCTGAGAAGTAGATGGAATGTCTGAGACATTTGGTTCAGAAGCAGGTATAGTGTTTAAAGGAAACGCTGAGACCCATGATGTTTCAGCTTCACTATTCTGCATGTTTGGGATGATAGTAGGACTATCATCTTCAACTGTATGAGTATGAGGATTGGGAATATCTTCTGAATCACCAAGATGAGAAAACATCCATTGATTAAGTTCTTCAGTATCAGTAGAAGGTCGAGAATTCGCTGAATGGGATTCGTCAAAAGTGACGTGAATAGTTTCTTCTACAGTTTGTCTTCTTCGATTGAAGACTCTGAAGGCTTTGGAGATTGAAGAATATCCAAGAAAGATTCCATCATCAGCCTTAGGATCAAACTTTCCAAGGGCATCTCTGTTGTTCAGTATGAAACACTTACATCCAAAGATGTGAAGAAAGCTAATTGAAGGCTTTCTCTCATGAAAAAGTTCATAGGCTGTTTTATTAAATCTTTTGACTATCAGCGACCTGTCTTGCGTAAAACAAGCAGTGTTGACAGCTTATGCCCAAAACTGAGTAGGCAGGTGAGAATCGCTGAGCATTGAACGTGCAGCTTCAATAATAGTTCTATTTCTTCTTTTAGCGACTCCGTTTTGTTGCGGTGTTCTCACTGAAGAAAAGTTGTGAGAAATACCCTTACTCTTAAAGAAGGAATCAAGAGAACTGTTTTTGAATTCAGTCCCATGATCACTCCTTATTGAGCGAACGGTCAAGTTGTTCAGGGTTTCCATCTTCCGAACAAAGGTGATGAGTTCTTCAGGGGTGTCACTCTTAGAACGGAGAAACATAACCCATGTATATCGAGAGAATTCATCAACTATGACCAGTGTATATTTCTTTTCAGCGATGGATTGTTTGTTAACAGGGCCAAACAAATCCATATGGAGAAGTTGTAGAGGAGATGACACTGAGTAAACTTGCTTTGACTTAAAGCTTGCTTTGGTCTTCTTGCCTTTCTCGCACGCTGAACATAAGGATTCTTTTGCGTATGAGTGTTGAGGAAGACCAGTGACTAACTCTTTTGAAGAAAGGGTGTTCAGTGTCTTGAAGTTGAGATGAGAGAGCCTCTTATGCCATAGCCAGTTGACATCAGATGAGGCTTTTGAGAAGAAACAAGAGTTCTCAGTGGTTGTTGAGTCCATGTTTATTACATAAACATTTTCCAAACGATAACCGCTGAGAGCTATCTTCTCCTTTTTGTCAGCGACAAAGCAGGATTCCTTAGTAAAGATTACTTTGTTATCCTTGTCGCAAAGCTGACTGATGCTTATAAGATTATGCTTCAGCCCTTCAACATATGCGACTCTTCTGAAGGTTGTTGTACCATTAGAGAGTACACCAAACCCTCGGGTATGTCCTTTTCCATTTCCACCAAAAGTTAAAGAGGGACCCTTCTCTTCTTTGTACTCAGTGAGCAGGTTCTTCATACCAGTCATGTGTCTAGAGCATCCGCTATCGAGATACCAGATACCCTTCTTAACCTGCATTACAAAAGAAGATTAGTTTGTCTTGGGTACCCACTTAACCATGTGTACACACTTGTCAGTGGGGGTAGAAGAGGAGGTGCAAGGTTCAGCAGTCTTCGCAGCATTTGAAGATTCAGCTTTGTCAGTCTTCACTTTGGTTAATTTCTTAACCTCATTGGTCTTCTTTGCCTTAGGGGCAATGATCTTCACCTTAGCTATCTTTTCAGCTTGGGTGGCTATGGGGCACTTACTAGCAATATGATTGGTAAGTCCACAATGATAACATTTCCTATAACTAAAAGTAGTTCTAGGACCATTTGCATGTTGAGCTTTTGATTTTGAATTAAAAGGACCAGCACCAAGTAAGCTATTGGGTTTTGAAATGGGAGGAACATTCAGTTCTTCGGATTTCTTACCAATAATTTCCACTTTGATTCTAGGAGTAGATCGCTGAATAGATCCACGCTGAATAAATCTAGGGATCTTATTCTTTGAATCAGAGGGATAAGTCACTGAAGCTTTAGAAGCGTTCAGCTTTGATACAGAGGTACCCTTCTGAGGATTTTGGTTAAAAGCAATTCCTTTACCTTTGTTTTTAAAGACTGAGGTAGGTTTTGGAAAAACAACTTTTTCTTTACCTTTAGAAGTTAAGGTAGAGATTTCCTCAGGGATAGGCGGTTTAGAAGAGGAACACTGAGATGAGAAAGTGTCAGGGATAGAGGATACGCACATTCCAAATTTAAGCATGGAACGATCAGTGGTTGGTTCTAGAGTATCAGCTTTGTAACCAAGACCACGTTTATCACCCAGGGGAATCTGAGACTTAATTATCTCAGTGATCTTTGTTGAGGAATTATACCATCCATCAACAGTAGCTTTTTCAGCTTTTAATGCAGCGATAGCTTCTTCGCGCTCGATTTTGACTAGCTGATTTAGGTGAACTTGATCTTTAAAATCTTCTTCAATTTTAGAAAGATTTTCTATTTGAAGGTGACAGTTTTTAAGCTGTTCAGCGAGATCAAGGTTTTGATTTTCAACCACAGTTTTGCCAATCATGGCTTCATATAAACTTCTAGTCAATAGATCGATCTTTCGAAGACTATCAGCGTCATCAATATTTAAAATATTGGTAAAGAAGGAAGGTGATACTTTAGTAGCAGAGGTTGAAGTAGAGGGAATGTCAGAATTTTCTTCCTCATCTTCAAGTTTGGCCATGAGACATAGATTGGCTTCATCATCATCTTCAGAGTCAGATGATTCTTCTTCGTCAGACGCAGCCCAATCATAGTCAGCCATAAGGCCTTTGCCTTTCTTTTTAAAGGTTTTCAGCTTTGTATACCTTTCTTTCATCTTTTTGTATTTTTCATCTCTAGTCCTGTGAGTAAAGTTTTTCTTGGGAAAAGCTGAGGGTCTAGAGACTTTCTTTGACCTGCACTCGCTAGCAAAATGTCCTATCTTTTCACAGTTATAGCAAGTAGCAGTAGCTTTATCAACAGGGGTTGATGATCTTGGCTTGTCAGTAATAGCAAGAGGTTTATTTTTCTTGAAATTACTCTTTCTAGTAAATCTCCTGAACTTATTAGCCAGGAATGCCAGAGTTTCATCATTATCTGAAACGTCAGATTCTGATGATCTTTCAGAGTTAGTTTCCAACTCAGTGACAGTGATAGTCGATCGCTGAGTGGAAGGTGACTCTAAGACTAAAGCAACAGGGGTGATTTTGGAATCTTTTACACGATTCTTCTTAAGATGACTCGATTGCTCATGATTCAGCATCGTGCCATATAAGGTAGAAAGGGTCATTGATTTTAGATCCTTTAACAGCTTGAGACACATAGAATAACTGTCCTAGCTTTCAGGTAAACATTCTAAGAACTTTTCCAGTACTTCAAAGTTAGAATATTCCTTACCAACAGTTTTCAGATCTATTATTAAGCAGTTAAAACGTTGGTGTACGTCAGAGAGAGTTTCATTCTTACCACAAATGAAGCTTTCATACTGTCTTACCAGGTTGATCTTTCGAGAGTCCTGGACTTCAGAAGTACCTTCATACTGAACACAAATTGTGTCCCACATAGCTTTTGAGGTTTTCAGGTTCATGACGGAATGGTAGACTTCGTCAGGAAGAGCCATGGAGAGTATGGATCTGGCTTTGGTGTCGATAGCCACTTTCTTCTTATCTTCATCAGTCCACATATGAATTTCCTTGGGAATCAGCCTTTCTGGAATAGCAGGTCTATTCTCAGTGGCTGGAACTGCAGCATCAATTCTTATAGGAATATATGGGCCGTTTTCAAGATAGTAAGTCATAGTAGGGTCTACACCTTCTAAGAAGAGAATCATCCTATTTTTCCATAGATTAAAATTATCTCTGGAGAATCTAGGGAGTTTTGCAAGAGAACCGTTGTCAATATAGTTTGTGTTTGTGTTGGTAGCCATTTTAAGAAATAGCTAGGAAGAGAAATCTTAGTATAGATCAGATCTTGTTTATGAGATTAAACAAATCTGCTCTGATACCACTAAGTTTCTTGCACTAGAAAGAGTTAAAGAAATTACGAATAATAACTTAACAATAAGAGAGAAATAAGAAGATGGTCCGAGCACACTTCAAAACTGAAGTAAGGTTCTTCTTATATACTGCATGCATTTAATGCAAGGCAGTATGGCTTTACATGTGGCAGCAGCTGAGTGGTTGCATGTCATTGACCTTTGTAGACAACCTTAGTAGCCGCATGGTGCACAGTGTAGAATCAGAGTTGTTGTACGATTACCGACAAAAGGGATGTCCGTTCTGACAGTTCGTACGGAGACGTGCAAGGGAGGTAAGCCAATAGTAACATGCAGGGAGACTTCATGATCAGTTTACGTTGAGTCAGATCTTTATCAGCGAATGATAAAGTTCAGCGATTGCTGAAGTCTTCTACTTGATACTTCACGTTGAATGGACAGGTCTTGCTTCGCTGATATCCGCATCAGTTCATGAGTAGACTTGTCGCTGGTTCTTGAGCTTGATCTTCGACTTCATCGTAGAACTTTGGTTGATGTGAAACTTGTCTTCAGGAATCATAAGTAAACAACTAACTTATCAGCGATCATCTCATAGACTGAACAGGCTCAGAGCTATAAGATGATGAACAGTGTTCGCTGAATATCTAATCTAAAGAGTGAGAGTTCCTATCAGCGGTACTGTAAAGTCTTAGTACTTATCAGCGATAGTGAAACTCTAATACATATTGTTTACTTACAATTTTCACTAAGTGTTTAAGAGAGGGTCATTATCAAATCACTGAGGGTTTGGATCAACACCCTTCTCTTCCATAGCGTTCATTACCAGACTTCTTCTAATATCCTCTGCTGAATTCCCTTGTCAAAAGAGCTAACGATTTAGCTATAGAGGCCATAGTTGCCTCCTCTTCTTCCACCACCTCCTCCTCTTCACTATCAACGATCAAGATCTTCTTCTTATTCTCCTTCTTTTCTTCCACAACTTTCTCCTTCTTCGACTACTCTTTAGCTTCTGTAGCCTTACCAACCAACGCAAGAGGTGCATTGATTTGAGCTTTTGGTTGTGCAATCTGAGGCCCTTGGGCTGCCAACGTTCCATAGAGATCTGACAGAGTCCAGGAGTCTAAGTCCTGATTTGTTTGCAGAGACATAGACAACTGGAGCCATTCTTCATTGAGACTCTTTAGGAACATGACATTGTTCTCCTCAAAAGTTCTGTGGATTCCGAACTTCTTGCACTTGTTGATTAGAGAGTTGAACCGGTCATATATTGACTGTAGAGATTCTGTCGGCAGAGCTTTGAATGCGTAGTACTCGTTGATGCATTGGGCTCTGCGGTTCTTCTGAGTTTTGGCCCCACCCTCCAGTTGTTTTTCCAGTTCTTTCCACAGATCGTATGCAGATTCACACGCATCTAGGGATTGGAAAAGGTCATTGGGTATGGCCATGATCAGAAGTCTCTTAGTCTTCTGAGCAACTTCATATTTTTCCCAATCAGGATCTGACCACTTGTCCTTGGTCTTTGGTTTCTCGTGCTCAGGGATTTCTGGAGTGTCGTCTGTGGCAGGTACACGGGGTACTGTGATCATTGGTACGAAAGGAGGATTGTTTATATAGTAGACGAGGTCTTTGTCAGTACCCTCGAAGAAGTGAATCATTCGTATCTTCCACTGAGGGTACTCATCTCTGAGTAGTGTGGGTGGCTTGGTTAAAGAACCAGCGGTGAAGAAGTTGTTTGTGTTTGTCAGTTTGAAAGAGGATGAGAAATCCAGAAAATAGGGTATGAACAGTAAACTTTCAGAGTATGAAGCGGATGTTTTGAATGGTGTTTATAAACTTAAAACCTTTGAACAATGCACTAAAATGGAGATTTAACCGAAGTAACAGACTGTAAGTTTACCAAAGTCGAACAGGTCGATAATGGCAGAAAAACATAGGTTGTTTTGAAATAAGTGAAGAACAGGTTAAAATTACTCCAGGTTTCTACCAAAAATCATTATAAGTGAGGATCTCTTGATATGGAAAATCAAGAACCGCTCTAATACCAATTGTTGGTTCCTGTTTTGCTTAACAATGATGATTCTATCTAATAGTTCAAACAAGATATAATGCGGAAGCGTTTTTAACGAACTAAAAGATATAATAAGGTAGAAGAACACACTATATCAAATACGTGAGATGTAAATAGCGCAGATAAATAGCTCAATAACCATTGTATATTGATATAAATAGAACACCAAGAACACCGATGATATAACAAGAATTCTGTTCTAATGGTGTGTGTATCGTGCAAAGCTTAATAGAAGAACTCAACATGAGTCTTCTATTTATACTACTTCTAAAGGGGACAAGCTCTAGACAATAAAAACTGAAGGTACAAAGACACTATTCAGGTACTGTTGCAGGTACAACGTTAATTAAATACGTCGGCTTCTACTAAGGCTAAGACCCATCAGAGTTTGACACGTGGAGTTGTCAGGTCACGCCTTGTACGAATGATCTTCAGGATCTTCGTACAGCAGAAATCGTGAGAAGCACGATTGTCCTTGTATAGAGCTCTAGTCTTTTATACCACAGAGGCTCTGTCAAGTATGATAGAGGCTCTGTGGCCTTGTCCGCATTGAAGAGTCTTCTGGTGATTCTTTACTTCGATCTTATCGGTTACTCGGCAGAGCCTCTGTCGAAGACTTCTATACTTAGCCTATTTTTCAATACTTCTATAAACAGAAAGATTGGAGCTAACAGTATTCACTTTGTAATCTTTGAGAGACTCTCTCTCTAGATCTGTAATCTGTTCTTGAATGAATACGAAGCTTTTGGATCCAATTCTCTATCATTCTATTGTTTGATTGTGTTCTTGTTAGTCAATTACATTGTAAGATTGAATCCTGGTTTCTACAGTTATGATTTGCATGTATTACATTTTATTCGGGAGTTATATGTTTTGAATGTACTAGTTCATTCGTTTGGAGTCATGTAATATTTTAGACCTTATTGCTATGGATCCATAGGCACTTGAGTTTTTACGTTCAATGATGGGACACTAGTTTTCCTCATTGTAGCACGAATAGGCATCGGGTTCATGGTAAGTAAGATGTGGGTCTACATGGTCGGGCATTGTCCCATGAGCAATAAGGTGTAATTCCAATTGGCTTGGCACGGAATAGGCATCGGGTTACATGGTAAGTAATATGTGGGCCTATATGGTCGTGTAGTGTCCCATGAGCAGTAAGGTGTAATTCCAATGTGCTTGTATGTTTGTGTGGACTTGGACATCTCAAAGTATAGACCTAGAGGGGTTGAATTTGAGTCTCCACGGGCAATAGATATAGAAGGGTTGAGCTCGATATGTCTTATGAGTATAGTCTATGCATTTGTTTTATTACATAGATATGTGACCTACTTTTGTGTTCCGTCACGTGCAATGTAATCGGGTCTCCCCCGTCACCGAAAGGTGTTGTTTTGGGTATTTATTTTTATCCATGTTTTCGGTGACGTATTATATTTATATGGATTATTTTCCACGATATATGGGTTGTGTATTATGCCTCATCCTTGTTTGGATGTTTTGGATGATAAAGTTTATTCATGTTTATATTACTTAGAAGTTTAATATTTATTCAGGTTTTAAGTGAGTTTAGGATTTGAGTCCATTATTGAGAAATGCTTTATATTGGAGTTTTCATCACGGGATTTTGTGCATTGGAAAATTGTGTTGTTTTCACATTTAATATAAATCTTTTTGGATACCAAGATTTAAGTTGCATTCTTTTGTTGAACGCTTTATTTAATCATGATGAAAACTCTTGAACTCACTAGGCGTTAGCCTAACCTTTTTATTTGTCGGCATGTGCAACAGGCTCCGGTTGGGATATAGTTCTAGTGACACTGTGAAGAGATGAGTGCTAGTTGTGTGCTCGAGAAGTGGATAGTTTGGTGAATTCTTCCGCATTTATTTTGGGAATAGCAACTTGTATTTGGGTTAAGTAACACCCAACCGTATTTAGTCTTGGTGTATGACTTAAGTTATTAAATGTTGAAGTTACGTTTTAATTTTTGAGTTAATTCCTAAGATGGATTGTATAAGGGATTTTAACCTTATTTGGTTATTTTATTGAAGTTTTTATTTAGTTGCTCTTTCCAAATTTTGAAGGTGTTACAGTGGGTGTAGGCAACACTGAGTTGCCTCTTGATACCATGTTCCTGGCAGAATTTGTTGAATTCTTCTGAGTGAATTCGCCCCCTATCGGTGCGCAATCCTTTGATGTTTAGTCCAGACTCCGTTTCCACCATACTTTTTTAAGTTTTAAAATTGGCAAAAGCTTCAGCCTTTTCAACAAGAAAGTAAGTCCATGTTTTTCCGACTAAAGTCGTCAATGAAACATAAAACATACCACTTTCCGCTGTTGGACTTGGGGTTATTGGGCCGCATAGGTCTGCATGACCTAACTGCAGCTTGTGAGTGGCTCTCCATGCACTCTTCTTATGAATCAGATACCTGTGTTGTTTTCCAACTAGACAAATTCAATAAACTGTGGTTAGGGTGATAAAGTTCGGCAACCGGATACCATTCCTTTTTCTTGAAGATTTTCTAGCCCTTTGTGACTTAGGTGAGCAAACCGACAGTGCCAAAGGTCGGCTAAGTTCCTTTCTTGAGTGTTGGAGTAAAGGCACTTCGGGTTTATGGTGGTCACAACGGGAAACATTTTGTTCGTCGTCATGGCGGTTTCGAAGATGAGACCCTTCTCTGTATGATACACCTTACACCTTCCCAATTGTATTAAGATTGCAACACCGTTTTCTTGCAACTGACCAGCACTAAGTAGATTGTTGGTCAAACCTGGAATATAGAACACATCTGTGATAGTATGATTTATACCATTGATGGATAATTTCACTTAACCTTTGCCTTCCACCAGCATCTTGTAATTGTTCCCCAACTTAACATGTTGACGATGTTTGTCATCATGCTCACTGAACTTTGACCGATCTCCACTCATATGGTTCGAGCATCCCGCGTCTAATTCTGCAAATTTTGCTTCCCAACTTGGACACTCGTACTGAAAGTGTCCCAATTTATTACAATGATAACATTCAATAGTAACTTTGTTGAAAATTTGTCTTCCTCTTCCACACCCACTTCGGCTGGCTAGAAATCTGCTGCCACAACCTCTTGTTCCACCTTCGACACTCACTTTCAAAGCTTGATCATCTTGTTGTTGGTCCAACCTCTTTCTGCTCATGGACAACAAGAGAGCTCTGCAATTCATCAATGGACATGGAACTGGTGCCATTTGACTATGGAAACCACCACATAAGTTAATATTTCGATTAACGTTCTCAATACCTTTTGGGCCACCTTTGAATATGGCATATCTTCACCATTACTTCTCATTACGCCACAGACATCACACGAGTAAAGTAATCGGTGATCGAATCTCCTTACTTCATCTCTAATACTTCAAAATCTCATCCTAAGGTGTTAAGAAGAGATTGCTTCACTCGTTCATCCCCCCAAACTTCTGCTTCAAGGAGTCTCAAACTATCTTAGAAGTACTTCTATCCAATACCTATTTGAACGTGACTCTGTCAATGGCTCGGAACAGATACCCTTTTGCTCTGCAATCCTTTATCTTTGCATTATCTAGTTGTCTACGTTGTGCACCAGTTAACTCATTGTCTTCTGTTGGCTCCACCACGCCATTTTACACAAGTTCCATAGCCCTTTGGTTTTGAACAAGTTCTCCATCGGTTCACTCAAATGGTCATAGTATTGGCCATTGAATTGCGGGATATTTAGCACCTTCTCCTCAGTCATTCTTTCGGCTCAGGACTCTCGTGTTTCTTCTCACACAGTTAAACCTCGTATAGACGCTTTGATACCAGATGTTAAGAAGACGTTGAATCAAGAAAGGAGAGAAAAACTCAAAAGCTTGCCATCTTATTAGAAATCTCAAGCTTTAAATAGGCTTACAATCAACAGACTTTCTACTAAGCAGCAACCCCCGGTGAATAAAAATTCCTACTTTTACTCTAACAGAACCTGAAGGTATTATTTAGGGTAGGAAACGGATAGACTTTAAAAATGAACTCTTCAAAGGTGAGATGAAATCGTTGAAATGACGCCACGAAAAGTGAACTTTACTCTAAAAAAATATTTTATTAAAATTTATTAAAAAATAATTACAAGAATTTTCTTTTAAGGGATTTTATTTTAGAAAACTTTAAACAGATTTCCGGTGGAAATCGGTGACACAGTTTGTGTTTATATTTTTTTCTCTATCATTAGGACATCGGAAGAACAAGGATCCGATAGAGGGAGGAGTTTGTATTTGTATGTGGATGACGAGGTTGCTCTCAACAACGTTTTCTGCCATCAAACCTCATTCCCGACTTCCTAAATCAACAATCTCCACCAAACTTCGACTTTCTTCATCGGAACCAAAAAACCATCTTAATTGGTCGGTGTATCTCATCCTTTCAACCAATCCCCCTTTCAAAACTTACGTTGGCGTCACCACCAATTTTTCTCGCCGGTACCTCTCTTTCTCTCTCTCTCTCTATATATATATGTATATATATGTATGTTCCAAATTTCATAAACTTGGACAAATATGTAAAGCAATAACACAATCGTTTTTTTATTATAAGATAGGCTTAGTGTGAAAAACATTGGGTATCCCAGGTGGGATTCGATTGATTTCTTAGGTTATTGTGAGAAATTCCCAAATTTTTGGGAAACCCTAAGGGGCTGTTTGGTTTGCAGAATGAAATTTGATGGAATTCGATTCCATCGAAGGAATTTGACTTTGAAGGAACGCGAATGGAATTTGATCACGCGTTTGGTTGGTAGGAATTGGATGGAATTCAATTCTTTCACTTAAGCCAAGCTATGGTGAATTCTTTAATTTGTGGAATTCAATTGAATTCCAAGGATTCCATCATTTTGTGAACAGAATTGGAATTTGGTCTTGATTCATTCCAATTCCTTCAAATTCCGTGAACCAAACAGCCCCTAAAGGGGAATTTGACGAACAATTTCGAAAATTAAAAATAATTGTGGTTTGGTGATCCCTTCAAACTGGTGCTGCAAATTAGGGTAGCATGTTTTGGAAGTGTATGGATGATTTGGAAACCAATGAACTTATTAAGAACATGGATCTTAGATTTTTAATTTTCATAAGTCTAGAACTAGAAGCAATTAAAGGGTTCATGGAGAAGTGATCAGATTACCATTTGATTACAATTTATATAACAAAAAGAGGAGGTTATTTGAGATACCAACTTATTGTTGTTGAATGAAAAACTAAAACTAGATCAGTTATTTAACAAGTATTGTTAGGTGTTCCGATCTAAATTACCGTAATCAAAAAGATTTGAAATATATTGCTCACGAGATGGTAGAACTCCAATCATCTTTAGCTTCAACTAGTAGTTTTTGGGCATAATCTAAATTAAGGTGCTATTTGGTTGGTTTTCCATTAAGTCCAATATGGATGACGTTGAGTTTATGGATTGATCTGTCTGTTTAGACTGGGAGGGTTTTTTAATTGATGGAAGGAGCGTGTTTTTTAATTGGGAGGGGCATGTTTGGAAAAAAAACTTGGCTTTTTGCATAATGCTCCCCCTAGAAGCTTACTAAAATAAGTCACTTTCTATATCATTAAGCCACAACCAAACAGTCATGTATAACTAACCGAATAAGTTGTGAGGCCCATTAAACTCATTAGGCTGTTAACAAACAAGCCCTAACTCCATTTGAGATACATTAAGAACCATTCATACCGTTGTGGTTAAGCTTCGGCTTTATATCTAAACCTAAGCTTGGTTTGGTAGCTTATAAGATATTGTTTCAGTTGTTCACTCCTTAGAGCATCTCCTACAAATTCTCTATAATTTCTCTAAAATATAGAACCAAAAGTTAAAATCTCTAAAAACAAATTACACTCAACTCCAACAAAGTCTCTATTTTTTGAGAGTTCAACATTAATTATATCATTAAATTAACTATAAATTTATCATCCAAATACACTTGAAAAAAACTCTTTATGTAAAATTATAATATATTCAATCTCATTGGAATTAATAAATTATTTGTCTCTCCTCACATTAAGTTTTAGAGAATTCTCTAAATTTAGAGAAATTTATCATTCCTCTTGTCTTTTCCCTATTTAGAGAATCTATGGGAGCATACATATTACCAAAATTTCCATTTTATCTATTTTGGAGAATTTGTTGGAGATGCTCTTAGCAACTCAACCTTGGATGTTTGTTATTGTAGCACATTTATGCATTTGATACAACTTATACTAATATTGGAGCCGCAATTACACATTCTCAATTTGGCATGCACACACCCAATGAACTCATGAAAAATGACCAACTTTGTGTCGTTGATAAGTCTCTGTGAAAATAGATTGAATCTATTCCACATTAATCCTTCTAGCCCCATTTATATTTGCACAAATTTAATGATTTTCACACACACACACATATATTTATATATAGGATTGGGTTGACTTGAGACGAGCATGTTTTCATGAGACCCGTGAGACCACATTTTTACACTTCAAACTTCACAGTAAAACACTGTGAAGGTAAAAAAAATCAGCACATATATATGGTCAGGTTCAGGGGAAAACTGCAAAAAAATGAAAAACTGAGGAACACCCTGGTAGTCGTTCATCCGGACGGTATGCACCTGTGCATACAAGTAATTTGTAACATGCACACATGCATACGTATGCACCTGTGCATAAAAACAAAAAAAACAGCAAAATTTACTTGTATGCACATGTGCGTACCGTCCAAATGAACGGTTACCATGGTGTTCTTCAGTTTTTCAATTTTTTGAGGTTTTCTCCTGAACCTCCCTCTATATATATATGTGTGTGTCAGTGTGTGTATATTAGACCACATATTTTAAACTATAACCATCTGTTGATCACGATGGCATCCATTTGTCAAAAACTGTTCATCCCTATACTTGGGTCCTTGGATTTGCCTTAAAAATTACTTTATAATCAACATACAAATTATCTAATGAGTAATGATGTCCCATTATTTATACCCGTCGTGGTTAATGCGTGTAAATATTCAATAAACTAAAATTTCTGTTCCAACTTGAAATGACAACTAAAAAAAGTCTGTCATAAGGTTATTCTCTCGATAAACTAAAATTTCTGCTCCAACTTGAAATGATAACTAAAAAAAGTCTGTCATAAGGTTATTCTCTCAATAAACTAAATTTTCTGCTCTAACAGATGTTTTCTTGATTCATTCAACTGTCCTGTTTTATAAAATATTCCTTACTTGAATTTTCTTTTGCAGCTTGAGACAACATAATGGTGAGCTAAAGGGTGGCGCAAAAGCATCACAAGCCGGAAGACCATGGATTTGTGTGTGCATTATTCGAGGTTTTGAGAGTAAAAGCGAAGGTAAACATGCAATCTTTTACACTCTTCACGTTATCATGTGTAGAGGAATCGAATTTAGATTAGACAAAGAGACGGGGTGTGTTTATATATATATATATATACATATATATATATACACACACACGTGTGTATATAAGTCTAAAATCAAATCAAAAGAAAGAAATCATCTAATTTATTCTATTCTTTCGTATTCCATCGTAGTTTATGTACCAACAACGTAACCAATGTCCTTAACAACCAGTGTAAAGACATCCCAAATAGATATGGTTTTGATGATTTGGTAGGAAAATAACCTTCTGACAGATTTAAAAATGTCTCTCCCTAACAGAAGAATGCGTCTTCTTATAAAAGAATGAAAATAACCTTCAGACAGATTTATGGTCATGCATTTAAATTACAGAATCAGTTAGAACGTTATCCTTCTAAATAAGCATATACGGATTATTTAGGAAAATAACATAAATAGTCCGTCAGGTAAAGACGTTCTTAAATTTGTCAGAAGGGCATGCATTTAAGAAAAATTAAATAGGAAGGTTATTCTCCAAAATAATCCCTATAATTAGTTTCAGCATGATGTTATTTTTCTTTTTGGAAGGGTGTTCCAGGCTGTGCCCAAACTAATCCCGGCAAATTGTGACCGTAAGAAATCAACCCTGAGGCCACAACTGTTCTTATCTTGTGAACTCTTGTAGGATCTGTACCTTATGTTGCAAGGATATAGGGGTGCGTTCATATAAGTATGTGTGTATGTATATATACGTATTTAAAACAAAACAACTGCAGTATATCTCACACAAAGGTAACACGGGGAATGTATAAAGGGTATCATCGATTTGTGCTGATGCCTTATCACTTATTTTGTAGCATGCAAGTTCGAGTTTAGATGGAAGAGCGTATCGAGAAAAATGCCGCGAAAAAGGAAAACTAAGGAGGAGGAGGAGGATGGAGGGGTTCATTTATTGCAACACAGAAATGCAGCACTGAATAAAGTGAAAGATTCAAGTGATTGTAGTCACTTGGAATTTGACTGGAAGTTGGAACCCATCTGATATAATATGTTTCTGCTTCCCATTTTTCTTTACCTTATAATTTCATATACAAATTCTTGATTTAGAACATAAAAATGTATCAAAATTGATGTAGAATTTTACAGAACTAGAAGAAAAAAGGTGGCGTTTGGTTTACATAATAAAATCTGTCGGAATTGGAATCTGGCAAAAAAAATTGGAATATAATTTGATCATGTTTGACCATGTATGAATCTATTTATAATTTTGTAAATAAAGTATTTTTCATCAAAAAAAATGTGGCAAAAATTGAAGTATTATGGTTTTGTAAACACAAAATTGTTCATAACAATATTAATTAATAGACAACAAAATGGAACTTTTGAATTACTTTTATTCTACCAAATCTATCCTAAGTTATAAATTTCTATTACGGTTATTTTTGGAAGAGAACATGAAAATAAACATCGTGTACAAGCTTCAAAGCTCACAACTTTCCATTCACTTTCCACATGAAATTAAAAAACAAATTACATTTTATTTATTTTTAAATTTCATTTTGTATTTTTATAATTGGTTATTTAATTTACTTTATATCTTTTTTTTTTATTTTTCATTTTACATCCTTATCATATTAACATACATAATTTATATTAACTAAAATACATTAAATATATGTTTATTTTTATTTTTACAAATTATAACATTATAATCGTCTTATCAGTACCTTCAAAACGAGCCCAATATTGAATGTTTTTGGATTTAATCATATTATTAATTAGCATAAATACATAGTGAATTATTTTAAGAAATACATTTTATACCATATGTTTATGTATTTAATTTGTTTTATATTTCTTACGTTTCATTTTTAATTTTACACATTTATCATATCTATACTATATTATAAATCATTTATTAAAAACTCTTAAAAACATTCCATAAAGCCTTATGTACTGCTATTTAATGCTGATTACTTAAAATCTCTTAAAAACAACTAACGAATCTTTATGTACATTGTTAATGCTAATTACTTAATTAGTCTTTATCTCTAACTCATTCCTTTTAGTCCTTATCTCTAACTCCCTATAAATTCTCAAATGGTAAAACCCTAAAAAAACATCATTCTTTAATCCTCATTAGTTATCTAATTAATCTTTATCTCTTAACCCCTTTCAAATCCTCAAATCATGAAACCCTTAAAAAAACGCCATTCTTTGTACAAATTTATAAAAAAAAATTATAATTTTCTCAAAACTACACAAAACCGTTTTATAAAATCGACAATGATAAAAAGTAAAACAAAACATTAAAATCAAGATATACCGCGTTGCATTGCGCGAGTACCCTTCTAGTTAATTAAAATACGTTAAAAATAAGAGGTACAAGAAGATAAGCATCATGTACAAGCTTGAAAGCTCACAACCTCCCACCCACTTACCACATGATATTAAAAAACATTTTTTTAAAATCACATTTATACCCGTATGTTAGTGCAACTTTTAGTAGTTGTATCCAAGTTGAAGGGCTTATTGTGTAAATATAGATGTTAGGTATAAATAGCATAGATCCTTTATGTGGTGTAAGCATTCATAAGCATTTCTCACTCTTACTACCTGTAACTCTCTCAACATTGTAACTTTGGAGATTCAATCTAATGAGAGATGACTTGTGGTAATTGAGCATATCTTTACATATTTGTTTCTGGGATCAAGAAAAATTCGTGAAATTTCTAAGGATTTTTGGACATTTTTGGTACTTTCGGACTAGAGATCGATTTTGACTATTCAGGATGTTTTCTAGATAAATTTTGGACCAGAGTAGTTCGTTTTGATTATGTGAAGATATCTGTGCAGTTAGTTTGATCAAAAGATCAAGTTTGAGCCGAATTCAGTGAATTTTTGTTTGAAAAACTCTACGTTCTGTTTAGGATCAAAATCACAGATTTTGATAGTTTTTGATGTTTGTGCATTCACGAAAGTTGTTCAGATTAGTTGTGCAAACCTTCGTACAAAGTTTCAGGTCAATTGGACTTGATTTCGGTGGATTTTGGACTTAGAAGGAAATTATGTTCGAAGTTCATCTTGAACGCACAGGGAAGATATTCATATCTTCAACGTTGTCAAACAGTGAAGAAATTCATCTTCATCGCACAAAGTTTGTGCGACCAAGTTACGCGTGGTTTTTGATCGCATAAGCTTTGACCGACAAGCACTGTTCATCGCACAAGCCTTATGCGACTAGAGTTCCTCATTGCATAAGTACTGACCGATAACTTTTGTTTATTGCACGTATTCTGACCGACAACTTGACTTAGTCGCATAACTTTTGACCGAGAACTTTCTGATCGCCCAAATCCTGACCGATAACTACTGTTCACTTGTCCTCATCGCATAGCTTTTGTGCGATAACCTTTCATACTTAGTGTGATTTTGCTTGATTTTTTATAAAGATCATAAACAAGTTTGTTTGTAATGATGATAAAAAATGAACTGATGCTAGCTATTGGTTCCGACACAAGACCTCCTGTTCTATTCGAGAGAGAATACGAACAGTGGAAGGATAGATTTTTAGATTTCATTGAAAGACAGACAAATGGAAAGAATCTGCTTCTATCTTTGCAAGAAGGACCAATGCAAAGACTTCGAACCATAGTTCCTACTCAACAAGGTAGACATGCTTATGAAGATTGGAAACCGTATGAAGAATATACTCCCGAAGAAAACCTAAGACTCGAAGTAGATAAGAAAGCCAAATTTTATTTGATAATGAGTATTCCAAATGATATTTATAACAAAATCGATAGTTTTAAGGAAAATGCGAAGATGATGTGGGACCAGTTAGAGAAAATGATGCAAGGTTCTCAAATAGGAAACTAGATGAAAATCACTTTATGCATCAACATATATGAGGAATTTAAAGCAAAAGAAGATGATAATTTGGCACAGACATATGATAGGTTTGTTTCTTTGCTGAATGAGTTAAGCAAAAACAAGATAAACAAGAATGTGGTTGAGAATAATGTCAAGTTCTTAAGTGTTCTTCAACCAGAATGAAAAAATGTCAGTCGCCGAATGAAACATAATCCAAGATTATCTACGATGCCTCTGCATGAGATATTTGAAACCTTACAACAAGATGAAGAAGAAGTTGAAGAGATCAACGAAAAGAAGAATAGGAAGAAGAAAACGGCAATTCCTGATCCAGTTGCTCTTGTGGCCAACAAACATTCAAAAAGTTATCTGAATGAGTTTTTTGACAGTGTTGAAGCTGAGTACATGGGGAACATTTCAGACGATGGTGTTGAGTTAGAACAAGCGATGATCTTACTTACAAGGCACTTTCAGAAGAAATTTTATAGGAAACCCAATTTGAATAATCAGAGGTACCCATCTGGATCAAGGAGTTATAAAGGAATGAATAAGGCAAATAGATTTGAAGGAAAGAGAAGTGATGAGAGGAAGTATAAAGAAAGAAAGGTTGAGGAGAGAAAGGATGAAGGAAAGAAAATATTTGAAGAGAAGAAGTCTGTGGAAACCCCTAAATGCTACAACTGTGGAACACCTGGTCACTTTGCGAAAGATTGTCGTAAGAAAGTAGTTCGCAACTCAGATTACGACAAGACCAAGTTGATGTTAGCTAAGCAGAAAGAGGCTGGTAAAGCGATGTTGGTAGAAGATGAATTCTGGTTGGATTGTACAGACGATGAAGCTGAAAATGAAGAACATGCCGACATGTGTCTAGCTGAAGATATTTCCAATGACGAGAGTAACTCAGACTGTGGATCCGAGGTAAGCTCTAACTCTTCAAGTTACTTTATAAGTCAACTGTACACCATGAAGCTTGCACTCGAAGGGTTAAGAAACAAACTGAAAATCACAAAAGAAGAAAATGCAAATCTAAGTCAAACTCTTTTTGATATTAACCTCGAGAGGGACAAAAACAATGATAAAATTAAATCTCTCGAAGATCAAAAAAGAGAAGTTTGATAAGGATAAGCAAAATTTTGATTTTCAAATATCTGAATTAATCAAGAAGGTTAAAGATCTAGAAGATAAGAAAAGTGAGAGTGAAGTTTCTTTGCAAAATTTTAGCACCCAAAATGCAGATTTTTCTAACAAAATTAAAGTCTTGGAAAAGAAGCTTTATATTAGAGGTCAAACTGATCAAACTATCTATTTGAACAGACCGAGGGAAATAAATTTTTTGAAAAAATATTGGGGTATTGGATACAAAAATCTAAGATATCTAGCAAAGGCAAATGCGCATGTTCCGACTTTATATGACTTTAAGTTTTTAAAATACGCTAGATATTTTCCTTATTGTGCTATACAATGGTTGAATTCATAAGAGATCGATGAACTTGAAAAAGTTAAAAGAGATACTACCATAAAAATGCAACTTCCGTTTTGCTATTCAAAAGAAAATAGAAAATATGAAAAGAATCCAAAAGATTCACTTTCAAATGATTACTTTTGACATATATTCTGTTAAACCAAGTTGTGAACAACCATTTGAATCCAAACGATATGTTACACCTTTAGTTTTGAAATATAGAATAAAGGAAGTTGAGGATTCTATTCTTGATCAAAGGACAAGGTTTGAAATGGAAAAGGGCATTATTTTGACTGATTTCATAAATACTTTTAAGGAAGCCCTTAGTGATCAAGAAATATCTTTTAGTATTGAAAAAGAAGTTCTTTCAACTGTTTTCTCTTGTACCAAAACTGAAGTTGATACCAAACATCTGAAAACACCTGAATCAACTGATTCAGATGAATATTCATGCAAGGAATTTGTGGGAGATTTCATTTTTGAAAATAATTTTTCTGAGAGAGATTTTGAAGGTCATTCGTTTAATTCTGATAAAGACTTTGTTCCTTATATAGCCATTTTTGAAAACCTGATAACGCCACTTTTGGCGTTATTTTTGGTTCTCAAACCAATGAGATTGGCTTGTGTTCAGGTAAAAAAGGCGAGTATTTTATGGTTTATCGAGTGGAATGTGCAGGTAATCTAAAAGGCGGTAATCATCGAGAAAAGAAGCTAAAAAGAGTCCAAAACGAGTCCCAAACGAAGCCAACGGAAGCCCGAGATCCAAGTCCAAAACCGCGGCGCACACTTTTCCCATGCCGCGGCACACAGTTTTCCAAACCGCGGCACACAGTTTCCAAACCGCGGCCCATGCCGCGGCACACACTGTTCCACGCCACCGCGCGGTTTGGCGCGCGGTTTGCAAACGACCTTTTATTCCAACTTTTAGGTCATTATTCGATATACAACTTTCGGCAGACGACCAGGGGCGATTTTGGGGCGATTTTTCGGAGCTTTCGGAGTCACGTTAGAGGGCCGATCACGGAGACAATCATCACGGAACGTAGATACAAGCACGATTGAAGGGAGTTCATCACGTTATTTTTCATGTTTTTAATCTTTCGCGCTACCATGTTTACATACGTAGTTTCATCTTTCTCTCTTGTGTTTGAATCCACCACCGACATGAACTAACCGGTTCGTGTTGGGGGTTGGAATGAATTCGGTTTATGAAGCATGTAACCAGATGATTTGACTTTTATCGGTTTTTCCTTAATTAATGAAGCATGTGATTTTGTGTTTAATGCCTTTGAAAGTCTAGCTAGCTTTTAATTGATTTATTATTTCCAGTTGAGTTCGAGAGAATTAACTGTTAAATAGAACTAGGAATTGCATGCCTAAGACGATAAATCGGTGATAGAGATATATACTGAATAAGTCTTAGTCCCAATTAAACCGTTAGGTTGATATCGAGAGATAAAATCTAGCCAATTTAACATAAATCGAGTACTTAATGTGTTTTGGAATCCATAGGTGAGATCGAGAGATTAAACTTATCCTTTTCAAAGTAAAACCCGTTGTGGCTTGAAAGAGAACAACGGTGACTTTAAAAGATTTGGGAATCATAAGGGGATTAACTGGTAACTGTTTGAATTAATTGTTTGCATGTGTAGAACCGGAGGATTTCCAACCCTCAACTTTTCTTTCTATCGAAGTTCCTAATTTGTTCTTTGCTTTGTTTGCGTTTAAGTTGTGATTTGCTAGAATTTAGTTTAAAACCCATCTTCCAAATTCGACAGTCCAGTTAATAGAGCCTATAGTAATTGTGATACTTAGTTCCTAGTTCCCCGTGATTCGATACTCGTACTTTCCAAGTACTATTACTTGACTTCGACCCGTACACTTGCGGTAAGATTCGCGGGGTGTGAAAACCCCGTGTCAAGTTTTTGGCGCCGTTGCCGGGGAACTAGTTGTAGCTAATAGCACTACCATCTATACGCACTATTAGATTAGGCATTTTCTTTTCTTGTTATTTTTCCATCACTTTCAGTTTTTAGACTATTGACTTTGCTTTCTTCTTTTCAGGTACTACTTGGTTTATGCCAAGGAAAACCCGAGGGAAAGAACTCGAGCCTCTCGATCCGAAAATTGAAAGGACTGCCCGGAGATTACGCAAAGAATCAAAAGCTAAGAGGCAACTAGATATGGGTGACGAAAGACGTCCTATGCGGTCGTTTGCCGACCCGAACGTGGCAGCGGCACGCATAGGCATTCAACCACCCACCACCGCGGCTAATTACTTTGAAATCAAGCCGAGTACCATCGTAATGGTACAACAGAATCAGTTCGGGGGAGCACCAACTGAAGACCCCCACGCGCATCTACGAGCCTTCGAACGGATATGCAACACGTTCAAGATCAACGGAATGGAGGAGAACGCCATCAAGCTAAGGCTCTTCATCTTTTCCCTAAAGGGTAGAGCTGAAATCTGGATAGAGGGTCTACCATCAGATCTTATCACAACTTGGGTAGACTTGAAAGCAGCTTTCCTTCAAAAGTTTTTCCCACCGGGAAGAACTGCTCAACTGATGGCCGACATTACGCACTTCGCGCAATGGGACCAAGAGACGTTATATGAAGCTTGGGAGCGCTATAAGGAGATGTTGAAGAAGTGCCCGCATCATGGATTGCATGGCTGGGTGATAATCCAAACATTCTTTGGAGGCCTTCACCCACAATTCAAGAATGATATTACGGCTGCAGCGGGGGAGCTCTTATGAACAAGACCTATGAAGAAGCAGTCGAGTTGATCGAGAACCTTGCCGAACATAGCTACTCCACTCCACGATCGTCCATCGCACGAGTAGCAAATGTTCAAGAGTCAGACGAACTTAAAGAGATAAAAGCTCAACTAGCTTTTATCACGGACCGTATGAAGGGAAGCAATCTGGGAGAAACTGAACAGGTTCAATTTATGCAAAACCGCAACCATCAACCGCGAAACGATCCGTTTTCCAACACGTACAATGAGGGGTGGAGAAAACACCCCAATCTTTCATGGAGTCAACCCGACCAGCAACAGCCAGGTAACTTTTCTAACTCTTCTCACTTCTCTAATACTAATAATGTTTACCGTCCTCCAGGTTTCCACCAAAGGAATGAAGGACCATCCGGGGAGAAGAAGCCGGGACTCGAGGACATGATGATGAAGTTCATGTCGAAAATGGACAGCACAGTCGAGGGATTAGCGAGCACAATCATTACTGTCAAGGCGGCTACCGAGCAAAACACCGCCGCCATCAAGATCCTCGAGAGGCAAGTGGGGCAGATTTCCGATACCCTACAAAACCGAGCCCCCGGGAAACTTCCGAGTCAACCTGAAAGACAAAACCGGGAGCATTGCAATGCTATTTATCTGAGAAGTGGCAAGGAGTTGACTAGAGACCCGGTAAGCGAGACTTCATCAAAGGAGACCAGTCCGGAAGAGGAAGAGTTCGAGATGATAGACATGGGCGAGTTAGAGGCTGACAAAGAGTTTGAGGTGAAGAACAAGAAGAAGGAGGAAGATGTGATTGATCGAGAGAAGCCGAAGGAAAAAGTGGCACCACCGGCCAAGCCGGAAGTTCCGAGAGTGCCATATCCGAACAGATTGAAAGCACAAAAGGATGATGTTCATTTTTCCAAGTTTCTTGACGTTTTCAAAAAGCTAACTATCAACATCCCTTTTACAGATGCGCTTACACAAATGCCCTCTTACGCTAAGTTTATGAAGGAGATTATATCGAAGAAGAGGACACTTGATCACCAGGCCACCGTTGCACTCACTGAAGAGTGCAGCGCGATAATCCAAAGCAAGCTTCCTCTTAAGCTTAAAGATCCAGGGAGTTTTTCAATCCCTATTCAAATTGGGAAGTTTAATTTTGATAAAGTACTGTGTGATCTAGGAGCGAGTATTAATTTGATGCCTCTTTCTGTTTTCAGGAAACTCGGATTGGGAGAGGTGAGCCCAACTTATATGACGCTGAAACTTGCGGATCGATCGATCGTATACCCATACGGAGTGGTGGAGGATGTGCTGATCAAGGTCGGAAAGTTCTACTTCCCGGTAGACTTTGTGGTTCTGGACATCGATGAAGACATAGAAGTCCCGCTGATTTTGGGGAGATCGTTCTTAGCTACGAGCCGAGCCTTGATTGACATGGAAGAAGGCGAGATCACTTTCCGAGTTGGCGGCCAAAGCGAAATTTTCAAGATGGTCGAGAAGGTAAGAGCTCCAAGTGAAAGAGGACCCGGATCTGGTCATGGAGGGCCAAAGGTGGAAGAGTCCGCGAAGAACCGTATGTGTGGGCGATCCAATTCCGCGGATACTAAACCGAGCTGAAACCACATAGTCGTGCCACGACTTTAAATACGGCGCTGGGTGGGAGGCAACCCACCAAGGTTTGTTTTCCTTGTTATTTGCGTGCTTAGTTTTATTTTTATTTTTGAGTGTGTTTAAATAATGAAAAAGCCATAAAAATCGAAAAATCGAAAAAGTCAAAAATAACTGAAACAGGGACATACGCGACTTGTCACGCGGTTTGCATACCGCGCAGCAAGTCGCGGGGCCCTCTGTTGGTTTTCTGAAACAGAGGGTTACGCGGTTTTCCACGCGACTTGCAAGTCGCGGGCTAAACCGTGGGAGTCCCATTTGCCTCGTTTTTCGTTTTTCGTGCAGTTTTTATTCCTTTCTTGCTTTGTGTATTTCTGTTTTCTTGTTTTTCTTTCGTCGTTTGTTTGTTTCTTTTGTGTGTGCGTGTTCTCCCTATCCCTTCCGATTGATGCTCAACCTTTCAAGAATCCTCCTTCATCCGGGCAAAACAGGTACGCTCTCAACTTCGTCTGTTTAACGAGTGGTGTATGATGTATGGTCTTTATTAGTTAAGCGAGATGCCACAAACCTAAGTTTCACTTAGGTTTGGGGTGCCTCATTTTTCATCATCTACCCACTCTACTTTTTTTTACCCTGTGCAAACCTCGGTTTTACCGAGGTTTGGGGTTGGCTTTTATTGGCGGCCTAGGTTTGGGGTGCCCATATTAGAAATTTTGGGTTTTCTTTTGCTTGCTATGTAATGCCTTGCCCGTCCTTTTGATAACTGTAATAACTGCACAATGATTCGAGTCGCATCACCTACGACTTTACTTGCACATTGGGGACAATGTGTGGGTAAGGTTTGGGGTTGCCCAATCGGGCCCAAGTTATGCACGTAGATTTCCTGCACTTCTGAGTGTCTAGATGATAATAGCTAAATTTTTTGTTTTGAATGACTGCGACCAACCATTGTGGGAAGAATCTTGTGATAGTGACGTGACCGTTAGGGAAGGACTGGGAAAGGACATGACTAGGGACATTAGTTGAGACCACCCGATAGTGAGTTTTGAGCCTAAAAGACGTTTTTCATTTCGAGAGATTCATACACCTAATTCTTATACACTTTTTCGAATTCCTTGTCGTGAATGTAGAATGATCTCGCTACATTATTGCGTTGAGTAGCAAAGACGACCATCGGGATATTGGGTAAGGGTATAGTAGACCATATCGTGTGGACCTTAAGATATGATTCCAGGCATTGTGTGTTTTGTTTTAACCCGTTTTTAGCTATCGTTACCGTTTTACCCTTTGTGTGCATCCACAACCCCTTTGAAACCAAACACTCATCTTATTCGTTTCTTAACCCCCGCCACACCTTTAGCCATAAGCCTTAGCCAACCTTATCCGAAAGTGTGTCGATCGGAAGCGGTAATGAACAGCGAGAGATAGAACAAAAAAGAAAGAATTCCGGCCAGTCATGAGATCAAAATTGGGTCAATGTAACCCAAGAAATAGAAAAGAGGACCAATGAAGTCCAAAAAAAAAGTGAATCAAAGTGACTTAGAGCTGCATAATAAGTGAGTCAAAGTGACTCCAAGAGTGACAAATAAGGCCAAGTGATAGAAAGTGGAGGAGAAAGTTCATAATTGCCAGTGATTGACACACCAAGGACCTTTGACCCTTTTACCCTTCGTTTCTAAGCCTTAACCTTAGCCCCGTTATAACCCTTGTAAAGACCTGGATGATCTTTTGGAAAACGTGATTAGAGTCTACGAATACCTTTACTAATATTCCCTGTCTTGCTACTTGATTCCGTCTGAGATCAACTGTTTGGACATTTGTGCGTCTTTCTTTAAAGTTGTCATGTAATAATTTGAGTATTCTTGTACATAACCTCCTTACACATGACAACACGAGCGATAACCTAGGTTCGAGTGCAAAGAGAGTATCCCGTGAGGTAGGGTCGAGGCGAAATGTTTTCCCCAGTATGTTTGGACCTAGTCTAACCCGAACGTAATCGGAACTGTCACGAGTTCAACTCACATTGGAAAGTCATAGATCAAACAAAATAGAGATGAGGCGAGAGTGAGATAGATATCCACGGGTATGGGAAATCACCGATGCATCACTTGGTACCGATTAGGAATTGTGCAGTTATTATTATTTCGCAGATATATGCTTTTATTATGTTTTTATCGCTAATTTGCTTGGGGACAAGCAACGCTCGGTTTGGGGTTGTTGATAACGCCACTTTTGGCGTTATTTTTGGTTCTCAAACCAATGAGATTGGCTTGTGTTCAGGTAAAAAAGGCGAGTATTTTATGGTTTATCGAGTGGAATGTGCAGGTAATCTAAAATGTGGTAATCATCGAGAAAAGAAGCTAAAAAGAGTCCAAAACGAGTCCCAAACGAAGCCAACGGAAGCCCGAGATCCAAGTCCAAAACCGCGGCGCACACTTTTCCCATGCCGCGGCACACAGTTTTCCAAACCGCGGCACACAGTTTTCCAAACCGCGGCACACAGTTTCCAAACCGCGGCCCATGCCGCGGCACACACTGTTCCACGCCACCGCGCGGTTTGGCGCGCGGTTTGCAAACCGCGGCACAAACCGCGGCACGGGCTGTTTTGCGATTTTCAGCCTTTTATCCCAACTTTTAGGTCATTATTCGATATACAACTTTCGGCAGACGACCAGGGGCGATTTTGGGGCGATTTCCAGCGACCTTTCGGAGCTTTCGGAGTCACGTTAGAGGGCCGATCACGGAGACAATCATCACGGAATGTAGATACAAGCACGATTGAAGGGAGTTCATCACGTTATTTTTCATGTTTTTAATCTTTCGCGCTACCATGTTTACATACGTAGTTTCATCTTTCTCTCTTGTGTTTGAATCCACCACCGACATGAACTAACCGGTTCGTGTTGGGGGTTGGAATGAATTCGGTTTATGAAGCATGTAACCAGATGATTTGACTTTTATCGGTTTTTCCTTAATTAATGAAGCATGTGATTTTGTGTTTAATGCCTTTGAAAGTCTAGCTAGCTTTTAATTGATTTATTATTTTCAGTTGAGTTCGAGAGAATTAACTGTTAAATAGAACTAGGAATTGCATGCCTAAGACGATAAATCGGTGATAGAGATATATACTGAATAAGTCTTAGTCCCAATTAAACCGTTAGGTTGATATCGAGAGATAAAATCTAGCCAATTTAACATAAATCGAGTACTTAATGTGTTTTGGAATCCATAGGTGAGATCGAGAGATTAAACTTATCCTTTTCAAAGTAAAACCCGTTGTGGCTTGAAAGAGAACAACGGTGACTTTAAAAGATTTGGGAATCATAAGGGGATTAACTGGTAACTGTTTGAATTAATTGTTTGCATGTGTAGAACCGGAGGATTTCCAACCCTCAACTTTTCTTTCTATCGAAGTTCCTAATTTGTTCTTTGCTTTGTTTGCGTTTAAGTTGTGATTTGCTAGAATTTAGTTTAAAACCCATCTTCCAAATTCGACAGTCCAGTTAATAGAGCCTATAGTAATTGTGATACTTAGTTCCTAGTTCCCCGTGATTCGATACTCGTACTTTCCAAGTACTATTACTTGACTTCGACCCGTACACTTGCGGTAAGATTCGCGGGGTGTGAAAACCCCGTGTCAAGTTTTTGGCGCCGTTGCCGGGGAACTAGTTGTAGCTAATAGCACTACCATCTATACGCACTATTAGATTAGGCATTTTCTTTTCTTGTTATTTTTCCATCACTTTCAGTTTTTAGACTATTGACTTTGCTTTCTTCTTTTCAGGTACTACTTGGTTTATGCCAAGGAAAACCCGAGGGAAAGAACTCGAGCCTCTCGATCCGAAAATTGAAAGGACTGCCCGGAGATTACGCAAAGAATCAAAAGCTAAGAGGCAACTAGATATGGGTGACGAAAGACGTCCTATGCGGTCGTTTGCCGACCCGAACGTGGCAGCGGCACGCATAGGCATTCAACCACCCACCACCGCGGCTAATTACTTTGAAATCAAGCCGAGTACCATCGTAATGGTACAACAGAATCAGTTCGGGGGAGCACCAACTGAAGACCCCCACGCGCATCTACGAGCCTTCGAACGGATATGCAACACGTTCAAGATCAACGGAATGGAGGAGAACGCCATCAAGCTAAGGCTCTTCATCTTTTCCCTAAAGGGTAGAGCTGAAATCTGGATAGAGGGTCTACCATCAGATCTTATCACAACTTGGGTAGACTTGAAAGCAGCTTTCCTTCAAAAGTTTTTCCCACCGGGAAGAACTGCTCAACTGATGGCCGACATTACGCACTTCGCGCAATGGGACCAAGAGACGTTATATGAAGCTTGGGAGCGCTATAAGGAGATGTTGAAGAAGTGCCCGCATCATGGATTGCATGGCTGGGTGATAATCCAAACATTCTTTGGAGGCCTTCACCCACAATTCAAGAATGATATTACGGCTGCAGCGGGGGAGCTCTTATGAACAAGACCTATGAAGAAGCAGTCGAGTTGATCGAGAACCTTGCCGAACATAGCTACTCCACTCCACGATCGTCCATCGCACGAGTAGCAAATGTTCAAGAGTCAGACGAACTTAAAGAGATAAAAGCTCAACTAGCTTTTATCACGGACCGTATGAAGGGAAGCAATCTGGGAGAAACTGAACAGGTTCAATTTATGCAAAACCGCAACCATCAACCGCGAAACGATCCGTTTTCCAACACGTACAATGAGGGGTGGAGAAAACACCCCAATCTTTCATGGAGTCAACCCGACCAGCAACAGCCAGGTAACTTTTCTAACTCTTCTCACTTCTCTAATACTAATAATGTTTACCGTCCTCCAGGTTTCCACCAAGGGAATGAAGGACCATCCGGGGAGAAGAAGCCGGGACTCGAGGACATGATGATGAAGTTCATGTCGAAAATGGACAGCACAGTCGAGGGATTAGCGAGCATAATCATTACTGTCAAGGCGGCTACCGAGCAAAACACCGCCGCCATCAAGATCCTCGAGAGGCAAGTGGGGCAGATTTCCGATACCCTACAAAACCGAGCCCCCGGGAAACTTCCGAGTCAACCTGAAAGACAAAACCGGGAGCATTGCAATGCTATTTATCTGAGAAGTGGCAAGGAGTTGACTAGAGACCCGGTAAGCGAGACTTCATCAAAGGAGACCAGTCCGGAAGAGGAAGAGTTCGAGATGATAGACATGGGCGAGTTAGAGGCTGACAAAGAGTTTGAGGTGAAGAACAAGAAGAAGGAGGAAGATGTGATTGATCGAGAGAAGCCGAAGGAAAAAGTGGCACCACCGGCCAAGCCGGAAGTTCCGAGAGTGCCATATCCGAACAGATTGAAAGCACAAAAGGATGATGTTCATTTTTCCAAGTTTCTTGACGTTTTCAAAAAGCTAACTATCAACATCCCTTTTACAGATGCGCTTACACAAATGCCCTCTTACGCTAAGTTTATGAAGGAGATTATATCGAAGAAGAGGACACTTGATCACCAGGCCACCGTTGCACTCACTGAAGAGTGCAGCGCGATAATCCAAAGCAAGCTTCCTCTTAAGCTTAAAGATCCAGGGAGTTTTTCAATCCCTATTCAAATTGGGAAGTTTAATTTTGATAAAGTACTGTGTGATCTAGGAGCGAGTATTAATTTGATGCCTCTTTCTGTTTTCAGGAAACTCGGATTGGGAGAGGTGAGCCCAACTTATATGACGCTGAAACTTGCGGATCGATCGATCGTATACCCATACGGAGTGGTGGAGGATGTGCTGATCAAGGTCGGAAAGTTCTACTTCCCGGTAGACTTTGTGGTTCTGGACATCGATGAAGACATAGAAGTCCCGCTGATTTTGGGGAGATCGTTCTTAGCTACGAGCCGAGCCTTGATTGACATGGAAGAAGGCGAGATCACTTTCCGAGTTGGCGGCCAAAGCGAAATTTTCAAGATGGTCGAGAAGGTAAGAGCTCCAAGTGAAAGAGGACCCGGATCTGGTCATGGAGGGCCAAAGGTGGAAGAGTCCGCGAAGAACCGTATGTGTGGGCGATCCAATTCTGCGGATACTAAACCGAGCTGAAACCACATAGTCGTGCCACGACTTTAAATACGGCGCTGGGTGGGAGGCAACCCACCAAGGTTTGTTTTCCTTGTTATTTGCGTGCTTAGTTTTATTTTTATTTTTGAGTGTGTTTAAATAATGAAAAAGCCATAAAAATCGAAAAATCGAAAAAGTAAAAAATAACTGAAACAGGGACATACGCGACTTGTCACGCGGTTTGCATACCACGCAGCAAGTCGCGGGGCCCTCTGTTGGTTTTCTGAAACAGAGGGTTACGCGGTTTTCCACGCGACTTGCAAGTCGCGGGCTAAACCGTGGGAGTCCCATTTGCCTCGTTTTTCGTTTTTCGTGCAGTTTTTATTCCTTTCTTGCTTTGTGTATTTCTGTTTTCTTGTTTTTCTTTCGTCGTTTGTTTGTTTCTTTTGTGTGTGCGTGTTCTCCCTATCCCTTCCGATTGATGCTCAACCTTTCAAGAATCCTCCTTCATCCGGGCAAAACAGGTACGCTCTCAACTTCGTCTGTTTAACGAGTGGTGTATGATGTATGGTCTTTATTAGTTAAGCGAGATGCCACAAACCTAAGTTTCACTTAGGTTTGGGGTGCCTCATTTTTCATCATCTACCCACTCTACTTTTTTTTACCCTGTGCAAACCTCGGTTTTACCGAGGTTTGGGGTTGGCTTTTATTGGCGGCCTAGGTTTGGGGTGCCCATATTAGAAATTTTGGGTTTTCTTTTGCTTGCTATGTAATGCCTTGCCCGTCCTTTTGATAACTGTAATAACTGCACAATGATTCGAGTCGCATCACCTACGACTTTACTTGCACATTGGGGACAATGTGTGGGTAAGGTTTGGGGTTGCCCAATCGGGCCCAAGTTATGCACGTAGATTTCCTGCACTTCTGAGTGTCTAGATGATAATAGCTAAATTTTTTGTTTTGAATGACTGCGACCAACCATTGTGGGAAGAATCTTGTGATAGTGACGTGACCGTTAGGGAAGGACTGGGAAAGGACATGACTAGGGACATTAGTTGAGACCACCCGATAGTGAGTTTTGAGCCTAAAAGACGTTTTTCATTTCGAGAGATTCATACACCTAATTCTTATACACTTTTTCGAATTCCTTGTCGTGAATGTAGAATGATCTCGCTACATTATTGCGTTGAGTAGCAAAGACGACCATCGGGATATTGGGTAAGGGTATAGTAGACCATATCGTGTGGACCTTAAGATATGATTCCAGGCATTGTGTGTTTTGTTTTAACCCGTTTTTAGCTATCGTTACCGTTTTACCCTTTGTGTGCATCCACAACCCCTTTGAAACCAAACACTCATCTTATTCGTTTCTTAACCCCCGCCACACCTTTAGCCATAAGCCTTAGCCAACCTTATCCGAAAGTGTGTCGATCGGAAGCGGTAATGAACAGCGAGAGATAGAACAAAAAAGAAAGAATTCCGGCCAGTCATGAGATCAAAATTGGGTCAATGTAACCCAAGAAATAGAAAAGAGGACCAATGAAGTCCAAAAAAAAAAGTGAATCAAAGTGACTTAGAGCTGCATAATAAGTGAGTCAAAGTGACTCCAAGAGTGACAAATAAGGCCAAGTGATAGAAAGTGGAGGAGAAAGTTCATAATTGCCAGTGATTGACACACCAAGGACCTTTGACCCTTTTACCCTTCGTTTCTAAGCCTTAACCTTAGCCCCGTTATAACCCTTGTAAAGACCTGGATGATCTTTTGGAAAACGTGATTAGAGTCTACGAATACCTTTACTAATATTCCCTGTCTTGCTACTTGATTCCGTCTGAGATCAACTGTTTGGACATTTGTGCGTCTTTCTTTAAAGTTGTCATGTAATAATTTGAGTATTCTTGTACATAACCTCCTTACACATGACAACACGAGCGATAACCTAGGTTCGAGTGCAAAGAGAGTATCCCGTGAGGTAGGGTCGAGGCGAAATGTTTTCCCCAGTATGTTTGGACCTAGTCTAACCCGAACGTAATCGGAACTGTCACGAGTTCAACTCACATTGGAAAGTCATAGATCAAACAAAATAGAGATGAGGCGAGAGTGAGATAGATATCCACGGGTATGGGAAATCACCGATGCATCACTTGGTACCGATTAGGAATTGTGCAGTTATTATTATTTCGCAGATATATGCTTTTATTATGTTTTTATCGCTAATTTGCTTGGGGACAAGCAACGCTCGGTTTGGGGTTGTTGATAACGCCACTTTTGGCGTTATTTTTGGTTCTCAAACCAATGAAATTGGCTTGGGTTCAGGTAAAAAAGGCGAGTATTTTATGGTTTATCGAGTGGAATGTGCAGGTAATCTAAAATGTGGTAATCATCGAGAAAAGAAGCTAAAAAGAGTCCAAAACGAGTCCCAAACGAAGCCAACGGAAGCCCGAGATCCAAGTCCAAAACCGCGGCGCACACTTTTCCCATGCCGCGGCACACAGTTTTCCAAACCGCGGCACACAGTTTTCCAAACCGCGGCACACAGTTTCCAAACCGCGGCCCATGCCGCGGCACACACTGTTCCACGCCACCGCGCGGTTTGGCGCGCGGTTTGCAAACCGCGGCACAAACCGCGGCACGGGCTGTTTTGCGATTTTCAGCCTTTTATCCCAACTTTTAGGTCATTATTCGATATACAACTTTCGGCAGACTACCAGGGGCGATTTTGGGGCGATTTCCAGCGACTTTTCGGAGCTTTCGGAGTCACGTTAGAGGGCCGATCACGGAGACAATCATCACGGAATGTAGATACAAGCACGATTGAAGGGAGTTCATCACGTTATTTTTCATGTTTTTAATCTTTCGCGCTACCATGTTTACATACGTAGTTTCATCTTTCTCTCTTGTGTTTGAATCCACCACCGACATGAACTAACCGGTTCGTGTTGGGGGTTGGAATGAATTCGGTTTATGAAGCATGTAACCAGATGATTTGACTTTTATCGGTTTTTCCTTAATTAATGAAGCATGTGATTTTGTGTTTAATGCCTTTGAAAGTCTAGCTAGCTTTTAATTGATTTATTATTTCCAGTTGAGTTCGAGAGAATTAACTGTTAAATAGAACTAGGAATTGCATGCCTAAGACGATAAATCGGTGATAGAGATATATACTGAATAAGTCTTAGTCCCAATTAAACCGTTAGGTTGATATCGAGAGATAAAATCTAGCCAATTTAACATAAATCGAGTACTTAATGTGTTTTGGAATCCATAGGTGAGATCGAGAGATTAAACTTATCCTTTTCAAAGTAAAACCCGTTGTGGCTTGAAAGAGAACAACGGTGACTTTAAAAGATTTGGGAATCATAAGGGGATTAACTGGTAACTGTTTGAATTAATTGTTTGCATGTGTAGAACCGGAGGATTTCCAACCCTCAACTTTTCTTTCTATCGAAGTTCCTAATTTGTTCTTTGCTTTGTTTGCGTTTAAGTTGTGATTTGCTAGAATTTAGTTTAAAACCCATCTTCCAAATTCGACAGTCCAGTTAATAGAGCCTATAGTAATTGTGATACTTAGTTCCTAGTTCCCCGTGATTCGATACTCGTACTTTCCAAGTACTATTACTTGACTTCGACCCGTACACTTGCGGTAAGATTCGCGGGGTGTGAAAACCCCGTGTCAAGTTTTTGGCGCCGTTGCCGGGGAACTAGTTGTAGCTAATAGCACTACCATCTATACGCACTATTAGATTAGGCATTTTCTTTTCTTGTTATTTTTCCATCACTTTCAGTTTTTAGACTATTGACTTTGCTTTCTTCTTTTCAGGTACTACTTGGTTTATGCCAAGGAAAACCCGAGGGAAAGAACTCGAGCCTCTCGATCCGAAAATTGAAAGGACTGCCCGGAGATTACGCAAAGAATCAAAAGCTAAGAGGCAACTAGATATGGGTGACGAAAGACGTCCTATGCGGTCGTTTGCCGACCCGAACGTGGCAGCGGCACGCATAGGCATTCAACCACCCACCACCGCGGCTAATTACTTTGAAATCAAGCCGAGTACCATCGTAATGGTACAACAGAATCAGTTCGGGGGAGCACCAACTGAAGACCCCCACGCGCATCTACGAGCCTTCGAACGGATATGCAACACGTTCAAGATCAACGGAATGGAGGAGAACGCCATCAAGCTAAGGCTCTTCATCTTTTCCCTAAAGGGTAGAGCTGAAATCTGGATAGAGGGTCTACCATCAGATCTTATCACAACTTGGGTAGACTTGAAAGCAGCTTTCCTTCAAAAGTTTTTCCCACCGGGACTGCTCAACTGATGGCCGACATTACGCACTTCGCGCAATGGGACCAAGAGACGTTATATGAAGCTTGGGAGCGCTATAAGGAGATGTTGAAGAAGTGCCCGCATCATGGATTGCATGGCTGGGTGATAATCCAAACATTCTTTGGAGGCCTTCACCCACAATTCAAGAATGATATTACGGCTGCAGCGGGGGAGCTCTTATGAACAAGACCTATGAAGAAGCAGTCGAGTTGATCGAGAACCTTGCCGAACATAGCTACTCCACTCCACGATCGTCCATCGCACGAGTAGCAAATGTTCAAGAGTCAGACGAACTTAAAGAGATAAAAGCTCAACTAGCTTTTATCACGGACCGTATGAAGGGAAGCAATCTGGGAGAAACTGAACAGGTTCAATTTATGCAAAACCGCAACCATCAACCGCGAAACGATCCGTTTTCCAACACGTACAATGAGGGGTGGAGAAAACACCCCAATCTTTCATGGAGTCAACCCGACCAGCAACAGCCAGGTAACTTTTCTAACTCTTCTCACTTCTCTAATACTAATAATGTTTACCGTCCTCCAGGTTTCCACCAAAGGAATGAAGGACCATCCGGGGAGAAGAAGCCGGGACTCGAGGACATGATGATGAAGTTCATGTCGAAAATGGACAGCACAGTCGAGGGATTAGCGAGCACAATCATTACTGTCAAGGCGGCTACCGAGCAAAACACCGCCGCCATCAAGATCCTCGAGAGGCAAGTGGGGCAGATTTCCGATACCCTACAAAACCGAGCCCCCGGGAAACTTCCGAGTCAACCTGTTTACATACGTAGTTTCATCTTTCTCTCTTGTGTTTGAATCCACCACCGACATGAACTAACCGGTTCGTGTTGGGGGTTGGAATGAATTCGGTTTATGAAGCATGTAACCAGATGATTTGACTTTTATCAGTTTTTCCTTAATTAATGAAGCATGTGATTTTGTGTTTAATGCCTTTGAAAGTCTAGCTAGCTTTTAATTGATTTATTATTTCCAGTTGAGTTCGAGAGAATTAACTGTTAAATAGAACTAGGAATTGCATGCCTAAGACGATAAATCGGTGATAGAGATATATACTGAATAAGTCTTAGTCCCAATTAAACCGTTAGGTTGATATCGAGAGATAAAATCTAGCCAATTTAACATAAATCGAGTACTTAATGTGTTTTGGAATCCATAGGTGAGATCGAGAGATTAAACTTATCATTTTCAAAGTAAAACCCGTTGTGGCTTGAAAGAGAACAACGGTGACTTTAAAAGATTTGGGAATCATAAGGGGATTAACTGGTAACTGTTTGAATTAATTGTTTGCATGTGTAGAACCGGAGGATTTCCAACCCTCAACTTTTCTTTCTATCGAAGTTCCTAATTTGTTCTTTGCTTTGTTTGCGTTTAAGTTGTGATTTGCTAGAATTTAGTTTAAAACCCATCTTCCAAATTCGACAGTCCAGTTAATAGAGCCTATAGTAATTGTGATACTTAGTTCCTAGTTCCCCGTGATTCGATACTCGTACTTTCCAAGTACTATTACTTGACTTCGACCCGTACACTTGCGGTAAGATTCGCGGGGTGTGAAAACCCCGTGTCAAAACCCTATATACGAATTTGATGTTAATGAAGAATTTAAAGTCGCTTTTGAATCTGAATTTGATTCTAAGGAAAAACCAAAACCTGAGGTTTGTGATAAAGGAAAAGCTTATGCATTTGATTTCTCTGAAAAACTTCCGGACCATAAAGACTTTGTTTTAAATGATGACGAACCCCCTAGTATTTTCTGTGGAGGTGAGTGTTCAAATACAACGAATGATAATTCTAAGCTTGAAAAACCATCACAGAAAATACGAAGGAAGCGAAAGTCAAAGAAGAAAAATTCTCACAATTCTAAATCATCTGCTTCTAAATCTTCGGGGTTTTCAGATAATTTCGTAAGAAAGAAAGGAGTGAAGCAAGAATGAAGGGTGAAGCAAAGGTCATCTTTGTTGAACAAGCAGACTGAGAAAACTAGTTCTTTTTTGAATGTTTCAAAACCATTTGCAAATGAAAAACAAAAACTTGTAAATTCTTAGAAGAAGTATTCAAATAAGCAATTGTTTGGTTTTGCAAATGCTGAATGGTTTTGCTCTGCTTGTGATCGAAATGATTTTTCTTCTAAACTTGGTTTATGTTGTTGGTATAATTCATATTATATTCCTTCTGCTAATTTTGTAACAGAATTTTTCAATCAAAAAGAGACGACCAATTTCCAAAAAGGTGTCTAGCACAACTAACCTCAAAGGATCCATCTTCAAATGGGTACCTAAAACTGCTTGATCTAATTGATTGTTGACCAATAATTTATGGTACTTAGACTCAGGGTGTTCCAAACACATGACCGGCCGAAAATATATTTTGAAGAATTATAAAGAGAAAAACGGTGGTCGAGTCCGATTTGGCAACAATCAGTTCGCACCTATTCTAGGTTATGGTGACATTGTGCAAGATAACCTTACAATCAAGAAGGTTAGCTATGTTGAAGGTCTTGGACACAATCTCTTTAGTATCGGACATTTTTGTGATAAGGATTTGGAGGTGAACTTCAAGGCGAAACGATGTTGTGTGAGAACCGAAGAAGGTAACAAACTTTTGGTTAGCACAAGGAAATCTAATCTTTATACAATCAATATGTCGGCAGTTAAACCCGAAGGAAATGTGAGTCTTCTTTCGAAAGCTTATGTTCAACAAAGTTGGTTGTGACACCGAAGACTATCTCATTTGAATTTCAGATACATGCAGAAATTAGTAAAGGTTGAGTTAGATCGGGGTCTACCTCTGTTGAAGTTTGGCGCGGATAATCTGTGTGATACGTGCAAGAATGGAAAATGAAGAGAGTTCCTCACAAGCCGAAGCCTGAACCTACAACAAAGCGTGTCTTGGAATTATTACATGTTGACTTGTGTGGATCAATGAAGACTCAAAGTATCAATGGTGAGAAATATGTCCTAGTGGTCGTTGATGATTATTCTCGATATACATGGGTAAAGTTTTTTCGCTCAAAGGATGAAACTTCTGACCATCTAATCAACATCATCAAGTCAGCACAAAACAACATGCAACTTTCTGTCAAGATTGTGAGTTTGGATAATGGCACGGAGTTTAAAAACAGTGTCTTGGGAGATTTTTATGAATCTAACGGGATTATTCAACAATTCTCTGTTGTCAGAACACCTAAATAGAATGGCGTAGTTGAACGGCGCAACAGAACCTTAGTGGAATCGACGCGTACTATGCTAACATATTCGAATCTGCCTTTATTCTTATGGGCTGAACCTGTGGCAACTGCATGCTATACTCAGAATCGTTCGATCATTCATCGAAGATTTGGAAAGACTCCATATGAGATCATGAACAACAAGAAACCCACCATAAAACATCTTCATGTTTTTGGTTGTAAGTGTTTCGTTTTAAAAGACAAGGAAAATCTCAACAAGTTCAGTCTGAAAGCTAAAGAGGGTACTTTTGTTGGGTATTCTTTATCTGCCACATCTTACAGAATTTATTTGAAGCAATCGAAGATGATAATTGAGAGCGTTAATGTGAAATTTGACGAATCTGAAGAGTTGGCTTCTGATCATAACAGTTCAGAACCCGTACTTACTGGCGTTTTAGCTTCTGGACATATCAGTTCAGAACCTGTTCAAAACGAAAATCAGGATCTACCCTCTACTTCCAAATCACATGTATCTGATCTTGATATTTTATTTGAAGAATTTTACGATGAGTATTATGGTACTTACAATCCTTCTTTTGATGTTCTTAACAGGAAGAAGCCAGCATCTACAACACATTTCACTGTCATTAACGCTACACAAACAGATGCAAATCAACCTCATATTGTTGATGTTTCTACTCCTGTTTCGGACAATTCTTTACCATGCTGCTACACAAGACTCTATTCCTACATCTGTGGATGTTCCAACACAAATAGATCTATCTTCAGTTAATGTTACAACTGAACCTCAGCAATCATTAGAACCTTCTGGAGAACAAATTATTACAAATGATACTCCTCTAGAAACTCCAAATGCTGAAGTTCCGGTACCATTAGTTGATGAAGAAACTCAGGCAAACCTTGACAATGTTCAGTCATCTTAAGTTTCACACCCACACTCGACAAAATGGACGAAAGCTCATCCTATTCATCAAATAATAGGCGATCCTTCTTCGTCAGTACAAACAAGATCACCTTTTAAAGCTCCGCGAACGAGTGTCTATTTGTGACTTTCTTGAGCAATATTGAACCGGTAGCCGTATCTGAAGCTTTGGATGATCCAGATTGGGTGTTGGCTATGCAAGATGAGTTAAATCCATTCGAAGCTTTAAAATTCCTAAGGATAAAAGAATCATAGGCACAAAGTGGGTCTTTAAGAACAAAAAGGATGAAGAAGGAATAATCGTGCAGAACAAAGCGAGACTCGTAGAAAAGGGATACCGTCAGCAAGAGTGCATTGATTACGATGAAACATATGCCCCAGTTGTGAGAATCGAAGCCATTCGCGTATTCTTAGCATTTGCTACTTATAAGAATTTCACTGTCTTTCAAATGGACGTGAAAACCACATTTTTGAATGGTGTTCTCAAGGAAGAGGTATATGTTTCTCAACCTGAAGGTTTTGTCAACAAAGATCATCCGAATCATGTCTACATTCTGGACAAAGCCTTATATGGTTTAAAACAAGCCCCTCGAACATGGTACGAAGTTCTATCCATCTTTCTACTTGAGTCTGGGTTCGATACAGGTAAGATCTACATGACATTATTCATAAAGCGCGAACAAGGTGACATTATCATTGTGCAAATTTATGTTGATGATATTATTTTTGGTGCGACTAATCGTGCATTGTGTACCTGGTTTTCTAACCTCATGGTGACTAGGTTTCAAATGAGTATGATGGGAGATATCAACTTCTTTCTCGAATTGCAAGTGAAGCAATTTTCAATGGGGGTATTCATAAATCAATCCAAGTATGTATTTGATATCTTGAAGAAATCCAAGATGGAAAATAGTACATCTATTGGAACCCCGATGGCACCAGGGTCCAAAATCGGTCCAGATCCCGATGGTAAGAAAGTAGATATTCGGACTTACAGAGGTATGATAGGTTCACTTATGTACTTAGCTTCTAGTCATCCATATATCATGTTTGCTACATGTCTTTGCACGAGATTTCAGGCAAATCCAAAAGAGTCACATCTTGGAGCGGTTAATCGCATCTTCCGATACTCAAAGGGTACATCCTATCTTGGCTTGTGGTATCCAAAGGGAACAGGCTACGAACTGACTGCTTATTCCGACGCTTATCATGGTGGAAGCCTTCTGGATAGGAAAATCACAACTGGTCACGTACAATTCTTGGGAGATAAATTGTGAATCCTGTACATCATTGTTTGGGCAAAAATTTCACCAGTCTCGACCACGACCAGAAAAGGTAAGACACATGTTATGAGCTATATCTTGTATTAAGATAAGGCCCCGACAAAGACCCAAAAAACCTCCGTCGTCCCTCCTAAAAAGGTAAGTCGAGAGTTCCTCACGACACTCGACCTCGACGTCGCCGTTCCGCATGAACGTCGCACAAGACCGTACGACCTTGACTAACTCGATATACGACTGTTACGTTTGTTCAATGATTAATGCAGGAGTCAAAATCATTAATGGGCAACGGTCATAACCGATGAAGAACAATTATGAAGAGTTACAACTAGCGATCGTTATGGCTGTTATCGAAGCAATCAATGAGCTAATCAAAGCACCCGAAGGCTATAAAAGATCAAGTTAAACCTCAGTTCCAGGGACCGAACATCGAACAACAGAAGCAAACGCAAACACTCGAAGAATATTCGTTCAAAGTAAAGAGATCATTCATAGAAGATCGCTCTCGACGCACGACTTTCACTCTGTTTCAGGAAAATGGCGAATAACGAACAAATCGCTGACCCAGCACATGAGGGACTCGAAAATGCACAAGATGCACTTAAAGCAGTCAACGATTATCGCCTGGAGGAAGTCATTCTAGATTCAAGCAAGCCTGATCAAAAAGTCTTAATCGGGTCGTCTCTCAATCCTTGCCTAAGGGAAAATTTAATATCTTTTTTGCAGGAACATGTTGATTGTTTCGCCTGGTCGCATGAAGATATGGTCGGCATAGATCCTGACGTCATCTCTCACAAGCTCAACGTCGACCCATCGTTCAAACCTATCAAGCATAAGCGACGAAAATTTGCTCCTGAAAGGAATAAGGTGATAAATGACGAAGTCGACAACCTTCTCAAGACAATGAAGATTCAAGAGGTAAAATACCCTGATTGGCTTGCTAACGTCGTGGTTGTAGCAAAGAAAAATGGAAAATGGAGGGTATGTATCGACTTCACAGACCTCAATTAAGCCTGTCCAAAAGATCCTTTTCCATTACCTCATATCGACGCCATGGTCGACGCGACAGCGGGGCACGAACTACTGACGTTCATGGATGCCTATTCCGGATACAATCAAATATTAATGCACGTCGAGGACCAAGAAAAACCGCATTTATGACGGACCGAGGTATTTACTGTTATAAAGTTTTGCCTTTCGGACTAAAAAATGCAGGTTCTACCTACCAGCGTCTAGTGAATAAAATGTTCAAAGACCATCTCGGCGACACGATAGAGGTGTATATCGACGACATGCTGGTCAAGTCAAAACAAGCGATCGACCATATCGAGCATCTGAGGCAATCGTTTGATATCCTTAGAAAGTATAGCATGAAGCTCAACCCGACGAAATGTTCCTTTGGCGTCAGTGCTGGGAAATTCCTAGGATATATGGTCACTCGCCGAGGCATCGAAGCCAATCCCGACCAGATCAAGCCATTGTCGAGATCAAATATCCTCGAAATTTCAAAGAAGTCCAAAGGCTCACTGGTAGGGTAGCAGCTCTAAACAGGTTCATCTCCCGATCTTCAGATAAATGTCATCTATTTTACAACGTCCTCAGAAAAAACAGAGGCTTCGACTGGACCGACGATCATGAACAGGCATTGCAAAAGCTCAAAGAATACATGACGTCGTCTCCCTTATTGTCGAAACCTCGCGATCATGAAATCTTGCAACTATATATGGCTGTTAGTCCAAACGCGGTAAGTGCTGTCCTAGCACGAGAAGATGAAAAACATCAACTGCCAATCTATTATGTAAGTAAATCTCTTCTGGACGCAGAAACCAGGTATTCCTCTATGGAAAAATGGCTCTTGTCGCTAGTCACAGCTGCTTAAAAACTGCGACATTATTTTGAGTCGCATCCCATTACTGTCGTAACTAACTTCCCTCTTAAGTCTGTCTTAAGAAAACCCGAGTTGACAGGTCGCTTAGCAAAATGGAGCATATATCTCAGCAACTACGACATTGACCTCAAGCCCAGGACCGCGATCAAGTCGCAAGCCTTGGCAGACTTCATTGCTGACTTCAGCCCTGAATTGGAAAAAGTAGCAGAGCTCGAGATATCGACTGTGGCGACTCACGACGACGTGCCCTGGATCTTACACGTCGATAGGTCATCCATCATTAGAGGCTCAGGACTAGGCGTCGTCTTAAAGTCGCCACAGGGGGGCAAGATGGTATACTCAGTTCGATGCGATTTCAAGTCTACCAACAACGAAGCTGAATACGAAGCCCTGATCATAGGAATGAATATGGCCTACGACTCGGGGGAAACTGCGTTACATGTCAAAAGTGACTCTCTCCTGGTGGTGAACCAGATCAATGGAGAATTCGCAGCCAAAGATTCAAAAATGACAGCATATCTAAAAGTAGCAAAAGAAATTACCGAAAAATTTAAATCTTTTTCGATTGAACAAATTCCATGGGACCAGAATACTCAAGCCGACGCTTTAGCAAATCTCGGGTCTGCTTTAGTCAAACCTATATTCGACGTTATTCCCATGATCCATCTAGCGACATCGTCTATCGAAAACATCGATGTCGTCCATATCGAGGACGAAAAAGATGATTGGTCGCGCGACATCCGAAATTTCCTTATGCACGACCAACTCCCAGAAGACAAGATGGAAGCCCGGAAGATCAGATTCAAAGCATCTAAATATACCATAATTGGAGATAAGCTCTATCGACGATCATCGACAGGATTAAACCTAAGATGCGTCATTAGCAAGAGTCAGGTCCAAAAAATCCTTCACGAGATGCACGACGGCGAATGTGGCAATCATTCCGGTGGTCGCAGTTTGGCTAATCGTATCTCTCGACAAGGGTATTTTTGGCCAACATTGCGACAAGACGTTGTTAAGTACGTCCAGAACTGTGACCCTTGTCAGCGACATGCAGGTATGTCACGTAAACCATCTGAACCTTGCACTCGACACTTATCCCATGGCCCTTCATAAGGTGGGGAATGGATATTGTCGGCAAGCTACCCTCGGCCCCGGGGCAAAAGGTATTCCTCCTTGTACCCACCGATTATTTTTCCAAGTGGGTTGAGGCGGCTGCTTTTTCCCAAATCAGGGACAAGGAAGTCATCTCTTTTATCCAGACTAACATCATATGCAGATTTGGGATTCCATCCGAAATCGTCTGTGACAACGGATCCCAATTCATAAGCGACAGGACCCAACAATTTTGCGAAGACAGGAGTATCAAGTTAACAACCTCGACTCCCAGATACCCTCAGGCGAACGGACTTGCTGAATCAAGTAATAAGACGATTATAGCTTCGATCAAGAAAAGGTTAAAAGCTGCAAAAGGAAGATGGGTCAAAGAACTCCCTTCAGTCCTATGGGCAAATCGCACGACACCGCGCACGTCCACAGGACAAACCCCTTTCTCTCTCGTCTACGGTTGCGAAGTAGTCCTGCCAATCGAAGTCCAGCTCCCAACTTCGAGGCATACTTCCGTCGACCACAACATGATTGATTTAAATTATGATATCGACGCCCTCGAGGAGCTTAGAGAATCAGCCTTGAACAGAATGGCATCTCAGAAGCAAGCAGTCGAGCGATATTTCAATAAACACGTCAAAGTCAAAGTCTTTCAAGAAGGCGATTACGTCCTCCGTTGAGTGTTCCAAAACACTCAAGAACTCAATGCCGGCAAGCTTTCTATTAAATGGGAAGGTCCTTACAGCATATCCGAAGTCGTTGGTAAAGGAGCCTATCGACTCCAGACTCTCGACAATCAAGAAATCCCACGCAGTTGGAATGCGACGCACTTGAAAAAGTATTTTTTCTAAAATCACCTTCCTCTCATGCAACTTAATTGTTTTATCACAGGGGCACATGATTCAAATTTCATCATGAAATTTGGTTACACGATCATAAGGTTTGAGCGACCTCTCGATCTGAGTTTCTGGATTCAGAATTTTTTTTACGTTCTAACACGTCAATAACGTATAGTTGAGCCTATCAATACAAGTCAAACGTATGATATTTCAATCGTTATATTGCTATGAATGCCTAAGTCGCACGATTCTTCGCTCGTTCTACACTTAACAAAATTATACGGTTGATATTACATCTGTCTACGATATATGTAAATCGAAATAAAAATTCGACAAAAGGATGAAATTCATTTACGAAACGAACGATTACATAGGAGTGACCGACGGTCGAGTATACAAAGTTAAAATGGCTCGACCACCAACGATCGAGACATGAAAAAAACATAGCATCTCCTAAATCTAGAGAGGAGCGTCGATCGTATGCTCAGTCACGACCTTCGAGTCCTCGTCATACCCGAAAACATGCTAAGAAGCTAATGCAAGTATGTTAGGAGTTATCTGACGCCCTACGCCTCGACATTTTTAGAATGCGGCTCTTAAGATTAATGTTAAGGTTAGAGGAAGAAATATGATCTTCTCGACGGTCAACTTCCAGTCCAACATCTCCTCTATCTTCGCGTATCTAACAAAAGAAGATTGAAACGTCTGTAAAATACAAAAGGGGTATATTAAACAAACATTCGGTGGAAATATTAGGAACACGAGTTTCGAAAGAAAAACTCACAAAGAACGCTAGTCCAGCTAAACGCGATCCCGTCTCTTCGATGAAGATCTTTTGAAAACGCTCCTTGAAAGATAAGAGCTGATATTTCCCCATATGCGGAAATGACTTCGTCCCGTCAAGGACACAGTCAGTCATGAGGATCGACGACAACGTAAAGTTGATCGTCATGACTTCCTCCACACCCTCTCCCGTCCTTATACCCTTGCACCCGACGGCTGACGAAAGGGTCGACGTGGATACAGAGGACATCGTCGCCAGATGCGCAAGATCCACGAACGTCGCGTCTATCGCAATCAAAGTCTTCACCGACTCGGACATAATCATTCTCAAAGAGTCTCCAATCTTTGAAGGCTTGAGAGAAATCGAGAAACTATACCTCGTATGGACACTCAAAAACTTCGAAAAGTATTGAGCAAAGAACAGCAAGGGATCAAAGAAGAATTCCGCCCTAAGAAACTTTTCAAGAGGATATAAAAGGAAATGATCCATTCTGATCTCTATTTATGCAAGAAATCGCGTCAGATCGGAACCTTTGATGATCAACACGCGCCCCCGTCTTTTCGTATGACTACACGGATCATCGACATCTGTTATCAACAGCTGGTAAACACCATCGTGCGTCGGCATGACGTCACGGCTTTATCCTCTCTTCGACTTCCCTCTCTAGTTTGAATTGAACCGATTCAGTTCCAAAACAACCAAGGTATTTTTCAACGCAAAACCCTGAACACCCGACAAGCAAAATTTAAAATTCGAATTTTCCATTCTACTTTCAAATTTTGGGGGCAAACTGTTTGGGCAAAAATTTCACCAGTCTCGACCACGACCAGAAAAGGTAAGACACATGTTATGAGCTATATCTTGTATTAAGATAAGGCCCCGACAAAGACCCAAAAAACCTCCGTCGTCCCTCCTAAATAGGTAAGTCGAGAGTTCCTTACGACACTCGACCTCGACGTCGCCCGTTCCGCACGACCGTCGCACAAGAACGTACGACCTTGACTAACTCGATATATGACTGTTACGTTTGTTCAATGATTAATATAGGAGTCAAAGTCATTAATGGGCAACGGTCATAACCGACGAAGAACAATTATGAAGAGTTACAACTGGCGACCGTTATGGCTGTTATCGAAGCAATCAATGAGCTAATCAAAGCACCCGAAGGCTATAAAAGATCATGTTAAACCTCAGTTCCAGGGACCGAAAATCGAACAATAGAAGCAAACGCAAACACTCGAAGATTATTCGTTCGAAGTAAAGAGACCATTCATAGAAGATCGCTCTCGACGCACGACTTTCACTCTCGACCAACAGTTTACACATTGTTTTCACACACGACGCACACTGTTTTTACATTTCAAACAATTGTACTTTACATTTCGAAGTCTTTCCTTTCATTTGTATTGTAATCTATGTACGATCGACACCCGGAACACCAAGGACATCGCCCCTAATTGGCGACCATAGTGCAGCGACGACATCTACTGTCGTCCGTAGGTTTTTTCCTCGTTGAGGTTTTTCCCGCGTCATCAAATCCTCTGTCTCATTTACATTTTTGTCTTTGTCGCACGCCTTTGTCGAACGATTCCTTTCTTTAGTTGTTAAAGTCCACGTCGACCTTAAGTTGTCCCTTTGGTGCGATTTTTGGCATTAACAATCATACAAAGACAAAGCACATCGACATTCGTTATCACTTCATCAAGGATCATGTGGAAAAAGGTACAATTAAACTTTACTTCGTTTCTACAGAATTTCAACTTGCCGATTTGTTTAGAAAGCTTTGGATGAAAAACGTTTCAAATTTCTAATCTCAAAGCTTGGCATGTTGAACATGAAGGTTTGAATAGTTATAGTATTCATCCAATTAGTTGAAAATCTCTATTTTTCATTCAAGTTTATTAATCTTGATTGCAAAATATTAATTTTCATCTCATTGAATTTTTATTATGATTATTTCATAGTTTCTGTTTTCTGTAGTTTACAAAGTTTATTTCAATTTTTACTTTTGCTTGTTAATTTCAATTTCTTATTTTCCATCATGGTTTATTTGCAAAACATTGTGTGTGCTTGTGTTAAGGGGGAGAAAGTAAAAGTTCCTGATCATTGGTTAAGGGGGAGCATGGTATTTCATTCAAACATGTGTTGCTCATATCATGTCTGAGTCTATGTGCAGTTCATTCGTCAAATCATTGAAGACGAGGGTAAGTATTCTGATCTGAATTTTTGTCCAAACCCTTTGTGATGAAAACAAATTTTTTGAAAATCCTATGCATCAGTTTAAGGGGAGCAAAATGATTTGTAAAATTCATCTGAAGAATACCAGTTAAAAGTTGGACATCTTTTAACTTGGAAAATGATTTTTGAAAAAGTTTAAAATTTTGTGTTTTCAGGAAAATGTCTAAGTGTAAGAAGTTGTCGCTCAAGCCTTAGGCGATAACATTTTCTCATCACATAAGCCTTGACCGAGAACTTTCCTCATCACACAAGAGGTGTGCGATCAAAAGTGTTCATCGCATATGTATTATGTGATCATAATACTCATCGCACAAGTGGTGTGCGATCAGAAGATGTGAACAGTGCAAATCGCACAAGGGATTGTTCGAGAACTTTGAATAGCCTTCATCGCATAAGTTTCATGCGATGAAGAAGAACTTATCACCCATCTTTCAGGCGACAAGTTGACACGTGGAAGGTCAAACGTTAGACCAATCAATTCTTGCCACGTGTCATCATAGCCTAAAGTCTATAAATAGAGAGATTTTTGAATCAATTTCTTTTTCTCGACTTTTTGACAAACCCTTATTCTCTCGTTGAAAATCTTTCAAAGTGTGATTTTGTTGCTGTTTCTTGTTGCATATTCCAATCGATTTTACTTCGGGTTAGTGATTCTATCATCCTTACTTCATATCATCAGTATTTTGGTTGTAAATTTGGTGATTTATATGAGTCCAGTCGAGTTCTTTCGAGACTCTTGGTATTATTGTCAATTGCTCATTCAATGTGTTAGATTTTGTTGGTGATTTTAGTGAAATCATCGGTTCATTTTATGTAATTGGATTCACAAGATAATAATAGGGTTGTTAGCTAAGCTATAACATGAGTTAGGAGGTGTGGAGTGCACACTCGTGTAAGCTAACTAGCACCCGGGATTGTTGGACGGTTAAGACTGGCAAGTTACAAAGAGTTCTTATGAACTGGGCGTCGGGGCCAGTGCTGGCGCCAGTTGACTGGCACCAAGACTGGCGCCAGGCTCGGGAATGTTGTCGGCGCTGATGGTGGCGCCAGTTGACTGGCGCAGAGACTGGTGCCAGGCTCTGGAATGTTGCCGGCGCTGATGGTGGCGCTAGTTGACTGGCGCGGAGACTGGCGCCAGCGTCTGGAAGGTTTCTTCTTGTTTGTAATTGCCGACTTTAATCCACAATCAATCTCATTTAATGAGATATTATTATCATTATCATTATTGTGTCGGTTACGATTCTCAAGGTGTTTAAATATGTGTCGATTTCTGCCTAAATCGATAACCAAGAACTGAGTGAATTTCGTGATACCCGGGCAAAATAGGGTCGAAATATCACTTACGGAAAGCGAGCTCTCACGCGATCTCATGTTCTTTATCCAAGTTCTAATCACTCTTCTCTCCCACGATTTTCTGGAATTTCCCCAACAATCGTAAGTGATATTTGTTCATCGTAAGAGAGATGGCGAGTGATCAGTCCGTGAGAGATATGACGACCAAGTTCACCAAACTTGAGAAGTTCGAAGGCGTTGATTTTCGAAGATGGCAGAAGAAGATGCACTTCTTGTTGACAACGTTGAAAGTCGTGTACGTGCTAAGCACCCCGATACCGGAGGTGATGGAAAACAAGACGTTGGAGATGACCCGACGTCGCGAGAAATGGGAGAACGACGACTACATCTGTCGTGGCCACGTCTTAAACAGTATGTGTAACTCCCTCTTTGACATTTATCAAAACGTTGAATCTGCCAAAGAGCTATGGGACTCTCTTGAGTCCAAATACATGGCGGAGGATGCTTCTAGTAAGAAGTTACTTGTTAGTAATTTTAATAATTACAAGATGGTGGAATCAAGGCCGGTGATGGAGCAATATAATGAGCTCCTACGCATTATCAACCAATATGCTCAACATAATATGAAGATGGACGAATCCATCTCCGTATCGAGCATAATTGATAAATTGCCCCCCTCTTGGAAAGACTTCAAACATATGTTGAAACACAAGAAGGAAGAGTTGTCCCTTGTACAACTCGGTAGTCACTTACGCATAGAGGAATCTCTTCGGGCGCAAGAGGCTGAGAAACCTAAGATAAAAGAGGTTTCTGCACCTTCGCTGAACATGGTGGAAGAGGGAAAATCCAACAACTTCAAAGGAAAACGTAAGTTCAATGAAGCCAAGAAAGGGCCTAATAAAAAGGTTAAATTAACCTGTTGGACCTGTGGTATGACCGGACATCTCAAGCGGGATTGTCGGGTTGTTAGGCATAAGAATGGAGCAGGCACAAGTGGTGGTGGGCAAGGATCCAAGGATCAAAACCCACAACAAGGTCAGTTTATTGACTTTGGTTTTAATTTGAATTTGAATTGTGTACCACTAATATCCGAATCATTTTACGTGCAGGATGATGATGTTGCTTGGTGGATCGACTCGGGTGCTACGAGTCATGTGTGCAAGGATCGCCGTTGGTTCACCTATTTGGAACTGGTTGAAGACGGATCAATGCTACACATGGGGATCGAGTCGAGTGCTCCCATTCTTGGACGTGGCTTAGTTAGGCTAGAGTTTAGTTCTGGCAAAATAATTAAACTTTTAGACGTTTTGTTTGTACCACAAATTCGAAAGAATTTGGTTTCCGGTAGTATCTTGAATAAGTTAGGATATAGGCAAGTTTATGAGTCCGACAAGTTTATCTTGTCAAAGGGTGGCCCTTTTGTAGGATTCGGTTATATGTTGAATAATATGTTTATGATAAACCAAGATCTATCAAGATTAGAGAAAGAATCTAGAGAGAGAGTAGAAAGAGAAAGTGGATCTCGTATTAGGGTTTGCTCTCAATATTACAAGATGTGAGTTATGCTCTAATTGTGTTCTCTCGAGAGTTACAAGATTAGTCTAAACAAAGCTATTTATACCAAAGCTCTATACAAGACAATAAGCTAAGATTGACTTTCACTAACACAATATACATTGACTTTGACTTTGACTTAGATATTAAATCTTGAAGACATATTTGTCCTAACAGTTTATGTTAAATTTGAAGAAAAAGAATTTTGTTTCAAATTCTGTTTTTGTTGCAAATGGCTATTGTGTTGATTCTATTTTATGGCATGCAAGGCTTGGCCATGTTAATTTTAAGCGTATGGTTGAAATGTCAAAAGACGGTTTTATTCCGGCCTTTGATATTAAAACCGAAAAATGTAAAACTTGCATGTTAACAAAGATCACTAGGCAACATTTTCCTAACGTGAAAAGGGACTCGTCGGTGCTTGAGCTTATTCATAGTGATCTTTGTGATTTGCATTCAACTCCGTCTTTGGGTAATAAAAAGTATGTTGTCACTTTTATTGACGACGCTTCACGATTTTGCTATGTATTTTTGTTACATTCAAAAGATGAGGCGTTGGTTAAATTTAAAACTTATAAAACGGAGGTTGAATTGCAAATGAATTGCTTTATAAAGTGTTTACGCACCGATCGTGGTGGGGAGTATTACGACCCCATGTTTTTCCAATCCGTAGGAATCATTCATGAGACTACGGCGCCTTATATACCACAGCAAAAATGGTGTGGCGGAACGGAAAAATAGAGTTCTCAAAGAAATGGTGAACTCTATGTTATCCTACTCGGGATTGAGTGATGGATTTTGGGGTGAAGCCATGCTAACGGCTTGTTACTTGCTGAATCGAGTTCCTAATAAAAGGAACAAGATTACCCCGTATGAACTTTGGTTCAAGAAAAGGCCTAACTTGAGTTATATTCGAGTTTGGGGTTGTCGGGCGGTTGTTCGACTACCCGAACCCAAAAGGAAGACTTTGGGTGAGAAAGGTATTGACTGCATCTTTGTTGGATATGCCGAGCATTCCAAAGCCTATAGGTTCTATGCTATTGAACCTAATGATTCTATAGCGATTCACACCGTTATAGAATCGAGAGATGCATTATTTGATGAGACTAGATTCTCATCAATACCTAGGCCGAAGGACATAGTTCCAAGTACTAGTGGAACTAGTGAGGTTGAAGAACAAGCAATTGTTCCAACTGAATCTCCGATGCTTCGAAGGAGCAAAAGAGGAAGGATTGAAAAATCCTTTGGTCCCGATTTCCAAGTATACTTGGTAGAGGGATCAAGAGATGAGATTGGATCTCAATTCTTTTACTGTTATAGTGTTGAGGAGGATCCAAAATCATTTGATGAGGCTATGAAGTCTCAAGATGTTGCTTTCTGGAAAGAAGCAATACATGATGAGATGGACTCCATCATGGGGAATAATACTTGGGTATTATCGGACTTGCCACCGGGTTGTAAACCTTTGGGATGCAAGTGGATCTTCAAAAGGAAGATGAAAGCGGATGGAGCAATCGACAAGTTCAAAACTCGATTAGTAATCCAAGGCTTTAGGCAACGGGAAGGCATCGATTATTTTGATACTTATGCCCCTGTTACAAGGATCTCCATGATTAGATTGTTGATAGCCTTAGGAGCTATCCACAATTTAGTGATTCACCAAATGGATGTCAAAACGGCATTCTTGAATGGTGGCTTGGAGGAGGAAGTTTACATGAAACAACCGGAAGGTTTTGTTATGCCCGGGATGGAGCATAAGGTGTGTAAACTTGTAAAATCATTGTATGGACTGAAATAAGCACCCAAACAATGGCATCAGAAACTTGATGAGGTTATCTTGTCCAACGGTTTTATGATAACCGAGCGAACAAGTGTGTATATAGCAAATTCGACACATCCGGTAACGGTGTAATCATTTGCTTATACGTTGACGACATGTTGATCTTTGGCACCGGCCAAAATCAAGTTGGAATAACCAAAGAGTTTTGTCGTCGAGTTTCTCCATGAAAGATATGGGAGAGGCGGAGGTGATCCTTGGAATAAGGATTTAGCGTGAGAACAAAGGGATTGCAATTACGCATTCTCATTACATTGAGAAAGTATTAAAGAAATTTAATTGCTTTAATTATTCTCCGGTGAGTACTCCATGGGATCCGAGTGTGAAGCTTATGCCCAACTCGGGTGAAGCGGTGTCACAACTCGAGTACTCAAAGGCCATTGGATGCTTGATGTATGCCATGACAAGCACTAGGCCGAATATTGCTTTTGCCATAGGAAAGTTGAGTAGGTTTACTAGTAATCCTTTCATCATTGGCAAACGATAAGACGAGTATTCAAATACTTGATGAAAACCATTGATTATGGTTTGTCATATGTCGGGTTTCCTTCGATATTGGAGGGATATTCGGATGCAAGTTGGATTACCAATTTGGAAGATCACTCTTCTACGAGTGGTTGGGTGTACTTGCTTGGGGGAGGTGCCATCTCATGGGCTTCCAAGAAGCAAACTTGCATCACGAGTTCGACTATGGAGTCGGAATTTGTGGCATTAGCTGCTGCCGGTAAAGAGGCGGCTTGGCTAAGGAATTTGGTCCATGAAATTCCATTATGGTCGAAACCAATTTCACCCATTTCTATCCATTGTGATAGTGAGGCTACTTTGGCTAAAGCATATAGTTAAGTATATAATGGCAAGTCTAGACACTTAGGTGTTAGACATATAATGATTCGCGAGTTAATCACGAATGGGGTGATTTCGGTTGAATTTGTTCGGTCGCAACAAAATTTAGCGGAACACTTGACGAAGGGGTTAGCTAGGGACTTGGTTCACAAGTCGGTGATATGGATGGGATTAAAGTCCATCTAAATCTCTAACGGTGAGATACCCAATTCCCTTCTAATACAACGTTATAAGTTGAATTCAATGGGAAAGCTCACTCTAATGGATTGGAGCACAAGATGATCATCCCACGGTATGTGCTCGGTACTGCAAGTGAAGGAGGTAATTGTTCTTTTGTAAAAATGCATGTGCAGGTGCATCATGAAAGGAACTACTTATATGAGTGTGAAGTGTGGCCGCTTCACGAAGCTTGGACTTGGCTTTGATGCACTCACGAATGGATAAGGACACATGGCCTGTATAGTGTCAAGTTTAAACTTTAGAGAATCATTTAAATTCATGTGTATGTTATCTTCTGTTACTCAAATGGGTTGAAGGGTTCAATCCATAGGACACCCGGATTCTCAAGTATTTGAAATGTGTAATGTACTAAGATGGAAATTCAATCTTCTAGATATTTTCATTTATGCATGAGTTTGTTTACCTATATTGAATATTTCTTTTGTGAATCAAGGATTGCACTAAAATGGGGGAGGAATGTTGGTGATTTTAGTGAAATCATCGGTTCATTTTATGTAATTGGATTTACAAGATAATAATAGGGTTGTTAGCTAAGCTATAACATGAGTTAGGAGGTGTGGAGTGCACACTCATGTAAGCTAACTAGCACCCGGCATTGTTGGACGGTTAAGATTGGCAAGTTACAAAGAGTTCTTATGAACTGGGCGTCGGGGCCAGTGCTGGCGCCAGTTGACTGGCACCAAGACTGGCGCCAAGCTCTGGAATGTTGCCGGCGCTAATGGTGGCGCCAGTTTACTGGCGCGGAGACTGGCGCCAGGCTCTGGAATGTTGCCGGCGCTGATGATGGCGCCAGTTGACTGACGCGGAGACTGGCGCCAGCGTCTGGAAGGTTTCTTCTTGTTTGTAACTGCCGACTTTAATCCACAATCAATCTCATTTAATGAGATATTATTATTAGTATCAATATTGTATCGGTTACGATTCTCAAGGTGTTTAAATATGTGTCGATTTCTGCCTAAATCGATAACCGAGAACTGAGATTATCCTTGAGTGAATTTCGTGATACCCGGGCAGAATAGGGTCGAAATATCACTTACGGAAAGCGAGCTCTCACGCGATCTCACGTTCTTTATCCAAGTTCTAATCAGTCTTTTCTCCCACGATTTTCTGGAATTTCCCCAACAGATTTACGATTAAAAGATGATAAGATAGGCTTTATCTTAGTAAAACGACATTAGGGTATTGCTTTATTTGAACTTTCGTTTGATTCTTAGAAATATGGTTTGAATACTCAAAGTTAGACTCAAGTATTGTTAGAGCATTATTGTATTCAAGATTTATTGTAAAGTCTTGTAATGGTCAAACATTGTAAAGTCAAAGTAAAAGTAAAAGATGTCAAAGTCAAAGATGTCAAAGTCAAAGTAGTGTTAAATAGAGAGTCAATGTAATTAGCCTTTAATGTGTTGTAATTCATAGGTATAAATAGCTTTAGCTTAGTTGTTAAGCAAGGTTAATGAGCATAATTGTAATATCAAGAGAGTATTCTAGAGAGATAATCTAGAGAGAGAAAGTCTTGAATTCTTATGTAAAACTCTAGATTCTTGAAGATCAATGGATGATTACATGTTTACCTAATAGATCTGATGTTTACAATTGATATCAGAGCTTTTCTTTTTCTAAAAATAAAACATTTTCAAAATCGAAGATTTGTTTCGAAAGTTTTATGTATTTTAGTTCAATTGCTTTCTTTTCCTCAACAAGTTTCTTTGAAGAAGGTGACACCCTTTCACGTTCTGCACCAACCACTTTCTGAGCCGGGAAGCCACATTACTGATTGGTTCACATTCTTTGGTGACCATCATTGAAACATGCAGTTAGCCCATGCCAACTCTTGAATTTAACCCCACCAGCTACTCATTTCTTTCTTAACAAAGGAATGTTTCATTTTTCTTGGGGACACATCATATAATCTATCTGATCTTCATTCGGAAGGTTTGGATATTGAAAAAGAAGGAAGTTTGCCCCACCTTCGCTCTTCATTCATGCACATTGAGTCCGTGGAAAATTGTTGTTGTCTCAACAGTTTACACGCTTTGAGACTATAATCTTTCAAGCATATGTTGCTTCAATTCTTTCTACACAAGCACGTACACACAAGGAATATGTTTTCTTGTCTTAACGTTCATAGAAATTCCTTTGTGGTTTTTCGATGATTGAATGGAAGCCCTGGGGGAGTGAACATCAAAAAGCTCCTTTCCAAAGTACATCCGTTGTACTAAGTGGCTCCGTGCTACTTACAGGCATTTTAACTGATTCATCCGTTGTTTCAGGGTTACCACATTCTTTTGTCTGAATTAGATTCGGATAAATATCTTTCGGAATTGACGGTTTATCAGATAAAAAGAAGGAGAATGTTACTTGTGGTGAACAAAGTGCGTCCTGGATTTGATAAAGGTTTTGATGATCATGATGCTCACAATCATCAAAAAGGGGGAGAAATAGTATATTGAAGAATAGGGAAAGAAATAATACCCTGCAGAAAAGAGAGATTTGTCAATGAAAGATTAAGGGGGATAAATTTGTCAAAGTCAACAAGATGTTCCGAGATGTTTCAAGAAAGTTCGTTGTTCGAAGATAATTCAAGATCGAAGAGATGAAGATACAAAGTTCAAGAAATCATTCGAAGTTTTCAAAGCTTCAAAGCTCAAAGCTTCAAACTTTTCAAAGCTTCAAAGTTTAAAGTTGCAAAGTTCAAAGGTGCAAATATCTGAAATTCACTTTCAAGACTTGAAGACAATTTGTTGAAGATCGTATTGAAGAAGATTGACTTTTCAATGTGAAAGACGGAGACTTTTCAATTTTGACTGAAGACTGATCAAAGATGAGAGTTTGAAGACTTCCAAAGCATCAAAGTTCAACGTGAACTTGTGAAGATTCAGCTGTTTGAAGATTATCTGAGCTTCAAAGTTTAAAGCGGTCAAAGTTAAAGTTTTGAAGATCAAGTACTGAACACTGCTGCTATATTTTTTCAAATCTTGAATCCAAAGGGGGAGAATGTTAGAGCATTATTGTATTCAAGATTTATTGTAAAGTCTTGTAATGGTCAAACATTGTAAAGTCAAAGTAAAAGTCAAAGATGTCAAAGTCAAAGTAGTGTTAAATAGAGAGTCAATGTAATTAGCATTTAATGTGTTGTAATTCATAGGTATAAATAGCTTTATCTTAGTTGTTAAGCAAGGTTAATGAGCATAATTGTAATATCAAGAGAGTATTCTAGAGAGAGAATCTAGAGAGAGAATCTAGAGAGATTCTTATGTAAAACTCTAGATTCTTGAAGATCAATGGATGATTACATGTTTATCTAATAGATCTGATGTTTACAAGTATTCAAAGTTGTCGCACAATACTTGTATTAAAGTATTCAAAGCTGTCGCTCAAAACTAGCATTCATCCTGATCGCATAAGCTTAATGCGATAACTTTCTTTCATCGCATAGGATTTGTGTGATTAGCTTCTTTATGCGACAATGATGTGTTGTGCGATAACATCCCAGGCTTAGGAAATTTTGAGATTTTTCTCAAAAGTGGTTACTTGATCTATTCTCATCAGAATCCTAATCCATTTCAGAACAACTTCAATGGCATTGGGATATAAAAATGATGTGGATGGAGATCTAGTCAGAGCTTTTAATTTTAAGAGGAAGTACCTACCTCCTATATGGTACACTCTTTTCAGCATAATCAACCTCTGTATGACTTCCAAACACACAGGGTTCGACACATGCAGTATCTCCGTTCTACGAATGTTCCATGCTATCGATTATGATTGTAAGATCGACTTCGCCGTACTTATCTGGAACGAACTGATTGAGGCCGTCCCAGATAAAGCTCTACCATCAATAGCTCGGAAGTTTGTACATTTTCAACAATTTCTCCAGATCGTGATTCAGAGTATAATGGATTCTAATTCGGCTATTCCAAGAAGAGAGGGTGTTGTCCTTGGACCAGAACAATGGATGCACTACATCAGAATTCAACACACCATCATCTTTGACAACATTAAGGTAATTCCGGAATCTGTACTTGCTTACGTTGACTAGGAGTCACCATTTGTAAGTCAGTATAGAGAAGAACATGCACTTATGGTCAGCCAGAACCGGAGGGACCTACCCAAAGTGCAAACCAACTAGGTGAGCGGAGTGAGGGTTGATAACCTCTCATTTTTTAGAGTTATTTGTTGTTCAAAACACCCAGTTTTATGTAATTTTTATACCCATTTTGCTTCTTTCCCTTTCTTTTGGTCTAAAAAGTTTGCAAAGGATAATAATAAACCAAAGAGTAAGATTTGCTAAAACAATAGTCACTTTTGATAGTGGTCACAATCATACCACTATGGGCAGATCCATCTTAAGATAATGAAAGATATGGACGAAAATTTAAAGAAGAAAGCAAGGATAAAATCAGTTTTAGATAAGACTTTGACCAAGGAAGAAAGGGGTGAAGTGGAAGGACTTTTGGTTAAAGGATGGTGTATACATTTTGGATAAAAGGGTGTAGCAACCCACTTTTCTTCAACTATATAAAAAAGGCCTCCTCAACATTAGAAGACACCTCTTGGAGCTTGAAGAGCTTTTTTCTTCTTTCTTTATAGTTGTAATTAGTCTTTATTTTCTAGTCTTTACATTATACTGTCTTTGTAATTCTTGTATTTATTTCCTTGTATTGTAAGACTTTAATTATTAATGAGAATGTTTCTTAAGTATTAATCTACTTTTATTGCTATATTTACTTTCATTATGAGCTAATCACCTTAATGGGTGTGAGTGTAAGTCAAACTTAAGACTAAGTATACATTTGGGTGTTGTCTTTTCTACTAAATCTTAATATTAGTCACTTGAGTCGGAACTTATACTCAATGCAGATAATCCGATCACTTTGAAGTGTTAATATTAGATCTTGACCTCGAGAGGGGCAAATTCAAAATACGGCTTAGGTGATGCACAAAGATTTGAGAGAGTCTTTGATAACGATGTCAAGAGGATGGGTTTGTATGATTTATTAAGGTTCAAACACCGATCATATCACAAAGAGATTTGGGTATAATCTCCATATTGGTAGAACTTGACGTTTAGAGTCAAACTTAATTAAATCGGCAAGATTAAGATTCGGCAGAAGTGGGAACTTTGTGGCCACGGTTCATAACAATTCACTTTCGAGTGATCGGGATTCTTATCAACACCTTCGTGACCCAAAGCTTTTGACCATTTTGCTATTACGAATGTCTTAAGAAATACTCATATCCACACCCCTCTTTAATATAAGAAGTTTATTTCTTTACTTTAATTGTTATAACCAACAAAAAATGATAATTTTTTCACAACCCAAACAAGTACTAGAAGTTCATGAATGTTTCGGATTCTTAGTTGATCAGTCCCTGTGGAAACGATCTCGGTATTACTACCACTTTATTACTTATAGCGATCATAGTGTCCGATGTGCACTTGCACCGCCACTGTGGTAACATAGTGGTCACTTTGTGGACCTACACGATTTTCCGCTATCAAGTTTTTGGCGCCACTGCCGGAATGACGTGATTTTACATCCTAAGATATTGACTTTCATTCGAGCCTGAGTTACTTGTTTTATTCTCACAACATCTGCCGTGTTGTATGCCACTGCTACAACACGATAAACTTTTGCCTCTTGACCCTGAAATAAAAAGAACTGTTAAAAGACATCGACGAGGTAGAGGTAATCGTAATCACCAAAATTGCACCATGGCTGAAGGAAATTCTCCGCCTCCACCTGTGGAGACTACGGTCGAAATTGCTGATGACAAAGATAGAAAAATAAGGGACTATGCAACACCCGAATTTGAGAAATTAAAATCGGGAATTATTAGACCCAACATAATAGCACAAACCTTTAAACCCAAACTAGTAATGTTCCAAATGATCCAAGAAATGGGTCAGTTTGGGGGATTACCTTCAGAGGATTCACTGTGCCAGAGTAACTCCGAAAGCCCTAAGACTAACGCTCCTCACTTATACATTAAGAGACAGAGCCAAAGCTTGGCTAAATTCTCAACCACCAGAATCCATTGCTACATAGGCAAGTCTAGCTGAAAAGTTTCTTAAAAAACATTTCCCACCAACAAGAAAAGTAAAGCTTAGACATGACATCATGAATTTTTGACAAGAGGATGATGAGGCAGTCTCGGATGCATGGGAAAGATTTAAAGACCTGATTAGGAAATGTCCTCATCATGGAATCCCCTGCTGCATCCAATTAGAAACATTTTATAATGGTCTTTCTAATGCTGCTAAAGTTATTTTCGATGCCACGACTGGTGGTGCTTTTGTTTCTAAGACTTGTAATGAGGGATAAGACATTTTGGAGAAAGTTGCCAATAATAACACTGAGTGGTCAAACCCTCGGGCCATTGCTCCAAAGAATGCATCAGGAGTTCAAGAGATTGATGCTATCACCACTTTAAATGCACAAATTGTAGCTTTAACTAATTTGGTAACAAATAATTTAAATATTAATCAGGTACAAACTATAAATGAATCTTGTGTATTTTGTGGTGAAAGTCATGCTTTCGAAAATTGTCCTGGTAATCCCGCCTCAGTAAATTATGTCGGAAATCATTCTAGGAATAGTCCGTTTTCCCAAACATACAATCCAAATTGGCGGAATCACCCAAATTTCTCTTGGTCAAGAAATCTAGGACTGTAACCCCCTGGGGCAAGTCAAACTTCAAACCGACCATCAAACCCCCCAGGATTTCATCAAAATACACCACACATCTTTCAAAATGGACAATCCTCATAAATGCACACACCTCGTCCACCAAATGCATCGGAAAGTAATAATTCACTCGAATCTTTGCTTAAAGGTTTTATAAACCAGACCAATGCAACTTTGAGAGGATTTGAGACACAACTTGGCCAGTTTGCCGCTGATCTTAAAAATCGACCACAAAGGACTTTGCCAAGTGACAGTAAAAATCCTAAAAGAATTCACAAAGAACATGTCAAAGCTCTAAACTTAAAAAAATTATATATCATAATACTATGTATTTATTACACAAAAAGAAGAAACAAAAATGTTGGTTCCCGTTTAGTTTAAAAAAGATTAACAAATCTATTAGTTCGAGTTTATGTTTAATGCAGAAGCGTATTTGAAGAACTAACAGATAAGTTTGTGTAGAAACAATACAGAATATAAAGAAACAGTGATCAGAATATGATATCTCAAAGATTACTGAGTTTCAATATATAATAAGAACATCAAGAACATATTAAGAACTGTTTGGTGAAAGTGTAATGCTTAATAGGTTTGACGATATAAAGTGTAAGCATGAAACTTAGATTCTTAGATAAGTCCTTAAGATTGTTAATGAAGATCTCAACAAGAGACTTCCTTTTATACTACTATAGGGGACCATAAAGTATGAGCTGTTGTTAGAACGGATGTCATGAATAGTAGAACGGATGGCATGAACAGTTGTACGTGCTGTATTACATTTAATGGAATTTAATGGCGCAGACGTCTATGTTGTACTAAGCCCTATTGAGTCCACTTAGATTTTGACACGTGTTGAAGTTGGACAGGGCATGCTATCATGCAAGTTGATGAACAGGTCCTAGTAGCAAGATATTTCTTCAACAGTGGCAAGATATTATAAATATCTTCCAAGTCTTCAGTCTGAACCACAGAGGCTCTGTAAAGGGTTACAGAGGTTCTGTGGTTGGTCCTTTGTAGAGCAGTCTTCACCGGGTTCCGAGTCTTGGTCTTCTTTGTGCGTAAGACAGAGGTTCTGTAGGACACCTCTGTAACTTCTGTAGCTTCTTGACCTTGATCTTTCGGAAGTGGCAGAGCCTCTGTAAGAGGCTTTCTTCACTTAGCCTATTTTTTACTACTTCTAAATACTTCTATAATGAGGAAGATTGAAGCTAACAAAAAAGAATATGTTTGATAAATGGAGACTTTGTTTTACAAACGCAATATAAAAAAAACAAAATAGAGTATGGCCTTTCAATTCACTTCCTCTCTTTTTGAGACTTGTTTGTTCTCAAGACAAATTTTCCATAAAGATATTTTATTAAACATAATACCTTTACACAATAGATAATAAAAAGAGAGAAAGTAAAGTTTTTTTTAAAAACCCTTCCAATCGCCGGCAACCCCTTCCCCTGTGTTCTCGAGTTTTTTTTACGAAGGAAAGGAAGGGAAAAGAAAAGAAAGTAGCAGGAAAATAAAAAATGTTGGGTTCTCGAGTTTTTTAAGGAGGGAAAGGAAAGGAAAGGGAAGGAAAATATTGCTGATTTTCCTTCCAAAACTTTCCGCCCAAAAATGGGAGGAAACGGAAGGAAAGAAAGAAAGGAATTTAAAAATTATTGAAATTATTTATAAAATTACACATATACCCATTAATTACATTCCATAATGAAATAAATAAGGGTATATTGGTAAAAATGATAACTTTCCTTTCCTTTCCCTCATACTCAAGAACATGAAAATTTATTTTCTTTCATTCGATTTCTTTTCTTTTCCTTCAATCTCAAGAACACAAAAATAAATATTTCTTTCTTTCCCTTCCCTTTCTTTTCTCTTCTTTTTCTTCCCCTTCTTTTCTTTTCTTTCCTCCCAAAACTCGAGAACACAACGTTCATCTTCTCCCCTCTTCTCATTTTCTTTTCCGTCGAGAACCACCATGGCCAGACAGAAGCGGTTGGGGACTCATCCGGACCATGTGCGCCGGTCGACACGTCGCCAGCTCGCCATCGCCGCTACGTCCAACAACAAGTCGCCAACAGCCCCATCCTCCTCGTCGATCACCACTGCTTCGTCGACAACATCCGTCGTCGGTGGTAGGGATTCATCTTCTCCGGCGAACCCATCTCAGGTACCCTCTTCTTCACCCCCTTATACCCCCTTTCATCCCATAATCTCCCAACCACCCACTCACTCTCCTAAACCCCTCCATCGCATAAACCTTAACCGACCTCTCTATCTCAACCTCTCTATGCCATCTCGTCGTTCTACAACCACTCCCCCACCGATTACCACTCCGTTTCCCCTTAACCTGGCTGGAGACTACCAAAAACCACAATATCGAACTCACTTTGATAACACTCTAAACTGGGAACCTTTCGGTATTAATACGATTGGGGAACTAGAAGGCGAGCAATTTAATGGGATTGCTTTCAGTTTTAAAGGTAGCCAAAACACGGGAAATGATCCATTTTCCCATTTTCGGCTATACCAACCACAAGCACAACCCCTCCGATACCGAACAGTAGCGGTGCCGGGACTGCCTCCACTACGGTTACGACAGATACGGTCGATTTGGAAGCATCATCACAGCCTTCGGAAACCCGTCGTCGATCTCGACGAAAAGGAAAAGCGGTTCTTAAAGATGTCGATTTCGAGCCCGGAAGTGAGGACGACGATGATTCATACTTACCAAACCATCGTCGTACTCGATCTCAACAATCTCGTTCACGACCCGTGGCGCCAAGGTATAATCTTCTTCAAGGTAATCGTTTGTTGATAGAAAAGGCTTTTAACCCGAAACTTGTTTCGGGTTACATGCATGTTAAACACCTCCTTGTCGCACACCATTGGGAAAGTTTAGTACCCATTCCATGCAAAACTAACGAAATGTGGGTGCGGGAATTTTATGCTACTTTTGGATGTTCACCTCATAGCTTAGTTACTATTAGAGGTAAATATATTGATTGGACTGCACCTAAGATTAATGCGGCCTTTGGACTTACGACACCCTTTATGTATTCTTATACGCAAATATCAGGTGGCTTTTTACAAATTGATGATGCGGATATTGTCGCCACTTTAGCGTTACCACCCCATGGTTGGACTATTGATAATAAAAGACGTATTATCTTGGTGAGCCACTTAAATCTTGAGGCGGCATCGTGGTTCCAATTTTTGAGACACAATCTTGTGCCAATCGTACACGATAGCACTTTATCATACGATAAGTGCGTGTTATTATATTGTGTCATCAAAGAAATACCCATCGATCTTGGGCAACTAGCCCACGACGCAATTCGACAGGTCACTACACGTGTCGGGTCTCGTCTCATTTTTCCGGGACTTATTACTAAGTTGCTCATGGCTACACAAGTTCCTACGAAAAGCACTGATGTGATCACATATGGAAAATCTACGATTGACCACGACACTATAAATCGCATGCGCCGTAATGCTTCCGCATCTGAAGAAACAGTCCAGACCACTACTGCTGCTCCTACCGTTACCGCTGCTCCATCCGGTGCCAGTTCTCAATATGTACCACCCTCGGTCCCCTTTCAGATGCCTCCGATTCCACCATCCGCTACGAGTTATGGGTTAGAGACTTGGTTGGAAGTTTTAGCTGGTCAACAAGAGGAAACAAACTTACAGCTTAAAGCAATCGCAAATTCCTTGCAACTTTTGACCGACCAGTTTAGTACCCATGTACGGCGAAGCAAACGATTTTGGGCGTACCAAAGGGATTGGAACCGTGTGAGTCGGTCGATCTACTTCCGTCGTGACCCACTTATTGCCGCTCAGTTCCCGCGATTTCCTTCCGGATTGTGCTCCCCGCAGACTCGTATTCCGATTCCACCGTCGCCTTCAAATCCGACTACCGTACCGCCAGCCACTTCTTCTGGTGATCATGCTCCCACGGTTTAATTTACTTATTGGTTTATTGATACCCTTGTGCTAAATATGTTGTCTTTTTGTTATCATCAATATTGGGTATTAGTATTTCGTTTAGACTTTTAGATGCGACGCTCGAAATTTTGCCTTTTGTGTAATATATCACGAATATTTCGTTTTGTCTTTTATGATGCTTCTTGGTGTTGGAAATTTTATGTGCTCTCTAGCTTTTCATCATTTCGGGTACAATTGTCTTCGGTAATTTTTTTACGGATTTTACGATTAAAAGGACGTGCCATCATTTTTAACAAAAAATAAACAAATAAACCCATACACTTTCCATTGTTAACCCAAGCCACTAAATATACACCAAATGTAATACCCCGGGTAAGTCCGTTAGTTAAATCCCCATTCCGTTAAATTTAATTAACTTTAAAGTTGGAAGTTTAGGGTAAGTTTGGGTTAAATTAGGAGTTAAGGGTGTTTTGGGTCATTAATGGATAGTTTAGGGTTTAGAGGATAAATATTGGTTAGATATTATCTATTGGTAAATCAGATAATTCATAAAAATCAGAAAATCAGATATTATCATAAGGTGTGTGTGTGTTTTGTGGAGAAAGGAAGAAAAAAGAAGAAAATAGGTTTTAGAATTAGGGTTTCAATTTGGTGCAATTGGAAGTAGTTACAGGTATGTTTCCTTTACTAATTATGTTTATAATGGTTAGTAGATTGTTTCTATCGGTCTAGAATCGACATAATCGAACTGGTGTAAACCTCAGCCGATTTCTGGGTGAATTTTGGGTAAACCGACAGTGGTGTCCGGATACGTTGAAGGTGTCCGGATAGCACTGTTGGTGGTGTCCGGGTAGTTTTATTGATGTTGTCCGGGTACTGTTTGAAGGTGTCCGGACGAGTCCTTTATCCGGGAAAATCTCTCTTTTCTATAGTTGTCCGGAAAAGTCATGTTGTCCGGAAAAGTCATGTTGTCCGGGTAACTTGTGGTATCCGGATACTTTTGCTGTTTGGCCATTTTTGAGAGTTTTAGATGCTGTCAAGTATCCAGTAACCTGTATTTTGTTAACCACTAGATAGGGAGTGAATGAGGACTGACTATCCTGTAGTCTTGACTTGAGTACGAGTTTGGGGGCAACATTTGAGGGTTTGAGCTCTTTAGAGTTGTTAGCCTTGGTAAGACTTATGTGTTTTATGTGGTAAAGAGATGTCTGTATCTATGTGTTACAGATCTTGTGAATTCTGGGTAAAAGGCTGAACCGGTTAAGAAGACTTGGAAACGTGTTAATAAGCAATCAGGTGAGTTTTACTTTAAAAGTAATTTCAACTGGAATACATACGTATGGTTTGGGAATGTGATAATTAGTGATTATGTGTTTATATGTATGGTATATGCGAATTACAATATAGTGAGATATTGTATTTACATGGGTATTATAAACGTGTTATAATACGTTGGCCGGGTTTAAGACCGGTGTGATTGGCTATAGAACTTGTATAGCGTTGTTTGGCTGTAGATGTTGTACAGCGTTGTATATTATTAGTTGGCTTGGTACCACTAATATGGCCAGGAGGAAATGAGAAGGAAAGGTACACGATGTGTGAGCTTAATTGGATATATGTAATTATGTGGCGTGATTTATATGAATGAAGTTTATATAAATGGTTTTTAAACTAACAGGGGTTTCTCACTTAGACCAACAGGTCTAACCCTCATTTTGTTTTAAAAATATGTATTCCAGGTGGCGGATCAAGTAAGGGCAAGTAAGTAGAGTATGAGATGGATGGCTAGTAAGGAAGACTATAAGACGAAGCTTTTGACTTATTTAGTAGTTGTAATGGAATGTTAAGTGTTATGGATGCAAATAGCACAAGGATTGTATTTCAAATGTTTTCTTTCTATTTGTAAAAGACTACCGGACCGTACATGTAAAGTGAAGTTTGTTTGTTATATCTAATTGTGTTATATTGTGTGATATGTCGTGTATATGGGATAAGGGATGTTACAAATGGTATCAGAGCCTTAGTTTAAGGGATTTAGGTATTTGTATCTGTACCTAGACTTAAACTGCATGTGAAGTAGGATGTCCCTATCATTATAGAACCTTGGGATGATGAAGTATAAAAGGTAGAAGGAACATCATGTAAGGTAATTTCATATTACACCTGGCCAGTGTAATCGTGATCTTACAGGTACATGTTTGAACTGGAATACCTTGTTATATGGGGTATGTGCTTATGTGTATATTAATCTTGTTTAAATCTACAGAATGGCAAGTGGTACAAGAAATTCGAATCGAGGAGGAGGAAGAAATCCAAACAGAACTAATCCGCCAGTAGGAACAGGGGACAGGGGAGGCAGAACAGGAGGTAGAACCGGAGGTAGAACTCAACAAAATAGTACGGATTTCATTACCAGAGCTGATTTAATGACAGAAATGGGGAGATTACAAGACAATATTCAAGCTATGCTCAACCAAGCTCATAATACTGAAACAGAAAGACCAGACCCTACTCTTGAAGAGGAGATGCCAATTACCCCAACGGTCTTACCGGTAATGAGAAAATGTGATTACAAAATGTTTCTTAGCTGCAAGCCTCCGACATTCTCAGGGGATCGGGATCCGGTGAAAGCAATGAGGTGGATGAAGGAAATTGAAGCCATTTTTAAAACGAGTAAGTGTGCGGACGAAGATAGAGTATTGTACGGGGCAACCATGTTGAAAGGAGATGCGTTGTATTGGTGGGAATCGTTTATTCATTCAAAAGGACCCGATGTTTATTCTACCCTCTCTTGGGAAGAATTTGTGATAGCCTACAGGAACGCATTTTGTCCCCAAGCAGCCGTCAAACAACTGGAAGGAGAATTCATGAATTTGCAACAAGGAAGCTTATCCGTTCGAGATTATACTGCTAGCTTTCTGGAAAAATCTCGATTTGCAGAATACTATGTCGCTACAGAAGCGATGAAGATAGAAAGGTTTATCTTTGGGTTGAACTAAGAGATTAGAAGGTTAGTGACTGCAAAGGGACCCGATACCTTTTCAGCTGCAGTTGATGCAGCGGAAAATGTTGAACGAGATATGAGAAGGGATACGGGAGATAAGAGTATCGAAAAGAGAAAGTGGGAAGGACCACAATATGATCCGAAGAGGTCCCGATTTCAGAGGTATGATAACCGTCCGCCGTTTCGACCAGCGGAAAGACCATGTCCGAAGTGCAATCGTGTCCATCAAGGAAACTGCCAAGGTGATTTGCGAGCATGTTTTAAGTGTGGGAAGACTGGGCACGTCATTAAGGATTGTAAGGTAACGCGGCTATGTTTCTTATGCAATTCTCCGGATCATTTCCAGTCAAACTGTCCGCGAGGGAGGATGCAGCAAGGTGGGTCATCAGGCAGGCCAGCAAATGTTAAACCAGTAGTGCCAAGACTGGAACCGCCAGTAACCAGAGGTCGCGCATTTCAGATGACTGAGAAAGAAGCGGAGGAAACTCCAGATGTGGTCACAGGTACATTTTTGATAAACTCTACACGTGCTAAGGTGTTATTTGATTCCGGTGCAAACCGATCGTTTGTGTCTCCTGCATTTGCTGCTTGTTTGTGTTTGAAACCTAAAATGTTAGATCATTCTCTATTAGTAGATACAGCAAATGACAACCAAGTATCGGTTAGTGAAGTATTTGATGGTTGTGTGATTAATATAGAGGGGTGTGGAGTGCCTATACAATTGTTTCCTATAACTTTGATAGAATTTGATGTAGTAGTGGGAATGGACTGGTTGGCTGAGAATCAGGCTAATATAGTGTGTGACAAGAAGATAATAAATGTTGTATTGCCTGAGAGAGGACCGGTAGTGATTTATGGTGATCGTAGGAATCATCAGTCCTGTCTTATATCACTAGTAAAGGCACGTAAGTGTGTGAATAAGGGTTGTCAGAGTTACTTGGCTTACGTGATAGATGTTAAGCCGGAAAAGATTAGGATGGAAGATATTCCTATCGTTAGTGAATTCCCTGAAGTATTCCCTGAAGACTTGAACAGTCTTCCGCCAGTTAGACAAGTCGAGTTCGGTATAGACTTAATTCCTGGAGCCACTCCTGTAGCCCGTGCACCGTACCGTTTGGCACCTCCAGAGATGAAAGAGATGATGGCACAACTACAAGATCTATCCGATAAGGGTTTCATCAGACCTAGTTCTTCGCCGTGGGGAGCACCAGTGTTATTTGTGAAAAAGAAAGATGGGTCGATGAGAATGTGTATTGACTACCGAGAATTGAATAAGCGCACGATAAAGAACAAGTATCCGCTACCCCGAATTGATGATCTCTTTGATCAGTTAGTTGGAGCTTGCTATTTCTCCAAGATTGATCTAAGGTCCGGTTATCACCAGCTGAAGGTTAAAGAAGAAGACGTTTTAAAGACTGCTTTTCGAACGAGGTATGGTCATCATGAATTTTTAGTAATGCCATTTGGATTGACGAACGCTCCAGCTGCCTTTATGGATTTGATGAATCGGGTATGTAAGCCGTATCTCGATAAATTTGTAATTGTTTTTATCGATGATATTCTTATCTATTCTCGATCCAAGGAAGAGCACGCGCAACATCTTCGTTTGATTCTAGAGCTGCTGAAGAAGGAAAGGTTGTATGCAAAATTTTCAAAATGTGAGTTCTGGTTACGGAAAGTACAATTTCTGGGGCACGTGGTTTCTGAGAAAGGTATACAAGTCGATCCGATGAAAGTAGAAGCAGTTGAAAAGTGGGAACAGCCCAAGACAGCAACCGAGGTACGCAGTTTTCTGGGTTTGGCCGGTTACTATCGGAAATTCATAAAGGACTTCTCTCGTATCGCAACGCCTTTGACTAAGCTGACCCGAAAGAATTTGAAGTTTGAATGGAAAGCGGAACAGGACGAGGCATTCAGAATATTGAAAGAAAAACTATGCAGCGCGCCAATTCTATCACTACCTGAAGGTTCTGAAGACTTTGTCGTTTACAGTGATGCGTCTAAATTGGGATTGGGTTGTGTGCTTATGCAACGTGGAAAGGTTATAGCTTATGCTTCTCGCCAACTGAAGGATCATGAACGGCAGTATCCTACGCACGATATGGAGCTTGCTGCAGTCGTTTTCGCGTTAAAGATTTGGAGACATTATCTGTATGGTTCCAAATGTCAGATTTATACTGACCACAAGAGTCTTCAACATCTCTTTGATCAGAAGGAACTAAATATGAGACAAAGGAGATGGTTGGAATTGCTGAATGATTACGACTGTGAAATCCTTTATCACCCGGGAAAGGCGAATGTAGTGGCAGATGCGCTCAGTCGTCAAGAAAGGAGTGGAACAATAAAAGTTATTTCAATACGAACTGAACTCCTACCCAACATATCTGACGAATTGCAGAAGTGTCAAGTGGAGGCTTATCAGGATGAACATCTGAAATCAGAACGGTTAGTGGGGATGTCAGCATTGCTAGTAAAAGATGATCGGGGGTTATTGTGTCTGGGAAACAGAGTGTGGGTACCTCGTTTGGGTGGGTTACGTGATCGTGTTTTACAAGAAGCTCATCAATCCCGTTTCTCTATTCACCCAGGTACAAACAAGATGTATAAAGACCTAAAGCAATTCTATTGGTGGCCGGGGATAAAAAGAGGGATTGCTCAGTATGTAGAACGGTGTGATACTTGTAGGAAGGTAAAGATCGAACATCAAAAGCCATTTGGTCAACTACAACGACTAGAAATACCTATGTGGAAGTGGGAGCAGATTACCACGGACTTTATCACAAAGCTACCAAGAACTCCGAAGGGATTCGATTCTATTTGGGTGATCGTCGACAGGTTGTCAAAGTCTGCACACTTCCTACCAATAAAGGAAACCGATTCATTGGAGCGATTAGCTAAGTTATACATTAATGAAATAGTAACTCGACATGGAGTTCCAATCTCGATCATTTCTGATCGTGATAGTCGTTTTACTTCAAGAGTTTGGAGAAGCTTTCAAAGGGAAATGGGGACTCAGATAAAGTTAAGTACGGCGTATCATCCTCAAACAGATGGACAGAGTGAACGAACAATTCAGACCTTAGAAGATATGCTCCGGGCTTGTATTGTTGATTTTGGGGGATCGTGGGATAAGCATTTGCCGTTAATCGAATTCGCTTACAACAACAATTATCCTTCCAGCATACAAGCGGCACCGTTTGAAGTACTGTATGGTAGGAAAAGTCGAACGCCTCTGTGTTGGAACGAAGTGGGAGAGAAACAGTTAGCGGGGCCGGAAATAGTTCAGTTAACCGCCGATAAGGTTACACAGATCCGAGAAAGATTGAAAGTGGCTCAAGATAGACAGAAGAGTTACGCTGATCGCCCTCGAAAGCCGTTGGAATTTCAAGTTGGGGATTACGTAATGTTAAAGGTTTCGCCGTGGAAAGGAGTCATCAGATTCGGTCGACAGGGTAAGCTTAGCCCAAGGTATATTGGACCATTTGCAATCACTGAAAGGATCAGGGAGGTAGCTTACAGATTAGATCTTCCACCAGAGTTGAGCAGAATTCATAATGCATTTCACGTAGCAAACTTCCGAAAGTGTTTAGTTACTCAAGATCAGGCAGTCTCCCTACCAGAGATACAAGTCGACGAAAGACTGAATTATGTGGAAGAACCGGAAGCAATAGTTGATCATAAAGTCAAAGTGCTGCGGAATAAGGAGATCAGGCAAGTGAAGGTTCAGTGGAGGCATCATAGAGGTCAGGATGCCACGTGGGAATCCGAATCGGAAATGAGAACCAAATACCCTCACCTTTTTGCCTAACCGAATTCCGGGACGGAATTCTCTTAAGGGGGAGATGATGTAATACCCCGGGTAAGTCCGTTAGTTAAATCCCCATTCCGTTAAATTTTATTAACTTTAAAGTTGGAAGTTTAGGGTAAGTTTGGGTTAAATTAGGAGTTAAGGGTGTTTTGGGTCATTAATGGATAGTTTAGGGTTTAGAGGATAAATATTGGTTAGATATTATCTATTGGTAAATCAGATAATTCATAAAAATCAGAAAATCAGATATTATCATAAGGTGTGTGTGTGTTTTGTGGAGAAAGGAAGAAAAAAGAAGAAAAGAGGTTTTAGAATTAGGGTTTCAATTTGGTGCAATTGGAAGTAGTTACAGGTATGTTTCCTTTACTAATTATGTTTATAATGGTTAGTAGATTGTTTCTATCGGTCTAGAATCGACATAATCGAACTGGTGTAAACCTCAGCCGATTTCTGGGTGAATTTTGGGTAAACCGACAGTGGTGTCCGGATACGTTGAAGGTGTCCGGATAGCACTGTTGGTGGTGTCCGGGTAGTTTTGTTGATGTTGTCCGGGTACTGTTTGAAGGTGTCCGGACGAGTCCTTTATCCGGGAAAATCTCTCTTTTCTATAGTTGTCCGGAAAAGTCATGTTGTCCGGGTAACTTGTGGTATCCGGATACTTTTGCTGTTTGGCCATTTTTGAGAGTTTTAGATGCTGTCAAGTATCCAGTAACCTGTATTTTGTTAACCACTAGATAGGGAGTGAATGAGGACTGACTATCCTGTAGTCTTGACTTGAGTACGAGTTTGGGGGCAACATTTGAGGGTTTGAGCTCTTTAGAGTTGTTAGCCTTGGTAAGACTTATGTGTTTTATGTGGTAAAGAGATGTCTGTATCTATGTGTTACAGATCTTGTGAATTCTGGGTAAAAGGCTGAACCGGTTAAGAAGACTTGGAAACGTGTTAATAAGCAATCAGGTGAGTTTTACTTTAAAAGTAATTTCAACTGGAATACATATGTATGGTTTGGGAATGTGATAATTAGTGATTATGTGTTTATATGTATGGTATATGCGAATTACAATATAGTGAGATATTGTATTTACATGGGTATTATAAACGTGTTATAGTACGTTGGCCGGGTTTAAGACCGGTGTGATTGGCTATAGAACTTGTATAGCGTTGTTTGGCTGTAGATGTTGTACAGCGTTGTATATTATTAGTTGGCTTGCTACCACTAATATGGCCAGGAGGAAATGAGAAGGAAAGGTACACGATGTGTGAGCTTAATTGGATATATGTAATTATGTGGCGTGATTTATATGAATGAAGTTTATATAAATGGTTTTTAAACTAACAGGGGTTTCTAACTTAGACCAACAGGTCTAACCCTCATTTTGTTTTAAAAATATGTATTCCAGGTGGCGGATCAAGTAAGGGCAAGTAAGTAGAGTATGAGATGGATGGCTAGTAAGGAAGACTATAAGACGAAGCTTTTGACTTATTTAGTAGTTGTAATGGAATGTTAAGTGTTATGGATGCAAATAGCACAAGGATTGTATTTCAAATGTTTTCTTTCTATTTGTAAAAGACTACCGGACCGTACATGTAAAGTGAAGTTTGTTTGTTATATCTAATTGTGTTATATTGTGTGATATGTCGTGTATATGGGATAAGGGATGTTACACCAAATTACCCAATGGGGACATTGATCGGTTCAAGTTTGGGGGTAGGAGAATTTCACCATTACCCCAATTTGTTTTTAGTTAAAAATCAAAAGAAAAATAAATTAAGAATAAAAATCAAAAACAATTTATATATATGTATATATATAAACGAAAAAAAACCCATATATATGTATATATATATATATACACCACCAAATAAAAAACTCATTTCAAACCTTTTGGTGTTATGAAATAAGTTTGGGGGAGGAAAGCACTTTTTGAACCACAAAACAAGTACCAGAAAAGTCCTACCGATTAATCGCGAGTCCAAACGATTTAAGGAACAAAGTTGTACATCTCTCGAGCAAGTGAAAATTTCAACACCCTCTTTATAAGTTTTTATTTATGTTTTTTCTCTTTTTACTTGAGGACAAATAATACCTCAAGTTTGGGGTTAAGATAACTCTCGTTTTTTAGAGTTATTTGTTGTTCAAAACACCCAGTTTTTTGTAATTTTTATACCCATTTTGCTTCTTTCCCTTTCTTTTGGTCTAAAAAGTTTGCAAAGGATAATAATAAACCAAAGAGTAAGAGTTGCTAAAAAAATAGTCACATTTGAGAGTGGTCACAATCATACCACCGTGGACAGATCCATCTTAAGATTATGAAAGATATGGACGAAAATTTAAAGAAGAAAGCAAGGATAAAATTAGTTTTTGGATAAGACTTTGACCAAGGAAGAAAGGGGTGAAGGGGAAGGACTTTTGGTTAAAGGATGGTGTATACATTTTGGGTAAAAGGGTGTAGCAACCCACTTTTCTTCCACTATATAAAGGTCTCCTCAACATTAGAAGACACCTTTTGGAGCTTGAAGAGATTTTTCTTTCTTTCTTTATAGTTGTAGTTAGTCTTTATTTTCTAGTCTTTACAGTATATTGTATATTGTATTTGTAATTCTTGTATTTATTTCTTGTATTGTAAGACTTTAATTATTATTGAGAATATTTCTTAAGTATTATTCTACTTTTATTGCTTTATTTACTTTAATTATGAGCTAATCACCTTAATGGGTGTGGGTGTAAATCAATCATAAGACTAAGTAAGCATTTGGGTGTTGTCTTTTCTACTAAATCTTAATATTGGTCACTTGAGTCGGATATTATACTCAACGCGGATAAGCCGATCAGTTTGAAGTGTTAATATTAGATCTTGACCTCGAGATGGGCGGATTCGAAATACGGCTTAGGTGATGCACAAAGATTTGAGAGAGTCTTTGATAACCACGTCGAGATGCGGGTTTTGTATGATTTATTAAGGTTCAAACGCCGATCGAGATTTATATCACAAAGAGATTTGGGTATAATTGTAACGACCCGGTTTCCCAAACATACAACCAATAACATATATTGCATAACATCGTTACATTCATAACAAAAGATACATCATAGATCACATAAGGCCCCTTCAGTCTCAAAACTATACAATACAAAACATAAGCATTTCCTAATCTTCGTCAGCTATCAACCGCATCCAACACTTGATCCTTGCATTTGCTATTAAAAGTTCCTCAACTTGGAATACATATTTTTGAAAACAAAATGAGGGTTAGACCAAACGGTCTAGTGAGATAATCCCTGTCAGTTTAGTAATCCTTTTGTAAAACACAAATAAACAACAAGTATTTAAATACCAAACAAGACTCGTGCATTGTGTACATCTCTTCATTCCCATGGCCATATTAATTGGTTGCGAGCCAACTAATAAATTTACTCCGCTGTACTAAAATTACAACCAACACCGCTGTCCCTCCGTACAGCCAAAACTCCACCGGTCTAAAGCCCGGCCAACGTGCTCTCGTGTAGTGTAATGCTCATATAAATACAATATATACCTCAATATATTATATTTCAAACATAATCACATAATCACATTATCTATCACATTCTCAATCAGTATATGTATTCCAGTTTGAAAACATTTTGAAGTAAAACTCACCTGTTTGCTTATCAAAAACCCTTCCAAGCTTTTCTCCGAGCTATCCGATCTTTTACCCAAAATTCTCAGAATCTGAAACAATTTACATACAAATATCTCTTTACCAATCGAATACATAAGACTTACTAGTAGGCTAAGAACTCTAGATAAATCTATCTGACTCTTATCCTAAAAAGTGACCAAACAGCTAAAGTTTCCGGATACTACTGAACTATCCGGACAACATGACTTTCCGGACAACACAAACAATCCAGACAACCCAACTTCCCGGACAGCATAAACAATCCGGACATCATCCGGACACCAAGGTAATCCGGATGCCATCCGGTATCTAATTCATCCGGAAACCATAGAAAAGAGAACTTACCGGATAATCGACTCGTCCGGACACCATCGAAAGGGACTACCGAACACTATCAACAAGACTACCGGACACCACCATAAATCATCCGGAAACCTCTGTCGGTTTACCCCATTTTTACCCAAAATCGACAGAATTTACTACCAGGCATGAAATCGGTGATTCTACTCCGATAGAAACTATCTACTAGCAATTACAAACATAATATGTAAACGAACATACCTCAGAATCACTTTTAAGTACACCAATTTGAAGCCCTAGCCACAAGACCCTTCTTTCTTCTTCTTCTCTTCTCAAAACACACACACACACCTACTAAATATCTGATATTTTCTGCTTTCTGAAATATCCGAAGTCTTAAGAGTGTATATTAAACCAAATTTACCATTTTAGACCTTGAACTTCTCAATAATGACCCAAACACCCCTAAACTTATAAATTAACCCAAACTTACCCTAAACATCAAATTTTAAAGTTAACTAAATTTAACGAAAAGGGGAATTTAACTAACGAACTTACCCAGGGTATTACATCATCTCCCCCTTAAAAGAATTCCGTCCCGGGATTCGGTCAAGCAAAAAGGTATGAATACTTATCACTACTACTTCGAACTCAATCAAAGCCATAGAAACTAACTGAATAGACACCCCACACCCATCTATATCTCTAACACATATAAGCAACAAAAGAACGGAAATACTAATGACCATTTTGTACCGAAGTCAGATAACACCTTAGCACGTATAGAGTTTGTTAGAATTGTACCTGTAACCTCATCCGGAATTTCCTCCGCTTCTTGTGCTGTCATTTGGAAGACTCGACCCTTTGCTTTCGGTACTTCAGGCATTTGTATCCCTCCTGGCCTAACACCCGTTTGTCTCACCATCATACTACCCTGCTGTGCTTTCCATTGTGGACAATCTGCCTGAATATGATCAGGGGAGTTACAAGAGAAACATAATCGAGTTACCTGATAGTCTTTAGCAATGTGACCAGTCTTTCCACACTTGTAACAAATTCGGGAATCCACATAACAGTTTCCTTGATGAACATGGTTGCATTTTGGACATGGTCTTTCAGCTGATCTGAAAGGTGAATGACTATCAAACCTCGGGGATTCGTACTCCTCCAAATCGTACGTCATTTCTTCCAATTTTCTTTTCCCAATACTTCTATCACCAGCATCCATCCCATTATCTCTTTCTACATTCTCGGCGGCATCCACAGCGGCTGAGAAAGTACCGGTTCCCTTAGCAATCACTAAACCTCTAAGTTCCGAATTTAACCCACAGATAAACCTTTCCATCTTAAGTGCCTCCGTGGCAACGTAGTACTCAGCGAACCGAGACTTCTCCAGAAAATGAGCGGTATAATCCTGAACCGATAAACTCCCTTGTTGCAGGTTCATGAATTCTTCCTCCAGTTGTCTAACTGCTGCTTGCGGACAAAACCGCCTCTTAAAAGCTGTAGTGAATTCGTCCCAAGAGAAAGTAGAATACACTTCAGATCCTCTAGAGGTAATGAGAGCTTCCCACCAGTATAATGCATCCGCCTTCAGCATTGCAGTTCCATATAGCACTCTAACTTCGTCAGCACATTTACTGGTTTTGAAGATAGCTTCTATCTCTTTTAGCCACCTCATAGCCTTCACCGGATCCCTCTCTCCTGAGTAGGTTGGAGGTTTGCAGCTTAGAAACATTTTATAATCACACTTCCTTGGCACCGGTATGACAGTAGGTGTAATAGGCATCTCGTCTTCCAGATTAGGATCTGGTATTTCAGTTTCAGTATTACGAGTTCGGTCGAACATAGCTTGTATATTTTCTTGCAGTCTTCTCATTTCAGCCGTCAAGTCATTTCTTGTAACAAATTTATTACCTCGCGACTGAACTCTGCCTCCAGTTCTGCCCCTGCCTCGTTCTCCCCCTCTTCCCCTTGTCCCGACTGTTGGATTCGTTCTATTAGGATTTCCTTCTCCCTCTCTATTCGTACGTTGAGTACCACTTGCCATCCTGTTGACTTTAACAAGGTTAATATACACATAAGCACATACCCCAATATAATAAGGTTTTCCAGTTCAAACATGTACTTGTAAGTTCACAATTACACTGGCCAAATGTAATTTGAAATTACCTTACATGATGTTCCTTCTACCTTTTATATTTAACATCCCAAGGTTCTAAAGTAATAGGGACATCCTACTTCACTTGCAATTTAAGTCTATGTATGGATCTGAATACCTAAATCCCTTAAACTAGGGCTCTGATACCATCTGTAACGACCCGGTTTCACAAACATACAACCAATTACATATATTGCATAACATCGTTACATTCATAACAAAAGATACATCATAGATCACATAAGGTCCCTTCAGTCTCAAAACTATACAATACAAAACATAAGCATTTCCTAATCTTCGTCAGCTATCGACCGCATCCTACACTTGATCCTTCCCTTTGCTATTAAAAGTTCCTCGACCTGGAATACATATTTTTGAAAACAAAATGAGGGTTAGACCAAACGGTCTAGTGAGATAATCCCTGTCAGTTTAAAATCATTTGTACAAACACCAATAAACAACAAGTATTTAAATACCAAGCAAGACTCGTGCATTGTGTACATCTCCTCATTCCCATGGCCATATTAATTGGTTGCGAGCCAACTTATAAAGTTACTCCGTTGTACTAAAATTACAGCCAACACCGTTGCCCCTCCGTACAGCCAAAACTCCATCGGTCCTAAGCCCGGCCAACGTGCTCTCATGCAGTGTAATGCTCATATAAATACAATATACACCTCAATATATTATATTTCAAACATAAGCACATAATCACATTATCTATCACATTCCCAATCAGTATATGTATTCCAGTTTGAAAACATTTTGAAGTAAAACTCACCTGTTTGCTTATCAAAAACCCTTCCAAGCTATCCGATCTTTTACCCAAATTTCTCAGAATATGAAAAAATTTACATACAAATATCTCTTTACCAATCGAATACATAAGACTTACTAGCAGGCTAAGAACTCTAGATAAATCTATCTGACTCTTATCCTAAAAAGTGACCAAACAGCTAAAGTTTCCGGATACTACTGAACTATCCGGACAACATGACTTTCCGGACAACACAAACAATCTGGACAACCCAACTTCCCGGATAGCATAAACAATCCGGACATCATCCGGACACCAAGGTAATCTGGATGCCATCCGGTATCTAATTCATCCGGAAACCATAGAAAAGAGAACTTACCGGATAATCGACTCGTCCGGACACCATCGAAAGGGACTACCGGACACTATCAACAAGACTACCGGACACCACCATAAATCATCCGGAAACCTCTGTCGGTTTACCCCATTTTTACCCATAATCGACAGAATTTACTACCAGGCATGAAATCGGTGATTCTACTCCGATAGAAACTATCTACTAGCAATTACAAACATAATATGTAAAGGAACATACCTCATAATCACTTTTAAGTACACCAATTTGAAGCCCTAGCCACAAGACCCTTCTTTCTTCTTCTTCTCTTCTCAAAACACACACACACATACCTACTAAATATCTGATATTTTCTGCTTTCTGAAATATCTGAAGTCTTAAGAGTGTATATTAAACCATATTTACCATTTTAGACCTTGAACTTCTCAATAATGACCCAAACACCCCTAAACTTATAAATTAACCCAAACTTACCCTAAACATCAAATTTTAAAGTTAACTAAATTCAACGAAAAGGGGAATTTAACTAACGAACTTACCTAATCTCCACATTGGTACAACTTGACGTTTAGAGTCACACTTAATTAAATCGGCAAGATAAAGATTCGGCAGAAGTGAGAACTTTGTGGGAACTTTGTGGCCACGGTTCATAACAATTCACTTTCAAGAAATCGGGATTCTTATGAACACCTTCGTGACCCAAAGCTTCTGACCATTTTGCTATTACGAATGTCTTAAGAAAAACTCATACCCACACCCCTCTTTAATATAATAAGTTTATTTCTTTACTTTAATTGTTATAACCAACAAAAATTGATATTTTTGTCAAAACCCAAACAAGTACAAGTTCATGAATGTTTGGGATTCTTAGTTGATCAGTCCCTGTGGAAACGATCTCGGTAATACTACTACTTTATTACTTATAGCGATCATAGTGTCCGGTGTTCACTTGCACCTCCACTGTGGTAACATAGTGGTCACTTTGTGGACCTATACGATTTTCCGCTATCAAGGGTATAGAAATAGGCGAGCAGGTTCAGGATACTGGGGTACCTGAACAGGTGGAGTTGAGAGAAAATATTATTGTGAGGGGTGAAGGAGATGGGGGTGCTCTTGGTCAAGCGTCCGAGGCACAAGACGAAGAAAGTCTTGGTTCATATAACTCTGACGAAGAGGATGATGATGAAATTTATATGGACATTGATGATCCTACGAATGTTTTCTCTGCTTCTAGTTCTGAAACGGAAGCTGATGATGAAGCTGAAGCTGATGACAGTTCTGATGACGATGATGATCAAAATGATGATGGTCTTGAGGTTGTGGTAAATAATTCCGAGAACACCGGTTCTCGAGGAGAAACAAGGATGGATGAGGGAGAATTAGTTGAAACAGAAAATGAAGTGAGCTTGAGTGAAAAGGAAAGAAAAATATATGGGGAAAGTGAGACAAGATCAGCAAAAGAAATAAATGATGATCCTACCCCAACTATGTCAATCCGGGTAGCCACATCTATTGTCAATGTGCGTACGTCGCCATTAGACATTGAAAATGACATAGTGGACCCAACTATGCATTGCACAACCCCACCAAGCCACTCACTGACCTCTCAACAGGTTAATGTTTAAATTCTTCACGGGGATCAAGCACAAAATCTATCAGTAACACAATCGGTGTTTACTGGTATTAAAACAGATAGGACTCTGCCCCGGCCATCGACTTCGTTTGGGCGTACGTTGAGTCTAGGACCATTTGAAACAACTTCTTTTCCTAGGACACAATCGCCAGTCACAATACCGTTGGTGACACAAAATATTGGACTTCGTGCTCCAATCGGAATACCCCGAGTATTGCCACCATTCCTTGGTGCTTTACGAGGATCGGGTGGAAGTCCTGTCAATGTTAACACTATGCCAGCGTTGAAAACATGCCATGCAGTTGCTTCAACTGTCATGCAAACCAGTAACCTAAGTGGTCTGGGTGTTAGTCCCTTTCATGCTGAACATATCTGATCTTTGATGGGACCCCCTCCACATAATTTTGTGACGGTGAAACTCCTGGAAGTTGCTCTTGGTTCTTTGAATACTTCGTATAAGAATCAAGCAGATGAGATGAGGAAAATTGTATAGAAGTTGTCTTATGAAGTTAGTCGGGCGGTGAAAGGAATGTCTGTTGTGGAAACTCATGTGATTGAAACCGATCCTCAACCTGATCCCAAATCCAAATCAAGACAACCATACCCAACCAGAACCTACCATTCTTATACCAGAACTGAAATCTAAATTGTTTGCTCAGTTATTGGCCCAAAGAGACAATAATAGTGTTGAAGATGTGGAGCTAGTTGGCTTATTGAGGAGACAAACTGAGCTACAAACCCAATTACTCACCAGATCTGGCATACAAACCCTACAACAATCAATCCATGATATGACCCAAGCTATAACCTCTAGATTCAAATCACTTTCTGACCGGATAACTGTTCTAGAGCAAACATGCAGTTCTCAAGCCCAAAGTTCTAAACAAAAGCATGATGATCAAGATCCAGATCATGATCACCATGAGGGGGAGATGAGTAAGAGGCAGAAAGTTGGAGAGGCTAGTGGATCTGGGGTTGGAATGGAAAGTGCAAGTGTTGATGTTGAGGTAAATGTTGAAAATGTTGAACAAGCTGGGGGTAACATTCAAAATGTTCTTGATGATATCATTCCTACGGTTGGAAAGCCTGAAGGAAGTGATAAAAGAATGGAAGAAGAGAGAATGGCTGATAGTATGATTCAGGATATTATCTATGTGGATTATGAAGATGAACCGGAGAATACTGTGATCAAGATCAAGAAGAGTTGGATGATATTTTTGATGCAGTTAATGTTCAGTCTGTAGAATCTGACTCTGATGATGAAACTCCTAAAGGTGATGATCCAGTAATTGGTATTCCTGTTATTCCTGGCATTCTAGAAGGGCAGATAAAAGATCCAGTTTTTGAAGCTGAAATGCGGGTATTCCAACAAGTTATTGACAGAGAATCACTCATTGAAAGGAGGTGGCACCGAATCAGAATCATAACTCCTTTTCAAGAAGACATCCAGAAAGATTTGTTTGTAAGAAGAGTTCAACCGATAGATCTTGTGAAGCTTTATTCGATTGAGAAGTTACCGTCACTACACCGGGTGGAGTTCTTACACTTGATGAAAAACAAGGATCAGAATCTGAAGTTGGTCAAAATGGATAAGGAGATAGTAAGAATTGTGAAGATAGAATCTCATAAGATACTTAATGTCTGGTATCCGAGGTTCACCGTTTATAGAACAGATGGCAAAGAATGGTCTTTTACCGAAGTTGACTTCAAGTCACTCACTTGTAAAGACTTTTATAGACTCTACGACTTTCTAGCCAGAACTCCGAACAAAGATATTACTTGGTCTGAAGCTTATCGATCCGTAAAGCGCTTCATGAAGAATTTGGTGAAGTTTGCATACTTAACCAATTTCCAAATGGCATTGGAAGATGGTCATAACAGAGTTAACATCCTAAGGCCCAACAGATGATTGTCTGATGCTCAAGGTATTCCGATGTACAAGATCCTTGAAAAGCCTGAATTTGGGATTGTGTATCTCAATGCTCAGAAGTAGAAGAAATTCATGAGGCTTATTGAAGTAAACAAGTACAGTGATGGAACTTTCAAATTGGTGAAGATCTGGTTGACTGAAAAGCTTAGGTTGGATGAAAGAAGATGGTGCCCTTGAGTTCTAAAGAGAAACTGTTAATCAACAAAGCCCTAGAAGCTAAGGATAAGAGATTGGAGTACAAAAAGGCTCTGAGGAGGTTTGAGGTTATCTTTGGGATTCGAAAGAAGTATATTCCTCCAGAGCAGCTTGTATAGTTTTTGTTTTCAACTTTGAATACATAGGGGGAGACTGTTAGTGCAACTTTTAGTAGTTCTATTCAAGTTGAAGGGCTTATTGTGTAAATATAGATGCTAGGTATAAATAGCCTAAATCCTTTATGTGTTGTAAGCATTCATAAGAATTTTTCACTCTTACTACTTGTAACTCTCTCAACATTGTAACTTTGGAGATTCAATCTAATGAGAGATGACTTGTGGTAAATGAGCATATCTTTACATATTTGTTTCTGGGACCACACCATATAATTAGTTATTCAATATACTTTATATCCCTTTTTTCATTTTGAACTCTTATCATATTAACATAGATAATCGTATATAAGCTAAAATATATTAAAAAATACGTTTTTTTTACAAATTATATCATTATAATCCTCTCATCAATACTTTCAAAATGAGCCTAATATTGATTATTTTTAGATTTAATCATATTATTAAATATTATAAATATGTAGTGATAACGTTATCTATATTATCCATCTATAGTATATTATAAAGCACTCTAAACGGTAATTGTTGAAAATTTAAAGGTACAATTGTTTTGCTTCATATACAACCATGAAAACATTTAATCTAAAATCTCTTCCATGTCCCTGTATCATCTGTCCACGTCCGTCTTAATTTCTCTCCCCCTCTCCTCCCTATCGATTTCATCAGATGTTTTGACCACCACCTGCGAACTTGAACTTCAGATGATCCAAAAACATTCTCCTCAACCAGAAGAACTTCTTTTGGTACGTCCATTGCCATTTGGGTCATCATTTCTTTCTCTTCATATTCCTATTCACTGACTTTCTTCCGTTTCACTTATGCTAAGAAGTTCAATAAGTAAATCGCACAATCAAAGTAAACATTGTTCGAGGGATTACTCAGCTTTCGACGAGGGTGTGAAGAGGAAATTAAAGAGTGGTAACAATGATGGTAAGAAAAATGGGGTTTTTAGGATTTCTAAGGATTATTTACTTTTTGTAGAAAAAATGGAAACTTGTTAATGACATGTCCCTAAAAACCTCCATGCTTTTGTTTGGATCAGCTTTGTGTAACGACCCGGTTTCCCAAACATACAACAAATAACATATATTGCATAACATCGTTACATTCATAACAAACGATACATAATACATCATGTACGGTCCCATAGTCTCAAAACTATACAATACAAAACATAAGTATTTCCTAATCTTCGTCAGCTATCAACCGCATCCTACACTTTATCCTTCCCATTGCTATTAAAAGTTCCTCGACCTGAATACATATTTTTGAAAACAAAATGAGGGTTAGACCAAACGGTCTAGTGAGATAATCCCTGTCAGTTTAAAATCATTTGTACAAACACAAATTTACAACAAGTATTTAAATACCAAGCAAGACTCGTGCGCTGTGTATAACTCCTCATTCCCATGGCCAAATTAGTTGGTTGCGAGCCAACTAATCAATTTACTCCGCTGTACTAAAATTACAGCCAACACCGTTGTCCCTCAGGACAGCCAAAACTCCATCGGTCCTAAGCCCGGTCAACGTGCTCTCGTGTAGTGTAATGCTCATATAAATAAATATAATATACACCTCAATATATCATACTTTATTTATAAACACGTCGTCACATTCCTACCACATATTCATCTCATATATATATATATATATATATATATGTATTCCAGTTTGAAAACGTTTTAAAGTAAAAACTCACCTGATTGCTTATCAAAAAACCCTTCCAAGCGTTTCTCCGAGCTATCCGATCTTTTACCAAAAATTCTCAGAATCTGAAATAATTTACATACAAATATCTCTTTACCAAAAGAACTCATAAGACTTACTAACAGGCTAAGAACTCTAGATAAATCTATCTAACTCTTATCCTCAAAAGTAACCAAACAACCAATGTTTCCGGATACCAAGAACTATCCAGACAACATGAACTTTCCGGACAACAAGACCAATCCGGACAACCCAACTTCTCGGACAACATCAACAATCTGGACATCATCCGGACACCAAAGTAATCCGGATGCCATCCGGTATCTAATTCATCTGAAAACTATAGAAAAAGGGATACTTATCGGGTACTTATCTGTCCGGAAAATAGCAAGAAGAGATTACCGGACACCTTCAAAAGAACTACCAGACACTATCATGTTTTGTCCGGACACTTCGATCTGTTCATAACAATTCCTTCCCAGATCTCGATTTAAACCATGAATGATTCTGTAACTATGCAGATACGTTTAAGACCCCTTTTAGAACACTATTCTAAACCCAGATTTCCCAAAACATCTACAATTCATCAAAACCCATTTCTAAACCTTTTAGGAAACTAATAAATATAAAAGGAAGGATTTGTATAGTGTTGTTACCTCTTTGTTTCCTGAGTTGTTTCCAGTAATTCCAGCAGAAAATCATCAACTTCCTTCTTCTTCTTCTTCTTCTTCTTCTTAGCTTTCTCTCTTTTTCTTTCTCTTTCTCTCTTGCCGAAAATCACACACACACATACACTTGAGATATTTTTGTGTACAAATGAGAGACACCTCCTCCTAATGAAAAAAATAGGGCGGTGGGTGTGGTTTGTTTAATCACATTCACCAACTAAACCCCAAACTTCTCTTAAATGGCGAAACATACCCCCAAACTTCTAAATAAAAATTAAAGTCTACCCCTTAACTTATAACTCCATAAAACTAAACCAACAACGTACCCCGGTTATTACAACATCTCCCCCTTAAAAGAATTCCGTCCCGGAATTCGGTTAAGCGAAAAGGTAAGAATACTTAGTTTTCACTACTACTTCGAACTCAATCAAAGCCATAAAAACTAACTGGATAGACACCCCACACCCATCTATATCTCTAACACAATTATCAAATATTTTCTAATGCATATAAGCAACAAAAGAAGAAGACACAGTCCATTGGTTTGCACCGAAGTCAAATAGCACTTTAGCACGTGTAGAGTTTATAGAAATATACATGTCTTCATCTCTATCCATACGTCGAGTCCGACTTGCAACTCTGTTGATTTTTTTTATAGAGTTAATATACACATAAGCACATACCCCATATAATAAGGTATTCCAGTTCAAACATGTACTTGTAAGTTCACAATTACACTGGCCAAATGTAATTTGAAATTACCTTACATGATGTCCCTTCTACGTTTTTATATTTAACATCCCAAGGTTCTAAAATAATAGGGACACCCTACTTCACATGCAGTTTAAGTCTATGTACGGATACGAATACCTAAATCCCTTAAATTAGGGCTCTGATACCATCTGTAACGACCCGGTTTCCCAAACATACAACAAATAACATATATTGCATAACATCGTTACATTCATAACAAACGATACATAATACATCATGTACGGTCCCATAGTCTCAAAACTATACAATACAAAACATAAGTATTTCCTAATCTTCGTCAGCTATCAACCGCATCCTACACTTTATCCTTCCCTTGGCTATTAAAAGTTCCTCGACCTGGAATACATATTTTTGAAAAAAAAATGAGGGTTAGACCAAACGGTCTGGTGAGATAATCCCTGTCAGTTTAAAATCATTTGTACAAACACCAATATACAACAAGTATTTAAATACCAAGCAAGACTCGTGCGCTGTGTACAACTCCTCATTCCCATGCCCAAATTAGTTGGTTGCGAGCCAACTAATCAATTTACTCCACTGTACTAAAATTACAGCCAACACCGCTGTCCCTCCGTACAGTCAAAACTCCACCGGTCCTAAGCCCGGTCAACGTGCTCTCGTGTAGTGTAATGCTCATATAAATAAATATAATATACACCTCAATATATCATACTTTATTTATAAACACGTCGTCACATTCCTACCACATATTCATCTCATATATATATACATATATATGTATTCCAGTTTGAAAACGTTTTAAAGTAAAAAATCACCTGATTGCTTATCAAAAACCCTTCCAAGCGTTTCTCCGAGCTATCCGATCTTTTACCCAAAATTCTCAGAATCTGAAATAATTTACATATAAATATCTCTTTACCAAAAGAACTCATAAGACTTACTAACAGGCTAAGAACTCTAGATAAATCTATCTAACTCTTATCCTCAAAAGTGACCAAACAGCCAATGTTTTCGGATACCAAGAACTATCCGAACAACATGAACTTTCCGGACAACAAGACCAATCCGGACAACCCAACTTCCCGGACAGCATCAACAATCCGGACATCATCCGGACACCAAAGTAATCCGGATGCCATCCGGTATCTAATTCATCCGAAAACTATAGAAAAAGGGGTACTTACCGGGTACTTATCTGTCCGGACAATAGCAAGGAGAGATTACCGGACACCTTCAAAAGAACTACCGGACACTATCATGTTTTGTCCGGACACTTCGATCTGTTCATAACAATTCCTACCCAGATCTCGATTTAAACCATGAATGATTCTGTAACTAAGCAGATACGTTTAAGACCACTTTTAGAACACTATTCTAAACCCAGATTTCCCAAAACATCTACAATTCATCAAAACCCATTTCTAAACCTTTTAGGAAACTAATAAACATAAAAGGAAGGATTTGTATAGTGTTGTTACCTCTTTGTTTCCTGAGTTGTTTCCAGTAATTCCAGCAGAAAATCATCAACTTCCTTCTTCTTCTTCTTCTTCTTCTTCTTCTTCTTCTTCTTCTTCTACTTCTTCTACTTCTTCTTCTTAGCTTTCTCTCTTTTTCTTTCTCTCTCTCTCTCTCTTGCCGAAAATCACATACACACATACACTTGAGATATTTTTGTGTACAAATGAGAGACACCTCCTCCTAATGAAAAAAATAGGGCGGTGGGTGTGGTTTTGTTTAATCACATTCACCAACTAAACCCCAAACTTCTCTTAAATGGCGAAACATACCCCCAAACTTCTAAATAAAAATTAAAGTCTACCCCTTAACTTATAACTCCATAAAACTAAACCAACAACGTACCCGGTTATTACACTTTGATCGGATAATAATAGTCAGATGTCGTTCTATTAGGGGTTCACTGAAAAACCTGATCCGGTTTTAGGGTTCTTGAATTTTTTTGTAGACGAATTTGCAAGTGTTTTTTCAAAAGTAGTCATTATGACTGAAAAGTTTTTTCTACGTATAAAATTGCTATCTACATGTGCTATAGTACTAACTAATAGTATGTTTTGGTTCATAATATACATATTCCTTATGAATTTGGTTACTTGATTTACCGGTGTTTGATACTGATAATCCCGTGTTTCAAGTGTAATGATCAAGAATTCAAGATTGAATCACAAATCTCATATTATTTCTAGTGATAGAAATATTACATTGAAGAACTCTCTCAACTTTCTCTCTCTAGATCTAACAAATGAGCTCAAGATTACAAAACAGAAACTAACTAAATCTATTTATACCCCAAGGGTAATTTACAAGAAAGCCCTAAAACCACTATAATCTTGAATACAATAATATGGACCTAACATTCTTCCCCTTATTCAAGATTACAACAAAATAAAAATTACAACAATTAATGCTCTAACAAACTTTCTTCTTGAAAAAAAATTTGTTTCCAACAACAATCTTCTCTTTAACAAAATCAACAATCTCTTGGCAATTAATATTCTCTCCCTTTCACAATTGTTGAAATAAGATCGAATCTGATATTTTCTGGATTATCTACGAAAGAAAAAATTTCCAACAAACTCTTTCAAATGAAGTTGAACAAGCTGTCTTGAAATGAACTTTGTCTCCTCTTTGGATTCAATCAATTTATCACCCTTCTTCAATTCAACAAATTTTTTTTTTCTTTAAAACAATCTTCTTCCTTTTAATATCTTCAACATTAGCTTTAATAATCTTCTTCGCTGAACATTCTTTTAGTACCAATCTCTCCAAAATTGAGTTGATCAAACATTTGTATCTCTAAATCATCTCTCACTGTTCTGTAAATTTTTCTTCATAGAACTCTTTTCAACTGAAAATCTTCCCCCCATCATTAAATTTTCAATGACTTGTACATCTTCTTCTCCTTTTGATGATCATGAGCATCCTGAAAATCAAACTTTTTCGAGAACATCTCAAACATTGTTCTTGAAAATTCTCCCTCAAACAACAAACATCAATCTTCTTTGCAAGCACCATGATGGATAATAACCCCCTTATTCTCCAAATCATTAGAACAATCTGTCAATTCCATAAGATGTTTCTAAATCTTTTCTAATTCTGAATAAGCACTAAACTTGTATCAATAAAGTGATTTCGTTAACAATTTTGAAAGAAGAACTACTTAGTACAACAAATGTACTTTATAAAGGAGTTTTAGTGATGTTCACTCCCCCATGGATTCCATCCAATCATTGAGAAACACATGCGAATCTTTATAGATGTTAAGACATGAAAACTATTTCCTGTGTGCTTGTGCGTGTGTTTGAAATAAATATTAGCACTTTATTCTCAATAAGGCTCAAAATGTGTAAACTGTTGAGACACAACAAGTTTTCCACGGACTCAATGTGCATGGATGAAGTGTGAAGGTGGGGCAAACTTCTTCTTTTTCAATATCCAAATCTTACGAATAAAGTTTAGATAGATTATGCGCTGCTTTCCCATGGAAAAAATGAAACACTTCTTTGTTGAGAAAGAAGTGAGTAGTTGGTGGGATTAAAGCAAGAGTTGACATGGGACATTGCATGTTTCCATGATGGTCACCAAAGAGTTGTGAACCAATCAGTAGATGTGGTTGCTCATCTAGAAGTGGTTGGGGCAGAGTTCTCTTATTCTTTTAACTCTTTTCTCACAGCCTCTATATGTTTTTAATATCCCCACTTCTAACCAAACTTATAACACCCTAAAAATAGGGGTAAATTAAAACATGGACAAATGCAAAACACTAAAACCTATATATAAATAAATCACCCAACAAAGGGGAAATAGTACGACGTTAACAACCTTAAACAATTTAGAGATACATATCGACAACCTACTAATCTAAAACAGTTCTAGTTTAGATTAAGGACGGGTGTCACTATCCTTTCTCAAAAGGATCTTTCGACAAACCAATGTACACCATCTCTATAATTCACCAAAAATGAAATTTTCACTCATGCGACTCTCCACTCAAGCCCGAGGAGCCCCACCAAAGAATGACCTGCTATATATGTCATTTTAAGAAAAGTATTAGGCTAAAGCCTAGTAAGATCAAAAAGTTGATAAGTAAATCTATTATAACAATTCTCAAATGATAATACATCTTATATAATTCTTGGAGCCTTTGATAAATGTGGACATCAACTCTATCCGAGTCTCTAGTCATATTTGACGTCAACTCAAACCGAATCTTTAGCCATATTTGACTTCAACTCAAACCGAGTCTTTAGCCACATTGAACATCAACTCAAACCGAGTCTTTAGTCATATTGAATATCAACTCAAACTGAGTCTTTAGTCATATTGGACATCAACCCAAACCGAGTCTTTAGTCACATTGGATATCAACCCAAACCGAGTCTTCAGTTACATTGGACATCAACTTAAACTGATTCTCTAGTCCCACAATATAGAGTTCAACTCTATACGAGTCTTTACCTTGAGCACTGTCTATCCAAGACAAACCATAGTTGAGAAAACACATCATATTTAATAGCACATTTTCCATCTATAATTCGGAAGTCAATAGTCATAATATACACGATGTTAGTCTTCCACATTTATAGCCCCATATCCCAAATTTAACACCCAATACCTCCACAAATACCATTTTCATTCCAAGCACTACAATAATAGTGAACACCCATTTTTTTCCAAAATCTATAATACTTGAGAATAATGACCATTCAAGTATAACAAGTTGTTTTCCAATGTATTTCATCAATAACCATGAGTTACCAAAAACCCTAACTTGACCTAAAATTGCCAAAATTCCATATATATGAGAAGGAACAACATTAATCTTAAGGAGACATAAATGTACATAAAAACTCCTTAAATACTCATTTTGAGTATTTTTACCGACAATGATCAAAACCGTAAAATTCCTCAAAATCATGAGTTTTGATTAAACCTTCGTATAACAAATCATAAAGACAAAGATATATTATAGGTAAGAAAAGATGATTTTAACATGTATATAGTTTAAGAAATGAGAATGACTCATAAGTTAGGTTTTGTTAGAAAAACCTAGAAAACCTTTGCAACAATCTTGAATAAAAGAATGGAGATGAAAAGCTCTTGATCCTAGCTTCCACTCTTTAGCTTGATGATGTTTTACCACTTTAATGCTCAAGGAATTGAGCCATTAATGCTCCAAAATCATTATAAATGATGTAAGAACGTTCTTGGGAGGTTTTGGGAGAGAAAGGGGATGAATGTGTGAAGCGAGAAGTGAGCAAATACTGATAACCGCGAATTTTATCAGTCCTGACACCTGGGGACATTGCCAGGGGACATTGCTAGGCGACTTTGCCACGACAATGTCGCATGGCATAGTTTCCCAGGGTATACCGATGGCTATCCCTTGGCTGCGAGTTTTCCAGGTGCGAACTATACACTGTCATAGTCGCCAAACATTGTAGCCGGACCCGTTCTAAGCCCCAAAACTCGACTTTTCCTACACCAACACTCTCAATACTCTTAGGGATCGAAAGTAATGATTTCTTAACATAAATCCTACCATTTATAAGTTGTAAAAGTGTACGGGTTGACTTTCACTTACCGAAAATTCCGGGTGTTACAAAACTCTTATTTTCATTTTACCGCTAAACACAATGAGATTGTTCATCCTTATGGACTTCCTCCCCCACTCTTTGATGTATGAACCCTCACAACTCAATCACTCTAGGATTACTTCTTGGGTGGGATCCACAGGTTGTGGTGAATCCATAAGAGTACTTTATACTCACACATTGTTCCTATGAAGATATGTCCTAAAAGCATATGGGTGTTCAATAGTATTGTATTTCAACAGAATGAGTCTCATCAATATGAAATATCAGAATGAATGCTCCTAAAAAATATCATCATTATGTGGGTTTCAAGTTTACAGTGATGCTTCAAAGAAAGGTATCGGTTATGTTCTTATGCAAAATGGAAGAGTGATTGCAGATGTTTCACGTCAATTAAAGCCTTATGAAGTCAATTACCCAACTCACGACCTCGAATTGGAGGTGGTTATCTTCATACTCAAGATTTGGCGTCATTATTTGTACGATGATTCATGTGAAGTTTTCACCGACCACAAGAGCCTTGAATACATATTTAATCAAAAAGAGTTAAATATGCATCAGCGGAAGTGACTCGAACTTCTAAAGGATTATGATGTTCAGATACAATATCATTCGGGCAAGGCTAATGTAGTCACCGATGCCTTAAGCCGTAAAATTGTGGATTAAGTTTCTTCTTTACTTGTTTCTACAGAGTTGGCTTTGGAGATCAAACGATTCGGTCTATAAATCTATCCGAGTTCGCAAACCGAAATTCTATCTAGTCTAATGTGAGAACCGACGCTTATCTCTCGGATCAAAGAAGCCCAACAAGACGATAGTAAATTGTGGGCAAACTTCCAGCAAGCACAAGAGAATGTTAATTCGGACTTCAGAATCGATGATGAGCATGTGTTGTGGTTTCGGGATCGTCTTTGTGTTCCGAATAACTCGAAGATCTAATTTTGACCGAAGCTCATAACAATATGTTTTTCTGTTCACCCGGGCACAACAAAAATGTATCGTGACTTGAAAACCCATTTCTGATGGGTTGGAATGGAGCGAGATATCGCAGACCTTGTAGCTCATTGTCTCACTTGTCAACCAGTTAAGATTGAGCATCAACGTCCGGGTGGTCTTATTCAATCGCTGAAAATCCCAATATGGAAATGAGAGCATGTAACTATGGATTTCGTGGTCGGACTACCCCGCATGACCTTGAAACACGATGCAATTAGGATAGTGGTTGACCGAATGATGAAATAGGCTCAGTTTTTTCTTTTCCGATAAACATGGTCGATCGATAAATTGACAGCGTGAAATTGTACGTCTCCATGGCATTCATGTATCGATTACCTCCGATCAAGACCCACGTTTTACATCTCGATTTTGGGAAGGTTTACATAGTGCCTGGGGCACACGTTTGAATTTTAGTACAACCTTTCATCCACAAACTGATGGGCAATTTGAACGTACGATTCAAACACTAGAGGATATGCTCAGAGCATGTGCGTTGGAATGGCATGGAAGTTGGGACAGCTACTTGTACCTAATAGAGTTCTCGTATAATAATAGCTGGTAGTCGAGTATCGGCATGGCCCCATACAAAATACTTTATGGCCAAAGATGTTGAACACCGATTTGTTGGAATGAAGTCGGAGAACGTGTTCTCGAAGGCCTAGAATTGGTGCAAGTTACTACCGAGAAGGTCGAGATTGCGCGCCAAAAGATGAAGGAGGCTCAGGCTCGTCAAAAGAGCTACGCCGACAAGGGACGACGACCTATCTAGTTCCAACCAGGAGATAAGATATTCTTGAAGGTTTCCCCAAATCGTGGCATCAGACGTTCCGGTCTCATAGGAAAGTTAAGCCCGAGATATAATGGTCCCTTTGAAATTCTGGAAAGGGCTGGAGTTGTGGCTTATTGGTTAGCTCTACCGCCGCAATTGGCTCATGTACATAACGTGTTCCATGTTTCTTCAGTTCCAGGGTACAACTATCATCCCTTACACGTCATTGAGTATCCCTAGGAGCATGTAGAACCTGATCTTTCTTATCGCGAGAAGCCTGAAGTGATCTTGATCACGATGAGAGAGGTAGAAGAAAGAGAGTGATTCCTTTCGTAGAATTTCTATGGAAGAATCACTCGGAACGTGAGGCGGCATGGGAAATTGAGGACCATATGCAACGAGAGTACCCCGAGTTCTTTAATCGATGTAAGTTTCCTGTCTAATTTTGATTTCGGGGAGAAAAATTTCAAAGCAATTATACTGAAAGAATGAAATGATTTCTCTAGACTTGCTTGAAAGAATAAAATCAAATAGCACAATTGTGATCCCAGAAATCAACAACAATTCAAGTATATTTAGAGAGATTGAGATACGAACGTCATCCTCATATTAGATTTAATCATGTTAGTACAATAGGATGACTCTCTCTTTCTCTCTACAATTAGGCTCTCTACATTGTGCCACACATTACAAATGAGCCTCCTAACACTTTATATAGTCAAGTCGAAGGCCCACTAAGTGCTAAGCCCAAGCCCATTACAAACATAAGCCCTTTACAAAACTTTCATATAATTAGGACATTTTCGGTCCTAACATTCTCCCCCTAAAGTATCGTAAAGCAAAATCATATCAATCTTCAAAATCTTTAGCTCCTCTCCCCCCTTGATTTTCTTGGAAAAACTTTAGCGATGCTTTTTCTTCGAATGAAGTCTAGGATCCCCCTTGAAAGAAGCTCTTACTCTTCTAATTTTCAACCATGAAAAACCGGATTCGATGTGCGCCATAACCTCGACTGGATGCACGAGCACATCTTCAAAAAGTAGAAACTCAAGCTCATTCCGATAAGCTCACAAGAAAGATAACAAGCGAGTTTTGAGTGACAAAACGAGTGCAATCACAGTTTATAACAAAGAATCCATCAATGAACCGCGGGTTGAGTAGGAATTCGACTTAAGAGCTTGGTTCAGATTTTCTCGAAGGAGGAAACGTCATGTACACCCACGCTTTATGATCAAATCCAAGAAAAATGTCCCCCTCCAGAGACTTAGCACGGGGGTTCCGCTAGAAGTTGTAATCTGGCATCGTTTGTGCGAAAACTTCCAGTAAACAGTAGTAGTCGGACATATCTTGTACGACTAGCGCAAGTGAACAGTAACTGTCGGATGGGTCTTGTACGACTAGCGCTAATGAACAGTAGAAGTCGTATGCCTCTTGTACGACTAGCGCAAATGAACAGTAGAAGTCGTATGCCTCTTGTACGACTAGACCCAATGAATAGTAACTGTCGGACTCGCCTTGTGCGACTAAGTCCAATGAACAGCAACTCTCGGACAAGACTTGTACGATAGTTATGAATGTTAGTACCGTGCGTCAGTTATGAGTTTATGAACACAATATCGTAGGGCAGTTATGAATATTTGAAGACCTATGTTGTCTGACAAAGATGAACACCAAACTTTGAGTTTTCCGTCGAATACTTTTAACAACCCCAATACCTCGATTTCTTGCTGAATTTCACCCAAAATGATTGCAAACAGATGGTTACGTCATACCGAACAGATCTGTGAGCATCTAACATCAAATCTCCGATGAAAAATCCAAATTCCGGCCAAAATCACGTTTTTCCGGCGTGTAGGTACTGTTCACATCTGAAAATTGTAACTCACTCAATTCTTCATCAAATTTGAATCTGATTGTTGCAATCTCTTCATAATCAATGTAGAAAATGATCTGATTGGCTAAAATCAATCCATGCACATCAAAATCTTCTAGATCTTAAGATTTTCCGAAAAACTCAAAAACTTTCTAAATCACCAATTTTGTTCACGTTGATCGATTCTGGAGATAAGAATTGATGTAGAATCCAACAACGAATAGATCTTTAATAGATTAAGTTATTAGAACACACTTACTTGAAGATCGAACTCCAAAAACTTCTAAATCTTCAAAATTAGGCACTTTTTCACTTGAATTGTCGAGATTCGAATGATCGTATCGAAAAAATATCGTCAATTCTGCTCTGATACCACTTGTGATCCCAGAAATCAACAACAATTCAAGTATATTTAGAGAGATTGAGATACGAACGTCATCCTCATATTAGATTTAATCATGTTAGTACAATAGGATGACTCTCTCTTTCTCTCTACAATTAGGCTCTCTACATTGTGCCACACATTACAAATGAGCCTCCTAACACTTTATATAGTCAAGTCCAAGGCCCACTAAGTGCTAAGCCCAAGCCCATTACAAACATAAGCCCTTTACAAAACTTTCATATAATTAGTACATTTTCGGTCCTAACAACAATGAAAGGTATGGTTAATGAAAGATGTGATGCTCAAGTCAAAAAGATGTGAATGTTGTTTATATGAACAACTATGTAAACAAATTCTAAATGAAAAACAAGAACCAATATGAATAAATATGTGATGCTCAAGTCAATATGAAAAAAAATATGTGATGCTTAAGTAAAAAAGATAGGATTATAATACAATAAAAGAATACAAACGGGTGTATTACCACTGAACATATTTTCATTATGAGGCGTGGTAATAACAAATCCAATATGAAACTGGACCGTGAAGTATGAATACTTGAAAAGTGTAGCGAGAAAATACGCAAGTACTAACTCTAGAAACACACGGTCCGAAATATGTGAATATGATCTGATATGAAAACATTTGAATATCTAAATGCATAAAAACTTTTTGAGAATAGAGAAGTGGTTTGAACATTTAGAAAATCTTTCATATACGGCTCCTCCTCAAATTTTGATAAAATCAGATAAAGCTCGTGCTCAAAATATAAGCTATCTGTAAAACAAATAAAGATTTTGAGATGTTAAATGATTACCAAAATGAAATTTGCATTATCCCCCTTAAATGATGAACTTCTTTAAAATTCAATCATTCTCCTCCTTAAAACTGAAGGTCGAGTCCTGATCTAAAGTAATTAGAAGTCAAATATCTGAAGTACGAGTCCTGAATTGCTTTGTTTAGAAGTCCATATCTCTAAAGACCGAGTCGTGAACTGACGTGTTCAGAAGTCGTTTTCTTCCCCTGAAAATATGCATATAGATCAGTAGTAGATAAAACAACGAGAGCACAGTGTTGATCCAAACCCTCAGTGATTTGATAATGACTCTTTAAACACTTAGTGAAAATTATAAGTAACCAATATGTATTAGAGTTTCACTATCGCTGATAAGTACTATGACTCTACAGTACCGCTGATAGGAACTCTCGCTCTTAAAGTTTAATATTCAGCGAACACTGTTCACCATAAAACTCTGAGCCTGTTCAGCACTTTTGGTGATCGCTGATAGTTTAATTGTTTACTTATGATCCCTGAAGACAAGTTTCACGTCAACAAAGGTTCTACGCTGAAGTCGAAGATCAAGCCCAAGAACCAGCGACAAGTCTACTAATGAACTGATGCAGATATCAGCAAAGCAAGACCTGTCCACTCAACGTGAAGTTTCAAGTAGAAGACTTCAGCGATCGCTGAGCTTTATCAATCGCTTATAAAGTACTGATCAACGAACGCTGATCATGAGGTCTACTCTACAAGTTACTTTTGTCTTTCCCCCTTTGCACGTCTCCGTACGAAGTGTTAGAACGGACATCCCTTCTGTCCAGAATCGTACAACCAACTCTGATTCTACACTGTACACCATGCGGCTACTAAGGTTGTCTACAAAGGTCAACCCATGCTACCAATCAGCTGCTGCCACGTGTAAAGTAATACTGCCATGCATTAAATGCCTGCAATATATAAGAAGAACCCTACTTCAGAAAAGAAGTGCTCGGCCTTCTTCTTCTTTCTCTCTTAGTGTTAGAATATTATTCGTAATATTCTTATCTCCTTTCTGTCTTAATTATAGTGCAAGAAACTTAGTGTTCTTAACTTGTTTAAATTAGGCTTAGTCCTTAATCTTGTTCCGCAACAAGTTGTAAATTGTTTGATTATATCAATAAACAATTTAGAAAGTAAAAATCTGTGTGTTTGTATTCAACCCCCCCTTCTACAAACTTGTATAACCCTTCGGGACCAACAAGTGGTATCAGAGCAGATTTGTTTAATCTCATAAACAAGATCTTGTCTATAATAATCTTTTCTCTTCCTTGCTATTTCTTAAAATGACTACCAACACAAACACTAATTATATTGATAATGGTTCTCTTGCTAAACCCCCTAGATTATCCAGAGATAACTTTAATCTATGGAAAAATAGGATGATACTCTTCTTAGAAGGTGTAGACCCAACTATACCTTATTACATCGAAAATGGTCCATACATCCCAGTCAGAATTGATCCTGAGGTTCCAGCCGCTGAGAATAGAGCTGCTATTCCAGAAAGATTGGTTCCAAAGGAAATTCATATGTGGACTGATGAAGATAAGAAGAAAGTGGCTCTCGACACTAAAGCCAGATCCATTCTTTCCATGGCTCTTCGTGACGAACTCTACCACTCCGTCATGAATCTGAAAATCTCCAAAGCCATGTGGGACACAATCTGTGTTCAATATGAAGGTACTTCTGAAGTCCAGGACTCACGAAAGATCAACCTGGTAAGACAATACGAAAGCTTCATTTGTGGTAAGAATGAATCTCTCTCTGAAGTACACCAACGTTTTAACTGTTTAATAATAGATCTGAAAACCGTTGGTAAGGAATATTCTAACTTTGAACTTCTAACAAAGTTCTTAGAATGTTTACTTGAAAGCTGGGACAGTTATTCAATGTGTCTCAAGCTGTCAAAGGATCTAAAATCTATGACTCTTTCTACCTTATATGGCACGATGCTTAATCATGAGCAATCGAGTCATCTTAAGAAGAATCTTGTAAAAGATTCTAAAAGCATCCCTATTGCTTTAATCTCAGAGTCTCCTTCCACTCAACGATCTACTATCACTATCACTGAGTTGGAGACTAACTCTGAATGCTCATCAGATCCTAACTCTTCAGATCTTGATGAATCTATGGCTCTCCTTTCCAATAAGTTCAGGAGATTCGCCAAAAAGAAAAATTTCAGAAAGAACAAACCTCTTGCTATTACTGATAAGCCTAGATCATCAACCCCTGTTGATAAGGCTACTTCTACTTGCTATAACTGTGAAAAGATAGGACATTTTGCTAGCGAGTGCAGGTCAAAGAAAGTTTTTAGAAACTCAGCTTTCTCCAAGAAATCCTCTAACCCCAGGTCTAGAGATGACAAGTACCAAAAGCTTAAAGAAAGGTACGCAAAGCTGAAAGGCTTTAAGAAGAAAGGCAAAGGCCTGATGGCTGATTATGATTGGGCTGCTTCTGATGAAGAAGAATCATCGGACTCTGAAGATGATGATGAAGCCAATCTCTATCATATGGCCAAACTTGAAGATGAGGAAGAAAATTCTGACACTCCCTCTACTTCAACCTCTGCTACTAAGGTATCACCTTCTTTCTTTACCAATATTTCAAATATTGATGAAGCTGATAGTCTTCGAAAGATCGATCTTCTGACTATGAGTTTATATGACGCCATGAATGGTAAAACTGTTGTTGAAAATCAAAATATTGATCTCGCTGAACAACTTAAAAACTGTCACCTTCAAATAGAAAAGCTTTCTAAAATTGAAGAAGACTTGAAAGATCAAGTTCATATAAATCAGCTAGTCAAAATCAAGCGCGAAGAAGCTATCGCTGCATTTAAAGATGAAAAAGCTATTGTTGATGGATGGTATAAATCCTCAACAACGATCACTGAGATACTCAAGTCTCAGATTCCTTTGAGTGACAAACGTGGTCTTGGTTACAAAGTTGAAACTAAAGAACCAATCACTGATAATTCCATGCTTAAGTTTGGAATGTTTGTCTCCTCTATCCATGACACTTCATCTTCTCAGTATTCCTCTTCAAAAACTCCTATCCCTGAGGAAATCTGTACCTTAGTTTCTAAAGGTAAAGAGAAAATTATTTATCCAAAACCTCAGAAGGGTACCTTTGTACCTAAGCCGAATGCTTCTAAAGCTTCAGTAACTTATCCCTCTACTTCTAAGAACAAGATCCCTCGATTTATTCAGCGATCTACTCCTAGACTTAAAGTGGATATTTGTTGATCCAAACCCTCAGTGATTTGATAATGACCCTCTCTTATATACTTAGTGAAAATTGTAAGTAAACAATATGTATCAGAGTTTCACTATCACTGATAAGTACTAAGATCTTACAGTACCGCTGATAGGAACTCTCGCTCTTTAAATTAAACATTCAGCGAAACTGTTCACCATTAATACTGAGTCTGTTCAGTCATTATGATGATCGCTGATAAGTTAGTTGTTTACTTATGATCCCTGAAGACAAGTTTCACGTCAACAAAGGTTCTACGCTAAAGTCGAAGATCAAGCTCAAGAACCAGCGACAAGTCTCCTAATGAACTGATGCGGATCAGCGAAGACTCAGATTTGTCCACTCAACGTGAAGTATCAAGTACAAGACTTCAGCTATCGCTAAACTTTATCATTCGCTGAATAGAAAATGATAATCGCTGAATCAATGAAAGCTGATCATGAATTCCTCTGTACAAAGTACTTTTGTCTTAACGTCCCTTGCACGACTCCGTACGAAATGTCAGAAAAGAACCTTCGACTGTCTGAAATCGTACAACCACTCTGATACTACACTGTTCATCCATGCGGCTACTAAGGTTGTCAACCAAGGTCAATGACATGCAACCAACCAGCTGATGACACGTGTAAAGTGTATACTGACTTGCATTAAATGCATGCAGTATATAAAGAGATGAACCCACTTCATTTGAAGTAACTTGCTAACTCTGGACAAGTTCAATCTCTTATCTCAAGATAGGTTATTATTAGTAATTTCCTTATCTCTCTTAGTGCAAGAAACCTTAGTGTTCCAACTTGTTTAGATTCAGGTTTATCCTTAATCTTGTTTCCGCAACAAGCTGTAAATTGTTAATGATTTATCAATAAACAATTTAGAAAAGTAAAATCTGTGTGTTTGTATTCAACCCCCCCCCCCCCCTTCTACAAACTTGTATAGGCCTTCGGGACCAACAAGTGGTATCAGAGCGGATTTGTTTAACCTCATAAACAAGATCTAATCTAAGATATTTCTCTTCCTTGCTATTATCTGAAAATGGCCACCAACACAAACACAAATTATATAGACAATGGTTCTCTTGCTAAACCCCCTAGATTTTCCAAAGATAACTTCAACTTATGGAAAAATAGGATGACACTCTTCTTAGAAGGTGTAGACCCTACTATGCCTTACTATCTAGAAAATGGTCCATTCATCCCTGTAAGAATTGATGCTGTTGTTCCAGCCGCTGAGAATAGACCTGCTATTCCAGAAAGGCTGGTACCTAAGGAAATCTTTCAATGGACTGACGAAGATAAGAAGAAAGTGGGTATAGATACAAAATCCAGATCCATACTATCCATGGCTCTTCCTGACGAAGTCTACCATTCCGTCATGAATCTGAAAACATCAAAGGCCATGTGGGACACAATATGTGTTCAGTATGAAGGAACGTCTGAAGTCCAGGATTCAAGAAAGATCAACCTGGTAAGACAATACGAAAGCTTCATTTCTGGTAAGAATGAATCTCTCTCTGAAGTTCACCAACGTTTTAATTGTTTAATTATAGATCTGAAAACTGTTGGTAAGGAATATTCTAACTTTGAAGTACTGACAAAGTTTCTAGAATGTTTACCTGAAAGCTGGGACAATTATGCTATGTGTCTCAAGCTATCAAAGGATCTAAAATCAATGACCCTTTCAACCTTATATGGCACGTTGCTGAATCATTAGCAATCGAGCCATCTTAAGAAGAATCTTGTAAAAGATTCCAAAAGCACCCCTGTTGCTTTAATCTCAGAGGAACCTTCTACTCAGCGAGCCTCGGTCACTATCACTGAGTTAGAAAGTAACTTTGAAAGGTCATCAGATTCTGATTATTCATATAATGATGAATCTTTGGCTCTCCTAACTAAGAAGTTCAGGAGATTTGCCAAAAAGAAAATGTTTAGAAAGAACAAACCTCTTTCCATAACTGACAAGCCTAGATCATCAGCGTTTGTTGATAAGGCTACTGCTACTTGTTTTAACTGCGAAAAGACAGGACATTTCGCTAACGAGTGCAGGTCAAAGATAGTTTCTAGACCCTCAGCTTTTACAAAGAAACCCTTTGTTCCAAGAAATAAAGATGACAAATATGCAAAGCTGAAAAGCTTTAAGAAGAAGAATAAAGGCATGATGGCTGACTATGATTGGGCTGCTTCTGATGAAGAAGCATCATCATCTGACTCTGAAGATGATGAAGCAAATCTATGTCTTATGGCCAAGATTGAAGAAGAGGAAGAAAGTTCATACATTCCCTCCACTTCAACATCTGCTATTCAGGTATCACCTTCTTTCTTTACCAATATTGCAAATATTGATGAAGCTGATAGTCTCCGTAAGATCGATCTCTTGACTAGAAGTTTATACGAAGCCATGAACGGCAAAACTGTGGTTGAAAACCAAAATCTTGATCTCGCTGAAAAGCTTAAAACTGCCACCTTCAAATAGAAAAGCTTTCTAAAATTGAAGAAGATTTTAAAGATCAAGTATATTTAAATCAGCTAGTCAAAATCGAACGAGCAGAAGCTATCGCTGCATTAAAGGCTGAAAAAGCTACTGTTGAAGGATGGTGTAATTCTTCAACAAAGATCACTGAGATAATAAAGTCTCAGATTCCCCTGAGTGATAAACGTGGTTTGGGTTACAAATATGAAACTCCAAAACCAACCACTGAGCGTTCAATGCTTAAATTTGGAACGTTCGTATCCTCAGTCACTGATACTTCATCTTCTCAGTGCTCCTCGTCCGTTACACCAATCCCTGAGGAAACTCCTACCTCCTCAAAAGGCAAGGAGAAAATGGTTTATTCAAAACCTACCTCTGTCTTTAAAGACAAAGGTAAAGGAATTGTTATTTACCACAATCCTCAGAAGGGTACCTTAGTACCAAAGCTGAATGCTTCTAAAGCTTCAGTGGCTCATCCCTCTGGATCAAGGAAGCAGATATCTGGATTTACTCAGCGATCTACTCCTAGACTCAGATTGGATGTCCTTGGTAAGAAATCTGAAGAGCTGAATGTTCGTCCCATTTCTAAAGCCAATAGTTTACTTGGTGCTGGCACTTCTAATTTGAAATTAAAAGCTCAGCATTCAAATGGTCCTAGAACTACTTTTAGTTATAGGAAATGTTATCACTGTGGACTTACCGATCATATTGCTAGTAAGTGCCCCACAGCCACCAAAGCTGAAAAGATAGCTAAGGTGAAGATTGTCCCCAAGGCAAAGAAGACCAACCCTGGTGCAAATCAGGTTAAAGTGAATCCTACCACTGAAGTTAAGAAATTAACCAAAGTGAAGAAAGACAAAGCTGAGTCTTCAAATGCTGCGAAGACTACTGAATCTTCCATTCCAACTACTTCCACTGACAAATGTGTATACATGGTTAAGTGGGTACCCAAGAAAATCTAATCTTCCATTGTATTGCAGGTTAAGAAGGGTATCTGGTATCTCGATAGCGGATGCTCTAGACACATGACAGGAAAGAAAAGCCTGCTAGCTGAATACAAGGAAGAGAAGGGTCCCTCTGTGACTTTCGGTGGAAATGGAAAAGGACATACCCGAGGGTATGGTGTACTTTCAAATGGTACAACCTCCTTCAGAAGAGTCGCATATGTTGAAGGGCTGAAGCATAATCTTCTAAGCATCAGTCAGCTGTGTGACATGGATAACAAAGTAATCTTTACTAATGAATCATGCTTTGTCACTGACAAAAAGGAGAAGATAGCTCTCAGCGGTTATCGTTTGGAAAATGTTTATGTAATAAACATGGACTCAACAACCACTGAGAACTCCTGTTTCTTCTCAAAGGCCTCATCTGATGTCAACTGGCTATGGCATAAGAGGCTATCTCATCTAAATTTAAAGACACTGAACACTCTTTCTTCAAAAGAGTTAGTCACTGGTCTACCTCAGCATTCATACGTCAAAGAGTCGTTATGTTCAGCGTGTGAAAAAGGGAAGCAGACCAAAGCAAGCTTTAAGTCAAAGCAAGTTTCTTTAGTGTCATCTCCTCTACAACTACTCCATATGGATTTGTTTGGCCCTGTTAACAAACAATCCATCGCTGGAAAGAAATATACGTTGGTCATAGTTGATGAATTATCTCGCTTCACTTGGGTAATGTTTCTCCGTTCTAAGAGTGACACCCCTGAAGAACTCATCAATTTTGTTCGGAAGATGGAAACCCTGAACAATCTGACCGTTCGCTCAATAAGGAGTGATCATGGGACTGAATTCAAAAACATTTCTCTTGATTCCTTCCTTGAGAGTAAGGGTATTTCTCATAACTTTTCTTCCGTGAGAACACCGCAACAAAATGGAGTCGCTGAAAGAAGAAATAGAACAATTATTGAAGCTGCACGTTCAATGCTCAGCGATTCTCACCTGCCTACTCAGTTTTGGGCAGAAGCTGTCAACACTGCTGGTTTTACGCAAAACAAGTCGCTGATAGTTAAAAGATTCAAAAAGACATCCTATGAACTCTTTCATGGGAGAAAGCCTTCAATCAGCTTTCTTCACATCTTTGGATGTCAGTGTTTTATACTGAACAACAGAGATGATCTTGGAAAGTTTGATCCTAAGGCTGATGATGGAATCTTTCTTGGATACTCCTCAGTTTCCAAAGCCTTCAGAGTCTTCAATCGTAGAAGACAAACTGTAGAAGAAACTATTCACGTCACGTTTGACGAATCCCGTTCAGCGAACTCTAAACCTTCCGCTGATACTGAAGAACTGAATCAATGGACGTTTTCTCATCTTGGTGATTCAGAAGATATTCCCACTAATGCTCATCCAGTAGAAGATGATAGTCCTATCATTCCAAATAGGCAGAACAGTGAAGCTGAAACTTCTTGGGTCTCAGCTGGTCCTATAAACACTATACCTAACGCTGAACCAAATGTCTCAGACATTCCATCTACTTCTCAGCAATCAGTGAATATAATGACAACTGCAGGCAATATTTGTTTATTTGTAAATTTTATTTCACTAACTGAACCAAAGAAAGTAGATGATGCCCTCAAAGATCCAAACTGGGTCAGCGCCATGCAAGAAGAGCTGACTGAATTCGAAAGAAACAAAGTTTGGAAACTTGTTCAGAGACCAACTGATAAAACAGTAATAGGCACTAAATGGGTCTATCAAAATAAGTTGGACGAACATGGTACTGTAACCCGCAACAAAGCTCGACTTGTTTCTCAGGGATATAGATTATGACGAAACATTTGCTCCAGTAGCAAGAGTTGAATCTATTCGTCTATTCTTAGCATATGCTGTACACAAAAACTTCAAAGTACATCAGATGGATGTTAAGTCGGCGTTTCTAAATGGAAAGCTGAATGAAGAAGTGTATGTGGAACAACCTCCAGGATTCTCAGATTCTAAGCGTCCAGGTTATGTTTATAAACTGGATAAGGCACTTTATGGTTTGAAGCAAGCTCCTCGTGCATGGTATGACACTCTTTCTAATTATCTCCATATTGAAAAATTTGAGCGAGGTAAGATTGACAAAACTCTATTTTTTAGAAAAGTGAAAGGTCATATCATTTTAGTTCAAATATATGTTGATGACATTATATTTGGTTCTACTAACCCTGAGCTTTGTACTCGTTTCGCTGATAGAATGAAAGATGAGTATAAAATGAACATGATGGGTGAACTAACATATTTCTTTGGTCTTCAGATTAAGCAAACTGAGAAAGGAACTTTCATAAATCAGGGAAAATATGTTAAAGATATGCTGAAGAAATTCGACTTAACTGAAAGTTCAGCTATGAAAACCCCTATGGCACCACCGCTGACACTTAATAAGGACACTAAGGGTGTTCCTGTCAATGTCACCCTGTACCGTGGGATGATCGGCTCTCTATTGTATCTAACAGCTAGCCGACCCGATATTATGTTTGCAACATGCTTGTGTGCACGATATCAAGCTGAACCTAAGATATCTCATATGAAAGCTGTAAAGCGAATCTTTCGATATCTTAAGGGTACAGCGAATCTAGGTCTTTGGTATCCCAAAGATTCAGGATTCGATCTAACCGCCTATTCAGATAGTGATTTTGCAGGTTGCAAAATGGATAGGAAAAGCACCACAGGAGGATGTCAGCTCCTGGGTGGAAAGCTGGTAAGTTGGACAAGTAAAAAGCAAAATTCAGTGTCCACTTCCACAGCTGAAGCTGAATATGTAGCTGCTGGAAGCTGTTGTTCTTAAGTCTTGTGGATGAGAAATCAGCTACTAGACTATGATCTTCAGCTCTCCAAAATTCCAATCTATTGCGACAGCACAAGTGCCATCGCTATAGCAAACAATCCAGTACTACATTCAAAGACCAAACATATAGAAATCAGATATCATTTTATCAGAGATCATGTGATGAATGGTGATATAGAACTTCATTTTATCCCAACTGATTATCAGTTAGCTAACTTATTTACCAAACCTCTTGATGAGACAAGATTCAACTTTCTCATCAACGAGCTTGGAATGCTGAACTTTGAAGGATAAAATCTTCAGCGGTTCACATTGATCAGCGAAAGGATAAAATCAACTTGTATAACCCATTCTATCATCTTCTCTCTGCATAAACTTGATTCACTGATATCAAGGTATGTTCTCTCTCTCTGACAATCGCATGAAAATGCAAGATTTCAAAACAAAATGCATCGCTGAATATCTTTTCCTTAACAGCGATATTTGGAAATTTCTTAAAACCTTCACTGAATATTTTCATTCAGTGCTTCATGTTTTCAAAAGTATCTCTGAGTTTTTCAAAACCTCAGAGACAACCAAGAATATGAAAGGACAGTTGTGACGTCATTGCAACGGATAAAACCCCGGCACGTTTTCTCTTCCTGACACACGTTTGCACGTCTCGTTCAAACTTCCAATCAAATGCAAACACGTGTCTGTGTCATGATGAAAATCTTTTCCCGCTCAAGATTTTCTCTTTCTAAAATCTCTATATAAACAAATTCTTTGTTTATATTTTTCTTTTATGGGATCAATCTTCCTCCGCAAGAAAGAATTCACTGTTGCATTTGTGATTTCAAAAACTTCAAGAACTGTTCATCATCTTCTTCATCAAACATCAAGGTTAATATGTTCTTATTTATTACCGAATGCGTATAACTTGTTTCCGATCTTCTCATTGTTTTAACAAGATCAAACAAAAGAACTTCGTAAAATGAAATCATTTTCTTTCGTGGTTTTATGAACACAACCATTTCATGGTTGTTCTTCAAGTTTAAATGCAAAATCTTAAACTTGTTCTTCATTCGTTTCCAGAATCTATTTCTTCATAGAAAACTGGAAAACAAGAAAATGGGTTTTACATTTCGTTTCAAAAATCAAGAAAAACCCTAATCTTTATTATGACATTTTGTCTGAATGAAATGGAAAAAATTCGAACCATCTTAATGGAAAATCTTTCCACATTAAGATTATTCTTATTTGTTAATCTTTGGTTGAACTGATAATACAGGAAATGGCAACATCTAACATTCCTACTACCGCTGAGAACTTCTCTACTGACTCTGAGGAAGTGGAAATCATCAAGGCTCCTCAGGTTAAGTTCAATCTTGATCAACTAGACTGGACTAAGATAAACAACCTTTCTGCGCTTCTCGAGTTTCCTCCTCGAAAGCAAGTCACACATCTGACAGATGCTGTGAATTTCCTGAAGAATTGCTGCATTTCAACAGCCCTGACCATTTCACCTCCTGCAAGTCAGCTGCTACTATCTCAGTTCTGGTACTCTGCCAGACACTCTCAGCTACCGTCCGCCAAAGATCCCTCCAAAACAGTTGATTGTATCCTCTGCGATACTGAATATGGCACGATAAAGATCACACCTGCCATCATTCGCAAAGCTCTGAACTTTCCCATCGCTGCAAAGGAAAAACCTTTTGTTCCTTTCCCTGACCATAAGAAGATCGCTGACAAAGAAGCTCTTATTGCATTTTTTGATGCAATGGGCTATGTATGGGAAATGGGCAGAGACAAGAAGCCTGAGAAGAAGCTAACACTGCTGAAGAAATCGAAAATGCCCCGCGAGATGAACTTCATCTTTGCTCACCTTATCAGCTGCATGACTGCCAAGACCGGCTCTTCTGATCAAGCCGCTCAACCTCAGCAAGCTATGGGATACGCTCTGCTGAAAGGTCTACACATTGACTGGGCATCTCTCATCTATGATGACTTGCTGCAAAGAGTAGACTCTGCCGCTGACAGGCCTGCTTGGGTTCCCTACCCCCGATTCATCAGCTCTATCTTTCAATATGGCCTGAAGGACAGCTACCCGCAAGAGGGAGATCTGAAACTCTCTCAGATTGGCCCTAAGGTACTCGACTTCAAACCTGTTGAAAATGAGGTACGTCTCTCTACCCTCTTAACTCTTCTCAACCCTTTTTCTTCTACTTCTGTGGCTCCTTCAGCGACAATACCCATCGCTGATACCCTGGCCACAAAATCCTCTCCTTCTAAGAAAAGGAAACATTCATCTACCCCACTTGATTCTAAAAGGATCAAGAAAACAAAGGAGCAACCCCAGCAATCTCATGCTGAAGACTCATCAACTCTTTCTGCAGATCTGAAGGAACGTTCAGTGGTACGCTCTGCCACACCTGAACAAGCCATCCCTTTTATCCAAACTTCAGCGTCTCTAAACGATGAGGTTACAAACTTGGAACCTACCCAACCTCCTTCAGTCTCTCAAAAGATTGATGAAGTGATTGTCAGCGAATCCAACGCTGAACTCATAACCCAATCCCCATTCTTATCCTTCGCTCCTCCCTCCACTCATTTGGTCTCTACTCTAGATCTAACTGGAGCTGCCATCATTTCCTCGGAACATAAAGCTGATTCTCCAGGAATGATGAAGACAGGACCTGCAGAAAAATCCATGGGCACTTTTGAAGATGACATGGAACTTTACTCAGGAACCCGTGATTTCGATCAATTCACCAATCCTCCTGCAGGTAAACAACAACCCATAAACACTGTGACTAAACCCCAAACTTCTGAGCTTTCCTCTGTTCACAAGTTTTTATATGTTACAGGTCCTAATTTGGGAGATATCAACGCCTCTCTGAAGTCCATGGAGACAAAGCTGACATGTCTCACCACTACTCTCTCCAATAACTCTACAGCTGTAACAAACGCTGGAGAAAATCTGAACAAGCTGACAACAGTGGTGGAGAAGAAGGCTTCCACAGATGACATGAAGCAAGTTGATAAAACTCTCAGCGACTTCGCCAAGGTGCTCGTTGATATCTACACAGACTACACCTCTCTCAAAAACTCAGTTTCGTCCATGTCCAGCGAATTTACAACGCTGAAGACATCGGTTGGAACACTAGAGGGAGATATGTCCGCTGTGAAGACAAATGTCAACACTCTGACGACTGACTTAAGCTCTGTAAAGACTGACGTTGGTTCGATGAAGACTATGATCGAACAGCTGCTGCACAAGGCGAATACTCCTGCTCCTGCCCCTGTCCCTGAATCTGAACATTTTACAGCGGTAGATCGCATTGAGCTCGGGAAGATCAATCCTACTATTTCTGGCCTTGAAGACAAATTAGCAAAGATTGAAGTTTGTGTAGGTCTCTCTGGCCAAGAAGATAGAGAACCTACCAACGCTGCTGAATCTAGCCATTCCTCCCCCAGTCATCATGAAAAAGAGGGGGAGAAGAGCGATGAAGATCTCTCCAAGAGCGCTGAAGACCTTTCCCATGATGAATCTATCAGGGGAGAAAAGAAGGATGCTGAAGAAACCACCGCTGGACCTCAGGGAGATGAAAACCCTGAGGAAACCGAGAAACTCGCCTCTGTATCTGAGGGGGAGCAACTCGAAGAAGAAGCTGAGAAAACTGAATCCGAAGCAGAAGATGATGAAGCCGTCGACATCCCTGATGATGAACCATCATCTTATCCAAAGAATGATGATGATGATGACGAAGATGACGATGACTTCTTTATCGTCAAACCTGCTCAAAAGATCAAAGCTCTTAAGGGAATCTCGATAAATGAACCTTCACGGGAGCGGACAAAGACAAAGCCCTCAGCCTCTGGAGCTGAGAAAGGCAAAGGCAAAAGCGTCGCTGAAGATGACAATCTGATGATCTTGCTTGAAAAGCCGGTTTGTCAGGTATGCTAAACATCTCTCACTCCGTCCCTCCTCTATCATACCTATCAGTTCTACTACCCAACCCTATACACTTGAACCAATTCTCTCTATCTGATTCTACCCAAGTTCTTACTCGTAAGATCGCTGTGTTTCAGCTAGTCCTCTCCCCTGTTTGAGGATATCGCTGAAGGCTCCACAACTGCGACTTCAATAATACCAGCTGCTGCTGAAGAAATAATCCCAGTCTTAGATTTAATCTCTAAGACTGATGAACCAGAAGAACAGCTACTCTCGCACAGAGGCAGACCTTCCTTAGCTCCTCAAAAGCTAAGTGAAGAGGATCAGAAAAGAAGAGAGGAGATAATAAAGCGATTCGAGGATCAGCGAATCATTCTGAGGCGTGATCAACTTCCTTCAATTCCTCCAAAGTTCAGAATTTCCAAAAAGGAATACAAGGAACATCTCAGAGCTGAACGTCTAATAGCTGAAAGAAAAGAAGCTGAAGAAAAAGACAGAGAATACGCCATCCAGCTTTCTAAACGTTCAATAAAAGACCCCAAGCTGAAAAGAGTTCCCATTGATGTTCAACGTCAGCTCTGGGAAAACGCCAAGAAGATAACTGAAGAAAAGAGAACTGTGTCTCAGTCAACTTTAGCCTGGTGCAAAGAAAAGGTCAACTACAGAGACTCTCCTGCCAAAATCAACAAGGTATTCATCTCTGGAAGAACAACCCTTGTTTCAATCGCTGAAATCGAGATATTCAGAGAAGATAAGAAGTCCGAAAAATTCTAAGCTGAAGCCATAACGAAGTACGGTCTCTCTGAATGGTTGGAGATCAGGTTAGCCATCCAGAAGTCCAAGTCAAAATACAAGGAACATGTTGAAAAGCTGATCAACAAAGAAAATCGACTTAGTCTACTCCTGTGTGGATATTCCTCCTCCTCCTCCTCTCGAAAGTCAGAAAAGAAAGGCCTCAGCGAAGAAGAAGAAATCTATATCTTCAATTGATGGCCCTGTCATTCGAAATGAAACAGGTATTGGTTTTTCACGTGCTGAAGTCCTTGGTCCTGATCCTGATCTTTCCATGCTTGACACATCTCTTCCTCCTGGTGAGACTTTCATCCCTGGCAAAGTCATAAGCGAACCCTACGGGATATTTTTTCATGACTACGATGGTGGAAAGTGTTTTCAACGGATCACTGAGCTTCCAATCACTCCAATCGAACAACTCAGATATCTCATCTACTAGTGTGACTTCAGAAATGACCCTCAGGCACGACATCTGAAACCCTTGATTTTTGAAGAAGCGCTGATCAAAAGAAAACAAGGTGTAACCGTTCCTGACTGGATGATTCCCACCACATCAATGACCCTTGATGAACTTCTCATTAAGGAAGAACCTTTGTAAGCTGATAGGATCGCCTCTTTCATCTATTTTATCAGTTATCCTTTTGTACTTGTAATTTATTTCGCTTGTACTTGTAATCTTTTCATTTCTCTTTGTATCCTGATACAAAGTTTTAAAGATAGATTTCAGCGAATGTACTTTACTCCATCAGTACTGAAAAGATCCCAGAAAACAGTAAAAGGGACAAATATTTTATGAGTTCTTTTTATCCTTATGTTTTCATTTAATAGCAATTTTCTTTGTTGCTATGTCATAATCAAATAGGGGGAGATTGTTGATCCGAACCCTCAGTGATTTGATAATGACCCTCTCTTATATACTTAGTGAAAATTGTAAGTAAACAATATATATCAGAGTTTCACTATCACTGATAAGTACTAAGATCTTACAGTACCGCTGATAGCAACTCTCGCTCTTTAAATTAAACATTCAGCGAAACTGTTCACCATTAATACCGAGTCTGTTCAATCATTATGATGATCGCTGATAAGTTAGTTGTTTACTTATGATCCCTGAAGACAAGTTTCACGTCAACAAAGGTTCTACGCTAAAATCGAAGATCAAGCTCAAGAACCAGCGACAAGTCTCCTAATGAACTGATGCGGATCAGCGAAGACTCAGATTTGTCCACTCAACGTGAAGTATCAAGTACAAGACTTCAGCTATCGCTAAACTTTATCATTCGCTGAATAGAAAATGATAATCGCTGAATCAACGAAAGCTGATCATGAAGTCCTCCGTACAAAGTACTTTTGTCTTAACCTCCCTTGCACGACTCCGTACGAAATGTCAGAAAAGAACCTCCGACTGTCTGAAATCGTACAACCACTCTGATACTACACTGTTCATCCATGCGGCTACTAAGGTTGTCAACCAAGGTCAATGACATGCAACCAACCAGCTGATGACACGTGTAAAGTGTATACTGACTTGCATTAAATGCATGCAGTATATAAAGAGATGAACCCACTTCATTTGAAGTAACTTGCTAACTCTGGACAAGTTCAATCTCTTATCTCAAGATAGGTTATTATTAGTAATTTCCTTATCTCTCTTAGTGCAAGAAACCTTAGTGTTCCAACTTGTTTAGATTCAGGTTTATCCTTAATCTTGTTTCCGCAACAAGCTGTAAATTGTTAATGATTTATCAATAAACAATTTAGAAAAGTAAAATCTGTGTGTTTGTATTCAACCCCCCCCCCCTTCTACAAACTTGTATAGGCCTTCGGGACCAACAATATTATTGGTACGAAATCTGAAGAACTGATAGTTCCTCCCATTTCCAATGCCAATGGTATACTTGGTGTTGGCCCTTCTCATTTGAAATTAACAGCTAAGCATGCAAATGGTCCTAAAGCTACTTTTAGCTATAGGAAATGTTATCACTATGGACTTACAAATCATGTTGCTCAGTAAGTGCCCCACAGCCACCAAAGCTGAAAAGATAGCTAAGGTGAAGATCAACGCTCCCAAAGCAAAGAAGACCACTAACGTTAAGAAATTAAGCAAAGTGAAAACTGACAAAGCTGAATCTTCAAATGCTGCGAAGAATGCTGAACCTTCCACCTCCTCTACTCCCACTGACAAGTGCGTACACATGATGAAATGGGTACCCAAGTCAAACTAATCTTCCTTGTTTGTAGGTTAAGAAAGGTATCTGGTATCTCGATAGCGGATGCTCTAGACACATGACTGGTAAGAAGAACCTGCTAACTGAATATAAGGAAGAGAAGGGTCCCTCTGTGACCTTCGGTGGAAATGCAAAAGGCTATACCCGAGGGTTTTGTGTACTCTCTAATGGTACAACAACCTTTGGAAGAGTTGCATATGTTGAAGGACTGAAGCAGAATCTTCTAAGCATAAGTCAGCTATGTGACAAGGATAACAAAGTAATCTTCACTAAGGAATCCTGCTTTGTCACTGACAAAAAAGAGAAGATAGCTCTCAGCGGTTATCGTTTGGAAAATGTTTATGTAATAAACATGGACTCAACAACCACTGAGAACTCCTGTCTCTTCTCAAAAGCCTCATCTGATGCCAACTGGTTATGGCATAAAAGGCTCTCCCATCTAAATTTCAAGACACTGAATACTCTATCCTCTAAAGAGTTAGTCACTGGTCTACCTCAACACTCATACGCCAAGAAGTCCTTATGTTCAGCGTGTGAGAAAGGCAAGCAGACCAAAGCAAGCTTCAAGTCTAAGCAAGTTTCTTAGTGTCATCTCCTCTACAACTTCTCCATATGGTTTTGTTTGGCCCTGTTAACAAACAATCCATCGCTGGAAAGAAATATACGCTGGTCATAGTTGATGAATTCTCTCGCTATACCTGGGTAATGTTTCTCCGCTCTAAGAGTGACACCCCTGAAGAACTCATCACCTTTGTCAGGAAAATGGAAGTCCTGAACAACATGATCGTTCGCTCAATAAGGAGTGATCATGGAACTGAATTCAAAAACAGTTCTCTTGATTCCTTCTTGGAAAGCAAGGGTATTTCTCACAACTTTTCCTCAGTGATAACACCGCAACAAAATGGAGTCGCTGAAAGAAGAAATAGAACTATCATAGAAGCTGCACGTTCAATGCTCAACGATTCTCAACTACCTACTCAGTTTTGGGCAGAAGCTGTCAACACTGCTTGTTTTACGCAAAACAGGTCGCTGAGAGTCAAAAGATTCAAGAAGACAGCCTATGAACTTTTTCATGGGAGAAATCCTTCGATCAGCTTCCTTCACATCTTTGGATATCAGTGTTTCATACTAATCAACAGAGATGCCCTTGGAAAGTTTGATCCTAAGGCTGATGATGGAATCTTTGTTGGATATTCTTCTATCTCCAAAGCCTTCAGAGTCTTCAATCGAAGAAGACAAACTGTTGAAGAAACTATTCACGTCACCTTTGACGAATCCCGTTCAGCGAACTCTAAACCTTCTGCTGATACTGAAGAACTGAATCAATGGATGTTTTCTCATCTTGGTGATTCAGACGATGTTCCCACTCCTCATACTCATACCGTTGAAGATGATGGTCCTACTATCATCCCAAACATTCAGACTAGTGAAGCTGAAACATCATGGGTATCGGTTGTTCCTCTAAACACTATGCCTGCTTCTGAACCAAATGTCTCAGACATACCATCTAATTCTCAGCAATTAGTGAATGAAATGACATCTGCACATATTCCTCTCTTAGCTGATATACCAGAAGTTGCTGAAGCCTCATCTTCAGCCCCTCCAGTTCAGATTGAGTCAGCGACTCATGCTCTGGCTCAACGATGGACTATTAATCACCCTATTGATCAAATTCTTGGTGATCCAAACGCTGGAGTACAGACTCGACGAAGTGCAGGTAACATTTGTTTATTTGTTAACTTTATTTCTCTGATTGAACCAAAGAAAATAGATGACGCCCTCAGAGATCCAAACTGGGTCAGCGCTATGCAAGAAGAGCTGACAGCATTTGAAAGAAACAAAGTTTGGAATCTCGTTCCAAGACCATCTGACAAGTCAGTAATAGGCACTAAATGGGTCTATCGAAACAAGTTGGATGAACATGGAACTGTAACCTGCAACAAGGCTCGTCTTGTTGCTCAAGGATACAGACAAGAGGAAGGCATAGACTACGATGAAACATTCGCCTCAGTGGCAAGACTAGAAGCTATTCATCTATTCTTAGCTTACGGTGTACACAAAGACTTCAAAGTTTATCAGATGGATGTTAAGTCAGCGTTCCTAAACGGATAGCTGAATGAAGAAGTCTACGTGGAACAACCTCCAGGATTCTCAGATCCTAAGCATCCAGGTTATGTCTATAAACTGGATAAGGCACTATATGGCTTAAAACAAGCTCCACGTGCATGGTATAACACTCTCTCTACTTATCTCCTTATTGAAAATTTTGAACGTGGTAAAATCGATAAGACTCTATTTTTCAGGAAAGTAAAAGGTCATATTATTCTCGTACAAATATATGTCGATGATATTATATTTGGTTCTACTAACCCTGACCTTTGTACTCGTTTCTCTGAAAGGATGAAAGCAGAGTATAAAATGAGTATGATGGGTGAGTTGACATTTTTCCTTGGTCTTCAGATAAAACAAAATGAAAAGGGAACTTTCATTAATCAGGGAAAGTATGTTAAAGATATGCTGAAGAAATTTGATTTAACTCAGAGTTCAGCTATGAAAACCCCTATGGCACCGCCGGTGACACTAAACAAAGATTCTTCTGGAATACCTGTTAATGTCATGACATACCGTGGGATGATCGGTTCTCTTCTGTATCTTACAGCTAGCCGACCTGATATTATGTACGCAACCTGTTTGTCTGCACGATATCAAGCTGAACCTAAGGAATCTCATATGATCGTTGTAAAGCGAATTTTTTGATACCTTAAGGGTACTCCTAACCTAGGTCTTTGGTATCCTAAAGACTCAGGGTTTGATCTAATCGCCTATTCAGATAGTGATTTTGTAGGTTGCAAATTGGATAGGAAAAGCACCACAGGAGGCTGTCAGCTCCTGGGTGGAAAGCTGGTGAGTTGGACAAGTAAAAAGCAAAACTCAGTGTCCACCTCAACCGCTGAGGCTGAGTACGTAGCTGCTGGAAGCTGTTGTTCTCATGTCTTGTGGATGAGAAATCAACTACTGGACTATGACCTTCAGCTCTCAAAAATTCCAATGTATTGCGACAGCACTAGTGCTATCGCTATAGCCAACAATCCAGTGCTACACTCAAAGACCAAACACATCGAAATCAGGTATCATTTTATCAGAGATCATGTGATGAATGGTGATATAGACCTTCATTTTATTCCAACTGACTTTCAGTTAGCTGATCTTTTTACCAAACCTCTTGATGAAACAAGATTCAACTTTCTCATCAGCGAGCTTGGAATGCTGAACTTTGAAGAGTAAAAACTTCAGCGGTTCACATTTGATCAATGATAACAATGAACTTGTATAACCCATTTCTATCACCTTCTCTCTCAACAAAATTGATTCGCTGATATCAAGGTATGTTCTCTCTTCACTCACTGACTTTCGCAAATGAATGCAAGATTTCACAACAAATTGCATCGCTGAATGTCTCTTACTTATCAGCAATACTTTAAATTTTCTAAAACCAACACTGATATTTCTATTCAGTGCTTCATGTTTTCAAAATGTCCCTGAGTTTTCAAAACCCTCAAAGACATCCTAAAATATGAAAGGACGTTTGTGACGTAATCAAACGGATAAACCCTGCCACGTTCTTTTTCTGACACACGTTTGCACATTTCGTTTTCCATCCAATCAAATGCAAACATGTGTCCGTGTCATCATGAAATACTTTTCCCGCACATAGTTTTTCTCTATCTACTCTCACTATATAAACCCATTCGAGTTTATATTTTTCCTTTACGCGAACAACTTCTTCTTCAAGAAAAGAATTATTGTTGCATTTTGAACTCAAGTTTCCAGAAACTGTTCATCTTCTTCTTCGACAACAGGGTTAATATTCTTATTATTTACCTGATTTAACTTGTTTCTGATCTTGTTTTTGTTTTCAAAAGATCAAACAAAAGAACTTTTTAAAATGAAATCATTCTCTTTTCATGATTTTATGAACACAACCTTCATGGCTGTTCTTCAAGTTTAAAACAATATCTTAAACTTGTTCTTACTATGTTTTTCCAGAATCCTATTTTTTATATAAAAGAGGAAACTGGAAAACAAGACTATCACTGGTTTTCTATCAAAACTAGGAAAACCCTAATCTTCATTAAGACATCTTTGGTCTGAATGAAATGGACAAAACTCAACAACATCTTATTGGAAAATTTTTCCACATTGAGATTGTTTTTGTTCATCTTCTTCATGTTTACATGTGTTACACAGGAATGGCATCCTCTGAAACTCCTTCTGCTAAAATCCCTACTACTGCTGAGAAACTGATTCTCACCAAGCCTCCTCAGGTCAAGTTCAAACTTGACAAGGTTACATTCCAACACAAAAACCACTATGCGCTTTTCGATTTTCCTCAGAAGAAACCTGTCACACATCTTGACGATGCAGTAAACTTTGTTAAAACTAGCCCTATTTCAACCGCTCTTACCATTGCACCCCCTGCTCATCGTTCTCTTCTATCTCAGTTCTGGTATACTGCTAGACGAGCTCAGGTACCCTCAGCAAAAGACCCAACGAAACTCATTGATACCATCCTCTGTGACACCAAGTTTGGCCCCACCAAAATCAACCCTGCCATTATCAAGCGTTCACTGAACCTCCCTACCGCTACCAAAGAAAAATCCTTTGTTCCTCTCCCAAACCCCAAGAAACATGCTGATAGGGAAACAATCATTGCATTCTTTGATGCAATGAAGTACGTATGTGGAACAGGGAGAGATGAAAAACCCGAGAAGAAGCTGACCGCAATCAAAAAGTCCATGATGCCAAGCAAGATGAACTTCATCTTTGCCCACCTGATAAGCTGCATGACAGCGAAAACCGGCTCCTCTGATCAAGTCGCTCAGCCTCAGCAAGCCATGGGATATGCATTGCTGAAAGGTCTTCATGTTGACTAGGCATCGATCATCTATGACGATTTGGCGTTCAGAGTGGACATGGCTGATAGACCAACATGCGTTCCATACCCCCGATTCATCAGCGCCATCTTTCTAAAAGGACTCGGGGACAAATACCCAAAATAGGGTGATCTGAGACTCTCTCAGGTTGGCCCTAAGGTGCTCGACATCTGCCCCATGCCAAACGAGGTACGTCTCTCTACTCTCTTATCTCTTCTCAATCCTCCTTCTTCTACTTCTGCAGCTACCTCAGCGGAAATCCCCACCGCTGATACCCAGGCTGCACCCTCCACTCCTTCTCGTAAAAGGAAACACTCTACTACCCAACTTGAATCTGCAAGGATCAAGAAAACCAAGGAGCAACCCTCCAAGCCATCAACGGCTGAAGACTCCATGACTCATCTTGTACAAGAGTCGCTGGATAGTTTCGTGGTACGCTCTGCCACAGCTGAAAAAGCCACCCCTTCCATCCAAACCTCAGTGTCTCTAAACGCTGATGTTATAAACTTGGAACTGAACCCACCTCCTTCAGCCTCTCTACAGACTGAAGTGATTCTCAGCGGATCCAACGCTGAACCCAGCTCCTAACAAATTTTCTCAACCTTTGTTCCTCCCACCATTTCTTTGTACACTCCACCAAATTTCCCACCGTTCTCAAGAACGCCCGTCATCATACATGACTCAGCTGCTGATATTCTACATATGATGATGGATGCAAATATAGGATCTGCAGGCATCTCAATGCGCCAAGGCACTCTCGAATACGACATGGAACACTACTCAGGTCTACAAGGTTTCGACAACTTTGCAAACCCGCCTGCAGGTATACACAAAAGCATACACATTCCTCTCTCTCAACCCAAACTTCTGAGCTTTCCTCTGTTCATAAGTTATTTACGGTTACAGGTCCTAATTTGGGAGATATTCAACACTCCCTGAAAGATGTGGTGACAAAGGTGGATTCTTACAACACCACTCTCTCTACTAACTCTTCAGCGGTTACAGACGCTGGAGAGAATCTCAAAAAGCTGACCGAGGTTGTTGATAAGAAAGCCTCCAGTGCTGATCTGAAGAAGGTGGATGGTAGCATTGCCCAGTTTGCTACTACTCTCGCCAACAACTCCACGGTCGTCAATGATCTCAACCTCACCAACACCACCCTCGCAACAAACTTCACCACTCTGTCCAATGAAGTTACATCATTTAAGATAGAGATGGTCACTCTTAAGGGTGAGGTCTCCACGGTCAAGGATCTCCTTCAGCAAGTCCTCAATCGCCTGAACGCTCCAACTTGTGCCCCTTCGCATTTCACTCAGGCTGATCGAGAGGATATTCAAAGCCTCAATCTTGCGGTTTCTGGCCTGGAAGACAGAATCACAGTGATTGAAACCTTCATGGGAATCATTGGCCTAGAAGACAGTGACTCTCATGCTGCTGCTGTTGATGTTCCATTTAACTCCCCTCCTCATCATGAGGAAGAGGGGAGAAGAACGATGAAGGTCTTCCCCATAATGCTGAGGGGGAGACAAATGACACTGCTGCTGCTGCTGCTTCAACCGCCTAACCTCAAGGAGTTGAAAACCCTGAAGGAACCGATAAACCTCCCTCTATATCTGAGGGGGAGCACCTCGAAGAGCAACATAAGGAAGCTGTTGCTGATGTTACCGAACCTTATGCTGACGAGGTCGAATCTGATGAAGAAGAAGCTGAAGACGATGAAGATGTCGATATCTCTGACGATGAACCATCATCAACTCATAAAAATGATGATGATGATGATGACGATGATAATGGCTCGTTCTTCTTCGTCCAGCCTATCATAAAAGCCCCAGCTCAAAAAGGGGTTATCATAAAAAAACCATCAGGGGAGACGACTAAGACAAAACCTGCAGTACCTGAAGCTGACAAAGGCAAGAACAAAGGCCTCGCTGCAGAAGGCAATCTGGCCATCCTTCAGATAAAGCCAGATTGTCAGGTACAATATCTCCTCTCCCCTTACTCTGCATCCCCCCTCTACCCTTTCTTAATCTCAGTTCTCCTCTCCATAAAACCTCTATACACTTAACCATATTCTTTTCTCTAGCTCTTTCTTCCCCAACTTTTCTTACATAAACGATCGATGTGTTTCAGCTAGTCCTCTCCCCTGTATGAGGATCCAGCTGAAAGTTCTCCTGCTGCACCAACAATAATCCCAGCTACAAGAGCTGAAGAAATAATCCCGGTCTTTGATTTAATCACTAAGACCGATGAACCTGAAGAACAATTTCTCTCTCACAAAAACAGACCTTCCTTGGCTCCTCAAGAGCTGAATGAAGAGGATCAGAAAGGAGATAAAAATTATCAAGAAACTTGAGGATCAACGAATCATCCTTCCACGAGACAAAGTTCCTGTTCCTAAAAAGTTCAGACTTTCAAAGAAAGAATTCACTGATCACCTCAGAGCTGAAAGGTTACTCGCCGAACGAAGGGAAGATGAAGAAAAAGATAAGGCCCTCGCCATCCAGCTTGCCCAACAATCAGTGAAAGACCCTGAACTGAAAAGAACTCCCATTGAAGTCCAACGTCAGTTATGGGAAGACGCCCAAAAGATCGTTGAAGAAAAGACCAAGGTATCTGATTCTACTTTGAAATGGTGCAAAGAAAGGCTGAACTATCGATCTCGGCCATCCAGAATCAACAAGGTACTTATCAGGGGAAAATCGACCATAGACGTTCCTGTCGTTGAAGCTGACATATTCAGAGAAGATGGTTCCATGCAACACATCTATGCTGATACAATGAAGAAGTTCGGTCTCTCTGAATGGTTGGGGATGTGAATAGCCATTCAGCGATCTCACTCAAAATATAAGAGCCATGTCGAGAAGATTATAAATTCTCAGATCGACTTGGTTTCTTCTACTGTGGATATTCCTCCTCCCACTCCTCTTACAACTCAACGAAGAAGGGCCTCTGCAAAGAAAAAGATAATATCTTCAGATTCAAGTCCTCCTATCCGGAACGAAACAGGTATTGGTTTCTCACGTGCTGAAGTACTTGGTCCTGAACCTGACCTCTCAGCGCTTGACACCTCTCTGCCTCTTGGTGAACAATTCATCCCTGGAAAAGTCATAAGCGAACCCTATGGGATATTCTTTCATGACTATGATGGACGTCAACAATTTCAACGCATCTCTGAGCTTCCCATTACTCCCATCGAACAGCTCAGGGATCTCATCTATTGGTGTGAATTCATACGCGATCTTCATGCACGATATCTCAAGCCCCTGATCTTCAAAGAAGCACAAGAAAGAAGAAATCAGGGAGAAATTGTCCCTGACTGGATGATCCCTACAACAAAGACCCTTGATGAACTTCTCGTTAAGGAAGAACCTTTTGAAGGCTGATAGGATTTCCTTGTATTTCTTCTATCTTTATCAGCTAATATCTTTTGTACTTGTAAATTTATTTGCTGTACTTGTAATTTTTCCACTTCCCTTTGTAACCTATACGAAGTTCAAAGAAAAATTTCAGCGAATGTACTTTACTACATCAGTACTCAAAAGATCCCAGAAAACAGTAAAAGGGACAAATATTTTATCAGTTCTTTTATCCTTATGTTTTCATATATAGCAAATTTCCTTCATTGTTATGTCATAATCAAATAGGGGGAGATTGTTGATCCGAACCCTCAGTGATTTGATAATGACTCTTTAAACACTTAGTGAAAATTATAAGTAACCAATATGTATTAGAGTTTCACTATCGCTGATAACTACTATGACTCTACAGTACCGCTGATAGGAACTCTCGCTCTTAAAGTTTAATATTCAGCGAACACTGTTCACCATAAAGCTCTGAGCCTATTCAATACTTTTGGTGATCGCTGATAGTTTAATTGTTTACTTATGATCCCTGAAGACAAGTTTCACATCAACAAAGGTTCCACGCTGAAGTCGAAGATCAAACCCAAGAACCAGCGACAAGTCTACTAATGAACTGATGCGGATATCAGCAAAGCAAGACCTGTCCACTCAACGTGAAGTTTTAAGTAGAACACTTCAGCGATCGCTGAGCTTTATCAATCACTGGTAAAGTACTGATCAACGAACGCTGATCATGAGGTCTACTCTACAAGTTACTTTTGTCTTTCCCCCTTGCACGTCTCCGTACGAAGTGTCAGAACGGACATCCCTTTTGTCCGCAATCGTACAACCAACTCTGATTCTACACTGTACACCATGCGGCTACTAAGGTTGTCTACAAAGGTCAACCCATGCAACCAATCAGCTGCTGCCACGTGTAAAGTAATACTGCCATGCAGTATATAAGAAGAACCCTACTTCAGAAAAGAAGTGCCCGACCATCTTCTTCTTTCTCTCTTAGTGTTAGAATATTATTCGTAATATTCTTATCTCCTTTCTGTCTTAATTCTAGTGCAAGAAACTTAGTGTTCTTAACCTGTTTAGATTAGGCTTAGTCCTTAATCTTGTTCCGCAACAAGTTGTAATTTGTTTGATTATATCAATAAACAATTTAGAAAGTAAAAATCTGTGTGTTTGTATTCAACCCCCCCCCCCCCTTCTACAAAGTTGTATAACCCTTCGGGACCAACACGCAGGTACATAGAAACTAAAATATGAAATATATGAATAAAAAATAATTAAAATTTAGATATGATGAAAAGTCTAAATTTTAACAATCAAAGAAAAACTATTTGAATGTAAAAATGAAAAATTTACAACAAAATGAGTTATCTTTATAAAGAATTCATATGATTCAAAACAGAGGTAGTCCCCCTCAAATTATGCACACTTCTCTTCTGCCTTTCCAGTCATGTGTTTTGAGTAATTATGAAATTAAGGACAACACATGATAGACCTGCAAAACAGACTAAGTAGATTTTGGTATCCAACGGAACTTGGGTCCTGTTTTGTTAGGTGCAGTTCCATTTGAGGAAATTCTATAATTACCATAACAATACTGAACATGGCTTTTATTAACAAAATCATTTGTTCCAAAGTAAGAACAAAAAGTTTATTTTGAGATAACCTGATCAATTGATTTATTGAATATACAACTTCAGGTTTAACAAAACTTTGTTATTCTTGACATGAGATTTGGGAACAGATGACTTTGGAACAACTTTTTTCAGGAATAAATCCTTTTACTTTCTAAACTTGTTTAAATCTCTTAGAATGAATATCCGAATTATCAAAAGAGTTAGAATCAGAACTACTTGAGTAGTGAGAATGCTATTTTGAAAAGTTTCCGGAGTTTTGATTTTGTTTCTGAGCATACCGTTTTGATTTATTGGAAGAATTGGAGGTAGTATGTGAAACATGCTTAGAGTCACTTTTAGAACATTCACCGATGTAAATTGGTGCCTAAATAACTTTCTCTTTTCTTTTGTATTTAAAATTATGTTGACAAAAACACTTGAGTGTTGCAGGAGTGACCAAACAATCAGATTCATTATCTAAACAAACTTTAGAATTCATAAATGAATCAAATTCATTTTCAGTCTCATATTTCACATGGCCATCTGGACTTACATTGGAATTAATTAGATTAAAAAATTCCTTTTCAAAATAAAATTTACATAATCATTCAATGAAGTCGAAGCTTTTGAAGCATCGGAGATCTCACGAATAAAGGCTTTGCAAGATGAAGCTTTTGAATCACTTAAAATATTTTCAGTAATAACCACAGTTGGTTTAGAAGGTTCTTGAACTTGAGATTTAATCACATCTTCAAATTCTTCAATTTTGCGCAAAAACTGATCTCTCTTTTCAACATATATGACAAAGTTTAAATTATTTTCATTTGACGTTGAAAGTATGAAAATCTTTTAAAGTTGAAAAATTAACTTGATTGACATTTGAGGACAAAAGTTCCTCTTCAGAATATCTGAAAGGAATCATCCGAAAGAGTAAGCTGTCTCGTTTTATTACTTTCATTAACTCGTTATAATCAAGACGAGTTTGCATTTAGTCAGTTATTTGTCTATTTAAATATTCTTGTGCATCAACCCCATTAGATGATTTTATAAATCTTATCTTGTACTCATGACCAATATCTATAAAGTCGAATTCATATAAGTAGAAACTTTAGAAATAGCATTCTTCGGATATTTAGGATTGTCGAATCCTAAACCTTCTTTTGGATTAAAATATTTGAATCCTTTCGGCTTGTTCAAATAAATCGTCTGATCAATTTGACCTCTTTTCAAAATGTTTATCTCAAGGTCTTTGATTTTCATAAACAAACCAGTTCTCTCTGCAAAATGGATTCATATTTACGAGCATTTTCGTCACTCCCACTTTCTGAATTCACAAGTTTTTTTAATTCAGATATTCTACTTTTCAAACTTTCATTTTCTTCTTTCAATTTTTTCGTCTCCTTTTGCAAATCAGTTGCCCAACTTAAATTTTGAGCATTTTCTTCATAAACTCTTCAAAATACATCATGATTTTTTTCAAGTTAGCTTCCAAAGAAGAAACTAAACTTTTCTCCTTTTTGAGCTTATTTTCAAAATCGCACGATTTCTTGCAATTGATCTTCAAAAAAGAGTAAGAATCATCGTTTACCTCAACATCAGAAAGACATTCATTAGACAAATCTTGTTTTATTTCTTGGCCATAAAGAACAAATGATCTTCGGTATCTTATGTTATGCCTGTGAAATTATGCTAGTGTGCATCCTCAACAATTAAGTCTTTTTGTCCCTCTTTGAAAATTTGATTTGATTTGAGTGGCATAGCTTCACTTGTCATGATCATAATTACTTGAAGTGATCGTTAATCCGGTATTTATCTAAAAGAAATCTGAAACAAATATCAGAAAATCAAACATGAAAAGTCAACATTAGAATCAAAAATTTAAAGTCAAATATGAAGTAAATTCTTGAAAAGAAATGTTGAAAGTCAATTCTTGAAGATTGATCCTGAAAAGTCAAACAAAAAATAATTATCGGAAGTCAAAGAGTTACTTAAAAATCAACAAATACATAAAGTCAATTGGCACTAAAAGTCAAAGTCAACTCTTGAAAGTCAAGTTGAAATTAAATCATGAAGATTTATCAAGTCAATCTGGAAAAGACAACTATCGAAAATCAAATCTTGAAATCAACCCTACAAGTTAAACACACAAAGTCAAAGGAACGGTTTGAATGGAGGCAAACATTTAAAAACATAGGCTTTTATGTTCATATTGATAATGTTGTTCATCAACATTTCTTGTTACAAGTAGAAAAAGGAGTGAACGCATTTTGAAGAAACCCGCCTTCTCCAATTTCAAGAACACAATGGATGACCGTGTCGATCTTGACCCAACATAACAAACTAACCTAACAATGGTTGTGAAGAAGGAAGCATAAAACATTGGGCTTTCTTCGAACCCAACGTGTGCAGTGGGATTAGGCGAAGGTGCAAACTTTAACCTAGCTATAATGTGTCTGATGTGTTTTCCCTAAACGATATCATTAGTTTTTTCTTATTTGGAAAAGATTTGAACTTTTTCACCAATTGGTATCACACATTTATATCAGTTTTGTGGTGATTTTTAAAGAAATTGTACAATGAATATGTCATGAGAAACTTCTTTTTCATTTATTTAGATGATGAAAAGTTCGTTTCAAAATTGAAACAAAGTTGTTAAGAGGGAGTGAACGTGTCAACGTTACCAAAATAGTGTACTGTCAACATGTGTTATGAATCCGTTTCACCATTGATACTCGTTGTCATATGAGAGTATTTTAATTATGGAAGTGAGAATATTTATAAGTACTTCACTTGTGAACATGTTGAGAGTACACTATTTACATATGTACAAATGTTGATACATATGTCCATGATCATTATGTTTCATAAATGAATATACACAATAACTTTAACACTATACATACTTTTGTGCACGTATCAACAATAGACGGTGATCATGTCTATTTTTTCCATAAGTAATTAATGACAATATCACATGTAATGTTGTTCAATTGAGAATTTGTTCACTTTCTATTCCCGTTTTCTGTTAGTCTTTTTTTATTTTAAATTTTTGATTTAAAAATTCTATGTTCACCAATGCACACACCTAACATATGAAAATGTTCACCTATGCATCTGCTAAACATAAAATGATTCAATGGCGAACTAATATTTCACACAAGACCAACATTCATATTGGAACAAGTGCACTGTAAAAAATAGTGAACATGTTGAATGTACACTATTCCACATATGGACAAATGTTGAAACATAGATTCATGCGCATTATGCTTCATAAATGAGCGTACACAAGTCTTTCACAATATTACATAGTTTGGCTCACAAGTGAACATTAGCAGTTAAAAACGTTTTAGTTTAAGTATGAAAAATTATTTCACACATGAACAATATTATTTCTTATATTAACACTACAAAGCAATGATATGGCTTAATACATGTTTTAGATTTTTTAAAGTTGGTTCTTAGTGGGTATTTAAATAGTTTAACATATGAACAATTGTTTCCTATACGCATGTGACTGTATAAACCATTGTCGACTTTAATATGCACAATATCCAATGCACACGTGGAAAAAATGTGTGTTAAACACTGTAATATAAGTCCAACATCAAGGAAATGGAAAAAAGGTGATTCATTGACAACAAGTTAAGGTAGTTGTATGTCACGTAATACATTAAAAGAAGCCTAGATAAGGTAATATAAAGATAAAAATATTGAGTTACAATGTAGGGAATATTGTAATGGATGAAAATATCGCGACACAACAAGGTAGAAGTTCAAGTGAATCAACGTGTAATGATGAATGATTTGATCACACATAAGGAAGCACAACTAAAAAAGTGATATAAGCAAAAATAAAATTAGGTAACAATTAAATTTCATTAACACATATAAGTGTGAGTTTGAATACTTTTATACCATTACCAACATTGTTAATCTACACGAATGTTGATTCAATGTAAAAATGATGTTTATGTTACGAAACATGTTCATAAACTTAGAAATTTGTGAATGTAATAAATAACTTCATCTTCCAACAAATTGCATTCGACACATTGTATGCGTGTTTTTATTGAGAATTTAGGCAGAATCAAGTTATCAGACAAAACATGAAAGTGGAGAGGCTAAAGCTAATAAGGGTAAGCATGAACATGATTACTAGTACTTACATATATTACATAGGCATTAAATGCCAATTTATGAAAACAATTATTGCAACAAATAAAAGTTTGCGATGCATATGCAAGGAAGGCACATATGGTTGACTCTAACAAAGATGAACGACACATAACAAGATCAGATAGAGCAAGAGATAGAAAAAAGATATAAGATACTAATATACTAATATACGAAAAGGTGAAGGTTAAACCGAACAACACTGACAATTAAAAAAAAACAAAATTGAATATTAACCATTTTCGTCGTATAACATATTTGAGTTTACAAAGTGATTTCACGAAATATCCAAGAACACAACGTATAACAAAGCTAATGAGGGAAAATGCAACATTGAAGGTATAGTGAAAAAAACAAATCATTGAATAATTTATTTATTTTTATTAAGAATGAAATCTAGTAAAAACGAAAATATAAATTATTTTATTATAAATTTGGTAGACTAAACTTAAACATAAATTATTAATAAATTAAAACTTTGTTAATTTTAATTTTAACAATGTTTCATTTAATAAGTTATTTTTAAATCAAGTGATAATTGTTTTTTAATTATATAATGCAATTATTATGTTTTAAAAAATGGTATAATAATAATAATAGAGTATATTGCAATTTTGGTCCCTATGGTTTGTTGCTTTTAGTAAAAAAAAAGAGTTAATTATGGATTTGGTAAGTGTGGTTTGTTAGGTTTTACGAAAATGGTCCCTAAACTTCATTCATTACATTATTAAGACTTGTCGTATGTCATTTTGTAATGAGTTGGCCCCTCACTCTAATGGCTATACAAAACGTCCATTAACTATGAGGGTATTTCTGTTATTTTCTTTTTTCTTCAATTCAAAGTTATTTTTATTTTTATTTTTATTTTTTTTCCTTTTTGTAGAACCCCAAACTTTAGGGACCACTTTGTAATTAACTATCTCTCTCTTCTCCAGCATGACCTCCACCCAAATACGGCGTGACTTCCACCCAACTCCAATGAACCCCACCATCAACATTCGTCACCATCTTCTACCACCAGCATCTAAGTCGCCTGTTAAACCCCCTCACGATGGTCTGCCTTCATATTCGACGAGATCCTCATCCGATGGTCACTTCCACCAATCTCTGACACATACACAACATACACCCACACATAGAGAACACACACCAACTCGACCCGATCTCCCTATCTGACATCTTTGGTCATTGGTAAAACCCTCTACACCCACTCCTCCGTCTCTGTGAGTGAGTGTGTTTTATGTGTCTATGGTTCTGATGGGGATGGTGGTGGTGGTTCGAGTTTGAAGGTTGTGTTTTATGTGTCTGTGTTTCTAATGGGGATGGTGGTGATGGTTTGAGTTTGACGGTTGGCGATGGGTTACGAAGATGATTGTCACCGGGGGAGGTCGCAGTGATGGTTGACATTGGGGGAGTTAACTAATGGAATGACGAGAGTTCATGTTGCAACGTGGGGAGAGAAAGAGAGTGAGAGAGAGAGAGAGACAGACAGAGAGAGAGAGAGAAAGAGAGAGAGAGGAGTGTGTGTGTGTGAGAAGGGTTCACTGTACGCACAGGGACGACGGAGGAGGTGTTCACCAGAGTAGAACGTTAATCATAGGTGTATATATAAGAGTTATTTACGTATTTGATCTTTATAGTTTAGGGTTTTTACAGAAATAAGAAAAAGTTAATAAAACAAAAATAAAGACAAAAATAAGTTAATGTTAAAAATGTGAAAATAGTAAAATGACGGAGCCGTTCCTTAAATCCAATAGATGACTTGGGTGTCCGTTAAAGTGAGGAGCCAACTCGTTACAAAATGACATACGCAAAGTCCTATTCCATAATAAATGAAGATTAAGGACCATTTTTGTATAACCCAACAAACCACAGGACCAAATCCAAAATTAACTCTAAAAAAGTTTAAGTAAAAGGGACAGCATTCCCTCATGTGCAAGTCACATGGGGGGATTAACGGAAGGAAATCTAACGGGGTTAGTCCAAGGGACCCAAACCAAACACATTTGCATACTACGAGGGTTTTCTTACAATAAAAATTCTATCGGGACCAAAACCAAGAAAAACAACAAACCATACGACTAAATTTTCAATTCACTTTATTTCTTATTTCAATTTTTGTACTTTCTTAATAAGTCAACGTCAATATATATATATATATATATAGGCTTGGGTTCCAGAGAGAATGAAAGTTACAGTGAGAAAGATAAGAAGGAATCTTAACCCTTGGACGCACATTAGGATGAGATGCACGAGATCAATTCCCGTATATGGCACGATTCATCGGGTGGGGTGAGATTAAAAGTGATCAAGGGTGCAGATAGATCTCTTCTTACCTTCTCACTGTCTCACCTTAACTCTTCTTCTCACACGATCCTTCGTCTATATATATCTATACTACCTTATAAAGAATATTTGTTAAAGTCTTAAAAACAAGTTTTAAGCATCACTGCTGTTTTGTGCATAATCTATTAAAATCCCTTAATTACATCTTACAAAAAACGATGTATAAGTTTTTCTTGTATAATAATCTCTAAAGCTTACTTTTGTGTTCCTAAAGACTTTTCAACTTTTTGATTCCTTTGACAACCTGGTTAGTGAACTCATTATTCTGTCAGGTTTTAATACATAACTTGTTAGGTCTATGATCTTCAACAATCCAAGATCTAGTAACAAGAAGATGTAGAAGCTTTATTAGAAAAGTAAATCTAAACTAGAGAGAACACAATGTGATTAGAGAGCTACATCTTGAATTATGAAACTTGTTATTACAAACTACATTACATGTCCTATTTATAGTCTACATCTCTTGTTACAACAGTTAAGCATAAGCCCTTTAACACAACTGTTGCTTTACAAAACTTTCTAATATAAAGGACAACTTCAGTGTCCTAACATTCTACCCCTAAAGTTTTGGAAAGCAAATCATCTTCAAATCTTTAGCTCCTCTCCCCCTTGATTTTCTTGAAAAAACTTTAGCGGTGCTTCCTTCAAATGCAGGCTCGGCTCCCCCTTGAAGGTAGCTCTTACTCATCATATTTACTCATCAGATTCAATGTACTCCATAACCGCGACTAAGTGCACTAAAATCATCTTCAAAGAGTATGCATCTTAGTGTAAAACAGAGAATCCGTCGTTGGACCACGAGTTGAGTAAGAATTCGTCTTAAGAGCTAGGTTCAAATTTGCTCGAAGAAGGAACAGTAAAAAGCACACGCTACTCGATAGGGATGAGACGACCCAAGCAAATAACATTGTTCAGCAACTGTAGAGAAATGCTCATCTTCAAGATACTTCAAACCACTGAATGAAGAGAATCCAAAACTTCAATCTTCAAGAAATAGCTGGATGATTATAAGCACTCAAAAGTCTGAATCACAACCAAAGCACCAGAACAATGATTGCAAGCTCTCACAATTCTAGTTGATCAAGTCAGAAGAATGATAAAGAGCACTCAAAGGTCTAGCATCGTCAACAAAACTTCAGAATAATGATTGCAAATACTCAAGCGTCTCTTCCAATCCAATCAAAGACTGAATTCCAACGCTCACCTTCTGAAAATCTTGAAAGACTAGAGCCCTTTTAAACTTTGACAGTTGCTAAAAGTATGTGGCAAGCTGAAAATCAGAATGATGTCACACATGCGTTATGCTAAAATCCATGAACAATGTCCCCCTCCTGAGACTTAGCACGGGGGTTCCACTAGAAGGGTTCGAAACCATGGGGATTCGGTCCAAGAAGGGTTCGAAACCTTGGGATTCGAATCAATAAGGGTTCGAAACCATGGGGATTCGAATCAATAAGGGTTCAAAATCATGGGAATTCGAATCATGTAGAGTGCGAAATCAAGGAATTCAAATCAAGTAGGGTCCGAAACCATGAGAATTCGTATCATGAAGGATGCGAAACCATGCCAAATCTGAATAAATGAAATCTGAAACCATTTGAGATAGGGATAGAGAGATGCGAAACCATCCACATTGTTGAACTTTTAGGTGTAAGCACATACTGAAACTCAGAACTAAGGTGACCAAATTCAGCAATATTTCTGACTTCACAAGATTCGAAACTGTTAGGGCAGGTTTTATAGTTGATTTAAAGTTCATGGGTTGATTTGTATTAATTCATTTTGAGCCTTATTAGTGAATGGGCCGTGGGCTTGCTAGCCACGGGCCCATAGTATTTAATGTAAGATTAGCTTGGAAAAACAAGTTGATCATCCTTTTAGCTTTCTATTCGTATTCTAAACATTCTCTCTGAAAGTTAATGAAAGGGATGACAGTTGGAAATCATTGTTCTCATTGATTCATATTACTGATTTCTTATTTGTTGCACGGATCTGGTTCTATCAATTGGTATCAGAGCAGACGGACGGATTCGATTCAAAGCCTCTCTAGCGATTTCTGGTAAGATTTTGACTTTTCACGTATGTGTTCATCTTGAATTTTCGAAATCTTGATTCTGATTAAATTGATCGATTTTGCTCATTGGGTATTGTTAGCATCATTACTAATAGTGATTCTGCAAATTTTCACATCTTTATTCGATCGTTTGAGTGGTTTATTAAGCAATTTAAGATCAAAAGTTTTGGTAGTGTTCTTGATAAAAAAAATCGGATTTTTAACCATCAAAACTTGTTGTTTTTGCATTGAAATCGATTGGATTAGTGTTGCTTTTGTGTTTGGCATTTTTACTAATCTTCCAGGATCGATTTTGGGCAACCCTAATCGAAAATTCGATCGATTTGAGCAAACAGTCGACTTTTCCGGATAAACCAGCCGACGTTTCCGGATAACTTCAAAGTGTCCGGACGTTTGTGTGATTTCCATCCGGGTAATTCCAATTCTTCCGGACACGTCTAAACCTTCCGAGTAAGTACTGCATCCGGGTAAGTCTCTATTCCCTATACAATCCGGGTAACATTTGTCTCCGGAAACCCAGTGTTTCCGGACATATCTTATCCGGACAATCCATTGTACCCGAAAACTTCATTGTATCCGGAAATATCTTGTTTCAGTTTTCTATTTGGTACCTTAAGCCATCCGGTAACCTTGGTTATCTGGACAACTCAAGTTATCCGGACTCTTCCTCTTATCCGAACATTTTTTTTATTGATCTACTTGCATCAAATCTGATCCGGACACTTCCAGATCAGATCACTTATTTGGATTCCTATCTAGTAAGTTCAGTTTAGTTCAATCACTCGTAGAATCTGCGTTAGGACATCACTCTTAGTACCTTGCGTTAGGTTTACACTCTGAATCGATCAACCCGTCTGACGATCACTCCGTTGCAACCAAAGATGTCTACTTCTCGTGATGCTCTCGCAATTGGCACTGACACCAAGCCACCGCGTCTCTATCCGAACGAGTACAGCCAATGGCGAGATAGGTTCATGATCTTCATAGAGTCCAAGGACAACTATGAGTACATCAAGGGAGCTCTGGATAAAAGGACCAATTCCCAAACCAATGAAGGACATAGTTGCAACTTCAACTGCAGTAGCTCGACGTGAGGCCAAGACTCTTGCTGAAATGACTGGAGATGAAAGAGGCATGATTGAAGGCTAAAAGCATGCTAAGAGATATCTGGTTCAAGCCCTTCCCAACTCGACCTACACTGCCATCGACAGCTACAAAGACACGGCTAAAGGCATGTGGGATCAAGTTGCCAGAATGATGCGTGGGAGCGTGGTTGGCAATCAACTGAAGATAAATAGCGCAATAACCAAGTTTGATGGTTTCAAGCAGCGCAACGGCGAAACTCTCACCTAGGCTTACGAACATTTTTGCCAGCTCCTCAATGAACTGAACAAGAATGAGATCGTTCGTTCGAATACTGAAAACGCTCTCAAGTTTCTCAACAATCTGCTGCCGGAATGGAAGGTGTATGCTTCTCATGTAAAACATAACCACCTGATAGAGAATATAAGCATCAACGAACTATATGAGACACTTCTTCAAGACGAAGATGAAGTGAATGAGCTCTTAGGCGAGAAAAAGACTGAACCAAAGCCATCTGCCGATCCTATTGCTCTCATTTACTTCAAGCAAGGAAAATCATCGGGAAGTCACTCCAGACGTGCTCCAAAGCAAAGTTCTTCTGAGTTAGAAGCTGAAGATAAGCAAGACAACGATTCTGATGATGAAACGGTTTCCGAATTCAAAAAGGCCATAACTTTGCTTACCAAATCCTTCGAACAACAAAGGTACTACAAGAAGCCTTCATCCAATAGTCAGCGCTACTCCACTTCCTCCAATAAGCGCCATGACTACAAAGACCGATACGAAGGAAAGAAGAAGGACAGTGAGCAAGACAAGTCTGAGAAGAAGGGAAAGCCAGAGAAAGAAGAAGGGAAGAAGAGAGATGAACCCGTAAAGTGTTACAACTATGGGAAACTTGGTCATTTTGCGAAGGATTGTCGCCAGCCAACAGTAAAGAACTCTCACTACTACGAGGCCAAGCTTGCATTGTCTCATCAGAAGGAGGCTGGAGAAGCTATGTTTGCTGAGAACGACTACTGGTTGGAAAGATCTGATAATGAAGGCGATTCTGATGTTGCTGATGCCTTCATGGTATACCAATCCTCCGCCGAAGAAGAAACGGCACCTACAAGTCAGGTATGTGATTCTTGCCAACCCGATTTCGTGAATAACATGCAAGCATTTACCGATCAGGCAAATTCCTTCCAGGCCACCTCTAAACAACAAAAGCTTGAAATTAGGTCACTAACTGAAAAGCTTGATGCTCAAAAGAGAATAACAGAGAAGTATAAGTCTGATTTTGCTAATTTAACTGATAAATGCAAAAATCTGTCATTAGCACCTAAAGACTTAAGAACCAAATTATCTGATCTTCAGTCTTAGTTTGATAAGTGCTTGAATGAGAAAGAATAAATTGTTTATCAATGTTCTTCTCTTCAAATTCAACACAAGGAGTTTGTGAATAAAATCCTTGATCTTGAAAACAAACTCCACAAAAGGGGTCAAACTAATCAACCCATTTTTTTGAACAAACCCAAAGAGTTCACGTACTTCAACAAAGAGTGGGGAATCGGATATGATAACCCACACTACTTAAAAAAGGGAAGATATCAAGTCCCTACTCTGTATGATTTTGCTTGCTATGGATTAGATAAAAAGTATCCAGAGTACGCAATTCAATGGACTGGTCCTCTTGAACCAGAAAAGGAGGAGGAAACCGAGGAACATAAACGCACACAAAAACGAGGAATTCAACTTCCATTTTGTTATGAACCTTTAAACTACTCCTATCAAAAGGACAAAAAGTACCTTTCCAATGACTACTTCGACCCCTACAAGGTAGCTACACCCAAGGATTCCTCCAAAAAGGATGAGGACATAGCACCTGTGTTAGATCTGAAGTTTTGTCAATAAACCAAGTGTTGAAGATCTGATAAGAAGACTCAGATGTTCTGAGTAGAGGAGTCAGAGATCTGAGAAGAGAAGTCAGAGTTCTGAGAGAAAGAGTCAGAAGCTCTGAGAAGCATTATCAGAAGAATGTTCAGAAGTTCTGAACTACCTGTTCAGAACTTATGACTACATACTTTACTTAGTATTTAGTAAACTAATTAGGACACGTGTTATGTTCTTATTAGTCTTTCTTATTTGTACTGTAGCTTTAACATGTCCGTTGCAGTATAAATAGAGTGGTTAGCACTACGTTGCTAACTGATTGATTTTCCCGTATATCTTTGTATTCATTCTTTGTAATCTTTGAGATTCTCTCTCTCTTAGATTTGTAATTATGTTCATCATTGAATACAATTGGGCTTGATCATACAACTTCTCAATTACTCCTTTCTATATTGATTGTAAGATAAGATCCTGAACTTTCAATTGGTATCAGAGCCAATCAACAAACAAATTCGTTCAAGATTGTTATCGCGAAGATCGATTGATCAATTTCTTGAAGATTTCTTGATTCATTCAAAATTCGATTCCGCTGCTAGGGCTAGTTCTTGAATTCTTGGCAATTCTTGAATTTCCTGTTACATTTCGATCAAGAAACTCGAATTTGTCTTTCTGTTGAATTTTCTTACAATCATGTCTTCTAAAGAATATCTAGCCATGGGATCTGAAACCAAACCGCCTGTTCTTATACCTGAAGAGTATCAGCAATGGAAAATTCGTATGATCCAATTCCTAGACAACATTGATGAAAATCTTATGATCTCCATTCGAGAAGGTCCAATTGAAGTGTATATCGATGTTGCCGCAACCCCTGCTATAGAGACAACTCCAGAAATTCCAGCGACCAGGGTGAAGAAGAGTTATTCCCAATACACAGCTGAACAGAAGAATAGGCATGCTATTGACAAAAGAGAAATTACTTTGATGACTTTGGCTGTCCCAAATGAGGTTCTTAACAGGATTGACAGTGGATCATCAGCTAAAGAAATGTGGGACGAATTGGAAAGGCAGATGTTAGGAACTGTGAGATCTATTCAGGCAAAGTTAAATCAAAGCATAAATGCTTATGAAAGGTTCAAAGCAAAAGAGTCAGAAAGTTTGACACAGACATACAGTAAATTTTGCACTATTCTAAATGACTTGAGAAGAAATGGACTGAAGAAAACGAAGTCAGAAATAAATTACAAATTTCTGAACAGTCTAAATTCAGAATGGTCATCATTTGCCATAAGTCTGCAAATGAACAAGGATATGTGTGAAGAAGACTTAAATGATCTGTTCTGTGTTCTTAATCAACATGAAGACTCTGTCAAGTTAGTTGTGGAAGAGAAGAAAAATGTTGCTGATCAGTTAGCGTTCTTATCAAAGTCCAAAGCAATCAAAGCACCCAAAAAGACTGCATATCTATCAGAGATACCTAATCTGGAAGAATCTGACAAGGAAGAAGGATCAGAAGATGATGAAGATATCAAGATAATGGCTGAGAAACTAGCTTTGTTGACAAATACTTTCAACAAAAGGTATGGGAAGGGTAGATTTCAAGGAAATTATAAGAGAGTTGGGAGTTCAGATTATAAGAAGAAAGAAGACAGAGAAGAAAATAAGTTTGAAAAGAGAGTAGAGAGAAGTGAAGAAAACAAAGAAGAGAAGGATGAGAGAAAAGAAAAGAATCTGTGTTTCAAGTGTGGAAAATCTGGCCACTATGCTAAGGATTGCAGAGTTAAAATTGTGAAAGACTATGAGTACTACACCAAGAAGGCTCAGCTTGCAAAGAAGAGAGATGATAAAATTGCTTTATTGGCTGAACAGGAGAATTGGTTGTACTACACTTCTGATGAAGATGATCATATCAACTTTCCACAGATGCAAAGCTATATGGCAAAAATGAGGAATGAGGATGATTCTGATTTTGAAGATGCTGATTCTGAGTCATCTGCTGAGGTACATTCTTCACTTGAAATAGAGTTAATGACACAGATTGGTGAAATGAAAACTGAATTTGCTAATCTAAGAAAACAGATAAAAGGAGAAAGAAATTTGGTTAACAAATTCAGAATTGAAAAAGAAGTAATAAAAGAACAATATGAAGAATCTGAGGCTGAGAAACAGAAAGTTAAAGATGAAAATTCTGAATTGTTGAAAAAGCTTTCTGAACTAAAAGTTGAGTTTTCAAAAATAAAGGATGAAAAAGGTGATTTACAAATAAAATTTGATATGTTATTTGAAGAAAGAAAGAATTTATACACCAAAATCAAAGAATTGGAAGATCTGAATTTGAAAAGGGGTCAGACTCAGCAAACATTAAATCTTTTATTAAGCAATGTTAAAGATACAAGATTTTACAACCCAAAGAAGGGATTGGGATTGGAAGAAAATGTCACTTTAAAAAGAGCTCCAATCAACTTGTATGAAAAACTTCAAGTTTCTAAGCCAAAAATCCCAGAAATTGTTGAAGTTTTCATAAGAACTGCTAGTTCTATAACAAGTTCTGACAATTTGCAAAGACCAAACTCTAAAAAGTCAGATGAGAAAATTTCTGAGTCTAAAACAGAAAAGTCAGTTGGTTCAGAAGAAAAGGTTAAGAAAGAAGTTTCTAAACCAACAGATGAGAAGCCAAAATACAATGATACTAAATTCAAGTATGATTCTTTAAATGTCAGCTACAAAAATAAACAACCAAGTTTTTCATATCATGACATTGAGAGCATATTTGACACAAGTAAAAATTCTGAAACAGTCAATCAGAAGTCTGAAACTTCTAGTCAGGATTCTAAACTTTGTAGTCAGAACTCTAAGTCTAAAGATCAGACATCTGAGTCTGTAAATCAGAACTCTGACTCAGGTAGCCAGAAGTCTGATTCAACTAGATTTTCTGAAACAAAGTCAGATGAATTTTTACAACTTGAAAAGAGATTTAATCTTGTGAGTCAAGAACTTGAGGACTTAAGGAAAGCTTATGATGAACTTGAAAATGATTTCTGTGAGGTGGATATTAAACTTGAAGAAGCTTTGAAAGAAAAGAATATTTTTATTCAGAAAATAACAGAGCTTGAAAAACTGAAGACTGAGTATGATCTTTTTAAAATTAATGCTCCAAGAGAAAATGATAAATTCTTTAATGAATCAAGTACATATGAAAAAGGTGAATCATCTAATTTTTCTAACAAAAAGGACTTGAATTTTTCAGAAAAAGAAGAAAGCAAAAGGAAAGATGATCTTGCAAAGTTGAATGATCTGAAAAGGGATATTGAGAAGCTTAGAATGAAATCTACTTCTGAACTCAAAGCTAGAAATTCTTGTAATAAGGGCAATTGTACTCTGAACAGTATCAATAAAAATGAAATGACCTATGTTTCAGATTTATTGTCACTTGCAAAGAAAAATCTTGTTTGTGTTAGATGTAAAAATGATTCATTCCAATATTCTCATAAATGTCAAGTCAAAATAACTTCTGTTTCATACATAAGAAAAGATATTCAGAATTCAGAAAAAAAATTGTTTCTGTTCATCAGAATACAGAAAAGAAGAAAATTTTTGTTCCTCAGACTGAGAAGAAAGAAAAGATAAAAGAAAAGAAAGTTGAAAATGTTGCAAAATCAAAAGATACAACTTTCAAAAAGAAAGTGAATAAGTTTGTAAGCAGAAAATGTTCTGACTTCATAAAAGTTCAAGGAAAGTGGTGTTTGAAGAAAGATTTTGAGTGGAGAGTAAAAGGTACTAATGTTAAATCCAATGACAAAGCTAACAAAGATGGACCCATTCCAAAATGGGTACCTAAAACTAACTGATCCTTTTGCGGGGCTGTCATGTGTGGTTTTTAGATTCAGGAGCTTCAAGACACATGACAGGTCAGAAGTCTTTTCTATCAAACTTCACAGAAAAGGCTGGAGGAGTAGTAAACTTTGGAAATAACAGCAAAGGACAAGTCAAAGGTTATGGGGATTTAACTAAAGGGGATCTGACTATTCAAAAGGTTTTCTATGTTGAAGGAATACAGCATAATCTTTTCAGCATAAGTCAGTTTTTAGACAGTCTTTGTCAAATCAAGTTTCAAATAACAGGTTGCATGATTTTAACTGAAAATGATGTTAAAGTCTTCTGGGCCAAAAGACATATGGACTTATTTATAGTTAATTTTTCAAAATTGAAAATATTAAATACAGTTTGTCTTTTATCAAAATCAACTGCAAATGAATGCTGGCTTTGGCACAGAAGATGTTCTCATCTAAATTTCAAAGATCTTAATAATCTTGTTGCAAAACATCTGGTTAAAGGCTTACCAAAGCTTAAATTTGAAAAAGAATCATTATGCTCAGCTTGTGAAATGGGCAAGATGAAAAAGAGTTCTCACAAATTAAAAATGGACTCATCTTGCAAAGCACCATTAGAAATGATTCATACTGATCTTTGTGGTCCAATTTCAGTTCAATCTATGGGAGGAAAAAAATATATGCTTGTAATTGTTGATGAATTCTCCAGATACACATGGAACAGAGTTCAGAAATGAGACTCTTCAGAATTTTTTAGAAAGTTCTGGGATCTCTCACAATTTTTCTGCTGTCAGAACTCCTCAACAAAATGGTGTTGTTGAAAGGAAAAATAGAACTCTAGTTGAAGCTGCGAGAACAATGTTGGCTTATGCAAATCTTCCTACTTTCCTATGGGCTGAAGCAATTGCAACTGCTTGTTTTACACAGAATAGAACTTTAATCAATAAGAGATTAAATAAGACTGCTTATGAACTGATAAATAAAAGAAAACCATTAATCAAATTTTTTCATGTTTTTGGTTGCAGGTGCTATGTTCTTAGAGACAGAGAAAATCTTGCCAAATTCGATAAAAAGGCAGATGAAGGATACTTTGTGGGTTATTCTTTAACTTCCAAAGCATTCAGAATCTACAATAGAAGAACCAAGAGGATGATGGAGAGCATAAATGTAACTTTTGATGAAGCCAGAATGAGGACTTCTGAACAAGACAATTCAGAACTCATGCTGAACAAGACAAATATGACTTCTGATACAAATTTTAATTCTATTTGTTCAGAACTCAATTTACTGTTTAAGGATGCTTTTATTGAACTAATTTCTGATTCTTATGCAGAATATGAAAACCCAAAGATGGTCAAAGAGATGAAAAATAAGACTCCAGAAATAGTTAAATCAACTGTAATTTCTGACAAAGGTCCATCAGAGGAATGTCCAAATCTAATAAATACAAGTGGTGAAAATTCTGAACCTTGTAATCAGAATTCTGATTCTTGTACTCAGAACTCTGAACAAGTCACTCAGAATTCTGACTTCATTGATCAGAACCCAAACTTGGATGTAACTCCTACTCATACATCAGAACAAGGGGACAGTTCAGAATTACAAGCAATCATTGATGAGAATGATGCAAACAACAATTATTCAGAGATTGATGTACTCCCTAGTGCAAATAAATGGACTAAAAATCATCCTATTCATCAAGTAATAGGTGTTCCATCAGCAGGAGTAAAAACCAGATCAGCTACAGCAAATGAAGCAATGTTTGCTGGTTTCTTGAGTGTGATTGAACCAAAGAAAGCTAATGAAGCCCTAGAGGATCCAGACTGGATTTCAGCAATGCAAGAGGAATTGCTTCAATTTGAAAGAAATAAAGTTTGGAGACTCATTCCAAAGCCTGAAGGTAAATCTATTATTGGAACTAAATGGGTGTTCAGAAACAAAAAGGATGAATCAGGTGTTGTCATCAGAAACAAGGCAAGATTGGTTGCTAAGGGATACTGTCAACAAGAGGGAATTGATTATGATGAGACATTTGCACCAGTGGCAAGAATAGAGGCAATCAGAATATTTTTGGCCTATGCTGCACATAAAAACTTCAAGGTGTATCAAATGGATGTCAAATCAGCCTTTCTAAATGGCAAACTTAATGAAGAGGTGTATGTTCATCAACCTGAAGGTTTTGTTGATCCAGAATTCCTTGATCATGTTTATATTTTAGACAAAGCTTTATATGGTCTAAAACAAGCACCACGAGCCTGGTATGACACTCTTACTAAACATTTGTTAGGTTCAGGGTTCAAGAAAGGTAAGATTGACACAACTTTGTTTTTAAAGAAACAGGGTGATGATTTAATTCTGATTCAGATTTATGTTGATGACATAATATTTGGTTCTACCAGTCCAGAATTAAGTGATGATTTTTCAAAAATCATGTCTTCTGAATTTGAAATGAGCATGATGGGTGAGCTGAATTTTTTCCTTGGTCTTCAAGTCAAACAATTACCAAAAGGTATTTTTATAAATCAAGGAAAATATGTCAGAGACATTCTGAAAAGGTTCAAAATGTCTGATTGTGCTTCTATGAGAACACCTATGGCAACTAACATAAAGTTAGATGCTGATCTCAAAGGTGTTTCAGCAGATATCAAACTCTATAGAGGCATGATTGGATCATTACTTTATTTGACTGCAAGTAGACCAGATATCATGTTTTCTACCTGTTTCTGTGCTAGATTTCAATCTAACCCAAAAGAATCACATATGTTGGCTGTCAAAAGGATTTTAAGATATCTCAAAGGAACACCTGATCTAGGTTTATGGTATCCAAAAGAAACTGACTTTAAATTGACTGCTTTCACTGATGCTGATCATGCAGGAAGTAGGTTGGACAGAAAGAGTACATCTGGTGCTTGTCACTTTTTGGGAGATAAAATAGTGAGTTGGGCATCAAAGAAGCAGAATTGTGTGTCCATTTCAACTGCTGAAGCAGAGTATGTTGCTGCTGCTGCTTCATGCTCTCAAACATTGTGGATGAGAACACAACTCATGGACTATGGATATCAGCTTAACAAGATTCCTATCTATTGTGACTCAGAAAGTGCAATTGCCATTACTCAGAACCCTGTTCAACATTCGAAGACTAAGCATATAGATGTGAGGTATCATTTTATAAAGGACTATGTGGAAAAAGGAACTATAGAGATGCACTTTGTGCATACAAAGTATCAATTGGCTGACTTGTTCACAAAGCCTCTTGATCACAAAAGGTTTTCTTTTCTCATATGTAAAATAGGAATGCTGAATCTGCCTAATTGAAAATATTTGTTTTTTCTTAAAAATGCTAAATTTTTCTAAGTAAAATTGTCTGAGTAGTGTACTCAGAACTCTGAGTCTTAAGATTCAGAACTTCTGAGTACTAAGATCAGAACTTCTGAGTCTTGAGTTCAGAACTTCTGAGTCTTAAGTTCAGAACCTCTGAGTCTTAAGGTCAAAAATTCTGAGTCGATACTTCAGCAATCTAACTTCAAAAATTTATTTTTGAGAAATACAAATACTTCAACTGTGTGGATTATGCTTCTTCTATTATCTTTTTATCTCATCTTTATGTATCATTAATAGTCAAATGCATGCTCAAGTCAAGGGGGAGCATCAAAATTCTTTTGGAAATCATTTTGTGATGCTTAAAAAGGTTTGTTTTCATTTCTTATCTCTGATCATTCTAAGAAGAACAAGCTTTTAATGATAAATAATTTTTTGTTGTTGTTCAAACTATATCTGAATTAAAAAAAATTCATATTCAGATATAAGATTTTAAATGATTTATTTTAAAAATCATCATAATATGAACAAAATTTTGATGATAAAAAGTGTTTCTATCTGTTCAAACCTCTTCTGAATAATCAAAATGTTTTATATTTGTCAGAAGTTGATTTTAAATGACATTTTGGTTACAAGGCAAAATTCTTCTGAGTTATGGAATCAGAACTCTGAGTAGAACAATCAGATATCTGATAAAGAAAAGTCAAAACATCTGAGCGTGTTATTCAGATCTTTGACTTGAGTCAAAATTCTATCCACTAACACGTGTCAGCTTCATATTTGTTTGATTATGCCACACATTTCATTTAAATCCTCTGTGGCATTTCAAATGTGTTGACTCCGTTATAACATTGATTTCGCTTTTCCGTTAAACCTTTCAACTTCGCGGATTTTAAATAGGTCTTAAAATCCCTATTTCAAATCTTTTCAAATTCCAGAGCGAAACGTGAGATACGAATCAAATCCAGAGTTCTTTGAGTCTGTTTTCTTCTTAAATCATGTCTGAAATACGAAGGAGTGGTCCAATTTCGCTACATTCTACAAAATCGATAATGGATTCATCTGATTCGGATAATGATGAAGTACAGAATAGAGCTGTAGAGGAAGAGGCAATAAGAAATGATAAAGAAAATGAACAAATGGATGAATCAGAAGGAAATGCAGATGAGGTAAACATTAATATTGAACATGAACAGAGTGCTGCAGGGTCAATTATGTCAAATAGACCTATTTTCGTGGAAAGGGCTGTTCCTGAGAGTGAATGGTTGAAATTGTCTGAAAATAACTGTGTTATATTGTTTGAGGAAAGTCGATTTAAACCTGAACACATAATTATCATGGAGTTATTCAAACATCATCCTTATAGAAAATGGTTTACAAGAAGCAAAAATGTTCCTGTTGAGTACATACAACAATGGTGGAAACATCTGAGGTTAGAAGATAATAAGTTTGTGTCTGAAATTGGAGGAGTGACATTTGCCTTATCTATCTCTGCACTAAGAGAAATGCTGAATCTACCAGAGAAAGATGATGTACAAAGAAGGACAGATTTTGAAGACTCACCCCTAACAGAGGAATTAATAGCAGAATTTATGAAACTGGGATACAATGAAGGATTGAGGACTCTCAGTTTGTTCAGAAGAAACAAATTACCACCTATTTGGGCTTGCTTCTTTCATGTGGTAAATAAATGTTTGTCAGGGAAGAATAGTTCTGCTGATCAAGGTTCTAAACAAATTCTTCAGATCTTTCAGGGCTTAGTGAAGAATAGGCATTATGACTATACTTTAATACTTTGGGAAGACATGAAGAATACATTTGAGAAGAATCAGAAAGCAATTCAGAGGAAAACAAAGGATGCTCCACTGACATACATTCCTTATATAAGGTACTGGCAAATTATTATTTGGTATGCCATGCAGGAAAACAGCACAATCTCAAGAAGAACAAATGAGAAGCATGGTCCCACATTTTATTTGGGTAAGATGACCTCAGTAACAAGACTTGAAAACTATCCCAATCATAAATTGTTGCCAAAATCACTTAGGAATTATATTCCAAGGAGAGTGAGATTTTAAAAGCTTATTGCACCTCTATGGGAATTGAATTACCTCAAATCCCTACCCAAGAGGACCAACCTGAGAAGAGAGGTGAGGGGTCTAGTCGAATTAGAGAGGGGGAGGATGTTCAGATGGGTGAACATTCTGAGAGACTTGAGGGGGAAAATTCTGAGAGCTTGGTTAGATTTGGTGAGGAAAAACAGAATGAGAGTGGTGAGGATGAGAGATTGTCAACAGAGGTTCAAACAGAAAGAGATGCCTCTGAACCAGCTAATCTTGACCAGGTAACCACAAATGCTATTGGTTCACATCTCTTGGTGTCCAATATTGAAACAAACACCATGGACCTAGTGGTGGATCTTGAACAACCCATCCATATCTACTCAGAAGCATTTCAACATGCTACTGTTTCACACAAATCCGGGGAACCATCCCAAACTCATTTGGAGGGAGGTGATAAATCCCAATCTATTTTTCAACACATTGAGTCTGAATATCACAGTCCTATTCATATTGAGCCTAAAATTCCTTCTGACACTTGCACAAATCAGGAATTTCGTATTCCTGAAACAACATTCATAGATATACCTAACGTTGGGTGTCGAGGATTGGATGGAAGTCCTGGTGAGGTGAACATTACAAAAGCCTCATTCAAACGTGCATCTGTTGTACAAGATGACTTTGTGTTATCTACAGGCCATGAGCCCTCTGGGCACATGAAAACTGGACCATCTGTTGGTTCAGGTTCACTGTTAGAAACTTCTGAATTTGAAAAGATTCAGAAACAAAACAAGGAGATGGGGGAAAAAGTAGAAAATTTGGAGAAGAAGGTGGAGGATTTGAATGATGAGATGTCAGATTTGAAAGTTGTGTTGGAGAAAAAGTTGATTTCTGTTGAAACCAAAGTAGATGATGTAAAGATATCCTTGGATTCTCACAAAAAGGAGATCATGGATATAATGTCTGGTTTTCAAAAAGATATGTTAAAACAAATGCAAGGTATGCAGGAATCTATACTGAAAGCACTGAGTGTATCATTGGCTTCTACTTCAAAGCCTCTTGATCCTGTTCCTATTGCAGAAGCTGAACCTGAAGTTACTTTTAATCAGAACTTGAAAAGAAAGTTTGATGATAATGAACCTCATGATCATCAAAAGGGGGAGAAAAGACAGAGGTTAAGTTCTGATGATGACATTGGCATAGAAGATTTTGAGATATCAGATATGCACTTAGCCAGTACAAAAAGTTCAGAAGATCAGACACAAGAAAAGTTAAAGGCAATAACTCAGATAGTTCAGATTGATAGTTCAGATACAGAGGAAATGGAGTTGGAAAGTACAGATGGTGGTGATTCAGATAAAACAGAGGAATTGAACTTAGACACAGAGATGGAAGGAAACTCGGATGAAACTGAAGCTATTGAGGAAACGGTATTGAGATCAGAAAAGACAGTGGAAAGTGAAGTGGTCAACATGTGTACAGATATTGTGGTGTATAACAAAGAAAATATGACGGATTCTGAATTAGAAGAAAGGAGGTTAAGTGAAGAGTTGATCAGAAGGATGCATAATAATTTAGTCAGAGCTTTGAATGTTCAAAAAGTTCAGCAAGGAATAAAAATGGTAAGACCTATTGATCTAATAGGAGAAGAAGACAGAACTGTGAATTATACTCAGGATTTTGAAGATGATTTTATATTTAACTTTTGTGATGAGTTAAATACAGAAGAAGAGTATGTGAAAGTGAAAGACTACTTTATGCCTTCTGAGTATGTATTCAGAAAACCAATTGAGATCCCAAAGATTAACTCGCAAAGACTAGAAGAACCTGTATGTGATTTCATCCTAGAGTTAAGTGATGTGCCATTAGCCAGACAATTTCATGATGATATTTTTCCTGAGGAAATGTATGATAATCTCTACTACACAGAAGGAGAGTATGAGCTTTTGGAAAGTAATATTGATGGTTTTATGGATGACAGAGCTCAGATAGTCTACTCAGAAGCTTTTAACAGATTCAGAGTTCCTGACTCAAAACTGCATATTCAGAAAAGAATTGAGAAAGTTCTGGTGTTTCAACAAGAAGAATTCAATGGTTTAATGTTTGTTAGAATGGAAGTACTGAAAGAAAGAAATACAAAGGTTTCCATGTCTACTTTTGATTTTCACAGATTGACTCTTGATGATCAGATCTTTCTAGTCAAGTTCTTTGCCAGCACTGAAGAAGCCTTGATGGAAATTGAATGCAGAAGACTTCTGGGTAGTTATGTCAGAAATATACACTTGTATGACTTCCAATTAGCTATTGAAGAAAGAAAAGAGAAGTGTAATCTGAGTTCTCCCACAAAGAAAACAGAAATTGGTTTATATTTGAAGGGATTTGTGAATGAAGGAATGGAGACAGAAGGGTTCACATATACAGTTCACGAAAGGCTTGAAATGTTCAGATTAAAAGAGTTGGTGAAGTACAGTGATGCAACTCTGAATTGGTTATTGATTAAAATGGAAGTAAGTGTGGAAACTGAAAGAGAGAGTTTAAAGAAGAGATGTATGAACTCTGTGAAGAGGAGGTTGGATCTTAGAAGAAAAATCAGAAACTGTAGTGAATGGTTGCTATCTGAGGTGAATCCCAAAAAGATTCTACATAATGATTTTGTGTTTCCTGCTGAGTATGAAGTGAATGAAATTCTGTCAGATGAAGTTGAAGAAGTCCAGAACACAACACCTCAGAATGTGCAGATAACTAGTTTTGATCAAGCTGAACAGTCTGAACCCAAAGAAGATGAAATATCTATTGATCTAAATGGATACTTTCTTGAATTTGATTTGCCTGAGTTCTTCAAACCAAAAGAAGTACAATTCTTGGATGTGTATTATGATAGACCTAAGGAGACTCAGATCTGGTTGGCTGAAAAATCAAGATGTCTTGGCAAAGCAAAGCAAGCTGTTTACTCAGATTTTCTAATCACTGGAATCAGAGAATTGAAGGTTAAGAAATTCAGAAAGATGGAGTACTTATCCTTTGAAGTTCTGAGAGAAGATGGCAAGATTTATTACTTTACTGATGCAGATTTTGAGAAACTATCAGTGGTTGACTTCTACAGATTACACAGCTTTCTATGCTTCAAAGAGTCAAGCAAAGACAGAAATGAAAGGAAGGCAAGAAGTGTGGTGATTGAGGCCATGTTATACATCTTAAGGTGGCACTGTTATACAGATTTCCAAATAGCTTTGTACTTACAAAAGCCATGTGTTTATCTGGCAAATCCCAACACAGATCATGAACAGAAAAAGGTGTTAAAGACTGGAAGTGTTCACAAATATCCAGATTTGGGAGTATTTTTGAAAAACAAAAGTGGAAAGATCTTCTTCAGAGCAAAGGAAACTGCAAAATACTGTTCTGGAACTTTAAGAATCATAAAGCATAATTTGGAGAAAAAGATGCTGAAAGTGAAGGAAGCAAATATAATTCAAGAAGTAATCAATCAGCAAGTTGAAATTATTCAAGAAATCATTGTCAAAATTGATAAGAGGCTTAATCTGAGAAATGTGCTACTTCAGAAAATCGTTCCTGCTCTGAAAGACCTGGATGATGCTAAATTCAAGTTTATTTGACAAAAAGGGGGAGATTGTTAGATCTGAAGTTTTGTCAATAAACCAAGTGTTGAAGATCTGATAAGAAGACTCAGATGTTCTGAGTAGAGGAGTCAGAGATCTGAGAAGAGAAGTCATAGTTCTGAGAGAAAGAGTCAGAAGCTCTGAGAAGCATTATCAGAAGAATGTTCAGAAGTTCTGAACTACCTGTTCAGAACTTATGACTACATACTTTACTTAGTATTTAGTAAACTAATTAGGACACGTGTTATGTTCTTATTAGTCTTTCTTATTTGTACTGTAGCTTTAACATGTCCGTTGCAGTATAAATAGAGTGGTTAGCACTACGTTGCTAACTGATTGATTTTCCCGTATATCTTTGTATTCATTCTTTGTAATCTTTGAGATTCTCTCTCTCTTAGATTTGTAATTCTGTTCATCATTGAATACAATTGGGCTTGATCATACAACTTCTCAATTACTGCTTTCTATATTGATTGTAAGATAAGATCCTGAACTTTCAACCTGCAACCAAGACCGAGACGGATGAGTTTAAACTCTATGTTCCCCCTCTCATCTTGGAAGCAAAGATAGTCGAGTTGGAGGAGTCCATTGAGAAAGAAAGGTCAATGTTTCAAATGGAAAAGCAAGTTTTACTTACAAAGCATGAGAATCTACAACAAGTCAAAACCGAAGTTGTGTCTGGTGAAGGACAGGAAATCCTTCGGAGTGAACTCAATCGACTCACATCACAACTGTCTGCCTTGGCAACAGAAAAGATGGAAGAGTACACGAGAAATGGTCAGCTTCAAGAGCAAATTGACCAACTGCTATCTGACAAGAAGATTTCACCCGAACCTTCCTCAAATTCATCCGACATATCTTCGTGCAAAGCCTTCTTAGGCAAGATTTCTAGTACACAAGACGGTCAAGATTCTCAAGACGAGAGTGTTTTAAGGAATTTGAACTCTGAATTTTTCTTAGCTTCCGCTCCAAATTCCCCAAAGCACACAAGCACAGAGAGTTCCTCGCCTTCCCCACCTGATCCAAGTCCAGTACTTCCTGAGATAAATTTTTCTAAGTACATGAACTCCGAAGGTAACCGTGAAGAAGAGTTCGAGTCGTTCCCCTTCGATAAACCTCTTCCAAGTCACACTCATTTTCTATCCCCCGTAGGCAATCGTCCGGTTAATTTTCTAAAGGGTAGCAGTTCTCAAACACAGGCCCCAGCTGTGATCAAGATTTCTCAATCAAAACCAACTTCAAAATCTGTTTCCAAAAAGCAATCACAGTCGAGGCAAGAGACTGGACCATTGCCTACCAAAAATACTATTCCTCTAAAAGTCACTGATCATACTGTCCCTGCTGTTTCAGATAAAAATGGTCGACCTAATAAAGAAACACCAAAGTGGCTAAAGATGGAATCTGTCAAGAAGGATGCGTCAAAGTCTTTCCCAATTGTTTTTAATTCTAGAATAGACAAAGACAATTATGCTTGGAATCATTGGAACCATTTTGAAGTTTCTTTTCCCGTTAAAGTTAATTCTCTTAATCAATTGATTCAGTTATCGCATGATTGTTTATGTTGTTCTAATTGTGGTTGGAATGATTTTGATGATATTCACAATAATGATTGGTATGCGCCTTATTTTGTTGGTAATTTATTTCATAAGCGAAAACCCCACAATAATAAGCAGAAACACCATTCACAACGGGGTTCCAATCAAGCGGTTAAACCACAGCGGGAGACTCACCCCATTCCTACACGGGCTGCTCCTACTGGGGTTAAACCGGCACCCAGGTGGAAAGCTGCTACAAAACTTGTTCCTCCAAAAGGTGTAAACTCTGCACCTAAGAGGAAACAAGTGCCAAAACCAGTTCCCTCTAACAGTGTAAATCTTACACCTAAAAGGAAAGCTGGGACAAAGCAAGCTTCCCCAAGCGGTGCCAAACCTAACACTCCTGGACCCAGGCAAATCTGGGTACCGAAGGTCCGCTAAACTTATTTTGCAGGACGGTCATGTGTGATACTCAGACCGTGGATGCTCCACACACATGACCGGAAGGAGGGAGCTGCTCACGATCTACATGGAACAATATTGAGAAGACGTGAGGTTTGTCTACCTGTGCTTTCACAACTGCTCATGTGTTTAGGGGGAGCATGATCAGCCATCAGGTAAGTACATTCTACTGTTGAGGGGGAGCGTCGCACACAATTTTTTATCTGCTGAAACGTTTTGTGTGTGTGTGGATACTCCCGTGTGTTTTTTAAGTCATGTTCATCATTTGAGGGGGAGCGACACATCTTTTTCTCTTTAAGTGTCAACAAGTTTTTTTTGTGTGTCGGACTCTCCATTGCACAAGTTTGCAATATTCGAGAGGGAGCAAGGTAATCCCCACGCTCAATTTGAGGGGGAGTGAGAGAAGCTTCGTTTCTTAAATTCACATAGTCCTATTTCTGCAAAATCAACAAGGACATGAAAAGTTTTTTTAAAAAATCCAGAGTTTCCGGACAGGTATCCGGAAACCCAATTTGTCCGGATAAGTTTCCGGACCGGGTCCCTATCCGGAAAAATTCAATTCATCCAGAATCCTTCGTTGTCCGGATAGTTGGGTTTGTCCGGAAACTGTTGTTTTCCAATATGTTGTCCGGACACCTCTGTGTTTGTCAGTCCAGTACCTGTTTCATCACTGCCAGTTCTCAATCTGTCTCAGATTGATTAATTTACAGCAAAGGTACGCGCCAGAACTTGTTTATCCGTCTTGTTTACTAACTTTGGGTCTTTTACAGATATTCCATGGCGGATCAACAACCTCAACAAAATCCGAGGGGAAGCGTCACACTGTCTTTCTTAAAAGTCTAAATAATTTTTCTTTGTGTCGATGTCTCCCAAGTAAATAACACTCTCACACCGAGGGGGAGCAAGTCACTCCTTATGTATGTTTTGAGGGGGAGCAGGATAATATCTGTGCTATGCATATGCCTGAAGCCCTTACCTGTGATAGCATATAGACGAGAGTTAGGGAATCCCATGGTCCAGCCAGCGCCGGAGGGACCTTCCCCGGGACATAGAACATGTGACAAGGAGGGAGTTAAGGTCGAAAGCGAACCAAGAAAGATCGGGCCGTAAAGATAAAGAGGCTCATGAGAGAACCCAACCGAGTGATATCCGGGTAGCTACGTCTGCTATCCCGTCTCATTTGTTGGGACGGGGTATTGAAGAAGACTCCGTGGACCCAACGGAGCAATTGCACGACCCCCTCATCCACTCATCCGTCTCTCAAAAGACGGATGTTTCAGTCTCATATGGGGATATAGTACAACTTCCACCGGTCTCTCACTCGAAGAGTACTGGTGTTGAAACAAGAGACCAGCAACCCCCGGTCTCGACTTCTTTCAGTGCACCATCGAGTCTAGATCCACTTGTTATTGAAGATTCCTTGACTAGGACACTTGATGAGGAAAAACAACAAGTCGCGGATCTTAGTGACCCGACCGGAACGTCTGTAGTGTCTCCGTCTGCCGGAACACGAGGATCGGACAAAAATCCTACCACAACTATTATCACGCCAACTGTGAACGTAGGTGGCTCTACCCCCGCGGTAGATGCCTCAACGGGTAATCTAAGTGAACCCGGAGTTACTCACTTAGACTTTGTGCCACCAGGGTCCCTGGACAACACCCTTAAGGCTGTCCGCCAGGATATGGAGCAACAGATGCAGCAACATGTAGCCGCTGAACTTGCCAAAGCGATGCGCGCTAACAAAGGTAAAGGCCACCTCGTCGAAATTGAAACCGCCCCTGTACCTCCACCGATTCACCCGCAACCTATCTATTCGGTGGACACCCTGAAGACGATGCTATTGGCCCAACTGCTCCAGGAATCCGACACAACCGCCTCTACCGAGGCAGACCTGATCTCCGTTCTGAAATCACAGGTCACTGCTCCTTCATCATCTGTCATCAGCCGTTTGGACGCCATTGACTCGACCCTCAAGGACTACAACAAAGCGCTCACCACGCTGTCTGAGAGGGTCCGTACGCTCGAAGTGACATGTAAGAGTCAAGCAGGCGGTCTGAAACGTAAGCACGATGACTAGGATGATCCTGATCACCGTGAGGGGGAGAAACGACAACGCCAAACCAAGACCGCCCAGATCCTCACTGCTGAAACTACAACTATGGTTCAACCGGAACCTTCAACTACGGCTACTACAACCGAAACAAATCTTGAAGCCGAGTTACCTTTAGCAGAAATGGTGATTGATATGGATATATCAGATGATGAAGTGTAACACCCTAAAAACGGAGTCAATTTAAACCTTAAATTTTCCATAAGTTATGATCAAAAACTTTCAAACTTATATAACCTGAGGATCAAATGTAAGGTTTTTATATACAGCTGGCATTACTTAAATAACTTATTAATCTAATCACCTCATAACAATCAGATTAATCGAGTTATCTAAACAACTGTCCCAAAGACTTCAAAGAACAACTAGATCCTTTGTTATTTCTAAGTCTGAATCTCTCCAAAAGTTCTCTTCTCTCGTTCCCGCTACTTCCCGGAGCTTGTACCTGGTAAGAAGATTCAACTTGAAACATTAGGCTTTCGCCTAGTGAGAATACTCAAGTCAAAATAAAATTTAATAATTAAAACATGAACAGATAACTCAAACCTGTTCTCACCCATCTTACCGTACGACAACTCCTTTTCAGATCGGGGAATCTACCCCACTCCCATCCCTACGACTAACTCATTTAATTGTAACAACAAAAATAAGAGTTAACTCTGAATCATTCCAGATTCACAATCAAAATTCACACACAAGAAATTACAAGTCAAAACTTGCCTATTTCTTAATCAGGAAGTAGAGATTACAAATTACTTTATGCCTATCTCTAATCTTCCTCTCATCACAGGGAAATCTCCGATCTTCCCGAAACAATGGAAATCTCTGATCTTCCATAAATCGAAATGGGAATTACAAATCAAAATCCGCCTATTCCACATTCCACCTCTGCATCAATGGTCCCAATGGGATTATAATATCGCGATACTCAATCGGGACTCACGATGGTTCGAGGTTCACCCAATTACTAAAATTACACCCCTTTGGTCTATGGAGAGTAATCGGTTCCCATTATACCGTACCCAAGTGCCCTCGGTGACCGGATGCCTATTTTAGTAAAAGCACATAATCACATAATATAATATAATCGATACTACTATATGCGTCCAGCATAGAATGTATCATTTCTCTGAACATATTCTATATATAAAATAAAGAATATTATTACTCCACATCTCAATCTCTTTATTACCCCTTCTCTGAAATCTGATATGATGATCACCATCTCAATAGTTATTTATATTTTCGAACTCATAGATAGGTCTTTATAATATATCTCAATTTGGCTTCTCAATCACATTTAGAGTTCATAATCATCTAACATATTGCATATAACAGATAATCCTGCTCATTATAAGGAATATGAATAATTCCTGTTCATCAACTTCTTAACTATCCCCTCATAGTAATTTAACACGAGAGTTAATATATATCAGTTGTTAATCTATATCTTTAAACTCATGGATGGATCTTTATAGTTTATCTCAATAAAGCTTCAAATCATATTTAGAGTTCATAACCACATAGTAATTTCATGTAGTAGATAATCAAACTTAGCATGCTAGATTAACAATAAATACTAGTTCATCAACTTCATAGATAACTCATCTTAGAAGTTTTAGCATGGAAATCCACATAACACAACTTTTAATCGCCCTCTTGGCTTATCTCTAATTTAATCCAATCCACATAAAACATATTCATGCATATATATAAAGCATCTAATTCAAGATTAATTACTGAATTTTAAAGAGAGTTGAATAAACTCACCCGATGCGTTATCACTCCCTTTAGTCCTTTTTAACTCGTAAGGCTCCTTTCTTCACTACCACAGCTTACTGTATTATTCAGTTTACATATACTGATATTAATTTTCCAAAACAGAACCATCTACAACTGAAAATCCTTAATTTCTAAAAATTACACCTCAAGTCGCAGTGGACTGAAGTCGCAGTCGCCTTTTGCGATCCCAAATCCAAATCGCAGTGAACTGGAGTCGCAGTCCTCTATTGCGATTCCAATTCCAAATCGCAGTCAACTGTTGCGACTACAGTACCAAGTCGCAACAGCCCATTGCGATTTCAACCCAAGTCGCAACCAACTGTTGCGATTCCAAAGCCAAGTCGCAATGGTCTACTGCGACTCCAACTCCAAATCGCAATTGCCCATTGCGACAATCATGAATGTCGCAACTCAAGGTTGCGACTTCGATGATATTCATCCAAGTCTTAGTCCACTAAATTCATCAAAAACCCAGATTTTTATACTTTTAATCCATGTTTGTTTATGCCAATTTGCAGATATGTTTTATACACTTATCTTAACATATCTTAAAACTCAGATTCTTATAATCATCATAATTTACCCAAAACCCAACAACATCTTCTAAAAACACTTTTACTATAAAGATGAAGAATTTAAAAGGAGATGTTTACCTTATGATTCTTCAAACCAACAACAGATTGAATAAATTCCTGCTATTCCTTTCTTCCTTCCCCTTCCCTTTCTCAATATCTCTTTCTCAGTCTCTCTCTCGGTTTCTATTTTCTCAAACGAAAACACACACCACACACACACTTCTTCACAAGTCATACACTCACACTTAGTCTAAATGACTTATTAGTGTGACACCTCACTTAATTCAACATGAGTCATAAGACTCTTTCCAAATAGACCTCCAACGTTTAAAGAATTACACAACAAACCCTCAATATTCAAATCTACATCAATCAACACTTTTAAACAATTATAAACTTAACCACAAGTTAATTTATAATTCACAAAATTATACAACGAAAATTCGGGATGTTACAATACTCCCCAACTTGAAAATGATTTCGTCCCCGAAATCAAAGTCAGGTAAACAAATGATGCTACCTACTTCTCATACTCTCTTCGGACTCTAGAGTTACATTAGTACCTCTATGGTGTTTCCACTGTACTTTCAACATAGCTGTTTCATTACCACTACGTAGCTTTCTAACCGATCTTTCCAAAAATTACCTCTGATTCTTCCACACCGCAACTCTTTTCAATAACTCTCACATCAGTGAGTTCAATCACATCTTTCCTCTTTAGCCAAAAATATTTCCGAAGATAACATACTTGGAAGGTATTATGAACCTCTTCCAGTTTGGGCGGAAGATCCAAATGATATACTTATAACCAATCTTCTTAGAGTAATTGTTATCATTTCTCTCTTGTTTACACGAAATATCCACCATACAGTTACATTCCAAAAGAACAATTTTTCTAAAACGTCAGTTAAGATCTCTAGCCAAAACCTCGCAATACCGAGAATTGCATTCGATGTATTTCTTTTACATCTACTGAATACTTCAACACTATAGCTTAACGGTTACAGTATTCTCTTCACCTAAAACCAATGGGATTGAGAAGAACAAGAGTCTTCCTTTCACCGCATCATCATCACAACTCACTCTCCAGGCCTCAAAATAACATTAACATGTACTACATGAATACGTACACTATAAATTAAGCATACATGTTACTATTAAATACTTCAACAACTACGACAGTCCATTATTACTTCCATGACTTACACATTTCTTCAATATAGAATGCTCTTACTTCCTTACATCACTGTCTCATCGTACAACTACAATACAACCACACACCAAAGTATTCTCTTCTTACGAAACATAGATAAACAGTTCCATCAAAATCTCTAACCTAAAACATTCAGCCAAGTTATCTTGAAATGACATTACCGTTCGAAGTTATTACCATTCTTAGATCTTTAACTAATAATTTCTCGTACAATTCTTTCACACATAAGGAGCAACTTATATTCCTTAACAATCTTTCTTTCACTACACCACATTGATCTACATACTCATCATTTTTATTAAACTTCCAGTGATTCAAATTACAACTTAACTGGCAACTAATACCATCAACTTTCTTTGGATAAACACTCACCACTGCTCCGACATTCTATTTCAATATAAGCCATATTACCCAGTTATCTTACAAACCACATATTTTATCAACTTTTATTAACAATTAATACTTTCCAACCGGAATTCCCAAAACTTCCATTCGGATACTTCCTCTTTCTAATATCACGTCTCATACTAGATGACACATGTATCTTGGCAATTAATGCCACTACTCGTTCATACATTCTCCACCCATAACATTTACCACAGACCATGTCTCTCATAGTCATTCGTACATATTTAATTTTACAATCCCATTTTATCGTCTAAATACACAGGTCTATATCACTAAATATCTCCTCCCCAACTTTAGTTGAACTACTACTCACGACTTTCTAATTAACCTTGAACTTATTCGTTCTTACTAGCTCTTTGTGATTCCAATATGTTGCATAGACAGGGTATAATTCCTCACAGATCAACACAATCTATACACTCCCTTTGTTTATCTCCAATATTTCATCTTTTATAAATATTCCACATCGTAAGTAAACACTTATCTGAAAGCAACAGTCCTTCACTGTACTAACAATCCCACAAGGTGATCCTTCAACCTTCAACTTTTAAACTTCTGATTTAAACTTAACATTCATACATGATCCAAAAAGGATAACCAATGCATTCACGCTATATAAACTTTAAATTTTCAATACCGATTATGCAAGTTCAACCCCAAGCCTACGCCAAGCTTATCAAATCGATTCAAAGTTCTTAAGACTTAACTGAATCCAAAACCGAGTCATCTACTCAAAGAATTAAAAGATTATTTATCAATATCAACTCATGCAAATAAATACATCTAACTCACATTATGCAACATACGCTCCGAGATGTGGAAATCTTACGACCCCTTCATTGCTACTTTCCCAAATGAAATCAAATCATTTGCAAGTACACGCAACTCTTTTCATACTCCACAATGTATATAATCTGCCCAGGTTCATTAGTTTCAAAGATACTAAGTAAAATATCAAACAGTCTTTACACCTAAGACCAACACTTAAATTGTCACTGGTTCAAATACAATGCAGTTAAGCATACAACATATTCAATACTCCATCTCGAATCATTAAACTGACAAATATTCAAAAGAATCATTTGTATATTGATCAGGCCTTTAAGGTCAAAACAAACGTTTGGTCAAACACGTGTCACTCACACGATTACGTAAATCAAAATTTTCTCTTTACTCAAGATCTTAACCTTATTAATCCTTTAATAGGCCATTGACTTCAAAAGAAAAGTTTATCACTCTCAAAACCTTCACATTTTCAAAATATACTACGACAAAAATTATTATACAACCACAAAATACCAAAAACATGCTTCGACCACATAACTTTCACTTAGGTTATAATTAATCAAACTCAAAATTCCCCCAATTGTGTCACACACATTAATACCCACTTCGCGCATACCTTCTGCATAACAACATACCGGTATCGCTCACGGTTTTGCTACTACTCGCACGGGCATACACGGAACGCATCCAGACCGCACCCAGTGACACACAAAAGGCCTCGTACACCTTACAACTCTCGCCTTCAAAGTCAAAACTTGACATCTCAATACTTCCTTAACCCTGGACCTAATTCTTCCTCCAGACATGCCCGACACTCGGCAATTGTATTACTAATCACCGAACAAAGATACAGACCCTCGTATTATTGCTACTAAAGTTCACTTTCGACTTTCTCACTGTTCATCTCTCATTTGAATACAATTACCAAAACCACAAATTTTCTCCCAAGGTTTATCCAACACCTCTCCACTCTTGGAGTTCATTCTTAGCTTATAGCGTAATACTCTACGATCTAGCGAGTTCATAGCCTTCATGCATGACAATATAATAAATAACTCAATCCACACTTTTCTCATTTAAATAAATAATATTCAAAACAACGTGAGCACACACGCCACAATCATTTTCATAATTCCCATGTACTACACAACAATCTCAAAACCGTTTGTCTATAAATTTACGTAAAACTCAATCTTTCTAAATCAAAAATGCTATTACAACAGTAATACCTTAAATGAAAATCTTTTCATACGACAAAAGTTTAAAATTTACTGACATAGAGTAAACTAGTCGTTTCTCACACTCTTTTATATGATATCATCAGATCAATACCTTTGTTGTTTATAATAAGTTTACTGATCAACACTTTCTTGACCTATTTGCTATCATACAACTTTTTATGTAAAGTATGAAGAATTTTGCAAGTTGCTAAGCCCCAAAATTTCGTTAGGCAGCGTAATTGAAATTGCCCTTTTTCTTTAAATACATACTTGCACATACTAACTCATCCTTGAATAAAACTGTTATTTATGCATTTGATTTGAAATCAAGAAAACTCATGTAACACACACTAAAATATCATGCACAAAATTCACTCGCAATGAAGGCTATTTACTCAAACAAAGTCAATCTTACTTACATAACTTATCATTGACACTTTACTTTCGACCCGAAATCGCCCTCTCGGCCTTATAATAATTGCTACATCTGCATTCCATGGCTCCCATACTCAACCATGTCATAGTAATTCTGTATTAACCAATCATCTCATACTCTATCTCTGCACCTAACAAATCACCTATTAAAGATTGCTTTGGCAGACTTTCATTAGTCCCACCAATTTCTAGGTTGTCCTTCAAAACCCCAATCATATACCGATCTGTCCTTTAAAGGACCTTGGTGATAAATTCACCATCACTTTACTATAACTTATAGAGATAACCATGCGAAATGATTATGCACTTACATACATACAACAACGTACTTACCGATCGTTAGTCACTGTAACAATTCAGAAATAGACATGCTCGTGTAACAATGTATTCATAATAACTGTAGCTAATTGTAATTGTGAACATATCATACAGGAGAATCCCCATTATCATTGTCATAGCACTAATTTCACGTATTTCCGTTAACTCTAAGACTATCCCGTCTTAACACTTCTACCCATATCTCACATATCATAACCTACTACGTCTCAGCTTAAGTCTAAGTATCTCATCAGCATACTTAGTTCACTTAAACTAGTGCTCTGATACCATACTGTAACACCCTAAAAACGGAGTCAATTTAAACCTTAAATTTTCCATAAGTTATGATCAAAAACTTTCAAACTTATATAACCTGAGGATCAAATGTAAGGTTTTTATATACAACTGGCATTACTTAAATAACTTATTAATCTAATCACCTCATAACAATCAGATTAATCGAGTTATCTAAACAACTGTCCCAAAGACTTCAAAGAACAACTAGATCCTTTGTTATTTCTAAGTCTGAATCTCTCCAAAAGTTCTCTTCTCTCGTTCCCGCTACTTCCCGGAGCTTGTACCTGGTAAGAAGATTCAACTTGAAACATTAGGCTTTCGCCTAGTGAGAATACTCAAGTCAAAATAAATTTTAATAATTAAAACATGAACAGATAACTCAAACTTGTTCTCACCCATCTTACCGTACGACAACTCCTTTTCAGATCGGGGAATCTACCCCACTCCCATCCCTACGACTAACTCATTTAATTGTAACAACAAAAATAAGAGTTAACTCTGAATCATTCCAGATTCACAATCAAAATTCACACACAAGAAATTACAAGTCAAAACTTGCCTATTTCTTAATCAGGAAGTAGAGATTACAAATTACTTTATGCCTATCTCTAATCTTCCTCTCATCACAGGGAAATCTCCGATCTTCCCGAAACAATGGAAATCTCTGATCTTCCATAAATCGAAATGGGAATTACAAATCAAAATCCGCCTATTCCACATTCCACCTCTGCATCAATGGTCCCAATGGGATTATAATATCGCGATACTCAATCGGGACTCACGATGGTTCGAGGTTCACCCAATTACTAAAATTACACCCCTTTGGTCTATGGCGAGTAATCGGTTCCCATTATACCGTACCCAAGTGCCCTCGGTGACCGGATGCCTATTTTAGTAAAAGCACATAATCACATAATATAATACAATCGATACTACTATATGCGTCCAGCATAGAATGTATCATTTCTCTGAACATATTCTATATATAAAATAAAGAATATTATTACTCCACATCTCAATCTCTTTATTACCCCTTCTCTGAAATCTGATATGATGATCACCATCTCAATAGTTATTTATATTTTCGAACTCATAGATAGGCCTTTATAATATATCTCAATTTGGCTTCTCAATCACATTTAGAGTTCATAATCATCTAACATATTGCATATAACAGATAATCCTGCTCATTATAAGGAATATGAATAATTCCTGTTCATCAACTTCTTAACTATCCCCTCATATTAATTTAACACGAGAGTTAATATATATCAGTTGTTAATTTATATCTTTAAACTCATGGATGGATCTTTATAGTTTATCTCAATAAAGCTTCAAATCATATTTAGAGTTCATAACCACATAGTAATTTCATGTAGTAGATAATCAAACTTAGCATGCAAGATTAACAATAAATACTAGTTCATCAACTTCATAGATAACTCATCTTAGAAGTTTTAGCATGGAAATCCACATAACACAACTTTTAATCGCCCTCTTGGCTTATCTCTAATTTAATCCAATCCACATAAAACATATTCATGCATATATATAAAGCATCTAATTGAAGATTAATTACTGAATTTTAAAGAGAGTTGAATAAACTCACCCGATGCGTTATCACTCCCTTTAGTCCTTTTTAACTCGTAAGGCTCCTTTCTTCACTACCACAGCTTACTGTATTATTCAGTTTACATATACTGATATTAATTTTCCAAAACAGAACCATCTACAACTGAAAATCCTTAATTTCTAAAAATTACACCTCAAGTCGCAGTGGACTGAAGTCGCAGTCGCCTATTGCGATCCCAAATCCAAATCGCAGTGAACTGGAGTCGCAGTCCTCTATTGCGATTCCAATTCCAAATCGCAGTCAACTGTTGCGACTACAGTACCAAGTCGCAACTGCCCATTGCGATTTCAACCCAAGTCGCAACCAACTGTTGCGATTCCAAAGCCAAGTCGCAATGGTCTACTGCGACTCCAACTCCAAATCGCAATTGCCCATTGCGACAATCATGAATGTCGCAACTCAAGGTTGCGACTTCGATGATATTCATCCAAGTCTTAGTCCACTAAATTCATCAAAAACCCAGATTTTTATACTTTTAATCCATGTTTGTTTATGCCAATTTGCAGATATGTTTTATACACTTATCTTAACATATCTTAAAACTCAGATTCTTATAATCATCATAATTTACCCAAAACCCAACAACATCTTCTAAAAACACTTTTACTATAAAGATGAAGAATTTAAAAGGAGATGTTTACCTTATGATTCTTCAAACCAACAACAGATTGAATAAATTCCTGCTATTCCTTTCTTCCTTCCCCTTCCCTTTCTCGATATCTCTTTCTCAATCTCTCTCTCGGTTTCTATTTTCTCAAACAAAAACACACACCACACACACACTTCTTCACAAGTCATACACTCACACTTAGTCTAAATGACTTATTAGTGTGACACCTCACTTAATTCAACATGAGTCGTAAGACTCTTTCCAAATAGACCTCCAACTTTTACAGAATTACACAACAAACCCTCAATATTCAAATCTACATCAATCAACACTTTTAAACAATTATAAACTTAACCCCAAGTTAATTTATAATTCACCAAATTATACAACGAAAATTCGGGATGTTACATGAAGACCCGACGGTTGAAAAGCCCGAGGGTTCAACATAGGAACTGATCGACCTTGACTCATCAGACAGACCGATTCTGGACATGATAGATCCAGATTGTGAAGCCAACCCGGAGACCGAAGATGCATGGTACGAAAAAGCCGTCAGTGTCGTAAATCTCCAGGTAAATTTGGTCTTCCCCACTGATGAGAATGACAACATTGATTATGATCAGTTCCTGCTCCAAAATTTGTATGGAACATCCCCCGTTCACTATGCTCAACCCACCGGAACTTCTACAAGACCTGAGTCTACTACTTCCGATCTTCCGACAACTCCTCTGCCAATGACAACTTCTGATCTTCCTCCCCCTCCTCTGTAAAGCCCGTATCCCGGTATGTAATTTCTTTTATTAATTCTTTTCTTTTTAAGTTTGATTTAATGTGGTTTCCGTTAGCGGGGTAGTCGAATCGGACCAAAAAGTTAAATGAGTCAACCTTTGTGGGTTTTTTGCAAGGAAATGAAAGTTGAGGGGCTAATTGGGGCATCTCACCAAAGTTTGGCAAGGGATCGTCCAAGAGTCACCCCCTCCCCTTCCCCTTCCCTTCGGTTTCATGCTAGTAACTCCCCAAGAACCCTTTAGTCATCCCCCTTCCCCCTTTTGGTGGTGTTCGGCCGAGAGAGAGGGAAACCGGAGAGAGAGAGAGGGAAATCGAGAGGGAAAGGGAGTGTGGTCACCGGCGAGAGGAGAGAGAGGGAGAGTGTTCGCTGGAGAGTGAGAGACGCCGGGAAGGAGAGGAACGCCACTGCTTGCTACCGGAATCGAGAAGAAGGAGGAGTTGCAGCGAGGTAATCGTTCGTTTTCCTTTCCGTGTCTTTTCGTTTTGTTCGTCGCGAGAATACCGCCAGCCACCACCACCGCCGGAGGCGGCAGTGGGTGGTGCATGGTTTTGTTCAGCCCATGTTAACCCTAATTCAGTAAGTCATGTTTCTTCGTGGGTCTGTTTGGAATAAGATAACTTATTGGGTTCAAGTTCAAAAGTTATCATTTTATGTAAATCGTGCAGTTTCTGCCCTGTTTTGTAAAAGCTATATCTTCTGTTAGGAATGTCGGATTGGGATGGAACTGGTGCAAAAGTTCCCATTCTGAGTCTAGTAACTTTTATATGTTTTGTGGAAAAACCAGTTCGGGCCATAGCTAGTGTCAAATTGACATTTTATACGGACAGGTCCTTTTTAGCTGCTCTGAGAGGTGATTTTGTAAAATTCATATAGAGTGCTAGGAATATCGTTAGGACGCGTGCGATACGTCCCTGGAACCGTAAGACATTGAACTTCCTGAATGTGGAATTAGATTTTTGGTTTGATCAGTTTAGCAGAGGTAAAATGGGTCCCGAACAGACCTGCGTTTTTAGTATAAAAGCTGGAATTTTTAGTTTCGTTAAACTAGTAAAAGTGTCGTGAGTTGGGACCTTCCGTTGACGTTTTTAGTGCGTAATTAGGTGGGAAAATGTGAGGAAGGTTGACGTGCTGGTGTTGCGGCTCGGGAGCGCGTCGCTTTGCTTTGAGGTGAGTTCTCTCACCGCGTAGTTAGGAATTTCATGCATATCGTTATTTTGTGCTATGTGTTATTACGTGTTATTACGTGCTTACGTGAACTAGTTGGGATGTGATAACTAGTTGTGATTTGTTGAATTTATATGTGGATTATTTATGCTTGCGTACACCTCGGTGGGACTGGGGGGCTCGGTGGGACCGAGGGCTCGGTGGGACTGAGCTAGTACAATTGTATTATCTTTACTCGGTGGGACCGAGGGCTCGGTGGGACTGAGCTGGTATCAATGTCTTTACTCGGTGGGACCGAGGGCTCGGTGGGACTGAGCTTGTGTGGATATATTTTTGGTGTACTCGGTGGGACCGAGGTTCGTATTTATGCAGTTATCATTATGTGGTTTTATATTTGTGGTGATGGTGACGTTGCCTACTTGCGAGTAGGGGCGATATTCGTGGGGTTGCTACCTGCGTGTGTGGTAGGACTCACTAAGCGATTAGCTTACCTTTTCCCAATATGTTGTGATTTCAGGTGCGAGCGGCAGTCGGGCTTGACGGTACACACACTATGCGCGGGGTGCTGAGAGTGGTTAAAATTTCACTTTTAAACCTTTAGATTTTATTTTATGAAATTTCCGCTGCGTAAACTTTATTGACTGTTTGAGTTAATGACGTTAATTTAATTTGAATTGCGAATTATTAAATTGGGGTTATTTTATAATGAAATGCATGTTTTAAAAATTTTAAATTCCTTGTAATTTTTGGGACGTTACAACTTGGTATCAGAGCACAGCTTGAGTGAATCAAACACATCTCGGTGTGTTTGGTCTCAAGTTGCGGCTATGAAGTTTTTTTTAACTCTCTTATTAAAATCTTTGAAAATAAATGAACGGAGAAAGCCCGTTTGGGAAACGGTGATCGTGGGCGCAGTGTGTACAGTCAGCCGACGCCAATTGGGAAGGTACAACACTTAGTGTATTTATTGCTTTCTAGGCATAGGGTATGCATGCTAAATTGCCGAGGTTGTTTACACTGTACTGTACGATGACTGCTTGCTAGTAGGAATCAATGCTAGTTATAGTAGGTTGTCAAGTGAAGGCCCTATAGGTTGCATGCAGTAAGAATCATATAGCCTTAGAATATTTGATTTAGTTCTATTGCGCAGCTCTTGTTTGAGTCCAACCGTTCTAGGATAGAATCTTGTATTCGAATGTCTATTTGATTCACGATGCGTGCGACTGGGTATTCGCGAGGCAACTCATTATGGCTAACAGGGATTCCGTTGTAGCAAGAGTAGTGGGATGAGATGAAATTCCTAGTGAGCTGGGAATAGCGTTTACATATGAGTACGTATGCTAGATTGCTTTCTAGAACATAGGAGTATGTATGCTAGATTGCTTACGTGGATTTTGTGGTATTGTATGGTTGTTACTTGCTATTAGGAACTTATGCTAACCTTGATAGGTTGTTAAGCGAATGCACTATAGGCTGTATGCGGTAGGAACCGAATAGCCTTAGAATGTTAGATTTAGTTCTATTGCGCAGCTCTTGTTTGAGTCCAACCGTTGTAGGATAGAATCTTATATTCGAATGTCTATCTGGTTTCCACTGTATACGACTGTGCGTTCACGAGGCGACTCGTCAGGGCTAGTGGGGGTTCCGTTCTAGCAAGGGTAGTGGGGTATTACGACTTTTCTAGGGAGCTAGGAAAAGTGTTTGCATATGCCGGAATGGGCATATGTGTTTGTTTGTGGTAAGCAACTACTTGGACGTCCCGGGACAGGACTCGAAACGAGTAAGGATAGGTGTGAAGGGTAGTAGCAGAGCTCCTACTATCTGAAGCACAGGATCCGTGCTCGAGTCGGGGAAAGTCACGGAGAATCCGAAGAGTTGAGTGTGAGCGTAGTTAGCTGGTTTTAATGTGTGCTAGTAGCTCGTTAAGGAGGAACAACAATGCTGATCCAGATGCTGATGCTGGAATTATTGCTGATCAGATTCGTGAGATGTTTGCGGTCGAGGTGACGCATATTTTGAGGAGGCGATCCCCGAAATTATTACCGCCATTCATGATGAGGTAATAGTGTCGATGGAGGAGCGCATCGCGGCGATTCCACCCCCTGCAGGTGGGCAGCCCCGAACAAGAGAGTCTGGATCGGTTATGGAGTGCACATTCCTTACCGGTGGTTGTCCTGCGAACTAGAAGGTTCGCTTCGCGGTGAATCTGTTACGAGACGGAGCGAAAGACTGGTGTGCTACTACTTTGACGCTTAACGGGCGCACTACTTGACCTGGGAGGAGTTCGTCGTATGTTTCGTGTAGAGCATGTGCCTCTAGTGGAGATGGAGAGGAGTGTCAAAGAGTTCTTGGAGCTCTCTCAGACTGCGGAGGCCATAAGGAGGTGAACCGAAAGTTCACGGAAATGACATTATTCTATCCTTAGCATGCTGCTTTTGAGGACATGAAGAGGACACGGTACAAGGATATGTTACGTACCAAGATCGGGGAGTTCGTGAGTACTGCGCAGTATGCTTCACTTGCTGTAGTGATGGAGGCGGCCTGAGGTAGAGTTCATCAACTGGGAGTGGAGGAGGCACAAGCTACATATAAAGTGGTGACAGGTACGTTCTTGGTTAACTCGGTGCTTGCTGGGGTGATGATTGATAGCGGGGCTACTCATCCTTCCGTGTCTCACATAGTCAGTGAGTGTTTGGGGCCGAGTTATAGGACGGTTAGGCTGTCCACTTGTGGTTGCGGTTGCTGAAGACAGGACCCTGACGGTTACTGACGTGTACCGGGGGTGCACTTTGGAGATCTCTGGTGTGAAGTTCCCGATTGATTTGATTCCGATCGCTATGCGGGAGTTGTGCGTGACTGTGGGCATGGATTGGATGGATGCTTTTGATACTGAGATTGTTTGTCGTCGCAAACAAGTACAAGTTCGAACCCCAAGCGGGGGAGAAATGCTAGTTCAGGGAGACTCACCCAGGCGGACCCCAGCGTTATGTTCGGGTGTAAGAGCTCGGAAATACTTGCAGCGCAGTGGCTAGGGGTAATTAGCGTATGTGATAGACACGCGCGGCGTCGGAGAGAAGAAGACTGCGGAGGATGTGCCGATTGTACGTGAGTTTGTTGACGTATTTTCCGATGAGTTATCGGGGTATCATCGGATGCGGGTGAGGAGAGAGGATACGGAGTAGACGGCCTTTCGTTCACGTTAGGGCCATTTACAAGTTTGTGGTGATGCCTTTCGGGCTCACCAATGCACCCGCAGCGTTTATGGACCTCATGAACCGGATATGTAGCCCTATGTGGGATCGATCGGTGATCGTGTTCATCGACGATATTCTTGTGTAATCGAAGTCGAAGGAAGAGCATGAGATGCATTTGCGAGAAGTTTTGGAAGTTTTGAGGCGGGAGAAGCTGTATGCTAAGCTCTCCAAGTGCGAGTTCTGGTTACGAGAGGTCCACTTTCGAGGGCATGTCGTGAACCAGAATGGTATTATGGTGGATCCGGCCAAGATTACGGCTGTGATGCGGTGGGAAGTGCCGAAGACTCTCACTGAAGTACGGAGTTTTCTTGGGTTAGCAGGGTACTTCCGGAGATCCATTCAGGATTTCTCCAAGATTGCTTTACCGATGTCCCGATTGACGAAGAAATCTGCGGCTTTTAGTTGGGGTGAAGAGCAGTAGAGGGCTTTGAGGAGCTACACAGGCGTTATGCGAGGCTCCGATGTTGACTTTGCCCGAGGGTATGTAAGATTTGATGGTGTTTGCTCTCAAGATTTTGAGGCACTATTTGTATGGCGTCAAGCGTATACACTAACCATAAAAGTCTCCAGTACTTGATGACCGGCAAAACCTCAACATGCGTCAGAGGAGGTGGCTTGACGTGGTCAAGGATTATGATGGTGAGATACTTTACCACCCCGGTAAAGCGGATGTTGTTACGGACGCACTTAGTCGACATCTGGATGGTGAGCCACTGCGGGGCTTGTGTCAACGGTTAACAGTGGTTGCACCTCTTCTCGAGTCGATAGGTAGTGCTCAGGAGGTGGCAGTTTTGGAGGAAAATGCCAAACGCGAGAGAGTTTCGGGGGAAATTCCGAATTTTGTCCGTGATAGTCATGGGTCAATTGCTCGGTCTTAATGGTCGGTTGGGTATCTCGGGGTGGGACCCCGGTATTCATGTGTTATGACTTTGACTTTCCAGTAGGCACTAGGAGGATATAGTCTTGAGCACGTACCTGGGAGGTAGACGTTAAGGTGTATCTTGATACGGTGTAACTAGGATTCGTAGAGCGAGTGTAGGAAATACGTCAACGGTGGAAGGTTGGGTATTCCACGCGTGTTAGTACTGTAGGCCGAATAGTATCGGTTAGGGAATGATGCCCTTTGTAATAAAGAGGATATATGCGTAGAATTTTTGAGGTAAATAGTATATTTAGGTGTCGACTTTTGGGCTTGAAGCCAAACACCTTAGTGTAATTGGGGAATTATAGCCGATTTTAAGGAAATTATGTTGATGGTAGTAGTAATCCTGAGGTGTTTGCTTGTGGTGAATGGTTATGGTGGAGTGACCTTCGTGAGTGATTTTAAATTTACTGGTTTGACGATTCTTGTAGGGTAATTTGTGGGAGTATAGTAGAACTCGTAGGAGTTAATCGACAGTTAATAGTAGGAATGATCGGATCCGAGTATCCAGTTGGGTATATTGGTAAGCAACTTGAGAATGTTTAGAGCTTGAGATTTGAATCGGGAGGTATGGAATATCTAAGGTTGGGAGACAACCGAAGTCGCTTGGCTAGGAATGATTCCAATTGGTGAAGTGTTCTATCGATCATAATTTCAGTGTCCTAGAAGGAGTACGTTAGTAAGAAAAGTATTCGAGAAGTTTTAGAAGGGGTCTCAAGTGAACTTGGGAACCTGAGGTTGAGATGTGGGAGAACTATCTTTACCTATGCACGGGCATAGACTTCGAGGACGAAGTCAAATCCAAGTGGGGGAGAGTTGTAAAGCCCGTATCCCGGTATGTAATTTCTTTTATTAATTCTTTTCTTTTTAAGTTTGATTTAATGTGGTTTCCGTTAGCGGGGTAGTCGAATCGGACCAAAAAGTTAAATGAGTCAACCTTTGTGGGTTTTTTGCAAGGAAAGGAAAGTTGAGGGGCTAATTGGGGCATCTCACCAAAGTTTGGCAAGGGATCGTCCAAGAGTCACCCCCTCCCCTTCCCCTTCCCTTCGGTTTCATGCTAGTAACTCCCCAAGAACCCTTTAGTCATCCCCCTTCCCCCTTTTGGTGGTGTTCGGCCGAGAGAGAGGGAAACCGGAGAGAGAGAGAGGGAAATCGAGAGGGAAAGGGAGTGTGGTCACCGGCGAGAGGAGAGAGAGGGAGAGTGTTCGCTGGAGAGTGAGAGACGCCGGGAAGGAGAGGAACGCCACTGCTTGCTACCGGAATCGAGAAGAAGGAGGAGTTGCAGCGAGGTAATCGTTCGTTTTCCTTTCCGTGTCTTTTCGTTTTGTTCGTCGCGAGAATACCGCCAGCCACCACCACCGCCGGAGGCGGCAGTGGGTGGTGCATGGTTTTGTTCAGCCCATGTTAACCCTAATTCAGTAAGTCATGTTTCTTCGTGGGTCTGTTTGGATTAAGATAACTTATTGGGTTCAAGTTCAAAAGTTATCATTTTATGTAAATCGTGCAGTTTCTGCCCTGTTTTGTAAAAGCTATATCTTCTGTTAGGAATGTCGGATTGGGATGGAACTGGTGCCAAAAGTTCCCATTCTGAGTCTAGTAACTTTTATATGTTTTGTGGAAAAACCAGTTCGGGCCATAGCTAGTGTCAAATTGACATTTTATACGGACAGGTCCTTTTTAGCTGCTCTGAGAGGTGATTTTGTAAAATTCATATAGAGTGCTAGGAATATCGTTAGGACGCGTGCGATACGTCCCTGGAACCGTAAGACATTGAACTTCCTGAATGTGGAATTAGATTTTTGGTTTGATCAGTTTAGCAGAGGTAAAATGGGTCCCGAACAGACCTGCGTTTTTAGTATAAAAGCTGGAATTTTTAGTTTCGTTAAACTAGTAAAAGTGTCGTGAGTTGGGACCTTCCGTTGACGTTTTTAGTGCGTAATTAGGTGGGAAAATGTGAGGAAGGTTGACGTGCTGGTGTTGCGGCTCGGGAGCGCGTCGCTTTGCTTTGAGGTGAGTTCTCTCACCGCGTAGTTAGGAATTTCATGCATATCGTTATTTTGTGCTATGTGTTATTACGTGTTATTACGTGCTTACGTGAACTAGTTGGGATGTGATAACTAGTTGTGATTTGTTGAATTTATATGTGGATTATTTATGCTTGCGTACACCTCGGTGGGACTGGGGGGCTCGGTGGGACCGAGGGCTCGGTGGGACTGAGCTAGTACAATTGTATTATCTTTACTCGGTGGGACCGAGGGCTCGGTGGGACTGAGCTGGTATCAATGTCTTTACTCGGTGGGACCGAGGGCTCGGTGGGACTGAGCTTGTGTGGATATATTTTTGGTGTACTCGGTGGGACCGAGGTTCGTATTTATGCAGTTATCATTATGTGGTTTTATATTTGTGGTGATGGTGACGTTGCCTACTTGCGAGTAGGGGCGATATTCGTGGGGTTGCTACCTGCGTGTGTGGTAGGACTCACTAAGCGATTAGCTTACCTTTTCCCAATATGTTGTGATTTCAGGTGCGAGCGGCAGTCGGGCTTGACGGTACACACACTATGCGCGGGGTGCTGAGAGTGGTTAAAATTTCACTTTTAAACCTTTAGATTTTATTTTATGAAATTTCCGCTGCGTAAACTTTATTGACTGTTTGAGTTAATGACGTTAATTTAATTTGAATTGCGAATTATTAAATTGGGGTTATTTTATAATGAAATGCATGTTTTAAAAATTTTAAATTCCTTGTAATTTTTGGGACGTTACATCCTCAACATCAACAAATCTGTTGGGAGAAGATCATGGTACTTATCCCTCATTTGGAGGAATCTTTGAAGAAGTTGTTCGTCCACAAGCTTTGCCCGATCGAGCCGACCTTTTGCCTTGGGATTTATAACCTCAATCCCAAATACCAACGACGATATTTCAGCACAATGCAGCGGTGTCTTCCAGTCAACCAAGTCAGAACCAAACTTCGGATCACAGAGGTAATCAGTATCTATTCAAGACGCATTATGAGGATAGTCTACCCAGTTATTCACTGTCCGACGTGAAGATGGGAATGAATGGAAATTCTCTGAAGCCGACTTCCAGCACCTCCGACCGTTAGACTTCCTGGCTATTCTGAAAGACCTTCGTCAAAGAACTATCCGACCGCTTGAAGTTACAAAGGCGCTCGAAGCTGTTCGTCGATACCTGGTCCGTACCATTATGATGTCATATCTAACGTACTTTCAAATGGCTGTCGAGAACAGGGCAAAGAAGGTAAATCTGATCAAGCCGAATCTTAAAGCGCCTGAGTTAAATATGTATCCCGAGAATGCTATGCTTCTGGAACCTGAATTCGGGATTGTTTATCTCAACGAACAGAACGAAAATAAGTTTTTGCGTTTCAATCAGGTAGACAGATTTTGTGACGGCACGCTTCTAAAGGTCAGAGATGCTCTTCGAAAGATTATTCAGCACGAGTCTGAGAATCCGAAGCGTTCGTATGTTCCGAATCCGAATGAAGTAACTGCTCGGAATGCCTTGGAAATAGTTGAAGATCGCATCGACTACCGTCGTGCAATCAGATGGTTCGAGGTATACTTCGCGCTTCGCAAAAGATATGTCTTCAACTGGAGAGATCTAGAGCGCCAACTCGAACTTCAAATCAAAGGGGGAGATTGTTAGGGCATGTTTTATAGTTGATTTAAAGTTCAAGGGTTGATTTGTATTAATTCATTTTGAGCCTTATTAGTGAACGGGCCGTGGGCTTGCTAGCCACGGGCCCATAGTATTTAATGTAAGATTAGCTTGGAAAAACAAGCTGATCATCCTTTTAGCTTTCTATTCGTATTGTAAACATTCTCTCTGAAAGTTAATGAAAGGGATGACAGTTGGAAATCATTGTTCTAATTGATTCATATTACTGATTTCTTATTTGTTGCACGGATCTGGTTTTATCAATTGACTGTTAGTCCTAGATTTAATAGGTAACAATGATTCAATGAGAAATAACAAGAACGATTGATGATTTCAACTTGTCATCTCTCTCGTATTCATTCAAAGTATTAATCGTTCAACAAGATTACAATGGAAGTAAAGGAACGACTTTTTCTCTCTAAGCCTAATGAATGATAATGAATCGTCTAACCTAATTCAAGGTTAACACTAACCTTATATACTTAGGCCTTTAAACATACAAGGCCTAAACCCATTAAGCTAATCAAGCCCAAATTAACAATAAAGGCTTTTACAATTATTTAACCTCTATAATTAAACTAATTACGCTTTATATAATTATTTATATATCTTTCTAATAATGTAGGACATTTATGGTCCTAACAATCTCCCCCTAAAGATATATAAATAAAAATCGGTCTTGAAATCTTCAAGTCTTGATCTTCTCTTCCTTTAGAATCTTTGAAATGCAATGATGTTGTTTGTCTTCATGTCTTTTCAGCGCTACCTCTTGAATAAAGCTGATCAATAGTGAGCATGGTCTAACTATATATATATATATATATATATATATATATATATATATATATATATATATATATATATATATATATATATATATATATATATATATATATATATATATATATATATATATATATATATATATATATATATATATATATATATATATATATATATATATATATATATATAGGGGCGTAATCAAATGAGAACTTTATAAAATGTGATAACTGTGAGATCCAATGTGAGCCACACATTTATTATAATTAATATTGTTTTAAAATAAAGTAAAAGGACAATATGGTAATTTGATAATTTAGTTTTTTTATAATAAATTAAAATCTAACCTACCTAATTTATTTTACCCTAATTATGAATGTATATGTGACCACGCCTCTTTTCTATCTCTTCTCATTGCTGCCTCTACACCTCTCTCTTCTCATTGCGCCTCTGCATCTCTATCTCTCGTCTCACCTCTACAATGGTTATGGTGGTTATGGTGGAGGCGGTAGCTACGGTGGTGGCAGACGTGAAAGTGGAGGCGGCGGTGGTTATGGTGGAGGCGGTGGCTACGGTGGAGGCGGTGGATGGTGCAGGCGGCGGTGGTTATGTGTTATGGTGGTACCTCTGCATCTCTATCTCTCTTCTCACCTCTACAATGGTTATGGTGGTTATGGTGGAGGCGGTGACTACGGTGGTGGTGGCAGACGTGAAAGTGGAGGCGGCGGTGGTTATGGTGGAGGCGGTGGCTACGGTGGAGGCGGTGGATGGTGCAGGCGGCGGCGGTTATGTGTCGTAATATGGAGCATCTGGATTTGGGAGCCATTCTCTAGAAAATCTGTCGCATTTATGGTGGTTTTGGAAGTGCTTCGAAGGATTCTTCAAGATCTAGGGGGTGATATCACATGGGTATTAGAGTAGGTATCACAGTGGGTATCAGTGTGATACATTGTTATCACAATTATCACAAGGGTATTAGAGTGGGTATCACTGTGTTACATTGTGCATCTTGTGTGTATTTTTGGCTATCATAGTGTTTTTTGTATGGTAATCACAATGTAACACAATGGATATCATTGTGTTACATTGTGCATCTTTGTATGTATTTTGGGTATCATAGTGCATTTTACATGGTATCACAATGTGTCATGTGTTTGAAGATTCGTGATACACTGTGATATTATGTAAACACTTCAGTTAATATGTTTGAAGATTTGTGATACACAGTGATATCATGTGTTTGTCGGAAAAAATCTCGCCGGAGAAGAGATGGCCGGAGAGGAGAGAGGAGAGAGAAGAGAGAAGGGAGGAAGGATGAGGGAGGAGAGAGGATACTTTTAAAATACCTAAATTGACATTTGATTAAAATTTAAGTCAATATTACCAAAATAAAATAGTTTCCTAATTTATCTCTAATTTGTGGTTGAGATTGGATCTCACAGTTATCACCTTTTACTAGGATCTCCCATGAATAGGCCCCTATATATATATATATATATATGAAATACAAAACGTGAATGAAAAAGGTCAAACAAAGAAAAAAAACAAAAAAAATCAAGAGTTGCGGCTGAAAGGTGTGCAAACGTGTATTGGAGCAAGTGATTCACGGTCAAATCAAACCAAAAAAAAATCAAAGGTAGCGGCTCAAAAAAAGTTATCCAGACAATTCATGTATGTGTGAGGTTACCGGAAACCAATAAATCACCCGGAAAGTGGTTTTTGTCCGGAAAAAAAAATATGATCGGAAAGTTAAAAAAAATTTGTATCCGGACAGCATAACCAAATCATCCGGACACTTTAAATCATCCGGATAGTGGCGAGAAAATATGAGACTTACCCGGAAACAACGGCTGGTTGAAAAATCGACTAAAGAATCGATAGGGTTGCTTGACTTCACTCCTGAAGGGTTAGATTTTGACCAAAAACACAAAAACAAACAAACCCAAATCGATTTCAAAGCAAAATATATCCTATTTTTCAATAATCACCACAAAACTTTAAGAACACCAAAAACACAAGATTTGATTTTTAAGATGAAAAATTAAAACCTTTTGGGAATCGATATAAGCACAAGAAAACAGCAACTAAACGCGAGTAAACAATCGAGATCAAACAAACGAATTAATAAGACAGCGAAAGTCTTTTCTAATCCGATTGAAGAACGATTTTTGATCAAGAAAAACTGCTGTATTTCGATAAAAATCTGGGAGACTTCTGGACCTCAGACGACTAATCCAACCAATCATAATGTGAAACAATATGTCCCAAAGCTACTGTCCAAACATCGCGATGATCCGACGGTTCAATCTCTGGGAATAGGCGAAACGGCTGGCTGAGATTTTCCAGAAAATTTTCTGCGAAAATTCTTGCTTTTTCTTTCTTTCGTATCTTCAAATCACCGATTCTGCTCTGATACCAACTGTTAGTCCTAGATTTAACAGGTAACAACGATTCAATGAGAAATAACAAGAACGATTGATGATTTCAACTTGTCATCTCTCTCGTATTCATTCAAAGTATTAATCGTTCAACAAGATTACAATGGAAGTAAAGGAACGACTTTTTCTCTCTAAGCCTAATGAATGATAATGAATCGTCTAACCTAATTCAAGGTTAACACTAACCTTATATACTTAGGCCTTTAAACACACAAGGCCTAAGCCCATTAAGCTAATCAAGCCCAAATTAACAATAAAGGCTTTTACAATTATTTAACCTCTATAATTAAACTAATTACGCTTTATATAATTATTTATATATCTTTCTAATAATGTAGGACATTTATGGTCCTAAGAGAAACCATCAACTCAGAACAATTCGAATCCATCTAAACCATCAAAAGCAGCAGTAGCATCCGAAACCATGATGAACAGTAAACAATGAAGGATTCGAAACCAACAGTAAATGATGAATGATCCGAAACCAACAGTAATTGAAGAGGGATTCGAAACCATCTATGAATGATCCGAAACCATGATGAATGATCCGAAACCATGAAGAATGATCCGAAACCTTGTATCAGCATCCGAAAATCACTAAAATCATCATAACTTCTTCAATTCTTGACCAATTTCAGTGATTCTTGCACCAACAGATTCGCAAAATGAAGATGAACAGATTTCTAGTTGATCAAAAGTAGTAATTCGATCGATTTGATAGTGTTTTGATCCAAAAAGTGAGTTCGGCATTTTTTTCTCGAACAAATAGCATAAGGATCCGAAATCTGAGCAAAATAGGGCTAAAAGAAGAAGTTCGAAATTAGGTCTATGATCTTCAACAATCCAAGATCTAGTAACAAGAAGATGTAGAAGCTTTATTAGAAAAGTAAATCTAAACTAGAGAGAACACAATGTGATTAGAGAGCTACATCTTGAATTATGAAACTTGATATCACAAACTACATTACATGTCCTATTTATAGTCTACATCTCTTGTTACAACAGTTAAGCATAAGCCCTTTAACACAGCTGTTGCTTTACAAAACTTTCTAATATAAAGGACAACTTCCGTGTCCTAACATAACTCTTCATCATTTGATTACCCAACCTCTTCGTCTTCTCCTTGCCGTACTCCCTAATGATTCACAGTCCAAAGATGGATATTTACATGACTCCAAAGTGTTGTTGTGGCCATCACTCCTTTGGTGAATCTCAACATCTCCATCTAACTCCCGTATGTTTTTTGTCTTGAAGACAATATCTAATCTCTCCAGGTAAAACTTATCTCTGTTTAGGAATTCTGAAAGTGATTGTTAGGGTCAATATTTGTTGTATTAAAGTTCAAGGGTCTGTATTGTAATTCTTTATTTTGAGCTTTGTTAGTGAACGGGCCGTGGGATTGTTAACCACGGGCCCACCATATATAATGTTTGTCTAGCCTTAGAAAATAGGCTAGTTGTCTCTTTTGCTTTCCTACTCCTAATTGTAATTCTATCTCAATTGAAAGCTAACAGGGATGATCAATTGAAATCATAAACACTATTGTTATTATCTGTTGATTTCATTGTTCGTTGCACGGATCTGGAACTCACAATTGGTATCAGAGCAGAAGGACAAAATCGATTCAAAGTGTTCATAGTGAATTCTGGTAAGTTTTCTAGTTTTCACGTCTTTGTTATTATTTGAAAATCAATTCTTTGATTCTAGTAAAATTGATCGATTTCGTTTATTGGGTATTGTTAGTATTATTGCTAGTAGTGATTATGCAAGTTCTCATTATCTATTTCGATCGTTTGAGTGGTTATTAAGCAAATTAAAAGTCAAAAGTTTTGAATGTGTTCTTCAGAAAAAATCGAATTTTTAACCATCAAAACTTGATGTTTTTGCTTCTAAATCGTTTTGGGTAGTGTTATTTTGCTGTTTGGTCGAGTTTCTAATCTTTCAGGAACGTTGTAGGTTCCCAGATTCACGTTGTATCATATTAATGGTAGTAAAATAGACAGCGGAAGCATATTAAATAAAGCCATTAAAATGAGTGATTGTGTAAATGATAAGTGAACTATGAGAATCAAATATTGAACAGTAAAATGATAACAAGATCAGATATAAAAGCTGCTCATATATTGATAATAAATCACACCAAGAACAAGTTAAAGTGTGTTCGGAAATCTCATAAGACAACAATATCGTACGGAGGTAGTGCTCGGGATTGCTGCAATGTGTGCTTAAACAATTGTGGAAAAACTACTCTTCCCAAAGCTTACAATTGTTGTTCCACTACCTCGCTATTTATAGACCTGATAAAGTGTAGACAGTGTACTATCGTACCCTTGAATGACATGTGGAAAGTGTGTCTCCAATCTTTAGGGCATACGTAGAAAGTATGGACACGTGTCTTACACTTAAGGTTTCCTACGAGACTTAGGCTGATAGAGGTCTTTTACTTCACAGAGCTCTGTCGCAAGAGCTCTGTTGGTCTTCTGTTGAATACTTGTTCTCTTGTAGGAATTCTTCGACAGAGCTCTGATGAGCTCTGTTGGATCCGACAGAGCTCTGATGAGCTATGTTGGATCCGACAGAGCTCTGTTGAGCTCTGTTGGTCTTCTTGATGAACTTCTTCGAAGTCTTCTGTCTGATCTCTGTTGGTCTTCTGACTTGAACTATTTTCAATACTTTTACATAACATATACTTGGGGCTAACAATCTCCCCCTAAGTATTGAAAATACAAATTTACATTTGACAGAGATTTAAACAAAAGGACAGAGAACGTTTACCTCTGTCGAAACCTTGCACTAATCATTTAGAATGTTACAAAAAGATTAAAAGATCAGTACATTTAAGCAAAATTATCTCCCCTTAAGATTCTGTCAAATCTTCTGATGAGTTCTCGGAAGTTGATCATAAGATAGATCTGGGTGATGAAGTTTCTCTGTTGCTCTTCCGGACATTTTTCTCTTGGGAGATTTTGAATGATATCTCTGAGGTATTCCAGCGACTCTGTTGAGTACTTGTGGATTTCAGAAGCTATGAGGGCCTTCTTGATTTTTTTCTGTCGGCAGATGAACACTGGAGGATCTCCAACTACGGTTTCGGTTATGTAGTGCACTAGCCTTGAAGGATCTCATTTGGTGGAGCAGTCGCTAGTTCTTCTACTTCGAACTCTATGCCTAGCTGAAAGTCAATCTGAATTCTTAGATTTATGTGCTCTTGCATAGCGAAGCGTACCTCAGGAAGTGCTGTTCTTGCCTCTTTGTATCTGTCACTGAAGTTGTAACAGTAGGCATGGAGTTGAATCAGATCATAAGGGTTCAGAAGTACCAGGTCGTTTTCATTGAAGTGCTCAACCCTGTTGTCGTTTGATTCAACTATGAACTCGTGATAGCTCATTTGTATTCTGTTGTGCCGAAAGGTCTTCTGCTTGATGTCTACGATTCTGCGGATTCCAAAGTCTGAGTTTATATTTCTGTTCAATCTGGACTTGGTTTCAATGAATTTCCGTCTAACGTCAGAGATCGTATTTATCCTGCAGGGGCTTAAGTATGGATTGATGGGCACAACATTTGTGGGGATGGTATCATGGTCACCATAAAGATAGGCAAAGATTTCTTCTAGTGGAGGTTTGCCAGAATGTTGAGTTGAGGATTCGGGGTTCTGTTCTGTTGGCAAGGGATTTGGGTCTTCATGAGTTTCTGCCATGAGTATGTCAATGTGGGCAGATTCTTGTGTTGTTTGGGTTTGGACTTGAGGTTGGGCTTGGTTCAATGGGTCGGTTCTCTCTGGTTCTGTTCTTGGTGAAGTAGGAGGGGTGTCCAGGATAATAACCTCAGGTGGTTGTTGAGAGGATTCTGTAGGTTTGATGATTCTGTCTTTGAACATGTAATGAAAAACCACCATAGTCACCTCTGGTAAGTCTTCAGAAGTATTCCCTTGGTCTCCTACTTTAGTTGCCTCAGCCTCATATACCTTTTCCTTTCCCTTAGCAGATCCCTCAGCCTCTGTTGCAGGTTCCTTTTCCTTCTCTTTTTCCTTCTCTTTCTCCTTATCCTTCTCTTTCTCCTTCTCTTTCTCCTTCTCCTCCTTCTCCCCCTTTTGTTGTTCTGAGGACTCACCCATCTGATTGTCTGACTGATCTTCTGTAGCATCCTTAAAGTCATCATCATCGTCAGAGGATTCAATTCGAGCTTTTGGTGAGGGCGGAACAACAAACTTTGGGTTAGCCTTATGCCTTTTGCTCGAAGGTTCTTCTGCAGGTGCTTCATTAGCAGGTCGTTTTGATGTAGAGGTCTGTAAAATAATATTATTGAAGTCTAAGGCTGCTTTTCGCATCACCTCTTCTACCTCTGTTGCTGCACCTCTGATTTCTTCCACTTGAGATGCGAAGTTGACCTTGTGTGTATCGAGTGAGGCTTGCACATGTTGTACTGTTGATTTGGCCTTCATCACGAATTTTGAGGAGATTGACATCATTTTGCTTAGAACTTTTCTGCTGAACTCACCCATCTGACCGACAGTCATTGGTAAGTCATTGGGTCTGGGGCCTGAGAGTTGGATAGGTGCGGCAGAAGAAGTCGTGGCTTCTGTGATGGCGGTCTTAACAGAGTTGTTGATCAGCTCTGTCAAGGTTCTGATGTTGGAGTCTGATAGAGAAGGGGTTGGCAGGGTTCTGTTCATCTAAGCCGTATGATTTTCTGCTAAGAGCGGCTACTTCTGTCGTTAATGTCTGAACCTTTTCCTGGAGAGAAGCATTTTCCTTGCGGATCAGCTCCTCCTTTTGATCATTGATAAGTTTATACTCATTCAAGGAGTTGTTGATACTGTCACAGAAGCTTGTGAACTCTGCTCGTGTGACAGTGTCAACGGGGATATCCTTGGTACCAACACATGGTTCCAAGTTAACCTCGAGCTCAGAGGTGCCTGCTTCAAGAGTTGTTTTTAGGTTGGCTCTTGCAGGACTTCCACCCGATCCTTGATGTTCCCTTTGAGGGGAAACAACTACAGGTGTTCTGATCAGAGTTTCCTCTTCCAGCTCAGGTTCTGAAGAAGGAAATCTGGTGTGATGGGAAGCATTTGCAGGTTTGAGTTTTGAAGGTTTGAATGAAGAGGAAAGATGAACAGGGTTTAAATAAAAGAGGGTTAAGGTTTTGGATATTTATAGTCCGAGCTTGTGGCTGAGTAATCGCCGCAGATACTGTAGGCACTCGAGTGTCAGAAGGTGGAGTGGCCTGAAATGTGTATCGTGGGGACAGCTAGTGGTTTAGCTTTCAATTGGAGATTGCCACGTGGATTTGTTCTGACCACTTTTGTGCAAGTAAACCGTCGCGGTTAGAGATGTGTGGGTTACAAGTGGTTGACGTTTAGAAATGACCCGCACTCTGGTGACGTGTTCTGATGATGTGGCAGAATAGACTAACAGAGCTCTGATGGAGCTGTGTTAAGTTGCTTCTGTTGCGTGGCCTCCATTTCTTACCGTTACCTTTACCAGAACTTGTTCTGATGTGAGATGGTCAGAACTTTACATGATCAAACAGAGTTTTGATGAGATGCAACAGAGGCTCTGATGAGATGTCAGAGTTCTGACTGGTTCTCCAAAAGATTTAGCTTTAAGCTCAAAAAGCAAAGTCAATTTGGTTTTGGAAATTTGATTATTGACTTGCTCCCCCTAAAACCATGCAATATTCCTTTAAGAGCTCCCCCTCGATAGATGAGCCTTCCCTTCCTTTGATTTTTTTTTTTTGAACAGAGCTCTGGTAGGAACATCAGAGCCTCTGTTGATTTTAAACAGAGTTAGGAGGACAAGTTCAGCATACCCAGTTTGCTGATTAGGAAGTTAAATCTCCTTTCATTAAGGGCTTTTGTAAACAAATCAGCAAGCTGGAGGTCTGTTGAAACAAAGTACATTTCAATAGTCCCTTTTTCAACATGATCCTTTATGAAGTGATACCTTATGTCGATGTGCTTGGTCTTTGAGTGCTGAACTGGATTCGCAGATATGGCAATGGCACTCTTGGAGTCACATAGAATTGGAATCTTACCATACTCCAGACCATAATCTCTGAGTTGTGTCTTCATCCATATTACTTGGGAGCAACAACTAGCAGCAGCAACATATTCCGCTTCTGCTGTTGAGGTTGAAACACAGTTCTGTTTCTTGGATGTCCAACTCACCAACTTTTCTCCAAGCATTTGGCAGCTACCAGAGGTACTCTTTCTGTCGTTCTTGCATCCTCCATAGTCTGAGTCTGTGTATGCTACAAGCTCGAAACCAGAGTTAAGAGGATACCAGAGACCCAAAAATTGAGTCCCTTTCAGATATTTAAAGATACGTTTGACAGCTGTTAAATGAGTTTCGGTAGGATTTGCCTGAAATCTGGCACAGAGACAGGTTGCATACATTATATCAGGTCTACTGGCGGTTAAGTACAAAAGTGACCCTATCATGCCTCTGTAGTGCTTGACATCTGTTGGTTCACCATTAGGATCAGAGTCAAGTTTAACTCCAGTGGCAATAGGAGTTTTCATTGGTTTTGAATTATTGAGCTTATATTTTTTCAACATGTCAGAGATGTATTTGGACTGACTTATGAAAGTCCCTCTGTCAGATTGTTTGACTTGTAAACCCAGGAAGAAAGAGAGTTCTCCCATCATGCTCATTTTGAATTCACTTTTCATTAAGGATTCAAACTTATCACAGTACTTTTGCCATGTAGACCCAAAGATAATATCATCAACATATATTTGTACCAGAAGTATATCATTTTTATATTTCCTGAAGAATAGAGTTTTATCGACGGTACCTTTCTCGAAGTGATTGATCAACAGAAATTTGGACAGAGTTTCATACCAGGCTCTGGGAGCTTTCTTAAGACCGTAGAGTGCTTTGTCTAGTTTGTAAACGTGGTCTGGAAACTCTGAGCATTAAAAACCAGGAGGTTGCTGGACATAAACTTCTTCTTGCAGCTTGCCGTTTAGAAAGGCAGACTTGACGTCCATTTGGTAGACCTTAAAACCTTTATGAGCAGCATAGGCTAGGAAGATTCTTATTGCTTCTAGCCTAGCCACAGGAGCAAAGGTTTTGTCATAGTCAATCCCTTCTTCCTGTCTATATCCCTTTGCAACCAGACGGGCTTTGTTTCTGATGATAATCCCATCTTCATCCTTCTTGTTTCTAAACACCCATTTGGTTCCAATGGCTGTTTTTCCTTTTGGGAGTGGAACCAAGGACCAGACTTTATTTCTCTCAAATTCCAGAAGCTCTTCTTGCATAGCTTCGATCCAATTTGGGTCCTCTAGGGCTTCAGAAATCTTCTTTGGCTCAATCATGCTTAGAAAATTTACAAAGAAAGCTTCATTGATTGTGGCCGATCTTGTCTTTACACCACCTTCAGCATCACCAATTATAAGATGATGAGGATGATCCTTTGTCCATCGTGTCATGGGAGCATGGACAACGGGTGGCGTCTGTGCTTCTGATGGGAAAAGACGAACTTCAGCATCAGAGTTCTGTAGGTTTGGACCAGGGCTCTGTGGCACACAACTTTGGAGAGTGGCCTCATTGCTCTGATAGTCATTAACAGGGCTCTGTGATGGTGAACTTTCAAGCAAGGAATTTCTTCCGACGTTTGTCATCAGAGGTGATGAAGGCTCTTGTTCAGGTTCTCTTTCATTCTGGTGTTGTTCCTCATTTCTCTGAATTACTCCTGTAGACAGAGAAGTAGATGGTGAAGTATTAGAGGGTCCAGTGAGAGATGTACCTGTCAAATTTTGATCTGTTGAGTTCTGAGCTTGATCTCCTCTGTTGACGTTATCATAGGAATCATCATCGAAGAAATCATTGAACATGAGATTGATGTCTTCTGCCCTTGATCTAGAGGAACTTATCTTCTCTTGTTCTGTCTGTGTCCCCTCTGTTGATTTTCGATCAGAGGAGCTTGATATGCTTTCATCAAAGGACACATTTACACTCTCTTGAATGACCCGACATCTGGTGTTGTAGACTCTGTAGGCTTTAGAGGTTAAGGAATAACCAATAAAGATTCCTTCGTCTGCTTTCTTGTCAAACTTTCCCAGATGTTCTCTGTCATTCAGTATGAAGCACTTGCAACCGAAGACATGAAAGAATTTCACATTTGGTCTTCTGTTGTTAATGAGTTCATAAGGAGTCTTCTTGAATATTTTTACAATTACATCTCTGTTTTGGGTAAAACATGCTGTTGAGACTGCTTCTGCCCAGAAGTTCATTGGAAGGACAGAGCCAGCCAACATGGTTCTGGCGGCTTCTACCAGAGTTATGTTCTTTCTTTCCACAACTCCATTATGTTGTGGAGTTCTGGCAGCTGAGAAGTTTTGGGAGATGCCTTCCTCTGTTAGGTATGCATTGATTCTGTCATTCTTGAATTTTGTCCCGTTATCACTTCTCAACTTCTGTACCTTTAGATCTAACAGAACCTGTATCCTTTTCAACAAACTTATCAGGATTTCTAAGACATCAGATTTTACTCTGATGAACTCAATCCAAGTATATCTAGAGTATTCATCAATTAAAACAAGGATATACTTCTTGCCCGACAGACTTTGCACAGAGATTGGACCGCAGAGATCCACATGAAGCATATGCAAAGGTCTAGGACAACTATGATCACTCTTTGTTCTGTGTGAAGATCTTTTCATCTTTCCAAGTTCACAAGCAGAACAGAGATGGTCTTTGTCAAATTTCAGAGAGGGAAGTCCTTTTACTAACTTCAGTTTCACGAGTTTGTCAAGATTTCGAAAGTTTAAATGAGCAAATCTTTTGTGCCAGAGCCAGGCATCTTCATTATTCAAAGACACTAAACAGAGTCTCTCTGTTGTAGTGTTTTGGTTTGGTTTGAAATTCATTTTGTAAAGATTGCCTTTTCTATCAGCTCTTAAGAGTTCTTGACCAGTCTCGGAAAGTAACAAGGAACAATACTTCTTCCTAAAATTGACATCGAAACCGTGATCACAGAGTTGACTTATACTGAGAAGATTATGATTTAATCCTTCAACATAAGCAACTTCAGAGACTGAAACACCACCATTTACTAATGTACCATAACCTTTAATCTGTCCGCCATTGTCTCCTCCGAAGGTTACTGCACTTCCCATCTTGTTTTTGAAAGAAGTTAACAGCTCCTTATTCCCCGTCATGTGCCTGGAGCATCCAGAATCCAAGTACCAGATCTACACATGAGGTTTCTGCAAGACAGATTAGTTCCTTTTAGGTACCCATCTCATAATGGGTCCTTTCTTGTTAGGTTTTGGTGGTGCGTCAGAGGTTTTCCTTTGTGTGTTCGGAGTGGTCGTGGAGTTTTTCTTTTGAACAGAACGACTCAAAACACAGTGAGGACCATTCAGATGATTCTGTAATTTCAATAACAGTTGAATACAATTGCAGTTGATGGATCATGACTGATGCACATTGTTTTTATTCAAAAACTGTTTGGATGAAGCTTGATTCTGAAAGATTTTAGGACCAGATGTCTTTGCATACAATCTGTCCTGACTTTGTTTCTTAAAATTGTTACTCTTAGGAATAGACATGAAATTCTTGGAAATGGACTCATTTGAACGAAAAGAATTTCTTCCTTGATTTACACCGGAATTCGGAACAGACTTAGCTATCCACTTTCCCTTCTGTTCTGGTGTGAATCTTACAGGTTTGAAAGCAAGAGGAACATTTGAGTTTACAAAGACACTTTTGTTTTTCTCTTTCTTCTCTACGTCTACTGCATTAGAAGCAAGAATCTTGAAACTTTGTTGTTAAAGCTTGTTACTGGTATAAATCTTGATTGTTTCTTAAAGAAAGAAACATCCTCTTTTAGATCCGGAGATCCTACCTGTAGTTGCTTTAACTTGTGTAAGATGTTCTTTTGACCACAGAAGATCTGTTCATCTACCTCGGAGTCAGAGTCACAATTAGAGGCTAGAAAGTCTCTAGTGGCTCTGTTGGAGGAATTTGATTCAATGGGTATTACAGGGATATTTGTTTTAACAGATCTGAACTTTCTCAACTTTGGCTTTAAAGAATCAGAGATAGCATTTTCTTCAATAACCTTCAACAAATCTTCTTCAAAAGATGTTCTTATAGATTCAGAGGTAGGAGAGAAAACTGGTGCTTCTGGATTAAGTTTGCCCTGTGGTATTTCAACAGAGGACTTTGTCTCAGAAGAAGCAGACTTCTGTCCTTTGAAAGAATTGAAGTTGAAAATCTCTTTAGTGCCCAAGTTCTTAACAGAGTTAGGAAGTATGATTCTAGCTCTTCCTTGATCAAGAATAAACTCTGAGGATGGTTTTAAAACCTTCTTTTGATCGGAGTCATAGCTGACGTTCCTATAGTTAAGATGTTTTGGTTTTGAGAAAGCATCTGAGATTTTGGTTCTTTTGAAAACGGCATTACCAGATATCACGTCCTCTTGGATTTTACCAATACAGAAGGCGGAGGACAGAGATGTCTTCTTCCTTTCGTTGTAGGGAGCAAGGTCAGAGAAACCAAGACCTTGCGTATCCATCTGTGAATTTATCTTGATATGCACATCTTGTGCATCTTGGTACTTTTTGATTTGAATTTCTTTTCTCTGTAGGGATTGATGTAGAACTTCCCTCTCTCTTTGAAAATAATCAGTTAGAGCAACAGAGTTAAGTCTCTCTGTTTCAGACTGTTTCAACTTTTCAGACTTCTGTTTCAAATCATTTTCATAAACTTTGATCTTTTCAGAAAACAGTCTTTCCTTCTTCTTTTGTAAGACTTCTAACTCAGATTTTTCTTTAAAGATTTCTTCCTTTTCTTGTTCCAAGAGAGTCTTTTCTCTCTTGTAAAAAGATAGGTCCCTCTGAGCTAGTTTTCTTAGCTCCTTTTCTTCAGAAAGTTTTTGTTTTAGAAGCTGAAATTCCTCATTCAACATGGAAACATGAATTTCTAATTCTGAGTCAGATTTAGATTCAGATGAGCATACCTTGGCACTGGGTCTGGTGGTCTCCAGCGCTCTGTCGTCAGATTCTGTCGTGGTAAGAGCAAATGCATGAGCCAGATCTTCTTCTTCTGTTGTTCCCTTCGTTATTTCTGGTTCTCCAGTCATCCAGTCAACAGATGCTTCTAAACTTTCATCATCTACAGCAACTCCACAGAAGTTGGCTTGTTCTGGTTCATCATCAGAAGATGAATCAGAGACCAAATTTTCCATTTCAGCAACATAACTTCTTTCTCTGTAATTGTACTTGTATTTGTTTTTGTAGTAGTCCTGGTCTTTTACCAGTTTGCCTCTACAATTAACAGAGAAGTGTCCAGGTTTGCCGCATCTGAAGCAGCGTCCATCATTTTGATTGATGGGTTGGGCAGCATCGGCCTTCTGTTGTGCTGGTGGATTTTCTCTTCTTTGTGGAGGTTTCCCTATTTTTGTGGCAACTCTGTTGGAACTTTGCTCTGGTGCTGTATATCCTCTTCTGTCTTCCCTTCCTTCTCTCTCATATCTTCCTCTTCTGTCAAACTTATTGCCAAATCTCTTGTTAAATTGCTGAGTAATTAAAGCAAGAGATTGGGCAAAGGCTTGAATGTCATCATCCTCTGATGAGCTCTCATCTGTTTCACTTTCTGCAATCAAACTTTTATTTCCTTTCTTTTTATCAGACTTTTCTTTCTTTTTTTCTTTTTTTGAACTCTCTCTGTTGGACCTTTCAGATGTGGTTTTCTTAGAATCAGAAACTAAGGCGATTGGACCAGCACTGATGGATTTGCCTTTTTGCTTGACAACCTCCTTTTCTTGTGCGGCCAAAGTGCCATACACATCCGTTAAAGACCATACGTCTAAGTCCTGATTAGCTTGTAAAGACATGGACAGATTTAACCATTCATCATTCAAACTTTTCAAAAACAGAACATTGTTATCTTCCTTCGACCTAACAACCCCACATTTTTTGCATTTATTGATTAACACATTAAATCTGTTGTAGGTTTGCTGTAAGGTTTCCTCCGGAAGTGCCTTGAAATCGTTGTATTCATTTATACATTGGGTCCTTCTGTTCTTTTGGGTCTTGATACCACCCTCAAGTTGATTAAGAAGTTGATCCCAGATTTCCTTAGCAGTAACACATGAATCTAGTTCTTGAAATATCTCGTTTGGAATGGCCATAATCAGTAGTCTAACTGCTTTAAGATCATTTTCCATTTTTAGATTTTCCTCATCAGTAAAACCCGTGGTTTTAACTTCATAATGAGCTGGAATCTCAGCAGTAGTTCCTGTTGCGGGTACACGGGGAACAAAAACCATGGGTTGGAATGGTCCATCCGTGACAGATCGCATGAGGTCTTTATCCATACCATCGAAAAAATTAACCATCCTGATTTTCCATTGTGGATATTCATCTCTCAGAAGAGTAGGAGGTTTTGTTAAAGAGCCAGCAGTATAGATAGCATTTATACCGTTGTTAGCCATTTTGGAAGAAAAACAGAGTACAGTTTGTTGCAAAGCGATTTTTGGCTAGAAACAGCGTTTCAAACAGTAACCAATGAAACAGTAACTTTTTGAGAAGATTTTAAGCTAAACTAGAAAGTTTTAAACACAGTTATATGAGCTCTGAAGGCTTGGTTAGACTAGAAAGCAGTAAAACAGAGTATATTATGAAGCTTTTAAAGTCGCACAGACACAATCAACAACAGTGAATCAACCTTGGTAGATTGGATCGTTTGGCTTAAGAAAACCAAAGAAGCTCTGATACCAATTGTAGGTTCCCAGATTCACGTTGTATCATATTAATGGTAGTAAAATAGACAGCGGAAGCATATTAAATAAAGCCATTAAAATGAGTGATTGTGTAAATGATAAGTGAACTATGAGAATCAAATATTGAACAGTAAAATGATAACAAGATCAGATATAAAAGCTTCTCATATATTGATAATGAATCACACCAAGAACAAGTTAAAGTGTGTTCGGAAATCTCATAAGACAACAATATCGTACGGAGGTAGTGCTCGGGATTGCTGCAGTGTGTGCTTAAACAATTGTGGAAAAACTACTCTTCCCAAAGCATACAATTGTTGTTCCACTACCTCGCTATTTATAGACCCGATAAAGTGTAGACAGTGTACTATCGTACCCTTGAATGACACGTGGAAAGTGTGTCTCCAATCTTTAGGGCATACGTGGAAAGTATGGACACGTGTCTTACACTTAAGGTTTCCTACGAGACTTAGGCTGACAGAGGTCTTTTACTTCACAGAGCTCTGTCGCAAGAGCTCTGTTGGTCTTCTGTTGAATACTTGTTCTCTTGTAGGAATTCTTCGACAGAGCTCTGATGAGCTCTGTTGGATCCGACAGAGCTCTGTTGAGCTCTGTTGGTCTGCTTGATGAACTTCTTCCAAGTCTTCTGTCTGATCTCTGTTGGTCTTCTGACTTGAACTATTTTCAATACTTTTACATAACATATACTTGGGGCTAACAAACGTTTTTGAGCAACCCTAGTCGATTCCCAATCGATTTTGACATTCCAACCGCTGTTTCCGGATAAACCAGCAGCAGTTTCCGGACACTTCAGAGCTTTCCGGAACTTCGCTAACTCTTTCCGCACATGATCAAACTTTCCGGGTAAGTCTCTAATTTCAATCTTTCCGGGTAGATTTGTTCCGAAAACCCAAAGTTTCCAGAAAAATAGTTTGTCCGGACAACTCAAAGTTTCCGGTAACCTATTTTACCCGGACAACTCAAAGTTTCCGGTTATATTGATCCTTCCCGGACACTCCATTTTCCGGAAAGCGTATCATCCGGAAACCCTTCCATCCGGAAAGCATTTTATCCGGAAACTCTATTGATCCGGTAAGTCTGTGTTTACTTTAATCATTCGGAAACTCTTGCATCCGGTAACCTTATTTTCTGGATTCCTTATCCGAAAACCACCCGGATTCCATATTCCGGGAGCTTTCTGAAACACTCAGTTTTAAGTGCTAAGTCGCAGGAGGGGGACATTTAAGTATCCTTGATACTGTTCCACTTTGAATCGAACCATCGTCTGACGATCACTCCAGTGCATCATAAGATGTCTTATTCACCTCAGTCAAAGTAAAAGACAAGTCAGGTATGTGAATCTAACCAACAAGATCTCTTTAGTCAAGTGCAATCACTTACTGAACGGGTAGATTCTTTTAAGGCCACCTCTAAAGAACAAAAGCTTGAGATTAGATCTCTAACCGAAAAGCTAGATGTTCAAACGAGAATAACAGAAAATATAAGTCTGAAAATGCTAATCTAAAAGACAAATGCAAAAATATCTCATTAGCACATAAGGACTTAAGGGCCAAGTTATCTGAACTTCAGTCTCAGTTTGATAAATGTCTGAATGAGAAAGCAGAAATTGTTTATGTAATACCCCGGGTAAGTTCGTTAGTTAAAAGTTAGTTACGTTAAAACTATTTAACTATATAATTGATGTTTAGGGTAAGTTTGGGTTAAATATTAAGTTTAGTGGTGGTTTGGTCATTAATGAATAGCTTAAGGTCTAAATGGTAAATAGGAATAGATATTATCCCTTTTGTAATTCAGATATTTCACTCAGCAGATTATATCCAGAAATTTAGTGTGTATATGTATGTTTTGAAAGCAAGAAGGAGAAAAGAAGGGAAGAATAGGTTGAAGCATCATTTGGGTACTTGGAAGTGAAAGTAAGGTATGTGGCTTTATAATTTATGTTTTCAATTGATATTCAATGGTTCCTGTCTGAGTAGAATGGTCAAAATCATATCTGTTAATAATTTCTGGTGAATCTGGGTAAAAAGTAGTCAAAACCGACAGAGGTTTCCGGACACCATGAATGTGTCCGGATGGTTTTATTGGTAGTGTCCGGGTAGTTTGTGGGTGGTGTCCGGTTGATGTTCTAAAGGTGTCCGGACGAGTTCTTCATCCGGGTAAGTTCTAATTCCCTATGTTTTCCGGATAGAATTAGATACCGGATGGTATCCGGATTACTTTGGTGTCCGGATGACGTCCGGATTGTTTAGGTTGTCCGGAAAAGTCTTGTTGTCCGGAAAAGTTGTGTTGTCCAGGTAACTTGTGGTATCCGGATACTTTTGCTGTTTGGTCAAATTGATGAGTTTAGAGGCTTTTAAGTGTCAAGTAGCCTGTATCTTGTTAATTCATGGATAGGGAATGATTAAGGACTGAAAATACTGTGGACTTGACTTAAGTTCGGGTTTGGGGAAGACAATTGAGGATAAGAGTTAGATAGAATATCTAAAGCTCTTAGTCCTAACAAGCTCTATGTGTTCAAAATGGTAAAGCAATATCTGTATATACTTGTTTCAGATACTGTGATTCGAAGGTCAAAGCAGAATTCTTTGTGAAGGACTGAAAAGAGTGTTGTTAAGCAAACAGGTGAGTTATACTTGAAAATGTTTTTAAACTGGAATACATATATGTGTGGAATGGATATATGATTAAGGTGTGAATATTATGTGTTTATAATATAGTAAGGTATTATATGCGTATGTGCATTACACTACGCAAGTGTACTTTAGTCGGGTTCCGGTGTGCGGACCGACGGGTAGCCGGGTTCCGGTTAGCGGACCGGTGAGTAGCCGGGTTCCGGTGTGCGGACCAGTAACGTTGATAATTATTAGTTGGCTTGCTACCAATTAGTATGGCCAGTTGTGGGGGAATAAGGTGGGATGAGTTGTACGAGTCTTGAATGGTATTGATATATGTGTAATGTATGGATGTATATGAAAAGTTTTATATAAATGGTTTTGATACAAAGGTTTACTAAACTGACAGGGATTTCCTCACTAGACCATTAGGTCTAACCCTCATTTCTGTTTTAAAAATATGTATTCCAGGTCGCTGATCGAGTAAGAACAAGTAAGAAGGTTAATTGCCAATAGCTTTTGGAGGACTATGTAGTGGAAGACTATGATGTGTTTAGTAGATAGTCTGTTGTTAGTAATGATGTAATCTACTATGTAAACGTTTGTAATGATGTACTAAATGTTTGTAAAAGACTAGTGGACCGTGTTTGTTATCCAATGTAACTTTTGTTTTAACGACGTTATACTATGTATGCTATTTGAACTATGTATGGAAAAGTGGGGACGTTACAGATGGTATCAAAGCCCTAGTTTAAGGGATTTAGGTATTAGTACCTGTACCTAGACTTAAACTGCATGTGAAGTAGGATGTCCTTATTATTGTAGAACCTGGGGATGTTAAATATAAATAGGTAGAAGGAACATCATGTAAGGTAATTTCAGAGTTACAACTGGCCAGTGTAATTGTGATCTTATAGGCACATGTTTGGACTGGAATACCTTATTATATGGGGTACGTGCTTATGTGTATATTAACATTGTTTGAATCAACAGAATGGCAAGTGGTACGAGACAAACGAATCGGGAAGGGGGAGGAAATCCATATAGAACCAATCCAACAGCTGGAGGAAGGGGAAGAGGGGGAGAAAGAGGCAGGGGCAGGACTGGAGGCAGAGTACAGGGGCGAGGCACGGAGTTTGTTACAAGAGACAATTTGGCTGCTGAGATGGGAAGATTACAAGCCAATATTCAAGCCATGTATAACTAGACGCATAATACTGAAATGGAAAGACCAGATCCTAACTTGGAAGACGAGGTGCCTATCACACCTCCTGTGGTATCAGTACCCAGAAAATGTGACTGTAAGATGTTTTTAAGCTGTAAACCACCAACTTATGGAGGGGATAGAGATCCAGTGAAGGCGATGCGTTGGCTGAAGGAAATTGAAGCTGTATATAAAACCAGCAAATGTGCGGAAGAGGATAAGGTGTTATACGGAACTGCAATGTTGAAGGCAGATGCTTTATATTGGTGGGAGGCCTTTATTGGCTCCAAGGGATCTGATGTATACTCAACCTTTATGTTGGTTCCCGTTTTGCTTATACAAGATTATCAGATGTATTAGTTCGAGTTTATGTTTGATACGGAAGCGTATTTGAAGAACTAACAGATAAGTTTGTGTAGAAACAATACAGATTATAAAGAAACAGTGATTAGAATATGATATCTCAAAGATTACTGAGTTTCAATATATAATAAGAACATCAAGAAGAGATTAAGAACTGTTTGGTGAAAGTGTAATGCTTAACAGATTTGACGATATAAAGTGTAAGCATGAAACTTAGATTCTTAGATTAGTTCTTAAGATTGTTAAGGAAGATCTCAACAAGAGACTTCCTTTTATACTACTCTAGGGGACCATAAAGCATGACCTGCTCTTAGAACGGATGGCATGAACAGTTGTACATGCTGTATTGCATTTAATGGCGCAAACGTCTATGTTGTACTAAGCCCTATTGAGTCCATTAAGAGTTTGACACGTGTTGAAGTTGGACAGGGCATGCTATTATGCAATTTGATGAACAGGTCAGGAACAGTAGCAAGATATTATAAATATCTTCCAAGTCTTTAGTGAGGACCGCAGAGGCTCTGTAAAGTGTTACAGAGGTTCTGCGGTATGGTCCTTTGTAGATCAGTCTTCACCGGATTTCGAGTCTTTGGTCTTCTTTGCGGGTATGACAGAGCTTCTGTAGGACACCTCTGTAGCTTCTGTAGCTTCTTAACCTTGATCTCTCGGTAAGTTCGGCAGAGCCTCTAGAAGAGGCTTTCTTCACTTAGCCTATTTTTCACTACTTGTAACTACTTTCTATGATTAGGAAGATTGAGGCTAACAATCTCCCCCTAAGTAGTGAAAAATAAAAAATTGAACTTGAGTTTAGTTAGGCTAAGTTAGATAAGACAGAGGTTAAACAATACCTCGAAAGTTCTTTCATTTAGAAATATGCCAGAGGCATTTTACATTTGAGTATAATGAAAGATAAACTTAAAAATGGTTTGCAGAGATTGGTTGTTTGAGAATCAGATTTTGGCGTCTTTGAAATCGTTGTAGCTTCTGTTGTCTCTTCCGACTTCTCTGATCTATTTGTAGAAACTGATGCAGAGTTCACTTAAGCAGATTGTAGCAACAGTCTCTCTGATGAAAGTATCTGCAGCGTCTCTATCTATTTGCTCGGTATCTCTGTATTTTACAAGGTTTGCTCTGAACATGTTCAGAGTATTAGTTGCGTACTTCTGACAGTCAATGGTCACAAAAAGTTTGACTTCGCCTTGTGGGTTTTGAAATACTAACCCGAACCTTGGTTCTGTAATGATGGAGTTGGGCATTGCGTCAGGTGGGCAGCGATCTTCTAGTGGTCGAAGGTTCAGATGTTTGAGACAAAGATCCTTTCCCAGCTGAAAGTCTGTCAGACTGTAGATCAGAAGCATTTCCCTCATTGCTTTTCTCAACACTTGATAGGCTCTGGTGTTTGGCTCTGTGTTGTAGTTGTCCTTCGTCCATTGCAGAAGGTCAGGTAGATCATAGGGATTCAGATTCCTTAGGTCAGCATCAGCGAAAGTGGTTTCTGAATTGTTTACCCTTCTGACTCTGTAAAGATTGTACCTGACCCGTGGATAGGTTCTTGTAAAGGAGTACCTACAGAAGATTACCTTTTTGATCTTGTGGATTGAGAAAACTTCTGCTTTTGTTCTTGGCTTTGTCCTGGTGAAGACGTTGTCAAATTCTTCTCTGATCTTTGGATCTGTCACATGATCTGTTGGATGATTGGTCTGAAAGGATTGTTTGTAGAGGTATTTGTATACCACTTCTTCCATTTCTTCTTGTGTTGGACCAGGTTGTGGTACTTGTCTTCTGAGGCTCTCCATCTTTCGAACAACTTCTGCAGCTCTACCTGTTAGAGGAATGTTTGACAGAGGCTTCATTCCATATGCCCAATCCTCTTCTTCAGGCTTTGGAGTTTGGAAGGCATCAAAGGAGCTCTTCATCAATTTCTCTGTAGGCTTGGGCAATGATTTATTTTTCTTGGGCTCTTCTGTCAGTATTGCTTTGCCTTTGTCTTTGGCTTTTGGAGGTGCAGAACCTGTTGTTTCTGTAGGTTTAGGTATTGGTGCTTCTGTTGGAATGATGGGTGTTGCCTCTGTAGGTTTTGACACTTGTGTTTGAGAGGACTTTTGTGGCGTTGGTTCTGTTGGCTTGATTTGCTCTGTAACCTCTGTTGGAGGTTCTTTTGTGACTTCTTCTGTGAGCTTGGTTTCTGTGGGTTTTGGAATGTTGAATCTTCTTGCCATTCGGAAAGATGTTGTAAACCTACGTCTTTCTTCTGCTCTTTGCGCCATTCGTTCAGTCATTATGTTGTGCATATTTCTTAGAACAGAAGAAGCAGAGGTCTTTGCTCTTTTTGGTTTGCGGGCAATAGACTTTCTTGGGATGGATTGGAATTTTTCTGTTGGTTTTGTAGTTGGGGAGGGAAGATCTTCTTCTGAGGAGGATGACAGATGTTGAACATCTACTCCAAACATTGTAGGGAATTCCACAGAGGTGGGTGTTTCCTCTGTGGTCTTTTGAGCTTCTGTTCCTCCGGTTTGTTTGTTTGAAGGACTTTCTTCCAAGATGATTACCACAGGGGTGGTTGTTGCCTCTGTGGTTTGTTGAGCAGTTTCTAGTACATGAGTTTCTTCAGCAGTTGATTCCACAGAGATGGGTGTTGGCTCTGTGGTCTGTTGAGTTTGTTGTTGTTGGGTTTGTTTTGGAGGGGCTTGGTTGATGGGTTCTGCGGCTATTGGTACTTCTTGAAGTCCTCTGCTAGTAGCTTTCTCCCTTGTATTCTCCCCCTCAGGATGATCTGATGGACCAGGGTGGTCATCATCAGAGTTATCCTGACCCTTATCAGAAGTACTCTCTGCTCTGCAAGAAGCTTTAGGTTTCTTTGGTAGTTCTGCTCATGCGGCCATCAAATTTGCGCACACATCATCACAGAGGCCGAATAGATTTGCAAGCTTTGCTTCTGTGTTGAAGCGCATTTTGCCGACACTTTTTCTGAATTCTTTAACGTAGTTGGCATTTGCAGAAGTGAAGGAGACGATGACTTCTGTGACCTGGTTTATCACATTCTGCCCGAGCTCTGTTAGCTGTGCTCTGGTCATGTAGTCTTTAGGCTGCATCAACACAGTGTTGCGCATTGCTTCTTCTTGTACATGTTTCAGGGCCTTCTGTAGATCTTCAGGTGTAATGCCCTTTGCGTTGTTGGATTTCTTGTTCAGTTGTTCAAGGAAATGTTTAACCGATTCCTTGAACGCAGAAGTTGCTGCTATCCCGAATTCTTTGGCGGCAGAAGTGGTAGTTGTTTCAGCAGAAGACTTTATCTGGGTCATGGCAGATTTCACCTATGTGGACAGATTGTCCATTTTGGTGTTCAGATTTAGTAAGGCCGTCGATGTTGTCTCTGCAAAAGATGTGAAAGAGCTTTTCAACTCTTTCATGGTTTGGTTCACAGAAGTGACAAGGGTTTGGAACTCATCCCTTGATACTTGTGTTCATGTGGTAACCTCTAGAGGAACACATTCGTGTCCAGAGTGAGTCCCTGCTCCTGGGACACCTTCGTTCACCCTTGTTTGTACGTTGGGGGTGGAAGGATTTCCATCTGATCTTCGAGAAGAAACAAGAGTTTCAATATCTACAGAAGTTCTGCGAAGAACAGTGTCCAAATCCACTCCAGAGGTGGGTATCAGAATGTTCTTCTGTTGACTCGGAGACTTGTCTAGAGTCTCTTCGTCTTTGTGCTCACTACTTCTCTCTGAAAGAAGTTTTGGCCCTATATTGTGCATGGCAGAGGAAACGAATTCCTCTGTAGGATGTTCTGGTGTGATCTGGGGCGATGGATCACGAACTGTAGGCGAGTCTCTTCGAGGAGACTCCCTAGGAATGGATTCCCCGGTTTCTGTGGGCGCAGAGGTTGAAAGAATAACCTCTGGCTGGATGGTGTGGGTTTGGATCGAGTTGTGCTGCTCTTTTTCAATAACTCCTTCTGCAGCTAGACCTGCGGAGTTAGATGTGTGGGTTGCACTAGGAGTTGGTTTTGGTTGTGTGCCTCTATTAATCCAGGCATCTTTTCTTGTTTCTTCCTCTGTTAGGCATCCAAGCACTACTTCATTATCTATCACTCCAGTCTCTGTCGCTATCCTATGGCTTGGTGCTTCTTCCCTAACTTCTGTTGTAGTTCCTGCCTCTGTGACTAAGAAGTCGTAGATTGGATGAGAGCCGTATAATTGCATGACATGTGGATGATAGAGACCTTTCCGTATTTGGACTGCTTCTTCTTCATCTGAATCTACCTCTGAGACCTCTATCCCTGTTTCCCTCGTTTCAAGCCCCTCCTCTGTTGGATTTTCTAACATGGTGTCCATGTTATGGTCTTTTACAACTTTGGTCTCTATTTCTTCTATACCTTCTTCTGAAGCTGGGGTTGGACTCCTTCTGTGAACGTCCAATCCCTGTTGGATGAAGGGATTTTGTAGAATGTAAGGGGTTTCAGATGGTTGATCTCTGGGGGTTTGATCATCTTCTTTCAGATTGGTGTCAATACCAGAGATAGAGAAGTGTTGTTCTTCTGTGGTGTGGTGGTCAAGTGGTTGTGCCGTCCACCCATCTGTATTTAGGGTGTTGGCAATGTCAGGGTTTTGAAGAAAATCGTTTAAGCTACCTTGATGAGCGAATCGATCTGGGGATTAATAAGGTGATTGATATCCCTCTTCTGCAACTTCGACTTCTGCATTCTCATCTTCTGCAGTTTCTTCGACCCAGGTTTCTGCGACCTCTTCTTGAACCACTTCTGCAGCTGCCTCTTCTGCGATGGTAACCATTTGATCAAGTGATTTCCTATGCCTCCTTTTGGTCTTCCTCCTCTTGGGTTTTGGTGCCCCTTCTTCTGTGGATTTTGATTTTCTTTTCTTTTGTTTTGGAGAAGAGTGAGGAGCAGAGGAGCCAACTTCTTTGGTACCAGGAGGTGAAGGTTGGTCTTCTGCAAAGTTTGTAGAAGTGCCTTCTGCAGTTTTCATCTTTGTTTATGGGGTAGAGGCAGAGGCTTTCGAAGAAGACTTATTTCCCATGAGTTCGTCACGTTTGGCCATAAAACTAAGTTGGATTGCCCAGTGTTTTGCTAGTTTTTGCTTCTTCGCTTCTGTAGAGAGAGGTTCTACAACCATTGTTCCTAGGGGGACACCTAAACGCGGGGGTGTCACAGGGCTCGGTTTTGGAGTCCTATGATCGCGTATACACTCTAATTTAAGGGTTTTGTTTGTGGCATAGCTCAGAAGCTTCCTTGACAGAGGTCTGCAGTGGGTGTAGCCATCTGTATGATCGGTGGGGATATTTTTGTTCATTGGGAACTGTTTGGGAGTTGGCCCTTCCATTGGCCAGTTCTGCATCATCAGCAGAGGTTCGAACAGGACTCCCAATATCCTTTGGTATTGCAGAGGCGGTAGATACTTAGGATCGTTCTCTCTTGCCTTTTTGGTGTTGTTCTTTCTGTCGATCGTATTGATGATCTCCTGCAACATGATGGTCGAGTAATCGAGTGGGAGATCGTAGTAGACCCCGTACATGGTGGTTAAGATCTGGTGCGAGCTCTGGTCAATGCTGCCTATCTTCCCTGTAAGACATCTGTTGAGGATTGAAAACAAGGTGTTCCACAGAGGTGGTAGTCTGCCTCTGCGGAAGTCATTTCTCTTCCTAAAGTGGGTGTTGTACCCAAGCATTTCTACAAAGCGACATAGTTCGTCGTCTGTTGGTTGATCTGCATATTTCTTCAGTCCAAGAAGACCCCTTGTTGGTAGATTGAACTCAAGAGAAAACATTGTTCTATTGAACTTGAGTTCCAAATGTTCAAATTTGTCTGGCTTTGAGATGTACCCTTTGATAAGAGAATCATCTTTATCATATCGGCAACTTTGCCAAAATTGGTTCAAATACCTAACAGGTATTTGCTTTGGGGTTCTGGAGAGTAAAGGAAAGAGAATATATTTTTCCATGATGTGTAGAAGAAGAGCATGGGCTTCGCCGAAAGCAGTTGGTGAGGGGACCAAGTAGCAGTTATTTGACTTTATGGGTAGTACCTTGTCAAAGTGTTCTTGAGCAATGAAGTTCTGGAGATGGGTGGTCGGAGCAAATTCTGCTGAGTCGCCGGAATCTTCTTGTTTGGCATTTTTGGCGAGGTGGGGGTTTTCTGAATGTTCAGAATGAGAAGGGGAGTGTTCTTGAGAGTTCGCCGGAGAGTGTGCAGGGGAGATAGCTTGGGAAGATGAAGCAATTTGTAATGAGAATAAGATACTTGCATGTTTTTGCAGGGTTTCGCCGGAGAAGAATGAGGGTTCGTAAAGGTTTTATGAGAGGGTAAGCTTGGGTTTTATAGGTTGGTAAAACGGTAGAATTCGAAAGGGTAAAAATATTTGGCAATGGATAAATATTTGGAATCCGTACTTGAGTTAGAACGGCGGGTTCAATTTTCCAAAAGAACGTGCCATGTACGCCCAATGAAAATGAGACACGTACGCCATGTCAGATGATGACAGGACGTCGTGCGCTGCCCATTAATGCTAGGCGCGTGAGGTTGTTCTTAGCCACATGATTCTCACTCTCAGTAAAAGTAGCCGTTACTATTACAGAACCTCTAAGGTTTTTGAAAAACTTGATGTTTATCCCTTTCTTATATATCTCTTGTTATCATGACTCTGTAGGTTCTTCTTTAACCAAAACATTTGTAAAGGCAATGGAGAGGATCGTTAGGATTTTAGTGAAGAATTTTTACTCAGAGGTTTTGTGGCTGTGTTGGAACTTGCAGAAGCTCAGTCAGGGCCAGTAGAAGCTCTATGAGTGAAAATTTCTCATAACTAAAAATCTATTAACAATTTTGATCATACAAGTTTTGATTTGTATTAAGATATGGTTTTCGGACATATTTGAAAGTTGGTGTCCGAGAAAACTGTTTTGGAAAAAATTTTGTGCGAGAAGGTCATGGTGTGTGTATTTGTGCGTATTCGGTTTTCGAGATGACATTCCAAAAGATCGATAGAGGTTAAATTTGCGATCATAGAGCATATTTCTGGCAGAACCTCTGTTGAGCTCAGCAGAGGCTCTATGACCTTAAATTTCTCATAACTCAAATTTTATGAAACTTTTTGATCTTTCGATTTTTGAAATGTTATCTACAGTATCTTTAGGATATATTTGACAATTTGAGTCCCAGAAAACTGTTTTCAAAAACCTTTTGTACGAGAGACATACCTTTTGGTTCTTCTTTTCTCGGCGGTGATGTTTGACTTCTGTCGATAGATTCATCGACACTTTTCTTTTGGTTCCCCTTGAAAGATTAACCTCTGTAGATCATTTCAAGGTTTCTTTTGCTCCCCCTTGATCTAACCATTTCTGTAGATTAAGTTATTTCCTTCTGCTCCCCCTTGATCTAACCATTTCTGTAGATCAAGTTATTTCCTTCTGCTCCCCCTTGACCTATGCTTGGATCAAAATAGGATAAGTTTTGCATAGTACATAGGTCATGTTTACCAGAGGTTCTGTAGGGGTCGTCAGAGGTTCTGAGCAGACCCACAGAAGCTCTGTGATTTCAAGAACTATTTATGATTGAGAATTTACATACAGAAAGAAATCAATCAAAGCAATAAATAAAGAAATATTTTTATACACATATTTACAGAAGATAAGCTACACTTACAGAGGATTTTTACGTCATATTGATCATTCCTAACTTACCCACCAAGAAATTGAATCTTTTCTCGTCTAAAGCTTTGGTGAATAAGTCCGCGAGTTGGTATTCTGTGGGCACGAAATGCATCTCGATTGTACCGTATTCAACATGATGTTTCAAGAAGTGGTACCTTATATCGATATGCTTGGTTTTTGAATGTTGCACAGGATTGGCAGAGATGGCAATGGCACTTTTGGAATCACAGAAGATGGGTATCTTTAATAGGATGTGTCCGTAGTCTTTTAGCTGAGTCTTCATCCACAGAACCTGAGAACAACAGCTAGCAGCAGCAACGTATTCAGCTTCTGCCATAGATGTTGAGACACAATTCTGCTTCTTGGAGGTCCAACTGACTAGTTTACCACCTAGGAATTGACAACTCCTAGAGGTACTCTTTCTGTCGAGCATGCATCCTCCATAGTCTGAATCTGTATAAGTAAGACAAAAGCCAGAGTTGTGTGGATACCAGAGACCAAGATTTTTGGTCCCCTTTAGGTATCTAAAGATTCTCTTAACAACATCATAATGTGATTTCTTAGGATTAGCTTGATAACGTGCACAAAGACATGTGGCATGCATAATGTCAGGTCTGCTAGCAGTTAAGTATAACAGAGATCCAATCATGCCTCTGTAGAGAGTGCATTCTACAGAGATGCCATCTGGATCTAAGAATAACTTATTTCCAGTGGCCATTGGAGTTTTCATGGCAGAGGTATCAGAGAGGCTATACATGGAAAGAATGTCAGAGACATATTTGGCCTGATTTATAAAAATTCCCTCTGATGATTGTTTGACTTGGAGTTCGAGGAAGAATGTTAATTCTCCCATCATACTCATTTCAAACTCACTTTGCATGAGTTTTTCAAAACTTTTGCACTCTTCTGTATTAGAAGACCCAAAGATTATGTCGTCCACATAAATTTGTACAAGCAATATTTCACTGTTTTTACGTTTATAGAATAAGGTAGTATATGTTGTACCTCTGTCGTAGCCATTGACTAGAAGAAAGGTAGAAAGTCGTTCGTACCATGCTCTTGGAGCCTGTTTCAGTCCGTACAGAGCCTTTTCAAGGTAGTACACATTTCTTGGGAACTTTGAGCTTTCAAACCCTGGTGGCTGATTTACGTAAACCTCTTCTTGGATTTCACCGTTGAGAAAAGCTGATTTCCCGTCCGTTTGATAGACTTTGAAACCTCTGTGGGCTGCGAGAGCCAAGAATATTCTTATTGCTTCGAGCCGTGCTACAGGGGCAAAAGTTTCATCGTAGTCTATGCCTTCTTCTTGTCTATATCCCTTGGCCACTAATCGTGATTTGTTTCTGATGACCACTCCATCTTCATCCTTTTATTTCTATAGACCCACTTAGTCCCAATGGCTTGTTTCCCCCGTGGCAGAGGTACTAGAGTCCAGACTTTGTTGCGCTCAAACTGCAGAAGCTCATCTTGCATGGCGTCTACCCAGTTTGGATCGTCAAGGGCTTCAGAAATCTTCTTTGGCTCTATCACACTAATAAAGTTCGTAAAGAAACAAAAATTAGCAGTGGCAGACCTTGTTTTTACTGTGTCATAGGGTTCACCAATTATTTGGCTTTGAGGATGGCTTTTTGTCCACTGAGTTGTGCGTGGAAGATGGTCATCAATGTCATCAAATTGTTCTTCAGAGGCTTCTTGTTGTTCTTCTTCTTCTGGTGTAGCCTCTATCGTAGTGCGTGCCTTTGTAGTTGATCCTACAGTTTGTGGAATGATTGGTATGAGTGGTGGTGGAGTTTGTTCCTCTGAAGACGTATAGACTTGGTCCTCTATATCCTCTGTTATTGGTTCCTCTGTGGATTATGGAGTTTGTTCTTCAGCAACTTCTGTGGTCGTTTTCCTTTGTGTTTCATCTTCTGTAGACTCTTCCTCAGCATTTGCATCTGTAGCATTTACAGAAAAAGATGAAGCATTATTTGGACCAGTTAGAGTCATACCTGTAGGATTTTGACCGACAGAAGATGGTTCTTCGAAAGCTCTGATGGTTCCAACAGAGGGATCAATGTCGTCATGGAACATCTCTAAAAATAGAAGATTTAAGTCTTCTTTTGTTTGTTAGATGCCAGAGGATTCCCCTTTAAGTCCGAGTTCTGAACTGATTTGCTCAGAAGTCTTTTTGAATGAATCATCAAAAGAAACATTGATTCTTTCTACGATCTTGCGAGACTTTGTAAGGTATACTCTGTAGGCTTTGGAAGTGGCAGAGTATCCAATGAATTTTCCTTCGTCAGCTTTTACCTCAAACTTTCCTCTGGAATCTCTGTCGTTTAAAACAAAGCATTTACATCCAAACACGTGGAAAAACTTGTTGTTTGGCCGCCTTTTGTTGATCAGTTCGTAAGGAATCTTGATGTGTCTTTTCACAATGGGTGAACGATTCTGTGTTTAACAAGCGGTAGAAATCGCTTCTGCCCAAAAGTTCATTGGTAATTCGCATGCTGATAGCATAGTTCTTGCGGCCTCCACGAGCGTTCGATTCTTTCTTTCGACTACGTCGTTCTGTTGTGGAGTGCGTGCGGCAGAGAAGTTCTGTGATATTCCTTCTGTAGAAAGATAGGTTTCAATGACAGAGTTTTTAAATTCTGTGCCATTGTCACTTCTTAACTTATGTATTCTGCATTCATAAAGAACTTGGATTCTTTTCATTAGATTAATCAAGATGATTGGAACATCTGATTTCTTTCGGACAAATTCAACCCATGTGAAACGCGAATACTCATCAATTAAGACAAGTATGTATTTCTTGCCACCTAGGCTCTGTATGGCAATGGGACCGCAGAGGTCGACATGAAGCATGTGCAGAGGCCTAGTGCAAGACACATCTGTTTTGCCTCTGTGGGAAGCTCTTTTGAGTTTTTCCATTTCACAGGCAGAACACAGTTGATCCTTATTAAATTTAACACTAGGCAAACCTTTAACTAGATCAAGTTTGACCAGTTTATCCAAGGTGTGAAAGTTCAAATGACAGAACCTGTTATGCCATAACCAGGCTTCCTCACTTTTGCAGGCTACAAGGCAAACTTTGTCCTTGTTCTTGGAACAGAAATTCATCAGATATAGATCACTTCTTCTTTCGGCTCACAGAAGTTCCATTCCCGTGTCTTCACTTTTCAGAGAGCAGAAAGTTCTTTTGAATAACACATCGAATCCTGTATCACAAAGTTGGCTTACACTGAGTAGGTTGTGTTTAAGGCCATCCACGTATGCAACTTTGTATACAGAAACGTTTTCCTTCTTTATGACTCCATAGCCTTTGATGTGCCCCGTTTTGTCGTCTCCAAAAGTTATAGATCCACCATCGAGTGTTTCTTTCTACGTGGATAGTAAACTTCTGTCGCCAGTCATGTGCCTTGAGCATCCGGAGTGTAGATACCAGATTGGCACATATCGCTTCTGCAAGACAATCACAGAGACTTAGGTACCCATATCCACATAGGTCCAATATTGTTAGTATTTTTCAAGTTTGCCTTAGCATTCTTGAAATACATTTTGTCTTTTGTAGAAGAATCAGATTGTTTTTCTTTAGGTTTTGACTTTTGAATTTGAGTAGAGAGTAAACAATCTTGATTGGAGAAGTGATTATTTAGTTTGAACATAAGATCAAAGCAATGAAAATATTGAATATGAGACGTGATTTGCTTGAACTTTTCATTGAATTCATTGAACTGAGCCACAGAGGCATTACATTCTTTCTTAACACTAGATTTCCTATTACAAGAAGATCTATGAATACTAGAATGTTGTTTGCAAAAGCTTTGTTTAGTTCATGCCTTCTGCGAGTCTCTTCTGTGGTGAACATCTTCCTTCACTGTCACAGAGGAAAAAGATTTGTTAACTTTAGGCCATTTTCCCTTTTGTTGCCAAGTGGGATTTTCGTTAATTTTCCTTAAAGGTTTTGAAAATTTTGAACTTTTAGGATCTACAGAGGTCTTATTTTTAAGACTTAACATATTAAGCTCAGCAGGGGTTTTGACTTGTGAATACCAGTTTAGAAAATCTGGGCAGATAGGTACCTCTGTGATTTTCTCTTTTGGAGAAATAGTTTTGTTAAGAACTTCAGAGGAGAATTTAACATCCTCTGCGTCATAGAGAACTATCCCTGATGTAACATTTGTCTCTAAGTCGTTAGAAGATGAATCGTCCTCATACACAGAGGTTGAGTCATCTCTTTCGACAGAGGCTGGATTTTCCGAACATGTATCGTACGAGCTTTCTTCCTCTGTAGAATAACTTTCATAGACGGCAGAGGTTTCTAATAAGATCTCTTTAGCGAGAAATTTATCTACAGAAGATGTACAGAAGTTTTCTAAGACGTTTGTTTTCCATATTTCCAAAATTTCCTTTTCAATTGTTTCTTTAAGTTTTTCTTCTGAAAAGGTGGGTTTAAACTCTGGAGCTTCTGCCGATAATTTCTTTTCGACATTTATCATACAGACAAAAGCAACATGCGTTTGAGTCTCTGGTTTACCAAACTTAAAGATACCAATCTGATCTTGTGTTTTCAGATATTTCTTTGGTTTGATTCCTCTAGTGATAGAGGTTGAAGATGATGAATCTGTGTTTTCAAACCACACATTGATCATCTTCGTATGTTTCCTCAAGTGAGGTTCCATAGAGATTTTAGCCCTTTTACTTATAGAGAGTAAGTTTGGAAAATCTGGTTTGTTCGTTTTTCCTAACACAAACAGAGAAGACAGAGGTTTAATTCTTTTGCCTTCAACACCTAGGGTAATATCGTCGTACCCTATACCCCGTCTTCCTATTTGTGAGTTTACTTTCTCATACACCTTCTGTGCATCTTTATAGTTTTTAAGTAAAACATCTCTTCTGAGTAGATCTTGCCAAAGTATCTCTCTCTCTTTGAAAGTATTCTTTGAGAGCTCTTACGTCTGTTGTTTCACTCCTAGAAACTGAAAGTTTTTTTGTTTTGACTTTTAGAGCAGAGGTTAATTTAGAAATTTGCTTTTTTAAAGGATCTAGATTTTTGTTCCAATTCTTTTCTACTCTTTCCTTTTCTTCAAAAATTTTGGCTTTTTCTTGAGTGAGAAGCCTTACTTCTCTCTCATTAAAGGCGAGTCTTTTCTGAATGCTTTCATTTATCTCTTTTAGTTCAATCAGTTCAATGTTAAGTTTAAGTAAATTATCATCTACAGAATTAGTACAAGAGGTAGAGTTTGAAGTGGATACCTCAGTTTCAGTGCCGGAGTCGACATCTGCCATGCCACAGAATAGGGCATTGGTGGTGTATTCATTGTCAGAGGTAGAGTCTGACTCGAAGTCCTCCTTGTTTGCCTCGGAATGCCCTTTGTTCGCCGTTAGGGATTTTTGCGCATAATACTCGGCCTTCTTTTTGTAAAAAGCTAAGTCCTTCTGTGGGCGATTTGGTCTACTTCTGCATTCATTTGCGAAATGGCCTGGCTTCCCGCAGTTGAAACAACCTTGGGAAGTGTTTCCAGCATGATCGTCGGACTTCTGTCGGTCTCCACCTTTCTCCGTTCGGCATTCGTTTGCGTAATGACCAGGCTTGCCACACTTGTAGCATTCTTGTTGTGTGTGGCTCACCTTGTCATCTGACCTCTGTCGGTCATTACCTCTATAGTTTCTGTCGCTTGACCTCTGTCGGTCATTTCTATCATCTGACCTCTGTCGGTCACTCGATTCTTCTCTTTTTCCATCATATCTTCTATCACCTCGGATGTCTCTGCCATATCGATCAATTCCTGAACCCCGCTGGTTTCCTCTGAACTCTCTTGTCAACAGAGCTAAGGATTTAGCTAATGACGCAAGAGTTATCTCTTCTTCTATCAGTTCGTCTTCTTCGCTATCGACTATCACTATCTTCTTCTTCTCCTTCTTCTTCTCCTCTGTTGCTCTCTCATTTCTCGGTCTCTCTGCAGCCTCTGTAGATTTACTAACCAATGCGTATGGTGCAATGGTTAGTGTTTTAGCCTGTGCTATTTGAGGCTCCTGTGCAGCTAGTGTTCCATAGAGATCAGAGAGTGTCCAGGAGTCTAGATCTTGGTTTGTTTGTAAAGACATAGACAACTGGAGCCACTCATCATTTAGGCTCTTTAGAAACATGACGTTATTTTCTTCCGAGGTTCTGTGAATGCCAGGTTTTCTGCATTTGTTTATGAGAGAGTTGAACCTATCGTACGTCGTTTGTAGAGATTCTGTTGCAGAGGCTCTGAAGGCATGATATTCATTTATGTATTGTGCCCTTCGGTTCTTCTGCGTTTTAGCACCCCCTTCCAATTGTCTTTCTAATTCTTTCCAAAGATCGTGCGCTGTTTCGCATGCATCTAGGGATTGAAAAAGTTCGTTGGGGATACCATGATCAATATTCTTTTTGTTTTCTGTGCAACTTCATCTTCTGCCCTATCTGCATCTGACCATTCTCCTTTTGGCTTAGGTTTTTGATGTTCAGGGATTTCAAGAGATTAAGCAGTAGCTGGTACTCGTGGTACTATAGTCATGGGAACTTGAGGAGGGTTGTAAAGATATTGTACGAGAGATTTTTCAGTACCCTCAAAGAAATGGATCATTCTTATCTTCCATTGAGGATACTCGTCTCGAAGGAGAGTAGGAGGCTTGGTTAGTGAACCAGCAGTGAAAAAGTTATTTGTATTTGTCATTGTAAGAGTTTCGAAGGTTCTGAAAAGATAATATGACGAAAGAGTATGAGTCTGATGATCTGGAAGGTTTTCTGGGTTTTAACAGTTCCCAGAGTGCACTTTAATGGAGTTTTAATATGGAAAAAAATTGTTTCTTTGTAGAATACCACTTTCGAGTAAATCGAAAGATGATAGGAAAACAGAAACTTTTCAATGAAATGAAGAACAGGTTAAAACAGAATGATGTCTACCACAAATCTTGTAACAAAGAGGATCACTTGATATTAAAAATCAAGGAAGGCTCTGATACCAATTGTTGGTTCCCGTTTTGCTTATACAAGATTATCAGATCTATTAGTTCGAGTTTATGTTTGATGCGGAAGCGTATTTGAAGAACTAACAGATAAGTTTGTGTAGAAACAATACAGAATATAAAGAAACAGTGATTAGAATATGATATCTCAAAGATTACCGAGTTTCAATATATAATAAGAACATCAAGAAGAGATTAAGAACTGTTTGGTGAAAGTGTAATGCTTAACAGATTTGACGATATAAAGTGTAAGCATGAAACTTAGATTCTTAGATTAGTTCTTAAGATTGTGAAGGAAGATCTCAACAAGAGACTTCCTTTTATACTACTCTAGGGGACCATAAAGCATGACCTGCTGTTAGAACGGATGGCATGAACAGTTGTACATGCTGTATTGCATTTAATGGCGCAGACGTCTATGTTGTACTAAGCCCTATTGAGTCCACTCAGAGTTTGACACGTGTTGAAGTTGGACAGGGTATGCTATTATGCAAGTTGATGAACAGGTCAGGAACAATAGCAAGATATTATAAATATCTACCAAGTCTTTAGTGAGGACCGCAGAGGCTCTGTAAAGTGTTACAGAGGTTCTGCGGTATGGTCCTTTGTAGATCAGTCTTCACCGGATTCGGAGTCTTTGGTCTTCTTTGCGCGTATGACAGAGCTTCTGTAGGACGCCTCTGTAGCTTCTGTAGCTTCTTGACCTTGATCTCTCGGTAAGTTTGGCAGAGCCTCTAGAAGAGGCTTTCTTCACTTAGCCTATTTTTCACTACTTGTAACTACTTTCTATAATTAGGAAGATTGAGGCTAACACTTTACTTGGGGCGAATTCTCAAGGGCATTCAAAGAACAGTTTTGTCCTCAAGCAGCAGTCAGACAATTGGAGGAGGAATTCCTGAGCCTACAACAAGAGAATTTATCAGTTAGAGACTATACTGCCCGTTTCCTAGAAAAGTCGCGTTTTGGAGAATATTATGTTGCCACGGAGAAAATGAAGATGGAAAGGTTCATATTTGGATTGATTTCGGAAATTCGAAAATTAGTGACTGCAACGAGACCTGATACCTTTTCAGCAGCAGTAAATGTCGCGGAAAATGTAGAGCGGGATAATAAGACGGATGCTGGTGATAAAAGTATGGGAAAGAGAAAATGGGAAGGACTACCGCATGATCCGAAGAAGTCTAGATTTCAGAGATTCGATAATCGTCCACCTTTCCGACCTATGGAAAGACCTTGTCCGAAGTGCCACCGTATCCATAAAGGAAACTGTCAGATTGAATCGCGGGTTTGTTATATGAGTGGGAAGACCGGGCATGTTATTAAGGATTGTCGATTAACGCGGTTTTGTTTCTTGTGTAATTCTCCCGATCACCTTCAGTCAGATTGTCCACGAGGTAGAATACAACAGGGGGCACATCAAGGAAACCAGCAATTGCTAGACCAGTAGTTCCAAGAATAGAACCGCCGAGAACAAGGGGTCGTACATTTCAAATGACAGCTAAAGAGGCGGAGGAAACTCCGGATGTGGTTACAGGTACATTTTTCATAAACTCTACACGTGCTAAAGTGTTGTTTGACTCCGGTGCAAACCGATCTTTTGTGTCTCCTTCATTTGCTGCTCACATGCATTTAGAGCCTAAAATGTTAGAAAATGCCTTACTGGTAGACACTGCAAATGATAACCAAGTGTCAGTTAAAGAAATTTTTGATTGTTGTGTGATAAATATAGAGGGGTGTGGAGTACCGATACAACTATATCCTATAGCCTTGATCGAGTTTGATGTGGTAATAGGGATGGATTGGTTAGCTGAGAATCAGGCTAACATAGTTTGTGATAAGAAAAGAATCAATGTCGTTTTACCTGATAAGAGGTCAGTAGTCATTTATGGGGATCGTAAGAATCATCAGTCTAGCCTAATATCTATGATAAAAGCCCGTAAATGTATCAGCAAGGGTTGCTCGAGTTACTTAGCCTATGTGATAGATAGTAGGCCTGAAAAGATTAAGTTGGAAGATATTCCTATTGTTATTGAATTTCCTGAAGTATTCCCTGAAGACTTAAATTTTATTATGATTATTTCATAGTTTCTGTTTTCTGTAGTTTACAAAGTTTATTTCAATTTTTACTTTTGCTTGTTAATTTCAATTTCTTATTTTCCATCATGGTTTCTTTGCAAAACATTGTGTGTGCTTGTGTTAAGGGTGGAGAAAGTAAAAGTTCCTGATCATTGGTTAAGGGGGAGCATGGTATTTCATTCAAACATGTGTTGCTCATATCATGTATGAGTCTATGTGCAGTTCATTCGTCAAATCATTGAAGACGAGGGTAAGTATTCTGATCTGAATTTTTGTCCAAACCCTTTGTGATGAAAACAAATTTTTTGAAAATCCTATGCATCTGTTTAAGGGGAGCAAAATGATTTTTAAAATTCATCTGAAGAATACCAGTTAAAAGTTGGACATCTTTTAACTTGGAAAATGATTTTTGAAAAAGTTTAAAATTTTGTGTTTTCAGGAAAATGTCTAAGTGTAAGAAGTTGTCGCTCAAGCCTTAGGCGATAACATTTTCTCATCACATAAGCCTTGACCGAGAACTTTCCTCATCACACAAGAGGTGTGCGATCAAAAGTGTTCATCGCATATGTATTATGTGATCAGAATACTCATCGCACAAGTGGTGTGCGATCAGAAGATGTGAACAGTGCAAATCGCACAAGGGGTTGTTCGAGAACTTTGAATAGCCTTCATCACATAAGTTTCATGCGATGAAGAAGAACTTATCACCCATCTTTCAGGCGACAAGTTGACACGTGGAAGGTCAAACGTTAGACCAATCAATTCGTGCCACGTGTCATCATAGCCTAAAGTCTATAAATAGAGAGATTTTTGAATCAATTTCTTTTTCTCGACTTTTTGACAAACCCTTATTCTCTCGTTGAAAATCTTTCAAAGTGTGATTTTGTTGCTGTTTCTTGTTGCATATTCCAATCGATTTTACTTCAGGTTAGTGATTTTATCATCCTTACTTCATATCATCAGTATTTTGGTTGTAAATTTGGTGATTTATATGAGTCCAGTCGAGTTCTTTCGAGACTCTTGGTATTATTGTCAATTGCTCATTCAATGTGTTAGATTTTGTTGGTGATTTTAGTGTAATCATCGGTTCATTTTATGTAATTGGATTCACAAGAGAATAATAGGGTTTTTAGCTAAGCTATAACATGAGTTAGGAGGTGTGGAGTGCACACTCGTGTAAGCTAACTAGAACCCGAGATTGTTGGACGGTTAAGACTGGCAAGTTACAAAGAGTTCTTATGAACTGGGCGTCGGGGCCAGTGCTGGCGCCAGTTGACTGGCGCCAGGCTCGAGAATGTTGCCGGCGCTGATGGTGGCGCCAGTTGACTGGCGCAGAGACTGGCGCCGGGCTCTGGAATATTGCAGGCGCTGATGGTGGCGCCAGTTGACTGGCGCGGAGACTGGCGCCAGCGTCTGGAAGGTTTCTTCTTGTTTGTAATTGCCGACTTTAATCCACAGTCAATCTCATTTATTGAGATATTATTATCATTATCATTATTGTGTCAGTTACGGTTCTCAAGGTGTTTAAATATGTGTCGATTTCTGCCTAAATCGATAACCGAGAACTGAGTGAATTTCGTGATACCCGGGCAGAATAGGGTCGAAATATCACTCACGGAAAGCGAGCTCTCACGCGATCTCACGTTCTTTATCCAAGTTCTAATCACTCTTCTCTCCCACGATTTTCTGGAATTTCCCCAACAATCGTAAATAATATTTGTTCATCGTAAGAGAGATGGCGAGTGATCAGTCCGTGAGAGATATGACGACCAAGTTCACCAAACTTGAGAAGTTTGAAGGCGTTGATTTTCGAAGATGGCAGAAGAAGATGCACTTCTTGTTGACAACGTTGAAAGTCGTGTACGTGCTAAGCACCCCAATACCGGAGGTGATGGAAAACCAGGCGTTGGAGATGACCCGACGTCGCGAGAAATGGGAGAACGACGACTACATCTGTCGTGGCCACGTCTTAAACAGTATGTGTAACTCCCTCTTTGACATTTATCAAAACGTTGAATCTGCCAAAGAGCTATGGGACTCTTTTGAGTCCAAATACATGGCGGAGGATGCTGCTAGTAAGAAGTTACTTGTTAGTAATTTTAATAATTACAAGATGGTGGAATCAAGGCCGGTGATGGAGCAATATAATGAGCTCCTACGTATTATCGGCCAATATGCTCAACATAATATGAAGATGGACGAATCCATCTCCGTATCGAGCATAATTGATAAATTGCCCCCCTCTTGGAAAGACTTCCAACATATGTTGAAACACAAGAAGGAAGAGTTGTCCCTTGTACAACTCGGTAGTCACTTACGCATAGAGGAATCTCTTCGGGCGCAAGAGGCTGAGATACCTAAGATAAAAAAGGTTTCTGCACATTCGCTGAACATGGTGGAAGAGGGAAAATCCAACAACTTCAAAGGAAAACGTAAGTTCAATGAAGCCAAGAAAGGGCCTAATAAAAAGGTTAAATTAACCTGTTGGACCTGTGGTATGACCGGACATCTCAAGCGGGATTGTCGGGTTGTTAGGCATAAGAATGGAGCAGGCACAACTGGTGGTGGGCAAGGATCCAAGGATCAAAACCCACGGCAAGGTCAGTTTATTGACTTTGGTTTTAATTCGAATTTGAATTATGTACCACTAATATCCGAATCATTTTATGTGCAGGATGATGATGTTGCTTGGTGGATCGACTCGGGTGCTACGAGTCATGTGTGCAAGGATCGCCGTTGGTTCACCTCTTTGGAACTGGTTGAAGACGGATCAATGCTACACATGGGGAACGAGTCGAGTGCTCCCATTCTTGGACGTGGCTTAATTAGGCTAGAGTTTAGTTCTGGAAAAATAATTGAACTTTTAGACGTTTTGTTTGTACCACAAATTCGAAAGAATTTGGTTTCCGGTAGTATCTTGAATAAGTTAGGATATAGGCAAGTTTATGAGTCCGACAAGTTTATCTTGTCAAAGGGTGGCTCTTTTGTAGGATTCGGTTATATGTTGAATAATATGTTTATGATAAACCAAGATCTATCAAGATTAGAGAAAGAATCTAGAGAGAGAGTAGAGAGAGAAAGTGGATCTCGTATTAGGGTTTGCTCTCAATATTACAAGATGTGAGTTATGCTCTAATTGTGTTCTCTCGAGAGTTACAAGATTAGTCTAAACAAAGCTATTTATACCAAAGCTCTATACAAGACAATAAGCTAAGATTGACTTTCACTAACACAATATACATTGACTTTGACTTTGACTTAGATATTAAATCTTGAAGACATATTTGTCCTAACAGTTTATGTTAAATTTGAAGAAAAAGAATTTTGTTTCAAATTCTGTTTTTGTTGCAAATGGCTATTGTGTTAATTCTATTTTATGGCATGCAAGGCTTGGCCATGTTAATTTTAAGTGTATGGTTGAAATGTCAATAGACGGTTTTATTCCGGCCTTTGATATTAAAACCGAAAAATGTAAAACTTGCATGTTAACAAAGATCACTAGGCAACCTTTTCCTAAAGTGAAAAGGGACTCGTCGGTGCTTGAGCTTATTCATAGTGATCTTTGTGATTTGCATTCAACTCCGTCTTTGGGTAATAAAAAGTATGTTGTCACTTTTATTGACGACGCTTCACGATTTTGCTATGTATTTTTGTTACATTCAAAAGATGAGGCGTTGGTTAAATTTAAAACTTATAAAACGGAGGTTGAATTGCAAATGAATTGCTTTATAAAGTGTTTACGCACCGATCGTGGTGGGGAGTATTACGACCCCATGTTTTTCCAATCCGTAGGAATCATTCATGAGACTACGGCGCCTTATACACCACAGCAAAAATGGAGTGGCGGAACGGAAAAATAGAGTTCTCAAAGAAATGGTGAACTCTATGTTATCCTACTCGGGATTGAGTGATGGATTTTGGGGTGAAGCCATGCTAACGGCTTGTTACTTGCTGAATCGAGTTCCCAATAAAAGGAACAAGATTACCCCCTATGAACTTTGGTTCAAGAAAAGGCCTAACTTGAGTTATATTCGAGTTTGGGGTTGTCGGGCGGTTGTTCGACTACCCGAACCCAAAAGGAAGACTTTGGGTGAGAAAAGTATTGACTGCATCTTTGTTGGATATGCCGAGCATTCCAAAGCCTATAGGTTCTATGTTATTGAACCTAATGATTCTATAGCGATTCACACCGTTATAGAATCGAGAGATGCTTTATTTGATGAGACTAGATTCTCATCAATACCTAGGCCGAAGGACATAGTTCCAAGTACTAGTGGAACTAGTGAGGTTGAAGAACAAGCAATTGTTCCAACTGAATCTCCGATTCTTCGAAGGAGCAAAAGAGGAAGGATTGAAAAATCCTTTGGTCACGATTTCCAAGTATACTTGGTAGAGGGATCAAGAGATGAGATTGGATCTCAATTCCTTTACTGTTATAGTGTTGAGGAGGATCCAAATTCATTTGATGAGGCTATGAAGTCTCAAGATGTTGCTTTCTGGAAAGAAGCAATACATGATGAGATGGACTCCATCATGGGGAATAATACTTAGGTATTATCGGACTTGCCACCGGGTTGTAAACCTTTGGGATGAAAGTGGATCTTCAAAAGGAAGATGAAAGCGGGTGGAGCAATCGACAAGTTCATAACTCGATTAGTAATCCAAGGCTTTAGGCAACGGGAAGGCATCGATTATTTTGATACTTATGCCCCGGTTACAAGGATCTCCATGATTAGATTGTTGATAGCCTTATGAGCTATCCACAATTTAGTGATTCACCAAATGGATGTCAAAACGGCATTCTTGAATGGTGACTTGGAGGAGGAAGTTTACATGAAACAACCGGAAGGTTTTGTTATGCCCGGGATGGAGCATAAGGTGTGTAAACTTGTAAAATCATTGTATGGACTGAAATAAGCACCCAAACAATGGCATCAGAAACTTGATGAGGTTATCTTGTCCAACGGTTTTATGATAAACCAAGCGAACAAGTGTGTATATAGCAAATTCGACACATCCGGTAACGGTGTAATCATTTGCTTATACGTTGACGACATGTTGATATTTGGCACCGACCAAAATCAAGTTGGAATAACCAAAGAGTTTTGTCGTCGATTTTCTCCATGAAAGATATGGGAGAGGCGGAGGTGATCCTTGGAATAAGGATCAAGCGTGAGAACAAAGGGATTGCAATTACGCAATCTCATTACATTGAGAAAGTATTAAAGAAATTTAATTGCTTTGATTATTCTCCGGTGAGTACTCCATGGGATCCGAGTGTGAAGCTTATGCCCAACTCGGGTGAAGCGGTGTCACAACTCGAGTACTCATAGGGCATTGGATGCTTGATGTATGCCATGACAAGCACTGGGCCGAATATTGCTTTTGCCATAGGAAAGTTGAGTAGGTTTACTAGTAATCCTAGTATTCATCATTGGCAAGCGATAAGACGAGTATTCAAATACTTGATGAAAACCATTGATTATGGTTTGTCATATGTCGGGTTTCCTTCGATATTGGAGGGATATTCGGATGCAAGTTGGATTACCAATTTGGAAGATCACTATTCTACGAGTGGTTGGGTGTACTTGCTTGGGGGAGGTGCCATCTCATGGGCTTCCAAGAAGCAAACTTGCATCACGAGTTCGACTATGGAGTCGGAATTTGTGGCATTAGCTGCTGCCGGTAAAGAGGCGGCTTGGCTAAAGAATTTGGTCCATGAAATTCCGTTATGGTCGAAACCAATTTCAACCATTTCTATCCATTGTGATAGTGAGGCTACTTTGGCTAAAGCGTATAGTTAAGTATATAATGGCAAGTCTAGACACTTAGGTGTTAGACATATAATGATTCGCGAGTTAATCACGAATGGGGTGATTTCGGTTGAATTTGTTCGGTCGCAACAAAATTTAGCGGACCACTTGACGAAGGGGTTAGCTAGGGACTTGGTTCACAAGTCGATGATAGGGATGGGATTAAAGTCCATCTAAATCTCTAACGGTGAGATACCCAATTCCCTTCTAATACAACGTTATAAGTTGAATTCAATGGGAAAGCTCACTCTAATGGATTGGAGCACAAGATGATCATCCCACGGTATGTGCTCGGTACTGCAAGTGAAAAAGGTAATTGTTCTTTTGTAAAAATGCATTTGCAGGTGCATCTTGAAAGGAACTACTTATATGAGTGTGAAGTGTGGCCGCTTCACGAAGCTTGGACTTGGCTTTGATGCACTCACGAATGGATAAGGACACATGGCCTGTATAGTGTCAAGTTTAAACTTTAGAGAATCATTTAAATTCATGTGTATGTTATCTTCTGTTACTCAAATGGGTTGAAGGGTTCAATCCATAGGACACCCGGATTCTCGAGTATTTGAAATGTGTAATGTACTAAGATGGAAATTCAATCTTCTAGATATTTTCATTTATGCATGAGTTTGTTTACCTATATTGAATATTTCTTTTGTGAATCAAGGATTGCACTAAAGAGGGGGAGGAATGTTGGAGATTTTAGTGAAATCATCGGTTCATTTTATGTAATTGGATTCACAAGATAATAATGGGGTTTTTAGCTAAGCTATAACATGAGTTAGGAGGTGTGGAGTGCACACTCGTGTAAGCTAACTAGCACCCGGGATTGTTGGACGGTTAAGATTGGCAAGTTACAAAGAGTTCTTATGAACTGGGCGTCGGGGCCAGTGCTGGCGCCAGTTGACTGGCACCAAGACTGGTGCCAGGCTCTGGAATGTTGCCGGCGCTAATGGAGGCGCCAGTTGACTGGCGCGGAGACTGGCGCCAGGCTCTGGAATGTTTCCGGCGCTGATGATGGCGCCAGTTGACTGTCGCGGAGACTGGCGCCAGCGTCTGGAAGGTTTCTTCTTGTTTGTAACTGCCGACTTTAATCCACAATAAATCTCATTTAATGAGATATTATTATTAGTATCAATATTGTATCGGTTAGATTCTCAAGGTGTTTAAATATGTGTCGATTTCTGCCTAAATCGATAACTGAGAACTGAGATTATCCTTGAGTGAATTTCATGATACCCGGGCAGAAAAGGTCGAAATATCACTTACGAAAAGTGAACTCTCACGCGATATCACGTTCTTTATCCAAGTTCTAATCAGTCTTTTCTCCCACGATTTTCTGGAATTTCCCCAACAGATTTACGATTAAAAGATGATAAGATAGGCTTTATCTTAGTAAAATGACACTAGGGTATTGCTTTATTTGAACTTTCGTTTGATTCTTAGAAATATGGTTTGAATACTCAAAGTTAGACTCATGTATTGTTAGAGCATTATTGTATTCAAGATTTATTGTAAAGTCTTGTAATGGTCAAACATTGTAAAGTCAAAGTAAAAGTAAAAGATGTCAAAGTCAAAGATGTCAAAGTCAAAGTAGTGTTAAATAGTGAGTCAATGTAATTAGCATTTAATGTGTTGTAATTCATTGGTATAAATAGCTTTAGCTTAGGTGTTAAGCAAGGTTAATGAGCATAATTGTAATATCAAGAGAGTATTCTAGAGAGAGAATCTAGAGAGAGAAAGTCTTGAAGTCTTATGTAAAACTCTAGATTCTTGAAGATCAATGGATGATTACATGTTTACCTAATATATATGATGTTTACAATTGGTATCAGAGCTTTTCTTTTTCTAAAAATAAAACATTTTCAAAATCGAAGATTTGTTTCGAAAGTTTTATGTATTTTAGTTCAATTGCTTTCTTTTCCTCAACAAGTTTCTTTGAAGAAGGTGACACCCTTTCACGTTCTGCACCAACCACTTTCTGAGCCGGGAAGCCACATTACTGATTGGTTCACATTCTTTGGTGACCATCATTGAAACATGCAGTTAGCCCATGCCAACTCTTGCATTTAACCCCACCAGCTACTCATTTCTTTCTTAACAAAGGAATGTTTCATTTTTCTTGGGGACACATCATATAATCTATCTAATCTTCATTCGGAAGGTTTGGATATTGAAAAAGAAGGAAGTTTGCCCCACCTTCGCTCTTCATTCATGCACATTGAGTCCGTGGAAAATTGTTGTTGTCTCAACAGTTTACACGCTTTGAGACTATAATCTTTCAAGCATATGTTGCTTCAATTCTTTCTACACAAGTACGTACACACAAGGAATATGTTTTCTTGTCTTAACGTTCATAGAAATTCCTTTGTGATTTTTCGATGATTGAATGGAAGCCCTGGGGGAGTGAACATCAAAAAGCTCCTTTCCAAAGTACATCCGTTGTACTAAGTGGCTCCGTGCTACTTACAGGCATTTTAACTGATTCATCCGTTGTTTCAGGGTTACCACATTCTTTTGTCTGAATTTGATTCGGATAAATATATTTCGGAATTGACGGTTTATCAGATAAAAAGAAGGAGAATGTTACTTGTGGTGAACAAAGTGCGTCCTGGATTTGATAAAGGTTTTGATGATCATGATGCTCACAATCATCAAAAAGGGGGAGAAATAGTATATTGAAGAATAGGGGAAGAAATAAAACCCTGCAGAAAAGAGAGATTTGTCAATGAAAAATTAAGGGGGATAAATTTGTCAAAGTCAACAAGATGTTCCGAGATGTTTCAAGAAAGTTCGTTGTTCGAAGATAATTCAAGATCGAAGAGATGAAGATACAAAGTTCAAGAAATCATTCGAAGTTTTCAAAGCTCAAAGCTTCAAACTTTTCAAAGCTTCAAACTTTTCAAAGCTTCAAAGTTTAAAGTTGCAAAGTTCAAAGGTGCAAATATCTGAAATTCACATTCAAGACTTGAAGACAATTTGTTGAAGATCGTATTGAAGATGATTGACTTTTCAATGTGAAAGACGAAGACTTTTCAATTTTGACTGAAGACTGATCAAAGATGAGAGTTTGAAGACTTCCAAAGCATCAAAGTTCAACGTGAACTTGTGAAGATTCAGTTGTTTGAAGATTATCTGAGCTTCAAAGTTTAAAGCGGTCAAAGTTAAAGTTTTGAAGATCAAGTACTGAACACTGCTGCTATATTTTTCAAATCTTGAATCCAAAGGGGGAGAATGTTAGAGCATTATTGTATTCAAGATTTATTGTAAAGTCTTGTAATGGTCAAACATTGTAAAGTCAAAGTAAAAGTCAAAGATGTCAAAGTCAAAGTAGTGTTAAATAGAGAGTCAATGTAATTAGCATTTAATGTGTTGTAATTCATAGGTATAAATAGCTTTATCTTAGTTGTTAAGCAAGGTTAATGAGCATAATTGTAATATCAAGAGAGTATTCTAGAGAGAGAATCTAGAGAGAGAATATAGAGAGATTCTTATGTAAAACTCTAGATTCTTGAAGATCAATGGATGATTACATGTTTATCTAATAGATCTGATGTTTACAAGTATTCAAAGTTGTCGCACAATACTTCTATTAAAGTATTCAAAGCTGTCGCTCAAAACTAGCATTCATCCTGATCGCATAAGCTTAATGCGATAACTTTCTTTCATCGCATATGATTTGTGTGATTAGCTTCTTTATGCGACAATGATGTGTTGTGCGATAACATCCCAGGCATAGGAAATTTTGAGATTTTTCTCAAAAGTGGTTACTTGATCTATTCTCATCAGAATCCTAATCCATTTCAGAACAACTTCAATGGCATTGGGATATAAAAACGCTGTGGATGGAGATCTAGTCAGAGCTTTTAATTTTAAGAGGAAGTACCTACCTCCTATATGGTACACTCTTTTCAGCATAATCAACCGATGTATGACTTCCAAACACACAGGGTTCGACACATGCAGTATCTCCGTTCTACGGATGTTCCATGCTATCGATTATGATCGTAAGATCGACTTTGCCGTACTTATCTGGAACAAACTGATTGAGGCCGTCCCAGATAAAGCTCTACCATCAAAAGCTCGGAAGTTTGTACCTTTTCAACAATTTCTCCAGATCGTGATTCAGAGTATAATGGATTCTAATCCGGCTATTCCAAGAAGAGAGGGTGTTGTCCTTGGACCAGAATAATGGATGCACTACATCAGAATTCCGCACACCATCATCTTTGACAACATTAAGGTAATTCCGGAATCTGTACTTGCTTAAGTTGACTAGGAGTCACCATTTGTAAGTGAGTATAGAGAAGAACATGCACTTATGGTCCAGCCAGAACCGGAGGGACCTACCCAAAGTGCAAACCAACTAGGTGAGCGGAGTGAGGGTTGATAACCTCTCATTTTTTTAGAGTTATTTGTTGTTCAAAACACCCAGTTTTATGTAATTTTTATACCCATTTTGCTTCTTTCCCTTTCTTTTAGTCTAAAAAGTTTGCAAAGGATAATAATAAACCAAAGAGTAAGATTTGCTAAAACAATAGTCACTTTTGATAGTGGTCACAATCATACCACTATGGGCAGATCCATCTTAAGATTATGAAAGATATGGACGAAAATTTAAAGAAGAAAGCAAGGATAAAATCAGTTTTAGATAAGACTTTGACCAAGGAAGAAAGGGGTGAAGTGGAAGGACTTTTGGTTAAAGGATGGTGTATACATTTTGGATAAAAGGGTGTAGCAACCCACTTTTCTTCAACTATATAAAAAAGGCCTCCTCAACATTAGAAGACACCTCTTGGAGCTTGAAGAGCTTTTTTCTTCTTTCTTTATAGTTGTAATTAGTATTTATTTTCTAGTCTTTACATTATACTGTCTTTGTAATTCTTGTATTTATTTCCTTGTATTGTAAGACTTTAATTATTAATGAGAATGTTTCTTAAGTATTATTCTACTTTTATTGCTATATTTACTTTCATTATGAGCTAATCACCTTAATGGGTGTGGGTGTAAGTCAAACTTAAGACTAAGTATACATTTGGGTGTTGTCTTTTCTACTAAATCTTAATATTGGTCACTTGAGTCAGAACTTATACTCAATGCAGATAATCCGATCACTTTGAAGTGTTAATATTAGATCTTGACCTCGAGAGGGGCGAATTCAAAATACGGCTTAGGTGATGCACAAAGATTTGAGAGAGTCTTTGATAACCATGTCAAGAGGATGGTTTTGTATGATTTATTAAGGTTCAAACACCGATCATATCACAAAGAGATTTGGGTATAATCTCCACATTGGTAGAACTTGACGTTTAGAGTCAAACTTAATTAAATCGGCAAGATTAAGATTCGGCAGAAGTGGGAACTTTGTGGCCACGGTTCATAACAATTCACTTTCGAGTGATCGGGATTTTTATCAACACCTTCGTGACCCAAAGCTTTTGACCATTTTGCTATTACGAATGTCTTAAGAAAGACTCATATCCACACCCCTCTTTAATATAAGAAGTTTATTTCTTTACTTTAATTGTTATAACCAACAAAAAATGATAATTTTTTCACAACCCAAACAAGTACTAGAAGTTCATGAATGTTTCGGATTCTTAGTTGATCAGTCCCTGTGGAAACGATCTCGGTATTACTACCACTTTATTACTTATAGCGATCATAGTGTCCGATGTGCACTTGCACCGCCACTGTAGTAACATAGTGGTCACTTTGTGGACCTACACGATTTTCCGCTATCAAGTTTTTGGCACCACTGCCGGACTGACGTGATTTTACATCCTAAGATATTGACTTTCATTCGAGCCTGAGTTACTTGTTTTATTCTCACAACATCTGCCGTGTTGTATGCCACTGCTACAACACGGTGAACTTTTGCCTCTTGACCCTGAAATAAAAAGAACTGTTAAAAGACATCGACGAGGTAGAGGTAATTGTAATCACCAAAATTGCACCATGGCTGAAGGAAACCCTCCGCCTCCACCTGTGGAGACTACGGTCGAAATTGCTGATGACAAAGATAGAAAAATAAGGGACTATGCAACACCCGAATTTGAGAAATTAAAATCTGGAATTATTAGACCCAACATAATAGCACAAACCTTTAAACCCAAACTAGTAATGTTCCAAATGATCCAGGCAATGGGTCAGTTTGGGGGATTACCTTCAGAGGATTCACTGTGCTAGAGTAACTCCGAAAGCCCTAAGACTAACGCTCCTCACTTATACATTAAGAGACAGAGCCAAAGCTTGGCTAAATTCTCAACCACCAGAATCCATTGCTACATAGGCAAGTCTAGATGAAAAGTTTCTTAAAAAACATTTCCCACCAACAAGAAACGTAAATCTTAGACATGACATCATGAATTTTTGACAAGAGGATGATGAGGCAGTCTCGGATGCATGGGAAAGATTTAAAGACCTGATTAGGAAATGTCCTCATCATGGAATCCCCTGCTGCATCCAATTAGAAACATTTTATAATGGTCTTTCTAATGCTGCTAAAGTTATTTTCGATGCCACGACTTGTAATGAGGGATATGACATTTTGGAGAAAGTTGCCAATAATAACACTGAGTGGTCAAACCCTCGGGCCATTACTCCAAAGAATGCATCAGGAGTTCAAGAGATTGATGCTATCACCACTTTAAATGCACAAATTGTAGCTTTAACTAATTTGGTAACAAATAATTTAAATATTAATCAGGTATAAACTATAAATGAATCTTGTGTATTTTGTGGTGAAAGTCATGCTTTCGAAAATTGTCCTGGTAATGCCGCCTCAATAAATTATGTCGGAAATCATTCTAGGAATAGTCCGTTTTCCCAAACATACAATCCAAATTGGCGGAATCACCCAAATTTGTGTTGGTCAGGAAATCAAGGACTGTAACCCCCTGGGGCAAGCCAAACTTCAAACCGACCATCAAACCCCCCAGGATTTCATCAAAATACACCTGTTGGTTCCCGTTTTGCTTTAAACAAGATTATCAGATCTATTAGTTCAAGTTAATGTTTGACGCGGAAGCGTATTTGAAGAACTAACAGATAAGTTTGATAGATTTAGACCAAAATATAAATAAACAATGAACAGGAAATAATATTTCAAAGTTTACTGAATATATATTAAGAACAGATTTAAGAACAATGAGTAAGAAAAGCTTCAAAATAGATATGACTCTTAAGGTGAATAAGCTTTTTGTGTTCTTATGATGGTTGATTTATATGTTGATGAATGATGATCGATAAGGAAGAACTCAACATGAGTCTTCCTTATATACTACTCTAAAGGGGACCATAAAGCATATGCTACTATTTAGACGGTACTGATGAATAGTTGAACGGATGTCGTGAACAGTTGCAAGAACGGCATGAACAGTAAGACGTGTTGTATTGCATTTAATGCAGCAGACGTCTATTATGTACTAAGCCCTATTGAGTTCAATCAGAGTTTGACACATCGACGTTGGACAGGGCATGCTACCATGCAAGTTGATGAATGGGTCCTGTAACAGTAGCAAGATATTATAAACATCTTCAAGTCTTTCAGTGAGGACCACAGAGGCTCTGTAATGAGTTACAGAGGTTCTGCGGTCTGGTCCTCTGTGGAGCAGTCTTTCCTATATTCTGAGATATTGGTCTTCTTTGCGCGTATGACAGAGCTTCTGTAGCGCGCCTCTTTAGCTTCTGTAGATTCTTGATCTTGAGCCCTCGGTAAGTCCGACAGAGCTTCTGTAAGAGGCTTTCTTCACTTAGCCTATTTTTCACTACTTCTAAATACTTCTATGATTAGGAAGATTGAAGCTAACAATCTCCCCCTAAGTAGTGAAAAATAAAAAATTTAACTTCGAGTTTAGTTAGGCTAAGTTAGATAAGACAGAGGTTAAACAATACCTCGAAGGTTCTTTCATTTAGAAATATGCCAGAGGCATTTTACATTTGAGTACAATGAAAGATAAACTTTGACTTGGTTTGCAGGGATTGGAGGTCTGAGAATCAGATTTTGGCATCTTTGAAGTCGTCGTAGCTTCTGTTGTCTCTTCCGACTCTTCTGATCTCTTTGTAGAAACTGATGCAGAGTTCTCTTAGGCGGATTGTGGCATCAATCTCTCCGATGAAAGTATCTGCAGCATCTCTATCCATTTTCTCTGTACCTCTGTATTTTACAAGGCTTGTTCTGAACTTGTTCAGAGTACTAGTTGCGTACTTCTGACAGTCCATGCACACAAACAGTTTAACTTCGCCTTGTGGGTTTTGAAATACTAACCCAAACCGTGGTTCTGTGATGATTGAGTTAGGTACGGCGTCCGGTGGGCAGCGATCCTCTGGTGGTCGTAAATCCAGATGTTTGAGACCAAGATCCTTTCCCAGCTGGAAATCTATCATGCTGTAGAGCAGAAGCTTTTCCCTCATCGCTTTTCTCAATACTTGATAGGCTCTGGTGTTTGCCTCTGTGTTGTAGTTGTCCTTTGTCCATTGCAGAAGATCAGGTAGATCATAAGGATTGATATTTCTTAGGTCAGCATCAGCGACGGTGGTTTCTGAATTGTCTTCTCTTCTGACTTTGTAAAGATTGTACCTGACCCTTGGATAGGTTCTTGTAAAGGAGAATTTGCAGAAGATTACCTTTTTGATCTTGTGGATTGAGAAGACATCTGCTTTGGTTCTTGGCTTTGTCCTTGTGAAGATGTTCTCAAATTCTTCTCTGATCCTTGGATCTGTCACATGATCTGTAGGATGATTGGTCTGAAAGGATTGTTTATAGAGGTATTTGTATACCACTTCTTCCATCTCATCATGTGTTGGACCAGGTTGTGGTACTTGTCTTCTGAGACTCTCCATCTTTTGAACAACTTCTGCAGCTCTACCAGTTAGAAGAATGTCTGACAGAGGCTTCAATCCATATGCCCAGTCAACTTCTTCAGGCTTTGGAGTTTGAAAGGTATCAAACGCGCTTTTCATTAATGTTTCTATAGGCTTGGGCAATGACTTCTTTTTCTTGGGCTTTTCTGTCAGTATTGCTTTGCCATTATCTTTGGCTTTTGGAGGTGCAGAACCTGTTTCTTCTGTAGGTTTGGAGGTTGGTGCTTCTGTTGGCTTGATGGGGGTTGCCTCTGTAGGTTTTGATACTTGTTTTTTAGAGGACTTTTGTGGCGTTGGTTCTGTTGGCTTTCTTTGCTCTGTAACCTCTGTAGGAGGTTCTTTGGTGACTTCTTCTGTAAGCTTGGTTTATGTGGATTGAGGTATGTCGAATCTTCTTGCCATTTTGAATGCTAATGTGAACCTGTGCCTTTCTTCTTCTCTCTGTGAAATTCGATCAGTCATTGTATTTTGCATCTTTTTTCAGAATATCAGTAGCAGAGGTCGTTGCTCTTTTTGGTTTGGTGGCAATTGACTTTCTTCTTGGTATGGTTGGGGGTTTTTCTGTTGAAGGACTTTCTTCCAAAATGATTAGCACAGGGGTGGTTGTTGCCTCTGTGGGTTGCTGATCAGCTTCTGGAATATTTGTTTCTTCAGGACTTGATTCCACATAGATGGGTGTTGTCTATGTGGTCTGTTGAGTTTGTTGTTGATCTTGGGTTTGTTCTGAAGGGGCTTGACTGATTGGTTATGCTGCGATTGGTGGAGTTTGTATTCCTCTGCTCGTAGCTTTCTCCCTTGTATTCTCCCCCTCAGGATTATCTGATGGACCAGGATGGTCATCATCAGAATCATCCTGACTCTTATCAGAACTACCCTCTGCTCTGCAAGAAGCTTTGGTTTTCTTCGGTAATTCTGCTCCTGCTGCTATCAACTTTGCATAGACGTCATCACAGAGGCCAAGTAGATTTGCAAGCTCTGCCTCTGTTTTAAAACGCATTCTGCCAACACTTTTTCTGAAATCCTTGACAAAGTTGGCATTTGCTGTTGTGAAGGAGACAATGAATTCTGTGACCTGGTTTATAACGTTCTGTCCTAGCTCTGTTAGCTGTGCTCTGGTCATGTAGTCTTTTGGCTGCATCATTGTCGTGTTGCGCATTGCCTCTGCTTGTACTTGTTTTAGGGCATTCTGTAGATCTGCAAGAGTAATGCCCTCTGTTCTGTTGGATTGCGTATTCATTTGTTCAAGGAAGTTTTTGACAGAGTCCTTGAACGCAGAAGTTGCATTTGTTCCGATTTCTTGAGCGGCAGAGGTGGTGTAGCTTTGGCAGTAGTTTCGGCAGAAGACTTCATCGTTGAAATGGCATATTTCACCTCTGTGGACAGATTGTCCATTTTGGTGTTTAGTTTCAGGATAGTCGTCGATGTTGTCTCTGCAAAAGATTTGAAAGAGCTTTGCAACTCTTTCATTGTTTGGTTCACAGAGGTGACAAGGGTTTGGAACTCATCCCTTGATACTTGTGTTCCTTGTGTAACCTCTGGAGGAACACATTCGTCTCCAGAGTGAGTCCCTGTTCCCGGGACACCTTCGTTCACCCTTGTTTGTACGTTGGGGGTGGAAGGATTTACATCTGATCCTTGAGTAGAAGCATCTAGTGCTTCAGACTCTACAGAAGTTCTGTGAATGACATTGTCTAGATCCACTTCAGAGGTGGGTACTAGATTATCCTTCTGTTGACTCGGAGACTTGTCTAGAGTCTCTTCGTCGTTGTGCTCACTACTTCTCTCTGAAAGAAGTGTTGGCCCTAGTTGTGTGTGTGTGGCAGAGGAAACGAATTCCTCTGTAGGGTGTTCTGTTGTGATCTGGGGCGATGGATCATGAACTGTAGGTGAGTCTCTCTGAGGAGACTCCCTAGGAATGGATTCCCCGGTTTCTGTGGGCGCAGAAGTCGAAAGAGTGACTTCTGGCTGGTTGGGTTGGGTTTGGATCGAGCTATGCTGCTCTGTTTCAATAAATCCTTCTGCAGCTAGACCTGCGGAGTTAGATGTGTGGGTTGCACTGGGAGGGGCTGAGGGATTTGTGCCTTCTTCAACTTCGGCATCTTTTTCTTGTCCCTTTTCTTTTTCTCCCATTTTCTCTATGATTTCCTTAACCTTTTCTCTATTCCACTCTGGTGCGTTCTTTTGATTTCGTTCTTTAATAGCTTCCTCTGATATGTCTATTTCCTTTATTTCTTCTTCTGCATCTTGGCTTGGACTTTTTCTGTGGACGTCCAATCCTTGTCGAATGAAGGGGTTCTGTAGGATAATAGGTGTCTCACCTGGTTGATTTCTGGGTGTTGTGTCATCTTCTTGCAGATGTGTGTCAATGCCAGAAATTGAGAAATATTGTTCTTCTGGGGAGTGGTGGTCGAGAGGTTGTGCCGTCCACCCTGCTGTATTTAAGGTGTTGGCAATGTCAGGGTTCTGTAGGAAGTCGTTCAGGTCTCCGTGATGAGCAAATCTATCTGGAGATTGATAGGGTGATTGATATTCTTCTGTTACCATTTCTTCTTCCGTATCTTCTTCTGCAAGTCTTTCTTCTGCGATTTCTTCTTCCTCTGCAATGGTGACCAATTTTTGAAGTGATTTACCATGCTTCTTTTTGGTTCTCCTCCTCTTGGGTTTTGGTGCCGCTTCCTCTGTGATTTTCGATTTTCTTTTCTTCCTCTGTTTTGGGGAACAGGGAGGAACAAAGGAGCCAATTTCTGTGGCATGAGGAGGTGATGGTTGATCTTTTGTAGCGCTTGTAGAGGTGCCTTCTGCAGTTTTTCTTTTCTTTGCTGTTTGAGTAGATGCAGAGGTTTTTGAAGAGGACTTCTTTCCCATGAGTTCTGCACGTTTGGCTATGAAGCTTAGTTGTATAGCCATGTGTTTTTCCAATTTCTGATCTTTTTCTTCTTGAGTGGAAAGAGGTTTTGCAACTATTGTTCCTAGGGGGACACCTAAACGCGGGGGTGTCATAGGACTCGGTTTAGGAGTTCTATGTTCGCGTATATACTCTTTCTTAAGGGTTTTATTCGAGGCATACTTCAGAAGCTTCTTTGACAGAGGTCTGCAGTGTGAGTAACCATCTATATGATCAGTGGGGACATTTTTGCTCATTGGGAACTGTTTGGGAATTGGCCCTTCCATTGGCCATTTCTGTATCAGCAACAGAGGTTCGAACAATACTCCCAATATTCTTTGGAATTGCAGAGGTGGTAGAAAGTTGGGATCGTTCTCTTTGACCCGTTTGGTGTTGTTCTTTCTGTCGATGGTGTTGATGATCTCTTGCATCATTATCGTCGCGTAATCGAGTGGAAGATCATAGTACACCCCATACATGATGGTTAAGATCTGATGCGAGGTCTGGTCAATGCTGCCTATCTTCCCTGTCAGGCATCTGTTAAGAATAGAGAACAAGGTGTTCCATAGAGGTGGTAATCTGCCTCTGCGGAAGTCATTTCTCTTCCGTAGTTGTGTGTTGTACCCAAGCATTTCTACGAAGCGACAGAGCTCGTCGTCTGTTGGTTGCTCTGCATATTTCTTCAAACCAAGAAGACCCCTCGTGGGTAGGTTGAACTCAAGTGAGAACATTGTTCTGTTGAACTTGATTTCAAGATGTTCGGATTTGTCAGGTGTTGAAATGTACCCTTTGATAATAGAGTCGTCTTTATCAAATCGGCAGCTCTGCCAAAACTGGTTCAAATATCTGACTGGTATTTTCTTTGGGGTTCTTGAGAGTAGAGGGAAGAGGATGTGATTTTCCATTATGTTCAGAAGAATGGCGTGGGCTTCGCCGAAAGCAGTGGGTGAGGGGACCAAATAGCAGTTGTTGGATTTGATTGGTAGTACCTTTTCGAAGTGATCCTTAGCTATGAAGTTTTGCAGATGTGTTGTCGGAGCAAAGTCTGCTGAGTCGCCGGAATCTTCTAGTTCAATGTTCTGGGCAGGGTTGGGGTTTTCTGAATGTTCAGAATGAGCCGGTGAATGTTCTGGTGAGGTCGCCAGAGAGTGTGCAGGGGACATAGCTTGAGAAGATGAAGCCATTTGATACTGAGAATAAGAAACTTGCAGGTTTTTGCAGGGTTTCGCCGGAGAAGAATGAGAGTTTGTAAAAGGTTTATGAGAGGGTAAGCTTGGTTTTTATAGGAGGGTAAAACGGTAGAATTCGAAAGAGTAAAATATATGGCAATGGATTAAAATTTGGAATCCGTACTCGAGTTAGAACGGCGGGTTCAACTTTCCAAAGAAAATGTTTCATGTAAGCCCAATAAAAATGGGACACGTAGGCCATGTCAGAAGATGACAGGTCGTCGTGCGCGACCCATTAATGCTAGGCGCGTGGGGTTATTCTTAGCCATATGAAATTCATTCTCAGTAAAAGTAACCGTTATTACTCCAGTACTTCTGTACCTTACAGAAGCTCTGTGATCTTGAAAATCTTTGTTGTTTATCCCTTTCATATATCTCATTGTTATCATGACTTCTGTGGGGTTCTTCTTTAATCAAAACATTTGTAAAGACATTGGAGAGGATAAAATCGGATTTTTGTCAAGAAATTTGCTTCGCAGAGGATTTGTGGCTCAGTTGGAACTTGCAGAAGTTCTGTGAGGGCCAGCAGAAGCTCTATGAGGGAAAAAATCTCATAACAAAAATTTTATTAAAATTTTTGATCATCCAATTTTTGATTTGGTTTAAGAGATGTTTTTCGGACATATTTGAAAGTTTGTGTCCAAGAAAACTGTTAAAAAAAACGGTTTGTTCGAGAAGGTCATGGTTTGTGTTTTCGGTTTCCAAGATAACATTCCAAAAGATCGACAGAGGGTTAATTTGTGATCACAGAGCATATTTCTTGCAGAACCTCTGTTGAGCTCAGCAGAAGCTCTATGACCTTAAATTTCTCTTAATTCGAATTTTATGAAACTTTTTGAGCTTTTGATTTTTGAAATGTTTATTTAAAGTATATTTAGGACATATTTGACAATTCTTGTCCTAGAAAATTGTTTTCCAAAAACTTTTGTGCGAGAGACATACCTTTTGGTTCTTCTTTTCTTGGCAGTGATATCTGACTTCTGTCGAGATGGAGTCATCGACATTTTTCTTTGGCTTTCCCTTGAAAGTTTTATCTCTTTAGATCATTTCATGGTTCCCTTCTGTTCCCCTTTGATCTAATCTCATCTGTAGATCAAGTAATTTCCTTTTGCTCCCCCTTGACCTATGCTTGGATCAAAGAATGATAAGTTTTGCATAGAACATAGGTCATGTTTTCCAGAGGTTCTGTAGGGGTCGTCAGAGGTTCTGAGTTGACTTACAGAAGCTCTGTGATTTTAAGAACTATTTAAGATTAAGAACTTACAAAAAGAAATAAATTAACTTAAAGCAAAAATAAAGGAAATTTGTACATATTTACAGAAGATAAAGCTATACTTACAGAGGATTGTCACACCATGTTTATCATTCCTAACTTACCCACCAAGAAATTGAATCTTTTCTCGTCTAGTGCTTTGGTGAATAAGTCAGCGAGTTGATATTCTGTTGGCACGAAATGCATTTCAATTGTACCGTATTCAACATGATGTTTCAAGAAATGGTACCTTATATCGATATGCTTGGTTTTCGAGTGTTGCACAGGATTGGCAGAGATAGCAATGGCACTTTTGGAATCACAGAAGATGGGTATTTTGAATAGGATGTGGCCGTAGTCTTTTAGTTGAGTTTTCATCCATAGAACCCGAGAACAACAGCTAGCAGCAGCAACGTATTCAGCTTCTGCAGTGGATGTTGAGACACAATTTTGATTCTTGGAGGTCCAACTGACTAGTTTACCACCTAGGAATTGGCAACTCCCAGAGGTACTCTTTCTGTCGAGCATGCATCCTCCATAGTCTGAATCTGTATAAGCTTTAAGACTAAAACCAGAGTTCTGTGGATACCAGAGACCGATATTTTTGGTCCCCTTTAGGTATCTAAAGATTCTCTTCACCGCATCATAATGTGATTTCTTAGGATTAGCTTGATAACGTGCACAAAGACATGTGGCATGCTTGATGTCAGGTCTGCTTGCTGTTAAGTATAACAGAGATCCAATCATGCCTCTGTAGAGAGTGCATTCTACAGAGATACCATTTGGATCTAAGAATAACTTATTTCCAGTGGCCATTGGAGTTTTCATTGCAGAGGTATCAGAGAGTTTATATTTTGACGGAATGCCAGAGACATATTTGGCTTGATTTATAAAAATTCCCTCTGAAGTTTGTTTGACTTGAAGTCCGAGGAAGAATGTTAATTCTCCCATCATACTCATTTCAAACTCACTCTGCATGAGTTTTTCAAAACTTTTACACTCTTCTGAATTAGTAGACCCGAAAATTATGTCATCCACATAGATTTGTACAAGCATTATCTCACCCTTTTTTATGTTTATAGAATAAGGTAGTATCTGTTGTACCTCTGTTGTAGCCATTGACTAGAAGGAAGGTTGAAAGTCGTTCGTACCATGCCCTTGGAGCCTGTTTCAGTCCGTATAGAGCCATTTCAAGGTAGTATACATGCCTTGGAAACTTTGAGCTTTCAAAACCTGGTGGCTGATTTACGTAAACCTCTTCTTGGATTTCACCGTTTAGAAAAGCCGATTTTACGTCCATCTGATAGACTTTAAAACCTCTGTGGGCTGCGAAGGCTAAGAATATTCTTATTGCTTCGAGTCGTGCGACAGGGGCAAAAGTCTCATCGTAGTCTATGCCTTCTTCTTGTCTATATCCCTTTGCTACTAATCTTGCTTTGTTTCTGATGACCACTCCATCTTCATCCTTCTTGTTTCTGTAGACCCATTTAGTCCCAATGGCCTGTTTCCCTCGTGGCAGAGGTACTAAAGTCCATACTTTGTTACGCTCAAACTGCAGAAGTTCTTCTTGCATGGCGTCTACCCAATTTGGGTCATCTAGGGCTTCAGAAATCTTCTTTGGTTCTATCACACTGATAAAGTTAGTAAAAAAACAAAAAATTGCAGTGGCAGACCTGGTTTTTACTGAGTCAGAAGGTTCTCCGATTATTTGGCTTGGAGGATGGCTTTTTGTCCATTGAGTTGTGCGTGGAAGATGATCATCAATGTCCTCGAACCTTTCGTTAGCGGCTTCTTGTATTTCTTCTTGTGTAGCCTCTGTCGTTCTTCGTGCCTTGGTAGTTGATTCTACCGTTTGTGGAAATATTGGTATGAGTGGTGGTGGGGTTTGTTCCTCTGAGGACGTATAGTCTTGGTCCTCGGTTTCCTCTGTAATTGGTTCTTCTGTGGATTGTGGAGTTTGTTTTTCAGCAACTTCTGTGGTCGTTTTTCTTGATGTTTCATCTTCTGCATGTTCTTCTTCGGCAATTGCATCTGTAGTATTTATAGAAGAAGATGAAGCATTATTTGGACCTGTTAGAGTCATACTGTAAAGCCCGTGTCCCGGTATGTTTATTTATATTTTAATTAATTGCTTTAATTTCGTTCTTTTAGCGAATCTTTACTAATGGGGTTAGCAAGTTTGACCAAATGCGTAATAAATCTTTAAATAATTTAAAATGTTTACCTTTGATTGTTTTGGTTAGTGGTTTGGCGTCAAAAAGGACCTTATTGCTAACTTGGTTGCATTTTGGGTAGTTAAGGGAAGTCCTTAGAAGTCGAGGGACCTTTTCCGTCTTTTGGTGAAATTTGAAACATGGATTCGGCCCATGCAAAGGGAGGGCCGAGACCCCCTTTTTGCTATCTCGTTTTTATTTCTTTCCTTTTCTTGTATTCTAAGCAAAACAAAACCTACCCCCAAAACCCTATTGTTCTTTGCTTTGTGTGGTGCGGCAACGAGTAGAGAAGAACCGAGAGAGAGGGAGAGTGATCGAGAGAAGGAGAGGGACTAGAGGAAAGGACCAGCGGCAGCAGCCCTCGCCGCCGCTACTGCTGTCGCCGGAGACCGCCACCATCGGCTGTCGTCGGAGGAGTCGAGGGTGAGAGGTTTGGTTGTGGTGGTGAGACGCCGTCGTGAGGTATGTGGTTCTCGTTAGTCTTGTTCTTTTCTTTTCCTTTTCGTTTTTTTTCGGCGAGACCACCACCGCCGCACGCCGCCGCTGCGGTGGCTGTAGGTGGAGGGTGGTGGCAGTGGGTGTCACACGTAGCGTAAGACCCGAATCGTTAAGCCTTGAACCGTTTTTATAAGTTATCTTTTATGAAAATTTTAGTGTGCTGTCCAGTTTTCGCGCAACCATAACTTTTCCTTCGTAACTCCGTTTGAGCCGAAAATGGCGCCCACAGTTCAAGTTCAGGGTCGAGCACGTTTTCCGTGTTTTAGCGGAAAACTGGTTCGGTCTCTAGCTGGGCGAAAAAGTGGTCGCAAGTTCGGTGTTTCGTCATTTTATGTGAAAATTAGTTTTCTGTCCAGTTCGTATTTCGGCCATAACTTCCTCGTCGTAACTCGGTTTGAGGCGATTCTGGTGTCCACGGTTCACATTCTGTGTCGGGCACGTTTTTCGTGTTTTAGCGAAAGGCTGGTTCGGCCCCTAGCTAGGCGGAAAACTTCTGTTTTTACAGCAGGTCGGTAAGCCGACAGTGTTGTAATCTGCCACTGTTTTGTCATGGTCATAACTTTCTGCTCGTATCTCGGTTTGGGGTGAAATCGGTGTCAAAAGTTCCCATTTTGAGTCTAGAAACTTTTCTGTGTTTTGTGCAAAACCCAGTTCGGGACGTAGCATGGGTCGTTTTGTCGTTTTATACTGAAAGGTGCTGAATTTCGCTGTTCCGGAAACTGTTTTTGTAAAATCCGTAGTAAATTGTAGAAACATCGTTAGGAGGCGTATAATATATCCTCGGAACCCTAACTCAGAGTACTTTCTGGTCATGAAATAATATTGGGATTTTTCTGGGTTTATAGGGGTCGAAACAGGTCCCGAACAGACCTATTTTGGGTGAACGGAATTTAGTTTTAGTGGCGGTTTAAGCGTGTGTCGTGCCATAGGGTCCGGGTCTCGTATTGACACGTTTTAACATGCGTTTAGGTGCTGGGAAGTGACCGTAATTGTGGAGCTTGAATTGTGTTGTTAAGTTGGGCGCGCATTCGAGGTGAGTTCTCTCACTGTGTAGTTAAGGGTTGTATGCATGTCATGATAGTTTGCATGTACTACTGTCTTTGTGGTGTGAACTAGTTGTTGTGGTGTGTAATATTTGATTGGTTTGAATGCTTGGTATAAATGTGTTACCTTACAATTCGGTGGGACCGAGGCCTCGATGGTACTGAGGTGTTGGTTACATTACAATTCGGTGGGACCGAGGCCTCGATGGTACTGAGGTGTTGGTTACATTACAATTCGGTGGGACCGAGGCCTCGATGGTACTGAGGTGTTGGTTACATTACAATTCGGTGGGACCGAGGCCTCGATGGTACTGAGGTGTTGGATACATAATTACTTGTAGACGTTTACTCGTTTTATGTAACTGTGATGTTGTTGCTTATGTGCGGATAGGGGTGATGTGTATATAATTCCTATCTGCGCATGTGTTTGAATTCACTAAGCTTCGTGCTTACCCTTTCCCATGAACTGTGGTTTCAGGTCCGAGCGGCTCCAAGGCGTGACGAGTACACACTGGCGCGCGAGGAGAGCTGGTTGTTTTATGATTATAATAATTAAACGTTTATTCCGCTGATTTTAATTTATAAGGATGTTAATTATGTGTTTGCAAACGAAACGTTGGTATCAATTAATGAGTTGTTATAAATAATTTGTTTATTTAAAAATTTAAATTTGCTTGTAATTTTTGGGACGTTACAACTTGGTATTAGAGCACAACTTGAGTGAATCAAACGCACCTCGGTGTGTTTGGTCTCAAGTTGCGGCTGGGAAATTTTCAAATTCTTTATTAAATCTTTTTGGAAATAAAAGAAAAAGTAAAGACCCGTTCGAGGAACGGTGATCGGAGGCACAGTGTGTACAGTCAGCCGGAGCCAAAGGGGAAAGGTATAGCACTTAGTGTATTATTGCTTTCTAGATCATAGAGTATGCATGCTAGATTGCCTGTTGTGGACATTATGCGGTATGTTGAACTACTTGCTATTAGGAATTTATGCTAATTATGATAGGTTACTAAGTGAATGCCCTCTAGGTTGTATGCAGTAAGAGATTTATAGCCTTAGAATATTCGATTTAGTTCTATTGCGCAGCTCTTGTTTGAGTCCAACCGTTCTAGGATAGAGTCTTGTATTCGACTGTCTATTTATTTCGCACTGCATATAATCGGGTATTCGCGAGGTCACTCGTCATAATTAGTAGGGATTCGGTGGTAGCAAGGGTAGTGGGATAAGAGGAAATTCCTAGGGAGCTAGGAAGGGTGGATGTATATATATGCTGGTGCAGGCATATGGTTAATTATATATTTAATTGTTGTTGTATGATCGGGGTGACCGATGGTTTATTAAGTATACATTTGTGGCTGTCTGATCGGGGAGACCGATGGTGTTATATATACAGTAGTTGTATGAGTTGCCTGTTTAGGATATGTTCTTGAACTGGCATGTGTGGATTAATTATTTTATGTGTATAGTTTCGGCGAGAAACTACTTGGACCCTCGGGATGAGACTCGGAACGAGCGATGATAGGTGTGGAAGGTAGTAGTAGAGCTCCTACTACCGGAAGCACAAGATCAATGCTCGAGTCGGGGAAGTCACGAGGAATCCAAGGAGTTGGGCGTGAGTGTTGATAGTGTGCGTTGTTATGTGCTAATAACGCGTTGTATTATCTACCCTGAATAGCCGTCACGAGGAGAGACAAATATAGTAGATCCACTGGTACATGTGTGTACTTGACTTGCTTTGATGGGATGATCGTTGGGGTAGTGTCGAAGGTTCTAAACTAGCAGTCGTTGGGATAGAAGGACGTGTCTAGTAGCAATCACTTGGGGTGACGATAAGGATGTGGTTTGTTTTAAGTAGACCATTTCGGGTCAAAAAATTGGCAATTGTGCTAGAATCATAGGCTTTTGAGCCGACTTTGATTTGAGGAAAACCCGTAAGATGATTTGATGTGATTTCCCAACTTGCCTTAAGAGATTTAAATGTCCGGATGGCGATAGAAGGCAGAGGTATTTGATGAGATCTTTTCAGCGAGAATTTGATTTATAGAAGATGTACTGAGATTTTCTAAAACATTTGATTTCAAAACATCCAAAATTTCTTCTTCAATAGATTTTTTAAGTTTTTCTTCTGAAAAGATGGGTTTAAACTCAGGAGCTTCTGCTGATAATTTCTTTTCATCGTTCATTATGCATACAAAAGCGACCTGTGTTTGAGTCTCTGGTTTACCAAACTTAAAGATACCAATCTGATCTTGTGTTTTCAGATATTTCTTTGGTTTGATTCCTCTATTGACAGGGGTTGAAGATGATGAATCTGTGTTTTTAAACCATACATTGATCATCTTCGTATGTTTCCTCAAGTGAGGTTCTGCAGAAATTTTAACCCTTTTACTTACAGAAAGTAAGTTTGGAAAGTTTGGTTTGTTAGTTTTTTCCCAAAACAAATAGAGAAGACAGATGTTTTAGTTGTTTATTTTCAACTCCTAAGGTAATATCATTGTACCCTATACCTTCATACACATTCTGTGCATCTTTATAGTTTACTTTTTTCATACACATTCTGTGCATCTTTATAGTTTTTAAGTAAAACTTCTCTTCTTAAAAGATCTTGCCAAAGTACCTCTCTTTCCTTTTGAAAGTATTCTTTGAGAGCTCTTATGTCTGTTGTTTCACTTCTTGAAACTGAAAGTTCTTTTGTTTTGATTTTTAAAGCATAGGTTAGATCAGAAATTTGTCTTTTTAAAGGATCTATGTTTTTGCTCCAATATTTTTCGATTTTTTCTTTTTCTTCAAAGATTTTGGCCTTTTTCTTGAGTGAGAAGCCTTACTTCTCTCTCATTAAAGGTCAGCCTTTTCTGAATGCTTTTATTTACTTCTTTCAGTTCATTGTTAAGTTCAAATAAATCATCATCTACAGTATTAATATTTGAGGTAGAGTTTGAAATGGATACCTCAGTGTCAGTGCCGGAGTCAACTTCGGCCATGCCACAGAACAAGGCATTTGTGGGGAATTCATCGTCAGAGGTAGAGTCTGACTCGAAGTCCTCCTTGCTTGCCTCAGAATGCCCTTTGTTCGCCATTAGGGATTTTTGCGCATAATACTCAGCCTTCTTTTTGTTAAAAGCTGAGTCCTTCTGTGGGCGATTTTGTCTACTTCTGCATTCTTTAGCGAAATGACCTGGCTTGCCGCAGCGTAATTACCAGGCTTACCACATTTGTAGCATTCTTGTGTGTGGCCTACCTTGTCATCTGATCTCTGTCGGTCATTTCCTCTGTAGCTTCTTTCGCTCGACCTCTGTTGGTCATCATTTTTGTAGTCTGACCTCTGTCGGTCACTTTATTCTTCTCTTCTTCCTTCATCTCTTCTACCATCATCTCTTCTACCAGAATTCCTTTGGTTATTTCTAAACACTCTTGTCAATAGAGCCATTGATTTAGCTAATGACGTAAGAGTTATTTCTTCCTCTTTCAGCTCGTCTTCTTCGCTATCAATCATTACCATCTTCTTTTTCTCCTTCTTTTTCTCCTCTGTAGATCTCTCATTTCTTGGTCTGTCCGTAGCCTCTGTAGATTTACTAACCAATGCGTATGGTACAATGGTTAGTGTTTTAGCTTGAGCTATTTGAGGTTCTTGTGCGGCTAGTGTTCCATAGAGATCAGAGAGTGTCCAGGAGTCTAGATCTTGATTTGTTTGTAAAGACATAGACAACTGAAGCCACTCATCGTTCAGGCTCTTTAGAAACATGACGTTATTTTCTTCCGTGGTTCTGTGAATACCAGACTTTCTGCATTTGTTTATGAGAGAGTTGAACCGATCGTATGTTGTTTGCAGCGATTCTGTTGCAGAGGCTCTGAAGGCATGATACTCGTTTATGTATTGTGCCCTTCGGTTCTTCTGTTTTTTAGCACCCCCTTCCAGTTGTCTTTCTAATTCTTTCCAAAGATCGTGCGCTGTTTCGTATGCATCTAAAGATTGAAATATTTCGTTGGGGATAGCCATGATTAATATTCTTTTCGTTTTCTGTGCAACTTCATCTTCTGCCTTATCTTCATCTGACCAGTCTACTTTCGGCTTAGGTTTCTTATGTTTAGGGATTTCAAGAGATTCGTCAGTAGCTGGTACACGTGGCATAGTTATCATAGGAACCGGAGGAAGATTATAAAGATATTGTTTGAGATTTTTTTCAGTACCCTCAAAAAAAAGAACCATTCTTATTTTCCATTGAGGATACTCATCTCTAAGAAGAGTAGGAGGTTTAGTTAATGAGCCAGCAGTAAAAAAGTTATTGGTATTTGTCATTTTGAGAAAAGGATAATCTGATGGAGGATTTATGAGTATGAAGATCTGAAAGTTTTTTCTGGGTACAGCTAATATCCAGAAATCCGGTGATGAAGAGAGAAAATAATATATCATAAAAAATTGTAAAACGAGGATCACTTGATATTAAAAATCAAGCTTTGCTCTGATACCAATTGTTGGTTCCCGTTTTGCTTTAAACAAGATTATCAGATCTATTAGTTCAAGTTAATGTTTGATGCGGAAGCGTATTTGAAGAACTAACAGATAAGTTTGATAGATTTAGACCAAAATATAAATAAACAATGAACAGGAAATAATATTTCAAAGTTTACTGAATATATATTAAGAACAATGAGTAAGAAAAGCTTCAAAATAGATATGACTCTTAAGGTGAATAAGCTTTTTGTGTTCTTATGATGGTTGATTTATATGTTGATGATTGATGATCGATAAGGAAGAACTCAACATGAGTCTTCCTTATATACTACTCTAAAGGGGACCATAAAGCATATGCTACTATTCAGACGGTACTGATGAATAGTTGAACGGATGTCGTGAACAGTTGCAAGAACGGCATGAACAGTAAGACGTGTTGTATTGCATTTAATGCAGCAGACGTCTATTATGTACTAAGCCCTATTGAGTCCAATCAGAGTTTGACACGTCGACGTTGGACAGGGCATGCTACCATGCAAGTTGATGAATGGGTCCTGTAACAGTAGCAAGATATTATAAATATCTTCAAGTCTTTCAGTGAGGACCATAGAGGCTCTGTAATGAGTTACAGAGGTTCTGCGGTCTGGTCCTCTGTGGAGCAGTCTTTCCTATATTCTGAGATATTGGTCTTCTTTGCGCGTATGACAGAGCTTCTGTAGCGCGTCTCTTTAGCTTCTGTAGATTCTTGATCTTGAGCCCTCGGTAAGTCCGGCAGAGCCTCTGTAAGAGGCTTTCTTCACTTAGCCTATTTTTCACTACTTCTAAATACTTCTATGATTAGGAAGATTGAAGCTAACAACACCACACATCTTTCAAAATGGACAATCCTCACAAATGCATACACCTCGTCCACCAAATGCATCGGAAAGTAATAATTCACTCGAATCTTTGCTTAAAGGTTTTATAAACTAGACCAATGCAACTTTGAGAGGATTTGAGACACAACTTGGCCAGTTTGCCGCTGATCTTAAAAATCGACCACAAAGGACTTTGCCAAGTGACACTAAAAATCCTAAAGGAATTCACAAAGAACATGTCAAAGCTCTAAACTTAAAAAATTATATATCATAATACTATGTATTTATTACAGAAAAAGAAGAAACAAAAATGTTGGTTCCCGTTTAGTTTAAACAAGATTAACAAATCTATTAGTTCGAGTTTATGTTTAATTCGGAAGCGTATTTGAAGAACTAACAGATAAGTTTGTGTAGAAACAATACAGAATATAAAGAAACAGTGATCAGAATATGATATCTCAAAGATTACTGAGTTTCAATATATAATAAGAACATCAAGAACAGATTAAGAACTGTTTGGTGAAAGTGTAATGCTTAATAAGTTTGACGATATAAAGTGTAAGCATGATACATAGATTCTTAGATAAGTCCTTAAGATTGTTAAGGAAGATCTCAACAAGAGACTTCCTTTTATACTACTCTAGGGGACCATAAAGTATGAGCTGCTGTTAGAACGGATGTCATGAATAGTAGAACGGATGGCATGAACAGTTGTACGTGCTGTATTGCATTTAATGGCATTTAATGGCGCAGACGTCTATGTTGTACTAAGCCCTATTGAGTCCACTCAGATTTTGACACGTGTTGAAGTTGGACATGGCATGCTATCATGCAAGTTGATGAACAGGTCCTAGTAGCAAGATATTTCTTCAACAGTGGCAAGATATTATAAATATCTTCCAAGTCTTCAGTCTGAACCACAGAGGCTCTGTAAAGGGTTACAGAGGTTCTGTGGTTGGTCCTTTGTAGAGCAGTCTTCACCGGGTTCCGAGTCTTGGTCTTCCTTGTGCGTAAGACAGAGGTTCTGTAGGACACCTCTGTAACTTCTGTAGCTTCTTGACCTTGATCTTTCGGAAGTGGCAGAACCTCTGTAAGAGGCTTTCTTCACTTAGCCTATTTTTTACTACTTCTAAATACTTCTATAATGAGGAAGATTGAAGCTAACAAAAAAGAATATGTTTGATAAATGGAGACTTTGTTTTACAAACGCAATATAAAAAAAAACAAAATAGAGTATGGCCTTTCAATTCACTTCCTCTCTTTTTGAGACATGTTTGTTCTCAAGACAATTTTTCCATAAAGATATTTTATTAAACATAATACCTTTACACAATAGATAATAAAGAGAGAGAAAGTAAAGTTTTTTTTTAAAACCCTTCCAATCGCCGGCAACCCCTTCCCCTGTGTTCTCGAGTTTTTTTTACGAAGGAAAGGAAGGGAAAAGAAAAGAAAGTAGGAGGAAAATAAAAAATGTTGGGTTCTCGAGTTTTTTAAGGAGGGAAAGGAAAGGAAAGGAAAGGGAAAGAAAATATTGCTGATTTTCCTTCCAAAACTTTCCGCCCAAAAATGGGAGTAAACGGAAGGAAAGAAAGAAAGGAATTTAAAAATTATTGAAATTATTTATAAAATTACACATATACCCATTAGTTACATTCCATAATGAAACAAATAAGGGTATATTGGTAAAAATGATAATTTTCCTTTCCTTTCCCTCATACTCAAGAACATGAAAATTTATTTTCTTTCATTCGATTTCTTTTCTTTTCCTTCAATCTCAAGAACACAAAAAATAAATATTTCTTTCTTTCCCTTCCCTTTCGTTTCTCTTCTTTTTCTTCCCCTTCTTTTCTTTTCTTTCCTCCCAAAACTCGAGAACACAACGTTCATCTTCTCCCCTCTTCTCATTTTCTTTTCCGTCGAGAACCACCATGGCCAGACAGAAGCGGTCGGGGACTCATCCGGACCATGTGCGCCGGTCGACACGTCGCCAGCTCGCCATCGCCGCTACGTCCAACAACCAGTCGCCAACAGCCCCATCCTCCTCGTCGATCGCCACTGCTTCGTCGACAGCATCCGTCGTCGGTGGTAGGGATTCATCTTCTCCGACGAACCCATCTCAGGTACCCTCTTCTTCATCCCCTTATACCCCCTTTCATCCCATAATCTCCCAACCAATCACTCACTCTCCTAAACCCCTCCATCGCATAAACCTTAACAGACCTCTCTATCTCAACCTCTCTATGCCATCTCGTCGTTCTACAACCATTCCCCCACCGATTACCACTCCGTTTTCCCTTAACCTGGCTGGAGACTCCCAAAAACCACAATATCGAACTCACTTTGATAACACTCTAAACTGGGAACCTTCCGGTATTAATACGACTGGGGAACTAGAAGGCGAGCAATTTAATGGGATTGCATTCAGTTTTAAAGGTAGCCAAAACACGGGAAATGATCCATTTTCCCATTTTTGGCTATACCAACCACAACCACAAACCCTCCAATACCGAATAGTAGCGGTGTCGGGACTGCCTTCACTACGGTTACGACGGATACGGTCGATTTGGAAGCATCATCACATCCTTCGGAAACCCGTCGTCGATCTCGACGAAAAGGAAAAGCGGTTCTTAAAGATGTCGATTTCGAGCCCGGAAGTGAGGACGACGATGATTCATACTTACCAAACCATCGTCGTACTCGATCTCAACAATCTCGTTCACGACCCGTGGCGCCAAGGTATAATCTTCTTCAAGGTAATCGTTTGTTGATAGAAAAGGCTTTTAACCCGAAACTTGTTTCGGGTTACATGCATGTTAAACACCTCCTTGTCGCACACCATTGGGAAAGTTTAGTACCCATTCCATGCAAAACTAACGAAATGTGGGTGCGGGAATTTTATGCTACTATTGGATGTTCACCTCATAGCTTAGTTACTATTAGAGGTAAATATATTGATTGGACTGCACCTAAGATTAATGCGGCCTTTGGACTTACGACACCCTTTATGTGTTCTTATACGCAAATATCAGGTGGCTTTTTACAAATTGATGATGCGGATATTGTCGCCACTTTAGCGTTACCACCCCATGGTTGGACTATTGATAATAACAGACGTATTATCTTGGTGAGCCACTTAAATCTTGAGGCGGCATTGTGGTTCCAATTTTTGAGACACAATCTTGTGCCAATCGTACACGATAGCACTTTATCATATGATAAGTGTGTGTTATTATATTGTGTCATCAAAGAAATACCCATCGATCTTGGGCAACTAGCCCACGACGCAATTCGACAGGTCACTACACGTGTCGGGTCTCGTCTCATTTTTCCGGGACTTATTACTAAGTTGCTCATGGCTACACAAGTTCCTACGAAAAGCACTGATGTGATCACATATGGAAAATCTACGATTGACCACGACACTATAAATCGCATGCGCCGTAATGCTTCCGCATCTGAAGAAACAGTCCAGACCACTACTGCTTCTCATACCGTTACCGCTGCTCCATCTGGTGCCAATTCTCAATATGTACCACCCTCGGTCCCTTTTCAAATGCCTCCGATTCCACCATCCGCTACGAGTTATGGGTCGGAGACTTGGTTGGAAGTTTTAGCTGGTCAACAAGAGGAAACAAACTTACAGCTTAAAGCAATCGCAAATTCCTTGCAACTTTTGACCGACCAGTTTAGTACCCATGTACGGCGAAGCGAACGATTTTGGGCGTACCAAAGGGATTGGAACCGTGTGAGTCGGTCGATCTACTTCCGTCGTGACCCACTTATTGCCGCTCAGTTCCCGCGATTTCCTTCCGGATTGTGCTCCCCGCAGACTCGTATTCCGATTCCACCGTCGCCTTCAAATCCGACTACCGTACCGCCAGCCACTTCTTCCGGTGATCATGCTCCCACGGTTTAATTTACTTATTGGTTTATTGATACCCTTGTGCTAAATATGTTGTCTTTTTGTTATCATCAATATTGGGTATTAGTATTTCGTTTAGACTTTTAGATGCGACGCTCGAAATTTTGCCTTTTGTGTAATATATCACGAATATTTCGTTTTGTCTTTTATGATGCTTCTTGGTGTTGGAAATTTTATGTGCTCTCTAGCTTTTCATCATTTCGGGTACAATTGTCTTCGGTAATTTTTTTACGGATTTTACGATTAAAAGGACGTTCCATCATTTTTAACAAAAAATAAATAAATAAACCCATACACTTTCCATTGTTAACCCAAGCCACTAAATATACACCAAATTACCCAATGGGGACATTGATCGGTTCAAGTTTGGGGGTAGGAGAATTTCACCATTACCCCAATTTGTTTTTAGTTAAAAATCAAAAGAAAATTAAATTAAGAATAAAAATCAAAAACAATTTATATATATGTATATATATAAACGAAAAAAAACCCATATATATGTATATCTATATATATACACCACCAAATAAAAAACTCATTTCAAACCTTTTGGTGGTATGAAATAAGTTTGGGGGAGGAAAGCACTTTTTGAACCACAAAACAAGTACCCGAAAAGTCCTACCGATTAATCGCGAGTCCAAACGATTTAAGGAACAAAGTTGTACATCTCTCGGGCAAGTGAAAATTTCAACACCCTCTCTATAAGTTTTTATTTATGTTTTTTCTCTTTTTACTTGAGGACAAGTAATACATCAAGTTTGGGGTTAAGATAACTCTCGTTTTTTTAGAGTTATTTGTTGTTCAAAACACCCAGTTTTTTGTAATTTTTATACCCATTTTGCTTCTTTCCCTTTCTTTTGGTCTAAAAAGTTTGCAAAGGATAATAATAAACCAAAGAGTAAGAGTTGCTAAAAAAATAGTCACTTTTGAGAGTGGTCACAATCATACCACCGTGGACAGATCCATCTTAAGATTATGAAAGATATGGACGAAATTTTAAAGAAGAAAGCAAGGATAAAATTAGTTTTTGGATAAGACTTTGACCAAGGAAGAAAGGGGTGAAGGGGAAGGACTTTTGGTTAAAGAATGGTGTATACATTTTGGGTAAAAGGGTGTAGCAACCACTTTTCTTCCACTATATAAAGGTCTCCTCAACATTAGAAGACACCTTTTGGAGCTTGAAGAGCTTTTTCTTTCTTTCTTTATAGTTGTAGTTAGTCTTTATTTTCTAGTCTTTACAGTATATTGTATTTGTAATTCTTGTATTTATTTCTTGTATTGTAAGACTTTAATTATTATTGAGAATATTTCTTAAGTATTATTCTACTTTTATTGCTTTATTTACTTTAATTATGAGCTAATCACCTTAATGGGTGTGGGTGTAAATCAGACATAAGACTAAGTAAGCATTTGGGTGTTGTCTTTTCTACTAAATCTTAATATTGGTCACTTGAGTCGGATATTATACTCAACGCGGATAAGCCGATCAGTTTGAAGTGTTAATATTAGATCTTGACCTCGAGATGGGCGGATTCGAAATACGGCTTAGGTGATGCACAAAGATTTGAGAGAGTCTTTGATAACCACGTCGAGATGCGGGTTTTGTATGATTTATTAAGGTTCAAACGCCGATCGAGATTTATATCACAAAGAGATTTGGGTATAATTGTAACGACCCGGTTTCCCAAACATACAACCAATAACATATATTGCATAACATCGTTACATTCATAACAAAATATACATCATAGATCACATAAGGTCCCTTCAGTCTCAAAACTATACAATACAAAACATAAGCATTTCCTAATCTTCGTCAGCTATCAACCGCATCCAACACTTGATCCTTCCATTTGCTATTAAAAGTTCCTCAACCTGGAATACATATTTTTGAAAACAAAATGAGGGTTAGGCCAAACGGTCTAGTGAGATAATCTCTGTCAGTTTAGTAATCCTTTTGTAAAACACAAATAAACAACAAGTATTTGGTTGCGAGCCAACTAATAAATTTACTCCGTTGTACTAAAATTACAGCCAACACCGCTGTCCCTCCGTACAGCCAAAACTCCACCGGTCCTAAGCCCGGCCAACGTGCTCTCGTGTAGTGTAATGCTCATATAAATACAATATATACCTCAATATATTATATTTCAAACATAAGCACATAATCACATTATCTATCACATTCTCAATCAGTATATGTATTCCAGTTTGAAAACATTTTGAGGTAAAACTCACCTGTTTGCTTATCAAAAACCCTTCCAAGCTTTTCTCCGAGCTATCCGATCTTTTACCCAAAATTCTCAGAATCTGAAACAATTTACATACAAATATCTCTTTACCAATCGAATACATAAGACTTACTAGTAGGCTAAGAACTCTAGATAAATCTATCGGACTCTTATCCTAAAAAGTGACCAAACAGCTAAAGTTTCCGGATACTACTGAACTATCCAGACAACATGACTTTCCGGACAACACAAACAATCCGGACAACCCAACTTCCCGGACAGCATAAACAATCCGGACATCATCCGGACACCAAGGTAATCCGGATGCCATCCGGTATCTAATTGATCCGGAAACCATAGAAAAGAGAACTTACCGGATAATCGACTCGTCCGGACACCATCGAAAGGGACTACCGGACACTATCAACAAGACTACCGGACACCACCATAAATCATCCGGAAACCTCTGTCGGTTTACCCCATTTTTACCCAAAATCGACAGAATTTACTACCAGACATGAAATCGGTGATTCTACTCCGATAGAAACTATCTACTAGCAATTAAAAACATAATATGTAAACGAACATACCTCAGAATCACTTTTAAGTACACCAATTTGAAGCCCTAGCCACAAGACCCTTCTTTCTTCTTCTTCTCTTCTCAAAACACACACACACACACCTACTAAATATCTGATATTTTCTGCTTTCTGAAATATCTGAAGTCTTAAGAGTGTATATTAAACCAAATTTACCATTTTAGACCTTGAACTTCTCAATAATGACGCCAACACCCCTAAACTTATAAATTAACCCAAACTTACCCTAAACATCAAATTTTAAAGTTAACTAAATTTAACGAAAAGGGGAATTTAACTAACGAACTTACCCAGGGTATTACATCATCTCCCCCTTAAAAGAATTCCGTCCCGGAATTCGGTCAAGCAAAAAGGTATGAATACTTATCACTACTACTTCGAACTCAATCAAAGCCATAGAAACTAACTGAATAGACACCCCACACCCATCTATATCTCTAACACATATAAGCAACAAAAGAACGGAAATACTAATGACCATTTTGTACCGAAGTCAGATAACACCTTAGCACGTATAGAGTTTGTTAGAATTGTACCTGTAACCTCATCCAGAATTTCATCCGCTTCTTGTGCTGTCATTTGGAAGACTCGACCCTTTGCTTTCGGTACTTCAGGCATTTGTATCCCTCCTGGCCTAACACCCGTTTGTCTCACCGTCATACTACCCTGCTGTGCTTTCCATTGTGGACAATCTGCCTGAATATGATCAGGGGAGTTGCAAGAGAAACATAATCGAGTTACCTGACAGTCTTTAGCAATGTGACCAGTCTTTCCACACTTGTAACAAATTCGGGAATCCACATAACAGTTTCCTTGATGAACACGGTTGCATTTTGGACATGGTCTTTCAGCTGATCTGAAAGGTGAATGACTCTCAAACCTCGGGGATTCGTACTCCTCCAAATCGTACGTCATTTCTTCCAATTTTCTTTTCCCAATACTTCTATCACCAGCATCCCTCCCTTTATCTCTTTCTACATTCTCGGCGGCATCCACAGCGGCTGAGAAAGTACCGGTTCCCTTAGCAATCACTAAACCTCTAATTTCCGAATTTAACCCACAGATAAACATTTCCATCTTAAGTGCCTCCGTGGCAACGTAGTACTCAGCGAACCGAGACTTCTCCAGAAAATGAGCGGTATAATCCCGAACCGATAAACTCCCTTGTTGTAGGTTCATGAATTCTTCCTCCAGTTGTCTAACTGCTGCTTGCGGACAAAACCGTCTCTTAAAAGCTGTAGTGAATTCGTCCCAAGAGAAAGTAGAATACACATCAGATCCTCTAGCGGTAATGAGAGCTTCCCACCAGTATAATGCATCCGCCTTCAGCATTGCAGTTCCATATAGCACTCTATCTTCGTCAGCACATTTACTGGTTTTGAAGATAGCTTCTATCTCTTTTAGCCACCTCATAGCCTTCACCGGATCCCTCTCTCCTGAGTAGGTTGGAGGTTTGCAGCTTAGAGACATTTTATAATCACACTTCCTTGGCACCGGTATGACAGTAGGTGTAATAGGCATCTCGTCTTCCAGATTGGGATCTGGTATTTCAGTTTCAGTATTACGAGTTCGGTCGAACATAGCTTGTATATTTGCTTGCAGTCTTCCCATTTCAGCCGTCAAGTCATTTCCTGTAACAAATTTATTACCTCGCGACTGAACTCTGCCTCTAGTTCTGCCCCTGCCTCGTTCTCCCCCTCTTCCCCTTGTCCCGACTGTTGGATTCGTTCTATTAGGATTTCCTTCTCCCTCTCTATCCATACGTCGAGTCCGACTTGCCACTCTGTTGATTTTTTATATAGTTAATATACACATAAGCACATACCCCATGTAATAAGGTATTCCAGTTCAAACATGTACTTGTAAGTTCACAATTACACTGGCCAAATGTAATTTGAAATTACCTTACATGATGTCCCTTCTACGTTTTTATATTTAACATCCCAAGGTTCTAAAATAATAGGGACACCCTACTTCACATGCAGTTTAAGTCTATGTACGTATACGAATACCTAAATCCCTTAAACTAGGGCTCTGATACCATCTGTAACGACCCGGTTTCCCAAACATACAACAAATAACATATATTGCATAACATCGTTACATTCATAACAAACGATACATAATACATCATGTACGGTCCCATAGTCTCAAAACTATACAATACAAAACATAAGTATTTCCTAATCTTCGTCAGCTATCGACCGCATCCTACACTTTATCCTTCCCTTTGCTATTAAAAGTTCCTCGACCTGGAATACATATTTTTTAAAACAAAATGAGGGTTAGACCAAACGGTCTAGTGAGATAATCCCTGTCAGTTTAAAATCATTTGTACAAACACCAATATACAACAAGTATTTAAATACCAAGCAAGACTCGTGCGCTGTGTATAACTCCTCATTCCCATGGCCAAATTAGTTGGTTGCGAGCCAACTAATCAATTTACTCCACTATACTAAAATTACAGCGAACACCGCTGTCCCTCCGTACAGCCAAAACTCTACCGGTCCCAAGCCTGGTCAACGTGCTCTCGTGTAGTGTAATGCTCATATAAATAAATATAATATACACCTCAATATATCATACTTTATTTATAAACACGTCGTCACATTCCTACCACATATTCATCTCATATATATACATATATATGTATTCTAGTTTGAAAACGTTTTAAAGTAAAAAATCACCTGATTGCTTATCAAAAACCCTTCCAAGCGTTTCTCCGAGCTATCCGATCTTTTACCCAAAATTCTCAGAATCTGAAATAATTTACATATAAATATCTCTTTACCAAAAGAACTCATAAGACTTACTAACAGGCTAAGAACTCTAGATAAATCTATCTAACTCTTATCCTCAAAAGTGACCAAACAACCAATGTTTTCGGATACCAAGAACTATCCAGACAACATGAACTTTCCGGACAACAAGACCAATCCGGACAACCCAACTTCCCAGACAGCATCAACAATCCGGACATCATCCGGACACTAAAGTAATCCGGATGCCATCCGGTACCTAATTCATCCGGAAACTATAAAAAAAGAGATACTTACCGGGTACTTATCTGTCCGGACAATAGCAAGGAGAGATTACCGGACACCTTCAAAAGAACTACCGGACACTATCATGTTTTGTCCGGACACTTCGATCTGTTCATAACAATTCCTACCCAGATCTTGATTTAAACAATGAATGATTCTGTAACTAAGCATATACGTTTAAGTCCACTTTTAGAACACTATTCTAAACCCAGATTTCCCAAAACATCTACAATTCATCAAAACCCATTTCTAAACCTTTTAGGAAACTAATAAACATAAAAGGAAGGATTTGTATAGTGTTGTTACCTCTTTGTTTCCTGAGTTGTTTCCAGTAATTCCAGCAGAAAATCATCAACTTCCTTCTTCTTCTTCTTCTTCTTCTTCTTCTTCTTAGCTTTCTCTCTTTTTCTTTCTCTCTCTCTCTCTTGCCGAAAATCACATACACACATACACTTGAGATATTTTTGTGTACAAATGGGAGACACCTCCTCCTAATGAAAAAATAGGGCGGTGGGTGTGGTTTTGTTTAATCACATTCACCAACTAAACCCCAAACTTCTCTTAAATGGCGAAACATACCCCCAAACTTCTAAATAAAAATTAAAGTCTACCCTTAACTTATAACTCCATAAAACTAAACCAACAATGTACCCGATTATTACACTTTGATCGGATAATAATAGTCAGATGTCGTTCTATTAGGGGTTCACTGAAAAACCTGATCCGGTTTTAGGGTTCTTGAATTTTTTTGTAGACGGATTTGCAAGTGTTTTTTCAAAAGTAGTCATTATGACTGAAAAGTTTTTTCTACGTATAAAATTGCTATCTACATATGCTATAGTACTAACTAATAGTATGTTTTGGTTCATAATATACATATTTCTTATGAATTTGGTTACTTGATTTACCGGTGTTTGATACTGATAATCCCGTGTTTCAAGTGTAATGATCAAGAATTCAAGATTGAATCACAAATCTCATATTATTTCTAGTGATAGAAATATTACATTGAAGAACTCTCTCAACTTTCTCTCTCTAGATCTAACAAATGAGCTCAAGATTACAAAAACAGAAACTAACTAAATCTATTTATACCCAAGGGTAATTTACAAGAAAGCCCTAAAACCACTATAATCTTGAATACAATAATATGGACCTAACATTATTCCCCTTATTCAAGATTACAACAAAATAAAAATTACAACAATTAATGCTCTAACAAACTTTCTTCTTGAAAAAAAAAATTTGTTTCCAACAACAATCTTCTCTTTAACAAAATCAACAATCTCTTGGCAATTCATATTCTCTCCCTTTCACAATTGTTGAAATAAGATCGAATCTGATATTTTCTGGATTATCTACGAAAGAAAAAATTTCCAACAAACTCTTTCAAATGAAGTTGAACAAGCTGTCTTGAAATGAACTTTGTCTCCTCTTTGGATTCAATCAATTTATCACCCTTCTTCAATTCAGCAAAAAATTCTTTTCTTTAAAACAATCTTCTTCCTTTGAATATCTTCAACATTAGCTTTAATAATCTTCTTCGCTGAACATTCTTTTAGTACCAATCTCTCCAAAATTGAGTTGATCAAACATTTGTATCTCTAAATCATCTCTCACTGTTCTGTAAATTTTTCTTCATAGAACTCTTTTCAACTGAAAATCTTCCCCCCATCATTAAATTTTCAATGACTTGTACATCTTCTTCTCCTTTTGATGATCATGAGCATCCTGAAAATCAAACTTTTTCGAGAACATCTCAAACATTGTTCTTGAACATTCTCCCTCAAACAACAAACATCAATCTTCTTTGCAAGCACCATGATGGATAATAACCCCCTTATTCTCCAAATCATTAGAACAATCCGTCAATTCCATAAGATGTTTCTAAATCTTTTCTAATTCTGAATAAGCGCTAACCTTTTATCAATAAAGTGAGTTCATTAACAATTTTGAAATAAGAACTACTTAGTACAACAAATGTACTTTATAAAGGAGTTTTAGTGATCACTCCCCCATGGATTCCATCCAATCGTTGAGAAACACATGAGAATCTTTATAGATGTTAAGACAGGAAAACTATTTCATGTGTGCTTGTGCGTGTGTTTGAAATAAATATTAGCACTTTATTCTCAATAAGGCTCAAAATGTGTAAACTGTTGAGACACAACAAGTTTTCCACGGACTCAATGTGCATGATTGAAGTGTGAAGGTGGGGCAAACTTCTTCTTTTTCAATATCCAAATCTTACGAATAAAGTTTAGATAGATTATGCGCTGCTTTCCCATGGAAAAAATGAAACACTTCTTTGTTGAGAAAGAAGTGAGTAGTTGGTGGGATTAAAGCAAGAGTTGACATGGGCCATTGCATGTTTCCATGATGGTCACCAAAGAGTTGTGAACCAATCAGTAGATGTGGTTGCTCATCTAGAAGTGGTTGGGGCAGAGTTCTCTTATTCTTTTAACTCTTTTCTCACAGCCTCTATATGTTTTTAATATCCCCACTTCTAACCAAACTTATAACACCCTAAAAATAGGGGTAAACTAAAACATGGACAAATGCAAAACACTAAAACCTGTATATAAATAAATCACCCAACAAAGGGGAAATAGTACGACATTAACAACCTTAAACAATTTAGAGATACATATCGACAACCTACTAATCTAAAACATTTCTAGTTTAGATTAAGGACGGGTGTCACTATCCTTTCTCAAAAGGATCTTTCGATAAACCAATGTACACCATCTCTATAATTCACCAAAAATGAAATTTTCACTCATGCGACTCTCCACTCAAGCCCGAGGAGCCCCACCGTAGAATGACCTGCTATATATGTCGTTTTAAGAAAAGTATTAGGCTAAAGCCTAGTAAGATCAAAAAGTTGATAAGTAAATCTATTATAACAATTCTCAAATGATAATACATCTTATATAATTCTTGGAGCCTTTGATAAATGTGGACATCAACTCTATCCGAGTCTCTAGTCATATTTGACGTCAACTCAAACCGAATCTTTAGCCATATTTGACTTCAACTCAAACCGAGTCTTTAGCCACATTGAACATCAACTCAAACCGAGTCTTTAGTCATATTGAATATCAACTCAAACTGAGTCTTTAGTCATATTGGACATCAACCCAAACCGAGTCTTTAGTCACATTGGATATCAACCCAAACCGAGTCTTCAGTTACATTGGACATCAACTTAAACTGAGTCTCTAGTCCCACAATATAGAGTTCAACTCTATACGAGTCTTTACCTTGAGCACTGTCTATCCAAGACAAACCATAGTTGGGAAAACACATCATATTTAATAGCACATTTTCCATCTATAATTCAGAAGTCAATAGTCATAATATACACGATGTTAGGCTTCCACATTTATAGCCCCATATCCCAAATTTAACACCCAATACCTCCACAAATACCATTTTAATTCCAAACACTACAATAATAGTGAACACCCATTTTTTTCCAAAATCTATAATACTTGAGAATAATGACCATTCAAGTATAACAAGTTGTTTTCCAATGTATTTCATCAATAACCATGAGTTCCCAAAAACCCTAACTTTACCTAAAATTGCCAAAATTCCATATATATGCGAAGGAACAACATTAATCTTAAGGAGACATAAATGTACATATAAACTCCTTAAATACTCATTTTGAGTATTTTTACCGACAATGATCAAAACCGTAAAATTCCTCAAAATCATGAGTTTTGATTAAACCTTCGTATAACAAATCATAAAGACAAAGATATATTATAGGTAAGAAAATATGATTTTAACATGTATGTAGTTTAAGAAATGAGAATGACTCATAAGTTAGGTTTTGTTAGAAAAACCTAGAAAACCTTTGCAACAATCTTGAAGAAAAGAATGGAGATGAAAAGCTCTTGATCCTAGCTTCCACTCTTTCGCTTGATGATGTTTTACCACTTTAATGCTCAAGGAATTGAGCCATTAATGCACCAAAATCATAATAAATGATGTAAGAACGTTCTTGGGAGGTTTTGGGAGAGAAAGGGGATGAATGTGTGAAGCGAGAAGTGAGCAAATATTGATAACCGCGAATTTTATAAGTCCTGACACCTGGGGACATTGCCAGGGGACATTGCTAGGTGACTTTGCCACGACAATGTCGCATGGCATAGTTTCCCAGGGTATACCGATGGCTATCCCTTGGCTGTGAGTTTTCCAGGTGCGAACTATACACTGTCATAGTCGCCAAACATTGTAGCCGGACCCGTTCCAAGCCCCAAAACTCGACTTTTCCTACATCAACACTCTCAATACTCTTAGGGACCAAAAGTAATGATTTCTTAACATAAATCCTACCATTTATAAGTTGTAAAAGTGTACGGGTTGACTTTCACTTACCGAAAATTCTGGGTGTTACAAAACTCTTATTTTCATTTTATCGTTAAACACAATGAGATTGTTCATCCTTATGGACTTCCTCTCCCACTCTTTGATGTATGAACCCTCACTTCTCAATCACTCTAGGATTACTTCTTGGGTGGGATCTACAGGTTGTGGTGAATCCATAAGAGTACTTTATACTCACACATTGTTCCTATGAAGATATGTCCTAAAAAAGCATATGGGTGTTCAATAGTATTGTATTTCAACAGAATGAGTCTCGTCAATATGAAATATCAGAATGAATGCTCCTAAAAAATATCATCATTATGTGGGTTTCAAGTTTACAGTGATGCTTCAAAGAAAGGTATCGGTTATGTTCTTATGCAAAATGGAAGAGTGATTGCAGATGTTTCACGTCAATTAAAGCCTTATGAGGTAAATTACCCAACTCACGACCTCGAATTGGAGGTGGTTATCTTCATACTCAAGATTTGGTGTCATTATTTGTACGATGATTCATGTGAAGTTTTCACCGACCACAAGAGCCTTGAATACATATTTAATCAAAAAGAGTTAAATATGCATCAGCGAAAGTGACTCGAACTTCTAAAGGATTATGATGTTCAGATACAATATCATTCGGGCAAGGCTAATGTAGTCACCGATGCCTTAAGCCGTAAAATTGTGGATTAAGTTTCTTCTTTACTTGTTTCTACAGAGTTGGCTTTGGAGATCAAACGATTCGGTCTATAAATCTATCCGAGTTCGCAACCGGAAATTCTATCTAGTCTAATGTGAGAACCGACGCTTATCTCTCGGATCAAAGAAGCCCAACAAGACGATAGTAAATTATGGGCAAACTTCCAGCAAGCACAAGAGAATGTTAATTCGGACTTCAGAATCGATGATGAGCATGTGTTGTGGTTTCGGGATCGTCTTTGTGTTCTGAATAACTCGAAGATCTAATTTTGACCGAAGCTCATAACAATATGTTTTTCTGTTCACCCGGGCACAACAAAAATGTATCGTGACTTGAAAACCCATTTCTGATGGGTTGGAATGGAGCGAGATATCGCAGACCTGTAGCTCATTGTCTCACTTGTCAACCAGATAAGATTGAGCATCAACGTCCGGGTGGTCTTATTCAATCGCTGAAAATCCCAATATGGAAATGAGAGCATGTAACTATGGATTTCGTGGTCGGACTACCCCGCACGACCTTGAAACACGATGCAATTAGGATAGTGGTTGACCGAATGATGAAATAGGCTCATTTTTTTCTTTTCCGATAAACATGGTCGATCGATAAACTGACAGCGTGAAATTGTACGTCTCCATGGCATTCATGTATCGATTACCTCCGATCAAGAACCACGTTTTACATCTCGATTTTGGGAAGGTTTACATAGTTCCTGGGGCACACGTTTTGAAAGTACAGGATCTAATCTTACAATCAATATAGAAAGCAGTAATTGAGAAGTTGTATGATCAAGCCCAATTGTATTCAATGATGAACAGAATTACAGATCTAAGAGAGAGAGAATCTCAAAGATTACAAAGAATGAATACAACGATATATGGGAAAATCAATCAGTTAGCAACGTAGTGCTAACCACTCTATTTATACTGCAACGGACATGTTAAAGCTACAGTACAAATAAGAAAGACTAATAAGAACATAACACGTGTCCTAATTAGTTTACTAAATACTAAGTAAAGTATGTAGTCATAAGTTCTGAACAGGTAGTTCAGAACTTCTAAACACTCTTCTGATAACGCTTCTCAGAGCTTCTGACTCTTTCTCTCAGAACTCTGACTTCTCTTCTCAGATCTCTGACTCCTCTACTCAGAACATCTGAGTCTTCTTATCAGATCTTCAACACTTGGTTTATTGACAAAACTTCAGATCTAACAATATCCCCCTTTTTGTCAAATAAACTTGAATTTAGAATCATCTAGGTCTTTCAGAGCAGGAACGATTTTCTGAAGTAGCACATTTCTCAGATTAAGCCTCTTATCAATTTTGACAATGATTTCTTGAATAATTTCAACTTGCTGATTGATTACTTCTTGAATTATATTTGCTTCCTTCACCTTCAGCATCTTTTTCTCCAAATTATGCTTTATGATTCTTAAAGTTCCAGAACAGTATTTTGCAGTTTCCTTTGCTCTGAAGAAGATCTTTCCACTTTTGTTTTTCAAAAATACTCCCAAATCTGGATATTTGTGAACACTTCCAGTCTTTAATACCTTTTTCTGTTCATGATCTGTGTTGGGATTTGCTGGATAAACACATGGTTTTTGTAAGTACAGAGCTATTTGGAAATCTGTATAACAATACCACCTCAAGATATAAAACATGGCCTCAATCACTACACTTCTTGCCTTCCTTTCATTTCTGTCTTTGATTGACTCTTTGAAGCATAGAAAGCTGTGTAATCTGTAGAAGTCAACCACTGATAGTTTCTCAAAATCTGCATCAGTAAAGTAATAAACCTTGCCATCTTCTCTCAGAACTTCAAAGGATAAGTACTCCATCTTTCTGAATTGTTTGACTTTCAGTTCTCTAATTCCTGTGATTAAGAAATCTGAATAAATAGCTTGCTTTGATTTGCCAAGACATCTTGATTTTTCAGCCAACCAGATCTGAGTCTCCTTAGGTCTATCGTAATACACATCCAAAAATTGTACTTCTTTTGGTTTGAAGAACTCAGGCAGATCAAATTCAAGAAAGTATCCATTTAGATCAATGGATATTTCATCTTCTTTGGGTTCAGACTGTTCAGTTTGGTCAAAACTAGTTATCTGCACATTCTGAGGTGTTGTGTCCTGAACTTCTTCAACTTCATCTGACAAAATTTCATTCACTTCATACTCAGCAGGAAACACGAAATCACTATGTAACTTCTTCTTGGGATTAACTTCAAATAGCAGCCATTCACCACAACTTCTGATTTTTCTTCTGAGATTCAACCTTCTTTTCATAGAGTTTACACATCTTTTCTTTAAATTCACTCTTTCAGTTTTAGCACTTACTTTCATTTCAATCAGTAACCAACTCAGAGTTGCATCACTATATTTTACCAGTTCTTTCAGTTTGAACATTTCAAGTCTCTCTTGAACTTTATATGCAAACCCTTCAGATTCCATTCCTTCATTTACAAATCCCTTCATACACACATCAAATCCTGCAATATTTGTTGGACACCTCAGATTGCACTTCTCTTTTCTTCCTTCAATGGCTAGTTGAAAATCATACAAATACATGTTTCTGACATAGATACCTAGAAGTCTTCTGCATTCAATTTCCATCAAGGCTTCTTCAGTACTAGAAAAGAACTTGACTAGAAAGATCTGATCATCAAGTGTTAGTCTGTGGAAATCAAAACTGGACATGAAAACCTTTGTATTCCTTTCTTTCAGTACTTCCATTCTTACAAATATCAAACCATTGAATTCTTCTTGTTGGAACATTAGAACTTTCTCAATTCTTTTCTGGATATGCAGTCTTGAGTCAGGAATTCTGAATCTGGTTGAGGCTTCTGTATAAATCATCTGAGCTCTTTCATCCATGAAACCATCAACATTGCTCTCTAAAAGCTCATATTCTCCTTCTGTGTGGTAGAGGCTTTCATACATCTCCTCAGGAAAAATGTCATCATGAAATTGTCTGGCCAAAGGTACATCACTTAATTCCAGGATAAAATCACAGATAGGTTCTTCTAAAATCTGTAAGTCAATCTTGGGAATCTCAATTAGTTTTCTGAATACATACTCAGAAGGCATAAAGTAATCTTCTAGTTTCTCATATTCTTCTTCTTTGTTCATCTCATCAGCATAGTTATATCTGAACTCATGCTTAAAATTCTGAGAATAATCAACAGTTCTATCTTTTTCTCCCAACAGATCAATAGCCCTTATCAGTTTTAACCCTTGTTGATTTTTCTGAACATTAAGTGCTCTGACTACCTCATTTTGCATTCTTCTGATCAATTCTTCACTCAACATCCTTTCTTCTGATTCAGAATCCGTCACATTTTATTTGTTATACATCACAATATCTGTACACATGTTGACCACTTCACTTTCCACTGTCTTTTCTGATCTCAATACAGATTCCTCAATAGCTTCAGTTTCATCTGAGTTTCCTTCCATCTCTTTGTCTAAGTTCAATTCCTCTGTTTTATCTGAATCACCACCATCTGTACTTTCCAACTCCATTTCCTCTGTATCTGAGCTATCAATCTGAACTATCTGAGTTATTGCCTTTAACTTTTCTTGTGTCTGATCTTCTGAACTTTTTGTACTGGCTAAGTGCATATCTGCTATCTCAAAATCTTCTATGCCAATGTCATCATCAGAACTTAACCTCTGTCTTTTCTCCCCCTTTTGATGATCATGATGTTCATTATCATCAAACTTTCTCTTCATGTTCTGATTGGAAGTACCTTCAGATTCAACTTCTGCAATAGGAACAGGATCAAGAGGCTTTGAAGTAGAAGCCAATGATACACTCAGTGCTTTCAGTATAGATTCCTGCATACCTTGCATTTGTTTTAACATATCTTTTTGAAAACCAGACATTATAACCATGATCTCCTTTTTGTGAGAATCCAAGGATTTCTTTACATCATCTACTTTGGTTTCAACAGAAATCAACTTTTTCTCCAACACAACTTTCAAATCTGACATCTCATCATTCAAATCCTCCACCTTCTTCTCCAAATTTTATACTTTTTCCCCCATCTCCTTGTTTTGTTTCTGAATCTTTTCAAATTCAGAAGTTTCTAACAGTGAACCTGAACCAACAGATGGTCCAGTTTTCATGTGCCCAGAGGGCTCATGGCCTGTAGATAACACAAAGTCATCTTGTACAACAGATGCACGTTTGAATGAGGCTTTTGTAATGTTCACCTCACCAGGATTTCCATCCAATCCTTGACACCCAACATTAGGTATGTCTATGAATGTTGTTTCAGGAATACGAAATTCCTGATTTGTGCAAGTGTCAAAAGGAATTTCAGGCTCAATATGAATAGGACTGTGATATTCAGACTCAATGTGTTGAAAAATAAATTGGGATTTATCACCTCCCTCCAAATGAGTTTGGGATGGTTCCCCGGATTTGTGTGAAACAGTAGCATGTTGAAATGCTTCTGAGTGGGTATGGATGGGTTGTTCAAGATCCACCACTAGGTCCATGGTGTTTGTTTCAATATTGGACACCAAGAGATGTGAACCAATAGCATTTGTGGTTACCTGGTCAAGATTAGCTGGTTCAGAGGCATCTCTTTCTGTTTGAACCTCTGTTGACAATCTCTCATCCTCACCACTCTCATTCTGTTTTTCCTCACTAAATCTAACCAAGCTCTCAGAATTTTCCCCCTCAAGTCTCTCAGAATGTTCACCCATCTGAACATCCTCCCCCTCTCTAATTCGACTTGACCCCTCACCTCTCTTCTCAGGTTGGTCCTCTTGGGTAGGGATTTGAGGTAATTCAATTCCCATAGAGGTGCAATAAGCTTTTAAAATCTCACTCTCCCTTGGAATATAACTCCTAAGTGATTTTGGCAACAGTTTATGATTGGGATAGTTTTCAAGTCTTGTTACTGATTTTGGCAACAGTTTATGATTAGGACCATGCTCTTCATTTGTTCTTCTTGAGATTGTGCTGTTTTCCTGCATGGCATACCAAATAACAATTTGCCAGTACCTTATATAAGGAATGTATGTCAGTGGAGCATCCTTTGTTTTCTTCTGAATTGCTTTCTGATTCTTCTCAAATGTATTCTTCATGTCTTCCCAAAGTATTAAAGTATAGTCATAATGCCTATTCTTCACTAAGCCCTGAAAGATCTGAAGAATTTGTTTAGAACCTTGATCAGCAGAACTATTCTTCCCTGACAAACATTTATTTACCACATGAAAGAAACAAGCCCAAATAGGTGGTAATTTGTTTCTTCTGAACAAACTGAGAGTCCTCAATCCTTCATTGTATCCCAATTTCATAAATTCTGCTATTAATTCCTCTGTTAGGGGTGAGTCTTCAAAATATGTCCTTCTTTGTACATCATCTTTCTCTGGTAGATTCAGCATTTCTCTTAGTGCAGAGATAGATAAGGCAAATGTCACTCCTCCAATTTCAGACACAAACTTATTATCTTCTAACCTCAGATGTTTCCACCATTGTTGTATGTACTGAACAGGAACATTTTTGCTTCTTGTAAACCATTTTCTATAAGGATGATGTTTGAATAACTCCATGATAATTCTGTGTTCAGGTTTAAATCGACTTTCCTCAAACAATATAACACAGTTATTTTCAGACAATTTCAACCATTCACTCTCAGGAACAGCCCTTTCCACGAAAATAGGTCTATCTGACATAATCGACCCTGCAGCACTCTGTTCATGTTCAATATTAATGTTTACCTCATCTGCATTTCCTTCTGATTCATCCATTTGTTCATCTTCTTTATCATTTCTTATTGCCTCTTCCTCTACAGCTCTATTATGTACTTCATCATTATCCGAATCAGATGAATCCATTATCGATTTTGTAGAATGTAGCGAAATTGGACCACTCCTTCGTATTCCAGACATGATTTAGGAAGAAAACAAACTCAAAGAACTCTGGATTTGATTCGTATCTCACTTTTCGCTCTGGAATTTGAAAAGATTTGAAATAGGGATTTTAAGACCTATTTAAAATCCGTGAAGTTGAAAGGTTTAACGGAAAAGCGAAATCAATGTTATAACGGAGTCAACACATTTGAAATGCCACAGAGGATTTAAATGAAGTGCGTGGCATAATCAAACAAATATGAAGCTGACACGTGTTAGTGGATAGAATTTTGACTCAAGTCAAAGATCTGAATAACACGCTCAGATGTTTTGACTTTCCTTTATCAGATATCTGATTGTTCTACTCAGAGTTCTGATTCCATAACTCAGAAGAGTTTTGCCTTGTAACCAAAATGTCATTTAAAATCAACTTCTGACAAATATAAAACATTTTGATTATTCAGAAGAGGTTTGAACAGGTAGAAACACTTTTTATCATCAAAATTTTGTTCATATTATGATGATTTAAAAAAAATCATTTAAAATCTTATATCTGAATATGAATTTTTTTTAATTCAGATATAGTTTGAACAACAACAAAAAAAAATTATCATTAAAAGCTTGTTCTTCTTAGAATGATCAGAGATAAGAAATGAACACAAACCTTTTTAAGCATCAAAAAATAATTTCCAAACAGAAAATTTTTTTGATGCTCCCCCTTGACTTGAGCATGCATTTGACTATTTATGATACATAAAGATGAGATAAAAAGAAAATAGAAGAAGCATAATCCACACAGTTGAAGTATTTGTATTTCTCAAAAATAATTTTTTTTAAAGTTAGATTTCTGAAGTATTGACTCAGAATCTCTGACCTTAAGACTCAGAAGTTCTGATCTCAAGACTCAGAAGTTCTGATCTCAGTACTCAGAAGTTCTGAACTTAAGACTCAGAGTTCTGAGTACACTACTCAGACAATTTTACTTAGAAAAATTTAGCATTTTTAAGAAAAACAAATATTTTCAATTAGTCAGATTAAGCATTCCTATTTTACATATGAGAAAAGAGAACCTTTTGTGATCAAGTGGCTTTGTGAACAAGTCAGCCAGTTGATACCTTGTATGCACAAAGTGCATCTCTATAGTTCCTTTTTCCACATAGTCCTTTATAAAATGATACCTCACATCTATATGCTTAGTCTTTGAATGTTGAACAGGGTTCTGAGTAATGGCAATTGCACTTTCTGAGTCACAATAGATGGGAATCTTGTTAAGCTGATATCCATAGTCCATGAGTTGTGTTCTCATCCACAATGTTTGAGAGCATGAAGCAGCAACAACAACATACTCTGCTTCAGCAGTTGAAGTGGACACACAATTCTGCTTCTTTGATGCCCAACTCACTATTTTATCTCCCAAAAAGTGACAAGCACCAGATGTACTCTTTCTGTCCAACCTACTTCCTGCATGATCAGCATCAGTGAAAGCAGTCAATTTGAAGTCAGTTTCTTTTGGATACCATAAACCTAGATCAGTTGTTCCTTTGAGATATCTTAAAATTCTTTTGACAGCCAACATATGTGATTCTTTTGGTTTAGATTGAAATCTAGCACAGAAACAGGTAGAAAACATGATATTTGGTCTACTTGCAGTCAGATAAAGTAATGATCCAATCATGCCTCTATAGAGTTTGATATCTGCTGAAACACCTTTGAGATCAGCATCTAACTTTATGTTAGTTGCCATAGGTGTTCTCATAGAAGCACAATCAGACATTTTGAACTTTTTCAGAATGTCTCTGACATATTTTCCTTGATTTATAAAAATACCTTCTGGTAATTGTTTGACTTGAAGACCAAGGAAAAAATTCAGCTCACCCATTATGCTCATTTCAAATTCAGATGACATGATTTTTGAAAAATTATCACATAATTCTGGACTGGTAGAACCAAATATTATGTCATCAACATAAATCTGAATCAGAATTAAATCGTCACCCTGTTTCTTTAAAAACAAAGTTGTGTCAATCTTACCTTTCTTGAAACCTGAACCTAACAAGTGTTTAGTAAGAGTGTCATACCAGGCTCGTGGTGCTTGTTTTAGACCATATAAAGCTTTGTCTAAAATATAAACATGATCAGGGAATTCTGGATCAACAAAACCTTCAGGTTGATTAACATACACCTCTTCATTAAGTTTGCCATTTAGAAAGGCTGATTTGACATCCATTTGATACACTTTGAAGTTTTTGTGTGCAGCATAGGCCAAAAATATTCTGATTGCCTCTATTCTTGCCACTGGTGCAAATGTCTCATCATAATCAATTCCCTCTTGTTGACAGTATCCCTTAGTAACCAATCTTGCCTTGTTTCTGATGACAACACCTGATTCATCCTTTTTGTTTCTGAACACCCATTTAGTTCCAATAATAGATTTACCTTCAGGCTTTGGAATGAGTCTCCAAACTCTATTTCTTTCAAATTGAAGCAATTCCTCTTGCATTGCTGAAATCCAGTCTGGATCCTCTAGGGCTTCATTAGCTTTCTTTGGTTCAATCACACTCAAGAAACCAGCAAACATTGCTTCATTTGCTGTAGCTGATCTGGTCTTTACTCCTGCTGATGGATCACCTATTACTTGATGAATAGGATGATTTTTAGTCCATTTATTAGCACTAGGGAGTACATCAATCTCTGAATAATTGTTGTTTGCATCATTCTCATCAATGATTGCTTGTAATTCTAAACTGTCCCCTTGTTCTGATGTATGAGTAGGAGTTGCATCCAAGTTTGAGTTCTGAGCAATGTATCATTTGAAGATGCTTTCTTTATAAAACTTTAGGGGGAGATTGTTGGGTCTAGAAAGCCCCAATTATATAGATAGTTTTATAAAGTCCATGTAAAGTCGAATGAAAGTCAAATGTATTGTAATTAGCTTTATTAGTCTTTTGGGCTTTGGGAGTTTAATGGGAGTTAAATGGGCTTGGGCCCATGTCATGTAATTAGAAACTATAAATAGGTGTCTTGGGCTTACATTGTCATTTGAGACTTTGAGACAATTAAGAGAATACACAATGAGTCTTGAAAGAGTCGTATATCAATTTCTCCCTCCATTGTATTGTAAAGCATATGAATAGAGATCATTCAACAAATTGTTCTTCTTGCCTATTTTCTTTTCAAACTTATTTTCTTCTCTGTCTTCTTTCTTCTTATAATCTGAACTCCCAACTCTCTTGTAATTTTCTTAAAATCTACCCTTCCCATACCTTTTGTTGAAAGTATTTGTCAACAAAGCTAGTTTCTCAGCCATTATCTTGATATCTTCATCATCTTCTGATCCTTCTTCCTTGTCAGATTTTTCCAGATTAGGTATCTCTGATAGATATGCAGTCTTTCTGGGTGCTTTGATTGCTTTGGACTTTGATAAGAACGCTAACTGATCAACAACATTTTTCTTCTCTTCCACAACTAACTTGACAGAGTCTTCATGTTGATTAAGAACACAGAACAGATCATTTAAGTCTTCTTCACACATATCCTTGTTCATTTGCAGACTTATGGCAAATGATGACCATTCTGAATTTAGACTGTTCAGAAATTTGTAATTTATTTCTGACTTGGTTTTCTTCAGTCCATTTCTTCTCAAGTCATTTAGAATAGTGCAAAATTTAATGTATGTCTGTGTCAAACTTTCTGACTCTTTTGCTTTGAACCTTTCATAAGCATTTATGCTTTGATTTAACTTTGCGTGAATAGATCTCACAGTTCCTAACATCTGTCTTTCCAATTCGTCCCACATTTCTTTAGCTGATGATCCACTGTCAATCCTGTTAAGAACCTCATTTGGGACAGCCAAAGTCATCAAAGTAATTGCTCTTTTGTCAATAGCATGCCTATTCTTCTGTTCAGCTGTGTATTGGGAATGATTCTTCTTCACCCTAGTCGCTGGAATTTCTGGAGTTGTCTCTGTAGCAGGGGTTGCGGCAACATCGATATACACTTCAATTGGACCTTCTCGAATGGAGATCATAAGATTTTCATCAATGTTGTCTAGGAATTGGATCATACGAATTTTCCATTGCTGATACTCTTCTGGTATAAGAACAGGCGGTTTTGTTTCAGATCCCATGGCTAGATATTCTTTAGAAGACATGATTGTAAGAAAATTCAACAGAAAGACAAATTCGAGTTTCTTGATCGAAATGTAACAGGTAATTCAAGAATTGCCAAGAATTCAAGAACTAGCCCTAGCAGCGGAATCGATTTTTGAATGAATCAAGAAATCTTCAAGAAATTGATCAATCGATCTTCGCAATCACACTCTTGAAAGAATTTGTTTGTTGATTGGCTCTGATACCAATTGTAATCCCGTAATTGAACAACAATCAAGAAACTCCATAAATGTAGAATAGAAAATAGGCAAGAAGAACAATTTGTTGAATGATCTCTATTCATATGCTTTACAATACAATGGAGGGAGAAATTGATATACGACTCTTTCAAGACTCACTGTGTATTCTCTTAATTGTCTCAAAGTCTCAAATGGCAATGTAAGCCCAAGACACCTATTTATAGTGTCTAATTACATGACATGGGCCCAAGCCCATTTAACTCCCATTAAACTCCCAAAGCCCAAAAGACTAATAAAGCTAATTACAATACATTTGACTTTACATGGACTTTATAAAACTTTCTATATAATTGGGGCTTTCTAGACCCAACACGTTTGAATTTTAGTACAACCTTTCATCCACAAACTGATGGGCAATTTGAACGTACGGTTCAAACACTAGAGGATATGCTCAGAGCATGTGTGTTGGAATGGCATGGATGTTGGGACAGCTACTTGTACCTAATAGAGTTCTCGTATAATAATAGCTGGTAGTCGAGTATCGGCATGGCCCCATACAAAATACTTTATGGCCAAAGATGTTGAACACCGATTTGTTGGAATGAAGTCGGAGAACGTGTTCTCGAAGGCCTAGAATTGGTGCAAGTTACTACCGAGAAGGTCGAGATTGCGCGCCAAAAGATGAAGGAGGCTCAGGCTCGTCAAAAGAGCTACGCCGACAAGGGACGACGACCTATCTAGTTCCAACCAGGAGATAAGATATTCTTGAAGGTTTCCCCAAATCGTGGCATCAGACGTTCCGGTCTCAAAGGAAAGTTAAGCCCGAGATATAATGGTCCCTTTGAAATTCTGGAAAGGGCTGGAGTTGTGGCTTATTGGTTAGCTCTACCGCCGCAATTGGCTCATGTACATAATGTGTTCCATGTTTCTTCAGTTCGAGGGTACAACTATTGTTGATCCAAACCCTCAGTGATTTGATAATGACCCTATCTTAAATACTTAGTGACAATTGTAAGTAAACAATATGTATCAGAGTTTCACTATCGCTGATAAGTACTAAGATCTTACAGTACTGCTGATAGGAACTCTAGCACTTTTAGATTAAACATTCAGCGAACACTGTTCACCATATCGCTGAGTCTGTTCAGTCCTTATGGTGATCGCTGATAAGTTAGTTGTTTACTTATGATCCCTGAAGACAAGATTCACGTCAACAAAGGTTCTACGCTGAGGTCGAAGATCAAGCTCAAGAACCAGCGACAAGTCTCCTAATGAACTGATGCGGATCAGCGAAGACTCAGATTTGTCCACTCAACGTGAAGTATCAAGTACAAGACTTCAGCTATCGCTGAACTTTATCATCTGCTGAATAGTAAATGATAATCGCTGAATCAACGAAAGCTGATCATGAAGTCCTCCGTACAAAGTACTTTTGTCTTAACCTCCCTTGCACGCCACCGTACGAAATGTCAGAAAAGAACCTCCGAAAATCTGAAATCGTACAACCACTCTGACACTACACTGTTCATTCATGCGGCTACTAAGGTTGTCATCAAAGGTCAATGACATGCAACCAATCCGCTAATGACACGTGTAAAGTATATACTGGATTGCATTAAATGCATGCAGTATATAAAGAGATGAACTCACTTCATTTGAAGTAACTTGCTAACTCTGGACAAGTTCAAATCTCTCAAGATAGGATTTTATTAGTAATCTCCTTATCTTTCTTAGTGCAAGAAAACCTTAGTGTTCCAACTTGTTTAGATTTAGGTTTATCCTTAATCTTGTTTCCGCAACAAGCTGTAAATTGTTAATGATTTATCAATAAACAATTTAGAAAAGTAAAATAGTGTGTTTGTATTCAACCCCCCCCCCCCCCCCCCCCTTCTACAAACTTGTTTAAGCCTTTCGGGACCAACAAGTGGTATCAGAGCAGATTTGTTTAATCTCATAAACAAGATCTAATCTAAGATATTTTCTCTTCCTTGCTATTATCTGAAAATGGCCAACTCAAACACAAACACTCACTATATCGACAATGGTTCTCTTGCAAAACCCCCTAGATTTTCCAGAGACAACTTCAACTTATGGAAAAATAGGATGACACTCTTCTTAGAAGGTGTAGACCCTACTATACCTTACTATCTTGAAAACGGTCCACACATCCCTGTAACGATTGATCCTGCCGTTCCAGCCACTGCAACTAGAGCTGCTATTCCAGAAAGGCTGATTCCAAAGGAAATCCATCATTGGACCGATGAAGACAAGAAGAAAGTGGCTATAGATACAAAAGCCAGATCCATACTATCCATGGACCTTCCTGACGAAGTCTATCATTCCGTCATGAACCTGAAATCCTCGAAGGCCATGTGGGACACAATATGTGTTCAGTATGAAGGAACGTCTGAAGTCCAGGATTCAAGAAATATCAACCTGGTAAGACAATACGAAAGTTTCATCTCTGGTAAGAATGAAACTCTCTCTGAAGTACATCAACGTTTTAACTGCTTAATTATAGATCTTAAAACGGTTGGTAAGGAATATTCTAACTTTGAAGTTCTGACAAAGTTTTTAGAATGTTTACCTGAAAGCTGGGACAATTATTCCATGTGTCTCAAGCTGTCAAAAGATCTAAGATCAATGACACTCGCTACCTTATATGGCACATTGCTGAATCATGAGCAATCTAGCCATCTTAAGAAGAATCTTGTAAAAGATTCCAAAAGCACCCCTGTTGCTTTAATCTCAGAGGAACCTTCTACTCAGCGACCCGTGGTCACTATCACTGAGTTAGAAAGTAACTCTGAAAGATCATCAGATTCTGATTCTTCAGATGATGAATCCTTGGCTCTCCTAACTAAAAAGTTCAGGAGATTCGCCAAGAAGAAAATGTTTAGAAAGAACAAAACTCTTTCTATAGCTGACAAGCCTAAGTCATCAGCTTTTGTTGATAAGGCTACTGCTACTTGTTTTAACTGCGAAAAGACAGGTCATTTCGCTAACGAGTGCAGGTCAAAGAAAATCATGAGACCTTCAGCCTTTACAAAGAAATCCTTTGTTCCAAAGAATAAAGACGACAAATACTTAAAGCTGAAGGAGAAGTATGCAAAGCTGAAAAGCTTTAAGAAGAAGGGAAAAGGCCTAATGGCTGACTATGATTGGGCTGCTTCTGATGAAGAAGCCTCATCATCTGATTCTGAAGATGATGAAGCAAATCAATGTCTCATGGCCAAGATTGAAGAAGAGGAAGAAAGTTCAGACATACCCTCCACTTCAACATCTGCCATTCAGGTATCACCTTCCTTCTTTACCAATATTGTAAATATTGATGAAGCTGATAGTCTCCGTAAAATCGAACTACTGACTAGAAGCTTATACGAAGCCATGAACGGCAAAGCTGTGGTTGAAAACCAAAATCTTGATCTCGCTGAAAAGCTTAAAAATTGCCACCTTCAAATAGAAAAGCTTTCTAAATTTGAAGAAGATTTTAAAGATCAAGTCCATTTAAATCAGCTAGTCAAAATTGAACGAGCGGAAGCTATCGCTGCATTAAAAGCTGAACAAGCTACTGTTGAAGGATGGTGTAATTCTTCAACAAAGATCACTGAGATAATTAAGGCTCAGATTCCTCTGAGTGATAAACGTGGTCTGGGTTATAAATATGATACTCCAATACCAACCACTGAACGTTCAATGCTTAAATTTGGAACGTTCGTATCCTCAGTAGCTGACACTTCTTCATCTCAGTACTCCTCGTCGATTACACCAATCCCTGAGGAAACTCCTACCTCCTCAAAAGGTAAGGAGAAAATGGTTTATTCAAAACCTACCTCTGTCTCTAAAGATAAAGGTAAAGGAATTGTAATTTATCAAAATCCTCAGAAGGGTACTTTAGTACCTAAGCTGAATGCTTCCAAAGCCTTAGTGATTCATTCATCTGGTTCTAGAAATCAGACCTCTGGATCAGTTCAGCGACCTACTCCTAGACTCAGAGTAGATGTCCTTGGTAAGAAATCTGAAGAACTGAATGTTCGTCCTATTTCAAAAACCAATAGTGTACTTGGTGCTGGCACTTCTAATTCCAAATTAAAAGCTCAGCACACAAGTGGTCCTAGAACTAATTTTAGTTATAGGAAATGTTATCACTGTGGACTTACCGATCATATTGCAAGTAAGTGTCCCACAGCCACCAAAGCTGATAAGATAGCTAAGGTGAAGATAGCACCAAAGAAGACCAAACCAGTTGCAAGTCAGGTCAAGGTGACTCATACCGCTGAGGTCAAGAAATTGACCAAAGTGAAGAAAGACAAAGCTGAATCTTCAAATGCTGCGAAGACTGCTGAACCCATTCCAACCACTTCCACTGACAAACGCGTATACATGGTGAAGTGGGTACCCAAGCAAAACTAATCTTCCTTTGTATTGCAGGTTAAGAATGGTATCTGGTATCTCGATAGCGGATGCTCTAGACACATGACTGGAAAGAAAAGCCTGCTCGCTGAATACAAGGAAGAGAAGGGTCCCTCTGTAACTTTCGGTGGAAATGGAAAAGGACACACCCGAGGGTATGGTGTACTTTCAAATGGTACAACATCCTTCAGAAGAGTCGCATATGTTGAAGGGCTGAAGCATAATCTTCTGAGCATCAGTCAGCTTTGCGACATGGATAACAAAGTGATTTTCACCAAGGAATCCTGCTTTGTCTCTGACAAAAAGGAGAAGATAGCTCTCAGCGGTTATCGTTTGGAAAATGTTTACGTTATAAACATGGACTCAACAACCACTGAGAACTCCTGTTTCTTCTCAAAGGCATCTTCTGATGTCAACTGGCTATGGCACAAGAGACTCTCACATCTCAACTTCAAGACACTGAATACTCTTTCATCCAAAGAGTTAGTCACTGGTCTACCTCAACATTCATACGCCAAAGAATCCTTATGTTCAGCGTGTGAAAAAGGGAAGCAGACCAAGGCAAGCTTTAAGTCCAAGCAAGTTTCCTCAGTGTCATCTCCTCTTCAACTACTCCATATGGATTTGTTTGGCCCCGTTAACAAACAATCCATCGCTGGAAAGAAATATACGCTGGTCATAGTTGATGAATTCTCTCGTTATACATGGGTAATGTTTCTCCGTTCTAAGAGTGACACCCCTGAAGAACTCATCACCTTTGTTCGGAAGATGGAAACTCTGAACAATATGACTGTTCGCTCAATAAGGAGTGATCATGGAACTGAATTCAAAAACAGTTCTCTTGATTCCTTCCTTGAGAGCAAGGGTATTTCTCATAACTTTTCGTCAGTAAGAACACCACAACAAAACGGAGTCGCTGAAAGAAGAAATAGAACAATTATTGAAGCTGCACGTTCAATGCTCAGCGATTCTCACCTGCCTACTCAGTTTTGGGCAGAAGCTGTCAACACGACTTGTTTTACGCAAAACAGGTCGCTGATAGTCAAAAGATTCAAAAAGACAGCCTATGAACTCTTTCATGGGAGAAAGCCTTCAATCAGCTTTCTTCACATCTTTGGTTGTCAGTGTTTCATACTGAACAACAGAGATGCCCTTGGAAAGTTTGATCCTAAGGCTGATGATGGAATCTTTCTTGGATACTCCTCAGTTTCCAAAGCCTTCAGAGTCTTCAACCGAAGAAGACAAACTGTAGAAGAAACTATTCACGTCACGTTTGACGAATCCCGTTCAGCGAACTCTAAACCGAACGCTGATACAGAAGAACTGAATCAATGGATGTTTTCTCATCTTGGTGATTCAGAAGATGTTCCCACTACTCATACTCATACAACTGAAAATGATGGTCCTACTATCATTCCCAATATGCAGAATAGTGAAGCTGAAACATCTTGGGTCTCAGCTGTTCCTATAAATACTATACCCGCAGTTGATCCAAATGTCTCAGAAATTCCATCTATTTCTCAGCAATCAGTGAATGAAGTGACAAATGCAAGCATTCCTCTCTTAGCTGATTATCCAGAAGTAGCTGAAGCCTCATCTTCAGTTTCTCCAGTTCAGACTGCGTCAGCGACGCATGCTCCGGCTCAGCGATGGACTGTAAATCACCCAATCGATCAAATTCTTGGTGATCCCAACGCTGGTATTCAGACTCGTAGAAGTGCAGGTAATATTTGTTTATTTGTTAACTTTATTTCTCTAACTGAACCAAAGAAAATAGATGATGCCCTCAGAGATCCAAACTGGGTCAGCGCTATGCAAGAAGAGTTGACTGAATTCGAAAGAAACAAAGTTTGGAAACTTGTTCGGAGACCAACTGACAAAACAGTGATAGGCACTAAGTGGGTCTATCGAAACAAGTTGGACGAACATGGTACTGTAACTCGCAACAAAGCTCGTCTTGTTGCTCAGGGATACAGACAAGAGGAAGGTATAGATTATGACGAAACCTTTGCTCCTGTAGCAAGACTTGAATCTATTCGTCTTTTCTTAGCATATGCTGTACACAAAAACTTCACTGTACATCAAATGGATGTTAAGTCAGCGTTTCTAAATGGAAAGCTGAATGAAGAAGTTTATGTGGAACAACCTCCAGGATTCTCAGATCCTAAGCGTCCAGGTTATGTTTATAAGCTGGATAAGGCACTTTATGGCTTGAAGCAAGCTCCTCGTGCATGGTATGACACTCTTTCTACGTATCTCCACCTTGAAAAATTTGAGAGAGGTAAGATTGACAAAACTTTGTTTTTTAGAAAAATAAAAGGTCATATCATTTTAGTTCAAATATATGTTGATGACATTATATTTGGTTCTACTAACCCTGAGCTTTGTACTCGTTTCGCTGATAGAATGAAAGATGAGTATAAAATGAGTATGATGGGTGAACTAACATATTTCCTTGGTCTTCAGATTAAGCAAACTGAAAAAGGAACTTTTATAAATCAGGGAAAGTATGTTAAAGATATGCTGAAAAAATTCGACTTAACTGAAAGTTCAGCTATGAAAACCCCTATGGCACCACCGCTGATACTTGATAAGGACACAAAGGGTGTTCCTGTCAATGTCACGCTGTACCGTGGGATGATCGGCTCACTACTGTATCTTACAGCTAGCCGACCCGATATTATGTTTGCAACATGTCTGTGCGCACGATATCAAGCTGAACCTAAGATATCTCATATGAAAGCTGTAAAGCGAATCTTTCGATATCTTAAGGGTACAGCGAATCTAGGTCTTTGGTATCCCAAAGATTCAGGATTCGATCTAACCGCCTATTCAGACAGTGATTTTGCAGGTTGCAAAATGGATAGGAAAAGCACCACAGGAGGATGTCAGCTCCTGGGTGGAAAGCTGGTAAGTTGGACAAGTAAGAAGCAAAACTCGGTGTCCACTTCCACAGCTGAAGCTGAGTATGTAGCCGCTGGAAGCTGCTGTTCTCAAGTCTTGTGGATGAGAAATCAACTACTAGACTATGATCTTCAGCTCTCCAAAATTCCAATCTATTGCGACAGCACAAGTGCCATCGCTATAGCAAACAATCCAGTGCTACACTCAAAGACAAAACACATAGAAATCAGATATCATTTTATCAGAGATCATGTGATGAATGGTGATATAGAACTTCATTTTATCCCAACTGATTATCAGTTAGCTGATTTGTTTACAAAACCTCTTGATGAGACAAGATTCAACTTTCTCATCAGCGAGCTTGGAATGCTGAACTTTGAAGGATAAAACTTCAGCGGTTCACATTTAATCAGCGATACGTTTATACATTCTTGTATAGGCTCTGGATAAAATAAACTAGTACAATCCATTTCATCATCTTCTCTCTGAATAAATTGGGTTAAACTGATATCAAGGTATGTTTTCTCTGACAAAACGCATGAAAATGCAAGATTTCAAATTCTTTCATCGCTGAATAATATTTTGAAATTTCTTAAAACCCTCACTGATATTTCTATTCAGTGCTTCATATTTTCCAAAGAGTCCCTGAGTTTTTCTTTCAAAACCTCAGAGACAACGAAAGAATGTGAAAGGACAGTTGTGACGTCATTGCAACGGATAACACCAGGCACGTTTCTTTTTCTGACACACGTTTGCACGTTTCGTTGTCTATCCAATCAAATGCAAACACGTGTCCGTGTCATGATGAAAAACTTTCCCGCTCAAGTTTTTCTCTCTCTACTCTCTTCCTATATAAACTCTCTCAAAGTTTATATTTGTCTTTTATGCGAATCAATCTTTCTCCGCAAGAAAAGAACACTGTTGCATTTTGTGCTCTCGATCTTCAAGAACTGTTCATCATCTTCTTCATCAAACTCAAGGTCAATATGTTCTTATCTTTTATCAAATGCAAATAACTTGTTTTCGATCTTATCATTGTTTTACACAAGATCAAACAAAAGAACTCAAAAATAAAATCATTTTCTTTCATGGTTTTATAAACACAACCATTTCATGGTTGTTCTTCAAGTTTTAAATCTAAAATCTTAAACTTGTTCTTCTTTCGTATCCATTTTTTTTAAACTGGAATACAAGGCTTATAGGTGTTATATTCGTTTTTTTTAAAAACAAGAAAAACCCTAATCTTCATTAAGACTTTTTTGTCTGAATGAAATGGACAAAGTTCGAAAAATCTTAATGGAAATTCTCTTTCCACATTAAGATATTTCTTATTTGTTAACATCTTTGGTTGAACTGATAATACAGTGAAATGGCAACTTCAAAGCTGAATGTTACCGCTGAGTCCATCTCCAGTGATTCTGAGGAACTGGAAATCACCAAAGCTCCTCAGGTTAAGTTTGAGCTGGATCAACTAGACTGGACTAAGGCAAACAACCTTTCAGCGCTTCTCGAGTTTCCTCCTCGGAAGCAGGTATCCCATCTAGACGACGCTGTGATTTTTTTGAAGAATAGCCCAATATACACAGCACTGACAATCACACCTCCTGCCAGTCAGCGTCTATTATCCCAATTCTGGTACTCTGCCAGACACACCAACCTACCCTCAGCCAAAGATCCATCTAAAACCATCGACTGCATACTCAGCGATACTGAGTATGGCACCATCAAGATAACCCCCGCAATAATCCGTAAAGCTCTGAAATTCCCTAACGCTACCTCAGAAAATCCTTTCATTCCATTTCCTGACCACAAGAAGCACGCTGACAGGGAAGAAATCATTGCTTTCCTTGATGCGATGGGTTACATCTGGGAGACTGGAAGAGACAAGCTACCTGAGAAGAAGCTGACGCTGATAAAGAAATCCAAGATGCCCAGCGAAATGAACTTCATCTTCGCTCACCTGATCAGCTGCATGACAGCGAAATCCGGATCTTCTGATCAAGCCGCTCAACCTCAGCAGGCCATGGGTTACGCACTGCTGAAAGGTCTCAACATTGACTGGGCCTCCATCATCTATGAAGACCTCATTCAACGTGTTGATTCTGCCGCTGACCGACCAGCATGGGTTCCTTACCCGCGATTCATCAGCGCCATCTTTCAATATGGCCTGAAGGACAGCTATCCTGAGGAGGGTGATCTGAAACTCTCTCAGATTGGCCCTAAAGTTCTCGACTTCAAGCCTGTCGCCAACGAGGTACGTCTCTCTACTCTTCTCACTCTTCTTAATTCTCCGCTTTCTGTGGCTCCTTCAGCGACAATACCCATCGCTGATACCCCGGCCACAAAATCCATTCCTTCTAAGAAAAGGAAACAATCTCTTACCCCTCTTGATTCCAAAAGGATCAAGAAAACCAAGGAGCAACCCCAGCAGTTGCATGCTGAAGACTCCTCAGCTCATTCTGAAGAGCTGAAGGAAAGTTCCGTGGTACGCTCTGCCACACCAATTCAAGCCATCCCTTCTAAACCTACTTCAGCGTCCCTAAACGCTGAGGTTAGAACTTTGGAATCCACCCAACCTTCGTCAGTCTCTCAAAAGACTGATGAAGTACTTCTCAGCGAATCCAACGCTGAACTTGAACCCCAACCCCAATTCTTATCCTTCGCTCCTCCCTCTACTTCTTTGGACACTCCTCCAGTCAAAACTGGAGATGCCATCATTCAAGAAGCCGTTGAAGCTTCTCAGCGAATGACGAAGAAAGGACCTGCAGAGATCTCCATTCCTCACGGAACTTTTGAGGGAGATATGGAACACTATGGAGGGACTCGAAACTTTGATGAGTTCGTCAACGCTCCTGCAGGTACAGATCCCACCTTAAACACTGTAACTAAACCTGAAACTTCTGAGCTTTCCTTTGTTCACAAGTACTTATATGTTACAGGTCCTTTTTTGGGAGACATCAACCAGTCTCTGAAGTCTATGGAGATGAAACTTACGGATCTCACCACCGGTCTATCAAATAACTCTACAGCTGTAACAAACGCTGGAGAGAATCTGACGAAGCTGACTACTGTGGTGGAAAAGAAGGCCTCCTCTGATGACATCAAAGATCTTGATAAAACTCTCGCCGACTTTGCCAAAGTGCTCTCCGACATCTACACTGACTACACCAACCTCAAATCATCAGTTTCCACCATTTCCAGCGAAGTTACAACGCTGAAGAAATCGGTTGGTACACTCGAAGGTGATATGTCAGTGGTCAAGACCGACTTGGGCTCAGTGAAGACCGACCTTGGTTCCGTCAAGACAATGATCGAGACGCTGGTGAACAAGGCAAATAATCCAGCTCCTGCTCCGGCCCCTGCACCTGTTTTGGACTCATTCACCGCAGAGGATCGCCAAGAGCTGAAGAAAATCACGCCTGCTATTTCTGGCCTAGAAGACAGAATAGCTAAGCTTGAAGGTTGTGTGAAAATCTCTGGCCCAGAAGACAGAGACAACACCAATGCTGAATCTACCCATTCCTCCCCCGCCCATCATGAGAAAGAGGGGGAGAAGAGCGCTGAACAGGAGAAGAGCGCTGAAGACCTTTCCCATGATGAATCTATCAGGGGAGAGGGTAATGAAGATCGGATTACTGGACCTCAGGGAGATGAAAACCCTGAGGGAACCGAGAACCTCGCCTCTATATCTGAGGGGGAGCAACTCGATGAAGATGCTGAGGAATCTGAAGCAGAAGAAGACGAAGACTTCGACATCCCTGAAGCTGAACCATCCTCCTCTCCAAGGAACGATGATGATGATGATGAAGATGACGATGATTTCTTTGTTGTCAAACCTGCTCCTCGAACCAAAGCTCTTAAAGGTATTTCAATAAAAGAACCTTCAGGGGAGAAGACAAAGACAAAGCACTCAGCCTCTGGCGCTGAGAAAAGCAAAGACAAAGGCATCGCTGAAGATGATAATCTGGCGATCCTACTTGCAAAGCCGATTTGTCAGGTACACTAAACTTATTTTTCCTTCCCTAATCATCTATGAAAAATCAGTTATCCATTCCACAAACACCATACACATCCACATCTTTTTTTCTATCTTTTCTACCCAAGTTCTTCTACCCAGTTCTTATTTGTAAGATCGCTGCGTTTCAGCTAGTCCTCTCCCCTGTTTGAGGATATCGCTGAAAGATCTGTTGCGACTTCACCAATAATTCCAGCTAACGCTGAAGACATAATCCCAGTCTTAGATTTAATCTCTGAGACTGATGAACCAGAAGAACAACCTCTCTCGCACAGAAACAGACCTTCCTCAGTTGCTCAAAGGCTGAGTGAAGAAGATCAAAAGAGGAGAGAAGAAATGATAAAGCGATTCGAGGATCAGCGAATCATCCTAAGGCGCGATCAACTACCTTCAGTTCCTCCTAAGTTCAGAATTTCAAAAGCTGAATACCAAGATCATCTCAGAGCTGAACGCCTCATCGCTGAAAGGAAGGAAGCTGAAGATAAAGACAGAGAATACGCCATCAAGCTCACTCAAGAATCTGTCAAAGACCCCAAGCTGAAGCGTATTCCCATTCAAATCCAACGAAAGCTTTGGGAACAAGCCCAGAAGATCGTGGAAAAGAAAGCTAAAGTTTCTCAGACCACCCTGATCTGGTGTAAAGAGAAAATCCACTTCAGATATCGTCCAGCGAAGATCAACAAGGTATTCATCTCTGGAAGAACCTCCGTCGGAGTACCTATTGTTGACATCAAACTGTTCAGAGAAGATGACTCATCTGAAACCTTTCGTGCTGACACTGTAAAAAGGTATGGTCTCTCTGAATGGCTGGAGATGAGGTTAGCTATCCAACCGTCAAAATCTAAGTACAAGGATCATTTCGAAAAGCTGATAAACAGACAGATCGATTTGATATCTTCTTGTGTGGATATTCCTCCTGTTCCTGATCTAAAGCCGAAAAGAAAAAAGGACTCTCCAAGGAAGAAACGTCAAGATTCAAACTCAGGTCCTGTCATACGAAATGAAACTGGAATTGGTTTCTCTCGCGCTGAAGTACTTGGTCCTGATCCTGATCTATCTGCCCTTGATGTCTCTTTGCCACCATGTGAACTTTTCGTCCCTGGTAAAGTCATCAGTAATCCTTATGGAATATTCTTTCTTGACTACGACGGACGTAAATGCTTTCAACGGATCGCTGAGCTTCCAATCACTCCAATCGAACAGCTCAAAGATCTCATCTACTGGTGCGACTTCAGAAAAGACATTCAGGCACGACACCTAAAACCCTTGATTTTTGAAGCTGCTCTGAAGCTAAAGAATAAAGGAGAAAAGGTTCCTGACTGGATGATTCCAACTGAAAAGACAACCCTTGATGAACTTCTCATTAAGGAAGAACCCTTTGAAGGCTGACAACAATCACCATTTTCTCTATTGTATCAGTCATCCTTCAGTACTTGTAATTTATTTCGCTTGTACTTGTAATCTTTCTTATTCATATTGTAACCTGATTCAAAGATTTAAAGAAAGATTTCAGCGAATGTACTTTACTCCATCAGTACTGAAAAGATCCCAGAAAACAGTAAAAGGGACAAATATTTTATGAGTTCTTTTTATCCTTATGTTTTCATTAAATAGCAATTTTCTCTGTTGCTATGTCATAATCAATTAGGGGGAGATTGTTGATCCAAACCCTCAGTGATTTGATAATGACCCTATCTTAGGGTTTGGATCAACAATCTCCCCCTATTTGATTATGACATAGCAACAAAGAAAATTGCTATTTAATGAAAACATAAGGATAAAAAGAACTCATAAAATATTTGTCCCTTTTACTGTTTTCTGGGATCTTTTCAGTACTGATGGAGTAAAGTACATTCGCTGAAATCTTTCTTTAAATCTTTGAATCAGGTTACAATGAAGAACAAAAAGATTACAAGTACAAGCGAAATAAATTACAAGTACAGAAGGATAACTGATACAATAGAGAAAAAGGAGATTATATCAGTTTTCAAAAGGTTCTTCCTTAATGAGAAGTTCATCAAGGGTCGTCTTTTCAGTGGGGATCATCCAGTCAGGAACCGTTACACCTCGTTTTCTTTTGTTCAGCGCTTCTTGAAAAATCAAGGGTTTTAGGTGTCGTGCCTGAATGTCCTTTCTGAAGTCACACCAGTAGATGAGATCTCTGAGCTGTTCGATTGGAGTGATTGGAAGCTCAGCGATCCATTGAAAGCATTTACGTCCATCGTAGTCAAGAAAGAATATTCCATAAGGATTACTGATGACTTTACCAGGGACGAAAAGTTCACATGGTGGCAAAGAGATGTCAAGGGCAGATAGATCAGGATCAGGACCAAGCACTTCAGCGCGAGAGAAACCAATTCCAGTTTCATTTCGTATGACAGGTCCTGAGTTTGAATCTTGACGTTTCTTCCTTGGAGAGCCCCTTTTTCTTTTCGGCTTTAGATCAGGAACAGGAGGAATATCCACACAAGAAGATATCAAGTCGATCTGTCTGTTTATCAGCTTTTCGAAATGATCCTTGTACTTAGATTGTGATGATTGGATAGCTAACCTCATCTCCAGCCATTCAGAGAGACCATACCTTTTTACAGTGTCAGCGCGAAAGGTTTTAGATTTGCCATCTTCTCTGAACAGTTTGATGTCAACAATAGGTACTCCGATAGAGGTTCTTCCAGAGAGGAATACCTTGTTGATCTTCGCTGGACGATATCTGAAGTGAATTTTCTCTTTACACAAGATCAGGGTGGTCTGAGAAACTTCAGTTTTCTTTTCCACGATCTTCTGGGCTTCTTCCCACAGCTTTCGTTGGATTTGAATGGGAACACGCTTCAGCTTGGGGTCTTTGACAGATTCTTGAGTGAGCTTGATGGCGTATTCTCTGTCTTTCTCTTCAGCTTCCTTCCTTTCAGCAATGAGGCGTTCAGCTCTAAGGTGTTCCTGGTATTCAGCTTTTGAAATTCTGAACTTAGGAGGAACTGAAGGAAGTTGATCAGGCCTTAGAATGATTCGCTGATCCTCGAATCGCTTTATTATTTCTTCTCTTCTCTTTTGATCCTCTTCACTCAGCCTTTGAGGAGCTGAGGAAGGTCTCTTATTGTGCGAGCGAGGTTGTTCTTCTGGTTCATCAGTCTCAGAGATCAAATCCAAGACTGGGATTATTTCATCAGCAGCAGCTGGCTTTATTTGTGAAGTCGCAATAGTAGAACCTTCAGCGACATCCTCAAACAGGGGAGAGGACTAGCTGAAACGCATCGATCTTACAGATAAGAACTGGGTAGAAGAACTTGGGTAGAAAAGATAGAAAAAGAATGTGGATGTGTAGAGAGGTTGTTGAGTAGAGAACTGATTGAGTATAGAGAAGTTCAGGGAAGGAAAAAGTAAAGTTTTAGTGTACCTGACAAACCGGCTTTTCAAACAAGATCGCCAGATTTTCATCTTCAGCGAGGCCTTTGTCTTTGCTTTTCTCAGCGCCAGAGGCTGAGGGCTTTGTCTTTGTCTTCTCCCCTGATGGTTCTTTTATTTAAATTCCTTTAAGAGCTTTGATCCTTGGGGCAGGTTTGACGATAAAGAAATCATCGTCATCTTCATCATCATCATCATCCTTCCTTGGAGAGGAGGATGGTTCATCTTCAGGGATGTAGATGTCTTCTTCTTCTTCTGCTTCGGATTCCTCAGCATCTTCTTCGAGTTGCTCCCCCTCAGATACAGAGGCGAGCTTCTCGGTTCCCTCAGGGTTTTCATCTCCCTGAGGTCTAGCGGTCAGATCTTCATTCCTCTCTCCCCTGATAGATTCATCATGGGAAAGGTCTTCAGCGCTTTTGTTCAGATCTTCAGCGCTTTTCTCAAGATTTTCAGCGCTCTTCTCTCTGGTATGTTCAGCGCTCTTCTCCCCCTCTTTTTCATGATGACTGGGGGAGGAATGGGCAGACTCAGCATTGGTGTAATCTCTGTCTTCCGGGCCAGAGATTTTCACACAACCTTCAAGCTTTGCTATTCTGTCTTCTAGGCCAGAAATAGCAGGCGTGATTTTCTTCAGCTCTGTGCGATCCTCCTCTGTGAAAGATTCCAAAATAGGGACAGGGGCAGGAGCAGGAGCTGGACTATTTGCCTTGTTTACCAGCGTCTCGATCATCGTCTTCATAGAACCAATGTCGGTCTTTACAGAGCCTAAGTCAGTCTTGACGTTTGACATATCACCCTCGAATTTTTCAACCGATGTCTTCAGCGTTGTTACTTCGCTGGACATGGTCGAAACTGATGTTTTGAGGCTTGTGTAGTCAGTGTAGATGTCAGAGAGCACCTTGGCAAAATCGCTGAGCGTCTTATCAAGACTCTTGATGTCTTCAGTGGAAGCTTTCTTCTCCACCACCGTTGTCAGCTTTGTCAAATTCTCTCCAGCGTTTGTTACAGCTGTTGAGTTGTTGGAGAGTGTGGTGGTGAGACTGGTCATCTTTGTTTCCACGGACTTCAGAGAGGCGTTGATGTCTCCCAAATTAGGACCTGTAACATATAAGTACTTGTGAACAAAGGAAAGCTCAGAAGTTTCAGGTTTAGTTACAGTGTTTAAGGTGGGATTTGTACCTGCAGGAGGATTGATGAACTCGTCAAAGTTGCAAGTTCCTGAATAATGTTCCATATCCTCTTCGAAAGTACGGTGAGGAATGGTGATCTCTGCAGGTCCTTTCTTCATCATTTATTGAGAGCGTCAGCGGTGGCTTCGGGAATGATGGCATCTCCAGTGTTCGCTGGAGGAGTGTCCAAGTGAGTGGAGGGAGAAGCGAAGGTTAAGATTGGGGTTCAGGTTCTGAGTTCAGCGTTGGAATCGCTGACAATCACTTCATCAGTCTTTTGAGAGACTGAGGGAGGTTGGGTAGTTTCCAAGTTTCTAACCTTAGCGTTTAGAGACGCTGAAGTCTGGATTGGAGGGATGGCTTGCACGGGTGTGGCAGAGCGTACCACGGAACTTTCCTTCAGCTCTTCAGAATGAGCTGAGGAGTCTTCAGCATGGAATTGCTGGGGTTGCTCCTTGGTTTTCTTGATCCTTTTGGAATCAAGTTGGGTGTGTGAGGGTTTCCTTTTCTTAGAGGGAGAGGATTTTGTGGCCGGGGTATCAGCGATGGGTATTGTCGCTGAAGAAGCCACAGAAAGCGGAGAATTTAGAAGAGTGAGAAGAGTAGAGAGACGTACCTCATTGGCGACAGGCTTGAAGTCGAGAACCTTAGGGCCAATCTGAGAAAGTTTCAGATCACCCTCTTCAGGATAGCTGTCCTTCAGGCCATATTGAAAGATGGCGCTGATGAAACGTGGGTAAGGAACCCATGCTGGTCTGTCAGCGGCATAATCGACACGTTAAATCAGATCATCATAAATAATGGAGGCCCAGTCAATGTTTAGACCTTTCAGCAGTGCGTATCCCATGGACTGCTGAGGTTGGGCGGCTTGATCAGAAGATCCGGATTTTGCTGTCATGCAGCTGATCAGGTGAGCGAAGATGAAATTCATCTCGCTGGGCATCTTGGATTTCTTTATCAGCGTCAGTTTCTTCTCAGGCTTCTTGTCCCTTCCAATATCCCAGATATAACCCATTGCGTCAAGGAAAGCAATGATTGCTTCTCTGTCAGCATGCTTTTTATGGTCAGGGAATGGAATGAAGGGTTTTTCTTTGGTAGCATTTGGGAAGTTCAGGGCTTTGCGGATTATGGCGGGTGTGATCTTGATGGTGCCATACTCAGTATCGCTGAGTATGCAGTCTATGGTTTTGGATGGATCTTTGGCAGAGGGTAGCTCAGTGTGTCTGGCAGAGTACCAGAACTGGGATAAGAGCCGCTGACTGGCAGGAGGTGTTATGGTCAGGGCTGTGTAGATGGGGCTGTTCTTTAGAAAACTCACATCATCGTCCAGATGTGATACTTTCTTCCGAGGAGGAAACTCGAGAAGAGCTGAGAGGTTGTTGGCCTTAGTCCAATCGAGTTGATCCAGCTCGAACTTAACCTGAGGGGCTTTGAAGATGTCCATTTCCTCAGAGTCAGTGGAGATGGATTCAGCGGTAACATTCAGCTTTGAAGTTGCCATTTCACTGTATTATCAGTTCAACCAAAGATGTTAACAAATAAGAATTATCTTAATGTGGAAAGAAATTTCCGTTAAGATTTTTCGAAGTTTGTCCATTTCATTCAGACAAAAAATGTCTTAATGAAGATTAGGGTTTTTCTTGATTTTTAAAAGAAAAGTAAAACCCATAAAGTCTTGTATTCCAGTTTCTAAAAGAAAAATGGATACGAATGAAGAACAAGTTTAAGATTTAGATTTATAACTTGAAGAACAACCATGAAATGGTTGTGTTCATAAAACCATGAAAGAAATGATTTTATTTTACAAAGTTCTTTTGTTTGATCTTGTTAAAACAAAGAGAAGATCGAAAACAAGTTATACGCATTTGATAAAAGATAAGAACATATTAACCTTGAAGTTTTGATGAAGAAGATGATGAACAGTTCTTGAGGTTTTTGAGAGCACGAATGCAACAGAGGATTCTTTTCTTGCGGAGAAAGATTGTTCGCGTAAAAGACAAATATAAACCAAGAGTTGTTTATATAGGGATTTTTAGAAAGAGAAAACCTTGAGCGGGAAAAGGTTTTCATCATGACACGGACACGTGTTTTCATTTGATTGGAAGTTTGAACAAAACGTGCAAACGTGTGTCAGAAAGAAATCGTGTCGAGTGTAATCCGTTGCAATGACGTCACAACTGTCCTTTCACATTCTTTTAGGATGTCTCTGAGGTTTTGAAAACTCAGGGACTCTTTTGAAAAACATGAAGCACTGAACAGAGAATATCAGTGAAGGTTCAAGGAACTTTCAAAATATCGCTGTTAAGGAAGAGATATTCAGCGATGCAATTTATTTTGAAATCTTGCATTTACATGCGATTGTCAGAGAGAGAAAACATACCTGGATATCAGTTTAACCAAGTTTATTCAGAGAGAAGATGATGAAATGGATTATACAAGTTGATTTTATCCCGAAGGTTATACATGAAAGTATAAACGTATCGCTGATCGAATGTGAACCGCTGAAAATTTTATCCTTCAAAGTTCAGCATTCCAAGCTCGCTGATGAGAAAGTTGAATCTTGTCTCATCAAGAGGTTTGGTAAACAAATCAGCTAACTGATAATCAATTGGGATAAAATGAAGTTCTATATCACCATTCATCACATGATCTCTGATAAAATGATATCTGATTTCTATGTGTTTTGTCTTTGAGTGTAGCACTGGATTGTTTGCTATAGCGATGGCACTTGTGCTGTCGCAATAGATTGGAATTTTGGAGAGCTGAAGATCATAGTCTAGTAGCTGATTTCTCATCCACAAAACATGAGAACAACAGCTTCCAGCGGCTACATATTCAGCTTCACCTGTGGAAGTGGACACTGAGTTTTGCTTCTTACTTGTCCAACTTACCAGCTTTCCACCTAGGAGCTGACATCCTCCTGTGGTGCTTTTCCTATCCATTTTGCAACCTGCAAAATCACTGTCTGAATAGGCGGTTAGATCGAATCCTGAGTCTTTGGGATACCAAAGACCTAGATTCGCTGTACCCTTAAGATATCGAAAGATTCGCTTTACAGCTTTCATATGGGATATCTTAGGTTCAGCTTGATATCGTGCGCACATACATGTTGCAAACATAATATCGAGTCGGCTAGCTGTAAGATACAATAGTGAGCCGATCATCCCACGGTACAGCGTGACATTGACAGGAACACCCTTTGTGTCCTTATCATGTATCAGCGGTGGTGCCATAGGGGTTTTCATAGGTGAACTTTCAGTTAAGTCGAATTTCTTCAGCATATCTTTAACATACTTTCCCTGATTTATAAAAGTTCCTTTTTCAGTTTGCTTAATCTGAAGACCAAGGAAATATGTTAGTTCACCCATCATGCTCATTTTATACTCCTCTTTCATTCTATCAGTGAAACGAGTACAAATCTCAGGGTTAGTAGAACCAAATATAATGTCATCAACATATATTTGAACTAAAATGATATGACCTTTCACTTTTCTAAAAAACAAAGTTTTGTCAATCTTACTTCGCTCAAATTTTTCAATATGGAGATAAGTAGAGAGAGTATCATACCATGCACGAGGAGCTTGCTTTAATCCATAAAGTGCCTTGTCCAGTTTATAAACATAACCTGAACGCTTAGGATCTGAGAATCCTGGAGGTTGTTCCACATACACTTCTTCATTCAGCTTTCCATTCAGAAATGCTGACTTAACATCCATCTGATGTACAGTGAAGTTTTTGTGTACAGCATATGCTAAGAAAAGACGAATAGATTCAAGTCTTGCTACTGGAGCAAAAGTTTCGTCATAATCTATGCCTTCCTCTTGTCTGTATCCCTGAGCAACAAGACGAGCTTTGTTGCGAGTTACAGTACCATGTTCGTCCAACTTGTTTCGATAGACCCATTTAGTGCCTATCACCGTTTTGTCAGTTGGTCTACGAACAAGTTTCCAAACTTTGTTTCTTTCGAATTCAGTCAGCTCTTCTTGCATAGCGCTGACCCAGTTTGGATCTCTGAGGGCATCATCTATTTTCTTTGGTTCAGTTAGAGAAATAAAGTTAACAAATAAACAAATATTACCTGCACTTCTACGGGTCTGAATACCAGCGTTGGGATCACCAAGAATTTGATCGATTGGGTTATTTACAGTCCATCGCTGAGCCGGAGCATACGTCGCTGACTCAGTCTGAACTGGAGAAACTGAAGATGAGGCTTCAGCTACTTCTGGATTATCAGCTAAGAGAGGAATGTTTGCATTTGTCACTTCATTCACCGATTGCTGAGAAATAGATGGAATTTCTGAGACATTTGGATCAACTGCAGGTATAGTGTTTATAGGAACAACTGAGACCCAAGATGTTTCAGCTTCACTATTCTGCATATCTGGAATGATAGAAGGACCATTATGTTCTACGGTGTGAGCATGAGGAGTGGGAATATCTTCTGAATCACCAAGATGAGAAAACATCCATTGATTCAGTTCTTCTGTATCAGCGTTCGGTTTAGAGTTCGCTGAACGGGATTCGTCAAACGTGACGTGAATAGTTTCTTCCATAGTTTGTCTTCTACGGTTGAAGACTCTGAAGGCTTTGGAGACTGAGGAGTATCCAAGAAAGATTCCATCATCAGCCTTAGGATCAAACTTTCCAAGGGCATCTCTGTTGTTCAGTATGAAACACTGACATCCAAAGATGTGAAGAAAGATGATTGAAGGCTTTCTCCCATGAAAAAGTTCATAGGCTGTCTTTTTGAATCTTTTAACTATCAGCGACCTGTTTTGCGTAAAACAAGCAGTGTTGACAGCTTCTGCCCAAAACTGAGTAGGCAGGTGAGAATCGCTGAGCATTGAACGTGCAGCTTCAATAATTGTTCTATTTCTTCTTGCAGAGACTCCATTTTGTTGTGGTGTTCTCACTGACGAAAAGTTGTGAGAAATACCCTTGCTCTCAAGGAAGGAATCAAGAGAACTGTTTTTGAATTAAGTTCCATGATCACTCCTTATTGAGCGAACAGTCATATTGTTCAGAGTTTCCATCTTCCGAACACAGGTGATGAGTTCTTCAGGGGTGTCACTCTTAGAACGGAGAAACATTACCCATGTGTAACGAGAGAATTCATCAACTATGACCAGCGTATATTTCTTTCCAGCGATGGATTGTTTGTTAACAAGGCCAAACAAATCCATATGGAGTAGTTGTAGAGGAGATGACACTGAGGAAACTTGCTTTGACTTAAAGCTTGCCTTGGTCTGCTTCCCTTTTTCACACGCTGAACATAAAGACTCTTTGGCGTATGAATGTTGAGGTAGAGCAGTGACTAACTCTTTGGAGGAAAGAGTATTCAGCGTCTTGAAGTTGAGATGTGAGAGCCTTTTGTGCCATAGCCAGTTAACATCAGAAGATGCTTTTGAGAAGAAACAGGAGTTCTCAGTGGTCGTTGAGTCCATGTTTATAACGTAAACATTTTCCAAACGATAACCGCTGAGAGCTATCTTCTCCTTTTTGTCAGAGACAAAGCAGGATTCCTTAATGAAAATCACTTTGTTATCCATGTCGCAAAGCTGACTGATGCTCAGAAGATTATGCTTCAGCCCTTCAACATATGCGACTCTTCTGAAGGATGTTGTACCATTTGAAAGTACACCATACCCTCGGGTGTGTCCTTTTCCATTTCCACCGAAAGTCACAGAGGGACCCTTCTCTTCCTTGTATTCAGCGAGCAGGCTTTTCTTTCCAGTCATGTGTCTAGAGCATCCGCTATCGAGATACCAGATACCCTTCTTAACCTGCAATACAAAGGAAGATTAGTTTTGCTTGGGTACCCACTTCACCATGTATACGCGTTTGTCAGTGGAAGAAGTTGGAATGGGTTCAGCAGTCTTTGCAGCATTTGAAGATTCAGCTTTGTCTTTCTTCACTTTGGTCAATTTCTTGACCTCAGCGGTAGGAGTCACCTTGACCTGAATTGCAACTGGTTTGGTCTTCTTGGGTGCTATCTTCACCTTAGCTATCTTATCATCTTTGGTGGCTGTGGGGCACTTACTTGCAATATGATCGGTAAGTCCACAGTGATAACATTTCCTATAACTAAAATTAGTTCTAGGACCACTTGAGTGCTGAGCTTTTAATTTGGAATTAGAAGTGCCAGCACCAAGTACACTATTGGTTTTTGAAATAGGACGAACATTCAGTTCTTCAGATTTCTTACCAAGGACATCTACTCTGAGTCTAGGAGTAGGTCGCTGAACTGATCCAGAGGTCTGATTTCTAGAACCAGATGAATGAATCACTAAGGCTTTGGAAGCATTCAGCTTTGGTACTAAGGTACCCTTCTGAGGATTTTGATAAATAACAATTCCTTTACCTTTGTCTTTAGAGACAGAGGTAGGTTTTGAATAAACCATTTTCTCCTTGCCTTTTGAGGAGGTAGGAGTTTCCTCAGGGATTGGTGTAACCGACGAGGAGTACTGAGATGATGAAGTATCAGCTACTGAGGATACGAACGTTCCAAATTTAAGCATTGAACGTTCAGTGGTTGGTTTTGGAGTATCATATTTATAACCTAGACCACGTTTATCACTCAGAGGAATCTGAGCCTTAATTATCTCAGTGATCTTTGTTGAAGAATTACACCATCCTTCAACAGTAGCTTGTTCAGCTTTTAATGCAGCGATAGCTTCTGCTCGTTCGATTTTGACTAGCTGATTTAAATAGACTTGATCTTTAAAATCATCTTCAATTTTAGAAAGCTTTTCTATTTGAAGGTGGCAGTTTTTAAGCTTTTCAGCGAGATCAAGATTTTGGTTTTCAACCACAGCTTTGCCATTCATGGCTTCGTATAAACTTCTAGTCAATAGATCGATTTTACGGAGACTATCAGCTTCATCAATATTTGCAATATTGGTAAAGAAGGAAGGTGATACCTGAATGGCAGATGTTAAAGTGGAGGGAATGTCTGAACTTTCTTCCTCTTCTTCAATCTTAGCCATGAGACATTGATTTGCTTCATCATCTTCAGAATCAGATGATGAGGCTTCTTCATCATAGTCAGCCATCAGGCCTTTTCCTTTCTTTTTAAAGCTTTTCAGCTTTGCATACTTCTCCTTCAGCTTTGAGTATTTGTCATCTTTATTCCTTGGAACAAAGGATTTCTTTGTAAAAGCTGAAGGTCTCATGATTTTCTTTGACCTGCACTCGTTAGCGAAATGACCTGTCTTTTCGCAGTTGAAACAAGTAGCAGTAGCCTTGTCAACAAAAGCTGATGACTTAGGCTTGTCATCTATGGAAAGAGTTTTGTTCTTTCTAAACATTTTCTTCTTGGCGAATCTCCTGAAATTTTTAGTTAGGAGAGCCAAGGATTCATCATCATCTGAAGAATCAGAGTCTGATGACCTTTCATAGTTACTTTCTAACTCAGTGATAGTGACCGAGGGTCGCTGAGTAGAAGGTTCCTCTGAGATTAAAGCAACAGGGGTGCTTTTGGAATCTTTTACAAGATTCTTCTTAAGATGGCTAGATTGCTCATGATTCAGCAATGTGCCATATAAGGTAGCAAGGGTCATTGATCTTAGATCCTTTGACAGCTTGAGACACATGGAATAATTGTCCTAGCTTTCAGGTAAACATTCTAGAAACTTTGTCAGTACTTCAAAGTTAGAATATTCCTTACCAACAGTTTTCAGATCTATAATTAAGCAATTAAAACGTTGGTGAACTTCAGAGAGAGTTTCATTCTTACCAGAAATGAAGCTTTCGTATTGTCTTACCAGGTTGATCTTTCTTGAGTCCTGGACTTCAGACGTTCCTTCATACTGAACACATATTGTGTCCCACATGGCTTTTGATGATTTCAGGTTCATGACGGAATGGTAGACTTCGTCAGGAAGGGCCATGGATAGTATGGATCTGGCTTTTGTATCTATAGCCACTTTCTTCTTATCTTCGTCGGTCCACTGATGGATTTCTTTAGGAATCAGCCTTTCTGGAATAGCAGCTCTAGTTGCAGTGGCTGGAACTAAAGGATCAATTGTTACAGGGATGTGTGGGCCGTTCTCAAGATAGTAAGGTATAGTAGGGTCTACACCTTCTAAGAAGAGTGTCATCCTATTTTTCCACAAGTTGAAGTTGTCTCTGGAAAATCTAGGGGGTTTTGCAAGAGAACCATTGTCTATATAATTTGTGTTTGTGTGGGAGGCCATTTTCAGATAATAGCAAGGAAGAGAAATATCTTAGATTAGATCTTGTTTATGAGATTAAACAAATCTGCTCTGATACCACTTGTTGGTCCCGAAAGGCCTATACAAGTTTGTAGAAGGGGGGGTTGAATACAAACACACTATTTTACTTTTCTAAATTGTTTATTGATAAATCATTAACAATTTACAGCTTGTTGCGGAAACAAGATTAAGGATAAACCTAAATCTAAACAAGTTGGAACACTAAGATTTCTTGCACTAAGAAAGATATGGAGATTACTAATAAAATCCTATCTTGAGAGAGATTTGAACTTGTCCAGAGTTAGCAAGATACTTCAAAAGAAGTGAGTTCATCTCTTTATATACTGCATGCATTTAATGCAAGTCAGTATACACTTTACACGTGTCATCAGCTGGTTGGTTGCATGTCATTGACCTTGGTTGACAACCTTAGTAGCCGTAAAGATGAACAGTGTAGTATCAGAGTGGTTGTACGATTTCAGATATTCGGAGGTTCTTTTCTGACATTTCGTACGGTGGCGTGCAAGGGAGGTTAAGACAAAAGTACTTTGTACGGAGGACTTCATGATCAGCTTTCGTTGATTCAGCGATTATCATTTACTATTCAGCAGATGATAAAGTTCAGCGATAGCGGAAGTCTTGTACTTGATACTTCACGTTGAGTGGACAAATCTGAGTCTTCGCTGATCCGCATCAGTTCATTAGTAGACTTGTCGCTGGTTCTTGAGCTTGATCTTTGACTTCAGCGTAGAACCTTTGTTGACGTGAAACTTGTCTTCAGGGATCATAAGTAAACAACTAACTTATCAGCGATCACCATAAGGACTGAACAGGCTCAGAGCATTATGGTGAACAGTGTTTGCTGAATGTTTAATTTAAAGAGCGAGAGTTCCTATCAGTGGTACTGTAAGATCTTAGTACTTATCAGCGATAGTGAAACTCTGATACATATTGTTTACTTACAATTTTCACTAAGTATTTAAGAGAGGGTCATTATCAAATCACTGAGGGTTTGGATCAACAGAATTTCAATGGAAGAATCACTCGGAACATGAGGCGGCATGGGAAATTAAGGACCATATGCAACGAGAGTACCCCGAGTTCTTTAATCGATGTAAGTTTCCTGTCTAATTTTGATTTCGGGGAGAAAAATTTCAAAGCAATTATACTGAAAGAATGAAATGATTTCTCTAGACTTGCTTGAAAGAATAAAATCAAATAGCACAATTGTGATCCCAGAAATCAACAACAATTCAAGTATATTTAGAGAAATTGAGATACGAACGTCATCCTCATATTAGATGTAATCATGTTAGTACAATAGGATGACTCTCTCTTTCTGTCTACAATTATGCTCTCTACATTGTGCCACACATTACAAATGAGCCTCCTAACACTTTATATAGTCAAGTCCAAGGCCCACTAAGTGCTAAGCCCAAGCCCATTACAAACATAAGCCCTTTACAAAACTTTCATATAATTAGGACATTTTCGGTCCTAACATTCTCCCCCTAAAGTTTTGTAAAGCAAAATCATATCAATCTTCAAAATCTTTAGCTCCTCTCCCCCCTTGATTTTCTTGGAAAAACTTTAGCGATGCTTTTTCTTCGAATGAAGTCTAGGATCCCCCTTGAAAGAAGCTCTTACTCTTCTAATTTTCAACCATGAAAAACCGGATTCGATGTGCGCCATAACCTCGACTGGATGCACGAGCACATCTTCAAAAAGTAGAAACTCAAGCTCGTTCCGATAAGCTCACAAGAAAGATAACAAGCGAGTTTTGAGTGACAAAACGAGTGCAATCACAGTTTATAACAAAGAATCCATCAATGAACCGCGGGTTGAGTAGGAATTCGACTTAAGAGCTTGGTTCAGATTTGCTCGAAGGAGGAAACATCATGTACACCCACGCTTTATGATCAAATCCAAGAAAAATGTCCCCCTCCCGAGACTTAGCACGGGGGTTCCGCTAGAAGTTGTAATCTGGCATCGTTTGTGCGAAAACTACCAGTAAACAGTAGTAGTCGGACATATCTTGTACGACTAGAGCAAGTGAACAGTAATTGTCGGACGGGTCTTGTACGACTAGCGCTAATGAACAGTAGAAGTCGTATGCCTCTTGTACGACTAGCGCAAATGAACAGTAGAAGTCGTATGCCTCTTGTACGACTAGACCCAATGAATAGTAACTGTCGGACACGCCTTGTGCGACTAAGTCCAATGAACAGTAACTCTCGGAAAAACTTGTACGATAGTTATGAATGTTAGTACCGTGCGGTAGTTATGAGTTTATGAACACAATATCGTAGGGCAGTTATGAATATTTGAAGACCTATGTTGTCCGACAAAGATGAACACCAAACGTTGAGTTTTCCGTCGAATACTTTTAACAACCCCAACACCTCGATTTCTTGCTGAATTTCACCCAAAATGATTGCAAACAGATGGTTACGTCATACCGAACAGATCTGTGAGCATCTAACATCAAATCTCCGATAAAAAATCCAAATTCCGGCCAAAATCACGTTTTTCCGGCGCGTAGGTACTGTTCACTTCTGAAAATTGTAACTCACTCAATTCTTCATCAAATTTGAATCTGATTGTTGAAATCTCTTCATAATCAATGTAGAAAATGATCTGATTGGCTAAAATCAATCCATGCACATCAAAATCTTCTAGATCTTAAGATTTTCCGAAAAACTCAAAAACTTTCTAAATCACCAATTTTGTTCACGTTGATCGATTCTGAAGATAAGAATTGATGTAGAATCCAACAACGAATAGATCTTTAATAGATTAAGTTATTAGAACACACTTACTTGAAGATCGAACTCCAAAAACTTCTAAATCTTCAAAATTAGGCTCTTTTTCACTTGAATTTTCGAGATTCGAATGATAGTATCGAAGAAATATCGTCAATTCTGCTCTGATACCACTTGTGATCCCAGAAATCAACAACAATTCAAGTATATTTAGAGAGATTGAGATACGAATGTCATCCTCATATTAGATTTAATCATGTTAGTACAATAGGATGACTCTCTCTTTCCCTCTACAATTAGGCTCTCTACATTGTGCCACACATTACAAATGAGCCTCCTAACACTTTATATAGTCAAGTCCAAGGCCCACTAAGTGCTAAGCCCAAGCCCATTACAAACATAAGCCCTTTACAAAACTTTCATATAATTAGTACATTTTCGGTCCTAACAACAATGAAAGGTATGGTTAATGAAAGATGTGATGCTCAAGTCAAAAAGATGTGAATGTTGTTTATATGAACAACTATGTAAACAAATTCTAAATGAAAAACAAGAACCAATATGAATAAATATGTGATGCTCAAGTCAATATGAAAAAAAAATATGTGATGCTTAAGTCAAAAAGATAGGATTATAATACAATAAAAGAATACAAACGGGAGTATTACCACTGAACATATTTTCATTATGAGGCGTGGTAATAACAAATCCAATATGAAACTGGACCGTGAAGTATGAATACTTGAAAAGTGTAGCGAGAAAATACGCAAGTACTAACTCTAGAAACACACGGTCAGAAATATGTGAATATGATCTGATATGAAAACATTTGAATATCTAAATGCATAAAAACTTTTTGAGAATAGAGAAGTGGTTTGAACATTTAGAAAATCTTTCATATACGGCTCCTCCTCAAATTTTGATAAAATCAGATAAAGCTCGTGCTCAAAATATAAGCTATCTGTAAAACAAATAAAGATTTTCAGATGTTAAATGATTACCAAAATGAAATTTGCATTATCCCCCTTAAATGATGAACTTCTTTAAAATTCAATCATTCTCCTCCTTAAAACTGAAGGTCGAGTCCTGATCTAAAGTAATTAGAAGTCAAATATCTGAAGTACGAGTCCTGAATTGCTTTGTTTAGAAGTCCATATCTCTAAAGACCGAGTCGTGAACTGACGTGTTCAGAAGTCGTTTTCTTCCCCTGAAAATATGCATATAGATCAGTAGTAGATAAAACAATGAGAGCACAGTGTTGATCCAAACCCTCAGTGCTTTGATAATGACTCTTTAAACACTTAGTGAAAACTATAAGTAACCAATATGTATTAGAGTTTCACTATCGCTGATAAGTACTATGACTCTACATTACCGCTGATAGGAACTCTCGCTCTGAAAGTTTAATATTCAGCGAACACTGTTCACCATAAAACTCTGAGCCTGTTCAGTACTTTTGGTGATCACTGATAGTTAAATTGTTTACTTATGATCCCTGAAGACAAGTTTCACGTCAACAAAGGTTCTACGCTGAAGTCGAAGATCAAGCCCAAGAACCAGCGACAAGTCTACTAATGAACTGATGCGGATATCAGCAAAGCAAGACCTGTCTACTCAACGTGAAGTTTCAAGTAGAAGACTTCAGCGATCGCTGAGCTTTATCAATCGCTTATAAAGTACTGATCAACGAACGCTGATCATGAGGTCTACTCTACAAGTTACTTTTGTCTTTCCCCGTTGCACGTCTCCGTACGAAGTGTCAGAACGGACATCCCTTCTGTCTAGAATCGTACAACCAACTCTGATTCTACACTGTACACCATGCGGCTACTAAGGTTGTCTACAAAGGTCAACCCATGCTACCAATCAGCTGCTGCCACGTGTAAAGTAATACTGCCATGCATTAAATGCATGCAATATATAAGAAGAACCCTACTTCAGAAAAGAAGTGCTCGACCTTCTTCTTCTTTCTCTCTTAGTGTTAGAATATTATTCGTAATATACTTATCTCCTTTCTGTCTTAATTCTAGTGCAAGAAACTTAGTGTTCTTAACTTGTTTAGATTAGGCTTAGTCCTTAATCTTGTTCCGCAACAAGTTGTAAATTGTTTGATTATATCAATAAACAATTTAGAAAGTAAAAATCTGTGTGTTTGTATTCAACCCTGTTGATCCAAACCCTCAGTGATTTGATAATGACCCTATCTTAAATACTTAGTGAAAATTGTAAGTAAACAATATGTATCAGAGTTTCACTATCGCTGATAAGTACTAAGATCTTACAGTACTGGTGATAGGAACTCTCGCACTTTTAGATTAAACATTCAGCGAACACTGTTCACCATATCGCTGAGTCTGTTCAGTCCGTATGGTGATCGCTGATAAGTTAGTTGTTTACTTATGATCCCTGAAGACAAGATTCACGTCAACAAAGGTTCTACGCTGAAGTCGAAGATCAAGCTCAAGAACCAGCGACAAGTCTCCTAATGAACTGATGCGGATCAGCGAAGACTCAGATTTGTCCACTCAACGTGAAGTATCAAGTACAAGACTTCAGCTATCGCTGAACTTTATCATCTGCTGAATAGTAAATGATAATCGCTGAATCAACGAAAGCTGATCATGAAGTCCTCCGTACAAAGTACTTTTGTCTTAACCTCCCTTGCACGCCACCGTACGAAATGTCAGAAAAGAACCTCCGAAAATCTGAAATCGTACAACCACTCTGATACTACACTGTTCATTCATGCGGCTACTAAGGTTGTCATCAAAGGTCAATGACATGCAACCAATCCGCTAATGACACGTGTAAAGTATATACTGGATTGCATTAAATGCATGCAGTATATAAAGAGATGAACTCACTTCATTTGAAGTAACTTGCTAACTCTGGACAAGTTCAAATCTCTCAAGATAGGATTTTATTAGTAATCTCCTTATCTTTCTTAGTGCAAGAAAACCTTAGTGTTCCAACTTGTTTAGATTTAGGTTTATCCTTAATCTTGTTTCCGCAACAAGCTGTAAATTGTTAATGATTTATCAATAAACAATTTAGAAAAGTAAAATAGTGTGTTTGTATTCAACCCCCCCCCCCCTTCTACAAACTTGTTTAAGCCTTTCGGGACCAACAAGTGGTATCAGAGCAGATTTGTTTAATCTCATAAACAAGATCTAATCTAAGATATTTTCTCTTCCTTGCTATTATCTGAAAATGGCCAACTCAAACACAAACACTCACTATATCGACAATGGTTCTCTTGCAAAACCCCCTAGATTTTCCAGAGACAACTTCAACTTATGGAAAAATAGGATGACACTCTTCTTAGAAGGTGTAGACCCTACTATACCTTACTATCTTGAAAACGGTCCACACATCCCTGTAACGATTGATCCTTCCGTTCCAGCCACTGCAACTAGAGCTGCTATTCCAGAAAGGCTGATTCCAAAGGAAATCCATCATTGGACCGATGAAGACAAGAAGAAAGTGGCTATAGATACAAAAGCCAGATCCATACTATCCATGGCCCTTCCTGACGAAGTCTACCATTCCGTCATGAACCTGAAATCCTCGAAGGCCATGTGGGACACAATATGTGTTCAGTATGAAGGAACGTCTGAAGTCCAGGATTCAAGAAAGATCAACCTGGTAAGACAATACGAAAGTTTCATCTCTGGTAAGAATGAAACTCTCTCTGAAGTACATCAACGTTTTAACTGCTTAATTATAGATCTTAAAACGGTTGGTAAGGAATATTCTAACTTTGAAGTTCTGACAAAGTTTTTAGAATGTTTACCTGAAAGCTGGGACAATTATTCCATGTGTCTCAAGCTGTCAAAAGATCTAAGATCAATGACACTCGCTACCTTATATGGCACATTGCTGAATCATGAGCAATCTAGCCATCTTAAGAAGAATCTTGTAAAAGATTCCAAAAGCACCCCTGTTGCTTTAATCTCAGAGGAACCTTCTACTCAGCGACCCGTGGTCACTATCACTGAGTTAGAAAGTAACTCTGAAAGATCATCAGATTCTGATTCTTCAGATGATGAAACCTTGGCTCTCCTAACTAAAAAGTTCAGGAGATTCGCCAAGAAGAAAATGTTTAGAAAGAACAAAACTCTTTCTATAGCTGACAAGCCTAAGTCATCAGCTTTTGTTGATAAGGCTACTGCTACTTGTTTTAACTGCGAAAAGACAGGTCATTTCGCTAACGAGTGCAGGTCAAAGAAAATCATGAGACCTTCAGCCTTTACAAAGAAATCCTTTGTTCCAAGGAATAAAGACGACAAATACTTAAAGCTGAAGGAGAAGTATGCAAAGCTGAAAAGCTTTAAGAAGAAGGGAAAAGGCCTAATGGCTGACTATGATTGGGCTGCTTCTGATGAAGAAGCCTCATCATCTGATTCTGAAGATGATGAAGCAAATCAATGTCTCATGGCCAAGATTGAAGAAGAGGAAGAAAGTTCAGACATACCCTCCACTTCAACATCTGCCATTCAGGTATCACCTTCCTTCTTTACCAATATTGTAAATATTGATGAAGCTGATAGTCTCCGTAAAATCGAACTACTGACTAGAAGCTTATACGAAGCCATGAACGGCAAAGCTGTGGTTGAAAACCAAAATCTTGATCTCGCTGAAAAGCTTAAAAATTGCCACCTTCAAATAGAAAAGCTTTCTAAATTTGAAGAAGATTTTAAAGATCAAGTCCATTTAAATCAGCTAGTCAAAATTGAACGAGCGGAAGCTATCGCTGCATTAAAAGCTGAACAAGCTACTGTTGAAGGATGGTGTAATTCTTCAACAAAGATCACTGAGATAATTAAGGCTCAGATTCCTCTGAGTGATAAACGTGGTCTGGGTTATAAATATGATACTCCAATACCAACCACTGAACGTTCAATGCTTAAATTTGGAACGTTCGTATCCTCAGTAGCTGACACTTCTTCATCTCAGTACTCCTCGTCGATTACACCAATCCCTGAGGAAACTCTTACCTCCTCAAAAGGTAAGGAGAAAATGGTTTATTCAAAACCTACCTCTGTCTCTAAAGATAAAGGTAAAGGAATTGTAATTTATCAAAATCCTCAGAAGGGTACTTTAGTACCTAAGCTGAATGCTTCCAAAGCCTTAGTGATTCATTCATCTGGTTCTAGAAATCAGACCTCTGGATCAGTTCAGCGACCTACTCCTAGACTCAGAGTAGATGTTCTTGGTAAGAAATCTGAAGAACTGAATGTTCGTCCTATTTCAAAAACCAATAGTGTACTTGGTGCTGGCACTTCTAATTCCAAATTAAAAGCTCAGCACACAAGTGGTCCTAGAACTAATTTTAGTTATAGGAAATGTTATCACTGTGGACTTACCGATCATATTGCAAGTAAGTGTCCCACAGCCACCAAAGCTGATAAGATAGCTAAGGTGAAGATAGCACCAAAGAAGACCAAACCAGTTGCAAGTCAGGTCAAGGTGACTCATACCGCTGAGGTCAAGAAATTGACCAAAGTGAAGAAAGACAAAGCTGAATCTTCAAATGCTGCGAAGACTGCTGAACCCATTCCAACCACTTCCACTGACAAACGCGTATACATGGTGAAGTGGGTACCCAAGCAAAACTAATCTTCCTTTGTATTGCAGGTTAAGAAGGGTATCTGGTATCTCGATAGCGGATGCTCTAGACACATGACTGGAAAGAAAAGCCTGCTCGCTGAATACAAGGAAGAGAAGGGTCCCTCTGTAACTTTCGGTGGAAATGGAAAAGGACACACCCGAGGGTATGGTGTACTTTCAAATGGTACAACATCCTTCAGAAGAGTCGCATATGTTGAAGGGCTGAAGCATAATCTTCTGAGCATCAGTCAGCTTTGCGACATGGATAACAAAGTGATTTTCACCAAGGAATCCTGCTTTGTCTCTGACAAAAAGGAGAAGATAGCTCTCAGCGGTTATCGTTTGGAAAATGTTTACGTTATAAACATGGACTCAACAACCACTGAGAACTCCTGTTTCTTCTCAAAGGCATCTTCTGATGTCAACTGGCTATGGCACAAGAGACTCTCACATCTCAACTTCAAGACACTGAATACTCTTTCATCCAAAGAGTTAGTCACTGGTCTACCTCAACATTCATACGCCAAAGAATCCTTATGTTCAGCGTGTGAAAAAGGGAAGCAGACCAAGGCAAGCTTTAAGTCCAAGCAAGTTTCCTCAGTGTCATCTCCTCTTCAACTACTCCATATGGATTTGTTTGGCCCCGTTAACAAACAATCCATCGCTGGAAAGAAATATACGCTGGTCATAGTTGACGAATTCTCTCGTTATACATGGGTAATGTTTCTCCGTTCTAAGAGTGACACCCCTGAAGAACTCATCACCTTTGTTCGGAAGATGGAAACTCTGAACAATATGACTGTTCGCTCAATAAGGAGTGATCATGGAATTGAATTCAAAAACAGTTCTCTTGATTCCTTCCTTGAGAGCAAGGGTATTTCTCATAACTTTTCATCAGTGAGAACACCACAACAAAACGGAGTCGCTGAAAGAAGAAATAGAACAATTATTGAAGCTGCACGTTCAATGCTCAGCGATTCTCACCTGCCTACTCAGTTTTGGGCAGAAGCTGTCAACACGGCTTGTTTTACGCAAAACAGGTCGCTGATAGTCAAAAGATTCAAAAAGACAGCCTATGAACTCTTTCATGGGAGAAAGCCTTCAATCAGCTTTCTTCACATCTTTGGTTGTCAGTGTTTCATACTGAACAACAGAGATGCCCTTGGAAAGTTTGATCCTAAGGCTGATGATGGAATCTTTCTTGGATACTCCTCAGTTTCCAAAGCCTTCAGAGTCTTCAACCGAAGAAGACAAACTGTAGAAGAAACTATTCACGTCACGTTTGACGAATCCCGTTCAGCGAACTCTAAACCGAACGCTGATACAGAAGAACTGAATCAATGGATGTTTTCTCATCTTGGTGATTCAGAAGATGTTCCCACTACTCATACTCATACAACTGAAAATGATGGTCCTACTATCATTCCCAATATGCAGAATAGTGAAGCTGAAACATCTTGGGTCTCAGCTGTTCCTATAAACACTATACCCGCAGTTGATCCAAATGTCTCAGAAATTCCATCTATTTCTCAGCAATCAGTGAATGAAGTGACAAATGCAAGCATTCCTCTCTTAGCTGATTATCCAGAAGTAGCTGAAGCCTCATCTTCAGTTTCTCCAGTTCAGACTGCGTCAGCGACGCATGCTCCGGCTCAGCGATGGACTGTAAATCACCCAATCGATCAAATTCTTGGTGATCCCAACGCTGGTATTCAGACTCGTAGAAGTGCAGGTAATATTTGTTTATTTGTTAACTTTATTTCTCTAACTGAACCAAAGAAAATAGATGATGCCCTCAGAGATCCAAACTGGGTCAGCGCTATGCAAGAAGAGCTGACTGAATTCGAAAGAAACAAAGTTTGGAAACTTGTTCGGAGACCAACTGACAAAACAGTGATAGGCACTAAGTGGGTCTATCGAAACAAGTTGGACGAACATGGTACTGTAACTCGCAACAAAGCTCGTCTTGTTGCTCAGGGATACAGACAAGAGGAAGGTATAGATTATGACGAAACCTTTGCTCCTGTAGCAAGACTTGAATCTATTCGTCTTTTCTTAGCATATGCTGTACACAAAAACTTCACTGTACATCAAATGGATGTTAAGTCAGCATTTCTAAATGGAAAGCTGAATGAAGAAGTTTATGTGGAACAACCTCCAGGATTCTCAGATCCTAAGCGTCCAGGTTATGTTTATAAGCTGGATAAGGCACTTTATGGCTTGAAGCAAGCTCCTCGTGCATGGTATGACACTCTTTCTACGTATCTCCACCTTGAAAAATTTGAGAGAGGTAAGATTGACAAAACTTTGTTTTTTAGAAAAATAAAAGGTCATATCATTTTAGTTCAAATATATGTTGATGACATTATATTTGGTTCTACTAACCCTGAGCTTTGTACTCGTTTCGCTGATAGAATGAAAGATGAGTATAAAATGAGTATGATGGGTGAACTAACATATTTCCTTGGTCTTCAGATTAAGCAAACTGAAAAAGGAACTTTTATAAATCAGGGAAAGTATGTTAAAGATATGCTGAAAAAATTCGACTTAACTGAAAGTTCAGCTATGAAAACCCCTATGGCACCACCGCTGATACTTGATAAGGACACAAAGGGTGTTCCTGTCAATGTCACGCTGTACCGTGGGATGATCGGCTCACTACTGTATCTTACAGCTAGCCGACCCGATATTATGTTTGCAACATGTCTGTGCGCACGATATCAAGCTGAACCTAAGATATCTCATATGAAAGCTGTAAAGCGAATCTTTCGATATCTTAAGGGTACAGCGAATCTAGGTCTTTGGTATCCCAAAGATTCAGGATTCGATCTAACCGCCTATTCAGACAGTGATTTTGCAGGTTGCAAAATGGATAGGAAAAGCACCACAGGAGGATGTCAGCTCCTGGGTGGAAAGCTGGTAAGTTGGACAAGTAAAAAGCAAAACTCGGTGTCCACTTCCACAGCTGAAGCTGAGTATGTAGCCGCTGGAAGCTGCTGTTCTCAAGTCTTGTGGATGAGAAATCAACTACTAGACTATGATCTTCAGCTCTCCAAAATTCCAATCTATTGCGACAGCACAAGTGCCATCGCTATAGCAAACAATCCAGTGCTACACTCAAAGACAAAACACATAGAAATCAGATATCATTTTATCAGAGATCATGTGATGAATGGTGATATAGAACTTCATTTTATCCCAACTGATTATCAGTTAGCTGATTTGTTTACCAAACCTCTTGATGAGACAAGATTCAACTTTCTCATCAGCGAGCTTGGAATGCTGAACTTTGAAGGATAAATCTTCAGCGGTTCACATTTAATCAGCGATACGTTTATACATTCTTGTATAGGCTCTGGATAAAATAAACTAGTACAATCCATTTCATCATCTTCTCTCTGAATAAATTGGGTTAAACTGATATCAAGGTATGTTTTCTCTCTCTGACAAAACGCATGAAAATGCAAGATTTCAAATTCTTACATCGCTGAATATCTCTTCCTTAACAGCGATATTTTGAAATTTCTTAAAACCCTCACTGATATTTCTATTCAGTGCTTCATATTTTCCAAAGAGTCCCTGAGTTTTTCTTTCAAAACCTCAGAGACAACGAAAGAATGTGAAAGGACAGTTGTGACGTCATTGCAACGGATAACACCAGGCACGTTTCTTTTTCTGACACACGTTTGCACGTTTCGTTGTCTATCCAATCAAATGCAAACACGTGTCCGTGTCATGATGAAAAACTTTCCCGCTCAAGTTTTTCTCTCTCTACTCTCTTCCTATATAAACTCTCTCAAAGTTTATATTTGTCTTTTATGCGAATCAATCTTTCTCCGCAAGAAAAGAACACTGTTGCATTTTGTGCTCTCGATCTTCAAGAACTGTTCATCATCTTCTTCATCAAACTCAAGGTCAATATGTTCTTATCTTTTATCAAATGCAAATAACTTGTTTTCGATCTTATCATTGTTTTACACAAGATCAAACAAAAGAACTCAAAAATAAAATCATTTTCTTTCATGGTTTTATAAACACAACCATTTCATGGTTGTTCTTCAAGTTTTAAATCTAAAATCTTAAACTTGTTCTTCTTTCGTATCCATTTTTTTAAAACTGGAATACAAGGCTTATAGGTGTTATATTCGTTTTTTTTAAAAACAAGAAAAACCCTAATCTTCATTAAGACTTTTTTGTCTGAATGAAATGGACAAAGTTCGAAAAATCTTAATGGAAATTCTCTTTCCACATTAAGATATTTCTTATTTGTTAACATCTTTGGTTGAACTGATAATACAGTGAAATGGCAACTTCAAAGCTGAATGTTACCGCTGAGTCCATCTCCAGTGATTCTGAGGAACTGGAAATCACCAAAGCTCCTCAGGTTAAGTTTGAGCTGGATCAACTAGACTGGACTAAGGCAAACAACCTTTCAGCGCTTCTCGAGTTTCCTCCTCGGAAGCAGGTATCCCATCTAGACGACGCTGTGATTTTTTTGAAGAATAGCCCAATATACACAGCACTGACAATCACACCTCCTGCCAGTCAGCGTCTATTATCCCAATTCTGGTACTCTGCCAGACACACCAACCTACCCTCAGCCAAAGATCCATCTAAAACCATCGACTGCATACTCAGCGATACTGAGTATGGCACCATCAAGATAACCCCCGCAATAATCCGTAAAGCTCTGAAATTCCCTAACGCTACCTCAGAAAATCCTTTCATTCCATTTCCTGACCACAAGAAGCACGCTGACAGGGAAGAAATCATTGCTTTCCTTGATGCGATGGGTTACATCTGGGAGACTGGAAGAGACAAGCTACCTGAGAAGAAGCTGACGCTGATAAAGAAATCCAAGATGCCCAGCGAAATGAACTTCATCTTCGCTCACCTGATCAGCTGCATGACAGCGAAATCCGGATCTTCTGATCAAGCCGCTCAACCTCAGCAGGCCATGGGTTACGCACTGCTGAAAGGTCTCAACATTGACTGGGCCTCCATCATCTATGAAGACCTCATTCAACGTGTTGATTCTGCCGCTGACCGACCAGCATGGGTTCCTTACCCGCGATTCATCAGCGCCATCTTTCAATATGGCCTGAAGGACAGCTATCCTGAAGAGGGTGATCTGAAACTCTCTCAGATTGGCCCTAAAGTTCTCGACTTCAAGCCTGTCGCCAACGAGGTACGTCTCTCTACTCTTCTCACTCTTCTTAATTCTCCGCTTTCTGTGGCTCCTTCAGCGACAATACCCATCGCTGATACCCCGGCCACAAAATCCATTCCTTCTAAGAAAAGGAAACAATCTCTTACCCCTCTTGATTCCAAAAGGATCAAGAAAACCAAGGAGCAACCCCAGCAGTTGCATGCTGAAGACTCCTCAGCTCATTCTGAAGAGCTGAAGGAAAGTTCCGTGGTACGCTCTGCCACACCAATTCAAGCCATCCCTTCTAAACCTACTTCAGCGTCCCTAAACGCTGAGGTTAGAACTTTGGAATCTACCCAACCTTCATCAGTCTCTCAAAAGACTGATGAAGTACTTCTCAGCGAATCCAACGCTGAACTTGAACCCCAACCCCAATTCTTATCCTTCGCTCCTCCCTCTACTTCTTTGGACACTCCTCCGGTCAAAACTGGAGATGCCATCATTCAAGAAGCCGTTGAAGCTTCTCAGCGAATGACGAAGAAAGGACCTGCAGAGATCTCCATTCCTCACGGAACTTTTGAGGGAGATATGGAACACTATGGAGGGACTCGAAACTTTGATGAGTTCGTCAACGCTCCTGCAGGTACAGATCCCACCTTAAACACTGTAACTAAACCTGAAACTTCTGAGCTTTCCTTTGTTCACAAGTACTTATATGTTACAGGTCCTTTTTTGGGAGACATCAACCAATCTCTGAAGTCTATGGAGATGAAACTTACGGATCTCACCACCGGTCTATCAAATAACTCTACAGCTGTAACAAACGCTGGAGAGAATCTGACGAAGCTGACTACTGTGGTGGAAAAGAAGGCCTCCTCTGATGACATCAAAGATCTTGATAAAACTCTCGCCGACTTTGCCAAAGTGCTCTCCGACATCTACACTGACTACACCAACCTCAAATCATCAGTTTCCACCATTTCCAGCGAAGTTACAACGCTGAAGAAATCGGTTGGTACACTCGAAGGTGATATGTCAGTGGTCAAGACCGACTTGGGCTCAGTGAAGACCGACCTTGGTTCCGTCAAGACAATGATCGAGACGCTGGTGAACAAGGCAAATAATCCAGCTCCTGCTCCGGCCCCTGCACCTGTTTTGGACTCATTCACCGCAGAGGATCGCCAAGAGCTGAAGAAAATCACGCCTGCTATTTCTGGCCTAGAAGACAGAATAGCTAAGCTTGAAGGATGTGTGAAAATCTCTGGCCCAGAAGACAGAGACAACACCAATGCTGAATCTACCCATTCCTCCCCCGCCCATCATGAGAAAGAGGGGGAGAAGAGCGCTGAACAGGAGAAGAGCGCTGAAGACCTTTCCCATGATGAATCTATCAGGGGAGAGGGTAATGAAGATCGGATTACTGGACCTCAGGGAGATGAAAACCCTGAGGGAACCGAGAACCTCGCCTCTATATCTGAGGGGGAGCAACTCGATGAAGATGCTGAGGAATCTGAAGCAGAAGAAGACGAAGACTTCGACATCCCTGAAGCTGAACCATCCTCCTCTCCAAGGAACGATGATGATGATGATGAAGATGACGATGATTTCTTTGTTGTCAAACCTGCTCCTCGAACCAAAGCTCTTAAAGGTATTTCAATAAAAGAACCTTCAGGGGAGAAGACAAAGACAAAGCACTCAGCCTCTGGCGCTGAGAAAAGCAAAGACAAAGGCATCGCTGAAGATGATAATCTGGCGATCCTACTTGCAAAGCCGATTTGTCAGGTACACTAAACTTATTTTTCCTTCCCTGATCATCTATGAAAAATCAGTTATCCATTCCACAAACACCATACACATCCACATTTTTTTTCTATCTTTTCTACCCAAGTTCTTCTACCCAGTTCTTATTTGTAAGATCGCTGCGTTTCAGCTAGTCCTCTCCCCTGTTTGAGGATATCGCTGAAAGATCTGTTGCGACTTCACCAATAATTCCAGCTAACGCTGAAGACATAATCCCAGTCTTAGATTTAATCTCTGAGACTGATGAACCAGAAGAACAACCTCTCTCGCACAGAAACAGACCTTCCTCAGTTGATCAAAAGAGGAGAGAAGAAATAATAAAGCGATTCGAGGATCAGCGAATCATCCTAAGGCGCGATCAACAACCTTCAGTTCCTCCTAAGTTCAGAATTTCAAAAGCTGAATACCAAGATCATCTCAGAGCTGAACGCCTCATCGCTGAAAGGAAGGAAGCTGAAGATAAAGACAGAGAATACGCCATCAAGCTCACTCAAGAATCTGTCAAAGACCCCAAGCTGAAGCGTATTCCCATTCAAATCCAACGAAAGCTTTGGGAACAAGCCCAGAAGATCGTGGAAAAGAAAGCTGAAGTCTCTCAGACCACCCTGATCTGGTGTAAAGAGAAAATCCACTTCAGATATCGTCCAGCGAAGATCAACAAGGTATTCATCTCTGGAAGAACCTCCGTCGGAGTACCTATTGTTGACATCAAACTGTTCAGAGAAGATGACTCATCTGAAACCTTTCGTGCTGACACTGTAAAAAGGTATGGTCTCTCTGAATGGCTGGAGATGAGGTTAGCTATCCAACCGTCAAAATCTAAGTACAAGGATCATTTCGAAAAGCTGATAAACAGACAGATCGATTTGATATCTTCTTGTGTGGATATTCCTCCTGTTCCTGATCTAAAGCCGAAAAGAAAAAAGGACTCTCCAAGGAAGAAACGTCAAGATTCAAACTCAGGTCCTGTCATACGAAATGAAACTGGAATTGGTTTCTCTCGCGCTGAAGTACTTGGTCCTGATCCTGATCTATCTGCCCTTGATGTCTCTTTGCCACCATGTGAACTTTTCGTCCCTGGTAAAGTCATCAGTAATCCTTATGGAATATTCTTTCTTGACTACGACGGACGTAAATGCTTTCAACGGATCGCTGAGCTTCCAATCACTCCAATCGAACAGCTCAAAGATCTCATCTACTGGTGCGACTTCAGAAAAGACATTCAGGCACGACACCTAAAACCCTTGATTTTTGAAGCTGCTCTGAAGCTAAAGAATAAAGGAGAAAAGGTTCCTGACTGGATGATTCCAACTGAAAAGACAACCCTTGATGAACTTCTCGTTAAGGAAGAACCCTTTGAAGGCTGACAACAATCACCATTTTCTCTATTGTATCAGTCATCCTTCAGTACTTGTAATTTATTTCGCTTGTACTTGTAATCTTTCTCATTCATATTGTAACCTGATTCAAAGATTTAAAGAAAGATTTCAGCGAATGTACTTTACTCCATCAGTACTGAAAAGATCCCAGAAAACAGTAAAAGGGACAAATATTTTATGAGTTCCTTTTATCCTTATGTTTTCATTAAATAGCAATTTTCTTTGTTGCTATGTCATAATCAAATAGGGGGAGATTGTTGATCCAAACCCTCAGTGATTTGATAATGACCCTATCTTAAATACTTAGTGAAAATTGTAAGTAAACAATATGTATCAGAGTTTCACTATCGCTGATAAGTACTAAGATCTTACAGTACTGCTGATAGGAACTCTCGCACTTTTAGATTAAACATTCAGCGAACATTGTTCACCATATCGCTGAGTCTGTTCAGTCCGTATGGTGATCGCTGATAAGTTAGTTGTTTACTTATGATCCCTGAAGACAAGATTCACGTCAACAAAGGTTCTACGCTGAAGTCGAAGATCAAGCTCAAGAACCAGCGACAAGTCTCCTAATGAACTGATGCGGATCAGCGAAGACTCAGATTTGTCCACTCAACGTGAAGTATCAAGTACAAGACTTCAGCTATCGCTGAACTTTATCATCTGCTGAATAGTAAATGATAATCGCTGAATCAACGAAAGCTGATCATGAAGTCCTCCGTACAAAGTACTTTTGTCTTAACCTCCCTTGCACGCCACCGTACGAAATGTCAGAAAAGAACCTCCGAAAATCTGAAATCGTACAACCACTCTGATACTACACTGTTCATTCATGCGGCTACTAAGGTTGTCATCAAAGGTCAATGACATGCAACCAATCCGCTAATGACACGTGTAAAGTATATACTGGATTGCATTAAATGCATGCAGTATATAAAGAGATGAACTCACTTCATTTGAAGTAACTTGCTAACTCTGGACAAGTTCAAATCTCTCAAGATAGGATTTTATTAGTAATCTCCTTATCTTTCTTAGTGCAAGAAAACCTTAGTGTTCCAACTTGTTTAGATTTAGGTTTATCCTTAATCTTGTTTCCGCAACAAGCTGTAAATTGTTAATGATTTATCAATAAACAATTTAGAAAAGTAAAATAGTGTGTTTGTATTCAACCCCCCCCCCCTTCTACAAACTTGTTTAAGCCTTTCGGGACCAACAAACCCCCCCTTCTACAAACTTGTATAACCATTCGGGACCAACAAGTGGTATCAGAGCAGATTTGTTTAATCTCATAAACAAGATCTTGTCTATAATAATCTTTTCTCTTCCTTGCTATTTCTTAAAATGACTACCAACACAAACACTAATTATATTGATAATGGTTCTCTTGATAAACCCCCTAGATTCTCTAGAGATAACTTTAATCTATGGAAAAATAGGATGATACTCTTCTTAGAAGGTGTAGACCCAACTATACCTTATTACATCGAAAATGGTCCATACATCCCTGTCAGAATTGATCATGAGATTCCAGCCGCTGAGAATAGAGCTGCTATTCCAGAAAGATTGGTTCCAAAGGAAATTCATATGTGGACTGATGAAGATAAGAAGAAAGTGGCTCTCGACACCAAAGCCAGATCCATTCTTTCCATGGCTCTTCGTGACGAACTCTACCATTCCGTCATGAATCTGAAAACCTCCAAAGCCATGTGGGACACAATTTGTGTTCAATATGAAGGTACTTCTGAAGTCCAGGACTCACGAAAGATCAACCTGGTAAGACAATACGAAAGCTTCATTTGTGGTAAGAATGAATCTCTCTCTGAAGTACACCAACGTTTTAACTGTTTAATAATAGATCTGAAAACCGTTGGTAAGGAATATTCTAACTTTGAACTTCTAACAAAGTTCTTAGAATGTTTACTTGAAAGCTGGGACAGTTATTCAATGTGTCTCAAGCTGTCAAAGGATCTAAAATCTATGACTCTTTCTACCTTATATGGCACGGTGCTTAATCATGAGCAATCGAGTCATCTTAAGAAGAATCTTGTAAAAGATTCTAAAAGCACCCCTATTGCTTTAATATCAGAGTCTCCTTCCACTCAACGATCTTCTATCACTATCAATGAGTTGGAGACTAACTCTGAATGCTCATCAGATCCTGACTCTTCAGATCTTGATGAATCTATGGCTCTCCTTTCCAATAAGTTCAGGAGATTCGCCAAAAAGAAAAATTTCAGAAAGAACAAACCTCTTGCTATTACTGATAAGACTAGATCATCAACCCCTGTTGATAAGGCTACTGCTACTTGCTATAACTGTGAAAAGATAGGACATTTGGCTAGCGAGTGCAGGTCAAAGAAAGTTTTTAGAAACTCAGCTTTCTCCAACAAATCCTCTAACCCCAGGTCTAGAGATGACAAGTACCAAAAGCTGAAAGAAAGGTACGCAAAGCTGAAAGGCTTTAAGAAGAAAGGCAAAGGCCTGATGGCTGATTATGATTGGGCTACTTCTGATGAAGAAGAATCATCGGAATCTGAAGATGATGATGAAGCCAATCTCTATCATATGGCCAAACTTGAAGATGAGGAAGAAAATTCTGACACTCCCTCTACTTCAACCTCTGCTACTAAGGTATCACCTTCTTTCTTTACCAATATTTCAAATATTGATGAAGCTGATAGTCTTCGAAAGATCGATCTTCTGACTATGAGTTTATATGACGCCATGAATGGTAAAACTGTTGTTGAAAATCAAAATATTGATCTCGCTGAACAACTTAAAAACTGTCACCTTCAAATAGAAAAGCTTTCTAAAATTGAAGAAGACTTGAAAGATCAAGTTCATATAAATCAGCTAGTCAAAATCAAGCGCGAAGTAGCTATCGCTGCATTTAAAGCTGAAAAAGCTATTGTTGATGGATGGTATAAATCCTCAACAACGATCACTGAGATACTTAAGTCTCAGATTCCTTTGAGTGACAAACGTGGTCTTGGTTACAAAGTTGAAACTAAAGAACTAATCACTGATAATTCCATACTTAAGTTTGGAATGTTTGTCTCCTCTATCCATGACACTTCATATTCTCAGTATTCCTCTTCAAAAACTCCTATCCCTGAGGAAATCTCTACCTTAGTTTCTAAAGGTAAAGAGAAAATTATTTATCCAAAACCTCAGAAGGGTACCTTTGTACCTAAGCTGAATGCTTCTAAAGCTTCAGTGACTTATCCCTCTACTTCTAAGAACAAGATCCCTGGATTTATTCAGCGATCTACTCCTAGACTTAAAGTGGATATTATTGGTAAGAAATCTGAAGAACTGATAGTTCCTCCCATTTCCAATGCCAAAGGTATACTTGGTGCTGGCCCTGCTCATTTGAAATTAACAGCTAAGCATGCAAATGATCCTAATTTAGCTATAGGAAATGTTATCACTATGGACTTACAAATCATGTTGCTCAGTAAGTGCCCCACAACCACCAAAGCTGAAAAGATAGCTAAGGTGAAGATCAACGCTCCCAAAGCAAAGAAGACCACTAACGTTAAGAAATTAACCAAAGTGAAAACTGACAAAGCTGAATCTTCAAATGCTGCGAAGAATGCTGAACCTTCCACCTCCTCTACTCCCACTGACAAGTGCGTACACATGATGAAATGGGTACCCAAGTCAAACTAATCTTCCTTGTTTGCAGGTTAAGAAAGGTATCTGGTATCTCGATAGCGGATGCTCTAGACACATGACTGGTAAGAAGAACCTGCTCACTGAATATAAGGAAGAGAAGGGTCCCTCTGTGACCTTCGGTGGAAATGCAAAAGGCTATACCCGAGGGTTTGGTGTACTCTCTAATGGTACAACAACCTTTGGAAGAGTTGCATATGTTGAAGGACTGAAGCATAATCTTCTAATCATAAGTCAGCTATGTGACAAGGATAACAAAGTAATCTTCACTAAGGAATCCTGCTTTATCACTAACAAAAAGGAGAAGATAGCTCTCAGCGGCTATCGTTTGGAAAATGTTTATGTAATAAACATGGACTCAACAACCACTGAGAACTCCTGTTTCTTCTCAAAAGCCTCATCTGATGCCAACTGGTTATGGCATAAAAGGCTCTCCCATCTAAATTTCAAGACACTGAATACTCTATCCTCTAAAGAGTTAGTCACTGGTCTACCTCAACACTCATACGCCAAGGAGTCCTTATGTTCAGCGTGTGAGAAAGGCAAGCAGACCAAAGCAAGCTTCAAGTCTAAGCAAGTTTCTCAGTGTCATCTCCTCTACAACTTCTCCATATGGTTTTGTTTGGCCCTGTTAACAAACAATCCATCGCTGGAAAGAAATATACGCTGGTTATAGTTGATGAATTCTCTCGCTATACCTGGGTAATGTTTCTCCGCTCTAAGAGTGACACCCCTGAAGAACTCATCACCTTTGTCAGGAAAATGGAAGTGCTGAACAAGATGACCGTTCGCTCAATAAGGAGTGATCATGGAACTGAATTCAAAAACAGTTCTCTTGATTCCTTCATGGAATGCAAGGGTATTTCTCACAACTTTTCCTCGGTGAGAACACCGCAACAAAATGGAGTCGCTGAAAGAAGAAATAGAACTATCATAGAAGCTGCACGTTCAATGCTCAACGATTCTCAACTACCTACTCAGTTTTGGGCAGAAGCTGTCAACACTGCTTGTTTTACGCAAAACAGGTCGCTGAGAGTCAAAAGATTCAAGAAGACAACCTATGAACTTTTTCATGGGAGAAATCCTTCAATCAGTTTCCTTCACATCTTTGGATATCAGTGTTTCATACTAAACAACAGAGATGCCCTTGGAAAGTTTGATCCTAAGGCTAATGATGGAATCTTTGTTGGATATTCTTCTATCTCCAAAGCCTTCAGAGTCTTCAATCGAAGAAGACAAACTGTCGAAGAAACTATTCACGTCACCTTTGACGAATCCCGTTCAGCGAACTCTAAACCTTCTGCTGATACTGAAGAACTGAATCAATGGATGTTTTCTCATCTTGGTGATTCAAACGATGTTCCCACTCCTCATACTCATACCGTTGAAGATGATGGTCCTACTATCATCCCAAACATTCAGACTAGTGAAGCTGAAACATCATGGGTATCAGATGTTCCTCTAAACACTATGCCTGCTTCTGAACCAAATGTCTCAGACATACCATCTAATTCTCAGCAATCAGTGAATGAAATGACATCTGCACATATTCCTCTCTTAGCTGATATACCAGAAGTTGCTGAAGCCTCATCTTCATCCCCTCCAGTTCAGATTGAGTCAGCGACTCATGCTCCGGCTCAACGATGGACTATTAATCACCCTATTGATCAAATACTTGGTGATCCAAACGTAGGTGTACAGATTCGACGAAGTGCAGGTAACATTTGTTTATTTGTTAACTTTATTTCTCTGATTGAACCAAAGAAAATAGATGATGCCCTCAGAGATCCAAACTGGGTCAGCGCTATGCAAGAAGAGCTGACGGCATTTGAAAGAAACAAAGTTTGGAATCTCGTTCCAAGACCATCTGACAAGTCAGTAATAGGCACTAAATGGGTCTATCGAAACAAGTTGGATGAACATGGAACTGTAACCCGCAACAAGGCTCGTCTTGTTGCTCAAGGATACAGACAAGAGGAAGGCATAGACTACGATGAAACATTCGCCCCAGTGGCAAGACTAGAAGCTATTCGTCTATTCTTAGCTTACGTTGTACACAAAGACTTCAAAGTTTATCAGATGGATGTTAAGTCAGCGTTCCTAAACGGAAAGCTGAATGAAGAAGTCTACGTGGAACAACCTCCAGGATTCTCAGATCCTAAGCATCCAGGTTATGTCTAAAAACTGGATAAGGAACTGTATGGCTTAAAACAAGCTCCACGTGCATGGTATGACACTCTCTCTACTTATCTCTATATTGAAAAATTTGAACGTGGTAAAATCGATAAGACTCTATTTTTCAGGAAAGTAAAAGGTCATATTATTCTCGTACAAATATATGTCGATGATATTATATTTGGTTCTACTAACCCTGACCTTTGTACTCGTTTCTCTGAAAGGATGAAAGCAGAGTATAAAATGAGTATGATGGGTGAGCTGACATTTTTCCTTGGTCTTCAGATAAAACAAAATGAAAAGGGAACTTTCATTAATCAGGGAAAGTATGTTAAAGATATGCTGAAGAAATTTGATTTAACTCATAGTTCAGCTATGAAAACCCCTATGGCACCGCCGGTGAGACTAAACAAGGATTCTTCTGGAATACCTGTTAATGTCACGACATACCGTGGGATGATCGGTTCTCTTCTGTATCTTACAGCTAGCCGACCTGATATTATGTACGCAACCTGTTTGTCTGCACGATATCAAGCTGAACCTAAGGAATCTCATATGATCGTTGTAAAGCGAATTTTTTGATACCTTAAGGGTACTCCTAACCTAGGTCTTTGGTATCCTAAAGACTCAGGGTTTGATCTAATCGCCTATTCAGATAGTGATTTTGTAGGTTGCAAATTGGATAGGAAAAGCACCACAGGAGGCTGTCAGCTCCTGGGTGGAAAGCTGGTGAGTTGGACAAGTAAAAAGCAAAACTCAGTGTCCACCTCAACCGCTGAGGCTGAGTACGTACCTGCTGGAAGCTGTTGTTCTCATGTCTTGTGGATGAGAAATCAACTACTGGACTATGACCTTCATCTCTCGAAAATTCCAATGTATTGCGACAGCACTAGTGCTATCGCTATAGCCAACAATCCAGTGCTACACTCAAGGACCAAACACATCGAAATCAAGTATCATTTTATCAGAGATCATGTGATGAATGGTGATATAGAACTTCATTTTATTCTAACTGACTTTCAGTTAGCTGATCTTTTTACCAAACCTCTTGATGAGACAAGATTCAACTTTCTCATCAGCGAGCTTGGAATGCTGAACTTTGAAGAGTAAAATCTTCAGCGGTTCACATTTGATCAATGATAGCAATGAACTTGTATAACCCATTTCTATCACCTTCTCTCTCAACAAAATTGATTCCCTGATATCAAGGTATGTTCTCTCTTCACTCACTGACTTTCGCAAATGAATGCAAGATTTCACAACAAATTGCATCGCTGAATGTCTCTTACTTATCAGCAATACTTTAAAATTTCTAAAACCAACACTGATATTTCTATTCAGTGCTTCACGTTTTCAATATGTCCCTGAGTTTTCAAAACCCTTAGAGACATCCTAAAATATGAAAGGACGTTTGTGACGTAATCAAACGGATAAACCCTGCCACGTTCTTTTTCTAACACACGTTTGCACATTTCGTTTTCCATCCAATCAAATGCAAACACGTGTCCGTGTCATCATGAAACACTTTTCCCGCACATAGTTTTTCTCTCTCTACTCTCACTATATAAACCCATTCGAGTTTATATTTTTCCTTTACGCGAACAACTTCTTCTTCAAGAAAAGAATTACTGTTGCATTTTGAACTCAAGTTTCCAGAAACTGTTCATCTTCTTCTTCGACAACAGGGTTAATATTCTTATTATTTACCTGATTTAACTTGTTTCTGATCTTGTTTTTGTTTTCAAAAGATCAAACAAAAGAACTTTTCAAAATGAAATCATTCTCTTTTCATGATTTTATGAACACAACCTTCATGGTTGTTCTTCAAGTTTAAAACAATATCTTAAACTTGTTCTTACTAAGTTTTTCCAGAATCCTATTTTTTATATAAAAGAGGAAACTGGAAAACAAGACTATCACTGGTTTTCGTCAAAACTAGGAAAACCCTAATCTTCATTAAGACATCTTTGGTCTAAATGAAATGGACAAAACTCAACAACATCTTATTGGAAAATCTTTCCACATTGAGATTGTTTTTGTTCATCTTCTTCATGTTTACATGTGTTACACAGGAATGGCATCCTCTGAAACTCCTTCTGCTAAAATCCCTACTACTGCTGAGAAACTGATTCTCACCAAGCCTCCTCAGGTCAAGTTCAAACTTGACAAGGTTACATTCCAACACAACAACCACTATGCGCTTTTCGATTTTCATCAGAAGAAACCTGTCACACATCTTGATGATGCAGTAAACTTTGTTAAAACTAGCCCCATTTCAACCGCTCTTACCATTGTACCCCCTGCTCATCGTTCTCTTCTATCTCAGTTCTGGTATACTGCTAGACGAGCTCAGGTACCCTCTGCCAAAGACCCAACGAAACTCATTGATACCATCCTCTGTGACACCAAATTTGGCACCACCAAAATCAACCCTGCCATTATCAGGCGTTCACTGAACCTCCCTACCGCTACCAAAGAAAAATCCTTTGTTCCTCTCCCAAACCCCAAGAAACATGCTGATAGGGAAACAATCATTGCATTCTTTGATGCAATGAAGTACGTATGTGGAACATGGAGAGATGAAAAACCCGATAAGAAGGTGACCGCAATCAAAAAGTCCGTGATGCCAAGCAAGATGAACTTCATCTTTGCCCACCTGATAAGCTGCATGACAGCGAAAACCGGCTCCTCTGATCAAGTCGCTCAGCTTCAGCAAGCCATGGGATATGCATTGCTGAAAGGTCTTCATGTTGACTAGGCATCGATCATCTATGACGATTTGGCGTTCAGAGTGGACATGGCTGACAAACCAACATGCGTTCCATACCCCCGATTCATCAGCGCCATCTTTCTAAAAGGACTCGGGGACAAATACCCAAAAGAGGGTGATTTGAGACTCTCTCAGGTTGGCCCTAAGGTGCTCGACATCAGCCTCATGCCAAACGAGGTACGTCTCTCTACTCTCTTATCTCTTCTCAATCCTCCTTCTTCTACTTCTGCAGCTACCTCAGCGGAAATCCCCACCGCTGATACCCAGGATACACCCTCCACTCCTTCTCGTAAAAGGAAACACTCTACTACCCAACTTGAATCTGCAAGGATCAAGAAAACCAAGGAGCAACCCTCTAAGCCATCAACGGCTGAAGACTCCATGACTCATCTTGTACAAGAGTCGCTGGATAGTTTCGTGGTACGCTCTGCCACAGCTAAAAAAGCCACCCCTTCCATCCAAACCTCAGCGTCTCTAAACGCTGATGTTATAAACTTGGAACTGAACCCACCTCCTTCAGCCTCTCTACAGACTGAAGTGATTCTCAGCGGATCCAACGCTGAACCCAGCTCCCAACAAATTTTCTCAACCTTTGTTCCTCCCACCATTTCTTTGGACACTCCACCAAATTTCCCACCATTCTCAAGAACGCCCGTCATCATACATGACTCAGCTGCTGATACTCTACATATGATGATGGATGCAAATATAGGATCTCCAGGCACCTCCATGCGCCAAGGCACTCTCGAATACGACATGGAACACTACTCAGGTCTACAAGGTTTCGACAACTTTGCAAACCCGCCTGCAGGTATACACAAAAGCATACACATTCCTCTCTCTCAACCCAAACTTCTGAGCTTTCCTCTGTTCATAAGTTATTTACTGTTACAGGTCCTAATTTGGGAGATATTCAACACTCCCTGAAAGATGTGGTGACAAAGGTGGATTCTTACAACACCACTCTCTCTACCAACTCTTCAGCGGTTACAGACGCTGGAGAGAATCTCAAAAAGCTGACCGAGGTTGTTGATAAGAAAGCCTCCAATGCTGATCTGGAGAAGGTGGATGGTAGCATTGCCCAGTTTGCTACTACTCTCTCCAACAACTCCACGGTCGTCAATGATCTCAACCTCACCAACACCACCCTCGCAACAAACTTCACCACTCTGTCTAATGAAGTTACATCATTGAAGATAGAGATGGTCACTCTCAAGGGTGAGGTCTCCACGGTCAAGGATCTCCTTCAGCAAGTCCTCAATCACCTGAACGCTCCAACTTGTGCCCCTTCGCATTTCACTCAGGCTGATCGAGAGGATCTTCAAAGCCTCAATCCTGCGGTTTCTGGCCTGGAAGACAGAATCACAGTGATTGAAACCTTCATGGGAATCATTGGCCTAGAAGACAGTGACTCTCATGCTGCTGCTGTTGATGTTCCATTTAACTCCCCTCCTCATCATGAGGAAGAGGGGGAGAAGAACGATGAAGGTCTTCCCCATAATGCTGAGGGGGAGACAAATGACACTGCTGCTGCTGCTTCAACCGCTCAACCTCAGGGAGTTGAAAACCCTGAGGGAACCGAGAAACCTCCCTCTGTATCTGAGGGGGAGCACCTCGAAGAGCAACATAAGGAAGCTGTTGCTGATGTTACTGAAGCTTATGCTGACGAGGTCGAATCTGATGAAGAATAAGCTGAAGACGATGAAGATGTCGATATCTCTGACGATGAACCATCATCAACTCATAAAAATGATGATGATGATGATGATGACGATGATAATGGCTCGTTCTTCTTCGTCCAGTCTATCATAAAAGCCCCAACTCAAAAAAGGGTTATCATAAAAAACCATCAAGGGAGACGACTAAGACAAAACCTGCAGTATCTGAAGCTGACAAAGGCAAGAACAAAGGCCTCGCTGCAGAAGGCAATCTGGCCATCCTTCAGATAAAGCCAGTTTGTCAGGTACAATATCTCCTCTCCCCTTACTCTGTATCCCCCCTCTACCCTTTCTTAATCTCAGTTCTCCTCTCCATAAAACCTCTATACACTTAACCATATTCTTTTCTCTATCTCTTTCTTCCCCAACTCTTCTTACATAAACGATCGCTGTGTTTCAGCTAGTCCTCTCCCCTGTATGAGGATCCAGCTGAAAGTTCTCTTGCTGCACCAACAATAATCCCAGCCACAAGAGCTGAAGAAATAATCCCGGTCTTTGATTTAATCACTAAGACCGATGAACCTGAAGAACAATTTCTCTCTCACAAAAATAGACCTTCCTTGGCTCCTCAAGAGCTGAGTGAAGAGGATCAGAAAAGGAGAGAAGAAATGATCAAGAAACATGAGGATCAACGAATCATCCTTCCACGAGACAACGTTCCTGTTCCTAAAAAGTTCAGACTTTCAAAGAAAGAATTCACTGATCACCTCAGAGCTGAAAGGTTACTCGCCGAACGAAGGGAAGCTGAAGAAAAAGATAAGGCCCTCGCCATCCAGCTTGCCCAACAATCAGTGAAAGACCCTGAACTGAAAAGAACTCCCATTGAAGTCCAACGTCAGTTATGGGAAGACGCCCAAAAGATCGTTGAAGAAAAGACCAAGGTATCTTATTCTACTTTGAAATTGTGCAAAGAAAGGCTGAACTATCGATCTCGGCCATCCAGAATCAACAAGGTACTTATCAAGGGAAAATCGACCATAGACGTTCCTGTCGTTGAAGTTGACATATTCAGAGAAGATGGTTCCATGCAACACATCTATGCTGATACAATGAAGAAGTTCGGTCTCTCTGAATGGTTGGTGATGTGAATAGCCATTCAGCGATCTCACTCAAAATATAAGAGCCATGTCGAGAAGATTATAAATTCTCAGATCGACTTGGTTTCTTCTGCTGTGGATATTCCTCCTCCCACCCCTCTTACAAATCAACGAAGAAGGGCCTCTGCAAAGAAAAAGATAATATCTTCAGATTCAAGTCCTCCTATCCGGAACGGAACTGGTATTGGTTTCTCACGTGCTGAAGTACTTGGTCCTGAACCTGACCTCTCAGCGCTTGACACCTCTCTGCCTCTTGGTGAACAATTCATCCCTGGAAAAGTCATAAGCGAACCCTATGGGATATTCTTTCATGACTATGATGGACGTCAATATTTTCAACGCATCTCTGAGCTTCCCATTACTCCCATCGAACAGCTCAGGGATCTCATCTATTGGTGTGAATTCAGACGCGATCTTCAGGCACGATATCTCAAGCCCCTGATCTTCAAAGAAGCACAAGAAAGAAGAAATCAGGGAGAATTTGTCCCTGACTGGATGATCCCTACAACAAAGACCCTTGATGAACTTCTCGTTAAGGAAGAACCTTTTGAAGGCTGATAGGATTTCCTTGTATTTCTTCTATCTTTATCAGCTAATATCTTTTGTACTTTTAAATTTATTTGCTGTACTTGTAATTTTTCCACTTCCCTTTGTAACCTATATGAAGTTCAAAGAAAAATTTCAGCGAATGTACTTTACTACATCAGTACTCAAAAGATCCCAGAAAACAGTAAAAGGGACAAATATTTTATCAGTTCTTTTTATCCTTATGTTTTCATATATAGCAAATTTCCTTCATTGTTATGTCATAATCAAATAGGGGGAGATTGTTGATCCGAACCCTCAGTGATTTGATAATGACTCTTTAAACACTTAGTGAAAATTATAAGTAACCAATATGTATTAGAGTTTCACTATCGCTGATAACTACTATGACTCTACAGTACCGCTGATAGGAACTCTCGCTCTTAAAGTTTAATATTCAGCGAACACTGTTCACCATAAAGCTGAGCCTATTCAATACTTTTGGTGATCGCTGATAGTTTAATTGTTTACTTATGATCCCTGAAGACAAGTTTCACGTCAACAAAGGTTCTACGCTGAAGTCGAAGATCAAACCCAAGAACCAGCGACAAGTCTACTAATGAACTGATGCGGATATCAGCAAAGCAAGACCTGTCCACTCAACGTGAAGTTTCAAGTAGAATACTTCAGCGATCGCTGAGCTTTATCAATCACTGGTAAAGTACTGATCAACGAACGCTGATCATGAGGTCTACTCTACAAGTTACTTTTGTCTTTCCCCCTTGCACGTCTCCGTACGAAGTGTCAGAACGGACATCCCTTTTGTCCGGAATCGTACAACCAACTCTGATTCTACACTGTACACCATGCGGCTACTAAGGTTGTCTACAAAGGTCAACCCATGCAACCAATCAGCTGCTGCCACGTGTAAAGTAATACTGCCATGCATTAAATGCATGCAGTATATAAGAAGAACCCTACTTCAGAAAAGAAGTGCCCGACCATCTTCTTCTTTCTCTCTTAGTGTTAGAATATTATTCGTAATATTCTTATCTCCTTTCTGTCTTAATTCTAGTGCAAGAAACTTAGTTTACCTCAACATCAGAAAGACATTCATTAGACAAATCTTGTTTTATTTCTTGGCCATAAAGCACAAATGATCTTCGGTATCTTATGTTATGCCTGTGAAATTATGCTAGTGTGCATCCTCAACAATTAAGTCTTTTTGTCCCTCTTTGAAAATTTGATTTGATTTGAGTGGCATAGCTTCACTTGTCATGATCATAATTACTTGAAGTGATCGTTAATCCGTTATTTATCTGAAAGAAATCTGAAACAAATACCAGAAAATCAAACATGAAAAGTCAACATTAGAATCAAAAATTTAAAGTCAAATATGAAGTAAATTCTTGAAAAGAAATGTTGAAAGTCAATTCTTGAAGATTGATCCTGAAAAGTCAAACAAAAAATAATTATCGGAAGTCAAAGAGTTACTTAAAAATCAACAAATACATAAAGTCAATTGGCACTAAAAGTCAAAGTCAACTCTTGAAAGTCAAGATGAAATTAAATCATGAAGATTTATCAAGTCAATCTGGAAAAGACAACTATCGAAAATCAAATCTTGAAATCAACCCTACAAGTTAAACACACAAAGTCAAAGGAACGGTTTGAATGGAGGTAAACATTTAAAAACCTAGGCTTTTATGTTCATATTGATAATGTTGTTCATCAACATTTCTTGTTACTAGTAGAAAAAGGAGTGAACGCATTTTGAAGAAACCCGCCTTCTCCAATTTCAAGAACACAATGGATGACCGTGTCGATCTTGACCCAACATAACAAACTAACCTAACAATCTTTGTGAAGAAGGTAGCATAAAACATTGGGCTTTCTTCGAACCCAACGTGTGCAGTGGGATTAGGCGAAGGTGCAAACTTTAACCTAGCTATAATGTGTCTGATGTGTTTTCCCTAAACGATATCATTAGTTTTTTCTTATTTGGAAAAGATTTGAACTTTTTCACCAATTGGTATCACATTTATATCAGTTTTGTGGTGATTTTTAAAGAAATTGTACAATCAATATGTCATGAGAAACTTCTTTTTCATTTATTTAGATGATGAAAAGTTCGTTTCACAATTGAAACAAAGTTGTTAAGAGGGAGTGAACGTGTCAACGTTACCAAAATAGTGTACTGTCAACATGTGTTATGAATCCGTTTCACCATTGATACTCGTTGTCATATGAGAGTATTTTAATTATGGAAGTGAGAATATTTATAAGTACTTCACTTGTGAACATGTTGAGAGTACACTATTTACATATGCACAAATGTTGATACATATGCCCATGATCATTATGTTTCATAAATGAATATACACAATAACTTTAACACTATACATACTTTTGTGCACGTATCAACAATAGGCGGTGATCATGTCTATTTTTGCCATAAGTAATTAATGACAATATCACATGTAATGTTGTTCAATTGAGAATTTGTTCACTTTCTATTCCCGTTTTCTGTTAGTCTTTTTTTATTTTAAATTTTTGATTTAAAAATTCTATGTTCACCAATGCACACACCTAACATATGAAAATGTTCACCTATGCATCTGCTAAACATAAAATGATTCAATGGCGAACTAATATTTCACACAAGACCAACATTCATATTGGAACAAGTGCACTGTAAAAAATAGTGAACATGTTGATTGTACACTATTCCACATATGAACAAATGTTGAAACATAGATTCATGCGCATTATGCTTCATAAATGAGCGTACACAAGTCTTTCACAATATTAAATAGTTTGGCTCACAAGTGAACATTAGCAGTTAAAAACGTTTTAGTTTAAGTATGAAAAATTATTTCACACATGAACAATATTATTTCTTATATTAACACTACAAAGCAATGATATGGCTTAATACATGTTTTAGATTTTTTAAAGTTGGTTCTTAGTGGGTATTTAAATAGTTTAACATATGAACAATTGTTTCCTATACGCATGTGACTGTATAAACCATTGTCGACTTTAATATGCACAATATCCAATGCACACGTGGAAAAAATGTGTGTTAAACACTGTAATAAAGTCCAACATCAAGGAAATGGAAAAAAGGTGATTCATTGACAACAAGTTAAGGTAGTTGTATGTCACGTAATACATTAAAAGAAGCCTAGATAAGGTAATATAAAGATAAAAATATTTAGGTAGAAGTTCAAGTGAATCAACGTGTAATGATGAATGATTTGATCACACACAAGGAAGCACAACTAAAAAAGTGATATAAGCAAAAATAAAATTAGGTAACAATTAAATTTCCTTAACACATATAAGTGTGAGTTTGAATACTTTTATACCATTACCAACATTGTTAATCTACATGAATGTTCATTCAATGTAAAAATGATGTTTATGTTACGAAACATGTTCATAAACTTAGAAATTTGTTAATGTAATAAATAACTTCATCTTCCAACAAATTGCATTCGACACATCGTATGCGTGTTTTTATTGAGAATTTAGGCAGAATCAAGTTATCAGACAAAACATGAAAGTGGAGAGGCTAAAGCTGGTAAGGGTAAGCATGAACATGATTACTAGTACTTACATATATTACATAGGCATTAAATGCCAATTTATGAAAACAATTATTGCAACAAATAAAAGTTTGTGATGCATATGCAAGGAAGGCACATATGGTTGACTCTAACAAAGATGAACGACACATAACAAGATCAGATAGAGCAAGAGATAGAAAAAAGATATAAGATACTAATATACGAAAAGGTGAAGGTTAAACCGAACAACACTGACAATTAAAAAAACAAAATTGAATATTAACCATTTTCGTCGTATAACATATTTGAGTTTACAAAGTGATTTCACGAAATATCCAAGAACACAACGTATAACAAAGCTAATGAGGGAAAATGCAACATTGAAGGTATAGTGAAAAAAACAAATCATTGAATAATTTATTTATTTTTATTAAGAATGAAATCTAGTAAAAATGAAAATATAAATTATTTTATTATAAATTTGGTAGACTAAACTTAAACATAAATTATTAATAAATTAAAACTTTGTTAATTTTAATTTTAACAATGTTTCATTTAATAAGTTATTTTTAAATCAAGTGATAATTGTTTTTTAATTATATAATGCAATTATTATGTTTTAAAAATGGTATAATAATAATAATAGAGTAAATTGCAATTTTGGTCCCTATGGTATGTTGCTTTTAGTCAAAAAAAGAGTTAATTATGGATTTGGTATGTGTGGTTTGTTAGGTTTTACGAAAATGGTCCCTAAACTTCATTCATTACATTATTAAGACTTGTCGTATGTCATTTTGTAATGAGTTGGCCCCTCACTCTAATGGCTATACAAAACGTCCATTAACTATGAGGGTATTTCCGTTATTTTCTTTTTTCTTCAATTGAAAGTTATTTTTTTTATTTTTTTTCCTTTTTGTAGAACCCCAAACTTTAGGGACCACTTTGTAATTAACTATCTCTCTCTTCTCCAGCATGACCTCCACTCAAATACGGCGTGACTTCCACCCAACTCGAATGAACCCCACCATCAACATTCGTCACCATCTTCTACCACCAGCATCTAAGTCGCCTGTTAAACCCCCTCACGATGGTCTGCCTTCATATTCGACGAGATCCTCATCCGATGGTAACTTCCACCAATCTCTGACACATACACAACATACACCCACACATAGAGAACACACACCAACTCGACCCGATCTCCCTATCTGACATCTTTGGTCATTGGTAAAACCCTCTACACCCACTCCTCCGTCTCTATGAGTGAGTGTGTTTTATGTGTCTACGGTTCTGATGGGGATGGTGGTGGTGGTTCGAGTTTGAAGGTTGTGTTTTATGTGTCTGGGTTTCTAATGGGGATGGTGAAGGTTTGAGTTTGACGGTTGGCGATGGGTTACGAAGATGATTGTCACCGGGGGAGGTCGCAGTGATGGTTGGCATCGGGGGAGTTAACTAATGGAATGACGAGAGTTCATGTTGCAACGTGGGGAGAGAAAGAGAGTGAGAGAGAAAGAGAGAGAGAGAGACAAAGAGAGAGAGAGAGATAGAGAGAAAGAGAGAGAGAGAGGAGTGTGTGTGTGTGTGTGTGTGTGTGTGTGTGTGTGTGAGAAGGGTTCACTGTACGCACAGGGACGACGGAGGAGGTGTTCACTAGAGTAGAACGTTAATCATAGGTGTATATATAAGAGTTATTTACATATTTGATCTTTATAGTTTAGGGTTTTTACAGAAATAAGAAAAAGTTAATAAAACAAAAATAAAGACAAAAATAAGTTAATGTTAAAAATGTGAAAATAGTAAAATGACGGAGCCGTTCCTTAAATCCAATAGATGACTTGGGTGTCCGTTAGAGTGAGGAGCCAACTCGTTACAAAATGACATACGCAAAGTCCTATTCTGTAAAAAATGAAGATTAAGGACCATTTTGTATAACCCAACAAACCACAGGAACCAAATCCAAAATTAACTCTAAAAAAGTTTAAGTAAAAGGGACAACATTCCCTCATGTGCAAGTCACATGGGGGGATTAACGGAAGGAAATCTGACGGGGTTAGTCCAAGGGACCCAAACCAAACACATTTGCATACTACGAGGGTTTTCTTACAATAAAAATTTTATCGGGACCAAAACCAAGAAAAACAACAAACCATACGACTAAATTTTCAATTCACTTTATTTCTTATTTCAATTTTTATACTTTCTTAATAAGTTAACGTCAATATATATATATAGGGGTGGTATCGGGTACAAACCAACTAGTTTGTACAAACTCGTACAAACCATACCTAGCTTCATGATTTTGTAAATTTGGCTTCATGAATGTATATATATATATATTTTGGCTTCATGAATATATAATTTGGCTTCATGAATATATCATTTGGCATTTTTAACTAATATTTTTACAAAAATAAGGGTATTTTAGGGTATTTTTGTAAAAAAATTAGTTAAAAATGCCAAATGATATATTCATGAAGCCAAATTATATATTCATGAAGCCAATATATATATATATATACATTCATGAAGCCAAATTTACAAAATCATGAAGCTATGTATGGTTTGTACTAGTTTGTACAAACTAGTTGGTTTGTATTTGATACCCAGCCTATATATATATATATATATATAGGCTTGGGTTCCAAAGAGAATGAAAGTTACAGTGAGAAAGATAAGAAGGAATCTTAACCCTTGGATGCACATTAGGATGAGATGCACGAAATCAATTCCCGTATATGGCACGATTCATCGGGTGGGGTGAGATTAAAAGTGATCAAGGGTGCAGATAGATCTCTTCTTACCTTCTCACTGTCTCACCTTAACTCTTCTTCTCACACGATCCTTCGTCTATATATATCTATACTACCTTATAAAGAATATTTGTTAAAGTCTTAAAAACAAGTTTTAAGCATCACTGCTGTTTTGTGCATAATCTATTAAAATCCCTTAATTACATCTTACAAAAATTGATGTATAAGTTTTTCTTGTATAATAATCTCTAAAGCTTACTTTTGTGTTCCTAAAGACTTTTCAACTTTTTGATTCCTTTGACAACCTGGTTAGTGAACTCATTATTCTGTCAGGTTTTAATACATAACTTGTTAGGTCTATGATCTTCAACAATCCAAGATCTAGTAACAAGAAGATGTAGAAGCTTTATTAGAAAAGTAAATCTAAACTAGAGAGAACACAATGTGATTAGAGAGCTAAATCTTGAATTATGAAACTTGTTATTACAAACTACATTACATGTCCTATTTATAGTCTACATCTCTTGTTATAACAGTTAAGCATAAGCCCTTTATCACAGCTGTTGCTTTACAAAACTTTCTAATATAAAGGACAACTTCAGTGTCCTAACATTCTACCCCTAAAGTTTTGGAAAGCAAATCATCTTCAAATCTTTAGCTCCTCTCCCCCTTGATTTTCTTGAAAAAACTTTAGCGGTGCTTCCTTCAAATGTAGGCTCGGCTCCCCCTTGAAGGTAGCTCTTACTCATCATATTTACTCATCAGATTCAATGTACTCCATAACCGCGACTAAGTGCACTAAAATCATCTTCAAAGAGTATGCATCTTAGTGTAAAACAGAGAATCCGTCGTTGGACCACGAGTTGAGTAAGAATTCGACTTAAGAGCTAGGTTCAAATTTGCTCGAAGAAGGAACAGTAAAAAGCACACGCTACTCGATAGGGATGAGACGACCCAAGCAAATAACATTGTTCAGCAACTATAGAGAAATGCTCATCTTCAAGATACTTCAAACCACTGAATGAAGAGAATCCAGAACTTCAATCTTCAAGAAATAGCTGGATGATTATAAGCACTCAAAAGTCTGAATCACAACCAAAGCACCAGAACAATGATTGCAAGCTCTCACAATTCTAGTTGATCAAGTCAGAAGAATGATAAAGAGCACTCAAAGGTCTAGCATCGTCAACAAAACTTCAGAATAATGATTGCAAATACTCAAGCGTCTCTTCCAATCCAATCAAAGACTGAATTCCAACGCTCCCCTTCTGAAAATCTTGAAAGACTAGAGCCCTTTTAAACTTTGACAGTTGCTAAAAGTATGTGGCAAGCTGAATATCAGAATGATGTCACGCACGCGTTATGCTAAAATCCATGAACAATGTCCCCCTCCAGAGACTTAGCACGGGGGTTCCGCTAGAAGGGTTCGAAACCATGGGGATTCGGTCCAAGAAGGGTTCGAAACCATGGGATTCGAATCAATAAGGGTTCGAAACCATGGGGATTCGAATCAATAAAGGTTCGAAATCATGGGAATTCGAATCATGTAGAGTGCGAAATCAATGAATTCAAATCAAGTAGGGTCCGAAACCATGAGAATTCGTATCATGAAGGATGCGAAACCATGCCAATTCTGAATAAATGAAATCCGAAACCATTTGAGATAGGAATAGAGAGATGCGAAACCATCCACATTGTTGAACTTTTAGGTGTAAGCACATTCTAAAACTCATAACTAAGGTGACCAAATTCAGTAATATTTCTGACTTCACAAGATTCGAAACTGTTAGGGCAGGTTTTATAGTTGATTTAAAGTTCATGGGTTGATTTGTATTAATTCATTTTGAGCCTTATTAGTGAACGGGCCGTGGGCTTGCTAGCCACGGGCCCATAGTATTTAATGTAAGATTAGCTTGGAAAAACAAGTTGATCATCCTTTTAGCTTTCTATTCGTATTCTAAACATTCTCTCTGAAAGTTAATGAAAGGGATGACAGTTGGAAATCATTGTTCTAATTGATTCATATTACTGATTTCTTATTTGTTGCACGGATCTGGTTCTATCAATTGGTATCAGAGCAGACGGACGGATTCGATTCAAAGCCTCTCTAGTGATTTCTGGTAAGATTTTGACTTTTCACGTATGTGTTCATCTTGAATTTTCGAAATCTTGATTCTGATTAAATTTATCGATTTTGCTAATAGTGATTCATCTTGGGTATTGTTAGCATCATTACTAATAGTGATTCTGCAAATTTTCACATCTTTATTCGATCGTTTGAGTGTTTTATTAAGCAATTTAAGATCAAAAGTTTTGGTAGTGTTCTTGATAAAAAAAATCGGATTTTTAACCATCAAAACTTGTTGTTTTTGCATTGAAATCGATTGGATTAGTGTTTCTTTTGTGTTTGGCATTTTTACTAAACTTCCAGGATCGATTTTGGGCAACCCTAATCGAAAATTCGATCGATTTGAGCAAACAGTCGACTTTTCCGGAAAAACCAGCCGACGTTTCCGGATAACTTCAAAGTGTCCGGACGTTTGTGTGATTTCCATCCGGGTAATTCCAATTCTTCCGGACACGTCTAAAACTTCCGGGTAAGTACTGCATCCGGGTAAGTCTCTATTCCCTATACAATCCGGGTAACATTTGTCTCCGGAAACCCAGTGTTTCCGGACATATCTTATCCGGACAATCCATTGTACCCGGAAACTTCATTGTATCCGAAAATATCTTGTTTCAGTTTTCTATTTGGTACCTTAAGCCATCCGGTAACCTTGGTTATTCGGACAACTCAAGTTATCCAGACTCTTCCTCTTATCCGGACATTTTTTTATTGATCTACTTGCATCAAATCTGATCCGGACACTTCCAGATCAGATCACTTATTTGGATTCCTATCCAGTATGTTCAGTTTAGTCCAATCACTCGTAGAATCTGCGTTAGGACATCACTCTTAGTACCTTGCGTTAGGTTTACACTCTGAATCGATCAACCCGTCTGACGATCACTCCGTTGCAACCAAAGATGTCTACTTCTCGTGATGCTCTCGCAATTGGCACTGACACCAAGCCACCGTGTCTCTATCCGAACGAGTACAGCCAATGGCGAGATAGGTTCATGATCTTCATAGAGTCCAAGGACAACTATGAGTACATCAAGAGAGCTCTGGATAATGGCCCAATTCCCAAACCAATGAAGGACATAGTTGCAACTTCAACTGCAGTAGCTCGACGTGAGGCCAAGACTCTTGCTGAAATGACTGGAGATGAAAGAGGCATGATGGAAGGCGAAAAGCATGCTAAGAGATATCTGGTTCAAGCCCTTCCCAACTCGACCTACACTGCCATCGACAGCTACAAAGACACGGCTAAAGGCATGTGGGATCAAGTTGCCAGAATGATGCGTGGGAGCGTGGTTGGCAATCAACTGAAGATAAATAGCGCAATAACCAAGTTTGATGGTTTCAAGCAGCGCAACGGCGAAACTCTCACCCAGGCTTACGAACGTTTTTGCCAGCTCCTCAATGAACTGAACAAGAACAAGATCGTTCGTTCGAATACTGAAAACGCTCTCAAGTTTCTCAACAATCTGCTGCCGGAATGGAAGGTGTATGCTTCTCATGTAAAACATAACCACCTGATAGAGAATATAAGCATCAACGAACTATATGAGACACTTCTTCAAGACGAAGATGAAGTGAATGAGCTCCTAGGCGAGAAAAAGACTGAACCAAAGCCATCTGCCGATCCTATTGCTCTCATTTCCTTCAAGCAAGGAAAATCATCGGGAAGTCACTCCAGACGTGCTCCAAAGCAAAGTTCTTCTGAGTCAGAAGCTGATGATAAGCAAGACAACGATTCTGATGATGAAACGGTTTCCGAATTCAAAAAGGCCATAGCTTTGCTTACCAAATCCTTCGAACAACAAAGGTACTACAAGAAGCCTTCATCCAATAGTCAGCGCTACTCCACTTCCTCCAATAAGCGCCATGACTACAAAGACCGATACGAAGGAAAGAAGAAGGTTAGTGAGCAAGACAAGTCTGAGAAGAAGGGAAAGCCAGAGAAAGAAGAAGGGAAGAAGAGAGATGAACCCGTAAAGTGTTACAACTGCGGGAAACTTGGTCATTTTGCGAAGGATTGTCGCCAGCCAACAGTAAAGAACTCTCACTACTACGAGGCCAAGCTTGCATTGTCTCGTCAGAAGGAGGCTGGAGAAGCTATGTTTGCTAAGAACAACTACTGGTTGGAAAGATCTGATAATGAAGCCGATTCTGATGTTGCTGATGCCTTCATGGGATACCAATCCTCCGCCGAAGAAGAAACGGCACCTACAAGTCAGGTATGTGATTCTTTCCAACCCGATTTCGTCAATAACATGCAAGCATTTACCGATCAGGCAAATTCCTTCCAGGCCACCTCTAAACAACAAAAGCTTGAAATTAGGTCACTAACTGAAAAGCTTGATGCTCAAAAGAGAATAACAGAGAAGTATAAGTCTGATTTTGCTAATTTAACTGATAAATGCAAAAATCTGTCATTAGCACCTAAAGACTTAAGAGCCAAATTATCTGATCTTCAGTCTCAGTTTGATAAGTGCTTGAATGAGAAATAAGAAATTGTTTATCAATGTTCTTCTCTTCAAATCCAACACAAGGAGTTTGTGAATAAAATCCTTGATCTTGAAAACAAACTCCACAAAAGGGGTCAAACTGATCAACCCATTTTTTTGAACAAACCCAAAGAGTTCACGTACTTCAACAAAGAGTGGGGAATCGGATATGATAACCCACACTACTTAAAAAAGGGAAGATATCAAGTCCCTACTCTGTATGATTTTGCTTGCTATGGATTAGATAAAAAGTATCCAGAGTACGCAATTCAATGGACTGGTCCTCTTGAACCAGAAAAGAAGGAGGAAACCGAGGAACATAAACGCACACAAAAACGAGGAATTCAACTTCCATTTTGTTATGAACCTTTAAACTACTCCTATCAAAAGGACAAAAAGTACCTTTCCAATGACTACTTCGACCCCAACAAGGTAGCTACACCCAAGGATTCCTCCAAAAAGGATGAGGACATAGCACCTGCAACCAAGACCGAGACGGATGAGTTTAAACTCTATGTTCCCCCTCTCATCTTGGAAGCAAAGATAGTCGAGTTGGAGGAGTCCATTGAGAAAGAAAGGTCAATGTTTCAAATGGAAAAGCAAGTTTTACTTACAAAGCTTGAGAATCTACAACAAGTCAAAACCGAAGTTGTGTCTGGGGACGGACAGGAAATCCTTCGGAGTGAACTCAATCGACTCACATCACAAATGTCTGCCTTGGCAACAGAAAAGATGGAAGAGTACACGAGAAATGGTCAGCTTCAAGAGCAAATTGACGAACTGCTATCTGACAAGAAGATTTCACCCGAACCTTCCTCAAATTCATCCGACATATCTTCGTGCAAAGCCTTCTTAGGCAAGATTTCTAGTACACAAGACGGTCAAGATTCTCAAGACGAGAGTGTTTTAAGGAATTTGAACTCTGAATTTTTCTTAGATTCCGCTCCAAATTCCCCAAAGCACACAAGCACAGAGAGTTCCTCGCCTTCCCCACCTGATCCAAGTCCAGTACTTCCCGAGATAAATTTTTCTGAGTACATGAACTCCGAAGGTAACTGTGAAGAAGAGTTCGAGTCCTTCCCCTTCGATAAACCTCTTCCAAGTCACACTAATTGTCTATCCCCCATAGTCAATCGTCCGGTTAATTTTCTAAAGGGTAGCAGTTCTCAAACACAGGCCCCAGCTGTGATCAAGATTTCTCAATCAAAACCAACTTCGAAATCTGTTTCCAAAAAGCAATCACAGCCGAGGCAAGAGACTGGACCATTGCCTACCAAAAATACTATTCCTCTAAAAGTCACTGATCATACTGTCCCTGCTGTTTCAGATAAAAATGGTCGAGCTAATAAAGAAACACCAAAGTGGCTAAAGAGGGAATCTGTCAAGAAGGATGCGTCAAAGTCTTTCCCAACTATTTTTAATTCTAGAATAGACAAAGACAATTATGCTTGGAATCATTGGAACCATTTTGAAGTTTCTTTTCCCGTTAAAGTTAATTCTCTTAATCAAATTGATTCAGTTATCGCATGATTGTTTATGTTGTTCTAATTGTGGTTGGAATGATTTTGATGATATTCACAATAATGATTGGTATGCGCCTTATTTTGTTGGTAATTTATTTCATAAGAGAAAACCCCACAATAATAAGCAGAAACACCATTCACAACGGGGTTCCAATCAAGCGGTTAAACCACAGCGGGAGACTCACCCCATTCCTACACGGGCTGCTCCTACCGGGGTTAAACCGGCACCCAGGTGGAAAGCTTCTACAAAACTTGTTCCTCCAAAAGGTGTAAACTCTGCACCTAAGAGGAAACAAGTGCCAAAACCAGTTCCCTCTAACAGTGTAAATCTTACACCTAAAGGGAAAGGTGGGACAAAGCAAGCTTCCCCAAGCGGTTCCAAACCTAACCCTCCCGGACCCAGGCAAATCTGGGTACCGAAGGTCCGCTAAACTTATTTTGCAGGACGGTCATGTGTGATACTCAGACTGTGGATGCTCCACACACATGACCGAAAGGAGGGAGCTGCTCACGATCTACATGGAACAATATTGAGAAGATGTGAGGTTTGTCTACCTGTACTTTCACAACTGCTCATGTGTTTAGGGGGAGCATGATCAGCCATCAGGTAAGTACATTCTACTGTTGAGGGGGAGCGTCGTACACAATTTTTTATCAGCTTAAAAGTTTTGTGTGTGTGTGGATACTCCCGTGTGTTTTTTTAAGTCATGTTCATCATTTGAGGGGGAGCGACACATCTTTTTCTCTTTAAGTGTCAACATGTTTTTTTTGTGTGCCGGACTCTCCATTGCACAAGTTTGCAATATTCGAGAGGGGGCAAGGTAATCCCCACGCTCAATTTGAGGGGGAGTGAGAGAAGCTTCGTTTCTTAAATTCACATAGTCCTATTTCTACAAAATCAACAAGGACATGAAAAGTTTTTTTTTAAATCCAGAGTTTCTGGACAAGTATCCGGAAACCCAATCTGTTCGGATAAGTTTCCGGACCGGGTCCGTATCCGGAAAAATTCAATTCATCCGGAATCCTTCGTTGTCCGGATAGTTGGGTTTGTCCGGAAACTGTTGTTTTCCAATATGTTGTCCGGACACCTCTGTGTTTGTCAGTCCAGTACCTGTTTCATCACTGCCAGTTCTCAATCTGTCTCAGATTGATCAATTTACAGCAAAGGTACGCGCCAGAACTTGTTTATCCGTCTTGTTTACTAACTTTGGGTCTTTTACAGATATTCCATGGCGGATCAACAACCTCAACAAAATCCGAGGGGAAGCGTCACACTGTCTTTCTTAAAAGTCTAAATAATTTTTCCTTGTGTCGATGTCTCCCAAGTAAATAACACTCTCACTCCGAGGGGGAGCAAGTCACTCCTTATGTATGTTTTGAGGGGGAGCAGGATAATATCCGTTCTATGCATATGCCTGAAGCCCTTACCTGTGATAACATATAGACGAGAGTTAGGGAATCCCATGGTCCAGCCAGCGCCGGAGGGACCTTCCCCGGGACATAGAATATGTGAGAAGGAGGGAGTTAAGGTCGAAAGCGAACCAAGAAAGATCGGGCCGTAAAGACAAAGAGGCTCATGAGCGAACCCAACCGAGTGATATCCGGGTAGCCACATCTGCTATCCCGTCTCATTTGTTGGGACGGGGTATTGAAGAAGACTCCGTGGACCCAACGGAGCAATTGCACAACCCCCTCATCCACTCATCCGTCTCTCAAAAGATGGATGTTTCAGTCTAACACGGGGATATAGCACAACTTCCACCGGTCTCTCACTCGGAGAGTACTGGTGTTGAAACAAGAGACCAGCAACCCCCGGTCTCGAATTCTTTCAGTGCACCATCGAGTCTAGATCCACTTCTTTTTGAAGATTCCTTGACTAGGACACTTGATGCGGAACAACAACAAGTCGCGGATCTTAGTGACCCGACCGGAACGTCTGTAGTGTCTCCGTCTGCCGGAACACGAGGATCGGACAAAAATCCTACCACAGCTATTATCACGCCAAATGTGAACGTAGGTGGCTCTACCCCCGCGGTAGATGCCTCAACGGGTAATCTAAGTGAACCCGGAGTTACTCACTCAGACTTTGTGTCAGCAGGGTCCCTGGACAACACCCTTAAGGCTGTCCGCCAGGATATGGAGCAACAGATGCAGCAACATGTAGCCGCTGAACTTGCCAAAGCGATGCGCTCTATCAAAGGTAAAGGCCACCTCGTCGAAATTGAAAACGCCCCTATACCTCCACCGATTCACCCGCAACCTATCTATTCGGTGGACACCCTGAAGACGATGCTATTGGCCCAACTGCTCCAGGAATCCGACACAACCGCCTCTACCGAGGCAGACCTGATCTTCATTCTAAAATCCCAGGTCACTGCCCCTTCATCATCTGTCATCAGCCGTTTGGACGCCATTGACTCGACCCTCAAGGACTACAACAATACGCTCACCACGCTGTCTGAGAGGGTCCGCACGCTCGAAGAGACATGTAAGAGTCAAGCAGGCGGTCTGAAACGTAAGCATGATGACTAGGATGATCCTGATCACCGTGAGGGGGAGAAACGACAACGCCAAACCGAGACCGCCCAGATCCTCACTGCTGAAACTACAACTGTGGTTCAACCGGAACCTTCAACTACAGCTACTACAACCGAAACAAATCCTGAAGTCGAGTTACCTTTAGCAGAAATGGTGATTGATATGGATATATCAGATGATGAAGACCCGACGGTTGAAAAGCCCGAGGGTTCAACATAGGAACTGATCGACCTTGACTCATCAGACAGACCGATTCTAGACATGATAGATCCAGATTGTGAAGCCAACCCGGAGACCGAAGATGCATGGTACGAAAAAACCGTCAGTGCCGTAAATCTCCAGGTAAATTTGGTCTTCCCCACTGATGAGGACGACAACATTGATTATGATCAGCTCCTTCTCCAAAATTTGTATGGAACATCCCCCGTTCACTATGCTCAACCCACCGGAACTTCTAGAAGACCTGAGTCTACTACTTCCGATCTTCCGACAACTCCTCTGCCAACGACAGCTTCTGATCTTCCTCCCCCTCCTCAACAGCAACAAATCTGTTGGGAGAAGATCATGGTACTTATCCCTCATTTGGAGGAATCTTTGAAGAAGCTGTTCGTCCACAAGCTTCGCCCGATCGAGCAGACCTTTTGCCTTGGGATTTATAACCTCAATCCCAAATACCAACGACGATATTTCAGCACAATGCAGCGGTGTCTTCCAGTCAACCAAGTCAGAACCAAACTTCGGATCACAGAGGTAATCAGTATCTATTCAAGACGCATTATGAGGATAGTCTACCCAGTATTCACTGTCCGACGTGAAGATGGGAATGAATGGAAATTCTCTGAAGCCGACTTCCAGCACCTCCGACCGTTAGACTTCCTGGCTATTCTGAAAGACCTTCGTCAAAGAACTATCGGACCGCTTGAAGTTACAAAGGCGCTCGAAGCTGTTCGTCGATACCTGGTCCGTACCATTATGATGTCATATCTAACGGATTTTCAAATGGCTATCGAGAACAGGGCAAAGAAGGTAAATCTGATCAAGCCGAATCTGAAAGCACCTGAGTTAAATATGTATCCCGAGAATGCTATGCTTCTGGAACCTGAATTCGGGATTGTTTATCTCAACGAACAGAACAAAAATAAGTTTCTGCGTTTCAATCAGGTAGACAGATTTTGTGACGGCACGCTTCTAAAGGTCACAGATGCTCTTCGAAAGATTATTCAACACGAGTCTGAGAATCCAAAGCGTTCGTATGTTCCGAATCCGAATGAAGTAACTGCTCGGAATGCCTTGGAAATAGTTGAAGATCGCATCGACTACCGCCGTGCAATCAGATGGTTCAAGGTACACTTCGCGCTTCGCAAAAGATATGTCTTCAACTGGAGAGATCTAGAGCGCCAACTCGAACTTCAAATCAAAGGGGGAGATTGTTAGGGCAGGTTTTATAGTTGATTTAAAGTTCAAGGGTTTATTTGTATTAATTCATTTTGAGCCTTATTAGTGAACGGGCCGTGGGCTTGCTAGCCACGGGCCCATAGTATTTAATGTAAGATTAGCTTGGAAAAATAAGCTGATCATCCTTTTAGCTTTCTATTCGTATTGTAAACATTCTCTCTGAAAGTTAATGAAAGGGATGACAGTTGGAAATCATTGTTCTAATTGATTCATATTACTGATTTCTTATTTGTTGCACGGATCTGGTTCTATCAATTGACTGTTAGTCCTAGATTTAACAGGTAACAATGATTCAATGAGAAATAACAAGAAAGATTGATGATTTCAACTTGTCATCTCTCTCGTATTCATTCAAAGTATTAATCGTTCAACAAGATTACAATGGAAGTAAAGGAACGACTTTCTCTCTCTAAGCCTAATGAATGATAATGAATCGTCTAACCTAATTCAAGGTTAACACTAACCTTATATACTTAGGCCTTAAACACACAAGGCCTAAGCCCATTAAGCTAATCAAGCCCAAATTAACAATAAAGGCTTTTACAATTATTTAACCTCTATAATTAAACTAATTACGCTTTATATAATTATTTATATATCTTTCTAATAATGTAGGACATTTATGGTCCTAACAATCTCCCCCTAAAGATATATAAATAAAAATCGGTCTTGAAATCTTCAAGTCTTGATCTTCTCTTCCTTTAGAATCTTTGAAATGCAATGATGTTGTTTGTCTTCATGTCTTTTCAGCGCTCCCTCTTGAATAAAGCTCTTGGTCTTCATATGATGGAGGAAATACTTTGAAGCGAACACCACTTGATAAATGATGAGAAGAGTTGATCACTTGTAAGCACTTTGAAATCTTTTCGGATTTCGGAACTTGACCATTTCGGAACTTGACCGTTACTCCCCCTTGGATTTTGCATGGGGACTTCTTTACTCCCCCTCGGCTTTTGCTAACTGCCCCTCAACTTGAAAATCCGTGTCTTTGAATCTGTACCCTTTCTCCCCCCGTGATGAGTAGGAGCATCCGGAGCATCACGCACGTTCAAAGACAATAGTGACGAGTAGCAAAGAAAACAGATCAAACAGTAAGTAACCAGAACGGGGTAATCAACTAACACAGAAACACGTTAGTAACAGTTATCACAACAATTAAAATAATTGTGTGGCCTATGTTCAGAGTTGGCAAAGGGGTATCTCTGATAGGACTTCCAGTTATCACTGAAAAATCATAAAGATTACTTCTCAAACTGTTCTGGCAATATCACGAAGATATGTGTTAGGACACTGAAGTTTTCCTTTATAATAGAAAGTTTTGTAAAGCAATAGCTGTGTTAAAGGGCTTATGCTTAACTGTTGTAGCAAGTGATGAAGACTATAAATAGGTCTTTACTTGTAGTTTGTAAGAAGTGAATTCATTAATACAAGATGTAGATCTCTAATCACTTTGTGTTCTCTCTAGGTTAGATTTCCTTTTCAATAATGTTCTTCATCATCTTGTTACACAATACTTGGATTGTATGAAGATCATGGACCTAACAATATGCAATGGGAATCACAAAGACTCGTGCATGTGTGAAAGAAATAAGTTATATCAATTAGGCTCAAAAATTGATTTAACCTGGGACGCAAGTTAAAATCAATAGACACTGTGAATAGAATATGAAGTTCGGAGACCAGAGCTGATGTCTTCCTGTTTCAATATCTAAGACCTCCGAGTGAGGAATAGATAGATTATGTGCTAAGCCTCCGTGAATATATGAAACAAGCATCGGTTGTGAGATACTTGAGTGGCTGGGTGGGGTGACACGAGTTATCGACACTAGGTCCATGTCTGTTTCAATATTCATCTCCAAAGAACGAGAATGAATAGATTGTGTGGTTACCCGGATAACTGACTCGGTTTGGTAAGGACCAATACTTCTTTTAAGTCCTGTCACAGCCTCACCATATTCTTTTCACTCCAAACTCATCTAACAATCTAGACCCCTCACTGTTGTCTATAAAGGATGTGTTTCTTGGGTAGGTCCTTCCGGTTCTGGCTTGACCATAGAAACAATGTAAGACCTAACACTCCTTTCATGCATCGAGTATAACAGTTTAGTAAAATAGTTGAAGTACGAGTTCTAAACTGAAGTGTTTAGAGGTCACAACTCTTAAGAACGAGTCCGGATCTGAGGTGATCAGAAGTCATAACATTTAAAAACGAGTTCCGAACTGAATTATTTAGAAGTCATAACATTTAAAAACGAGTTCTGAACTGAATTATTCAGAAGTCATTTTTGAAATACCAGAGTTTCAAGAAACAAAATTAAGCGCGAAACAGATTGACTCAATAAGCACAGTATTTGCAATAAATGAGACAATGATCAGAAAGTTAATTGTGAAGAACAAGTCACAATTATTATATCAGATAATAATTGAATCATTTACAAGAACTAGCGAACTTGGAAAACAACTAGGAATTCAAACGAGTGTATTTCCATCGAAAAATCAACGAATATGTGAGACATGGAAATAACTAAGTCAAAAAAAAAGTGACAGGTGGCAATCATGGAAGTTAAAAGTGGAGAATAACAAACACAAGTTAGTCATTCAGAATGAATTACCACGGTTTTTGAATTCAGTTGATGTTCACTTACCTTTCATAGTACTCCCCCTCAAATGTGGCATAACCTTTGAATGCAGTCATGTGGAAAGAATCTTCTAATTTAAATTCACATGACAGTCCTGCAAAACAGATTAGAAGGATTTTGGTATTGTGAGGACCGGGGATACTATAAGTACCATACCAATAGTGAGCATGGTCTTTCTTCACAAATTCACTTGTTCCACAATAAGAGCAACACAACTTCTGTGTAGATAAGCTGATCAGTTTGTTAACAGAGTAAACTCGATCAGTTTTCACAAAAGGTTTAGTGTGGAAAGCTGTGTTGTTCTTGGCACTCTTAACAGAGACAAATGACTTTGGAGCAGGAGTGGTTCCTTTAACTCTCCACTCCATATTTATTTTTTTGAAAGATGGATTATCTTTATTGTCAACACGAGAATTATAGAAAATATTGGAAGGTCGAATCTGATCTTTTGAAAAATCCTTTGATTTGACAAAATTCTTTGAAGAACGAATTGTCGAAAATGAACTTGAAGAATAAGAAGGTTGAATACCTTTGATCTTGCTTTCTAAGGAATTTCGTTCTTCGAGAATTAAATCAAATTTCTTTTGTAAATTAGATTTGACCAATTGTTCCTTCAAAATCTCGGTTGCTAATCCAGATAAGTTTAGAAATCTTAGTTTGAAAGACCTTTCTCTCTTTTTGAAAATCATCTTTCAAGCATTTAGCCCTAAAGCCCTCAACTTTCCCTTTCTCATACTCTTTGATTAGAACGTCTAATTCTTTTTCTAAATCAGATATTTTCAAAGAAAATTTTCCATTCGTTTTAGTAAAAGAATTGCGTTCTATTTCAAACTTATCTCTTTCTGAAATTAAAACCCTTTCAAAGTCGGAGATCTGTTTTGAAGGTTTTAAGCACATAAGCTCAAGTCTCTTCTTCTCTTCAAGAGATTTGGTTGAAAGCCTAGATTGCTTTTGATTAAGCAATTGTCTTTCTTTTTCAAAACTTTCCTGTTCCTTTTCAAGAGTCTTTTCAAGAGAAGTTAATTTGCGTTTAAGCTCAAGGTTTTCACAGTTGAGGAGTTTACCTTTCTCTTATTCTTCAGCCAGCTTCTCAGAACTAATCCAGATTTTAGATTTCAGCTCCTTTAGTTCTTTGATGTACTTGTTGCACAATTCATCTGATTGTTGGATATTCTCTTCAGAAAGTCTTTGATGTGCTTTCTTTTCAAGTGCCTTTATCTCGTCTGGTGATGGCAATTCAGAAAGCTTCTTTTTCAGCTCCGTGTTTTCGGACTCTAAGACTATTGCCATTTCTTCATATTTGGCAAGCTTTTCAGAACTTTCAATTGTTTGCAATTTCAGTTCCTTCCGTTCTTTGAGAAGCTTGTCTCTAAATGCGTCTGCAGACTTGATATTGAAATCATACATTTCTTTATCGGCTTTACATTGATAATGGTCACAATATCTCAACATTGTTACCTGAAAAATTGATCGTTAATCGGTGTTATTTTGAAGAAATTTTTTGCGGAAGATAAATAGAGAATTAAATTAGAAAAACAAATTTATAAAATAAATTCGCTTTAGAAATTTAAAATCTGATTATTGTTGGAACGAACGAAATTAAACTTCGAGATTTTACCAAACAAAAACTTACCAAAACACAACTTACCGGATGAAGAGGAACTTACCGGATGAGAAGAGATTCGGATGGAACGAGATTCCGGATGAATGTAACTTACTGGGTGAAAGTTATTTGCGACTTATCGGACAAAAGATGCACTTTCCGGAACAATGTAACTTACCGGTTGATTGAGGTTCTCGCAAAAATTAACTTACCGTACGATGTGATGCTCACCGAATGAACTTTCCGGATAAAGGAACACTTACCTGATAAAGTTGGTTTATCGGACACAACCTTGCTAGATGAGAATTGAAGTGAACTTACCGGGTACGAAGATACCGGATGGAGTCCGGACAAGATGGCTTACCGGGTGTTTAAGATTTTCGCGAAAATTAGCACTTACCGGATGGATGAATAATTAGGATGAAAGAACACTTACCGGGTGTGAATGCTTACCGGATGAAAAACTGCAGTGTACTTACCGGATGAAATTGTTACTTACCGAATGAGAATCAAACCAAGCAAAAACAATTAAATTAAACTAAACAAAAATTTCAAACTAACTATATATCTATACTACCTTAATATTCATCTTGATCAAAACTCTTAATTACAATCCTTGAAGCATAATGTACAACATTTTAAAGCACAAATTTGAGAAATCTCTTAATTACATGTAATAATGCATGATTTACAAGTGAGAAATGCATGAACATTTCAAGTGATTCTGCAGGTCACTTTATGCTAAGCAGGCATCAGTTTTCACGCATCTTCCCATTATCAATTCAAATTTCAAAACAATTTCTCAAAGGAAGCTCATTTGACATAAATTTGTTTGAATTTGTTGAACCACCTTCCTATACCTTCCTTTAAAACAATCCTGATATCATAGAAATCGTGTTGCCAAATTTAATCAAGAAATACTTGCAGGTTGATGAACTGGAACAATTGCAGGTTGATGCAGATACAAAATGGAATGAACTGGAACAATTGCAAATCAAGCACGACTGGATTTGGAGGCGCTTCAGAGGTATTTCACTAACCCTAGAGCAGGCTAAGCAATTATCATGATGAGAATACATCTTCCAGGTTCTGTACATATCACATTTTGAATTTCTACATTTTTTCTCTCAAGATTTGTTGTTTGTTTTCTTGATGGGTTTTCCATTTGCAGATGGAGATGAATAATGGAAGAACAATTTCCATGAAAGAGAAACATCAATTGCCCCAGCTACTTTTGAATAGTTTCTTTTCCACCTTGAGTTCAACTTTCTTTCTTCTTCTCTTTCTTCCTAATGCTCAAAGCATCTCCAAACTTGGTTGGTTCAAAATATTCTTTTCACAAAGTAGTTTTCTTCTGCCATTAGTTCACTAACACCTTTATTTGAATATTATAGTGTATCTCTTCTTGTCGTTCCCCCACACTCCAGGTTTGACCCTCTATCTTCAACAAACCCATTTTGTTCAGTGATTTTTATGTTTGCCTCTCGAATTTCTGTTTGTATTCAATAACAATTTTTTTGTATCAATGTTGTTTGTATTCTTTTTCTTATTTGGTATTCAATCGATCTCTTGGTTTCATATTTGGTATTCTTCTTTGATTATAAAGTTTTTGCAGCTTTTTCAAGTCGTGGAACAAACCCTATGCCCATGTTTTGGTGATTGGTAATAAGTCAAGAATCCTATCCAAATATCCGTTTGACAAAATTTGAATATTTGATTTGTATATGTTGGTCCCATTTTTGAGTCTTGACGCAATCCCACACACACACACACACTTCACAAACAGGTTTGATGTTTAATTTTGTTGATTGTGGTTCAATTAGACGATTGTGGCTCAAATAGTTGTATAATACGGGTGTTGATTTGATCTATGCATTCTTGTTAGGGAATTTGCCTTTGTTCCATTTTGGAGTCCACATGTGATGTTTAGTTCATGCTAAAACAAAACTTACTTGAGAACAAAACTTACTTTAGTTCATGCTAAAACAAAACTTACATGTTGATTATGCTTAGAGTGAGCTAGATCTCTTCATGGTTGACTTTGATCTCAGATCACAAATCTATACATCCATCTGATTACAAATTACATATGCATTCTCACTGTTTATTTTCATGTTCAGCTCCTCAAATCAGTGCTTAGGGTTTTGGGGGAAAATGTAATTTTAAATGTGTGGATTTCATGATCAACGATACAATTGTCTTCTATTTTTTTAATGCAAATCAAATCCCATTTTGGGATTTTGAAGAAACTCTCTTTAATCTCCTGTTGTATGAATTGGTTTCCAGGTGAATCTGTTCTCGAAATGTAAACAACATGTGGAACCCTTCTATATGAACTTCAGGTACCCATTGACCCTTTTATTTAGAACTTAGAATATATCATGGTTTCCTCAATTCCATACTTACTGGTAACTTGTTTTGCTTCTTTGTTTTTGGACAAAAAAATTGGGAAAATAAAAGATTATATGGAATGAAGTTGGCGAGACGGATGTTGAAAAAGATAAGATGTTGCTAGAGCTCGAACGTGAATGCCTTGAAGTTTACAAGAGGAAAGTAGATTTGGCAAACAAATGTAGAGCTCAACTGAGACAGGCAATTGCTGATTCTGAAGCAGAGTTAGTAGCCATTTGTTCGGCTATGGGAGAACGACCGATCCATATTAGGCAGGTAAATATGGATACCAGATTCAAAAATTCAGTTCTCATTTGGTTTTCTTGAAAATTTGGTTTCTTATTTATAATTCACATGATTTCTGAAGCTCATTGTTATCACAATTGCAACGTAATGGCAGGGGAATTGTCCAAAATAGTCATTTTTGACCTCTTTGTTCACCAGAAGTGAGTATGTTGGGTAATAGTTTTGGCCTACAATTCATATTGTTTTGTTCATCTTTATCGTTAGATCTCACGATTTATCATCTGGGTCTGTATCCATTCCCATTTTCTTGAAGAAATATTACGATTATAAGGTAATATTTTGATCTCCAACCCTTTATGTATTTTACATCCAAGCGTTAGTTGACGCTCAGTGGTCTGAGTTTACTTTGATTTGTAGCTGGATGAATTTTTGTTGTTGTTTTTGGATGCGCTTAGCATCGAAAGAGAATCTCATCGATTTTGCTCGGCTCGATTTTGATCTCCAACCCTTTTTGTTGTTGTTTTTGTGAAGTTATACCTCTTAATACCTCTTAAGTGAAGTTATACCTCTAAATACCTCTTAAGTCAAGTTATACCTCATAATACCTCTTAAGTCAAGTTATGCCTCTTAATACCTCTTAATCTGAATCGTTTAGACATTTCTTAATTTAGAACTTTATTTTCTTCATATTTCAGACCCTCTAAACTCTTAAATACATCTGAATTTTAGATGTGGCTACGGAACCTCTTAAATACACGTGACAGGCCTTCCATTTTTGCAATACCATTATGGCTCAAGTATACTTTTTTTTTTCTAATGCAGTACATTCCTGGACATGGTAGAGAGTGTGAAAAACTTTTCTTATATGGACTTTGCATACCCCTTCTTTTTTGTGGAATGAGAATTCTTGAATTTGAGAGATAAAACACCAAATGAATCAATCAAGCATCTATTTTGAACATGGCAGATCCTTCAGCTGCTGTAAAATTCCATGCTATAAGTTTGATATATGCTTGAAATGTCTCTATGAACTAATGGTTGAGTCAGTTCACATTGACACATTCTACTACATGTCTCATTATGGATGGCATCGTTTATAAGGCTCAGATGCACGTTTTGGCAACAGGAAGAAAACAAGTCTTAGCTCCCTTTTTTGGATCTTTTATTTTCAAAAAATCTGAAGGGAACTAAGGGGCTGTTTACCAAACACTTACCCGGGTAAGCGATTACCAGTAAAATTTAACACTAAACTTACTTACCGGGTAAGATTTTAGTCCACCAAATCGGTTTCGTACGCAATAGTTCATCCGGTAAGCGCTAACCGTGGTAAGAATCGTCACCCTCACTTACCGGGTAAGACTCCCGGTCCTTGTATTTACTCTTACCGGGTAAGATTTTTGGTCCTTTCCTTTGGTCCTTTGCATATTAATCCAGTAGGTAATGTGACTCGGTAAGCGCTTACCTGGGTAAGCGTTTGGTAACGGCCCCTAAGTTTTTCCCAACAAAGTCTTGGTTAGGGTAGTTGGGGTCAACAGTAAATTTCATTTTTCCCAGCAATTAATTTCCATTCAATTTTGCGCTTTTTTCTATTCCAACAATTTTAGTATCTCCAACCTATGCTTTCTTTAATCCAACTTTTATTTCTCTCAGTTTCAGCTCTCAACATGTCTCAAATGTCCCTCCAAACACTCCAAGCAGATTCAGCGACGAAGACGAAGGAGGAGCAACAGATCCGTGGATTAAGTACATTGTTGAAAGAACATGTCAAAACTTGACAATGTAGTTGCTCTTAAGCCTAATCGAAACTTGACAGTGAACTAGGAAAAAGGTAAAATTTGGAAGATTCTTTGAGACCATATAGGGTTTTTTCAAAGTAGACACCCTTAGGATTCCTCATTTCATAGTGATTGGTACATCATTTTTAAGAAATTCGTTTAGAAATACTTTCTTGATATGTAACGAACATAGATGATACTGATGAAAGGCTTCTTGAGCCACCCATATACTAATAGAAGTCATCTTTGCTTTGCTACAAGAAAAAAATGTCTTAATAAACAATATCACTTGATATCAAGCTATTCCAGGACACTCGTATTGGGATCTGGAGAATGATAGAAACTTGCAAAAGAAGAGTAAAAATGGCATTCATACTTGGTGAAACTAACATTAATACATGGGACTATCCCCTGTCTACTATCCAAATGAGCTAAGATAAACTGGAACCCACAGATGGGTTAAACTCAGAGAAAGAACTCCAATATTTGCATAAACTATAATTGCTCAGTAAGATACAATGTATATGTATTGTAATCTGTAAACCATCTGGTTACAAGGAGTCCCTTGACCTCCTGCAGGTGGTTATTTCGAAAGATAGTACGATAGACGAAGCATCACAACTCCCACATCCTCCTATCCAAAATTTTGCGTTGCAACAATATAATTAGAGTCGGATTGAGAAAAGAAAGCAAAGGAAATTGGCTTTGCTAGATTAATTTTTAAAAGTACATGTAGGTAGATAATGCATTAAGGAAGAATTTCAAATTGTACGAAGCTTGGTATCACCGAAAATGGAAATTGAGGCTTTTAAATCTGTTCCGGAAGCAAGACACGCAATTTCCATGCATGGTTCCTGTTTTGTTCGATCTGTTTGCATTGGATATCGATCAAGCTGATATCGATCAAGCTAATTCTCATGGCAGCAGCTATTGCCTTGGTTTGTGAGTAATTGATTTTTGCAATGTTTGCTTTGAAGGGGAACAAATCTGTGTAGTCTAACTTTGCAATGCCTATAGGCCAAACAAAAATGTTTTACTTCATATTTTTGACATAACATAAGTTTGGAATTAGCATGATTTAGATTAACATTTTTAAATATTAAAATTGAAATTTCTTTCAACATTTTTTGGAATGGCTATTTTCTAAAAGAAAATTCAACATTTTTTGGAATGGCTATTTTCTAAATTACTAGGATTCCCAATTGGGATTTGTAGATTGCAAAACCTCTAACAATTTAACTTACTTTACCGGGTAAGATTGCAGTCCGTCTAAATACAACAATTTACCTGGTAAGCGCTTACAGGGTAAGAGTCATTACCTTGACTTACCGGGTAAGACTCTTCATCCTTATTATCGCATTTACCTGGTAAAATTCACGAGCCTTGCCAAGTTCATCCGATAAAGTAAATGACTCGTGTAAGCGTTAAGTAAATGATCCCTTAATGGAAATCATATCATCATTAAAATCTTCTCTAACAAAACCAACAAAGCTTCAAAATCGTTTACTGTTATGGTCCCGCCGCAATGCGCGGGTACACTACTAGTATATATATAGGGGCGTAATCAAATGAGAACTTTATAAAATGTGATAACTGTGAGATCCAATGTGAGCCACACATTTATTATAATTAATATTGTTTTAAAATAAAGTAAAAGGACAATATGGTAATTTGATAATTTAGTTTTTTTATAATAAATTAAAATCTAACCTACCTAATTTATTTTACCCTAATTAAGAATGTATATGTGACCACGCCTCTTTTCTATATCTTCTCATTGCTGCCTCTACACCTCTCTCTTCTCATTGCGCCTCTGCATCTCTATCTCTCGTCTCACCTCTACAATGGTTATGGTGGTTATGGTGGAGGCGGTAGCTACGGTGGTGGCAGACGTGAAAGTGGAGGCGGCGGTGGTTATGGTGGAGGCGGTGGCTACGGTGCAGGCGGTGGATGGTGCAGGCGGCGGTGGTTATGTGTTATGGTGGTACCTCTGCATCTCTATCTCTCTTCTCACCTCTACAATGGTTATGGTGGTTATGGTGGAGGCGGTGGCTACGGTGGTGGTGGCAGACGTGAAAGTGGAGGCGGCGGTGGTTATGGTGGAGGCGGTGGCTACGGTGGAGGCGGTGGATGGTGCAGGCGGCGGCGGTTATGTGTCGTAATATGGAGCATCTGGATTTGGGAGCCATTCTCTAGAAAATATGTCGCATTTATGGTGGTTTTGGAAGTGCTTCGAAGGATTCTTCAAGATCTAGCGGGTGATATCACATGGGTATTAGAGTAGGTATCACAGTGGGTATCAGTGTGATACATTGTTATCACAATTATCACATGGGTATTAGAGTGGGTATCATTGTGTTACATTGTGCATCTTGTGTGTATTTTTGGCTATCATAGTGTTTTTTGTATGGTAATCACTATGTAACACAATGGATATCATTGTGTTACATTGTGCATCTTTGTATGTATTTTGGGTATCATAGTGCATTTTATATGGTATCACAATGTGTCATGTGTTTGAAGATTTGTGATACACTGTGATATTATGTAAACACTTCAGTTAATATGTTTGAAGATTTGTGATACACTGTGATATCATGTGTTTGTCGGAAAAAATCTCGCCGGAGAAGAGATGGCCGGAGAGGAGAGAGGAGAGAGAAGAGAGAAGGGAGGAAGGATGAGGGAGGAGAGAGGATACTTTTAAAATACCTAAATTGACCTTTGATTAAAATTTACGTCAATATTACCAAAATAAAATAGTTTCCTAATTTATATCTAATTTGTGGTTGAGATTGTATCTCACAGTTATCACCTTTTACTAGGATCTCCCATGAATAGGCCCCTATATCTAAACGTGAATGAAAAATGTCAAACAAAGAAAAAAAACAAAAAAAACCAAGAGTTGCGGGTGAAAGGTGTGCAAACGTGTATTGGAGCAAGTGATTCACGGTCAAATCAAACCAAAAAAAATCAAAGGTAGCGGCTCAAAAAAAGTTATCCGGACAATTCATGTATGTGTGAGGTTACCGAAAACCAATAAATCACCCGGAAAGTGGTTTTTGTCAGGAAAAAAAAATCTGATCGGAAAGTTAAAAAAAATTGTATCCGGACAGCATAACCAAATCATTCGGACACTTTAAATCATCCGGATAGTGGCGAGAAAATATGAGACTTACCCGGAAACAACGGCTGGTTGAAAAATCGAAAAAATGATCGATAGGGTAGCTTGACTTCACTCCTGAAGGGTTAGATTTTGACCAAAAACACAAAAACAAACAAACCCAAATCGATTTCAAAGCAAAATATATCCTATTTTTCAATAATCACCACAAAACTTTAAGAACACCAAAAACACAAGATTTGATTTTTAAGATGAAAAATTAAAACCTTTTGGGAATCGATATAAGCACAGAAAAACAGCAACTAAACGCGAGTAAACAATCGAGATCAAACAAACGAATTAATAAGACAACGGAAGTCTTTTCTAACCCGATTGAAGAACGATTTTTGATAAAGAAAAACTTCTGTATTTCGATAAAAATCTGGGAGACTTCTGGACCTCAGACGACCAATCCAACCAATCAGAATGTGAAACAATATGTCCCGAAGCTACTGTCCAAACATCGCGATGATCCGACGGTTCAATCTCTGGGAATAGGCCAAACGGCTGGCTGAGATTTTCCAGAAAATTCTTGCTTTTTCTTTCTTTTGTATCTTCAAATCACCGATTCTGCTCTGAAACCAACTGTTAGTCCTAGATTTAACAGGTAACAACGATTCAATGAGAAATAACAAGAACGATTGATGATTTCAACTTGTCATCTCTCTCGTATTCATTCAAAGTATTAATCGTTCAACAAGATTACAATGGAAGTAAAGGAACGACTTTTTCTCTCTAAGCCTAATGAATGATAATGAATCGTCTAACCTAATTCAAGGTTAACACTAACCTTATATACTTAGGCCTTTAAACACACAAGGCCTAAGCCCATTAAGCTAATCAAGCCCAAATTAACAATAAAGGCTTTTACAATTATTTAACCTCTATAATTAAAATAATTACGCTTTATATAATTATTTATATATCTTTCTAATAATGTAGGACATTTATGGTCCTAACAGAAACCATCAACTCAGAACAATTCGAATCCATCTAAACCATCAAAAGCAGCAGTAGCATCCGAAACCATGATGAACAGTAAACAATGAAGGATTCGAAACCAACAGTAAATGATGATAGATCCGAAACCAACAGTAATTGAAGAAGGATTCAAAACCATCTATGAATGATCCGAAACCATTATGAATGATCCGAAACCATGAAGAATGATCCGAAACCATGTATCAGCATCCGAAAATCACTAAAATCATCATAACTTCTTCAATTCTTGAACAATTTCAGTGATTCTTGCACCAACAGATTCGCAAAATGAAGATGAACATATTTCTAGTTGATCAAAAGTAGCAATTCGATCGATTTGATAGTGTTTTGATCCAAAAAGTGAGTTCGACATTTTTTGTCAAACAAACAGCATAAGGATCCGAAATCTGAGCAAAATAGGGCTAAAAGAAGAAGTTCGAAATTAGGTCTATGATCTTCAACAATCCAAGATCTAGTAACAAGAAGATGTAGAAGCTTTATTAGAAAAGTAAATCTAAACTAGAGAGAACACAATGTGATTAGAGAGCTACATCTTGAATTATGAAACTTGATATCACAAACTACATTACATGTCCTATTTATAGTCTACATCTCTTGTTACAACAGTTAAGCATAAGCCCTTTAACACAGCTGTTGCTTTACAAAACATTCTAATATAAAGGACAACTTCAGTGTCCTAACATAACTCTTCATCATTTAATTACCCAACCTCTTCGTCTTCTCCTTGCCGTACTCCCTAATGATTCACAGTCCAAAGATGGATATTTACATGACTCCAAAGTGCTGTTGTGGCCATCACTCCTTTGGTGAATCTCAAATATCTCCATCTAACTCCCGTATGTTTTTTGTCTTGAAGACAATATCCAATCTCTCCAGGTAAAACTTATCTCTGTTTAGGAATTCTGAAAGTGATTGTTAGGGTCAATATTTGTTGTATTAAAGTTCAAGGGTCTGTATTGTAATTCTTTATTTTGAGCTTTGTTAGTGAACGGGCCGTGGGATTGTTAACCACGGGCCCACCATATATAATGTTTGTCTAGCCTTAGAAAATAGGCTAGTTGTCTCTTTTGCTTTCCTACTCCTAATTGTAATTCTATCTCAATTGAAAGCTAATAGGGATGATCAGTTGAAATCATAAACACTATTGTTATTATCTGTTGTTTTCATTGTTCGTTTCACGGATCTGGAACTCACAATTGGTATCAGAGCAGACGGACAAAATCGATTCAAAGTGTTCATAGTGAATTCTGGTAAGTTTTCTAGTTTTCACGTCTTTGTTATTATTTGAAAATCAATTCTTTGATTCTGGTAAAATTGATCGATTTCGTTTATTGGGTATTGTTAGTATTATTGCTAGTAGTGATTCTGCAAGTTTTCATTATCTATTTCGATCGTTTGAGTGGTTATTAAGCAAATTAAAAGTCAAAAGTTTTGAGTGTGTTCTTCAGAAAAAATCGAATTTTTAACCATCAAAACTTGATGTTTTTGCTTCAAAATCGTTTTGGGTAGTGTTATTTTGCTGTTTGGTCGAGTTTCTAATCTTTCAGGAACGTTTTTGAGCAACCCTAGTCGATTCCCAATCGATTTTGACATTCCAACCTCTGTTTCCGGATAAACCAACAGCAGTTTCCGGACACTTCAGAGCTTTCCGGAACTTCGCTAACTCTTTCCGCACATGATCAAACTTTCCGGGTAAGTCTCTAATTTCAATCTTTCCGGGTAGATTTGTTCCGAAAATCCAAAGTTTCCGGAAAAATAGTTTTTCCGGACAACTCAAAGTTTCCGGTAACCTATTTTACCCGGACAACTCAAAATTTCCGGTTATATTGATCCTTCCCGGACACTCCATTTTCCGGAAAGCGTATCATCCGGAAACCCTTCCATCCGGAAAGCATTTTATCCGGAAACTCTATTGATCTGGTAAGTCTGTGTTTACTTTAATCATTCCGAAACTCTTGCATCCGGTAACCTTATTTTCTGGATTCCTTGTCCGGAAACCACCCGGATTCCATATTCCGGGAGCTTTCTGAAACACTCAGTTTTGAGTCCTAAGTCGCAGGAGGGGGACATTTAAGTATCCTTGATACTGTTCCACTTTGAATCGAACCATCGTCTGACGATCACTCCAGTGCAACATAAGATGTCTTATTCACCTCAGTCAAAGTAAAAGACAAGTCAGGTATGTGAATCTAACCAACAAGATCTCTTTAGTCAAGTGCAATCACTTACTGAACGGGTAGATTCCTTTAAGGCCACCTCTAAAGAACAAAAGCTTGAGATTAGATCTCTAACCGAAATGCTAGATGTTTAAACGAGAATAACAGAAAATATAAGTCTGAAAATGCTAAAATAAAAGACAAATGCAAAAATCTCTCATTAGCACCTAAGGACTTAAGGGCCAAGTTATCTGAACTTCAGTCTCAGTTTGATAAATGTCTGAATGAGAAAGCAGAAATTGTTTATGTAATACCCCGGGTAAGTTCGTTAGTTAAAAGTTAGTTCCGTTAAAACTATTTAACTATATAATTGATGTTTAGGGTAAGTTTGGGTTAAATATTAAGTTTAGTGGTGGTTTGGTCATTAATGAATAGCTTAAGGTCTAAATGGTAAATAGGAATAGATATTATCCCTTTTGTAATTCAGATATTTCACTCAGCAGATAATATCCAGAAATTTAGTGTGTATATGTGTGTTTTGAAAGCAAGAAGGAGAAAAGAAGGGAAGGCTAGGTTGAAGCATCATTTGGGTACTTGGAAGTGAAATTAAGGTATGTGGCTTTAAAATTTATGTTTTCAATTGATATTCAATGGTTCCTGTCTGAGTAGAATGGTCAAAATCATATATGTTAATAATTTCTGGTGAATCTGGGTAAAAAGTAGTCAAAACCGACAGAGGTTTCCGGACACCATGAATGTGTCCGGATGGTTTTATTGGTAGTGTCCGGGTAGTTTGTGGGTGGTGTCCGGTTGATGTTCTAAAGGTGTCCGGACGAGTTCTTCATCCGGGTAAGTTCTAATTCCCTATGTTTTCCGGATAGAATTAGATACCGGATGGTATCCGGATTACTTTGGTGTCCGGATGACGTCCGGATTGTTTAGGTTGTCTGGAAAAGTCTTGTTGTTCGGAAAAGTTGTGTTGTCCGGGTAACTTGTGGTATCCGGATACTTTGGCTGTTTGGTCAAATTGATGAGTTTAGAGGCTTTTAAGTGTCCAGTAGCCTGTATCTATTTAATTCATGGATAGGGAATGATTAAGGACTGAAAATACTGTGGACTTGACTTAAGTTCGGGTTTGGGGAAGACAATTGAGGATAAGAGTTAGATAGAATATCTTAAGCTCTTAGTCCTAACAAGCTCTATGTGTTCAAAATGGTAAAGCAATATATGTATATACTTGTTTCAGATACTGTGATTCGAAGGTCAAACCAGAATTCTTTGTGAAGGACTGAAAAGAGTGTTGTTAAGCAAACAGGTGAGTTATACTTGAAAATGTTTTTAAACTGGAATACATATATGTGTGGAATGGATATATGATTAAGGTGTGAATATTATGTGTTTATAATATAGTAAGGTATTATATGCGTATGTGCATTACACTACGCAAGTGTACATTAGTCGGGTTCCGGTATGCGGACCGACGGGTAGCCAGGTTCCGGTGAGCGGACCGGTGAGTAGCCGGGTTCCGGTGTGCGGACCGGTAACGTTGATAATTATTAGTTGGCTTGCTACCAATTAGTATGGCCAGTTGTGGGGGGATAAGGTGGGATGAGTTGTACGAGTCTTGAATGGTATTGATATATGTGTAATGTATGGATGTATATGAAAAGTTTTATATAAATGGTTTTGATACAAAGGTTTACTAAACTGACAGGGATTTTCTCACTAGACCATTAGGTCTAACCCTCATTTCTGTTTTAAAAATATGTATTCCAGGTCGCTGATCGAGTAAGAGCAAGTAAGAAGGTTAATTGCCAATAGCTTTTGGAGGACTATGTAGTGGAAGACTATGATGTGTTTAGTAGATAGTCTGTTGTTAGTAATGATGTAATCTACTATGTAAACGTTTGTAATGATGTACTAAATGTTTGTAAAAGACTAGTGGACCGTGTTTGTTATCCAATGTAACTTTTGTTTTAACGACGTTATGCTATGTATGCTATTTGAACTATATATGGAAAAGTGGGGACGTTACAGATGGTATCAGAGCCCTAGTTTAAGGGATTTAGGTATTAGTACCTGTACCTAGACTTAAACAGCATGTGAAGTAAGATGTCCCTATTATTGTAGAACTTGGGGATGTTAAATATAAATAGGTAGAAGGAACATCATGTAAGGTAATTTCAGAGTTACACCTGGCCAGTGTAATTGTGATCTTATAGGTACATGTTTGGACTGGAATACCTTATTATATGGGGTACGTGCTTATGTGTATATTAACCTTGTTTGAATCAACAGAATGACAAGTGGTACGAGACAAACGAATCGGGAAGGGGGAGGAAATCCGAATATAACCAATCCAACAGCTGGAGAAAGGGGAAGAGGGGGAGAAAGAGGCAGGGGCAGGACTGGAGGCATAGTACAGGGGCGAGGCACGGAGTTTGTTACAATAGACGATTTGGCTGCTGAGATGGGAAGATTACAAGCCAATATTCAAGCCATGTATAACCAGACGCATAATACTGAAATAGAAAGACCAGATCCTAACTTGGAAGACGAGGTGCCTATCACACCTCCTGTAGTATCAGTACCCAGAAAATGTGACTATAAGATGTTTTTAAGCTGTAAACCACCAACTTATGGAGGGGATAGAGATCCTGTGAAGGCGATGCGTTGGCTGAAGGAAATGGAAGCTGTATTTAAAACCAGCAAATGTGCGGAAGAGAATAAGGTGTTATACGGAACTGCAATGTTCAAGGCAGATGCTTTATATTGGTGGGAGGCCCTTATTGACTCCAAGGGATCTGATGTATACTCAACCTTTATGTTGGTTCCCGTTTTGCTTATACAAGATTATCAGATCTATTAGTTCGAGTTTATGTTTGATGCGGAAGCGTATTTGAAGAACTAACAGATAAGTTTGTGTAGAAACAATACAGAATATAAAGAAACAGTGATTAGAATATGATATCTCAAAGATTACTGAGTTTCAATATATAATAAGAACATCAAGAAGAGATTAAGAACTGTTTGGTGAAAGTGTAATGCTTAACAGATTTGACGATATAAAGTGTAAGCATGAAACTTAGATTCTTAGATTAGTTCTTAAGATTGTTAAGGAAGATCTAAACAAGAGACTACCTTTTATACTACTCTAGGGGACCATAAAGCATGACCTGCTCTTAGAACGGATGGCATGAACAGTTGTACATGTTGTGTTGCATTTAATTGCGCAGACGTCTATGTTGTACTAAGCCCTATTGAGTCCACTCAGAGTTTGACACGCGTTGAAGTTGGACATGGCATGCTATTATGAAAGTTGATGAACAGGTCAGGAACAGTAGCAAGATATTATAAATATCTTCCAAGTCTTTAGTGAGGACCGCAGAGGCTCTGTAAAGTGTTACAGAGGTTCTGCGGTATGGTCCTTTGTAGATCAGTCTTCACCGGATTTCGAGTCTTTGGTCTTCTTTGCGCGTATGACAGAGCTTCTGTAGGACGCCTCTGTATCTTCTGTAGCTTCTTGACCTTGATCTCTCGGTAAGTTCGACAGAGCCTCTAGAAGAGGCTTTCTTTACTTAGCCTATTTTTCACTACTTGTAACTACTTTCTATGATTAGGAAGATTGAGGCTAACAATCTCCCCCTAAGTAGTGAAAAATAAAAAATTGAACTTGAGTTTAGTTAGGCTAAGTTAGATAAGACAGAGGTTAAACAATACCTCGAAAGTTCTTTCATTTAGAAATATGCCAGAGGCATTTTACATTTGAGTATAATGAAAAATAAACTTAAAAATGGTTTGCAGATATTGGTTGTTTGAGAATCAGATTTTGGCGTCTTTGAAATCGTTGTAGCTTCTGTTGTCTCTTCCGACTTCTCTGATCTCTTTGTAGAAACTGATGCAGAGTTCTCTTAAGGGGATTGTAGCATCAATCTCTCTGATGAAAGCATCTGCAGCGTCTCTATCTATTTGCTCGGTATCTCTGTATTTTACAAGGTTTGCTCTGAACATGTTCAGAGTATTAGTTGCGTACTTCTGACAGTCCATGGTCACAAAAAGTTTGACTTCGCCTTGTGGGTTTTGAAATACTAACCCGAACCTTGGTTCTGTAATGATTGAGTTGGGCATTGCGTCAGGTGGTCAGCGATCTTCTGGTGGTCGAAGGTTCAGATGTTTGAGACCAAGATCCTTTCCCAGCTGAAAGTCTGTCAGACTGTAGATCAGAAGCCTTTCCCTCATTGCTTTTCTCAACACTTGATAGGCTCTGGTGTTTGGCTCTGTGTTGTAGTTGTCCTTCGTCTATTGCAGAAGGTCAGGTAGATCATAGGGATTCAGATTCCTTAGGTCAGCATCAGCGAAAGTGGTTTCTGAATTGTTTACCCTTCTGACTCTGTAAAGATTGTACCTGACCCGTGGATAGGTTCTTGTAAAGGAGTACCTACAGAAGATTACCTTTTTGATCTTGTGGATTGAGAAGACTTCTGCTTTTGTTCTTGGCTTTGTCCTGGTGAAGTCGTTGTCAAATTCTTCTCTGATCTTTGGATCTGTCACATGATCTGTTGGATGATTGGTCTGAAAGGATTGTTTGTAGAGGTATTTGTATACCACTTCTTCCATTTCTTCTTGTGTTGGACCAGGTTGTGGTACTTGTCTTCTGAGGCTCTCCATCTTTCGAACAACTTCTGCAGCTCTACCTGTTAGAGGAATGTTTGACAGAGGCTTCATTCCATATGCCCATTCCTCTTCTTCAGGCTTTGGAGTTTGGAAGGCATCAAAGGCGCTCTTCATCAATTTCTCTGTAGGCTTGGGCAATGATTTACTTTTCTTGGTCTCTTCTGTCAATATTGCTTTGCCTTTGTCTTTGGCTTTTGGAGGTGCAGGACTTGTTGTTTCTGTAGGTTTGGGTATTGGTGCTTCTCTTGGAATGATGGGTGTTGCCTCTGTAGGTTTTGACACTTGTGTTTGAGAGGACTTTTGGGGCGTTGGTTCTGTTGGCTTGATTTGCTCTGTAACCTCTGTTGGAGGTTCTTTTGTGACTTCTTGTGTGAGCATGGTTTCTGTGGGTTTAGGAATGTTGAATCTTCTTGCCATTCGGAAAGATGTTGTAAACCTACGTCTTTCTTCTGCTCTTTGCGCCATTCGTTCAGTCATTATGTTGTGCATATTTCTTAGAACAGAAGAAGCAGAGGTCTTTGCTCTTTTTGGTTTGCGGGCAATAGACTTTCTTGGGATGGATTGGGATTTTTCTGTTGGTTTTGTAGTTGGGGAGGGAAGATCTTCTTCTTCTGAGGATGACAGATGTTGAACATCTACTCCAAACATTGTAGGGAATTCCACAGAGGTGGGTGTTTCCTCTGTGGTCTTTTGAGCTTCTGTTCCTCCAGGTTGTTGGTTTGAAGGACTTTCTTCGAAGATGATTACCACAGGGGTGGTTGTTGCCTCTGTGGTTTGTTGAGCAGTTTCTAATACATGGGTTTCTTCAGCAGTTGATTCCACAGAGATGGGTGTTGGTTCTGTGGTCTGTTGAGTTTGTTGTTGTTGGGTTTGTTTTGGAGGGGCTTGGTTGATGGGTTCTGTGGCTATTGGTGCTTCTGGAAGTCCTCTGCTAGTAGCTTTCTCCCTTGTATTCTCCCCCTCAGGATGATCTGATGGACCAGGGTGGTCATCATCAGAGTCATCCTGACCCTTATCAGAAGTACCCTCTGCTCTGCAAGAAGCTTTAGGTTTCTTTGGTAGTTCTGCTCCTGCGGCCATCAAATTTGCGCACGCATCATCACAGAGGCCGAATAGATTTGCAAGCTCTGCTTCTGTGTTGAAGCGCATTTTGCCGACACTTTTTCTGAATTCTTTAACGTAGTTGGCATTTGCAGAAGTGAAGGAGACGATGACTTCTGTGACCTGGTTTATCACATTCTGCCCGAGCTCTGTTAGATGTGCTTTGGTCATGTAGTCTTTAGGCTGCATCAGCACAGTGTTGCGCATTGCTTCTTCTTGTACATGTTTCAGGGCGTTGTTGGATTTCTTGTTCAGTTGTTCAAGGAAATGTTTGACCGATTCCTTGAACGCAAAAGTTGCTGCTATCCCGAATTCTTTGGCGGCAGAAGTGGTAGTTGTTTCAGCAGAAGACTTTATCTGGGTCATGGAAGATTTCACCTCTGTGGACAGATTGTGCATTTTGGTGTTTAGATTTAGTAAGGCTGTCGATGTTGTCTCTGCAAAATATGTGAAAGAGCTTTTCAACTCTTTCATGGTTTGGTTCACAGAGGTGACAAGGGTTTGGAACTCATCCCCTGATACTTGTGTTCCTGTGGTAACCTCTAGAGGAACACATTCGTGTCCAGAGTGAGTAAGGATTTCCATCTTGGGACACCTTCGTTCACCCTTGTTTGTACGTTGGGGGAGGAAGGATTTCCATCTAATCTTCGAGAAGAAACAAGAGTTTCAATCTCTACAGAAGTTCTGCGAAGAACAGTGTCCAAATCCACTCCAGAGGTGGGTATCGGAATGTTCTTCTGTTGACTCGGAGACTTGTCTAGAGTCTCTTCGTCTTTGTGCTCACTTCTTCTCTCTGAAAGAAGTTTTGGCCCTATATTGTGCGTGGCAGAGGAAACTAATTCCTATGTAGGATGTTCTGGTGTGATATGGGGCGATGGATCATGAACTGTAGGTGAGTCTCTTCGAGGAGACTCCTAGGAATGGATTCCCCGGTTTCTGTGGGCGCAGAGGTTGAAAGAATAACCTCTAGCTGGATGGTGTGGGTTTGGATCGAGCTGTGCTGCTCTTTTTCAATAACTCCTTCTGCAGCTAGACCTGCGGAGTTAGATGTGTGGGTTGCACTGGGAGTTGGTTTTGGTTGTGTGCCTCTATTAATCCAGGCATCCTTTCTTGTTTCTTCCTCTGTTAGGCATCCAAGCACTACTTCATTATCTATCACTTCAGTCTCTGTCGCTATCCTATGGCTTGGTGCTTCTTCCCTAACTTCTGTTGTAGTTCCTGCCTCTGTGACTAAGAAGTCGTAGATTGGATGAGAGCCGTATAATTGCATGACATGTGGATGATAGAGACCTTTCCGTATTTGGACAAATTCTTCTTCATCTGAATCTACCTCTGAGACCTCTATCCTTGTTTCCCTCGTTTCAAACCCCTCCTCTGTTGGATTTTCTAACATGGTGTCCATGTTATGGTCTTTTACAACTTCGGTCTCTATTTCTTCTATACCTTCTTCTGAAGCTGGGGTTGGACTCCTTCTGTGAACGTCCAATCCCTGTTGGATGAAGGGGTTTTGTAGAATGTAAGGGGTTTCAGATGGTTGATCTCTGGGGGTTTGATCATCTTCTTGCAGATTGGTGTCAATACCAGAGATAGAGAAGTGTTGTTCTTCTGTGGTGTGGTGGTCAAGTGGTTGTGCCGTCCACCCAGCTGTATTTAGGGTGTTGGCAATGTCAGGGTTTTGAAGAAAATCGTTTAAGCTACCTTGATGAGCGAATCGATCTGGGGATTGATAAGGTGATTGATATCCCTCTTCTGCAACTTCGACTTATGCATTCTCATCTTCTACAGTTTCTTCGACCCAGGTTTCTGCGACCTCTTCTTGAACCACTTCTGCAGCTGCCTCTTCTGCGATGGTAACCATTTGATCAAGTGATTTCCCATGCCTCCTTTTGGTCTTCCTCCTCTTGGGTTTTGGTGCCCCTTCTTCTGTGGATTTTGATTTTCTTTTCTTTTGTTTTGGAGAAGAGTGAGGAGCAGAGGAGCCAACTTCTTTGGTACGAGGAGGTGAAGGTTGATCTTCTGTAAAGTTTGTAGAAGTGCTTTCTGCAGTTTTCATCTTTGTTTTTGGGGTAGAGGCAGAGGCTTTCGAAGAAGACTTCTTTCCCATAAGTTCGTCACGTTTGGCCATAAAACTAAGTTGGATTGCCAAGTGTTTTGCTAGTTTTTGCTTCTTCGCTTCTGTAGAGAGAGGTTATACAACCATTGTTCCTAGGGGGACACCTAAACGCGGCGGTGTCACAGGGCTCGGTTACGGAGTCCTATGATCGCGTATATACTCTAATTTAAGGGTTTTGTTTGTGGCATAGCTCAGAAGCTTCCTTGACAGAGGTCTGCAGTGGGTGTAGCCATCTATTTGATCGGTGGGGATATTTTTGTTCATTGGGAACTGTTTGGGAGTTGGCCCTTCCATTGGCCAGTTCTGCATCATCAGCAGAGGTTCGAACAGGACTCCCAATATCCTTTGGTATTGCAGAGGCGATAGATACTTAGGATCGTTCTCTCTTGCCTTTTTGGTGTTGTTCTTTCTGTCGATCGTATTGATGATCTCCTACAACATGATGGTCGAGTAATCGAGTGGGAGATCGTAGTAGACCCCGTACATGATGGTTAAGATCTGGTGCGAGCTCTGGTCAATGATGCCTATCTTCCCTGTAAGACATCTGTTGAGGATTGAAAACAAGGTATTCCACAGAGGTGGTAGTCTGCCTCTGCGGAAGTCATTTCTCTTCCTAAAGTGGGTGTCTGTTGGTTGATCTGCATATTTCTTCAGTCCAAGAAGACCCTTGTTGGTAGATTGAACTCAAGAGAAAACATTGTTCTATAGAACTTGAGTTCCAAATGTTCAGATTTGTCTGGCTTTGAGATGTACCCTTTGATAAGAGAATCATCTTTATCATATCGGCAACTTTGCCAAAATTGGTTCAAATACCTAACAGGTATTTGCTTTGGGGTTCTGCAGAGTAAAGGAAAGAGAATATATTTTTCCATGATGTGTAGAAGAAGAGCATGGGCTTCGCCGAAAGCAGTTGGTGAGGGGACCAAGTAGCAGTTATTTGACTTTATGGGTAGTACCTTGTCAAAGTGTTCTTGAGCAATGAAGTTCTGGAGATGGGTGGTCGGAGCAAATTCTGCTGAGTCGCCGGAATCTTCTTGTTCGGCATTTTTGGCGAGGTGGGGGTTTTCTGAATGTTCAGAATGAGAAGGGGAGTGTTCTTGAGAGTTCGCCGGAGAGTGTGCAGGGGATATAGCTTGGGAATATGAAGCCATTTGTAATGAGAATAAGATACTTGCAGGTTTTTGCAGGGTTTTGCAGGAGAAGAATGAGGGTTCGTAAAGGTTTTATGAGAGGGTAAGCTTGGGTTTTATAGGTTGGTAAAACGGTAGAATTCGAAAGGGTAAAAATATTTGGCAATGGATAAATATTTGGAATCCGTACTTGAGTTAGAACGGCGGGTTCAATTTTCCAAAAGAACGTGCCATGTACGCCCAATGAAAATGAGACACGTAGGCCATGTCAGATGATGACAGGACGTCGTGCGCAACCCATTAATGCTAGGCGCGTGAGGTTGTTCTTAGCCACATGATTCTCACTCTCAGTAAAAGTAACCGTTACTGTTACAGAACCTCTGAGGTTTACAGAAGCTCTGTGAATTTTTGAAAAACTTGATGTTTATCCCTTTCTTATATATCTCTTGTTATCATGACTCTGTAGGTTCTTCTTTAACCAAAACATTTGTAAAGGCATTGGAGAGGATCGTTAGGATTTTAGTGAAGAATTTTTACTCAAAGGTTTTGTGGCTCTGTTGGAACTTGCAGAAGCTCAGTCAGGGCCAGCAGAAGCTCTGTCAGGGCCAGCAGAAGCTCTATGAGTGAAAATTTCTCATAACTAAAAATCTATTAACAATTTTGATCATACAAGTTTTGATTTGTATTAAGAAATGGTTTTCGGACATATTTGAAAGTTGGTGTCCGAGAAAACTATTTTGGAAAAAAATTTGTGCGAGAAGGTCATGGTGTGTGTATTTGTGCATATTCGGTTTTCGAGATGACATTCCAAAAGATCGATAGAGGTTAAATTTGCGATCATAGAGCATATTTCTGGCAGAACCTCTGTTGAGCTCAGCAGAGGCTCTATGACCTTAAATTTCTCATAACTCAAATTTTATGAAACTTTTTGATCTTTTGATTTTTTAAATGTTATCTACAGTATCTTTTGGATATATTTGACAATTTGAGTCCCAGAAAACTGTTTTCAAAAACCTTTTGTACGAGAGACATACCTTTTGGTTCTTCTTTTCTCGGCGGTGATGTTTGACTTCTGTCGATAGATTCATCGACACTTTTCTTTTGGTTCCCCTTGAAAGATTAACCTCTGTAGATCATTTCAAGGTTTCTTTTGCTCCCCCTTGATCTAACCATTTCTGTAGATCAAGTTATTTCCTTCTGCCCCCCCTTGACCTATGCTTGGATAAAAATAGGATAAGTTTTGCATAGTACATAAGTCATGTTTACCAGAGGTTCTGTAGGGGTCGTCAGAGGTTCTGAGCAGACCCACAGAAGCTTTGTGATTTCAAGAACTATTTATGATTGAGAATTTACATACAGAAAGAAATCAATCAAAGCAATAAATAAAGCAATATTTTTATACACATATTTACAGAAGATAAGCTACACTTACAGAGGATTTTTACGTCATATTGATCATTCCTAACTTACCCACCAAGAAATTGAATCTTTTCTCGTCTAAAGCTTTGGTGAATAAGTCCGCGAGTTGGTATTCTGTGGGCACGAAATGCATCTCGATTGTACCGTATTCAACATGATGTTTCAAGAAGTGGTACCTTATATCGATATGCTTCGTTTTTGAATGTTGCACAGGATTGGCAGAGATGGCAATGGCACTTTTGGAATCACAGAAGATGGGTATCTTTAATAGGATGTGTCCGTAGTCTTTTAGTTGAGTCTTCATCCACAGAACTTGAGAACAACAGCTAGCAGCAGCAACGTATTCAGCTTCTGCCGTAGATGTTGAGACACAATTCTGCTTCTTGGAGGTCCAACTGACTAGTTTACCACCTAGGAATTGACAACTCCCAGAGGTACTCTTTCTGTCGAGCATGCATCCTCCATAGTCTGAATCTGTATAAGCTTTAAGACAAAAGCCAGAGTTCTGTGGATACCAGAGACCAAGATTTTTGGTCCCCTTTAGGTATCTAAAGATTCTCTTAACAACATCATAATGTGATTTCTTAGGATTAGCTTGATAACGTGCACAAAGACATGTGGCATGCATAATGTCAGGTCTGCTAGCAGTTAAGTATAACATAGATCCAATCATGCCTCTGTAGAGAGTGCATTCTACAGAGATGCCATCTGGATCTAAGAATAACTTATTTCCAGTGGCCATTGGAGTTTTCATGGCAGAGGTATCAGAGAGGCTATACTTGGAAAGAATGTCAGAGACATATTTGGCCTGATTTATAAAAATTCCCTCTGATGATTGTTTGACTTGGAGTCCGAGGAAGAATGTTAATTCTCCCATCATACTCATTTCAAACTCACTTTGCATGAGTTTTTCAAAACTTTTGCACTCTTCTGTATTAGAAGACCCAAAGATTATGTCGTCCACATAAATTTGTACAAGCATTATTTCACTGTTTTTACGTTTATAGAATAAGGTAGTATCTGTTGTACCTCTGTCGTAGCCATTGACTAGAAGAAAGGTAGAAAGTCGTTTGTACCATGCTCTTGGAGCCTGTTTCAGTCCGTACAGAGCCTTTTCAAGGTAGTACACATGTCTTGGGAGCTTTGAGCTTTCAAACCCTGGTGGCTGATTTACGTAAACCTCTTCTTGGATTTCACCGTTGAGAAAAGATGATTTCACGTCCATCTGATAGACTTTGAAACCTCTGTGGGTTGCGAAGGCCAAGAATATTCTTATTGCTTCGAGCCGTGCGACAGGGGCAAAAGTCTCATCGTAGTCTATGCCTTCTTCTTGTCTATATCCCTTGGCCACTAATCGTGCTTTGTTTTTGATGACCACTCCATCTTCATCCTTTTTATTTCTATAGACCCACTTAGTCCCAATGGCTTGTTTCCCCCGTGGCAGAGGTACTAGAGTCCAGACTTTGTTGCGCTCAAACTGCAGAAGCTCATCTTGCATGGCGTCTACTCATTTTGGATCATCAAGGGCTTCAGAAATCTTCTTTGGCTCTATCACACTAATAAAGTTTGTAAAGAAACAAAAATTAGCAGTGGCAGACCTTGTTTTTACCGTGTCAGAGGGTTCACCAATTATTTGGCTTGGAGGATGGCTTTTTGTCCACTGAGTTGTGCGTGGAAGATGGTCATCAATGTCATCAAATTGTTCTTCAGAGGCTTCTTGTTGTTCTTCTTCTTCTGGTGTAGCCTCTATCGTAGTGCGTGCCTTTGTAATTGATCCTACAGTTTGTGGAATGATTGGTATGAGTGGTGGTGGAGTTTGTTCCTCTGAAGACGTATAGACTTGGTCCTCTATATCCTCTGTTATTGGTTCCTCTGTGGATTGTGGAGGTTGTTCTTCAGCAACTTCTGTGGTCGTTTTCCTTTGTGTTTCATCTTCTGTAGACTCTTCCTCAGCATTTGCATCTGTAGCATTTACAGAAGAAGATGAAGCATTATTTGGACCAGTTAGAGTCATACCTGTAGGATTTTGACCGACAGAAGATGGTTCTTCGAAAGCTCTGATGGTTCCAACAGAGGGACCAATGTCGTCATGGAACATCTCTAAAAATAGAAGATTTAAGTCTTCTTTTGTTTGTGAGATGCCAGAGGATTCCCCTTTAAGTCCGAGTTCTGAACTGATTTGCTCAGAAGTCTTTTTGATTGAATCATCAAAAGAAACATTGATGCTTTCTACGATCTTGCGAGACTTTGTAAGGTATACTCTGTAGGCTTTGGAAGTGGCAGAGTATCCAATGAATTTTCTTTCGTCAACTTTTACCTCAAACTTTCCTCTGGAATCTCTGTCGTTTAAAACAAAGCATTTACATCCAAACACGTGGAAAAACTTGATGTTTGGCCGCCTTTTGTTGATCAGTTCGTAAGGAGTCTTGATGTGTCTTTTCACAATGGTTGAACGATTATGTGTGTAACAAGCGGTAGAAATCGCTTATGCCCAAAAGTTCATTGGTAATTCGCATGTTGATAGCATTGTTCTTGCGGCCTCCACGAGCGTTCGATTCTTTCTTTCGACTACGTCGTTCTGCTGTGGAGTGCGTGCGGCAGAGAAGTTCTGTGATATTCCTTCTGTAGAAAGATAGGTTTCAATGACAGAGTTTTTAAATTCCGTGCCATTGTCACTTCTTAACTTCTGTATTCTGCATTCATAAAGAACTTGGATTCTTTTAATTAGATTAATCAAGATGATTGGAACATCTGATTTCTTTCGGACAAATTCAACCCATGTGAAACGCGAATACTCATCAATTAAGACAAGTATGTATTTCTTGCCACCTAGGTTCTGTATGGCAATGGGACCGCAGAGGTCGACATGAAGCATGTGCAGAGGCCTAGTGCAAGACACATCTGTTTTGCCTCTGTGGGAAGCTCTTTAGAGTTTTTCCATTTCACAGGCAGAAAACAGATGATCCTTATTAAATTTAACTTTAGGCAAACCTTTAACTAGATCAAGTTTGACCAGTTTATCCAAGGTGTGAAAGTTCAAATGACAGAACCTGTTATGCCATAACCAAGCTTCCTCACTTTTGCAGGCTACAAGGCAAACTTTGTCCTTGTGTTTAAGGCCATCCACATATGCAACTTTGTATACATAAACGTTTTCCTTCTTTATGACTCCATAGTCTTTGATGTGTCCCTTTTTGTCGTCTCTAAAAGTTACAGATCCACCATCGAGTGTTTCTTTGTACGTGGATAGTAAACTTCTGTCGCCAGTCATGTGCCTTGAGCATCCGGAGTTTAGATACCAGATTGGCACATACCGCTTCTGCAAGACAATCACAGAGACTTAGGTACCCATATCCACATGGGTCCATTATTGTTAGAATTTTTCAAGTTTGCCTTAGCATTCTTGAAATACATTTTGTCTTTTGTAGAAGAATCAGATTGTTTTTCTTTAGGTTTTGACTTTTGAATTTGAGTAGAGAGTAAACAATCTTGATCGGATAAGTGATTATTTAGTTTGAACATAATAACAAAGCAATGACAATATTGAATTTGAGACGTGATTTGCTTGAACTTTTCATTGAACTCATTGAACTGAGCCACAGAGGCATTACATTCTTTCTTAACACTAGATTTCCTATTACAAGAAGATCTATGAATACTAGAATGTTGTTTGCAAAAGCTTTGTTTAGTTCATGCCTTCCGCGAGTCTCTTCTGTGGTGAACATCTTCCTTCACTGTCACAGAGGAAAAAGATTTGTTAACTTTAGGCCATTTTCCCTTTTGTTGCCAAGTGGGATTTTCGTTAATTTGCCTTAAAGGTTTTGAAAATTTTGAACTTTTAGGATCTACAGAGGTCTTCTTTTTAAGACTTAACATATTAAGCTCAGCAGAGGTTTTGACTTGTGAATACCAGTTTAGAAAATCTGGGCAGATAGGTATCTCTGTGATTTTCTCTTTTGGAGAAATAGTTCTGTTAAGAACTTCAGAGGAGAATTTAACATCCTCTGCGTCATAGAGAACTATCCCTGATGTAACATCTGTCTCTAAGTCGTTAGGAGATGAATCATCCTCATACACAGAGGTTGAGTCATCTCTTTCGACAGAGGCTGGATTTTCCGAACATGTATCGTACGAGCTTTCTTCCTCTGTAGAATAACTTTCATAGACGGCAGAGGTTTCTAATAAGATCTCTTTAGCGAGAAATTTATCTACAGAAGATGTACAGAAGTTTTCTAAGACGTTTGTTTTCCATATTTCCAAAATTTCCTTTTCAATTGTTTCTTTAAGTTTTTCTTCTGAAAAGGTGGGTTTAAACTCTGGAGCTTCTGCCGATAATTTCTTTTCGACATTTATCATACAGACAAAAGCAACCTGCGTTTGAGTCTCTGGTTTACCAAACTTAAAGATACCAATCTGATCTTGTGTTTTCAGATATTTCGTTTGTTTGATTCCTCTAGTGATAGAGGTTGAAGATGATGAATCTGTGTTTTCAAACCACACATTGATCATCTTCGTATGTTTCCTCAAGTGAGGTTCCACAGAGATTTTAGCCCCTTTACTTACAGAGAGTAAGTTTGGAAAATCTGGTTTGTTCGTTTTTCCTAACACAAACAAAGAAGACAAAGGTTTAATTCTTTTGCCTTCAACACCTAGGGTAATATCATCGTACCCTATACCCCGTCTTCCTATTTGTGAGTTTACTTTCTTATACACCTTCTGTGCATCTTTATAGTTTTTAAGTAAAACATCTCTTTTGAGTAGATCTTGCCAAAGTATCTCTCTCTCTCTCTTTGAAAGTATTCTTTGAGAGCACTTATGTCTGTTGTTTCACTCCTAGAAACTGAAAGTTCTTTTGTTTTGACTTTTAGAGCAGAGGTTAATTTAGAAATTTGCTTTTTTAAAGGATCTAGATTTTTGTTCCAATTCTTTTCTACTCTTTCCCTTTCTTCAAAATTTTTGGCTTTTTCTTGAGTGAGAAGCCTTACTTCTCTCTCATTAAAGGTGAGTCTTTTCTGAATGCTTTCATTTATCTCTTTTAGTTCAATCAGTTCAATGTTAAGTTTAAGTAAATTATCATCTACAGAATTAGTACAAGAGGTAGAGTTTGAAGTGGATACCTCAGTTTCAGTGCCGGAGGTAGAGTCTGACTCGAAGTCCTCCTTGTTTGCCTCAGTATGCCCTTTGTTCGCCGTTAGGGATTTTTGCGCATAATACTCGGCCTTCTTTTTGTAAATAGCTGAGTCCTTCTGTGGGCGATTTGGTCGACTTCTGCATTCATTTGCGAAATGGCCTGGCTTCCCGCAGTTGAAACAACCTTGGGAAGTGTTTCCAGCACGATCGTCGGACTTCTGTCGGTCTCCACCTTTCTCCGTTCGGCATTCGTTTGCGTAATGACCAGGCTTGCCACACTAGTAGCATTCTTGTTGTGTGTGGCTCACCTTGTCATCTGACCTCTGTCGGTCATTACCTCTGTAGTTTCTGTCGCTTGACCTCTGTCGGTCATTTCTACCATCTGACCTCTGTCGGTCACTCGATTCTTCTCTTTTTCCATCATCTCTTCTATCACCTCGGTTGTCTCTGCCATATCGATCAATTGCTGAACCCCTCTGGTTTCCTCTGAACTCTCTTGTCAACAGAGCTAAGGATTTAGCTAATGACGCAAGAGTTATCTCTTCTTCTATCAGTTCGTCTTCTTCGCTATCGACTATCACTATCTTCTTCTTCTCCTTCTTCTTCTCCTCTATTCCTCTCTCATTTCTCGGTCTCTCTGCAGCCTCTGTAGATTTACTAACCAATGCGTATGGTGCAATGGTTAGTGTTTTAGCCTGTGCTATTTGAGGCTTCTGTGCAGCTAGTGTTCCATAGAGATCAGAGAGTGTCCAGGAGTCTAGATCTTGGTTTGTTTGTAAAGACATAGACAACTGGAGCCACTCATCATTTAGGCTCTTTAGAAACATGACGTTATTTTCTTCCGAGGTTCTGTGAATGCCAGTTTTTCTGCATTTGTTTATGAGAGAGTTGAACCTGTCGTACGTCGTTTGCAGAGATTCTGTTGCAGAGGCTCTGAAGGCATGATATTCATTTATGTATTGTGCCCTTCGGTTCTTCTGCGTTTTAGCACCCCCTTCCAATTGTCTTTCTAATTCTTTCCAAAGATCGTGCGCTGTTTCGCATGCATCTAGGGATTGAAAAAGTTCGTTGGGGTTAGCCATGATCAATATTCTTTTTGTTTTTTGTGCAACTTCATCTTCTGCCCTATCTGCATCTGACCATTCTCCTTTTGGCTTAGGTTTTTGATGTTCAGGGATTTCAAGAGATTCAGCAGTAGCTGGTACTCGTGGTACTATAGTCATGGGAACTTGAGGAGGGTTGTAAAGATATTGTACGAGAGATTTTTCAGTACCCTCAAAGAAATGGATCATTCTTATCTTCCATTGAGGATACTCATCTCGAAGGAGAGTATGAGGCTTGGTTAGTGAACCAGCAGTGAAAAAGTTATTTGTATTTGTCATTGTAAGAGTTTCGAAGGTTCTGAAAAGATAATATGATGAAAGAGTATGAGTCTAATGATCTGGAAGGTTTTCTGGGTTTTAACAGTTCCCAGAGTGCACTTTAATGGAGTTTTAATTTGGGAAAAAATTGTTTCTTTGTAGAATACCACTTTCGAGTAAATCGAAAGATAATAGGAAAACATTAACTTTTCAATGAAATGAAGAACAGGTTAAAACAGAATGATGTCTACCACAAATCTTGTAACAAAGAGGATCACTTGATATTAAAAATCAAGGAAGGCTCTGATACCAATTGTTGGTTCCCGTTTTGCTTATACAAGATTATCAGATCTATTAGTTCGAGTTTATGTTTGATGCGGAAGCGTATTTGAAGAACTAACAGATAAGTTTGTGTAGAAACAATACAGAATATAAAGAAACAATGATTAGAATATGATATCTCAAAGATTACTGAGTTTCAATATATAATAAGAACATCAAGAAGAGATTAAGAACTGTTTGGTGAAAGTGTAATGCTTAACAGATTTGACGATATAAAGTGTAGACTTCCTTTTATACTACTCTAGGGGACCATAAAGCATGACCTGCTGTTAGAACGGATGGCATGAACAGTTGTACATGCTGTATTGCATTTAATGGCGCAGACGTCTATGTTGTACTAAGCCCTATTGAGTCCACTCAGAGTTTGACACGTGTTGAAGTTGGACAGGGCATGCTATTATGCAAGTTGATGAACAGGTCAGGAACAGTAGCAAGATATTATAAATATCTTCCAAGTCTTTAGTGAGGACTGCAGAGGCTCTGTAAAGTGTTACAGAGGTTCTGCGGTATGGTCCTTTGTAGATCAGTCTTCACCGGATTCCGAGTCTTTGGTCTTCTTTGCGCGTATGACAGAGCTTCTGTAGGACGCCTCTGTAGCTTCTGTATCTTCTTGACCTTGATCTCTCGGTAAGTTTAGCAGAGCCTCTAGAAGAGGCTTTCTTCACTTAGCCTATTTTTCACTACTTGTAACTACTTTCTATAATTAGGAAGATTGAGGATAACACTTTACTTGGGGCGAATTCTCAAGGGCATTCAAAGAACAGTTTTGTCCTCAAGCAGCAGTCAGACAATTGGAGGAGGAATTCCTGAGCCTACAACAAGAGAATTTATCAGTTAGAGACTATACTGCCCGTTTCCTAGAAAAGTCGCGTTTTGGAGAATATTATGTTGCCACGGAGAAAATGAAGATGGAAAGGTTCATATTTGGATTGATTTCGGAAATTCGAAAATTAGTGACTGCAACGAGACCTGATACCTTTTCAGCAGCAGTAAATGCCGCGGAAAATGTAGAGCGGGATAATAAGAGGGATGCTGGTGATAAAAGTATGGGAAAGAGAAAATGGGAAGGACTACCGCATGATCCGAAGAAGTCTAGATTTCAGAGATTCGATAATCGTCCACCTTTTCGACCTATGGATAGACCTTGTCCGAAGTGCCACCGTATCCATCAAGGAAACTGTCAGATTGAATCGCGGGTTTGTTATAGGTGTGGGAAGACCGAGCAAGTTATTAAAGATTGTCGATTAACGCGGTTTTGTTTCTTGTGTAATTCTCCCGATCACCTTCAGTCAGATTGTCCGCGAGGTAGAATACAATAGGGGGGCACATCAGGGAAACCAGCAATTGCTAGACCAGTAGTTCCAAGAATAGAACCGCCGAGAACAAGGGGTCGTACATTTCAAATGACAGCTAAAGAGGCGGAGGAAACTCCGGATATGGTTACAGGTACATTTTTCATAAACTCTACACGTGCTAAAGTGTTGTTTGACTCCGGTGCAAACCGATCTTTTGTGTCTCCTTCATTTGCTGCTCACATGCATTTAGAGCCTAAAATGTTAGAACATGCCTTACTGGTAGACACTGCAAATGATAACCAAGTGTCAGTTAAAGAAATTTTTGATTGCTGTGTGATAAATATAGAGGGGTGTGGAGTACCGATACAACTATATCCTATAGCCTTGATCGAGTTTGATGTGGTAGTAGGGATGGATTGGTTAGCTGAGAATCAGGCTAACAGAGTTTGTGATAAGAAAATAATCAATGTCGTTTTACCTGATAAGAGGTCAGTAGTGATTTATGATCAGTCTAGCCTAATATCTTTGATAAAAGCCCGTAAATGTGTCAGCAAGGGTTGCTCGAGTTACTTAGCCTATGTGATAGATAGTAGGCCTGAAAAGATTAAGTTGGAAGATATTCCTATTGTTAGTGAATTTCCTGAAGTATTCCCTGAAGACTTGAATAGTCTTCCGCCCATTAGACAAGTAGAGTTTGGAATAGATCTGATTCTTGGAGCTGCTCCTATTGCCCGTGCACCGTATCGTCTGCCACCTCCAGAGATGAAAGAGATGATGACACAACTACAAGACCTATCTGACAAAGGCTTCATCAGACCTACTTCTTCGCCGTGGGGAGCGCCAGTTTTGTTTGTGAAAAAGAAGGACGGTTCAATGAGAATGTGTATTGACTACCGGGAGTTGAATAAGCGCACCATCAAGAACAAGTATCCACTTCCCAGAATTGATGACCTCTTCGATCAATTAGTTGGAGCTTGTTATTTCTCCAAGGTTGATCTCAGATCTGGCTACCATCAGTTGAAGGTTAAAGAAGAAGACGTTCTAAAGACTGCTTTTTGTACAAGGTACGGTCACTACGAATTCTTGGTGATGCCATTTGGATTGACGAACGCTCCAGCTGCTTTTATGGATTAAATGAATCGGGTATGTAAGCCGTATCTCGATAAATTTGTAATTGTATTTATCGATGATATACTTATCTATTCTCGATCCAAGGAAGAGCACGCCCAACATCTTCGTTTAATTCTGGAATTGTTGAAGAAGGAACAGTTATACGCTAAGTTCTCTAAATGTGAATTCTGGCTACGGGAAGTTCAGTTTCCGGGGCATGTCGTTTCAGAAAAAGGCATTCAAGTAGATCCGAAGAAAGTGGAAGCGAGTGAAAGATGGGAACCGCCAAAGACGCCAACCGAAGTATGTAGTTTTCTGGGTCTAGCTGGCTACTATCGGAAATTTATAAAAGATTTCTCTCGAATCGCGACGCCATTGACTAAGCTGACTCGAAAGAATCTAAAGTTTTAATGGAGAGCAGAACAGGATGAAGCATTCAGAATATTAAAAGAGAAACTCTGTAGCGCGCCAATACTAGCACTACCTGAAGGTTCCGATGATTTTGTTGTCTATAGTGATGCTTCTAAATTGGGATTGGGTTGTGTATTAATGCAGCATGGAAAGGTTATTGCTAATGCTTCTCGTCAATTAAAAGATCATGAGAGACAGTATCCTACGCACGACATGGAGCTTGCAGCAGTTGTATTCGCGTTGAAGATTTGGAGACATTTCTGTTATGGCTCTAAATGTCAAATCTATACTGATCATAAGAGTCTCCAACATCTTTTCGATCAGAAGGAACTAAATATGAGGCAAAGAAGATGGCTAGAATTGCTGAATGATTACGACTGTGAAATCCTGTATCACCCGGGAAAGGCGAATGTGGTAGCTGATGCACTAAGTCGTCAAGAAAGGAGTGGAACAATAAAAGTTATTTCACTAAGGGCCGAACTCTTGCCTAACATCTTTGACGAACTGCTGAAGTGTCAAATAGAAGATTATCAAGAAGAACAATTGAAATCAGAACGGTTAGTGGGTGTATCAGCATTGCTTGTGAAAGATGATCGTGGGTTATTGTGTCTGGGAAACAGAATTTGGGTGCCTCGTTTGGGTGGGTTACGTGATCGAGTACTACAAGAAGCTCATCAATCTCGAATCTCTATTCATCCAGGTACGAACAAGATGTACAAAGATCTGAAACAATTTTATTGGTGGCCGGGTATAAAAAGGAGTATTGCTCAGTATGTGGAAGGTTGTACTACTTGTAAGAAGGTAAAGATTGAACATCAGAAGCCGTTTGGGCAATTACGGCGTTTAAAAATACCGATGTGGAAATGGGATCAAATTACTACAGATTTCATCACGAAGTTACCAAGGACTCCGAAGGGATTTGATGCTATTTGGGTAATCGTTGACAGATTGACGAAGTCTGCTCACTTCTTACCAATAAAAGAAACTGATTCGTTGGAACGATTAGCCAAGTTGTACATCAACGAAATAGTAACTCGACATGGGGTTCCAATCTCGATTATTTCTGATCGTGATAGTCGTTTTACTTCAAGATTCTGGAGGAGCTTTAAAAAAGAAATGGGTACACAGATAAAGTTAAGTACAACGTATCATCCTCAAATTGACGGTCAGAGTGAATGGACGATTTAGACTTTAGAATACATGCTCTGGGCTTGCATTGTTGACTTTGGGGGATCTTGGGATAAACACTTACCACTGATAGAATTTTCCTACAACAACGGTTACCATTCCAGCATACACGCGGCACCGTTTGAAGTTTTGTATTGTAGAAAACGCCGAACGCCTCTGTGTTGGAACGAAGTGGGAGAGAAACAGTTAGTAGGGCCAGATATAGTTCAGTTGACCGCGGATAAGATTTCTCAGATTCGGGAACGTTTGAAAGTAGGTCAAGACAGACAGAAAAGTTACGCTGACCGACGCCGAAAACCGTTAGAATTCCAAGTTGGAGATTTCGTGATGTTAAAAGTCTCACCTTGGAAAGGAGTCATCCGATTTGGGAAACAAGGTAAACTAAGCCCGAGGTACATTGGACCGTTTGCGATCACAGAAAGGATTGGTGAAGTAACCTACAGGTTAGATCTTCCACCAGAGTTAAACAGAATCCACAATGCATTCCACGTATCCAATTTGCGAAAGAGTTTGGTTACGCCAGATCAGGCAGTGTCTCTACCCGAAATACAGATTGATGAAAAGTTGAATTATGTAGAAGAACCAGAAGCCATTGTGGACCACAAAGTTAAAGTGTTGCGGAACAAAGTAATCAGACAAGTGAAAGTTCAGTGGAGACATCATAAGGGTCACGATGCTACTTGGGAATCGGAGTCAGAGATCAGAACTAAGTACCCGCACCTTTTTGCCTAAATCGAATTCCGTGACGGAATTATTTTAAGGGGGAGATGATGTAATACCCCGGGTAAGTTCGTTAGTTAAAAGTTAGTTCCGTTAAAACTATTTAACTATATAATTGATGTTTAGGGTAAGTTTGGGTTAAATATTAAGTTTAGTGGTGGTTTGGTCATTAATGAATAGCTTAAGGTCTAAATGGTAAATAGGAATAGATATTATCCCTTTTGTAATTCAGATATTTCACTCAGCAGATAATATCCAGAAATTTAGTGTGTATATGTGTGTTTTGAGAGCAAGAAGGAGAAAGGAAGGGAAAGCTAGGTTGAAGCATCATTTGGGAACTTGGAAGTGAAATTAAGGTATGTGGCTTTATAATTTATGTTTGCAATTGATATTCAATGGTTCCTGTCTGAGTAGAATGGTCAAAATCATATCTGTTAATAATTTCTGGTGAATCTGGGTATAAAGTAGTCAAAACCGACAGAGGTTTCCAGACACCATGAATGTGTCCGGATGGTTTTATTGGTAGTGTCCGGGTAGTTTGTGGGTGGTGTCCGGTTGATGTTCTAAAGGTGTCCGGACGAGTTCTTCATCCGGGTAAGTTATAATTCCCTATGTTTTCCGGATAGAATTAGATACCGGATGGTATCCAGATTACTTTGGTGTCCGGATGACGTCCGGATTGTTTAGGTTGTCCGGAAAAGTCTTGTTGTCCGGAAAAGTTGTGTTGTCCGGATAACTTGTGGTATCCGGATACTTTGGCTGTTTGGTCAAATTGATGAGTTTAGAGGCTTTTAAGTGTCCAGTAGCCTGTATTTTGTTAATTCATGGATAGGGGATGATTAAGGACTGAATGTACTGTGGACTTGACTTAAGTTCGGGTTTGGGGAAGACAATTGAGGATAAGAGTTAGATAGAATATCTAAAGCTCTTAGTCCTAAAAAGCTCTATGTGTTCAAAATGGTAAAGCAATATCTGTATATATACTTGTTTCAGATACTGTGATTCGAAGGTCAAAGCAGAATTCTTTGTGAAGGACTGAAAAGAGTGTTGTTAAGCAAACAGGTGAGTTATACTTGAAAATGTTTTTAAACTGGAATACATATATGTGTGGAATGGATATATGATTAAGGTGTGAATATTATATGTTTATAATATAGTAAGGTATTATATGCGTATGTGCATTACACTACGCAAGTGTAAATTAGTCGGGTTCCAGTGTGCGGACCGGTGAGTAGCTGGGTTCCGGTGTGCGGACCAGTAACGTTGATAATTATTAGTTGGCATGCTACCAATTAGTATGGCCAGTTGTGGGGGAATAAGGTGGGATGAGTTGTACGAGTCTTGAATGGTAATGATATATGTGTAATGTATGGATGTATATGAAAAGTTTTATATAAATGGTTTTGATACAAAGGTTTACTAAACTGACAGGGATTTCCTCATTAGACCATTAGGTCTAACCCTCATTTCTGTTTTAAAAATATGTATTCCAGGTCGCTGATCGAGTAAGAGCAAGTAAGAAGGTTAATTGCCAATAGCTTTTGGAGGACTATGTAGTGGAAGACTATGATGTGTTTAGTAGATAGCCTGTTGTTAGTAATGATGTAATCTACTATGTAAACGTTTGTAATGATGTACTAAATGTTTGTAAAAGACTAGTGGACCATGTTTGTTATCCAATGTAACTTTTGTTTTAACGACGTTATGCTATGTATGCTATTTGAACTATGTATGGAAAAGTGGGGACGTTACAGTTTATCAATGTTCTGCTCTTCAAGTTCAGCACAAGGAGTTTGTTAATAAAATCACCAATCTTGAAACAAAACTCCACAAAAGAGGTCAAACCGATCAAACCATCTTTATGAATAAACCAAAAGAGTTCACGTACTTTAACAAAGAATGGGGAATCGGATACGATAACCCACATTATCTGAAAAAGGGAATCTACAAAACACCTACTCTGTATGACTTTGGGTGTCTTGGTTTAGATAAGAAATACCAGGAATATGCTATTAAATGGACTGGTCCTCTTGAACCCGAAAAGGAAGAGGAAACCGAGGAATATAAGCGAGCACACAAACGAGGAATACAACTTCCATTTTGTTATGAACCTTTAAATTATTCTTATCAAAAGAACAAGAAGTATCTCTCGAATGACTACTTCGACTGCTACAAGGTTGCAAAGCCTAACAATTCCTCCAAAAAGGATGAGGTCCAAGCAACCGCAACCAAGACTGAGACGGACGAGTACAAGCTCTATGTTCCCCCTCTCATCTTGGAAGCAAAGATAGTCGAGTTGGAGGAGTCACTCGAGAAAGAAAGGTCAGTTTTTCAAATGGAAAAGCAAGCGTTAATTGAGAAACTTGAGAATCTACAACCGGTCAAAACCGAAGTTGTGTCTGATGAAGGACAGGAAATCCTTCGGGGTGAAATCAATAAGCTCACATCAAAACTGGCTGCCTTGGCAACAGATGCGATGAAGGAGCATACGAGAAATGGTCAACCCCAAGAGCAGATTGACCAACTCCAATCTGAAAAGCATAATTCACCCGAACTTTCCTCAAGTTCATCTGATACGTCTTCGTGCAAAGCTTTCATAGGCAAGATTTCTACTACACAAGATGGTAAAGATTCTCAAGACGAGAGTGTTTTAAGGAATTTGAACTCTGATTTTTTCTTAGTTTCCGCACCAAATTCCCCAAAGCACACAAGCACAAAGTGTTCCTTGCCTTCCCCGACCGATCCAAGTCCAGTAATTCTGGATGTCCATTTTTCAGAATATATGAACTTCGAAGGCAATTCTGATGGAGAGTTTGAGTCGTTCCCCTTCGACAAACCTCTTCCATGTCATACTGATTATCACTAGTAGTCAATCGACCGGTCAATTTTTTAATGGGTGCATGTTCTAATACAAAGGCCCCAGCTGTGATTAAGATTTCCAAGTCTAAACCTGTTTCTCAAAAGCAATCACAGTCGAGGCAAAAGACCGAGCGATTGCCTATAAAAAATCATGTTTCTTCAAAAGTCACTGACCATGCTGTCAATGTGGGTTCAGATAAAACCGGCCAGCCTAAACAAGATAAACCAAAGAGGCCAGCTAGGGAATCTATTGAGAAAGAAGCGTCGAAGTCGTTTAACACTGTTTTTTTTACCCTAGAATGAACAAAAACGATTGTGCTTGGAATCATATGACTGATTTTGTTAAAAGGGATGTTAATTTTCCGATGAAAATTTACTCCATTCATCAATTGATCTAATTATCGCACGATCGTTTGTGTTGTTCTAGTTGTGGTTGGAATGACTTTGATGACATAAATAATAATGATTGGTTTGGGTCATATCACATATATAATCATACACCCAAACTCAAACCCCGTAAAAACAAAACGAAACACTATACTCTACGGGGTTCACAATCAGAGGTTAACCCAAGGCAAGATAGGAAACCCACTTCAAAGAGGGTTCCTCCTACAGAGGTTAAACCTACACCTAATAGGCAAAATGTTTCAAAGCAAGTTCTTCCGAAAGGTGTCAAATCTAACCCTCCCGGACCTAGGCAAATCTAGGTAACAAAGGTCCGCTAATCTTGTTTTGCAGGATGGTCATGTGTAGTTCTTAGACACTGGATGCTCCACACACATGACTAGAAGGAGGGAGCTGCTCACGATCTACCAAAAGCAATATTATGAAGACGTGAGGATTATTTATACCTGTGCTTTCAAAACTGCTCATCTGTTTAGGGGGAGCATGATCAGCTATCAGGTAAGTTCTTTCTAATGTTGAGGGGGAAGCATCACACACAATTTTTTTAACTGATGAACTTTTTGTTTTTGTGTGGATACTCCCGTGTGCATTTCACACTACGCGCACATTCTGAGGGGGAGCATTTCATTTTTTATGTTCATCTTTTGAGGGGGAGCGACACAAGTTTTCCTTAAATGTATAAAAGTTCCTTTTGTGTATCGGACTCTCCATTGCACAAGTTTGCACTATTCGAAGGGGAGCCAAACCATCCCTATGCTCAGTTTGAGGGGGAGCGAGAGAAGGTTCTTTCATTAATTCAAATTGTCCCAGTTTTTTTTTTAAAATGGAAGAACAGGGATCTTTTTATCCAAATCCCCAAAGTATCTGGACAGGTATCCGGACACCCATCTATCCGGATGGATATCCGGATGTCCCATCCGAAAACTTTGTCCCATATATAAGGGGTTCGGAAAGGTTATTCATCATTATCCGGATTTTGTCAACTGAAGCCCTACTGGCACACGCGGATCCCGCTGCACCGAGTGTAGTTGCTTATAGGCGAGAGTTAGGGAATCCCATGGTCCAGCCAGCGCTGGAGGGACCTCCCCAGGGACATAGAACCAAGGGAGTATTAGGTGATGAATTAGATCATGTGAGAAGGAGGGAACGGCGTTCGAAAGCGAACCAGGAAAGATTGAGCCGTAAAGATAACGAGGCTCCTGAGCGAACCCAACCGAGTGATATCCGGGTAGCCACATCTATTATCCCGTCTCATTTGTTGGGACAAGATATTGAAGAGCCTCTGTGGACCCAGCGGAGCAATTGCACAACCCCCTTCTCACGGGGATCAAGCACAACTTCCACCGGTCTCTCACTCGGAGAGTACTGGTGCTGAAATAAGAGACAAGCAGCCCCCGGTCTCGACTTCATTTTGTGCACCATCGAGTCTAGAGCCATTTGAAATTGAACATTCTTCGGCTAGGACACATGATGAGGAACACCAAATCGAGACTCTTCGTGACTCGATCAGAACATTTGTAGTGTCTCCATCTGGCAGAACACGAGGATCGGACGGAAATCCTACCATGGCTATCCCTGCGCCAACCGTGAACGTAGGTGGCTCTGCCTCTATGGTAGATGCCTCAACGGGTAATCTAAGTGATCCCGGTGTTACGTTACCCGACTTTGTGTCACCAGGGTCCCTGGACAGCAGTCTTAAGGTTGTCCGCGAGGCAATGGAGCAACACGTCGCAGCCGAGCTCAACAAAATTAAGAGCTTAATCAAAGGAAAAGAGAAGATCGTCGACGCTGAAACCGCACCGACACCTCCACCGGCCCCTGCTCAGCCTACATATTCGGTGGATACCCTCAAGACAATGCTTCTAGCCAAACTGCTCCAACAATCTGAAACCGACGCCTCTACCGAAGCAGACCTGCTATCTGTTCTGAAATCTCAGGTCACTACTCCTTCATCGTCCATTACCACTCGATTGGATTCCATTGAATCGACTCTTAAGGACTTCAACCAAGCGCTTACAACGGTGTCCGAGAGAGTCCGTTCACTCAAAGATACCTGCAAGAGTCAAGAATGCGGTCTAAAGCGCAAGCACGATGACCAGGATGATCCTGATCACTGTGAGAGGGAGAAAAGACTAAAACCTACCGAGACCGCCCCTATCCTCACCGAATCGATAATTGTGGTTCAACTGGAACCAGCAACTGCGGCAACAACAACCGACGCCGAACCTGAAGCCGAGTTGCCTCTAGCCGAGATGGTAATAGATATGGATATTTCAGACGATGAAGACCCGATGGTTGAAAAGCCTGAGAGTTCAACACAGGAACTGGTTAATTTTGACTCATCAGACAGCCCGATACTGGATATGATTGATCCAGACTGCGAGACCAACCCGGAGACCGAAGATGCATGGTATGAAAAAGCCGCCAGTACCGCAAATCTCCAGGTTAATTTGGTCTTCCCTACTGATGAAGATGATAACGTAGACTACGATCAGTTCTTGCTCCAGAATATATATAGAACCCCCGTTCACTCTCCTCAACCCGCTGAAACTTCAACAAGACCTGAAACTACAACTGCCGATATTTCGACATCTCCTCAACAACAACCGACAACTTCTGATCTTCCTCCCCCTCCTCAACAACTAATCCGTTGGGAGAAGATCACTGTATTTATTCCTCACCTGGAGGAATCCCTGAAGAAGTTGTTCGTTCACAAGCTACGCCCAATCGAGCCGACCTTCTGCCTTGGTATTTACAATTCTAACCCCGAATACCAACGCCGATACGTAAGTGCAATGAAGCGGTGTCTACCAGTTAGCCAAGTACGAACCAAGCATCAGATCACAGAAGTGCTCAACATCGAGTCAGGCCGAATTATGAAAGTTGTTTATCCTGTATTCACCGTCAGAAGCGAAGATGGGAATGAATGGAGATTTTCTGAAGCCGACTTCCAGCACCTCCGACCGTTCCACTTCTACGCTATTCTGAAAGGCCTTCGTTCAAGAACTATCCGACCGCTTCCAGTTACAAAGGCGCTCGAAGCTGTTCGTCGATTCCTGGTCCGTACTATTATGATGTCATATCTCACGGATTTCCAAATGGCAATCGAGAACAGGGCAAAGAAGGTAAATCTGATAAAGCCGAATCTGAAAACTACTGAGTTGAAGATGTATTCCGACAACGCTCTGCTTCTACAACCGGAATTTAGGATAGTCTACATCAACGAACAGAAAGAGATTTTTTTTTGCGCTTCAGTCAGGTAAACAAATTCTGCGACGACACGCTCTTCAAAGTCCAAAATGCTCTTCGCAAAATCAGTTCTTATGAATCGGAAAATTAGAAGGTTTCGTATGTTCCGAGCTCGAATGAGATAACTGCACGAAACGCTTTAGAAGTGGTTGAAGATCGCATCGACTATTATTAGATCTGAGTTTTGTGAATAAACCAAGTGGTTAAATCTGATAAGAAGGCTCAGATGTTCTGAGAAGAAGGGTCAGAGTTCTGACTACAAAAGCTCAGCAGGATTACTTTGAAAGTTTATCAAGTACAGAACTCTGAGAAGAAGAGCCAGAAGTCTGAGAAGAAGAGTCAGAAGTTCTGAACAACATGTTCAGAACTTATAACTAGATACTTTCCTTAGTGTTTAGTTAACTAATTAGGACACGTGTATTGTTCCTATTAGTCTTTCATATATGTACTGTAGCTTTAATATTTCCGTTGCAGTATATATATAGTGGTTAGCACTACATTGCTAACTGATTCTCCCGTATATATTTGTATTCATCTTTTGTAATCTTTGAGATACTCTCTCTCTCTAAGATCTGTAATTATGTTCTTCATTGAATACAATTGGGCTTGATCATATTACTTCTCAATTACTGCTTCATAGATTGATATATTGATTGTAAGAGTAAATCCTGGACTTACAATTGGTATCAAAGCCAATCAACAAACAAAATTGTTCAAGATCGTGATCGCGAAGGTTAATTGATCAATTTTCTTGAAGATTTCTTGATTCGTTCAAAAATCGATTCCGCTGCTGCTTACAATTCTTGAATTCTTATCAATTCTTGAATTAATTGTTATCTTTCGATCAAGAAATTCAAATTTGTCTTTCTGTTGAAAATTCTTACAATCATGTCTTCTAAAGAATATCTCACTATGGGATCTGAAACAAAGCCACCTGTTCTAATACCTGAAGAGTACCAGCAATGGAAAATTCGAATGATCCAATTCTTGGATAACATAGATGAAAATCTAATGGTTTCAATCCGAGAAGGTCCTATCGAAGTCTATATCGATGTGGCTGCAACCCCTGAAACAGAGACAACTCCAGAAATTCCAGCAACAAGGGTGAAGAAGAATTATTCTCAATACACAGCAGAACAGAAAAATAGGCATGCTATAGACAAAAGAGCAATCACATTGATGACATTGGCCGTTCCGAATGTAGTTCTAAACCGAATTGACAGTGGATCATCCGCCAAGGAAATGTGGGATGAACTGGAAAGACAGATGTTAGGAACTGTCAGATCGATACAAGCAAAGTTAAATCAAAGCATAAATGCTTATGAAAGGTTTAAGGCTAAAGAATCTGAAAGATTGACTCAGACATATAGTAAATTCTGTACTATACTGAATGATTTGAGAAGAAATGGGTTGAAAAAGACAAAGTCAGAAATAAACTACAAATTTCTGAACAGTCTAAACTCTGAATGGTCATCATTTGCTATAAGTCTACAAATGAATAAGGATATGTGTGAAGAAGATCTCAATGATCTATTCTGTGTACTAAATCAGCATGAGGACTCTGTTAAAATTGTGGTTGAAGAAAAGAAGAATGTTGCAGAACAGTTAGCTTTTCTGTCAAGGTCCAAAATTGTTAAAACACTCAAGAAGACTGCGTATCTATCTGAGATACCAAATTTGGAGGAGTCTGATAAGGAAGATGGATTAGAAGAAGATGAAGATATCAAAATGATTGCTGAAAAGTTGGCCTTGTTGACTAACACTTTCAACAAGAGGTATGGAAAAGGAAAATTTAAGGGCAAGTACAGGAAAGAGCAGGGAAATTCAGATTTCAAGAAAAGAGAAGAGAGAGGAGAGAGTAAGTATGAAAAGAAGGAAGAAAGAAGGGAAGAAAATAGAGAAGAAAAGGAAGAAAGAAAAGAAAAGAATTTGTGCTTCAAGTGTGGAAAGTCTGGTCACTATGCAAGAGATTGCAAAGTAAAAATTGTGAAGGATTATGAGTACTACACCAAAAAGGCTCAGCTAGCAAAGAAAAGAGATGATGAAGTGGCAATGTTAGCTGAACAAGAAAATTGGTTGTACTACACTTCAGATGAAGATGACTGCATTCACTTTTCACAGATGCAGAGTTATATGGCAAAGATGAAGAATGAGGATGATTCTTACTTTGAAGATGCTGATTCTGAGTCATCCGCTGAGGTACATTCTGCACTTGAAATAGACTTAATGACACAGATTGGTGAAATGAAAACTGAATTTGTTAAACTAAGAAAACAAATAAAAGGAGAAAGAAATTTAGTTAACAAATTCAGAATTGAAAAAGAGGTAATAAGAGAACAGTATGAGGAATCTGAGGTTGAGAAACAGAAAGTTAAAACTAAAAATTCTGAATTGGTGAAAAATATTTCTGACATAAAAATTGAACTTTCAAAAGTCAAGGATGAAAAGGGTGATTTACAAATAAAGTTTGATATGCTATTTGAGGAAAGAAAGAATTTGTACATCAAAATCAAAGAATTAGAAGATCTTAACTTGAAAAGAGGTCAGACTCAGCAAACATTAAATCTTCTAACAAGCAATGTAAAAGATACAAGATTTTATAATCCAAAGAATGGATTGGGATTGGAAGAAAATGTTGTTTTAAAAAGAGCTCCAGTAAACTTTTATGATTTTGATAAGCTTCATGTTCCTAAACCAAAAATTCCAGAAGTTGTTGAAGTTTTTATAAGACCTGCAAGTTCTATCACAAGTTCTGATAATTTACAAAAATCAAGTTCTAAAAAGACAAAGGAAACAGTTTCTGAATCAAAAACAGAAAAGTCAAATGTTTAAGAAGATAAAGTTAAGAAAGAAATTTCTAAACCAAAAGAAGAGAAACCAAAATACAATGACACTAAATTCAAATATGACTCTCTAAATGTCAGTTACAAAAATAAACAACAAAGTTTTTCATATTCTGACATAGAAAGTATATTTGATACTAGTAAGGTTTCTGAAACAATTAGTCAAAAATCTGAATCTTCTAATCAGAATTCTGACTGTTCTTATCAATTTTCTGATTCTGAGGGTCAGAAATCTGAGTGTATTAATCAGAATTCTGATTCAAAGTCAGAAGAATTTCTAGAACTTGAAAAGAGATTTAATCTTGTAAGTCAAGAACTTGAGGACCTAAGGAAAGCTTATGATGAACTTGAAAATGACTTGTGTGATTTGGATTTTGATCTTAAAAATGCTTTAAAAGAAAAGAATGTTTTTATTCAGAAAATAACAGAGCTTGAGAAACTGAAAGCTGAATATGATCTGTTCAAGATTAATGCTCTAAAAGAAAATGTTAAATTCTTTAATGAATCAAGTACATATGAAAAAGGTGAATCATCTAATTCATTTTCTAACAAAAATAAGTTGAATTTTTCAGAAAAAGAGGAAAGCAAAAGGAACGATGATCTGAAAAGAGTTCCTGAGAAGACTGAATTGAACTCTGATTCTGTACCAAAAGCTCATAGTTTCTGTAATAAATGTACATGTACTTTAAAAAATAGAAATAAAAATGAAAGGACTTATGGTACATATTTGTTGTTACTTGCAAAGAAAAATTTGACTTGTGTTCAATGTGAAAGTGATTCTTTTCAATATTCTCAGAAATGTCCAATCACAATAACATCTGTTTCATTCATAAGAAAAGATATTCAGAATACAGAAAAGAAGAATGTTTCTGTTCCTCAAACTCAGAGAAAAGAAAAGATAAAAGAAGTGAATCCTCAAGTTAAAATCAATAGAAAGAATGAAAAAGTGATTAATGTGAAAGAAAAGAAAGAAAAGAAAGTTGAGAACATTGCAACATCCAAATTTACAACTTTCAAGAAGAAAGTGAACAAATTTGTGAACAGAAAATGTTCTGACTTCATAAAAGTTCAAGGCAAATGGTGTTTAAAGAAAGATTTTGAATGGAAAGTAAAAGGCACGTTTGTTAAATCAGATGACAAGCTAACAAAGGAGGACCCATTCCAAAATGGGTACCTAAAACTAACTGATTGTTTTTGCAGGGCTGTCATGTGTGGTTTTTAGATTCAGGAGCTTCAAGACACATGACAGGTCAGAAGTCTTTTCTATCAAATTTCACAGAAAAGGCTGGAGGAGCAGTAAACTTTGGAAATAACACCAAAGGTCAAGTTAAAGGTTATGGAGATTTAACAAAAGGAGATCTGACAATTCAAAAAGTTTTCTATGTTGAAGGATTACAACATAATCTTTTCAGCATAAGTCAGTTTTTAGACAGTCTTTGTCAAATCAAGTTCAAAATAACAGGTTGCATGATTTTAACTGAAAATGATCTTAATGTCTTCTGGGCCAAAAGACACATGGATTTATTTGTGGTTAACTTTTCAAAATTACAAACATTAAATCTTGTTTGTCTTTTATCAAACTCAACTGCAAATGAATGCTGGCTGTGGCACAGAAGATGTTCTCATTTAAACTTCAAAGATCTTAATAATCTTGTTGCAAAACATCTGGTTAAAGGTTTACCAAGGATCAAATTTGAAAAAGAATCATTATGCTCAGCTTGTGAAATGGGCAAGATGAAAAAGAGTTCTCACAAATTAAAAATGGACTCATCTTGCAAAGCACCATTAGAAATGATTCATATTGATCTTTGTGGTCCTATTTCAGTTCAGTCTATGGGAGGAAAGAAATATATGCTTGTAATTGTCGATGAATATTCCAGATACACATGGGTTGAGTTCTTAAGGGCCAAGTCAGAAGCTGCTACTACTTTGATAAACTTTATCAAAAGAATTCAAGTTTTCTTACAACTTCCAGTTCAGAAAATCAGAAGTGATAATGGAACAGAGTTCAGAAATGAGACACTTCAGAATTTTTTAGAAAGTTCTGGGATTTCTCACAATTTCTCTGCTGTCAGAACTCCTCACCAAAATGGTGTTGTTGAAAGCAAAAACAGAACTATAGTTGAAGCTACAAGAACCATGTTGGCTTATTCAAATCTTCTAACTTTCCTATGGGCTGAAGCAATTGCAACTGCTTGTTTTACACAGAACAGAACCTTAATCAATAAAAGATTAAATAAGACTTCTTATGAACTGATAAATAAAAGAAAACCATTAATCAAATTCTTTCATGTTTTTGGTTGCAGATGCTACGTTCTTAAAGACAGAGAAAATCTTGCCAAATTTGATAAAAAGGCAGATGAAGGATACTTTCTTGGTTATTCATTAACTTCCAAAGCATTCAGAATCTACAATAGAAGAACCAAGAGAATGATGGAAAGCATCAATGTAACATTTGATGAAGCCAGAATGAAGACTTCTGAACAAGACAGTTCAGAACTCATGCAGAACAAGACAAGAATGACTTCTGATACAAATTCTAATTCTATTTGTTCAGAACTCAATTTATTGTTTAAGGATGCTATTCTAGAACTAATTTCTGATTCTTATGCAGAATATGAAAACCCAAAGATGGTAAAAGATACGAAGAATAGAACTCCAAAAATAGTTCAATCAAATGTAATTTCTGATAAAGGTCCATCTGAGGAATGTCCAAGTTTGATAAATACAAGTGGTGAAAATTCTGAACCATGCACTCAGAATTCTGAACCTTGTATTCAGAACTCTGAACAAGTTACTCAGAAATCTGACTTTACTGCTCAGAATCCAAACTTGGATACAACTCCTACTCATATCTCAGAACAAGGGGACACCTCGGAATTACAAGCAATCATTGATGAGAATGATACAAACAACACTTTTTCAGAGATTGATGTTCTTCCCAGTGCAAATAAATGGACTAAAAATCATCCTATTCATCAAGTAATAGGTGATCCATAAGCAGGAGTAAAAACCAGATCAGCTACAGCAAATGAAGCAATGTTTGATGGTTTCTTAAGTGTGATTGAACCTAGAAAAGCTAATGAAGCCCTAGAGGATCCAGATTGGATTTCAGCAATGCAAGAGAAATTGCTCCAATTTGAAAGAAAGAAAGTTTGGAGACTCATTCCAAAGCCTGAAGGTAAATCTATCATTGGAACTAAATGGGTGTTCAAAAACAAAAAGGATGAGTCAGGTGTTGTTATTAGAAACAAGGAAAGATTGGTTGCTAAGGGATACTGTCAACAAGAAGGAATTGATTATGATGAAACATTTGCACCAGTGGCAAAAATAGAGGCAATCAGAATATTTTTGGCCTATGTTGCACACAAGAACTTCAAGGTGTATAAAATGGATGTCAAATCAGCCTTTCTAAATGGCAAACTTAATGAAGAGGTGTATGTTCATCAACCTGAAGGTTTTGTTGACCCAGAATTTCCTGATCATGTTTATATTTTAGACAAAGCTTTATATGGTCTAAAACAAGCACCATGAGCCTGGTATGACACGCTTACTCAACATTTGTTAGTTTCAGGGTTCAAGAAAGGTAAGATTGACACAGCTTTGTTTTTAAAGAAACAGGGTGAGGATTTAATTCTTATTCAGATTTATGTTGATGACATAATATTTGGTTCTACCAGTCCAGAATTATGTGATAATTTTTCTAAAATCATGTCATCTGAATTTGAAATGAGCATGATGGGTGAGCTGAATTTTTTCCTTGGTCTTCAAGTCAAACAATTACCAAATGGTATTTTTATAAATCAAAGAAAATATGTCAGAGATATTCTGAAAAAGTTCAAAATGTCTGATTGTGCTTCTATGAGAACTCCTATGGCAACAAACATAAAGTTAGATGTTGATCTCAAAGGAGTTTCAGTAGATAACAAACTCTATAGAGGCATGATTGGATCTTTACTTTATCTGACTGCAAGTAGGCCAGATATAATGTTTTCTACTTGTTTTTTTTGGATAGGGTTCCTGGGCCTTCGGCCCAGTACATCCCTGGCAAACACACCGACCGCGAAGTAATGCAGCCCTGAGATAATCCCCAGTGGCCACAAGTGCTGCGTGTGGGACTCGAACCCGGGCAAGCGCAATGAACTCCCCAAGCCCTTACCACCACGCCACAACCCTTGTGGTTCGTTTTCTACTTGTTTCTGTGCTAGATTTCAATCTAACCCAAAAGAATCACATATGTTAGCTGTCAAAAGGATTTTAAGATATCTCAAAGGATCACCTGATCTAGGTTTATGGTATCCAAAAGAAACTGACTTCAAATTGACTGCTTTCACTGATGCTGATCATGTAGGAAGTAGGTTGGACAGAAAAAGTACTTCTGGTGCTTTTCATTTTTTGGGGGATAAGATAGTGAGTTGGGGATCAAAGGAACAGAATTGTGTGTCCACTTCAACTGCCGAGGCAGAGTATGTTGCTGCTGCTGCTGCATGCTCTCAAACTTTGTGGATGAGAACACAACTCATGGATTATGGATATCAGCTCAACAAAATTCCCATCTATTGTGACTCAGAAAGTGCAATTGCCATTACTCAGAATCCTGTTCAACATTCAAAGACTAAACACATAGATGTGAGGTATCATTTTATAAAGGACTATGTGGAAAAAGGAACTATAGAGATGCACTTTGTGCATACAAAGTATCAATTGGCTGACTTGTTCACAAAGCCTCTTGATCACAAAAGGTTCTCTTTTCTCATATGTAAAATAGGAATGCTTAATCTGACTAATTGAAAATATTTGTGTTTGTTAAAAAAAATTGATGATAAATTTTTCCAAGTAAAATTGTCTGAGTAGTGTACTCAGAACTCTGAGTCTTAAGTTCAGAAATTCTGAGTCTTGAGTTCAGAACTTCTGAGTCTTAAGTTCAGATATTCTGAGTCAATACTTCAGAAATCTATCTTTCAAAAATTTATTTCTGAGAAATACAAATACTTCAATCTTGTAGATTAATTTTTTTCTATTTTTTTCTACCTCATCTTTATGTATCATATATGGTCAAGTACATGCTAAAGTCAAGGGGGAGCATCAAAATCTTTTGAAAATCATATAATGATGCTAAAAAGGTTTTTGTTCATTTCTTATTTCTGATCATTCTAAGAAGAACAAGCTTTTACTGATAAATTTTTTTTCTTCTTGTTCAAACTATATCTGAATTTCAAACATTTTCATATTCAGATATAAGATTTTAAATGATTTTCTTTAAATCATCATTTTGTGAACAGTATTCTGATGATAAATTGTTTTTCTATCTGTTCAAACCTTTTCTGATTAATTAAAGTTTTTACATTTGTCAAAAGTTGATTTTAAATAAATCTTGGTTACAAGGCAAATTCCTCTGAATCATGGACTCAGAACTCTGAGTAGAATACTCAGATCTCTGATAAAGGAAAGACAATCTTCTGAGCGTGTTATTCAGATTTTTGACTTGTGTCAATATTCTATCAAATAACACGTGTCAGCTTCATATTTGGTTGATTATGCCACGTATTTCATTTAATTCTTCTGTGGTATTTCAAACGTGTTGACTCCGTTATAACCTTGACCTCGCTTTTCCGTCAAACCTTTCAACTTCGCGGATTTAAATAGGTCTTAAAATCCCTATTTCAAATTCTTTCAAATTCCAGAGTGAAAAGTGAGATACGAATCAATCCAAAGTTCTTTGAATTTGTTTTCTTCTTAAATCATGTCTGGATTTCGAAGAAGTGGTCAAATATCCATGCATTCTACTAAGTCTTTGATGGATTCATCTGATTCGGATAACGATGAAGTGCAAAATAGAGCTGTTGAGGAAAAAGCAATAGGAAATGATGAGATAAATGAAGAAGATGAACAAATGGCTGAATCAGAAGGAAATGCAGATGAGGTAAACATAAATGTTGAACATGAACAGAGTGCTACAGGGTCGATTATGTCGAATAGACCAATTTTAGTGGAAAGGGTTGTGCCTGAAGGTGAATGGTTAAAATTGTCAGAAAATAACTGTGTTTTACTATTTGAGGAGAGTAGATTTAAGCCTGAATATAGAATCATCATGGAATTATTCAAGTATCATCCTTACAGGAAATGGTTTACAAGAAGCAAAACAGTTCCTATTCAGTATATTCAACAATGGTGGAGACATCTTAGGTTAGAAGACAACAAGTTTGTATCTGAAATTGGTGGAGTAACATTTGCTTTATCAATCTCTTCACTAAGAGAAATGTTAAATCTTCTAGAGAAAGATGATGTACAAAGAAGGTCAGACTTTGAAGACTCACCTTTAACAGAGGAACTAATTGAAGAATTTATGAAGTTAGGATATAATGAAGGATTAAGGACCCTTAGTTTGTTCAGAAGGAACAAATTTCCACCTATTTGGGCATGTTTCTTTCATGTGGTGAATAAATGCTTGTCAGGAAAGAATAGCTCTGCAGATCAACGTTCAAAACAGATTCTTCAAATTTTTCAGGGTTTAGTGAGGAATAGGCATTATGATTACACTGCTATACTTTGGGAAGACATGAAGAACACTTTTGAGAAAAATCAGAAAGCTATTCAAAAGAAGACAAAGGATACTCCTCTGGCATACATACCTTACATAAGGTATTGGCAAATTGTGATATGGTATGCAATGCAAGAAAACAGAACAATTTCAAGAAGATCAAATGAGCAGCATGGTCCTACTTTTTATTTGGGTAAGATGTCTTCAGTTACTAAACTTGAGAATTATCCTAATCATAAATTGTTGCCAAAATCACTTAGGAATTATATATACCAAGGGAGAGTGAGATTTTAAAAGCATATTGCACCTCTATGGGAATTGAAATACCTCAAATCCCTACCCATGACGACCAACCTGAGAAGAGAGGTGAGGGGTCTAGTCGAGTTAGAGAGGGGGAGGATGTTCAAATGGGTGAACATTTTGAGAGAAATGAGGGGAAAAATTCTGAGAGCTTGGTTAGAATAAGTGAGGAAAAACAGAATGAGGGTGGTGAGGATGAGAGAATGTCACAGGAGGTTCAAACAGAAAGAGATGCCTCTGTACTAGCTAATCTTAACCAGGTAACCACATCTGCTATTGGTTCACAATTCTTGGTGTCCAATATTGAAACAAACACCATGGACCTAGTGGTGGAACTTGAAGAACCCATCCATACCCACTCAGAAGCATTTCAACATGCTACTGTTTCACACAAATCAGGGGAACCATCCCAAACTCATTTGGAGGGAGGTGATAAATCCCAACCTATTTTTCATCACATTGAGTCTGGATATCACAGTCCTATCCACATTGAGCCTGAAATTCCTTCTAACACTTGCACAAATCAGGAATTTCGTATTCCTGACACAACATTCATAGACATACCTACTATTGGGTGTCGAGGATTGGATGGAAGTCCTGGTCAGGTGAACATTTCAAAAGCCTCATTCAAACGTGCATCTGTTGTACAAGATGACTTCGTTTTATCTACAGGCCATGAGCCCTCTGGGCACATGAAAACTGGACCATCTGTTGGTTCAGGTTCACGGTTAGATTCTTCTGAATTTGAAAAGATTCAGAATCAAAACAAGGAGATGGGGGAAAAAGTTGAAAGATTGGAAGAAAGGGTGGATGGTCTGAATAATGAGGTGAAAGGATTGAAAGAAATGTTGGAGGGAAAATTGATATCTGTTGAAACTAAGATAGATAATGTGAAGATATCCTTGGAATCTCATAAAAAGGAGATCAAGGAATCTAATGTCTGAATTTCAAAAAGATCTGTTGAAACAAATGCAGAGTATGCAAGATTCTGTATTTAAAGCACTGAGTGTATCTATGGCTTCAACTTCAAAGCCTCTTGATCTTGTTCCACTTGCAGAAGCTGAACCTGAAGGTATTTCTGGTCAGAACTACAAAATAAAGTTTGATGATAATGAACCTCATGATCATCAAAAGGGGGAGAAAAGGCAAAGGTTGAGTTCTGATGATGATATTGGCATAGAAGATTTTGAAATAGCAGATATGCATTTAGTCAGTACAAAGAACACAGAAGTTCAGACATAAGAAATTGTAAAGACAGTGGATAATCAGATAGTTCAGATTGACAGTTCAGATAAAGAGGAAATGGAGGTGGAAACCATAGATGGTGGTGATTCTGATAAAACAGAAGAATTGAATTTAGACACAGAGATGGAAGTTAATTCTGATGAAACTGAAACTATTGAGGAACCTGTTTTGGGATCAGAGGAAGTAGATGAAAGCTTAGTGGTTGTGAACACTTGTACAGATATTGTTCCATATGATAAAGATAGTGTGATAGACTCTGAGTCAGAAGAAAGGAGATTGAATGAGATTTTGATCAGAAGGATGCACAGTGAGATAGTCAGAGCACTTAATGTTCAGAATATTCAAAAAGCTGTGAAGATGGTAAGACCTATTGATCTGATGGGAGAAGAAGATAATTCAGTTGGATATTCTCAGAAATTTCAAGAGGATTTTTATTTCAACTATGTTGATGATATTGCTGATGATATAGGAGAATATGAAAGAGTCAAAGAATACTTCATGCCTTCAGAATATCTATTCAGAAATCCAATTGAAATCCCTAAGATTAATCTACCAATGTTAGAGGAACCTATATGTGATTTTGTTCTGGAATTAAGTGATATACCAGTTGCTAAACATTTTCATGACGACATCTTCCCAGAAGAAACATATGAGAATCTTTATCACAAAGAAGGAGAATATGAAGTTTTGGAAAATAATGTTGATGGTTTCATGGATGGAAGATCTCAGATGATTTATGCAGAAGCCTCAAACAGATTTAGAATTCCTGACTCAAGGCTGCACATTCAGAAAAGGATTGAGAAAGTTTTGATGTTCCAAACAGAAGAATTTGATGGTCTGAAGTATGTAAAATTGGAAGTATTGAAAGAAAAGAATGTAAAGGTTTTCTTATCAAGTTTTGATTTCCACAGATTAACTCTTGAAGATCAGATCTTTCTTGTTAAGTTCTTTGCCAGTACTGAAGAAGCCTGGATAGAGATTGAATGTAGAAGACTTCTGGGCATTTATGTCAGAAACATGTACTTGTATGATTTTCAACTGGCTATTGAAGGAAGAAAGGAGAAATGCAACTTAAGCTGTCCAGAGATGATTCCAGGGATTGGTATACATGAGAAAGCGTTTATAAATGAAGGAATGGAATCAGAAGGTTTTGCATACACAGTTCATGAAAGACTTGAACTATTCAGATTGAAGGATTTGGTAAAATATAGTGATGCAACTTTGAGTTGGTTACTAAATGGAATGGAAGGATTTTTTGTATCTGAAAGAAAAAGTCTGGGGAAGAGATGTGTGAAATCTGTTAAAAGAAAATTAAGTCTCAGAAGAAAGATCAAAAGGTGTGGTGAATGGTTGCTATCAGAGGTTAATCCCAAAAAGATGTTGCATAATGACTTTGTGTTTCCTGCTGAATATGAGGTGAATGAAATTCTTTCAGATGAAGATGAAGAATTTCAGGACATAATTCCTCAGAATGTGCAAATAACAAGTTTTGAACAAGCTGAACAATCTGAACCAAAAGAAGATGAGATGTCCATTGATATGAATGGGTATTTTCTGGAGTTTGATCTGCCAAACTTCTTTGATCCAATTGAAGTAAACTTTCTAAGTGTATATCATGACAAACCAAAAGAGACTCAGATCTGGTTGGCTGAGAAGTCAAGATGTCTTGGAAAACCAAAGAAAGATGTGTATTCAGATTTTCTAATCACTGGGATCAGAGAATTAAAGATCAAACAGTTCAGAAAGCAAGAATACTTATCCTTTGAAGTATTAAGAGAAGATGGAAAGGTGTACTATTTTACTGATGCAGACTTTGAGAAGCTATCAGTAATGGATTTTTACAGACTACACAGTATGTTGTGCTTCAAAGAATCAAACAAAGATAAGAATGAAAGGAAGGCAAGGAGTGTAGTGATTGAAGCTATGTTTTACATCCTAAGATGGCATTGTTATGCAGATTTTCAAATACTCTGTATTTACAAAGGCCAGGTGTCTATCTTTCAAGACCCATCACAGATCATGATCAGAAGCAAGTATTAAAAACTGGAAGTGTGTGCAGACATCTAGTATTGGGAGTATTTTTGAAAAACAAGAGTGAAAAGATCTTTTTCAGAGCAGAGGAGACTGCAAAATATAGCTCTGGAACTTTGAGATTCATCAAGCATAATTTGGAGAAAAAGGTGCTGAAGGTGAAACAAGCTAACATGACTCAAGAAGTGATCACTCAGCAAGTTGAAACTATTCAGAAAATTATTGATAGAATTGACAAGAGACTTACTCAGAGAAATGTGCTGTTACAAAAAATTGTTCCTGCATTGAAAGAGCTTGGTGATACAAAGTATAAGTTTATTTGACAAAAAAGGGGATATTGTTAGATCTGAGTTTTTTCAATAAACCAAGTGTTGAAATCTGATAAGAAGGCTCAGATGTTCTGAGAAGAAGGGTCAGAGTTCTGACTACAAAAGCTCAGCAGGATTACTTTGAAAGTTTATCAAGTACAGAAGTCTGAGAAGAAGAGTCAGAAGTCTGAGAAGAAGAGCCAGAAGTTCTGAGAAGCTTAATCAGAATTATGTTCAGAAGTTCTGAACAACATGTTCAGAACTTATAACTAGATACTTTCCTTAGTGTTTAGTTAACTAATTAGGACACGTGTATTGTTCCTATTAGTCTTTCATATATGTACTGTAGCTTTAATATTTCCGTTGCAGTATATATATATAGTGGTTAGCACTACATTGCTAACTGATTCTCCCGCATATATTTGTATTCATCTTTTGTAATATTTGAGATACTCTCTCTCTAAGATCTGTAATTTTGTTCTTCATTGAATACAATTGGGCTTGATCATATTACTTCTCAATTACTGCTTCATAGATTGATATATTGATTGTAAGAGTAAATCCTGGACTTACAACTATCGTCGTGCTATCCGAATGTTCGAGGTACACTTTGCGCTTCGTAAAAGATATCTCTACAACTGGCGCGAACTCGAACTTCAATACAAAGGGGGAGATTGTTAGGGTCAATATTTATTGTATTAAAGTTCAAGGGTCTGTATTGTAATTCGTTATTTTGAGCTTTGTTAGTGAACGGGCCGTGGACTTGTTAACCACGGGCCCACCATATATAATGTTTGTCTAGCCTTAGAAAATAGGCTAGTTGTCTCTTTTGCTTTCCTACTCCTAATTGTAATTCCCTCTCAATTGAAAGCTAATAGGGATGACCAGTTGAAATCATAAATACTATTGTTATTATCTGTTGGTTTCATTATTCGTTGGATGGATCTGGAACTCACAGTGATTCTTTAGAATTGCAATGCCATTGTGATTCTTTGTATAGTTTTGTACTCATGTGTTTGTAGTCATAGAGGAAGGATAATTGAGAAGTCTCTAAGGAGCAAAGGCAGGTCATGAAGTTATTGTTGGTCCCAAAGGGTTATACAAGTTTGTAGAGGGGGGGGGGGGGGGGGGTTGATTACAAACACACGATTTTTACTTTCTTAATTGTTTATTGATAAAAATCAAACAATTTACAACTTGTTGCGGAACAAGATTAAGGATTAAACCTAATCTAAACAAGTTATGAGAAACACTAAGTTTCTTGCACTAGAATTAAGACAGAAAGGAGAAAAGAATATTACTAATAATATTCTAACACAAAGATAGTAGAGAGAAGAAGATGGTCGAGCACTTCATTTCTGAAGTAGGGTTCTTCTTATATACTGCATGCATTTAATGCACAACAGTACAACTTTACACGTGGCAACAGCTGATTGGTTGCATGGTTTGACCTTTGTAGACAACCTTAGTAGCCGCATGACGTACAGTGTAGAATCAGAGTTGGTTGTACGATAATGGACAGAAGGGATGTCCTATTCTGACATTTTCGTACGGAGACGTGCAATAGAGCAAGACAAAAGTAACTTGTAGAGGAAGGCTTCATGATCAGCGTTCGTTTAACAATACTTTATTAACGAGTGACAAAGCTCAGCGATCGATGAAGTCTTCTACTTGAAACTTCACGTTGAGTGGACAAATCTTGGCTTCGCTGATATCCGCATCAGTTCATTACTAGACTTGTCGCTGGTTCTTTGGCTTGATCTTCGACTTCAGCGTAGAACATAGTTGACGTGAAACTTGTCTTCAGGGATCATAAGTAAACAACTAAAATCATCAGCGATCATCAATAAGACTGAACAGGCTCAGAGCTTTATTGATGAACAGTATCGCTGAACATAGTTTAAAGAGCACGAGTTTCCTATCAGTGGTACTGTAGAGACATAGTACTTATCAGCGATAGTGAAACTCTAATACATATTGTCTACTTACAATTTTCACTAAGTGTTTCTTAAAGATTCATTATCAAATCACTGAGGGTTTGGATCAACAATCTCCCCCTATTTGATTATGACATAGCAATAAAAGAAAATTGCTAAGTATGAAAACATAAGGATAAAAAGAACTCATAAAATATTTGTCCGTTTTACTGTTTTCTGGGATCTTTTGAGTACTGATGGAGTAAGTACATTCGCTGAAATTTTTCTTTAAGCTTCGTGTAAGGTTACAAAGGGAAGTGGAAAAATTACAAGTACATCAAATAAATTTACAAGTACAAAAGATACAAGCTGATAAAGATAGAGGATTACAAGGAAATTCTATCAGCTAGAAAGGTTCTTCCTTAACAAGAAGTTCATCAAGGATTCTTGTTGAAGGGATCATCCATTCAGGGACTTTTTCACCAAGATCTCGTCTATTCTGTGCTTCGGTAAAGATCAGGGGCTTCATGTATCGTCCGAGAAGATCTTTTCTGAATTCACACCAATAGACGAGATCCCTGAGCTGTTCGATGGGAGTGATGGGAAGCTCAAAGATGCGTTGAAAGTGTTCTCGTCTATCATAGTTGTGAAAGAAGATACTATAAGGTTCGCTTAAGACTTTTCGAGGAATGAAGCGTTCACTAGGGGGCAGGGAGGTGTCGTGTGCTGAGAGGTCAGGTTCAGGACCAAGTACTTCAGAACGTGAAAAATCAATACCTGTTTCATTTCGGATAGGAGGACCTGAGTCTGAAGGTATTATCTTTTTCTTTGCAGAGGCCCTTCTTTGTTGAGCTGGATTATGAGGAGGAGGAGGAATATCCACAGCAGATGAAACCAAGTCGATCTGAGAATTTATAATTTTCTCGACATGGCTTTTATATTGTGAGCGAGATCGCTGACTGGCTATTCGCATCTCCAGCCATTTAGAAAGACCATACTTCTTTATCGTAGCAGCATAGATGGTCTCCTTGGTACCATTTTCTCTGAATATGTCAACTTCAATGACAGTAACGTTTATGGTCGTTTTTCCCCTGATGTTCACCTTGTTGATCCTGGTTGCCCGAGATCGATAGTGCAGTCTTTCTTTGCACCATTCTAAGGTAGAATCAGATACCTTGGTCTTTTCCTCGATGATCTTTTGGGCGTCTTCCCATAATTGACGTTGGACATCAATGGGGGTCTTCTTCAGATCAGGATCCTTCACCGACTGTTGGACAAGCTGGATGGCGTAGGCTTTATCTTGTTCTTCAGCTTTCCTTCGATCGGCGAGTTGTTTTTCAGCCTTGAGATGTTCAACGAATTCCTTCTTTGATAGCCTGAACTTAGGGTCAGGGATGACTTTGGAACGAGGAAGGATGATTTGCTGATCTTCAAGCTTTTTTATAATTGCTTCTCTCTTTTTCTGATCCTATTCACTTAGCGTTTGAGGAGCCAAGGAATGTCTGTTTTGTGAGAGAGAAGTTCTTCTTCTTGTTCACCAGTCTCAGCAAGATCTAAGATTAGGATTATTTCTTCAGATCTTGTGGCTGGGATTATAGTTGTAGTTGCAGCCGGAGGAACTTCACCTGTATCCTCAAGCAGGGGAGAGGACTAGCTGAAACACAATGATCATTTAAGTAAGATCATTTGGGAAAGAAAGAGATAGAGAAAAGAATGGGGTTTAAGTGTATTGAGGTTTTATGGAGAGGAGAACTGAGATTGAGAAGGGATTGAAGAGGGATGCAATGTAGGGGAATAGAGTGTATGTTACCTGACAAACTGGCTTGCTGAAGAGAATAGCCAAGTTGTCTTCAGAGGAAACACCTTTGTTCTTGCCTTTCTCAGCTTCAGACGCTGCAGGCATTGTCTTTGTCCCCTCCCCTGATGGTTCATTTATCATAACCCCTTTTTGAGGAGGGGCTCTTTTGATTGGCTGGACGAAAAAGAAGTCATCATCATCATCGTCATCATAATCATCATTTTTAGGAGATGCTGATGGTTCCTCATCAGCGATGTCGACGTCTTCATCGTCTTCATCTTCTTCTTCAGATTCTTCCTCGTCAGCATAGGGTTCGGTGACATCAGCAACAACTTCGGGTTGCTCATCGAGTTGCTCCCCCTCAAATTCAGAGGGAGGTTTACCGGTTCCCTCAAGGTTTTCAACTCCCTGAGGTTGTTCAGTAGCAGCAGAAATAATATCCTCCCCCTCAGCGTTATGGGGAAGGTCTTTAAGAGTTTTCTTCTCCCCCTCAACATTATGGGGAAGGTCTTCAGTCTTCTCCCCGTCTTCCACATGATGAGTGGGGGAGGTAATCGAAATGTCAGCAGCAGCAGCTTCAGTGTGCATTGGGTCCTTGTCTTCCAGGCCAGAGATCCCAACACATGTTTCAATCCTACTTATTCTGTCTTCCAGGCCAGATATAGCAGGAGTGATTCTTTGAAGATCCTCTCGATCCACCTAAGTAAAATGCGAAGGAGCACAAGTTGCAGCATTCAAGCGGTCGAGGATTTGCTGAAGGAGGTCTTTGACAGTGCCAACCTCAGTCATGACCGTGGAGACTTCTCCCTTAAGAGTTCCAACCTCTGTCATCAATGATGTGACTTCATTGGATACAGAGGTGAAGTTGGTGGAGAGAGTGTTGTTGGCGGTGGAGTGTTCAGCAATAGTAGTAGCAAATTGACCAATGCTACCTTCCAACTTCTCCAGATCAGCACTGGAGGCTTTCTTTTCGACCTCAGTGGTCAGCGTCTTGAGATTCTCTCTAGCGTTTTTAACCGCTGAAGAGTTAGCCGTGAGAGTGGTGGTGAGAGAGTCCACCTTTGTCACCAGATCTTTCAGGGAGGTGTTGATATCTCCTAAATTAGGACCCGCAACAGTTAAGAACTTATGAACAAAGGAAAACTCATAAGTTGGGGATTTTGAGAGAGGAGTGTGTATGGTTTTGTGTATACATGCATGCGGGTTGGTGAAGTCCTCGAAACTTCGATAACCAGTGAAGTGTTCCATGTCGCCTTCCAGAGTGCCTTGGCGCATAAAAGTGCCTGCAGATCCTATATTTTGATTCATCATCCCCTGTAAAGTTACAGCTGATGTATCTTGGAGGATGATGGGAGTTGCAGAGAATGGGGGGAAAACAGGTGGAGTTTCCAAAGGAATGGTGGGAGGAATAATGGTTGAGAAGAGAGTTAGGTTGACGGGTTCCTCGTTGGATTCCCTGAGAAGTACTTCTTCAGACCTTAGAGAGCCTGAAGGAGGGGGTTCAGATCCATGTCTATAACCTCAGCGTTTAGAGACGCTGAAGTTGGTATGGAAGGGGTGGCTTGATCAGCTGTCGCAGAGCGTACCACGGAACTATCCAGCGGCTCTTGTACAGAAAGAGTCATAGATTCTTTAGCCTGTGAGGACTTGGGGGGTTGCTCCTTGGTTTTCTTGATCCTTTCGGAATCAAGTTGGGTAGTAGAGTGTTTCCTTTTACGAGAAGGAGTGGAGGGTGCAGCCTGGGAATCAGCAGTGGGGATTACCGCTGAGGTAGCCGCAGAAGTAGAAGAAGTTGGAGGATTGAGAATGGATAAAAGTTTAGAGAGACGTACCTCGTTTGGCAGGGGCTTGAAGTCAAGAACTTTAGGGCCGACCTTTGAGAGTCTCAGGTCGCCCACCTTTGAGAGACGTATCTCTAGATCTGGAATCTATTCTTGAATGAATACGAAGCTTTTGGATCCAATTCTCTATCATTTTACTGTTTGATTGTTCTTGATTGTTCTTAATTGATTGTAAGATTGAATCCTGGTTTCTACAATTGGTATCAGAGCTAATCAACAAACAAATTTGTTCAAGATCGTGTTCTTGAGGGTTTTTAGATCGTGTTCTTGAAGGTTTCTTGATCAATTCGACAATTGATTCCGCTGCTACTCGTAATTCTTGAATTCTTAGTAATTCTTGAATTCCTTTTGTTTTTGCTCAAGAAATTCGAATTTGTCTCTCTGTTGAATCGATTCAATTCATTTTACAATCATGTCTTCTAAAGAGTTTCTTTCTATGGGATGTAAGACGAAGCCACCTGTTCTTATTCCCGAAGAATATCAAGAATGGAAGATCCGAATTATTCAATTCTTGGATAATATTGATGAGAATTTGATGATTTCTATTTGCGAATGTCCAATAGAAGTATATGTCGATGTTGCTGCTACACCTGCAACTAATACTACACCAGAGATTCCTGCTACTAGAGTGAGGAAAAGTTTTTCACAATATAATGAAGCACAGAAACAGAGACATGCAATTGATAAAAGAGCTGTTACTTTGTTAACTTTGGCTATTCCCAATGATATTTTCAATCGAATTGATAGTGGAACATCCGCAAAAGAGATGTGGAGTGTGTTAGCTTCAATCTTCCTAATCATAGAAATACTTAGAAGTAGTGAAAAATAGGCTAAGTATAGAAAAGCCTCTCACAGAGGCTCTGCCACTTCTTCCAGAAGATCAAGTCCAGAAAGCCACAGAAGCTACAGAGGTAATCACAGAACCTCTGTAGTGCGCAAGAAGAAGATCAACTCGGAAACAAGTGGACTGCTCCACAGAAGGTCAGACCATAGAACCTCTGTAATGCCTTACAGAGCCTCTGTGGTCTGCTATGAAGACTTGGAAGATATTACTGGATACGTTCATCAACTTGCATGGAAAAGTACTGTCAAAACACGTGTCAAGCTCTGAGTGGACTCAATAGGGCATGGTACAAAATAGACGTCTGCGCCATTTAATGCATTTACCAATAGTACATCTGCTCCATTAAATGCGCATGGCTCAAACAACTGCTCACACCATCCAGTCCACTGTTCACACCATTCAGTTCACTATTCATGCCGTAAAAGGAACAGTGACCTACTTCATAGTCTTCTAAGAATAGTATAAAAGGAAGTCTCATGTTGAGATCTTCCTAAGAACGAATACACAAGGAATCACTAATACTCTCAAACGTTATTGTCAAATATCTGAGTGTTATATTCTCACACACACCAACAGTTCTTAATCTGTTCTTCGTGTTCTTATTATATATTGAATAAACAGTAACTGTTCAAGAAATCCTTTTTATTCCTTACTGTTTTCTTTATATATGTGCGTTCTAATATCTATCAAACATATCTGTTAGTTTAATACGCTTCCGCATCAAACTCTAAACTCAACTAATAGACTGTTAATCTTGATTAAGTGTATCTGGGTTCCAACAATTGGTATCAGAGCCATCCTTGATTTTCAATATCAAGTGATCCACTTATCAAGATTCGTGATAGATATTATTGTGTCTGGAAACGGCTTAAACTCATAAAATCTTCAAGTTCATCGAAGTAACTCTTTAGTCATACCTTCTTTCTAAAATCTTCAAAAATGACAAATACAAATAATTTCTTTACTACTGGTTCTGTCACTAAACCTCCTAGTCTCCTTCGAGATGAGTATCCTCAGTGGAAAATAAGAATGGTCCATTTTTTCGAGGGCACTGAAAAAAATCAAGTACAATATCTGTACAATCCTCCTCCTATTCCCATGACAGTAGTACCTCGTATACCTGCTACTGCTGAATCTGCCGAAATCCCCGAACATCAAAAACCAAAGCCAAAAGGGGAGTGGTCAACCGAAGATAAAGCAGAAGATGAAGTTGCTCAGAAAACAAAGAGGACATTGATTATGGCAATACCCAGCGGACTCTTTCAATCCTTGGATTCATGTGAAACAGCGCATGATCTGTGGAAAGAACTGGAAAGACAGTTGGAAGGAGGTGCTAAAACACAAAAAAACCGAAGAGCACAGTACATCAATGAATATCATGCATTCAGAGCCTCTTCAACAGAATCTCTGCAAACAACATACGACAGATTCAACTCTCTAATCAACAAGTGCAGAAAATCAGGCATTGACAGAACTTCTGAAGAAAACAATGTCATGTTTTTAAAAAGTCTAAATGAAGAATGGCTCCAGCTGTCTATGTCCCTACAGACAAATCAGGATCTAGACACCTGGACTCTCTCTGATCTTTACGGAACATTAGCCGCACAAGAACCTCAGATAGCATAGGCTAAAACACTAACCATTGTACCATATGCATTGGTTAGTAAAACTAAAGAAGATGCACAGAGACCAAGAAATGAAAAAGCCACAGAGGAGAAGAAGAAGGAGAAGACGAAGATGGTGAGAATAGACAGTGAAGAAGAAGAACAAGCAGAAAAAGAAATAACTCTTGCGTCACTAGCTAAATCTTTAGCTCTATTGACATAAGAGTTCAGAGGAAACAGAAGAGGTTCCGGAAATGAAAGATATGATAGAGAAAACAAAAGAGATGACAGAAGAGAAGAAGAATCGAGTGGCCGACAGAGGTCAAGCGAAAGACATTACAGAGGAAATGACCGACAGAGGTCAGATGACTCGGTAAGCCACATACAGCAAGAATGCTACAAATGCGGCAAACCTGGTCACTATGCAAATGAATGTAGATCAGAGAAAGGTGGAGACCTACAGAAGTCCAAGGATCGAACAGGAAACACTCCTCAAGGGTGTTTTAACTGCGGCAAATCCGGCCATTTTGCGAATGAATGCAGAAGCAGATCAAATCGCCCACAGAGGGACTCTGCTTTCTACAAAAAGAAAGCCGAGTATTATGCTAAAAAATACTTAATGGCAAAAGGACATTCTGAGGAGAACACAGAAGACTTCCAGTCAGACTCTACTTCTGACGATGAACATACCGCCAATGCCCTCTTCTGTGGCATGGCAGAAGTCGACTCCTGCACTGACTCTGAGGTATCTACTTCAAATTCCAACTTTTGTATTACCTCTGTAGATGATAATACACTTAGAATTAACATTGAATTAATTGAACTGAAAGAGATAAATCAAAGTATTCAGAAAAGACTCACCTTCAATGAAAGAGAAGTACGGCTTCTCACTCAAGAAAAAGCATAGATTTTTTAGGAAAAAGAGAGAATAGAAAAGAATTGGAACAAAACTCTAGATCCTTTAAAAAAAAACAAATTTCTGAATTAACCAATACGTGAAAAGATAAAGCAAAAGAACTTTCAGTTTCAAGGAGCGAAACTACTGACATAAGAGCTCTTAAAGAATACTTTCAAAGAGAAAGAGAGGTATTATGGCAAGATTTACTCAGAAGAGAAGTTTTGATTAAAAACTATAAAGATGCACAGAAAGTTTATGAAAAAGTAAACTCACAAATAGGAAGACGAGGTATAGGGTATGATGATATCACCCTAGGTGTTGAAGGCAAAAGAAACAAACCTCTGTCCTCTTTATTTGTGATTGGAAAAACGAACAAACCAGATTTTCCAAATCTAATCTCTGTAAGCAAAAGGGCGAAAATCTCTGGGGATCCTTACTTGAAGAAACATAAGAAGATGATTAACGTGTGGTTTGAAAACACAGACTCATCATCTTCAACCTCTGTCAATAGAGGTATCAAACCAAAGAAATATCTGAAAACACAAGATCAGATTGGTATCTTCAAGTTTGGTAAACCAGAGACCCAAACACAGGTTGCTTTTGTCTGTTTGATAAACATTGAAAAGAAATTATCAGCAGAAGCTCCTGAATTTAAACCCATTTTTTCAGAAGAAAACTTTAAAAATTTAATTGAAAAATAAATTTTGGAAATATGGAAATCAAGCGTTTTAGAAAATTTCTGTACATCTTCTATTGATAAAACTCTCACTGAAGAAATCTTATTAGAAACCTCTGCAATCTATGAAAACTATTCTACAGAGGAAGAAAGCTCGTACGATACATGCTCAGAAAATCCAGCCTCTATTGAAAGAATTGACTCAACCTCTGTATACGAGGACGATTCATCCTCTGACAACTCAGAGACTGATTTCAAATCAGGGATAATTCACTGTGACATAGAGGATGTCAAATTCTCCTCTGAAGTTCCTCACAGAACTATTTCTCCAAAAGAGAAACTCACAGAGATTCCAATCTGCCAAGATTTTCTAAAAATGAATCTACATATCAAAACCTCTGCTGAGCTTAAAATGTTACAGAAGACCTCTATTGATCCTATAAATTCTAGATTTTCAAAACCCAATGTTAATAAATCTTTTTCTTCTGTGACAGTGATGAAAGAAGTTCACCACATAAGCAACCCACAGAAGGCAGGTCCTAAACAGAGCTTTTGCAAACAACATTCGAGTATTCATAGATCTTCTAGTAATAGGAAATCTAATGTAAAGAAAGAATGTGATGCCTCTGTGGCTGAGTTTAAAAAATTCAATGAAAAGTTCAAGCAAATTACATCTCATATTCAATACTGTCATTGCTTTGATCTTATGTCTAAACTTAATAATCATTTTTCAAGTCAAGTCTGTTTACTCTCTACGACAATTCAAAAGTCAAATCCCACAAAGAAACAATCTGACTCTTCTGCAGAGAACAAAATGTATTTCAAGAATGCCAAGGCAAACTTGAAAAACTCTAACAATATTGGACCCATATGGATATGGGTACCTAAATCTCTGTGATTGTCCTGCAGAAGAAGTATGTGCCAATCTGGTATCTAGACTCCGGATGCTCAAGGCACATGACTGGTGACAGAAGTGCACTATCCACGTACAAAGAAACACAAGATGGTGGATCTGTGACTTTTGGAGACAACAAGAAAGGACACATAAAAGGCTATGGAGTCATAAGGAAAGAAGACGTTTCTGTATACAAAGTTGCATATGTGGATGGCCTTAAGCACAACCTACTCAGTGTAAGTCAACTATGTGATACAGGATTCAATGTGTTGTTCAAAAGAACTTTCTGCTCTCTACAAAGTGAAGAAACAAGTATGGAACTTCTGCGAGCTGAAAGAATAGGTGATCTATATCTAATGAACTTCAACTCAAAGAACAAAGACAAAGTTTGCCTTGTTGCCTGCAAAAGTGAAGAAGCCTGGTTATGGCACAACAGGTTCTGTCACTTGAATTTTCACACATTGGAAAAACTGGTCAAACTTGATCTAGTTAAAGGTTTGCCAAATGTTAAATTCAATAAGGATCATTTATGTTCTGCCTGTGAGATGGGAAAACTCAAAAGAGCTTCCCACAAAGGCAAAACAGATGTATCTTGCACTAGACCTCTGTACATGCTTCATGTCGACCTCTGCGGTCCCATTGCCATACAGAGCCTAGGTGGCAAGAAATACACACTTGTCCTAATTGATGAGTATTCGCGTTTCACATGGGTTGAATTCGTTAGAAAGAAATCAGATGTTCCAAATATATTGATAAATCTAATGAAAAGAATCCAAGTTCTTTATAATTGCAGAATACAGAAGTTAAGAAGTGACAATGGCACAGAATTTAAAAACTCTGTCATTGAAGCCTATCTTTCAACAGAAGGAATATCACAGAACTTCTCTGCAGCTCGCACTCCACAACAGAACGGTGTTGTCGAAAGAAAAAATCGAACACTTGTGGAAGCCGCAAGAACTATGATGTCAGCATGCGGATTATCAATGAACTTTTGGGCAGAAGCAATTTCTACTGCGTGTTATACTCAAAATCGATCAACCATTGTGAAAAGACACCTCAAGACGCCTTACGAATTGCTTAACAAACGGCGGCCAAACATCAAATTTTTCCATGTATTCGGATGCAAATGCTTCGTCTTAAACGACAGAGATGCAAGAGGAAAGTTTGATGTAAAAGCAGATGAAGGCAAATTCATTGGATACTCTGCCACTTCCAAAGCCTACAGAACATTCCTTACAAAGTCTCACAAGATTGTAGAAAGCATCAATGTTTCTTTTGATGATTCATTCCAAATGACTTCTGAACAAATCAGTTCAGAACTTGGAACTAAAGGGAAATCCTCTGTCATCTCACAAGCAAAAGAAGACTTGGATCTTCTATTTTTAGAGATGCTCCACGAAAACATTGATCCTTCTGTTGGAACAATCAGGGTTTCTGAAGAACCATCCTCTGTCGGACAAAATCCTACAGGTTTGTCTCTAACTGGTCCTAACAATGCTTCATCTTCTTCTGTAAATACTACAGATGCAATTGCCGAAGCAGAAGAAAGTGCAGAAGATGAAACATCAAGGAAAACGACCACAGAAGCTGCACAAACCACAGAAGAACCAATTACAGAGGAAATCGAGGACCAAGACTATACGTCCTCAGAGGAACAAACTCCACCACCACTCATACCAATCATTCCACAAACGGTAGAATCAACTACCAAGGCACGAAGAACAACAGAGGCTACACAAGAAGAAACACAAGAAGAAAGTCTGAATGACATTGATGATCATCTTCCACGCACAACTCAATGGACAAAAAGCCATCCTCCAAGCCAAATAATCGGAGAACCTTCTGACGCAGTAAAAACAAGGTCTGCCACTGCTAACTTTTGTTTCTTTACAAATTTTATTAGTGTGATAGAACCAAAGAAGATTTCTGAAGCCCTAGATGACCCAAACTGGGTAGACGCCATGCAAGAAGAACTTTTGCAATTTGAGCGTAACAGAGTATGGACTCTAGTACCTCTGCCAAGAGGAAAACAGGCCATTGGGACTAAATGGGTCTATAGAAACAAGAAGGATGAAGATGGAGTGGTCATCAGAAACAAAGCAAGATTAGTAGCAAAGGGATATAGACAAGAAGAAGGCATAGACTACGATGAAACTTTTGCCCCTGTCGCACGGCTCGAAGCAATAAGAATATTCTTAGCCTTCGCAGCCCACAAAGGTTTTAAAGTCTATCAGATGGACGTAAAATCAGCTTTTCTCAACGGTGAAATCCAAGAAGAGGTCTACGTTAATCAGCCACCAGGATTTGAAAGCTCAAAGTTTCCAAGGCATGTATACTACCTTGAAAAAGCTCTATATGGACTGAAACAGGCTCCACGAGCATGGTATGAACGACTTTCTACCTTTCTTCTAGTCAATGGTTACAACAGAGGTACAACAGATACTACCTTATTCTATAAACGCAAAAGTAGTGAGATAATGCTTGTACAAATATACGTAGATGACATAATTTTTGGGTCTACTAATTCAGAAGAGTGTAAAAGATTTGAAAAACTCATGCAGAGTGAGTCTGAAATGAGTATGATGGGAGAATTAACTTTCTTCCTCGGACTCCAAGTCAAACAATCATCAGAGGGAATTTTTATAAATCAAGCTAAATATGTCTCTGACATTCTTTCCAAGTATAGCTTCTTTGATGCCTCTGCAATGAAAACTCCAATGGCCACTGGAAACAAGTTATTCTTAGATTCAAATGGCATCTCTATAGAATGCACTCTCTACAGAGGCATGATTGGATCTCTGTTATACTTAACAGCAAGCAGACCTGACATTATGCATGCCACATGTCTCTGTGCACGCTATCAAGCTAATCCAAAGAAATCACATTATGATGCCGTAAAGAGAATCTTTAGATACCTAAAAGGGACCAAAAATCTTGGTCTCTGGTATCCACAGAACTCTGGTTTTGGTCTTAAAGCTTATACAGATTCAGACTATGGAGGATGCATGCTCGACAGAAAAAGTACCTCTGGGAGTTGTCAATTCCTAGGTGGTAAACTAGTCAGTTGGACCTCCAAGAAGCAGAATTGTGTTTCCACATCCACTGCAGAAGCTGAATACGTTGCTGCCGCTAGCTGTTGTTCTCAGGTTCTATGGATGAAGACTCAGCTAAAAGACTACGGCCACATCCTGTTCAAAATACCCATCTTCTGCGATTCCAAAAGTGCTATTGCTATCTCTGCCAACCCTGTGCAACACTCAAAAACCAAGCATATCGATATAAGGTATCACTTCTTGAAACATCATGTTGAATACGGTACAATCGAAATGCATTTTGTGCCCACAGAATATCAACTCGCTGACTTATTCACCAAAGCACTAGACGAGAAAAGATTCAACTTCTTGGTGGGTAAGATAGGAATGATTAACATGGTGTGAAAATCCTCAGTAAGTATAGTTTTATCTTCTGTAAATAATAAGTAAATACATTGCTTAAATTATTGTCTTGAAAGATTCTACTTCTATATGTAAATTCTTAAAATCTTCAATAGTTCTTGAAACTACAGAACTTCTGTAAGGTCTGCTCAGAACCTCTGACAACCTTCACAGAACCTCTGATAGACTTGACCTATGTACTATGCAAAACTTATCATATTCTGATCCAAGCATAGATCAAAGGGGAGCAAAAGGAAAATTCTTGATCTACAGAAGTGATCAGATCAAGGGGGAGCAAAAGGAAATTACTTGATCTACAAAGGTGATTAGATCAAGGGGGAGCAGAAGGGAACCCTGAAATGATCTAAAGAGATAAAACTTTCAAGGGAAAGCCAAAGAAAAATGTCGATGACTCCATATCGACAGAAGTCAGATATCACTGCCGAGAAAAGAAGAACCAAAAGGTATGTCTCTCGCACAAAAGGTTTTTGGAAAACAATTTTCTAGGACAAGAATTGTCAAATATGTCCTAAATATACTGTGAATAACATTTCAAAAATCAAAAGCTCAAAAAGTTTCACAAGATTCGAATTAGGAGAAATTTAAGGTCATAGAGCTTCTGCTGAGCTCAACAGAGCTTCTGCAGGAAATATGCTATGTGATCACAAATTAACCTTCTGTCGATCTTTTGGAATGTTATCTCGAAAACCGAAAACGCAGACCATGACCTTCTCGAACAAACAGTTTTTTTAAAACAGTTTTCTCGGACACAAACTTTCAAATATGTCCGAAAAACATCTCTTAAACCAAATCAAAAATTGGATGATCAAAAATACTAATAAAATTTTTGTTATGAGATTTTTTCTCTCATAGAGCTTCTGCTGGCCCTCACAGAACTTCTGCAAGTTCCAACAGAGCCACGAAACCTCTGCGAAGCAAATTTCTTCACAAAAATCCAATTTTATCCTCTCCAATGCCTTTACAAATGTTTTGGTTAAAGAAGAACCTCACAGAAGTCATGATAACAATGAGATATATGAAAAAGGGATAAACATCAAAGATTTTCAAGATCACAGAGCCTGTGTAAACTACAGAAGCTCTGCCAATCTGATTACTTGGGCATCTCTGTAGTAATAACGGTTACTTTTACTGCGAGTGAAACTCATATGGCTAAAATCAACCTCACGCGCCTAGCATTAATGGGCCGCGCACGACGTCCTGTCATATTCTGACAAGGCCTACGTGTCCCATTTTCATTGGGCGTACATGGAACGTTTTTATTTGGAAAGTTGAACCCGCCGCTCAAACTCGAGTGCGGATTCCAAACTTTAATCCATTGCCATATATTTTACTCTTTCGAATTCTACCGTTTTACCATCCTATAACAACAAAGCTTACCCTCACATAAAACCTTTTACAAACTCTCATCTTCATCTCCGGCGAAACCCTGCAAAACATTTGCAAATGGCTTCATCTTCTCGAGCTACATCCTCTGAACTCTCTCCGGCGAACTCAACGGAAAACTCCCCTGCTCATTCAGAACATTCTGAAAACCCCAGCCTTGCAAGAGATATTGAACAACAAGATTCCGGGGACTCCGCAGACTTTGCTCCGACGACTCACCTGCAAAACTTCATAGCTAAGGATCATTTCGAAGCCAATCTTCCCATCAAATCCAACAACTGCTATTTGGTCCCCTCACCCACTACTTTCGGCGAAGCCCATGCCATACTTCTGAACATCATGGAAAACCATGTCCTCTTCCCTCTACTATCAAGAACCCCTAACAAAATTCCAGTCCGTTATTTGAACCAATTTTGGCAAAGCTGCAGATTTGATAAAGACGATTCTCTTATCAAAGGGTACATTTCAAGACCTGATAAATCTGGGCATCTTGAAATCAAGTTCAACAGAACAATGTTCTCACTTGAATTCAACCTGCCAACAAGGGGTCTTCTGGGTTTGAAAAGTTATGCAGAGCAACCAACAGACGAAGAGCTCTGTCGATTCGTGGAAATGCTTGGGTACAACACCCAACTACGGAAGAGAAATGACTTCCGCAGAGGCCGATTACCACCTCTGTGGAACACCTTGTTCTCTATTCTTAACAGATGCCTGACGGGAAAGATAGGGAGTATTGACCAGAGCTCACATCAAATCTTGAGCATCATGTATGGGGTTTACTATGATCTTCCACTAGATTATGCGACCATAATGATGCAAGAGATCATAAACACCATCGATAGAAAGAACAACTCGAAAAGGGTCAAAGAGAACGATCCCAACTTTCTACCACCTCTGCAATTCCAAAGAATATTGGGAGTACTGTTCGAACCTCTGCTTCTAATCCAAAATTGGCCAATGGAAGGGACAACTCCCAAACAGTTCCCGAGGAACAAAAATACCCCCAATGATCATGCTGATGGCTACTCACACTGCAGACCTCTGTCAAAGAAACTTCTGCGCTACGCATCGAACATATCCCTTAAGAAAGAGTATATACGCGATCATAGAACTCCAAAACCGAGTCCTATGACACCCCCGCGTTTAGGTGTCCCCCTAGGAACAATGATAGCAAAACCTCTTTCCACTCAAGCAGAAAAGGATCAAAAGTTAGCAAAACACATGGCTATTAAACTCAGCTTCATAGCCAAACGCACAGAAATAATGGGAAAGAAATCTTCAGCAAAGATCTCTGCTTCTACTCCAAAAGCTAAGAAGAGAAAAACTGCAGAAGGCACATCAACTAGCACTGCAGAAGATAGACCTTCACCTCCCCATGCCACAGAGATTGGCTCCTCTGCTCCTCCCCTTTTCACAAAATAGAAAAAGAAAAGATCCAAATCAACAGAGGAAGGGGCACCAAAACCAAAAAGGAGGAAAACCAAAAAGAAGCATGGTAAATCATTTAAAAAATTGGTTACCATTGCAGAAGAGGCAATCATAGAGGGTGAAACTGCAGAAGAAGAAGATGCAGAAATAGGAATGACAGAAGAAGGATATCAATCACCCTATCAATCTCCAGATAGATTTGCTCACCAGGGAGACCTGAATGATTTCCTACAGAACCCCGAAATTGCAAACACCCTTAATACAGCAGGGTGGACGGCACAACCTCTCGACCACCACTCTCCAGAAGAACATGATTTCTTCATTTCTGGTATTGACACTCATCTACAAGAAGATGACACAACACCCAGAAATCAACCAGCCGAAACCCCTGTGATTTTACAAAACCCTTTCATTCAAGGATTGGACGTCCACGGAAGAAGTCCAAACCAAGCTTCAGAAGATACAGAACAAACCGAAGCTGAGTGGAATACAACTGAAGTTACAGAGGCAACGGCTGTAGAAGAAACCACAGAAACAGGGATAGAAATCTCAGAGGTAGATTCAGATGAAGAAGAGGCTATCTGGATACGAAAAGGTCTCTATCATCCTCATGTCATGAGATTATACGGATCTCATCACATGTATGACTCCTTGAGCACAGAGAAAGGAACTTCCACAGAACCAGAAGAAGAAACAAGAAAAGATGCCGAAGTTGAAGAAGGCACACATCAATCACCCCCTCCCAGTGCAGCCCACATTTCTGACACCGCAGGTCTAGCTGCAGAAGGTGTCATTGAAAAAGAGCAGCACAGCTCGAACCTCACCCAACCCATCCAGCCAGAGGTTACTCTTTCAACCTCTGTGCCCACAGAAACCGGGGAATCCATTCCTAGGGAGTCTCCTCAAAGAGACTCACCTAATGTTCGTGATCAATCGCCCCAGATCACACAAGAACACCCTACAGAGGAATTCGTTTCCTCTGTCATGCACACATTAAGGCCAAACCTTCTTTCAGAGAGAAGTAGTGAGCACAGAGACGAAGAGACTCTAGACAAGTCTCCTAGTCAACAGAAGGACATTCCAATACCCACCTCTGGAGTGGATTTGGACTCTGTTCTTCACAGAACTTCTGTAGAGAACGAAACTCAGGTTTCCTCTCGAGGATCAGAAGGAAATCCTTCCACCCCCATCCTACAAACAAGGGTGAACGAAGGTGTCCCAGGAACAGGGATTCACTCTGGAGACGAATGTGTTCCTCCAGAGGTTACACAAGGAACACAAGTATCAAGGGATGAGTTCCAAACCCTTGTCACCTCTGTGAACCAAACAATGAAAGAGTTGCAAAGCTCTTTCAAATCTTTTGCAGAGACAACATCTACAGCTCTCTTGAATCTGAACACCAAAATGGACGATCTGTCCACAGAGGTGAAAAACGCCATCTCAGAGATGAAGTCTTCTGCAACAACCACTGCCAAAGAAACAGCCACTTCTGCCGCTCATCAATTCAAAACAACTGCAACTTCTGCGTTCAGGGACTCGGTCAAAGAATTCCTTAATAATTGAACAAACAGACTTCAGTGTCAACGGGCATCACTCCTGCAGATCTACAGAAGGCCCTACAAAAAGTTCAAGAAGAAGCCATACGAAATACCATGCTGATGCAACCCAAAGACTACATGACAAGAGCACAGCTGACAGAGCTTGGGCAGAACGTGATTAATCAAGTGACAGAAGTCATCCTTTCCTTCACCACTGCCAATGCTAACTTCGTCAAAGATTTCAGAGAAAGTGTAGGAAGGATGAGATTCAAAACAGAGGCAGAGCTAGCAACTCTTCTTGGCCTCTGTGATGATGTCTGCGCGAAACTGATCGCTGCTGGAGCCACAATGCCAAAGAAACCCGATGCTTCCTGCAGAGCAGAGGGTACATCAGACAAGGGTCAGGATGACTCTGATGATGATGACCATCCTGGTCCATCAGATCATCCTGAGGGGGAGAAAACTACAGAGAAAACCGCAAGCAGAGGACTTACAGGTCCACCAATAGCCGCAGAACCTCTGAGTCAAGCACCTCCAGAACAAACCCAACAACAAACTCAAAGAACCACAGAGAATACACCCATCTCTGTGGATTCAACCTCTGAAGAACCCAACACTACAGAAGCAGATAAGCAAACCTCAGAGGCAACAACCGCCCTTGAGGTAATCATTTTGGAAGAAACAGATGAACCAACCACAGAGAAAACACCCACCTCTGTGGAAACACCCCAAACCATACCCAGACGAAAGTCGATTGCCACCAAACCAAAAAGAGCAACGACCTCTGCTTCTGACATTCTAAAAAGGATGCACACAACAATTAATGATCGTATGGTGAAGAGAGAAGAAGAAAGGCACAGGTTCACTTTAGCTTTCAGAATGGCAAGAAGATTCAATGACAACACTTCATCAACAGAAACTGAGCTCACAGAAGAAGTCACCAAACAACCTCCAACAGAGGTTACAGAGAAAGTCAAGCCAACAGAACCATCGCCACAAAAGTCCTCTAAGTCACAATCGTCAAAATCCACAGAGGCAACCTCCATCAAACCTACAGAAGTGCAAACCTCAAATCCCACAGAAGCAACAGGTTCTGCCACGACAACAAAAGATAAAGGCAAAGGGATACTGACAGAAGAGCCTAAGAAGAAGAAAACATTGTCAAAGCCAACAGAGAAACTGATGAAGAGTGCGTTTGACGCCTTTCAAACCCCAAAACCCGAAGAAGTTGACTGGACACATGGATTGAAGCCTCTGTCAGAAACTCCTTTAACTGGTAGAGCTGCAGAAGTTGTTCAACAAATGGAGAGTCTCAGAAGACAAATTCCACGACCTGGTCCAACACATGAAGATATGGAAGAAGTGGTATACAAATACCTCTACAAACAATCCTTTCAGACAAACTATCCAATAGATCATGTGACAGATCCAAGGATCAGAGAAGAATTTGAGAACATCTTCACAAGAACAAAGCCAAGAGCCAAAGCAGATGTCTTCTCAATTCACAAAATCAAAAAGGTGATCTTCTGCAGATTCTCCTTCACAAGAACCTATCCAAGGTTCAGGTACAATCTTTACAGAGTCAGAAGAGAGAACAATTCAGAATCTACCTTCGCTGATGCTGACTTAAGAAACATCAATCCATACGATCTACCTGACCTTCTGCAATGGACAAAGGACAACTACAACACAGAGGCAAACACCAGAGCCTATCAAGTATTGAGAAAAGCGATGAGGGAAAAGCTTCTGGTCTACAGCATGATAGATTTCCAGCTGGGAAAGGATCTACGACCACCAGAGGATCGCTGCCCACCAGACGCCATACCAAACTCAATCATCACAGAACCACGGTTTGGGTTAGTATTTCAAAACCCTCAAGGCGAAAATAAACTATTTGTATGCATGGACTGTCAAAAGTACGCAACAAATACTCTGAACAAGTTCAGAGCAAGCCTTATGAAATACAGAGGTTCAAAGAAAATGGATATAGATGCTGCAGATACTATCATAAGAGAGATTGACGCAACAATTCGCCTAAGAGAACTCTGCATCAGATTCTACAAAGAGATCAGAAAAGTTGGAAGAGACAACAGAAGCTACAATGATTTCAAAGATGCCAAAATCTGATTCTCAGACCTCCAATCTCTGCAAACAAAGTTAAAAGTTTATCTTTCATTGTACTAAAATGTAAAATGTCTCTGGCATATTTCTAAATGAAAGAAATTTCGAGGTATTGTTTAACCTCTGTCTTATCCAACTTAGCCTAACTAAACTAAAAGTCAAATTTTTTATTTTTCACTACTTAGGGGGAGATTGTTAGCTTCAATCTTCCTAATCATAGAAATACTTAGAAGTAGTGAAAAATAGGCTAAGTATAGAAAAGCCTCTCACAGAGGCTCTGCCACTTCTTCCAGAAGATCAAGTCCAGAAAGCCACAGAAGCTACAGAGGTAATCACAGAACCTCTGTAGTGCGCAAGAAGAAGATCAACTCGGAAACAAGTGGACTGCTCCACAGAAGGTCAGACCATAGAACCTCTGTAATGCCTTACAGAGCCTCTGTGGTCTGCTATGAAGACTTGGAAGATATTACTGGATACGTTCATCAACTTGCATGGAAAAGTACTGTCAAAACACGTGTCAAGCTCTGAGTGGACTCAATAGGGCATGGTACAAAATAGACGTCTGCGCCATTTAATGCATTTACCAATAGTACATCTGCTCCATTAAATGCGCATGGCTCAAACAACTGCTCACACCATCCAGTCCACTGTTCACACCATTCAGTTCACTATTCATGCCGTAAAAGGAACAGCGACCTACTTCATGTTGAGATCTTCCTAAGAACGAATACACAAGGAATCACTAATACTCTCAAACGTTATTGTCAAATATCTGAGTGTTATATTCTCACACACACCAACAGTTCTTAATCTGTTCTTCGTGTTCTTATTATATATTGAATAAACAGTAACTGTTCAAGAAATCCTTTTTATTCCTTACTGTTTTCTTTATATATGTGCGTTCTAATATCTATCAAACATATCTGTTAGTTTAATACGCTTCCGCATCAAACTCTAAACTCAACTAATAGACTGTTAATCTTGATTAAGTGTATCTGGGTTCCAACAGAGTGAACTTGAGAAACAAATGCTTGGTACTACCAAATCAATTCTGGCAAAGTTAAATCAATGTATCAAAGCATATGAGAGATTCAAAGCAAAAGAGTGTGAAAGCTTAACTCAGACATATAACAAGTTTTGAACTATTTTGAATGACCTCAGAAGAAATGGGCTAAAGAAGACTAAGTCAGAGATAAACTGCAAGTTTCTGAATTGTCTTAATTCATAATGGTCATCTTTTGCAATTAGTATCCAGATGAACAAAGATATGTGTGAGGAAGATCTACATGATCTGTTTTGTGTTCTGAATCAGCATGAGGATTCTGTTAAGCAAGTTGTTGAGGAAAAGAAGAGTGTTTCTGATCAAATAGCTTTGCTTTCAGAAAGGGAAACCAAAGTCACCAAAACATCAAAGAAGTCTGTATTTCTGTCTGAAATTCCAAAGCTAGAGGAGGAGTCTGAGAAGGAAGAAGGATCTGAGGAAGATGATGATATCAAGTTAATTGCTGAGTGTTAGCTTCAATCTCCCTAATCATAGAAGTATTTAGAAGTAGTGAAAAATAGGCTAAGTATAGAAAAGCCTCTCACAGAGGCTCTGCCACTTCTTCCAGAAGATCAAGTCCAGAAAGCCACAGAAGCTACAGAGGTAATCACAGAACCTCTGTAGTGCGCAAGAAGAAGATCAACTCGGAAACAAGTGGACTGCTCCACAGAAGGTCAGACCATAGAACCTCTGTAATACCTTACAGAGCATCTGTGGTCTGCTATGAAGACTTGGAAGATATTACTGGATACGTTCATCAACTTGCATGGAAAAGTACTGTCAAAACACGTGTCAAGCTCTGAGTGGACTCAATAGGGCATGGTACAAAATAGACGTCTGCGCCATTTAATGCATTTACCAATAGTACATCTGCTCCATTAAATGTGCATGGCTCAGACAACTGCTCACACCATCCAGTCAACTGCTCACACCATCCAGTTCACTATTCATGCCGTAAAAGGAACAGTGACCTACTTCATAGTCTTCTAAGAGTAGTATAAAAGGAAGTCTCATGTTGAGATCTTCCTAAGGACGAATACACAAGGAATCACTAATACTCTCAAGCTTTATTGTCAAATATCTGAGTGTTATATTCTCACACACACCAACAGTTCTTAATCTGTTCTTCGCGTTGTTATTATATATTGAATAACAGTAACTGTTCAAGAAATCCTTTTCATTCTTTACTGTTTTCTTTATATGTGTGCGTTCTAATATCTATCAAACATATCTGTTAGTTTAATACGCTTCCGCATCAAACTCTAAACTCAACTAATAGACTGTTAATCTTGATTAAGTGTAACTGGGTTCCAACAATTGGTATCAGAGCCTTCCTTGATTTTCAATATCAAGTGATCCACTTATCAAGATTCGTAATAGATATTATTAAGTTTTAAAATTGTGTCTGGAAACTGCTTAAACCCAGAAAATCTTCAAGTTCATCGAAGTAACTCTTTAGTCATACTTTTTTTCTAAAATCTTCAAAAATGACAAATACAAATAATTTCTTTACTACTGGTTCTCTCACTAAACCTCCTACTCTCCTTCGAGATGAGTATCCTCAGTGGAAAATAAGAATGGTCCATTTTTTCGAGGGCACTGAAAGAAATCAAGTACAATATCTGTACAATCCTCCTCCTATTCCCATGACAGTAGTACCTCGTGTACCTACTACTGCTGAATCTGCCAAAATCCCCGAACATCAAAAACCAAAGCCAAAAAGGGGAGTGGTCAACCGAAGATAAAGCAGAAGATGAAGTTGCTCAGAAAACCAATAGGACATTGATTATGGCAATACCCAACGAACTCTTTCAATCCTTGGATTCATGTGAAACAGCGCATGATCTGTGGAAAGAACTGGAAAGACAGTTGGAAGGAGGTGCTAAAACACAAAAAAAACCGAAGAGCACAGTACATCAATGAATATCATGCATTCAGAGCCTCTACAACAGAATCTCTGCAAACAACATACGACAGATTCAACTCTCTAATCAACAAGTGCAGAAAATCAGGCATTGACAGAACTTCTGAAGAAAACAATGTCATGTTTTTAAAAAGTCTAAATTAAGAATGGCTCCAGCTGTCTATGTCCCTACAGACAAATCAGGATCTAGACACCTGGACTCTCTCTGATCTTTACGGAACATTAGCCGCACAAGAACCTCAGATAGCACAGGCTAAAACACTAACCATTGCACCATATGCATTGGTTAGTAAAACTAAAGAGGATGCACAGAGACCAAGAAATGATAAAGCCACAGAGGAGAAGAAGAAGGAGAAGAAGAAGATGGTAATAATTGACAGTGAAGAAGAAGAGCAAGCAGAAAAGGAAATAACTCTTGCGTCACTAGCTAAATCTTTAGCTCTATTGACAAAAGAGTTCAGAGGAAACAGAAGAGGTTCCGGAAATGAAAGAGACAACCAGGATGACAGAAGAGACAACAGAAGAGATGACAGAAGAGGAGAAGAATCAAGTGGCCGACAGAGGTCAAGCGATAGAAATTACAGAGGGAATGACCGACAGAGGTCAGATGACTCGGTAAACCACATGCAGCAAGAATGCTACAAGTGCGGCAAACCTGGTCACTATGCAAATAAATGTAGATCAGAGAAAGGCGGAGACCTACAGAAGTCCAATGATTGAGCAGGAAACACTCCTCAAGGATGTTTTAACTGCGGAAAACCAGGCCATTTTGCGAATGAATGCAGAAGCAGATCAAATCGCCCACAGAGGGACTCTGCTTTCTACAAAAAGAAAGCCGAATATTATGCTCAAAAATCCTTAATGGCAAAAGGACATTCTGAGGAGAACACAGAAGACTTCCAATCAGACTCTACTTCTGACGATGAACATACCGCCAATGCCCTCTTCTGTGGCATGGCAGAAGTCGACTCCTGCACTGACTCTGAGGTATCTACTTCAAATTCCAACTCTTGTATTACCTCTGTAGATGATAATACACTTAGAATTAACATTGAATTAATTGAACTGAAAGAGATAAATCAAAGTATTCAGAAAAGACTCACTTTCAATGAGAGAGAAGTATGACTTCTCACTCAAGAAAAAGCAAAGATTTTTGAGGAAAAAGAGAGAATAGAAAAGAAATGGAACAAAACTCTAGATCCTTTAAAAAAACAAATTTCTGAATTAACCAATACTTTAAAAGATAAAACAAAGGAACTTTCAGTTTCAAGGAGCGAAAGTACTGACATAAGAGCTCTTAAAGAATACTTTCAAAGAGAAAGAGAGGTATTATGGCAAGATTTACTCAGAAGAGAAGTTTTGCTTAAAAACTATAAAGATGCACAGAAAGTTTATGAAAAAGTAAACTCACAAATAGGGAGACGAGGTATAGGGTATGATGATATCACCCTAGGTGTTGAAGGCAAAAGAAACAAACCTCTGTCCTCTTTATTTGTGATTGGAAAAACGAACAAACCAGATTTTCCAAATCTAATCTCTGTAAGCAAAAGGGCGAAAATCTCTGTGGATCCTTACTTGAAGAAACATAAGAAGATGATTAACATGTGGTTTGAAAACACAGACTCATCATCCTCAACCACTGTCAATAGAGGTATCAAACCAAAGAAATATCTGAAAACACAAGATCAGATTGGTATCTTCAATTTTGGTAAACCAGAGACCCAAACACAGGTTGCTTTTGTCTGTTTGATAAACGTTGAAAAGAAGTTATCAGCAGAAGCTCCTAAGTTTAAACCCATTTTTTCAGAAGAAAACTTTAAAAACTTAATTGAAAAAGAAATTTTGGAAATATGGAAATCAAGCGTTTTAGAAAAATTCTGTACATCTTCTATAGATAAATCTCTCACTGAAGAAATCTTATTAGAAACCTCTGCAATCTATGAAAACTATTCTACAGAGGAAGAAAGCTTGTATGATGCATGTTTGAAAAATTCAACCTCTATTGAAAGAATTGACTCAACCTCTGTATACGAGGACGACTCATCTTCTGACGATTCAGAGACAGATGTTACATCTGGGATAACTCTCTATGACACAGAGGATGTTAAATACTCCTCTGAAGTTCCTCACAGAACTATTTCTCCAAAAGAGAAACTCACAGAGATTCCAATCTGCCAAGATTTTCTAAATTTGAATCTACATATCAAAACCTCTGCTGAGCTTAAAATGTTACAAAAGACCTCTATTGATCCTATAAGTTCTAGATTTTCAAAACCCAAGGTTAATAAATCTTTTTCTTCTGTGACAGTGATGAAAGAAGTTCACCACAGAAGCAACCCACAGAAAGCAGGTCCTAAACAGAGCTTTTGTAAACAACATTCGAGTATTCATAGATCTTCTAGTAATAGGAAATCTAATGTAAAGAAAGAATGTAATGCCTCTGTGGCTGAGTTTAAAAAGTTCAATGAAAAGTTCAAGCAAATTACATCTCATATTCAATACTGTCATTGCTTTGATCTTATGTCTAAACTTAATAATCATTTTTCAAGTCAAGTCTGTTTACTCTCTACGACAATTCAAAAGTCAAATCCCACAAAGAAACAATCTGACTCTTCTGCAGAGAATAAAATGTATTTCAAGAATGCCAAGGCAAACTTGAAAAACTCTAACAATATTGGACCCATATGGATATGGGTACCTAAATCTCTGTGATTGTCCTGCAGAAGAAGTATGTGCCAATCTGGTATCTAGACTCCGGATGCTCAAGGCACATGACTGGTGACAGAAGTGCACTATCCACGTACAAAGAAACACAAGATGGTGGATCTGTGACTTTTGGAGACAATAAGAAAGGACGCATAAAAGGCTATGGAGTCATAAGGAAAGAAGACGTTTCTGTATACAAAGTTGCATATGTGGATGGCCTTAAGCACAACCTACTCAGTGTAAGTCAACTTTGTGATACAGGATTCAATGTGTTGTTCAAAAGAACTTTCTGCTCTCTACAAAGTGAAGAAACAAGTATGGAACTTCTGCGAGCTGAAAGAATAGGTGATCTATATCTAATGAACTTCAACTCAAAGAACAAGGACAAAGTTTGCCTTGTTGCCTGCAAAAGTGAAGAAGCCTGGTTATGGCACAACAGGTTCTGTCACTTGAATTTTCACACATTGGAAAAACTGGTCAAACTTGATGTAGTTAAAGGTTTGCCAAATGTTAAATTCAATAAGGATCATTTATGTTCTGCCTGCGAGATGGGAAAACTCAAAAGAGCTTCCCACAAAGGCAAAACATATGTATCTTGCACCAGGCCTCTGTACATGCTTCATGTCGACCTCTGCGGTCCCATTTCAATACAGAGCCTAGGTGGCAAGAAATATATACTTGTCTTAGTTGATGAGTATTCACGTTTCACATGGGTTGAATTTATCAGAAAGAAATCAGATGTTCCAATTATATTGATAAATCTAATGAAAAGAATCCAAGTTCTTTATGACTGCAAAATACAGAAGTTAAGAAGTGACAACGGCACAGAATTCAAAAACTGTGTCATTGAAACTTATCTTTCAACAGAAGGAGTTTCACAGAACTTCTCTGCAGCTCGCACTCCACAACAGAACGGTGTTGTCGAAAGAAAGAATCGAACACTTGTGGAAGCCGCAAGAACTATGATGTCAGCATGTGGATTATCAATGAACTTTTGGGCAGAAGCAATTTCTACTGCGTGTTATACTCAAAATCGATCAACCATTGTGAAAAGACACCTCAAGACGCCTTACGAATTGCTTAACAAACGGCGGCCAAACATCAAATTTTTCCATGTATTCGGATGCAAATGCTTCGTCTTAAACGACAGAGATTCAAGAGGAAAGTTTGATGTAAAAGCAGATGAAGGCAAATTCATTGGATACTCTGCCACTTCCAAAGCTTACAGAACATTCCTTACAAAGTCTCACAAGATTGTAGAAAGCATCAATGTTTCTTTTGATGACTCATTCCAAATGACTTCTGAGCAAATAAGTTCAGAACTCGGAATTAAAGGGAAATTCTCTGACATCTCAAGAACAAAAGAAGATTTGAATCTTCTATTTTTGGAGATGTTCCACGATGACATTGATCCTTCTGTCGGAACCATCAGAGTTTCTGAAGAACCATCCTCTGTCGGACAAAATTCTACAGGTATGACTCTAACTGGTCCAAATAACGCTTCATCTTCTTCTATAAATACTACAGATGCAATTGCCGAAGCAGAAGAAAGTGTAGAAGATGAAACATCAAGAAAAACGACCACAGAAGCTGCACAAACCACAGAAGAACCAATTACAGAGGAGATCGAGGACCAAGACTATACATCCTCAGAGGAACAAACTCCACCACTACTCGTACCAATCATTCCACAAACGGTAGAATCAACTACCAAGGCACGAAGAACATCAGAGGCTACACAAGAAGAAACACAAGAAGCCTCTGAAGAAAGTTTTGATGACATTGATGATCATCTTCCACGCACAACTCAGTGGACAAAAAGCCATCCTCCAAGCCAAATAATTGGAGAACCTTCTGACTCAGTAAAAACAAGGTCTGCCACTGCTAATTTTTGTTTCTTTACAAATTTTATTAGTGTTATAGAACCAAAGAAGATTTCTGAAGCCCTAGATGACCCAAACTGGGTAGACGCCATGCAAGAAGAACTTCTGCAATTTGAGCGTAACAGAGTATGGACTTTAGTACCTCTGCCAAGAGGGAAACAGGCCATTGGGACTAAATGGGTCTACAGAAACAAGAAGGATGAAGATGGAGTGGTCGTCAGAAACAAAGCAAGATTATTAGCAAAAGGATATAGACAAAAAGAAGGCATAGACTACGATGAGACTTTTGCCCCTGTCGCACGTCTCGAAGCAATAAGAATATTCTTAGCCTTCGCAGCCCACAGGGGTTTTAAAGTCTATCAGATGGACGTAAAATCAGCTTTTCTAAACGGTGAAATCCAAGAAGAGGTTTACGTAAATCAGCCACCAGGTTTTGAAAGCTCAAAGTTTCCAAGGCATGTATACTACCTTGAAAAGGCTCTATACGGACTGAAACAGGCTCCAAGAGCATGGTACGAACGACTTTCTACTTTCCTTCTAGTCAATGGCTACAACAGAGGTACAACAGATACTACCTTATTCTATAAACGCAAAAATAGTGAGATAATGCTTGTACAAATATACGTAGATGACATAACTTTTGGGTCGACAAATTCAGAAGAGTGCAAAATTTTTGAAAAACTCATGCAGAATGAGTTTGAAATGAGTATGATGGGAGAATTAACATTCTTCCCCGGACTTCAAGTCAAACAATCTTCAGAGGGAATTTTTATAAATCAAGCCAAATATATCTCTGACATACTTTTAAAATATAATCTCTCTGATACCTCTGCAATGAAGACTCCAATGGCCACTGGAAATAAGGTATTCTTAGATCCAAATGGTATTTATGTAGAATGTACTCTCTACAGAGGCATGATTGGATCTCTGTTATACTTAACAGCAAGCAGACCTGACATTATGCATGCCACATGTCTGTGTGCACGTTATCAAGCTAATCCAAAGAAATCACATTATGATGTTGTAAAAAGAATCTTTAGATACCTAAAGGGGACCAACAATCTTGGTCTCTGGTATCCACAGAACTCTGGTTTTAGTCTTAAAGCTTATACAGATTCAGACTATGGAGGATGCATGCTCGACAGAAAGAGTACCTCTGGGAGTTGTCAATTCCTAGGTGGTAAACTAGTCAGTTGGACCTCCAAGAAGCATAATTGTGTCTCCACATCCACTGCAGAAGCTGAATACGTTGCTGCCGCTAGTTGTTGTTCTCAGGTTCTATGGATGAAGACTCAGCTAAAAGACTACGGCCACATTCTGTTCAAAATACCCATCTTCTGTGATTCCAAAAGTGCTATTGCTATCTCTGCCAACCCTGTGCAACACTCAAAAACCAAGCATATCGATATAAGGTATCATTTCTTGAAACATCATGTTGAATACGGTACAATCGAAATGCATTTCGTGCCCACAGAATATCAACTCGCTGACTTATTCACCAAAGCATTAGACGAGAAAAGATTCAACTTCTTGGTGGGTAAGTTAGGAATGATTAACATGGTGTGAAAAACCTCTGTAAGTATAGCTTTATCTTTTGTAAATAAGTATAAATATCTATTATTACTAAGTTATTGCGTTGATAAATTTATTTCAGTTTATATTTTTTATATATAAAATAATTGTTTACAGAGCTTCTGTGGGTCCACTCAGATCTTCTGATAACCCTTACAGAACCTCTGGTAAACATGATCTATGCTCAATACAAATCTTACCATTCTTTGAACCAAGCATAGATCAAGGGGGAGCAAAAGGAAAATTCTTGATCTAAAGAAGTGATTAGATCAAGGGGGAGCAAAAGGGACCCTGAAAAGATCTACAGAGGTAAATCTTTCAAAGAAAAGCCAAAGAAGAATGTCGATAATTCTCCATCGACAGAAGTAAGACAAAACTGCCGAGAACAGAAGAACCAAAAGGTATGTCTGTCGCACAAAAGGTTTTTGGAAAACAGTTTTCTAGGACAAGAATTGTCAAATATGTCCTAAATATACTATGAATAACATTTCAAAAATCAAAAGTTCAAAAAGTTTAACAAAATTCGAAATAGGAGAAATTTAAGGTCATAGAGCTTCAGCTGAGCTCAACAGAGGTTCTGCAGGAAATATGCTCTGTGATCACAAATTAACCCTCTGTCGATCTTTTGGAATGTTATCTCGGAAACCGAAAACACACACCATGACCTTCTCGAACAAAACGTTTTTCAAAATAATTTTCTCGGACACAAACTTTCAATAATGTGCGAAAAACATCTCTTATCAAAGATCAAAAATTGGATGATCAGAAAATTAATAGAATTCAAGTTATAAGATTTTTTCTCTCATAGAGCTTCTGCTGGCTCTCACAGAGCTTCTGCAAGTTCCATCAGAGCCACAAAACCTCTGTGAGTAAAATTTCTTGACAAAATCCTATTGATCCTCTCCAATGTCTTTACAAACGTTTTCGTTCAAAGAAAAACCTACAGAGTCATGATAACAATGAGATATATGAGAAGAGGTTAAAAATCAAGATTTTCAAAATCACAGAGCTTCTGTAAAACAAAAAAGTTCTGCCATTTTGTTATCTGGGCATTTCTGTAGTAATAACGGTTACTTTTACTGAGAGTGAAACTCATATGGCTAAAAACAACCTCACGCGCCTAGCATTAATGGGCCGCGCACGACGTCCTGTCATATTCTGACAAGGCCTACGTGTCCCATTTTCATTGGGCGTACATGGAACGTTTTTATTTGGAAAGTTGAACCCGCCGCTCAAACTCGAGTGCGGATTCCAAACTTTAATCCATTGCCATATATTTTACTCTTTCGAATTCTACCGTTTTACCATCCTATAAAAACAAAGCTTACCCTCTCATAAAACATTTTACACACTCTCATCTTCTTCTCCGGCGAAACCCTGCAAAAAGCTTGCAAAAATCTTATTCTTAAAATCAAATGGCTTCATCTTCTCGAGCTACATCCTCTGAACTCTCTCCGGCGAACTCACCGGAACACTCCCCTGCACATTCAGAACATTCTGAAAACCCCAGCCTTGCAAGAAATATTGAACAACAAGATTCCGGGGACTCAGCAGACTTTGCTTCGACGACACACTTGCAAAACTTTATAGCAAAGGATCATTTCGAAGCCATTCTTCCTATCAAATCCAACAACAGCTATTTGGTCCCCTCACCCACTACTTTCGGCGAAGCCCATGCCATACTTCTGAACATCATGGAGAATCATGTCCTCTTCCCTCTACTATCAAGAACCCCGAACAAAATTCCAGTCCGTTATTTGAACCAATTTTGGCAAAGCTGCCGATTTGATAAAGATAATTCTCTTATCAAAGGGTACATTTCAAGACCTGATAAATCTGAGCATCTTGAAATCAAGTGCAACAGAACAATGTTCTCACTTGAATTCAACCTACCAACAAGGGGTCTTCTGGGATTGAAGAGTTATGCAGAGCAACCAACAGACGAAGTGCTCTGTCGATTCGTGGAAATGCTTGGGTACAACACCCAACTACGGAAGAGAAATGACTTCCGCAGAGGCCGATTACCACCTCTGTGGAACACTTTGTTATCTATTCTTAACAGATGCATGACAGGAAAGATAGGCAGTATTGACCAGAGCTCACATCAAATCTTGAGCATCATGTATGGGGTTTACTATGATCTTCCACTAGATTATGCGACCATAATGATGCAAGAGATCATAAACACCATCGACAGAAAGAACAACTCGAAAAGGGTGAAAGAGAACGATCCAAACTTTCTACCACCTCAGCAATTCCAAAGAATATTAGGAGTACTGTTCGAACCTCTGCTGCTAATCCAAAATTGGCCAATGGAAGGGCCAACTCCCAAACAGTTCCCGATGAACAAGAATACACCCACTGATCATGCTGATGGCTACTCACACTGCAGACCTCTGTCAAAGAAGCTTCTGCAATACGCATCGAATAAATCCCTTAAGAAAGAGTATATACGCGATCATAGAACTCCTAAACCGAGTCCTATGACACCCCCGCGTTTAGGTGTCCCCCTAGGAACAATGATAGCAAAACCTCTTTCCACTCAAAAAGAAAAGGATCAGAAGTTAGCAAAGCACATGGCTATTCAACTCAGCTTTATAGCCAAACGTGCAGAACTAATGGGAAAGAAGTCTTCATCAAGAACCTCTGCATCTACTCCAAAAGCTAAGAAGAGGAAAACTGCAGAAGGCACCTCAACAAGCGCTGCAGAAGATCAACCCTCACCTCCTCATGCCACAGAAATTGGCTCCTCTGCACCTCCCTCCTCCCCAAAAATGAAGAAGAAAAGATCTAAATCAACAGAAGAAGGGGCACCAAATCCTAAGAGGAGGAAAAACAAAAAGAGGCATGGTAAATCACTTGCAAAGTTGGTAACCATTGCAGAAGAGGAAACTGCTGAAGAAGAAGTTGCAGAAGAAGAAATGGCTACAGAAAGGTATCAATCACCCTATCAATCTCCAGATAGATTTGCTCACCAAGGAGACCTGAACGACTTCTTACAGAACCCTGAAATTGCCAACACCCTAAATACAGCAGGGTGGACGGCACAACCTCTCGACCACCACTCTCCAGAAGAACAAGATTTCTTCATTTCTGGCATTGACACACATCTGCAAGAAGATGACACAACACCCAGAAATCAACCAGCCGAAACCCCTGTTATTTTACAAAACCCTTTCATTCAAGGATTGCATGTCCACAGAAGAAGTCCAAACCCAACTTCAGAAGAAATAGAACAAATTGAAGCTGAATGGAACAGAGGTGAAATTACAGAGGCTTATGAGAACATGATGGAAGAAGAGAAATAAAAAGGGGCCGAAGTTGTACAAAAAAAGGGATTAGCAACAACGGAGACAGAAATAGAGATCTTAGAGACAGATTCAGATGAAGAAGAAGCTGTCTGGATACGTAAGGGTCTTTATCATCCACATGTCATGAGATTATTTGGATCTCATCAAATGTATGACCTCTTACGACCAGAGCAAGGAACTTCCACAGAACTTAGGGAAGAAGCACCAAGCCATAGGATAGTTACAGAGGATGATATGATAGAAAATGAAGTAGTGCTTGGAGGCTTAACAGAGGAAGAAGCAAGAAAAGATGCCTGGATAAATAGAGGCACACAACCAAAACCAACTCCCAGTGCAACCCAGATTTCTAACTCCGCAGGTCTAGCTGCAGAAGGAGTTATTGAAAAAGAGCAGCACAGCTCGATCCTAACCCAACCCATCCAGCTAGAGGTTACTCTTTCAACCTCTGTGCCCACAGAAACCGGGGAATCCATTCCTAGGGAGTCTCCTCAAAGAGACTCCACTATTGTTCGTGATCAGTCGCCCCAGATCACCCTAGAACACCCTACAGAGGAATTCGTTTCCTCTGCCATGCACACATTAGGACCAAAACTTCTTTCAGAGAGAAGTAGTGAGCACAGAGACGAAGAGACTCTAGACAAGTCTCCCAGTCAACGGAAGGACATTCCAATAACCACCTCTGGAGTGGATTTGGACACTGTTCTTCACAGAACTTCTGTAGAGATCGAAACTCAGGTTTTTTCTCGAAGATCAAAAGGAAATCCTTCCACCCCCATCGTACAAACAAGGGTGAACGAAGGTGTCCCAGGAACAGGGACTCACTCTGGAGACGAATGTGTTCCTCCAGAGGTTACACAAGGAACACAAGTATCAAGGGATGAGTTCCAAACCCTTGTCACCTCTGTGAACCAAACATTGAAAGAGTTGCAAAGCTCTTTCAAATCCTTTACAGAGACAACATCTACGGCTATCCTGAAACTGAACACCAAAATGGACAATCTGTCCACAGAGGTAAAAACCGCCATCTCAGAGATGAAGTCTTCTGCCGAAACTACTGCCAAAGCAACAACCACTTCTGCAGCTCGGGAATTCGGAACAACTGCAACTTCTGCTTTCAGGGACTCTGTCAAAGATTTCCTTGAACAAATGAATACGCAATCCCACAGAGCAGAGGGCATCACTCCTGCAGACTTACAGAATGCCCTATCACAAGTACAAGCAGAGGCAATACGCAACTCGACAATAATGCAACCAAAAGACTATATGACCAGAGCACAGCTTACAGAGCTCGGACAGAACGTCATTAACCAGGTCACAGAAGTCATTGTCTCCTTCACAACTGCAAATGCCAACTATGTCAAGGATTTCAGAAAGAGTGTCGGCAGAATGCGTTTCAAAACAGAAGCAGAGCTTGCAACATTGATTGGCCTCTGCGATGATGTCTGTGAAAAGTTGATGGCAGCAGGAGCTGAATTACCAAAGAAGCCCAAAACTTCTTGCAGTGCAGAGGGTACTTCTGATAAAAGCCAGGATGATTCTGATGATGACCAACCTGGTCCATCAGATAATCCTGAGGGGGAGAATCTAAGAAAGAAAGCTACGAGCAGAGGAATACAAAGTCCACCAATAGCAGCAGAACGAATCAACCAAGCCCCTCCAGAAGAAACCCAACAACAAACCCAAAAGACCACAGAGACAACACCCATCTCTGTGGAATCATCTCCTAACGAAACCAAAACTCCAGAAGCAGATCAGCAAACCACAGAGGCAACAACCGCCCCTGAGGTAATCATTTTGGAAGAAACAGATGAACAAACCACAGAGAAGACACCCACCTCTGTGGAAACACCCCAAACCATACCCAGAAGAAAGTCGATTGCCACCAAACCAAAAAGAGCAACGACCTCTACTTCTGATGTTCTGAAAAGAATGCACACAACAATGAGTGATCGTATGACGCAGAGAGAAGAAGAAAGGCACAGGTTCACTTTAGCTTTCAAAATGGCAAGAAGATTCGATGCCAATACTTCATCAACAGAAACTGAGCTCACAGAAGAAGTCAACAAACAACCTCCAACAGAGGTTACAGAGCAACTCAAGCCAAAAGAACCATCGCCACAAAAGTCCTCTAAATCACAAATGTCAAAACCCACATAGGCAACCCCCATCAAGCCAACAGAAGTGCCAACCTCCAAACTTACAGAAGCAACATTTTCTGCCCCGCCAAAAACCAAAGATAAGGGCAAAGGTATACTGACAGAAGAGCCTAAGAAGAAAACATTGCCAAAGCCAACAGAGAAACTAATGAAGAGCGCGTTTGATGCCTTTCAAACCCCAAAGCCTGAAGAAGTTGACTGGGCACATGGATTGAAGCCTCTGTCAGAAATTCCTCTAACTGGTAGAGCTGCAGAAGTTGTTCAACAGATGGAGAGTCTCAGAAGACAAATTCCATGACCTGGTCCAACACATGAAGAGATGGAAGAAGTGGTATACAAATACCTCTACAAACAATCCTATCAGACAAATCATCCAGTAGATCATGTGACAGATCCAAGGATCAGAGAAGAATTTGAGAACATCTTCACAAGAACAAAGCCAAGAACCAAAGCAGATGTCTTCTCAATTCACAAAATCAAAAAGGTGATCTTCTGCAGATTCTCATTCACAAGAACATATCCAAGGGTCAGGTACAATCTTTACAAAGTCAGAAGAGAAAACAATTCAGAATCTACCTTCGCTGATGCTGACTTAAGAAACATCAATCCTTACGATCTACCTGACCTTCTGCAATGGACAAAAGACAACTACAACACAGAGCCTAATACCAGAGCCTATCAAGTATTGAGAAAAGCGATGAGGGAAAAGCTTCTGCTATACAGCATGATAGATTTTCAGCTGGGAAAGGATCTTGGTCTCAAACATCTAGATCTACGACCACCAGAAGATCGCTGCCCACCAGACGCTGTGCCCAACTCAATCATCAGAGAACCAAGATTTGGGTTAGTATTTCAAAACCCACAACACCAGGTTAAACTTTTTGTACTCATGGATTGTCAGAAGTACGCAACCAGTACTCTGAGCAAATTCAGAGCAAGCCTTGTAAAATACAGAGGTACAGAGAAAATGGATAGAGATGATGCAGATACTTTCATCAGAGAAATAGACTCAACAATCCGCCTAAGAGAACTCTGCATCAGATTCTACAAAGAGATCAGAAAAGTCGGAAGAGACAACAGAAGCTACAACGATTTCAAAGATGCCAAAATCTGATTCTCAGACCTCAAATCTCTGCAAACAAAGTTAAAGTTTATCTTTCATTGTACTCAAATGTAAAATGCCTCTGGCATATTTCTAAATGAAAGAAATTTTGAGGTATTGTTTAACCTCTGTCTTATCTAACTTAGCCAAACTTAACTCAAGGTCAAATTTTTTATTTTTCACTACTTAGGGGGAGATTGTTAGCTTCAATCTTCCTAATCAGAGAAGTATTTAGAAGTAGTGAAAAATAGGCTAAGTATAGAAAAGCCTCTCACAGAGGCTCTGCCACTTCTTCCAGAAGATCAAGTCCAGAAAGCCACAGAAGCTACTGAGGTAATCACAGAACCTCTGTAGTGCGCAAGAAGAAGATCAACTCGGAAACAAGTGGACTGCTCCACAGAAGGTCAGACCATAGAACCTCTGTAATACCTTACAGAGCCTCTGTGGTCTGCTATGAAGACTTGGAAGAAATTACTGGATACGTTCATCAACTTGCATGGAAAAGTACTGTCAAAACACGTGTCAAGCTCTGAGTGGACTCAATAGGGCATGGTACAAAATAGACGTCTGCGCCATTTAATGCATTTACCAATAGTACATCTGCTCCATTAAATGCGCATGGCTCAGACAACTGCTCACACCATCCAGTCAACTGCTCACACCATCCAGTTCACTATTCATGCCGTAAAAGGAACAGTGACCTACTTCATAGTCTTCTAAGAGTAGTATAAAAGGAAGTCTCATGTTGAGATCTTCCTAAGGACGAATACACAAGGAATCACTAATACTCTCAAGCTTTATTGTCAAATATCTGAGTGTTATATTCTCACACACACCAACAGTTCTTAATCTGTTCTTCGCGTTGTTATTATATATTGAATAACAGTAACTGTTCAAGAAATCATTTTCATTCTTTACTGTTTTCTTTATATGTGTGCGTTCTAATATCTATCAAACATATCTGTTAGTTTAATACGCTTCCGCATCAAACTCTAAACTCAACTAATAGACTGTTAATCTTGATTAAGTGTAACTGGGTTCCAACACTGAGGAAGATGATGATATCAAGTTAATTGCTGAGAAACAGTGGGATTGCACTATTAGCAGAGCAAGAGAACTGGCTGTATTATTCTTCTGATGAAGAGGATTGCATTCACTTCTGACAGATGCAAAGTTATATGGCTAAGATGGGTGATGAGGATAATTCAGATTATGAGGAAGGAGGTTCTGAATCTTCAGCTGAGGTACATTCTAGTCTTGAAATTGATTTAATGATTCAAATAGGAAATATGAAATCTGAATTTGTTAAACTCAGAAAATAGATAAAAGGTGAAAGGATTCTCGTTAGAAAATTCAGAACAGAAAAAGAAATAATTAAAGAACAATTTGAAGAAACTGAGGTTGAGAAACAAAAAGTCAGAAAAGAGAATTCTGATCTTTTGAAAAAGATTTCTGAATTGAAAGATGAACTCTCAGGAGTAAAAGATGAAAAAGTTGATTTGCAAATTAAATTTGATATGTTGCTTGATGAAAGAAAGAACTTATATTATAACATCAATGAGTTAGAAGATCTTAATCTGAAAAGAGGTCAAACTCAACAAACCTTGAGTCTTATCATAAGAAATGTTAAAGACACAAGATTTTATAATCCAAAAATGGGATTAGGTTTGGAGGAAAATGTAATTTTACAAAAGGCTCCAATAAACCTTTATGATTTTGAGAATCTACATGTTCCTAAACCACAAATCCCATAGTTAGTTGAATTTTTTATAAGACCTTCAAGTTCAATAACAAGTTCAGACAGTTTACAAAAATCAAATCCTGAAAAAGCAAAGGAAATAAGTTCTGAACCAAAAACTGAGAAGTCATAAGTTTCAGAAGACAAGGTTAAGAAAGAAATTTCAAAACCAACAGAAGAGAAATCAAGATATAATGATGCTAAATTCAAATATGACTCTCTGAATGTAAGTTACAAAAAGAAACAACCAAATTTTCTTATACAGAAATTAAGAGTATATTTGATGCAAGCAAGGTTTCTGAAAACAAGGAAAATTCTGAAACAGTCAGTCAGAATTCTGAATCTTCTAGTCAGAATTCTGATTCCTTTAGTCAAAATTCTGAGTCTGTAGGTCAGAACTCTGAGACTGTTAGTCAAAATTCTGAATCAACTGAATATTCTGAGTCAAATTCAGAAAGTTTCTCAGAACTTGAAAAGAGGTTTAAATTGGTTAACCAAGAACTTGAGGACTTAAGGAAAAGTTTTGATGAGCTTGAAAATGATTTATGTGATGTGTATTTTAAACATGAAGAAGCTTTAAAAGAAAATAAATCTTATGTCTTAAAAATAGAAGTGCTTGAGAAGTTAAAGTCTGAGTATGATCTTTTCAAGATTAAAGCCTTAGAATAGAATAAGGAATTCTTTCATGAATCAAGTACCTATGAGCATGGTGAATCATCTACTAATTCTGTAAAATCAAGTGTTTCAGAAAAAGAAGAAATCAAAAGGAAAGATGATCTGAAAAGGATGTCTGAGAAGATTGGACTGAATACTACTTCTGAACCAAATGTCAATAGTTCTTGTATTAGATGCAAATGTAATCTGAATACTATTAATAAAAACAAAAATTCTTTTCATTCAGATTTGTTGTCTCATGCAAGAAAACATCTACAATGTGTTCAATGTGGTAGTCATTCATTTCAATTCCCTCAGAAAAGTCTAAATTCTAAAACATCTTATAAAATCAAAGCAAATCATAATTCAGAAAAGAAGACTATAATGGTTTCTCAAACTTAGACAAAAGGAAAGACGATTGAAAATACTTCTTAGTCTAAATGAAAAGGAAAGAAGAATGAAAACGTGTTTCAATCTAAAGAAAAGAAGACTTAAAGTGTTTCTCAGTCTCAACCTAAAGTTTTCAAGAAGAAAAGAAACAATTTTGTGAACAGAAAATGTTCTGATTTCATAAAAGTACTAGGAAAGTGGTGCTTAAAATAAGATTTTGAATGGAAAGTTAAAGGAACTTTTGTTAAATCTGATATTGAAGCTAACAAAACAGGACCCATTCCAGTATGGGTACCTAAATCTAACTAAATGTTTTTGCAGGGCTGTCATGTGTGGTTTTTAGATTCTGGAACTTCAAGACACATGACAGGTCATAAGTCTTCTCTGACAAAATTCACAGAAAAGGCTGGAGGAGCAGTAAACTTTGGTAATAACAATAAAGAACAAGATATAGGTTATGGAGATTTAACAAAGGTGGATTTAACTATTCAGAAAGTATTCTATTTGGAAGGCTTACAACATAATCTGTTCAGCATAAGTCAGTTTTTGAACAGTTTCTGCCAGATCAAGTTCAGCATAACAGGTTGCTTAATTCTAACTGAGAAAGATATAAAGGTGTTCTAGGACAAAAGACATATGGACTTATTTGTGGTTAACTTTTCAAAGATTCAAGCTTTAACCCTTGTATGTCTATTGTCAAATGCAACTGCAAATGAATGTTGGCTATGGCACAAAAGGTGTTCTCATTTGAATTTTATGGATCTGAACAATCTTGTTAGCAAACATTTGGTTAAAGGATTACCAAAGATCAAGTTTGAGAAGGAATCATTATGTTCAGCATGTGAAATGGGCAAGATGAAGAAGAGTTCTCACAAGTTGAAAATGGATTCTTCATGCATGTCACCATTAGAGATGCTACATACTGATTTATGTGGTCCTATTTCAGTTCAATCAATGGGAGGGAAGAAGTATATACTTGTCATTGTTGATGAGTATTCAAGATACACATGGGTTGAATTCTTAAGAGCAAAATCTGAGGCTGCTGAAACACTGATTAATTTCATCAAAAGAATTCATGTATTCTTACAACTTCAAGTTCAGAAGAACAGGAGTGACAATGGAACATAATTCAGAAATGAGACTCTTCAGAACTTTTTACAAAGCTCTAGGATTTCTCATAATTTTTCTGCTGTCAGAACTCCTCAACAAAATGGTGTTGTTGAAAGGAAGAACAAAACTTTAGTTGAAGCTGCAAGAACCATGTTGGCCTATTCAAATCTTTCAACCTTCCTATGGGCTGAAGCAATTGCCACTGCTTGTTTTACACAGAACAGAACTTTGATCAATAAAAGAATAAATAAAACTGCTTATAAACTGAATAACAAAAGAAAACCACTAATTAAATTCTTTCATGTTTTTGGATGCAGATGCTATGTTCTCAAAGACAGAGAAAACCTTGGTAAATTTGACAAAAAGGCAGATGAAGGATACTTTGTTGGTTATTCACTAACTTCCAAAGCATTCAGAATCTACAACAGAAGAACCAAGAGGATTATGGAAAGCATCAATGTTACATTTGATGAGTCAAGAATGAAGACTTCTGAACAAAACAGTTCAGGACTCAATTAGGATAAGACAAAAATGACTTCTGAATCAGATTCTAATCCTAACTGTTCAGAATTCAATTTATTGTTTAAGGATGCATTTCTGGAACTAACTTCTGAATCTTATGCAGATTTTGAAAATCCTAAAATGGTTCAAGAAATGAAAAAGGGAAGTTCAGGGGTTGAAACAACAGTAATTTTTGATTCTGGTCCATCTGAGGAATGTCCAATGTTGATCAATACAAGTGATGAAATTTCTGAGCCTTGTACTCAGAATTCTGGACAAGGTACTCATTCTGGACAAGTCAATCAGAATGCTGAACAAGGTACTCAGACTTCTGGGCAAGGTACTCAGAACTCTGAACAAGTTATTCAAAATTCTGACTCCACTACTCAGAATCCAAATTTGGATGTTACACGTCAACAAATCTCAGAACAAAGGGACAGTTCAGAATTACAAGCTGTTCTGGATGAGAATGATACAAACAACAATTTTGAAGATATTGATGTGTTTCCAAGTTCAAACAAATGGACAAAAGACCATCCTATTCATCAAGTGATAGGAGATCCATCAGTGGGAGTGAAGACTAGATCAGCAACAGCAAATGAAGCAATGTTTGCAAGATTTTTATGTATGATTGAACCTAAGAAAGCCACTGAAGCCCTGGAGGATCCAGACTAGATTTTAGCAATGCAAGATGAATTGCTACAGTTTACAAGAAACAAAGTCTGTAGACTCATTCCAAAGCCTGAAGGAAAATCTATTATTGGAACAAAATGGGTATTCAGAAACAAGAAAGATGAGTCAGGTATTGTAGTCAGAAATAAGGTTAGATTGGTTGCAAAGGGATATTCACAACAAGAAGGAATTTATTATGATGAGACATTTGCACCAGTTGCAAGAATATAGGCAATCAGAATATTCTTGGCATATGCTGCATACAAGAACTTCAAAGTATACGAAATGGATGTAAAATGAGCATTTTTGAATGGTATACTTAATGAAGAAGTTTATTTCTATCAACCTGAAGGATTTGTTGATCCTGAGTTTCCAGATCATGTGTATGTTTTAGATAAAGCATTGTATGGTTTGAAACAAGCACCAAGAGCCTGGTATGACACTCTAACTCAATACTTATTAGAATCTGGCTTCAAGAAAGGTAAAATTGATACTACCCTATTTTTAAAGAAAGGTGATGATTTAATTTTGATTCAGATATATGTATATGATATCATATTTGGTTCTACAAATGCATAATTATGTGATGAATTCTCAGAAATCACGAAATCTAAATTTGAGATGAGCTTGATGGGAGAATTGAATTTTTTCCTTGGTCTTCAGGTAAAACAATTACCAAATGGAATTTTTATAAATCAAGGAAAATATGTCAAAGATATTTTTAAAAAATTTAAGATGACTGATTGTGCTGCTATGAGAACACATATGGCTACAAATGTCAAGTTAGATGCTCATCTCTCTGGAGTTTCAGTAGATAACAAGGTTTATAGGGGCATGATTGGTTCTTTGCTTTATCTGACTGCAAGTAGGCCAGGTATCATGTTTGCTACATGTTTCTGTGCCAGATTTCAATCTAATCCAAAAGAATCTCATTTGTTGGCTGTTAAAAGAATCTTAAGATATCTCAAAGGTTCACCTGATTTAGGCCTTTGGTATCCAAAAGAGACTGATTTCAAATTAACTGCCTTTACTGATGCTGATCATGCAGGAAGCAGATTGGACAGGAAAAGTACTTCTGGTGCTTGTCACTTTTTGGGAGATAAAATAATGAGTTGGGCTTCAAAGAAGCAAAACTGTGTGTCCACATCAACTGCGGAGGCAGAGTATGTAGTTGCTGCTGCTTGCTGTTCTCAAACTTTGTGGATGAGAACACAACTCATGGATTTTGGCTATCAACTCAGAATTCCCATCTATTGTGATTCAGAAAGTGCCATTGCCATTACTCAGAATCCTATTCAGCACTCAAAAAACAAACATATTGACGTAAGGTATCATTTCATTAAGGATTATTTGGAAAAGGGAACTATAGAAATGCACTTTGTGTACACAAAGTATCAATTGGCTGACTTGTTCACAAAGCCTCTTGATCACAAAAGGTTTACTTTTCTCATATGTAAAATAGGAATGCTTAATCTGACTAATTGAGTATATTTGTTTTTTTTAGAAATGAATATTTTTCTAAGTAGGATTTTCTGAGTAGTGTGCTCAGAATTCTGACTCTTACTCAGAGGTTCTGAGTCTTGAGTTCAGAACTTCTGAGTCAATACTTCAGAAATCTGACTTAATATTTTTCTTCTGAATAGGTTACTCAGATCTTCTGATTGTACCTTTCAGAACTCATTTCTGAAATTTACAAGTGTTTCAATTAGTTATTAAGTTCTTTCTGTTTTATGTTTTTACATTCCTTTATGTCTAATATGTGTTTGAGTATATGCTTAAGTCAAGGGGGAGCATTGATATCTTTCAGAAATCTTTCTGAAGTGTTTACAAGGTTTGTATTATTTTCTTATCTCTAAATCATTCTAAGGGGAACAAGCTTTCAATGAAAAAAATTTCACTTGTTCAAACTACTTCTAAATCCTTAAAAAGGTTTTCAAGGTAAGAAGTTAGATTTTAAATGATTTTCAGATTTCTCAAATCATCAATAGAAAAACATAATTCTGATGATAAAACATTTTTCTATCTGTTCAAACTACTTCTGATTAATTAAATGATTTATATTATCAGAAGTTGATTTTAAATGAATTTTGAGTTTCAAGGGAATTTCTTCTGAATTGTGTACTCAGAACTTATGAGTATGCACTCTCAGAATTCTGAACGTGTTATTCAGAACCTTTACTTGTGTTAATTTCTATCAAATAACACGTGTTAGCATTTTATTCATTTGAACATACCACGTTTCATTTAATATATTTTGTGGTATTTCACAGTGTTAGAAATCGTTATAACTCTGACAAAAAGCAACTTTTCACTGTTTAAATCCTTTCAGCTTCGCGGATTTTAAATAGACATTAAAATCCATCTTTCAAATTCATTTGAATTCTAAGAGTGAAAAGTGAGATACGCAAAATTCCAGAGTTCTTCGATTCTGTTTTCTTTCAATCTTCCATATTATAATCATGTCTGGTACAAGAATAAGTAGAACTGTATCATTACACAAAGCAACAACTCTCATGGAATCCTCTTCCGATTAAGATAATGATGAAGTTCGAATGCCAGATAATATAGCCGGAGAAGAAGAGGCTATAGGTGGGAATATTGGAGGTAATGCAGAGGAAGAACAAATGGCTGAATCTGAAGGAAATGTAGAGGAAGGAAATGCAAATATTGAATATGAACAGAGTGCTGTAAGGTCTGTAATGTCTTCTAGACCTATTTCTTTGGAAAGGATTGTACCTGAGAATGAATATTTGGATTTGGTAGAGAATAATTGTGTCCTAGTGCTAGATGAAACCAACTTCAAGGAAGAACATAGGATAATCATAGAGTTGTTGAAGCATCATCATTTCAAAAAGTGGTTTACTATGAAGAAGACTGTACCAATACAGTATATACAACAGTGCTGGAAGAATTTGGAATTACAAGTCAATAAGTTTGTTGGTTCCTGTTTTTCTTAAACAATGATCTTAACTTTCAGTTAGTTCAAATTGTATGGTGCGGAAGAGTATTTAAGAACTGAAAGATAATGTAAGGTAGAAGAACACACAATATCAAATAAACAGTATGTAAGAACAGATGAATATCTCCAAAATTATTGTATTTGATATATATTAAGAACACCAAGAACTTCAAAGGATTAACAAGAAATCTGCAGTTAATGGTGTGTGTGAGAAGAGCAAAGCTTAAAGATATATGTGTATTTTCGTGGTATTAAGCTTAATAGAAGAACTCAACATGAGTCTTCTATTTATACTACTTCTAAAGGGGACATACTTTAGACATTAAGGACTAATCTACAGTAGACAAGATCGTATGAACAGTAACAGGTACGATGTTCATTTAATGCGCATGTTCCAATTCTGACAGAGCCCTATCAGAGTTTGACACGTGTAGTTGATGTCAGGGCACGCCTGGAACAAGTGGATGAACGAATCCTGGAACAGTAGAAAGATATTTGTTAATCTTCTAAGTCTTCAGTATAAACCGCAGAGGCTCTGTCAAGGGTGACAGAGATTCGGCGACTCGGTCCTCTGTGAGAAGTACTTCTGCAGATCCTTGCCTTCGGTATTCTTGGGTTCTTTTGCAGAGCCTCTGTGGGTTACTTATGAACTTAGACTATTTTCACTACTTTTACAAACAGAAATATTGGACCTAACAATCTCCCCCTAAGTAGTGAAAATTAAAAATTTGAAAGTGCAAGTATTTTCTAAGTACAAGAACATTTTCTTTTCACATTAGATTATGCCAGAGGCATTTACATTTGATTGTATTGAAATGAAAACATTACAGAGGATATGTTTGACTGACTTAGACGTTGGCATCCTTGAAGTCATTGAAACTTCTGCGGTCGAGTCCTTCTTGTATGAGCTCGTGATAGAAGCTGATGCAAAGTGTTCGGAAGTTGATTATTGCATCGATAACCTATATCAGTCTGTCGGCAAGACTTTGATTCATGAGCTTTGTTCCTCTGTGCTCCACTAGGATGGATCTGAATTCTGTCAAAGTACTTGTTGCGTACTTCTGACAGTCCATCTCTACGAACAACTTTGATTTACCAGAAGGATCTAGAAATACTAACCCGACCCTTGGATTTGTTATGATTGAGTTTTGTGTAGCAGAGGGACGGCAGTAGTCTTCTGTTGGTTGAACGTTTAAGCTTTTTACTCCAAGATCTAGAGCCAATTGGAAATCTACCATGCTGTATAGCAGAAGCTTTTCGCGTATGGCCTGTCTAAATACCCTGTAGGCTCTGCGAACTTCTTCGGTTGTGAAGTTCTCTTTCGTTCATTCCAGAAGATCAGGTAGATCATAAGGATTGAGATTCCTAAGATCTGCATCGGCAAATTGGTTCTCTGATCTGTCCTCTCTTTTGACCTTGTAGATGTTGTAAGAGAGTTTAGGCCAGGTTCTGGTTCTTGAGAACTTACAATATAGGACTTTGACGATCTTGGATGTTGAGAAGACTTCGTGTTTAGGCTTGGGTTTTGTTCTGGTGAAGAGGTTTTCGAGGTCAGCACGGAAGTCAGGGTCTTGAATGGTTAGTTCTAATTGATCCATTATGCCCATTCTGCTGTATAAGTACCTGTATACCACCTCTTCCATTTGTGGTGGTGGTGGTTGAGGTAAGGTTCTGTGCAGAGCATGTAATTGGTTCTTGACTTCTGCCACTCGATCCTCTGAAGGTTTTGTCTTTGGATCCAGAACAGGAATATTTAACCGAGGTGTAGTACCGAAAGCCCAGTCTTCTTCTTCAGGCTTTGGTGTCTTATGCGCATCGAAAGAGCTCTTCATCAGTTTTTCTGTCGAAGGTTGATGCTTGGGCTTTTTCTTCTGCAGTTCTTCTGTCATAATCCCTTTTTCCTTGTCTTTTGCCTTCGGCTGATCTTCTTGTAGAGATGGGGTTGCCTCTGTAGGATTTGACGCTTGAGTTTCAGAGGGCTTTGTTGTTGATGTTTTTGTTGGTTTGGGGATTGCCTCTTTAGGTTTTGATACTTGAGTTTCAGAGGGCTTGTTTGTAGGAGGTTCTGTGGGTGTTGCCTCTGTTAGATTTGACACTTGAGTTTCAGGGGGCTTGATTGGGGTTGCTTCTGTTGTAGAGGCTTCTGGTGTCTTGCTCAGATATTTTCTTTTGTGAGCAATGGTTTTGGTTCTTGGGTTGGTTTTAGGTGTTGGGGAAGGTAGTTCATCTTCGGTGGATGTCAGGAGTTGGAGAACCTCTTGGATTTGGACATCTTCTCCAAATACAGAAGGAAATTCCACAGAGGTTGGTGTTGCCTCTGTGGTCTTCTGTTGTTGAACTTGGGTTGTTTCTGGTATTTTGGTTTCTTTAGGTATGGATTCCACAGAGATGGTTGTTGTCTCTGTGGTTTTGTTTCTGGTTTGGGTTTCAGGTGTTTGGGTTGTAGCAGGGGTTTCTTCAGAGACTATTTCCACAAAGGTGGTTGTTGTCTCTGTGGTTTGGTTTCCTCCTTGGTTTTGAGTTGGGGGAATTTGGTTCAGTGGTTCTGCGGATACTGGTGGTTCTGGTAGACCTCTGCTTGCAGCTACTTCCCTTTGTTTCTCCCCTCGATTCTCCCCCTCAGGATGATCTGATGGACCATGATAGTCATCATCAGAGTCATCCTGACCCTTATCGTCTTTAGTACCCTCTACTCTGCAAGAGGCTTCAGGTTTCTTTGGTGGAACAGCCCCTGCAGCAATCATCTATTTACATAAGTCATCAAAGATGCCGAGTAGTGTTTCAACCTCTGTTTCTGTGTTGAAGCGCATTCTGCCGACGCTTGCTTGAAACTCTCTGACATAGTTTGCGTTGCCAGCGGTGAAAGATTTGATGAATTCGGTCATATGATCAAGTATTCCTTGGCCGAGTTCTGTCACTTGAGCTCTGGTCATGTAGTCAGAAGGCTTCATGGCCTGAGTATTTCTGGTTGTTTGCTCTTGAACTTCGTCTAAGGCCTTCTTCAGGTCTTCAGGTGTAAGACCCTTAGATTTTGAGGATTGCTCTTTTAGTTGTTGAAGAAAGTGCTTGACAGACTCTTTGAAGGTAGTGGTGGCGGCTTTTCTGAATTCAACAGCTGCAGAGGTAGCAGTGGTAGTTGCAGTGTGTGTTGCAGTGCACTTCATCTGGGTTAGGGCATTTTGCACCTCTGTGGACAAGGTGTCCATTTTGGTGTTCAGATCAAGGATTGCCCTGGATGTAGTATCTGCAAAAGAATCAAAGAAGCTTTTCAACCCCTTTAATGTCTTGTCCACAGAGGTGACAAGGGTATGGAACTCATCCCTTGAGACATGTGAGCTAGTTGTAACCTCTAGAGGAACACATTCGTCCCCAGAGTGAGTCTCTGTTCCTGAGACACCTTCTTTCGCCCTTATTTTGATGTTGGGGGCGGAAGGGTTTCCTTTTGATCCTCGAGCAGAAGCATCTAGTGCTTCAGACTCTACAGAAGTTCTGAGAATGAACTTGTCTAGATCCACTCCAGAGGTGGGTACTAGATTATCCTTCTTTTGACTCGGAGACTTGTCTAGAGTCTCTCCGTCTTTGTGCACTCTAATCTCCTCTGAAGAGATGTTTGGACCTAGTTGTGTGCGTGTGGCAGAGGAAACAAATTCCTCTGCAAGGATTTCGGTTGTGATCTGGGGCAATAGATCACGAACTAAGGATGAATGCTTTAGAGAGGATTCCCCTGGAATTGTTTCCCCGGTTATTAATGGTATTGTTGGTCCCGAAGGGCTATACATGTTTGTAGAAGGGGGGGGGGGGGGGGGGGGGGGGGTTGAATACAAACACTAAGATTTTACTTTTCTAAATTGTTTATTGAAAAATCATTAACAATTTACAGCTTGTTGCGGAAACAAGATTAAGGATAAACCTAAATCTAAACAAGTTGGAACATGTTAGCTTCAATCTTCCTAATCGTAGAAGTATTAAGAAGTAGTGAATAATAGGCTAAGTGAAGAAAGCCTCTTACAGAGGCTCTGCCACTTCCGAAAGATCAAGGTCAATAAGCTACAGAAGCTACAGAGGTGTCCTACAGAACCTCTGTCTTACGCACAAAGAAGACCAAAGACTCGGAACCCGGTGAAGACTGCTCTACAAAAGACCAGACCTCAGAACCTCTGTAACCCTTTACAGAGCCTCTGCGGTTCAGACTGAAGACTTGGAAGATATTTATAATATCTTGCCACTATTGAAGAAATATCTTGCTACTATTCCTAGGACCTGTCCATCAACTTGCATGATAGCATGCCCTGTCCAAACTTCAACACGTGTCAAACTCTGAGTGGACTCAATAGGGCTTAGTACAACATAGACGTCTGCGGCATTAAATGCAATACAGCACGTTCTACTATTCATGCCATCCGTTCTAACAGTAGCTCTTACTTTATGGTCCCCTAGAGTAGTATAAAAGGAAGTCTCTTATTGAGATCTTCCTTAACAATATTAAGGACTTAACGAAGAATCTGAGTTTCATGCTTATGCTTTATATCGTCAAACCTGTTAAGCATTACACTCTCTCACACACACCAAACAGTTCTTAATCTGTTCTTGGTGTTCTTATTATATATCGAACGACAGTAATCTTCAAGATATCATTTTGTTCTTAAAATACTGTTTCTTTATATTGTGTGTTCTAAATCTATCAAACATATCTGTTAGTTCTTTAAATACGCTTCCGCATCAAACATAAACTCGAACTAATAGATCTGTTAATCTTGTCTAAGCAAAACGGGAACCATCAATTGGTATCAGAGCCTTCCTTGATTTTTAATATCAAGTAATCCTCTTTGTTACAAGATTTGTGATAGACATCATTCTGTTTTAACCTGTTCTTCATTTCGTTGAAAAGTTTCTGTTTTCCTATCATTTTTCGATTTATTCGAAAGTGGTATTCTTAAAAGAAACTATTTTTTCCAGGTTAAAACCCCATTAAAGTGCACTCTGGGAACTGTTAAAACCCAGAAAACCTTCTAGATCATCAGACTCATACTCTTTCGTCATATTATCTTTTCAGAACCTTCGAAACTCTTACAATGACAAATACAAATAACTTTTTCACTGCTGGTTCACTAACCAAGCCTCCTACTCTCCTTCGAGATGAGTATCCTCAATGGAAGATACGAATGATCCATTTCTTTGAGGGTACTGAAAAAACTCTCGTACAATATCTTTACAACCCTCCTCAAGTTCCCATGATAATAGTACCACGAGTACCAGCTACTGCTGAATCTCTTGAAATCCCTGAACATCAAAGACCTAAGCCAAAAGGAGAATGGTCAGATGAAGATAGGGCATCAGATGAAGTTGCACAGAAAACAAAAAGAATATTGATCATGGCTATCCCCAACGAACTTTTTCAATCCTTAGATGCATACGAAACTGCGCACGATCTTTGGAATGAATTAGAAAGACAGTTAGAAGGGGGTGCTAAAACGTAGAAAAACCGAAGGGCACAATACATAAATGAATATCATGCCTTCAGAGCCTCTACAACAGAATCTCTGCAAACGACGTACGACAGGTTCAACTCTCTCATAAACAAATGTAGAAAGTATGGCATTCACAGAACCTCGGAAGAAAATAACGTCATGTTTCTAAAGAGCCTGAATGATGAGTGGCTCCAGTTGTCTATGTCTTTACAAACAAACCAAGATCTAGACTCCTGGACACTCTCTGATCTCTATGGAACACTAGCTGCACAGGAGCCTCAAATAGCACAGGCTAAAACACTAACCATTGCACCATATGCATTGGTTAGTAAATCTACAGAGGCCGCAGAGAGACCGAGAAATGAGAGAGCAACAGAGGAGAAGAAGAAGGAGAAGAAGAAGATAGTGATAGTTGATAGCGAAGAAGAAGAGCTGGTAGAAGAAGAGATAACTCTTGTGTCATTAGCTAAATCCTTAGCTCTGTTGACAAGAGAGTTCAGAGGAAACCAGAGGGGTTCAAGAATTGATCGATATGGCAGAGACAACCGAGGTGATAGAAGAGATGATGGAAGAAGAGAAGAATCGAGTGACCGATAGAGGTCAGATGATAGAAATGACCGACAGAGGTCAAGCGACAGAAACTACAGAGGTAATGACCGACAGAGGTCAGATGACAAGGTGAGCCACACACAACAAGAATGCTACAGGTGTGGCAAGCCTGGTCATTACGCAAACGAATGCCGAACGGAGAAAGGTGGAGACCGACAGAAGTCCGACGATCGTGCTGGAAACACTTCCCAAGGTTGTTTCAACTGCGGGAAGCCAGGCCATTTCGCAAATGAATGCATAAGTAGACCAAATCGCCCACAGAAGGACTCAGCTTTTTACAAAAAGAAGGCTGAGTATTATGCGCAAAAATCCCTAATGGCGAACAAAGGGCATTCTGAGGCGAACAAGGAGGACTTCGAGTCAGACTCTACCTCTGACGATGAATACACCACCAATGCCCTATTCTGTGGCATGGCAGAAGTCGACTCCGGCACTGACACTGAGGTATCCACTTCAAACTCTACCTCTTGTACTAATTCTGTAGATGATAATTTACTTAAACTTAACATTGAACTGATTGAACTAAAAGAGATAAATGAAAGCATTCAGAAAAGGCTCACCTTTAATGAGAGAGAAGTATGGCTTCTCACTCAAGAAAAAGCCAACATTTTTGAAGAAAAGGAAAGAGTAGAAAAGAATTGGAACAAAAATCTAGATCCTTTAAAAAGGCAAATTTCTGAATTAACCTCTACTCTAAAAGTCAAAACAAAAGAACTTTCAGTTTCTAGGAGTGAAACAACAGACATAAGAGCTCTCAAAGAATACTTTCAAAGAGAGAGAGAGATACTTTGGCAAGATCTACTCGGAAGAGATGTTTTACTTAAAAACTATAAAGATGCACATAAGGTGTATGAGAAAGTAAACTCACAAATAGGAAGACGGGGTATAGGGTACGACGATATTACCCTAGGTGTTGAAGACAAAAGAATTAAACCTCTATCTTCTATGTTTGTGTTAGGAAAAACGAACAAACCAGATTTTCCAAACTTACTCTCTGTAAGTAAAAGGGCTAAAATCTCTGTGGAACCTCACTTGAGGAAACATACGAAGATGATCAATGTGTGGTTTGAAAACACATATTCATCATCTTCAACCTCTGTCAATAGAGGAATCAAACCAAAGAAATATCTGAAAACACAAGATCAGATTGGTATCTTCAAGTTTGGTAAACCAGAGACTCAAACGCAGGTTGCTTTTGTCTATATGATAAATGTCGAAAAAAATTATCAGCAGAAGCTCCTGAGTTTAAACCCACCTTTTCAGAAGAAAAACTTAAAGAAACAATTGAAAAGGAAATTTTGGAAGTATGGAAAACAAACGTTTTAGAAAACTTCTGTACATCTTCTGTAGATAAAATTCTCGCTGAAGAGATCTTATCAGAAACCTCTGCCGTCTATGAAAGTTATTCTACAGAGGAAGAAAGCTCGTACGATACATGTTCGGAAAATCCAGCCTCTGTCGAATAAGATGACTCAACCTCTGTATATGAGGACGATTCATCTTCTGACGACTCAGAGACAGATGTTACATTAGGGATAGTTCACTATGACACAGAGGATGTTAAATTCTCCTATGAAGTTCTTAACAGAACTATTTCTCCAAAAGAAAAAATCACAGAGATACCTATCTGCCCAGATTTTCTAAACTCGTATTTACAAGTCAAAACCTCTGCTGAGCTTGATATGTTAAATCTTAAAAAGAAGACCTTTGTAGATCCTAAAAGTTCAAAATTTTCAAAACCTTTAAGGCAAATTAACGAAAATCCCACTTGGCAACAAAAGGGAAAATGGCCTAAAGTTAACAAATCTTTTTCCTCTATGACAGTGAAGAAAGATGTTCACCACATAAGAGACTCACAGAAGGCAGGAACTAAACAAAGCTTTTGCAAACAACATTCTAGTATTCATAGATCTTCTTGTAATAGGAAATCTAGTGTTAGGAAAGAATGTAATGCCTCTGTGGCTCAGTTCAATGAATTCAATGAAAAGTTCAAGCAAATCACGTCTCATATTCAATATTGTCGTTGCTTTGATCTTATGTTCAAACTAAATAATCACTTCTCCAGTCAAGATTGTTTACTCTCTACTCAAATTCAAAAGTCAAAACCTACAAAGAAACAATCTGATTCTTCTATAAAAGATAAAATGTATTTCAAGAATGCTAAGGCAAACTTGAAAAATTCTAACAATAATGGACCCATGTGGATATGGGTACCTAAGTCTCTGTGATTGTCTTGCAGAAGCGGTATGTGCCAATCTGGTATCTAGACTCCGGATGCTCAAGGCACATGACTGGCGACAGAAGTTTACTATCCACGTACAAAGAAACACTCGATGGTGGATCTGTAACTTTTGGAGACGACAAAAAGGGACACATCAAAGACTATGGAGTCATAAAGAAGGAAAACGTTTATGTATACAAAGTTGCATATGTGGATGGCCTTAAACACAACCTACTCAGTGTAAGCCAACTTTGTGATACAGGATTCGATGTGTTATTCAAAAGAACTTTCTGCTCTCTGAAAAGTGAAGACACGGGAATGGAACTTCTGCTAGCCGAAAGAAGAGGTGATCTATATCTGATGAATTTTAGTTCCAAGAACAAGGACAAAGTTTGCCTTGTATCCTGCAAAAGTGAGGAAGTCTGGTTATGGCATAACAGGTTCTGTCACTTGAACATTCACACCTTGGATAAACTGGTCAAACTTGATCTAGTTAAAGGTTTGCCTAATGTTAAATTTAATAAGGATCATTTGTGTTCTGCCTGTGAAATGGGAAAACTCAGAAGAGCTTCCCACATAGGCAAAACAGATGTGTCTTGCACTAGGCCTCTGTTCATGCTTCATGTCGACCTCTGCGGTCCCATTGCCATACAGAGCCTAGGTGGCAAGAAATACATACTTGTCTTAATTGATGAGTATTCGCGATTCACATGGGTTGAATTTGTCCGAAAGAAATCAGATGTTCCAATCATCTTGATTAATCTAATGAAAAGAATCCAAGTTCTTTATGAATGCAGAATACAGAAGTTAAGAAGTGACAATGGCTCAGAATTAAAAAACTCTGTCATTGAAGCCTATCTTTCTACAGAAGGAATATCACAGAACTTCTCTGCCGCACGCACTCCACAGCAGAACGGCGTAGTCGAAAGAAAGAATCGAACGCTCGCGGAGGCCGCAAGAACTATGCTATCAGCATGCGGATTACCGATGAACTTTTGGGCAGAAGCGATTTCTACCGCTTGTTATACACAGAATCGTTCAACCATTGTGAAAAGACACATCAAGACTCCTTACGAACTGATCAACAAAAGGCGGCCAAACATCAAGTTTTTCCATGTGTTTGGATGTAAATGCTTTGTTTTAAACGACAGAGATTCCAGAGGAAAGTTTGAGGTAAAAGATGACGAAGGAAAATTCATAGGATACTCTGCCACTTCCAAAGCCTACAGAGTTCACCTTACAAAGTCTCGCAAGATCGTAGAAAGCATCAATGTTTCTTTTGATGATTCATTCCAAAAGACTTCTGAGCAAATCAGTTCAGAACTTGGACTTAAAGGGGAATCCTCTGGCATCTCACAAACAAAAGAAGACTTAAATCTTCTATTTCTAGAGATGTTCCACGACGACATTGATCCCTCTGTTGGAACAATCAGAGCTTCTGCAGAACAATCTTCTGTCGGTCAAAATCCTACAGGTATGACTCTAACTGGTCCAAATAATGCTTCATCTTCTTCTGTAAATGCTACAGATGAAAATGCCGAGGAAGAGTCTACAGAAGATGAAACACAAAGGAAAACGACCACAGAAGCTGCTGATGAACAAACTCCACAATCCACAGAGGAACCAATAACAGAGGATATAGAGGACTAAGTCTATACGCCTTCAGAGGAACAAACTCCACCACCACTCATACCAATCATTCCACAAACTGTAGGATCAACTACAAATGCACGCACTACGATAGAGGCTACACCAGAAGAAGAAGAACAACAACAACAACAAGAAGCCTCTGAAGAACAATTCGATGACATTGGTGACCATCATCCACGCACAACTCAGTGGACAAAAAGCCATCCTCCAAGCCAAATAATCGGTGAACCCTCTGACACGGTAAAAACAAGGTCTGCCACTGCTAATTTTTGTTTCTTTATGAACTTTATTAGTGTGATAGAGCCAAAGAAGATTTCTAAAGCCCTTGACGACCCAAACTGGGTAGACGCCATGCAAGATGAGCTTCTGCAGTTTGAGCGCAACAAAGTCTGAACTCTAGTACCTCTGCCACGGGGGAAACAGGCCATTGGGACTAAGTGGGTCTACAGAAATAAGAAGGATGAAGATGGAATGGTCATCAGAAACAAAGCACGATTAGTGGCCAAGGGATATAGACAAGAAGAAGGCATAGACGACGATGAGACTTTTGCCCCTGCCGCACGGCTCGAAGCAATAAGAATATTCTTAGCCTTCGCAGCCCACAGAGGTTTCAAAGTCTATCAGATGGACGTGAAATCATCTTTTCTCAACGGTGAAGTCCAAGAAGAGGTTTACGTAAATCAGCCACCAGGGTTTGAAAGCTCAAAGTTCCCAAGGCATGTGTACTACCTTGAAAAGGCTCTGTACGGACTGAAACAGGCTCCAAGAGCATGGTACGAACGACTTTCTACCTTTCTTCTAGTCAATGGCTACGACAGAGGTACAACAGATACTACCTTATTCTATAAACGTAAGAACAGTGAAATAATGCTTGTACAAATCTATGTGGACGACATAATTTTTGGGTCTACTAATACAGAAGAGTGCAAAAGTTTTGAAAAACTCTTGCAAAGTGAGTTTGAAATGAGTATGATGGGAGAATGAACATTCTTCCTCGGACTCCAAGTCAAACAATCATCAGAGGGAATTTTTATAAATCAGGCCAAATATGTCTCTGACATTCTTTCCAAGTATAGCCTCTCTGATACCTCTGCCATGAAAACTCCAATGGCCACTGGAAATAAGTTATTCTTATATCCAGATGGCATCTCTGTAGAATGCACTCTCTACAGAGGCATGATTGGATCTCTGTTATACTTAACTGCTAGCAGACCTGACATTATGCATGCCACATGTTTTTGTGCACGTTATCAAGCTAATCCTAAGAAATCACATTATGATGATGTTAAGAGAATCTTTAGATACCTAAAGGGGACCAAAAATCTTGGTCACTGGTATCCACAGAACTCTGGCTTTTGTCTTAAAGCTTATACAGATTCAGACTATGGAGGATGCATGCTCGACATAAAGAGTACCTCTGGGAGTTGTCAATTCCTATGTGGTAAACTAGTCAGTTGGACCTCCAAGAAGCAGGATTGTGTGTCATCGTCTACGGCAGAAGCTGAATACGTTGCTGCTGCTAGCTGTTGTTCTCAGGTTCTGTGGATGAAGACTCAGCTAAAAGACAACGGCCACATCCTACTCAAGATACCATCTTCTGTGAATCCAAAAGTGCCATTGCCATCTCTGCCAATCCTGTGCAACATTCAAAAAACCAAGCATATCGATATAAGGTACCACTTCTTGAAACATCATGTTGAATACGGTACAATCGAGATGCATTTCGTGCCCACAGAATACCAACTCGCGGACTTATTCACCAAAGCTTTAGACGAGAAAAGATTCAATTTCTTGGTGGGTAAGTTAGGAATGATCAACATGACGTGAAAATCCTCTGTAAGTATAGCTTATTTTCTGTAAATATGTGTAAAAATATATTGCTTTATTTATTGCTTTGATTGATTTCTTTCTGTATGTAAATTCTCAATTTTAAATAGTTCTTGAAATCACAGAGCTTCTGTGGGTCTGCTCAGAACCTCTGACGACCCCTACAGAACCTCTGGTAAACATGACCTATGTACTATGCAAAACTTATCCTATTTTGATCCAAGCATAGGTCAAGGGGGAGCAGAAGGAAATTACTTGATCTACAGAGATGGTTAGATCAAGGGGGAGCAAAAGAAAGTAACTTGATCGACAGAAATGGTTAGATCAAGGGGGAGCAAAAGAAACCTTGAAATGATTTACAGAGGTTAATCTTTCAAGGGGAGCCAAAGAAGGGTGTCGATGAATCTATATCGTCATAAGTCAGACATCACTGCCGAGAAAAGAAAAACTAAAAGATATGTCTCGTACAAAAGGTTTTTGAAAACAGTTTTCTAGGACAAAAATTGTCAAATACGTCCTAAAAATACTGGGAATAACATTTCAAAAATAAAATTATTAAAACTTTTAATAATTTTTGAGTTATGAGAAATTTGAGGTCATAGAGCTTCTGCTGAGCTCAACAGAAATTCTGCCAGAACACTGCTCTGTAATCGCAAATTTAACTCGGAAACCGAATACGCCCAAATACACACACCATGACCTTCTCGCACAAAACTTTTTCCAAAACAGTTTTCTCGGACACCAACTTTCAAATATGTCCGAAAAACATTTCTTAATGCAAATCAAAACTTGGATGATCAAAATTGTTAATAGATTTTTAGTTATGAGAAGTTTTCACTCATAGAGCTTCTGCTGGCCCTGACAGAGCTTCTGCAAGTTCCTACAGAGCCTCAAAACCTCTGTGAACGAAATTTCTTCACTAAAATCCTATTAATCCTCTCCAATGCTTTTACAAATGTTTTGGTCAAAATAAAACCTACAGAGTCATGATAACAATGAGATAAATGAGAAAAGGGTGAAAATCCAAGATTTTCAAAATCACAGATCTTCTGTAAACCACAGAGCTTCTGTGAATTTGGTATTTGGGCATTTCTGTAAACAGTAACAGATACTTTTACTGAGAGTGAAAATCATGTGGCTAAGAACAACCCACGCGCCTAGCATTAATGGGCCGCGCACGACGTCCTGTCATCCTCTGACAGGGCCTACGTGTCTCATTTTCATTGGGCGTACATGGCACGTTTTTTTGGAAAGTTGAACCCGCCATTCTAACTCAAGTACGGATTCCAAATATTTATCCATTGCCAAATATTTTTACCCTTTCGAATTCTACCGTTTTACCCACCTATAAAACCCAAGCTTACCCTCTCATAAAATCTTTACGAACCCTCATTCTTCTCCGGCGAAACCCTGCAAGTATCTTATTCTCATTACCATTGGCTTCATCCTCTCAAGCTATCTCCCCTTGCACACTCTCCGGCGAACTCACCGGAACACTCCCCTGCTCATTCTGAACATTCAGAAAACCCCCACTTCGCCAAAAATGCCGAACAAGAAGATTCCGGCGACTCAGCAGACTTTGCTCCGACCACCCATCTCCAAAACTTTATCGCAAAGGAGCACTTTAAAAAGGTACTACCTATCAAATCCAATAACTGCGATTTGGTCCCCTCACTCACTGCTTTCGGCGAAGCCCATGCCCTTCTTCTAAACATCATGGAAAACCATATTCTCTTTCCTTTACTCTCAAGAACCCCAAAGAAAATACCTGTTAGGTATTTGAACCAATTTTGGCAAAGTTGCCGATATGATAAAGATGATTCTCTTATCAAAGGGTACATCTCAAAGCCAGACAAATCTGACCATTTGGAACTCAAGTTCAATAGAACAATGTTTTCTCTTGAGTTCAATCTACCAACAAGGGGTCTTCTTGGACTGAAAACATATGCAGAACAACCAACAGACGACGAGCTCTGTCGTTTTGTAGAAATGCTTGGGTACAACACCCACCTAAGGAAGAGAAATGACTTCCGCAGAGGCAGACTACCACCTTTGTGGAACACCTTGTCTTCGATCCTCAACAGATGCCTTACAGGGAAGATAGGCAGCATTGACCAGAGCTCGCACCAGATCTTAACCATCATGTACGGGGTCTACTACGATCTCCCACTCGATTACGTGACCATCATGTTGCAGGAGATCATCAATACGATCGACATAAAGAACAACACCAAAAACGCAAGATAGAACGATCCTAAGTATCTACCGCCTCTGCAATTCCAAAGGATATTGGGAGTCCTGTTCGAACCTCTGCTGATGATGCAGAACTGGCCAATGGAAGGGTCAACTCCCAAACAGTTCCCAATGAACAAAAACATCCCCACCGATCATGTAGATGGCTACACCCACTGCAGACCTCTGTCAAAGAAGCTTCCGAGCTATGCCAAGAACAAAATCCTTAAGTTAGAGTATATACGCGATCATAGGACTCCAAAACCGAGCCCTGTGACACCCCCGCATTTAGGTGTCCCCCTATGAACAATAGTTGCAGAACCCCTCTCTACAGAAGTGAAGGAGAAGAAACTGGCAAAACACAAGGCAATCCAACTTAGTTTTATAGCCAAACGAGCCGAGCTCATGGGAAAGAAGTCTTCTTCTAAAGCCTCTGCCTCTACCCCAAAAACAAAGAAGAGGAAAACTGCAGAAGGCACCTCTACAAGCATTACAGAAACTCAACCTTCACCTCCTCATGCCACAGAAGTTGGCTCCTCTGCTCCTCCCTCTTCTCGAAAACAAAAGAAGAAAAGGAAATCAAAACCCACAGAAGGAGGGGCACCAAAACCCAAGAGGAGGAAGACCAAAAAGAAGCATGGGAAACCACTTGATCAAATGGTTACCATCGCAGAAGAGGCAGCTGCAGAAGTTGTTGAAGAAGAGGTCGCAGAGACCCGGGTCGAAGAAACTGCAGAGGAAGAGACTGCAAAAAAAGAGGTTGCAGAAGAGGGATATCAATCACCTTATCAATCCCCAGATCTATTCGCTCATCAAGGTAGCTTAAACGATTTCTTTCAACACCCTGACATTGCTAACACCCTAAATACAACTGGGTGGAATGCACCACCACTTGACCACCACACCACAGAAGAACAAGACTTCTCTATCTCTGGCGTTGACACAAATCTGCAAGATGATGACCAAACCCCCAGAGGTCAACCGGCTGAAACTCCAAACATTCTACAGAACCCCTTCATCCAACAGGGATTGAACGTCCACAGAAGGAGTCTAAGCCAAGCTTCAGAAGAAGGTATAGAAGAAATCGATATGTCAGATGATGCCACTAGGGAAAGGATTAGGCTACAAGCAGAAGCTGAGTGGAATAGAGATGAGGTTAAAGAGGCTTTAGATAGAATGGGAGGAAAAGAAAAAGGGATAGAAAAAGATGTCGTAGAAGTAGAAGGCACACATCCTCAAACCCCTCCCAGTGCAACCCACACTTCTAACATCGCAGGTCTAGCTGCAGAAGGTGTTATTGAACAAGAGCAGCATAGCTCGATCCAAACCCAACCCATCCAGCCAGAGGTTATTCTTTCAACCTCTGCGCCCACAGAAACCGGGGAATCCATTCCTAGGGAGTCTCCTCAGAGAGACTCACCTATAGTTCGTGATCGATCGCCCCAGATCACACTAGAACACCCTACAGAGGAATTCGTTTCCTCTGCCACGCACAATTTAGGGCCAAAACTTCTTTCAGAGAGAAGTAGTGAGCACAAAGACGAAGAGACTCTAGACAAGTCTCCAAGTCAAAAGAAGAACATTCCGATACCCACCTCTGGAGTGGATCTGGACACTGTTCTTCGCAGAACTTCTGTAGAGATTGAAACTCAAATTTCTTCTCGAAGATCAGATGGAAATCCTTCCACCCCCAACGTACAAACAAGGGTGAACGAAGGTGTCCCAGGAGCAGGGACTCACTCTGGAGACGAATGTGTTCCTCCAGAGGTTACCACAGGAACACAAGTATCAAGGGATGAGTTCCAAACCCTTGTTACCTCTGTGAACCAAACCATGAAAGAGTTGCAAAGCTCTTTCAAATCTTTTGCAGAGACAACATCGACGACCTTACTAAATCTGAACACCAAAATGAACAGTCTGTCCACAGAGGTGAAATCCGCCATTACCCAGATGAAGTCTTCTGCTGAAACAACTGCCACTTCTGCCGCCAAAGAATTCGGGATAGCCGCAACTTCTGCGTTCAAGGAATCAGTCAAACATTTCCTTGAACAACTGAACAAGCAATCCAACAAAGCAAAGGGCATTACACCTGCAGATCTACAGAAGGCCCTGAAACACGTACAAGAAGAAGCAATGCGCAACACTGTGCTGATGCAGCCTAAAGACTACATGACCAGAGCACAGCTAACAGAGCTCGGGCAGAATGTGATAAACCAGGTCACAGAAGTCATCGTCTCCTTCACTACTGCAAATGCGAACTACGTTAAAGAGTTCAGAGCTAGTGTCGGCAGAATGCGCTTCAACACAGAAGCAGAGCTTGCAACTCTATTCGGCCTCTGTGATGATGTATGTGCAAAGTTGATGGCCGCAGGAGCAGAACTACCAAAGAAACCCAAAGCTTCTTGCAGAGCAGAGGGTACTTCTGATAAGGGTCAGGATGACTCTGATGATGACCACCCTGGTCCGTCAGATCATCCTGAGGGGGAGAATACAAGGGAGAAAGCTACTAGCAGAGGACTTCCAGCTACACCAATAGCAGCAGAACCCATCAATCAAGCCCCTCCAAAACAAACCCAACAACAACAAACTCAACAGACCACAGAGACAACACCCATCTCTGTGGAATCAACTGCTGAAGAAACCCATGTACCAGAAACTGCTCAACAGACCACAGAGGCAACAACCACCCCTGTGGTAATCATCTTGGAAGAAAGTCCTTCAACAAACCAACAACCCGGAGGAACATAAGCTCAAAAGACTACAGAGGAAACACCCACCTCTGTGGAATTCCCTACAATGTTTGGAGTAGATGCTCAACATCTGTCATCCTCTTCAGAAGAAGATCTTCCCTCCCCAACTACAAAACCAACAGAAAAACCCCAATCCATCCCTAGAAGAAAGTCTATTGCCCACAAATCAAAAAGAGCAAAGACCTCTGCTTCTTCTGTTCTAAGAAATATGCACAACACAATGACTGAACGAATGGCGCAAAGAGCAGAAGAAAGACAGAGGTTTACATCATCTTTCCTAACGGCAAGAAGATTCGACATTCCTCAACCCACAGAAACCGAGCTCACAAAAGAAGTCACCAAAGAACCTCCAACAGAGGTTACAGAGCCAATCAAGCCAACAGAACCAACGCCACAAAAGTCCTCTCAAACACAAGTGTCAAAACCTACAGAGGCAACACCCATCATTCCAACAGAAGCGCCAACACCCAAACCTACAGAGGCAACAAGTTCTGAACCTCCAAAGGCCAAAGACAAGGGAAAGGAAAAACTGACAGAAGAGCCCAAGAAAAAGAAATCATTGCCCAAGCCTACAGAGAAATTGATGAAGAGCGCCTTTGATGCCTTCCAAACTCCAAAGCCTGAAGAAGAGGACTGGGCATATGGATTGAAGCCTCTGTCAGACATTCCACTAACAGGTAGAGCTGCAGAAGTTGTTCGACAGATGGAGAGTCTCAGAAGACAAGTACCACCACCTGGTACAACATACGAAGAAATGGAAGAAGTGGTATACAACTACCTCTACAAACAACCCTTTCAGACCAATCATCCAACAGATCACGTCACATATCCAAAGATCAGAGAAGAATTTGAGAACATCTTCACCAGAACAAAGCCAAGAACCAGAGCAGACGTCTTCTCAATCCACAAAATCAAAAAGGTAATCTTCTGTAGGTACTCCTTTACAAGAACCTATCCAAGGGTCAGGTACAATCTTTACAGAGTCAGAAGGGTAAACAATTCAGAAACCACCTTCGCTGATGCTGACCTAAGGAATCTGAATCCCTATGATCTACCTGACATTCTGCAATGGACGAAGGACAACTACAACACAGAGCCAAACACCAGAGCCTATCAAGTGTTGAGAAGAGCAATGAGGGAAAGGCTTCTGATCTACAGTTTGACAGATTTTCAGCTAGGAAAGGATCTTGGTCTCAAACATCTGAACCTTCGACCACCAGAGGATCGCTGCCCGCCTGACGCTGTGCCCAACTCAATCATTACAGAACCAAGGTTCGGGTTAGTATTTCTGTTGTCAATGAAGATTGGCTAAGTATGGTTAGTACTGCCAGAACAACATTAGTACTGCCAGAACAATGTTAGTACTGCCAGAACAACGTTAGTACTGCCATAACAACAAATACTACTGCCAGAACAACGTTAGTACTGCCAGAACAATGTTAGTACTGCTAGAACAACGTTAGTACTGCCAGAACAACAAATACTACTGCCAGAGCAAGGTTAGTACTGCAAGTAAAAGTTAATGCTGTTGGAACAATGTTAGTACTGCTTGTGCATAACGATGTTAATACTGCTGGTAATCAAAGCCTCTGCAACTTCAACTTCTTCCAAAGTAGGCTTTTTAGTTTCTGTTGCTTCCTTTGTTTCTGCTGTTTCTTTTGTTTCTGCTGCTTTCTTTGTTTCTGCTGCTTTCTTTGTTTCTGCTGCTTCTTCTGGAATGGTTTCTGCTGCTTTTTCTTTTTGACTTTCATCCGCATTAACCGTTTCTGCTGTTGGTTCAGTTTCTGCTTCTTTCTGAATTTCAGCAGCATTAACCTTTTCTGCTGTTGGTTCAGTTTCTGCTTCTTTCTGAATTTCAGCAGCATTAACCATTTCTGCTGCATGATCAGTTTCTGCTTCTTTTTTAATTTCTTCAACACACTCATTCTCCCCCTTTTCCTGTGCACTCTCCATGTTGAATTCAGCTTCTGACTCCCCCTTTTTGGGAGCATCATTGTTGAGGCTTCTTCTTTTAAGAACATACTGAGCTTTCTTCTTCCTGTGCATCAACTTTGTAATCAGCTTCTTATGCTTCTCAAGCTGTGTTTGTTGATATAGGACCACTTTCTTGAGTCCATCTATCTCTTTTTGCTGACTTACAACATCTGTGTTGATATTGGCAATGGTTTCCATCAATTCCTTATATGTATATCTATCCTCACCTTGTTTAGGAGTTTTTACTTCCTTTAAAGGATCACTGGAAATTTTAGTAGGTGTCTTTTGCCTAGCAAAAGCACTGCCTACCCCCGTGGTTTCTTGGCACCTGGGACCTCTGAATGATTTCTCATTCTGAGTTGCCGTGAGGAAGGTCTTAGTTATGTTACCACTGTCCTTCTCTGTGCTAGCAGAAGTAGTGGCAGCATTGCTACTCACATGCTCAACCTTCTCCTTAGTAAGCACCTTCTTGGGGTTGGGAGACACCCCTGTGGTTTCCCTTTCGATATTCTCTATTGGAGAATGCTCCAATAGAGGGCTTAAAGGCTTTGGGTTTGTAGGAGGTACATCAAGGGAAGGAGCCTTGTGTACCATTCTTCTTGTAAACTTTTTGGTTATGTGAGGAGTGGGTCTTTGAAGAATGGACTGAGGAATTTCTTTGGTGATTGAAGGTGGGGTTTGGCTATCAGTGGGTTGGTCTAATGAGGGCCTTGACCCTGATGCCATACCTTCTTGTGTGTGGGACACACCCATCATTGTAGAGAACAATGGAGTGTCAACTCCTTCCGAGTCCCTGGAAGTTCTTCTCATATTTGAGAAGACCTTTCCTTTAGGGGGTTTAGGTACATATACCTCAGTAAAGTGAGGCAAATCCGTCAATTCCTGAGTAATCACTGCTTGGACAAACCTTGGGTACATATAAAAACGCTTTTTGGATTCCAGGTTTGGCACACGATCATTGAAAATCATTTGTGAAAAATTAAACCTCCTGGCAGTGGCCAAGCAGACCAGGGCATAAGCAATGGTACTGCTAAACTCACTCCAACCAGTAGTTTTCTTTGAAATGCAATGCATTAAGGTATGAACAAAGAATCGCCATTGTGTAGAAAATTTAGATTTGAAAAACTTAAAGATTCCAATGGGACCTTCATACCCCATTCTCGTTAAATTTGAGTACAGATCGTCATTAGGAATAGACGTCATACCTGAGGCATCATCCAATCGAAGAGTGATGCGAATAAGCTCCTTGTTTTGATGATTTTCTGCCCATCTTCAGACACCACGGTGGCATTTTCCCAGAACTGCTTCTGATGCTCGATGTAGATAGTCGGGGTCACCGTTAGGGCATATGATATATGCGTGGATTTGAGGAAATCCACAATGTCGTGAAAACCTGCGGACTGTTTTGGCTTCTGGAGCATGGCAATCTCGTTGTGTTCGTCGATAAACTCCATTGTACCTGAGGATTCTAGACAGAAAACAGAGATTCTTGGGAGAGAATAGTTAGAAAGAGAGAGAGATGAATAGAATTCAAAGAGACGTTATGAACTTTGGCGGGCTGAAAGAGGTATTTATAGCAGTAGTAGCCCTAATTTTTCTTTTAAAGCAGTAGTAACGACACATGCAGTATTAAGTACGAAGCAGTATTAACTATGTACTGGCAGTAGTAACTATGCACTGGCAGTAGTAACTATGCACTGGCAGTAGTAACTATGCACTGGCAGTAGTAACTATGCACTGGCAGTAGTAACTATGCACTGGCAGTAGTAACTATGCAGCACTTGTCAATCTGAGTCATACAGAGGATCCTGAGAAGAAGAGTTAGTAGTACCAAATATAAAAGGAAATACAGGTATAAAAACTGAAAATCATGACTTTATTCAAGGTTGATCATGCACACACTTGTTACCAAGAAAGTGAATCTACCAACATCAAAATCTTTTGTAAATAGATCAGCAAACTGGTCATTGGTATGAACTTTAGCAACTTGAATTAATTTCTTTTCATTACAATCTCGAATAAAGTGATACCTGATCTCTATGTGCTTTGTTTTTGAGTGTTTGACAGGATTGTTAACAATGCTAATAGCACTGTTGTTGTCAATGAAGATTGGAGTGTGAAGAAATGTTACCCCATAGTCCAACATCTGATTCTGTATCCATAGAACCTGAGAGCAGCAGCTTGCAGCAGCTATATACTCAGCTTCTGTTGTAGATAAGGACATTGTGGTTTGTTTCTTACACTGCCAAGATACTAGTCTTGCACCCAAAAACTGACATCCACCTGAAGTAGACTTCCTATCCATGTTTGCTCCACCCAAGTCACTATCTGAGTATGCAAGTAGATCAAAGGATGATTCATAAGGATACCAGAGACCTAATCTAGGTTGCCCTCTTAGGTATCTAAATATCCTCTTGACTGCATGAAGGTGTGATTGCTTTGGTGTAACTTGAAATCTGGCACATACACATACTGGAAACATAATATCTGGTCTAGAGGCTGTGAGATACATGAGTGATCCAATCATTGATCTGTAATGATGGACATCCACATCCTCCCCCTCAAGATCAGCATTGATCTGTTTGTGTGTCTCCATTGGTGTGCTTGCTGGCTTTGAGTCTGATAATCCAAACTTATCCAGGATGTCTTTCACATATTTGGATTGGCATATGAAAATCCCATCCTTCTTCTGTTTCACCTGAAGCCCAAGGAAGAAAGTAAGTTCACCCATGGAACTCATCTTGAAGCTCTTGTGCATTAACACCTCAAAGTCTTTACACATGGGATCATTTGTGGATCCAAAAATAATGTCATCCACATAGATCTGAACAAGTAGGTTGTCCTTCTTTTCCCTTTTAATGAATAAGGTCTTATCAATGATTCCTCTTTCAAATCCATTTTCCAAGAGATAGGTAGACAGGGTGTCATACCATGCTCTTGGGGCTTGATGTAGACCATAAAGTGCCTTCTTTAACTTGTACACTCTGTCAGGATACAATGGATTCTCAAATCCAGGGGGTTGACAGACATACACTTCTTCATCTATAGTCCCATATAGAAAAGCACTTTTTACATCCATCTGGTAGACCTTGAACTTCATATATGAGGCATAGGCTAGAAACAACCTAATTGCCTCAACCTAAAGCCAAACATGACACTCCTAAAAAACAAGAAGAAACCCTGGGTGAAAAACTGGTGTCACTTAAAAGAGCAAGAACCAAGTCTATAGCTACCAAGAGGAAAGTTGTCAAGAAACCTAAGGTAGAACCAGGGGTAGAAGAAGAAAAAGAAGAGGATGTTCCAGAAAAGAAAGATGATACAAAGGTTGCTGAAGAAGAAGTAGCAACTCCATCAGGTCAACCAAGTAATGCTCAATGTGATATGTATATCACTATGGTTGATACTGATCCAATCAAAGTTGACCCATTAGCTTCCATGCCTCCTGAGATCATTTTCTGGGATACCTTGGTAGATCAGAGAAAGGAGTACATTAGAGTCAAAAGAGCAGATGGGAAGTTTGAGGTCTGTTCTACATGGGGAAGACTTATCAGAATGTGCTCTAGATCTGACGTAGAAGAGATGTACAAGGTTGGAATGAAGCTGTATGGAAATATGCTGAATGAGAAAGGGATGTCTATTACCAAAATTGTTCTTGAATACCTGTGCCTAATGTTCAAACCAGAAGCAGTTCAGTATATGATAGAAAGAAACTTTCAATCCATTACCAACTGGATGCTCATTGAAAAATGTGGAGTGTATGTCATCACACTTGACCATACATATCATGAGTATTATTTGGTAGATGTTGCATACAAGCACAGCAAGAAAAGGTTGAATGGAATGCTACATGCTAAGTTGGCTTGCAACAAGGATTCTAAAATGGGAAGATACTTGGTGAGAAGGATTATCAATCAAAGCCTGGGTTTGGATCCTAATTTATGTGTTCATGATTAGGTTTTGGAAGCATCATCTGAAGAACTTGACTTCTCAACCTAAAAAGTCAAGTTAGGGGAGATTGTTGGGAACTGAAGATTTTCTAAGTATGGTTAGTACTGCCAGAACAACGTTAGTACTGCCAGAACAATGTTAGTACTGCCAGAACAACGTTAGTACTGCCAGAACAACAAATACTACTGCCAGAACAACGTTAGTACTGCCAGAACAATGTTAGTACCGCCAGAACAACGTTAGTACTGCCAGAACAACAAATACTACTGCCAGAGCAAGGTTAGTACTGCAAGTAAAAGTTAATGCTGCTGGAACAATGTTAGTACTGCTTGTGCATAACGATGTTAATACTGCTGGTGATCATAATTTTGGAATGCGAGAAGGTTGGAGATAAAGATGGAATGAATGAAGATAAGCATGAAAGAATATTCTGAAGATCAATTTTGTTTTGATAGTTATCTTGTAATTATTTAGTATAAATAGATGTTGATAGATAGCTATTCCGTAAGAGATTCATAAGAATTCGTTTTCGTTTTAGAGAGAATTAACCTCAAGGTTTAGAACCCTATTTCTAGAGAAGTAGAAGTCGTCTAGTTGAGCCTGTTCAACAAGATTGAGGTTTGGTTGTAAACTTGTGAGTTGAAGCATTGAATACAAACAGATTGTGTTTTCTGATTAGTTATTCATCGAGTGTGTTGAATTAAAGTTCTATTCCGCAAGATTCTTTAATTCTGATTTCTAAGTATAGTTATTCTTGTTTGGAATCGATCCTGACAATTTCAAAACCCACAAGGCGAAGTCAAACTTTTTATGACCATGGACAGTCAGAAGTACGCAACCAGTACTCTGAACATGTTCAGAGCAAACCTTGTAAAATACAGAGATACCGAGCAAATGTTCAGATGCTTTCATCAGAGAGATTGATGCTACAATCCGCTTAAGAGAACTCTGCGTCAGTTTCTACAACGAGATCAGAGAAGTCGGAAGAGACAACAGAAGCTACAATGATTTCAAAGACGCCAACATCTAATTCTCAAACAAAATCTATGCAAACCATTTTCAGTTTATCTTTCATAATACTCAAATGTAAAATCCCTCTGGCATATTTCTGAATGAAAGAACTTTCGAGGTATTGTTTAACCTCTGTCTTATCTAACTTAGCCTAAAGTACTTCAATGTCAAATTTTTATTTTTCACTACTTAGGGGTAGATTGTTAGCTTCAATCTTCCTAATCGTAGAAGTATTTAGAAGTAGTGAAAATAGGATAGGTGAAGAAAGCCTCTTACAGAGGCTCTGCCACTTCCGAAAGATCAAGGTCAAAAAGCTACAGAAGCTACAGAGGTGTCCTACAGAACCTCTGTCTTACGCACAAAGAAGACCAAACACTCGGAACCCGGTGAAGACTGCTATACAGAAGACTAGACCTCAGAACCACTGTAACCCTTTAAAGAGCCTCTGCGGTTCAGACTGGAGACTTGGAAGATATTTATAATATCTTGCCACTGTTGAAGAAATATCTTGCTACTGTTCCTAGGACCTGTCCATCAACTTGCATGATAGCATGCCCTGTCCAAACTTCAACACGTGTCAAACTCTGAGTGGACTCAGTAGGGCTTAGTACAACATAGACGTCTGCGGCATTAAATGCAATACAGCACGTTCTACTATTCATGCCATCCGTTCTAACAGTAGCTCATGCTTTATGCCCCCCTAGAGTAGTATAAGAGGAAGTCTCTTGTTGAGATCTTCCTTAACAATCTTAAGGACTTAACGAAGAATCTGAGTTTCATGCTTATGCTTTATATCGTCAAACCTGTTAAGCATTACACTCTCTCACACACACCAAACAGTTCTTAATCTGTTCTTGGTGTTCTTATTATATATCGAACGACAGTAATCTTCAAGATATCATTTTGTTCTTAAAATACTATTTCTTTATATTGTGTGTTCTAAATCTATCAAACATATCTGTTAGTTCTTTAAATACGCTTCCGCATCAAACATAAACTCGAACTAATAGATCTGTTAATCTTGTCTAAGCAAAATGGGAACCAACAGAACATTAAGTTTCTTGCACTAAGAAAGATAAGGAAATTACTAATAATAACCTATCTCAAGATAAGAAGGATGAACTTGTCCAGAGTTAGCAAGTTACTTCAAAATGAAGTGAGTTCTTCTTCTTATATACTGCATGCATTTAATGCATGGCAGTTTATACTTTACACGTGGCAGCAACTCATTGGTTGTACGTCATTGACCTTTGTTGACAACCTTAGTAGCCGCATGTTTGAACAGTGTAGTATCAGAGTGGTTGTACGATTTCAGACAATAAGGAGGTTCTTTTCTGACATATCGTACGGAGGCGTGCAAGGGTGGTTAAGACAAAAGTACTTTGTACGGAGGACTTCATGATCAGCTTTTCGTTGATTCAACGATCTATCATTCTACATCAGCGAATGATAGAGTTTAGCGATAGCTAAAGTCTTATACTTGATACTTCACGTTGAGTGGACAAATATGAGTCTTCGCTGATCCGCATCAGTTCATTAGGAGACTTTTCGCTAGTTCTTGAGCTTGATCTTCGACTTCAGCGTAGAACCTATGTTGACGTGAAACTTGTCTTCAGAGATCATAAGTAAATAGCTAACTTATCAGCGATCACCATAAGTACTGAACAGACTCAGAGCATTATGGTGAACAGTGTTCGCTGAATGTTTAATCTAAAGAGAGGGAGTTCCTATCAGCGGTACTGTAAGATCTTAGTACTTATCAGCGATAGTGAAACTCTGATACATATTGTTTACTTACAATTTTCACTAAGTATATTAGAGAGGGTCATTATCAAATCACTGAGGGTTTGGATCAACAATCTCCCCCTATTTGATTATGACATAGCAACAAAGAAAATTGCTATTTAATGAAAACATAAGGATAAAAAGAACTCATAAAATATTTGTCCCTTTTACTGTTTTTTAGGATCTTTTCTGTACTGATGGAGTAAAGTACATTCGCTGAAATTTTTTCTTTAAACTTTGTAAAGATTACAGAGGGAAGTGGAAAAAATTACAAGTACAATGAATACAATTACAGGTACAAAAGAATAACTGATACAATAGAAGAATGAGGCGATCCTATCAGCTTATAGAGGTTCTTCCTTAATGAGTTGTTCATCAAGGGTCATTGATGTGGGAATCATCCAGTCAGGGACATTTACTCCTTGATTTCTTTTGTTCAGCGCTTCATAAAAAATCAAGGGTTTGAGATGCCATGACTGAATGTCGTTCTTGAAGTCACACCAGTAGATGAGATCTTTCAGCTGTTCGATGGGAGTGATGGGAAGTTCAGAGATACGTTGAAAACGCTTTCGTCCATCCAAGTCATTGAAGAATATCCCGTAGGGTTTGCTTAAGACTTCCCCAGGGATGAAAGTCTCATCAAGAGGAAGAGATGTGTCAAGTGCAGAAAGCTCAGGTTCAGGACCAGGGACTTCTTCAATAGAAAAACCAATACCTGTTTCGTTTCGAATACGAGGACCATCTTCTGAAGATTTAGACTTTTTCTTTGCAGAGGCCTTTCTTTTCTGACTTTCGAGAGGAGGAGGAGGAGGAATATCCACACAAGAATAGACTAAGTCGATCTGTTTGTTTATCAGCTTTTCGAAATGATCCTTGTACTTAGACTAAGACTTCTGGATGGCTAATCTGATCTCCAACCATTTAGAGAGACCGTACTGCGTGATAGCTTCAGCATAGAATTTTTCGTACTTTCCGTCTTCTCTGAATATCTAGATTTCAGCGATAGAAATTTTGATGGTTGATCTTCCAGATACGAGTACCTTGATTATTCTGGAAGGTCGATGTCTGAAGTGTACCTTTTCTTTGCACCAGGCTAGGGTAGATTGAGACACGGTTCTCTTTTCTTCAACGATCTTCTTGTCTTCTTCCCATAGCTGACGTTGAACTTCGATTGGAGTTCTTTTCAGCTTGGGGTCTTTTACTGATCGTTGAGTAAGCTGGATGGCGTATTCTCTGTCTTTTTCTTCAGTTTCCCTTCTTTCAGCGATTAGACGTTCAGCTCTGAGGTGATCCTTGTATTCCCTTTTTGAAAGTTTGAACTTTGTAGGAATAGAAGGAAGTTGATCATGCTTCAGAATGATTCGCTGATCCTCGAACTTCTTTATCATCTCATCTCTTCTTCTCTGATCCTCTTCACTTACCTTCTGAGGAGCCAAGGAAGGTCTGCTTTTGTGAGAGAGCATCTGTTCTTCAGCTTAATCAGTCTTAGAGATCAAATCTAAGACCGGGATTATTTCTTCAGCTTTGGAAGCTGGGATTATTGTTGGTGAAGTCGCAGCTGTAGGAACTTCAGCGATATCCTCAAACAGGGGAGAGGACTAGCTGAAACACAGCGATCGTTCGAGTAAGAACTTGGGTAGCATAGAGATAGAGAAAGAATATGATAAATTGTATGGAGGTTTTAGTGAGTGTAGAACTGATAATGTGTATAGAGAGGAGGGATGTAGTGTAAGGAAGATTAGTGTACCTGACAAACTGGCTTTTAAAGCAAGATCGTCAGATTTTCATCGTCTTCAGCGACACTTTTTCCTTTGCCCTTGTCAGCTTCAGACGCTGATGGCTTTGTCTTTGTCCGCTCCCCTGTAGGTTCATTTATCAGAATCCCTCTAAGAGTTGTGGTCCTCTGAGCAGGCTTGACGATAAAAGAGTCATCATCTTCATCATCATCATTCTTTGGAGAAGAGGATGGTTCATCATCAGATAAGTCGATGCCTTCTTCATCTTCAGCTTCTTCTTCGAGTTGCTCCCCCTCAGATACAGAGGTAAGCTTCTCGGTTCCCTCAGGGTTTTCATCTCCCTGAGGTCCAGCGGCTGCTTCTTCAATTGTCTTCTCACCCTCTTCAGTAAAGGTGAGGTCTTCAGTCTTCTCTCCCCTGATAGATTCATCATGGGACAGGTCTCCAGCGCTCTTCTCCCCCCCCCCCCTTTTCATGATGAGTGGGGGAGGAATGCGATGACTCAGCAGCTGGTGTCGGTTCCCTGTCTTCTTGGCCAGGGATCCCCACACAAATTTCAATCGCTGATAATCTGTTTTCTAGACCAGAAATACCAGGATTGATCTTTATGAGTTCAGCACCATCTGCCGGACTAAAAGATGAAGGTGCAGGGGCAGGGGCGGTCATGTTGGTCAGGATCTGCTACATCATTGTCTTCATAGAAGCGACGTCATTCTTCATCGTATTGACGTCAGTCTTCACATAATGCATGTCAGTCTTTACTGAACTGACTTCGGTCTTTACAGCAGCCATCTCTCCTTCGAGTTTTCCAACCGATGTCTTCAGCGTTTTGACCTCGCTGGACATGGTGTGAACTGAAGTTTTGATGGCGACGTAGTCTGTGTAGATGTCAGCGAGAACTTTGGCAAAGTCGTTGAGCGATTTATCAACCTTCTCCAAGTCAGCTTTGGAGGCATTCTTTTCGACCACGATTGTCAGCTTTGTAAGATTCTCTCCAGCGTTTGTTACAGCTGAAGAGTTGTCGGAAAGAGTAGTGGTGAGACCTGTCAGCTTCGTCTCTATTGTCTTCAGAGAGGTGTTGATGTCTCCCAAATTAGGACCTGTAACATATAAGAACTTGTGAACAGAGGAAAGCTTAGAAGTTTAGGGTTCAGTTACAGTGTATAGGGGTTGGTGTATACCTGCAGGAGGATTGGTGAATGCATCAAAATCTCGTTGTCCTGAGAAAAGTTCCATGTCGTCAGCTAAAGTGCGTGGACGCATGGTCATCGCTGCAGGTCCTACGCCCATCATTCCTTGAGTGTCAGCTTTAGCTTCTGGAGGAATGACAGGTGCTTCAGTAACAACTGGAGTAGAGTCCAATTGAGTAGAGGGAGAAGCGAAGGTTAATAATGGAGGTTGGGTGCGGAGTTCAGCGTTGGATTCGCTGAGAATCGCTTCGTCAGTCTTTTGAGAGACTGAAGGAGGTTGGGTAGATTCCAAGTTTGTAACCTCAGCGTTTAGAGACGCTGAGGCTGGGATAGAATGGGTGGCTTGTTCAGCTGTGGCAGAGCGTACCACTGAACGTTCCTTCAGCTCTTTAAGATGAGCTGATGACTCTTCAGCAAGAGATTGCTGGGGTTGCTCCTTGGTTTTCTTAGTTCTTTTGGAACTAAGTTGGGTATGAGATTGTTTCCTTTTAAGAGAAGGAATGGAGGTTTCAGCCTGGGTATCAGCGGTGGGTTTGTCCGCTGAAGGAGCTGCAGAAGTAGAAGAAGTGGGGTTGAGAAGAGTTAAATGTGTAGAAAGACGTACCTCATTTTCCACAGGTTTGAAGTCGAGAACCTTAGGGCCAACCTGAGAGAGTTTTAGGTCACCCTCTTTTGGGTAGCTGTCCTTCAGGCCTGTTTGGAATACGGCGCTGATGAATCGAGGATAAAGAACCCATGGAGATCTGTCAGCGGCGGAGTCTACTCTGAGTACCAGATCATCGTAAATTATCGATGCCCAGTCTATATGTAGACCTTTCAGCAAAGCATATCCCATTCCTTGCTGAGGTTGAACGGCTTGATCAGAGGAGCCAGTCTTTGCAGTCATGCAGCTGATTAAGTGAGCGAAGATGAAATTCATCTCGCTGGGCATTTTAGATTTCTTGATGAGGGTCAGCTTCTTCTCGGGCTTCTTGTCCCTCCCAGTTTCCCAAACATAGCCCATTGCATCGAAGAATGCAGTGATGGCTTCCCTATCTGAGTGTGTCTTATGGTCAGGGAGAGGAATAAAGGGTTTTTCTTTGGTGGCCAAGGGAAGGTTCATGGCTTTGCGGATAATAGCAGGGGTGATCTTCATAATGCCATAGTCAGTATCACATAGGATACAGTCGATTGTTTTTTAGGAGTCTTTGGTTGATGGTAGCTGAGAGTGTCTGGCAGAGTACCAGAATTGGGATAGCAGTAGCTGATGAGCAGGAGGTGTTATGGTCAGGGTTGTGGAGAGGCAACAATTCTTCAGGAAATTCACAGCATCATCCTGATGTGTGACTTTCTTTCTAGGAGGAAACTCGAGAAGCGCATAGAGGTTATTTGGCTTGGTCCAATCCAGTTTGTCAAGAGAGAACTTGACCTGAGGAGCTGTTAGGTCTAGAGTTTTGTCAAAAACACAAGTTTTGAGTTCTGAGTAAGAAGACTAAAGAAGAATCAGAAGTTCTGAGTAGAAGACTCAGATTTTCTGAGTGAGAAATCTCAAAAAGATTCTAAGTGTTGGATTCTGACTAGAAGGTTCAGAATTCTGAGTAGGAGACTCAGAACTTCTGACTATGAAGACAAATGTTCTGAAGCGCCTATTCAGAAGTATGTTCAGAAGTTCTGAACAACATGTTCAGAACTTATATCTTAGGATATTTTCTGTTATAATCAGTTACTAATTAGGACACGTGTAATTGTTCTATTAGTCTGTTTCTTATATGTACTGTAGCTTTAGCCTTTCTTCTACAGTATATATAGGGGTTAGCAAAGGTTAGCTAACTAACCTTTTGGACAAATCTTTGATATAATCTTTAGTGAATCCATTTAGAGAAAAACTCATTGTAACCTCTTGCAATTCACAGTTTGTTAATAAATCATATGACCAGTTGCTGTGAATACGATCTTAATTGTTCATATTTGATTGTAAGAGTGTATCCTGAACTTACAATTGGTATCAGAGCCAATCAACAAACAAATTCGTCCAAGAGTGTGTTTGATCGCGTTCTTGAAGTTTCTTGATCAATTCGACAATTGATTCCGCTGCTGCTAACAATTCTTGAATTCCTAACAATTCTTGAATTCGTTTCTATCATTGATTCAAGAAATTTGAATTTGTCTTTCTGTTGAATCGATATCTTACAATCAAGTCATTCAAAGATTTTCTCTCTATGCTGATTAATTCTCGAAATTAAACAGAGATCACAGGTATGTTTTCGAAATTCTTGATTGGTCTCTTGATCAAGGTGATTATATCTGCTGCATGTTGATTAGTATTCAAATTTTTTGTTGAAAAGAAGATTCATTAATTCATGTACTCTAACTGTTTGATGAAATGCATGTGACAGTTTTGATTAATTCTTGCATGTTCTAGATTTGTGTTGATTCTCATTTTTGATCATAATTCATAGTTGATATTTGAATTTGTCATTTCATCATGCCTGAGATTATTGAAATTTTTGTGAGACCTGCAATTTCTATAACCAGTTCAGACAATTTACAAAAATTAAGTTCGGTAAAAGCAAAAGAAACAATTTCTAAACCAAAAACTGAGATTGTTCATTTTGAAAGCAAGATTGCTAATCTTGAAGCCAAATTTGAGGAAAGTGCAAAAGTTGTTGTAAATTTGCAAAAAGATAAATTCGATCTTCTAAAAGATTTTGAAAAGGCTCAAGAGAACACAAAGTTGTTAGAAAAAGAGAATGTTGATTTGAAAAAGAAAATCAATTTTGAAAGAAAGATGTTGACAGATTCTGAAAATAAAATCAAAGCATGTGAAATGAAAAATTGTCAACTCTTGAAACAGATCTATGATTCTGAACAAGTTCTTATACTTGAAAGAGAGAAATTTGAGAAAGAAAGAAGAGACTTTCAAACAAAGAGGAAAGGTTTTGAAACAAAGTCTGTTGAATTATCTATGAAAATTTCTGATTTGGAGAAAATTCTTGCAAAAGAAAGAAAAGAGTTTGAATGCAAGAAAAATGTTTTTCAAAAAGAAAAGAATGGTTTTGAGAAAAAGAAAACAGGAATGTTAAATGAGTTTTCTGTAAAAATCAATGAGTTGGAGAAAGAGTTAGAAAATGGAAGGAAAGAGACTGAAAAGAAGAAGGTAAATGGCATTAAAGAAAAATGCTTAAAAGATGAGTTTGAGAAGGAAAAGAAAGTTTTTCATTTGGAGATAAGGAGACTTATTAAGAAATTATCTGATTTATCAACTAAAATCATGATAGAGAGGAAATCCAAATCTGATTTGCAGTCAAGGTTTGATTTGTATGTTAAAAAGTTTAAAGAATTTGAAACGAAAGTTGTTGACAAATCAAATCATAGTTCAAAAGATCAGATTCGTTCTTCTAATCTATTTTATAATTCTCCTATTGATAAATCTTATAATTGTTCTTTTAAAAAGATAAAAATGGAATGGAGAGTTAAAGGAACTACTTCCAAGAAAGAAGTGCGAAAATCAAAGGTTCCTATCTCAAATGTCAAGAAGAACAATACATTTCAAAGAAAATCTTTTGTTAAACCTGATATGATTTATTCTGTAAATCAATTAGTCAGAATTGCACAAAAGAAACTTTGTTGTTCATATTGTGGGACTGATGACCTTGTAAATAAAAGGTACATCCAGCATTGGTTTGGTTCTTATAGAGTATCTGCATATGCTACTGCACCTAACAAACCTGGACCCAAGTTCATATGGGTACCAAAGTCAACTTAATCTGTTTTGCAGGTTATTCATGTGTAAAGCTGAATGATCATATACTGACACATGACTGAAAACAGATGTTGTGCTTAAATTGAGAATGTTGACTTTTGGATAATTCAGTCCAAAACTCGGTCTGAATGTAATTATAGATTTCTGATTCATATAGATCAATTTGTTGATTTTGAAGATTTTTTTGAAAAAGTTATGTTTGCTATGAGGTTATCGAACTCATAGATGTGAGTGTTTTTCGTAGAAAACATTTCCATAGAATGTGTTCAGAATCACATTTTGAGCAACCCTGCAAATTTTGGTTGAAAATTTCTGATTTTTGAGCAAGTTATGGTGATTTGAAGTTCAGAATGTTCAAAAATCACAAAATCCAAACATTTTTCTAAGGAATTTTCTCTGGATAGTTTTATCAGAATTCTGACTCTCTTACTCAGAAGTTCTGACTTTACTACTCAGAAGTTCTGACCAAAATCTCTTGATTTTGCAGGATTATCTTGATTTCAGAGGGAGTACTGTCTCAAACGTGCTTCGACGTTTTAGGTTTTTGAACATATCAGTTCAAAACCCGTACTTAAATGACTATGGCTTCTGAATAATTCAGTTCATGACCCGTACTTCAGAGACTAAGACTTCTAAACAAATCAGTTTAGAACTCATATTTCTCAGGTGATATCCTTAACTGTCATATTTTTATGTTTCAAGGAACAAGTGGTGAAAGGTAACATTGCATTACGTTTATTTCTATTGCTTTGAATGTTTGAATCTTAACAAATTTAATTCAATGATATGATTTTTTTTTAATTTTCATTCAATGAATAAATGTGTGTCAAAGAGTGATTTTACAAGTATTTTGTATTATCTGAGCTATATTTGTTTCAACTTTCACTTCTGAATTAAATCGAATGGTAAGCAAAACATGAATGAAATTATGCCGAATGCTCAATGTTATGAAATCTATACTTATATAGAATATAATGCTCAAAAAGCCTAAATGTCAGAATGATGGATGGAAACGAAAATATGGGGGAAGTACTACGTTTTAGAACCAAGTGTTTGAGATGCAATATACATATATAAAATTATTTAGTTTGAAAGTTTGTACCTGTGGCCTTTCTGGTTTGGGAGAGTAAGTCCTAAGGGGTGCTCGACACCTAGTCCCTAAGATCAATTGGTCTGGGATCGGCTGACCCAAATCCTGCAATAGAACCAGATAGAAAGCCATGTTCTACTGGTACAAATGGGTTTAAGATATATCGATGTGGCCTTTCTGGTTTGGGAATTTAAGTTCCAAGGGGTGCTTGTCACCTAGCACCTAAGACCAACTGGTCTGGGATATGCTGACCCAAATCCTGCTATAGAACCAGATAGAAAGTCATGTTTAACGATGTATCTTATTCTTACTAAACTTTTTGATTAAAAGATGCCAATGTGCACAAAATTAAAAGATGTCAATGAGCACAAAATTAAAAGATGCCAATGAGCACACATCTCTTGAAACTTTGGGAAAATACAAAGTCGCAATAAACTTGTAAATTTGTGAAAATCCTGATTTTGGACAAATAGTGTGAGTAGAGCAAAGTATTCGTATATGTTTTTAGAATTGCATATGCTTGAAGCTAATCATATTTCGCATGCTAAGCACACCAAATAGATTTAATAAAGGGATTGAAACTGAACATTTTTAACTTTATATGCAATGATGACTTGTATTTGAATCCAAACACATGCATTTGATTTTATTTGATTGAAAAATCTGTTAAATTTCATTAAGTTGGATTTCTTTTGTAAAGTTTTCAAATGATCAAATGTTAGTAGTTATCAGGTGTAGTTCAGTGAATCTTATTCTCCTTGTATAAATGTTTTCATTAAAGCACTGTATTTGAAATGAATAATTTTAATGAAATATATGCATATTTTCAGGGGGAGAAAACAAATTGCTCCATAATTCTTATTTTGAGGGGGAGCAAGGTTATTCATTAAGGAGGAGAAAAAGCATAGACTTCATTCGAAGAAAAAGTATCGCTAAAGTTTTGAAAAACAAGGGGGAGAAAAGCTAAAGATTTTGAAGATGATTTTGCTTTCCAAAACTTTAGGGGGAGAAAAGCTAAAGATAAGATTTGTCATTTCAAGGGGGAGCAAAGAAAAAGCAAATATGTAACAGAAATCAGTTTGGAAATCATTGCTGCTGCTGATTAAAGACTGACCAGAAGTTATTAACTCAGATTATTCAGAATTCTGAGCAAAAGTTGTCAAAGCATTCAGAAGAGCTCCTTCTGAAGATTGTTCCTGCTCTAAGAATTTGATGATGAAAAGTACAAGTGTGCTTGACAAAAAGGGGGAGATTGTTAGGTCTAGAGTTTTGTCAAAAACACAAGTGTTGAGTTCTGAGTAAGAAGACTCAGAAGTTCTGAGTAGAAGACTCAGAAGTTCTGAGTGAGAAATCTCAAAAGATTCTAAGTGTTGGATTCTGACTAGAAGGTTCAGAGTTCTGAGTAGGAGACTCAGAACTTCTGACTATGAAGACAAATGTTCTGAAGCGCCTATTCAGAAGTATGTTCAGAAGTTCTGAACAACATGTTCAGAACTTATATCTTAGAATATTTTCTGTTATAATTAGTTACTAATTAGGACACGTGTAATTGTTCTATTAGTCTGTTTCTTATATGTAATGTAGCTTTAGCCTTTCTTCTACAATATATATAGGGGTTAGCAAAGGTTAGCTAACTAACCTTTTGGACAAATCTTTGATATAATCTTTAGTGAATCCATTTAGAGAAAAACCCATTGTAACATCTTTCAATTCACAGTTTGTTAATAAATCATATGACCAGTTGCTGTGAATACGATCTTAATTGTTCATATTTGATTGTAAGAGTGTATCCTGAACTTACAGGAGCCTTGATTATATCCAATTCCTCAGTAGTTTCAGCAGCAGTGTTTTCAGCGATGGTGTTCTTGGCAGAGGAAATGTCAGAAGATGCCATTTTCTGTATATCAGTTCAACCAAAGATTAACAAATGAGAATAATCTTAATGTGGAAAGATTTTCCAAAAAGATGGTTCGAATTTTGTCCATTTCATTCAGACAAAAATGTCTTATTGAAGATTAGGGTTTTATTTGTTTTAAAAACGAAATGCAAACCCAAAGAAAATCTTGTTTTCCAGTTTCTTTTGAGAAAGGATTCTGGAAAAACGAATGAAGAACAAGTTTAAGATTTTGCGTTTAAACTTGAAGAACAACCATGAAAGGTTGTGTTCATAAAACCATGAAAGAAATGATTTCATTTTAAAAAGTTCTTTTGTTTGATCTTGTGAAAACAAAGAGAAGATCATTAACAAGTTTGAAGAAACAGGTAAAATAAAAGAATTATTAACCTGGTTCGTTGAAGAAGATGAAGTTCTTGAAAATTTTAGAGCACAAATGCAACAGTAAATTTTTTTTTACCTTGGAGGAGAAGTTCGCGTAAAAGAAAAATATATGCCCAGAATGAGTTTTTATAGTGAGATTAGAGAGAGAAGGTAAACGAAACGTGCAAACGTGTGTCAGAAAAAAAAACGTGTCGGGGCTTATCCGTTGCAATGACGTCACAACTGTCCTTTCATATTCTTGGATGTCTCTGAGGTTTTTAAACTTCAGGGACACTTTTGAAAACAAGAAGCACTGAATGGAAATATCAGTGTTGGTTTTAGGAATTTCAAAGTATCGCTGATAAGGAAAAGATATTCAGCGATGCAATTTATTTTGAAATCTTGCATTTATGCGATTGTCAGAGAGAAAAACATACCTTAATATCAGCGAATCAAGTTTATTCAGAGAGAAGATGATAGAATGGGTTATACAAGTCGATTTTATCCTATCGCTGATCAAATGTGAATCACTGAAGATTTTACTCTTCAAAGTTCAGCATTCCAAGCTCGCGGATGAGAAAGTTGAATCTTGTCTCATCAAGAGGTTTGGTGAACAGATCAGCTAATTGATAATCAGTTGGGATAAAGTGAACTTCTATATCACCATTCATCACATGATCTCTGATAAAATGATACCTGATTTCGATGTGTTTTGTCTTTGAGTGTAGCACTGGATTGTTGGCTATAGCGATGGCACTTGTGCTGTCGCAATAGATTGGAATATTTGATAGATGTAGTTCATAGTCCAGTAGTTGATTTCTTATCCACAAGACCTGAGAACAACAGCTTCCAGCGGCTACATACTCAGCTTCAGCTGTGGAGGTGGACACTGAGTTTTGCTTTTTACTTGTCCAACTCACCAGCTTTCCACCCAGGAGCTGACAGCCTCCTGTGGTGCTTTTCCTATCCTATTTGCAACCTGCAAAATCACTATCTGAATAGGAAATTAGATCAAATCCCGAGTCTTTAGGATACCAAAGACCTAGATTCGCAGTACCCTTAAGGTATCGAAAAATTCGCTTTACAGCGGTCATATGGGATATCTTGGGTTCAGCTTGATATCGTGCACACAAACAGGTTGTGTACATAATATCGGGTCGGCTAGCTGTAAGATACAAGAGAGAGTCGATCATCCCACGGTACAGCGTGACATTAACAGGAATACCCTTAGTATCCTTATCAAGTGTCAGCGGTGGTGCCATAGGGGTTTTTATAGCTGAACTTTGAGTTAAGTCGAATTTCTTCAGCATGTCTTTAACATATTTTCCTTGATTTATGAAAGTTCCTTTTTCATTTTGTTTTATCTGAAGACCAAGGAAATATGTTAGTTCACCCATCATGCTCATTTTATACTCATCTTTCATTCTATCAGCGAAACGAGTACAAAGATCAGGGTTAGTAGAGCCAAATATAATGTCAACAACATATATCTGAACAAGAATGATATGACCTTTTACTTTCCTGAAAAATAGAGTTTTGTCGATTTTACCTCGCTCAAATTGTTCAATATGGAGATAAGTAGACAGAGTGTCATACCATGCACGTGGATCTTGCTTCAAGCCATAAAGTGCCTTACCCAGTTTATAAACATAACCTGGACGCTTAGGATCTGAGAATCCTGGAGGTCACCACATAGACTTCTTCATTCAGCTTTCCATTTAGAAATGCTGACTTAACATCCATCTGATATACTTTGAAGTCTTTGTGTACAGCGTATGCTAAGAATAGATGAATAGATTCTAGTCTTGCTACTGGAGCAAATGTTTCGTCATAATCTATGCCTTCCTCTTGTCTGTATCCCTGAGCAACAAGACGAGCCTTGTTGCGGGTTACAGTTCCATGTTTGTCCAACTTATTTCGATAGACCCATTTAGTGCCTATAACTGTTTTGTCAGTTGGTCTTCGAACAAGTTTCCAAACTTTATTTCTTTCGAATTCAGTCAGCTCTTCTTGCATGGCGCTGACCCAGTTTGGATCTTTGAGGGCATCATCTACTTTCTTTGGTTCAGTCAGAGAAATAATGTTAACAAATAAACAAATACTACCTGTACTTCGTCGAGTCTGAATACCAGCGTTTGGATCACCAAGAATTTGATCGATTGGATGATTTACAGTCCATCGCTGAGTCGGAGCGTGAGACGTTGACTCAACCTGAACTGGAGTAGCTGAAGATGAGGCTTCAGCAACTTCTGGAGTATCAACTAAGAGAGGAATGGGTGCAGTTGTCATTATATTCACTGATTGCTGAGAAGTAGATGGAATGTCTGAGACATTGGGTTCAGAAGCAAGTATAGTGTTTAAAGGAACAGCTGAGACCCATGATGTTTCAGCTTCACTATTCTGCACATTTGGAATGATAGTAGGACTATCATCTTCAACTGTATGAGTATGAGTGGGAATGTCTTCTGAATCACCAATATGAGAAAACATCCATTGATTCAGTTCTTCAGTATCAGCGGACGGTTTAGAGTTCGCTAAACGGGATTCGTCAAACGTGGCATGAATTGTTTCTTCTACAGTTTGTCTTCTTCGATTGAAGACTCTGAAGGCTTTGGAGACTGAGGAGTATCCAAGAAAGATTCCATCATCAGCCTTAGGATCAAACTTTCTAAGGGCATCTCTGTTGTTCAGTATGAAACACTGACATCCAAAGATGTGAAGAAAGCTGATTGAAGGGTTTTTCCCATGAAAAAGTTCATAGGTTGTTTTATTGAATCTTCTGACTATCAGCGACCTGTTTTGCGTAAAACAAGCAGTGTTGACAGCTTCTGCCCAAAACTGAGTAGGCAGGTGAGAATCGCTGAGCATTGAACGTGCAGCTTCAATAATTGTTCTATTTCTTCTTTCAGCGACTCCATTTTGTTGCGGTGTTCTCACTGAAGAAAAGTTGTGAGAAATACCCTTACTCTCAAATAAGGAATCAAGAGAATTGTTTTGGAATTCAGTCCCATGATCACTCCTTATTGAGCGAACGGTCAAATTGTTCAGGGTTTCCATCTTCCGAACAAAGGTGATGAGTTCTTCAGGGGTGTCACTCTTGGAACGGAGAAACATAACCCATGTATAACGAGAGAATTCATCAACTATGACCAGTGTATATTTCTTTCCAGCGATGGATTGTTTGTTAACAGGGCCAAACAAATCCATATGGAGAAGTTGCAGAGGAGATGACACTGAGGAGACTTGCTTTGACTTAAAGCTTGCTTTGGTCTGCTTCCCTTTCTCACACGCTGAACATAAAGACTCTTTGGCGTATGAGTGCTGAGGTAGACCAGTGACTAACTCTTTTGAAGAAAGAGTGTTCAGTGTCTTGAAAATTCAGATGAGAGAGCCTCTTATGCCATAGCCAGTTGACATCAGATGAGGCTTTTGAGAAGAAACAGGTGTTCTCAGTGGTTGTTGAGTCCATGTTTATTACATAAACATTTTCCAAACGATAACCGCTTAGAGCTATCATCTCCTTTTTGTCAGTGACAAAGCAGGATTCCTTGGTAAAGATTACCTTGTTATCCTTGTCGCAAAGCTGGCTGATGCTTAAAAGATTATGCTTCAGCCCTTCAACATATGCGACTCTTTTGAAGGTGGTTGTACCATTAGATAGTACACCAAACCCTCGGGTATGTCCTTTTCCATTTCCTCCAAAAGTCACAGAGGGACCCTTCTCTTCCTTGTATTCAGTGAGCAGGCTTTTCTTTCCAGTCATGTGTCTAGAGCATCCGCTATCGAGATACCAGATACCCTTCTTAACCTGCATCACAAAGGAAGATTAGTTTTTCTTGGGTACCCACTTAACCATGTGTACATGTTTGTCAGTGGAAGTAGTTGGAATGGAAGGTTCAACAATCTTTGCAGCATTTGAAGATTTAGCTTTGTCAGTCTTCACTTTGGTTAATTTTCTTAACCCCAGTGGTCTTCTTTGTCTTGGGGGCAATCTTCACCTTAGCTATCTTTTCAGCTTTGGTGGCTGTGGGGCACTTACTAGCAATATGATCAGTGAGTCCACAGTGATAACATTTCCTATAACCAAAAATAGTTCTAGGACCATTTGAATGCTGAGCTTTAGATTTTGAATGAGAAGTACCAGCACCAAGTAAGCTGATGGCTTTTGAAATTGGAGGAACATTCAGTTCTTCGGATTTCTTACCAGAGACATCCACTCTGATTCTAGGAGTAGATCGCTGAATAGATCCACGCTGAGTAGATCTAGAGATCTGATTCCTTGATCTAGAGGAATGAATCACTAAAGCTTTAGAAGCATTCAGCTTAGGTACTAAGGTACCCTTATGAGGATTTTGGTTAAAAGCAATTCCTTTACCTTTATCTTAAAAGACAGAGGTAGGTTTTTGAAAGTGCAGGATCTATTCTTACAATCAATATAGAAAGAAGTAATTGAGAAATTGTATGATCAAGCCCAATTGTATTCAATGATGCACAGAATTACAGATCTAAGAGAGAGATCACCTCAAAGATTACAAGGAAAGAATACAAGTAATATGGGAAAATCAATCAGTTAGCAACGTAGTGCTAACCACTCTATTTATACTGCAACAAACATCTTAAAGCTACAGTACAAATAAGAAAGACTAATAAGAACATAACACGTGTCCTAATTAGTTTACACATTACTAAATAACGAAACTCGTCATAAGTTCTGAACAGGTAATTCAGAACTTCTGAACATTCTTCTGATCAAGCTTCTCAGAACTTCTGACTTCTCTTTCTCAGATCTCTGACTCTTCTTCTCAGAACTTCTGACTCTTCTTCTCAGAACTTCTGAACCTTCTTATCAGATCTTCAACACTTGGTTTATTGACAAAACTTCAGATCTAACAATCTCCCCCTTTTTGTCAAATAAACTTAAACTTTGCATCATCTAATTCTTTCAGAGCAGGAACAATTTTCTGAAGTAGCACATTCCTCAGATTAAGCCTCTTATCAATCTTGTCAATAATTTCTTGAATAATCTCAACTTGCTGATTAATTACTTCTTGAATCATGTTTGCTTCCTTCACTTTCAGCATCTTTTTCTCCAAATTGTGCTTTATGATCCTTAAAGTTCCAGAACAATATTTTGCAGTTTCCTTTGCTCTGAAGAAGATCTTTCCACTTTTGTTCTTCAAAAATACTCCCAACTCTGGATATCTGTGAACACTTCCAGTCTTTAACACCTTTTTCTGCTCATGATCTGTATTGGGATTTGCCAGATAAACACATGAGTTTTGCAAATACAGAGCTATTTGGAAATCTGTATAGCAATGCCACCTTAAGATATAGAACATGGCCTCAATCACCACACTTCTTGCCTTCCTTTCATTTCTATCTTTACTTGACTCTTTAAAACATAGAAAGCTGTGTAATCTGTAGAAGTCAACCACTGACAGTTTCTCAAAATCTGCATCAGTGAAATAATAAACCTTGCCATCTTCTCTCAAAACTTCAAAGGATAAGTACTCCATCTTTCTGAATTTCTTAACCTTCAATTCTCTGATTCCAGTGATTAGAAAATCTGAGTAAACGGCTTGCTTTGTTTTGCCAAGACATCTTGATTTTTCAGCCAACCAGATCTGAGTCTCCTTAGACCTATCATAATACACATCCAAGAATTGTACCTCTTTTGGTTTGAAGAACTCAGGCAGATCAAATTCAAGAAAGTATCCATTCAGATCAATGAATATTTCATCTTCTTTGGGTTCAGACTGTTCAGCTTGATCAATATTAGTTATCTGCACATTCTGAGGTGTTGTGTCCTGAACTTCTTCAGCCTCATCTGACAAAATTTCATTCACTTCATACTCAGCTGGGAACACAAAATCATTATGTAGAATCTTTTTGGGATTCACCTCAGATAGCAACCATTCACTACTGTTTCTGATTTTTCTTCTAAAATCCAACCTCCTCTTCACACAGTTTATGCATCTCTTCTTTAAACTCTCTTTTTCAGCATCCATACTTACTTCCATTCTAATCAACAACCAATTCAGAGTTGCATCACTGTACTTCACCAACTCTTTTAATCTGAACAATTCAAGTCTTTCGTGAACCATATATGTGAACCCTTCTGCCTCCATTCCTTCATTCACAAAACCCTTCACATGCAGATCAACTTCTGTTTTCTTTGTGGGAGAACTCAGATTGCACTTTTCTTTTCTTTCTTCTATAGCCAACTGGAAGTCATACAAGTATGTATTTCTGACATAAATACCCAGAAGTCTTCTGCATTCAATTTCTATCAAGGCTTCTTCAGTGCTAGCAAAGAACTTGACTAGAAAGATCTGATCATCAAGAGTCAATCTGTGAAAATCAAATGTAGACATGGAAACCTTTGTATTTCTTTCTTTCAGTGTTTCCATTCTAACGAACATTAAACCATTGAATTCATCTTGTTGAAACATCAGAACTTTCTCGATTCTTTTCTGAATATGCAGTTTTGAGTCAGGAACTCTGAACATATTAGAAGCTTCTGAGTAGACCATCTGAGCTCTGTCATCCATAAAACCATCAATGTTACTTTCCAAAAGCTCATACTCTCCTTCTGTGTAGTAGAGATTATCATATATTTCCTCAGGAAAAATATCATCATGAAATTGTCTGGCTAAAGGTACATCACTTAACTCTAGAATGAAGTCACACAAAGGTTCTTCTAGTCTTTGCAATTTAATCTTTGGAATCTCGATTGGTTTTCTGAATACATATTCAGAAGGCATAAAGAAGTCTTTCACTTTCACATACTCTTCTTCTGTATTTAACTCATCACAAAAGTTAAACCTAAAATCATCTTTAAAATCCTGAGTGTAATCTACAGTTCTGTCTTCTTCTCCCATTAGATCAATGGGTCTTATCACTTTTATTCCTTTATGAATTTTCTGAACACTCAAAGCTCTGACTACTTCATTATGCATTCTTCTGATCAATTCTTCATTCAACCTCCTTTCTTCTGATTCAGACTCCATTGCCCTTTCACTGTTATAAACCACAATATCTGTACACCTGTTTACCACTGTACTTTCCACTATTTCTTCCATTCTCAAATCAGATTCCTCAATAGCTACAGTTTCATCTGAGTTTCCTTCCATCTCAGTATCCAAGTTCAATTCCTCTGTTTTATCTGATTCATTACTATCAATACTTCCCAACTCCATTTCTTCTGTATCTGAACTGTCAAGCTGTACTATCTGAATCATCTCCTTTAAATTTTCCTGTGTCTGATCTTCTGTACTTTTTGTATTGGCTAAGTGCATGTCTGCTATCTCAAAATCTTCTATGCCAATATCATCATCAGAACTTAACCTTTGTCTTTTCTCCCCCTTTTGATGATTATGAGGATCATTATCATCAAACTTCCTTTTCAAGTTCTGATTAAAAGCAACTTCAGGTTCAGCTTCTGCAATAGGAACAGGATCAAGAGGCTTTGAAGTAGAAGCCAAAGATACACTCAGTGCTTTCAATATAGATTCCTGCATACCCTGCATCTGTTTTAACATATCTTTTTGAAAACCAGACATTATATCCATGATCTCCTTTTTGTGAGAATCCAAGGATTTCTTTACATCATCTACCTTGGTTTCAACAGAAATTAACTTTTTCTCCAACACAACTTTCAAATCTGATACCTCATCATTCAGATCCTCCATCCTCTTCTCCAAATTTTCTACTTTTTCCCCCATCTCCTTGTTTTGTTTCTGAATCTTTTCAAATTCAGAAGTTTCTAACAGTGAACCTGAACCAACAGATGGTCCAGTTTTCATGTGCCCAGAGAGCTCATGGCCTGTAGATAACACACAGTCATCTTGTACAACAGATGCACGTTTGAATGAGGCTTTTGTAATGTTCACCTCACCAGGACTTCCATCCAATCCTCGACACCCAACATTAGGCATGTCTATGAATGTTGTTTCAGGAGTACGAAATTCCTGATCTGTGCAAGTGTCAAAAGGAATTTCAGGCTCAATATGAATAGGACTGTGATATTCAGACTCAATGTGTTGAAAAATAAGTTGGGATTTATCACCTCCCTCCAAATGAGTTTGGGATGGTTCCCCGGATTTGTGTGAAACAGTAGCATGTTGAAATGCTTCTGAGTGGGTATGGATGGGTTGTTCAAGATCCACCACTAGGTCCATGGTGTTTGTTTCAATATTGGACACCAAGAGATGTGAACCAATAGCATGTGTGGTTACCTGGTCAAGATTAGCTGGTTCAGAGGCATCTCTTTCTGTTTGAACCTCTGTTAACAATCTCTCATCCTCACCACTCTCATTCTGTTTTTCCTCACTGAGTCTAACCAAGCTCTCAGAATTTTCCCCCTCAAGTCTCTCAGAATGTTCACCCATCTGAACATCCTCCCCCTCTCTAATTCGACTAGACCCCTCACCTCTCTTCTCAGGTTGGTCCTCTTGGGTAGGGAGTTGAGGTAATTCAATTCCCATAGAGGTGCAATAAGCTTTTAAAATCTCACTCTCCCTTGGAATATAGTTCCTAAGTGATTTTGGCAACAGTTTATGATTGGGATAATTTTCAAGTCTTGTTACTGAGGTCATCTTACCCAAATAAAATGTAGGACCATGCTCTTCATTTGTTCTTCTTGAGATTGTTCTGTTTTCCTGCATGGCATACCAAATAACAATTTGCCAGTACCTTATGTAGGGAATGTATGTCAGTGGAGCATCCTTTGTCTTCTTCTGAATTGCTTTCTGATTCTTCTCAAATGTATTCTTCATATCTTCCCAAAGTATTAAAGTATAGTCATAATGCCTATTCTTCACTAAACCTTGAAATATCTGAAGAATTTGTTTAGAACCTTGATCAGCAGAACTATTTTTCCCTGACAAACATTTATTTACCACATGAAAGAAGCAAGCCCAAATAGGTGGTAATTTGTTTCTTCTGAACAAACTGAGAGTCCTCAATCCTTCATTGTATCCCAACTTCATAAACTCTGCTATTAATTCCTCTGTTAGGGGTAAATCCTCAAAATATGTTCTTCTTTGTACATCATCTTTCTCTGGTAGATTCAGCATCTCTCTTAGTGCAGAGATAGATAAGACAAATGTCACTCCTCCAATTTCAGACACAAACTTATTATCTTTTAACCTAAGATATTTCCACCATTGTTGTATGTACTGAACAGGCACATTTTTACTTCTTGTAAACCATTTTCTGTACGGATGATGTTTGAATAACTCCATGATAATTCTGTGTTCAGGCTTAAAACGACTTTCCTCAAACAATATAACACAGTTATTTTCAGATAATTTCAACCATTCACTCTCAGGAACAACTCTTTCCACTAGAATAGATCTATCTGACATAATAGAACCTGCAGCACTCTGATCATGTTCAATATTAACATTTACCTCATCCGCATTTCCTTCAGATTCATCCATTTGTTCATCTTCTTCATCATTTCTTATTGCCCCTTCCTCTGCAACTCTATTTTGTACTTCATCACTTTCCGAATCAGATGAATCCATTATCGATTTTGTAGAATGTAGAGAAATTGGACCACTTCTTCGTATTTCAGACATGATTTAAGAAGAAAACAGATTCAAAGAACTCTGGATTTGATTCGTATCTCACGTTTCGCTCTGGAATTTGAAAGAACTTTGAAATAGGGATTTTAAGACCTATTTAAAATCCGCGAAGTTGAAAGGTTTAACGGAAAAGCGAAATCAATGTTATAACGGAGTCAACACACGTGAAATACCACAAAGGATTTAAATGAAATACGTGGCATTGTCAAACAAATATGAAGCTGACACGTGTTAGTGGATAGAATTTTGACTCAAGTCAAAGATCTGAATAACACGCGCAGATGTTCTGATTCCATGACTCAGAAGAATTTTGCCTTGTAACCAAAATGTCTTTTAAAATCAACTTCTGACCAATATAAAACATTTTGATTATTCAGAAGAGGTTTGAACAGATAAGAAATGAAAACAAATCTTTTAAGCATCACAAAATGATTTTCAAAAGAATTTTGATGCTCCCCCTTGACTTGAGCATGCATTTGAGTATTAATGATACATAAAGATGAGATAACAAGATAATCGAAGAAGCATAATCCATACAGTTGAAGTTATTTGTATTTCTCAAAAATAAATTTTTGAAAGTTAGATTGCTGAAGTATTGACTCAGAATTTCTGACCTTAAGATTTAGAGGTTCTGATCTCAAGACTCAGAAGTTCTGAACTCAAGACTCAGAAGTTCTGAACTCAAGATTCAGAAGTTCCGAACTCAAGACTCAGAAGTTCTGAACTCAAGACTCAGAAGTTCTGAACTCAAGACTCAGAAGTTCTGAACTCAAGACTCAGAAGTTCTGAGTACACTACTCAGACAACTTCACTTAGAAAAATTTAGCATTTTTAAGAAAAAAATATTTTCAACTAGGCAGATTAAGCATTCCTATTTTACATATGAGAAAAGAAAACCTTTTGTGATCAAGAGGCTTTGTGAATAAGTCAGCCAATTGATACTTTGTATGCACAAAGTGCATCTCTATAGTTCCTTTTTCCACATAGTCCTTTATAAAATGATACCTCACGTCTATATGCTTAGTCTTCGAATGTTGAACAGGGTTCTGAGTAATAGCAATTGCACTTTCTGAGTCACAATAGATGGGAATCTTATTAAGCTGATATCCATAGTCCATGAGTTGTGTTCTCATCCACAATGTTTGAGAGCATGAAGCAGCAGCAGCAACATACTCTGCTTCAGCAGTTGAAGTGGATACACAATTCTGTTTCTTTGATGCCCAACTCACTATTTTATCTCCCAAAAAGTGACAAGCACCAGATGTACTCTTTCTGTCCAACCTACTTCCTGCATGATCAGCATCAGTGAAAGCAGTCAATTTGAAGTCAGTTTCTTTTGGATACCATAGACCTAGATCAGGTGTTCCTTTGAGATATCTTAAAATCCTTTTGACAGCCAACATATGTGATTCTTTTGGGTTAGATTGAAATCTAGCACAGAAACAGGTAGAAAACATGATATCTGGTCTACTTGCAGTCAAATAAAGTAATGATCCAATCATGCCTCTATAAAGTTTGATATCTGCTGAAACACCTTTGAGATCAGCATCTAACTTTATGTTAGTTGCCATAGGTGTTCTCATAGAAGCACAATCAGACATTTTGAACTTTTTCAGAATATCTCTGACATATTTTCCTTGATTTATGAAAATACCTTTTGGTAGTTGTTTGACTTGAAGGCCAAGGAAAAAATTCAGTTCACCCATCATGCTCATTTCAAATTCAGATGACATGACTTTTGAAAAATTATCACATAATTCTGGACTGGTAGAACCAAATATTATGTCATCAACATAAATCTGAATCAGAATCAAATCATTACCCTGTTTCTTTAAAAACAAAGTTGTGTCAATCTTACCTTTCTTGAATCCTGAACCTAACAGGTGTTTAGTAAGAGTGTCATACCAGGCTCGTGGTGCTTGTTTTAGACCATATAAAGCTTTGTCTAAAATATAAACATGATCAGGGAATTCTGGATCAACAAAACCTTCAGGTTGATGGACATACACCTCTTCATTAAGTTTGCCATTTAGAAAGGCTGATTTGACATCCATTTGATACACCTTGAAGTTTTTATGTGCAGCATAGGCTAAAAATATTCTGATTGCCTCTATTCTTGCCACTGGTGCAAATGTCTCATCATAATCAATTCCCTCTTGTTGACAGTATCCCTTAGCAACCAATCTTGCCTTGTTTCTGATGACAACACCTGATTCATCCTTTTTGTTTCTGAACACCCATTTAGTTCCAATTATAGATTTACCTTCAGGCTTTGGAATGAGTCTCCAAACTTTATTTCTTTCAAATTGAAGCAATTCCTCTTGCATTGCTGAAATCCAGTCTGGATCCTCTAGGGCTTCATTAGCTTTCTTTGGTTCAATTACACTTAAGAAACCAGCAAACATTACTTCATTTGCTGTAGCTGATCTTGTCTTTACTCCTGCTGATGGATCACCTATTACTTGATGAATAGGGTGATTTTTAGTCCATTTGTTAGCACTAGGGAGTACATCAATCTCTGAATAATTGTTGTTTGCATCATTCTCATCAATGATTGCTTGTAATTCTGAACTGTCACCTTGTTCTGACGTATGAGTAGGAGTTGCATCCAAGTTTGAGTTCTGATTAATGAAGTCAGAGTTCTGATTGACTTGTTCAGAGTTCTGAGTACAAGAATCAGAATTCTGATTACAAGGTTCAGAGTTTTCACCACTTGTATTTATTAGATTTGGGCACTCCTCTGATGGACCTTTGTCAGAAATTACAGTTGATTGAACTATTTCTGGAGTCTTATTTTTCATCTCTTTGACCATCTTTGGGTTTTCATATTCTGCATAAGAATCAGAAATTAGTTCACTAAAAGCATCCTTAAACAGTAAATTGAGTTCTGAACAAATAGGATTAGAATTTGTATCAGAAGTCATTTTTGTCTTGTTCAGCATGAGTTCTGAACTGTCTTGTTCAGAAGTCCGCATTCTGGCTTCATCAAAAGTTACATTTATGCTCTCCATCATCCTCTTGGTTCTTCTATTGTAGATTCTGAATGCTTTGGAAGTTAAAGAATAACCCACAAAGTATCCTTCATCTGCCTTTTTATCGAATTTGGCAAGATTTTCTCTGTCTCTGAGAACGTAGCATCTGCAACCAAAAATATGAAAGAATTTGATTAATGGTTTTCTTTTATTTATCAGTTCATAAGCAGTCTTATTTAATCTCTTATTGATTAAAGTTCTATTTTGTGTAAAACAAGCAGTTGCAATTGCTTCAGCCCATAGGAAAGTAGGAAGATTTGCATAAGCCAACATTGTTCTCGCAGCCTCAACTAGAGTTCTATTCTTCCTTTCAACAACACCATTTTGTTGAGGAGTTCTGACAGCAGAAAAATTGTGAGAAATCCCAGAACTTTCTAGAAAATTCTGAAGAGTCTCATTTCTGAACTCCGTTCCATTATCACTTCTGATTTTCTGAACTTGAAGTTGTAAGAGAACTTGAATCCTTTTGATAAAATTTATCAATGTAGTAGCAGCTTCTGACTTAGCTCTTAGGAACTCAACCCACGTGTATCTGGATAATTCATCAACAATCACAAGCATATATTTCTTTCCTCCCATCGACTGAACTGAAATTGGACCACAAAGATCAGTATGAATCATTTCTAATGGTGCTTTGCAAGATGAGTCCATTTTTAATTTGTGAGAACTCTTTTTCATCTTGCCCATTTCACAAGCTGAGCATAATGATTCTTTTTCAAATTTAAGCTTTGGTAAGCCTTTAACCAAATGTTTTGCAACAAGATTATTAAGATCTTTGAAATTCAGATGAGAACATCTTCTGTGCCAAAGCCAGCATTCATTTGCAGTTGATTTTGATAAAAGACAAACTGTATTTAATGTTTTCAATTTTGAAAAATTAACTACAAATAAGTCCATATGTCTTTTGGCCCAGAAGACTTTGACATCATTTTCAGTTAGAATCATGCAACCTGTTATTTGAAACTTAATTTGACAAAGACTGTCTAAAAACTGACTTATGCTGAAAAGATTGTGTTGTAATCCTTCAACATAGAAAACCTTTTGGATAGTTAGATCCCCTTTAGTTAAATCCCCATAACCTTTGACTTGACCTTTGCTATTGTTTCCAAAGTTTACTGCTCCTCCAGCCTTTTCTGTGAAGTTTGATAGAAAAGACTTCTGACCTGTCATGTGTCTTGAAGCTCCTGAATCTAAAAACCACACATGACAGCCCTGCAAAAAGATCAGTTAGGTTTAGGTACCCATTTTGGAATGGGTCCATCTTTGTTAGCTTTGTCATTGGATTTAACATCAGTACCTTTTACTCTCCACTCAAAATCTTTCTTCAAACACCACTTTCCTTGAACTTTTATGAAGTCAGAACATTTTCTGCTTACAAGTTTGTTCAAATTCTTTTTGAGAGTTGTAACTTTTGGTTTTGCTATGTTTTCAACTTTCTTTTCTTTTATCTTTTCTTTCTTCTGAGTCTGAGGAACAAAAATTTTCTTCTTTTCTGTATTTTGAGAAACAGAAACTTTCTGAATATCTTTTCTTATGTATGAAACAGAAGTTATTTTGACTTGACATTTGTGAGAATATTGGAATGAATCATTTTTACATCTAACACAAACAAGATTTTTCTTTGCAAGTGACAATAAATCTGAAACATAGATCATTTCATTTTTATTTATACTGTTCAGAGTACAATTGCCCTTATTACAAGAATTTCTAGCGTTTAGTTCAGAAGTAGATTTCATTCTAAGCTTCTCAAGTTCCCTTTTCAGATCGTTCAACTTTGCAAGATCATCTTTCCTTTTGCTTTCTTCTTTTTCTGAAAAATTCAAGTTCTTTTTGTTAGAAGAATTAGATGATTCACCTTTTTCATATGTACTTGATTCATTAAAGAATTTATCATTTTCTCTTGAAGCATTAATTTTAAAAAGATCATACTCAGTCTTCAGTTTTTCAAGCTCTGTTATTTTCTGAATAAAAATATTCTTTTCTTTCAAAGCTTCTTCAAGTTTAATATCCACTTCACAGAAATCATTTTCAAGTTCATCATAAGTTTTCCTTAAATCCTCAAGTTCTTGACTCACAAGATTAAATCTCTTTTCAAGTTGCAAAAATTCATCTGATTTTGTTTCAGAAAATCCAGTTGAATCAGACTTCTGACTACCTGAGTCAGAGTTCTGATTTACAGACTCAGATGTCTGATCTTTAGACTCAGAATTCTGACTACAAAGTTCAGAATCCTGACTAGAAGTTTCAGACTTCTGATTGACTGTTTCAGAATTTTTACTTGTATCAAATATGCTCTCAATGTCATGATATGAAAAACTTGGTTGTTTAGCTGACATTTAAGGAATCATACTTGAATTTAGTATCATTGTATCTTGGCTTTTCATCTGTTGGTTTAGAAACTTCTTTCTTAACCTTTTCTTCTGAACCAACTGACTTTTCTGTTTTAGACTCAGAAATTGTCTCATCTGACTTTTTAGAGTTTGGTCTTTGCAAATTGTCAGAACTTGTTATAGAACTAGCAGGTCTTATGAAAACTTCAACAATTTCTGGGATTTTTGGCTTAGAAACTTGAAGTATTGGAGCTCTTTTTAAAATGACATTTTCTTCCAATCCCAATCCCTTCTTTGGATTGTAAAATCTTGTATCTTTAACATTGCTTAATAAAAGATTTAATGTTTGCTGAGTTTGACCTCTTTTCAAATTCAAATCTTCCAATTCTTTGATTTTGGAGTATAAATTCTTTCTTTCTTCAAATAACATATCAAATTTTATTTGTAAATCACCTTTTTCATCCTTTATTTTTGAAAACTCAACTTTTAGTTCAGAAAGCCTTTTCATCAATTCAGAATTTTCATCTTTAACTTTCTGTTTCTCAGCCTCAGATTCTTCATATTGTTCGTTTATTACTTCTTTTTCAATTCTGAATTTGTTAACCAAAGTTCTTTCTCCTTTTATCTGTTTTCTTAGGTTAGCAAATTCAGTTTTCATTTCACCAATCTGTGTCATTAACTCTAATTCAAGTGAAGAATGTACCTCAGCAGATGACTCAGAATCATCATCTTCAAAATCAGAATCATCCTCATTCCTCATTTTTGCCATATAGCTTCGCATCTGTGGAAAGTTGATATGATCATCTTCATCAGAAGTGTAGTACAGCCAATTCTCCTGTTCAGCCAATAGCGCACTCTCGTCATCTCTCTTCTTTGCAAGCTGAGCCTTCTTCGTGTAGTATTCATAATCTTTCACAACTTTAACTCTGCAATCCTTGGCATAATGGCCAGATTTTCCACACTTGAAACACAGATTCTTTTCTTTTCTCTCTTCCTTCTCTTCCTTGTTTTCTTCACTTCTCTCTATTCTCTTTTCAATCTTATTTTCTTCTCTGTCATCTTTCTTCTTATAATCTGAACTTCCAGCTCTCTTATAATTTCCTTGAAATCTGCCCTTCCCATACCTTTTGTTGAAAGTATTTGTCAGCAAAGCTAGCTTTTCAGCCATTATCTTGATATCTTCATCATCTTCTGATCCTTCTTCTTTGTCAGATTCCTCCAGACTCGGTATTTCTGATAGATATGCAGTCTTTTTGGGTGCTTTGATTGCTTTGGACTTTGATAAGAACGCTAACTGATCAGCAACATTTTTCTTTTCTTCCACAACTAACTTGACAGAGTCTTCATGTTGATTAAGAACACAGAACAAATCATTTAAGTCTTCTTCACACATATCTTTGTTCATTTGCAGACTTATGGCAAATGATGACCATTCTGAATTTAGACTGTTCAGAAATTTGTAATTTATTTCTGATTTTGTTTTCTTCAGTCCATTTCTTCTCAAGTCATTTAGAATAGTGCAAAATTTACTGTATGTCTGTGTCAAACTTTCTGACTCTTTTGCTTTGAACCTTTCATAAGCATTTATGCTTTGATTTAACTTTGCCTGAATAGATCTCACAGTTCCTAACATTTGCCTTTCCAATTCGTCCCACATTTCTTTAGCTGATGATCCACTGTCAATCCTGTTAAGAACCTCATTCGGGACAGCCAAAGTCATCAAAGTAATTGCTCTTTTGTCAATAGCATGCCTATTTTTCTGTTCAGCAGTGTATTGGGAATAATTCTTCTTTACTCTGGTCGCTGGAATTTCTGGAGTTGTCTCTGTAGCAGGGGTTGCGGCGACATCGATATATACTTCGATTGGACCTTCTCGTATAGAAATCATAAGATTTTCATCGATGTTGTCAAGGAATTGGATCATACGAGTTTTCCATTGCTGATACTCTTCTGGTATAAGAACAGGCGGTTTGGTTTCGGATCCCATGGCTAGATATTCTTTAGAAGACATGATTGTAAGAAAATTCAACAGAAAGACAAATTCGATTTTCTTGATCGAAAAGTAGCAGGTAATTCAAGAATTGCTAAGAATTCAAGAACTAGCCCTAGCAGCGGAATCGAATTTTGAATGAATCAAGAAATCTTCAAGAAATTGATCAATCGATCTTCGCAATCACAATCTTGAACGAATTTGTTTGTTGATTAGCTCTGATACCAATTGAAAGTGCAGGATCTATTCTTACAATCAATATAGAAAGAAGTAATTGAGAAATTGTATGATCAAGCCCAATTGTATTCAATGATGCACAGAATTACAGATCTAAGAGAGAGATCACCTCAAAGATTACAAGGAAAGAATACAAGTAATATGGGAAAATCAATCAGTTAGCAACGTAGTGCTAACCACTCTATTTATACTGCAACAAACATCTTAAAGCTACAGTACAAATAAGAAAGACTAATAAGAACATAACACGTGTCCTAATTAGTTTACACATTACTAAATAACGAAACTCGTCATAAGTTCTGAACAGGTAATTCAGAACTTCTGAACATTCTTCTGATCAAGCTTCTCAGAACTTCTGACTTCTCTTTCTCAGATCTCTGACTCTTCTTCTCAGAACTTCTGACTCTTCTTCTCAGAACTTCTGAACCTTCTTATCAGATCTTCAACACTTGGTTTATTGACAAAACTTCAGATCTAACAGTTTTGGATAAACCATTTTCTCTTTACCTTTTGAAGAGGTAGAAGTTTCCTCAGGGATAGGCGGTCTGGACGAGGAACACTGAGAGGATGAATTATCAGCGACTGAGGATACGAAAGTTCCAAACAAGAGCATGGAACGATCAGTGGTTGGTTCTAGATTATCAGCTTTGTAACCAAGACCACGTTTATCACTCAGGGGAATCTGAGACTTAATTATCGCAGTGATCTTTGTTGAATTACACCATCCTTCAACAATAGCTTTTTCAGCTCTTAAAGAAGAGATAGCTTCTTCTCGCTCGATTTTGACCAGCTGATTTAAATGCACTTGATCTTTAAAATCTTCTTCAATTTTAGAAAGCTTTTCTATTTGAAGGTGACAGTTTTTGAGCTGTTCAGTGAGATCAAGGTTTTGATTTTCAACTACAGTTTTGCCATTCAAGGCTTCATATAAACTTCTAGTCAAGAGATCGATTTTACGAAGACTATCAACTTCATCAATATTTGCAATATTTGTAAAGAAGGAAGGTGATACTGAATAGCAGAGGTTGAAGTAGAGGGAATGTCTGAGCTTTCTTCCTCATCTTCAATCTTGGCCATAAGACATAGATTGGCTTCATCATCTTCATAGTCAGATGATGATTCTTCTTCATAAGAGGCAGCCCAATCATAAGCCATCAGGCCTTTGCCTTTCTTCTTAAAGCTTTTCAGCTTCGCATACTTTTCTTTCAGCTTAGCGTATTTGTCATCTTTATTCTTGGGAATAAAGGATTTCTTGGGAAACGCTGAGTTTCTCGAAACTTTCTTAGACCTGCACTCGTTAGCGAAATGTCCAATCTTTTCGCAATTAAAACAAGTAGCAGTAGCCTTATCAACAGGAGCTGATGATCTTGGCTTATCAGTAATAGAAAGGGGTTTGTTCTTTCTGAACATTTTCTTTTTGGCAAATCTCCTGAACTTTTTAGTGAGGAGAGCCAAAGATTCATCATCATCTGAAGAGTCAGATTCTGATGACCTTTCAGAGTTACTTTCTAACTCAGTGATAGTGACCACGGGTCGCTGAGTAGAAGGTTCCTCTGAGATTAAAGCAACAGGGGTGCTTTTGGAATCTTTTACAAGATTCTTCTTAAGATGACTCGATTTCTCATGATTCAGCATCGTGTCATATAAGGTAGCAAGGGTCATTGATCTTAGATCCTTTGACAGCTTGAGACACATAGAATAACTGTCCCAGCTTTCAGGTAAACATTCTAGAAACTTTGTCAGCACTTCAAAGTTAGAATATTCCTTACCAACAGTTTTCAGATCTATTATAAAACAATTAAAATGTTGGTGAATTTCATAGAGAGTTTCATTCTTACCACAGATGAAACTTTCGTACTGTCTTTCCAGGTGGATTTTTCGAGAGTCCTGGACTTCAGACGTACCTTCATACTAAACACATATTGTGTCCCACATAGCTTTTGAGGTTTTCAGGTTCATGACGGAATGGTAAACTTCGTCAGGAAGAGCCATGGATAGTATGGATTTGGCTTTTGTGTCGATAGCCACTTTCTTCTTCTCTTCGTCAGTCCACATATGAACTTCCCTGGGTATCAACCTTTCTGGAATAGCAGGTCTATTCTCAGCGGCTGGTAATGAAGAATCAATTCTTATAGGAATATATGGGCCGTTTTCAAGATAGTAATCCATAGTAGTGTCTACACCTTCTAAGAAGAGAATCATCCTATTTTTCCATAGATTAAAATTATCTCTGGAGAATCTAGGGGGTTTAGCAAGAGAACCATCATTTCTCTTGAAACATCTCGGAATGTCTTCTTGACTTTAGCACATCATTTCTCCTCCTTAATCTGTCATTGACCAATCTCCCTTTTTCTTCAGGTAATTCGATCAAATTAATCGAATTTTGCTCCAAAATCAGTAAGAATAGTGTTTTCGAACAAACAGATTTAAAATGGTGAATTTGATGATTTATGTGCAGAATTTGATAATGATCCTTGAATTAATGATGATCAGGGATGAAAACCGAGTGCATTAATGTTAAGAATCAATCCAAATGATAAAAAATGCTAGAAAAGATGAATTCTGGATGAACAGTAAATGAAGAACAATCAGAAATCATGATGAACAGTAAACTCTGAAGGATCCAAATCCAGATGAACAGTGTAAAAAATCTTCAATTTGGTCTTAATCTACTTGAAATTCCTGTTTGTGCTCTGATACCAAATGTGAAATCCCAGATATAGCAATAAAACATAATCACGAGTAGAAAGAATCTAGGGAGCAAAGTTGTCAACCATATATTGACATCAAAGTAAAAAATGACATATGCATGAAAGTGTTTCTCTAAGTTCTTGATTGTTACTAGCTAATGAACTAGACATGCCTATTTATACACCATACATACAAGGTATAAAGGCATTTACAATACAGTATAGACTATTACAGTACATTGACTTTACAGTAATCTTGAATACAATAATGCTCTAACAATCTCCCCCTTTGGATTCCAGATTTAAAAAATATGACAACAGTCTTCAGCTCTTGATCTTTAAAACTTTAACTTTGACCGCTTTGAACTTTGAAGATTTGGCACTCTTTAATCAGTTAAATCTTCACAAGTTCACGTTCAACTTTGTTGCGTTGATAATCTTTAAACTCTCATCTTTGTAGAATCTACAGTCAAACACATGAAAAGTCTTTGTCTTTCACAATGTAAAGTCAATCTTCGTCAATACAATCTTCAACAAATTGTCTTCAAGTCTTGAACGTGAATTTCAGATCTTTGAATCTTTGATCTTTGAAGCTTTAAAAACTTTGAAGCTTTGAACTTTGAGGCTTTGAACTCAAACTTTGAATGTTTTCTTGAACTTTGTATCTTCATCTCTTCGATCTTGAAATTGTCTTTCGAACAACGAACTCCCTTGAAACATCTTGGAATGTCTTCTTGACTTTAGCACATCATTTCTCCCCCTTAATCTGTCATTGACCAATCTCCCTTTTTCTTCAGGTAATTCAATCAAATTAATCGAATTTTGATCCAACATCAGTAAGAATAGGGTTTTCGAACAAACAAATTTAAAATGATGAATTTGATGATTTCTGTGTAGAATTTGATAATGATCCTTGAATTAATGATGATCAGGGATGAAAATCGAGTGCATTAACGTCAAGAATCAAATCAAATGATCAAAACTGGTAGAAAAGATGAATTCTGGATGAACAGTAAATGAAGAACAATTAGAAATCATGATGAACAGTAAACTCTGAAGGATCCGAATCCAGATGAACAGTGTAAAAAATCTTCAATTTGGTCTTAATCTGCTTGAAATTACTGTTTGTGCTCTGATACCAAATGTGAAATCCCAGATCTAGCAATCAAACATAATCACAAGTAGAGAGAATCTAGGGAGCAAAGTTGTCATCCATATATTGACATCAAAGTACAAAATGACATATGCATGAAAGTGTTTCTCTAAGTTCTTGATTGTTACTAGCTAATGAACTAGACATGCCTATTTATACCCCATACATACAAGGTATAAAGGCATTTACAATACAGTATAGACTATTACAGTACATTAAGTTTACAGTAAATCTTGAATACAATAATGCTCTCACAAGATATATGTTGATGACATTATCTTTGGGTCTACTAGGCAGGAGTATTGTGACAGGTTTGAGGATTTGATGAAAAGTGAGTTTAAAATGAGCATGATGGGAGAACTTTCTTTCTTCCTTGGTTTACAAGTTAAACAATCCATTAGAGGTACCTTTATTAGTCAATCAAAATATGTCTCTGATATTTTGAAAAAGTATAAGCTCAATAACTCAAATCCTATGAAAACTCCTATTGCCACTGGAGTGAAACTTGGCCATGATCCTCAAATACAATCTGTGGATGTCAAGAACTACAGAGGCATGATAGGATCACTCTTGTATTTAACTGCAAGCATACCTGATATAATGTTTGCAACCTGTCTTTGTGCCAAATTTCAAGCAAATCCTAAGGAATCCTGTAATACCGCGGGTAAGTTCGTTAGTTAAAAGTTAGTTCCGTTAAATTTATTTAACTTTATTATTAAGGATTAGGGTAAAATTTGGGCTAATTCACAAGATAAGGGGTTTTGGTCATTAGTGCTAAGCTCAAGGACCAAATTTGTAAATATTGATTATATATTACCATTAGTGGTTCAGATATTTTGTACTCAGCAGAAAGTTATCCAGAAATCAGTGTGTGCAAGTGTGTGTGTTTGAAGAGAAAAAGAAGAAGAAAGAAAAGGGAGGGTTAAGGCTCCATTTGGTCTTCTTAGAAGTGATTTGAAGGTATGTACCTTTATAATTTATGTTTGTAATTGCTAATAGGAAGTTTCAGTCGGATTAAAATCATCAAAATCGATCTGGTATAAATCACAGTCGGATTCTAGGTAGAAATAGGGCAAACCGTCAGAGGTGTCCGGACACTATGAATGTGTCCGGGTGATTTTGTTAGTAGTGTCCGGGTAATTTAGTTGGTGGTGTCCGGATGGTGTTCTAAGGTGTTCGGACGAGTTCTTCATCCGGGTAAGTTCTATTTCCCTATGTTTTCTGGATAGAATTAGATACCGGATGGTATCCGGATTACTTTGGTGTCCGGATGACGTCCGGATTGTTTAGGTTTTCCGGAAAAGTCACGCTGTCCGGAAAAGTTGTGTTGTTCGGATAACTTGTGGTATCCAGATACTTTGGCTGTTTGGTCAAATTGATGAGTTTAGATGCTTTTAAGTGTCCAGTAGCCTGTGTCTTGTTAATTCATGGATAGGGAATGAATAAGGACTAGAAAATATTATAGACTCGACTTAAGTTCGGGTTTGGGGGAGAGGTTTGAGGAATTAAACTACTTTAAGTTCCTAAGATTGTTGTGTGTGCTTTTGGTAAAGTGGTATATGTATTTGACTTGTACAGATACTGTAAATTTGGAATTGAAGGATCAAAGTGCTGGATAAATATCTTGGAAGGGTTTTTGGATATAAGCTAAACAGGTGAGTTTTACTTCAAAATATTTTTAACTGGAATACATATATGTATGGAATGGATATATGATTAAGGTGTGAATATTTTGTGTTTATAATATAGTAAGATATTATATTCCTATGTGCATTACACTACACATGTGCACATTAGTCGGGTTCCGGTGTGCGGACCGACAGGTAGCCGGGTTCCAGTGTGCGGACCAGTGAGTAGCCGGGTTCCGGTGTGCGGACCGGTAACGTTGATATTTATTAGTTGGCTTGCTACCAATTTGTATGGCCAGTTGTGGGGGAATAAGGTGGGATGAGATGTACGAGTCTTGAATGGTATTGATATACGTGTAATGTATGGATGTATATGAAAAGTTTTATATAAATGGTTTTGATACAAAGGTTTACTAAACTGACAGGGATTTCCTCACTAGTCCATTAGGTCTAACCCTCATTTATGTTTTAAAAATATGTATTCCAGGTCGCAGATCGAGTAAGAGCAAGTAAGATGGTTAATTGCGAATCGCTTTTGGGGGACTATGTAGTTGAAGACTATGATGTGTTTAGTAGATAGCCTGTTGTTAGTAATGATGTAATCTACTATGTAAACGTTTGTAATGATGTATTAAATGTTTGTAAAAGACTAGTGGACCGTATTTGTTATCCAATGTAACTTTTGTTTTAACGACGTTATGCTATGTATGCTATTTGAACTATGTATGGAAAAGTCGGGCCGTTACAGATGGTATAAGAGTCCTAGTTTAAGGGATTTAGGTATTAGTACCTGTACCTAGACTTAAACTGCATGTGAAGTAGGATGTCCCTGTTATTGTAGAACCTGGGGATGTTAATTATAAATAGGTAGAAGGAACATCATGTAAGGTAATTTCAGAGTTACACCTGGCCAGTGTAATTGTGATCTTACAGGTACATGTTTGGACTGGAATACCTTATTATATGGGGTACGTGCTTATGTGTATATAAACCTTGTTTGAATCAACAGAATGGCAAGTGGTACGAGACAAACGAATCGGGAAGGGGGTGGAAATCCAAATAGAACCAATCCAACAGCTGGAGGAAGGGGAAGAGGGGGAGAAAGAGGCAGGGACAGGACTGGAGGCAGAGTACAAGGGCGAGGCACAGAGTTTGTTACAAGAGATGACTTGGCTGCTGAGATGGGAAGATTACAATCCATTATTCAAGCCATGTTTAACCAGACGCATAATGCTGAAACGGAAAGACCAGATCCTAACTAGGAAGACGAGATGCCTATCACACCCCCTGTAGCATCAGTACCAAGAAGGTGTGACTATAAGATGTTTTTAAGCTGTAAACCATCAACTTATGGAGGGGATAGAGATCCAGTGAAGGCGATGCGGTGGCTGAAGGAAATTGAAGCTGTATTTAAAACCAGCAAATGTGCAGAAGAGGATAAGGTGTTATACGGAACTGCAATGTTGAAGGCAGATGCTTTATATTGGTGGGAGGCCCTTATTGACTCTAAGGGATCTGATGTATACTCAACCTTTACTTGGGGCGAATTCTCAAGGGCATTCAAAGAACAGTTTTGTCCTCAAGCAGCAGTCCGACAATTAGAGGAGGAATTCCTGAGCCTACAACAAGAGAATTTATCAGTCAGAGACTATACTGCCTGTTTCCTAGAGAAGTCGCGTTTTGGAGAATATTATGTTGCCACGGAGAAAATGAAGATGGAAAGGTTCATATTGGGATTGAATTCGGAAATTCAAAAATTAGTGACTGCAACGAGACCTGATATCTTTTCAGCAGCAGTAAATGCCGCGGAAAATGTAGAGCGGGATAATAGGAGGGATGCTGGTGATAAAAGTATGGGAAAGAGAAAATGGGAAGGACCACCGCATGATCCGAAGAAGTATAGATTTTAGAGATTCGATAATCGTCCACCTTTCCGGCTCATGGGAAGACCTTGTCCGAAGTGACACCGTATCCATCAAGGAAACTGTCAGATTGAATCGCGGGTTTGTTATAGGTGTGGGAAGACCGGGCATGTTTTTAAGCTGTAAACCACCAAATTATGGAGGGGATAGAGATCCAGTGAAGGCGATGCGGTGGCTGAAGGAAATTGAAGCTGTATTTAAAACCAGCAAATGTGCGGAAGCGGATAAGGTGTTATACGGAAAATGAACATTTCGAGAACTCATTACCCCTAAAACCCAACAATCACTACCTTGTACCCTCAAGAACAGGTTATGGGTATGAACACGCCATTTTATTAAACATTCTTGAAAACCATCCCCTGAACACGTTGCTTACAAAGAACGTCACGTGCATCCCTGCCAGATACCTAAACCAGTTCTGGCAGAGCTGCTACTATAACGCAGAAGATACGGAAATCATAGGCCATGTCTCAAAACCTGATAAATCTGAAAACTTAGAGCTCAAATTCAACAGAACGATGCTATCCCTCGAGTTCAACCTTCCTATCGGGGATCGAGGAATACACAGAGACCCCCTCTGATAGAGATCTCTGCGATTTCGCAGAGATGCTGGGATGCAATACCCACCTAAACAAGAGAAATGACTTTAGACGAAATCGCTTTCTACCTCTGTTGAATACCTTATTCTCAATCCTCAACAGGTCCCTCACAGGCAAAGTGGGGAGCCCCGACCAAACCTCGCACCAAATCCTCACCATGTATGGGGTATATTATGACATGTCCCTTGACTTTGTAGATATAATGATGCAAGAGCTCGTGAACACCATAGACCACCGCATATCCACACAGAAGGCCAAGGGCCCAAACGTCAAATAACTTCCAGCCTTCCAGTTCCAGAGGACTATTGGACTCATTCTGGAACCTCTGCTACTCATCAACAAATGGCCAATGGAAGGGCCTATAGTCAAGACTTATCCCATGGGCAGAATGACCGCCACAAAACACGCAGAAGGGTATCCATTCTGCAGACCTCTGACAGCCAAACTTCTGAGCTACGCCACCGATGACCAACTTAGACTAGACTACATACGCGATCACAGGACTCCAGAACCGAGTCCTATGACACCCCCGTGTTTAGTAGCCCCTATAGGATCCATAGTGGTTGAAAGGATGAGCCCTGAAGAACATGCAGAAGCAGTGGCCAAACACGGACAGAAGTTGGCCAAAATACGACTTCATAGGAAGAAGATGATCTCCTCTGCCACCAAGAAAAAGGTAGCTACCCCCGCCAGAACACAAAAGGCTCCCAGAGCCAAGAAACCTTCAGAGGGCACCTCTGCCAGTGCTGCACATATCCCCCAACCACCACTCAAAACAGTAGTTGCATCCTCTGCACCTCCTCCTCCTAAAGAGAAAAAGAAACGAAAGAAAAAATCCTCAGAGAAGGGAGCTCCAAAACCAAAGAGGAAATAAACCAAGAAACTCACGACACCTCTGCAGACCATTGCAGAGGATGCAGAAAATGAAGAAGTCCCAGCACAACCTCTGCAATCCCCCATTTCCATTCACTATGCAGAGGAGGCTGACTTCTCTGCCTTCCTAGAGAGACCCGATATTGTTGAAACCCTTGACACCTCTGGTTGGACAGCAGAAGCTATCCCAGAGTTCAACTCTAACCAAGCCCAAATGGACTTTACAGTGACAGAGGTTGACTCTGCTCTGGAGGAACACGATGACCAGTTTCCCTCTCCTTCGAGCTATGATCCAGAACTATAAAACACAGAGGAGATGATTGAGACTGAAGATACTTGGGTAGAGACACAATCTAAGTTGGAATCTCCAATCCTATGATGTATGACAGAGGAGGAAGCGTTAAAAGATACCACAGAGCGACAATGGACCACGACAAACCCAACTATCATCGTCTCCGAGGTGTATTCTGATATGGAGGCAGGTGAAAGAATCCCAAAGGGTATCCAGGCAAAAACACCAGAAGGACTTCTGTACCCAGATCTACAAACCTTACTGTTGGTTCCCTTTTTGCTTTAAACAAGATTATCAGATCTATTAGTTCGAGTTTATGTTTGATGCGGAAGCGTATTTGAAGAACTAACAGATATGTTTGATAGATTTAGAACACAATATAAATAAACAGTGAGCAGGAAATAATATCTCAAAGTTTACTGAATATATATATATATCAAGAACAGATTTAAGAACAGTGAGTATGCAAAGCTTTAAGCAGATATGACTCTAAATGTGCATAAGCTATGTGTTCTTGATGTTTGATTGAAGTGTTCTTCTTTTTCTGTTTTTGTGTGTAGTTCTTTTTTTTTGTGTTAGGAAGAACTCAACATGAGTCTTCCTTTTATACTACTCTTAGAAGACTATGAAGTAGGTCACTGTTCCTTTTACGGCATGAATAGTAAACTGGATGGTGTGAACAGTGGACTGGATGGTGTGAGCAGTTGTTTGAGCCATGCGCATTTAATGGAGCAGATGTACTTTTGGTAAATGCATTAAATGGCGCATACGTCTATTTTGTACCTTGCCCTATTGAGTCCACTCAGAGCTTGACACGTGTTTTGACAATACTTTTCCATGCAAGTTGATGAACATGTCTTGGAACAGTAGCAAGATATTATAAATATCTTCCTAGTCTTTTGAGGACCATAAAGGCTCTGTAATGTGTTACAGAGGTTCTGCGGTCTGGTTCCTCTGTAAAGTAGTCTTCACAGGATTCCGAGTCTTTGGTTGTTTACTTCTGCAGAGCTTCTGTCAAGGGTGGCAGAGGTTCTGAGGCTCGGTCCTCTGAGAAGTCTTCTTGGTTCCTTGTCTTCTGATGTTGTCCGCAGAGGCTCTGTTATTGGTAACAGAGGTTCTGCGGTCTTGGTCTTCTGAAAGCGTCCTTCTGTAGTTTCCTCGGTCTTTGATCACTCTTGATCAAAACTTCCTTTGATTCTTCTGAGATGCCCGACAGAGCTTCTGTGGAAGTTCTTCTGTACTTGGCCATTTTTCAATACTTCTAATATTTTAGAATATTTGGAGCTAACAATCTCCCCCTAAGTATTGAAAAATAAAAGGTTGAATTTATGCATTTTAACCTAAGTAAGGAAGAGGTTAAACAATACCTCAGAAGATTATTTCATTCATTTTGGAATTTATGCCAGAGGTATTTACATTTAAGTACACAAAAATAAACGTTGACAGAGATTCTTTGAAGAGACTCAGATTTTTGCATTTGGGAAGTCGTCGAACTTTCTGTTGTCTTTTCCTACTTCCTTGAGTTCTTCATAGAATTTGTGACAGAGATTTCGTAAGCCGAGTGTAGCATCAATCTCTTTGATCATCATCAGAGCAGATTCTTCGTTCATAAGCTCTGTTGCTTTATTCTCCTCTAGTATCTTTCTGAACATGTTCAGAGTATGGGTTGTGTACTTCTGACAGTCCATTGTCACAAACAGTTTCAGTTGATCAGCAGGATTCTTGAATACTAACCCGTACCTTGGAGTTTTGATGATTGAATTGGGTATGGCATTGGGTGGGCAGAAATCCTCTGGTGGTCTGATACTTAGAGTAGTTATGCCTAGATCGATGGCTAGTTGAATGTCGAGCATGCTGTAGATTAGGAGCTTTTCACGCATCGCCTTTCTGAGAACTCGATAAGACCTTTTGTGGCAGTCGTCATTGAAGTTGTCTTTCGTCCATTGCAGAAGGTCAGGTAAGTCATAGGGATTGAGGTTTCGGATATCAGCATCAGAGAATTGATTTTCTGATCTGTCAGACCTTTTGACTTTCCAGATGGTATACACCGTATGAGGACAGGTTCTCATTTTGGAGTATTTGCAATAGATTAACTTCTTTATTTTGTGAATGGAGTAAACTTGATTGACTGGTTTTGACTTTATAGAGGTGAAGATTGCATCGAATTCCTCTCTTAGCTTCTGTGTTAGATCTGAAGTTTTGTCAATAAACCAAGTGTTGAAGATCTGATAAGAAGATTCAGAAGTTCTGAGAAGAAGAGTCAGAAGTTCTGAGAAGAAGAGTCAGAGATCTGAGAAAGAGAAGTCAGAAGTTCTGAGAAGCTTGATCAGAAGAATGTTCAGAAGTTCTGAACTACCTGTTCAGAACTTATGACGAGTTTCGTTATTTAGTAATGTGTAAACTAATTAGGACACGTGTTATGTTCTTATTAGTCTTTCTTATTTGTACTGTAGCTTTAAGATGTTTGTTGCAGTATAAATAGAGTGGTTAGCACTACGTTGCTAACTGATTGATTTTCCCATATTACTTGTATTCATTCCTTGTAATCTTTGAGGTGATCTCTCTCTTAGATCTGTAATTCTGTGCATCATTGAATACAATTGGGCTTGATCATACAAATTCTCAATTACTTCTTTCTATATTGATTGTAAGAATAGATCCTGCACTTTCAATTGGTATCAGAGCCAATCAACAAACAAATTCGTTCAAGATTGTGATTGCGAAGATCGATTGATCAATTTCTTGAAGATTTCTTGATTCATTCAAAATTCGATTCCGCTGCTAGGGCTAGTTCTTGAATTCTTAGCAATTCTTGAATTACCTGCTACTTTTCGATCAAGAAAATCGAATTTGTCTTTCTGTTGAATTTTCTTACAATCATGTCTTCTAAAGAATATCTAGCCATGGGATCCGAAACCAAACCGCCTGTTCTTATACCAGAAGAGTATCAGCAATGGAAAACTCGTATGATCCAATTCCTTGACAACATCGATGAAAATCTTATGATTTCTATACGAGAAGGTCCAATCGAAGTATATATCGATGTCGCCGCAACCCCTGCTACAGAGACAACTCCAGAAATTCCAGCGACCAGAGTAAAGAAGAATTATTCCCAATACACTGCTGAACAGAAAAATAGGCATGCTATTGACAAAAGAGCAATTACTTTGATGACTTTGGCTGTCCCGAATGAGGTTCTTAACAGGATTGACAGTGGATCATCAGCTAAAGAAATGTGGGACGAATTGGAAAGGCAAATGTTAGGAACTGTGAGATCTATTCAGGCAAAGTTAAATCAAAGCATAAATGCTTATGAAAGGTTCAAAGCAAAAGAGTCAGAAAGTTTGACACAGACATACAGTAAATTTTGCACTATTCTAAATGACTTGAGAAGAAATGGACTGAAGAAAACAAAATCAGAAATAAATTACAAATTTCTGAACAGTCTAAATTCAGAATGGTCATCATTTGCCATAAGTCTGCAAATGAACAAGGATATGTGTGAAGAAGACTTAAATGATTTGTTCTGTGTTCTTAATCAACATGAAGACTCTGTCAAGTTAGTTGTGGAAGAAAAGAAAAATGTTGCTGATCAGTTAGCGTTCTTATCAAAGTCCAAAGCAATCAAAGCACCCAAAAAGACTGCATATCTATCAGAAATACCGAGTCTGGAGGAATCTGACAAAGAAGAAGGATCAGAAGATGATGAAGATATCAAGATAATGGCTGAAAAGCTAGCTTTGCTGACAAATACTTTCAACAAAAGGTATGGGAAGGGCAGATTTCAAGGAAATTATAAGAGAGCTGGAAGTTCAGATTATAAGAAGAAAGATGACAGAGAAGAAAATAAGATTGAAAAGAGAATAGAGAGAAGTGAAGAAAACAAGGAAGAGAAGGAAGAGAGAAAAGAAAAGAATCTGTGTTTCAAGTGTGGAAAATCTGGCCATTATGCCAAGGATTGCAGAGTTAAAGTTGTGAAAGATTATGAATACTACACGAAGAAGGCTCAGCTTGCAAAGAAGAGAGATGACGAGAGTGCACTATTGGCTGAACAGGAGAATTGGCTGTACTACACTTCTGATGAAGATGATCATATCAACTTTCCACAGATGCGAAGCTATATGGCAAAAATGAGGAATGAGGATGATTCTGATTTTGAAGATGCTGATTCTGAGTCATCTGCTGAGGTACATTCTTCACTTGAGTTAGAGTTAATGACACAGATTGGTGAAATGAAAACTGAATTTGCTAACCTAAGAAAACAGATAAAAGGAGAAAGAACTTTGGTTAACAAATTCAGAATTGAAAAAGAAGTAATAAATGAACAATATGAAGAATCTGAGGCTGAGAAACAGAAAGTTAAAGATGAAAATTCTGAATTGATGAAAAGGCTTTCTGAACTAAAAGTTGAGTTTTCAAAAATAAAGGATGAAAAAGGTGATTTACAAATAAAATTTGATATGTTATTTGAAGAAAGAAAGAATTTATACTCCAAAATCAAAGAATTGGAAGATTTGAATTTGAAAAGAGGTCAAACTCAGCAAACATTAAATCTTTTATTAAGCAATGTTAAAGATACAAGATTTTACAATCCAAAGAAGGGATTGGGATTGGAAGAAAATGTCATTTTAAAAAGAGCTCCAATACTTCAAGTTTCTAAGCCAAAAATCCCAGAAATTGTTGAAGTTTTCATAAGACCTGCTAGTTCTATAACAAGTTCTGACAATTTGCAAAGACCAAACTCTAAAAAGTCAGATGAGACAATTTCTGAGTCTAAAACAGAAAAGTCAGTTGGTTCAGAAGAAAAGGTTAAGAAAGAAGTTTCTAAACCAACAGATGAAAAGCCAAGATACAATGATACTAAATTCAAGTATGATTCCTTAAATGTCAGCTACAAAAATAAACAACCAAGTTTTTCATATCATGACATTGAGAGCATATTTGATACAAGTAAAAATTCTGAAACAGTCAATCAGAAGTCTGAAACTTCTAGTCAGGATTCTGAACTTTGTAGTCAGAATTCTGAGTCTAAAGATCAGACATCTGAGTCTGTAAATCAGAACTCTGACTCAGGTAGTCAGAAGTCTGATTCAACTGGATTTTCTGAAACAAAATCAGATGAATTTTTGCAACTTGAAAAGAGATTTAATCTTGTGAGTCAAGAACTTGAGGATTTAAGGAAAACTTATGATGAACTTGAAAATGATTTCTGTGAGGTGGATATTAAACTTGAAGAAGCTTTGAAAGAAAAGAATATTTTTATTCAGAAAATAACAGAGCTTGAAAAACTGAAGACTGAGTATGATCTTTTTAAAATTAATGCTTCAAGAGAAAATGATAAATTCTTTAATGAATCAAGTACATATGAAAAAGGTGAATCATCTAATTCTTCTAACAAAAAGAACTTGAATTTTTCAGAAAAAGAAGAAAGCAAAAGGAAAGATGATCTTGCAAAGTTGAACGATCTGAAAAGGGAACTTGAGAAGCTTAGAATGAAATCTACTTCTGAACTAAACGCTAGAAATTCTTGTAATAAGGGCAATTGTACTCTGAACAGTATAAATAAAAATGAAATGATCTATGTTTCAGATTTATTGTCACTTGCAAAGAAAAATCTTGTTTGTGTTAGATGTAAAAATGATTCATTCCAATATTCTCACAAATGTCAAGTCAAAATAACTTCTGTTTCATACATAAGAAAAGATATTCAGAAAGTTTCTGTTTCTCAAAATACAGAAAAGAAGAAAATTTTTGTTCCTCAGACTCAGAAGAAAGAAAAGATAAAAGAAAAGAAAGTTGAAAACATAGCAAAACCAAAAGTTACAACTCTCAAAAAGAATTTGAACAAACTTGTAAGCAGAAAATGTTCTGACTTCATAAAAGTTCAAGGAAAGTGGTGTTTGAAGAAAGATTTTGAGTGGAGAGTAAAAGGTACTGATGTTAAATCCAATGACAAAGCTAACAAAGATGGACCCATTCCAAAATGGGTACCTAAACCTAACTGATCTTTTTGCAGGGCTGTCATGTGTGGTTTTTAGATTCAGGAGCTTCAAGACACATGACAGGTCAGAAGTCTTTTCTATCAAACTTCACAGAAAAGGCTGGAGGAGCAGTAAACTTTGGAAACAATAGCAAAGGTCAAGTCAAAGGTTATGGGGATTTAACTAAAGGGGATCTAACTATCCAAAAGGTTTTCTATGTTGAAGGATTACAACACAATCTTTTCAGCATAAGTCAGTTTTTAGACAGTCTTTGTCAAATTAAGTTTCAAATAACAGGTTGCATGATTCTAACTGAAAATGATGTCAAAGTCTTCTGGGCCAAAAGACATATGGACTTATTTGTAGTTAATTTTTCAAAATTGAAAACATTAAATACAGTTTGTCTTTTATCAAAATCAACTGCAAATGAATGCTGGCTTTGGCACAGAAGATGTTCTCATCTGAATTTCAAAGATCTTAATAATCTTGTTGCAAAACATTTGGTTAAAGGCTTACCAAAGCTTAAATTTGAAAAAGAATCATTATGCTCAGCTTGTGAAATGGGCAAGATGAAAAAGAGTTCTCACAAATTAAAAATGGACTCATCTTGCAAAGCACCATTAGAAATGATTCATACTGATCTTTGTGGTCCAATTTCAGTTCAGTCGATGGGAGGAAAGAAATATATGCTTGTGATTGTTGATGAATTATCCAGATACACGTGGGTTGAGTTCCTAAGAGCTAAGTCAGAAGCTGCTACTACATTGATAAATTTTATCAAAAGGATTCAAGTTCTCTTACAACTTCAAGTTCAGAAAATCAGAAGTGATAATGGAACGGAGTTCAGAAATGAGACTCTTCAGAATTTTCTAGAAAGTTCTGGGATTTCTCACAATTTTTCTGCTGTCAGAACTCCTCAACAAAATGGTGTTGTTGAAAGGAAGAATAGAACTCTAGTTGAGGCTGCGAGAACAATGTTGGCTTATGCAAATCTTCCTACTTTCCTATGGGCTGAAGCAATTGCAACTGCTTGTTTTACACAAAATAGAACTTTAATCAATAAGAGATTAAATAAGACTGCTTATGAACTGATAAATAAAAGAAAACCATTAATCAAATTCTTTCATATTTTTGGTTGCAGATGCTACGTTCTCAGAGACAGAGAAAATCTTGCCAAATTCGATAAAAAGGCAGATGAAGGATACTTTGTGGGTTATTCTTTAACTTCCAAAGCATTCAGAATCTACAATAGAAGAACCAAGAGGATGATGGAGAGCATAAATGTAACTTTTGATGAAGCCAGAATGCGGACTTCTGAACAAGACAGTTCAGAACTCATGCTGAACAAGACAAAAATGACTTCTGATACAAATTCTAATCCTATTTGTTCAGAACTCAATTTACTGTTTAAGGATGCTTTTAGTGAACTAATTTCTGATTCTTATGCAGAATATGAAAACCCAAAGATGGTCAAAGAGATGAAAAATAAGACTCCAGAAATAGTTCAATCAACTGTAATTTCTGACAAAGGTCCATCAGAGGAGTGCCCAAATCTAATAAATACAAGTGGTGAAAACTCTGAACCTTGTAATCAGAATTCTGATTCTTGTACTCAGAACTCTGAACAAGTCAATCAGAACTCTGACTTCATTAATCAGAACTCAAACTTGGATGCAACTCCTACTCATACGTCAGAACAAGGTGACAGTTCAGAATTACAAGCAATCATTGATGAGAATGATGCAAACAACAATTATTCAGAGATTGATGTACTCCCTAGTGCTAACAAATGGACTAAAAATCACCCTATTCATCAAGTAATAGGTGATCCATCAGCAGGAGTAAAGACAAGATCAGCTACAGCAAATGAAGTAATGTTTGCTGGTTTCTTAAGTGTAATTGAACCAAAGAAAGCTAATGAAGCCCTAGAGGATCCAGACTGGATTTCAGCAATGCAAGAGGAATTGCTTCAATTTGAAAGAAATAAAGTTTGGAGACTCATTCCAAAGCCTGAAGGTAAATCTATAATTGGAACTAAATGGGTGTTCAGAAACAAAAAGGATGAATCAGGTGTTGTCATCAGAAACAAGGCAAGATTGGTTGCTAAGGGATACTGTCAACAAGAGGGAATTGATTATGATGAGACATTTGCACCAGTGGCAAGAATAGAGGCAATCAGAATATTTTTAGCCTATGCTGCACATAAAAACTTCAAGGTGTATCAAATGGATGTCAAATCAGCCTTTCTAAATGGCAAACTTAATGAAGAGGTGTATGTCCATCAACCTGAAGGTTTTGTTGATCCAGAATTCCCTGATCATGTTTATATTTTAGACAAAGCTTTATATGGTCTAAAACAAGCACCACGAGCCTGGTATGACACTCTTACTAAACACCTGTTAGGTTCAGGATTCAAGAAAGGTAAGATTGACACAACTTTGTTTTTAAAGAAACAGGGTAATGATTTGATTCTGATTCAGATTTATGTTGATGACATAATATTTGGTTCTACCAGTCCAGAATTATGTGATAATTTTTCAAAAGTCATGTCATCTGAATTTGAAATGAGCATGATGGGTGAACTGAATTTTTTCCTTGGTCTTCAAGTCAAACAACTACCAAAAGGTATTTTCATAAATCAAGGAAAATATGTCAGAGATATTCTGAAAAAGTTCAAAATGTATGATTGTGCTTCTATGAGAACACCTATGGCAACTAACATAAAGTTAGATGCTGATCTCAAAGGTGTTTCAGCAGATATCAAACTTTATAGAGGCATGATTGGATCATTACTTTATTTGACTGCAAGTAGACCAGATATCATGTTTTCTACCTGTTTCTGTGCTAGATTTCAATCTAACCCAAAAGAATCACATATGTTGGCTGTCAAAAGGATTTTAAGATATCTCAAAGGAACACCTGATCTAGGTCTATGGTATCCAAAAGAAACTGACTTCAAATTGACTGCTTTCACTGATGCTGATCATGCAGGAAGTAGGTTGGACAGAAAGAGTACATCTGGTGCTTGCCACTTTTTGGGAGATAAAATAGTGAGTTGGGCATCAAAGAAACAGAATTGTGTATCCACTTCAACTGCTGAAGCAGAGTATGTTGCTGCTGCTGCTTCATGCTCTCAAACATTGTGGATGAGAACACAACTCATGGACTATGGATATCAGCTTAATAAGATTCCCATCTATTGTGACTCAGAAAGTGCAATTGCTATTACTCAGAACCCTGTTCAACATTCGAAGACTAAGCATATAGACGTGAGGTATCATTTTATAAAGGACTATGTGGAAAAAGGAACTATAGAGATGCACTTTGTGCATACAAAGTATCAATTGGCTGACTTGTTCACAAAGCCTCTTGATCACAAAAGGTTTTCTTTTCTCATATGTAAAATAGGAATGCTTAATCTGCCTAGTTGAAAATATTTTTTTCTTAAAAATGCTAAATTTTTCTAAGTGAAGTTGTCTGAGTAGTGTACTCAGAACTTCTGAGTCTTGAGTTCAGAACTTCTGAGTCTTGAGTTCAGAACTTCTGAGTCTTGAGTTCAGAACTTCTGAGTCTTGAGTTCGGAACTTCTGAATCTTGAGTTCAGAACTTCTGAGTCTTGAGTTCAGAACTTCTGAGTCTTGAGATCAGAACCTCTAAATCTTAAGGTCAGAAATTCTGAGTCAATACTTCAGCAATCTAACTTTCAAAAATTTATTTTTGAGAAATACAAATAACTTCAACTGTATGGATTATGCTTCTTCGATTATCTTGTTATCTCATCTTTATGTATCATTAATACTCAAATGCATGCTCAAGTCAAGGGGGAGCATCAAAATTCTTTTGAAAATCATTTTGTGATGCTTAAAAGATTTGTTTTCATTTCTTATCTGTTCAAACCTCTTCTGAATAATCAAAATGTTTTATATTGGTCAGAAGTTGATTTTAAAAGACATTTTGGTTACAAGGCAAAATTCTTCTGAGTCATGGAATCAGAACATCTGCGCGTGTTATTCAGATCTTTGACTTGAGTCAAAATTCTATCCACTAACACGTGTCAGCTTCATATTTGTTTGACAATGCCACGTATTTCATTTAAATCCTTTGTGGTATTTCACGTGTGTTGACTCCGTTATAACATTGATTTCGCTTTTCCGTTAAACCTTTCAACTTCGCGGATTTTAAATAGGTCTTAAAATCCCTATTTCAAAGTTCTTTCAAATTCCAGAGCGAAACGTGAGATACGAATCAAATCCAGAGTTCTTTGAATCTGTTTTCTTCTTAAATCATGTCTGAAATACGAAGAAGTGGTCCAATTTCTCTACATTCTACAAAATCGATAATGGATTCATCTGATTCGGAAAGTGATGAAGTACAAAATAGAGTTGCAGAGGAAGGGGCAATAAGAAATGATGAAGAAGATGAACAAATGGATGAATCTGAAGGAAATGCGGATGAGGTAAATGTTAATATTGAACATGATCAGAGTGCTGCAGGTTCTATTATGTCAGATAGATCTATTCTAGTGGAAAGAGTTGTTCCTGAGAGTGAATGGTTGAAATTATCTGAAAATAACTGTGTTATATTGTTTGAGGAAAGTCGTTTTAAGCCTGAACACAGAATTATCATGGAGTTATTCAAACATCATCCGTACAGAAAATGGTTTACAAGAAGTAAAAATGTGCCTGTTAAGTACATACAACAATGGTGGAAATATCTTAGGTTAGAAGATAATAAGTTTGTGTCTGAAATTGGAGGAGTGACATTTGTCTTATCTATCTCTGCACTAAGAGAGATGCTGAATCTACCAGAGAAAGATGATGTACAAAGAAGAACAGATTTTGAGGATTTACCCCTAACAGAGGAATTAATAGCAGAGTTTATGAAGTTGGGATACAATGAAGGATTGAGGACTCTCAGTTTGTTCAGAAGAAACAAATTACCACCTATTTGGGCTTGCTTCTTTCATGTGGTAAATAAATGTTTGTCAGGGAAAAATAGTTCTGCTGATCAAGGTTCTAAACAAATTCTTCAGATATTTCAAGGTTTAGTGAAGAATAGGCATTATGACTATACTTTAATACTTTGGGAAGATATGAAGAATACATTTGAGAAGAATCAGAAAGCAATTCAGAAGAAGACAAAGGATGCTCCACTGACATACATTCCCTACATAAGGTACTGGCAAATTGTTATTTGGTATGCCATGCAGGAAAACAGAACAATCTCAAGAAGAACAAATGAAGAGCATGGTCCTACATTTTATTTGGGTAAGATGACCTCAGTAACAAGACTTGAAAATTATCCCAATCATAAACTGTTGCCAAAATCACTTAGGAACTATATTCCAAGGGAGAGTGAGATTTTAAAAGCTTATTGCACCTCTATGGGAATTGAATTACCTCAAATCCCTACCCAAGAGGACCAACCTGAGAAGAGAGGTGAGGGGTCTAGTCGAATTAGAGAGGGGGAGGATGTTCAGATGGGTGAACATTCTGAGAGACTTGAGGGGGAAAATTCTGAGAGCTTGGTTAGACTCAGTGAGGAAAAACAGAATGAGAGTGGTGAGGATGAGAGATTGTTAACAGAGGTTCAAACAGAAAGAGATGCCTCTGAACCAGCTAATCTTGACCAGGTAACCACACATGCTATTGGTTCACATCTCTTGGTGTCCAATATTGAAACAAACACCATGGACCTAGTGGTGGATCTTGAACAACCCATCCATACCCACTCAGAAGCATTTCAACATGCTACTGTTTCACACAAATCCGGGGAACCATCCCAAACTCATTTGGAGGGAGGTGATAAATCCCAACTTATTTTTCAACACATTGAGTCTGAATATCACAGTCCTATTCATATTGAGCCTGAAATTCCTTTTGACACTTGCACAGATCAGGAATTTCGTACTCCTGAAACAACATTCATAGACATGCCTAATGTTGGGTGTCGAGGATTGGATGGAAGTCCTGGTGAGGTGAACATTACAAAAGCCTCATTCAAACGTGCATCTGTTGTACAAGATGACTGTGTGTTATCTACAGGCCATGAGCTCTCTGGGCACATGAAAACTGGACCATCTGTTGGTTCAGGTTCACTGTTAGAAACTTCTGAATTTGAAAAGATTCAGAAACAAAACAAGGAGATGGGGGAAAAAGTAGAAAATTTGGAGAAGAGGATGGAGGATCTGAATGATGAGGTATCAGATTTGAAAGTTGTGTTGGAGAAAAAGTTAATTTCTGTTGAAACCAAGGTAGATGATGTAAAGAAATCCTTGGATTCTCACAAAAAGGAGATCATGGATATAATGTCTGGTTTTCAAAAAGATATGTTAAAACAGATGCAGGGTATGCAGGAATCTATATTGAAAGCACTGAGTGTATCTTTGGCTTCTACTTCAAAGCCTCTTGATCCTGTTCCTATTGCAGAAGCTGAACCTGAAGTTGCTTTTAATCAGAACTTGAAAAGGAAGTTTGATGATAATGATCCTCATAATCATCAAAAGGGGGAGAAAAGACAAAGGTTAAGTTCTGATGATGATATTGGCATAGAAGATTTTGAGATAGCAGACATGCACTTAGCCAATACAAAAAGTACAGAAGATCAGACACAGGAAAATTTAAAGGAGATGATTCAGATAGTACAGCTTGACAGTTCAGATACAGAAGAAATGGAGTTGGGAAGTATTGATAGTAATGAATCAGATAAAACAGAGGAATTGAACTTGGATACTGAGATGGAAGGAAACTCAGATGAAACTGTAGCTATTGAGGAATCTGATTTGAGAATGGAAGAAATAGTGGAAAGTACAGTGGTAAACAGGTGTACAGATATTGTGGTTTATAACAGTGAAAGGGCAATGGAGTCTGAATCAGAAGAAAGGAGGTTGAATGAAGAATTGATCAGAAGAATGCATAATGAAGTAGTCAGAGCTTTGAGTGTTCAGAAAATTCATAAAGGAATAAAAGTGATAAGACCCATTGATCTAATGGGAGAAGAAGACAGAACTGTAGATTACACTCAGGATTTTAAAGATGATTTTAGGTTTAACTTTTGTGATGAGTTAAATACAGAAGAAGAGTATGTGAAAGTGAAAGACTTCTTTATGCCTTCTGAATATGTATTCAGAAAACCAATCGAGATTCCAAAGATTAAATTGCAAAGACTAGAAGAACCTGTGTGTGACTTCATTCTAGAGTTAAGTGATGTACCTTTAGCCAGACAATTTCATGATGATATTTTTCCTGAGGAAATATATGATAATCTCTACTACACAGAAGGAGAGTATGAGCTTTTGGAAAGTAACATTGATGGTTTTATGGATGACAGAGCTCAGATGGTCTACTCAGAAGCTTCTAATATGTTCAGAGTTCCTGACTCAAAACTGCATATTCAGAAAAGAATCGAGAAAGTTCTGATGTTTCAACAAGATGAATTCAATGGTTTAATGTTCGTTAGAATGGAAACACTGAAAGAAAGAAATACAAAGGTTTCCATGTCTACATTTGATTTTCACAGATTGACTCTTGATGATCAGATCTTTCTAGTCAAGTTCTTTGCTAGCACTGAAGAAGCCTTGATAGAAATTGAATGCAGAAGACTTCTGGGTATTTATGTCAGAAATACATACTTGTATGACTTCCAGTTGGCTATAGAAGAAAGAAAAGAAAAGTGCAATCTGAGTTCTCCCACAAAGAAAACAGAAGTTGATCTGCATGTGAAGGGTTTTGTAAATGAAGGAATGGAGACAGAAGGGTTCACATATATGGTTCACGAAAGACTTGAATTGTTCAGATTAAAAGAGTTGGTGAAGTACAGTGATGCAACTCTGAATTGGTTGTTGATTAGAATGGAAGTAAGTATGGATGCTGAAAAAGAGAGTTTAAAGAAGAGATGCATAAACTGTGTGAAGAGGAGGTTGGATTTTAGAAGAAAAATCAGAAACAGTAGTGAATGGTTGCTATCTGAGGTGAATCCCAAAAAGATTCTACATAATGATTTTGTGTTCCCAGCTGAGTATGAAGTGAATGAAATTTTGTCAGATGAGGCTGAAGAAGTTCAGGACACAACACCTCAGAATGTGCAGATAACTAATATTGATCAAGCTGAACAGTCTGAACCCAAAGAAGATGAAATATTCATTGATCTGAATGGATACTTTCTTGAATTTGATCTGCCTGAGTTCTTCAAACCAAAAGAGGTACAATTCTTGGATGTGTATTATGATAGGTCTAAGGAGACTCAGATCTGGTTGGCTGAAAAATCAAGATGTCTTGGCAAAACAAAGCAAGCCGTTTACTCAGATTTTCTAATCACTGGAATCAGAGAATTGAAGGTTAAGAAATTCAGAAAGATGGAGTACTTATCCTTTGAAGTTTTGAGAGAAGATGGCAAGGTTTATTATTTCACTGATGCAGATTTTGAGAAACTGTCAGTGGTTGACTTCTACAGATTACACAGCTTTCTATGTTTTAAAGAGTCAAGTAAAGATAGAAATGAAAGGAAGGCAAGAAGTGTGGTGATTGAGGCCATGTTCTATATCTTAAGGTGGCATTGCTATACAGATTTCCAAATAGCTCTGTATTTGCAAAAGTCATGTGTTTATCTGGCAAATCCCAATACAGATCATGAGCAGAAAAAGGTGTTAAAGACTGGAAGTGTTCACAGATATCCAGAGTTGGGAGTATTTTTGAAGAACAAAAGTGGAAAGATCTTCTTCAGAGCAAAGGAAACTGCAAAATATTGTTCTGGAACTTTAAGGATCATAAAGCACAATTTGGAGAAAAAGATGCTGAAAGTGAAGGAAGCAAACATGATTCAAGAAGTAATTAATCAGCAAGTTGAGATTATTCAAGAAATTATTGACAAGATTGATAAGAGGCTTAATCTGAGGAATGTGCTACTTCAGAAAATTGTTCCTGCTCTGAAAGAATTAGATGATGCAAAGTTTAAGTTTATTTGACAAAAAGGGGGAGATTGTTAGATCTGAAGTTTTGTCAATAAACCAAGTGTTGAAGATCTGATAAGAAGGTTCAGAAGTTCTGAGAAGAAGAGTCAGAAGTTCTGAGAAGAAGAGTCAGAGATCTGAGAAAGAGAAGTCAGAAGTTCTGAGAAGCTTGATCAGAAGAATGTTCAGAAGTTCTGAATTACCTGTTCAGAACTTATGACGAGTTTCGTTATTTAGTAATGTGTAAACTAATTAGGACACGTGTTATGTTCTTATTAGTCTTTCTTATTTGTACTGTAGCTTTAAGATGTTTGTTGCAGTATAAATAGAGTGGTTAGCACTACGTTGCTAACTGATTGATTTTCCCATATTACTTGTATTCTTTCCTTGTAATCTTTGAGGTGATCTCTCTCTTAGATCTGTAATTCTGTGCATCATTGAATACAATTGGGCTTGATCATACAATTTCTCAATTACTTCTTTCTATATTGATTGTAAGAATAGATCCTGCACTTTCAAAAACCTACCTCTGTCTTTTAAGATAAAGGTAAAGGAATTGCTTTTAACCAAAATCCTCATAAGGGTACCTTAGTACCTAAGCTGAATGCTTCTAAAGCTTTAGTGATTCATTCCTCTAGATCAAGGAATCAGATCTCTAGATCTACTCAGCGTGGATCTATTCAGCGATCTACTCCTAGAATCAGAGTGGATGTCTCTGGTAAGAAATCCGAAGAACTGAATGTTCCTCCAATTTCAAAAGCCATCAGCTTACTTGGTGCTGGTACTTCTCATTCAAAATCTAAAGCTCAGCATTCAAATGGTCCTAGAACTATTTTTGGTTATAGGAAATGTTATCACTGTGGACTCACTGATCATATTGCTAGTAAGTGCCCCACAGCCACCAAAGCTGAAAAGATAGCTAAGGTGAAGATTGCCCCCAAGACAAAGAAGACCACTGGGGTTAAGAAAATTAACCAAAGTGAAGACTGACAAAGCTAAATCTTCAAATGCTGCAAAGATTGTTGAACCTTCCATTCCAACTACTTCCACTGACAAACATGTACACATGGTTAAGTGGGTACCCAAGAAAAACTAATCTTCCTTTGTGATGCAGGTTAAGAAGGGTATCTGGTATCTCGATAGCGGATGCTCTAGACACATGACTGGAAAGAAAAGCCTGCTCACTGAATACAAGGAAGAGAAGGGTCCCTCTGTGACTTTTGGAGGAAATGGAAAAGGACATACCCGAGGGTTTGGTGTACTATCTAATGGTACAACCACCTTCAAAAGAGTCGCATATGTTGAAGGGCTGAAGCATAATCTTTTAAGCATCAGCCAGCTTTGCGACAAGGATAACAAGGTAATCTTTACCAAGGAATCCTGCTTTGTCACTGACAAAAAGGAGATGATAGCTCTAAGCGGTTATCGTTTGGAAAATGTTTATGTAATAAACATGGACTCAACAACCACTGAGAACACCTGTTTCTTCTCAAAAGCCTCATCTGATGTCAACTGGCTATGGCATAAGAGGCTCTCTCATCTGAATTTCAAGACACTGAACACTCTTTCTTCAAAAGAGTTAGTCACTGGTCTACCTCAGCACTCATACGCCAAAGAGTCTTTATGTTCAGCGTGTGAGAAAGGGAAGCAGACCAAAGCAAGCTTTAAGTCAAAGCAAGTCTCCTCAGTGTCATCTCCTCTGCAACTTCTCCATATGGATTTGTTTGGCCCTGTTAACAAACAATCCATCGCTGGAAAGAAATATACACTGGTCATAGTTGATGAATTCTCTCGTTATACATGGGTTATGTTTCTCCGTTCCAAGAGTGACACCCCTGAAGAACTCATCACCTTTGTTCGGAAGATGGAAACCCTGAACAATTTGACCGTTCGCTCAATAAGGAGTGATCATGGGACTGAATTCCAAAACAATTCTCTTGATTCCTTATTTGAGAGTAAGGGTATTTCTCACAACTTTTCTTCAGTGAGAACACCGCAACAAAATGGAGTCGCTGAAAGAAGAAATAGAACAATTATTGAAGCTGCACGTTCAATGCTCAGCGATTCTCACCTGCCTACTCAGTTTTGGGCAGAAGCTGTCAACACTGCTTGTTTTACGCAAAACAGGTCGCTGATAGTCAGAAGATTCAATAAAACAACCTATGAACTTTTTCATGGGAAAAACCCTTCAATCAGCTTTCTTCACATCTTTGGATGTCAGTGTTTCATACTGAACAACAGAGATGCCCTTAGAAAGTTTGATCCTAAGGCTGATGATGGAATCTTTCTTGGATACTGTCAGTGGTTGACTTCTACAGATTACACAGCTTTCTATGTTTTAAAGAGTCAAGTAAAGATAGAAATGAAAGGAAGGCAAGAAGTGTGGTGATTGAGGCCATGTTCTATATCTTAAGGTGGCATTGCTATACAGATTTCCAAATAGCTCTGTATTTGCAAAAGTCATGTGTTTATCTGGCAAATCCCAATACAGATCATGAGCAGAAAAAGGTGTTAAAGACTGGAAGTGTTCACAGATATCCAGAGTTGGGAGTATTTTTGAAGAACAAAAGTGGAAAGATCTTCTTCAGAGCAAAGGAAACTGCAAAATATTGTTCTGGAACTTTAAGGATCATAAAGCACAATTTGGAGAAAAAGATGCTGAAAGTGAAGGAAGCAAACATGATTCAAGAAGTAATTAATCAGCAAGTTGAGATTATTCAAGAAATTATTGACAAGATTGATAAGAGGCTTAATCTGAGGAATGTGCTACTTCAGAAAATTGTTCCTGCTCTGAAAGAATTAGATGATGCAAAGTTTAAGTTTATTTGACAAAAAGGGGGAGATTGTTAGATCTGAAGTTTTGTCAATAAACCAAGTGTTGAAGATCTGATAAGAAGATTCAGAAGTTCTGAGAAGAAGAGTCAGAAGTTCTGAGAAGAAGAGTCAGAGATCTGAGAAAGAGAAGTCAGAAGTTCTGAGAAGCTTGATCAGAAGAATGTTCAGAAGTTCTGAACTACCTGTTCAGAACTTATGACGAGTTTCGTTATTTAGTAATGTGTAAACTAATTAGGACACGTGTTATGTTCTTATTAGTCTTTCTTATTTGTACTGTAGCTTTAAGATGTTTGTTGCAGTATAAATAGAGTGGTTAGCACTACGTTGCTAACTGATTGATTTTCCCATATTACTTGTATTCATTCCTTGTAATCTTTGAGGTGATCTCTCTCTTAGATCTGTAATTCTGTGCATCATTGAATACAATTGGGCTTGATCATACAAATTCTCAATTACTTCTTTCTATATTGATTGTAAGAATAGATCCTGCACTTTCATTCTGATCTCGGACATGGGCTGGCAGATCGCTCTGGAAGTGCTGTCTGTAGAGATAACTGTAGACTTGTTCTTCCATTTGTTCAATGGTTGAAGTAGATCTTGGAATTGGTCTCCTTAGCTCATCCATCTTTCGAGTGATGTCTGCTACTCTACCTTCTGTTACCTTAGCTGTGGGATTCAGGGATGGGTTTTCTGACAGAGGATTCAAGTTGAATGCCCAGTCTTCCTCTTCGGGTTTAGGAGTGACGAAGGCATTAAATGCACCTTTCATCAATTTCTCTGTAGCAACTTGCATCTTCTTCTTTGGCTCTTCTTCTGTCATTATTCCCTTGCCTTTATCTTTTGGCTTTGAGGTTTCAGATATTGGGTTTTGGATTTGTGTGGGTGGAACCTCTGTTGATTTGACAGTTGGAGGTTCTGTGGGTTTTGGGGTTGTATGCTCTGATGTTTTGGTTGTTGCCTCTGAAGGTTTTGATACTTCGGGTTGTGAGGTCTCTGTTGGTGAGGAGTCTTCGGGTCTTGGAGGTGGAATGTCAAAACGCTTTGCTGATTGAAAAGTAGATACAAATTTCATTCTGCGAAGAATGAACTCTGCAGAGCGTTTTGGTCTTTGGGGTTTTCGAGCTATGGTTTTGACTCTAGTTTTGTGCGGGATTGGTTGTGAGGTTGGTGTTGGTTCTTTGGGTGAGGGTGGAGTTTGTTCTGAGGATGAGGATGCAAGATTGATTACCTTAGGTTCTGTGGTTGGTGCATCCTTTGGTGAGATAGAGGTGTTTTGCCTCTGTTGTTTTCCCTTCTGGGTTTCTGTTGTAGAGGGTTCTGCTGATTTCTCTGTAGTTTTTGCAGAAGCAGCTTCTGTAGTTTCCTTTGTTTTCTCCCTCTCAGGATGACCAGATGCTCCATCATCAGGATCATCCTGCCTTCTTTTAGCAGTAACTTCTATTCTGCAGGTGTCTTGAGCTGCTTGCCTTGCTGCATTTTTCTTCATTGTTTCAAAGTAGATTGCGATCGAAGTTTTGAAGGCTTTGGTCGCACTTTTCTCGAACTCTGCAGCGGTTGTTTTGTCAATGTTAGTGGCAGAGGCGATGGCAGCAGCAGCAGAAGTTTCTGTAGTTGACTTCATTTCTGCAAGGGCTGCTTTAACCTCTGTGGATAAGGTATCCACTTTGGTATTTAATCCTGTAAGCGCGCCTGAAGTTGACTCTGTAAAAGACGTGAATGAGCTTTGCAACTCATTCAATGTTTGAGTTACAGAGGTTACAAAGGCTTGGAACTCATCCTTCATAACATGTTCCTCTTGGGTAACCTCTGGAGGAACAACTCCTTCTCCAGAGTGAGTCCCTGTTCCTGGGACACCTTCATTCACCCTTGTTTGTACGTTGGGGTGGAAGGATTTCCATCTGATCCTCGAGAAGAAACCCGAGTTTCAGTCTCTACAGAAGTTCTGTGAAGAACATTGTCCAAATCCACTCCAGAGGTGGGTATCGGAATATTCTTCTGTTGACTCGGAGACTTGTCTAGAGTCTCTTCGTCATGGTGCTCTCTACTTCTCTCTGAAAGAAGTTTTGGCCCTATATTGTGCGTGTCAGAGGAAACGAATTCCTCTGTAGGGTGTTCTAGTGTGATCTGGGGCGATTGATCACGAACTATAGGTGAGTCTCTCTGAGGAGACTCCCTAGGAATGGATTCCCCGTCTTCTGTGGGCACAGAGGTTGAAAGAGTAACCTCTGGCTTGATGGGTTGGGTGAGGTTCGAGCTGTGCTGCTCTTTTTCAATGACACCTTCTGCAGCTAGACCTGCGGTGTCAGATGTGTGGGTTGCACTGGGAGGGGTTGAGGGATGTGTGCCTTCTGCAACTTCGGCATCTTTTCCTTTCTCATTTTCTTTTCCTCCAGACCTTTCTACCCTATCCTCTAAACCTATTTGCACCTCTTCTTCTGCAGTCTCTTGTCTTGGCAGAAGTGAATCAAGAACCTCTGTGAAGATTTGAGTTTGCAGAGGTGGTTCGATTCCTTCTGTTATTGTTTGCAGAGGAGAAGATGGTTTCTTCTTCTTTGATTTCCTCTTCTTTGGTTTTGGTGCTCCCTCCTCTGTAGATTTTGACTTTCTTTTTCTTTTGGAAGAGGGAGGGGCAGAGGGACCTTGGATTTGTGGTGGAGATGAGGGTTCTGTGGGATGTTCAGTGGGTGGAGAAGATGGTTCTGCAGGAGTTTGTTGGATAGCAGAAACAGAGGCAAGTTGTTCCTCTGTAGGGGTCTTGGTTTTCTTTCCCTTTTTCTTCTTCTTCTCTTTAGATCCCTCAGAAGACTTCTTCTTTGAAGAATAGAGGTCTTTCCTTATATCTTTGAAGTTCTTCTGGTTGGCCTTGTGTTTAGCCAACTTTATCTTCCATTCTTCTTCTGTAAGTCTCTCTACTACATTACCTCCTATGGGCATTCCTATACGCGGGGGTGTTACAGAACTGGGTTCAGGAGTTCTGTAAACGCGTGTGTACTCACTAACTAGTTCTTCATCACTAGCATAACCTAACATTACCTTTGATAGTGGCCTGATGTGTGGGTAGCCATCCTCATGTTCTGTAGGGGTGTTCTTGGACATAGGAAATTGCTTAGGTTTGGGACCGTCCATTGGCCATTTTTGGATAAGGAGTAGGGGTTCGAAAAGTACACTGAGGATTCGCTGGAACTGCAGAGGGGGTAACCAGTTGTGATCAGACATTTTGGCTTTCTGGGAGGCGATTTTGCGATCGATGGTGTTGATGATCTCTTGCATCATTATGGTGGCATAATCTAGGGGTAGATCATAGTATACACCATACATGATTGAGAGAATTTGAGGTGAGCTTTGATCGATGCTCCCGATTTTTCCCGTGAGGCAACGATTTAGGATGGAGAATAAGGTATTCCACAGAGGAGGTAGTCTTGCTCTGCGGAAATCGTTCCTCTTTTTCAACTGTTGGTTGTACCCTAACATGTGCAGAAAGTCGACAAGTTCTTCATTTGTTGGTTGGGGTGCATACTTTTTGATTCCCATGAGTCCTCTTGTTGGAAGGCCAAATTCTAATGAGAACATGGTGCGATTGAACATCAGTTCAAGGCTCTTACTTTGGTCAGGTTTAGAAATGTAGCCTCTGATCAAATCGGTGTCAGCGTCATAACGGCAAGATTGCCAAAACTGATGTAGGTAACGTACTGGTATTTGTTCAACGGTTTTGCTCAGAAGAGGGTAAAGAAAGTGGTTCTCTAGGATGTTTATCAGGATGGCATGTTCTTTGCCAAATGCCGTAGGAGAAGGAACAAGATAACAGTTGTTCGATTTAATGGGAAGGGTTTGCTCGAAATGGTCATTTGAGAAAAATTGTTGCAGGTGGGTAGTGGGTACGAAGGATGCCTCGTCGCCGGAGTCGTGTCTGTCGGCATCGGTGGCGATGTGTGGGTTGTGGGAGTGCTCAGAATGCACTGGAGAGGATGTCGGAGAGTTCGTTGGTGAAACGTGAGCAGATTTGGAACTGGAAGCCATTTGTAGGTTTTGAAAGTTCTAGTTTTTCAGAAAGAAATAAGCAAGTTCGCCGGAGAAGATGAGAGAATAGTAAAGTTTTGAAAGTGATTTTATCTTGGGTTTTATACTGTGGTAACGGATAGAATTCGGAACGGTGCAAATGTGAGAAAGTTAATAAAATTTGAGGTCCACACTCGAGTTCATTCGGCGTGGTGCAAGTTTCTAGGACGACGTGATATGTACGTCAATGAAAACTTGACACTTCATCAATGTCAGTGACGACGAGACGTCGTGGGCGGCCACATTAAATGAAAAATGTGTGGGTTTTAAATTTTCACCACAGAAAAGTTACCGTTACAGATACAGAAATTCCCAAGTGGAAATCTTTACAGAGGCTCTGTGGATACATAAGCTCTGTGAATTTTTTTTTTAAAAAGTTTATCTCTGTAGATTGTATCTTTAATGAAAAATCGTTTGAAAAACACGGAGAGGATCAATAAATTTTTAGTAGAGAGAAATTATCCTACAGAGGTTTTTGGACCTCTGCCAGAGCCAGCAGAGGCTCTGTGACAGGAAATTTCTAATAACTAATAATTTATAAACATTTTTAATCATCCAAGTTTTTGATCAGTTTTAACAATGTATTTAGGACTTATTTGAAAGTTGGTGTCCTAGAAAATTGTAAATCTCAAAGATTTTGTGCAGCAGAAGTCATTTGAATGATTTGAGTGATCTACAGAGGTTCTTTGGTTGAAAGAACTCTGTGGCTTATGACTTCTGTGGCAAGATACCAACCTATTTCCTTTTGATCGGCGAATGTGATCTCTTCTGTCGCATTCTTTGCTCCCCCTTGACTTATGAATCTCTGTAGATTCAGCAAGGTCTCCTTTTCCGCTCGTCCTTGATCTAACAACCTCTTTAGGATTGATCTCTGTGGTTTGAAACCTGCCTTTTTATCTCTTGAAGCTTTTACTTTTACCAAAAACGTTTGAAAAACATTGGAGAGGATCGATAAATCTTTAGTAGAGAGAAATTATCCTACAGAGGTTTTTGGACCTCTGCCAGAGCCAGCAGAGGCTCTGTGATAGGAAATTTCTAATAACTAATAATTTATAAAACTTTTTGATCATCCAAAGTTTTTATGGTTTTAAACATTATATTTAGAATTTTTTGTCCTGGAAAATTGTTTTTGGAAAAAGATTTTGTGTGACACATACCTTTTAGAGTGTCTAGTTTGGACGACAGAAACTCTTGTTGATCATAATCCTCTTTTGGCTCCCCCTTGAATGATCAACCTCTGTAGATTAATTTGAGGTCTCCTTCTGCTCCCCCTTGACCTATGCTTGAATCAATAGAGATAAATAATGCACAGAACATAGGTCAACCTCATCAGAGGTTCTGTGGAGATTGTCATAGGTTCTGAGCAATTCCACAGAGGCTCTGTGAAGTATAGAATCTTTGAAGGATTAGTCTTAAACAAAGTGTTTAAGAGTCATAGTGTATTTTGAAGCCTGAGTCCTTAATAGAAGTATTAAGGAGTCCATTGTTTGCTGAAGAGTGAGTCCTGATCTGTAATGGTCAGAAGTCATTTTTCTGATGAAGCTCGAGTCTTAAACTGATTTGTTTAAGAGTCTATTTCACTAAAGTGCGAGTCCTAAACTGATGTGTTTAGGAGTCCTTTTCTCCTTTGAAGAGCGAGTCCTGATCTGTAATGATCAGAAGTCATTTTTCCTGCAAGACAGATCAAAGAACTTTTGGTACCCATATCCAAATGGGTCCTTTTTTGTTAGGATTTGGAGCTGTCTTTAGGTCCTCTGGTTTGCCAATCTCTGTTGGTTTGCCAATTTTCTTTCTATGACCTTTCTCATTTTGGGTCTTTGGATTTTTCTTTTGAAATGACCCATTTTGTACACAGAAAGATTTAGAGAAAAGGTTTCTTAATTGAAGCAGAAGATCAAAGCATTTATATGAATGAAAAGATGAAGGCTTTGTAGAAACAAATGGTATTGGAGCATTTTTGTCAGGAATAGAGTTTTTGACTTTCCAAACCATTTTCATCTTTTTGTAAACAGGATTATTTGAATTTTTAGCACAAGAGTTTGCTAAGACAAGGTCTTTAAGCCTTTTAGCTAAAACATCTTTTTCGTTAAGGTTTAAATCAAATTTTCTTAGAAGATCTGATTTATACCTCTTCTCCAACATAATCTTGTTTGACAAATCGGATAGTCTCTTTGTTAAATTTGACATTTCAGCTTTAAAGAACTTTCTTTCCTTCTCAAACTTGTCTTTCAAACACTTTGTTTGAAATCCTTCTCTCTTCACCTTTTCAGACTCTTTTCTTTCAAAATCCTGCTCTTTCCTCTCTTTTTCAAGAGATTTCTGTAATTTTGAGATTTTGAAAGAAAGTTCCATATTCTTTGTCTCAAGAAGAGTTTTCTTTTTTTCAAACTTTTCATTTTCACTGATTATAAGTTTTTCAAAGTTGGAAATCAGTTTGGAAAAGTTTACACACTTAAGCTCAAGGTTTTTCTTCTCTTCTTTAAAAACAGTCTTAACTTCCTCAAACTTCTCTTTCTCCTTTTTACCAAGCTCTTCTGACTCAGATAGTTTCTTTTTCAGTTCAAGATTTTCACAGTTTAGGAGTTTACCTGATTCTTCAAGCTTGGCAATGTTGTCTGAGTCAATAAGAATACTCTTGTTTCTTTCCTCTAATTCTTTCTCAAGAGTAGGAATTATTTTCTTAAAATTTGTGCTGAGTTTGAAATAATAATGAAAATCAGCATCATCACTAAATTTTAGTCTTGACATTTTGAATGAAGTTTTTAACGAAAGAAACAGTTTCTTGGATGTTACCAGATCGAATAAATCGAAAATGGCAACAAAACAGAATCTGTTTGATGGAATGAAGAATAGGTTAAGAACAGACAGTTTCTATGAAGAATCTTGTCTAAACGAGGATCACTTGATATTGAAAACCAAGCTTTGCTTTGATACAAATTGTTGGTTCCCGTTTTGCTTTAAACAAGATTATCAGATCTATTAGTTCGAGTTTATGTTTGATGCGGAAGCGTATTTGAAGAACTAACAGATATGTTTGATAGATTTAGAACACAATATAAATAAACAGTGAGCAGGAAATAATATCTCAAAGTTTACTGAATATATATATATCAAGAACAGATTTAAGAACAGTGAGTATGCAAAGCTTTAAGCAGATATGACTCTAAATGTGCATAAGCTATGTGTTCTTGATGTTTGATTGAAGTGTTCTTCTTTTTCTGTTTTTGTGTGTAGTTCTTTTTTTTGTGTTAGGAAGAACTCAACATGAGTCTTCCTTTTATACTACTCTTAGAAGACTATGAAGTAGGTCACTGTTCCTTTTACGGCATGAATAGTAAACTGGATGGTGTGAACAGTGGACTGGATGGTGTGAGCAGTTGTTTGAGCCATGCGCATTTAATGGAGCAGATGTACTTTTGGTAAATGCATTAAATGGCGCAGACGTCTATTTTGTACCTTGCCCTATTGAGTCCACTCAGAGCTTGACACGTGTTTTGACAATACTTTTCCATGCAAGTAGATGAACAGGTCTTGGAACAGTAGCAAGATATTATAAATATCTTCCTAGTCTTTTGAGGACCATAAAGGCTCTGTAATGTGTTACAGAGGTTCTGCGGTCTGGTTCCTCTGTAAAGTAGTCTTCACCGGATTCCGAGTCTTTGGTTGTTTACTTCTGCAGAGCTTCTGTCAAGGGTGGCAGAGGTTCTGAGGCTCGGTCCTCTGAGAAGTCTTCTTGGTTCCTTGTCTTCTGATGTTGTCCGCAGAGGCTCTGTTATTGGTAACAGAGGTTCTGCGGTCTTGGTCTTCTGAAAGCGTCCTTCTGTAGTTTCCTCGGTCTTTGATCACTCTTGATCAAAACTTCCTTTGATTCTTCTGAGATGCCCGGCAGAGCTTCTGTGGAAGTTCTTCTGTACTTGGCCATTTTTCAATACTTCTAATATTTCAGAATATTTGGAGCTAACACTTACCCACTTTTCATCCCTGCTACGACTCACTACTACAGAGTACTGAAAAAATGGTAGATGCCGAAGGCAATCTGGTAGGGATGGAGTCTAAGATAGAATCTCCAATGATTTGGTGTATGACAGAGGAAGAAGCAATAAAAGATGCCGAAGTTGGAAGAGGCTCATAAACTCAACCCCCTCCTAGTGCAACCCACATTTCTGACTTCGACAGTCTAGTGGCAGAGGGAGTCATTGAAAAAGAGTCGCACAGCTCGACCCCAACCCAAACAAACCGGCCAGAGGAACCTCTTTCCACCTCTGTGCCATTAGTGTATGGGGAAACCATTCCGAGGGAGTCCTCTCCAAAGGACTCACCTCTAGTTCGTGATCACTTGCCCCAGGTCACATCTGAAATCCCCGTAGAAGAATTCGTTTCCTCTGCTACACGCACACACTTAGGACCCCATGACTCTTTAGAGGAGCTTAGTGCGCACAAAGACGAAGGGACTCTAGACAAGTTCACAAGTCAACTTAAGGATATTCCTGTACCCATATCTGGAATGGATCAGGCCAATGTTCTTAACAGAACTTCTTTATAGTATGAGGCCTCAAAAACCTCTGCTCAAGGATCAGAAGGAAATCCTACCGCTCTCAACATCAATACAGGAGCGAAAGAAGGTGTCCAAGGAACAAGGACAAACTCTGGGGAAGAATGTGTTCCCCCAGAGGTTACACCTGGTTCACATGTCGCAAGGGGTGAGTTCCAAACCCTTGTCACCTCTGTGAACAACACGTTGAAAGAGTTGAAAAGCTCTTTTGACTCTCTTGCAGAATCCACTTCAAGGGCAATAACAAATCTGACCACCAAAGTGGACAACCTGTCCACAGAGTTGGGTCAAGGAGTTTTAAATGAAATGACCGAATTCATCAAAGCCTTCACCACCGCCAATGCCAATTACGTAAAAGATTTCCAAAATAGCGTGGGCAAGTTGCGCTTCAACTCAGAGGCAGAAGTCTCTTACCTTCTTGGAATCTGCGACGATTTATGTGCCAAAATGTTAGCCGCAGGTGCCTCTCAACCCAAGAAGCGACCAACTTTGTGCCGGGCAGAAGGTAAGAAAGACAGAGGTCAGGATGACTCTGATGATGATTCTGATGGATCATCAGGTCATCCTGAGGGGGAGAAGAGGAGAAAAGACAGAGCTGCCACCAGAGGTTTACCAGCTCCACCACCACTCAACGCCGAACCAATAACCCAAGTACCTCAAAGCTCTGAGATCAACAACAGAAAAAGACCATAGAGGAAACACCTACCTCTGTGGAAATAACTCAACAACAGGAGAACCTACCCTCACCAAAGCTAAAGACAGCCTCAGAGCATGTCCAGATCCTTACCTCTTCTAAAGAAGACCAACCAACCCCAACACCAAAACCAACTGAAGAAACCCAACTACCATCCCCTCACCAGAAGCTGAAAAGAAAAAATCTCCATCTTCCAAATCCAAAACAACAGAATAGCCCAAAACCAAACCCAGAACCAAAACAGTAGCTCAAAAACAAAGGATATATCTGAGCAAAACGACAGAAGTATCTCCAACTAAACCCCAAACCAAAACCACATTACCAACCAAGCCCTCTGTCAAACCAACAGAGACACCTCTATCAAAGACCTCAAAAGTACAACTGCCAATACCAACAGAGGCAACCCCACCAAAAACAATAGAAAAAGTTCCATCAGCAAAGACCTTAGAGGCTCAACCGATAAAACAACAAGAGGCATCCAAAACCCAACAAACAGAGGCACAAAAGCCTAAGGCCAAGGACAAAGGAAAGTCCATCATAACAGAGGAACCAAAACCCAAAAAGCAGAAGCATCAACCTACTGAAAAGCTATTAAAAAGCTCTTTTGATGCTTTTGTTACTCCCAAACCAGAAGAAGAAGACTAGGCATTCGGAATTCCCCCTCTGACAACCAAACCCATCCCAGACCCAAAGGCAAAACCTTCAGAAGACAGTGTGGCCTAAGTAATCAGCAAAATGGATGCTCTATGCAGGCCCATGCCTCCACCCATTGTACCTTCACGACAAATGGAAGAAGTGGTGTACAAATTCCGGTACAGTAGAGCTATCAACGATCCCCTGCCACCATCCATTCTGCAACCTGACTTCCGTAAGCATCTAAAAGTTGACTTCTACAGATCCAAAGCCAAACCTGTCAACCAAGCCTTCTCCAATTCAAGGATTACAGAGGTTATGTACTGCAAGCTCTCTCACACCAAGGGCACAGAGATTTATTACAACATCTACCATGTCAGAAGGTCTGATAGAACTGAGACCAAAACCTCAGATGCTGATCTGAGGAACCTAAGCCCCTATGACCCACCCGAACTTCTAAGCTGGGCTAAGAAGAATTACAACACCAGACTTGAAGTACAGAGGGCTTATGGTGTGATCAAGAAGGCAATGCGCGAAAAGCTTATGCTATACAACCTTACAGACTTCCAAGTGGGACTCGACCTTGGAGTAAAAAGACTAAATCTTCCCCCACTAGAAGATGACTGCCCGTCCTCTGCCAGACCAAACTCCATCATCACATTTCAAAAGGTTGGGTACGTCTATCGAGATCCTGCTGGAAAGTTGAAGTTGTTCCTAGAGATTGATTGCCAGAAGTTTGCTACAAGCACTCTGCTCGAGTTCAGAGCCAATCTTTTGGAGCACAGAGGAATAGAGTTCATGGATCAAGCACTTGCCGACAGATTAATAGAGGTCATCGATTCTGTAATCAATTTCAGAAACCTCTGCATCAAAATATATCGTGAACTCAAAGATGGAGGACTCACAGGCAAAATCGATGACTTCCCACATGCCAGAGTCTAACATCCTCAAACATCCTCTACTTACATTTCATACTTTGCAATGTAATCGAATGTAAGTGCCTCTGGCATATCCTTATATGAAAGTAAAGCTTCTACAGAGGTCAAATACCTCTTGTCGTGTTCTTAGCTTAGAAAACCATGCAATTTTCAATTTTTTATTTTTCAATACTTAGGGGAGATTGTTAGCTCCAACTTCTAAGTTCGAGGAAGTATTGAAAATTAGGCTATGTGTAAAAACATCGACAAAGCCTCTGCCAAGACACCAAGAGAAGACTCTACAGAAGACGTTCTCAGAGGATAAGGCCACAGAGCCTCTGTCACACTTGACAGAGCCACTGTGGTATGAAGACTTAGAAGACTTGGAAGAATGAAGATCATGACAAAGAATATCGTCCCTCTCACGTGCCTCTGTTGTACGAAGATTTTGAAGATCGTTCGTACAAGGCATGCCCTGCACATTCGACGTGTCCACCTCTGATGGGTTGCAGCCTTTGCAGAAAACGGCGCACTACATTAACATTGTACCTGATACAATAACACGATGTTGTCTTTGTACCCTTAGTACATCTTGTCTCCCACTTGTCCCCTGTAGGATAGTATAAATAGAAGGCTCTTGTAGAGCATTTCTTGTAACTTTGCACAACTTCACACACACCTGATTTGAGTTTATCTTATTGTATTTCACACACATTACGGTGTTGTTGGTGTCTTATAAGGAATCAATATACAGTGAATCTTTGAGCTAAACTCGTGTTTATTAATGCTTCATTTGTTTGATTCTGTGTGAACCTTCTACCGAGCATCTCTTTGGTTATTTAAAACGCTTTCGCATACTCATTTGTTAGAACTAATAGAGATTAATATCATTGTTCAGTATTATCGGGATCAACAATATGATTGAGCCGAAGAAGATTTCTGAAGCCTTGGAAGACCCAAACTGGATTGAAGCCATGCAAGAGGAACTTCTGGAATTTGAAAGAAATAAAGTTTGGTCCTTGGTTCCACTTCCTGAAAATAAACTCGCAATTGGAACCAAGTGGGTGTTCAGAAATAAGAAAGATGAGGATGGTGTCATCATCAGAAACAAAGCAAGGTTGGTTGCAAAGGGATATTGCCAAGAAGAAGGCATTGATTATGATGAAACCTCTACACCTGTGGCTAGGCTAGAAGCGATCAGAATCTTCTTAGCCTATGTTGCCCATAAAGGTTTCAAGGTCTATCAAATGGATGTGAAATCTACCTTTCTGAATGGCAAACTCCAAGAAGAAGTCTACGTCCAGCAACCACCAGGTTTTGAAAGCTCAGAGTTTCCAGACGACGTATACAAGCTAGACAAAGCTCTGTATGGCCTTAAACAATCCCCCAGAGCCTGGTATGAAACTCTGTCAAATTTTCTGTTGGTCAACCATTTCGAAAAAGATACTGTCGATACAACCTTATTCATTAGGAGGTATAAAAATGACATTCTTTTTGTACAGATATATGTTGATGACATTATCTTTGGGTCTACTAGGTAGGAGTATTGTGACAGGTTTGAGGATTTGATGAAAAGTGAGTTTAAAATGAGCATGATGGGAGAACTTTCTTTCTTCCTTGGTTTACAAGTTAAACAATCCATCAGAGGCACCTTTATTAGTCAATCAAAATATGTCGCTGATATTTTGAAAAAGTATAAGCTCAATAACTCAAATCCTATGAAAACTTCTATTGCCACTGGAGTGACACTTGACCATGACCCTCAACGACAATCTGTGGATGTCAAGAACTACAGAGGCATGATAGGGTCACTCTTGTATTTAACTGCAAGCAGACCTGATATAATGTTTGCAACCTATTTTTGTGCCAGATTTCAAGCAAATCCTAAGGAATCCCATTTGTTTGCTGTCAAACGTATCTTTAAATATCTCAAAGGGACCCAATTTTTGGGTCTCTGGTATCCACTTAATTATGGTTTTGAGCTTGTAGCATACACAGATTCAGATTATGGAGGATGCAGGAATGACAGAAAGGGTACTTCCGGTAGCTGTCAATTGCTTAGAGATAAGCTAGTCAGCTGGACATCCAAGAAACAGAACTGTGTATCAACTTCTACAGCAGAAGCAGAATATGTTGCTGCTGCTAGTTGTTTCTCTCAAGTAATCTTGATGAAAACACAGCTCAAAGACTACGGCCTGGAGTACAACAAAGTCCATATTCTGTGTGACTCCAAGAGTGCTATAGCAATTACAACTCATCCTGTTCAGCACTCGAAGACAAAACATATCGATATAAGGTACCATTTTATAAAGGATCATGTTGAAAAAGGGACAATTGAAATGTATTTTGTTTCAACCGACTTCCAACTTGATGATTTGTTTACAAAAGCCCTTGATGAAAGGAGATTTAACTTCTTAATCAGCAAGATGGGTATGCTGAACATGTCCTCCTAACTCTATTTAAAATTCAACAGAGCCTCTGATGTTTATCCTAGAGCTCTGTCAAAATAGTTAGGTAGGATACATCACCAGAGCCTCTGATGTTTATCTCAGAGCTCTGCCAGCATACGTTTTCAATATTTTCTTCTGTGAATTTCAAATCTGTATATTCTGTACTCTATTTTGCAAATACTCTTTAATCATTCAAAAAGTTGCAAGCAAAGAGAAAGCTGAAAAGATAAATCTGTCAATTAAGGTCATCATTTTAGGGGGGGCTTAAAAGGAAAATAATCATGGTTTAAGAGGGAGAAAGTCAAAACAATTTCAAATCTAAATGACTTTGCTCGTGGAACATAAAGGAAAATGATTTAAAGGAAAGGGAAAACCTGTTCTGATGAAAACATTTTTGATAATGTCAAGAACCTACCAGAACTCTTACATTTCACCAGAGCATCTGATGAAATTCACTAGAACTCTGTGAAATCTCTGAGTCAGTTCTTCTTTCGTTCTTTGACTATTCTCACATCAGATACAGGATTTGCAAATGATTTTAGGGAAAAGGTGAAACATTTTGGGTTACTTGAAAGAATGCACAAGGTCACTCAACAGAGGCAAAATTATGCTGAGTTCCACCAGAGCTCTGCCAGTTTTATGCCTTGTCATCAGAAGTGCGGGCATCAGAGATGCGGGTTATTTCTTGAGCGTCAACCACATGTTACCCACATATCTCTAACCATGATGGTTCCATTGCCTAAAAGTTGTCAGACCCAAAACCCACGTGGCAATTTCTGATTGAAAGACCAATCGTTAGCTCTTTCCACGTTCTACTGTAGAGGTCGTTCCACTATCTGACACTCGAGTACCTACAGTACCTACGATGGTTATTCGGCCAGATATTTCAAGTATAAATACCCATTCATTCGGCCCATTTCATTTATTATGACTTCTAAGTATTCAAATCTTCTAAACCTTCCCTCCTTTGTTCAAATATCCTCCTTGAGTTCTTCAAACCCTAAAACCTGCAACAATGGCAGAACAAGCAAACTCTGTTGAATCAAGCAGAATAGTGCCCGTTGATCAAATAGTGATCGAACCGTACGAGTTTGTAGATAACAACTACAGATTCAACGCCAATCCAGCCAACTTTTTGCCCATTTATCATGTGTTCGTCGAGTTCTTCAGAAACTCTGAAATCTTTCAATCCATTACCATGTTCGATGATGATCTTCCACAGATTTATGTCCAACAATGGTGGACAACATGCCAGTTCATTCCAGAGAAAAAAAGGATCATTGGAAACGTCGATTCAGGAAGAGATGGAGGAGCAGGAACAGTTCGTATTCGTGACAAAACCTTCAGAAGAATTTTTGGAATGCAAACCAAAGAATAGTTGGGAATCCCTGTATATGAAAAACCCCCAAAAGTCCCTGTTCTTCTTGAATTCGTTCGATTCTTGGGGTACAACAAAGCTTTAACCAAGATTAGAGAGTTCAAAAGAGGCAATCTACCCCCAGTGTGGAACTTCATGTTTTCCACACTCAACCACACCCTAACCTACAAGAGTGGAAGTCAAGACCAAGCCAGCACCGAAAGTCTACAATTCATGTATGATTTGTACTTCCACAGGCATTTCGATTATGCCAAAATCTTGTATGAAGAACTTCTGACCACGGTAAACACCAAGACAACAACTATGGCGAAAGAAGGAATGGTGCGAGAGCACAGGAATCTGAAGCACATCAGATTTCCAGGGTTCATTAGCCTTGTCATAAGAGAAGCATTTCCATACATGCGGCTGATTCAACAGGGAAATCCAACTCCAGGATGGGTAATGTCAAGATTCAATCCAACAACCACAGGTAGTACCCTAATACCATAAGTGTTCCCAAAACTATGCTCTCTCTAATCAACCCACATCACATTTCTTTGAAAAACTATAGACATGTTGCTCAACCTCAAGAACCTGAGCCATCACTAGAGTCAGATAGTGTGGTAAGCGAAGAGGAAGAAGTGGTCAGACCAGAGGTCAGAGTACCCACAGTGGGGTCTACCTCTGATAATAATGAGGAGGAGGAAGTAGTTGACAGAGCATCCCCTATGGAGGTTGTCCAAGAGGAAGTTAGGGAAACTGCAGATGAGGTAAAAGAAAGTTCGTCCTCCTCTAGCTGTAGTGAGGAAGAGGAATATGAGGGAGAGACATCTGAGTCTTCTGAATCCCTAGGAGACAAGGGAAACATGAGTATAGAAAAAGATGTTCTGGTGAACACACATGTGCCTTTCCCAAGCCCATCTCCCAGTGCTATCACACAATCTGTCCTTGGTGATCAAGACCAAATGGACATTGAAACACAGGTGCACTCCTCGAACCCTAACCAGACTGAACCACCAGATGCAACTCTTCATGCCTCTAGCACGAATCCTTATTTGGTAATGACGTCCCATCACCCCAAGACATCAATAGGACAGAAACAGACGCTGAAGCCTCTGTGGCTTTCTTAGATGGAACACAAACTAGTCCTGAGATCTTTAGAATCTCGCGTAGGCTATGTCCAACTCAGGGACATTGGTTTGACTTAGTCTCACAAGGGAAGACCTGTCTTGATCTCAGATCTTCTCATCACATCAGATTTCCTTCTCCAGAACCTGAGCTGGAAGAGGAACCTCTGATCAGAACACCCAGAGATGTATCCCCTGAAAAGGAACATCAAGGACAGAGTGGAAGTCCTCCAAGAGTCAACATCAATACAGCTCTTGATGAAGGCGCCTCTGAGCTCGAGGCTGACTTGAATCTATGTGTTGGAGACAAGGTTACCACAACCACTGATAATGTCACAAGAGTAGAGCTCGAAAGCTTCTGTGACAGTATTAGTAACTCCTTGAATGAGTATAAACTTATCAATGAGGCAAAAGAGGAGCTGATTCGCAAGGATAATGTTTCTCTAAAAGAAGAGCTGCTAGAGATCACCAGAAAACATGCAGAAACTTCCCAAAAATTTATCGATTGGGATAGGGCCAGAGCAGAGGAGACAAAGAAGATGACCAGAGAAATAACTAATCTAAAGAAGACATTGGCAGAGAATCACAAGGAAGAAATGAACAGAAATCTGCCAGTACCTTCGCTCATTCTGTCAGAGAACAACATAAGAACCTTGACAGAGATGATTAATACCTCTGTCAAGACTGCAATAAAAGAGGCCACTGCACCAGAGGCCGATGTGCCATTCCCTGACAGACAACTGATCGACAGAGCTTACATCAGGATGAGGAATGATGGTTTTGAGTAGGATGATGACCGTATCCTCCAAGTTTGTTCAGAAAGCTCAAGCAACAGAGCGACACGTTCAAACATCTCTTGACTCTCACAAATTTAACTTTGAGAGTCAAGTAGATGAAATAAGAGTTGCTGTAACAGAGGTTGAAGAGGTTTTGAAAAGGGCGGTTGTTACCTTCACAGATACCATCTTACAGACCGTGTAAACCAAAAGGCCTGTAGAAGGGAGTTCAGAAGAAGGACCCTCCAGGAAGAAGGGTAAGTTTGTTGTCCCGGACTCTCCCATCTTTATGCAACTATCTGACGAATCAGATGATGCAGAGGTTACTACGGGAGAGACCTCGGTGCAACAAAAGGGGGAGACAGAGACACCAGGGGAGAAAGAGACAGAGGAAATACCAACAGGGACTGGGATGATAGAGTTCGACTATATCTTCAAAAACAAAACGCTCAAAGCACCAGAAGAAGCATCGACATCTCAACCACCAGAGATTATCATTCTAGATACTCCTCCCCAATCCCTAAGGACTGAACCACAGAGAACCAAACCATTCTCTGCTGATGAACAATCCAACCCAAACCATCAAACCCAATCTGCACAAGAGCCTGAAAACCAAACTGACACCATGATGGCTGAAGCCCAACCTCCGAACCTACCTGAGCAGAACCCAGAACCCCGACACTCAGAAAAACCTTCATTAGAAGAAGTGTTTTCATATCTCTATGCTGACAGAGATATAATCCCAATAAACGTTGTACCCAATAACCCTTACCTGAACCCTAACAGAGCCAACAGACTTACAGATGATAGGCGAAGGTTCATCTCAACAAAATCACATCTGAACAAAGCCATCAATTCATCGTTTGGGATCGGCAGAATTCTGAAGATAGAACAAAGAAAATTTGCTTATGACAGAATTTTGTACCATCTGTACACAGTGGAATCAGAAGACAAGAAAATAGAAACCTTCAACGATAATGATCTTATGCTTCTGAATCCCTATGATCTAGTAACTCTTCATGGCTACTGCGTCAACTACCACGACAGATACAAAGGCGTAAGGACAGCTTTGGCCGAAGTTTAGTATGCTATGCAATAGCACATCAACCTAAGAACGCAAGTTGATTTTCAGCTAGGCATAGAATTTGAAATTGAGAAACTGGCGATTGCACCTCTAAATGAGAATCTTGAGGGTCTTGGTTATTACAGAACAGGAACCGTGGTTGGAAATCCACCAATCTTTATCTGCCGACAGAAGGGCATCAAGAAGGCCATAAGATCAGAAGAAACCCACAACTACTCAACTGAATCGTTGCAGTATCTCTGGAACATTATCCTATACCTACCAAGAGAAAAGTGTCCAGAAGATGCGATGAAGAGCTACATCAACCAAATAGACCTCATGTTAGAATTCAGAGACTTGATCAGAAGATTCGACAGAATTCTAAGAGGAGAGTACTATGCTTAGTGTACTAATTCTTTTGTACTGTATTGTAACCATCTTAAAAGAATAGTGCCAAGTTTCACAGAGGATGACTTTCTCCTCCTTGTCTTTTGTTTCTCTCTCTGTAATTAGTATTATTTGTATTTTCCATACTTAGGGGGAGATTGTTAGCCCCAAGTATACATCATGTAAAAGTATTGAAAATATCACAAGTCAGAAGACCACCAGAGATACATCAGAAGACTTAGAAGAAAATCAACCAGAAGATGATCAAAGCTCGATAGAGCTCTGGCAGAAGACTTCTTCTGTTCCACCAGAAGAACTATTCACACCAGAAGACAATCAGAGCTCTGGCGTAAGAGCTCTAGTAAATGAAGACCTCTATGAAGCTTAAGTCTCGTAAAAATCTCTAAGTGTCAAATATGTGTCCGTACTTTCCACGTCAGCCCTAAAAGGACGGAGACACATTTTCCACATGTCATTCCAGGGTTAGATGGTACACTGTCATTCCAGGGTTAGATGGTACACTGTCTTTCACTTTATCAGGCTATAAATAGAAGGGTAGTGGAGCACACATTAGTAAGCTTCTGGAAGAATTATTTGCCACAATTGTGAGAGCAAATACTGCAACATTCCTTTCCACTACCACTGTATGAATTGTCACCTGAGAGATTTTAGAATACACACACAAGAGAGTGTTCTTGGTGTTATTCAAATATATCAATATACGAGCAGCTTATTTAAACGATCTTGTTTTCATTTATTGTTCATTGTTATTGATATTCTCTCACTGTTTCATATTCGTATGCACAATCACTCGTATTTAAATACCTTTATATTATGCTTCCGCTATCTGTGTTCATGTTGTTTATATGAGACAACTTGAATCTGGGAACCTACAAAGACCAAGTTGGAATACTCGACCATTCCTGAAGAGTTATATAATCTCTTCACATCCCAATCTGAACTAGGAAAAATATTCAGGCACGACATACGTGAGTACAACACGAACTTTTCATTTACGTCAATGAGTGTAACATTCACTTAAATGACCAATATGACATCTGGAGTATACACTTTCTATTCACACAGAGCAATATATAATACAATTGATCAATTAGTTCCAAGGGATGGACAACCTAGGTACTTACAATTGTATTTTTATGATCATCGATATGAGTTTTCACATAGATTTCTATAGCCAAATTTTGATAGAGATATCATTGAAATTTTGACTCGCACTATTCCGACAAATCCATACGCGACAACATTTCGATGTCTTGTTGAGATTGGAGCGTTGGACAATTACAGAGTCAGATTGAGTACATCAATTGAACTACACCGAAGGGTGTACAACCGTCCAACAACATCTGAGGTTTGACTAAAATTATATATGTCTTAAGTAATTTAGATACACATACCACACATAATATTTAATTATACTGTTATGTAGGTTGCTGATATTTGGGTTGAGGGCAGTAACAACATCACTACAAGAGAAGTATTATTGTGTACCGCATATCGGACTATTGTCAAAGAATTGAACATTACCATTCTTGTTATGATCCATTGTCTTATCCTTTGTTCTTTCCCAACGATGAGCCTGGATAGCATGTGGGCATACCAAGACATGGGGTGCCTATCACTGAAATTGCCAATGATGACGAAAACATTGACAAAGATTTAGAAGGTTTGTGTGTGTGATATCATAACTTTAAGTGATTTTATAAGTTGCACATATTGCATTTAAACTATATATTATTAGATTATAAATTTCTTTTCAAAATCAGCATTATGCAGAGATTGGCAGACGAAGGGGGCGCAATATTGTAAGTATGTAGCAGTATTATAGTTAAAAGTTCCAGATACGTTCGAATCAAAACGGCTTTTATTAGGTGGCAAAATGTTACAACAGTTCGTTGTAGACATTTATATCAAGATTGAGACTTCACGGTTGGATTTTGGTGAAAAAAACTAACCCAATTACTGAAATGGTTGTGGTCGTGCATTTGGTTGGCCACCTCTGGATGCGGTTATCTATGAAATGATTAAGTCAATTCTCCGATCATGTATGACCATAGGTCTCTGGACCAGAACTCTGATGTAGCTGTAACCAACCTGTGATCGCCTCCAAATATGGTTATAACCGTTCGTAATTTGCCAAAATCGCCATTTCAGTTATTTTTCCTCATTTTCGAATGGAGCTAGTATATATACCCTATACTTACATCTTTGGGACTCACAAATTTCTTGAACCTTTAAATACTCTCCAGTAATTTTCCTTTTGTTTTTTTGCCTAAAATCGAAAGTGTTCTTGAGTCTTATCCCATATTGAGTTTCATGAAACTCAGGCATATGATCGAAATATCAACTCGGAAAGTATACTCACACAATTCTCAAGCAATCCGATTATTTCATCGCCATTTTACCCTATTTCCATAACCCTAATTTCTAACAGGTCATTCAACAAAGCTCGATATCAATAATTAATTGTTGGATGGTTGCTTGATAGAAACCCAAATTTTGCTTACATCTAAATCTTGAAAAAAAAATTACCACTTAAAATTGTCACGTCGAGTTAATCGTGAAATGTTATTGTGTCAAGATTCTTACATGATGCTTGCTCGATGAGCTTGATAACAACCAAATGGTTAATCTGTAGATACCCAAGTTTTATCAGCATAAATCTTAAAAAATGCAACTTAGAAAATTCATCTTGATTACAAATTACAAGTAAAAATTTATTATCTCACACAAATTTGTAAAAAAAGAAAAACTTCAAATTTCTATATTTTAAATTAATAATTTAATAATAGAATATATATAATTAGCCAAGTAAGTAACAGCATCACGCTTTACACGTGATGAATACAACATTATTATATGAATATAAGTACAACATTGATTTGTTTTTAATAAAAGTCTAAATTTAAAAACGTTGTTGCCTTATTAAACTAGTTAGCTTATTAAAAAAAGAGTAAATTACATTTTTGGTCCCTGTGGTTACCATTCAATATCAAGTCTAGTCCTTATTTTAAACTAATTTCAATTTTGGTCATTATGGTTGCAACTTTATTTCAAACTTGGTCATTTTGATTGCCATTTTGTTTCAAATTTGGTCCAACTAATTAAAATTCTTTAAAAAAATAAATTAAATTGAGGGCAATTTAGTCTTTTCATTCTTTTATATATTTTACTTTTTGTTTTCTAAATAACTTTGAAGTACAATCCACTTGCACGACACCACCCACCCTCATCTTCTTCCCCCTTACACCCCTACAAGGCTACACTCCAGAGCACCCTCACCCCAATCCCATAATCCGATCATCTTCTTCCGACTCCGGCAAACTCAAATCCAAAACTAAACCCAAATCAAACATAAATCAAAACCCAAATCAAACCTTAAATCTATACAAAATCAAACCCAAATTTTAAAATTAAATCAAAACCCATATCAAAGGCTAAATCTAAACTAAATCAAAGACAAAATTTAAAATTAAAGCAAACCCAAAATCTAAAACTAAATGAAACCCTTAATAAAAAACACCAAATTGAAAATGAAATCAAAAATCAAAAGCAAACAAAATCTTAATACCGTATGTGACTATTCTAGGTGTAAGTATATTAATTATGCTCTTGGCTATGATGTGCTTCTTGGTATCCATGCCAACCTGCATTATCACATCTACTAGGAAGTGGGTATTATGGTATGACAAGGATGAAAGAAAGAGGGGAATAAGAGAGAGGGCAACTGGAAGTGGGTTTTTTTCCATGGAGTTGCTCCCAAATTGGTAGTAGGTTTCTACCCATGAAAGTTGCTCCCAAGTTGGAAGTTGCTCTCAAATTGGAAGTGGGTTTCTTAATGCACCCCCATCTCAGAAACTCAAATTCAAATTGAACTCAAATTCTAAGAATCACAAAACTCAAATCTAATTCTAAGCCTAAAACGAACTAAAAGGAGAAGGGCCATGTGGAAAGAAAATGGTTGGAGAAATGATTCTGGTGTGGACAGCAAGGACTCCATTGTTTGCTGAGAAAATCTCATTCATGTTCATAGATAGGTATATATCTAATAATAATAATAGAATTTTGATATATATATATATATATATGTATTTTATTTTTAATTAAAAATTAAAGAAGTGATAGAAAGACCAAAATGCCCTTAAGTTAATAGATCTTTTAAGTGGAATTTAGTCAAAGGGGCCAAAATTGAAACAAATTGACAACCACAATGACCAAAACTGTAATTAGTTTGAAATAGGGACTAAAGTTGATAATGAGTGGCAACCATAAGGACCAAAAATGTAATTTACTCTTAAAAAAATTACAAAGTTTGAAATAAATAATAATAAACCTCAATTAACAAAAGTTTATAAACATTGTTAGTTTATTAAGAAAATGCAAAATTGGTTTTGAAAAATAAATAGACACTTTTAATAAAAGTTTTGATTTATACATGTTGTTACCTTATTTAATAAAATATTTTATTTATAACCTTCGTTAACTTATTCAATTTATTTATGGATTATGCAAATAAAACTAAAAATAAAGGTTTGAAACAAAAATATAAGTTAAAATAATAAAGCGACACTAACAAATTTGTAAATTTTAATTTTATTAATTGTTTTTAAAATAAATAAAATGTATGGTAAATTTACCTTTATATTATGTTGATGATATTTGAATTTGATTTATAGGAAGAGAAAAATAAAAACTTTGTGCATTTAATGGGATGAGATATTAAAACCCTGATAATTTAAAATAGGAGGCTAAAGATAAATAGATGAAATGCATCTCCTTAATTCTCTCTCCAAAACCTTGATTTATATATATATATATATATATAGAGAGAGAGAGAGAGAGGGAGAGAGGAGAGAGGTTCAAGGGAAAATATCAAAAAAATGGAAAACTAAGGAACACTCTAGTAGTCTTTCATCTGGACGGTATGCATTTGTGCATAGGGGTAACTTAAGTTGTTTTTTTTTTGGTTTTTATGCCCTTGTGCATTATGCATTTTTGCATATGCACGTGTGCATGTTACAAATTACCTATATAAACAAATGCATACCGTCCAGATGAAGGGCTATCAGAGTGTTCCTTAGTTTTCCGTTTATTTAAGGTTTTTCCCTTAAACCTAACCCATATATATAGAGAAGTGATCTTGGCCATTTTAGAGAGGTTCAAAAGAGAAGTGCAAAATTTTAGAGAAATAGAGAAGTGATCTTGGCCATTTATCCGGTCAAGATCGGCGGCTTTGACCGATAAGCAGCGGATAAATCCTCGCGTGGTCTGCGCGTGGTCTGCACAAGATAGAGGGGTAGTTTCGTAAAAAATACGTGTGATGGGTTTATATATGAATCTGTGTGATTCATATATGAACCTTTGTAATTCACATATAAACTCTTCTTAACTAATTCATATATGAACCTTTGTGATTCACATATGAATCTTTGTGATTCATATATGAATCAGTTAATTTGTTCAGATTAGAAGTAGTTAAAAAAATTTCATATATGAATCCCAAATGTTCATATATGAATTAGTTAAAAAAATTCATATATGAATTACAAAGGTTCATATATGAACACAAAGATTCATATATGAATCAGTTAATTGGTTCAACTGATTCATATATGAACCTACAGTTAATTAGTTTCATATATGAAATACAAAGGTTCATATATGAATCACAATATTCATATATGAATTAGTTATAAAGAGTTCATATGTTAATTACAAAGGTTCATATATGAACGCATAGTTCATATGTGAATCACACAGATTCATATATGAACTCAGCCCGTGTTTTTTGTAAAAGTTACGAAATTGCCCTTCTATTTTTGTAACAACCGCAACTTTTGACCAATTATAACCGATCTTGCCCGAATAAATGGCTAAGATCACTTCTCTATTTCACTAAAATTTTGCACTTCTCTATTGAACCTAAGGCTATATATATATGGGGTTGAGTTTATTTGTTAACCATATATTTCATGCTAACTTTGTTAACCAAAATCATAGCCACTGATGTTAAAACTGACGGATGAGATCAAAATTAATCAGCACGTTAATTATAAATTCATATATATGTAATATTTAATGAAATGAACATCAGTGTTAGGGGTATTTGTGGAAATTGGGCCATGTGTAATATTTAATAAGTTCATTAGATGTTAACACATTGGTTAATATTGGTTAACGATGAACAACACTTGTTCAAATGTTCAATTTATCCATACATGAACTATTAATCCATACAACCAGATTACATGAAGACCTGATAAATTTGTTTATATGAACTATAAACCCATGCATGAATACACATGAACTATAAACTTATACGACCAGATTAGATGAAGATCTGATAAATTTGTTCAACACGCTCATAATCAAATTTTTCATAAATATTCAACTTCAAGTTCATAATCACGATGATCATATACACACATACAACACTCCTTTTGGTTAGCAATCATGTAACAAATGAACTGACATGAACAATTTATCCACACATCAACACACATGAACTACTAAGACATACGATCAGATTACATGAAGATTTGATCAATTTGTTTACATGAACTATAAACCCACACATGAACACTCTCCTCAACATCGTTAAAAACACCGTGATTTATAATGTTGCTATCTATGTTCATGACACAACAATATAGATTCATAATACAAATACATGGATTTCCATTCATACCCCTATCTAATGGTTGGACACACATTTGTAAACAGGCATCTCTTTGTGAAAGATTCGCTGAAAGAATGAAATCTGAATATAAAATGAGCATGATGGGTGAGCTGACATATTTCCTTAGACTCCAAATCAAGCAAAGGGACAAAGGCACTTTCATTCACCAAGGTAAGTATGTTAAAGATATGCTGAAGAAGTTCGATCTTACTCAAAGTTCAACAATGAAAACGCCTATGGCACCTCCATTGACACTTAACAAGGATCCATCCGGAAAACCTGTTAATGTCACTGCCTGGATGATCGACTCCCTTCTCTATCTTACAGCGAGTCATCCTGATATTATGTATGCTACTTGGCTTTGCGTACGATGTCCATTTGAACCCAAAGAATCACATCTGATTGCTGTAAAGCGAATTTTCAGATATCTTAAGGGTACACCAAACCTAGGTCTTTGGTATCCCAAAGACTCAGGGTTCGATATAACTGCCTATTCAGATAGTGACTTTGCAGGTTGCAAGCTGGATAGAAAAAACACCACAGGAGGCTGTCAACTCCTTGGTGGAAAGCTGGTAAGTTGGACAAGCAACAAACAAAGTTCAGTGTCTACTTCTACCACTGAGCTGAGTATGTAGCTGCTGGAAGCTGTTGCGCTCAGGTCTTATGGATGAGAAATCATCTATTAGATTATGATCTTCTGCTTTCCAAAATTCCAATATATTGCGACAGCACAAGTGCCATCGATATAGCAAATAATCCAGTACTACACTCAAAGATCAAACACATCGAGATCATGTATCATTTTATCAGAGATCATGTGATGAATGGTGATATAGAACTTCACTTTATCCCTACTGACTTTCAGTTAGCTGATCTTTTTACCAAACCTCTTGATGAGACAAGGTTAAACTTTCTCATCAGCGAGCTTGGCATGCTGAACCTTGAAGAGTAATTCTTCAGTGGTTATGCATTATGCATTACCAAGGTATGTTTTTCTATTCCTAATCGTTGAAGTTTACTTCAGTAAGTTGTTTTTCAAAAATAAAGTGATCGCTGACATTTTCTTTAGTGATTCATTTGAAATAACAAAACTCGTCACTGATATTTCTACTAAGTGATTCTTCATTAAACAAAATCATCTCTGATGTTTTCAAAACCTTCAGAGACATTTTTTAGAGATGAAAAGAAGTTTCTAACTATGACGTCATCAAACGGATAATCCATGGCACGACTATTTGTCTGACACGTTCGTCCGTTTCGAATTCTTGTCCAATAAGCTTCGTGGGACGTGTCATGTGTCATGATGAGTATTTTTTTCCCACTCATCACTTTCTCTCTCTACTCTCACTATATAAACTCTTCAAGTTTATATTTTTACCTTTTACGCGCACAAACTCTCTCAAGCAAGAATTTCCTTTGCATACTTGTTCTTAGATTAAAATTTGAAACCTGCTACTCGATTCTTCAAATCTTCAAACAAAACAGGTTCATTTTTTTCTCTTATTTCTACTCTCTAATCTTCTTAAACTTGTTTTGATCAACATTCTTTTGTTTACAAAGATCAAACAAACGTTTTTCTAAATATAAAATCATCTTCTTCATGATTTTATGACCAAAACTTGAAATATAGTTTTTTCAATTAAGTTTAAAATAAAAATCTTAAACTTAAACTTCATACATTTTTCTAGAATCCCTTTCTCTATAAGGAAACTGGAAAACCATTTTTCGACACTAGTTTTTGTCTTCCCAAAACTAGAAAACCTACATTTTACTTTTTCTTCCCTAAAAAGGAAAATGTAAAAACCCTAAAACATCAAAAAACCTTATTTTTGGAATAACATTCCATTTTAAGAAGTTTCTTCACCATATTTCTATTTTGGTTACTTGTTCAGAAATGGCCTCTACAAATGTTGATGCTACCAACCCTGCCACTAGTACTCGACCTGCAACACTGGTCAAATCTTCGAAAATAAAGGGTGAACTACACCAGATCACCATCGCTGCTAACAACCACCTGGCCTTACTAGAATTCCCCAAGAAGAAACCTAGCCCTCATCTCGCTGAAGCAGTTGCTTTCATCAAAAACTGCCATCTCTACCCTACAATGACCATTGCACCACCTGCACACCGCCATTTTCTTCAGCAATTCTGATTCACTCCTGAACGAACCACCCAAACCTCCATAAAAACTGGAAAGGAATTCACTATCATCGGTTTCTAAACCGAATGTTAGCCACGGCTGCATCACTCCTTCAGCGATCCGATCTGCCCTCAAGCTACCTGAAAAACCCTTTGAAACCCTCCCCAACCAACCTGAACACGAGGAAGAACTGATTCACTTCCTTGATCTCATGAAATATGCATGGGTTAAGAAGGGGCGCACTGAAGAAGACGGCAAGCGCCAAACAAAATTCCTCAAGTCAAAAAAGCCTGCTGGACTCAACTTCATCTTCGCCCAGGTCATCTCTTGCATGACAGCGAAGGTGGGCTCTACTGATCAGGCTGCCAAGACTCAGGTTGCGATAGGCTACTCACTGCTGAAAGGTTGACTACGCCAGAATAATCTTTGTAGATCTGATGGAGAAGGTCGAAAAGCCTGAACGATCGATGTTCGTTCCCTACCCTCGCTTCATCTCTGCAATTCTTCAGATGATGATTGGGCAGACATATCCCAAGGAGGGAGACTACAAACTCTCCCGGGTCGGCACCAAAATTCTCGACTACAAACCGATCCCCGACGAGGTAAGTCTTTCTTCCCTTCTCTCTCTTCTCTGCACTTCTTCTACTTCTGCAATAACATCAGCGGCGCAACCCACCGCTGGTACCCATGCTGCAACAATTGAAACCTATAAAAAGAGGAAACCATCTGACATCTCCCTTGGCACCCATAAGACCAAGAAGGCCTCAAAGGAGCATCCCCAACCTTCCCAGGCTAAAGATTCAGTAATTGCCTCTTCACATGCAACACTTGACGGTTTCGTGGAACGCTCCTCAACATCTGTTGCAACCATCCCCCTAACCATTTCAGAGACTCAGTTCCCTAAAACGTTTCTGGTGGATTCCCCAATATCTTCAGTGCCTCAAAGCACTGCAGAGGTCTCCCTCAGCGACACCAGCGCTGAACCTCCGACATCAACAATCTTCTCAGCCTCTGCTTCTTCACCTCCTCGATTGGTCTTTTCTACAATCACCACGGTACCAACTTACTCGCTGGTGGACTCGAGCGCTTCCCTGCTGCACAACCTCATGCAGCATAATAATTCAGGCACTGTTGGAACCAACATCCCAATCACCTCCATCTCTGAGATGGAAGAAGATATGGAGTATTGGAGTGGAAACAAAGATATCCATGAATTCTCCAACCCAACAGGTATCCAAACACTTTCCTCACACCTCACACCTCTCCCAAACCCCAACTTCTTTTGAGCCTTCCTTCGCTCATAAGTTGTTTTCTTTTACTGGTCCAAATTTGGGTGATATCAGTACATCCCTCAAGGATGTTGCTAATAAAGTGGATTCGTTATCCACTAACTTGACTTCCAACACCTAAGCGATTAATGATGCTGGGATGACACTGAAAGATGTTTCCACTACCCTTGTCAGCAAGGCCAACACTTCTAACATCACAAAGCTACAAGAGGGAGTGACTAACTTAGAGGCTGCCGTCAACAACAACACCACCGCCATCCAGAATCTTCAATCCACCATCGCTGATCTTTCTACCAACTACGCCAACCTCGACAACGAGGTTGGTACGCTGAAGACAGAGCTCACTGGGCTCTAAGGTGAGGTGAGTAAATTAACCTCTACCGTCTCTGAATAGAACTCCCTGCTCATCATAATACTTGAGCGTTTGGAGACTCCCACTGTCCCTCTCTCACACTTCACTCCGGATGACCAAGAGAAGATGGAGATGGCCGTGGATTTTATTCTTCAGGCAACACCTTCCATTTCTGGCCTAGAAGACAGAATGGATCAGGTGGAAAAAAACCAAGCTTCTGGTTCAGGTGCCCCTGGCCTCATAGACAGGGCCCTTGAATCAGCAGCTGCTGCCGTCACTTCCGCTGATCCTCCCTCCCCCTATTTTGCTGAAGAGTGGGGGGGGGGGGGGGGAACGATGAAGACCTTCCCCAAAACGTTGAGGGGGAGGTAAATGTTGAAGACCCTTCGCATCCTGAGGGGGAGGGAACCGCTGAAGACCCGGCTCTCTTTGAAGGGGAACAAGGCGAAGACAACAAAGCTCCCACTCCACCCCTCTCTCCCACTGTGCAAGAAACCGTTGAATTTCTCTCTGATGAGGAAAATGAAGAAGAGGTGGAGATCGATGATCATGAACCATCATTAAATCCTGACTCTAAGGATGATGATGATGATGATGATAATGCACATTTTTGGCTCCAACCCACAGTAATCAGGGTTCCGACGCCAAAAGGCATTTCCATAAATGAAGCAGAGGAGAAGACCAAGTTTCCTGCAAAGAAGACTTCTCATGGTAAGTAAAAGGGGCTCGCCAATGTAGGCCACTTGGCAATTCTTCTCAAAAAGCCAACTTATCAGGTATGTTACCTTCTCTTTCCTTAAACTGCTTCTACCCTCTATACCTTTTCTTCTTCTACCCTCTATCTCCTAAAACCTCTAAACACTTAGCCAAATTTCTTTATCTATCTTTTCCTTCTACCCACAAAAGATCTAACTCTATGATCTTTTTAATTCAGCTAGTCTTCTCCCCTACTTGAGGATACTGCTGAAGCTCCTCCTTCGCTGCAAATAATCCCAGTTGTCCAAGCTGACGAAAGATAAATAATCTCGGTCTTTGTGAATGAGACTGATGAACAAGACGAATAACAAGAACTGCTCTCGCACCCCAACAGACCATCTCGATTGCTTCAGCGATCAGAAGATGATGAACTTAAGAGAAGAGCAGCTATGATCCAACAACTAGAAAATTAGCGGATCATCCTTCCAACCGACTTCAACTGTCTGACTCAAGGCTTAAAGACAAAGAGTTTGCGCTTAAAGTTGCCCAAGGTTCAGTGAAAAATCACCAATTGAAACGCTTTCCCCTAAAGTCCAACCATGTCACACCCCGCTAAAGCGGAAACACAGGATGTGCAGCTCAAGTTTCATAGCAAGAGTTACAGGATTACACCAACCATCAAAATACATTCAAAAGATGAAGACATTGTCTTTTACAATCGTTTTTCAAAAGGGGAAATGACATAATTAAAAGATAATGAAGAAAGCTTCATCACGTGTAGCCTTCCTAGATCCCAACCTCAAAGACGTTCTCCTGAAAAGCATGTCAATGAAAAGGTCAACTAATGCACTAGTTGGTGAGATCACAGGTTTAATGAGTACAACATTGTTTATCATAGCAAAATAAATTAAATCTGCACAAGTGGATAAGGCAACCGGTTATGAAAACACTTGCTCATGGAAATAGTATGTATTATGTTTAAGTAGTGAGCCCGTTACCCGACCTATATGACAGCCGCCCCAACGCATGTTCTATCGCCAACAATGCGCACGAACAACAATAATTATGCACTCAAACAAGCGCGACTTGTGAGTGGGGTGTCAACCAAATAACGTTATCCATAATATACCAACGGCTCGCACAATGAGCTAATGGGTAATGTAAAGTTGAACTGGGGACTTAAAATGAATGTGAAACTCAGAATCAACTAACATAAGCATACATACCATAGCGTATAAAAATTTGTAGCAATATATAGCATTTTGAGTAAACAGTACAACCGATGCATAATGAAATCGTAACATGCTTTTCACCCCAAAATATATAAAAGTAGTAAAAAGGGGTTGTGAAAACTCACTTGATAAGCGATAGAATCCGGGAATCTCCCACAAGCACTTCGAGATGATCCTACTTCAAACCTATGAACGTAAGGTCACTAGTGAGTTTTTAATTTCGCAGGTTCGGTACTAACTATCCATATCGTCATAAAATGCCTTTATTGTGATTTAAATATTATAAATCGTATGGAGTTACCAACATTTGTAATCGTAACATAAGTATGCTTCATTCTTGTTAGATTATAGTTACCGCAATTTCGTCACAATAAGTAACGAAAAGGGTCCAAAGACTTTATATATAGTATATATATGTATACCGAAATTTTATCATAAGAATGATAAAAAGGGTTCAAAATGTAAAGATGAAGTATTTAAAGTGCATAACTTTATAAATGTATAGTACATATATATATATATATATTTATACATACCACAATTTCATCATAATAATGATGAAAAGGGTTTAAAGTATATAAATTGCATAATTATATGAATATATATAGTATAGCCTTAGGTTCAATAGAGAAGTGCAAATATTTAGAGAAATAGAGAAGTAAAAAACACGGGACCGTTCATATATGAACGTTCATATGAACGTTCAGATATGACTGTTATATGAACGTTCATATATGAACGTTCATATATGACTGTTTATATATGAACGTTTATATATGAACGTTCATATATGAACGGTCCCGTGTTTTTTTACTTCTCTATTTCTCTAAATATTTGCACTTCTCTATTGAACTTTTCCCATATAGTATATATATATATATTCCACAATTTCATCATAATATTATAAAATGCATAAATATATAAATATATAGTGTACATATATATTCCACAATTTTATCATAAAATGATGAAATGGGATCAAGAGTTAACTTTCAACCATAACAAGAAAATTGTCCTTTGCTGTCCGGATTTTGGTGTCACTTTGTGTCCATTTTTGGATAAGTTCCAGGTATAGTTAGGTCAAGATATTTTATGTACAAGTGGTTTATAGAGTTAGGAAACTTTTGGTATAAGTTTCATAATTTTTAGAAGTGTTTAAGTACGTGAAAAAATACTTGACGTAAAACTCGACAGAAAACGTTGCTGTTTGTGCACTGTTTTTGTGAAGACTGTTTGGTAGACGAAATCTTTGAGTGTTTGGGTGAAACCACTTGGGTTTGAATACTAACACATAAAAATAATTTCCAGAAAAAGAATTACTTAATTTGGAGTAGTATTGAGTGAGATATGACCTTTTGAAAAGAGGTGTAGAATCTGACACCAAGCTGTCAAAACTACCCTTTGTGCATGTGCACCAATATTTACTTTTTACCCAAAATTCCTATTCCTTTGCATGCAATCCGATTTGACTCATCCACATACAATTATTTTCAGTTCTAAAACAGGTTTTTGAGCCATTTAAATTACATGCAAGTTTACCCATCATCTCATCTTTTTATAAATCTTGAAAATGGTTCTTTTTGGTGTTTATGTCAAGATCTTCATCATGTATCATAAAATTGTGTATTTTTAGCTCATGCATGTTGGTTAAAACACGTTTTTAATGGATTTAAAGATCCACTCATGAAACCTTTGAATCAAAAGGGTATGGATTTTTCAAGAAAACTACATGCATGTGTTTAAAAGTTCATCTTTGATCTTAACATGGGTTTGATTATGGATTCACCACCTTTTTACTAACATGCAAATGTTATGGTGGTAAATCTACAAACATTAAGATGTGTAAAGATGATTTTTAACAATATCAAAGAAATGTAGAAGAAGGTGAAGAACATTCATAAGAAAATGCAAGAAATGAAAATTTAGACAAAAGAGAGTGTGTGGATTTCATCCAATACACTTGTATTTACCTTGGACACTTTTATCTCTTTGAAAAGAGGTGTTTAAAGGCTGAATTTGTGGATGAAGGTTGATGAAGATTTGATGAAGATTTGATGAAGATGGAGAGAGAAAGAAGAGAGAATTATTGTGTGAGAATTTTGAGAGAAAATGAAATGTTTTGTAAATGAATTGTGATAGCCAAGAGAAATACATATAGAGTAGAGGGGGGGGGGGGGGGGTGTGGTGTGATGCAATAATAAAGTCTAATCTTGTCTTTTTGATTTATTTAAAACACAAGTATTTTCTCATAAATTATAAATAGCAAAGTAATTATATAAAAGTAAAGTATTTATATAATTTAGTTGAAAATAGATCAAGTTGTTAATTATATAATACTTGTGGTATAATTGTAGCTTAAGTTGGCATTTTATGAGATTTATGGATAATTTCCTAATCAAAGGGTTCCTAGGCAAAAAATTTCAAATTTCCTACCGTACCAAGTTTACTGCTAAAATCACACTGAGTGAACTATGACATGAATAATTGAAATATCCAGTGCAGTTCTAACCTGAGGTGTAAATTTGACAGTTGTCACAGTCTCCCCCGGTTAAAAGAATTTCGTCCCGAAATTCAAGTGTTACTAGCTTTAACAGGTTTGCTAGCAAATAGATGAGGATACTTATGCATCATGTAATCCTCCCATTCCCAAGTGTACTCAGGCCCACGCCTTGTGTTCCAATGGACTTTTACTATCGGGATTTTGCTTCGCTTAAGACGCTTGACTTCCCTATCAAGTATTTCCACTGGTTCCTCTATGATGTGCAGTTTATCGTTGATTTGGACTTCTTCCAAAGGCACGGTTACTGCTTCGTCAGCTAAACACTTCTTCAGGTTTGACACGTGAAACGTGTTGTGGATAACACTTAACTCCATTGGCAATTCCAGCTTATAAGCTACTAGTCCAATTCTTTCCGTGATCTTGAATGGTCCAACATACCGTGGACTCAATTTTCCTCTTTTCCCAAACCGGACTGTTCCCTTCCAAGGGGACACTTTTGAAAGAACAGGATCTAATCTTACAATCAATATAGAAAGCAGTAATTGAGAAGTTGTATGATTAAGCCCAATTGTATTCAATGATGAACAGAATTACAGATCTAAGAGAGAGAGAATCTCAAAGATTACAAAGAATGAATACAAAGTTATACGGGAAAAATCAATCAGTTAGCAACGTAGAGCTAACTACTATTTATACTGCAACGGACATCTTAAAGCTACAGTACAAATAAGAAAGACTAATAAGAACATAACACGTGTCCTAATTAGTTTATAAAATACTAAGTAAAGTATCTCGTCATAAGTTCTGAACAGGTAGTTCAGAACTTCTAAACATTCTTCTGATAGCGCTTCTCAGATCTTCTGACTCCTTAACTCAGACATCTGACTTCTCTTCCCAGACTTATGATTTCACTGATCTCAATACTTCTGAGCTTTCACAGTCAGACCTCTGACTTCTCTACTCAGAACATCTGAGTCTTCTTATCAGATCTTCAACACTTGGTTTATTGACAAAACTTCAGATCTAACAATCTCCCCCTTTTTGTCAAATAAACTTAAACTTTGCATCATCCAGTTCTTTCAGAGCAGGAACAATTTTCTGAAGTAGCACATTTCTCAGATTAAGCCTCTTATCAATTTTGTCAATGATTTCTTGAATAATTTCAACTTGCTGATTGATTACTTCTTGAGTCATGTTTGCTTCCTTCACTTTCAGCATCTTTTTCTCCAAATTATGCTTTATGATTCTTAAAGTTCCAGAACAGTATTTTGCAGTTTCCTTTGCTCTGAAGAAGATCTTTCCACTTTTGTTTTTCAAAAATACTCCAAAATCTGGATATTTGTGAACACTTCCAGTTTTTAACACCTTTTTCTGTTCATGATCTGTGTTGGGATTTGCCAGATAAACACATGACTTTTGTAAGTACAAAGCTATTTGAAAATCTGTATAACAGTGCCACCTTAAGATGTAGAACATAGCCTCAATTACCACACTTCTTGCCTTCCTTTCATTTATGTCTTTGCTTGACTCTTTGAAGCATAGAAAGCTGTGTAATCTGTAGAAGTCAACCACTGATAGTTTCTCAAAGTCTGCATCAGTAAAGTAATAAACCTTGCCATCTTCTCTCAGAACTTCAAAAGATAAGTACTCCATCTTTCTGAATTTCTTAACCCTCAATTCTCTGATTCCAGTAATTAAAAAATCTGAGTAAACGGCTTGCTTTGTTTTGCCAAGACATCTTGATTTTTCAGCCAACCAGATCTAAGTCTCCTTAGGTCTATCATAATACACATCCAAGAATTGTACTTCTTTTGGTTTGAAGAACTCAGGCAAATCAAATTCAAGAAAGTATCCATTTAGATCAATGGATATTTCATCTTCTTTGGGTTCAGACTGTTCAGCTTGATCAAAACTAGTTATCTGCACATTCTGAGATGTTGTGTTCTGCACTTCTTCAACTTCATCTGACAGAATTTCATTCACTTCATACTCAACAGGAAACACAAAATCATTATGTAGAATCTTTTTGGGATTCACCTCAGATAGCAACCATTCACTACAGTTTCTGATTTTTCTTCTAAAATCCAACCTCCTTTTCACAGAGTTCATACATCTTTTCTTCAAACTCTCTCTTTCAGTTTCCACACTTATTTCCATTTTAATCAATAACCAATTCAGAGTTGCATCACTGTACTTCACCAACTCTTTTAATCTGAACAATTCAAGCCTTTCGTGAACTATATATGTGAACCCTTCTGTCTCCATTCCTTCATTCACAAATCCCTTCAAATGCAAATCAACTTCTGTTTTCTTTGTGGGAGAACTCAGATTACACTTTTATTTTCTTTCTTCAATAGCTAATTGGAAGTCATACAAGTATGCATTTCTGACATAGATACCCAGAAGTCTTCTGCATTCAATTTCTATCAAGGCTTCTTCAGTGCTGGCAAAGAAATTGACTAGAAAGATCTGATCATCAAGAGTCAATCTGTGAAAATCAAAAGTAGACATGGAAACCTTTGTATTTCTTTCTTTCAGTACTTCCATTCTAACAAACATTAAACCATTGAATTCATCTTGTTGAAACATCAGAACTTTCTCAATTCTTTTCTGAATATGCAGTTTTGAGTCAGGAACTCTGAACCTGTTAGAAGCTTCTGAGTAGACCATCTGAGCTCTGTCATCCATAAAACCATCAATGTTACTTTCCAAAGGCTCATACTCTCCTTCTGTGTAGTAGAGATTGTCATATATTTCCTCAGGAAAAATATCATCATGAAATTGTCTGGCTAATGGCACATCACTTAACTCTAGAATGAAATCACATACAGGTTCTTCTAGTCTTTGCAAGTTAATCTTTGGAATCTCAATTGGTTTTCTGAATACATACTCAGAAGGCATAAAGAAGTCTTTCACTTTCACATACTCTTCTTCTGTATTTAACTCATCACAAAAGTTAAATCTAAAATCATCTTCAAAATCCTGAGTATAATTCACAGTTCTGTCTTCTTCTCCCATTAGATCAATAGGTCTTACCATTTTTATTCCTTATTGAACTTTTTGAACATTCAAAGCTCTGACTAAATTATTATGCATCCTTCTGATCAACTCTTCACTTAACCTTCTTTCTTCTAATTCAGAATCCGTCATATTTTCTTTGTTATACACCACAATATCTGTACACATGTTGATCACTTCACTTTCCACTGTCTTTTCTGATCTCAATACAGATTCCTCAATAGCTTCAGTTTCATCTGAGTTTCCTTCCATTTCTATGTCTAAGTTCAATTCCTCTGTTTTATCTGAATCACCACCATCTGTACTTTCCAACTCCATTTCCTCTGTATCTGAGCTATCAATTTGAACTATCTGAGTTATTGCCTTTAAATTTTCCTGTGTCATATCTGCCATCTCAAAATCTTCTATGCCAATATCATCATCAGAACTTAACCTTTGTCTTTTCTCCCCCTTTTGATGATCATGAGGTTCATTATCATCAAACTTTCTCTTCAAGTTCTGATTAGAAGTACCTTCAGGTTCAGTTTCTGCAGTAGGAACAAGATCAAGAGGCGTTGAAGTAGAAGGCAATGATACACTCAGTGCTTTCAGTATAGATTCCTGCATCCCTTGCATTTGTTTTAACATATCTTTTTGAAAACCAGACATTATATCCATGATCTCCTTTTTGTGAGAATCCAAGGATTTCTTTACATCAACTACTTTAGTTTCAACAGAAATCAACTTTTTCTCCAACACAACTTTCAAATCTGACATCTCATCATTCAAATCCTCCACCTTCTTCTCCAAATTTTCTACTTTTTCCCCCATCTCCTTGTTTTGTTTCTGAATCTTTTCAAATTCAGAAGTTTCTAACAGTGAACCTGAACCAACAGATGGTCCAGTTTTCATGTGCCCAGAGGGCTCATGGCCTGTAGATAACACACAGTCATCTTGTACAACAGATGCACGTTTAAATGAGGCTTTTGTAATGTTCACCTCACCAGGACTTCCATCCAATCCTCGACACCCAACATTAGGTATGTCAATGAATGTTGTTTCAGGAATACGAAATTCCTGATTTGTGCAAGTGTCAGAAGGAATTTCAGGCTCAATATGAATAGGACTGTGATATTCAGACTCAATGTGTTGAAAATAGATTGGGATTTATCACCTCCCTCCAAATGAGTTTGGGATGGTTCCCCGGATTTGTGTGAAACAGTAGCATATTGAAATGCTTCTGAGTGGATATGGATGGGTTGTTCAGGATCCACCACTAGGTCCATGGTGTTTGTTTCAATATTGGACACCAAGAGATGTGAACCAATAGCATTTGTGGTTACCTGGTCAAGATTAGCTGGTTCAGAGGCATCTCTTTCTGTTTGAACCTCTGTTGACAATCTCTCATCCTCATCACTCTCATTCTGTTTTTCCTCACCAAATCTAACCAAGCTCTCAGAATTTTCCCTCTCAAGTCTCTCAGAATGTTCACCCATCTGAACATCCTCCCCCTCTCTAATTCGACTAGACCCCTCACCTCTCTTCTCAGGTTGGTCCTCTTGGGTAGGGATTTGAGGTAATTCAATTCCCATAGAGGTACAATAAGCTTTTAAAATCTCACTCTCCCTTGGAATATAGTTCCTAAGTGATTTTGGCAATAGTTTATGATTGAGATAGTTTTCAAGTCTTGTTACTGAGGTCATCTTACCCAAATAAAATGTAGGGCCATGCTCTTCATTTGTTCTTCTTGAGATTGTTCTGTTTTCCTGCATGGCATACCAAATAACAATTTGCCAGTACCTTATGTAAGGAATGTATGTCAGTGGAGCATCCTTTGTTTTCTTCTGAATTGCTTTCTGATTCTTCTCAAATGTATTCTTCATGTCTTCCCAAAGTATTAAAGTATAGTCATAATGCCTATTCTTCACTAAACCCTGAAAGATCTGAAGAATTTGTTTAGAACCTTGATCAGCAGAACTATTCTTCCCTGACACACATTTATTTACTACATGAAAGAAACAAGCCCAAATAGGTGGTAATTTGTTTCTTCTGAACAAACTAAGAGTCCTCAATCCTTCATTGTATCCCAACTTCATAAACTCTGCTATTAATTCCTCTGTTAAGGGTGAGTCCTCAAAATCTGTCCTTCTTTGTACATCATCTTTCTCTGGTAAATTCAACATTTCTCTTAGTGCAGAGATAGATAAGACAAATGTCACTCCTCCAATTTCAGACACAAACTTATTATCTTCTAACCTAAGATGTTTCCACCATTGTTGTATGTACTGAACAGGCACATTTTTACTTCGTGTAAACCATTTTCTGTACGGATGGTGTTTGAATAACTCCATGATAATTCTGTGTTCAGGCTTAAAACGGCTTTCCTCAAATAATATAACACAGTTATTTTCAGATAATTTCAGCCATTCACTCTCAGGAACAATTCTTTCCACTAAAATAGGTCTATCTGACATAATAGAACCTGCAGCACTCTGTTCATGTTCAATATTAACATTTACCTCATCCGCATTTCCTTCAGATTCATCCATTTGTTCATCTTCTCCATAATTTCTCTTTGCTTCTTCCTCTACAGCTCTATTCTGTACTTCATCATTATCCGAATCAGATGAATCCATTATCGATTTTGTAGAGTGTAGCGAAATTTGACCACTCCTTCGTATTCTAGACATGATTTAAGAAGAAAACAAATTCAAAGAACTCTGGATTTGATTCGTATCTCACTTTTCGCTCTGGAATTTGAAAAGATTTGAAATAGGGATTTTAAGACCTATTTAAAATCCGCGAAATTGAAAGGTTTAACGGAAAAGCGAAATCAATGTTATAACGGAGTCAACACATTTGAAATGCCACAGAGGATTTAAATGAAATGTGTGGCATAATCAAACAAATATGAAGCTGACACGTGTTAGTGGATAGAATTTTGACTCAAGTCAAAGATCTGAATAACACGCTCAGATGTTTTGACTTTTCTTTATCAGATATCTGATTGTTCTTCTCAGAAGAATATCTGATTGTAACCAAAATGTCATTTAAAATCAACTTCTGACAAATATAAAACATTTTGATTATTCAGAAGAGGTTTGAACAGATAGAAACACTTTTTATCATCAAAATTCTGTTCATATTATGATGAATTAAAAAATCATTTAAAATCTTATATCTGAATATGAAAAAAAATTTTAATTCAGATATAGTTTGAATAACAACAAAATTTATCATGAAAAGCTTGTTCTTCTTAGAATAATCAGAGATAGAAAATGAAAGCAAATCTTTTAAGCATCACAAAATGATTTCCAAAATTTTTTTTTGATGCTCCCCCTTGACTTGAGCATGCATTTGACTATTAATGATACATAAAGATGAGATGAAAAGATAATAGAAGAAGCATAATCCACACAGTTGAAGTATATTAATTTCTCAAAAATAAATTTTTGAAAGCTAGATTGCTGATGTATCGACTTAGAATCTCTGACCGTAAGATTCAGAGGTTCTGATCTCAAGACTCAGAAGTTCTGACCTCAAGACTCAGAAGTTCTGAATTTAAGACTCAGAAGTTCTGAACTCAGGACTCAGAAGTTCTGATCTTAGTACTCAGAAATTCTGATTCTTAAGACTCAGAGTTCTGAGTACACTACTCAGACAATTTTACTTAGAAAAATTTAGCATTTTTAAGAAAAAAATATTTTCAATTAGGCAGATTAAGCATTCCTATTTTACATGTGAGAAAAGAAAACCTTTTGTGATCAAGAGGCTTTGTGAACAAGTCAGCCAATTGATACTTTGTATGCACAAAGTGCATCTCTATAGTTCCTTTTTCCACATATTCCTTTATAAAATGATACCTCACATCTATATGTTTAGTCTTTGAATGTTGAACAGGGTTCTGAGTAATGGCAATTGCACTTTCTGAGTCACAATAGATGGGAATCTTGTTAAGCTGATATACATAGTCCATGAGTTGTGTTCTCATCCACAATGTTTGAGAGCATGAAGCAGCAACAGCAACATACTCTGCTTCAGCAGTTGAAGTGGATACACAATTCTGCTTCTTTGATGCCCAACTCACTATTTTATCTCCCAAAAAGTGACAAGCACCAGATGTACTCTTTCTGTCCAACCTACTTCCTGCATGATCAGCATCAGTGAAAGCAATCAATTTGAAGTCAGTTTCTTTTGGATACCATAAACCTAGATCAGGTGTTCCTTTGAGATATCTTAAAATCCTTTTGACAGCCAACATATGTGATTCTTTCGGGTTAGATTGAAATCTAGCACAGAAACAGGTAGAAAACATGATATCTGGTCTACTTGCAGTCAAATAAAGTAGTGACCCAATCATGCCTCTATAGAGTTTGATATCTGCTGAAACACCTTTGAGATCAGCATCTAACTTTATGTTAGTTGCCATAGGTGTTCTCATAGAAGCACAATCAGACATTTTGAACTTTTTCAGAATATCTCTGACATATTTTCCTTGATTTATAAAAATACCTTTTGGTAATTGTTTGACTTGAAGACCAAGGAAAAAATTCAGCTCACCCATCATGCTCATTTCAAATTCAGATGACATGATTATTGAAAAATTATCACATAATTCTGGACTGGTAGAACCAAATATTATGTCATCAACATAAATCTGAATCAGAATCAAATCATCACCCTGTTTCTTTAAAAACAAAGTTGTGTCAATCTTACCTTTCTTGAATCCTGAACCTAACAAGTGTTTAGTAAGAGTGTCATACCAGGCTCGTGGTGCTTGTTTTAGACCATATAAAGCTTTGTCTAAAATATAAACATGATCAGGGAATTCTGGATCAACAGAACCTTCAGGTTGATGGACATACATCTCTTCATTAAGTTTGCCATTTAGAAAGGCTGATTTGACATCCATTTGATACACCTTGAAGTTTTTATGTGCAGCATAGGCCAAAAATATTCTGATTGCCTCTATTCTTGCCACTGGTGCAAATGTCTCATCATAATCAATTCCCTCTTGTTGACAGTATCCCTTAGCAACCAATCTTGCCTTGTTTCTGATGACAACACCTGATTCATCCTTTTTGTTTCTGAATACCCATTTAGTTCCAATAATAGATTTACCTTCAGGCTTTGGAATGAGTCTCCAAACTTTATTTCTTTCAAATTGAAGCAATTCCTCTTGCATTGCTGAAATCCAGTCTGGATCCTCTAGGGCTTCATTAGCTTTCTTTGGTTCAATCACACTCAAGAAACCAGCAAACATTTCTTCATTTGCTGTAGCTGATCTGGTTTTTACTCCTGCTGAAGGATCACCTATTACTTGATGAATAGGATGATTTTTAGTCCATTTATTTGCACTAGGGAGTACATCAATTTCTGAATAATTGTTGTTTGCATCATTCTCATCAATGATTGCTTGTAATTCTGAACTGTCCCCTTGTTCTGATGTATGAATAGGAGTCATATCCAAGTTTGGGTTCTGATTAATGAAGTCAGAATTCTGAGTGACTTGTTCAGAGTTCTGAGTACAAGAATCAGAATTCTGATTACAAGGTTCAGAATTTTCACCACTTGTATTTATTAGATTTGGACATTTCTCTGATGGACCTTTGTCAGAAATTACAGTTGATTGAACTATTTCTGGAGTCTTATTTTTCATCTCTTTGACCATCTTTGGGTTTTCATATTCTGCATAAGAATCAGAAATTAGTTCACTAAAAGCATCCTTAAACAGTAAATTGAGTTCTGAACAAATAGGATTAGAATTTGTATCAGAATTCATTTTTGTCTTGTTCATCATGAGTTCTGAACTGTCTTGTTCAGAAGTCCGCATTCTGGCTTCATCAAAAGTTACATTTATGCTCTCCATCATCCTCTTGGTTCTTCTATTGTAGATTCTGAATGCTTTGGAAGTTAAAGAATAACCCACAAAGTATCCTTCATCTGCCTTTTTATCGAATTTGGCAAGATTTTCTCTGTCTCTAAGAACATAGCACCTGCAACCAAAAACATGAAAGAATTTGATTAATGGTTTTCTTTTATTTATCAGTTCATAAGCAGTCTTATTTAATCTCTTATTGATTAAAGTTCTATTCTGTGTAAAACAAGCAGTTGCAATTGCTTCAGCCCATAGGAAAGTAGGAAGATTTGCATAAGCCAGCATTGTTCTCGCAGCTTCAACTAGAGTTCTATTCTTCCTTTCAACAACACCATTTTGTTGAGGAGTTCTGACAGCAGAAAAATTGTGAGAAATTCCAGAACTTTCTAAAAAATTCTGAAGAGTCTCATTTCTGAACTCTGTTCCATCATCACTTCTGATTTTCTGAACTGGAAGTTGTAAGAGAACTTGAATCCTTTTGATAAAATTTATCAATGTAGTAGCAGCTTCTGACTTAGCTCTTAGGAACTCAACCCATGTGTATCTGGAGAATTCATCAACAATCACAAGCATATATTTCTTTCCTCCCATAGACTGAACTGAAATTGGACCACAAAGATCAGTATGAATCATTTCTAATGGTGCTTTGCAAGATGAGTCCATTTTTAATTTGTGAGAACTCTTTTTCATCTTGCCCATTTCACAAGCTGAGCATAATGATTCTTTTTCAAATTTAAGCTTTGGTAAGCCTTTAACCAGATGTTTTGCAACGAGATTATTAAGATCTTTGAAATTCAGATGAGAACATCTTCTGTGCCAAAGCCAGCATTCATTTGCAGTTGATTTTGATAAAAGACAAAGTGTATTTAATGTTTTCAATTTTGAAAAATTAACTACAAATAAGTCCATATGTCTTTTGGCCCAGAAGACTTTAACATCATTTTCAGTTAAAATCATGCAACCTGTTATTTGAAACTTAATTTGACAAAGACTGTCTAAAAACTGACTTATGCTGAAAAGATTATGCTGTAATCCTTCAACATAGAAAACTTTTTGGATAGTCAGATCCCCTTTAGTTAAATCCCCATAATCTTTGACTTGTCCTTTGTTGTTATTTCCAAAGTTTACTGCTCCTCCAGCCTTTTCTGTGAAGTTTGATAGAAAAGACTTCTGACCTGTCATGTGTCTTGAAGCTCCTGAATCTAAAAACCACACATGACAGCCCTGCAAAAGGATCAGTTAGGTTTAGGTACCCATTTTGGAATGGGTCCATCTTTGTTAGCTTTGTCATTGGATTTATCATTAGTACCTTTTACTCTCCACTCAAAATCTTTCTTCAAACACCACTTTCCTTGAACTTTTATGAAGTCAGAACATTTTCTGCTTACAAGCTTGTTCAAATTCTTTTTGAGATTTGTAACTTTTGGTTTTGCTATATTTTCAACTTTCTTTTCTTTTATCTTTTCTTTCTTCTGAGTCTGAGGAACATAAATTTTCTTCTTTTCTGTATTTTGAGGAACAGAAATTTTCTGAATATCTTTTCTTATGTATGAAACAGAAGTTATTTTGACTTGACATTTATGAGAATATTGAAATGAATCATTTTTACATCTAACACAAACAAGATTTTTCTTTGCAAGTGACAATAAATCTGAAACATAGATCATTTCATTTTTATTGATATTGTTCAGAGTACAATTGCCCTTATTACAAGAATTTCTAGCTTTGAGTTCAGAAGTAGATTTCATTCTAAGCTTCTCAAGATCCCTTTTCTGATCATTCAACTTTGCAAGATCATCTTTCCTTTTGCTTTCTTCTTTTTCTGAAAAATTCAAGTTCTTTTTGTTAGAATAATTAGATGATTCACCTTTTTCATATGTACTTGATTCATTAAAGAATTTATCATTTTCTCTTGAAGCATTAATTTTAAAAAGATCATACTCAGTCTTCAGTTTTTCAAGCTCTGTTATTTTCTGAATAAAAATATTATTTTCTTTCAAAGCTTCTTCAAGTTTAATATCCACCTCACAGAAATCATTTTCAAGTTCATCATAAGCTTTCCTTAAGTCCTCAAGTTCTTGACTCACAAGATTAAATCTCTTTTCAAGTTGCAAAAATTCATCTGATTTTGTTTCAGAAAATCCAGTTGAATCAGACTTCTGACTACCTAAGTCAGAGTTTTGATTTACAGACTCAGATGTCTGATCTTTAGACTCAGAATTCTGACTACAAAGTTCAGAATCCTGACTAGAAGTTTCAGACTTCTGATTGACTGTTTCAGAATTTTTACTTGTGTCAAATATGCTCTCAATGTCATGATATGAAAAACTTGGTTGTTTATTTTTGTAGCTGACATTTAAAGAATCATACTTGAATTTAGTATCATTGTATCTTGGCTTCTCATCTGTTGGTTTAGAAACTTCTTTCTTAACCTTTTCTTCTGAACCAACTGACTTTTCTGTTTTAGACTCAGAAATTTTCTCATCTGACTTTTTAGAGTTTGGTCTTTGCAAATTGTCAGAACTTGTTATAGAACTAGCAGGTCTTATGAAAACTTCAACAATTTCTGGGATTTTTGGCTTAGAAACTTGAAGTTTTTCATACAAGTTGATTGGAGCTCTTTTTAAAGTGACATTTTCTTCCAATCCCAATCCCTTCTTTGGGTTGTAAAATCTTGTATCTTTAACATTGCTTAATAAAAGATTTAGTGTTTGCTGAGTCTGACCCCTTTTCAAATTCAGATCTTCTAATTCTTTAATCTTGGTGTATAAATTCTTTCTTTCTTCAAATAACATATCAAATTTTATTTGTAAATCACCTTTTTCATCCTTTATTTTTGAAAATTCAACTTTTAGTTCAGAAAGCCTTTTCATCAATTCAGAATTTTCATCTTTAACTTTCTGTTTCTCAGCCTCAGATTCTTCATATTGTTCTTTTATTACTTCTTTTTCAATTCTGAATTTGTTAACCAAATTTCTTTCTCCTTTTATCTGTTTTCTTAGATTAGCAAATTCAGTTTTCATTTCACCAATCTGTGTCATTAACTCTAATTCAAGTGAAGAATGTACCTCAGCAGATGACTCAGAATCAGCATCTTCAAAATCAGAATCATCCTCATTCCTCATTTTTGCCATATAGCTCTGCATCTGTGGAAAGTTGATATGATCATCTTCATCAGAAGTATAGTACAACCAATTCTCTTGTTCAGCCAACAAAGCAATTTTATCATCTCTCTTCTTTGCAAGTTGAGCCTTCTTGGTGTAGTACTCATAGTCTTTTACAATTTTAACTTTGCAATCCTTAGCATAGTGGCCAGATTTTCCACATTTGAAACACATATTCTTTTCTTTTCTCTCATCCTTCTCTTCTTTGTTTTCTTCACTTCTCTCTACTCTCTTTTCAAACTTATTTTCTTCTCTGTCTTCTTTCTTTTTATAATCTGAACTCCCAACTCTCTTATAATTTCCTTGAAATCTACCCTTCCCATACCTTTTGTTGAATGTATTTGTCAACAAAGCTAGTTTCTCAGCCATTATCTTGATATCTTCATCATCTTCTGATCCTTCTTCCTTGTCAGATTCTTCCAGATTAGGTATCTCTGATAGATATGCAGTCTTTTTGGGTGCTTTGATTGCTTTGGACTTTGATAAGAATGCTAACTGATCAGCAACATTTTTCTTCTCTTCCACAACTAACTTGACAGAATCTTCATGTTGATTAAGAACACAGAACAGATCATTTAAGTCTTCTTCACACATATCCTTGTTCATTTGCAGACTTATGGCAAATGATGACCATTCTGAATTTAGACTGTTCAGAAATTTGTAATTTATTTCTGACTTCGTTTTCTTCAGTCCATTTCTTCTCAAGTCATTTAGAATAGTGCAAAATTTACTGTATGTCTGTGTCAAACTTTCTGACTCTTTTGCTTTGAACCTTTCATAAGCATTTATGCTTTGATTTAACTTTGCCTGAATAGATCTCACAGTTCCTAGCATCTGCCTTTCCAATTCGTCCCACATTTCTTTAGCTGATGATCCACTGTCAATCCTGTTAAGAACCTCATTTGGGACAGCCAAAGTCATCAAAGTAATTGCTCTTTTGTCAATAGCATGCCTATTTTTCTGTTCAGCTGTGTATTGGGAATAATTCTTTTTCACCCTGGTCGCTGGAATTTCTGGAGTTGTCTCTGTAGCAGGAGTTGAAGCAACATCGATGTACACTTCAATTGGACCTTCTCGAATAGAGATCATAAGATTTTCATCAATGTTGTCTAGGAATTGGATCATTCGGATTTTCCATTGCTGATACTCTTCTGGTATAAGAACAAGCGGTTTGGTTTCAGATCCCATGGCTAGATATTCTTTAGAAGACATGATTGTAAGAAAATTCAACAGAAAGACAAATTCGAGTTTCTTGATCGAAATGTAACAGGTAATTCAAGAATTGCCAAGAATTCAAGAACTAGCCCTAGCAGCGGAATCGAATTTTGAATGATCAAGAAATCTTCAAGAAATTGATCAATTGATCTTCGCGATAACACTCTTGAATGAATTTGTTTGTTGATTGGCTCTGATACCAATTGAAAGAACAGGATCTAATCTTACAATCAATATAGAAAGCAGTAATTGAGAAGTTGTATGATTAAGCCCAATTGTATTCAATGATGAACAGAATTACAGATCTCAGAGAGAGAGAATCTCAAAGATTACAAAGAATGAATACAAAGTTATATGGGAAAAATCAATCAGTTAGCAACGTAGAGCTAACTACTATTTATACTGCAACGGACATCTTAAAGCTACAGTACAAATAAGAAAGACTAATAAGAACATAACACGTGTCCTAATTAGTTTATAAAATACTAAGTAAAGTATCTCGTCATAAGTTCTGAACATGTAGTTCAGAACTTCTGAACATTCTTCTGATAGCGCTTCTCAGATCTCTTGACTCCTTAACTCAGACATATGACTTCTCTTCCCAGACTTCTGATTTCACTGATCTCAATACTTCTGAGCTTTCACAGTCAGACCTCTGACTTCTCTACTCAGAACATCTGAGTCTTCTTATCAGATCTTCAACACTTGGTTTATTGACAAAACTTCAGATCTAACAACTTTCAAAAAGACTCTGTCACCAACTTGAAATTCTAAAGGCTTCCTACGATTGTCTGCATAGCTCTTTTGACGATCTTGAGCTGCTTTAAGCCTATCTCTAATGATTGCAATCTTGTCGGTGGTTTCTTGAACAATGTCCGGACTAGATAGTTGTCTATCTCCAATCTCTAACCAAGAAAGAGGTGTTCGACACTTGCGTCCATACTGAGCTTCATATGGCGCACACTGAATACTAGTTTGATAACTATTGTTGTAAGAAAACTCAACTAACGGCAAGTGGTTATCCCAACTTCCTCCAAAGTCTATCACACTTGCCCGAAGCATGTCCTCCAATGTCTGAATGGTTCGCTCACTCTGACCATCCGTTTGAGGATGATAGGTCGTGCTCAAATTCAATTGCGTACCTAACGCTTTTTGAAGTGACTGCCAAAATCGAGATGTGAAGCGGCTATCTCTATCTGATATGATGGAAACTGGGACTCCATGTCGCGTGACGATTTCCTTGATATAGATTTGAGCAAGGTTCTCCATCTTATAGTCTTCCCGAATAGGCAAGAAATATGCAGACTTCGTGAATCGATCTACTATAACCCAAATTGAGTCGTGTCCTTTGGCAGTTCTTGGAGTTTGGTTATGAAATCCATAGTGATTTGCTCCCATTTCCACTGTGGAATCTCTGGTTGTTGCAACAATCCTGATGGCTTTTGATAAACAGCCTTGACCTTTGAGCAAGTTATGCATTTTCCTACATATATGGCAACATCCTTCTTCATTCCTGGCCACCAATAGTACTCCCTTAAATCCTTGTACATCTTATTTGTTCCTGGGTGAATTGAGTACTTAGATTTATGATCCTCCTCCAAAATCATTTCCCGTAGGTTGTCAGCCTTTGGGATCCATACTCTGCCCTTAAAGTAACGTACTCCATCAATATTAGTTTCAAATCTAGCCTCTAAACCATGAAGAGTCTCATTTTTTAGGTTTTCAGACTTCATTGATTCGACTTGAGCTTCAAAAATCCGGGTTTTCAAACTTGTTTGAACCAACGCTCCCAACGCTCGGAGTCGTGAAGGTTTTACCCTTTCTTTCCTACTCAGGGCATCGACTACCACATTGGCCTAACCTGGGTGGTAACGTATCTCACAATCGTAGTCGCTTAGCAGTTCTACCCATCTTCTTTGCCTCATATTAAGCATCTTTTGATCAAAGATGTGTTGAAGACTCTTGTGATCAGTGAAAATAGTGCACTTGGTACCATATAGATAATGTCTCCATACTTTTAGAGCGAATACCACAACTCCGAGTTCCAAATCGTGCGTGGTATAGTTCATCTCATGAACTTTTAATTGTCTCGAGGCGTATGCTATCACCTTTTCATTTTGCATCAGTACGCAACCTAATCCCTGATGTGATGTGTCACAATACACCATAAAATTTTCCGTTCCTTCCGGTAAAGCTAGAATTGGTGCATGGCACAACTTTTTCTTCAAAAGTTGACACACTTCTTCTTGTGAAGCTCCCCAAACGAATTCCTTATCCTTTTTGGGTTAACGTGGTGAGGGGTTTAGCGATCTTGGAGAAATTCTCGATAAAACGCCGATAATATCCTGCCAAACCTAGAAATTGGCGAATTTCCGTTGGAGTCCTTGGGGCTTCCCATTTCCTAATGGCTTCCACTTTAGCCGGGTCCACGTGAATCCCTTTTTCTCCAATCACGTGACCTAAGAAATGTACTTCCCGAATCCAAAATTCACACTTAGAGAATTTGGCATACAGTTTCTGCTCCTTGAGAAGTTCTAGAATCACTTTTAGATGCTGCTCGTGATCTTTCAAACTCTGAGAATAGATCAACATATCATCGATGAATACAATCACAAACTTATCAAGGTATGGCCTACATACTCTATTCATTAGATCCATAAACACAGCTGGCGCGTTCGTCAATCCAAAAGGCATAACTAAAAACTCGTAGTGTCCATAGCGAGTTCTAAAAGCTGTTTTAGGAATGTCTTCCTCTCGGACTCTTAACTGATGATATCCCGATCGAAGGTCAATCTTCGAGAAGTAAGTTGCACCCTGCAACTGGTCGAACAAATCGTCTATTCAAGGGAGAGGATATCGGTTCTTGATTGTTATCTTATTTAGTTCCGTATAATCGATACACATTCGAAACGATCCATCCTTCTTCTTGACGAAGAGAATTGGGGCTCCCCAGGGTGATGAACTTGGTCAAATGAATCCTTTATCCATAAGTTCTTGAAGTTGATTCGACAACTCCTGCATTTCGGTAGGTGCTAAACGATATGGGGCCTTTGCTACAGGCGCCACTCCGGGTATAAGGTCAATCTGAAATTCGACTTGTCTACACGGTGGAAGTCCAGGAAAATCGTCTGAAAACACTTCTGGGTGATCCTTCACCACAAGAATATCTTGGACTCGCCTCTCCTCAGACTTCTTCTCGATTACTTGCGCCAAGAACGCAACGCACTTCTTCCTCAAATACTTATGGACCTTCATACATGACACTATCTTTAGGCTCCTTCCAACTCTAACTCCTTGGACAACAAGGGTTTCTCTGCCTTGTAATGGTAACTTGACAGTGTTTTCAAAACAACTAACCTCTGCTCGATTCTTAGATAACCAATCCATGCCTATCACTACATCGAAACTCCCCAATTCAATTGGAATAAGATCAACACTAAATAGCTTATCAGCTAAGTTCAAAGTACAGCCTAATATTACATCCTTAGCTTCTAACTCATATCCATTAGCAACCTCAACAATATAAGCATTCTGCATTTTCTTAGATTCTAGATTGATTAGAGGCCTAAGTTCTAACGAAACAAAGCTCTTATCAGCACCAATGTCAAATAATACTGACGTGTAATAATCATTTTAGGAGGAATGTACCTGTCACTACATTGGGGTCTCGGCGTGCTTCTTCTGCTCCTAAAACAAATGCTTGTCCTCGAGCTTGTCCTCCTTGGTTTCCCTGATTGGCTTGCCTTGCTTGATACCCAGCATTGTTATTGGTTGGTCCTCTTTTCAGCCTTGGGCACGCATTCCGGAAGTGATCTGGACTTCCGCACTCATAGCATACCCTTCCTTCCTCCTTTACATTCTTTCCCGTCTTGCAGTGCCGGGTGAAATGACCCTTTTGCTTACAAATGCCACAGGTGGGACAGGTTCCTTCATGATGCAAGTTGCACTGATTGCATTTCGGGAGGGGTCCATGGTAACGCCCTACTTCCTTAGCATTCATCCCAAAGTTTCCCACTACTTTCTTGTTCCTACTTGAACTACTTCCAATCGCCTTTCCTGACTGACTCTCTGGCCTTCTCTTACTACCGACACCTTTCTGAGTCAGAGTTCCTGCCCTGACCGCATCATGGGTCAAACTAGTTCCTAATGCCACTGCGGCTTGGATCGTGGCCGGACTTGCTGACTTAACCATCCCTCGGATCTCCGGGGCTAATCCATACAAATATCGGTCGATCCGTTTGCTCTCCGGGGTAACCATGTGGGGCACTAACATTGCAAGTTCGTGAAAAAGAGCGGTGTATCGATCTATCCCCGAACCAACCATGGTAAGATCCCAAAGTTCAGCCTCTAATTTTTGAACTTCGCTCTTGGGACAGTATACCTCAATGAGTAAATCCTTAAACTCAGTCCAGGACAGCTTGTAAGCTTCCTCCCTTCCACGGGTTTAGACTTTAATGTTCCACCAAGTCAAAGCTCTCTTCTGGAACTGGCAGGCCGCATATTCCACCATGCAATCCTCTGAGCACTTACTGATATGGAGTACCGACTCCATGCTATCAAACCATGAAAGTAATCCTGTAGCACCCTCGGTTCCGTGAAATTCCTTGGGCTTGCAAGTCATGAATGTCTTGTTGCTGCATCCTCTACTGACATGAACATCATTGGGAGTTCCTCCTCCCACATTGACATTCATATGACGCTCATTGATGCCCGCGGTGACTTGGGTTACGATGTCGGGTATCGCCTCTTGGATACGTTGAGCTATGATCTGAGCAATATCGGGGTTTTGATCATCAGGATTTTCTCCCGTGCGACGTGTGGATCTTCTTGGTGGCATTTTTCTAAAATACATTTGCAAATATCGATTTGGTTAAAATTTTGAGTAGATAAAGTCGGATGTTTTTTAAAGAATACATTTGTAATTTCGAAATATTGGAAATAAATAAAAAGAATAATTGTCGCATGTTCGACACATATGTAATTAAAATGCGAAATTGCCTTTTCATTAAGGTCGTTAATAATAGCCGTTGATACAAAATTTCGGATGTGCATCGTACATCTGTACTGAATTACAAACTGAAACACAAGGTTGAAACAGCTAGAAATAAAATTAAAAAAAAATTTCGTTTTCTAAATCTTCCACCATCCACGTCAATATCCGCCCCGATACACTTCAATAAAAACCCACAACACCAATAACGTCAGTTGCATCACTACTACTATGCACACTATCTCGGCCTGTAAAGCTATCCTCCGAGCTATTCTCGCTCCGTTTAGGGCGTCATGCGACATGTTGGTCAAAAGGTGACTTAACTCTACTAGCTCCGTTAGGACCTGACTCTGGTGACTGACCCTCATTTGACATCCGTGCAAATCCTCTGTCACAACCCTAAGGTGCTGCTCTTTGGCCCAGGTCATGCCTGACGTACGACCAATAGGCACTCCTTCGATAACTCGCGAGGGTTCCGGCGCCTCTTGCCGATCGGACCTAAAACTCACTCGTCTAGGTATAGGAACGCTTTTCCTAGCAGTTAGTCTCGTGCGTGGCCCTCTAGAGTTTGGTTGTATCACTATAGGAGTGGGTTGCTGTTGAACCACAGTCGGTGGTATCCCCGGTCCATCATACGGGTCTTGTTCACCTTCCGATGATCGCTCGCTCGACGGCGTGTAGGAGGTTGAGAGTGTGATGATGATGATGACGACATAGTGGTACTGAAGTAAGAGTGTATAACATTACTATCGCGCAAATATAAAGGCTAGGCGCACTATACTATTGCATACTATAGGCAATAACTACGCTCATATTAGGCATACAACGTGAAGCATCAAGTGCGAAAACACACATATTCATAGTATATCCATTTCCGATCTCGCATTACTCTTTCTTTAATTAAACATAGGTGATCAGGCTTTGTTTAATTAAAGACCGATGACGCAATACCCGAATTAGTTATACTAGCAACATGTTTAGTAATTTAAGTGTTCTTTCCCGTTTTTGTTATAGTTGCAGTTTTCCACAGGAAAACCGGTATTCTCTATAACCTTTGGCTCTGATACCAAGTCTGTCACACCCCGCTAAAGCGGAAACACAGGATGTGCAGCTCAACATTCATAGCAAGAGTTACAGGATTACACCAACCATCAAAATACATTCAAAAGATGAAGACATTGTCTTTTACAATAGTTTTTCAAAAGGGGAAATGACATAATTAAAAGATAATGAAGAAAGATTCATCACGTGTAGCCTTCCTAGATCCCAACCTTAAAGACGTTCTCCTGAAAAGCATGTCAATGAAAATGTCAACTAATGCACTAGTTGGTGAGATCACAGGTTTAATGAGTACAACATTGTTTATCATAGCAAAATAGTTTAAATCCGCACAAGTGGATAAGGCAACTGGTTATGAAAACACTTGCTCATGGAAATAGTATGTATTATGTTTAAGTAGTGAGCCCGTTACCCGACCTATATGACAGCCGCCCCAACGCATTTTCTATCGCCAACAATGCGCACGAACAACAATAAGTATGCACTCAAACAAGCGAGACTTGTGAGTGGGGTGTCAACCAAATAATGTTATCCATAATATACCAACGGCTCGCACAATGAGCTAATGGGTAGTGTAAAGTTGAACCGGGGACTTAAAATGAATGTGAAACTTAGAATCAACTAACATAAGCATACATACCATAGCGCATAAAAATTTGTAGCAATATATAGCATTTTGAGTAAACAGTACAACCGATGCGTAATGAAATCGTAACATGCTTTTCCCCCCAAAATATATAAAAGTAGCAAAAAGGGGCTGTGAAAACTCACATGATAAGCGATAGAATCTCCCACAAGCACTTCGAGATGATCCTACTTCAAACCTATGAACGTAAGGTCACTAGTGAGTTTTTAATTTCGCAGGTTCGGTACTAATTATCCAAATAGTCATAAAATGCCTTTATTGTGATTTAAATATTATAAATCGTATGGAGTTACCAACATTTGTAATCGTAACATAAGTATGCTTCATTCTTGTTAGATTAAAGTTACCGCAATTTCGTCACAATAAGTAACGAAAAGGGTCCAAAGACTTTATATATAGTATATATATGTATACCGAAATTTTATCATAAGAATGATAAAAGGGGTTCAAAATGTAAAGATGAAGTATTTAAAGTGCATAACTTTATAAATGTATAGTACATATATATATTTATACATACCACAATTTCATCATAATAATGATGAAAAGGGTTTAAAGTATATAAATTGCATAATTATATGAATATATATAGTATATATATATATATATTCCACAATTTCATCATAATATGATGAAATGGGATCAAGAGCATATAGAATGCATAAATATATAAATATATAGTGTACATATATATTCCACAATTTCATCATAAAATGATGAAATGGGATCAAGAGTTAACTTTCAATCATAACAAGAAAATTGTCCTTTGCTGTCCAGATTTTGGTGTCACTTTGTGTCCATTTTTGGATAACTTCCAGGTATAGTTAGGTCAATATATTTTATGTCCAAGTGGTTTAATGAGTTAGGAAACTTTTGGCATAAGTTTCATAATTTTTAGAAGTGTTTAAGTACGTGAAAAAATACTTGACGTAAAACTCGACAGAAAACGTTGCTGTTTGTGCACTGTTTTTGTGAAGACTGTTTGGTAGACGAAATCTTTGAGTTTTTGAGTGAAACCACTTGGGTTTTAATCCTAACACATAAAAATAATTTCCAGAAAAAGAATTACTTAATTTGGAGTAGTATTGAGTGAGACATGACCTTTTGAAAAGAGGTGTGAAATCTGACAGCAAGCTGTCAAAACCACGCTTTGTGCATGTGCACCAATATTGACTTTTTACCCAAAATTCCTATTCCTTTGCATGAAATCCGATTTGACTCATCCCCATACAATTATTTTCAGTTCTAAAATAGGTTTTTGAGCCATTTAAATTACATGCAAGTTTACCCATCATCTCATCTTTTTATAAATCTTGAAAATGGTTCTTTTTGGTGTTTATGTCACGATCTTAATCATGTATCATAAATTTGTGTATTTTTAGCTCATGCATGTTGGTTAAAACATGTTTTTAATGGATTTAAAGATCCACTCATGAAACCTTTGAATCAAAAGGGTATGGATTTTTCAAGAAAACTACATGCATGTGTTTAAAAGTTCATCTTTGATCTTAACATGGGTTTGATTATGGATTCACCACCTTTTTACTAACATGCAAGTGTTATAGTGGTAAATCTACAAACATTAAGATGTGTAAAGATGATTTTTAACAATATTAAAGAAATGTAGAAGAAGGTGAAGAACATTCATAAGAAAATGCAAGAAATGAAAATTTAGACAAAAGAGAGTGTGTGGATTTCATCCAATACACTTGTATTTACCTTGAACACTTTTATCTCTTTGAAAAGAGGTGGTTAAAGGCTGAATTTGTGGATGAAGGTGGATGAAGATTTGATGAAGATGGATGAAGATGGAGAGAGAAAGAAGAGAGAATTCTTGTGTGAGAATTTAGAGAGAGAATTTAATGTTTTGTAAATGAATTGTGATAGCCAAAAGAAATACATAAAGAGTAGAGAGGGGTGGTGTGGTGTGGTGTGATGCAATAATAAAGTCTAATCTTGTCTTTTTTATTTATTTAAAACACAAGTATTTTCTCATAAACTATGAATCGCAAAGTAATTATATAAAAGTAAAGTATTTATATAATTTAGTTGAAAATACATCAAGTTGTTAATTATATAATACTTGTGGTATAATTGTAGCTTAAGTTGGCATTTTATGAGATTTATGGATAATTTCCTAAATCAAGGGGTTCCTAGGAAATATTTCTCAAATTTTCCTACCGTACCGAGTTTACAGCTAAAATCGCACTGAATGAACTATGACATGAATAATTGAAATATCCAGTGCAGTTCTATGTAACACCCGTAATTTTCGGATAAGTACAACTTCGAATCGGTTTGGAATCGATTTTTAAGAAAAATATGAAAAATAGGATTTTGGTTTAAATCTTAGATTTTATGGTCTTGTTGGATGAGGAATTCGAATACGAGTCCAACGGTTCTTTCCGAAGCGAAAACCGGGCTATAACGAAAAAGTTACGGCCAAAACAGTGTTTAAGAGGAAACCGGGCGACCAGTGCCCAGCGCGTCTGGTAGCGCGCCTTCACACGCGCGGAGCTCTGGATCAGCTTATATACGCGAATTTCATCCCTCAAACTTCATTTCTTCATATCTATCTCATTTCAACTCTGATTTTGATGATTCAACTTGCTATGGTTCCGTTTTTAGAGCTCTTCAAGGATCTAGAAAGAGTTTGGAAGATCATTGAATGATTCAAGGGTGTTTGGTGATGGTAAGTCTCGAATCTCCTCCCTTTCTCTCCCAAATCATTTTCCCTTTGCTCCCTCACAAAACCCTAACCGATTTTGGGGTTTCTCTTGGAGATTGATGCATTCCTTACCCATTTTATGCTATTGATTTCATCTATAGAGGCAAGAGCAAGTTTGATCCACAACATCTTAGAGATTTTTGGGGTTTTCTAGGTTTTCATCAAAACTTAAGTGGTGAGTTCATCCTCCTAGCTTCTATACTTTCACATGAGTTATAAATGTTCCATTGATGATCTCCTAGTGTTTTGTTTCTCCAATTTTGATTTGGATGATTTTGGAGAAGTTAGGTTAATATTGGGATTTTGGTTAAAATGGAGATTTTGATATAAGATGTTTGGGGAATGGTCTTTAAGTGGTTGAATATGAATATTCATGGTTGGAAGTTATGAATGTAGGTTTGGAGGTTTTGGCTTGAGGATGCAAACTTCTTCAAAGGAGCTTACGTTTGGAGAACTCTAGATTTAGCTTAAATCTAGAAAGGTGAGTTCAAGTTACTTTGCGAAAACGTTGTACATGCCAAAATGAGTATTTTACAAATATGTGTGTGTTTTACTTGAAAAGATACGTGGTTGAGTTATTTGGATAATTTAACTCTTTTGAAATGTTTATCTTCGTAAATGTGTAAAACACCCATATTTGGGGCTTTTGAATATTTGGATGGTTAGAAATAATATTTTATCTTTAAAAGGTTAATTGCTCAAAATGAGGTTTATTTGACGGTTTAATCATGTTAGTGTAAATTGATTTTATAAACCATATGGGAAATACCCGATTTAGTGTCAAGAGTTATTTTGAGAATTGTAAAGGCGTGAGTCCTTTTGGGAAAACCCTTTTTGCTTAACCGTGTCAGGTTTTGGGTTAATAACGACTTTGTGGTGTTTGTTTACCCAACTGAGGTTTAGATGCATTTTATTGCACATTATTGATATTTGCATGCTTGGGTATTTTGTCATTCCGGGTTGAGCATGTTTTGGTAGACTGTGTTGCATTGGATCCATAGGCAAGTGAGTCAGTCTTTATTTGATGGTCTATCTCTTTGTGCACGAGGAGTAGACTATGGGAACGCATGATTATATGCGTAGGCCCTGGGGGCCACTAGGGAGTAGGCAATAAGGGACATTGAAGTCCTTGAGGTGTAACTCGTTTAGACTGGATATGCAATAAGGTCGCCTGTAAGTCCTTGAGGTGTAACTCTACGGGGTATGCAATAAAGGCAATCTATTATGGCCTGAGGTTGTGATGTCTTTATGGCATGGGAACTAAGGTCGGGGCTTGAGGTGTAATCCAGTAACATCACGAGTGACTTAACTTTGTGTGCCCGTCACTTTCGATGGAATCGGGTCTCCCCCGTCACCGAAAGGTGTTGTATTTGGGTAGTTACTTCTATCTATATTTTCGGTGACGTACTTTATTTATATGAAATGTCTTCATTGTTCATTGACAGAGTTTTATGCCTCGTTTTATCCGGATGTTTTAAATGTTGGAATTTTGTCCATGTTTATAATTCTTGGGATATTTACGTCTAAACATGTTTTGAGTGAGTGGGAGTTGGAATTCATTTTAGAAAACGCTTTATACATTTTGGGAACTTTTCTCCTAGATTTTGTGTGTGTTGGAAAATGAGTCATTTATGCCCGTTTGGGAAATCCTTTGGAAATAATAATCTTTGTCACAACTTTCAACGAAAGATTTATCTAAATCATGACAAAAACCACACCCTTCCGATTTATGATTTTTATGTAGTCATGACAAAATGCTTGAACTCACTAGGCGTAAGCCTAACCCTTTTTATTTGTCGGCATGTGCAACAGGCTCAGGTTGGGGTAGCTCTAGCTACATTATGAAGTGGCGAGAGCTAGTAGTGTGCACGAGAGGTGAAGTGTTTAGTGAAGTCTTCCGCATTTAATTGGGGCTTGCAACTTGGGTTGTGTTAAGTAACACCCGTTTAAGTAATTTATGGTGAGAATTATAATGTTTTAAATTCCGAGGTATTTTAAGGAATGGATTGTAGAAGTAATTATATTTATTTTGGGTATTTTATTGAATTTTAAATTAGTTGCTCGTTCTAAATTTTAAGTTGGCATTTTATGAGATTTATGGATAATTTCCTAAATCAAGGGGTTCCTAGGAAATATTTCTCAAATTTTCCTACCGTACGGAGTTTACAGCTAAAATCGCACTGAATGAACTATGACATGAATAATTTAAATATCCAGTGCAGTTCTAACCTGAGGTGTAAATTTGACAGTTGTCACAAACCAGAACTTCTCAAAGAGGCTGGTAAGAAGGAGACGAAGAAATCAAATATCAGTGACACCACTGTGGCCTGGTATAAGATGAAAGTCGACTTCAGGAATCTTCCAAGCAGAATTGTTAATGTAAACCTGAAGGGTCGAACTGTCAGAGGTGTTCCAGTGATTGAGGTCACTACAATCATAGAAAATGGAGTGACGAAGACTTTCTACCTTTCAGCTATTGAGAACCTTGGGTTAGATGAGTGGCTGGAGATTCGAATTGCAATTCAGCGATCCCGATCAAGCTTCAAGCCTTGTGTCGAAAGGCTTATCAACAAATTAATCGATCAAGTCTCCTCAGTGGTCGATTTGCCTCCTCCTCTAGCGCTCCATCAAAACCGAAGAACTCCAAAGAAAAAGAAAGCAACGTTATCTTCGGGCCCTGCTATCCGGAACGAGACATGGTTGAATTTTCTCGTGAAGCAGTGCTTGGTCCTAATGCTGATTTGTCAGGACTCGACGTATCGCTGTCATCTGGTGAAGAATTCATAGCTGCAAAGGTGGTCAGTAAGCCTCTCGACATTTTCTTCTTAGAATACATCGGTCGCCAATGCTTTCAACGCTAGTCAGAGTTGCCCATTGCTCCATTGGAACAACTCAGAGACCTGATATATTAGTGTGACCGATCCAGATTAGTACTCTTCATGAAGCCTCAAATTTACAGAGAAGCCAAACTGAGAAGACAACGGGGAGAACAAGTCCCTGACTGGATGATTCTTGAATCTGATACCCTTGATGAACTTGTTTTCAAGGATGAACCTGCTTAGCTGATAAGATCACCTTTTGTATTCTTCTATCTTATTAGTTGTAAATTATTTGTACTTGTAAAGTTTTTCATTGTACTTAAATTTTTTCAACTTCCCTTGTAAAATGATTACGAAGTTTAATGAAAAGATTCAATGAAGTACTTTACTCCATCAGTACTAGAAACGCTCCCTGAAAACAGTAAATGGGACACATATTTATGAGTCCTCTTTATCCTTATGTTTTTAACTTAGCAATTTTCTTTTATTGCTTTGTCATCACCAAATAGGGGGAGATTGTTGATCCAAACCCTTCAGTGATTTGATGATGACCCTTAGAATCACTTAGTGAAAACTGTAAGTAAAAAATATGTATTAATGTTTTGCCATCTATGAAAAATATACTAAGTCTGTTTAGTATCGTTGATGGAAAACATATGTTCTTTAAATTACTTCAGCGATGAATGTATATTAGTGAGACCTGAGTCTGTTCACTCTTGCTGATGATCGTTGAATGCTTATCATGTAAATGTTTGCTTATGATCCCTGAAGACAAGATTCATGACAACAGAGTTCAAAGCTCAAATCGAAGACCAAGCTGACGAATGAGTGACTAAGTCTAGTAGTGACCTGATGCGGATATCAGTAAAGCCAAGACTTGTCCAATTTAAGCAATGTTTCAAGTAGAAGACTTCAGTGAGAGCTGACCTTTATCAATCCGTGATAAATATCAACTCAGGGATCGCTAATCATGAAGCCTGTTCTACAAGGAACATTTGTCTTATCCCTCTGCACGCCTTTGTATGATTTGTCAGAAGGACATGCCTTTGTCCAGGGTCGTACAAACCACTCTGCCAACTACACTGTTCATCATGCGGCCAATAACATGTTTGCAAAAGTCAAATTCATGCAACCAACCAAGTGCTGCCATGAGTAAAGTTGTACTAACTTGCATTTAATGCATGCAGTATAAATAGGAAACCCTACTTCATTTTTGAAGTGCTCTTCCTTTCCACGCCTGAACTCTTAGTGCCAACAAAAACTATCCTTAGATTTTCTTAACTTCTTTCATTCTTATTCTAAGTGCAAATATCTGTGTGATTCTCTTAGTTTGTTTAGATTAGGTTTTATACTTAGTCTTATTCTGCAACAAACTGTAAATTGTTGATTATATCAATAAACAATTTAGAAAGATAAAAATTGTGTGGTTGTATTCACCCCCCCCCCCCCCCTTCTACAAACTTGTATAACCCTTCGGGACCAACAGATGTAATTAGAGATTTTCATGAAAAAGATTTAAAATCACACTTCTAAATTCATAAAATTTGAATGAGAATCGAGAAGTTGTTTTAACAATTAAGAAAATGTTGTTTCATGCTTGAAAGTCGTTATTCTTTCAAACAATCTCAAATTGAGTTCAGAAGATACTTACAGTCAAATGTTTAAGCTCCCCCTCAAAGGATGACAGACTGATTATAAATCAGATAAGCTCCCCCTCAAAATCTGCAAAGACATCTTAACGAAACAAAATTAGTTCATATAGCAATCAAATTCTAAAACAATGAAGTACGAGTTCCAAACTAATGTGTTAAGAAGTCAAACATGTTGAAGAATGAGTCATGAGCTGAGTTACTCAGAAGTCAAAAACTTGTATGCTCGAGTTCTAAACTGAAGTGTTTAGAAACCATTTTTGTGTATGCTCCCCCTACAAAGAAGCATAAAAAAATATGTCAATAAGCATATATATATATATATATACCAAAAATGTAGAATCTCTCCCCCTGAAATTATGAAAATAGTTCAGTATATAAAGAATTTAAAACACATGTACACTTCTTCAAAGATCTGCACAACTTCTCTTATGTTTTACAGTCATGTGTTTGGAATAGTTGTGACATTCAACACTACGCATGAATACCTACAAAACAGATTAAGTAGATTTTGGTACCCAATGGAACTTGGGTCCTGACTTGTTAAGTGAAGTTCGATTTTAAGAAATGCTATAAGTACCATACCAGTACTGGACATTTTCTTTCTTGATAAAATCATTAGTTCCACAATAAGAACAACAAAGTTGCTTTTGTGCCAACCTAATCAAATTATTTGCAGAATAGATAGGATCAGATTTAACAAATGACTTACCTTTAGGAACATTGTTCTTTTTGGCAGTTGTCTTAGAAACATATGATTTTGGAGCACTTCTTTTAGGAGTAGATCTTTTGACCTTCCATACCATCTTCACAGGCTTAAAGATTGATGTATTTGAACTTGTAGCACCATGGTTGTAGATAAGATTAGAATGACGCATCTGATCTCTTGATTTGAAGACTTTGTCGAAGAAATATGTTCATGAACGGAACCAGAAGCAGTCTTGAACGAACATTCTGAATCAGTTGAATCATCATACGGCGATTGAACAATAGTATCGACACTAAATTGTTCAGATAATTCAGCTTTGAAATTAATCGCTTCCAATTTCTGAACTCTGTCTGACAGAACATTTCTTTCTTGAACAGTCAGGTCAAGTTCCTTTTGTAGATCAGACTTGATCTTCTGGTCTTTCATAGCTTCCGTTGCTAAAGCAGACAACTTCCTTGTTAGCTTTAAGTTTTCAGCCTTAAAGATGTTTTTTCTTCTTCAAAACGTTTCTCATATATTTTTTTAAAAATTTCCATATTCTTCCTTTGAAAATTTTTCTTTTCCTTTTCAAAAATATCTCTCTTTTCAGCAAAGTCTTTTCTCTCCTTTTCCAAAACTTCTTCCAATTCAGATATTTTCTTTAAAAGTTCACTATTCTTTGCTTCAAAAGATGTGCGTTCAGTTTCAAAAACATCTTTCTCTTTTCCAAACCTTTCACGCTCAAGAATCAAAACTTTCTCAAAATCATAAATTTGTTTTGAAAGTTTGATACATTTTAGCTCAATGGCGTTCTTTTCCTCAACTGCTTTATTTGAAAAATCAGAAAACTTTTGTATAAAAACTTCTCCTTCGTTTGCAAAAGTATTTCTTTCTTTTTCAAAATCAATTATGTTCTTTATCATCTCTTCTTTAAAATCATTTAGATCTTTTGATAACTCAGCATTCTTTTTTTTTAAAGATATCATGAGATTTGATTTGGAATCATTATCACACTGCTTCAGATTAGCTTGAGTCTTCAGGTCAAACAGTTGTTGCTGGAGATCTTGATTATTTTTCTGTAATGTATTGATCTCTATTTTCAACAAATCTTCTGACACTTTTCTTTCTTTTCGCATCTTTGTTTCCAAAGTAGAAATTTCCTTGGCAAACGCTAAATTCTTCTTCTTCAGATTAGAAATTTCAGCTTCCATATATTTTTCTTTTTCCTCAATCTCCTTGATGTCGTTTTTTGTTGTCAACTCAGAGATCTTCTTTTTCAGTTCAGTGTTTTCAGTTTTCCGTTCTTGAAGTTCTTTGTAATACTCTGCACAATATGCTTTTGATCGATTAAAATTAGCTTCAACTAATTCAAAATCTTCTATCTTTTTCTTACACTGCCTATATGGACAGTTAAAATGTTGATATTGCCACATTGTTACTTGTTTATGATCTTTAGACAAAATCAAGCAAACTCACAGAAAGTATGAAATGTTATCGCACAAAAGTTATGCGATGAGGACAAGTGACCAATAGTTGTCGGCAAATTCTGTGCGATGAGGTTAAGTTGTCGGTCAAATAGTGTGCGATGAACATTAGTTGTCGGTCAACAGTCGTGCGATTAGAGCAGTTGTGGGTCAATACTTACGGGATGATAAACTCTAGTCGCATACAACTTGTGCGATTAACAGTTAGGAAAAATACTTCTCAGTCAGTACTTGTGCGATGAAAAATCTGATTGCACAAACTTTGTGCGATGAAGATGAACTCTTCACCATGCGACAACTTGGAAGATTTGAAGATCTTCTTTGTGCGACTACTATGAAATTCGAGCATAAACTTTTTCTAAGTCCAAAATCCACTGAAATCAAGTCCAATTGACTTGAAACTTTGTACGAAGGTTCGCACAACTAGTCTTAACAACTTTCGTGAACACACAAGTACCAAAAACTATCAAAATCTATGATTTTGATCCAGAACAGTAGGTAGAAAGTTTTCAAACATAACTACCAAAAAATCCACAAAAATCTGCTCAAATGTGATCTTTTGATCAAACAAACTGCACAAATCTCTTCCTCTAACAAAAACGAACTAGTCTGATCCAAACTCTATCCAGAAAACATCCTAAAATCCCAAAGTTGATTCTATGTCCGAAAAGTCAAGAAATGTCCAAAAATCCTCAATTTTACACGAATTCTGCTTGAAATTGCTTGCTCTGATACCACTTGTGATCCCAGAAACAAGTGTTGTAAAGATACACTCAATTACCACAAGTCATCTCTCATTAATGTGAATCACCAAGGTTACAATATAGAGAGAAAGTTACAAGTAGTAAGAGTTAGGAATAGTTAGGAATGCTTAGGAATGCTTACAAACACAAAGGATCCTGGCTATTTATACCTAGCATCTACATTTACACATTTAGCCCTTCAACTTGGATACAACTATTAAAGTGTGCACTAACATGTATATATATATTGTGTGTGTGTGGTATATACATATATATATATATATGTAACACCCTAAAATTTAGACAATAAATATAGGGGATTTTTGGAAAATGAGTAAAATAAAGCTTCATAAATAAAGCCAACTAAAACCCAAAATATAACGGGATAGTTTGGAACAAGTGTAAAATCGAGTATCGAGACCTAATACACAACAACCTACTAATCTATGAATAATTCAAAACTAGATTAACACGGGCGTCGTTATATCTCCAAAAGTTCTCTCATCTCGAGTTTCCCAAAACCCCCGACCTCCAAACTCCTAAAGCACGGTCGGCCAAATCAACGAGTCCTGAAATCCACGAGTTTCAATACTACAAGTGTTAGACCGAAAGTCTAGTGAGGATTTATAAGAACATATTATTTATAAAAAAAGGGGGTCGAAAAACATCAAATATAACGACGTTACCAGATCCATATAATTTTAAATACCACAAATCGATTTTGTCAAGCATTCCCACCTGAATATACACATACAAGAAAATATCTCTTTGAAAACACTTACCGTTACCATTGGGGTGACAAGAACACATGAATGGAGTAACCCGTGATATTATCGGATTGCACCTCAAGTCTCAGTCCTAGTTCCCATGCCATAAAGACATCACAACATCAAACCCTCTCTTTATCATGCATTTAGTGCCTACTCCGTCGATTTACACCTCAAGGACTTATGGGACCACATTGCCTATCCGAAGTAGACGAGTTACACCTCAAGGACCTCAACGTCCCCTATTGTCTACTCGCTAGTGGCCCAAAACGACCAATAAAAATATGAGTATATAACCTCGTGCACAAGGATTAGAAGTATCAACAATCCCAAATCATGATTATACATGGGACTATTAAATCGACACAAGTAATGGCACGTTGATTTACTTACATAGCCACATAAAAGGGTACACCAAATATGACATATAAAGTGCATGATTAGCCTCTTTTCTTTCAACTAAATATATATATACACACACACACACACACACACATATATATATATATATATATATATATATATATATATATGTTTATGTAAATATCAAATAAGTGAAACATTGTAAAAACCCTAGATTTAGGATGCTTCACAAATCTCTATTTAAAAATCCACATTTCCATCTTAAAAGTATCGTCCAAGAGTGGATACTCATACATAAGCATTACTTGATTAAAACTCCCAAAAGCCTAGTTTAGGTTAAAATCCAGCATATCATTAAATATAAGTAAATATAAGTCTACACACTTAAAAATAGAATTTAATGTAAGAGGAGTGAAAGTTACTCACCTATTGGGTTTTTACAAGGAAACCCTAGAAATGTTGAACTCTAAAAATGAAACCACTTGGATGGAACTTGACCACTTGAAGCTTTCTACACCACAAGATCTCCAATACTTGGAGAAACTAACTCCTAAAAAGAAACCATAGATGCTAGGGTTTTTAAGAGCTTTAAATGAGGAGGGAGAAGGAAGAAAAGGGGGAAAATCGCCAAGGGGAAAAAGGTGTCGATCTGCTGCAGAGAGAAAGGAGGAAAATGAATGTTTACTCCTAAAAGTCGAATTAAGTAGCTGCACATTCGGCTCCGATCGCGACCTTGACACCGAGACTATGCCCCGGACAATGTCGCGGACATAGTCGCTCTCAAGTGCCGACCTTCTGTTTGATTCAGCCACAAGAACACCCCTTCGCGAAAATGCCACAACGACTACGCCATAGGCCATGTCGCGGGCATAGTCGCTGGAGAAGCCTTGCATGCTGCCTGAAAACCGATTTGTTGAAAGTAAGGCACTCTCCCACCCACGTGACCCATAGTCGGCCAAACGAATCTATGCACACACGAAAAGCCTTGCATGGGGTGACGTCTACAACCATGTAACGCATACAAGAAACCAAAATGTTACCCTTTGAGCCAAGGTCAACCACCCTATTAAGAGAAGTTGAAAAAGATAAATCGAGTTGTGGTATTCTCTTAAATTACCTAAATTTTATGGGTGTTACAATCATCCCTTCCATAGAAAAGATTTCATCCTCGAAATCTTGCACTATACGAAGAGATGAGGATAACGCCGCTTCATGTCCTCCTTGGATTCCCATGTCACATTGGCACCCCTATTATGTTTCCCTTAAACCTTCACCATACTTACTGTTAATGCCAAAAATCGCACACAAGTATAACTTGAGGTTGATTGTGGAGCTTAACAACTAAAGAAAGGAATCTTACGACAAAGCGTGCGAGAAGGACAAAAAATTGTAAAGAGACAGAGATTTTGATGATGCGGGAAAACCCTCAACGAGGAAAAAACCCGCGGACGACTGTGGAAGCCATCGCTGCACTATGATCGCCAAACAGGGGCGATGTCCTTTGTTTCAGGTGTCGATCGTACAATGATTACAATACAAATGACTTGAAATGTAAAAATAACAAGTGTATCGAGTGTAACACAAGTGTGTCGTGTGCTAAATCGTTTGGTCGAGAGTGTGAGTCGTGCGTCGAGAGCGATCACTGGAGAGTAATTCCTTTGCTTCGGATGTTCTTGAGTACGCAGTGTGATTCTTGAGTTTTCTGGTGTTAGATGATCTGCAAATGATAGCTTTGTCTTTGTATTTATAGTCTTCGAGTGCTTTAATGACTTCATGATTTCTTCTAGTAACGGTCGTACCGGTCATCGTTGTTTTAATGCTCATAACTGCTCTGTCGGTTTCGTCCGTTGGCTATGAATGATGTTGAGCTGCATTGAATGATGAAAACGTAACATAAATGTCGCATGTTAGTTGGTCGAGGTCGTATGTTTCTACACGATGGTCGAGTGTCGAGAGGTACTTTCGACTATGGCTTCGGTCTAAGGACAAAGTGTTGACGATTTAACTTTGTTACAAGAGAAGTGTAATAAATGTTTTTAACGTCTCGGTCGTGGTCGAAGCTGGGGGATTTTTACCCAAACAGTTTGCCCCCAAAATTTGAAAAAGTGGAGTGACAAATTCAAATTTCAAAAGTTTTTTAAATTTTGCCAGTGACATGTGTAAAAAGTCCTTTCACTTGCCTTGGAACAGGATCAGTCCAATTCTAACCGAATGGGAAGTCGAAAAGAGGATAAGGTCGTGACGTCATGCTGACGCACGATTATGCTAAGCAGCTGTCATTGCCAGTTGTCGACAATCTGTCGAGCATTCGAAAAGGCAGGGGCACGTGTGGAGCATCGGGTGACTCGACGTGACATGATCGTTTTCATAAATAGAACCCTTCGACGGGTTTTTTCTATTTGGGATTCCAGAGTTTTTTAGGAAAGATCTTTTCTCGATTCCTGTTGTTCCTTCGCTGAATCTTTTCCAAACTTGCGAGAGATTTTCGACTTGTTTAGAGATTCGAGATTTCTTTAGAGCGAATATATAAGGTACGATTCTTCTGTCTTAGTATGCGTCGTAAGTCAATCGCTAGGAAACCTAGGAAGAACTGGGAAATTTGGGGCTTTTCGGAGCGTCAAGTTCTGTTACCTGGTTTATCGATGTCGACGGAGCCTAGGAGCACCATTCAGGATCAAGATGATCTTGATAGTTTTAGGAATTTAGCGAAAATCCCAGCGGGGATCACAGTAAGCAAGGCCGGTCAGATTCGGCCGGAGATGTGCACCGAGGGGTACGTTGTAATATACGAGTACCCTTTCAATATAGGGTTTCGCTGGCCATATTCGCCTTTAGCCAAGGCGTTTATGTGTGAGTTCGAGTTGTCGCCAGGGAAACTGATGCCCCAGTTCTGGCGTATGATTCTGGTCATCGAGCGACTTACTTCGCACTGGGAGTCGCCGATGAACGTAAAAGACCTCTTGACTGCTTACCGGGTCATGGCAGACATGTATCGTCGTTATAGCCTGTACTCAAAGCACAAGGGCGACCGTACTCTAGTCCTAAAAACTGCGGTCAATGATCGCAAATGGAAGACTAGATACGGCTTTGTACGGGTAGCGACGCTAGACTCTGACAGTGACTGGATTAGGTCCGAATGGAACATGGCAGGTGAGATTTTTAGCCCTACTCGAGCGTCTCTTATGTTTTCACCTTTACTGCTCCGTTTATTGACTAATCTCCCTTCTCTGTATTTTTTAGATATTAATTTTGACGTCGTAAAGCCTGGTGACGACTCCGAGACTAAAATGCTGACGATCGATCGTTCGTCACACATCATTTGATCGACGAAGACGACGACGTGGTTTTCCTAAGTGACAGGCTGTGGAGGAGTCGAAAGGAGGAAGAAGAGAAAGAAGAAGAGAAAGAGGAAGAGGAGAAAGAGGAAGAGGAGACTGGGGAAGAAAGGGAGGAGGAAGAGATGATCGGTAAGTATACCTTTCTTCATTTGATATGCCTATTCCATTGTTTCGGTCGTCTAACTGTTCTTCTTTCTTTGTTTCACAGGAGAATCTCAACAAGAATCCTAAAAGGAATCCCATCAGGAACACCGACAGGAATTCAGATCGGAATTCCAACCAGGATCCCAACCACCACGGCTGAAGATGTCATCAGTGATGGCTAAAAGGGCGGCTCAGGCTGAACTGGCTCGGAAGGCACAGGAGAGAAGGAAGGAGGCCCCGACAGCTGGGTCGGGGATCCTTAAGAGAAAAGAGGCTCCGACTACTGGGTCGGGAATCCTTAAGAGGACGAGGACGTCCGTCCTGAAAGAATCGTCTTTGAAGACAGACGGCTCATCGAGTGTCATCTCGCTTGAGAAGGCGAAGGCGTCGACCGTATCTGTCGAGAAGGCTTCCGACACGGTCGACACGACACCCGTCAATCCTGCGCATATGGCGAAATCGACGGGATCCCCTACTGCCGCATCGGGCCCTACATCGGCCGACAGGGGCAAGGGCGCATGGACGGGCTTCGGAGAGGAAACGACGGTGAACTTTACGTTTCCGGCGGACTTTATGGTGGACAACGTCCTAGACGGGACGAGTTTGTTCCCCCATTTGGACAAATTCCAGCTCCCCTCTTTCAGGGAGCGTTTCAACGGATGCTCTATCGAGAGCTCGGGGCTTATGTCGCCGGAATGGCGTTTATGGTAAGTCTATCTCTCAAGACTTTGTTTATTGTTGGCCGGTGTCGTTGTCGTTGTTTAATCATGTTTTTATATGTACTTCAGACGTTTCAGTCTTCATTGGCCCTACAAGCCGAGACGGTGAAGATGGAAGGTCTAGTGTCTTCTGCCATCAAGAAGGAGGATGCGATGTTGGCGAGGGAGAAGTCTGCCCTGGCACGTGTTGAATAGATGTCGGTAAAGCTTTAAGATGCCTTGGATCAGTTAGAAGCAGTCAGTCACGCGAGGGACGACGTGAATTCTCGTCTGAAGGAGTCCTTCTCTGTGATTGAAAATCAGATAGAGGATTTGGACAGGATGCGAGTGTCCTTGGATACGAAGGAGAAAGAGATCGAGGAATCAAAGTCAAAGGTGGCGGCCTTGGAAAAGGAGGTGAAGGGGCTTAAGGAGGGGGCTGCGTCGACCTTTGTCCTCGCTCGCTTGACAGCTAGGGCGGCGATCATGCGGCAACATCTGTCGGGAAAGGACCCTTTGGCCCAGGCGTCGGTCGAGCTTGCTTACTTTCTGCAAGAGGTCGGATCCGCAAGAAATCTCGACTCCGACGACGAGAAGGAGGTCGAAGAGGAAGAGGTGGGCGAGGCCTCGGGAAAAGATGCGACCGATGCTCTTCATGCGACCGACGTTCCTCTTCAGCCTTAGGATTAATTTGTTTAACTTCTGCTCGATCGTTAGTGATCGGGTTATCTGATGTAATCGTTCGTTTTATGAATGAAATTTACTCTTTTGTTCACACGTTGCTTCAATCCATACGATTTGCTAATAAGTATAGTATTAACTTGTAGAATTCACTAGGTAAACAAGGAATCGTGCGACTTAGGCATCTATTGCAGTTACAAAGACTGGCACACAAGTCTTAAGGTTTTCGTACTTTATGATCACATTGGCAAGCCTATGTATAGGCAATTAAGGCATTCATAACGATTAAGATATAAGTCATGTATCTGAATCGTATTAGAAAATATATGTAATCAATGTGGTCATACAGAACATACAAATTTTTCTAAGTCCAGAAACTTAGATCAGGCGTCTGTCGAGTATTACGATTATATAATTAAATCGTACGATGTTCCTGGATCGTGCATCCCTGTGACAGAATAAGGAGGTCACAGACTTGATCATTTGGATCATGCGACGAGATTTAAAGTTGTATAGAAGACTTAATAACTAATATCATGCGATCCTGCATTAAGACGATGTCAGAGGTTGGTCGTTGGCTAACCAACGACCCTACGATGCTTAAGTTAGTATTCGTCGTTGTAAAAATTGTATGAAAGAATAGAAAAGGGTTTAGAAGACGCACCTTTTCTGACGCGTCGTGTCCCAACTTGGGATGTCTTGATTATTGCTACCATCTTGCCCCCTTGTGGCGATTTTAAGATGATACACTAAATGTCGTCGTGAGTCGCCACAATAGAAGGTCTATTTCCGCGGCTTCAGAGTGGTCTTATAGCAATCACGAGCGACTTTTGGCTCACTTTTTATCTCTTGGATTCCCCACGGCGTAGGGAACTTCATGATCTGGTGATACGTCGAGGGAACGACTTTCATTTCATGGATCCATGGTCGACCTAAGATGATGTTATAGGCCGACGCACAATCGATGACGCAGAACTTGGTCTGCTTGTTGATTCCTCCAGCATAGACTGGCTAGGCGATCTCTCCAAAGGTATTTGTCGCTTCCCCATTGAATCCGACCAAGGTCGTCTAGCGTCGGGTGATTTCCGATCGGTCGATTCCCATGGCCTTAACGGTATCAAGGAAGATGACGTTCGCTGAACTGCCTCCATCGACCAGGACTCGTCGGGTTAAATAATTACCAATCGTGAGTTGAATGCTCAACCCGTCATGAAGTTTCTGATACGAGTCGTCGAGGTCGTCTTGGTCGAACGTGATCTTCATAGCTTCTAACTCTAGATCTTCTTTTGGTCTCGACGAACACAGGATAGGCCGATCATTAGGCGCTTGACTGGTGTGACGTTTGGCTGCGGAATACGTCAAGCCGCATACATCAGAGCCACCTTAGCATGCTCGGGGGTTAGCGGTCGAACGTCGCTAGCTGGAGATACGACGTAGTCGGTGATATCCTTGAGGTTTCCTTTCGGGACATGATATCCTTGAGGTTTCCTTGAGAGCTATGCAATCATCTGTCGCATGACCATGGTCGACATGGAAGTCACACCACTTTAACTTATCTTTCTTGGCGTCATCCTGATCGGATTTCTTTGGCCAATGGATGGTTGCCTGGGTGGTTTTCAGCGCTTCGACCAAGTCTTTAGTGGACCCTTTGAATCCATAGGAGGATATCTTGGGGTACTGAGGGAATTTGGTCGCGGTCTTGGCTTCCGCTTTTGTCTTGAACCGGACGTTCGAGATTTGACGCGCGGGCTCTGGCCTAGATACTGCCTTGGTTTTGAACTCTTGCTTCTTCACCCCTAATGACCTCTTGTCGTCGGTATGCTTGTGACGAAAGGCAGCATCGTCCTCTACCCTCATATATGCTAAGGTTCGAGCTCGAACATCTTCGAAATTCTCTGGGGGATACTTGGTCAAATCAGTATACAAACTTGAACTGTCGTCCAGACCACGTTTGTAAGCTTCGATCGCGGTCTTGACGTCACAATTGCGGACACTGATCATCTCTGCATTGAACCTGTTGAAATAACATCGGATAGATTCATTAGCCTTTTGCACGACATAATATAGGTCACTGGTATGCTTCTCCATCTTGCGACTGCTGGAGAACTGCTGGGAGAATTGATTGACTAACTCAGCGAACGACTCGATGGATTTGGGTTTGAGATTGATCAACCATTGGAGGGCAGGACCAGTGAGAGTCGCCCTAAAGCTCTTACACATGCATACTTCTTGATACATGTCTGGGATCGAGACCGTCCACATGAGCTGTTTATACTGCGCGATGTGCTCCGTCGGATGGGACACCCCCGAATACTTGGGTGTGAAGGCAGAGATGTTGAATTTCTTCGGGACATCGACGGTCGCAATCTTATCGACGAAAGGAGACGCTTGATATCCTGAGCGTGGCACAACGTCGACGAGCACGGCTGCCCCGAGTAGCTTAGCGAGTAGGGACAGAACACGCTCGTCTGATCTTCTAGCATCTTTAGTCGCTGGGCGACGGGATCATTAGGATCGGGATTAGCACCTGCCAGGGGATCAACTCCTGAACTGGTGCCGTTGCCATATGATGAACCATTGGCGTCTCCGTTGAAAAGGATTGAATATGGATGTGACCCATTCTGAAACGGCTGCGATCTATTCTGAAATGGCTGCGATCCATTCTGAAACGGCTGCGATCCATTATTCATGGGTGGCGGTCTCAGATGCTGAGGAGGAACCGTCCCGAACTGGGGATTTGGATTGAATGCCCCCGGTTGCTAATTTTGCATGAATGGACCTGGGTGTTGGTTTTGAACGAATGGTCCTGGTCTTGGATTCTGCATGAAAGGAGCGGACCCTGGATTTTGCCCGTGCGATCCTTGACACGGATTCTGAACTAATGGTCTAGGACCGCTCTAAGGCCCGAAGGAATTTCTTAGCCGCGCGATTTCCTCAGCTGCTCTTCGACTTTGCTCATCCATGGCATTGATTTGATTTCGCGCAACTTCTAACTCCTGATACATTTGGGCAATGACATGCTCTTGATTTCCAGGGGCGGCCATTTTCCTGAAATAGAAAACAAAAGAGACTGCAAGAAACCGTTAGTAGGATGCACGTTTATCAAAGATTTTCTCTACATGGGGCCCCACGGTGGGCACCAAACTGTTAATGCCAAAAATCGCACACAAGTACAACTTGAGGTTGATTGTGGAGCTTAACAACTAAAGAAAGGAATCTTACGACAAAGCGTGCGACAAGGACAAAAAATTGTAAAGAGACAGAGATTTTGATGACGCGGGAAAAACCTTAACAGGGAAAAAACCCACGGACGACTGTGGAAGCCGTCGCTGCACTATGATCGCCAAACAGGGGCGATTTCCTTTGTTTCAGGTGTCGATCGTACAATGATTACAATACAAATGACTTGAAATGTAAAAATAACAAGTGTGTCGAGTGTAAAACAAGTGTGTCGTGTGCTAAAACGTTTGGTCGAGAGTGTGAATCGTGCGTCGAGAGCGATCACTGGAGAGAAATTCCTTTGCTTTGGATGTTCTTGAGTACGCAGTGTGATTCTTGAGTTTGCTGGTGTTAGATGATCTGCAAATGATAGCTTTGTATTTGTATTTATAGTCTTTGAGTGCTTTAATGACTTCATGATTTCTTCTAGTAACAGTCGTACCGGTCATCGTTGTTTTAATGCTCATAACTGCTCTGTCGGTTTCGTCCGTTGGCTATGAATGATGTTGACCTGCATTGAATGATGAAAACGTAACAGAAATGTCGCATTTTAGTTTGTCGAGGTCGTATGTTTCTACACGACGGTCGAGTGTCGAGAGGTACTTTTGACTATGGCTTCGGTCTAAGGACAAAGTTTTGACGATTTAACTTTTTTACAAGAGAAGTGTAATAAATGTTTTTAACGTCTCGGTCGTGGTCGAAGCTGGTGGATTTTTACCCAAACACTTACATCCTTGTGACGAAGCTTCTTCGTCTCCATTTCCAAAATAGCTTAAGGTTCTTCTACACATCGGTTGTTGTCCTCGCGGATTCTTATAACAGGATGACATTTTCTTCTTCCGCCAAACATCTCCGCAAATAGCACACATGAAATGTAGGGTGAATCCCACTCATCTCGGGTGGTAGTTCCAACTTATAGGCTTGAAATCCCACACGTTCAATAATCGGAAAAGGTATGGGGAAGCGAGGACTATGCTTCCTATGTTTCCCGAACCTAATGTTTCCCGAACCTAATGATTCCCTTCCATGGTAAAACCTTCAACATCACACGATCACCCACATGGAACTCAACCGGCCGCCTTTTCTTATTGGCATAACTCTTTTGACGATCTTGTGCCGCCTTCAAACGTTCCCGGATACCTTTCACCTTATCAACCGTTACCTGTACGATCTCCGGTCCGGCGAACTACTTTTCCCCCGCTTCAAGCCAACAAACGGGTGTTCTACATTTCGGCCCATACAAGACTTCAAAGGGTACCACACCAAGACTTGAATGGTAACTGTTGTTGTAGGCAAACTCCACCAATGGAAGATGAGAGTCCCAATTTCCCCCAAAGTCGATAACACACAACCTCAACATATCTTCTAAATTTTGGATGGTTCGTTCGCTTTACCCGTCCGTTTAAGGATGATAAGCCGTACCCAACTTCACTTTCGTCCCCAATTCCCTTTGAAAAGCACTCCAAAAGTGGGAAGTAGATCGGCTATCCCAGTCGGATTCGATTGACGATGGCATTCTGTGCCTTGAGACCACTTCGTTGATATACAATCTTGCCAATTTGTCCAAAGGCAACGTTTCTCTCATAGCCAAGAAGTGCGTGCTTTTCGTCATCCGATCCACTATTACCCAAAGGGTGTCGTGACCTCTCAACGTCCTTGGTAGTTTTGTCACGAAGTCCACTGTAATGTGATCCCATTTCCACTCCGGTATTTCTAGCGATTGCAGACTACCATAAGGTCGTTGGTGCTCGGCTTTCACTAGCGAACATGTGATGCACCTTTCCACAACACCAGCCACATCAAGCTTCATGATTGGCCACCAATTGTTCAACTTCAAATCCTTTATACATTTTTGTGCATCCAGGATGTATAGAGTACTTTGAATTGTGGGCCTCTTCCATGAGCAACTCTCGGCACCCTTCAATTTTAGGTACCCAAATTATCCCTTGGAAAAGTTTCAATCCTCTACTATCATCCGTCAATAGAAGATGTTGCTTCACCATAGATTCTTCCTTGAGATTCGCTTCAAGCAATGCTTCTGTTTGCACGGTCTTGATCTTGTCCATCAAGCTCGAGATACTTTCTATCCTTGCCAACGACGTTTGCACCTTCCCACTATATTCCTTCTGACTCAAAGCGTCCGCTACCACGTTCACCTTCCCCGGATGATATAGTAATTCACAGTCGTAGTCCTTTAGCAACTCTAACCATCTTCGTTGCCGCATATTCAACTCCTTTTGGTCAAAAACATACTTCAAGCTTTTATGATCAGTGTAGAGCATGCATTTCGTACCGTACAAGCAGTGTCACCATAACTTGAAAGCAAACACGACTGCCGCCAACTCAAGGTCGTGAGTTGGGTAATTCTTTTCATGTTCTTTCAACTGCCTTGATGCATACGCTATCACCTTGCCTCTTTGCATCAGAACACAACCCAAACCCATCTTGGATGCGTCACTATACACAACTAAGGCTTCCGTTCCCACGAGTAGGGATAGAATTGCAGCTTCGCAAAGTTTCCATTTTAGGGGTCCGAAATGCTTCCTCTTGTGCATCCGTCCACACGAATTTCACATTATTCCAAGTCAACTTTGTCAGAGGTGATGCAATCCTAGAAAAATCTTGAACGAATATTCGATAATATCCGGCTAAACCCAAGAAACTCCGGATTTCCGTAGGACTCTTTGGAGGCTCGCAATTCAACATCGCTTCAACTTTTGCGGGATCTACTTTCACCGCTTCTCCGGTTACTACATGCCCCAATAATTGAACCTCTCGCAGCCAAAACTCACACTTGGAGAATTGTTTGGGTAAAAAAATCACACCTCACGACCGACGGTAGAAAACTTAAATAACATTTACATAAGACCACTCTTGTATTAAGATAAGGTCATGCATGTTATTTACAAACCAACGCGTGGTCGTACATTTTTTTGATGGTCGTATGTTCCGTACGACCGACGTCCAAGACTCAAGACGGTCGTACGATTACACTAACCGTTAACGGTCAACACCCATTTCTTTTGTTCACTAATGCAGGTCCACGAGCATTCATGGTACAACGACCAATAACGAACACGCCATTAATGGCATTAAAGGCCCGACATTGGTTACGAAGCAAGCCATCAAGACACATTTATTACCAGCGGAAGCTATATTGTAAAGCCCGTATCCCGGTGTGTATCTTCTTCTTATTATTTTTTTAAAGCTTTTATTTTAACGTGGGATCCATTAGCGGGGTTAGTCGGATCGGACCAAAAAGTTAAATGAGTCAACCTTTTTGGGTTTTTGCAAGGAAAGGAAAGTTGAGGGGCTAATTGGGGCATTTCACCAAAGTATGGCAAGGGATAAGCCAAGAGACGCCCCTTCCCCCTTCCCCTTCCCTTTGGTTTCATGCTAGTAACCACCACAACCTTTAGTCATCCCCTCCCCCTTCCCCTTTCATTTTCACTTAAACAACTCCCAAAAACCCTTTTCCCCATCCCCCTTTGTTGTGTGTTCGGCCAAGAAAGAAGCCGAGAGAGTGAGAGAGAAACCGAGAGGGTAATAGAGGTTGCTGCCGGCGACGAGGAGAGAGGAGGAAGGAGGCGATCGCCGGCATGTTTGGTCGGAAAAGAGGAGGAAGAAGGGTTCGTCGAGGTAAGTTCGTCTATTTCTCGTTTGTTGTTATCGTATGTCAAAGAAACGCCGCCAACCACCACCGCCGCCGGAGGCGGCAGGGGGTGGTGCACGGCTGTTTTCCAGCCTAGGGTAACCCATATTCAGTAGTTCATATGCTTTTCGGGTCTGTTGGGATTAAGCCATGACTTAATGGGTTAATAATCAATAGTGTCATTTCATGTGAACATTTAGTAATCTGCCACTGTTTTGGCTTAAACCGTAACGTTTTCCTCGTAACTCGGATTGTGACGAAATCGGTGCCAAAAGTTCCCATTTTGAGTCTAGTAACGTTTCTATGTTTTGTGCAAAAACCAGTTCGGAACGTAGCTTAGGTCAAATCGTCGTTTTGTACTGAAAGGTTCTGTTTTCGTTAGGAGGAGTATAATATGTCCTTGGAACCCTAACTCAGAGCACTTTCTGGTGATGTAATGTAATTGAGGATTTTTTGTGTTTCGGGAGGTCGGAACAGTTCCCGAACAGACCTGTTTGGCTAGACAGAAAAGTCATTTTAGTGACAGTTTAAGAGTGCGTCGTGTTTTAGGGTCCGGGTCTCGCGTTAATACATTTTAACGTTCGTTTAGGTGTTGGGAAGTGATTTTGGATTGTGGAGCTTGGACTATTGTTTGTGAGCTAGGCGCGCATTCGAGGTGAGTTCTCTCACCGCGTAGTTAGCAATTTCATGTGTAACGTTATTTTGTGTTACGTGCTATTACGTGTTATTACGTGTTTATGTGGACTAGTTGGGATGTGATAAATAGTTGTGATTGTTGAATTATTATGTGAATGGTATGTAATTTGTGTACACCTCGGTGGGACTGAGGGGCTCGGTGGGACCGAGGGCTCGGTGGGACTGAGCTAGTACAACTATATTATCTTACTCGGTGGGACCGAGGGCTCGGTGGGACCGAGGGCTCGGTGGGACTGAGCTTGTATCAACATATTTTTGTGTACTCGGTGGGACCGAGGGCTCGGTGGGACCGAGGGCTCGGTGGGACTGAGCTTGTATTTATACGTTAATTATTATGTGGTTTATATTCGTGGTAATAGTGGTGTTACCTACTTGCGAGTAGGAGCGATATACGTGGGATTGCTACCTGCGTGTGTGGTAGGACTCACTAAGCGTTTAGCTTACCCTTTCCCAATATGTTGTGATTTCAGGTGCGAGCGGCAGTCGGGCTTGACGGTACACACAAAGCGTGGGCACCGAGAATTGTTGGAATTTACACTTTTAAACTTTTAGATTTATTTATAATATTTCCGCTGCATAACTTCTTTTGACTGTTTGAGTTGACGACATTAACTTTAATTGAGTTACGGTTTATTAAATTGTGGTTGTTTTATAATGGAATATATGTTTTAGAAAATTTAAATTTCCTTGTAATTTTTGGGACGTTACAACTTGGTATCAGAGCACAGCTTGAGTGAATCAAACACATCTCGGTGTGTTTGGTCTCAAGTTGCGGCTATGAAGTTTTAAACTCTTTTACTAAAATCTTTGAGAATAAAGGAAAAAGGAAAACCCGTTTGGGAAACGGTGATCGGGGGCGCAGTGTGTACAGTCAGCCGACGCTATGTGGGAAGGTACAGTGCTTAGTGTATTTATTGCTTTCTAGGCATAGGGTATGTATGCTAGATTGCCTATGTTGTTTACACTATACTGTATGATGACTGCTTGCTAGTAGGAATCAATGCTAGTTATAGTAGGTTGTTAAGTGAAGGCCCTATAGGTTGTATGCAGTCACAATCATATAGCCTCAGAATATTTGATTTAGTTCTATTGCGCAGCTCTTGTTTGAGTCCAACCGTTCTAGGATAGAATCTTGTATTCGAATGTCTATTTGATTCACACTGCATGCGACTGGGTATTCGCGAGGCAACTCGTTATGGCTAACAGGGATTTCGTTGTAGCAAGGGTAGTAGGATGAGATGAAATTCCTAGTGAGCTGGTGTTGGTCCCGAAAGGCCTATACAAGATTGTAGAAGGGGGGGGGGGGGGGGTTGAATACAAACACGCTATTTTACTTTTCTAAATTGTTTATTGATAAATCATTAACAATTTACAGCTTGTTGCGGAAACAAGATTAAGGATAAACCTAAATCTAAACAAGTTGGAACACTAAGGTTTCTTGCACTAAGAAGGATATGGAGATTACTAATAAAATCCTATCTTGAGAGAGATTTGAACTTGTCCAGAGTTAGCAAGTTACTTCAAATGAAGTGAGTTCATCTTTTTATATACTGCATGCATTTAATGCAATTCAGTATACACTTTACACGTGTCATCAGCGGATTGGTTGCATGTCATTGACCTTTGTTGACAACCTTAGTAGCCGCATGAATGAACAGTGTAGTATCAGAGTGGTTGTACGATCTCAGATTTTCGGAGGTTCTTTTCTGACATTTCGTACGGTGGCGTGCAAGGGAGGTTAAGACAAAAGTACTTTGTACGGAGGACTTCATGATCAGCTTTCGTTGATTCAGCGATTATCATTTACTATTCAGCGAATGATAAAGTTCAGCGATAGCTGAAGTCTTGTACTTGATACTTCACGTTGAGTGGACAAATCTGAGTCTTCGCTGATCCGCATCAGTTCATTAGTAGACTTGTCGCTGGTTCTTGAGCTTGATCTTCGACTTCAGCGTAGAACCTTTGTTGACGTGAAACTTGTCTTCAGGGATTATAAGTAAACAACTAACTTATCAGCGATCACCATAAGGACTGAACAGACTTAGCGCATTATGGTGAACAGTGTTCGCTGAATGTTTAATTTAAAGAGCGAGAGTTCCTATCAGCGGTACTGTAAGATCTTAGTACTTATCAGCGATAGTGAAACTCTGATACATATTGTTTACATACAATTTTCACTAAGTATTTAAGAGAGGGTCATTATCAAATCACTGAGGGTTTGGATCAACAATCTCCCCCTATTTGATTATGACATAGCAACAAAGAAAATTGCTATTTAATGAAAACATAAGGATAAAAAGAACTCATAAAATATTTGTCCCTTTTACTGTTTTCTGGGATCTTTTCAGTACTGATGGAGTAAAGTACATTCGCTGAAATCTTTCTTTAAATCTTTGAATCAGGTTACAACGAAGAACAGAAAGATTACAAGTACAAGCGAAATAAATTACAAGTACAGAAGGATAACTGATACAATAGAGAAAAAGGAGATTATATCAGTTTTCAAAAGGTTCTTCCTTAATGAGAAGTTCATCAAGGGTCGTCTTTTCAGTGGGAATCATCCAGTCAGGAACCGTTACACCTTGTTTTTTTTTTTCAGCGCTTCTTGAAAGATCAAGGGTTTTAGGTGTCGTGCCTGAATGTCCTTTCTGAAGTCACACCAGTAGATAAGATCTCTGAGCTGTTCGATTGGAGTGATTGGGAGCTCAGCGATCCGTTGAAAGCATTTACGTTCGTCATAGTCAAGAAAGAATATTCCATAAGGATTACTGATGACTTTACCAGGGACGAAAAGTTCACATGGTGGCAAAGAGATGTCAAGGGCGGATAGATCAGGATCAGGACCAAGTACTTCAGCGCGAGAGAAACCAATTCCAGTTTCATTTCGTATGACAGGTCCTGAGTTTGAATCTTGACGTTTCTTCCTTGGAGAACCTCTTTTTCTTTTCGGCTTTAGATCAGGAACAGGAGGAATATCCACACAAGAAGATATCAAGTCGATCTGTCTGTTTATCAGCTTTTCGAAATGATTCTTGTACTTAGATTGTGATGGTTGGATAGCTAACCTCATCTCCAGCCATTCAGAGAGACCATACCTTTTTACAGTGTCAGCGCGAAAGGTTTCAGATGTGCCATCTTCTCTGAACAGTTTGATGTCAACAATAGGTACTCCGATAGATGTTCTTCCAGAGATGAATACCTTGTTGATCTTCGCTGGACGATATCTGAAGTGAATTTTCTCTTTACACCAGATCAAGGTGGTCTGAGAAACTTCAGTTTTCTTTTCCACGATCTTCTGGGCTTCTTCCCACAGCTTTCGTTGGATTTGAATGGGAACACGCTTCAGCTTGGGGTCTTTGACAGATTCTTGAGTGAGCTTGATGGCGTATTCTCTGTCTTTCTCTTCAGCTTCCTTTCTTTCAGCAATGAGGCGTTCAGCTCTAAGGTGGTCCTGATATTCAGCTATTGAAATTCTGAACTTAGGAGGAACTGAAGGTAGTTGATCACGCCTTAGAATGATTCGCTGATCCTCGAATCGCTTTATTATTTCTTCTCTTCTCTTTTGATCTTCTTCACTCAGCCTTTGAAGAACTGAGGAAGGTCTCTTATTGTGCAAGAGAGGTTGTTCTTCTGGTTCATCAGTCTCAGAGATTAAATCCAAGACTGGGATTATTTCATCAGCAGCAGCTGGCTTTATTTGTGAAGTCGCAACAGTAGAACCTTCAGCGACATCCTCAAACAGGGGAGAGGACTAGCTGAAAAGCAGCGATCTTACAGATAAGAATTGGGTAGAAGAACTTGAGTAGAAAAGATAGAAAAAATAATGTGGATGTGTATATAGGTTTGGAGAACTTAGTGAGTTGTTGAGAAGTTCAGGGAAGGAAAAAATAAAGATTTAGTTTACCTGACAAACCGGCTTTTCAAAGAGAATCGCTAGATTTTCATCTTCAGCGAGGCCTTTGTCTTTGCTTTTCTCAGCGCCAGAGGCTGAGGGCTTTGTCTTTGTCTTCTCCCCTGATGGTTCTTTTATTGAGATTCCTTTAAGAGCTTTGATCCTTGGGGCAGGTTTGACGATAAAGAAATCATCGTCATCTTCATCATCATCATCATCCTTTCTTGGAGAGAAGGATGGTTTGTCGTCAGGGATGTCGATGTCTTCATCTTCTTCTGCTTCGGAATTCTCAGCATCTTCTTCGAGTTGCTCCCCCTCAGATACAGAGGCGAGCTTCTCGGTTCCCTCAGGGTTTTCATCTCCCTGAGGTCCAGCGGTCAGATCTTCATTCCTCTCTCCCCTGATAGATTCATCATGGGAAAGGTCTTCAGCGCTTTTGTTGTCCAGATCTTCAGCGCTTTTCTCAAGATCTTCAGCGCTTTTCTCCTTGGAATGTTCAGCGCTCTTCTCCCCCTCTTTTTCATGATGATTGGGGGAGGAATGGGCAGACTCAGCATTGGTGTTATCTCTGTCTTCTGGGCCAGAGATTTTCACACAACCTTCAAGCTTTGCTATTCTGTCTTCTAGGCCAGAAATAGCAGGCGTGATTTTCCTCAGCTCTGTGCGATCCTCCTCTGTGAAAGATTCTAGAATAGGGACAGGGGCAGGAGCAGGAGCTGGACTATTTGCCTTGTTTACCAGCGTCTCGATCATCGTCTTCATAGAGCTAACGTCGGTCTTTACAAAGCCTAAGTCAGTCTTGACCTCTGACATATCACCCTCGAGTTTTTCAACTGATGTCTTCAGCGTTGTTACTTCGCTGGACATGGTCGAAACTGATGTTTTGAGGCTTGTGTAGTCAGTGTAGAAGTCACAGAGCACCTTGGCAAAATCGCTGAGCGTCTTATCAAGACTCTTGATGTCTTCAGTGGAAGCTTTCTTCTCCACCACCGTTGTCAGCTTTGTCAAGTTCTCTCCAGCGTTTGTTACAACTGTTGAGTTGTTGGAGAGTGTGGTGGTGAGACTGGACAGCTTTGTTTCCACGGACTTCAGCGAGGCGTTGATGTCTCCCAAATTAGGACCTGTAACATATAAGTACTTGTGAACAAAGGAAAGCTCAGAAGTTTCAGGTTTAGTTACAGTGTTTAAGGTGGGATTAGTACCTGCAGGAGGATTGATGAACTCGTCGAAGTTGCAGGTTCCTAAGTAGTGTTCCATATCCTCTTCGGAAGTACGGTGAGGTATGGTGAACTCTGCAGGTCCTTTCTTCATCATTAGTTGAGAAGCATCAGCGGCGGCTTCTGGAATGATGGCATCTCCAGTGTTCGCTGGAGGAGTGTCCAAGTGAGTGGAGGGAGAAGTGAAGGTTAAGATTGGGGTTCGGGTTCTGAGTTCAGCGTTGGAATCGCTGACAATCACTTCATCATTCTTTTGAGAGACTGAGGGAGGTTGGGTAGTTTCCAAGTTTCTAACCTCAGCGTTTAGAGACGCTGAAGTCTGGATTGGAGGGATGGCTTGCACGGGTGTGGTAGAGCGTACCACGGAACTTTCCTTCAGCTCTTCAGAATGAGCTGAGGAGTCTTCAGCATGGAATTGCTGGGGTTGCTCCTTGGTTTTCTTGATCCTTTTGGAATCAAGTTGGGTGTGAGAGGGTTTCCTTTTCTTATAAGGAGAGGATGTTGTGGCCGGGGTATCAGCGATTGGTATAGTCGCTGAAGGAGCCACAGAAAGCGGAGAATTTAGAAGAGTGAGAAGAGTAGAGAGACGTACCTCATTGGCGACAGGCTTGAAGTCGAGAACCTTAGGGCCAATCTGAGAAAGTTTCAGATCACCCTCTTCAGGATAGCTGTCCTTCAGGCCATATTGAAAGATGGCGCTGATGAATCGTGGGTAAGGAACCCATGCTGGTCTGTCAGCCGCAGAATCGACACGTTGAATCAGGTCTTCATAAATAATGGAGGCCTAGTCAATATTTAGACCTTTCAGCAGTGCGTATCCCATGGACTGCTGAGGTTGGGCGGCTTGATCAGAAGATCCGGATTTCGCTGTCATGCAGCTGATCAGGTGAGCGAAGATGAAATTCATCTCGCTGGGCATCTTGGATTTCTTTATCAGCGTCAGTTTCTTCTCAGGCTTCTTGTCCCTTCCAATATCCCAGATATAACCCATTGCGTCAAGGAAAGCAATGATTGCTTCTCTGTCAGCATGCTTTTTGTGGTCAGGGAATGGAATGAAGGGTTTTTCTTTGGAGGCATTTGGGAAGTTTAGGGCTTTGCGGATAATTGCGGGTGTGATCTTGATGGTGCCATACTCAGTATCGCTGAGTATGCAGTCTATGGTTTTGGATGGGTCTTTGGCAGAGGGTAGCTCAGTGTGTCTGGCAGAGTACCAGAACTGGGATAAGAGCCGCTGACTGGCAGGAGGTGTTATGGTCAGGGCTGTGTAGATAGGGCTGTTCTTCAGAAAATTTACAGCATCGTCCAGATGTGATACTTGCTTCCGAGGAGGAAACTCGAGAAGAGTTGAGAGGTTGTTGGCCTTAGTCCAATCGAGTTGATCCAGCTCGAACTTCACCTCGGGGGCTTTGAAGATTTCCATTTCCTCAGAGTCAGTGGAGATGGATTCAGCGGTAACATTCAGCTTTGAAGATGCCATATCACTGTATTATCAGTTCAACCAAAGATGTTAACAGACAAGAATTATCTTAATGTGGAAAGAAATATCCGTTAAGATTTTTCGAATCTTGTCCATTTCATTCAGACAAAAAAAAATGTCTTAATGAAGATTAGGGTTTTTCTTGATTTTAAAAGAAAAGTAAAACCCATAAAATCTTGTATTCCAGTTTCTAAAAGAAAAATGGATACGAATGAAGAACAAGTTTAAGATTTAGATTTAAAACTTGAAGAACAACCATGAAATGGTTGTGTTCATAAAACCATGAAAGAAATGATTTTATTTTAAAAAGTTCTTTTGTTTGATCTTGTTAAAACAAAGAGAAGATCGAAAACAAGTTATACGCATTTGATAAAAAATAAGAACATATTAACCTTGAAGTTGAATACCAAGATGATGAACAGTTCTTGAGGTTTTTGAGAGCACAAATGCAACAGAGAATTCTTTTCTTGCGGAGAAAGATTGTTCGCGTAAAAGACAAATATAAACCAAGAGTTGTTTATATAGGGATTTATAGAGAGAGAAAACCTTGAGCGGGAAAAGGTTTTCATCATGACACGGACACGTGTTTGCATTTGATTGGAAGTTTGAACAAAACGTGCAAACGTGTGTCAGAAAGAAATCGTGCCGAGTGTTATCCGTTGCAATGACGTCACAACTGTCCTTTCACATTCTTTTAGGATGTCTCTGAGGTTTTACAAAAAACTCAGGGACTCTTTTAAAAAAACATGAAGCACTGAATAGAAATATCAGTGAAGGTTTAAGGAATTTTCAAAATATCGCTGTTAAGGAAGAGATATTCAGCGATGCAATTTATTTTGAAATCTTGCATTTACATGCGATTGTCAGGGAGAGAAAACATACCTGGATATCAGTTTAACCAAATTTATTCAGAGAGAAGATGATGAAATGGATTATAAAAGTTGATTTTATCCCGAAGCCTATACATGAATGTATAAACGTATCGCTGATTAAATGTGAACCGCTGAAGATTTTATCCTTCAAAGTTCAGCATTCCAAGCTCGCTGATGAGAAAGTTGAATCTTGTCTCATCAAGAGGTTTGGTAAACAAATCAGCTAACTGATAATTAGTTGGGATAAAATGAAGTTCTGTATCACCATTCATCACATGATCTCTGATAAAATGATATCTGATTTCTATGTGTTTTGTCTTTGAGTGTAGCACTGGATTGTTTGCTATAGCGATGGCACTTGTGCTGTCGCAATAGATTGGAATTTTGGAGAGCTGAAGATCATAGTCTAGTAGTTGATTTCTCATCCACAAGACTTGAGAACAGCAGCTTCCAGCGGCTACATACTCAGCTTCAGCTGTGGAAGTGGACACTGAGTTTTGCTTCTTACTTGTCCAACTTACCAGCTTTCCACCCAGGAGCTGACATCCTCCTGTGGTGCTTTTCCTATCCATTTTGCAACCTGCAAAATCACTGTCTGAATAGGCGGTTAGATCGAATCCTGAGTCTTTGGGATACCAAAGACCTAGATTCGCTGTACCCTTAAGATATCGAAAGATTCGCTTTACAGCTTTCATATGGGATATCTTAGGTTCAGCTTGATATCGTGCGCACAGACATGTTGCAAACATAATATCGGGTCGGCTAGCTGTAAGATACAGTAGTGAGCCGATCATCCCACGGTACAGCGTGACATTGACAGGAACACCCTTTGTGTCCTTATCAAGTATCAGCGGTGGTGCCATAGGGGTTTTCATAGCTGAACTTTCAGTTAAGTCGAATTTCTTCAGCATATCTTTAACATACTTTCCCTGATTTATAAAAGTTCCTTTTTCAGTTTGCTTAATCTGAAGACCAAGGAAATATGTTAGTTCACCCATCATACTCATTTTATACTCATCTTTCATTCTATCAGCGAAACGAGTACAAAGCTCAGGGTTAGTAGAACCAAATATAATGTCATCAACATATATTTGAACTAAAATGATATGACCTTTTACTTTTCTAAAAAACAAAGTTTTGTCAATCTTACCTCGCTCAAATTTTTCAATATGGAGATAAGTAGAGAGAGTATCATACCATGCACGTGGAGCTTGCTTTAAGCCATAAAGTGCCTTGTCCAGTTTATAAACATAACCTGGATGCTTAGGATCTGAGAATCCTGGAGGTTGTTCCACATCTACTTCTTCATTCAGCTTTCCATTTAGAAACGCTGACTTAACATCCATCTGATGTACAGTGAAGTTTTTGTGTACAGCATATGCTAAGAAAAGACGAATAGATTCAAGTCTTGCTACTGGAGCAAAAGTTTCGTCATAATCTATGCCTTCCTCTTGTCTGTATCCCTGAGCAACAAGACGAGCTTTGTTGCGAGTTACAGTACCATGTTCGTCCAACTTGTTTCGATAGACCCATTTAGTGCCTATCACCGTTTTGTCAGTTGGTCTACGAACAAGTTTCCAAACTTTGTTTCTTTTGAATTCAGTCAGCTCTTCTTGCATAGCGCTGACCCAGTTTGGATCTCTGAGGGCATCATCTATTTTCTTTGGTTCAGTTAGAGAAATAAAGTTAACAAATAAACAAATATTACCTGCACTTCTACGAGTCTGAATACCAGCGTTGGGATCACCAAGAATTTGATCGATTGGGTGATTTACAGTCCATCGCTGAGCCGGAGCATGCGTCGCTGACTCAGTCTGAACTGGAGAAACTGAAGATGAGGCTTCAGCTACTTCTGGATTATCAACTAAGAGAGGAATGTTTGCATTTGCCACTTCATTCACTGATTGCTGAGAAATAGATGGAATTTCTGAGACATTTGGATCAACTGCAGGTATAGTGTTTATAGGAACAGCTGAGACCCAAGATGTTTCAGCTTCACTATTTTGCATATTTGGAATGATAGAAGGACCATCATTTTCTACTGTGTGAGCATGAGGAGTGGGAACATCTTCTGAATCACCAAGATGAGAAAACATCCATTGATTCAGTTCTTCTGTATCAGCGTTCGGTTTAGAGTTCGCTGAACGGGATTCGTCAAACGTGACGTGAATAGTTTCTTCTACAGTTTGTCTTCTTCGGTTGAAGACTCTGAAGGCTTTGGAAACTGAGGAGTATCCAAGAAAGATTCCATCATCAGCCTTAGGATCAAACTTTCCAAGGGCATCTCTGTTGTTCAGTATGAAACACTGACATCCAAAGATGTGAAGAAAGCTGATTGAGGGCTTTCTCCCATGAAAGAGTTCATAGGCAGTCTTTTTGAATCTTTTAACTATCAGCGACCTGTTTTGCGTAAAACAAGCAGTGTTGACAGCTTCTGCCCAAAACTGAGTAGGCAGGTGAGAATCGCTGAGCATTGAACGTGCAGCTTCAATAATTGTTCTATTTCTTCTTTCAGCGACTCCGTTTTGTTGTGGTGTTCTCACTGACGAAAAGTTGTGAGAAATACCCTTGCTCTCAAGGAAGGAATCAAGAGAACTGTTTTTGAATTCAGTTCCATGATCACTCCTTATTGAGCGAACAGTCATATTGTTCAGAGTTTCCATCTTCCGAACAAAGGTGATGAGTTCTTCAGGGGTGTCACTCTTAGAACGGAGAAACATTACCCACGTGTAACGAGAGAATTCATCAACTATGACCAGCGTATATTTCTTTCCAGCGATGGATTGTTTGTTAACGGGGCCAAACAAATCCATATGGAGTAGTTGTAGAGGAGATGACACTGAGGAAACTTGCTTTGACTTAAAGATTGCCTTGGTCTGCTTCCCTTTTTCACACGCTGAACATAAGGACTCTTTGGCGTATGAATGTTGAGGTAGACCAGTGACTAACTCTTTGGATGAAAGAGTATTCAGTGTCTTGAAGTTGAGATGTGAGAGCCTTTTGTGCCATAGCCAGTTAACATCAGAAGATGCTTTTGAGAAGAAACAGGAGTTCTCAGTGGTTGTTGAGTCCATGTTTATAACGTAAACATTTTCCAAACGATAACCGCTGAGAGCTATCTTCTCCTTTTTGTCAGAGACAAAGCAGGATTCCTTAGTGAAAATCACTTTATTATCCATGTCGCAAAGGTGACTGATGCTTAGAAGATTATGCTTCAGCCCTTCAACATATGCGACTCTTCTGAAGGATGTTGTACCATTTGAATGTACACCATACTCTCGGGTGTGTCCTTTTCCATTTCCACCGAAAGTCACAGAGGGACCCTTCTCTTCCTTGTATTCAGCGAGCAGGCTTTTCTTTCCAGTCATGTGTCTAGAGCATCCGCTATCGAGATACCAGATACCCTTCTTAACCTGCAATACAAAGGAAGATTAGTTTTGCTTGGGTACCCACTTCACCATGTATACGCGTTTGTCAGTGGAAGTAGTTGGAATGGGTTCAGCAGTCTTCGCAGCATTTGAAGATTCAGCTTTGTCTTTCTTCACTTTGGTCAATTTCTTGACCTCAGCGGTAGGAGTCACCTTGACCTGAATTGCAACTGGTTTGGTCTTCTTGGGTGCTATCTTCACCTTAGCTATCTTATCAGCTTTGGTGGCTGTGGGACACTTACTTGCAATATGATCGGTAAGTCCACAGTGATAACATTTCCTATAACTAAAATTAGTTCTAGGACCACTTGAGTGATGAGCTTTTAATTTGGAATTAGAAGTGCCAGCACCAAGTACACTATTGGTTTTTGAAATAGGACGAACATTCAGTTCTTCAGATTTCTTACCAAGGATATCTACTCTGAGTCTAGGAGTAAGTCGCTGAACTGATCCAGAGGTCTGATTTCTAGAACCAGATGAATGAATCACTAAGGCTTTGGAAGCATTCAGCTTAGGTACTAAGGTACCCTTCTGAGGATTTTGATAAATAACAATTGCTTTACCTTTGTCTTTAGAGACAGGGGTAGGTTTTGAATAAACCATTTTCTCCTTACCTTTTGAGGAGGTAGGAGTTTCCTCAGGGATTGGTGTAATCGACGAGGAGTACTGAGATGAAGAAGTGTCAGCTACTGAGGATACGAACGTTCCAAATTTAAGCATTGAACGTTCAGTGGTTGGTTTTGGAGTATCATATTTATAACCCAGACCACGTTTATCACTAAGAGGAATCTGAGCCTTAATTATCTCAGTGATCTTTGTTGAAGAATTACACCATCCTTCAACAGTAGCTTGTTCAGCTTTTAATGCAGCGATAGCTTCTGCTCGTTCGATTTTGACTAGCTGATTTAAATAGACTTGATCTTTAAAATCTTCTTCAAATTTAGAAAGCTTTTCTATTTGAAGGTGGCAGTTTTTAAGCTTTTCAGCCAGATCAAGATTTTGGTTTTCAACCACAGCTTTGCCGTTCATGGCTTCGTATAAACTTCTAGTCAGCAGTTCGATTTTACGGAGACTATCAGCTTCATCAATATTTGCAATATTGGTAAAGAAGGAAGGTGATACCTGAATGGCAGATGTTGAAGTGGAGGGAATGTCTGAACTTTCTTCCTCTTCTTCAATCTTGGCCATGAGACATTGATTTGCTTCATCATCTTCAGAATCAGATGATGAGGCTTCTTCATCAGAAGCAGCCCAATCATAGTCAGCCATCAGGCCTTTTCCTTTCTTCTTAAAGCTTTTCAGCTTTGCATACTTCTCCTTCAGCTTTGAGTATTTGTCGTCTTTATTCCTTGGAACAAAGGATTTCTTTGTAAAAGCTGAAGGTCTCATGATTTTCTTTGACCTGCACTCGTTAGCGAAATGACCTGTCTTTTCGCAGTTGAAACAAGTAGCAGTAGCCTTATCAACAAAAGCTGATGACTTAGGCTTGTCAGCTATAGAAAGAGTTTTGTTCTTTCTAAACATTTTCTTCTTGGCGAATCTCCTGAACTTTTTAGTTAGGAGAGCCAAGGATTCATCGTCATCTGAAGAATCAGAATCTGATGACCTTTCAGAGTTACTTTCTAACTCAGTGATAGTGACCACAGGTCGCTGAGTAGAAGGTTCCTCTGAGATTAAAGCAACAGGGGTGCTTTTGGAATCTTTTACAAGATTCTTCTTAAGATGGCTAGATTGCTCATGATTCAGCAATGTGCCATATAAGGTAGCAAGTGTCATTGATCTTAGATCTTTTGACAGCTTGAGACACATGGAATAATTGTCCCAGCTTTCAAGTAAACATTCTAAAAACTTTGTCAGCACTTCAAAGTTAGAATATTCCTTGCCAACCGTTTTTAGATCTATAATTAAGCAATTAAAACGTTGATGAACTTCAGAGAGAGTTTCATTCTTACCAGAAATGAAGCTTTCGTATTGTCTTACCAGGTTGATCTTTCTTGAATCCTGGACTTCAGACGTTCCTTCATACTGAACACATATTGTGTCCCACATAGCTTTTGAGGATTTCAGGTTCATGACGGAATGGTAGACTTCGTCAGGAAGGGCCATGGATAGTATGGATCTGGCTTTTGTATCTATAGCCACTTTCTTCTTATCTTCATCGGTCCACATGTGTATTTCCTTTGGAATCAGCCTTTCAGGAATAGCAGCTCGAGTTGCAGTGGCTGGAACTAAAGGATCAATAGTTACAGGGATGTGTGGGCCATTTTCAAGATAGTAGGTCATAGTAGGGTCTACACCTTCTAGGAAGAGCATCATCCTATTTTTCCATAAGTTGAAGTTGTCTCTGGAAAATCTAGGGGTTTTGCAAGAGAACCATTGTCTATATAATTTGTGTTTGTGTGGGAGGCCATTTTCAGATAATAGCAAGGAAGAGAAATATCTTAGATTAGATCTTGTTTATGAGATTAAACAAATCTGCTCTGATACCACTTGTTGGTCCCGAAAGGCCTATACAAGTTTGTAGAAGGGGGGGGGGGGGTTGAATACAAACACGCTATTTTACTTTTCTAAATTGTTTATTGATAAATCATTAACAATTTACAGCTTGTTGCGGAAACAAGATTAAGGATAAACCTAAATCTAAACAAGTTGGAACACTAAGGTTTCTTGCACTAAGAAGGATATGGAGATTACTAATAAAATCCTATCTTGAGAGAGATTTGAACTTGTCCAGAGTTAGCAAGTTACTTCAAATGAAGTGAGTTCATCTCTTTATATACTGCATGCATTTAATGCAATTCAGTATACACTTTACACGTGTCATCAGCGGATTGGTTGCATGTCATTGACCTTTGTTGACAACCTTAGTAGCCGCATGAATGAACAGTGTAGTATCAGAGTGGTTGTACGATCTCAGATTTTCGGAGGTTCTTTTCTGACATTTCGTACGGTGGCGTGCAAGGGAGGTTAAGACAAAAGTACTTTGTACGGAGGACTTCATGATCAGCTTTCGTTGATTCAGCGATTATCATTTACTATTCAGCGAATGATAAAGTTCAGCGATAGCTGAAGTCTTGTACTTGATACTTCACGTTGAGTGGACAAATCTGAGTCTTCGCTGATCCGCATCAGTTCATTAGTAGACTTGTCGCTGGTTCTTGAGCTTGATCTTCGACTTCAGCGTAGAACCTTTGTTGACGTGAAACTTGTCTTCAGGGATTATAAGTAAACAACTAACTTATCAGCGATAACCATAAAGACTGAACAGACTTAGCGCATTATGGTGAACAGTGTTCGTTGAATGTTTAATTTAAAGAGCGAGAGTTCCTATCAGCGGTACTGTAAGATCTTAGTACTTATCAGCGATAGTGAAACTCTGATACATATTGTTTACATACAATTTTCACTAAGTATTTAAGAGAGGGTCATTATCAAATCACTGAGGGTTTGGATCAACAGCTGGGAATAGCGTTTACATATGAGTACGTATGCAAAATTGCTTTCTAGATCATATGAGTATGTATGCTAGATTGCTTGGTGCTTAATACACTGTATTGTATGGTTGTTGCTTGCTATTAGGGACTTATGCTAACTTTGATAGGTTGTTAAGCAAATGCACTATAGGTTGTATGCGGTAGGAACCGAATAGCCTTAGAATGTTGGATTTAGTTCTATTGCGCAGCTCTTGTTTGAGTCCAACCGTTGTAGGATAGAATCCTATATTCGAATGTCTATCCGGTTTCACTGTATACGACTGTGCGTTTACGAGGCGACTCGTCAGGGTTAGTGGGGGTCCCGTTCTAGCAAGGGTAGTGGGTTGTTACGACTTTTCTAGGGAGCTAGGAAAAGTGTTTACATATGCCGGAGTGGACATATGTGTTTGTTTGTGGTAAGCAACTACTTGGACGTCCCGGGACAGGACTCGAAACGAGTAAGGATGGGTGTGAAGGGTAGTAGCAGAGCTCCTACTATCTGAAGCACAGGATCCATACTCGAGTCGGGGAGAGTCACGAGGAAGCCAAGGAGTGGAGCGTGAGTGTAGTAGGGGTGTTTTAAGTGTGGCCAACCCGGTCACCTTAGCCGGGATTGTAAGGTACTGCTAGTGGTCTGTTTCAACTGTAATCAGACGGGCCATGTAAAGGCCAACTGTCCTAGAACAGGGGTAGCTATTGGGGGTGGAGCATAGAGGGCGCCTGGTAATGCCCCGTTACGTATTACCGATGGTCGAGCAGGTTTGCCGGGGGCGGGAGCGGCTCGAGGTAGAGTTCACTAGTTGACGGTGGATGAGGCACAGGCGACGCCTAAAGTGGTTACAAGTACGTTCCTAGTTAACTCGGTGTCTGCGGTTGTGATGTTTTATAGCGGGGCTACTCACTCTTTTGTGTCTCACACTTTTAGCGAGGGTTTGGGCCGAGTGGTAGGACGTTTGAGTCATCCTATTGTTGTTGAGGTGGCTGGTGATAGGACCTTGACGGTCACGGACGTGTTTCGCGGGTGCACTTTAGAGATCTCAGGAGTGCGGTTTCCCATTGACCTGATCCCGATCGCTATGCGGGAGCTTTGTGTGATTGTGGGCATGGATTGGATGGATAAGTTCGACGCAGAGATTGTTTGTCGTCACAAACAAGTGCGAGTTCGAACCCCAAGCGGGGGAGAACTGTTAGTGCAGGGAGATTCGTTTAGACGGACTACGGCCATATGTTCGGCTGCGAGAGCTCGGAGGTACCTTCGGCATAGTGGTCAGGGATATTTGGCATACGTGATAGACACGTGTGTTGGGGAAGCGAAGGAGTCTGCGGAAGACGTGCCAGTGGTACGGGAGTTCACCGACGTATTTCCCGAGGATTTGCCGGGGATACCTCCCGAACGACAGGTAGAGTTTCGGATCGATCTGATCCCGGGTGCTGCTCCGGTGGCCAAGGCACCCTATCGCCCGGCTCCACCAGAAATGAAAGAGCTGTACGCCCAGTTGCAGGAACTTCTCGAGAAGGAGTTCATTAGACCGAGCTGTTCGCCGTGGGGAGCACCTATCTTATTCGTGAAGAAGAAGGACGGGTCGCAGCGGATGTGCATAGACTACCGGGAGCTGAATAAGCTTACGGTAAAGAATCGTTATCCTTTACCAAGGATTGACGATTTGTTCGACCAGCTTCAGGGGGCCTCGTGGTTCTACAAGATTGATTTACGGTTGGGGTACCACCAGATGCGGGTCAGGAGTGAGGACACGGAGAAAACGGCCTTCCGTACGCGGTACGGTCATTACGAGTTCGTGGTGATGCCTTTTGGGCTCACCAATGCACCGGCAGCATTCATGGACCTCATGAACCGAGTGTGTAGTCCGATGTTGGACCGATCGGTGATTGTGTTCATCGACGATATTCTGGTGTATTCAAAGTCCAAGGAGGAGCACTAGGTGCATCTTCGAGAAGTGTTGGAAGTATTGAGGTGAGAGAAGTTATACGCTAAGTTTTCCAAGTGCGAGTTCTGGTTACGAGAGGTCCAGTTCCTAGGACATGTCGTGAATCAGGACGGTATTATGGTCGACCCAGCTAAGATTTCAGCGGTGATGCGGTGGGAGGTGCCGAAGACTCCTACTGAGGTGGGAAGCTTTCTAGGATTGGCAGGGTATTACCGAAGGTTTATTCAGGATTTCTCCTAGATCGCGATGCCTATGACGCGATTGACGAAGAAATCTGCGGCGTTCAGTTGGGGTGAGGAACAACAGAAGGCGTTCGAGGAGCTACGCAGGCGCTTGTGCGAGGCTCCTGTGTTACTCTTGCCCGAAGGCATGGAAGATTTGGTAGTATATTGTGATGCCTCACATCAGGGTTTGGGTGTCGTGCTTATGCAGCGCGGCAAGGTCATAGCCTACGCTTCTAGGCAGTTGAAGCCTCACGAAGCAAATTACCCGACTCATGACCTGGAGTTGGGAGCGGTAGTGTTTGCCCTTAAAATTTGGAGGCACTATCTCTATGGTGTCAAGTATACGATCTACACTGACCATAAGAGCCTCAAGTACTTGATGGATCCGAAGAACCTTAATATGCGTCAGCGAAGGTGGCTCGATGTGGTCAAGGATTATGACTGCGAGATACTTTACCACCCGGGTAAAGCGAACGTGGTTGCGGACGCACTCAGCCGACATCCGGTCGGTGAGCCACTGAGGGGTTTATGTCAGCGATTGACAGTGGTTACGCCGATTCTGGAGTTGATAGGAAGCGCTCAGGAGGTGGCTGTTTTGGAGGAAAATGCAAAGCGGGTAAGAGTGTCGGGGGAAATCCCGAATTTTGTTCGTGACAGTCGGGGGTTGTTAACTCGACATGGTAGGGTTTGGGTTCCATTCATCGGTGGGAACCGGAAGGTACTAATGGATGAGGCACATAAGTCCAAGTTCTCGATTCACCCGGGAGCTACAAAGATGTACAGAGACTTGCGTGAAGGTTATTGGTGGCCCGGCATGAAACGGGATGTTGCTAGATGTGTTGAGGTATGTATGACCTGTCGGAAGGTCAAAGCGGAATATCAACGACCACATGGGAAATTGCAGCCGTTGGAGGTCCCGGTTTGGAAATGGGAAAAGATTACTATGGACTTCATAACGAAACTCCTAAGGACTCCCCGTGGGAACGATGCGATTTGGGTGATCGTTGACCGTCTGACCAAGAGTGCTCACTTCTTGGCCATCAGGGAAAGCTCCTCGGCGGAAAAGCTTGCGGAGGTGTTTGTACGTGAGATCGTGGCCAGGCACGGGGTGCCAGTTTCGATTGTCTCTGACAGGGACACTCGTTTTACCTCCCGGTTTTGGGAGAAGTTCCAGTCAGAGATGGGTACACGGTTACACTTTAGCACGGATTTTCATCCGCAGACGGACGGACAGAGCGAGCGAACCATTCAGACCCTCGAAGATATGCTTCAAGCTTGTGTTATCGATTTTGGAGGTAGCTGGGATCCGCACCTTCCTCTAGCAGAATTTTCCTACAACAACAACTTTCACTCTGGTATTGGCATGCCGCCGTACGAGTTGTTGTACGGTAGGAAGTGCAGGACGCCCGTTTGTTGGGGCGAGGTTGGTCATCGGGTGTTAGGGAGTACTGACATTGTGTTGAAGACGACCGAGATGATTCAGATGGTGCGGGACCGTTTGGTTACTGCACAGAGTCGGCAGAAGAGCTACGTCGACAAGAGGCGATCCGACTTAGAATTTCAGGTGGGTGATTATGTTTTGTTGAAGGTTTCACCCTGGAAAGGGGTGATCCGGTTTCGTAAGCGGGGGAAACTAGGGCCTCGTTATATTGGGCCTTACCGGATCATCGCCCGTGTGGGGAAAGTGGCTTACCGGTTAGAGTTACCTGAAGAACTGAGCTTGATTCACAACACCTTTCACGTTTCTCAATTACGGAAGTGTGTATTTGACGAGTCTACCGTGATTCCTCTGGAGGACTTCCAGATCGATGAGCGGCTTAACTACGTGGAAAAGCCGGTTGCCATTCTCGACAGGAGAACAAGAACCTCGTGGAACAACGTTATTGGACTGGTAACAGTCCAGTGGCAGCACCGAAAGGGTTCAGAGTGGACGTGGGAGCCCGAAGCGGAGATGCGCGAGAACTATCCCGATTTATTCGTCAGTCGAGACTTCGAGGACGAAGTCTGATCCAAGTAGGGGAGAGTTGTAAAGCCCGTATCCCGGTGTGTATCTTCTTCTTATTATTTTTTTTAAAGCTTTTATTTTAATGTGGGATCCATTAGCGGGGTTAGTCGGATCGGACCAAAAAGTTAAATGAGTCAACCTTTTTGGGTTTTTGCAAGGAAAGGAAAGTTGAGGGGCCAATTGGGGCATTTCACCAAAGTATGGCAAGGGATAAGCCAAGAGACGCCCCTTCCTCCTTCCCCTTCCCTTCGGTTTCATGCTAGTAACCACCACAACCTTTAGTCATCCCCTCCCCCTTCCCCTTTCATTTTCACTTAAACAACTCCCAAAAACCCTTTTCCCCATCCCCCTTTGTTGTGTGTTCGGCCAAGAAAGAAGCCGAGAGAGTGAGAGAGAAACCGAGAGGGTAATAGAGGTTGCTGCCGGCGACGAGGAGAGAGAACCTTCAGCGACATCCTCAAACAGTGGAGAGGACTAGCTGAAAAGCAGCGATCTTACAGATAAGAATTGGGTAGAAGAACTTGGGTAGAAAAGATAGAAAAAATAATGTGGATGTGTATATAGGTTTGGAGAACTTAGTGAGTTGTTGAGAAGTTCAGGGAAGGAAAAAATAAAGATTTAGTTTACCTGACAAACCGGCTTTTCAAAGAGAATCGCTAGATTTTCATATTCAGCGAGGCCTTTGTCTTTGCTTTTCTCAGCGCCAGAGGCTGAGGGCTTTGTCTTTGTCTTCTCCCCTGATGGTTCTTTTATTGAGATTCCTTTAAGAGCTTTGATCCTTGGGGCAGGTTTGACGATAAAGAAATCATCGTCATCTTCATCATCATCATCATCCTTTCTTGGAGAGAAGGATGGTTTGTCGTCAGGGATGTCGATGTCTTCATCTTCTTCTGCTTCGGAATTCTCAGCATCTTCTTCGAGTGGCTCCCCCTCAGATACAGAGGCGAGCTTCTCGGTTCCCTCAGGGTTTTCATCTCCCTGAGGTCCAGCGGTCAGATCTTCATTCTTCTCTCCCCTGATAGATTCATCATGGGAAAGGTCTTCAGCGCTTTTGTTGTTCAGATCTTCAGCGCTTTTCTCAAGATCTTCAGCGCTTTTCTCCTTGGAATGTTCAGCGCTCTTCTCCCCCTCTTTTTCATGATGACTGGGGGAGGAATGGGCAGACTCAGCATTGGTGTTATCTCTGTCTTCTGGGCCAGAGATTTTCACACAACCTTCAAGCTTTGCTATTCTGTCTTCTAGGCCAGAAATAGCAGGCGTGATTTTCCTCAGCTCTGTGCGATCCTCCTCTGTGAAAGATTCTAGAATAGGGACATGGGCAGGAGCAGGAGCAGGAGCTGGACTATTTGCCTTGTTTACCAGCGTCTCGATCATCGTCTTCATAGAGCTAACGTCGGTCTTTACAGAGCCTAAGTCAGTCTTGACCTCTGACATATCACCCTCGAGTTTTTCAATCGATGTCTTCAGCGTTGTTACTTCGCTGGACATGGTCGAAACTGATGTTTTGAGGCTTGTGTAGTCAGTGTAGATGTCACAGAGCACCTTGGCAAAATCGCTGAGCGTCTTATCAAGACTCTTGATGTCTTCAGTGGAAGCTTTCTTCTCCACCACCGTTGTCAGCTTTGTCAAGTTCTCTCCAGCGTTTGTTACAGCTGTTGAGTTGTTGGAGAGTGTGGTGGTGAGACTGGACAGCTTTGTTTCCATGGACTTCAGCGAGGCGTTGATGTCTCCCAAATTAGGACCTGTAACATATAAGTACTTGTGAACAAAGGAAAGCTTAGAAGTTTCAGGTTTAGTTACAATGTTTAAGGTGGGATTAGTACCTGCAGGAGGATTGATGAACTCGTCGAAGTTGCAGGTTCCTGAGTAGTGTTCCATATCCTCTTCGAAAGTACGGTGAGGTATGGTGAACTCTGCAGGTCCTTTCTTCATCATTAGTTGAGAAGCATCAGCGGCGGCTTCTGGAATGATGGCATCTCCAGTGTTCGCTGGAGGAGTGTCCAAGTGAGTGGAGGGAGAAGCGAAGGTTAAGATTGGGGTTCGGGTTCTGAGTTCAGCGTTGGAATCGCTGACAATCACTTCATCAGTCTTTTGAGAGACTGAGGGAGGTTGGGTAGTTTCCAAGTTTCTAACCTCAGTGTTTAGAGACGCTGAAGTCTGGATTGGAGGGATGGCTTGCACGGGTGTGGCAGAGCGTACCACGGAACTTTCCTTCAGCTCTTCAGAATGAGCTGAGGAGTCTTCAGCATGGAATTGCTGGGGTTGCTCCTTGGTTTTCTTGATCCTTTTGGAATCAAGTTGGGTGTGAGAGGGTTTCCTTTTCTTATAAGGAGAGGATGTTGTGGCCGGGGTATCAGCGATTGGTATAGTCGCTGAAGGAGCCACAGAAAGCGGAGAATTTAGAAGAGTGAGAAGAGTAGAGATACGTACCTCATTGGCGACAGGCTTGAAGTCGAGAACCTTAGGGCCAATCTGAGAAAGTTTCAGATCACCCTCTTCAGGATAGCTGTCCTTCAGGCCATATTGAAAGATGGCGCTGATGAATCGTGGGTAAGGAACCCATGCTGGTCTGTCAGCGGCAGAATCGACACGTTGAATCAGGTCTTCATAAATAATGGAGGCCCAGTCAATATTTAGACCTTTCAGCAGTGCGTATCCCATGGACTGCTGAGGTTGGGCGGCTTGATCAGAAGATCCGGATTTCGCTGTCATGCAGCTGATTAGGTGAGCGAAGATGAAATTCATCTCGCTGGGCATCTTGGATTTCTTTATCAGCGTCAGTTTCTTCTCAGGCTTCTTGTCCCTTCCAATATCCCAGATATAACCCATTGCGTCAAGGAAAGCAATGATTGCTTCTCTGTCAGCATGCTTTTTGTGGTCAGGGAATGGAATGAAGGGTTTTTCTTTGGAGGCATTTGGGAAGATTAGGGCTTTGCGGATAATTACGGGTGTGATCTTGATGGTGCCATACTCAGTATCGCTGAGTATGCAGTATATGGTTTTGGATGGATCTTTGGCAGAGGGTAGCTCAGTGTGTCTGGCAGAGTACCAGAACTGGGATAAGAGCCGCTGACTGGCAGGAGGTGTTATGGTCAGGGCTGTGTAGATAGGGTTGTTCTTCAGAAAATTTACAGCATCGTCCAGATGTGATACTTGCTTCCGAGGAGGAAACTCGAGAAGAGCTGAGAGGTTGTTGGCCTTAGTCCAATCGAGTTGATCCAGCTCGAACTTCACCTGGGGGGCTTTGAAGATTTCCATTTCCTCAGAGTCAGTGGAGATGGATTCAGCGGTAACATTCAGCTTTGAAGATGCCATATCACTGTATTATCAGTTCAACCAAAGATGTTAACAGATAAGAATTATCTTAATGTGGAAAGAAATTTCCGTTAAGATTTTTCGAATCTTGTCCATTTCATTCAGACAAAAAAAATGTCTTAATAAAGATTAGGGTTTTTCTTGATTTTAAAAGAAAAGTAAAACCCATAAAATCTTGTATTCCAGTTTCTAAAAGAAAAATGGATACGAATGAAGAACAAGTTTAAGATTTAGATTTAAAACTTGAAGAACAACCATGAAATGGTTGTGTTCATAAAACCATGAAAGAAATGATTTTATTTTAAAAAGTTCTTTTGTTTGATCTTGTTAAAACAAAGAGAAGATCGAAAACAAGTTATACGCATTTGATAAAAAATAAGAACATATTAACCTTGAAGTTGAATACCAAGATGATGAACAGTTCTTGAGGTTTTTGAGAGCACAAATGCAACAGAGAATTCTTTTCTAGCGGAGAAAGATTGTTCGCGTAAAAGACAAATATAAACCAAGAGTTGTTTATATAGGGATTTATAGAGAGAGAAAACCTTGAGCGGGAAAAAGTTTTCATCATGACACGGACACGTGTTTGCATTTGATTGGAAGTTTGAACAAAACGTGCAAACGTGTGTCAGAAAGAAATCGTGCCGAGTGTTATCCGTTGCAATGACGTCACAACTGTCCTTTCACATTCTTTTAGGATGTCTCTGAGGTTTTAAAAAAAACCCAGGGACTCTTTTAAAAAAAAACATGAAGCACTGAATAGAAATATCAGTGAAGGTTTAAGGAATTTTCAAAATATCGCTGTTAAGGAAGAGATATTCAGCGATGCAATTTATTTTGAAATCTTGCATTTACATGCGATTGTCAGGGAAAGAAAACATACCTGGATATCAGTTTAACCAAATTTATTCAGAGAGAAGATGATGAAATGGATTATAAAAGTTGATTTTATCCCGAAGCCTATACATGAATGTATAAACGTATCGCTGATTAAATGTGAACCGCTGAAGATTTTATCCTTCAAAGTTCAGCATTCCAAGCTCGCTGATGAGAAAGTTGAATCTTGTCTCATCAAGAGGTTTGGTAAACAAATCAGCTAACTGATAATCAGTTGGGATAAAATGAAGTTCTATATCACCATTCATCACATGATCTATGATAAAATGATATCTGATTTCTATGTGTTTTGTCTTTGAGTGTAGCACTGGATTGTTTGGTATAGCGATGGCACTTGTGCTGTCGCAATAGATTGGAATTTTGGAGAGCTGAAGATCATAGTCTAGTAGTTGATTTCTCATCCACAAGACTTGAGAAAAGCAACTTCCAGCGGCTACATACTCAGCTTCAGCTGTGGAAGTGGACACTGAGTTTTGCTTCTTACTTGTCCAACTTACCAACTTTCCACCCAGGAGCTGACATCCTCCTGTGGTGCTTTTCCTATCCATTTTGCAACCTGCAAAATCACTGTCTGAATAGGCGGTTAGATCGAATCCTGAGTCTTTGGGATACCAAAGACCTAGATTCGCTGTACCCTTAATATATCGAAAGATTCGCTTTACAGCTTTCATATGGGATATCTTAGGTTCAGCTTGATATCGTGCGCACAAACATGTTGCAAACATAATATCGGGTCGGCTAGCTGTAAGATACAGTAGTGAGCCGATCATCCCACGGTACAGCGTGACATTGACAGGAACACCCTTTGTGTCCTTATCAAGTATCAGCGGTGGTGCCATAGGGGTTTTCATAGCTGAACTTTCAGTTAAGTCGAATTTCTTCAGCATATCTTTAACATACTTTCCATGATTTATAAAAGTTCCTTTTTCAGTTTGCTTAATCTGAAGACCAAGGAAATATGTTAGTTCACCCATCATACTCATTTTATACTCATCTTTCATTCTATCAGCGAAACGAGTACAAAGCTCAGGGTTAGTAGAACCAAATATAATGTCATCAACATATATTTGAACTAAAATGATATGACCTTTTACTTTTCTAAAAAACAAAGTTTTGTCAATCTTACCTCGATCAAATTTTTCAATATGGAGATAAGTAGAGAGAGTATCATACCATGCACGTGGAGCTTGCTTTAAGCCATAAAGTGCCTTGTCCAGTTTATAAACATAACCTGGACGCTTAGGATCTGAGAATCCTGGAGGTTGTTCCACATATACTTCTTCATTCAGCTTTCCATTTAGAAACGCTGACTTAACATCCATCTGATGTACAGTGAAGTTTTTGTGTACAGCAAATGCTAAGAAAAGACGAATAGATTCAAGTCTTGCTACTGGAGCAAAAGTTTCGTCATAATCTATGCCTTCCTCTTGTCTGTATCCCTGAGCAACAAGACGAGCTTTGTTGCGAGTTACAGTACCATGTTCGTCCAACTTGTTTCGATAGACCCATTTAGTGCCTATCACCGTTTTTTCAGTTGGTCTACGAACAAGTTTCCAAACTTTGTTTCTTTCGAATTCAGTCAGCTCTTCTTGCATAGCGCTGACCCAGTTTGGATCTCTGAGGGCATCATCTATTTTCTTTGGTTCAGTTAGAGAAATAAAGTTAACAAATAAACAAATATTACCTGCACTTCTACGAGTCTGAATACCAGCGTTGGGATCACCAAGAATTTGATCGATTAGGTGATTTACAGTCCATCGCTGAGCCGGAGCATGCGTCGCTGACTCAGTCTGAACTGGAGAAACTGAAGATGAGGCTTCAGCTACTTCTGGATTATCAGCTAAGAGAGGAATGTTTTCATTTGCCACTTCATTCACTGATTGCTGAGAAATAGATGGAATTTCTGAGACATTTGGATCAACTGCAGGTATAGTGTTTATAGGAACAGCTGAGACCCAAGATGTTTCAGCTTCACTATTTTGCATATTTGGAATGATAGAAGGACCATCATTTTCTACTGTGTGAGCATGAGGAGTGGGAACCTCTTCTGAATCACCAAGATGAGAAAACATCCATTGATTCAGTTCTTCTGTATCAGCGTTCGGTTTAGAGTTCGCTGAACGGGATTCGTCAAACGTGACGTGAATAGTTTCTTCTACAGTTTGTCTTCTTCGGTTGAAGACTCTGAAGGCTTTGGAAACTGAGGAGTATCCAAGAAAGATTCCATCATCAGCCTTAGGATCAAACTTTCCAAGGGCATCTCTGTTGTTCAGTATGAAACACTGACATCCAAAGATGTGAAGAAAGCTGATTGAAGGCTTTCTCCCATGAAAGAGTTCATAGGCAGTCTTTTTGAATCTTTTAACTATCAGCGACCTGTTTTGCGTAAAACAAGCAGTGTTGACAGCTTCTGCCCAAAACTGAGTAGGCAGGTGAGAATCGCTGAGCATTGAACGTGCAGCTTCAATAATTGTTCTATTTCTTCTTTCAGCGACTCCGTTTTGTTGTGGTGTTCTCACTGACGAAAAGTTGTGAGAAATACCCTTGCTCTCAAGGAAGGAATCAAGAGAACTGTTTTTGAATTCAGTTCCATGATCACTCCTTATTGAGCGAACAGCCATATTGTTCAGAGTTTCCATCTTCCGAACAAAGGTGATGAGTTCTTCAGGGGTGTCACTCTTAGAACGGAGAAACATTACCCATGTGTAACGAGAGAATTCATCAACTATGACCAGCGTATATTTCTTTCCAGCGATGGATTGTTTGTTAACGGGGCCAAACAAATCCATATGGAGTAGTTGTAGAGGAGATGACACTGAGGAAACTTGCTTTGACTTAAAGCTTGCGTTGGTCTGCTTCTCTTTTTCACACGCTGAACATAAGGACTCTTTGGCGTATGAATGTTGAGGTAGACCAGTGACTAACTCTTTGGATGAAAGAGTATTCAGTGTCTTGAAGTTGAGATGTGAGAGCCTTTTGTGCCATAGCCAGTTAACATTAGAAGATGCTTTTGAGAAGAAACAGGAGTTCTCAGTGGTTGTTGAGTCCATGTTTATAACGTAAACATTTTCCAAACGATAACCGCTGAGAGCTATCTTCTCCTTTTTGTCAGAGACAAAGCAGGATTCCTTAGTGAAAATCACTTTATTATCCATGTCGCAAAGCTGACTGATGCTTAGAAGATTATGCTTCAGCCCTTCAACATATGCGACTCTTCTGAAGGATGTTGTACCATTTGAAAGTACACCATACCCTCGGGTGTGTCCTTATCCATTTCCACCGAAAGTCACAGAGGGACCCTTCTCTTCCTTGTATTCAGCGAGCAGGCTTTTCTTTCCAGTCACGTGTCTAGAGCATCCGCTATCGAGATACCAGATACCCTTCTTAACCTGCAATACAAAGGAAGATTAGTTTTGCTTGGGTACCCACTTCACCATGTATACGCGTTTGTCAGTGGAAGTAGTTGGAATGGGTTCAGCAGTCTTCGCAGCATTTGAAGATTCAGCTTTGTCTTTCTTCACTTTGGTCAATTTCTTGACCTCAGCGGTAGGAGTCACCTTGACCTGAATTGCAACTGGTTTGGTCTTCTTGGGTGCTATCTTCACCTTAGCTATCTTATCAGCTTTGGTGGCTGTGGGACACTTACTTACAATATGATCGGTAAGTCCACAGTGATAACATTTCCTATAACTAAAATTAGTTCTAGGAACACTTGAGTGCTGAGCTTTTAATTTGGAATTAGAAGTGCCAGCACCAAGTACACTTTTGGTTTTTGAAATAGGACGAACATTCAGTTCTTCAGATTTCTTACCAAGGATATCTACTCTGAGTCTAGGAGTAGGTCGCTGAACTGATCCAGAGGTTGATTTCTAGAACCAGATGAATGAATCACTAAGGCTTTGGAAGCATTCAGCTTAGGTTCTAAGGTACCCTTCTGAGGATTTTGATAAATAACAATTCCTTTACCTTTGTCTTTAGAGACAGAGGTAGGTTTTGAATAAACCATTTTCTCCTTACCTTTTGAGGAGGTAGGAGTTTCCTCAGGGATTGGTGTAATCGACGAGGAGTACTGAGATGAAGAAGTGTCAGCTACTGAGGATACGAACGTTCCAAATTTAAGCATTGAACGTTCAGTGGTTGGTTTTGGAGTATCATATTTATAACCCAGACCACGTTTATCACTCAGAGGAATCTGAGCCTTAATTATCTCAGTGATCTTTGTTGAAGAATTACACCATCCTTCAACAGTAGCTTGTTCAGCTTTTAATGCATCGATAGCTTCTGCTCGTTCGATTTTGACTAGCTGATTTAAATAGACTTGATCTTTAAAATCTTCTTCAAATTTAGAAAGCTTTTCTATTTGAAGGTGGCAGTTTTTAAGCTTTTCAGCGAGATCAAGATTTTGGTTTTCAACCACAGCTTTGCCGTTCATGGCTTCGTATAAACTTCTAGTCAGCAGTTCGATTTTACGGAGACTATCAGCTTCATCAATATTTGCAATATTGGTAAAGAAGGAAGGTGATACCTGAATGGCAGATGTTGAAGTGGAGGGAATGTCTGAACTTTCTTCCTCTTCTTCAATCTTGGACATGAGACATTGATTTGCTTCATCATCTTCAGAATCAGATGATGAGGCTTCTTCATCAGAAGCAGCCCAATCATAGTCAGCCATCAGGCCTTTTCCTTTCTTCTTAAAGCTTTTCAGCTTTGCATACTTCTCCTTCAGCTTTGAGTATTTGTCGTCTTTATTCCTTGGAACAAAGGATTTCTTTGTAAAAGCTGAAGGTCTCATGATTTTCTTTGACCTGCACTCGTTAGCGAAATGACCTGTCTTTTCGCAGTTGAAACAAGTAGCAGTAGCCTTATCAACAAAAGCTGATGACTTAGGCTTGTCAGCTATAGAAAGAGTTTTGTTCTTTCTAAACATTTTCTTCTTGGCGAATCTCCTGAACTTTTTAGTTAGGAGAGCCAAGGATTCATCATCATCTGAAGAATCAGAATCTGATGACCTTTCAGAGTTACTTTCTAACTCAGTGATAGTGACCACATGTCGCTGAGTAGAAGGTTCCTCTGAGATTAAAGCAACAGGGGTGCTTTTGGAATCTTTTACAAGATTCTTCTTAAGATGGCTAGATTGCTCATGATTCAGCAATGTGCCATATAAGGTAGCAAGTGTCATTGATCTTAGATCTTTTGACAGCTTGAGACACATGGAATAATTGTCCCAGCTTTCAAGTAAACATTCTAAAAACTTTGTCAGCACTTCAAAGTTAGAATATTCCTTGCCAACCGTTTTTAGATCTATAATTAAGCAATTAAAACGTTGATGAACTTCAGAGAGAGTTTCATTCTTACCAGAAATGAAGCTTTCGTATTGTCTTACCAGGTTGATCTTTCTTGAATCCTGGACTTCAGACGTTCCTTCATACTGAACACATATTGTGTCCCACATGGCTTTTGAGGATTTCAGGTTCATGACGGAATGGTAGACTTCGTCAGGAAGGGCCATGGATAGTATGAATCTGGCTTTTGTATCTATAGCCACTTTCTTCTTATCTTCATCGGTCCACATGTGTATTTCCTTTGGAATCAGCCTTTCAGGAATAGCAGCTCGAGTTGCAGTGGCTGGAACTAAAGGATCAATAGTTACAGGGATGTGTGTGCCGTTTTCAAGATAGTAGGTCATAGTAGGGTCTACACCTTCTAGGAAGAGCATCATCCTATTTTTCCATAAGTTGAAGTTGTCTTTGGAAAATCTAGGGGGTTTTGCAAGAGAACCATTGTCTATATAATTTGTGTTTGTGTGGGAGGCCATTTTCAGATAATAGAAAGGAAGAGAAATATCTTAGATTAGATCTTGTTTATGGGATTAAACAAATCTGCTCTGATACCACTTGTTGGTCCCGAAAGGCCTATACAAGTTTGTAGAAGGGGGGGGGGGTTGAATACAGACACGCTATTTTACTTTTCTAAATTGTTTATTGATAAATCATTAACAATTTACAGCTTGTTGCGGAAACAAGATTAAGGATAAACCTAAATCCAAACAAGTTGGAACACTAAGGTTTCTTGCACTAAGAAGGATATGGAGATTACTAATAAAATCCTATCTTGAGAGAGATTTGAACTTGTCCAGAGTTAGCAAGTTACTTCAAATGAAGTGAGTTCATCTCTTTATATACTGCATGCATTTAATGCAATTCAGTATACATTTTACACGTGTCATCAGCGGATTGGTTGCATGTCATTGACCTTTGTTGACAACCTTAGTAGCCGCATGAATGAACAGTGTAGTATCAGAGTGGTTGTACGATCTCAGATTTTCGGAGGTTCTTTTCTGACATTTCGTACGGTGGCGTGCAAGGGAGGTTAAGACAAAAGTACTTTGTACGGAGGACTTCATGATCAGCTTTCGTTGATTCAGCGATTATCATTTACTATTCAGCGAATGATAAAGTTCAGCGATAGCTGAAGTCTTGTACTTGATACTTCACGTTGAGTGGACAAATATGAGTCTTCGCTGATCCGCATCAGTTCATTAGTAGACTTGTCGCTGGTTCTTGAGCTTGATCTTCGACTTCAGCGTAGAACATTTGTTGACGTGAAACTTGTCTTCAGGGATTATAAGTAAACAACTAACTTATTAGCGATCACCATAAGGACTGAACAGACTTAGCGCATTATGGTGAACAGTGTTCGCTGAATGTTTAATTTAAAGAGCGAGAGTTCCTATCAGCGGTACTGTAAGATCTTAGTACTTATCAGCAATAGTGAAACTCTGATACATATTGTTTACATACAATTTTCACTAAGTATTTAAGAGAGGGTCATTATCAAATCACTGAGGGTTTGGATCAACAGCTGGGAATAGCGTTTACATATGAGTACGTATGAAAAATTGCTTTCTAGAACATATGAGTATGTATGCTAGATTGCTTGGTGCTTAATACACTGTATTGTATGGTTGTTGCTTGCTATTAGGGACTTATGCTAACTTTGATAGGTTGTTAAGCAAATGCACTATAGGTTGTATGCGGTAGGAACCGAATAGCCTTAAAATGTTGGATTTAGTTCTATTGCGCAGCTCTTGTTTGAGTCCAACCGTTGTAGGATAGAATCCTATATTCGAATGTCTATCCGGTTTCACTGTATACGACTGTGCGTTTACGAGGCGACTCGTCAGGGTTAGTGGGGGTCCCGTTCTAGCAAGGGTAGTGGGTTGTTATGACTTTTCTAGGGAGCTAGGAAAAGTGTTTACATATGCCGGAGTGGACATATGTGTTTGTTTGTGGTAAGCAACTACTTGGACGTCCCGGGACAGGACTCGAAACGAGTAAGGATGGGTGTGAAGGGTAGTAGCAGAGCTCCTACTATCTGAAGCACAGGATCCATACTCGAGTCGGGGAGAGTCACGAGGAAGCCAAGGAGTGGAGCGTGAGTGTAGTAGGGGTGTTTTAAGTGTGGCCAACCCGGTCACCTTAGCCGGGATTGTAAGGTACTGCTAGTGGTCTGTTTCAACTGTAATCAGACGGGCCATGTAAAGGCCAACTGTCCTAGAGCAGGGGTAGCTATTGGGGGTGGAGCATAGAGGGCGCCTGGGAATGCCCCGTTACGTATTACCGATGGTCGAGCAGGTCTGCCGGGGGAGGGAGCGGCTCGAGGTAGAGTTCACTAGTTGACGGTGGATGAGGCGCAGGCGACGCCTAAAGTGGTTACAGGTACGTTCCTAGTTAACTCGGTGCCTGCGGTTGTGATGTTTGATAGCGGGGCTACTCACTCTTTTGTGTCTCGCACTTTTAGCGAGGGTTTGGGCCGAGTGGTAGGACGTTTGAGTCATCCTCTTGTTGTTGAGGTGGCTGGTGATAGGACCTTGACGGTCACGGACGTGTTTCGCGGGTGCACTTTAGAGATCTCAGGAGTGCGGTTTCCCATTGACCTGATCCCGATCGCTATGCGGGAGCTTTGTGTGATTGTGGGCATGGATTGGATGGATAAGTTCGACGCGGAGATTGTTTGTCGTCACAAACAAGTGCGAGTTCGAACCCCAAGCGGGGGAGAACTGTTAGTGCAGGGAGATTCGTTTAGACGGACTACGGCCATATGATCGGCTGCGAGAGCTCGGAGGTACCTTCGGCATAGTGGTCAGGGATATTTGGCATACGTGATAGACACGCGTGTTGGGGAAGCGAAGGAGTCTGCGGAAGACGTGCCAGTGGTACGGGAGTTCACCGACGTATTTCCCGAGGATTTGCCGGGGATACCTCCCGAACGACAGGTAGAGTTTCGGATCGATCTGATCCCGGGTGCTGCTCCGGTGGCCAAGGCACCCTATCGCCCGGCTCCACCAGAAATGAAAGAGCTGTACGCCCAGTTGCAGGAACTTCTCGAGAAGGAGTTCATTAGACCGAGCTGTTCGCCGTGGGGAGCACCTATCTTATTCGTGTAGAAGAAGGACGGGCCGCAGCGGATGTGCATAGACTACCGGGAGCTGAATAAGCTTACGGTAAAGAATCGTTATCCTTTACCAAGGATTGACGATTTGTTCGACCAGCTTCAGGGGGCCTCGTGGTTCTCCAAGTTTGATTTACGGTTGGGGTACCAGCAGATGCGGGTCAGGAGTGAGGACACGGAGAAAACGGCCTTCCGTACGCGGTACGGTCATTACGAGTTCGTGGTGATGCCTTTTGGGCTCACCAATGCACCGGCAGCATTCATGGACCTCATGAACCGAGTGTGTAGTCCGATGTTGGACCGATCGGTGATTGTGTTCATCGACGATATTCGGGTGTATTCAAAGTCCAAGGAGGAGCACTAGGTGCATCTTCGAGAAGTGTTGGAAGTATTGAGGTGAGAGAAGTTATACGCTAAGTTTTCCAAGTGCGAGTTCTGGTTGCGAGAGGTCCAGTTCCTAGGACATGTCGTGAATCAGGACGGTATTATGGTCGACCCAGCTAAGATTTCAGCGGTGATGCGGTGGGAGGTGCCGAAGACTCCTACTGAGGTGGGAAGCTTTCTAGGATTGGCAGGATATTACCGAAGGTTTATTCAGGATTTCTCCTAGATCGCGATGCCTATGACGCGATTGACGAAGAAATCTACGGCGTTCAGTTGGGGTGAGGAACAACAGAAGGCGTTCGAGGAGCTACGCAGGCGCTTGTGCGAGGCTCCTGTGTTACTCTTGCCCGAAGGCATGGAAGATTTGGTAGTATATTGTGATGCCTCACATCAGGGTTTGGGTGTCGTGCTTATGCAGCGCGGCAAGGTCATAGCCTACGCTTCTAGGCAGTTGAAGCCTCACGAAGCAAATTACCCGACTCATGACCTGGAGTTGGGAGCGGTAGTGTTTGCCCTTAAAATTTGGAGGCACTATCTCTATGGTGTCAAGTGTACGATCTACACTGACCATAAGAGCCTCAAGTACTTGATGGATCCGAAGAACCTTAATATGCGTCAGCGAAGGTGGCTCGATGTGGTCAAGGATTATGACTGCGAGATACTTTACCACCCGGGTAAAGCGAACGTGGTTGCGGACGCACTCAGCCGACATCCGGTCGGTGAGCCACTGAGGGGTTTATGTCAGCGATTGACAGTGGTTACGCCGATTCTGGAGTTGATAGGAAGCGCTCAGGAGGTGGCTGTTTTGGAGGAAAATGCAAAGCGGGAAAGGGTGTCGGGGGAAATCCCGAATTTTGTTCGTGACAGTCGGGGGTTGTTAACTCGACATGGTAGGGTTTGGGTTCCATTCATCGGTGGGAACCGGAAGGTACTAATGGATGAGGCACATAAGTCCAAGTTCTCGATTCACCCGGGAGCTACAAAGATGTACAGAGACTTGCGTGAAGGTTATTGGTGGCCCGGCATGAAACGGGATGTTGCTAGATGTGTTGAGGTATGTATGACCTGTCGGAAGGTCAAAGCGGAACATCAACGACCACATGGGAAATTGCAGCCGTTGGAGGTCCCGGTTGGGAAATGGGAAAAGATTACTATGAACTTCATAACGAAACTCCTAAGGACTCCCCGTGGGAACGATGCCATTTGGGTGATTGTTGACCGTCTGACCAAGAGTGCTCACTTCTTGGCCATCAGGGAAAGCTCCTCGGCGGAAAAGCTTGCGGAGGTGTTTGTACGTGAGATCGTGGCCAGGCACGGGGTGCCAGTTTCGATTGTCTCTGACAGGGACACTCGTTTTACCTCCCGGTTTTGGGAGAAGTTCCAGTCAGAGATGGGTACACGGTTACACTTTAGCACGGCTTTTCATCCGCAGACGGACGGACAGAGCGAGCGAACCATTCAGACCCTCGAAGATATGCTTCAAGATTGTGTTATCGATTTTGGAGGTAGCTGGGATCAGCACCTTCCTCTAGCAGAATTTTCCTACAACAACAGCTTTCACTCTGGTATTGGCATGCCGCCGTACGAGTTGTTGTACGGTAGGAAGTGCAGGACGCCCGTTTGTTGGGGCGAGGTTGGTCATCGGGTGTTAGGGAGTACTGACATTGTGTTGAAGACGACCGAGATGATTCAGATGGTGCGGGACCATTTGGTTACTGCACAGAGTCGGCAGAAGAGCTACGTCGACAAGAGGCGATCCGACTTAGAATTTCAGGTGGGTGATTATGTTTTGTTGAAGGTTTCACCCTGGAAAGGGGTGATCCGGTTTCGTAAGCGGGGGAAACTAGGGCCTCGTTATATTGGGCCTTACCGGATCATCGCCCGTGTGGGGAAAGTGGCTTACCGGTTAGAGTTACCTGAAGAACTGAGCTTGATTCACAACACCTTTCACGTTTCTCAATTACGGAAGTGTGTATTTGACGAGTCTACCGTGATTCCTCTGGAGGACTTCCAGATCGATGAGCGGCTTAACTACGTAGAAAAGCAGGTTGCCATTCTCGACAGGAGAACGAGAACCTCGTGGAACAAAGTTATTGGACTGGTAACAGTCCAGTGGCAGCACCGAAAGGGTTCAGAGTGGACGTGGGAGCCCGAAGCGGAGATGCGCGAGAACTATCCCGATTTATTCGTCAGTCGAGACTTCGAGGACGAAGTCTGATCCCAGTGGGGGAGACTTGTAAAGCCCGTATCCCGGTGTGTATCTTCTTCTTATTATTTTTTAACGTGGGATCCATTAGCGGGGTTAGTCGGATCGGACCAAAAAGTTAAATGAGTCAACCTTTTTGGGTTTTTGCAAGGAAAGGAAAGTTGAGGGGCTAATTGGGGCATTTCACCAAAGTATGGCAAGGGATAAGCCAAGAGACGCCCCTTCCCCCTTCCCCTTCCCTTCGGTTTCATGCTAGTAACCACCACAACCTTTAGTCATCCCCTCCCCCTTCCCCTTTCATTTTCACTTAAACAACTCCCAAAAACCCTTTTCCCCATCCCCCTTTGTTGTGTGTTCGGCCAAGAAAGAAGCCGAGAGAGTGAGAGAGAAACCGAGAGGGTAATAGAGGTTGCTGCCGGCGACGAGGAGAGAGGAGGAAGGGTTCGTCGAGGTAAGTTCGTCTATTTCTCGTTTGTTGTTATCGTATGTCAAAGAAACGCCGCCAACCACCAAAGCCGCCGGAGGCGGCAGGGGGTGGTGCACGGCTGTTTTCCAGCCTAGGGTAACCCATATTCAGTAGTTCATATGCTTTTCGGGTCTGTTGGGATTAAGCCACGACTTAATGGGTTAATAATCAATAGTGTCATTTCATGTGAAAATTTAGTAATCTGCCACTGTTTTGCTTAAACCGTAACGTTTTCCTCGTAACTCGGATTGGGACGAAATCGGTGCCAAAAGTTCCCATTTTGAGTCTAGTAACGTTTCTATGTTTTGTGCAAAAACCAGTTCGGAAGGTAGCTTAGGTCAAATCGTCGTTTTGTACTGAAAGGTTCTGTTTTCGCTGTTCTGCGAACCGTTTTTGTAAAATCCGTATTAAACTGTAGAAAAATCGTTAGGAGGAGTATAATATGTCCTTGGAACCCTAACTCAGAGAACTTTCTGGTGATGTAATGTAATTGAGGATTTTCTGTGTTTGGGCGGGTCGGAACAGGTCCCGAACAGACCTGTTTGGCTAGACAGAAAAGTCATTTTAGTGACAGTTTAAGCGTGCGTCGTGTTTTAGGGTCCGGGTCTCGCGTTAATACATTTTAACGTTCGTTTAGGTGTTGGGAAGTGATTTTGGATTGTGGAGCTTGGACTATTGTTTGTGAGCTAGGCGCGCATTCGAGGTGAGTTCTCTCACCGCGTAGTTAGGAATTTCATGTGTAACGTTATTTTGTGTTACGTGCTATTACGTGTTATTACGTGTTTACGTGGACTAGTTGGGATGTGATAAATAGTTGTGATTGTTGAATTATTATGTGAATGGTATGTAATTTGTGTACACCTCGGTGGGACTGAGGGGCTCGGTGGGACCGAGGGCTCGGTGGGACCGAGGGCTCGGTGGGACTGAGCTAGTACAACTATATTATCTTACTCGGTGGGACCGAGGGCTCGGTGGGACTGAGCTTGTATCAACATATTTTTGTGTACTCGGTGGGACCGAGGGCTCGGTGGGACTGAGCTTGTATTTATACGTTAATTATTATGTGGTTTATATTCGTGGTGATAGTGGTGTTACCTACTTGCGAGTAGGAGCGATATACGTGGGGTTGCTACCTGCGTGTGTGGTAGGACTCACTAAGCGTTTAGCTTACCCTTTCCCAATATGTTGTGATTTCAGGTGCGAGCGGCAGTCGGGCTTGACGTAACACACACAAAGCGCGGGCGCCGAGAATTGTTGGAATTTACACTTTTAAACTTTTAGATTTATTTATAATATTTCCGCTGCATACCTTCTTTTGACTGTTTGAGTTGACGGCATTAACTTTAATTGAGTTACGGTTTATTAAATTGTGGTTGTTTTATAATGGAATATATGTTTTAGAAAATTTAAATTTCCTTGTAATTTTTGGGACGTTACATATATAAAGACCTGCTCTACAACCGAAAAAGATATCTGCTATCTGTTCCCAAGATATTACACATCGAAACATATCTAGTACACATCGCAAACACAACAGTGATCAACGAAGCATTCGAACAAATATCGCTAAAGCAACTTTCGCAAGACAGCAGCTCGAACCACACGACAACAGCTTATTTTGCACGATTTACACACGACGCACGACTTTTACACACGATTAAGTCTATTTTCTCTCATATTGTAATCTGTTTTACACAAAACACCTGTTACAAAAGGACTATAGTGCACCGTCGACTCTCACAAGTCGACCGCGATTTTTTCCCTCATTTTGGGGTTTTCCGCGTCACCAAATCTCCTGTCTTGTTTATTTTTCATGTGATTGTGTTGATTGGTCTTGAGATCCATTTCTTTAGTTGTTAAAGTCTACATCAACCTTAAGTTATCTTTTTGGGTGATTTTTGGCATTAACAGTTTGGCGCCATCCGTGGGACCCCATCTAGAGAAAATCTCAGGCCATCGCATACATCGCTCCGACGATCTCCCAAAGTTTTTGTTGTTTCCAGGATAATGGCAGCCCAATCGGATCCTGTGGCGCGGCAGTTTCAGAGCCAGGATGCCCCAGAATCCTGAAATGACTATCGTCTGGAAGAGGTCATTCTGGACCAGAATAAGCCTGATCAGATTGTCTTCGTGGGGGCATCATTAGATCTTGTTATAAAGGGTCAATTAATCTCGTTTTTGCAGGAACATGCTGACTGTTTCGCTTGGACGCACGAGGACATGGTGGGCATAGACCCCAATGTCATATCCCACAAGCTAAACGGCAACCCATCTTTCAAGCCAACAAAGCAAAATATCGAAAGTTCGCCCCTGAGCGAAACAACGTGATCAACGATTAGGTCGACAACTTTCTTAAGACTGGGAAGATCAGAGAAGTGAAGTACCTCGAATGGTTAGCCAATGTCGTGGTCGTACAAAAGAAGAATGGGAAGTGGCGTGTATGTATCGACTTCACGGACCTTAATAAAGCCCATCCTAAAGATCCGTTCCCACTACCCCACATCGATGCTATAGTCGACGCGACCGCAAGACATGAACTCCTAACGTTCATGAATGCTTATTTTGGATACAACCAGATATTGATGCACAGCGAAGACCAAGAGAAGACTGCTTTCATGACGGACAAAGGCATCTATTGTTAAAAAGTCATGCCTTTCGGTCTGCAGGTTCGACCTATCAACGATTGGTTAACAAAATGTTCAAAGAGCATCTTGGCGACACCATGGAGGTCTACATTGACGACATGCTTGTCAAATCCAAGCATGCAACCGACCATATCGATCATATGAAGAAGTCGTTCGACATTTTGTGAAAATATCAGATGAAATTGAATCCTACAAAATGCTCTTTCGGAGTCAGCGCGGGGAAATTCCTAGGCTATATGGTCACACAGCGAGGCATAGAGGCAAACCCGGATCAAATCAAGGCCTTGATAAACATCAAGTCACCCAGAAATTTCAAAGAGGTCCAACGACTTACAGGTCGTGTGGCCGCCCTAAACCGCTTCATCTGACGATCATCGGACAAATGTCGTATGTTCTATAACGTCTTAAGAAAAAACAAGGGCTTCGACTGGACGGACGATCACGAGCAAGCGTTACAATGATTGAAAGAATATATGGTCATCCCGCCATTACTTTCGAAACCAGAAGAAAATGAGATCCTACAACTATACCTTGTCGTAAGTGCTCACTCAGTAAGTGTCGTCTTAACTAGAGAGGACGACTGGCAGCAGCTGCCGATTTACTACGTCAGTAAGTCTCTATTAGACGCGGAAACCCGATATACGTCCATGGAGAAATTACTTCTGTCACTAGTCATAGCAGCAAAGAAGTTAAGACACTACTTTGAATCCCATCCCATTACCGTCGTGACAATCTTTCCTCTTAAGTCGGCCCTGAGAAAACCAGAGCTATCAGGACGACTAGAGAAATGGAGTACTACCTCAGTAGCTACGATATTGACTTTAAACCTCGCACAACAATAAAGTCGCAGGTCTTGGCTGATTTCGTTGCTAACTCCAGTCCCGAACTGGAAAAAGTAGCACATATCAAGACTTGTACTGTGGCGACTATAAGCGACACAACCTGGGTACTCCATGTCGAAGATTCCTCAAACTCTAGAGGAGCAGGTTTTGGTGTCGTCTTAAAATCTCAACAAGGGAGAAAGATGGTGTACTCCATACGATGCAGGTTCAAAGCCACTAACAACGATGCAGAATACGAAACTCTAATCGTGGGCATAAATATGGCTCACGAATTAGGGGCAGTCGGACTTCACGTCAGAAGCGATTCTCTACTTGTCGTGAACCAAATTAGCGGGGAATTTTCAGCCAAAGATTCCAAGATGATGGCCAATCTCAAGATAGCCAACGATAAATCCAAGATGTTTGATCCATTCTCAATCGAGCAAATTCCCAGAGATCAAAACACTCAGGCCGACGCACTAGCTAACCTTGGATCAACACTTAATAAGATATCATTCGACGCTATTCCTATGATTCATCTAGTGACCTCGTCTATTGAAGACTCTAAAGAAATCTGTACTCTTAGCACGGAAGACAGTTGGTCGCCTGACATAAAAAATTACCTTATGCACGATCAGCTACCTGAAGATCTAATGGAAGCTCGCAAGATTCGATTCAAAGCATCGAAATACATAATCATTAGCAATAGACTCTATCGACGCTCGTCGACGGGTCTGAATCTACGATGCGTCGATAATCCCGAACAGATATAAAATATCTTAAAGGAAATGCACGATGGCGAGTGTGGCAACCACTCAGGTGGTCGCAGTCATGCAAACCGTATCTCACGACAAGGCTATTACTGGCCGACATTAAGACAAGACGCCACCAGGTACGTCCAAAGTTGTGATGCATGTCAACGACATTCAGGTATGATCCACCAACCCTCCGAACCTTTACATACGTCCTTAATTCCATGTCCTTTCATGAGGTGGGGAATGGACATCGTTGGTAAATTACCTCCTGCCCCAGGGAAGAAAGTTTTTCTGTTAGTCCTTACAGATTATTTTTCTAAATTGATAGAAGCAGCCGCTTACTCCCAGATTCGGGACAAAGAAGTCATTTATTTTATCTAGACTAACATTCTATGCACGTTCGGAATCCCTTCCGAAATCGTGTGTGACAATGGGTCACAGTTCATAAGTGATCGTACACAACAATTTTATGAGGACCGTTGTATCAAACTTACGACCTCAACCCCACGTTATCCCCAGTCTAACGGTCTTGCAGAATCAAGCAATAAAGTCATTATCAATTCAATCAAGAAAAGACTTAACACTGCAAAGGGAAAGTGGGTCAAATAACTCCCATCGGTCATGTGGGCCAATCGTATGATGCCCCGAACATCGATAGGACAGACACCATTCTCATTGGTCTATGGTTGTGAAGTCGTCTTACCTATTGAAGTGCAACTCCCGACATCGAGACATACGTCCGTCGATCAAAATTTGGTAGACCTAAGCTACGATCTCTACGCTCTGGAAGAGTTAAGAGAGTCTGCTTTAGTCAGGATGGCATCTCAACGACAAATCATTGAGCGACATTTCAACAAAAATGTTAAGGCCAAAATCTTTCAGGAAGGTGACTACGTCTTACGACGGGTATTCCAGAATACTAAGGAACCAAACGCAGGTAAGTTGTCCACTAAGTGGGAAGGACCTTATTAAATATCTGAGGTCGTCGGAAAAGGTGCTTACAGGCTTCAAACCCTCGACGACCAAGACATCCCACGAAGCTGGAACGCAGTACATCTAAAAAAGTACTTCTTTTGAATTTTGATTTTCGATTTATTTCGACAAATGATTACTGACTTAAGCATTAGAGGGTCGTTGGTTAAACCAACGACCACCCCTGAAACTTACATTGCAGGCTCGTAGGATCGCACGAACGCCAGACTTACGATCTATATCATGAAAGACAAAGTTTTTTAGATTACAAGGTCACGATACATACGCCATGACCAATCCAGTCATGATCCATAAAATCATGACTCACACTACATAAATAGAATCTTATGGTTCATCTCATGGATCTTACGATCACAACCAAGTGCATCTTTAATCCGAGTTTCGGAGTCAAAGTCTCATGACTGGAATTCTATACTTGGAATATTTTTTGGCCCAGTCGCCCGATTACATCTGAAATTATATGTACCTATGTCATACGATTTTACATCTATTGCTTTATACGTCCGTACTTTAAGTCTTGTTATCACCCATTTATTTTGTTTATTACGACAAAGTAAAAATAACGATGGTACAACAAGAGATACACTTGTAAAAAGATACTAGATAAAGGCATGACCACCAACGGTCGCCCTAGAACAAAAACAAAATTACAAAAAATATAGAGGCATACTTAGGGCCCTGGTCGACTCCGGCCTCGTCTTCCACATCGCCCGTCTTGGCTTTCGCGGAATCAGTATCGTCGACCCTATCCTCGTGGTCAAGATCCTACTCGGTCCCGACATGCTCGAGGTAGGACGCGACTTCGGTCTCGACGCTAGCCAAGGGATTTTTCCTCTGCATGCGACGGCGCATAAATGCCGCCCTGACCTTCAGACAGTTCAGCGCCTCAAACGAGAGGAGCTTCTCCTCTAAGGCCCCCGTCTTGGCCTCAGCAGCCTTAACCAACGACTTGAGCTCCCCTACCGGTTTTTTACGCATGGTAAGGGATGCTTTAATCGTCGTCTCCTCTGCCTCGTAAGCAGAGGCCCTTTCCAACGTCTCCTTGAGGCGATTTTGGAGTTCCTCCTTCTCCAGCGACGACGGCTCCAGCAGACTCTTGAGATCGTCCACTTGAACGGAGAGAACCTTCGCCTTCGCCTTTGTCGCCCTCTCATCCTCTCGAGCTTTACGCTCACCCTCCTGTGCTCGCTGAAACTTCTCAGCGACGGAAGGGTCGACCTTCTGGAGCTCCTCCAGTTGGCCGAAAAGGCATAAAGACACCTGAAACGCCTGCAGTCGCACGAAAAAACATAAGGTAAGCCTAACTTACTAAGACAGGATGAGACATACAAAAAAAAACATACCAGGAAGGACATGCCCATGACGTGAGACCCTGTCTCGTCCACGGTAGCACCACGGTAACGATCCTTGAAGGCTGGCAAAAGGAATTTTCCCAAGTTAGGGAAAATCTTTACCCTATCCAGGACGCCGTCCAATAAGAAGTCCGACGGTAACGGAAAGTTTACCATCGTAACTTCAGGGGATCCCTCACTCTGAGGACCTTTCCCCTTCTCCCCTACAGCGGACGACCCAGGCGGCGTGAGTGTCATCTTTGGCACGTCCGAAGACGTCTTCGCCTTCTCGGAGTGGAGACCTTTAATGGCTCTGTAGAAATCAGGATTCAATCTTACAATCAAATATGAACAATCAAACAGTAAATGATAGAGATTTGTATCAACGCACTTGTATTCAATTAATAACAGATTACAGATCTAGAGAGAGAATCTCTCAAAGATTACAAAAGCTGAATACAAAGTTATGCGAAAGATTAGTTAGCTTACAGTTGCTAACTCCTATATATACTATAAAGAAAAGCTAAAGCTACAGTACATATACATCAAAGACTAATAGAACAATTACACGTGTCCTAATTAGTAACAAAATATAACTGAAAGTATCCAAGACATAAGTTCTGAATAACATATTCAGAACTTCTGAACATTCTTCTGATTAAGCACTTCAGAACTTCCTTCAAGCACTTGTGATATTTTCTTCATCATTCTCAGAAGTTCTGAGTCTCATACTCAGAACTCTGACCCTTCAGTTCAGACTTTCATACTTGTAATCTTTTTTAGACTTCTCATATCAGAACTTCTGAGTCTTCTAACTCAGAACTCTGAGTCTTCTATTCAGATCCAACACTTGTAACTTTTGACAAAACTTCAGATCTAACAATCTCCCCCTTTTTGTCAAATAGTCATTTACTTCTTATCATCATATTCTTTTAGTGCTGGAACAATCTTCAAAACCAGTACATTTCTCAGAGTAAGCCTTTTGTTAATCTTTTCTATGATCTCTTGAATCTCTTCAACTTGTTTTCCCTTTTGTAACTCTTTCTCCAGACCGTGTTTGATGAACCTTAAAGTTCCTGAACAATATTTTGCCACTTCTTCTGATCTGAAGAAAATAGTTTCATTTCTGTCATTTCTTAAGAAGACTCCCAACTCTGGATATCTTGTAACATTTCCACTTTTCAGAAGATTCAGATTTTCATGCTCATTATTTGGCTTTGAGAGATATACACATAGCCTTTGTAAATACAGTGCAATTTGAAAATCTGTATATGAATGCCATCTAAGAATATAAAACATAGCCTCTTTCACTGCAGCCAATGCTCCTCTCTCCTTTTTCAGTTTACTGCAGTCTTTATTTGACAAATGACTATACAATCTGTACAAATCTATTACTGAGATTTTTTCAAAATCTACTTCAGGTAGACTTTTCCATCTTCTCTTAAGACTTCAAATGAGTAATATTCATGTTTCAAGAACTTCTTCTCTTTCAATTCTCTAATCCCTGTGATTAAGAAATCTGAATATACCGATTCTTTTGGTTTTCCTAAGCGCTTTGACATTTCACCACGAAGACATTGATGTATCTCTGTTCTGTCATGATAAACACTTAGAAAGTTTACTTCTCTTGGTTGAAAGAAATAAGGAAGAGCATACTCCAGAAAGTAACCATTAACATCAACAGGTATTTCTTCTTCATTAGCCTCAGACTTTTCTGGTTGATCAGCATCTTTCATTTGAACATCTTGTGAAGTCGCATCTTGAATATCTTATTCCACTTCTTCTGAGTAACCTCCATTTACCTCATACTCAGCAGGAAAAACAAAATCTCTGTGTAACAACTTCTTTGGATTTACTTCTGAAAGTAACCATTCATTGCAATTTCTGATTTTGTTTCTGAGTTCAAGTCTTTTACTGACACATCTGATATATTTTTCTTTCACAGACACTCTGACATTCTCAACATAAGCTTGCATCTTCATTATTGTCTTCTTCAGAGTAGCATCACTATACTTTACTAGATCATTCAATCTGAATAGAATGACTTGGTTGAATTCTGAATGAATGAATCTTTCATTTCCAACTTCTTCACTCACAAATCCATCAAAGTTGCTTATTACTTCAAGAGTTTTGATTGGACTTGTCAAGTTACATTTCTCTTTCCTTGACTCAATTGCCAACTGAAAATCATACAAATACAGATTTCTGACATATATTCCCAGAACTCTTCTGCATTCAAGTTCTATCCATGCATTCAAGTTCTATCCAAGCATCTTCAGTACCAGCAAAGAATTTCACCAAGAAAATTTGATCTTCCAACAACAATCTGTGAAAATAAAAACTTGTCATGTTCACCTTTAAGTATCCTTCTTTCAATACATTCAGATTAACATATCTCAGACCATCAAATTCTTCATTTACAAAGTCTAACACCTTCACAATTCTTTTCTGAACATGTAGCTTTTCATCAGTCTTTCTTAACCTGTTTGAAGCTTCCACATATGTCATCTGAATCCTCTCATCCAAGAATCCATCAATAAAATTTTCAATGACAACAAACTCATCATCTTTGCAGTAGACAGATTCATAATTGTCTTCAAGGAAAATACTAACATACAAGTTTCTTGACAATGGTGTATCTTCTCTTTCAACAATAAAGTCACATAAAGGTTCTTCAAGAATGGGTAAATCAATTCTGGGAATCAGAATTGGCCTTCTGTAAGTGTAGAAAGGCATAAAGAAGTCTTCAACTTTCACAGGGTCTTCTTCTGATACATCTTCAAATAAATATTCTCCAATGTCTTTTACAAACTGCTTTGTGTATCTTATAGAGTGATCTTCTTCTCCCAACAAGTCAATTGGCCTCACCAATCTGATAACTCTTTGAACATTCTGAATGTTAAGAGCTCTGACCAACTCACTATGCATTCTCCATATCAAAATATCATTAAGTCTTCTCTCTTCAAGTTCAGAATTAAGAAGTTCCCTTCTGGTATAAGGAACTATCTATAAACAAGTGTTAATCTCAGAAATTTCAATCAATCTTTCTTCAGAGATATCTGCCATAGTTATTTCACACCATTCTTCAGAAGAATCCGTCATTTCTTCTATAACAGCATTTTGATCTGATATAACCTTATCTGATCCAAAAATATCCATCTTTTCAGTCTCATCATTCTGATCAGTATCTGCCATAAGAATTTCAGTTTCATCAGAATTAATCTCCATCTCTGTATTCAACACCAATTCCTCTGTTTTACTTGAGTTTTCACTTCCCATCTTTTCCATTTCCATCTCTTCCTCAGTATCTGAACTAATAGTATGAACCTCAACCAACTTCTCAACTTCTGTTGATTTTTCCACTTCTGCTGATTCATCAACTACTTGAATATTTTCTGAATTTTGAACCTCTGCAACTGCTAACTGCATATCAGAAATCTCAAAATCTGCTAAGTCAATATCAGCTGACTTTTCAACATTTTCTAACTCATCAGTGCTTTGTTCATCAACCTCAGAATTATGCTTTTGCCTTTTCTCCCCCTTTTGATGATCATGAGGATCATTATCATAAAACTTCCTTTTTAAATTCTGAGTTGATTCTTCTTCAGGTTCAGCTACAGACATAGGCATGATGGCTGATGGCTTTGAAACACTAGCCAATGTTGAACTGAAAGCTTGTAACAATGAACATTTCATATCATTCATATTCCTTACTAACTCCTTTTGAAATTCTGACATACTATCCTTGATCTCCTTTTTGTGAGATTCCAAGGACACTTTCATTCCATCCACCTTTTGTTCAACAAATTTTGCTTTCCCTTCCAACAAAATCTTGAGCTCCTTCACCTCATTTTTAAGGAGTCAACAGTACTCTCCAATTTTTCAACTTCCTCCCCCAACAATTGATTTTGTTTCTGAATCTTTTCAAATTCATAAGGTTCTAACAGTGAACCTGGATCAACAAAAGGTCCAGTTTTCAAGTGTTCAGAGAACTCTTGGCCTGTAGGTGCCACAAAGACACCATGTACCACAGAGGCACTGTGTAATGAAGCTTTTAAGATGTTCACTTCCCCAGGACTTCCATCCAATCCTTGACAACCAATATTAGGAGTGTCTATGAACGTTGTTACAGGAATACGAAATTCCTGTGATGTGCTAGTGTTGAAAAAATTTTCAGGCCCAAATTGGATATTACTGTGTAATCCATACTCAAAGTGTTCAAGAATAGGTTGGGATTTATCACCTCCCTCCAAATGAGTTTGGGATGGTTCCCATGTTTGAATTAAAACATTAGTATGTTGAAATACTTCTGAGTGGCTAGGGATGGGTTGTTCAAGTTCCACCACTGGGTCCATGGTGTTTTCTTCAATGTTAGTCACCAAGAGTTGTGAACCAACAGTAGATGTGGCTACCCGGATTAATTCAGCTGGATCATAACCATCTCTTTCTGTTTGAGATTCTGTTAACAATCTCTCATCCTCACCACACTCTAACTGTTTTTCAACTCCCATACTAACCAATCTCTCTGAATTTTCCCTCTCTATTCTCTCAGAATGTTCTCCCCCTCTCTATTTTGATTTGACCACTCACCTCTCATCTCAGGTTGTTCCTCATGGGTAGGGTCTTGAGGTTGTTCAAGTCCCATTGAGGTGCAATAAGCTTTTAAAATCTCACTGTCCCTTGGAATATACTGCCTAAGAGACCTTGGAAGAGGTCTTTGATTTGGAAAATTCTGATTTTTAGAACTAGAAATCATCTTACCCATATAAAAAATTGGACCATGCTCCTCATTTTCTCTTCTTGGAATATTTCTGTTTTCTCTCATAGCATACCAAATCACAATTTGCCAATACCTTTGATAAGGTGTATATGTAAGTGAAGTATCCCTTGTCTTCATTTCTATTGCCTTCTGATTCTTTTCAAAGGTGTTCTTCATATCTTCCCAAAGACTTGCAATATAATCATAATGTCTGTTTTTTACCAACCCATGAAATATTTGAAGAATTTGCCTTGAGCCTTGATCAAGAGAACTATTCTTCCAAGATAAACATTTATTCACAATGTTGAACAAACAAGCTCAAATTGGTGGTAATTTGTTTCTTCTGAAAAAACTTAGGGTCCTCAACTCTTCATTATACCCCAATCTCATAAATTCAGCAATTAATTCTTCTGTCAATGGAGAATCTTCAAAATCTAATCTTCCTTCTAAATCATCTTTATCTGCTAAATTCAGCATATCTCTTAAAATTTGTATAGTCAAAGTCAAAGAAACACCCCCAACTTCAGATACAAATTTATTTCCCTCTAGCCTTAGATGCTTCCACCATTGTTGTATATACTGAACAGGAACCGATTTCTTCTTTGTAAACCACTTTTTGTATGGATGATACCTCAATAACTCCATGATTATCTTATGTTCTTCTTTAAATCTGCTTTCATCAAACAATAACACACAATTGTTTTCCAATAGCCTCAAATACTCTCTCTCAGGAACAATCCTTTCACCATGATTAGGTCTTCCTGACATGACTGACCTAACTGCACTTTGTTCGTGTTGAATGTTCTCATTTTCCTCATCTGCGTTTCCCTCTGATTCATCCATATGTTCATCCCCTGCTTCTCCTCCAACATTACCTTGAACAATGTTATCTCCTATTATCCCTTCATCTACGGCTCTATTTTCAGGTCTTTGAACTTCATCATCATCTGATTCTGATTCAAACAATGATTTTGATGAATGTAATGAAATGGCTCTATTTCTCCTTGAACCAGACATGATCGTAATGTGGAATTTTGAAAGAAAACAAGATCAATGAACTCAGGAATTGTGTGTTTCTCACTTTTCACTCATGGATTTCAAATAAAATTTGAAAGAGGGATTTTAAGGTCTATTTAAAATCCACGAAGCTGAAAGGATTTAACGGTGAAAAGGCGCTTTTTGTCAAAGTTATAACATATTCAAACACTGTGAAATGCCACAAAGGATATTAAAATGAAAAGACGTGGCATTTTCAATTGAATAAGAAGTTGACACGTGTTACTTGATAGAAATTAACACAAGTTAAAAGTTTTGAGTAACACGCTCAGAGTTCTGAGAAAGCATACTCAGAAGTTCTGAGTATATAGTTCAGAGAAAATCCCTTGGAAACATAATTCATTTAAAAAACAACTTCTGACTTAATATAAAACATTTAATCATCCAGAAGCAGTTTGAACAGATAGAAAATTATTTTATCATCAATATTTTGTTCTTTTAATGATGATTTGTGATTTCTGAAAAATCATTTAAAATCTAACACCTGAATTTGAAAACTTTTGAAACATTCAGAAGTAGTTTTGAACAAGTATAAAAATATATTATCATTGAAAGCTTGTTCTCCTTAGAATTGTTAGGACACTGAAGTTGTCCTTTATAATAGAAAGTTTTGTAAAGCAATAGCTGTGTTAAAGGTCTTATGCTTAATTGTTGTAGCAAGTGATGAAGACTATAAATAGGTCTTTACTTGTAGTTTGTAAGAAGTGAATTCATTAATACAAGATGTAGATCTCTAATCACTTTGTGTTCTCTTTAGGTTAGATTTCTTTTTCAATAATGTTCTTCATCATCTTGTTACACAATACTTGGATTGTATGAAGATCATGGACCTAACAAGAATGATTAGTGATAAGAGAAGAATACAAACCTTTTAATCATCTTGGAATGATTTCTGAAGAATATCAATGCACCCCCTTGACTTTAGCATATACTCAAACACATATTAGATATAAAGGTAAAAAAAATTCAGAAAAAAATAGTCTACATAATCGAAATACTTGTATTTCTCATAAATGAATTTTTGAAAGATAGTCAGAAGTTCTGAATAACCTAATCAAAATTTAAAAAGATTTGAAGTTGGATTTCTGAAGTATTGACTCAGAAGATCTGAACTCAAGACTCAGAAGTTCTAAACTTAAGAGTCAGAATTCTGAATAAGAGACTCAGAGTTCTGAGTACACTACTCAGAGAATCTTACTTAGAAAAAATTTATCATTTCTGAAAAATAGCAAATGTAATCAATTTGTCAGATTAAGCATTCCTATTTTACATATAAGAAAAGTAAACCTTTTGTGAACAAGTCAGCCAATTGATACTTTGTATGCACAAAGTGCATCTCTATAGTTCCCTTTTCAACATAGTCTTCAATAAAATGATACCTTACATCAATATGCTTGGTCTTTGAGTGCTGAACAGGATTCTGAGTTATTGCAATGGCACTTTCTGAATCACAATATATGGGAATTTTATTGAGTTGATACCCATAGTCCATGAGTTGTGTTCTCATCCACAAAGTTTGAGAGCAGCAGGCAGCAGCAGAAACATACTCTGCTTCAGCAGTGGATGTGGATACACAGTTTTGCTTCTTTGAAGCCCAACTCACAATCTTATCTCCCAAAAAGTGACAAGCACCAGATGTACTTTTCCTGTCCAACCTGCTTCCTGCATGATCAGCATCAGTAAAACCAGTTAATTTGAAATCTGTCTCTTTTGGATACCAAATGCCCAAATCTGGTGAACCTTTCAGATATCTTAAGATCCTCTTAACAGCTAGCAAATGAGATTCTTTTGGATTTGATTGAAATCTAGCACAAAAACAAGTAGCAAACATAATATTTGGTCTACTAGCAGTTAGGTAAAGAAGAGATCCTATCATGCCTCTATAAATCTTGTTATCTGCTGGAACTCCATTGAGATCAGCATCTAACTTGATATTTGTTTCCATTGGTGTTCTTATAGAAGCACAATCAGACATCTTAAACTTCTTTAAAATATCTTTAACATATTTTCCTTGATTTATAAACCAGTTGGTAATTGTTTTACTTGAAGACCAAGGAAAAAGTTCAATTCTCCCATCATGCTCATTTCAAATTCTGATTACATGACTTTTGAGAATTCAGTACATAACTCTGCACTTGTAGAACCAAATATTATGTCATCTACATATATTTGAATCAGAATTAAATCATCACCCTTTTTCTTTAAGAACAAAGTAGTGTCAATCTTACCTTTCTTGAAACCAGATTTTAATAAGTGTTGAGTAAGAGTGTCATACCAGGCTCTTGGTGCTTGTTTTAGACCATTTAACGCCTTATCTAAAACATAAACATGATCTGGAACGTCAGGATCAATAAAACCTTCTGGTTGATAGACATAGACCTCTTCATTAAGTATTCCATTCAGAAAAGCTGATTTGACATCCATTTGATATACTTTGAAGTTCTTATGGGCAGCATAGGCCAACAATATTCTGATTGCTTCTATTCTTGCCACAGGTGCAAATGTCTCATCATAGTCTATTCCTTCTTGTTGAGAATATCCTTTTGCAACCAATCTTGTCTTGTTTCTAACTACAACACGTGACTCATCTTTCTTGTTTCTGAATACCCATTTAGTTCCAATAACAGATTTTCCTTCAGGTTTTGGAACTAGTCTCCAGACTTTATTTCTTTCAAACTGTAGCAATTCATCTTGCATTGCTAAATTCTAATCTGGATCCTCTATGGCTTCATTGTCTTTCTTAGGTTCAATCACACTTAAAAATCCTGCAAACATTGCTTCATTTGCGGTTGCTGATCTGGTCTTAACTCCTACTGATGGATCTCCTATCACTTGATGAATAGGATGGTCTTTAGTCCATTTGTTTGAACTAGAAAGCACATCAATTTCTGAAAAATTGTTGTTTGTATCATTCTCATCAATGATTGCTTGTAATTCTGAACTGTCCCCTTGTTCTGATACTTGTTGAGGTGAAACATCCAAGTTTGGATTTTGAGTAGTAGAGTCAGAATTCTGAATGACTTGTTCAGAGTTCTGGGACACTTGTTCAGAAATCTGAGTAACTTGGTCAGAATTCTGATTGGCTTGTCCAGAATTCTGAGTACTAGGATCAGAATTTTCATTACTTGTATTGATCAAAGTTGGACATTCCTCAGATGGACCTGTATCAGAAATTACAGTTGTTTGAACCACTTCTGAAGTTCCCTTTTTCATTTCTTGAACAATTTTTGGATTTTCAAAATCTGCATAAGATTCAGAAGTTAGTTCCAGAAATGCATCCTTAAACAATATATTGAGTTCTGAACAATTAGGATTAGAAGCTGTTTCAGAAGTCATTTTTGTCTTATTCTGTCCGAGTTCTGAACTGTTTTGTTCAGAAGTCTTCATTCTTGAATCATCAAAGGTGACATTGATGCTTTCCATAATTCTCTTGGTTCTTCTATTGTAGATTCTAAATGCTTTGGAAGTAGGTGAATACCCAACAAAGTATCCTTCATCTGCCTTTTTATCAAATTTACCAAGATTTTCTCTATCTTTGAGAACATAGCATCTGCAACCAAAAATATGAAAGAATTTAATCAGTGGTTTTCTCTTGTTAATCAGTTCATAAGCAGTTTTATCTAATCTTTTATTGATTAAAGTTCTGTTCTGTGTAAAACAAGCAGTGGCTATTGCTTCAGCCCATAGGAAGGTTGGAAGATTTGAATATGCCAACATGGTTCTTGCAGCTTCATTTAAAGTTCTGTTCTTCCTTTCAACAACACCATTTTGTTGAGGAGTTTTAACAGCAGAAAAGTTATGAGAAATTCCAAGACTTTGTAAAAAGTTCTGAAAAATCTCATTTCTGAACTCTGTTCCATTGTCACTCCTGATTTTCTGAACTGGAAGTTGGAAAAGGACTTGAATTCTTTTGATGAAGTTAATCAATGTTTCAGCGGCTTCTGACTTAGCTCTTAAGAATTCAACCCATGTGTATCTTGAATATTCATCCACAATAACTAGCATATACTTCTTTCCTCCCATAGATTGAACTGAAATAGGACCACAAAGATCTGTATGTAGCATTTCTAATGGTGAATTGTAGGATGAGTCCATTTTTATCTTATGAGAACTTTTCTTCATCTTGCCCATTTCACATGCTGAACATAATGATTCCTTTTCAAACTTGATCTTTGGTAATCCTTTGAGTAGATGTTTGCCAACCAGATTATTCAGATCCTTGAAATTTAAGTGAGAACATCTTCTATGCCAAAGCCAACATTCATTTGCTATTTCATTTGATAATAGACAAACAAGGGTTAAAGCTTGAATTTTTGAAAAATTAACCACAAATAAGTCCATATGTCTTTTGGCCCAGAAGACTTTTATGTCATTCTCAGTTAAAATCATGCAACCTGTAATGCTGAACTTTATCTGACAGAAACTATCCAAAAACTGACTTATGCTGAACAAATTATGTTGTAAGCCTTCCACAAAAAAAACTTTCTGAATAGTCAGATCCCCTTTTGTTAAATCTCCAAAACCTCTGACTTGTCCTTTGCTGTTATTACCAAAATTTATTGCTCCTCCAGCCTTTTTTGTGAAGTTTGTCAGAGATGACTTATGACCTGTCATGTGTCTTGAAGCTCCAGAGTCTAAAAATCACACATGACAGCCCTGCAAAAAACAATCAGTTATATTTAGGTACCCATTCTGGACTGGGTCCATCTTTGTTAGCTTTGGTATCTGATTTCACAAAAGTTCCTTTCACTTTCCATTCAAAATCTTCTTTTAAGCACCACTTTCCTTTTACTTTTATGAAGTCAGAACATTTTCTGTTCACAAAATTGTTTCTTTTCTTTTTGAAAGCTTTTGGTTGAGACTGAGAAACATTTTCAGTCTTCTTTTCTTTAGTTTGAAAGATATTTTCCTTCTTCTTTTCTTTTGAACTAGATTGAGAAATGTTTTCAATCTTCTTTCCTTTTATCTGAGTTTGAGGAATCAAAACAGTTTTCTTTTCTGAATCCTGATATGGTTTGTTTATATAAGAAACATATGTTATTAAAATTGAACTTTTCTGAGATGATTGAAATGAATGACTACCACATTGAACACATATTAGATTCTTTCTTGCAAGAGACAATAGATCTGAAACATAAGTCTTTTCACTTTTATTGCAAGATTTCAGATTACAATTGCATTTCATACAAGAACTACTGACTCTAGGTTCATAAGTAGTATTTAATCCAATCTCCTCAGAAACTCTTTTCAGATCATCTTTCCTTTTGCTTTCCTCTTTTTCTGAAACATTGAATTTCACAGAATTAGTAGATGATTTGGATGATTCACCATTTTCAAATGTACTTGATTCATCAAAGAATTTCTTATCTTCTTTTAAGGCATTAATCTTGAAAAGATCATATTCAACCTTTATCTTGTCAAGCTCTGTTATTTTCTAGACATAAGTGTTGTTTTCTTTTAAAGCTTGGTCCAGTTTAAAATCTACATCACAATAATCATTTTCAAGATCATCAAAAGTTTTTCTTAAGTCCTCAAGTTCTTGTCTAACAAGTTTAAATCTCTTTTCAAGTTCTGAAAAGCTTTCTGAAGTGAATTGAGAATTATTAGTTGAATCAGAACTTTGACTAACAGTTTCAAAATTCTGACCTTCAGACTCAGAGTTCTGACTTGTGCAGTCAGAATTATGACTAGAAGACTCAGACTTCTGACTGACTGTTTCAGAAACCTTACTTGCATCAAATATACTTTCAATGTCAGGATATGAAAAACTTGGTTGTTTATTTTTGTAAATGATATTCAAAGAATCATATTTGAATTTAGCATCATTATATTTTGGTTTCTCTTCTGTTGGTTTAGAAATCTCTTTCTTAACCTTGTCTTTTGAAGCTTCTGACTTCTCAGTTTTTGGTTCAGGAATTGTTTCCTTTGCTTTTACAGGACTTGATTTTTGTAAACTATCTGAACTTGTTATAGAACTAGCAGGTCTTACAAAAACTTCAACAATTTCTGGGATTTTTGATTTAGGAACCTGTAGTTTATCAAAATCATAAAGATTTGTTGGAGCTCTTTTCAAAACAACATTTTCTTCCAAACCTAATCCCATTTTAGGATTATAAAATCTTGTATCTTTAACATTGCTAGTGAGAAGATTCAAGGTTTGTTGAGTTTGACCTCTTTTCAAATTAAGGTCTTCCAACTCTTTGATTTTTGTGTACAACTTCTTTCTTTCCTCAAGTAACATATCATATTTAATTTGTAAATCAACCTTTTCATCTTTTATTTCTGAAAATTGAGTTTTTAATTCAGAAATCTTCTTTAAAAGATCAGAATTCTCATTTTTGACTTTTTGTTTCTCAACTTCTGATTCTTCAAACTGTTATTTAATTATCTCTTTTTCTGTTCTGAACTTGTTAACCAGAATTCTTTCACCTTTTATTTGTTTTCTGAGTTTAACAAATTCAGAATTCATATTGCCAATTTGAGTCTCTAAATCATTTTCAAGTGCAGAATGTACCTCAGCAGAAGATTCAGAATCAGCATCTTCATAATCATAATCATCCTCATTCTTCATCTTGGCCATATAACTTTGCATTTGAGAAAAGTGAATGCAATCCTCTTCATCTGAAGTATAATACAGCCAGTTCTCCTGTTCTGCCAACATTGCAATCTCATTATATATTTTCTTAGCCAGTTGAGCCTTCTTTGTGTAGTATTCATAATCTTTTACTACTTTCACTCTGCAGTCTCTGGCAAAGTGACCAGCGTTTCCACACTGAAAACACAAATCCTTCACTTTTCTTTCTTCCTTCTCTTCTTTCTTCTCAAACTTACTTTCTTCTCTATCTTCTTTCTTCTTATATTTCTCTTCTGAACTCCCCTGTTCTTTTTTGAACTTACCCTGAAACTTGTTCTTTCCATATCTCTTGTTGAAAGTATTAGTCAACAAAGCTAATTTTTCAGCAATTATCTTGATATCATCATCTTCCTCTGATCCTTCTTCTTTCTCAGAATCTTCCTCTAACTTTGGTATTTCAGACAAATACACAAATTTCTTTGCAGTTTTGATCACCTTAGATTTTCTTTCTGAAAGTAAGGCTAGTTGACCAGAAACACTTTTCTTCTCCTCCACTACTTGCTTAACCGAATCCTCATGTTGATTTAGAATACAGAATAGATCATTTAAAATTAAGAGAATTCGGAAATTTGTAATTAATCTCAAACTTTGTCTTTTTCAACCCATTCCTCTTTTGGTCATTCAAAATAGTATAAAACTTTTCATAAGTTTGATTTAAACTTTCACACTCTCTTGCTTTGAATATTTCATAAGCATTGATGCATTGGTTTAACTTTGCTTGAATTGATTTTGCAGTGCCAAACATTTGCTTTTCAAGTTCATCCCACATTTCTTTTGCTGATGTTCCACTATCAATTCTATTAAAAACATCATTGGGAACTGCCAAAGTCAACAGCGTAACAACTCTTTTGTCAATTGCATGTCTGGTTTTCTGTGCTTCTGAGTACTATGAAAAATTCTTCTTCACCCTAGTAGCAGGAATCTCTGGAGTTGTATCAGTTTCAGGTGTAGCAGCAACATCGACATAAACTTCAATTGGACCTTCTCGTATTGAGATCATCAAATTCTCATCGATATTATCCAGGAATTGTATCATACGAATCTTCCATTGCTGATATTCATTAGGAATAAGAACAGGGGTTTCGTCTCAGATCCCATTGAGAGAAATTCTTTCGAAGACATGATTGTAAGATAATTCAACAGAAAGACAAATCGAATTTCTTGAACAAACGTGAAACAAATTCAAGAATTACAAAGAATTCAAGAATTGTGAGTAGCAGCGAAATCAACTGACGAATTGATCAAGAAATCTTCAAGAACACGATCTTGAACGAATTTGTTTGTGGAATGGCTCTGATCAAGAAATACCAATTGTAGAAACCAGGATTCAATCTTACAATCAAATATGAACAATCAAACAATAAATGATAGAGATTTGGATCAACGCACTTGTATTCAATTAAGAACAGATTACAGATCTAAAGAGAGAATCTCTCATAGATTACAAAAGCTGAATACAAAGTTATGCGAAAGATTAGTTAGCTTACAGTTGCTAACTCCTATATATACTGTAAAGAAAAGCTAAAGCTACAGTACATATACATCAAAGACAAATAGAACAATTACACGTGTCCTAATTAGAAACAGAATATAACTGAAAGTATCCAAGACTTAAGTTCTGAATAACATATTCAGAACTTCTGAACATTCTTCTGATTAAGCACTTCAGAACTTCCTTCAAGCACTTGTGATATTTTCTTCATCATTCTCAGAAGTTCTGAGTCTCCCACTCAGAACTCTGACCCTTCAGTTCAGACTTTCATACTTGTAATCTTTTCGAGACTTCTCAGATCAGAACTTCTGAGTCTTCTAACTCACAACTCTGACTCTTCTATTCAGATCCAACACTTGTAACTTTTGACAAAACTTCAGATCTAACAGGCTCTCCACCCGTCGACGACGGTTCCCTCGGGGGAACCGACTTTGTCTTCTTCAAAACCTCCGACCCCGAAGTCAGAGGATCCTTTCACTTCAGTTCCTTGGCCTTCTTAGCCAAGGCCAGTTGGGCTTCTCTCTTCCACTTACCCGAAGAAGATTGCATCTCAGAACCATCTACAAAAAATAAAAATAGTAGGCATCAGAAATTATCGTACGACTATAAGGAAAAGAAAACCTATGCCTGACACTTACTCGTCGAAGTCTCTTGCTGACTTCTCTCTTCGGCCTCTGAAACTCTAACGGTCGTACGACTAGGAGAGTCGAACAACTCTTCGACGCAACAAGAAAAAAGTCTTACGACTTTCTCTTTGGAATTCGGAGAGGACTCAACTGCAGCAAAGTTGATGGCTGAAATGTACGACCGCAGTTAGCGCAAAGACGAGAAATATATATACTAAAAAACGTACGACATGTTAAGAACTATACCCCTGGTGTTCCACCCAGCTGAGACCCAGTACGTATCATCGTCTATACGATTGAGCGATAACACACGACCGATAACATACTTAGCCTTCCACCCGCGGTCGTGGACCTGGGTATCAGGAACCAAAAGTGCACCCACCTCTCAGCTTAGAGGATAGGCTGTATCGATAATAGCTGTCCGATTTAACGTCAAACGCCATCAAAAGATCATTCACTGTGAAGGGCGACTCCCAGTCAGTGGTGATCCGACCAATTTCCTGGAAAACCTGCCAAAACTAAGGTAAAATTTGCACAGGAGAAAGGTCGAAGGCATCCAAGAACTCCCTGACCAAGGGAGAAAAAGGACACCTAAAGCCTATTTTAAATGGGTATTCATACAAAACAAAAAACCCTCTTAGACACTCGGTTGGTCTAAGTTGATCGGGTGAGTACAACCTCACGGCAGACGGTATCCCCGCCTGAACCCTAAAACATTCTACCTCCTCGTTCTCCTGAAAAGAGCTCGCCTGCTCAGAGAACATGGAGAAGTCAGGGACGAAAATTTGTGCTACGTATAGGTCCATAAGGTCCCTATTCGTAGTGATCTTCCTATCCATCGATTTCTTACGCATGGTTAAAAGGGTAAAAGATCGTACTTTAGATCTCTATAAAACCTCGAACGATCAAACAGCAGTAGATTTCCTCTGAATATCTCTCGAAAAAATCTCTCAGATATGTATCACAAGTGAGCGTAAAAACGGAAATGATTTCCCAAATCTCGCTACTTATAGCAAAAATTGCGTAAGAACGACCCTCTGCATGGTCGACACCTGTCCATCGCCTTTTCGCATGCATCATGCCGATGGGCGACACCTGTCACCTAGACGGCTCTACACCTCTGACACGCCGTCATGATGCCACGACCTTTTCGTTTCCTCCAATCCAAATCGAACCAAGACAGTTGGAATTCGACCAGACCCTTTCCCCATGCGACACGTGTCAAAACCACTTCGTCTGATTTAAATTTTGATATTCACTCCTAAATTCATATTTCGGGGGCAAACTGTTTGGGTAAAAAAATTACACCTCACGACCGACGGTAGAAAACTCAAATAACATTTACATAAGACCACTCTTGTATTAAGATAACATCCTGCAGGTTATTTACAAACGGATGCGTGGTCGTACATTTTTCTGATGGTCGTATGTTACGTACGACTGACGTCCAAGACTCAAGACTGTCGTACGATTACACTAACCGTTAATAGTCAACGCCCGTTTCTTTTGTTCATTAATTCAGGTCCACGAGCATACATGGTACAACGTCCAGTAATGGACGAGCCATTAATGGCATTAAAGACCCGACAGCGGTTACGAAGCAAGCCATCAAGACACATTTATTACCAGCGGAGGCTATATAAACACCTGCTCTACAACCAAAAAAGATATATGTTATCTGTTCCCAAGTATTACACATCGAAACATATCTAATACATATCGCAAACACCACAGTAATCAACGAAGCATTCGAACAATATCGCTAAAGCAACTTTAGCACGACAACAGCTCGAACCACACGACAACAACTTATTTTGCTCAATTTACACACGACGCACGACTTTTACACACGACTAAGCCTATTTTCTCTCATATTGTAATCTGTTGTACACAAAACACCTGTTACAAAAGGACTTTCGCCCCTGTTTGGCGACTATGGTGCACCATCGACTCTCACAAGTCGACCGTGGTTTTTTCCTTCATTTTGGGGTTTTCCACGTCACCAAATCTCTTGTCTTGTTTATTTTTCTTGCGATTGTGTTGATTGGTCTTCAGATCCATTTCTTTAGTTGTTAAAGTCCACATCAACCTTAAGTTATCCTTTTGGGTGATTTTTGGCATCAACAAGAATTTAGCGTACAATTTCTCTTCTCTTAACACCTCCAATACTTCCCTAAGATGTTGCTCGTTTTTCCACTTCGTTCTTAAAGTACACCAAGATATCATCAATGAACAAAATTACTGACTTGTCCAAGAACGGTCGATAAACTCGATTCATCAAATCCATAAATACCGCTGAAGCGTTTGTCAAACCAAACGACATGACTAGGAACTCATAATGTCCATAACGAGTCCCCAAATTCCATCTTCGAGACATCCTCCTCCTTAACCCTCACTTGGTGATATCCGGATCGAAGATCGATATTTGAAAAATATCCATCTCCTTGAAGTTGGTCAAAAAGATCGTCTATCCGGGGAAGTGGATACTTATTCTTCACGGTTACTTTATTCAGTTCCCAATAGTCAATACACATCCACATCGACCAATCCTTCTTTTTAACGAAAAGTACCGAAGCTCCCTAAAGCGAAGAGCTCGGTCTCACAAATCCTTTTTCTAGCAACTCTTGCAGCTGTGTCATCATCTCTTGCATCTCGGTCGGTGTGAGACGCTACGGTGCACGCGCTATCAGCGCCGTTCCCGGAACTAAGTCAATCCAAAACTCCACTTGACGATCGGGTGGCAAGTACATCCGGAAATTCGTTAACAATTCTCACGTCCTCTACCTTTTTCTTCTCCGCTTTGGCATCTACTACGTATGCTAGGAATGAGGGGTATTTCTTCATCAAACACTTCCTCGCCATGATGGAAGAAATAATAGCGACTTCTCCCTTCCGTTTCTCCCTGTATATCAAGATAATGTCTCTGCTTGGTATAGGTATCTTTATAAGTTTCATGGAACACAAGATTTCCGCTTGCTGCTTGGCTAACCAATCCATTCCAATCACCACGTCAAAACTTCCAATGGTCATGGGGAGTAAGTTCACCTCAAAGAATTCACCACTAAGCTCTACCCGACAGTTCTCCAAAACCTCCGGCAACACCACTTGCTCTCCATTTGCTACTACTGTAACTAAAGCATCGGGTAGGGTACTAGTAGGCACATTCAACGACTTACAAAACACATGCGACACAAAAGAGAAGTTTGCACCAGAATCAAACAGTACTCTAGCGGGTAAAGAGTTGAGTAGAAACGTACCCGACACTACATCTGTCGTTTCCTTTGCTTCCTCCTTCATCATTTGGAAGGCTCTCGCTTGAGCCTTAGGGATGGCCTCCCTCCTTGGTTGATTCCCCGAGCTCGCCCCTCTTGCAACTCCTTTCAACTTGGGGAACTGTCTCCTCACGTGCCTCATTATTTACATTTGTAGCACACCGTCCCTCTTATAGGACAGTCCGGAGTAGTGTGTTCCGGCTTCCCGCACTTGTAACACAAAATTTGACACGAGTTGCAAGAGCCGAAATGCTTACTATTGCATTTAGGACACCACTTAGCCTCACGACGATTGTCCACCCCTTTTCCACTTGGATGGAACCTCGACTTCTTAAACGAGCTTGGAGAGTTCTCCCATCTCGTCTTCTCTCCAACCCTTTGTTTCTCCTCGCTATCCCTTGCGTAAACCCTTTCCATCACCTTTTCCTCTTCAATAGTCTCCCGAAGATTAGAAGCCTTCAAATTGCGGACCATCACCATCATGTCCGTCGGCAACCCTTTCAAGTACACCTTCATCCTTTCCTTCTCAGTTGGGGCCACGTGCCCCATAAGGTTCAACTTCTCCATAAAAATCCAGGTGTACTCCTTCACTGACATATTTCTCTTCTTTAGTGATCGGAATTCCTCTTCGATCATATCCATCTCTTGCCTATTACAGTATTCTTCCAAAATATTTTTCTTGAATGCCGCTCAAGTCATTTTGGCTAATACTGAACCTTCTAGTGCTACGGTGAAAACATTCCACCAGGTCAAAGTCGAACTTCTAAGCATCTGAGAACCAAACTTCACTTTCTGGCTCTCTTCACATTCACAAGCCCTAAAAGCCTGCTCAATCTCCCTGATCCAATTCATGCACGCCACTGGGTTATCGGCACTGGCAAACTCTGGTGGTTTTGCAGCTTAAGAAAGTCTTGTAAGATAAAGTTCTCCACACCGGCCTTGCCTCCAAGGTCACCTGCCCATCAGTGGGGATTGTACCTCCGGTACCCCCGGAGCCCGCTATTACTTCCAACAAATTCATAACCATTTCTTGCTGCTTGGCCATAGTCTCGTTCATGCCCCGTATCATATCCATCATTTGAGTTTGGGGAGTTACTTCCGTTAGAACCGGGTTGGTGGAGGAAATATTCGTCATTGGAATTTGTTCCACTCGCCCACCCAACAGAGGTGGAAGTGGATTAGGCAAAGCTGACCCATGACGCATTTACGTTTAGTTGATCGGTCGTGGATTCAGTCACGGCATTACCTTCCAGCAAGGACTGAGGCCTACTCCGTGTGTTTACCATTTCCGTCTATCACATTCGAGAATAAGGATGAGAAAATAGGCTAATGAGATTACACATAAGGAAACATACGAGTACAATCATCGGTCATCATAATCGTAGCAATCGAGCATGCTCACGTAACAATACATCCATAATAGTAGTACCTAATTGAAATTATGAACATACTACGCATAAGAATTATCGTTACCACTTTCATAATTCACAATAATCTAACTTTCGTCGACTCCCAGACGTCCCAACTTAAATTTCTACCCAATTCCTCACCTGTCATAGCTTATAAGTTCTTAGCTTAAGTCTAGGCATCACACTAGCACGCCTAGTTCACTTAAACTAGAGCTCTGATACCAACTTGTAACACCCTAAAATTTAGACAATAAATATAGGGGATTTCCGGAAAATGAGTAAAATAAAACATCATAAATAAAGCCAACTAAAACCCAAAATATAACGGGATAGTTTGGAACAAGTATAAAATCGAGTATCGAGACATAATACACAACAACCTACTAATCTAGGAATAATTCAAAACTAGATTAACACGGGTGTCGCTATATCTCCAAAAGTTCTCTCATCTAGAGTTTCCCAAAAAGCCTAACTTCCAAGCTCTAAAAAAACGTGTCAAAGACGCGCCACTAGTAAGACCTGAAATCTACGAGTTTCAATACTACAAGTGTTAGACCGAAAGTCTAGTGAGGATTTAAATGAACATATGATTTATAAAAAGGGGGGGGGTCAAAAACCATCATATATAACGACATTACCGGATCCATGTGATTATAAATACCACAAATCGATCTTGTCAAGCATTCCCACCTGAACATACATATAAAAGAACACGTGGGAGACCCGTTACCATCAGGGTGATAAGAACACGTGAATAGATTCACCCTTGACGTTATCGGATTTCACCTCAAGTCCCGGTCCTAGTTCCCATGCCATAAAGATATCACAACCTCAAACCCTCTCTTTATCATGCCTTTAGTATCGACCTGTTACTCGCTAGTGGCCCAAAACTGCATATAAAAATATGAGTATATTCCCAAATTCTATATCCTCGTGCACGTGGATAGAAATATCAACAATCCCAAATCATGATTATACATGGGAATATTAAATCGACACAAGTAATGGCACGTTGATTTACTGACATAGCCACATAAAAGGGTACACCAAATCTCACAAATAAAGTGCATGATTAGCCTCTTTTCTTTCAACTGAATATTTATTTATATATATATATATATATATATATATATATATATATATATATATATATATATATATATATATATATATATATATATATATATATACACGTTTATGTAAATATCAAATAAGCGAAACATTGTAAAACCCTAGATTTAGGATGCTTCAACAAATCTCTATTTAAAAATCCACATTTCCATCATAAAAGTATCATCCAAGAGTGGATACTCATACATAAGCTTCACTTGATTAAAACTCCCAAAACCCTAGTTTAGGTTAAAATCAACCATATCATTAAATACAAGTAAATATAAGTCTACACACTTAAAAATAGCATTTAATGTAAGAGGAGGGAAAGCTACTCACCTATAGGGTTTTTACAAGCAAACCCTAGAAATGTTGAACTCTAAAGATGCAAACACTTAAATGGAACTTGACCACTTGAAGCTTTCTACACCACAAGATCTCTAATGCTTGGAGCAACTAACTCCTAAAAAGAAACCATAGATGCCAGGGTTCTTAGGAGCCAAGGGAAAAGGTGTCGATCTGCTGTTGCAGAAAGAAGGGAGGAAAATGAATGTTACTCCTAAAAATCGAATTAAGTCGCTGCACATTCGGCCCCGATCGTGACCTTGACACCGCGACTATGCCCCGGGCAATGTCGCGGGCATAGTCGCTCTAAGGTACCGACCTTCTGTTCGATTTGGCTACAAGACCACCCCTTCGCGACAATGCCACAACGACTATGCCATGGGCAATGTCGCGGGCATAGTCGCTGGCGACGCCATGCCTGCTGCCCGAAAATCGATTTGTCGAAAGTAAGGCCCTCTCCTACCTACGTGAGCTATAGTCGGCCAAACGAATCCATGCACACACGAAAACCCTTGCATGGGGTGACCTCTACAACCACGTAACGTACACAAGAAACCGAAATGTTGCCCTTTGAACCAAGGCCAACCACCCTATTAAGAGAAGTTGAAAAAGCTAAATCGAGTTATGGTATTCTCTTAAATTACGTGAATTTTTGGAGTGTTACAATATATATATATATATATATATATATATATATATATATATATATATATATATATATATATATATATATATATATATACTAGTTGTGTACCCGCGCGATGCAGTGCGGGTGACTCACAATTATGAAATAATAATTTGGCCCTCAAACATGTTTCTTCATCCCTTTTCGTTTTTATTTCATAAGTTTACATGGCTTATTGCAAGTCAACTAATAAATAAAATTGAAGGTTAAAATTGTGTATTAGCAAGATTTATTATCGAATGAGTATTGATCAGTTTTCAAACTCATATGTTCAAAACTAATTACAAAATTTGAAATTCGTTATGGGTTAGATCGAATTGATAAATATAAATTTACAAAACTTAAAAAGTTATTAAAAGAAAAAAAAATCTTAACTTTATTTGTGGTGATGTTTATTGTGGATATCTATGGAGGGAAACAGACAAAAATATCCAGTTTACCAACCCAGTTCACTTTATATTTATTTTTTAAAGTGTTTTTCTAAAAAGAAAAGTACAAAAAAATTTAATGCATTTTACTGTTTAGGGTGAATAAGTCATTTGACAAGTTTTTAGAACAAACAAGTTTTTAGACATTTCAAAACATATTAATAAATCTTTGGACTTTTAAAAACTTGTAGAATAAATTCTTATTACTTCAAAATATAACATACAACATACATCAGTACGTAAAAATACAAATTAAAAAAAAACAGAAAAAGGTCACGTATTTTATTAGCATAAAAATTAAAAACAAAAAATTACTAAAATAATCAATCTATTAACCAAATTCATATTTAGGTACCTTCAACCTCTTTCTAAAGTATTCAACTTTTTGCACATATATCATTTTTGATTTTACTATTATATTAAAGTTATTAATAAATGCTTAAGTAGTTCTTATGTATTAAATTTTAACTTTTTATGGTTTTATTCATACTTTTTATGGTTTTATTCATACTATTTAAGTAATAAAAATGTTAACGATAAATATATTTAAAATTTTATTTTGACTAAATATCAAATTATTTGTTTAAACCGTCAAAATAAATAGTTTTTGTTGGTTTAAAGGGTCAGTTACTCAGTTAATGTGTATCGGTAAGATTCAATACAATCACATGCTCTATTATGTAAAATTTTATTCCATCAAAAAATATTATATGCAACACTTTTTGCAATGCTATTTTTATTGTTGTCCCAACACTTCATTTCATGATTAATGAGGGTTTTGTTGTTGTTGTTTATAATCTTTTTTATGTGTTAATTCAATCTATAGAAGTTGATAATGAAATGCTTCAGATGCAAGTGAATTGACGGGTATCTTCTGAAGCATACCAATGAAGAAACACCATGTTCTTAACCGTTGTAACTGAATAATCGATGAATTATCGTCAGGTATGTGCTGGAGTGCTATCAAAATTTAGCTATTAGATATCTAAAAATGAAGCGTATCTTGATAAAACATTTGCATTCTGCTGCATTGCACGGATACACATAGTTCTTTTATTTTCAACAATTTAATCTATTAATAAAATTTTGGTTTATAGGGAAAATGGACCTTTAATTTCATATAATACCAAACAGTTTTTTTTGTTTTTGTTTTTTTTACTTTGTCTATTATTAATTATTATTTAATACACTATTCCAAACATCCTTAAATATTGATTGAAAATATTGTTTATCTAAGTATTTTACATTTAAGTAATAAATTTTTTTAACTTGCAAAAAAGATTTTGATATCCAATGTTTTTTTAACCAACTTAAAAACTTGTACTACTTTTTTCTTTATATTTAAAAACTGATTGAAATTTTGTAACTATTTTTAAATAAATATAACTTACTTTTTGCTTTCCAATGATCTCACAAAGAAAAAATCCCATGTCTTGATACACCTATCCAGACAAATAGTAGCTGGACATTATTACAGTACCTTCAATGTGAGATCATCTCTATTTTCTGACCCTTAATTTCTTCTCAAGTTTCTATCATAACCTTGAGTCTCTAACTTTTCTCCAAGGGAAGCTCCTTGGTTTCTACCCATAACTCCATCGATCCTTGAAATAAAAAAATAGAAATATCCACTCACAGAGATTGAAACACCTAGATACAGAGACAAAACAAAAAAAGGCATGTTTTCATCTCTAACTCTTACAGACTGGAGCAAACACGAGACATAGAAAGAATATGCATTCAGTCAGAAAAATGGCAAGAAGTTGCAGACAAGGTTTTACAGTAATCCAATATAGAAAAAAGGGCCCGTTACTGTTGTGATGAAGAAGACAATCAGGAGGCGGATAACTGTAAGTAAACATCCCTTGTTATTATGTTGAAAGAATGTTATGTGTTTTTTTTCTTTCAAAAACCTAGATGAAAAAACAGAAATCGATCCAGTTGGACATTTCATTGAACAACACAAATCAAGAGATCTAATTACTTAACTCATAGAAGAAATAGAAACCAAAAATACTTTGCATTTCACCCTTTGAAACAAAAGATTGAGCAACATTTTCCAAACTATCATTCAAAACCTCGGTGATTGCAGATGTAATGGCCTATGCTTGCTTCTAACCTGAAAGTGCACTCGATCAACACATTTCACATTAACCTTATTCATTCTATCAATCGAAAAGAGAAGAGGCTTACAAGCGCTAGGGTATCAACAAGGAGCAGGCGTCTGCCGTTGGATTGAACAAGTTGAGAAATATGTTTGTATGTGTGCTCCAAGAACAACTGATTATGTATGTCTGCTCCAAGAACAACTGAAATCAAGAGCATCATATAGCAAAAAAAATCTGAAATAGGAAGATGAAGGAGAGATGGAATGGTCAGCGGATAATTTTTGAATCAAGAACCTTTGGTTCATCAAAATATAAACCACATTGAGACATCAAGTTAGAGGAGGAGGAAAAGTCTGATCCAAGAAATGAACTTCTTGACTTTCCTTTTTAATGGCAGTAGAGATTTAAACAAATTATACAAGGATGAAAAGTCTGATCAAAGAAAGAAACTATTTGACTTCCCTTTTTAATGGTAGTAGAGATTTAAATTTTTTGGTAGAAACCATGAAAGCTGAGAATGGAATGATAACTTTTTCTTTTAAATAAAGAGACAATGAACCATTGACAGATCGGTGGTGCTGCTGCTACTGCTTGGGTTCACATCATGCAGGAATTAAGAAATTTCAACATTCCATGCTTAAATTAGTTGTACCTTAGGCATAAAATGTTGTCTTTAAGAGTTTTTTGAATTTCTTGCATAAAATGTTGTACATTATGCTTCAAGGATTGTAATTAAGAGTTTTGATCAAGATGAATATTAAGGTAGTATATATATATATATATATATATATATATATATATAGAGAGAGAGAGAGAGAGAGAGAGAGAGAGAGAGAGGGAGGATCAAACAAGAATGCTATCTATTTAAAAGAATAAGAGAATAATTGTAAGCCAATCATTTCATCAAATGATACCTTAGTTAATTAATTCTAAAAATAACTAAATAAGGGTATAAAAGTAATTTAGTCATATAGAAGTTATTTTAGGTATTTATTTAATAAGTTGTTTTTACCATATTTATAAATTTAATATGATTTAATTTTTATTAATAAAATATTTTATATTTATTTCACTTAAAATAAGCATATTTAATTTTCTTTATAAATAAATAATTCTTTTAATTGAAAGGAATATTTAAAATTCGTGATTTTTTTTTAAATATTTTACTAATCATATATGATTTTAAATATGAAAAACAATGATTCAACTTCAATATTGAAAAAGAAAAATATTAAAAATATAATCATATATAGTGTGTAGCAAAATACATTTAAAATGTTTAAAATCATATGTGATTCAAAACATAATTCAGATTTTTTCATCAAAATCACATGTGATTCACAATGAATTAACTTTTTTTTCAAATTGTTTTCTAATCACATGTGATTTAAAATTAATTGTGATATTCAGATTAGGTTATTTATTAATTTTTTACAATTTTTGTCAAAAATAACTTGTGATATTCACAATTAATTCACGGTGAATCACATTTGAAAAAGAAAAATATTAAAAACATAATCATATATAGTGTGTAGCAAAATACATTTAACATGTATAAAATCATATTTGATTCAAAACATAACTCAGAATTTGCTCAAGACGATAATGAAAAACTGTGAAATCACAGATCTAGCAAAGTATTATAATCTAAGTACTAAGTTGTTAGAGCATTATTTTTTTCAGGATTTATTGTAAAGTCTTGCAATGGTCAAACATTGTAAAGTCAAAGTAAATAGTCAAAGTCAAAGTTGTTTAGTTGGAAAGTCAATGTAATCGAAATAATTGTGTTGTAATTCATAAGTATAAATAGGATTAGTTAGTGAGGTTGTTAAGCAAGTCTTAAGAAAGTCATTAGTTAATGAGCATAATTGTAATATCTAGAGAGAGATTCTAGAGAGAGAATCTAGAGAGAGAAAGCTTGGAATTCTTATGTAATATCTAGATTTTTGAAGATCAATGGAAGAATTAATGATTACCTAATAGATCTGGTGTTAACAAAAACCCTTCCTCAGGACGATAAATCATGCTTGCTAATGAAAAACCCTTCCTCAAGACGATAACTGTTGATCCAAACCCTTAGTGATTTGATAATGACTCTTTAAGAAACACTTAGTGAAAATTGTAAGTAGACAATATGTATTAGAGTTTCACTATCGCTGATAAGTACTATGTCTCTACAATACCGCTGATAGGAAACTCATGCTCTTTAAATTATGTTCAGCGATACTGTTCATCAATAAAGCTCTGAGCCTGTTCAGTCTTGTTGATGATCGCTGATGATTTTAGTTGTTTACTTATGATCCCTGAAGACAAGTTTCACGTCAACTATGTTCTACGCTGAAGTCGAAGATCAAGCCAAAGAACCAGCGACAAGTCTACTAATGAACTGATGCGGATATCAGCGAAGCCAAGATTTGTCCACTCAACGTGAAGTTTCAAGTAGAAGACTTCAGCGATCGCTGAGCTTTGTCACTCGCTGATAAAGTAATGTTCAACGAACGCTGATCATGAAGCCTTCCTCTACACGTTACTTTTGTCTTGCCCCCTTGCACGTCTCCGTACGAAAATGTCAGAATAGGACATCCCTTCTGTCCATTATCGTACAACCAACTCTGATTCTACACTGTACATCATGCGGCTACTAAGGTTGTCTACAAAGGTTAAACCATGCAACCAATCAGCTGCTGCCAAGTGTAAAGTTGTACTGCTGTGCATTAAATGCATGTAGTATATAAGAAGAACCCTACTTCATAAATGAAGTGCACGACCATCTTCTTCTCTCTACTATCTTTGTGTTAGAATATTATTAGTAATATTCTTATCTACTTTCTGTCTTAATTCTAGTGCAAGAAACTTAGCGTTTCTCATAACTTGTTTAGATTAGGTTTAATCCTTAATCTTGTTCCGCAACAAGTAGTAAATTGTTTGATATTTATCAATAAACAATTTAGAAAGTAAAAATTGTGTGTTTGTATTCAACCCCCCATTCTACAAACTTGTATAACCCTCCGGGACCAACAAGTGGTATCAGAGCGGATTGTTTAAACTCATAAACAAGATATTGCTTATACTAATATTTTCTCTTCCTTGCTATTTCTCATAATGGCTACCAACACAAACACAAACTATATTGACAATGGTTCTCTTGCAAAACCCCCTAGATTTTCCAGAGATAACTTTAATCTATGGAAAAATAGGATGATACTCTTCTTAGAAGGTGTAGACCCTACTATGCCTTATTAAATTGAAAACGGCCCATATATTCCTGTTAGAATTGATACTAAAGTTCCAGGCAATGCTACTAGAGCTGCCATTCCTGAAAGATTGGTTGCCAAGGAAATTCATTTGTGGACTGATGAAGATAAGAAGAAAGTGGCTATCGACACAAAAGCCAGATCCATCCTCTCCATGGCTCTTCCTGACGAAGTCTACCATTCCGTCATGAACCTGAAAACCTCCAAATCCATGTGGGACATAATCTGTGTTCAATATGAAGGTACGTCTGAAGTCCAGGACTAAAGAAAGATCAACCTGGTAAGACAGTACGAAAGCTTCATTTGTGGTAAGAATTAAACTCTCTCTGAAGTACATCAGCGGTTTAACTGTTTAATTATAGATCTGAAAACTGTTGGTAAGGAATATTCTAACTTTAAAATTCTGAAAAAGCTCTTAAAATGTTTACTTGAATGTTGGGACATTTATTTATTGTGTATCAAGCTGTCAAAGGATCTAAAATCTATGACTCTTTCTACCTTATATGGCACTATGCTCAATCATGAGCAGTTGAGTCATCTTAAGAAGAATCTTGTAAAAGATTCCAAAAGCACACTGTTGCTTTACTCTCATAGTCACCTTCCACTCAGCGATCTACTATTACTATCACTGAGTTGGAAACTAACTCTAAATGCTCATCAGATGCTGACTCTTCAGATCTTGATGAATCTATGAACCTCCTGTCTAATAAGTTCAGGAGATTTGCCAAAAAAAAATCATAAAGAACAAGCGCCTCTCACTTACTGACAAGCCAAGGTCATCAACCCCTGTTGATAAGGCTACTGCTACTTGCTATAACTGTGAAAAGATAGGACATTTTGCTAGCGAGTGCAGGTCAAAAAAAGTCTATAAACCCTCAGCTTTCCCCAATAAATCCTCTAACCCTAGGGCTAGAGATGACAAGTATCAAAAGCTGAAAGAAAAATATGCAAAGCTGAAAAGCTTTAAGAAGAAAGGCAAAGGCCTGATGGCTGACTTTGATTGGGCTGCCTCTGATGAAGAAGAATTATCTGACTCAGAAGATGATGATGAGGCCAATCTCTATCTCATGGCCAAAATCGAAGATGAGGAAGAAAATTCTGACATTCCCTCTACTTCAGCCTCTCCTACCAAGGTATCACCTTCTTTCTTTATACATATTTCAGAAATTGATGAAGTTTATAGTCTTCGAAAAATCGATCTCCTGACTATGAGTTTATATGACGCCATGAATGGCAAAACTGTTGTTGAAATTCAAAACCTTGATCTCGCTGAACAACATAAACACTGTTACCTTCAAATAGAAAAGCTTTCTAAAATTGAAGAAGACTTAAAAGATCAAGTTCACATAAATCAACTAGTCAAAATCGAGCACGAAGAAGCTATCGCTGCATTGAAAGCTGAAAAAGCTACCGTTGAAGGATGGTATAAATCCTCAACAACGATCACTGAGATAATTAAGTCTCAGATTCCCCTGAGTGACAAACGTGGTCTTGGTTACAAAGCTGATACTCTAGAACCAACCACTGATCATTCCATGCTTACGTTTGTAATGTTTGTATCCTCTATCCCTGACACTTCCTCGTCTCAGTGTTCCTCTTCAAAATCTCCCATCCCTGAGGAAAAATCTACCTTAACTTCTAAAAATAAAGGTAAAGAAAAATTTTAAATCAAAAACCTCAGAAGGGTACCTTTGTACCAAAGCTGAATGCTTCTAAAGCTTCAGTGACTTATCCCTCTACTTCTAAGAATAAGAACCCTGGATTTATTCAACGATCTGCTCCTAGAATCAGAGTGGATATTATTGGTAAGAAATCCGAAGAACTTATTGTTCCTCCTATTTCCAATGCCAAATGTATACTTGGCGCTGGCCCTGCTCATTTAAAATTAACGGCTAAGCATTCAAATGGTCCTAAAGCTACTTTTAGCTATAGGAAATGTTATCACCGTGGACTTACCGATCATATTGCTAGTAAGTGCCCCACAGCCACCGAAGCTGAAAAATTAGCTAAGGTGAAGAACATTGCCCCCAAGGCAAAGAAGACCACCGAGGTTAAGAAGTTAACCAAAGTGAAGACAAGATCTAAAGCTGAATCTTCAAATGCTGCGAAGATTGCTGAACCTTCCACTTCCTCTACCACCACTGACAAGTGTGGGCCCATGGTTAAATGGGTGCCCAAGTCGAACTAATCTTCCTTTGTTTGCAGGGTCGGAAGGGTATCTGGTATGTTCATAGATGATGCTCTAGACACATGACCGGAAAGAAAAACCTACTCACTGATTACAAGGAAGAGAAGGGTCCCTCAGTGACCATCGGTGGAAATGGGAAAGGCTATACCCGAGGGTTTGGTGTACACTCAAATGGTACAACAACCTTTGGAAGAGTTGCATATGTTGAAGGACTGAGGCACAATCTTCTAAGTATTAGTCAGCTGTGTGACAAGGATAACAAAGTGATTTTCACTAAGGAATCCTGCTTTGTCACTGACAAAAAGGAGAAGATAGCTCTTAGCGGTTATCGTCTGGAAAATGTTTATTTTATAAACATGAACTCTACAACTACTGAGAACTCCTGTTTCTTCTCAAAAGCCTCATCTGATGTCAACTGGCCATGGCATAAGAGGCTCTCCCATCTCAACTTCAAGACACTGAATACTCTTTCCTCTAAAGAGTTAGTCACTGGTCTACCTCAACACTCATACGCCAAGGAGTCCTTATGTTCAGCGTGTGAGATAGGGAAATAGACCAAAGCAAGCTTTAAATCCAAGCAAGTTTCCTCAGTGTCATCTCCTCTACAACTTCTCCATATGGATTTGTTTGGCCCTGTTAACAAACAATCCATCGCTGGAAAGAAATACACACTGGTCATAGTTGATGAATTCTCTCGCTATACCTGGGTAATGTTTCTCCGTTCTAAGAGTGACACCCCTGAAGAACTCATCACCTTTGTAAGGAAAATGGAAGTCCTGAACAACATGACCGTTCGCTCAATAAGGAGTGATCATGGGACTGAATTTAAAAACAGTTCCCTTGATTCTTTCTTTGAAAGTAAGGGTATTTCTCACATCTTTTCCTCAGTGAGAACACCGCAACAAAATGGAGTCGCTGAAAGAAGAAATCGAACTATCATCGAAGCTGCACGTTCAATTCTCAGCAATTATCATCTACCTACTCAGTTTTGGGCAGAAGCTGTCAACACTGCTTGTTTGACTCAAAACAGGTCGCTGATAGTCAAAAGATTCAAGAAGACAGCCTATGAACTCTTCCATGGTAGAAAGCCTTCAATTAGCTTTCTACACATCTTTGGATGTCAGTGTTTCATACTGAACAACAGAGATGCTCTTGGAAAGTTTGATCCTAAGGCTGATGATGGAATCTTTCTTGGATACTCTACAGTTTCTAAAGCCTTCAGAGTCTTCAATCGAAGAAGACAAACTATTGAAGAAACTATCCACGTCACTTTTGACGAATCCCGTTCAGCGAACTCTAGACCTTCTGCTGATACTGAAGAACTGAATCAATGGATGTTTTCTCATCTTGGTGATTCAGAAGACATTCCCAATCCTCCATCTCATACTCATCCCGCTGAAGAAGATGATCCTACCATCATCCCAAGCATGCAGACTAGTGAAGCTGAAACATCATGGGTCTCAGCTATTCCTCTAAACACTATGCCTGCCTCTGAACCTTCTATCCAAGATATACCATATACTTCTCAACAATCAGTGAATGAAATGACATCTGTACCTATTCCTCTCTTGGCTGATATACCAGAAATTGCTGAAGCCTCATCTTCAGCTCCTCTAGAAGTTCAGATTTAGCCATCAACTTACGCTCCGGCTCAGCGATGGACAATAAATCACCCTATTGAACAAATTCTTGGTGATCCAAACTCTGGTGTTCAGACTCGACGAAGTGCAGGTAATATTTGTTTATTTGTTAACTTTATTTCTCTTATTGAACCAAAGAAAACAGATGATGCCCTCCAAGATCCAAACTGGGTCAGCGCTATGCAAAAAGAGTTGACTGAATTCGAAAGAAATAAAGTTTTGAAGCTTGTTCCTAGACCATCCGACAAATAAGTGATACGCACTAAATGGATCTATCGAAACAAGTTGGATGAACATGGAACTGTAACCTGCAACAAGGCTCGACTTGTTGCCCAGGGATACATACAAGAGGAAGGTATAGATTACGATGAAACATTCGCCCCAGTGGCAAGACTCGAAGCTATTCGTCTATTTTTAGATTACGCTGTACACAAAGACTTCAAAGTTTATCAAATGGATGACAAGTCAGCGTTTCTTAATGGAAAGCTGAACGAAGAAGTCTACGTGGAACAACCTCCAGGATTCTCAGATCATAAGCATCCAGGTTACGTTTATAAACTGGATAAGGCACTCTATGGCTTAAAGCAAGCTCCTCGTGCATGGTATGACACTCTCTCTACTTATCTCCATATTGAAAAATTTGAGCGTGGTCAAATCGATAAAACTCTATTTTTCAGGAAAGTAAAAGGTCATATCATTCTTGTTTAAATATATGTCGATGACATTATATTTGGTTCCACTAACCCTGATCTGTGTACTCGTTTCGCTGATAGAATGAAAGCTGAATATAAAATGAGTATGATGGGTGAGCTAACATATTTCCTTGGTCTTCAAATCAAGCAGAATGAAAAATGAACTTTCCTTAATCAGGGAAAGTATGTTAAAGACATGCTGAAGAAATTTGATTTAACTCAGAGTTAAACTATGAAAACCCCTATGGCACCGCCGCTGACACTAAACAAGAATCCCTCGGGAAAACCTGTTAATGTTACAATGTACCGTGGGATGATCGGCTTTCTCCTGTATCTTACAGCTAGCTGACCTGATATTATGTTTGCAACCTGTTTGGGTGCACGATATCAAGATGAACCTAAGGAATCTCATTTGATCGCTTTAAAGCGAATCTTTCGATACCTTAAGGGTACTCCTAACCTAGGTCTTTGGTATCTTAAAGACTCAGGGTTTGATCTAATCGCCTATTCAGATAGTGATTTTGCAGGATGCAAATTGGATAGGAAAAGCACCACAGGAGGCTGTCAGCTCCTGGGTGGAAAGTTGGTGAGTTGGACAAGTAAAAAGCAAAACTCAGTGTCCACCTCAACCGTTGAAGTTGAGTACGTAGCCGTTGGAAGCTGTTATTCTCAGGTCTTGTGGATGAGAAATCAACTACTGGACTATGACCTTCAGCTCTCAAAGATTCCAATCTATTGCGACAGCACAAGTGCCATCGCTATAGCAAATAATCTAGTGCTACACTCATATACCAAACACATCGAAACCAGGTATCATTTTATCAGAGATCATGTGATGAATGGTGATATAGAACTTCATTTTATCCCAACTGATTTTCAGTTAGCTGATCTATTCACTAAACCTCTTGATGAGACAAGATTCAACTTTCTCATCAGCGAGCTTGGAATGCTGAACTTAGAAGAGTAAAATATTCAGAGGTTCACATTTGATCAGTGATAACAATGAAATTGTATAACCCATTAATCATCTACTCTCTGAACAACATTGATTCGCTGATATCAAGGTATGTTCTCTTTTACTCGCTGACGTTCGCCTAGAACTGCAAGATTTCAAAATAAATTGCATCGCTGAATATCTCTTCCTTTCAGTGATACTTTGAAATTTCTAAAACTAACATTGATACTTCTATTCAGTGCTTCATGTTTTAAAAAATGTCCCTGAGTTTTCAAAATCCTCAGAGACATCCTAAAATATGAAAGGACGTTTGTGACGTCATCACAACGGATAAGTCATGGCACGTTTTCTCTAACACATTCGCCCGTTTCGACTTCCTTGTCCAATCAAATTCAAGGGACGTGTCCGTGTCATCATGAAAACGTTTCCCGCTCATAGTTTTTCTCTCTCTACTCTCACTATATAAACCCTTTGCGTTTATATTTTTACCTTTTACGCGAACATCTTCTCTCACAAGCAAGAACACTGTTTCATTTTGAACTCTTCGTTTTCCAAAAATTGTTCGTCATCAACATCTAAGGTTAATATTCTTGATTATTTACCTTTTATTAACTTGTTTCTGATCTTATTATTGTTTTTAAAAGATCAAACAAAAGCACTTTCTTAAAATGAAATCATTTTATCTTCATGATTTTATGAACACAATCTTCATGGTTGTTCTTCAAGTTTAGAAAAAGAAATCTTAAACTTGTTCTTCATATGTTTTTTTCAGAATCCTTCCTTAAAAGGAGACTGGAAAATAAGACATTCACTAGTTTTTAATCTTTGCCAAAACTAGAAAAACCCTAGTTTCTACAAAACCCTAAAACCGTTATTTTAGATATTTTATCCATTTTAAGATATTCTGTTAATATTCTTCATTCTTATATTATAAACAGAAATGGCATCCTCAACTGAAGCTCCTACTAGAGCAACAATCCATATGCTCTCTTCGATTTCCCACAAAAGAAGCAGGTCACACATCTTGATGACGCTATGAATTTTCTAAAGACATGCCCTATCTCCACATCTCTAACCATCGCTCCTCCAGCCAATAAACATCTACTAGCTCAGTTCTGGTATTCTGCCAGAAGAGCTCAGATCACCTCTTCCAAGGACCCAAAGAAGAAAATCGATGTCATCCTCTTTGACACCGACCATGGTACTTCCAAGATTACACCTGATTACCAGGTGTGCCCTCAACCTCACCGCAGCCACAAAAGAAAAACGCTTTGTCCCTCTACCCATTCCCAAAAACTCAGCCGATAGGGAAGCCCTGATTTCATTCTTCGATGCAATGAAGTACGTCTTGGACACAGGGAGAGATGAACTCCCTGAGAAGAGGCCGAATGCTATCAAGAAGTCCAAGATGCCAAGCGAGATGAACTTCATCTTTGCTCATTTGATCAGCTTGTAGAAACAGTGTTGGTTCCCAGATTCACGTCGTATCACGATAATGGTAGTTAAATAGACAGCGGAAGCATTTAAATATAAAGCCATTAAAGTGAGTGATTGTATGAGACGATATGTAAACTGTGATATCAAATATAGAACAGGAATATGATAACAAGATCAAATAAGAAACGCTGCTCGTATATTGATAAAGATAACACCAAGAACAAGATCAATGGTGTATCAAGAAATCACAGAGACAATATCGTACGGGGTAGTGCTATGAGGATATGACAGTGTGTGCTTTTACAATTGTGGAAAACTATTCTTCCAAAAGCTTACAATTGTTTGTTCCACTACCTCGCTATATATAGCCTCATAAAGTGTAGACAGTGTACTATCGTACCCTGGAATGACACGTGGAAAGTGTGTCTCCAATCTTTAGGGCATACGTGGAAAGGTGTGGACACGTATCTGACACTTCGGATTTCTACGAGACTTAGGCATAACAGAGGTCTTCACTTCAACAGAGCGTGTTATGACAGAACTCTGTTGGTCTTCGGGTATGAACAGTTCTTCTGTTGATCTTCTGCCAGAGCTCTGTTGAGCTCCGTTGGTTCCACCAGAACTCTGTTGAGTTCTGTTGGTCTTCTTTGTTGGTCTTCTAAGTCTTCTGCTTTATCTCTGTAGGTCTTCTGACTTGGTTTTATTTTCAATACTTTCATTTTACAGATACTTGGAGCTAACAATCTCCCCCTAAGTATTGAAAATAAAAAATTGGAAATGACAAGAGATTGAAAACAAAAGAACAGAGAACTTTACCCTCTGTTACCATGTGCACTATTCTTTTAAGATTTTACAATAGAAAGAACAAGTACAATCAAGCGTAATTATCTACCCTAAGGATTCTGTCGAATCTTCTGATTAGCTCACGGAAGTCAAGCATCAGATTAATTATGTTGATGAAGGACCTTTGCTGTTCTTCCGGACACTTGTTCCTCGGGAGACTTTGAACTATGTTTTTGAGATATGCTAGCGACTCACTTGTGTACTTATGAGCTTCAGCAGATCTGATGGCTTTCTTTGTCCCTTTCTGTCGGCAGATAAAGACTGGAGGATCTTCAACTACAGTTCCAGTCCTAAAATGTCGATAGCCCTCAAGATCTTCGTTTGGTGTTGCAATTGCCAGTTTCTCAATTTCAAACTCTATGCCTAGCTGAAAATCTGTCTGAGTTCTGAGATTGATGTGCTCTTGCATAGCTAGTTTGACTTCAGGTAAGGCTGTTCTTGCTGGAGTATATCTGTCAGAGAAGTTCAAGCAGTAGGCATGAAGCACAGTTAGATCGTACGGATTTAGAAGGACAAGATCGTTGTCGTTGAAGAATTCGTTCTTTCCTTCTGTTGATTCCACAGTGTACTCATGATAGGTCATTCTGTTGTGCTGGAACTTCTTATGCTTGATGTCTAGGATTCTCTTGATACTGAAGTGTGAGTTGATGTTTCTGTTCAGATTGGACTTGTTTCGGATGAACATCCGCCTTGCTTCAGTAATGGTGTTTATTCTGATTGGGTTAAGGTAAGGATTTATGGGTACGGCATTTGCAGGAATGATATCTCTGTCAGCATAAAGAAATGCAAATACCGTTTCCAAGGCAGGTTTATCGGTGTGTTGGGTGGATGATTCTGGATTTTGTTCTGGTATCATTGGGTTTGGGTCTTCATGAGTTTCAGCCATAAGAGTATCGATATGAACATATTCTTGATCAGCTTCTGTTTGGCTTTGTTCATCAGCAGAGATTGGGATTGATCTCTCTGGTTCAGTCCTTGGTGAAGTAGGAGGGGTATCCAGGCAGATAATCTCTGGTGGTTCTTGTGTTGACTCTTCTGTCGGTTTGATGACTCGATCTTTGAACATGTAGTCGAATTCCACCGTAGGTATATCTTCTTCTGTTATCCCCATATCTTCTGTCCCGACCTCTTCTGTTAATTTCTCTTTGCCTCTTTCAGTAGGCATTTCAGCCTCTCTCTCTTCTTCTTTCTCTGTCTCTGTTTCTTTCTCCTTTTCTTTCTCTTTCTCTGTCTCTTTCTCTTTCTCTTTCTCTTTCTCCTTCTCCCCCTTTTGTTGACCCGAGGACTCACCCAAATTACTATCTGATGCAGCATCGTGGAAATCATCATCATCATCAGAGGAGTCTTCATCAGAGAGTCTGGAGACAATGGGTGAGAATTGGTCAACAAACTTACGTCTTTTGCCAGAAGGCTCTCCTTCTGGTGCTTTCTTAGCAGATCGTTTCTGTATGACAGATTGTAAGATTGCATCTGTGAAAGTAGGAACTGCTTTCTTCAAGGTGTCTTCCACTTCTGCTGCAGCACCTCTGATTTCCTCGACTTGGCTCACAAAGTTGAATTTGTGGGAGTCCAGTGATTCCTTCACAAGTGCTTCTGTTGCCTGGGCTTTCATGACAAATTTGGACGAGATTGTCATCATTTTCTTTACGACGTCCCTTCTGAAGTCGCCCATCTGACGTTGTGGCTTCTTTTATGGATTTCTTAACAGAGTTATCAATGAGCTCTGTCAAGGTTCTGATGTTGGATTTTGATAGGATAACTGTTGGGACTGGCAGAGTTCTGTTCATTTGAGCTGTATGGTTGTCGATCACAAGTCTTTTCAGGTCAGCTACTTCTGTCGATACCTTTGTGTTCTCTTCTGCTCTGACGGTTCTTAGATCTGCTATCTCTGTAGCCAGTCTGCCAATTTCCTCTCCTCTTGTCTGTTCAGCTTCTGTTCTGATCCTTTCAGTGTCAATGTATTTCTGATGAAGTTCGGCATATTTCTCTGACAGTTTCTGCAGTTCGTCTCTGAGAGAAGTATTTTCCTTGAGGATCAGTTCCTCCTTTTGAGAATTGATAAGTTTATACTCATTCAAGGAGTTGTTGATACTATCACAGAAGCTTGTGAACTCTGTTTTTGTGACAGTGTCAACGGGGGTAACCCTGGTACCAACTAATGGATCCAGTTCTGCCTCGAGTTCAGAGGCGCCTGCGTCAAGAGTTGTTTTGATGTTGGCTCTTGCAGGACTTCCACCCGATCCTTGATGTTCCTTTTGAGGGGAATCACCTACAGGTGTTCTGATCAGAAGTTCCTCCTCCAGCTCAGGTTCTGAGGAAGGAAATCTGATATGATGAGAAGCATTTGGATCAAGCAAATGTTTCCCTTGTGCAACTAAGGTCTCATACTGTCCCTGAGTCGGACAGATGCTACGTGAGATTATAAAAATCTCGGGTCTATGTTGTGTTCCGACTACATGAGCCACAGAGGCATCATTATGTGTAGGTGACCTGTCGATGTTCTGGGGCGAATGAACATCACTAGCAAGACTAGCTTCCCCGGCTTCGTGCGTACCAGAGGCATGAATAGTTGCCTCTGATGGGTCTGGCTGGTTAAGGTTCGAGGTGTGCACCTCTGTTTCAATAATCCCTTGGTCTTGATCACCAGGATTAGGTAATGTGGTAGCACTGGGAGTTTGGTTAGGATCTCGCACAGATGTGTCAACTTGGACATCTTGTTCTATACTCACATTTCCCTCGGTTTCTAGGGTTTCAGAATTCTCTGGTGAGCTCTCTATCTCATGAATCTCTACACTGCCAGAAGGGTGCGATCTCTCTGTCACCACTTCTGCAGTCTCTTCTGCTCCCTCTTGAACAGTCTCCCTAGGGGATGCTCTGTTCACTACTTCCTCCTCCATTACTATAGAGGAAGACCCCACTTCGGGTACTCTGTCCTCTGGTCTATTTTCTTCTTCTTCTATTTCCTCACTCGCACTCTCCACAGAAGGCTCAGAACCTAAATATGCTGGGGTTCTCACCTCAGGTTCTTGAGGTTGAGCAGCAGTTCTATAGTTTTGGATAGAGATGTGGGTTGGATTGATCAGAGCAAGCATTGTACCTGGAATTCTTCTGATGAAAGGGTAATCTCCTGAAGTTGTTGGTTGGAATCTTGCCATGGTCCAGACAGGAGTAGAACGACCCTGATGTGTCAGTTCCAGTCTGTCGAATGCCCTTCTGATCACCAAACTGATAAAGCGAGGAAACTTGATGGCTTTAAGGGATTTGTGTCTTCCAACTTCTCCACCTCTGGCTAGAGCAGTGGTTTTAGTGTTGACAGCATCTAGAAGTGCATTGTAGAGGATCCCTGCATAGTTGAAGTTTCTGTTGAAGAACAGACCATACATAATTTCGAGGATTTCAGTGCTCGCTTGGTCTTGACTGCCGGATTTGCAGGTGAGGGTTCTGTTGAGGGTTGAAAACATGAAATTCCACATTTGTGGTAGATTTTGTCTTCTGAAGGCTCCTATTCTCTCTAACTCTTTGTTGTAACCCAAAAACTTCACGAAGTCGAGAAGAACAGCAACAGAAGGTGGTTTCTCATAGGCATCAATACCTAGCTGTCTTTTGGTTTTCATCCCAAAAGTTCTTCTGAGAGTTCTTTCACGAATCCTTATTGTTCCTGATCCTCCATTACCAGAGTTGACACTTCCGACTATTCCGCTTCTGACGCCGTCTTCAATGTATTGGCATGTGGTCCACCATTGTTGGACATATATTGCAGGAAGATGATCGTCAAAGGCTGTTAGGGCTGTAAAAACTTCTGAGTTTCGGAAAAACTCAATATAGATGTGGTAAAGGGGTAAATAGAGTGCTGGATTGGGATAAAAATGGTAGTTGTTATCAGCCAACTCGTATGGTAGAATAACGATGTTATCTACGGGTTCGTTGTTACTGGAATCATCAGAGTTCTGGGGTTGGTTTTGGGGTTCAGCCATTGTTGCAGGTTAGGGTTTTTCTTGAGAACCACAAGGTATAGGTTTCTGAGAGGGAAAAGATGAAGGGTTTGAAATGGTTGTTAAGCGTAAGAGTGAAATGGGTTGAAGTTGGGTATTTATACGGGAAACATGTGGTTGGGGAAACAACGTAGGGACTGTAGGCACTTGAGTGTCAGAAAGTGGAACGGCCTGAACAGTGTATCGTGGGAACACCTAGTGGTTTGTCTTTCAATCAGAGGATGCCACGTAAGATTTTGTTCTTACAATCGTAGGACAAGTAAACCGTCACGGTTAGAGATATGCGGGTGACAAGTGGGTGATTTTCAAAGAATGACCCGCATCTCTGCTGACGTGTTTCTGATGACGGGGCAGAGAAACTAACAGAGCTCTGGTGGAGCTCAGTTATTTTCTTTCTCTGTTGAAATGATCTTTTCAACTTTGCTCAGTGACCAATCATGTTTCACCTTTACCCAAAAACATTTTAAAATTCTGTATCTGATGTGAAGAATCAAAGAACAAGGACAGAATTGACCAACAATTTTCAACAGAGATCTGATGAGAAACAACAGAGGCTCTGGTGAGAATATCAGGGTTCTGCTAAGTTCGACTTTCTCAAAAGAATTTCATCAGAACAGGTTTTCCCTCTTTCAAAAAGATTTTTCTTTCAAGATCAAGAGAGCCAAGTCATATGAATTTGAAATCAGAATTTTTTTTTTGACTTGCTCCCCCTAAAACCATGCATATTTTCTTTTATAAGCTCCCCCTAGAAATATGAGCTTAAAAAAAACTTGCTAAAAGAAATATTTACAGAGATATATACAAACGAATTCACTGGAAGCTTGTTGAAAAAGTATGTTTTACAGAGCTCTGGTGAATGACAGAGGCTCTGTTGAACTATCCTACCCAACTATTTTGACAGATCTCTGGTAGGAACATCAGAGTTCTGTTGAGTGATAAATAGTGTTAGGACATGTTCAGCATACCCAATTTGCTGATTAAGAAGTTAAATCTCCTTTCATCAAGGGCTTTTGTAAAAAGATCAGCAAGTTGGAAGTCTGTTGAAACGAAATACATTTCAATAGTCCCTTTTTCAACATTATCTTTTATGAAGTGATACCTTATATCGATATGCTTGGTCTTTGAGTGTTGAACTGGATTAGCTGTGATTGCTATTGCGCTTTTGGAGTCACACAAAATTGGAATTCTGTCATACTCCAAGCCGTAATCCTTGAGTTGAGTTTTCATCCAGAGAACTTGAGAACAACAACTAGCAGCAGCAACGTATTCTGCTTCTGCTGTAGAGGTGGACACGCAGTTCTGTTTCTTGGATGTCCAACTTACTAACTTCTCTCCAAGAAATTGACAGCTACCAGACGTACTCTTTCTGTCGTTCTTGCATCCTCCATAGTCTGAATCTGTATATGCTACAAGCTCGAAACCAGAATTCAGAGGATACCAGAGACCCAAAAATTGAGTCCCTTTCAGATATTTAAATATGCGCTTGACGGCAGAGAAATGCGAAACTTTAGGATTAGCCTGAAATCTAGCACAGAGACACGTTGCAAACATTATATCGGGTCTACTGGCAGTTAAGTACAGAAGTGACCCTATCATACCTCTGTAGTTCTTGACATCTGTTGGTTCACCATTAAGGTCAGGGTCAAGCTTAACTCCAGTGGCAATAGGAGTTTTCATTGAATTTGAGTTGTTAAAATTGTACTTTTTCAAAATGTCAGAGATATATTTGGACTGACTTATGAAAGTCCCTTTGTCGGTTTGTTTTACTTGTAAACCAAGGAAGAAAGAAAGTTCTCCCATCATGCTCATTTTGAATTCACTTTTCATCAAATCCTCAAACTTATCACAGTACTCTTGCCGTGTTGACCCAAAAATAATGTCATCAACATATATTTGTACCAGAAGTATATCATTCTTGTATCTCCTAAAGAATAGAGTTTTATCGACAGTAGCTTTCTCGAAGTGATTAACCAACATAAAATTGGACAGAGTTTCATACCAGGCTCTGGGAGCTTGCTTAAGCCCATACAGAGCTTTGTCTAGCTTGTAAACGTGGTCTGGAAACTCCGAATTTTCAAAACCAGGTGGTTGCTGGACATAGACTTCTTCTTGTAGTCTGCCATTTAGGAAGGCAGATTTGACGTCCATTTGGTAGACCTTGAAACCCTTGTGAACAGCATAAGCTAAGAAGATTCTGATTGCTTCTATCCTAGCCACAGGAGCAAAAGTCTCGTCATAGTCAATTCCTTCTTCTTGACAGTATCCTTTTGCAACCAGACGGGCTTTGTTTCTGATGATAATCCCATCTTCATCCTTCTTGTTTCTAAACACCCACTTGGTTCCAATGGCTGATTTGCCTTTTGGGAGTGGAACCAAGGACCAAACTTTATTTCTCTCGAATTCAAGAAGCTCTTCTTGCATAGCTTCGATCCAGTTTGGGTCTTCAAGTGCTTCAGAAATTCTTTTCGGCTCAATCATGCTCAAAAAGTTAACAAAGAAAGCTTCGTTGATTGTAGCCGATCTTGTCTTGACACCATCTTCAGCAGCACCAATTATAAGATGTTGGGGGTGATCCTTAGTCCATTTTGTCATGGGAGCATGGACAACAGGAGGGGTTTGTGCTTCAGATGAGAAAAGACGATCTTCAGCAACAGAGCTATGAGGGTTGGTGCCAGGGTTCTGTGGCACACAACTCTGAAGAGTGGCCTCATTGCTCTGTGAATTGCCAACAGGGCTCTGCGAAGGTGAACTTTCAAACAGGGAGTTTCTGCCGATATTTGTTAGCAGAGGTGATGATGGCTCTTGTGTATGTTCTGGTTGTGGTTCCTCGTTTCTTTGAATTATACCTGTAGACAGAGAAGTAGATGGTTAAATATTGGAGGGACCAGTAAGAGTTGTACCTGTCAGATTTTGTTCTGTTGAACTTTGAGCTTGATCTCCTCTGTTGATGTTGACAGAGGAATCATCATCATCATCGAAGAAATCGTCGAATAGGAGATTGATATCTTCTTCCCTTGATTTTGAAGAACTAGGCTTCTTCTGTTCTGTTGGTGTCCCCTCTGTTGATTTGCGATCAGAGGTACTTGATGTACTTTCATCAACGGACACGTTCACGCTTTCTTGAATGACGCGAGTTCTGGTGTTGTAGACTCAGTAGGCTCTAGAGGTCAGGGAATAACCAATAAAGATTCCTTCGTCCGCTTTCTTGTCAAATTTACCCAGCTGTTCTCGGTCGTTCAAGACATAACATTTACACCCAAAAACATGAAAATATTTCACGTTTGGTCTTCTGTTATTGATGAGTTCATAAGGCGTCTTTTTAAATCTTTTCACTATTACAGCTCTGTTTTGAACAAAACAAGCTGTTGAGACTGCTTCTGCCCAGAAGTTGATGGGAAGGACAGAACCGGCCAACATGGTTCTGGCGGCCTCTACCAGAGTTCTATTCTTTCTCTCCACTACGCCATTCTGTTGTGGAGTTCTGGTAGCTGAAATTTTTTGGGAAATTCCTTCTTCTGATAGATAAGAATCTATTCGAGTATTTTTGAATTCTGTCCCGTTGTCACTTCTCAACTTTTGCACTTTTAGTCCTAACAGAACCTGTATCCTTCTCAATAAACTTATCAGAATTTATGGGACATCAGATTTTGCTCTGATGAACTCAATCCAAGTATACCTAGAATATTCATCAATAAGCACAAGAATATACTTCTTGCCAGACAGACTTTGCACAGAGATTGGACCACAGAGATCCACATGAAGCATATGCAAAGGTCTTAAGCAATTGTGATCACTCTTGGTTCTGTGTGAGGATCTTTTCATTTTTCCAAACTCACAAGCAGAGCATAGATGGTCTTTGTCAAATTTCAGCGAAGGAAGACCTTTTACCAAGTTCAATTTCACGAGTTTGTCAAGATTTGAAAATTTTAAGTGAGCAAATCTTTTATGCCAGAGCCAGGCATCTTCTTTGTTCAAAGTGACTAAACAGAGTTTCTCTGTTGTAGTTCCCTGGTTTGGATTAAAATTCATTTTATAAAGATTGCCTTTTCTGTCGGCTCTTAAAAGTTCTTGACCAGACTCAGAAAGTAATAATGAACAAAACTTCTTCCTGAAATTGACATCGAACCCATGATCACAGAGTTGACTTATACTGAGAAGATTATGATTTAATCCTTCAACATAAGCAACTTCGGAAACTGAAACACCACCATTTACCAGAGTACCATAACCTCTAATTTGTCCTCCATTGTCTCCTCCAAAGGTGACTGCACTTCCTTTTTTGTTCTTGAATGAAGTCAGCAACTCCTTATTGCCTGTCATGTGCCTGGAACATCCTGAATCTAGGTACCAGATCTGCACATTAGGCTTCTGCAAGACAGATTAGTTTCTTTTAGGTACCCATTGCATGATGGGTCCTTTCTTGTTAGGCTTTGATGGGTTAACAGTCTTTCCTACAGGCTTTACATTCTTTGATGTTGTGCCAGAGGTTTTCTTCTGTGTGGTCTGATCAGTCTTGGGATTTATCATCTTTTGTGACTGATTCAGAACACAGTGAGGTCCATTCATATGATTTTGCAGTTTTCTTAACAGATGAACACAATTGCAATTGATGGAACATGAGGATTGATGCAAGTTGTTATTCAAGAATTGTTTATTAGATGGAGTTTGATTCTGAAAAGCTCTAGGACCATGCATTCTGTTTGAACTATTCTTTGAGACAGATTCTCTTTTCTCAAAATTAATCTCTTGATTTCTACCAGAATTGGAAGTATGTCTGTCATTTACTATACATTTTCCCTTCTGTTCTGGTGTAAATCTGATTGGTTTAAAAGTTGGAACAAAGGTGTTGTTAAGTAAAGTACTTGCCTTCACCTTACCTTTTACTTCTGTTGAGTTAGAAGCAAGAATTCTGAATTCTTTGTTATTAAACTCAGTTACCGGTATAAATCTTGATTGTTTCTTGAAAAATGATATGTCTTCTTTTAAATCAAAGGATCCAGCCGGTATCTGTTTAGGTTTGTGCAAAGCATTTAGTTGAGTACAGAAAATTTGCTCATCTACCTCAGGGTCAGAGTCACTGTCAGAGGCTAGAAAGTCTCTGGTGGCTCTGTTGGAGGTGTTACTCACAGAAACAGGCTTTGTAGAATCAGGTTTTGCAGTTTTAAACCTTCTCAACTTGGGTTTTAAAGCATCAGAAACAGCATTTTCTTTAAGAACTTTCATGAGATCTTCTTCAAAAGATATTCTTATCGTTTCAGAAGTAGGAGAGAAGACTGGTGCTTCAGGGTTGAGCTTGCTCTGTGGTATTTCAACAGAGGATTCAGCCTCAGAAGTGACAGGCTTCTGTTCCTTGAAAGAATTAAAGTTGAAAATCTCTTTTGGATCCAGACTTTCGACAGAGTTAGGAATTAAGATTCTAGCTCTTCCTTGATCAAGAATAAACTTTGAAGATGGTTTAAGAACCTTGTCATGATCCAAGGAGTCATAGCTGACATTCCTAAAGTCAAGCCTTTTCGTCCTCTTGTAAACGTCCGAGGTTTTAATTCTTTTGAAAACAGCATTACCAGAGATAACATTCTCTTGGATTTTCCCAGCACAGAAAGTAGTCAACATAGATGTTTTCTTCTTTCCGTTCCAGGGAGCAAGGTCTGAGAAACCAAGACCTTGCGTATCCATCTGAGAATTTATCTTAACATGCACATCCTGTGCATCCTGATACTTTTTGATTTGAAGTTCTTTTCTCTGTAGGGACTGATGTGAGATTTCCCTTTCTTTTTGAAAAAAGTCTTTTAAAGCGACAGAGTTAAGTCTTTCATTCTCAGACTTCTTCATTTCTTCGGTTTTCTGTTTTAACAGATTTTCGTACTCTTTAACCTTTTTAGAAAAAGTACTTTTCTCTTTCTGCTGTAAGATCTCTAGCTCAGATTTCTCCTTGAAGATATCTTCCTTTTCTTGTTCCAAGAGAGTTTTCTCTCTCTTGTAGAAGGACAGATCCTTCTGAGCTAGCTTTCTTAGCTCTTTTTCCTCAGAAAGCTTTTGTTTCAGTAATTGAAATTCCTCAGTTAATTGCGAAACATGCATTTCTAGTTCTGAGTCAGACTTGGATTCGGAGGAACATACCTTGGCACTGGGTTTAATGGTCTCCAGCGCTCTGTCGTCTGGCTATGTTACAGTAAGAGCGAATGCATGAGCTATATCTTCTTCTTCTGTTCTCTCTATTCGTTCTCCAGTCATCCAGTCAACCTCTGTCATACTTTCATCATCTACAGCAACATTGGCTTGCTCTGGTTCATCATCAGAGGATGAGTCAGAGATCCAATTCTCCATCTCGGCGATATAACTCCTTTCTCTGTAGTTGTACTTGTATTTGTTCTTGTAGTAGTCTTGATCTTTTACAAGTTTTCCTCTACAGTTAGCAGAGAAATGGCCAGGTTTGCCACATCTGAAACAACGACCATCGTTTTGGTTGATGGGTTGTGCAGCATCAGTCTTTTGTGGACCAGGAGCGTTGTACTTCTGTTGAGCGTTGTGATTCTGTTGAGGTGCAGTATAACTTCTGTCACCTTTTTCTTCTCTTTCGTACCTTTTTCTTCTGTCAAATGTCCTATTGCCAAATCTCTGGGTAAATTGTTGAGTTATTAACGCAAGAGATTTAGCAAAGGCATTTATATCACTATCCTCATCTGATGAACTCCTTTCATCAACACTTTCTGCAACCAAGCTCTTCTTCCCTTTCTTTTTATCTCTTTTCTTATCTCTGCTAGGGCCATCTCTGTTGAGTTTCTCTTCTGCTGAGTTCTTAGATTCTGAAATCAAAGCGATAGGACCTGCAATGGTGGATTTGCCTTTTTGCTTGACAACATCCTTCTCTTGTGCGGCCAGAGTGCCATACACATCAGTAATAGACCATGCATCTAAGTCCTGATTAGCTTGTAAAGACATGGACAGATTCAACCATTCATCATTTAAACTTTTCAAAAACAGAACATTGTTATCTTCCTTCGACCTAACATCCCCACACTTTTTACATTTGTTAATCAGAATATTAAATCTGTTGTAGGTCTGTTGTAAGGTTTCCTCAGGAAGTGCCTTGAAATCATTGTATTCATTTATACACTGGGTCCTTCTGTTCTTTTGGGTTTTGATACCACCCTCAAGTTGATTTAGAAGTTGATCCCAGATTTCCTTGGCAGTAACACATGAGTCTAGTTCTTGAAATATATCGTTCGGAAAGGCCATAATCAGAAGTCTCACTGCTTTAAGGTCATTTTCCATTTTGCTCTTTTCTTCTTCGGTAATCCCAGTGGTTTTGGGTTCGAAGTGAGCAGGAATCTCATCAGTGGTTTCTGTTGCGGGTACACGTGGGACATAAACCATGGGTTGGAATGGTCCATTCGTGACAGATCGCATTAAGTCCTTATCCATTCCATCAAGGAAGTTGACCATCCTAATCTTCCATTGAGGGTATTCATCCCTCAGAAGAGTAGGAGGCTTGGTCAGAGAACCAGCAGTATAAATGGCGTTGATGTTTGCCATTTTTTGAAAAGAAAACAGAGTATGAGAGTTTCAAATGGTCTATAATGAGAATAAGCTAAGGTATGAGGAACAGTAACCAATGAAATAGTATAACAGATGTTTTAATCTAGACTGGAAAGCTTAGTATGATATTAAATGAACTGAGAAGATGTAAAATACTTTAAGCAGTAAAACAGAGTATAATGAGGCTTTTAAACACACACACAATCAACAACAGTGAATCAACCTTGGTAGATTGGATGCCTTGATTTGAGCAAATCAAGCAAGCTCTGATACCAATTGTTGGTTCCCAGATTCACGTCGTATCACGATAATGGTAGTTAAATAGACAGCGGAAGCATTTAAATATAAAGCCATTAAAGTGAGTGATTGTATGAGACGATATGTAAACTGTGATATCAAATATAGAACAGGAATATGATAACAAGATCAAATAAGAAACGCTGCTCGTATATTGATAAAGATAACACCAAGAACAAGATCAATGGTGTATCAAGAAATCATAGAGACAATATCGTACGGGGTAGTGCTATGAGGATATGACAGTGTGTGCTTTTACAATTGTGGAAAACTATTCTTCCAAAAGCTTACAATTGTTTGTTCCACTACCTCGCTATATATAGCCTCATAAAGTGTAGACAGTGTACTATCGTACCCTGGAATGTGAAAGTGCAGGATCTATTCTTACAATCAATATAGAAAGAAGTAATTGAGAAATTGTATGATCAAGCCCAATTGTATTCAATGATGCACAGAATTACAGATCTAAGAGAGAGATCACCTCAAAGATTACAAGGAAAGAATACAAGTAATATGGAAAATCAATCAGTTAGCAACGTAGTGCTAACCACTCTATTTATACTGCAACAAACATCTTAAAGCTACAGTACAAATAAGAAAGACTAATAAGAACATAACACGTGTCCTAATTAGTTTACACATTACTAAATAACGAAACTCGTCATAAGTTCTGAACAGGTAGTTCAGAACTTCTGAACATTCTTCTGATCACGCTTCTCAGAACTTCTGACTTCTCTTTCTCATATCTCTGACTCTTCTTCTCAGAACTTCTGACTCTTCTTCTCAGAACTTCTGAACCTTCTTATCAGATCTTCAACACTTGGTTTATTGACAAAACTTCAGATCTAACAATCTCCCCCTTTTTGTCAAATAAACTTAAACTTTGCATCATCTAATTCTTTCAGAGCAGGAACAATTTTCTGAAGTAGCACATTCCTCAGATTAAGCCTCTTATCAATCTTGTCAATAATTTCTTGAATAATCTCAACTTGCTGATTAATTACTTCTTGAACCATGTTTGCTTCCTTCACTTTCAGCATCTTTTTCTCCAAATTGTGCTTTATGATCCTTAAAGTTCCAGAACAATATTTTGCAGTTTCCTTTGCTCTGAAGAAGATCTTTCCACTTTTGTTCTTCAAAAATACTCCCAACTCTGGATATCTGTGAACACTTCCAGTCTTTAACACCTTTTTCTGCTCATGATCTGTATTGGGATTTGCCAGATAAACACATGACTTTTGCAAATACAGAGCTATTTGGAAATCTGTATAGCAATGCCACCTTAAGATATAGAACATGGCCTCAATCACCACACTTCTTGCCTTCCTTTCATTTCTATCTTTACTTGACTCTTTAAAACATAGAAAGCTGTGTAATCTGTAGAAGTCAACCACTGACAGTTTCTCAAAATCTGCATCAGTGAAATAATAAACCTTGCCATCTTCTCTCAAAACTTCAAAGGATAAGTACTCCATCTTTCTGAATTTCTTAACCTTCAATTCTCTGATTCCAGTGATTAGAAAATCTGAGTAAACGGCTTGCTTTGTTTTGCCAAGACATCTTGATTTTTCAGCCAACCAGATCTGAGTCTCCTTAGACCTATCATAATACACATCCAAGAATTGTACCTCTTTTGGTTTGAAGAACTCAGGCAGATCAAATTCAAGAAAGTATCCATTCAGATCAATGAATATTTCATCTTCTTTGGGTTCAGACTGTTCAGCTTGATCAATATTAGTTATCTGCACATTCTGAGGTGTTGTGTCCTGAACTTCTTCAGCCTCATCTGACAAAATTTCATTCACTTCATACTCAGCTGGGAACACAAAATCATTATGTAGAATCTTTTTGGGATTCACCTCAGATAACAACCATTCACTACTGTTTCTGATTTTTCTTCTAAAATCCAACCTCCTCTTCACACAGTTTATGCATCTCTTCTTTAAACTCTCCTTTTCAGCATCCATACTTACTTCCATTCTAATCAACAGCCAATTCAGAGTTGCATCACTGTACTTCACCAACTCTTTTAATCTGAATAATTCAAGTCTTTCGTGAACCATATATGTGAACCCTTCTGCCTCCATTCCTTCATTCACAAAACCCTTCACATGTAGATCAACTTCTGTTTTCTTTGTGGGAGAACTCAGATTGCACTTTTCTTTTCTTTCTTCTATAGCCAACTGGAAGTCATACAAGTATGTATTTCTGACATAAATACCCAGAAGTCTTCTGCATTCAATTTCTATCAAGGCTTCTTCAGTGCTAGCAAAGAACTTGACTAGAAAGATCTGATCATCAAGAGTCAATCTGTGAAAATCAAATGTAGACATGGAAACCTTTGTATTTCTTTCTTTCAGTGTTTCCATTCTAACGAACATTAAACCATTGAATTCATCTTGTTGAAACATCAGAACTTTCTCGATTCTTTTCTGAATATGCAGTTTTGAGTCAGGAACTCTGAACATATTAGAAGCTTCTGAGTAGACCATCTGAGCTCTGTCATCCATAAAACCATCAATATTACTCTCCAAAAGCTCATACTCTCCTTCTGTGTAGTAGAGATTATCATATATTTCCTCAGGAAAAATATCATCATGAAATTGTCTGGCTAAAGGTACATCACTTAACTCTAGAATGAAGTCACACAAAGGTTCTTCTAGTCTTTGCAATTTAATCTTTGGAATCTCGATTGGTTTTCTGAATACATATTCAGAAGGCATAAAGAAGTCTTTCACTTTCACATACTCTTCTTCTGTATTTAACTCATCACAAAAGTTAAACCTAAAATCATCTTTAAAATCCTGAGTGTAATCTACAGTTCTGTCTTCTTCTCCCATTAGATCAATGGGTCTTATCACTTTTATTCCTTTATGAATTTTCTGGACACTCAAAGCTCTAACTACCTCATTATGCATTCTTCTGATCAATTCTTCATTCAACCTCCTTTCTTCTGATTCAGACTCCATTGCCCTTTCACTGTTATAAACCACAATATCTGTACATCTGTTTTCCACTGTACTTTCCACTATTTCTTCCATTCTCAAATCAGATTCCTCAATAGCTACAGTTTCATCTGAGTTTCCTTCCATCTCAGTATCCAAGTTCAATTCCTCTGTTTTATCTGATTCATTACTATCAATACTTCCCAACTCCATTTCTTCTGTATCTGAACTGTCAAGCTGTACTATCTGAATCATCTCCTTTAAATTTTCCTGTGTCTGATCTTCTGTACTTTTTGTATTGGCTAAGTGCATGTCTGCTATCTCAAAATCTTCTATGCCAATATCATCATCAGAACTTAACCTTTGTCTTTTCTCCCCCTTTTGATGATTATGAGGATCATTATCATCAAACTTCCTTTTCAAGTTCTGATTAAAAGCAACTTCAGGTTCAGCTTCTGCAATAGGAACAGGATCAAGAGGCTTTGAAGTAGAAGCCAAAGATACACTCAGTGCTTTCAATATAGATTCCTGCATACCCTGCATCTGTTTTAACATATCTTTTTGAAAACCAGACATTATATCCATGATCTCCTTTTTGTGAGAATCCAAGGATTTCTTTACATCATCTACCTTGGTTTCAACAGAAATTAACTTTTTCTCTAATACAACTTTCAAATCTGATACCTCATCATTCAGATCCTCCATCCTCTTCTCCAAATTTTCTACTTTTTCCCCCATCTCCTTATCATCGTCACTATCACTAACACTCCTTTTCGCACTCCTCTTCTTTGAACGACCCCTTTTCTTCCTCTCCTTGGAATCCGACTCATCGGAATCGGAATCTTTCTTTTTTCTCAAAGACTTCGATTTACTACTCAAACTCTTGCCATATTTCTGAGCAATAGCGCGTTCAATCTCAGAATCGTAATCGGAATCCGAACTCTCGCTCTCCTCTTCATCACTCTCATCCGAGCTCTCGTTTGCGCTTCTCTTCCCATTCCCTTTCAGTTTCTCTAACCCTGATAAAACAGCAGCCTGAATAGCTTCCGGATCCTTATCTTTATCTTCCTTAATGCTCAAGAAGTTTCTACATTGAAAAGTCAAATGGCCAACACGACCGCATTTCTTGCAGGACCCACGAGCCTCGTCAGCGTTGGATCCGGTAATCCTGGCAAGTGCAAGCAACCCTTGGAAGCTAGCGTATGCGTTTTCGCCCTCAGGCTCTGCGTTGGAAGATTGAGGCTGGGCGGATTTCTTGTTATCTTCCTTGTTGGGTGCGTAAGGATCATATCCAATCGCACTCTGCCATATACCGTGGGTTTGCAAGGCGGCACTACTGTGCACCCGATTGTTGGCTGGCATACGAACCCTGCCCGCTGTGGCCGGCATCTTGAGAACTCAAGGGCAGATCTGCAATTAGGTTTTACTGAACGCTGAACAAACGAATATTTCGGATTATCACCGTTCGTCGACGACTGCGATTAATCGAAGATCGAGGGATTAAAGTTGTGTCAATAAACCAAGTGTTGAAGATCTGATAAGAAGGTTCAGAAGTTCTGAGAAGAAGAGTCAGAAGTTCTGAGAAGAAGAGTCAGAGATATGAGAAAGAGAAGTCAGAAGTTCTGAGAAGCGTGATCAGAAGAATGTTCAGAAGTTCTGAACTACCTGTTCAGAACTTATGACGAGTTTCGTTATTTAGTAATGTGTAAACTAATTAGGACACGTGTTATGTTCTTATTAGTCTTTCTTATTTGTACTGTAGCTTTAAGATGTTTGTTGCAGTATAAATAGAGTGGTTAGCACTACGTTGCTAACTGATTGATTTTCCATATTACTTGTATTCTTTCCTTGTAATCTTTGAGGTGATCTCTCTCTTAGATCTGTAATTCTGTGCATCATTGAATACAATTGGGCTTGATCATACAATTTCTCAATTACTTCTTTCTATATTGATTGTAAGAATAGATCCTGCACTTTCAATTGGTATCAGAGCTAATCAACAAACAAATTCGTTCAAGATTGTGATTGCGAAGATCGATTGATCAATTTCTTGAAGATTTCTTGATTCATTCAAAATTCGATTCCGCTGCTAGGGCTAGTTCTTGAATTCTTAGCAATTCTTGAATTACCTGCTACTTTTCGATCAAGAAAATCGAATTTGTCCTTCTGTTGAATTTTCTTACAATCATGTCTTCTAAAGAATATCTAGCCATGGGATCCGAAACCAAACCGCCTGTTCTTATACCAGAAGAGTATCAGCAATGGAAAACTCGTATGATCCAATTCCTTGACAACATCGATGAAAATCTTATGATTTCTATACGAGAAGGTCCAATCGAAGTATATATCGATGTCGCCGCAACCCCTGCTACAGAGACAACTCCAGAAATTCCAGCGACCAGAGTAAAGAAGAATTATTCCCAATACACTGCTGAACAGAAAAATAGGCATGCTATTGACAAAAGAGCAATTACTTTGATGACTTTGGCTGTCCCGAATGAGGTTCTTAACAGGATTGACAGTGGATCATCAGCTAAAGAAATGTGGGACGAATTGGAAAGGCAAATGTTAGGAACTGTAAGATCTATTCAGGCAAAGTTAAATCAAAGCATAAATGCTTATGAAAGGTTCAAAGCAAAAGAGTCAGAAAGTTTGACACAGACATACAGTAAATTTTGCACTATTCTAAATGACTTGAGAAGAAATGGACTGAAGAAAACAAAATCAGAAATAAATTACAAATTTCTGAACAGTCTAAATTCAGAATGGTCATCATTTGCCATAAGTCTGCAAATGAACAAAGATATGTGTGAAGAAGACTTAAATGATTTGTTCTGTGTTCTTAATCAACATGAAGACTCTGTCAAGTTAGTTGTGGAAGAAAAGAAAAATGTTGCTGATAAGTTAGCGTTCTTATCAAAGTCCAAAGCAATCAAAGCACCCAAAAAGACTGCATATCTATCAGAAATACCAAGTCTGGAGGAATCTGACAAAGAAGAAGGATCAGAAGATGATGAAGATATCAAGATAATGGCTGAAAAGCTAGCTTTGCTGACAAATACTTTCAACAAAAGGTATGGGAAGGGCAGATTTCAAGGAAATTATAAGAGAGCTGGAAGTTCAGATTATAAGAAGAAAGATGACAGAGAAGAAAATAAGATTGAAAAGAGAATAGAGAGAAGTGAAGAAAACAAGGAAGAGAAGGAAGAGAGAAAAGAAAAGAATCTGTGTTTCAAGTGTGGAAAATCTGGCCATTATGCCAAGGATTGCAGAGTTAAAGTTGTGAAAGATTATGAATACTACACGAAGAAGGCTCAGCTTGCAAAGAAGAGAGATGACGAGATTGCGCTATTGGCTGAACAGGAGAATTGGCTGTACTACACTTCTGATGAAGATGATCATATCAACTTTCCACAGATGCGAAGCTATATGGCAAAAATGAGGAATGAGGATGATTCTGATTTTGAAGATGCTGATTCTGAGTCATCTGCTGAGGTACATTCTTCACTTGAATTAGAGTTAATGACACAGATTGGTGAAATGAAAACTGAATTTGCTAACCTAAGAAAACAGATAAAAGGAGAAAGAACTTTGGTTAACAAATTCAGAATTGAAAAAGAAGTAATAAACGAACAATATGAAGAATCTGAGGCTGAGAAACAGAAAGTTAAAGATGAAAATTCTGAATTGATGAAAAGGCTTTCTGAACTAAAAAATATGAACAACAAAGTTTCTTTTGTGCAACTCTGACTAATTGATTTACAGAATAAATCACATCAGGTTTAACAAAAGATTTTCTTTGAAATGTATTGTTCTTCTTGACATTTAAATTAGGAACTTTTGATTTTGGCACTTCTTTCTTGGAAGTAGTTCCTTTAACTCTCCATTCCATTTTTATCTTTTTAAAAGAACAATTATAAGATTTATCAATAGCAGAATCATAAAACAGATTAGAAGAACGAATCTGATCTTTTGAACTATGATTTGATTTGTCAACAACTTTCGTTTCAAATTCCCTAAACTTTTTAACATACAAATCAAACCTTGACTGCAAATCAGATTTGGACTTCCTCTCTATCATGATTTTAGTTGATAAATCAGATAATTTCTTAATAAGCCTCCTTATCTCCAAATGAAAAACTTTCTTTTCCTTCTCAAACTCATCTTTTAAGCATTTTTCTTTAAAGCCATTTACCTTCTTCTTTTCAGTCTCTTTCCTTCCATCTTCTAACTCTTTCTCCAACTCATTGATTTTTACAGAAAACTCATTTAACATTCTTGTTTTCTTTTTCTCAAAACCATTCTTTTCTTTTTGAAAAACATTTTTCTTGCATTCAAACTCTTTTCTTTCTTTTGCAAGAATTTTCTCCAAATCAGAAATTTTCAAAGATAATTCAACAGACTTTGTTTCAAAACCTTTCCTCTCAGTTTGAAAGTCTCTTCTCTCTTTCTCAAATTTCACTCTTTCAAGTATAAGAACTTGTTCAAAATCATAGATCTGTTTCAAGAGTTGACCATTTTTCATTTCACATGATTTGATTCTATTTTCAGACTCTGTCAACATCTTTCTTCTAAAATTGCCTTTCTCTTTCAAATCAACATTCTCTTTTTCTAACAACTTTATGTTTTCTTGAACCTTTTCAAAATCCTTTAGAAAATCAGATTTCTCTTTTTGCAAAATCTTTATAACTTTTGCATTTTCGTCTTGTTTTGCTTGAAGATTAGCAATCTTGCTTTCAAAATGAACAATCTCAGTTTTTGGTTCAGAAATTGTTTCTTTTTCTTTTACAGGACTTAATTTTTGTAAATTGTCTGAACTGGTTATAGAAATTGCAGGTCTCATAAAAACTTCAATAATCTCAGGCATGATGAAATGACAAATTCAAATATCAACTATGAATTATGATAAAAAATGAGAATCAACACATATCTAGAACATGCAAGAATTAATCAAATCTGTCACGTGCATTTCATCAAACAGTTAGAGTACATGAATTAATGAAATCTTCTTTTCAACAAAAAATTTGAATACTAATCAACATGCAGCAGATATAATCACTTTGATCAAGAAACCAATCAAGAATTTCGAAAACATACCTGTAATCTCTGTTTAATTTCGAGAATTAATCAGCATAGAGAGAAAATCTTTGGATGACTTGATTGTAAGATATCGATTCAACAGAAAGACAAATTCAAATTTCTTGAATCAATGATATAAACGAATTCAAGAATTGTTAGGAATTCAAGAATTGTTAGCATCAGCGGAATCAATTGTCGAATTGATCAAGAAACTTCAAGAACGCGATCAAACACACTCTTGGACGAATTTGTTTGTTGATTGGCTCTGATACCAATTGAAAATTCAGGATTCACTCTTACAATCAAATATGAACAATTAAGATCGTATTCACAGCAACTGGTCATATGATTTATTAACAATCTGTGAATTACAAGATATTACAATGAGTTTCTCTCTCAATAGATCTAACAGAATGACACGTGGAAAGTGTGTCTCCAATCTTTAGGGCATACGTGGAAAGGTGTGGACACGTATCTGACACTTCGGATTTCTACGAGACTTAGGCATAACAGAGGTCTTCACTTCAACAGAGCGTGTTATGACAGAACTCTGTTGGTCTTCGGGTATGAACAGTTCTTCTGTTGATCTTCTGCCAGAGCTCTGTTGAGCTCCGTTGGTTCCACCAGAACTCTGTTGAGTTCTGTTGGTCTTCTTTGTTGGTCTTCTAAGTCTTCTGCTTTATCTCTGTAGGTCTTCTGACTTGGTTTTATTTTCAATACTTTCATTTTACAGATACTTGGAGCTAACAAACAGGATTCAATCTTATAATCAATTAAGAACAATCAAGAACAATCAGACAGTAAAATGATAGAGAATTGGATCCAAAAGCTTCGTATTCATTCAAGAACAGATTCCAGATCTAGAGAGAGAATCTCTCAAATATTACAAAGTGAATACAAAGATATACGAAAAGTTAGTTAGCTTACAGTTGCTAACTTTTATATAAAGTGTAAAGAAAAGCTAAAGCTACAGTATATATAAGTAACAGACTAATAGAATAATTACACGTGTCCTAATTAGTAACTGAATATAACTGAAAATATCGTAAGACATAAGTTCTGAACAACATGTTCAGAACTTCTGAACATCCTTCTGATTAAGCACTTCAGAATACACTTCAAGCACTTGGACATTTTCGTCTTCACCTTCAGAAGTTTTGAGTCTCCTACTCAAAACTCTGAGCCTTCTATTCAGACTTCACGCTTGGTAATCTTTGCAGTATTCTCTGATCAGAACTTCTGAGTCTTCTTACTCAGAACCCTGAGTCTTCAGTTCAGATCTCAACACTGGTGTTTTTTACAAAACTCTAGATCTAACAATCTCCCCCTTTTTGTCAAACACTCCTGTATTTGTCAACATTAAATTCCTTTAGAGCAGGAACAATTTTGTTAGCTCCAATCTTTTAGTTTATGAAAGTAGTGAAAAATAGGCTAAGTATAGAAGTGTTCGACAGAGGCTCTCCCGCGTAGCCGAGTATCCGAGAAGACAGAAGTCTTCGACAGAGGCTCTGCCGGGTTAACCAATAAGACCAAAGTAAAGAAGCAACAGAATACACTTCTAAGTGGACAAGACCACAGAGCCTCTGTCATACTTGACAGATCTTCTGTGGCAAAAAGAAGATCTACGCAAAAGATCTTAACAAGGACGAACATGCTTCTTACAATACCTACCATTCGAAGGATCTAAAGATCAATCGTATAAAGGCGTGACCTGACAACTCCACGTGTCAAACTCTGATAGGTTTCCGCCTAAAGCTGAATATGAAGCATTTAATGAACGTTGTATCTACAACAGTTCCAGAATAGTGTTTTGTACCTTCCAGCTACTGTTCCAGAACAGTGTCTTTGTACCTTCAGTCCTTATTGTCCCCTTTAGAAGTAGTATAAATAGAAGGTTCATGTGAACTCATCTATTAAGCTGAATATCACGAAAATACACATACATCATTAAGCTTTGCACTTCTCACACACACCATTAACTGCAGATTTCTTGTTAATCCTTCGAAGTTCTTGGTGTCCATAATATATATCAAATACAGGAATCTTGGAGATATTCATCTGCTCTTACATACTGTTTATTTGATATTGTGTGTTATTCTACCGTACATTATCTTTCAGTTCTTAAATACGCTTCCACACCATATAAATCTGAACTAACTGAAAGTTAAGATCATTATTTAAGAAAGAAGGAACCAACAATTGGTATCAGAGCCATCCTTGATTTTTAATATCAAGGGATCCACTCTAAAACTATGATCTTTGGTAGAAACTTGGATTTTTAACCTATTCTTCATATTATTCAAACAGTTTCTGTTTTCCTTCCATTTTCGATTCATTCGAACTTTGGTAAACTTATAGAATCTGTTAGTCTGGTTAAAAACACCATTTTAGTGCTCAGCTTAAAGCTTTTAAGCTTAAAAACTTCATACGAAGCATCCACTTCATACTCTGAAAAATCTGCTGTTAAAACCCTTTTTCTGGATAATTTCTCTCTCTAAAAATGACAAATACAAACAACTTCCTCTCTGCTGGTTCCTTAACCAAAGACCCAGGAAAATTGGTCTGATTCTGATTGGGCTAAATACAAAGTTGCTTAGAAAACTAAGAGAATTCTTATTATGGCCATTCCAAATGACCTTTTCCAGTCCATGGATGTATGTGAATCTGCATATGATCTATGGAAAGAACTGGAAAAACAACTAGAAGGAGGAGTCAAAACCCAGAAGAACCGCAGAGCTCAATACATAAATGAATACTATGCCTTTAAAGCTCTGCCAATCGAATCTCTGCAAACTACGTATGATAGGTTCAACTCTCTAATAAACAAGTGCAAGAAGTTCGGCATCCACAGAACCTCTGAAGAAAACAACGTAATGTTCCTGAAGTCTCTGAATGAAGAATGGCTTCAGTTATCTATGTCTCTGCAAACAAATCAAGACTTAGATTCCTAGACCCTATCAGACCTCTATGGAACGTTGGCAGCACAAGAGCCTCAGGTAGCACAAGCAAAAGCCAGATCATTGAACCTCTTGCATTGGTTGGTAAGACTACAGAGGCTAGAGAGAAACCAAAGAAAGAAAAAGCAATAGAGGAAAGAAAGAAGGAGAAGAAGAAAAACATAATGGTGGAAAGTGAAGAAGAAGAGGAAGTAGCAGCAGAAGAAATGACCCTGACCTCGATAGCTAAATCTTTAGCTCTCTTGACTAGGGAATTCAGCAGAGGATACTAGAAGAAATCTGGTAATGAACGATATGAAAGAGATAATCGAGAAAGAGAAGGGTCAAACGACAGAAGTGGTGATCGACAGAGGTCAAGTGATGGAAATGACAGAGGAAATAACCGACAGAGGTCGGAAGACAAAGCTGGCAACACTCCACAGATTCAGGACTGTTACAAATGTGGTAAGCCAGGCCACTACGCAAATGAGTGTCGAACCTAAAGAAGTGGTGACCGACAGAGGTCAGACGACAGAGCTGGAAACTCCACACAGAACCAAGGATGCTACAACTGTGGAAAGCCAGGTCACTTTGCCAACAAATACAGGAGCAAGTCAAATCGCCCTCAGATGGATGCATCTTTCTACAAAAAGAAAGCTGAATACTATGCTCAGAAGTCACTAATGGTGAACAAAGAAATCTGGGAGTCAGACACATCCTCTGACGAAGGCGAAACAAAAAAATGCTCTATTATGTGGCATGGCAGAAGTCAGCTCCGACTCCGACAGTGAGGTATCCACTTCTACCTCTAACTCTAATACTGCAGAAGATGATTTAATTAAACTTAACATTGAATACATTGAAATGAAAAAGACTTGTGAAAATATTCAGAAAAAGCTCACCTCTATGAGAGAGAAGCTTGACTTCTCACTCAAGAAAAAGCTAAAATCTTTAAGGAAAAAGAAGAAATTGAAATGGACTGGAACAAAAAGTTAAATCCTTTAAAAGAAAAGATTTCTGAACTTAATTCTTCCTTGAAAACAAAGTCTAAAGAACTAATGGACGTTGAGTGCGACAGAATGAACATCCTAGCTCTTAAAAATTATTTTCAAAGGGAAAGAGAAGTCCTCTGTCAATATTTACTCAGAAGAGATCTTCAAATTAAAAAATTTAAGGATGCTCAGAAGGTGTACGAAAAAATAAAAACACAAATAGGGAGACGGGGAATTGGCTTCTGTGATATAGATCCTTATACCGGAACCAAAAGAGACAAATCTCTGTCCTCTCTATTTCACATTGGAGATACAAGAAAACCGGGATTTCCAAATCTTCTCTCTGTAAGTAAAAGGCAAAAAGTCTCCGGGGAACCTCAAAAGAGGAAACCTCTGAAGATGACAAATGTGTGGTTTGAAAACACAGATTTGTCACCTTCAATCTCTGTCAAAAGAGAATCCAAACCTAAGAGGTATCTGAAAACTCTAGATCAGATAGGAATCTTCAAGTTTGGTAATCCCGAGACTCAAACTCAAGTTGCATTTGTCTGCATGATGAATTCTGAAAAGAAATTATCAGCAGAGGCACCTAAGTTCAAGCCAAGAATTACAGAAGAAAAACTTGATATCTCTGAAGAAAACCTCTGTACATCTTCCAGCGATCAAGATCTCTCTGAAGAAAACTTAACAGATACTTCTGTTAACTTAGAAGATAGTTCCTTAGAAACGGAAGAAAGTGAGTATGACACATGTTCTGAAAGCCCAGCCTCTGTCGAAAGAGAACCAAGTGACTCAACCCATGTATATGAGAACGATTCATCCTCTGACGAATCAGAGACTGACTCTAAGTCAGAGATCGGACATAGTGACACAGAGGTTTTGAAACAAACCTCTGAAGTTCTTAACAGAACTATGCCTCCCAAGGAGAAAATCACTGGAATTCCTATCTGTCCAGACTTTTTGGATATGTGCATACAAGCCAAAACCTCTCTTGAGCTTGAAAATTTCAAACAAAAGAAGTTAATGTCCACTCAAATTCCAACGAGTTCAAAGATTTTAAAACCCCTAAAACCTGCTAAAGAAAAACTAACATGGCAACAGAAGGGTAAATGGACTAAAATTAACAAATCTTTTTCTTCTGTGACAGTGAAATCTACAGAAGTTCACCACAGAATGGGAACACAGAAGGCCGCACTCAACAAAGGATTTTGTAAACAACGATCTAGCCTACATGAACCTTCTTGTAATAGAAAGTCTAATGTTAGGATAAATTGTAATGCCTCTGTGCCCCCATTTAATGTATTTAATGAAAAGTTCAAGCAAATCTCTTCGCACATTCAATCCTGTCATTGCTTTGATCTTATGTTTAAAATAAACCAAGGGTAAGAAGAAACAAAATGCTTCTTCAACAGAAGCTTAAACAAAGACCCCTGACAGAACTGGACCCATGTAGATATGGGTACCTAAAACTCTCTAATTGTCTTGCAGAAGCAGTATGTGCCAATCTGGTATCTAGACTCCGGATGCTCGAGGCACATGACTGGCGACAGAGGTCTTCTATCCACAAACAAAGAAAAGAACGATGGTGGATCTGTGACCTTTGGAGACAATAAAAAGGGGTACATCAAAGGCTACGGAGTCATAAAGAAGGAAAATATAACCGTATGCAAAGTTGCATATGTTGATGGCCTTAAACACAATCTTCTCAGTGTTAGTCAACTCTGCGATACGGGATTCGACGTAATATTCAAAAGAACCTTTTGCTCTCTACAGAGCGAGGACACATGAATTGAACTTCTGCGAGCCAAAAGAAGAGGAGATCTATATCTCATGAATTTCAATGCAAAGAACAAGAAAAACAAAATCTGCCTTGTTGCATGCAAAAGCGAAGAAGCCTGGTTATGGCACAACAGGTGGGGAAGACTTGGACGCATCCTTCTTGACTGAGTCCCTCTTTAGCCACTTTGGTGTTTCTTTATTAGCGCGACCATTTTTATCTGAAACAGCAGGGACAGTATGATCAGTGACTTTTGAGGAAACAGGAGTCTTAGTGGTCGGTCGTTCGGTCTTTTGCTTCGGTTGTGACTGTTTTTGAGAATTGGAAACATTTTGAAGAATCTTGGTCACAACTGGAGTCTTAGGTTGAGAACAGTCGCCCTTTAAAAAATTGACCGGATGATTAACCCCTAGAGACAAAAAATCAGGTTGACTTGGAGAAATAGTAGTGTTGGCAGTCAATGGTCCGGTAGCTTGCCTTGGCTGTGATTGCCTTTTGGGAACTGGTTTCGAGATTGGTTTTGACTGGGAAATCTTGATCATAGCTGAGGACTTTGTTTTAGAACAGCTTTCTTTTAAAGAACTAACCGGAGGATTGACCACGGGGGATAAAAAATCAGTGTGACTTGGAAGAGGTTTGTCGAAGGGAAACGAATCAAACTCTTCATCACAGTTACCTTCGGAGTTCATGTACTCTGAAAAATCTATTTTTGGAATATCCGGAATGGGATCATGAGTGGAAGGCGAGGAACATTTTGTGCTTTCGGTTGTGTGCTTTGGGGAATTTGGTGCGGAAGCGTATGAAAAATCAGAATTTAAATTCCTTTTAACACACTCATCTTGAGAAACTTCGTTTTCTTGCAAAGAAATATTTCCGATGAAGGCTTTACACGAGGATGTGTCAGATGAGTTAGAGGAAAGTTCAGGTGAATATTGCTTCGCAGTTTGGTGCAAGTCAAGTTGCACTCGGAGTTGACTATTTATCAGATGCTCTTTCATCGTTTCTCTTGTCATTTCAGACAGTTTTGATGAGAGCGTATTGATTTCCCACTGAAATTTTTCCTTTTCCTCACTTGACACACCGTCGGTTTTCTCAGATTTGAGTGTCTCGATCTCAGAGATGAGCACTTTCTTTTTGTTTTGAAAAATGGACCTTTCTTTCTCAATTGACTCCTCCAACTCGACAATTTTTGCTTCCAAGATGAGAGGAGGAACATAGAGTTTAAACTCATCCGTCTCAGTCTTGATTGCTGGTGTTACATCCTCATCCTTCTTGGAGGAATCCTTGGGTGTAGCTACCTTGTAGGGGTCGACGTAATCATTGGAAAGATACTTTTTGTTCTTTTGATATGAGTAGTTTAAAGGTTCATAACAAAATGGAAGTTGAATTCCTCGTTTGTGTGTGCGTTTATGTTCATCGGTTTCCTCCTCCTTTCTGGTTCAAGAGGACCGGTCCATTGAATTGCGTACTCTGGATATTTTTTTATCTAAACCATAGCAAGCAAAATCATACAGAGTGGGGACTTGATACCTTCCCTTTTTCAGATAATGTGGGTTGTCATATCCGATTCCCCATTCTTTGTTAAAGTACGTGAACTCTTTGGGTTTGTTCAAAAAATGGTTTGATCAGTTTGACCCCTTTTGTGGAGTTTGGTTTCAAGATCTAAAATTTTAGCTACATACTCCTTGTGTTGAATTTGAAGAGAAGAACATTGATAAGTAATGTCTTCTTTCTCATTCAAGCACTGATCAAACTGACGTTGGAGATCAGATAATGTGGCCCTTAAGTCTTTAGGTGCTAATGAAAGAATTTTGCATCTGTCTTTTAAATCAGCATTTTCAGACTTATACTTATCAGTTAATTTCATTTGAACATTAAGCTTTTCAGTTATTGAAGTAATTTCAAGCTTTTGTTCTTCATTTGTGGCTTTGAGGGAGTTTGCCTTTTCTGTGATGGTTTGCAGTTGAAGTATGAAGTTTTGTAAGAAAGAGTCACATACCTGATTTGATGTTTCCTTGTCTTCATCCGTAGACGATTGATATCCCCTGAAAGCATCAGCACCTTCATAATCTTCCTCATCATCAGATCTGCCTAGCCAATACTCATTTTCAACGAACATTACCTCCCCAGCCTCCTTCTGTCTGGCCAGTGCAAGGTTAGCCTCATAATAGTGAGAGTTCTTCACTGTAGGTTGACGGCAATCTTTAGCGAAGTGACCGAGTTTCCCGCAGTTGTAGCATTTCACAGGTTCATCTCGCTTCTTCCGGTCACCTTTCTATGTCTTCTCCTTCTTCTCAGATCTATCTTGCTCCTCTACCTTCTTCTTTCCTTCATACCGGTCCTTATAGTCGTGACACTTATTGGAGGAGGTGGAGTAGCGTTGACTATTGGAAGAAGGCTTCTTGTAAAACTTTTGTTGTTGAAAGGATTTAGTCAGAAGGGCAATAGCTTTCATTAAGTCTGATGCTTCATCATCATCATCATCACCTTCTTTCTCGTCTTCAGGTTCTGCCTCTGAGGAGCTGTGCTGTCGACCGCTTCTGGATTGACTGCTTGAGAATTTCCCTTGTTTGGAAGTGATGAGGGCAATTGGATCAGCAGATGGTTTTGGCTAATTCTTATTCTCTCCCAGAAGCTCATTCACTTCATCATCGTCTTGGAGAAGTGTCTCATACAGTTCATTGATGCTGATGTTCTCTATCAAGTTGTTGTGCTTGACATGAGAAGCATACATTTTCCATTCAGGTAGCAAGTTGTTGAGGAATTTTAGTGCATTCTCAGTATTGGAACGAACAATTTTATTCTTGTTCAGTTCATTGAGGAGTAGACAAAAACGTTCATAGGTCTGGGTAAGGGATTCACCGTTGCGCTGCTTGTACCCATCGAACTTGGTTATCGCGCTATTTATATTCAGCTGATTTCCTACAACGCTTCCTCACATCATTTTGGCTACTTGGTCCTACATGCCTTTAGCCGTGTCTTTGTAACTGTCTATGGCAGTGTAGATAGAATTAGGAAGGGCTTGAATCAGATATCTCTTTGCATGCTTTTCACCTTCAGTCATGCCTCTTTCAAAATCTGTCATCTCAGCAATACTCTTCTTCTCACGTCGAGCTAATGCAGTTGCTGTTGCAGCTATGTCCTTCATTGGGTCGGCAATTGGGCCATGATCCAGAGCTCTCTTGATGTACTCATAGTTGTCCTTGGACTCTATGAAGATCATAAACCTGTCTCGCCATTGGCTGTACTCGTTCGGGTAGAGACATGGTGGCTTGGTGTCGGTGCCAATTGCGAGAGCATCACGAGAAGTAGACATCTTCGGTTGCAACGGAGTGATCGTCAGACGTGTAGATTGATTCAAAGTTTAAAACCTAACGCAAGGAGCTAAGAGTGGAGTCCTAACGCAGGTTCTATGAGTGGTTAGACAATAACTTAGTTTACTGGATAGGAATCCAAATAAGTGATCTGATCTGGAAGTGTCCGGATCAGAATGGAAGAAAGCAGTTCAAATATGCAGAGTTGTCCGGATAAGCAAGGGAGTCCGGATAACTTGAGTTGTCCGGATAACCAAGGTTACCGGAAGGTCTTAAGTTACCGGATAGAGATCAATTCAAACAGAAGCTTACCGGATGCTGTGGATTCCGGACAGTATTAGGTTTCCGGGTACGATGGAGTTTCCGGGTACTGTGAAGTTTCCGGATACCACGAAGTTTCCGGCTAAAAATTGGGTTTCCGGATAAAATTGATTTTCGGATACTTTGAGTTATCCGGAACAATATTACCCGGATAGGTTTGAGATTATGGGATACTTACCCGGATGGATGACTTACCCGGAAGGAACTGGTTGTCCGGAAAAGTTGGAAGAATCCGGGTGGAAACACAAACGTCCGGACACCTTGATGTTGTCCGGAAAAGTCGGCTGGTTTGTCCTAACACGTCGGCTGTTTTCTCAATTCGATCGATTTCTCAACTAGGGCTACTCAAGATTGTTCCTGAAAGATTAGAAACAATACCAAACACAAAACTAACACTAACCCAATCAATTTCTAAGCAAAAAGAACACGTTTTGATGGTTAAAATTCGATTTTTGTTGAAGAACACTATCAAAAACTTTGATCTTAAATTGCTAAATTGACCAATCAAACGAATGAATTAGGATGTGAAAATTTGCAGAAACACTTATAACGATAATGCTAACACAACCCAATAAGCAAAAACAACCAATTTCGACAGAATCAAATTTTCAAAAATTCAAGAAAAGTCAGACGAGTAAAAGTCAAACTAACCAGAAATCAATGAATGAGACTTTGAATCGAATCCGTCTGTCGGCTCTGATACCAATTGTAGAATCCAGATCCGTGCAACAATAATGAAATCGAAATATATGAACAATAAGAACAAGTGATTTCAACTGGTCATCCCTGTCATTCACTTTCAGAGAGAATTTACAATACAGTGTTTGAAAGTAAAAGGATGATTAGCTTGTTTTTCCAAGCTAATCAACATTAAATACAATGGGCCTGTGGTTAACAAGCCTACGGCCCATTCACTAATAAGCTCTATTTTAATCAAATACAGTTTAACCATTGAACTTTAAATCAACATTAAAACCTGCCCTAACAATGACCATCTACCAAGAACAACAAAGTGGACAAAGAGCCATCCTCCAAGTCTTATAATCGGCGAACCTTCTGAAAAGGTAAAAACAAGATCTGCCACTGCTAACTTTTGTTTCTTTACAAACTTTATTAGTGTGATCGAGCCAAAAAAGGATCTCTGAAGCCCTTGACGACCCAAACTGGGTAGATGCTATGCAAGAAGAACTTCTACAGTTTGAACGAAACAAAGTCTGGACTTTAGTTCCTCTGCCACGAGGAAAACAAGCCATAGGAACTAAATGGGTGTTCAGAAATAAGAAGGATGAAGAAGGAGTGGTCATAAGAAACAAAGCAAGATTGGTAGCAATGGGATATCGCCAAGAAGAAGGCATAGATTACGATGAAACTTTTGCCCCTGTCGCACGGCTCGAAGCCATAAGAATCTTCTTAGCCTTCACAACCCACAGAGGTTTTAAAGTATTTCAAATGGACGTAAAACCTGCTTTTCTAAATGGCGAAATCCAAGAAGAAGTATACGTCCAACAGCCACCAGGGTTTGAAAGCTCTAAGTACCCAAAATACGTGTACTACCTCGACAAAGCTCTGTATGGACTGAAACAGGCTCCAAGAGCATGGTACGAAAGACTTTCTACCTTTCTTCTAGATAATGGTTACGACAGAGGTACGACGGATACCACTTTGTTTTATAAACGAAAAAGTGATGAAATTATGCTTGTACAAATATATGTGGACGACATAATTTTTGGGTCTACAAATTCAGAAGAGTGCAAAAAGTTTGAAAAACTCATGCAGAGTGAGTTTGAAATAGGTATGATAGGAGAATTAACTTTCTTCCTCGGACTCCAAGTAAAATAATCATCAGAGGGAATTTTCATAAATCAAGCTAAATATGTCTCTGACATACTTTCAAAATACAGTCTCTCTGATGCCTCTGTAATGAGAACTCCAATGGCCACAGGAAATAAGTTAGACTCAGATCCAAATGGCATACCTATAGAGTGCACGCTCTACAGAGGAATGTTTGGGTCTCTGTTATACTTAACTGCAAGTAGACCTGACATAATGCTTGCCACATGTCTCTGTGCAAGATATCAAGCTAACCCGAAGGAATCCCATTATAATGCTGTAAAGAGGATCTTCAGATACCTCAAATGGACCAAAAATGTTGGCCTCTGGTATCCGAAGAACTCTGGTTTTGGTCTTAAAGCTTATACAGATTCAGATTATGGAGAATGCAAGCTCGACAGAAAGAGTACCTCTGGGAGTTGTCAATTCCTAGGTGGTAAACTACTCAGCTGGACCTCTAAGAAGCAGAACTGCGTATCCACATCTACAGCAGAAGCCGAATACGTTGCTGCTGCTAGTTGTTGCTCCCAGGTTCTGTGGATGAAAACTCAGCTTAAGGACTATGGCCACATCATATTCAAGATTCCCATCTTCTGTGACTCAAAGAGCGCCATAGCCATCTCTACCAATCTAGTACAGCACTAAAAAACAAATCATATCGATGTCCATTACCACTTTCTGAAACACCATGTTGAATATGGGACAATCGAAATGCACTTCGTGTCTACAGAATACCAGCTTGCAGACTTATTCACCAAGGCACTAGATGAGAAAAGGTTTCTTTTCTTGGTGGGTAAGTTGGGAATGAAAAACATGAGTTAAAACCTCTGAAAGTATAACTTAAATCTTCTGTAAATACATATATACATGTTTCTATTGTTTTATTAATTTTATTTTATTTCTGTATGTAAATTCTAAATCACCAAGTGTTCAATACTCAACAGAGCTTCTATAGGATTGCTCAGAACCTCTGACAGTCCTTACAGAACATTTGAAAACTTTGACCTATGTTCTGTACACAACTTATCTTATTTGATCCAAGCATAGGTCAAGGGGGAGCAGAAGGAGACCTTTAAATGATCTACAGAAGTTGATCATTCAAGGGGGAGCCAAAGAAGAGAAGTGATCACTCATGATCCACAGAAATCAGGTATCATACCGAGCAAGAGAGAGCCAAAAGATAAGTATCTCGAAACAAATCCTCTTTGAAAACAGTTTTCTAGGACAAACATTTCTAAATATGTCCTAGAAACATTGTTTAAAATATACCAAACAAGTTTTGATCAAAAAGATTTACGAGACTTCTGTTATAAGATTTTTAGTGTAATAGAGCTTCTTCTGACCTCAACAGAGCTTCTGTATGTAGAATCCTCTATAAACTACAAATCTCATACAAGAACTCTACCGATCAAACTCAAATGTTCTCTTTAAAGATTTACTCGAACAAAAGGTTACAGAATAAGGTCTTTTGGGACAAAGAGCTTATTCCATCAAAAAGTCTCTGTCGACCAATCTAGACACTCAAAAAGGAGCGTCACGCACAAAAACTTTTCCAGAACAGTTTTCTAGGACAAAATTTTTAAAATATGTCCTAAAAACAGTTTATAAAGCAGTGAAAACTTTAAATAATAAAAATGAATTATAAATATTTAGTTATGAGAAATTCCATCTCACAGAGCTTCTGCTAGCTCTGACAGAGCTCCAAAACCTTTGTGAATGCAAGTTCTTCTCTAAAAATCTATCGATACTCTCCAATGCTTTTCAAAGGTTTTTGGTAAAGGTTCAAGCAACAGAGGATACAAAGAGAGTTTCAAACAACAGAGCTCTATCTCAACAGAGCTTCTGTCATTTTCAAAATTGGGAAACTCTGTAAAAGTAACGGCTAATTTTACTGCGAGTGGAAATTATATGGAGGAAAAGAAACCCACGCGCCAAGCATTAATGGGCCGCGCACGACGTCAAGTCGTGCTCTGACACTGCTGACGTGTCACATTTTCATTGGACGTACACGACACACGTTCTCCTGGAAAGTTGAACCCGCCGTTCACACTCAAGTACGGATTTCAAATTTTATTCACTTCCATATATATACCTCTCCAGAATTCTAACTGTTACCATTCACTATAAAACCCAAGTTACCACTCCTCATAAAACCTTTACGAACTCTCATCTTCTTCTCCGGCGAACCTTGCAATACCTGCAACCTACCTATTATTCATTCTCTTTCTTCAAGATAAACAACAATGGCATCATCCTGCAACATTCCTGAAGACTCCCCTATTCAAGAAAACTCACCTGCTCAATCTGAGCATTCCCAAAATCAAAATATAGCCACAGACCTTGAGAAAGATAACTCCGGCGACACCACAAAATTTGCTCCGACCACCCATCTCCAAAACTTCATAGCAAATGAACACTTTGAAAGTGTTCTTCCTTCAAAACCTAACAATTACCATTTGGTTCCCTCAAGAACCGCATTTGGGAATCAAACGCCATTCTCCTCGATATTCTTGAAAACCATTACCTATACCCCCTCTTATCCACAACAGTACAGAAAATCCCTGCCAGATATCTCTACCAGTTCTGACAAAGCTGCAGATTTGACCCAGAGGATCGACAGATCAAAGGATACATCTCCAAACCTGACAAAACAGAGCACATTGAACTCAAGTTCAACAGAACAATGTTCTCACTTGAGTTCAATCTACCAACCAGAGGCCTATTAGGCATAACAATGTATGCTGAGGATCCCACAGATGAAGAGCTCTGTAGGTTCGTAGAGATGTTGGGGTATAACACAACTCTAAGAAAAAAGAACGATTTCAGAAGAAATCGACTTCCTCCTCTGTGGAATACCCTCATCTCAATTCTAAACAAATGCCTAACTGGGAAAGTGGGCAGTCCAGACCAAACTTCGCACCAAATCCTGGTCACAATGTACGGAGTATATTATGATCTGCCACTGGACTATGCCAAGCTCATGATGCAAGAAATGGTCAACACCATTGAGCGAAAGAACCTCTCCCAGAAGGCAAAACCAACTTTTCCTCCTCTGCAGTATCAACGATTTTTGGGTGTTCTGCTCGAACCTCTGCTCTTATGTGAACAATGGCCAATGGAAGGTCCCACGCCCAAGATATATCCTATGACAAAGAACACACCGACAGAGCACAAGGATGGATACAAATACTGCAGGCCTCTGTCGTAAAAAATGCTGGGATATGCTACAGATAGATCCCTTAGATCTAGATACATACGCAATCATAGGACTCCAAAACCGAGCCCTGTGACACCCCCGCGTCTAGGAGCCCCCATAGGAACCCACGTAGTAGATAGAATGACAGAGGAAGAATGGGCAGTAGCATTTGCCAAGCATAACGTAATTCAAACAAAGTTTCATGCACAATGGCAGTCTATTCTCTCCTCTGTCTCCAAATCCAAAACCTCTGCCATCACACCCAAGAAGAAAGAGCACAGAAGGAAAGCTGAAGGCACCTCTGCAGAACCCCAAGAGTCTCCTCCTCATGCAACAGAGGTTGGATCATCTGCATCTCCCTCTCCTCCAAAGCACAAAAAGAATAGAAAATCTAAAGCCTCAGAGGAAGGGCACCTAAACCCAAAAGGAAAAAGAGCAAGTAGAAAACTGGGAAACCTCTGTCTCCTATGCAAACAATTGCAGAGGAAGGAGTAGCAGAAAGCGTAGAGGAACAGGTGATAGAAGAAGTCACAGAAGAACAAACCCAACAATCACCTCGGCAATCCCCCAATCCCCTCAACTATGCACATCACGGGGATTTCTCTGACTTCCTCCAACGTCCTGAATTTGCCAACACTCTTGACACTGCTAGATAGACTGCAGAAGCTCTGTCACATGAAACCACAGAAGCCACAGAAGATCCATATTTCACAATCTATGGAGTTGATTCTGATCTTGATGATGATGATCAAACTCCAAGGGATAATCCGGCTGAGACCCCAGAAATAATGCAAAACCCCTTCCTTCAACCTGGCCTTGATATTCACAGAAGAAGCCCAGAGCAAGTAATCTCTGCCTCTGACGGTACACATGTCATGCACCACCACGTACAACAATTATTTGGATCTCATCCTATGTACGACTCCCTAGGTCCAAGGGAAGAAGAGGTAGCAGAAGAAGGGGAGACTAGGGTAGAAGACTCAACCCATATGGTAGCAACAAAGGTTGAGACCATAGATGGAGAACAAGTGGTTGGATGCTTCACAGAAGCAGAAGCATGAAAAGATGCCTGGATTAATAGAGGCACACAACCAAAACCAACTCCCAGTGCAACCCACACTTCTATTGCCGCCAGTCTAGTGGCAGAGGGCAATATTGAAAAAGAGCAGCACGGCTCGACCCCAACCCAAACTATCCGGACAGAGGAAATTCTTTCATCCTCTGTACCATTAATAACCGAGGAAAACATTCCAGGGGAATCCTCTCTAAAGGATTCATCCTTAGATCGTGATCTATTGCCCCAGATCACAACCGAAATCCTTGCAGAGGAATTTGTTTCCTCTGCCACACGCACACAACTAGGTCCAAACATCTCTTCAGAGGAGATTAGAGTGCACAAAGACAGAGAGACTCTAGACAAGTCTCCGAGTCAACAGAAGGATAATCTAGTACCCACCTCTGGAGTGGATCTAGACAATGTCATTCTCAGAACTTCTGTAGAGTTTGAAGCACTAGATGCTTCTGCTCGAGGATCAGAAGGAAATCCTTCCGCCCCCAACATCAAAACAAGGGCGAAAGAAGGTGTCTCAGGAACAGAGACTCACTCTGGGGACGAATGTGTTCCCCCAGAGGTTACAACGAGTTCACATGTATCAAGGGATGAGTTCCAAACCCTTGTCACCTCTGTGAACCAAACAATGAAAGAGTTGCAAAGCTCTTTCAAATATTTTGCATAAACATCATCCAGGGAAATTCTTAATCTAAACACCAAAATGGACAAACTGTCCACAGAGGTGCAAAATGCCGTAGCTCAGATGAAGTCCCCTGCAACAAACACTGCAACCTCTGCAGCCGCTGAATTCGGAAAAGCCGCCACCATTGCCTTCAAGGAGTCTGTCAAGCACTTTCTTCAACAACTAAAAGAGCAATCCTCAAAATCTAAGGCTCTTACACCTGAAGACCTAAAGACCTGAAGAAAGCCTTAGACGAAGTTCAAGAGCAAACAACCAAAAATACTCAAGCCATGAAGCCCTCTGACTACATGACAAGAGCTCAAGTGACAGAACTCGGCCAAGGAATACTTGATCAGATGACAGAATTCATCAACGCTTTCACCGCTGCCAACGCAAACTATGTTAGAGAGTTTCAAGCAAGCGTCGGAAAAATGCGCTTCAACACAGAAGCAGAGGTTGAAACACTGCTCAGCCTCTGTGATGACTTGTGCGCAAAAATGATTGCTGCAGGGGCTGTTCCACCAAAGAAACAAAATACATCTTGCAGGGCAGAGGGTACAATAGATAAGGGTCAGGATGACTCTGATGATGATTCTGACGATTCATCAGATCATCCTGAGGGGGGGAATCAAGGGGAGAAACAAAGGGAAGTAGCTGCAAGCAGAGGTCTACCAGAACCACCAATATCCGTAGAACCCCTGAACCAAATTCCCCCAACTCAAAACCGAGGAAACCAATAGTCCACAGAGGCAACAACCACCTCTGTGGAAATAATCTCTGAAGAAACCCCTGCTAAAACCAAAAAAACTGAAACCCAAAGCAGAAACAAAACCACAGAGACAACAACCATCTCTGTGGAATCCATTACTTAAGAAACCCAAGTACCCAAAACAACAGTTCAACAGAAGACCAAAGAGGCAACACACACCTCTTTGAAATTTACTTCTGTATTAGGAGAAGATGTCCAAATCCAAGAAGAGGTCCAACTTCTGACATCCTCAGAAGACGAACTACCTTCCCCAACACCCAAAACCAACCCAAAAACCAAAACCATTGCTCACAAAAGAAAATATCTGAGCAAAACACCTGAAACAACACCAACAGAACCGAAATCACCAATCAAGCCCTCTGAAACTCAAGTGTCAGAACCAACAGAGGCAATCCCCAAACCAACATAAACACCAACAACAAAGCCCTCTAAGACTCAAGCGTCAAATCCTACAGAGGCAACCCCATCTCAACAAGCAGAACACCCGAAGGCAAAACACAAGGGAAAAGGGATTATAACAGAAGAACCGCAGAAGAAAAATCCTAAGCATCAACCTTCGACAGAAAAACTGATGAAGAGCTCTTTCGATGCGTATAAGACACCTAAGCCTGAAGAAGAAGACTGGGATTTCGGCACTACACCTCTGTCAAATATTCCTGTTCTGGATCCAAAGACAAAAACCTCAGCGCATAACCTTATCTCAACCACCACCACCACAAATGGAAGAAGTGGTATACATGTACTTATATAGCAGAATGGGAATAATGGATCAATCAGAACCAACCATTCAAGACCCTGACTTTCGTGCTGACCTTGAAAACATCTTCACCAGAACAAAACCCAAGCCTAAACACGAAGCCTTCTCAACATCCAAGATCATCAAAGTCCTATATTGTAAGTTCTCAAGAACAAGAACCTGGCCTAAACTCTCTTACAACATCTACAAGGTCAAAAGAGAGGACAGATCAGAGAACCAATTTGTAGATGCAGATCTGAGGAATCTCAATCCTTATGATCTACCTGATCTTCTGCAATGGACGAAAGAGAACTTCACAACCGACGAAGTTCAAAGAGCCTACAGAGTGATTAGAAAGGCCATACGCGAAAAGCTTCTGCTATACAGCATGGTAGATTTCCAATTGGCTAGAGATCTTGGAGTGAAAAGCCTAAACGTTAAACCACCAGAAGACTACTGCCCTCCCTCTGCTACACCAAACTCAATCATCACAAATCCAAGGGTCGGGTTAGTATTTCTAGATCCTTCTGGTAAATCAAAGTTGTTCGTAGAGATGGGCTGTCAGAAGTACGCAACAAATACTTTGACAAAGTTTAGAGCGATACTAGTGGAGCACAGAGGATCAAAGCTAATGAATCAAAGTCTTGCCGACAGACTGATAGAGGTTATCGATGCAACTATCAACTTCTGAACTCTATGCATCAGCTTCTATCACGAACTCATACAAGAAGGACTCGACCGCAGAAGTTTCAATGACTTCAAGGATGCTAACGTCTGAGTCAGTCAAACAGATCCTCTGTAATATTTCCTTTTCAATACAATCATATGTAAATGCCTCTGGCATAATCAAATGTGAAAAGAAAAGTGTTCTTAGTATGTACTTAGCCTAAAAATCCATGTACTTTTCATTTCTTCATTTCTCACTACTTAGGGGGAGATTATTAGCTCCAATCTTTCAGTTTATGAAAGTAGTGAAAAATAGGCTAAGTATAGAAGTGTTCGACAGAGGCTCTGGCGCGTAGCCGAGTATCCGAGAAGACAGAAGTCTTCGACAGAGGCTCTGTCGGGTTAACCAAGAAGACCAAAGTAAAGAAGCAACAGAAGACACTTCTAAGCGGACAAGACCACAAAGCCTCTGTCATACTTGACAGAGCTTCTGTGGCAAAAAGAAGATCTACGCAAAAGATCTTAACAAGGACGAACATGCTTCTTACAATACCTACCATTCGAAGGTTCTAAAGATCAATCGTACAAAGGCGTGACCTGACATCTCCACGTGTCAAACTCTGATAGGTTTCCGCATAAAGCTGAATACGGAGCATTTAATGAACGTTGTATCTACAACAGTTCCAGAATAGTGTTTTGTACCTTCCATCTACTGTTCCAGAATAGTGTCTTTGTACCTTCAGTCCTTATTGTCCCCTTTAGAAGTAGTATAAATAGAAGGTTCATGTGAACTCTTCTATTAAGCTGAATATCACGAAAATACACATACATCATTAAGCTTTGCACTTCTCACACACACCATTAACTGCAGATTTCTTGTTAATCCTTCGAAGTTCTTGGTGTTCGTAATATATATCAAATACAGGAATCTTGGAGATATTCATCTGTTCTTACATACTGTTTATTTGATATTGTGTGTTATTCTTCCTTACATTATCTTTCAGTTCTTAAATACGCTTCCGCACCATATAAATCTGAACTAACTGAAAGTTAAGATCATTGTTTAAGAAAGAAGGAACCAACAAATCTTCAGAAGAATCACATTCCTCAAAGCAAGTCTTCTATCAATCTTTTCAATGAAATCTTTTGTCTTTTCAACTTGAACTCCTTTTTCTATCTTTTTAATCAAACTGTTCTTGATAAATCTGAGAGTTCCAGAGCAGTATTTAGCAGCTTCACTAGCTCTGAAAAAGATCTTTTGTTTTTGATTATTTTTCAGTACAACTCCCAATTCTGGCCTTTCACTAACATATACAGTCTTCAGAACATCTAGTTGCACATGATCATTTTTTGGATTGGAGAGATACATACATGGTCTATGCACATATAGAGAAATTTGAAAATCAGTATATGCATACCATCTCATAAGGTAGAACGTTGCTTCTCTCACTACAGCCAGTGCTCCTCTTTCTACTTTGTACTTGCTACAATCTTTATTTTGCAGAAGACAATACAATATGTAGAAATCTGTCACTGAGATCTTATCAAAGTCAGCTTCAGTGAAGTAGTAGACTTTTCCATCTTCTCTCAGAACCTTAAACCCATAGTATTCATGTTTCTTGGACTTCTTGACACATAATTCTTTGATTCCAGTGATCATGAAATCAGAATAGACAGACTGCTTTTTTTTCCACAACTCTTGTTAGTTCAGCATGAAGCCATTGAGAGAATTCTGACTTATCATGATACACACTTAGGAAATTCACTTCTCTTGGCTGAAAGAAATTTGGTAAAGTATATTCCAAGAATATGGCATTCAGATCAACAGGTATTTCTTCTTCGTTTGCTTCAGATTTTTCTGCTTGTTCAGCCTCTTGCATCTGAACATCTTGTGAAGATAATACATCTAGAATACCTTATTCAACATCTTCAATGTAAACACCATTAACTTGGAATTTTGTTGGAAATACAAAGTCAATATGTAACAACTTCTTTGGATTTTCTTCTGAAAGCATACATTCATTGCACTCCTTGATTCTTGTTCTGAGATTCAACCTTTCTTTGATATGCCTTAGACATTTATCCTTCAGAATTGCTTTCTCACATCCAGCAGTGACATTCATCTCTACCAACAACCATTGTAGTGTAGCATCACTGTACTTTTGCACCCAACATCAAAACAAGGGCGAAAGAAGGTGTCTCAGGAACATAGACTCACTCTGGGGACGAATGTGTTCCCCCAGAGGTTACAACGAGTTCACATGTATCAGGGGATGAGTTCCAAACCCTTGTCACCTCTGTGAACCAAACAATGAAAGAGTTGCAAAGCTCTTTCAAATCTTTTGCAGAAACATCATCCAGGGAAATTCTTAATCTGAACACCAAAATGGACAAACTGTCCATAGAGGTGCAAAATGTCGTAGCTCAGATGAAGTCCTCTGCAACAAACACTGCAACCTCTGCAGCCGCTGAATTCGGAAAAGCCGCCACCATTGCCTTCAAGGAGTCTGTCAAGCACTTTCTTCAACAACTAAAAGAGCAATCCTCAAAATCTAAGGCTCTTACACCTGAAGACCTGAAGAAAGCCTTAGACGAAGTTCATGAGCAAACAACCAAAAATACTCAAGCCATGAAGCCCTCTAACTACATGACAAGAGCTCAAGTGACAGAACTCGGCCAAGGAATACTTGATCAGATGACAGAATTCATCAACGCTTTCACCGCTGCCAACGCAAACTATGTTAGAGAGTTTCAAGCAAGCGTCGGCAAAATGCGCTTCAACACAGAAGCAGAGGTTGAAACACTGCTCGGCCTCTGTGATGACTTGTGCACAAAAATGATTGCTGCAGGGGCTGTTCCACCAAAGAACAAAGATACATTATGCAGGGCAGAGGATACAACAGATAAGGGCCAGGATGACTCTGATGATGATTCTGACGATTCATCAGATCATCCTGAGGGGGAGAATCAAGGGGAGAAACAAAGGGAAGTAGCTGCAAGCAGAGGTCTACCAGAACCACCAATATCCGCAGAACCCCTGAACCAAATTCCCCCAACTCAAAACCGAGGAAACCAACAGTCCACAGAGGCAACAACCACCTCTGTGGAAATAATCTCTGAAGAAACCCCTGCTAAAACCAAAAAACCTGAAACCCAAAGCAGAAACAAAACCACAGAGACAACAAACATCTCTATGGAATCCATTACTGAAGAAACCCAAGTACCCAAAACAACAGTTCAACAGAAGACCACAGAGGCAACACCCACCTCTGTGAAATTTACTTCTGTATTTGGAGAAGATGTCCAAATCCAAGAAGAGGTCCAACTTCTGACATCCTCAGAAGACGAACTACCTTCCCCAACACCCAAAACCAACCCAAAAACCAAAACCATTGCTCACAAAAGAAAATATCTGAGCAAAACACCTGAAACAACACCAACAGAACCCAAATCACTAATCAAGCCCTCTGAAACTCAAGTGTCAGAACCAACAGAGGCAATCCCCAAACCAACAGAAACACCAACAACAAAGACCGCCGAGACTCAAGCGTCAAATCCTACAGAGGCAACCCCATCTCAACAAGCAGAACACCCGAAGGCAAAACACAAGGGAAAGGGATTATAACAGAAGAACCGCAGAAGAAAAATCCCAAGCATCAACCTTCGACGGAAAAACTGATGAAGAGCTCTTTCGATGCGTATAAGACACCTAAGCCTGAAGAAGAAGACTGGTCTTTCGGAACTACACCTCTGTCAAATATTCCTGTTCTGGATCCAAAGACAAAAACCTCAGAGGATCGAGTGGCAGAAGTCAAGAACCAATTAGATGCTCTGCACAGAACCTTACCTCAACCACCACCACCACAAATGGAAGAAGTGGTATACAGGTACTTATACAGCTGAATGGGAATAATGGATCAATCAGAACCAACAATTCAAGACCCTGACTTTCGTGCTGACCTTGAAAACCTCTTCACCAGAACAAAACCCAAGCCTAAACACGAAGTCTTCTCAACATCCAAGATCATCAAAGTCCTATATTGTAAGTTCTCAAGAACAAGAACCTGGCCTAAACTCTCTTACAACATCTACAAGGTCAAAAGAGAGGACATATCAGAGAACCAATTTGCAGATGCAGATCTTAGGAATCTCAATCCATATGATCTACCTTGTCTTCTGCAATGGACGAAAGAGAACTTCACAACCGACGAATTTTGCAGAGCCTACAGAGTGATTAGAAAGGCCATACACGAAAAGCTTCTGCTATACAACATGGTAGATTTCCAATTGGCTCGAGATCTTGGAGTGAAAAGCCTAAACGTTAAACCACCAGAAGACTACTGCCCTCCCTCTGCTACACCAAACTCCATCATCACAAATCCAAGGGTCGGGTTAGTATTTCTAGATCCTTCTGGTAAATCAAAGTTGTTCGTAAAGATGGACTGTCAGAAGTATGCAACAAATACTTTGACAGAGTTTAGAGCGATACTAGTGGAGCACAGAGGATCAAAGCTAATGAATCAAAGTCTTGCCGATAGACTGATAGAGGTTATCGATGCAACTATCAACTTCCGAACTCTATGCATCAGCTTTTATCACGAACTCATACAAGAAGGACTTGACCGCAAAAGTTTCAATGACTTCAAGGATGCTAACGTTTGAGTCAGTCAAACAGATCCTCTGTAATATTTTCTTTTCAATACTATCATATGTAAATGCCTCTGGCATAATCAAATGTGAAAAGAAAAGTGTTCTTAGTATGTACTTAGCCTAAAAATCCATGTACTTTTCATTTTTTCATTTTTCACTACTTAGGGGGAGATTATTAGCTCCAATCTTTCAGTTTATGAAAGTAGTGAAAAATAGGCATAGTATAGAAGTGTTCGACAGAGGCTCTACCGCGTAGCCGAGTATCCGAGAAGACAGAAGTCTTCGACAGAGGCTCTGCCGAGTTAACCAAGAAGACCAAAGTAAAGAAGCAACAGAAGACACTTCTAAGCGGACAAGACCACAGAGCCTATGTCATACTTGACAGAGCCTCTGTGGCAAAAAGAAGATCTACGCAAAAGATCTTAACATGGATGGACATGCTTCTTACAATACCTACCATTAGAAGGTTCTAAAGATCAAACGTACAAAGGCGTGACCTGACAACTCCACGTGTCAAACTCTGATAGGTTTCCGCATAAAGCTGAATACGGAGCTTTTAATGAACGTTGTATCTACAACAGTTCCAGAATAGTATTTTGTACCTTCCAGCTGCTGTTCCAGAAGAGTGTCTTTGTACCTTCAGTCCTTATTGTCCCCTTTAGAAGTAGTATAAATAGAAGGTTCATGTGAACTCTTCCATTAAGCTGAATATCAAGAAAATACACATACATCATTAAGCTTTGCACTTCTCACACACACCATTAACTGCAGATTTCTTGTTAATCCTTCGAAGTTCTTGGTGTTCATAATATATATCAAATACAGGAATGTTGGAGATATTCATCTGTTCTTACATACTGTTTATTTGATATTGTGTTTTATTCTACCTTACATTATCTTTCAGTTCTTAAATACGCTTCCGCACCATATAAATCTGAACTAACTGAAAGTTAAGATCATTGTTTAAGAAAGAAGGAACCAACAAATCTTCAGAAGAATCACATTCCTCAAAGCAAGTCTTCTATCAATCTTTTCAATGAGATCTTTTGTCTTTTCAACTTGAACTCCTTTTTCTTTCTTTTTAATCAAACTGTTCTTGATAAATCTGAGAGTTCCAGAGCAGTATTTAGCAGCTTCACTAGCTCTGAAAAATATCTTTTGTTTTTGATTATTTTTCAGTACAACTCCCAATTCTGGCCTTTCACTAACATATACAATCTTCAGAACATCTAGTTGCACATGATCATTATTTAGATTGGAGAGATACATACATGGTCTATGCACATATAGAGAAATTTGAAAATCAGTATATGCATACCATCTCATAATGTAGAACATTGCTTCTCTCACTACAGCCAGTGGTCCTCTTTCTACTTTGTACTTTCTACAATCTTTATTTTGCAAAAGACAATACAATCTGTAGAAATCTGTCACTGAGATCGTATCAAAGTCAGCTTCAGTGAAGTAGTAGACTTTTCCATCCTCTCTCAGAACCTCAAACCCATAGTATTCATGTTTCTTGGACTTCTTGACACATAATTCTCTGATTCCAGTGATCATGAAATCAGAATAGACAGACTGCTTTTTCTTTCCCACAACTCTTGTTAATTCAGCATGAAACCATTGAAAGAATTCTGACTTATCATGATACACACTTAGGAAATTCACTTCTCTTAGCTGAAAGAAATTTGGTAAAGTATATTCCAAGAATATGGCATTCAGATCAACAGGTATTTCTTCTTCGTTGGCTTCAGATTTTTCTGCTTGTTCAGCCTCTTGCATCTGAACATCTTGTGAAGATAATACATCTAGAATACCTTATTCAACATCTTCAATGTAAACACCATTAACTTGGTGTTTTGTTGGAAATACAAAGTCAATATGTAACAACTTCTTTGGATTTTCTTCTGAAAGCATACATTCATTCCACTCCTTGATTATTGTTCTGAGATTCAACCTTTCTTTGATATGCCTTAAACATTTATCCTTCAGAATTGCTTTCTCACATTCAGCAGTGACATTCATCTCTACCAACAACCATTGTAGTGTAGCAACACTGTACTTTACAAGATCATTCAGTCTGAAAAACTTTGGTAAACCAGAAGCTATGTAGAAGAAGCCTTCATTTTCATTTCCTTCAATCACAAATCCACGAGAACAATTTTCATTGCTAGGCTTTCTGCTTTGGATAACTTAAATTGCACTTATCTTTTCCTGATTCAATGGCCTGTTGGAAATCATAGACATGCATGTTTCTAACATATATACCCAAAATCCTTCTGCATTCAATTTCCATCCAAGTTTCTTCTGTGCTTGAAAAGAACTTCACCAGAAAGATTTGATCATCAAGAAACAGTCTATAAAAATCAAAGCTTGTTAGATTCACTTTCAAGTTTCCTTCCTTTAGGACTTCCATACTTACATTTTTATCAAATTCAGTATTTATCTCCAATTCATCAGTTTTATCAGTAACTTCTTCAGAAAAAATTTAAAGTACCACATTTTCTGATTCCACAACATCCTCAGATTCAGAGCTTATTATTTGAACATCTGCAAGCTCATTGCTTTGCTTCTGCTTTTTCTCCCCCTTTTGATGATGATGAGGTTCATTATCATCAAATTTTCTCTTCAAAGACTGAGTTGATTTAGATTCTGGTACTGCTACAGACAAATGCATGATAGCTAGAGGCTTTGAAACACTAGCCAGATTTGAACTAAGAGCATGAAGCATAGAAGACTTCATATCATTCATATTATTCAGAAGCTCCTTTTGAAAATCTGATAACCCATCTTTGATCTCCTTTTTGTGAGATTCCAAAGACTCTTTGACATTATCAACCTTTTGTTCAATAGACTTTGCTTTTAACTCTAACATTGTTTTCAGATCCTTTACTTCATCTTTCAAATTAGAAAAGGTGTTCTCCAAGTTCTGAACTTTTTCACTCAGTTCCTGATTTAGTTTCTGAATCTTTTCAAAATCAAAAGGTTCTAACGATAATCCTGGATCAACAAATGACCCAGTTTTCATGTGTTCAGAGAACTCATGGCCTGTAGGTGCCACAGAGACACCATGTACATTAGATGCACTGTGAAAGGAAATTTTTAAGATGTTCACCTCCCCAGGACTTCCATCCAATCCATGACACCCAATATTAGGTATGTCTATGGATGTTGATACAGGAATACGAAATTCCTGTGATGTAACAACCCGGTTTCCCAAACATACAACAAATAACATATATTGCATAACATCATTACATTCATAAAAGAAAATTACATAATAATTCACATACGGTCCCATAGTCTCGAAACTACAAAATACATAACAGCTTCCTAATCAACATCAGTCATCAAAAAGCGTCCTACTCTTTATCCTTTCCTTTGTCGCTATAATTTCCTCGACCTGGAATACATATTTTTGAAAACAAAATGAGGGTTAGACCAAACGGTCTAGTGAGATAATCCCTGTCATTTCAAAATCGTTATAAAACCCATTTATATAAAATCCTCTATATAAACACACATATATCACACTTAATTAAATACCAATCAAGACTCGTGCACCGTGTTCAACTCATCCTCTTTCTCATTCTCATTCCCCTGGCCATATCAGTTGGTTGCGAGCCAACAACACCGCTGTACAACAACTACAGCACCGCTGTACAACAACTACAGCACCGTGTACAACAACTACAACACCGATGTACAACAACTACAGCAAACACCTCCGCCGACTATAGTTTCGGCCAACGTATATTCGTGTAGTGTAATGCACATATAAATACAATATATATATATATATATGTATCAATATATCATATTGTCATTTATAAACCTTTTACCACATTTCAACCACATATATATATATATCTCTTAATATATACACATAATTACACCATAAATCATTTTCTCAATCCACACATATCCATCTCATATATATATATATATATATATATATATATATATATATATATATATATATATATATATATATATATATATATATATATCACATATATATGTATCCCAGTTGAAAACGTTTTAAAAGTAAAACTCACCTGATCTTTTTAGCAAAGGTCCTTCAAACTTTCCTCAAAACAGATTATCTTTTAACCCTGATCCTTAGTATCTGAAACAAATTAAAGTATACATACTCTTTAACACGTAAACAGGTGATTCACACTTTTCGCAACCCACTATTACGAAAACCTAACTTTTCGCAACCCATAGTTGCGAGTTCCTTACTTTTCGCAACCAACAGATACGAAAACCTCACTTCTCGCAAACCACAGTTGCGAGTTCCCTACTTTTCGTAACCAACAGATACGAAAACTTAACTATGCGTTTTAGCTACCTGCGAAAAGTGGACTTTTCGCAACCAAGGCTTGCGAATTCCTACTTTTCGCAAAAACACTGTTCATCGTCATTTTTCCAGAAAGTTCAGTTCAAAATCAAGAATCCATCTTTTACCCAGATTTGCACAGAAACGTTCTAAACTCCATTTAACACCCTAAATTGTAACTAAAATTCACCAATTCATCTAAAATGACCTAAACCCACTTCAAAATTCATATGAAACTTAATTCTCATAAAGAGGGTTTGAATAAGAAAATTACCTCTTTGATTTCCTGCACCAAACAAAATCCCAGCTGAGAATCTTTAATCTTCTTCTTCTCTCCTACGGTTCTTCTTCTCTCTCTTTTTCTCTCTGCCGTGAACAATTTCACACACACACACACACTATTTGGGTTCTGCTTTACTGTTTCAATTTGAGATATTTCCTCTATTTAGGATACTGAGTCGGTTTGGCTAAAAAGGTTTGGGTAAAATACCCAACATCCCTAAACTTGTTTCACTTGATAAAACACACCCCTAAGCTTCTATTATACAATAAAACTTATTCCTTAATTTCTTAACTCCATAAAATACTAAAAATAAAGACTTATAAAATTTCGATTTTAATTTGGATAAAAAGTACCTGGTTATTACAACATATCCCCCTTAAAAGAATTCCGTCCCGGAATTCACTCAAGCAACGAACTAGGGTAACTACTGTTGAAAAGATATCAAATTCTATGAACACATCAAAGTGTCTACGGAATCCTCAAAGGACTTTTTAGTAGACCCACCGCTTTACTGCTTCTAGTTTACCATTTGCTCCCACTTCAATATTTCAACCCAAAACATCAAGAGAGTTTTTTTTTTTCACAAGAAATCCGCCCCTCTAAAATAACGATACACACTCGATAATCAAATCCTACGAAGGTTTAAATTAACTCGAAAATTCACTTATCTCTTAGAAAGAAATAACTTATACTCATATGAATCTAATCCAAATAACAGAACATTATAGGCTTACTCGGGACATTTACCACGCTAATACTATTTTTAACCTCACCGGCCTTTTACTACAAACGTCGTGTTCTACACTTTTACAATACTAACTCTAAAACGTAAACATATACTTTCAATATAAAATTTGCTTAGTAAATACTACCTATTTCTTATATTCTTTCATGGAATAGAATATACTCAACACGAATCACTTTATATCACGGAAAAATTTCTTAATTTTATCAAACCCGCAAACTTCATCCTACCATTTCCATTTCCCATGAAAGCATAGCATAATTACTAAAATCACACAACCATACTTAATTGCATTTGACACCAATTCATTCATCAAATTAAAACAAAGCCTAAATAGCAACTTAATTTCTCGATTATCAGCCAAACATAATTTCAAACATTTCAATTATCTCAATAACCTCACCACCATAACTCATACCGACTTCCATCCAAATATCAATACCAATTCATTCCTTAATAAAATAACAAACTCGTTATCACATCAATTCCTTACATCTCCAACTTAGCACAAAATTACTAACACAAATCTTTAGACATTTGTTTCACTTAAACCACTCCGCAATTTGAAATTTATCAACACCGGTCTCACCTTACCTAACTAAAATAATTACCAAATCATCATGTAATAATTTCACTACAAAACTAAGCCGAAAAGAATTCATCACAACTCCGTTAAAAATTTCATGTCACTAATCATATAACTCATTAACGACTTAACATGCAAAGTCCAGCACCAAGTTTAAAACAACTCTTTATCTTAAACAACTCCATAAAGAAGGTTCATCACACGACCATCAAAATATTTATTGATCATTGCTTTCTTCCCACTAATCATAACACTTAATATAAATCCCTTTTTCAACTTAAATTCTCCAATCCATGGGAAGTATTAGGTAAACATCCAACCCATTGAACCATTTTTCTATATCCCGCAAACTCTCAAGCATCAATTTCTTATACTTTATTATCATAGTATGCATATTCTCTTTCAGTTAAGTCCAGGTTATCAGCAACCTAGTTTTCTAACCTTGCGACCCACTATCGCCAACGCTTCCCCCACATTATTCCATCTTTGATCCAGTCCGGTGTTTTCTAACGGTACAACCTTACTTGCTTCGGCTAAGCCCTTCCGCAGAATCGACACGGGAAAGGCTGAATGAACTCTCACTATGCGTAACCCTTCAATACCAAGGCGCATACCAACAATTTAGTACCCTCCTAACTGCAACAACTCTTACTCCAAGGGGAAAACCCGCGTGATACAAACAAGGTATAATATCCCAGATCAATCATACCAATATCATTCACAAATCCTGACTCTAGGTTCACCTCATCCTACTACCCTTGCTATGACGGAATCTCCACTAGTCATGAAGAGTCGCCTCGCGAATGCACAGTCGCATACAGTGTGAAATCAGATAGACATTAAAAATAAAGATTCTGTCCCACAACGGTTAGACTCAAACAAGAGCTGCGCAATAGAACTAAATCAAATATTCTAAGGCTATTTAGTTCCTACTGTATACCACTTATAAGGCAGTCACTTAACAACCTATCAGGACTAGCATAAATTCCTACTGGCAAGTAGTAGTCATGCAGCAAAGTGTAATAAGCACCAGGCAATCTAGCATACATACTCCTATGTTCTAGAAAGCAATAATTTACACTAAGTACTCTACCTTTTCCCTTGGTCTCGGCTGACTGTACACACTGCGCTTTCGATCACCGTCTCTAAAATGTCCCAACAATCCAACACTCAAAAAAAAATAACGACATTCTACTCCCCAATAGATTACAAAATCAACTTGGAGTATCACCTTAACCCGTAGTTGAATTTTCTCCATAGGTCATCCCCAACTCTACCGTCACTTCTCTAATCCAAAATATATCTAAGACAGACAACACTTTCTTGCATTAATTACACCGACCCCGAACCTTAGATTACAATTGATTTCCACACTTGCCACAACATCACTCTCATACTACTACCATGTCCTATCCCATGGTCCTTCTCCCCGATCATTACATTCGATTATTTTCTTCTACTCTTTCCTCAACATAAAATATGTTTCCCCAAGGATAGCTCACTAGGAGGTGCTTACTCTAGACCGACCCTATGAGCTAGCTATCTTTCACCTCCAAACCAATCGCACACACCCAATTCCCACAATTACTATACTTAACCAATAATTTCACCACACCTCATAACAGCAATTTAACCGAGTTAATCCGAAATCACATCCATTGCCCGAAACAACCACACACTTTTTCATTTTTCAAATATCGTTAACATATTCTATCACAACGATAATAAACAAATTGGATCTACACTATACACCCATCCCCAAAATATAACAACCATAAAAACATCTTTATAACAAAATCAGTACATCTTTATTTCACCTCGTGCCTCTTTCAGCACAAAATATGTCATCGTGCCTCTTCCAGCACAAAATTATATATATATACATATATATTTTTATATATCACAAATCATTTAACACGTTTAAAATTTTATTCATAACATAAACTTTAACATTTGGAGGCATAACCTAGCGTTTGAAATACTGAATTATACATAACGCCACATTCTACCCTTTCGCAATAACTTTCCAAAATTCTAATCATGCACCTTCAATTTGAAATCTGAGGATGTTGTGGAATCAGAAAATTCTGGATAAAACTGATGAATTGGAGATAAATACTGATAAAACTGATGAATTGGAGATAAATACTGGATTAGAGATAAATTCTGATGAAACTGATGTAATTATGACAGATGATGTAGTCATGGCAAATGAGATGAGTATTTTTGGAGCAGATGAAATGGTTATGGCAGATGAGAATGTTATGGTAGATGAGGTGATTATGACAGATACTTCTGAAGTAAACATAACTGAAAATTTTGAGGTGAATACATGTTCAGACATTGTTCCTTATACTAGAGGTGATCTTATTTTTGAGTCTAAAGAAAGAAGAATGAATGATACTTTGATAAGGAGGATGCACAGTGAATTGGTGAGGGTTCTTAATGTTCAGAATGTTCAAAGGTGTATCAGAATAGTGAGGCCTATTGATTTGATGGGAGAAGAGGATCAATCTATTGGATATTCACAAAAGTTTCAAGATGATTTTGAACTACATTTTCTGGATGAATTGGCAACTATTGATGAAGTGTATGATAGAGTTGAAAATTACTTCATGCCTTTGGAATATGTGTTCAGAAGACCCATTGTAATTCCAAGACTTGAATTGCCAATACTGGAAGAACCACTATGTGATTTCATCATTGAACAGAGTGATACTCCACTTGCCAGGCATTTTTATCGTGATATCTTTCCAGAAGAAACCTATGAGCATCTCTATTGCACAAAAGATGAGTTTGTTGTTATTGATAACTTTATTGATGGTTTTATGGATGAAAGACTACAGATGATATATGTAGAATCTTCAAACAGACAGATAAAACCTGATGAAAGGTTACATGTTCAGAAAAGATTTGAGAAGGTATTGGAATTTCAAACTGAAGAGTTTGATGGTCTGAAGTATGTAAGTAAGGAAGTCTTGAAGGAAGGAAACTTGAAAGTGAATCTAACAAGCTTTGATTTTTATAGACTGTTTCTTGATGATCAAATCTTTCTAGTGAAGTTCTTTGCAAGCACAGAAGAAACTTGGATGGAAATTGAATGCAGAAGGATTTTGGGTATATATGTTAGAAACATGCATGTCTATGATTTCCAACTGGCCATTGAATCAGGAAAAGATAAGTGCAATTTAAGTTATCCAATCAGAAAGCCTAGCAATGAAAACTGTGCTCGTGGATTTGTGATTGAAGGAATTGAAAATGAAGGCTTCTTCTACATAGCTTCTGGCTTACCAAAGTTTTTCAGACTGAATGATCTTGTAAAGTACAGTGATGCTACACTACAACGGTTGTTGGTAGAGATGAATGTAACTGCTGAAGGTGAGAAAGCAATTCTGAAGGATAAATGATTAAGGCATATCAAAGAAAGGTTGGATCTCAGAACAAGAATCAAGGTGTGCAATGAATGTATCCTTTCAGAAGAAAATCCAAAGAAGTTGTTACATATTGACTTTGTATTTCCAACAGAATACCAAGTTAATGGTGTTTACATTGAAGATGTTGAAGAAGGTATTCCAGATGTATTATCTTCACAAGATGTTCAGATGCAAGAGGCTGAACAAGCAGAAAAATCTGAAGCCAATGAAGAAGAAATACATGTTGATCTGAATGCCATATTCTTGGAATATACTTTACCAAATTTCTTTCAGCCAAGAGAAGTGAATTTCCTAAGTGTGTATCATGATAAGTCAGAATTCTCTCAATGGCTTCATGTTGAATTAACAAGAGTTGTGGGAAAGAAAAAGTAGTCTGTCTATTCTGATTTCATGATCACTGGAATAAGAGAAATATGTGTCAAGAAGTTCAAGAAACATGAATACTATGGGTTTGAGTTCTGAGAGAGGATGGAAAAGTCTACTACTTCACTGAAGCTGACTTTGATAAGATCTCAGTGAAAGATTTCTACATATTGTATTGACTTCTGCAAAATAAAGATTGTAGGAAGTACAAAGTAGAAAGATGAGCACTGGCTGTAGTGAGAGAAGCAATGTTCTACATTCTGAGATGGTATGCATATACTGATTTTCAAATTGCTCTATATGTGCATAGACCATATGTGTATCTCTCCAAGCCAAATAATGATCATGTGCAACTAGATGTTCTGAAGACTGGATATGTTAGTGAAAGGCCAGAATTGGGAGTTGTACTGAAAAATAATCAAAAACAAAAGATCTTTTTCAGAGCTAGTGAAGCTGTTAAATACTGCTCTGGAACTCTCAGATTTATCAAGAACAGTTTGATTAAAAAGATAGAAAAAGGAGTTCAAGTTGAAAAGACAAAAGATCTCATTGAAAAGATTGATAGAAGACTTGCTTTGAGGAATGTGATTCTTCTGAGGATTGTTCCTGCTCTAAAGGAATTTAATGTTGACAAATACAGGAGTGTTTGACAAAAAGGGGGAGATTGTTAGATCTAGAGTTTTTTCAAAAACACAGGTGTTGAGACCTGAACTGAAGACTCAGAGTTCTGAGTAAGAAGACTCAGAAGTTCTGATCAGAGAATACTGCAAATATTACCAAGTGTGAAGTCTGAACAGAAGGCTCAGAGTTCTGAGTAGGAGACTCAGAACTTCTGATGGTGAAGACGAAAATGTCCAAGTTCTTGAAGTGTGTTCTGAAGTGCTTAATCAGAAGGATGTTCAGAAGTTCTGAACATGTTGTTCAGAACTTATGTCTTGGGATATTTTCAGTTATATTCAGTTACTAATTAGGACACGTGTAATTGTTTTACTTGAAGACCAAGGAAAAAATTCAATTCTCCCATCATGCTCATCTCAAATTTAGATTTCATGATTTCTGAGAATTCATCACATAATTCTGCATTTGTAGAACCAAATATGATACCATCTACATATAACTGAATCGGAATTAAATAATCACCTTCTTTCTTTAAAAATAAGGTAGTATCAATTTTACCTTTCTTGAAGCCAGATTACTTGAGTTTGAGTGTCATACCAGGCTCTTGGTGCTTGTTTCAAACCACACAATGCTTTATCTAAAACATACACATGATCTGGAAACTCGGGATCAACAAATCCTTCAGGTTGATAGACATAAACTTCTTCATTAAGTATACCATTCAAAAATGCTGATTTTACATCCATTTGGTATACTTTGAAGTTCTTGTGTGCAACATATGCCAAGAATATTCTGATTGCCTCTATTCTTGCAACTGGTGCAAATGTCTCGTCATAATCAATTCCTTCTTGTTGTGAATATTCCTTTGCAACCAATCTAGCCTTATTTCTGACTACAATACCTGGCCCATCTTTCTTGTTTCTGAATACCCATTTTGTTCCAATAATAGATTTTCCTTCAGGCTTTGGAATGAGTCTCCAGACTTTGTTTCTTGTAAACTGTAGCAATTCATCTTGCATTGCTAAAATCCAGTCTGGATCCTCCAGGGCTTCGGTGGCTTTCTTAGGTTCAATCATACTTAAAAATCCTGCAAACATTGCTTCATTTGTTGTTGCTGATATAGTCTGCACTCCCACTGATGGATCTCCTATCACTTGATGAATAGGATGGTCTTTTGTCCATTTGTTTGAACTTGGAAGCACATCAATATCTTCAAAATTGTTGTTTGTATCATTCTCATCCATAACAGCCTGTAATTCTGAACTGTCCATTTGTTCTAAAATTTGTTGAGGTGTAACATCTAAATTTGGATTCTGAGTAGTGGAGTCAGAAGTCTGAATAACTTGTTCAGAGTTCTGAGTACCTTGCCCAGAAGTCTGAGTACCTTGTTCAGAATTCTAATTGACTTGTCCAGAATTTTGAGTACCTTGTCCAGAATTCTGAGTACAAGGTTCAGAAGTTTCATCACCTGTATTGATCAACATTGGACATTCCTCAGATGGCCAGAATCAGAAATTATTGTTGTTTGAACCTCTGAACTTCCCTTTTTCATTTCTTGAACCATTTTAGGATTTTCAAAATCTGCATAATATTCAGAAGTTAGTTCCAGAAATGCATCCTTAAACAATAAATTGAGTTCTGAATAGTTAGGATTAGAATCTGATTCAGAAGTCATTTTTGTCTCATCCTGATTGAGTCCTGAATTGTTTTGTTCAGAAGTCTTCATTCTTGACTCATCAAATGTTATATCGATGCTTTCCATAATCCTCTTGGTTCTTCTGTTGTAGATTCTGAATGCTTTGGAAGTTAGTGAATAACCAACAAAGTATCCTTCATCTACCTTTTTGTCAAATTTACCAAGGTTTTCTCTGTCTTTGAGAACATAGCATCTGCATCCAAAAACATGAAATAATTTAATCAGTGGTTTTCTTTTGTTAATCAGTTCATAAGCAGTTTTATTTAGTCTTTTATTGATCAAAGTTCTATTCTATGTAAAACAAGCAGTGGCAATTGCTTCAGCCCATAGGAAGGTTGAAAGATTTGAATAGGCCAACATGGTTCTTGCAGCTTCAACTAAAATTTTGTTCTTCCTTTCAACAACACCATTTTGTCGAGGAGTTCTGACAACAGAAAAATTATGAGAAATCCCAGACCTTTGTAAAAAGTTTTGAAGAATCTCATTTCTGAATTCTGTTCCATTGTCACTCCTGATCTTCTGAACTGGAAGTTGTAAGAATACTTGAATTCTTTTGATGAAATTAATCAGTGTTTCAGCAGCCTCATATTTTGCTCTTAAGAATTCAACCCATGTGTATCTTGAATACTCATCAACAATGACAAGTATATACTTCTTCCCTCCCATTGATTGAACTGAAATAGGACCACATAAATCAGTATGTAGCATCCCTAATGGTGACATGCATGAATAATCCATTTTGAACTTGTGAGAACTGTTCTTCATCGTGCCCATTTCACATGCTGAACATAATGATTCCTTCTCAAACTTGATCTTTGGTAATCCTTTAACCAAATGTTTGCTAACAAGATTGTTCAAATCCTTAAAATTCAAATGAGAACACCTTCTGTGCCATAGCCAACATTCATTTGCAGTTTCATTTGACAATAGACATACAGGGGTTAAAGCTTGAATCTTTGAAAACTTAACCACAAACAAGTCCATGTGTCTTTTGGCCCAGAATACCTTTATATCTTTCTCAGTTAGAATTAAGCAACATGTTATGCTGAACTTGATATGGCAGAAACTGTCCAAAAACTGACTTATGCTGAACATATTATGTTGTAAGCCTTCCACATAGAATACTTTCTGAATAGTTAAATCCTCCTTTGTTAAATCTCCATAACCTCTAACTTGTCCTTTACTGTTATTATCAAAGTTTACTGCTCCTCTAGCCTTTTCTGTGAAATTTGTCAGAGAAGACTTATGACCTGTCATGTGTCTTGAAGCTCCAGAATCTAAAAACCACACATGACAGCCCTGCAAAAACATTTAGTTAGATTTAGGTACCCATACTGGAATGGGTCTTGTTTTGTTAGCTTCAATAACAGTTTTAACAAAAGTTCCTTTAACTTTCCATTCAAAATCTTCTTTTAAGCACCACTTACCTTGTACTTTAATGAAATCAGAACATTTTATGTTCACAAAATTGTTTCTTTTCTTCCTGAAAACTTTAGGTTGAGACTGAGAAACACTTTCAGTCTTCTTTTCTTTAGATTGAAACAAGTTTTCATTCTTCTTTCCTTTTGATTTAGATTGAGAAGTATTTTCAATCTTCTTTCCTTTTGTCTGAGTTTGAGAAACCATTACAGTCTTCTTTTCTGAATTATGATTTGCTTTGATTTTATAAGATGATTTAGAAATTTGACTTTTCTGAGGGAATTGAAATGAATGACTACCACATTGAACACATTGTAGATGTTTTCTTGCATGAGACAACAAATCTGAATGAAAAGATTTTTTATTGATAGTATTCAGATTACATTTGCATCTAATACAAGAACTATTGACATTTGGTTCAGAAGTAGTATTCAGTCCAATCTTCTCAGACATCTTTTTCAGATCATCTTTCTTTTTGCTTTCTTCTTTTTCTGAAACATTTGATTTTACAGAATTAGTAGATGATTCAGATGATTCACCATGCTCATAAGTACTTGATTCATGAAAGAATTCCTTATTCTGTTCTAAGGCTTTAATCTTGAAAAGATCATACTCAGACTTTAACTTCTCAAGCACTTCTATTTTTAAGACATAAGATTTATTTTCTTTTAAAGCTTCTTCAAGTTTAAAATCCACATCACATAAATCATTTTCAAGATCATCAAAACTTTTCCTTATGTCCGCAAGTTCTTGGTTAACCAATTTAAACCTCTTTTCAAGTTCTGAGAAACTTTCTGAATTTGACTCCGAATTTTTAGTTGATTCATAATTTTGACTAACAGTCTCAAAGTTCTGACCTACAGACTCAGAATTCTGACTAAAGGAATCAAAATTCTGACTAGAAGATTCATAATTCTGACTGACTGTTTCAGAATTTTCCTTGTTTCCAGAAACCTTGCTTGCATCAAATATACTCTCAATTTCTGTAAAAGAAAAACTTTGTTGTTTCTTTTTGTAACTTACATTCAGAGGGTCATATTTGAATTTAGCATAATTATATCTTGGTTTCTCTTTTGTTGGTTTTGAAATTTCTTTCTTAACCTTGTCTTCTAAAACTTCTGACTTCTCAGTTTTTGGTTCAGAACTTATTTCCTTTGCTTTTTCAGGAACTTATTTTTGCAAACTGTCTGAACTTGTTATTGAACTTGCAGGTCTTATAAAAACTTCAACTAACTATGGGATTTCTGGTTTAGGAACATATAGATTCTCAAAATCATAAAGGTTTATTGGAGCCTTTTTGTAAAATTACATTTTCCTCCAAACCTAACCCCATTTTTGGATTATAAAATCTTGTGTCTTTAACATTGCTTGTGAGAAGACTCAAGGTTTGTTGAGTTTGGCCTCTTTTCAGATTAAGATCTTCTAACTCTTTGATTTTAGAATATAAGTTCTTTCTTTCATCAAGCAACATATCAAATTTAATTTGCAAATCAACTTTTTCATCTTTTACTCCTAAGAGTTCATCTTTCAATTCAGAAATCTTTTTCAATAGATCAGAATTCTCTTTTCTGACTTTTTGTTTCTCAACCTCAGTTTCTTCATATTGTTCTTTAATTATTTCATTTTCTGTTCTTAAATTGTTAACCAGAATCCTTTCACCTTTTATCTGTTTTCTGAGTTTAACAAATTCAGATTTCATATTTCCTATTTGAATCATTAAATCAATTTCAAGACTAGAATGTACCTCAGCTAAAGATTTAGAACCTCCTTCCTCATAATCTGAATCATCCTCATCACCCATCTTAGCCATATAACTTTGCATCTGTGAGAAGTGAATGCAATCCTCTTTATCAGAAGAATTATACAGCCAGTTCTCTTGTTCTCTTTAGTTTTGGCCAGTTGAGCTTTCTTTGCATAATACTCATAGTCTTTCACAACCTTTACTCTGCAATCTCTGGCAAAATGACCAGGTTTTCCACACTTAAAACAAAGATCATTCTCTTTTCTCTCTTCCTTCTCTTTTTTCTTCTCATACTTACTCTCTTCTCTATCTTCTCTCTTTTTGTACCTTTCTTCTGAGCTCCCATGTCCCTCTTTTCTGAACTTACCCTCAAATCTCTTCTTTCCATACCTTTTATTGAAGGTATTAGTCAACAATGCTAATTTCTCTGCAATTAACTTGATATCATCATCTTCCTCAAATCCTTCTTCCTTCTCAGATTCCTCCTCTAGCTTTGGAATTTCAGACAGAAATATGGACTTCTTTGATGTTTTGGTGACTTTGGTTTTCATTTCTGAAAGCAAAGCTAATTGATCAGAAACACTCTTCTTTTCCTCAACAACTTGCTTAACAGAATCCTCATGCTGATTCAGAACACAAAACAGATCATTTAGATCTTCCTCACACATATCTTTGTTCATCAGGAGACTAACTGCAAAAGATGACCATTCTGAATTAAGACAATTCAGAAACTTGTAGTTTATCTCTGACTTAGTCTTCTTTAGCCCATTTCTTCTGAGGTCATTCAAAATAGTGCAAAACTTGTTATATGTCTGAGTTAAGCTTTCACACTCTTTTGCTTTAAATCTCTCTTATGCATTGATACATTGATTTAACTTTGCCTGAATTGATTTAGTAGTACCAAGCATTTGTTTCTCAAGTTCATCCCACATCTCTTTTGCGGATGTTCCACTGTCAATTCGATTGAAAATATCATTAGGAATAGCCAAAGATAACAAAGTAACAACTCTTTTATCAATTGCATGTCTCTGTTTCTGTGCTTCATTATATTGTGAAAAACTTGTTAGCTTCAATCTTCCTAATCATAGAAGTATTTAGAAGTAGTGAAAAATAGGCCAAGTGAAGAAAGCCTCTTACAGAGGCTCTGCCGACATTACCGAGAAATCAAGGTCAAGAAGCCACAGAAGCAACAGAGGCTTCTTACAGAAGCTCTGTCATACGAACAAAGAAGACCAAAGACTCGGAATCCGGCGAACTCTGCTCCAGAGGACCAGACCGCAGAACCTCTGTAACTCATTACAGAGCCTCTGTGGTCCTTACTGAGACTTGAAGATATTTATAATATCTTGCTACTGTTAAAGGACTCGTACATCAACTTGCATGGTAGCATGCCCTGTCCAACGTCGACGTCTCAAACTCTGATTGGACTCAGTAGGGCTTAGTACATATTAGACGTCTGATGCATTAAATGCAATATAGCACGTCTGACTGTTCATGCCATCCTTGCAACTGTTCACGACATCCTCTCAACTATTCATACGTACCTTTTGAATAGTAGCATATGCTTTATGGTTCCCTTTAGAGTAGTATATAAGGAAGACTCATGTTGAGTTCTTCCTAACACACAAATACACAAAACAACAACATTAAGAACACAAAAAGCTTATTCACCTTAAGAGTCATATCTGTTTTAAAGATTTTTCTTACTCACGGTTCATAAACCTGTTCTTGATTTATATTCAGTAAACTTTGAGATATAATATTTTGTTCACTGTTTATTTTTAGTTTGTTCTAAATCTATCAAACTTATCTGTTAGTTCTTTAAATACGCTTCCGCATCAAACCTTAAACCTGAACTAATAGATCTGATAATCTTGTTTAAAGCAAAACGGGAACCAACAATTGGTATCAGAGCCTAGCTTGATTTTCAATATCAAGTGATCCTCGTTTTACAACTTTTATTTGATAGATTATTTTCTCTCTTCATCACAATATTTCTAAATATTAGTCGTACCCTGAAAACCTTCCAGATCTTCATACTTAGAAAACCTCCATCAGATTATCCTCTCCTGAAAATGACAAATACAAATAACTTTTTCACTGCTGGCTCACTAACCAAACCCCCTACTCTTCTTAGAGATGAGTATCCTCAATGGAAGATAAGAATGGTTCATTTCTTTGAGGGTACTGAAAAAACTCTCAAACAATATCTTTACAATCCTCCTCCAGTTCCGATGATAACTATGCCACGTGTACCAGCTACTGCTGAATCTGCTGAAATCCCTGAACATTAAAAACCTAAGCCAAGAGAAGAATGGTCAAATGAAGATAAGGCAGAAGATGAAGTTGCACAGAAAACAAAGAGAATATTGACCATGGCAATCCCCAACGAACTTTTTCAATCCTTAGATGCATGCGAAACAGTGCACGATCTCTGGAAAGAATTAGAAAGACGGTTGGAAGGGGGGTGCTAAAACTCAGAAGAACCGAAGAGCACAATACATAAATGAATATCATGCTTTCAGAGCCTCTGCAACAGAATCTCTGCAAACAACATACGACCGGTTCAACTCTCTCATAAACAAATGCAAAAAGTCTGGTATTCACAGAACCACGGAAGAAAATAACGTCATGTTTCTAAAGAGCCTGAACGATGAGTGGTTTCAGTTGTCTATGTCTTTACAAACAAACCAAGATCTAGACTCCTGGACACTCTCTGATCTCTATGGAACACTTGCTGCACAAGAGCCTCAAATAGCTCAAGCTAAAACACTAACCACTGTGCCATATGCATTGGTTAGTAAATCTACAGAGGCTGCAGACAGACCAAGAAATGAGAGATCTACAGAGGAGAAAAATAAGGAGAAAAAGAAGATGGTAATGGTTGATAGCGAAGAAGAAGAGCTGATAGAGGAAGAGATAACTCTTGCGTCATTAGCTAAATCAATGGCTCTATTGACAAGAGAGTTTAGAAATAACCAAAGGATTTCTGGTAGAAGAGATGATGAAAGAAGAGAAGAATCAAGTGACCGACAGAGGTCAGACTACAGAAATGATGACCTACAGAGGTCGAGCGACAGAAGCTACAGAGGAAATGATCGACAGAGATCAGATGACAAGATAGGCCACACACAAGAATGCTACAAATGTGGTAAACCCGGTCATTACGCAAACGAATGCCGAACAGAGAAAGGTGGAGACCTACAGAAGTCCGACGACCGAACTGGAAACATCTCCCAAGGTTGTTTCAACTGCGGCAAGCCGGGTCATTTCGCAAAAGAATGCAGAAGTAGACCAAATCGCCCACAGAAGGACTCAGCTTTTTACAAAAAGAAGGCCGAGTATTACGCACAAAAATCCCTAATGGCGAACAAAGGGCATTCTGAGGCAAACAAAGAAGACTTCGAGTCAGACTCTACCTCTGACGATGAATTTCCCACAAATGCCCTGTTCTGTGGCATGGCAGAAGTTGACTCCGGCACTGACAATGAGGTATCCATTTCAAACTCTATCTCAAGTACTAATTCTGTAGATGGTGATTTATTTAAACTTAACATTGAACTGAAAAATATAATTGAAAGCATTCAGAAAAAGCTGACCTTTAATGAGAGAGAAGTAAGGCTTCTCACTCAAGAAAAAGCCAAAATCTTTGAAGAAAAAGGAAAAGTCGAAAAATATTGGAGCAAAAATATAGATCCTTTAAAAAGGCAAATTTCTGATTTAACCTATGCTTTAAAAATCAAAACAAAAGAACTTTCAGTTTCAAGAAGTGAAACTACAGACATAAGAGCTCTCAAAGAATACTTTCAAAAGGAAAGAGAGGTACTTTGGCAAGATCTTTTAAGAAGAGAAGTTTTAATTAAAAACGATAAAGATGCACAGAAGGTGTATGAAAAGGTAAACACTCAAATAGCAAGACGAGGTATAGGGTACAGTGACATTACCTTAGGAGTTGAAAATAAAAGACTAAAACCTCTGTCCTCTCTATTTGTTTTGGGAAAAACTAACAAACCAAACTTTCCAAACTTACTCTCTGTAAGTCTCTGCAGAACCTCACTTGAGGAAACATACAAAGATGATCAATGTGTGGTTTGAAAACACAGATTCATCATCTTCAACCTCTGTCAAAAGAGAAATCAAACCAAAGAAATATCTGAAAACACAAGATCAGATAGGTATCTTTAAGTTTGGTAAACCAGAGACTCAAACACAGGTCGCTTTTGTCTGTATGATAAATGTTGAAAAGAAATTGGCAGCAGAAGCTCCTGAGTTTAAACCCTTCTTTTCAGAAGAAAAACTTGAAGAATCTATTGAAAAAGAAATTTTGGAAGTTTTGAAATCAAATATTTTAGAAAATCTCTGTACATCTTCTATAAATCAAAAACTCGCTGAAGAGATCTCATTAGAAACCTCTGCCAACTACGAAAGTTTTTCTACAGAGGAAGAAAGCTCGTATGATACATGCTCAGAAAATCCAGCCTCTGTCGAAAGAAATGACTCAACCTCTGCATATGAGGACGATTCATCCTCTGACGACTCAGAGCCTGATTTCAAATCAGGGATAATTCACTGTGACACATAGGATGTCAAATTCTCCTCTGAAATTCTTAACAGAACAATTTCTCCAAAAGAGAAAATCACAGAGATACCTATCCATCCAGATTTTCTCAAAATGTGTATACAAGTCAAAACCTCTACAGAGCTTGAAAATCTGAAAAAGGCCTCGGAAAATCCAAAAAGCATAAAATTTTCAAAACCTTTAAGGAAAATCAAAGAGAATCCCACTTGGCAACAAAAGGGAAAAAGGCCTGAAGCTAACAAATATTTTTCCTCTGTGACAGTGAAGAAAGATGTTCACCACAGAAGAGAGTCACAGAAGGGAGGAACTAAACAAGACTTTTGCAAACAACATTCTAGTATTCATAGATCTTCTTGTAATATGAAATCTAATGTAAAGAAAGAATGTAATGTCTCTGTGGCTCAGTTCAGAAAATTCAATGAAAAGTTCAAACAAATCACATCTCATATTCAATACTGTCATTGTTTTGATCTTATGTTTCAATTGAATAAACACTTCTCAAGTCCAGATTGCTTTCTCACCACTGAAATTCAAAAGTCAGAACCAAAAGAGAAACAATCTGATTCTTCTACAAAAGATAAAATGTATTTCAAGAATGCTAAGGCAAACCTGAAAAATTCTAACAATATTGGACCCATGTGGATATGGGTACCTAAATCTCTATGATTGTCTTACAGAAGCAACTTGTGCCAATTTGGTATCTTGACTCCGGATGCTCAAGGCACATGACTGGCAACAGAAGAATACTATCCGCATACAAAGAAACACACGATGGTGGATCTGTAACCTTTGGAGACAACATGAAGGGACACGTCAAAGGCTATGGAGTCATACAAAGTTGCATATGTGAATGGCCTCAAACACAACCTACTAAGCGTAAGTCAACTCTGTGATACAGGATTCGATGTGTTATTCAAAAGAACTTTCTGCTCTCTACAGAGTGAAAACACAGGAATGGAACTTCTGCGAGCTGAAAGAAGAGGTGATCTATACCTAATGAATTTTACTTCAAAATCCAAGGACAAAGTTTGTCTAGTAGCCTGCAAAAGTGAAGAAGCGTGGTTATGGCACAACAGGTTCTGTCACTTAAACTTTCACACCTTGGATAAACTAGTAAAACTCAATCTAGTTAAAGGTTTGCCAAATGTTAAATTCAATAAGGATCATTTGTGTTCGGCTTGTGAAATGGGAAAACACAGAAGGGCTTCCCACAAAGGCAAAACTGACATATCTTGCACTAGACCTCTGTACATGCTTCATGTCGACCTCTGCGGTCCCATTGCCATACAGAGCCTAGGTGGCAAGAAATACATACTTGTCCTAATTGATGAGTATTCACGTTTCACATGGATTGAATTCGTTAGAAAGAAATCAGATGTTCCAAATATATTGATAAATCTAATGAAACCTATCTTTCAACAGAAGGAATATCACAGAACTTCTCTGTAGCTCGCACTCCACAACAGAACGGTGTTGTCGAAAGAAAGAATCGAACACTTGTGGAAGCCGCAAGAACTATGATGTCAGCATGCGGATTATCAATGAACTTTTGGGCAGAAGCAATTTCTACTGCGTGTTATACTCAAAATCGATCAACCATTGTGAAAAGACACCTCAAGACGCCTTACGAATTGCTTAACAAAAGGCGGCCAAACATCAAATTTTTCCATGTATTCGGATGCAAATGCTTTGTCTTAAACGACAGAGATTCAAGAGGAAAGTTTGATGTAAAAGCAGATGAAGGCAAATTCATTGGATACTCTGCCACTTCCAAAGCCTACAGAACATTCCTTACAAAGTCTCACAAGATTGTAGAAAGCATCAATGTTTCTTTTGATGATTCATTCCAAATGACTTCTGAGCAAATAAGTTCAGAACTCGGAATTAAAGGGAAATCCTCTGACATCTCAAGAACAAAAGAAGATTTGGATCTTCTATTTTTGGAGATGTTCCACAATGACATTGATCCTTCTGTCGGAACCATCAGAGTTTATGAAGAACCATCCTCTGTCGGACAAAATCCTACAGGTATGACTCTAACTGGTCCAAATAATGCTTCATCTTCTTCTGTAAATACTACAGATGCAATTGCCGAAGCAGAAGAAAGTGCAGAAGATGAAACATCAAGAAAAACGACCACAGAAGCTGCACAAACCACAGAAGAACCAATTACAGAGGAGATCGAGGACCAAGACTATACGTCCTCAGAGGAACAAACTCCACCACCACTCGTACCAATCATTCCACAAACGGTAGAATCAACTACCAAGGCACGAAGAACAACAGAGGCTACACAAGAAGAAACACAAGAAGCCTCTGAAGAAAGTTTTGATGACATTGATGATCATCTTCCACGCACAACTCAGTGGACAAAAAGCCATCCTCCAAGCCAAATAATTGGAGAACCTTCTGACTCAGTAAAAACAAGGTCTGCCACTGCTAATTTTTGTTTCTTTACAAATTTTATTAGTGTTATAGAACCAAAGAAGATTTCTGAAGCCCTAGATGACCCAAACTGGGTAGACGCCATGCAAGAAGAACTTCTGCAATTTAAGCGTAACAGAGTATGGACTTTAGTACCTCTGCCAAGAGGGAAACAGACCATTGGGACTAAATGGGTCTACAGAAACAAGAAGGATGAAGATTGAGTGGTCGTCAGAAACAAAGCAAGATTAGTAGCAAAAGGATATAGACAAGAAGAAGGCATAGACTACGATGAGACTTTTGCCCCTGTCGCACGTCTCGAAGCAATAAGAATATTCTTAGCCTTCGCAGCCCACAGAGGTTTTAAAGTCTATCAGATGGACGTAAAATCAGCTTTTCTAAACGGTGAAATCCAAGAAGAGGTTTACGTAAATCAGCCACTAGGTTTTGAAAGCTCAAAGTTTCCAAGGCATGTATACTACCTTGAAAATGCTCTATACGGACTGAAACAGGCTCCAAGAGCATGGTACGAACGACTTTCTACCTTCCTTCCAGTCAATGGCTACAACAGAGGTACAACAGATACTACCTTATTCTATAAACGCAAAAATAGTGAGATAATGCTTGTACAAATATACGTAGATGACATAATTTTTGGGTCTACAAATTCAGAAGAGTGCAAATTTTTTGAAAAACTCATGCAGAGTGAGTTTGAAATGAGTATGATGGGAGAATTAACATTCTTCCTCGGACTTCAAGTCAAACAATCTTCAGAGGGAATTTTTATAAATCAAGCCAAATATGTCTCTGACATACTTTTAAAATATAATCTCTCTGATACCTCTGCAATGAAGACTCCAATGGCCACTGGAAATAAGTTATTCTTAGATCCAAATGGTATTTCTGTAGAATGTACTCTCTACAGAGGCATGATTGGATCTCTGTTATACTTAACAGCAAGCAGGCCTGACATTATGCATGCCACATGTCTTTGTGCACGTTATCAAGCTAGTCCAAAGAAATCACATTATGATGCTGTAAAGAGAATCTTTAGATACCTGAAGGGGACCAACAATCTTGGTCTCTGGTATCCACAGAACTCTGGTTTTAGTCTTAAAGCTTATACAGATTCATACTATGGAGGATGCATGCTCGACAGAAAGAGTACCTCTGGGAGTTGTCAATTCCTAGGTGGTAAACTAGTCAGTTGGACCTCCAAGAAGCAGAATTGTGTCTCCACATCCACTGCAGAAGCTGAATACGTTACTGCCGCTAGTTGTTGTTCTCAGGTTCTATGGATGAAGACTCAGCTAAAAGACTACGGCCACATTCTGTTCAAAATACCCATCTTCTGTGATTCCAAAAGTGCTATTGCTATCTCTACCAACCCTGTGCAACACTCAAAAACCAAGCATATCGATATAAGGTATCATTTCTTGAAACATCATGTTGAATACGGTACAATCGAAATGCATTTCGTGCCCACGGAATATCAACTCGCTGACTTATTCACCAAAGCATTAGACGAGAAAAGATTCAACTTCTTGGTGGGTAAGTTAGGAATGATTAACATGGTGTGTGTGAAATCCCGAATCTAGCTAGAAATCAAAAATGATATAGAGAGAAAATCTAGAGTACACAAGTCATCCATATATTGATCTTCAAAGTGTAAATGACAAAATGATCAAGTTGTTACCAAGATTACAAAGGAGTCTTCTTTATATAGTAGGGCCATGACATGTCCATGCCTCTACTTAAGAAGAACAGTACAAGATATTAATACTGTCTTGATAGCTACAAAAATGCCCTAACAATCTCCCCCTTAGCTATCAAGGCAGAAAGGGTCTTCTTCTACTTCGAAACCCAAGATGCGTTTCAATCCTTCGCATAGCCATTCTGAAACTCAATTTTTCATCTATCTCTTCAATGGCTCTTGACAAAACTCTTCTAGGTCTTGAAGACATCCAATTAACTTTTCGTTCAGCATCATGTCTTTTAAGCTTTTCGACTAACTGAAGTCTTACAATTTTAAGCGTACCATCAGAATATTTTTCCAACTCATTAAACCGAATGAATATCTTGTTTGCACCATTACTGAACACAACACCAAACTCTGGTTCTCCAATCACAGCAAATAGAGTCATCTTCATCAATCCAGGCAGACTTTGATTAGGCCTCAACAAGTTGACTCTTGGCTGATAACTCTCCACGGCCATCTGCAAATCATGACACTGTGTGAACAAAACGTGTCTTCTCAAAAATCTCTTAATGGCATTCAAAGCAAGAGACACATTTTCCCTTCTGATCTGAAGATCTCGGAAATGATGATACATGAACTCAAAATCTTCTATCGTTAGGTGACAAAAATCTGCTTCAGTAAATCTATAATCTCTGCAATCTTGCCTTTGAACAAGAAACTCTGGATACCACAATTTATAGTATAATCTGGCAGTTACCTCCTTTATAGTCACAATCAATTTCTTGCTCCTCACGTCTTTTTTCTTTTGACACTTGTCTCTTAGAAAGTACATATACTCGAACTTGTATTCGGCTGTTTGATCTGTAATACCCAACACAGCGTAGGGATTCAAAGTTCTGATTCTGTGCACAAACAGTCTTCTTTCTTCTTCTTCTAGGAAAGGTGTTCTCAAATACAAAGTTCTTTGTCGTTGTTCAAGTTCAGTCAATTTTCTGCTCCGCGAGGATGAAGGACCAGGTTGATCAGCTGGATTAGAAGGACCAGCTTCATCATGACTAGGAATGATAGGAGGTACTAAAGATGTAGTGGATTGAGGATCAGTCTCTTCAGGTTTTGGCTCTTTAGGTAATGGATCATGAGAATGATGTGGTTCAGATACTGGTATAGTGGTTTGAGCTGAAGTAGATTGGTTAAGGTTGATGGTTATAGGTGTAACAAAAGGTTGTTCTGACATCAAAATGGTTGAGATATGTTCGGGTGAGTGTACAGGGCTAAAGATTATTTCTTCAGGAGTTTGTGGCCCATATATCTCTGACAAAATATCAACCTCTTCTTCATTAAATCCAACACCTTGATCTTCTGGTTCATAAGTAAATACCAAAAGTGATTCTTCTTCCTCCTTAACTTTCCAATACCGATCATAAGCTCTTGCATTTTCATCAGTTTCTTCATCATCAGAACTAATTTCAATCAACTCCACAGATTGCACGAATCGATCAACCACTTCTCTTATCTCCTCCTCATTTACCTCAGGCTTTTCAACCGTTGGTTCTCTATTCGGATCAACATATAATACGATCTGTTTTCCTCTTTGATCACCCATAGCACCTGATTCAAACATCTCAGATATTTCAGCAACAGTCGGATTCTTTTTCTGGCCTTGAGAGCTTTCTGACTCAGCTCTTCTCTTCTTACTCATCTCCCCCTCATGATCATGATCATCGGGATCCTGATCATGTCTTTTCTTAGTACCCTGAGCTTGAGTCTTACACGACTGTTCCATTAATGCTTTCAACTCAACAATTGACTGCTTCATATCACTTAAAGATTTCACAACTTCAGACTTGAAAGTAGATAACTCTTTGGATAATGCTTAAAACTGTGTGGGTGTAACTGAAGGTGTAGATGAAGGTGGAGGTGGATTTGGAGTAGATTGGAAATTCTGAAGTAGAGATAACAAGGTTTTACTTTTCTGATCTTCAGGACTCATAGACATCAGTTTGGCATAGAATAAATCCCTTAATTCATCAACACTTTGATCCACTGGTGGTTGTTGCATAGGAGAAGACTGAGGTACTCGAGGCGGAGCCAGATAGATTTCTGGACGAGGACGTACAGCTGGCTCATAAGTCATCGGTTCTTTTCCCTTCAGCTGATTCTTCACACTTTGTAACTCACGAATGAACATAGTTTCACTAGCCTTTAGGGCGCCATCGAATGTTTCCCTTGTCACAAAGACGGGTAAAGTAACACCGGCACCACTTAGGTACGCCGTTGACACAACAGTTGTTGCAACTGTGTGACCTACGCTCAGTGTTGGCATAGTGTTAGCACTGGTAGGATTTCCACTCTGTCCTTGTAGTCCTGTAAAAGAATCTACTCTGAGTGTTCCGGATGGGTCACCAAGACGCGCATCAGATGTTCCTGAAAGTGTCCTATTCAAAGAATCAAATATGTTAGTAACAGGCACTAGACTCGAACTTTGTGCAGGAAAGAAGGTCGAGGACTGGGGAGGAAGTCGCTCTGTTTCAATATCCGGAATCTTCGAACGAGATCCAGATAGTGTTTGTGCTAAAACCCCGTGAGAAAATGAGACAGTTTCTTGTGAAGAAGAAGCTGAATAGCTGGCAGAGGTGTGCAATTGCGTTACTGGGCGAGTAACGTCTTGTTCAACACCTGATCCCAACAAATGAGATCTGGTGGTAGATATGGCTGCCCTTCTGGAATAGACAGTTTGGATATCTCTCACATTCTCCATATTCTTTTCTTCAGTTTCTCTCACAGACTCACATATATTTTCAACTGATACTCCCTTGGTTCTCCTTATACCTTCCGTTCCTTCACTAACTTGAGTCGACATTAAAGGCATGTCATCAAAGTTTAAGCTTTCCACATTAACATTATCTGACATATTCAATTGTGGAAATTCAAAGATATCAGAAATGTTACCAAACCAGTTTTCTTCAGTAGTAGCATCAGCAACAAGATTTCCAGCATTCCCTTGCTTACCATCATTATCATCGTTGTCATTTTCATCATCACGATGTTCCTCCGCTGGATCAGACGCATTATCAGACTCTGTACTATCACTAGAGTACTCAACTAAAGGAGGATCCCCAATGTGTTTAGGAATTTCTCCCTCAGAATCGTGTTGTACAAGGTCATCTGTATGAGTGTCCTCGGACGATGACCCTGTATCTTCAAGTATAGATGTATGATCCCCACCAGTTCCCCTCTCGGTGTTTTCCCTCGACTCTCCCCGTTCAGTAGCCCGTGCATCCTGAACACTCACCGACTCCTCTCGCCTAGGGGTTGAGTCTGGGGTAGGTCCCTCCGGTTCTGGCTGGACCATAGACTCTCTATACTCGATAATGCACTCAGCGTCCTGATCCGCGTATCGAAGAAATCCTTCAGGTAACGGCATCTCATAATTAAATTCAGTTTTACGAAACTGAAGATACTGCATAGCTTTCTCGGGCACAGAAGGATGATTTGCTCGTCTTGGAATTTCTCTGTTAGAACGAAGCATGCTATGAATGATAATCTGAAGAAACCTCATATATGGAATGTAAGGCTTTCCCTTGTTTTGTCGGCGAAGATCTATCTTCTCATTCAGTTCATGCCAGAAGATAGCTGCATAATCTACATGAAGATCATACACTACTGCATGAAATAGCTTCAGAAATCCGACGCTGGCACTGTCTGTTCCGGCATGTTTAGCAGATAAGCATCGATTAATAATGGAGAAGATTGTATAGAATAATGGTGGTAGGTTCGCCTTATGAAATTCCTTCACCCGAGTTAAGTTTCCAGTGTATCCCATAGCTCGTATTCCTTCAAACGTTTCTTCTTCAGATGGAAAAGGATCAAACTCAGTCTTTCCTTCTCGTGAATCAGGTTCAGGTAGCCTCAGAATCAGTCTTAGTCTTTGGAAATCAAGCTTTGTGATGAAGTTGTCTATTTGGAATACAAAATTGGTCTTCCATCTTCCATAGTTGTTGTTATTGTCTTCCATGCTTGTTGTAAATATAGCATAGGCACAACGACAGTATTCGTTAATGCGTATGCTAGCGGATGATTCCTGAGCACTTCCTTTATCACCGGATGAATGTTGATGTGATCAAAGTCAATGTGATGATTGTTGGGAATGATCGCAATATCGTTGATCGGATGAATGATAGCATGATCTGGATGAATTCCGGCTTGGGATTGATGTACTGATCGTGTTGACGGTAAAGGTACATCGTGTGTCGGTTCGGGTAGACTCGGAATATGATCACCAAAGCCTTGAATGTGACTTTGTTCTTCCTGATTAACCATCTGATAAAGAAGATATCATTTCTGACAAGATTACTCTTTGAAAAAAAAAACTTGAAAAAAAATTTAAAAAAAAATACAAACATTCGTTGGTAGTCGCAGATCGTGTTTTCACTACATCATTGATATCACCAATAATATCTGCTGGGGGTGTGCTTTTGTCCACTTATGTACACTGGGAAGAGTTGAAATCTCTACACGAGTGTTCGATGAATCATTCTCATCCATAACTGCAAGAATCTCTTCAGTAGATTCAGCTGAAGATACATGTGTTGGTTCTGGTACATTAACTTCTGGTTGTTGTATTTCATGTATAGGAACCTCCGATGATGTGTTTACTGAAACCGGAAAATCAGGCTGAATTTCAGGTTCAGAAACTAGAATAGTTGTAGGTTCACTTGGAGTTTCGTTGGTTGTCCCAGAAGTACTAGCACCGACATCGTCAGATGGACCAGAGACATTCACACTCGTCTGTTGTGGAGATGCATTTACAGATGTGATGGGTTGTTCCATATCTGCACAATAATCCACAAATGCATCATGAAATAACAAATCTAAATCCTTAGTACTATTATTATTTAATACAGAATTAGAAAACATTTTCGCCACAGGTTCTACTCCTTTTTGAGTAGAAACTTCAGATTTTTGTCCGAGTTCTGAACTGTGTTGTCCAGAAGTCAAAGTCACACTCTCGTCAAACGTAACGTTGATGCTCTCGATGACTGATTTTGTACGATTATTGTAGATCCGATATGCTTTAGAATTCAAGGAATATCCAATAAAAATCCCTTCATCAGCCTTGACTTGGAATTTTGCAAGGTGTTCTCTATCTTTTAGGACAAAACATCTGCATCCAAAAACACGCAAAAATTTGATGTTAGGATTGCGATTATTGATTATTTCATATGCAGTTTTATTACGACGTTTATTAATAATTGTCCTGTTTTGAGTGAAACATGCGGTTGAAACTGCTTCAGCCCATAAACTTAGTGGAAGACCCGAATAAGCAAGCATAGTCCGAGCTGCTTCCACAAGCGTCCTATTTTTTCTTTCAACTACTCCATTTTGTTGTGGAGTAATTGGTGCAGAAAAATTATGAGAGATGCCAACGGATTCAAGAAACGATTGAAGAGTTGCATTCTTGAATTCAGTTCCATTGTCGCTCCTTATCTTTTGAATTGGACGTTGTAGAAGAATTTGAATCCTTTTTATGAACTTAATTATTTGCTCAGGTGCTTCAGATTTGAGTCGAAGAAAATCCAACCAAGTGTAGCGTGAATACTCATCAATCATAACCAAGATATATTTATTTCCTCCCATTGATTGAGTTCTCAGAGGGACAGAGAGATCCATATGAATTAATTCCAAGACGTTGTTGCAGTTAGACAAAGTTTTGGATTTGTGTGTGACGTGTTTCATCTTTCCCATTTCACACGCCGAACAGATAGAAACTTTGTCAAACTTCAGTTCAGGAAGCCCGGAAACTAATCCATCTATTCTGAGCTTGTTGATGCTTCGAAAATTTTGATGTGAGAGTCTCCTATGCCACAACCAACATTCATCTTGAGAGGCTTTTGAAACAAGACAAACTTGATTAGAAGCAACAAGAGTCGAGAAATCCATCATATATAGATCGCCGCATCGTTTTGCTCTGAAAATCTCTGACCAGTTCTCATCCACAACATAACAAAACTTTTTGTCAAAAATTACCTTACAGTCCTTGTCACAAAACTGACTAATACTGAAAAGGTTATGCCCTAATCCTTCAACATACAAGATCTTTTCTATTTGCATCGAGTCATTCTTCAACGTTCCGTAGCCTCGAACGTGACCTTTAGAATCGTTACCAAAACCTACCGATCCGCCAGGATGTACAGTAAAATCGTGCAATAAGTGCTTGTACCCCGTCATGTGTCTAGAAGCTCCCGAATCAATGACCCACACATGACGATCCTGTAAAAAGATAATTACCTGATCTTAGGTACCCATATTCGTATGGGTCCTTTCTTGTTAGTACGGATCAGTTTGTTTATTACAGTTGATGAACCTTGAATTTTGCCTTTAAAGGTAAGGTTATTTTGTGAATTTGGTTTGTTAAGTTGATCTTTTGGAATCCAAACCATATTCACATCAACTGTTTTTGTTTCTTTCTACTTATTCTGTTTCTTTGATCTGAAACCGAACATTTTAGCAAATTTGTTCGCTGAAGATTTTAGAGAAAAGGATGAAGTATTAGATTTTTTGTTCTTTGCATCATTTCTATTTAGCTTGAAATAGTTATCCCAACAATGAGCACAATGTATTCTTCTTTTTGCTTGTGACAACAAGATAGAATTTGAAATTGCGGAATTTTTATTTTCACAAACTTTGTAAACATTACATGAATGAATACAATTTTTATTTGAAGAAATACATTTCTCAGTATCAGTATTCCTATTCTCGCTATCTGAAATATTCTCCTTCAGATCCACGCACTTTTCTTCATCCATTTCTGAGAAAGAATGAGAAACATTGTTAGAAGTCTTAGAACTAGAAGCATTATTTGGAAACACATTTGATTTTGTTTCGAATAATTTTTCTTTTTCTTTTCTTTTCAGTTCTTGTTCCTTTTTGACATTAGATATATTTGATGAAAACTTTGTATGATATACTTCACAATATTTCAGTTCAATTTCAAGTTCAGTTCTTTCCTTTTTATGCTTCTCTTTCTCAAGAAAAAGCACTTTTTCAAAATCTAAAATTTGATTTGAAAGTTTTGCACATCTCAAAACAAGTGCTTTGTTTTCTTCAAAAAGCTTATCTTTTTCTAAAGATACTTTTACACCAGAATCAATTTTACTTGAAGAAAAAATGTTAGAGCTTTTAGAGTTAGAAGAATCGTTCGAACAAGAATTAGATTTGGTTCCGGATGATTCTCCTTTCTCATAACCTTCGAAAGAACATTTTTCTTTTACTTTGACCGAACTTGAAGAATTAGATTGATCTGTTGTTTCACTTTGATTTGAACACTTTTCACAAGTAATTGAATCTTTAGATTTTGATAATTCTAATATTCGGGATTCAAGTCGTCGAATCTCAACTTGAAGTTCAAGATTGACTTTTTGACTATGATCAAAATTTATCCCAATATTATCTTGATCATCCTCTAATATTTCAAAATTTAATTGTAATTTAGAAATTTGATTTTCTGAATCAACAATTTTTCGTAAAGCAGAATCCAAATCAGGAAATTCAGAAGAGGTTTCTTGAACAAACTCCTTTTTGTCAGAATCTGAATTTGTATTTGACTCCATTTCAACATTAGATTCAGATTTAACAGGTTCAGGTTCATTGATATTGGAATCAAATGTTTTTGCCATAGATTCATTTGAAAATAATAAACTAAATTCAGTTAGTTCAACCTTTTTGGTTTTGTAACTGGAATTTAGTTCATCATATTTAAATTTTGTCGTATTGAATCTAGGCTTTTCTTCCGAACCTTTATCCGTCTTATCCTTATCTTTATTAGAATCCGGAGTTGAACATTCAGATTTAACAAAAAATTTGGATATAAGAGGTATTTCCTTTTTAATGGGTTCCTTTAAATCTTCATCCAATTTTGTAATTGTATAAAAATTTTCAGGCGCTTTCTTTGATACCTCTACATCAGATAAACCAAGTCCCATTTTAGGATTAAAAAATCGTTTATCTTTTGGATTATTGGTTAATAATCTTAGAGTTTGCTCAGTCTGACCTCTTTTATAGTTTAACTCTTCAAGTTCTTTGATCTTTGCTAGAGCTTCTATTCTTTCTTCAGTGAGAATCTTAATTTTAAATTGACAGTCTATATTCTCATCACTTATATCAATCATTTTCTTCTTCAATTCAGAAAATTCAGATTCAAGTGTTTTAACTTTTGTTCTAATAACTTCCTTTTCATTTTCTCTATCTTCAGCAAGACATTTGTAAAGAAGTGCCTCATCGTGATATTTCATCATTGAACTTTTCTTATTTTCAAGTTCCTTTTGAACTTTTTCAAATTTCTTATTAAGTTCAATTATCACGAGTTGCATTTCTTCATATCTGTCATCTTCAGTTTCAGACTCATTATCAGAATTATCAGAATTATCAGAAGAATAAAGAGATGATACCTCGGATTCCTGGTCATCTTCATCTAGTTTAGCCATTAAGCTATGCTTTACTTGAGTAAAGTGAGCTTCTTCGTCATCAGAGGAATCCATAAGCCAAATTTCTTCCTCATCATTGACTGACTTTCCACTTTCTTTTGCTTTTGCCAGATGTGCCTTTCGCTGATAATAGTCAGAATCCTTCACCTTCTTTAGCTTACAGTCTCTGGCATAATGACCTGGCTTTCCACAGTTAAAACAGTTTCGGTCATCTCTATCATTCGTTTCCTCTCTTTCCTTTTTCTCAACTCTCTCCTCTTTCTCCTCTTTCTTTTCCTCCTTGTTCTCATATTTCTTCTCAAATCTTTTATACTTGTTAGCTTTGTTGTATTCAGGTTTGGTTTTTGAATAAAACTTCTTTTCGCCAAACTTGTTTTGAAATCTGTTTGTTAATAAAGCCAACTTCTCAGCTATATCAGTCATTTCATCTCCAGAACTGCCACTATCATCATCATCAGAACTTATCTTCTTCTTGCTCATCCCAGAAATCAAAGCTTTTGTTTTCATAGCTTCACTCTTCTTATGTTTACTCAGAAGGGCTAAAGATTCTTCGACCTTTTTATCCTTTTCCTTAACATCTTTTACTTTTTCTTCGTGTTGACCTAGAATACTGAAAATGTCGGTCAACTTTTCATCATCCATATCCCTTGACATTTGGAGCTGAATGGAGTATGAATCCCATTCTGGTAGAAGATTCTTGACAAATTTGTAATTTATTTCTGATTCTGATTTGTCAACTCCATTTCTTCTCAAATCATTAAGGATGATATTGTATCTATTGTAGGTCTCTTTCAAATGTTCGCCTTCTCTTGCTTTAAACCCTTCATAAGCATTGATGCTTTGATTCCTTTTGGTCTTCTTAGACTTTGATGATCCCTCAAACTGCCTTTCTAACTCATCCCATATCTCTTTCGCTGAGTCACGACTATCTACTCGATTGTAGATATCATTTGGAATTGCCATAGTCAAATAAGTCAAAGCCAGTTCATCAATTGCAATCCTATCTTTTTCATTTTGATTAAAAAATCTGGGTTCTTTATCAATCCTTCTAGGAGCAATATACTGACTTGTAGCAGTTTCAGCTTGACCACCAACATCCATTTGTGGTGTGTGAGGACCTTCTTTGATTGAAACCATTAAATCTCTGTTCTGATGATTTAGAAACTGAGTCATTCTCTTCTTCCATTGGGCATATTCTTCCACTAGAAGAACTGGAGGCTTATTCTTTGATCCCATACTCATTAAATCTCTCGACATCTTTTCAAATAGCTAGGATAATTTATCGTTCAGAAGATCAAGCAGTAAGTGTAACAGAGATTACACTTAGAATAAATTGTTCAAGAAAGAAATCAGCACTTGGGTCCGAAACCAACACTTAGACAAATTCTGAGTGGTGCGAAACCTTCAGATTTCGGATGCTTTAGAATTCGAAACCTTCAGATTTCGGATATAGTACGGTGCGAAGTCCCTGAATTCGAATGCAACTGAGTACGAATTCCTTGAATTCGAATGCAACTGAATGCGAAATCCTTGAATTCGAATTTAGCTTGGTGCGAAATCAATACTTGGCCAAAATCAAAACCAATTACACTCTTCAACTCAGAATTCGGATGTAGATGAGTGCGGAATCACGGAATTCGAACTTAACAGATACGAATTCACCACTTGTACACCAATTCGAAATCACCGGAATTCGGACTTAACTATGTTCGAAACCTCAAGAATTCGAACTTAACAGGATGCGACACCACGGATTTCGGACTTAACTGGATCCGAAACCAATATTTGAGTACTTCGAAAGTCTTGAATGATGCGAATTCACCAAGAATAATCCGTATGAATGATCCGAATTCACTATGAATAATCCGAATTCACTTTGAATAATCCGAATTCTGCACTTCGACCATCAAAATCACTGAATCTGCCATATCTTCATCAATTCTTGATCAATTAACACGAAATTTGTACTGGTTTGCTCGAAATCAAAATCCACACACTTTCTTAGTTAATCACAAGATCTAATTCGATCAATTTAATCGAATTAAAGTCCAAAACAGTGAATTAGGGTTTTCGAACCAAAATCCAAAGAAATGATCAAGTCTGATGATTTTGTTTAGAAAATGATGATGATCCAAGAATTAATGTTGTTCAGATATCAATTCCGAGTTCAGTGATGCTAAGAAACGATCCAAGAAATCAAAATCCAGAAAAAATCTATGCCTGAATGATAAGTGTTCAGATGAACAGTGATGAACACCAGATCCGAATTCTTCGTGTTTAGTGTAAAAAATCTTCAATTTGGTCTTCGATCTGCTTGAATCTTCTGTTTGGCTATGATACCAAATGTGAAATCCCAAATCTAGCTAGAAATCAAAAATGATATAGAGAGAAAATCTAGAGTACACAAGTCATCCATATATTGATCTTCAAAGTGTAAATGACAAAATGATCAAGTTGTTACCAAGATTACAAAGGAGTCTTCTTTATATAGTAGGGCCATGACATGTCCATGCCTCTACTTAAGAAGAACAGTACAAGATATTAATACTGTCTTGATAGCTACAAAAATGCCCTAACAGTGTGAAAATCCTCTGTAAGTATAGCTTTATCTTCTGTAAATAAGTATAAATATCTATTATTACTAACTTATTGCGTTGATAAATTTATTTCAGTATGTATTTTTTATGCAAAAATAATTGTTTACAGAGCCTCTGTGGGTCCGCTCAGATCTTCTGATAACCCTTACAGAACCTCTGGTAAACATAATCTATGCTCAATACAAATCTTACCATTCTTTGAACCAAGCATAGATCAAGAGGGAGAAAAAGGAAAATTCTTGATCTACAGAAGTGATTAGATCAAGGGGGAGCAAAAGAGACCATGAAATGATCTACAGAGGTAAATCTTTCAAAGGAAAGCCAAAGAAGAATGTCGATAATTCTCCATCGACAGAAGTAAGACAAAACTGCCGAGAACAGAAGAACCAAAAGGTATGTCTCTCGCACAAAAGGTTTTTGGAAAACAGTTTTCTAGGACAAGAATTGTCAAATATGTCCTAAATATACTATGAATAACATTTCAAAAATCAAAAGTTCAAAAAGTTTAATAAAATTCGAAATAGGAGAAATTTAAGGTCATAGAGCTTCTGCTGAGCTCAACAGAGGTTCTGCAGGAAATATGCTCTGTGATCACAAATTAACCCTCTGTCGATCTTTTGGAATGTTATCTCGGAAACCGACAACACACACCATGACCTTCTCGAACAAAACGTTTATCAAAATAGTTTTCTCGGACACCAACTTTCAAAAATGTGCGAAAAACATCTCTTAACCCAGATCAAAAATTGGATGATCAGAAAGTTAATAGAATTCAAGTTATAAGATTTTTTCTCTCATAGAGCTTCTGCTGGCTCTCGCAGAGCTTCTACAAGTTCCATCAGAGCTACAAAACCTCTGTGAGTAAAATTTCTTGACAAAATCCTATTGATCCTCTCCAATGTCTTTACAAACGTTTTCGTTCAAAGAAGAACCTTCAGAGTCATGACAACAATGAGATATATGAGAAGAGGTTAAAACTCAAGATGTTCAAAATCACAGAGCTTCTGTAAAAAACACAAAAGTTCTGCCAGTTTGTTATCTGTGGTAATAACGGTTACTGTTACTGCGAGTGAAACTCATATGGCTAAAAACAACCTCACGCGCCTAGCATTAATGGGCCGCGCACGACGTCCTGTCATATTCTGACAAGGCCTACGTGTCCCATTTTCATTGGGCGTACATGGAACGTTTTTATTTGGAAAGTTGAACCCGCCGCTCAAACTCGAGTACGGATTCCAAATTTTAATCCATTGCCATATATTTTACCCTTTCGAATACTACCGTTTTACCCTCCTATAAAAACCAAGCAATACCCTCTCATGAAACCTTTTACAAACTCTTATCCTCTTCTCCGGCGAAACCCTGCAAAAGCTTGCAAAAACCTTGTTCTTAAAATCAAATGGCTTCATCTTCTAAAGCTATCTCCCAAGAACTCTCTCCGGCAAACTCACCGGAACACTCCCCTGCCCATTCTGAACATTCAGAAAACCCCAACCTTGCAAGGGCTATTGAACAACAAGATTCCGGGGACTCAGCAGAATTTGCTCCGACGACACACTTGCAAAACTTCATAGAAAAATATCCCTTCGAAACCATACGTCCTATCAAATCCAACAACTGCTACTTGGTCCCCTCACCCACTGCTTTCGGCGAAGCCCATGCTATTCTTCTGAATATAATGGAAAATCACATCCTCTTCCCTCTACTCTCAAGAACCCCAAACAAAATTCCAGTCCGTTATTTGAACCAATTTTGGCAAAGCTGCCGATTTGATAAAGACGATTCTCTTATCAAAGGGTACATTTCAAGACCTGATAAATCTGAGCATCTTGAAATCAAGTTCAACAGAACAATGTTCTCACTTGAATTCAACCTACCAACAAGGGGTCTTCTGGGATTGAAGAGTTATGTGGAACACTTTGTTCTCTATTCTTAACAGATGCCTCACAGGGAAAATAGGAAGTATTGACCAGAGCTCACATCAAATCTTGAGCATCATGTATGGGGTTTACTATGATCTTCCACTAGATTATGCGACCATTATGATGCAAGAGATCATAAACACCATCGACAGAAAGAACAACACGAGAAGGGTCAAAGAAAACGATCCCAACTTTCTACCACCTCTGCAATTTCAAAGAATATTAGGAGTACTGTTCGAATCTCTACTGCTAATCCAAAACTGGCCAATGGAAGGACCAACTCCCAAACAGTTCCCGATGAACAAGAATACCCCCACTGATCATACTGATGGCTACTCACACTGCAGACCTCTGTCAAAGAAGCTTCTGCTCTACGCATCGAATAAATCCCTTAAGAAAGAGTATATACGCGATCATAGAACTCCTAAACCGAGTCCTATGACACCCCCGCGTTTAGGTGTCCCCCTAGGAACAATGATAGCAAAACCTCTTTCCACTCAAGAAGAAAAGGATCAGAAGTTAGCAAAGCACATGGCTATTCAACTCAGCTTTATAGCCAAACGTGCAGAACTAATGGGAAAGAAGTCTTCATCAAGAACCTCTGCATCTACTCCAAAAGCTAAGAAGAGGAAAACTGCAGAAGGCACCTCAACAAGCGCTGCAGAAGATCAACCTTCACCTCCTCATGCCACAGAAATTGGCTCCTCTGCTCCTCCCTCTTCCCTAAAAATGAAGAAGAAAAGATCGAAATCAACAGAAGAAGGGGCACCAAATCCTAAGAGGAGGAAAACCAAAAAGAGGCATGGTAAATCACTTGCAAAGTTGGTTACCATTGCAGAAGAGGAAACTGCTGAAGAAGAAGTTGCAGAAGAAGAAATGGCTACATAAAAGTATCAATCACCCTATCAATCTCCAGATAGATTTGCTCACCAAGGAGACCTGAACGACTTCTTACAGAACCCTGATATTGCCAACACCCTAAATACAGCAGGGTGGACGGCACAACCTCTCGACCACCACTCTCCAGAAGAACAAGATTTCTTATTTCTGGCATTGACACACATCTGCAAGAAGAATACACAACACCAAAAAATCAACCAGCCAACACCCCTGTGATTTTACAAAACCCTTTCATTCAAGGATTGGACGTCCACAGAAGAAGTCCAAACCCAGCTTCAGAAGAAATAGAACAAACATAAGCTGAGTGGAACAGAGGTGAAATTACAGAGGCTTCTGAGAATATGATGGAAGAAGAAAAAGAAAAAGGGGCCGAAGTAGTACAAAAAGAGGGATTAGCAACAACAGAGACAGAAATAGAGATCTTAGAGACAGACTCAGATGAAGAAGAAGCTGTCTGGATACGAAAGGGTCTTTATCATCCACATGTCATGAGATTATTCGGATCTCATCAAATGTATGACTTCTTACGACCAGAGCAAGGAACTTCAACAGAACTTAGGGAAGAAGCACCAAGCCATAGGGTAGTTACAGAGGATGAAATGATAGACAATGAAGTAGTGCTTAGATGCTTAACAGAGGAAGAAGCAAGAAAAGTTGCCTGGATAAATAGAGGCACACAACCAAAACCAACTCCCAGTGCAACCCACATTTCTAACTCCGCAGGTCTAGCTGCAGAAGGAGTTATTGAAAAAGAGCAGCACAGCTCGATCCTAACCCAACCCATCCAGCCAGAGGTTACTCTTTCAACCTCTGTGCCCACAGAAACCGAGGAATCCGTTCCTAGGGAGTCTCCTCAAAGAGACTCACCTATTGTTCGTGATCAGTCGCCCCAAATCACCCTAGAACACCCTACGGAGGAATTCGTTTCCTCTGCCAGGCACACATTAGGACCAAAACTTCTTTCATAGAGAAGTAGTGAGCACAGAGACGAAGAGACTCTAGACAAGTCTCCCAGTCAACAGAAGAACATTCCAATAACCACCTCTGGAGTGGATTTGGACACTGTTCTTCCCAGAACTTTTGTAGAGATCGAAACTCAGGTTTCTTCTCGAGGATCAGAAGGAAATCCTTCCACCCCCATCATACAAACAAGGGTGAACGAAGGTGTCCCAGGAACAGGGACTCACTCTGGAGACGAATGTGTTCCTCCAGAGGTTACACAAGGAACACAAGTATCAAGGGATGAGTTCCAAACCCTTGTCACCTCTGTGAACCAAACAATGAAAGAGTTGCAAAGCTCTTTCAAATCCTTTACAGAGACAACATCTACGGCTATCCTGAATCTGAACACCAAAATGGACAATCTGTCCACAGAGGTAAAAACCGCCATCTCAGAGATGAAGTCTTCTGCCGAAACTACTGCCAAAGCAACAGCCACTTCTGCAGCTCAAGAATTCGGAACAACTGCAACTTCTGCTTTCAGGGACTCTGTCAAAGATTTCCTTGAACAAATGAATACGCAATCCAACAGAGCAGAGGGCATCACTCCTGCAGACTTACAGAATGCCCTATCACAAGTACAAGCAGAGTCAATACGCAACACGACAATGATGCAACCAAAAGACTATATGACCAGAGCACAGCTGACAGAGCTCGGACAGAACATCATTAACCAGGTCACAGAAGTCATTGTCTCCTTCACAACTGCAAATGCCAACTATGTCAAGGATTTCAGAAAGAGTGTCGGCAGAATGCGTTTCAAAACAGAAGCAGAGCTTGCGACATTGATTGGCCTCTGCGATGATGTCTGTGAAAAGTTGATGGCAGCAGGAGCTGAATTACCAAAGAAGCCCAAAACTTCTTGCAGTGCAGAGGGTACTTCTGATAAAAGTCAGGATGATTCTGATGATGACCAACCTGGTCCATCAGATAATCCTGAGGGGGAGAATCTAAGAGAGAAAGCTACGAGCAGAGGAATACAAAGTCCACCAATCGCAGCAGAACCAATCAACCAAGCCCCTCCAGAAGAAACCCCAACAAACCCAAAAGACCACAAAGACAACACCCATCTCTGTGGAATCATCTCCTAACGAAACCAAAACTCCAGAAGCAGATCAGCAAACCACAGAGGCAACAACCGCCCCTGAGGTAATCATTTTGGAAGAAACAGATGAACAAACCACAGAGAAAACACCCACCTCTGTGGAAACACCCCAAACCATACCCAGAAGAAAGTCGATTGCCACCAAACCAAAAAGAGCAACGACCTCTGCTTCTGACGTTCTGAAAAGGATGCACACAACAATGAGTGACCGTATGACGCAGAGAGAAGAAGAAAGGCACAGGTTCACTTTAGCTTTCAAAATGGCAAGAAGATTCGATGCCAATACTTCATCAACAGAAACTCAGCTCACAGAAGAAGTCAACAAACAACCTCCAACAGAGGTTACAGAGCAACTCAAGCCAACAGAACCATCGCCACAAAAGTCCTCTAAATCACAAATGTCAAAACCCACAGAGGCAACCCCCATCAAGCCAACAGAAGTGCCAACCTCCAAACTTAAAGAAGCAACAGTTTCTGCCCCGCCAAAAACCAAAGATAAGGGCAAAGGTATACTGACAGAAGAGCCTAAGAAGAAAACATTGCCAAAGCCAACAGAGAAACTAATGAAGAGCGCGTTTGATGCCTTTCAAACCCCAAAGCCTGAAGAAGTTGACTGGGCACATGGATTGAAGCCTCTGTCAGACATTCCTCTAACTGGTAGAGCCGCAGAAGTTGTTCAACAGATGGAGAGTCTCAGAAGACAAGTACCACAACCAGGTCCAACATATGAAGAAATGGAAGAAGTGGTATTCAAATACCTCTATAAACAATCCTTTCAGACCAATTATCCAACAGATCATGTGACAGATCCAAGGATTAGAGAAGAATTTGAGAACATCTTCACAAGGACAAAGCCAAGAACCAAAGCAGATGTCTTCTCAATCCACAAGATCAAAAAGGTAATCTTCTGCAAATTCTCCTTCACAAGAACCTATCCAAGGGTCAGGTACAATCTTTACAAAGTCAGAAGAGAAAACAATTCAGAAACTACCTTCGCTGATGCTGATTTAAGAAATATCAATCCATATGATCTACCTGACCTTCTGCAATGGACAAAGGACAACTACAACACAGAGGCAAACACCAGAGCCTATCAAGTGTTGAGAAAAGCGATGAGGGAAAAGCTTATGCTCTACAGCATGATAGATTTCCAGCTGGGAAAGGATCTTGGTCTCAAACATCTGGATTTACGACCACCAGAGGATCGCTGCCCACCGGACGCCGTACCTAACTCAATCATCACAGAACCACGGTTTGGGTTAGTATTTCAAAACCCTCAAGGCGAAACTAAACTATTTGTATGCATGGACTGTCAGAAGTATGCAACAAGTACTCTGAACAAGTTCAGAGCAAGCCTTGTGAAATACAGAGGTTCAAAGAAAATGGATAAAGATGCTGCAGATACTATCATAAGAGAGATTGACGCAACAATTCGCCTAAGAGAACTCTGCATCAGATTCTACAAAGAGATCAGAAAAGTCGGAAGAGACAACAGAAGCTACAACGATTTCAAAGATGCCAAAATCTGATTCTCAGACCTCCAATCTCTGCAAACAAAGTTAAAGTTTATCTTTCATTGTACTCAAATGTAAAATGCCTCTGACATATTTCTAAATGAAAGAAATTTCGAGGTATTGTTTAACCTCTGTCTTATCTAACTTAGCCAAACTTAACTCAAGTTCAATTTTTTTATTTTTCACTACTTAGGGGGAGATTGTTAGCTTCAATCTTCCTAATCATAGAAGTATTTAGAAGTAGTGAAAAATAGGCTAAGTGAAGAAAGCCTCTTACAGAGGCTCTGCCGACATTACCGAGAAATCAAGGTCAAGAAGCTACAGAAGCAGCAGAGGCTTCCTACAGAAGCTCTGTCATACGAACAAAGAAGACCAAAGACTCGGAATCCGGCGAAGACTGCTCCAGAGGACCAGACCGCAGAACCACTGTAACTCATTACAGAGCCTCTGTGGTCCTTACTGAGACTTGAAGATATTTATAATATCTTGCTACTGTTAAAGGACTCGTACATCAACTTGCATGGTAGCATGCCCTGTCCAACGTCGACGTGTCAAATTCTGATTGGACTCAGTAGGGCTTAGTACATATTAGACGTCTGCTGCATTAAATGCAATATAGCACGTCTGGCTGTTCATGCCATCCTTGCAACTGTTCACGACATCCTCTCAACTATTCATACGTACCTTTTGAATAGTAGCATATGCTTTATGGTTCCCTTTAGAGTAGTATATAAGGAAGACTCATGTTGAGTTCTTCCTAACACACAAATACACAAAACAACAACATTAAGAACACAAAAAGCTTATTCACCTTAAGAGTCATATCTGTTTTAAAGCTTTTTCTTACTCACGGTTCATAAACCTGTTCTTGATTTATATTCAGTAAACTTTGAGATATAATATTTTGTTCACTGTTTATTTATAGTTTGTTCTAAATCTATCAAACTTATCTGTTAGTTCTTTAAATACGCTTCCGCATCAAACCTTAAACCTGAACTAATAGATCTGATAATCTTGTTTAAAGCAAAACGGGAACCAACAAAACCTTTCCTCAATCTAGTAGCAGGAATCTCTGGTGTAGTATTAGTTGCAGGTGTAGCAGCAACACCAACATATACTTTTATTGGACCTTCGCAAATAGAAATCATCAAACTCTCATCAATATTATCCAAGAATTGAATAATTCGGATGTTCCATTGTTGATATTCTTCGGGAATAAGAACAGGTTGCTTCGTCTCAGATCCCATAGAAAGAAACTCTTTAGAAGACATGATTGTAAAATGAATTGAATCTATTCAACCGAAAGAAAAATTCTAATTTCTTGAACAAAAACAAAACGAATTCAAGAATTACGAGTAGTAGCGGAATCAATTGTCGAATTGATCAAGAAATCTTCAAGAACACGATCTAGAAACCCTCAAGAACACGATCTTGAACAAATTTGTTTGTTGATTGGCTCTGATACCAAATGTAGAAACCATGATTCAATCTTCCAATCAATTAAGAACAATCAAGAACAATCAAACATTAAAATGATAGAGAATTGGATCCAAAAGCTTCGTATTCATTCAAGAACAGATTCCAGATCTAGAGAGAGAATCTCTCAAAGATTACAACGTAAATACAAAGATATACGAAAAGTTAGTTAGCTTACAGTTGCTAATTTCTATATATACTGTAAAGAAAAGCTAAAGCTACAATACATATAAGTAACAGACTAATAGAACAATTACACGTGTCCTAATTAGTAACTGAATATAACTGAAAATATCCCAAGACATAAGTTCTGAACAACATGTTCAGAACTTCTGAACATCCTTCAGATTAAGAACTTCATAACACACTTCAAGCACTTGGAAATTATCGTCTTCACCCTCAGAAGTTCTGAGTCTCCTACTCAGAACTCTGAGCCGCCTGTTCAGACTTCACACTTGGTAATCTTTGCAGTATTCTCTTATCAGAACTTCTGAGTCTTCTTACTAAGAACTCTGAGTCTTCAGTTCAGATCTCAACACTTGTGTTTTTGACAAAACTCTAGATCTAACAATCTCCCCCTTTTTGTCAAACACTTCTGTATTTGTCAACATTAAATTCTTTTAGAGCAGGAACAATCTTCAGAAGAATCACATTCCTCAAAGCAAGTCTTCTATCAAATATTTCAATGAGATCTTTTGTCTTTTCAACTTGAACTCCTTTTTCTATCTTTTTAATCAAACTATTCTTGATAAATCTAAGAGTTCCAGAGCAATATTTAGCAACTTCACTAGCTCTGAAAAAGATCTTTTGTTTTTGATTATTTTTCAGTACAAATCCCAATTCTGGCCTTTCACTAACATATCCAGTCTTCAGAACATCTAGTTGCACACGGTCATTTTTTGGCTTGGAGAGATACACACATGGTCTATGCACATATAGAGCAATTTGAAAATCAGTATATGCATACCATCTCAGAATGTAGAACATTGCTTCTCCCACTACAGCCAGTACTCCTCTTTCTACTTTGTACTTGCTACAATCTTTATTTTGCAGAAGACAATACAATCTGTAGAAATCTATCACTGAGATCTTATCAAAGTCAGCTTCAATGAATTAGTAGACTTTTCCATCCTCTTTCAGAACCTCAAACCCATAGTATTCATGTTTCTTGAACTTCTTGACACATAATTCTCTAATTCCAGTGATCATGAAATCAGAATAGACAGACTGCTTTTTCTTTCCCACAACTCTTGTTAATTCAGCATGAAGCCATTGAGAGAATTCTGACTTATCATGATACACACTTAGTAAATTCACTTCTCTTGGCTGAAAGAATTTTGGTAAAGTATATTTCAAGAATATGGCATTCAGATCAACAGGTATTCCTTCTTCATTGGCTTCAGATTTTTCTGCTTGTTCAGCCTCTTGCATCTGAACATCTTGTGAAGATAATACATCTGGAATACCTTCCTTAACATCTTCAATGTAAATACCATTAACTTGGTATTCTGTTGGAAATACAAAGTCAATATGTAACAACTTCTTTGGATTTTCTTCTGAAAGCATACATTCATTGCACTCCTTGATTCTTGTTCTGAGATCCAACCTTTCTTTGATATGCCTTAAACATATATCCTTCAGAATTGCTTTCTCACCTTCAGCAGTTACATTCATCTCTACCAACAACCATTGTAGTGTAGCATCACTGTACTTTACAAGATCAGTCAGTCTGAAAAACTTTGGTAAACCAGAAGCTATGTAGAAGAAGCCTTCATTTTCAATTCCTTCAATCACAAATCCACGAGCACATTTTTCATTGCTAGGATTTCTGATTGGATAACTTAAATTTCACTTATCTTTTCCTGATTCAATGGCCAGTTGGAAATCATAGACATGCATGTTTCTAACATATATACCCAAAATCCTTCTGCATTCAATTTCCATCCAAGTTTCTTTTGTGCTTGCAAAGAACTTCACTAAAAAGATTTGATCATCAAGAAACAATCTATAAAAATCAAAGCTTGTTAGATTCACTTTCAAGTTTCCTTCCTTCAGGAATTCCATACTTACATACTTAAGACCATCAAACTCTTCAGTTTGAAATTCCAATACCTTCTCAATTCTTTTCAGAACATGTAACCTTTAATCAGGTTTTCTCAATCTGTTTGAAGCTTCTACATATATCATCTGTATTCTTTCATCCATAAAACCATCAATAAACTTATCAATAACAACAAACTCATCTTCTGTGCAGTAGATAGGCTCATAGGTTTCTTCTGGAAAGATATCACGATAAAAATGCCTGGCAAGTGGAGTATCACTCTGTTCAATGATGAAATCACATAGTGGTTCTTCCAGTATTGGCAATTCAAGTCTTGGAATTACAATGGGTCTTCTGAACACATATTCCAAAGGCATGAAGTAATTTTCAACTCTATCATACACTTCATCAATAGTTGCCAATTCATCCAGAAAATGTAGTTCAAAATCATCTTGAAACTTTCGTGAATATCCAATAGATTGATCCTCTTCTCCCGTCAAATCTATAGGCCTCACTATTCTGATACACCTTTGAACATTCTGAACATTAAGAACCCTCACCAATTCACTGTGCATCCTCCTTATCAAAGTATCATTCATTCTTCTTTCTTTAGACTAAAAAATAAGATCACCTCTAGTATAAGGAACAATGTCTGAACATGTATTCACCTCAAAATTTTTAGTTATGTTTACTTCAGAAGTATCTGTCATAATCACCTCATCTGCCATAACATTCTCATCTGCCATAACCATTTCATCTGCTCCAAAAAAACTCATCTCATTTTCCATGACTACATCATCTGTCATAATTACATCAGTTTCATCAGCATTTATCTCTAACTCAGTATTTATCTCCAATTCATCAGTTTTATCAGTAACTTCTTCAGAAAAATTTTAGAGTACCACATTTTCGGATTTCACAACATCCTCAGATTCAGAGCTTATTATTTGAACATCTGCTAACTCAGTGCTTTGCTACTGCTTTTTCTCCCGCTTTTGATGATGATGAGGTTCATTATCATCAAATTTTCTCTTCAAAGACTGAGTTGATTCAGATTCTGGTACTGCTACAGACAAAGGCATAATAGCTAGAGGCTTTGAAACACTAGCCAGATTTGAACTAAAAGCATGAACCAGAGAAGACTTCATATCATTCATATTCTTCAGAAGCTCCTTTTGAAAATCTGATAACCCATCTTTGATCTTTTTTGTGAGATTCCAAAGACACTTTGACATTATCATCCTTTTGTTCAACAGACTTTGCTTTTAACTCCAACATTGTTTTCAGATCCTTTACTTCATCTTTCAAATTAGAAACAATGTTCTCCAAGTTCTGAACTTTTTAACTCAGTTCCTGATTTAGTTTCTGAATCTTTTCAAATTCAGAAGGTTCTAACGATAATCCTGGATCAACAAATGACCTAGTTTACATGTCTTCATAGAACTCATGGCCTGTAGGTGCCACAAAGACACCATGTACAACAGATGCAGTGTGTAAGGAAGCTTTTAAGATGTTCACCTCCCCAGGACTTCCATCCAATCCTTGACACCCAATATTAGGTATGTCTATGGTTGTTGATACAGGAATACGAAATTCCTGTGATATGCTTGTGTGAAAAAGAATTTCAGGCCCAAATTGGATGTCATTGTGCAATCCAGACTCAATGTGATGAAGAATATGTTGGGATTTATCACCAAGCTCCAAATGATTAGGTGATGGTTCCCCTGTTTGAAATGAAACAGTAGCATGTTGAAATGCTTCTGAGTGGATAGGATTGGGTTGTTCAAGTTCCACCATGGGCTCATAGGTGTTTTCTTCAATATTGGTCACCAAGGGTTGTGAACCAATAGTAGATGTGGTTGCCCGGATTAGATCAGCTGGATCAGAATTATCTCTGTTTTCAAATTCTGGTGACATTCTCTCATCCTCACCTCTCTCTTTCTGTTTTTCACTTTCAATTCTAACCAAGCTCTCAGAATTTTGCCTCTCAATTCTCTCAGAATGTTTTCCCTCCTGAACATTCTCCCATCTCTATTTGCAGTAGACCCCTCACCTCTCCTCTCAGGGTTTTCCTGATGGGTAGGGATATGAAGTTGTTCAAATCCCATAGAGGTGCAATAAGCTTTTAAAATCTCACTCTCTTCTGGAATGTACTTCCTAAGTGCCCTTGACAATGGTATGTGATTAGGAAAATTTGCATGTTTAAGGGATGAGATCATTTTACCCATATAGAAAATTGGCCCATGCTCCTCATTTGCTCTTCTTGGAATGTTAGGATCGTGCATCATTGCATACCATATCACCATCTGCCAATGCCTCTGATAAGGTATATATGTTAGTGGATTGTCTCTTGTTTTACCCTCTAATGCCTTCTGATTTCTTTCAAATGTGTTCTTCATATCTTCCCATAAGATAGAAGCATAATCATAATGCCTGTTCTTCACTAACCCATGAAAAATCTGCAAGATTTGCCTTGATGCTTGATCTAGTGAAGTATATTTTCCAGATAAGCATTTATTGACAATAGTAAAGAAGCATGCCCAAATTGGTGGTAGCTTGTTCCTTCTGAATGAGCTAAGATTCCTCAACTCTTCATTATACCCTAATCTTTTGAATTCAGCCAACAATTCCTCTGTTAAAGGTGAATCCTCAAAATCTAATCTTCCCTCCAAGTCATCTTTCTCTGGCAATCTAAACATGATTTTCATAAAACTAACAGTCATAGTTTTAGAAACCCCCCCTATACTAGACACAAACTTTGTTAGCTCCAATCTTTCTGTTTGTAAAAGTAGTGAAAATAGTCTAAGTACAGAAGTAACCCACAGAGGCTCTGCAGAAGAACCCAAGAATACCGAAGGCAAGGATCTGCAGAAGTACTTCTCACAGAGGACCGAGCCACAGAACCTCTGTCACCCTTGACAGAGCCTCTGCGGATTATACTGAAGACTTAGAAGATTAACAAATATCTTTCTACTGTTCCAGGATCCGTTCATCCACTTGTTCCAGGCGTGCCCTGACATCAACTACACGTGTCAAACTCTGATAGGGCTCTGTCATAATTGGAACATGCGCATTAAATGAACATTGTACCTGCTACTGTTCATACGATCTTGTCTACTGTAGATCAGTCCTTAATGTCTAAAGTATGTCCCCTTTAGAAGTAGTATAAATAGAAGACTCATGTTGAGTTCTTCTATTAAGCTTAATACCACGAAAATACACATATATCTTTAAGCTTTGCTCTTCTCACACACACCATTAACTACAGATTTCTTGTTAATCCTTTGAAGTTCTTGGTGTTCTTAATATATATCAAATACAATAATCTTGGAGATATTCATCTGTTCTTACATACTGTTTATTTGATACTGTGTGTTCTTCTACCTTACATTATCTTCCAGTTCTTAAATACGCTTCCGCACCATACAATCTGAACTAACTGAAAGTTAAGATCATTGTTTAAGCAAAACAGGAACCAACAATTGGTATCAGAGCAAACCTTGATTTTTAATATCAAGGGATCCACTCTAAAACTATGATATTTGGTAGAAACTTGGATTTTTAACCTATTCTTCATATTATTCAAACAGTTTCTGTTTTTCTGCCATTTTCGATTCAGTCGAACTTTGGTAAACATATAGAATCTGTTATTCTGGTTAAAAACACCATTTTAGTGCTCAGCTTAAAGCTTTTAAGCTTAAAAACTTCATACGAAGAATCCACTTCATACTCTGAAAAGTTTGCTGTTCAAACCCTTTTCTGGATAATTTTTCTCTCTAAAAATGACGAGTACAAACAACTTCCTCTCTGCTGGTTCCTTAACCAAACCTCCCACTCTTCTTAGAGAACAATACCCTCAATGGAAGATACGAATGATTCACTTCTTTGAGGGTACTGACAAAGAATTGGTTTATTATATCCGTAACTCTCCTTTCGTTCCCATGATAACTGTACCTCGTGTTCCTAGCACGGACGACACACCAAAAATCCCAGAACACACTAAACCAAAGACCCATGATAATTGGTCTGATTCTGATTGGGCTAAATACGAAGTTGCTCAGAAAACTAAGAGAATTCTGATTATGGTCATTCCAAATGACCTTTTCCAGTCCATGGATGCATGTGAATCTGCATATGATCTATGGAAAGAACTGGAAAAACATCTAGAAGGAGGAGTCAAAACCCAGAAGAACCACAGAGCTTAATACATAAATGAATACTATGCCTTTAAATCTCTGCCAACCGAATCTCTGCAGACTACGTATGATAGGTTCAACTCTCTAATAAACAAGTGCAAGAAGTTCGACATCCACAAAACCTCTGAAGAAAACAACGTTATGTTCCTAAAATCTCTGAATGAAGAATGGCTTCAGTTATCTATGTCTCTGCAAACAAATCAAGACTTAGATTCCTGGACCTTATCAGACCTCTATGGAACATTGGCAGCACAAGAGCCTCAGGTAGCACAAACAAAAGCCCAGATCTCTTGCATTGGTTGGTAAGACTACAGAGGCTAGAGAGAAACCAAAGAAAGAGAAAGCAGTAGAGGAAAGAAAGGAGAAGAAGAAGAAAAACATGATGGTAGAAAGTGAAGAAGAAGAGGAAATAGCAGAAGAAGAAGAAACGATCGTGGCCTCGATAGCTAAATCATTAGCTCTCTTGACTAGGGAATTCAGCAGAGGATACCAGAAGAAATCTGGTAATGAACGATATGAAAGAGATAATCGAGAAAGAGAAGGGTCAAACGACAGAAGTGGTGACCAACAGAGGTCAAGTGACAGAAATGACAGAGGAAATGACCGACAGAGGTCGGAAGACAAAGCTGGCAACACTCCACAGATTAAAGAGGGTTACAAATGTGGTAAGCCAGACCACTACGCAGATGAATGCCGAACCGAAAGAAGTGGTGACCGACAGAGGTCAGATGACAGAGCTGGAAACTCCACACAAAACCAAGGATGCTACAACTATGGAAAGCCAGGTCCCTTTGACAACGAATGCAGGAGCAAGTCAAATCGCCCTCAGAGGGATGCAGCTTTCTACGAAAAGAAAGCTGAATACTATGCTCAGAAGTCACTAATGGTGAACCAAGAAATCTGGGAGTCAGACACATCCTCTGATGAAGGCGAAACAAAGAATGCTCTATTCTGTGGTATGGTAGAAGTCAGCTCCGACTCCGACAGTGAGGTATCCACTTCCACCTCAAACTCTAAAATGGCAGAATATTATTTGATCAAACTTAACATTGAATACAATGAAATGAATAAGACTTGCGAAAGTACTCAAAAGAAGCTCACCTTCTATGAGAGAGAAGCTAGACTTCTCACTCAAGAAAAAGTTAAGATTTTCAAGAAAAAGAAGAAATTGAAACAAACAGGAACATAAAATTAAATCCTTTAAAAGAAAAGATTTCTGAACTTAATTCTTCTTTGAAAACAAAATCCAAAGAACTTATGGACGTCGAGTGCGACAGAATGAACATCCTAGCTCTTAAAAATTATTTTCAAAAGGAAAGAGAAGTCCTCTGTCAAGATTTACTCAGAAGAGATCTTCAAATTAAAAAATTTCAAGATGCGCAGAAGGTGTACGAGAAAATAGAGAGACAGGGAATTGGCTTCTGTGATATAGATCCTTATACCGGAAACAAAAGAGACAAATCTATGTCCTCTCTATTTCATATTGAAGATACAAGAAAACCTGGATTTCCAAATCTTCTCTCTGTAAGTAAAAGGCTAAAAGTCTCTGGGGAACCTCTCAAGAGGAAACCTCTGAAAATGACAAATGTGTGGTTTGAAAACACAGATCTGTCATCTTCAATCTCTGTCAAAAGATATTCCAAACCTAAGAAGTATCTGAAAACTCAAAATCAGATAAAAATCTTCAAGTTTGGTAACCCCGAGACTCAAACTCAAGTTGCATTTGTCTGTATGATGAATTCTGAAAATAAATTATCTGCAGAGGCACCTGAGTACAAGCCAAAACATACAGAAGAAAAACTTGGTATATCTGAAGAAAACCTCTGTACACCTACCTGTGATCAAAATCTCCCTGAAGAAAACTTAACAGATACCTCTGTTGACTTGGAAAATAGTTCCTTAGAAAAAGAAGAAAGTGAGTTTGACACATGTTCTGAAAGTCCAGCCTCTGTCGAAAGAGAACCAAGTGACTCAACCTCGTATATGAGGATGATTCATCCTCTGACGAATCAGAGACTGACTCTAAGTCAGAGATCGGACCTAGTGACACAGAGGTTTTTAAACAAACCTCTGAAGTTCTTAACAGAACTATTCCTCCCAAGGAGAAAATCAATGGAATTCCTATCTGTCCAGACTTTTTGGATATGTGAATACAAGCCAAAACCTCTCTTGAGCTTGAAAATTTCAAACAACAGAAGTTAATGTCCACTCAAATTTCAACAAATTCAAAGATTTTAAAACCCTTAAAACCTGTTAAAGAAAAAATAACATGGCAACAGAAGGGCAAATGGACTAAATTAACATATCTTTTTCTTCTGTGACAGTGAAATCTACAGAAGTTCACCACAGAAGGGGAACACAGAAGGCCACACTCAACAAAGGATTTTGTAAACAACGATCTAGCCTACATAAACCTTCTTGTAATAGAAATTCTAATGTTAGGATAAATTGTAATGCCTCTGTGCCCCCATTTAATGTATTTAATGAAAAGTTCAAGCAAATCTCTTCGCACATTCAATACTGTCATTGCTTTGATCTTATGTTTAAATTAAACCAACACTTCAAAAGTCCACACTGTCATCTTACTATACCCAAAGAAAATGATAAATCCAAGGGTAAGAAGAAACAAAATGTTTCTTCAACAGAAGCTAAAACAAAGACCAAGAATGCTAAGGCATACTTGAAAACCCCTAACAAAACTGGACCCATGTGGATATGGGTACCTAAAACTCTCTGATTGTCTTGCAGAATCAATATGTGCCGATCTGGTATCTAGACTCTGGATGCTGGAGGCACATGACTGGCGACAGAGGTCTTCTATCCACATACAAAGAAAAGAACGATGGTGGATCTGTGACCTTTGGAGACAATAAAAAGGGGTACATCAAAGGCTACGGAGTCATAAAGAAGGAAAATATAACCGTATGCAAAGTTGCATATGTTGATGGCCTTAAACACAATCTTTTCAGTGTTAGTCAACTCTGCGATACGGGATTCGAAGTAATGTTCAAAAGAACCTTTTGCTCTCTACAGAGCGAGGACACAGGAATTGAACGTCTGCGAGCCGAAAAAAGAGGAGATTTATATCTCATGGACTTCAATGAAAAGGACAAGAAAGACAAAATTTGCCTTGTTGCATGCAAAAGCGAAGAAGACTGGTTATGGCACAACAGGTTCTGCCATTTAAACTTTCATACTCTTGATAAACTTGTAAAACTTGATCTAGTCAAAGGTCTACCAAACGTTAAATTTAATAAAGATCATCTTTGCTCTGCCTGCGAAATAGGAAAACTCAAAAAGGCTTCCCATAAAGGCAAAACAGATGTATCTTGCACTAGACCTCTGTACATGCTCCATGTTGACCTCTACGGTCCAATATCTACACAGAGCCTAGGTGGCAAGAAATATCTGCTTGTTTTGATCGATGAATTCTCAAGATTTACATGGGTTGAATTTGTCAGAAAGAAATCAGATGTTCCAAACATACTGATAAATTTAATGAAAAGAATCCAAGTTCTGTATGAGTGCAGGATTCAGAAGCTAAGAAGCGACAATGACACAGAATTCAAAAACTCTGTCATTGAAGCCTATCTTACAGAAGAAGGAATTTCACAGAACTTCTCTGCTGCACGTACCCCACAACAGAATGGTGTGGTCGAACGAAAGAATCGCACGCTTGTGGAGGCTGCCAGAACTATGCTAACCGCATGTGGATTACCAATGACATTTTGGGCAGAAGCAGTATCAACCGTTTGCTATACCCAAAATCGATTAACCATCGTAAAGAGACACATCAAAACACCATATCATTTGATCAACAAAAGACGACCAAACATCAAGTTCTTCCATGTATTTGGATGCAAGTGCTTCATCTTAAATGATAGAGAAGCAAGAGGAAAGTTTGAAGTAAAGGCAGATGAAGGCAAGTTCATAGGATACTCTGCAACTTCCAAGGACTACAGAGTTTATCTTCTGCGATCTCGAACGATCGTAGAAAGCATAAATGTTTCTATTGACGACACCTTCCAGAAGACTTCTGAACAAATCAGTTCAGAACTCGGTCTAAAAGGGGAATCCGCTGGCATCTCAAAAACAAGAGAAGAAGACTTAAATCTTCTATTTCAAGAGACGTTCCATGACGACATTGATCCCTCTGCTGGAGCCATTAGAGCCTCTGGAGAATCATCTTCTGTCAGCCAGAACGCGATAGGTATCTCTCTAACTGGTCCCTTAAATAATTCATCTTCATCTGTTAATCATACAGATGCAAATGCCGAGGGGGAGCCAACAGAAGATGATACGACAAGGAAAACAACCACATAAGCTACTGAAGAACCAACTCCAAAAACCACAGAGGAACCAATAACAGAGGAACAGGAAGACTCAGTCTATACTTCCTCAGATGAACAAACACCGCCACTCATTCCAATCATTCCACAATCTATAGGATCAAGCACGAAAGCAAAATCTACGATAGAGGTTCCACATGAACCACAGTTAGAAACCTCTGAAGATCAACTTGATGAAATCGATGACCATCTCCCAAGAACAACAAAATGGACAAAAAGCCATCCTCCAAGCCTTATAATCGGCGACCCTTCTGAAAAGGTAAAAACAAGATCTGCCACTGCTAACTTTTGTTTCTTTACAAACTTTATTAGTATGATCGAGCCAAAAAGGATCTCTGAAGCCCTTCACGACTCAAACTGGATAGACGCTGTGCAAGAAGAGCTTCTAGAGTTCGAACGAAACAAAGTCTGGACTTTAGTTCCTCTGCCACGAGGAAAACAAGCCATAGGGAGTAAATGGGTCTTCAGAAATGAGAAGGATGAAGATGGAGTGGTCATAAGAAACAAAGCAAGATTGGTGGCCAAGGGATATCGACAAGAAAAAGGCATAGATTACGATGAAACTTTTACCCCTGTCGCACGGCTCGAAGCCATAAAAATATTCTTAGCCTTCGCAGCCCACAGAGGTTTTAAAGTATTCCAAATGGACGTAAAATCTGCTTTTCTAAATAGCGAAATCCAAGAAGAAGTATACGTCCAACATCCACTAGGGTTTGAAAGCTCTAAGTACCCAAAATACGTGTACTACCTCGACAAAGCTCTGTATGGACTGAATCTAGATAATGGTTACGACAGAGGTACGACGGATACAACTTTGTTTTATAAACGAAAAAGTGATGAAATTATGCTTGTACAAATATATGTGGACGACATAATTTTGGGTCTACAAATTCAGAAGAGTGCAAAAAGTTTGAAAAACTCGTGCAGAGTGAGTTTGAAATGAGTATGATGGGAGAATTAACTTTCTTCCTCGGACTCCATGTAAAACAATCATCAGAGGGAATTTTCATAAATCAAGCTAAATATGTCTCTGACGTTCTTTCAAAATACAGTCTATCTGATGCCTCTGTAATGAGAACTCCAATGGCCACATGAAATAAGTTAGACTCAGATCCAAATGGCATTCCTATAGAGTGCACGCTCTACAGAGGAATGATTGGATCTCTGTTATACTTAACTGCAAGTAGACCTGACATAATGCATGCCACATGTTGGATCCCAGATATAACAAGTAACAATAATAATAGCAAGGATCTTTGTATTGACTGATAAAGAAGAGTTTTTACAAGATAAGATTGATAAACACTCTTTTACAAATGAAGCTATTTCTCTCAATACGTATGAATGTAGAATGAGACTATGAGGCTTAACCTAAAATCTAACAAAGATACACATTAAGTACTAAGGCTTTATGACCTAAGCCCACATATTTAATTTGGGCTTTTACAATTTAACCAAGTAATCTTGAATACAATATAAAATAAAAGCTAACAATCTCCCCCTTTGTATTCAAGATTAAAAATTGCCCGATCTTCCACAAGGTCAGTTGCTTCAATTCCTTCTTTGACTCCCCCTTGATCGTTGCATACTCCTCCTTGATCGTTGCGTACCCCCCATTGACTGTTGCATTACTTTTCTGGTCTCAGTTATCTCTCAAACGATCAAAGAACGATTTGATGTGTGGAAGCATGTATAGCCAGTTTGAATAGTAATCGATAGTAGATAAACAGCTAGGAGATTAAGAGTAGCAAATACATTCTGCTCATGAGAACCTGCAATAAAGAATAAGTAACCGGGGGTAATCATCTAACATAGAGGCACAATAGCAACTATTATCACAACAATTTATAAAATATTGTGTGGCCTATGCTCAGAGTTGGCAATGATAAAGCTCTGATAGGACTTCCAGTTATCATTAAAGTAAATTAAAAAATAAACTTCTCAAACTGTTCTTGGCAATATCACATAGATAAGCATGTGGAATCACAATGATTCGTGATATTGTGTGGAAGAAAAATAGAATGTTATCTATTAGGCTCAAAAGTGTGTAAACTGTTTGGACATAACAGGTGACAACGGACTCAGTGTGCATGAGTGAAGTGTGAAGGTGGGGCAAATTTCCTTCTTTTCAATATCCAACCTTCCAAATAAATATTAGATAGCATATATGCTGCTTCCCCGTGGAAAAGTGAAGTATTTCCCTGTTGAGAAGAAAATAAGTAGCTAGTGGGGTTAAGTCAAGAGTTGGCATGGGCTAATTGCCTGTTTCAATGATGGTCACCAAAGAATGTGAACCAATCAATAATGTGGTTGCCCGGCTCAGAAAGTGGTTGGTGCAGAATTGTATAATTCTTTTGACTCTGTTCTCACACTCTCTTTCTTTTTATCATGTAGCTCACATCTAACCAAACTCTCTTTTCAATTTTTATCTCTTAAGCACAATGAGAAAAAATCAGATGAGTTATCTCCCCCACTCTTTGATGTAGACCCTTCACCACTCAAACACTCAAGGTTTACTTCTTGGGTAGGAAACACATGTTTAAGTGATCCATAGAAGTTCTACAAAGCTCACACATTGATCCCGTGAAAATTGTTGTCCTAAAGATTGTATTGTTCCACACACTGACTCTTTAAAGTCTCAGAAAAACATTTAAAACCCAACTTCAATATTTGAAAAAGTATTTTGGCATCTAGAAGTGGTTTGACCATTTGAAAGAGGTTTTATCATTTTAAAGATGGCCATTCTCTAAAAATGATGAAAGGTTTAGAGATTTTACCTTTGCATGAATATGGTCAGATTGGCATTCTCCCCCTCAAATTGAGCAATAAATCTCATTTAGGCTCAACTTGTAATCAGATATCCTGTAAGAATCAAAAAGTGTTGGTAATCATCTTTGATGATTCCACATTTGTTAGGAATATCCAGAAGCACAGTTAATTCAAATTAAAAGGAAACATGGTGCTGGGGGTTAGAGATTAGAAATACCAGTCAAAGTCTGATCTGTTGAGGTACTGGTCCTACACTGATGTGTGTAGAAACAAAGTTCTTATCTAATTATGGCAATAGAGAGAGTGAAGCGATGCTTTCGATCCAACAAGTATCTACTGACTTTGACAGTGAATTAGGCATATCAGATCACTGAATTTGAGAAAACTCAGAACTTCAAAGTCGTACATATTTGTGTTAGAGATTTAATGCAACTGGATTTGAGTCGATTGGAGCACCGAGTAGAAAGATGTGCGCGTTTTTTTGAAGCAGCGCAAAGCTGTCAAGAAAATCCAAATTTTCGGTCTCCGGGCTTTCGGTTCATCGCGACTTCTGGACCATCAGCTTCTGATAGACATGCATTGAAATACCTCTGTCCCTTCTGGTCATTTCTCTTAAAACCTAGATTTTGGTCCACAGAGGTGTATGCTTCTGTATGGCTCTGTGCATACGTCTTGTGCATACCTTTCGATCATCTTACAGCGGCACTGTACGTCCCTCTGGATATCCTCTGTAAGTGAACAACTTCTTGAGTCACAGAAGCCCTGTGCAAGTTCGCAGAGGCTCTGGACGTCCTCACAGAGCTTCTGCGGTTAAGCTCCGTGAACATCTTCCATAGATATGTGCAACCTCTACACTTGGACAACTCTATATTCTGCCCCAATCAGAGGCTTTTCTGGACTGTACATCTCTGTGCATAAGCTATGCGCGTGTGCATCTTCAAAGCACAACTTCTGAACAGCCTCTGTCGAGCTTCTACGAAAGATTTTGTATTAACCCTCTGTGGGTGCACAGAGCTTCTGTGGACAGCCTCGTGAATCAACAGAGCTTAATCAGCTCTGCAGGCTTTTAGACTAGCTCTGTACTAGCTCTTGTAAACACAACAGCAAGTCCTTAAAAGATTTTCTTGGACAGAGAGCTTAACACAGTAGTTTTTATATGCTGCTTTTGATCAAGAAGAGAATCTCTGATCAATGTCTGGCCAACTCAGAACGATCTTTCAAGTTCATATGTAGATCTTGAATTACAGATCTGGTCATCATCGAGTTTCTGATAAGCTCTGTAAGATAGCAGCAGCAGTATCGGCTTAATGAGCAGCTTAACGGCTAACAGAGGCTCTGCTGAGTCTCACAGAGGCTCTGCTGAGTCTCACAGAAGCTCTGTGAAGCGTTACAGAGGCCCTGCACAATACCAATGCAACTTCTGTACACCTCTGTGATCTACTTACAAAGGCTCTGTTTACACTTCTCGATTGCAATAGAAGCTATGTGCATCATCCTCTGTGTTTAGCTTCTACATAGCATTCTTCTGGAGAAACATTCTACACATGGTTCTGAGCTCTGTAACTACATAACCTGCAACACCATCCATACTTCTGTATTTCTCGAATTATGAACATGGATTTTGATTTAATGAACTTGCTATCATGAATCAAGCTTAGGAGACTACTACAGATTGATGTCTTCCCTGGAATTAGTCCCTGTAATCACAGAACCTCTGTTTGTCCTCTGTAGAGTATCTCTAGACATGCCTCTGTACTTTGCCCATAAACACATCAACAAGTTACTGGAAAATGCTTCTGATTGATCTCTTCTGAGTCCGCTATTGCCATCCACAGAACGTTTGACAGCACCATTTGGATAGCTCTGCATGCTAACAACTTTTCTATTCAACTTCTGCTTCAATACAGCAGCTAAGTATGATTTATGTTGCACAAAGTAAACTTCAAACAACTGATTAAATCTGCTTCTTTGATGCCATGGCTGCTTCAGAGAAACTAACTTCATATTTCAGCGTCTATGTGGTATCATCCTTTGTCAATGATTAGAGCCTTCAGAGCTCTGGACAGACTTCACAGAGGCTCTGATATTCTCTGTCGATGATCAGAGCTCTGTTGAGCTTTATAGATGATCAGACCCGATTGCATTCTACCAAGTTTTGCGCACAATATCGTTAACTTCTATGCACATCAGTTTGTGTACGGTTGCTCTGCAGAGCCTTACAGAGGCACTATACTAACTCTGCACTTCTGAGCAAGACATCCTTTGTGAGCATCTGCGCACACGACTTATCCTAGACAACCTTGGTTTGGGCTCTGAAAAGACAACATCAAAATCTGGATGTATGGACAATTATTTCGAACACAACAGTAACCTTAAAGGCTTATGTAGAAGCTTCTGTACATTTAAAACGGCAACATCAGCTCTGATCTGCTGCAACAACTTAATCAATTGCGGCTTAATAGCAGTTAGCAGCAACACAGCAGCATCACAGCAAATAGTAGCTTAATTAGCTTCTTAATACATCTGGACAGCCGCGAAATAGTAGCAGCAGCGCTTAACAGCAGCAGCAATGCTTAACAACAGCAGCATCAGTGCTTAATCTGCTGCAACAGCCTCTTAACTGCATCCTTTCTGCTGCACAGCTCAAACGGACAGCACAATAGACAGCTTCTGGAGGCAATGCTTAATCTGGACAGTTTTCGGTTCAGCTCTTGACAACAGAAAATCTGGACAACTGCACATTTTCTGATCTGCTCTTTTTCATCTATGCACATCTTAACATCAGCTACACAATTCTGTTTTGATAACTTAATCAGCATCTACACACTACAGCATCTGATTGTGGTATTTGAGAATATGTCAACACAATTAGCTTAATCTGCTCATGTAGTGACCATCCAAATCATTCCAAAGAAAAAAATGTCATCAATGAACAAAATCTGAATAGCTTTCTATTTGGATAGGCTTTTGAACCATCTGTTGTAGACTAAGAACAACAACAACAACAAAACATCAACAACATCAGATTCTTTCGTTTTGCTATAGATTTTGAACAAAACAGCTTTTCTGATTAAGCTGTATTAATCTGGAACAACAGTAGCTTACTAGAACTCCCTTATCCCTCCATAAACCCACACTCAGTAAATCGCACAAATCTTTACTGAGTCATGCACTAAAATCACAAAAAATTAAAGCAACACTTAAAAAACTTATAAAAATCACCATAACTCTTTCAAAACTTAGAATTTTGCAGCAAAATTTTGCAGGGTTGCTCGAAATGTGATTCTGAACACATTCTCTGGAATGTTTTCTACTAAAAACACCTACAAGTATGAGTTCGATCACACCACAGTAAACTGAACTTTTTCGAGAAATTTTTTCTTAAAATCAACAAATTGATTTATAAACAGTTATGAACAATAAACCCTTTCTTGATCTGAATCCATTATCCACTGAAGTGTGAGTCCTTAACATATGTATTAAGGAGTCCATGTACCTGCAAGACAGATCAAACAATTTTTGGTACCCATTTCCAAATGGGTCCTATTTTGTTAGGATTTGCATGAAGTGCTTTGCTGATCTTGTTATGTTCAACAGAGTGAGTTTATGGCTTTCGAACATTTTGAACAAGTGAAGAGCCTTTGACTATCCAAACCATTTTTACTCTTCTAAAAACTTGATTAACTGATTGATCTAGCCTACGATAATAGAAAGGATTAGAAGTAGAGATCTGATTTGTTGAAAAATTGTTTGGCTTAATGAACTCTTTTGTTTCAACAGAACTTTCAGAATTTAATTTGAGAACCAAATCATTTCGTTCTTTAATGCACAGATCAACTTGTGATTGTAAATCAGATGTCAACTTCCTCTCTTTCCTAATTTCAGCAGATAAATCAAAGAACCTTATTGTCAGTCTCTTCACTTCAGATCTAAAGTACAATCTCTCTCTTTCAAAGTCATCTTTTAGGCATTTCTCTTGAAATCCTTGAACCTTCAACTTTTCGGACTCTTTTCTTTCAAAATCACACTCTTTCCTCTCCTTTTTAAGAGTTTTCTGTAACTCTGAAATTTTGCAAGAAAACTCCATAGATTTTGTTTCAAAAATGGTTTTCTCTTTTTCACAAATCCCAAGTTTTTCAAAATCAGAAATCAGTTTAGAAAAACTTAAACATTTAAGTTCAAGTCGTTTCTTCTCTTCTTCAAAAACAGTCTTAACTTCCTCAAACTTCTCTTTCTCCTTTTCACAAAACTTTTCAGACTCAAATAATTTTCTTTTCAGTTCAATATTCTCATTGGTTAAGAGTTTACCTGCCTCTTCTAGCTTGGTAATTTTTTCTGAATCGATCAGAAGGCTTATCTTCCTTTCCTCCGACTCTTTGTCAAGAGTGATAATCACATTTCGAAAGTTAGTACTGAGTTTAGAGTAGTAGTGAAAATCAGCACTCGAACTTAGACACTTTTTCAACATGTTGTTACTTGAAGGATCGTGAGACAATATGGTATTGATTAAAAAACACAGAAATTAATGCAAACACAGAAGTTCAAATACCCAGTTTAGATTAAGTATTAAGAAGTTAAAAAAAACTGATTTCAAACACAACAGGTAAAAAAAATACAGCATGTCATATTAGTTAAAATCTGAAACGACAACAGGTCAAGTATAAGAGTATGAAATTGATAAACCCGTATTTGAAGTCGTATGCTGAAAATCTGTAAGAATCAAACAGGGGCTGTTTGAAATCTTTTGCAGAATCTGTGTCTGTGCTGCTGGAAGAACCTATTGACAACAGCAAAATCGATCAGGTAATTTTTGAATCAACAAAAATTGTCTTTGGTTCTGATACCAATTGTTGGATCCAAGATATAACAAGTAACAATAATAATAGCAAGGATCTTTGTATTGACTGATAAAGAAGAGTTTTTACAAGATAATATTGATAAACACTCTTTTACAAATGAAGCTCTTTCTCTCAATACGTATGAATGTAGAATGGGACTATGAGGCTTAACCTAAAATCTAACAAAGATACACATTAAGTACTAAGGCTTTATGACCTAAGTCCATTAGCAACTAAAGCCCACATATTTAATTTGGGCTTTTACAATTTAACCAAGTAATCTTGAATACAATATAAAATAAAAGCTAACACTTCAAAGTTCAAAGCGGTCAAAGTTAAAGTTTTTAAGATCAAGAGCTGAAGACTGCTGTCATATTTTTTAAATCTTGAATCCAAAGGGGGAGATTGTTAGAGCATTATTGTACTCAAGATTTACTGTAAAGTCAATGTACTGTAATAGTCTATACTGTATTGTAAATGCCTTTATACCTTGTATGTATGGTGTATAAATAGACATGTCTAGTTCATTAGCTAGTAACAATCAAGAACTTATAGAAACACTTTCATGCATATGTCATTTTGTACTTTGATGTCAATATATGGATGACAACTTTGCTCCCTAGATTCTCTCTACTTGTGATTATGTTTGATTGCTAGATCTGGGATTTCACACATCTGTACCAGAAGAATGTCATTTTTATACCTCCTAATGAATAAGGTTGTATCGACAGTACCTTTTTCGAAATGGTTGACCAACAGAAAATTTGACAGAGTTTCATACCAGGCTCTGGGGGCTTGTTTAAGGCCATACAGAGCTTTGTCTAGCTTGTATACGTGGTCTAGAAACTCTGAGCTTTCAAAACCTGGTGGTTGCTGGACGTAGACTTCTTCTTCTAGTTTGCCTTCTTCTTGGTAATATCGCTTGGCAACCAACCTTGCTTTGTTTCTGATGATGACACCATCCTCATCTTTCTTATTTCTGAACACCCACTTGGTTCCAATTGCAGCTTTATTTTCATGAAGTGGAACCAAGGACCAAACTTTATTTCTTTCACATTCTAGAAGCTCCTCTTGCATGTCTTCAATCCAGTTTGGGTCTTACAGGGCTTCAGAAATCTTCTTCGGTAGAAGGTTCACACAGAATCAAACAAATGAAGCATTAATAAACACGAGTTTAGCTCAAATATTCACTGTATATTGATTCCTTATAAGACACCAACAACACCGTAATGTGTGTGAAATACAATAAGATAAGCTCTAATCAGGTGTGTGTGAAGTTGTGCAAAGTTACTAGAAATGCTCTACAAGAGCCTTCTATTTATACTATCCTACAGGGGACAAGTGGGAGACAAGAATTACTAAGGGTACAAAGACATCATCGTGGAATTGTATCAGGTAAAACGTTAATGTAGTGTGCTGTTTTCTGCAAAGGCTGCAACCCATCAGAGGTGGACACGTGGATTGTGTAAGGCACGCCTTGTACAAATGATCTTCAGAATCTTCGTATAGCAGAGGCACGTGAGAGGCACGATCTTCTTTGTCTTGATCTTCATTCTTCCAAGTCTTCTAAGTATTCATACCACAGAGGCTCTGTCAAGTGTGACAGAGACTCTGTGGCCTTGTCCTCTGAGAACGTCTTCTGTAGAGTCTTCTCTTGGTGTCTTGGCAGAGGATCTGTCGATGTTTTTACACTTAGCCTATTTTTCAATACTTCCTCGAACTTAGAAGTTGGAGCTAACACATACTTAAGAAATTTACAAAGAAAGTTTCATTTATTGTTGCAGATCTTGTCTTAACACCATCTTTAGCAGCACCTATAATCTGATGATGGGGTTATCCTTTGTCCATCTGGTCATTGGAGCATGGACAACATGTGGAGTATGTGGTTCTGATGGGAAAAGACGTATGTCAGCATAAGAGCTCTGAGGAGTGGCACCAGGGCTCTGAGGCACACTGCTCTGGAGAGTGGCTTCATTGCTCTGTGATGTACCAACAAGGCTCTGAGTGGGTGAGCTTTCATATAACGAATTTCTTCCAATATGAGTCAGAGGGGGTGATGATGGCTCTTGTTCAGGTTCTCTTACATCTGACTGTAGTCCCTCATTTCTCTGAATTTGACATGTAGACAGAGAAGTAGATGGTGAAGAATTTGAGGGACCTGTTAGAGATGTACCTGTTAAGTTCTGTTCAGCAGAGTTCTGAGCTTGATTGCCTCTAGTGATGACTTCAGAGGAATCATCAGCATCGAAGAAATCGTTGAATATCAGATTGATATCTTATCCCCTTGCTTTGACGAACAAGCCTTTTCTTCAGTCTGTATCCCCTCTGGTGATTTGCAATCAGAGGAACTTGATGATTTTCATCAAAGGACACATTTATGCTTTCTTGAATGACTCTGGTTCTTGTATTGTAGACTCTGTAGGCTTTAGAGGTTAGAGAGTAACCAACATAGATTCTTTCGTCGGCCTTTTTGTCAAATTTACCCAGCTGATCTCTGTCATTCAAGATGAAACATTTACAGCCGAAAACATGAAAGAATTTCACATTTGGCCTTCGGTTGTTGATGGGTTCATAAGCAGTCTTTTTGAATCGTTTTACTATGACAGCTCCGTTCTGGCTAAAACGGGATGTTGAGACTGCTTCTGCCCAAAAGTTGATAGGAAGTGTAGATCCTGCCAACATAGTTTTGGCGGCTTCTACCAGAGTTCTGTTATTTCTCTCCATAACACCATTTTGTTGGGGAATTATGGCAGCTGAGAAGTTCTGGGAGATTCCTTCCTCTGAAAGGTAGGCATCAATTTTGGCATTCTTGAACTCTGTCCCATTATCACTTCTCAACTTTTGAATTTTAAGACCTAACAGAACCTGTATCCTTTCCAACAAACTTATCAGAATTTCTGGGACATCAGATTTTACTCTGATGAACTCAACCCAAGTATATCTAGAATATTCATCTATAAGAACAAGAATATACTTTTTACCAGACAGACTGTGCACATAAATTGGACCACAAAGATCCACATGAAGCATGTGCAAAGGTCTAGGGCAATTGTGGTCACTTTTTGTTCTGTGTGAAGCTCTTTTCAGCTTACCCAATTCACATGCAGAACAAAGATGGTGTTTGTCAAATTTAAGCGACGGCAGACCTTTCACTAAGTTATGTTTCACGAGCTTGTCAAGGTTTGAAAATTTTAGATGAGCAAATCTTTAAAAGAGACTAAACAGAGTTTTTCTGTTTTAGAATTTTGATTAGGATTAAAATTCATTTTGTACAGATTGCCTTTTCTGTCGGCTCTTAAAAGCTCTTGACCGGATTCAGAAAGTAACAAAGAACAATATTTCTTCTTAAAGTTGACATCGAATCCATGATCACACAGTTGACTTATGCTAAGCAGATTATGATTTAAACCTTCAACATAAGCAACTTTTGAAACCAAAACACCACCATTATTCAAAATACCATAACCTCTAATATTTCCCTGTCCATCGCCTCCAAAGGTTACTGCACTTCCCATTTTGTTTTTGAATGAAGTCAGCAGCTCCTTGTTGCCTGTCATGTGGCTGGAACAACCTAAATCTAAGTACCAGATCTGCACATGAGGCTTCTACTAGACAAATTAGTTCTTTTTTGTTAGGGTCGAATTTATGTTGAATAGAAGTTCAAGGGGCTAATTGTAATTCTTTAATTTGAGCCTAGTTAGTGAACGGGCCGTGGGCTTGTTAACCACGGGCCCGTCATATATAAAGTTCTGTCTTGCCATTGTTTAGGCAAGTTGTTCATTTGCTTTCATTATTCCTTACAGTAAACTCTCTCAATTGAAAGCTAAATTGGATGACCAGTTGAAATCATTCCGACTTGTTTCTACTTATTGATTTCATTATTGTTCGTTGCACGGATCTGAGACTCTCGATTGGTATCAGAGCAGACGGACTACTTCGATTCAAGGTGTTCATATTGAATTCTGGTAAGTTATCTCTTTTTCACGGTTGTGTTCTAATTTGTCAATCCATATTTTTATTTTGCTAAAATTGATCGATTTCGTCTATTGGGTATTGTTAGTATCATTGTTATTAGGGATTCTGCAAGTTTTCATACTCTATTTCGATCATTTGAGTGTGTTTTAAGCAAATTAAAGTTCAAAGTTTTGAGTGTGTTCTTGGTCAAAATCGAATTTTTAACCATCAAAACTAGTTGTTTTTGCTTTGAAATCGATTTGGGTAGTGTTATTTTTGCATTTGGTAGTGTTTCTAATCTTTCAGGAACGTTTTTGAGCAACCCTAGTCGATTCCCAATCGATTTGAAACTTCCAGTCGTAGTTTCCGGATACTTCAGCCGTGGTGTCCGGACAATCGCTAACTCTTTCCGGGTACGTCTAATCTTTCCGGGTAAGTTACTTAAATTCCAATCTTTCCGGGTACATTGTTCCGGAATCCCAAAGTTTCCGGTAAAATAATATTTCCGGACAACTCAAAGTTTCCGGTAACCTATTTTACCCGGACAACTCGAAGTTTCCGGTCAATCCGAATGTTTCCGGACCAGTTTATCCGGTAAGTACTCCATCCGGGAAGCTCGTCATCCAGAAACTCCAATCATCCGGGAAGTATTGTTTTTATCTTTATCATTCGGAAACTATTGTATCCGATATGTATTGTTTTTATCTGTACCGGAAAGTCCAATCATCCGGGAAGTATTGTTTTTATCTGATCCGGACACTTCCAGATCAGACATCTTATCCGGATTCCTATCCGATAAGTTCACTCCTGTTGAATTCTTACCTGTGTTAGTTCAAAACAGTCGTGGAACCTGCGTTAGGATATCACTCATAGTGCCTTGCGTTAGGTTATAACTTTGAATCGTACACTTAGTCTGACGATCATTCTGGGCAACCAAAGATGTCTTCACGCGACGCTCTCGCAATCGGTACCGACTCCAAACCACCATGCCTCTATCAAGGTGAGTACAGCCAGTGGCGCGACAGATTCAAAATCATCATCGAGTCGAAGGACAACTTCCAGTACATTTGGCGTGCATTAGAAAATGGGCCTATTCCAGAACCAATGAAGACCGTCCCACCAGCTAAAGAAGGTGGTAAAAAATTCACCGTGAAAAAGACTCTCTCCGACATGATCGACGACGAAAAGGGCATGGTTGAGGGAGAAAAGCATGTTAAGCGGTACCATGTTCAAGCTATCCCCAACACGAACTATACTGCCATCGATAGCTACAAAGATATAGCTAAGGGCATGTGGGATCAGGTGGAAAAGATGATGCGTGGGAGCGAAGTCGGGAATCAGCTGAAGATTTATAGCTCCATAACCATGTTTGATAGCTTCAAACAGCGCACCGGTGAATCCCTTTCTCAAACGTATGAACGTTTTTGCCATCTTCTCAATGCGCTCCGCAAGAACAAGATCACTCGTTCGAACATGGAGAATGCTCTTAAATTCCTCAACAACCTTCAGCCTGAGTGGAAAGTATTTGCCTCACACGTAAAGCACAATCACCGGATAGAGAAAGTTGACATCCACGAGCTATATGAGACGCTTCTTCAAGATGAAGATGAGGTAATGGAACTCCTGAATGAGAAGAAGACTACTTCCAAAGCAGCTGCTGATCCTATAGCACTCATGTCCTCCAAACAAGGGAAATATTCGGGCCGTCACTCCAAACGTGCTCAAAAGCAAAGCTCATCAGAGTCAGAACCTGAAGAAAAGGAAGATAGTGAGTCTGATGATGAAGTTTCTAATTTCAAGAAAGCGATAACTCTTCTTTCCAAATCTCTCCAACAACAGAAGTTCTATAAGAAGCCATCATCCAATAATCAGCGCTACTCCACCTTCTCCAACAAGCGCCACGATTATAAGGACAAGTATGAAGGAAAGAAGAAAGCCGATGAGCAAGATAAGTCTGAGAAGAAGGAGAAGACAGCGAAAGATGACAATAAGAAGAAAGTTGAGCCCGTGATCTGTTACAACTGCGGAAAGCTTGGTCACTTTGCAAAAGATTGTCATAAGCCAGTTGTAAAGAATACTCACTACTACAAGGCGAAGCTCGCATTGGCTGAGCAGAAGGAAACTGGAATAGCTCTATTTGTGGAAGACGACTACTGGTTAGGTCGTTCTGATGCTGAAAGCAATTCTGAAGGTGCTAATGCTTTCATGGGATATCACTCTCCAGCCGATGAAGAAAAGTCAAGTCAGGTATGTGAATCTAACCAACAATATTTCTTGAATAAAATGCAATCACTTGTTGAACATGCAGATTCCTTTAAGGGTGCCTCTAAAGAACAATAGCTTGAAATCAGATCTCTATCTGAAAAGTTAGATGTTCAAAAGAGAATAACTGAGAAATATAAGTCTGAAAATGCTAACTTAAAAGACAAATGCAAAAATCTTTCAATAGCACCTAATGACTTAAGGGCCAAATTATCTGAACTTCAGTCTCAGTTTGATCAGTGTATGAATGAGAAAGCATAAATTGTTTATCAATGTTCTGCTCTTCAAATTCAGCACAAGGAATTTGTTGCTAAAATTCTTGATCTTGAAACAAAACTTCATAAAAGAGGTCAAACGGATCAGACTATCCATATGAATAAGCCAAAGGAGTTCACGTATTTCAACAAAGACTGGGGAATCAGATACGATAACCGGCACTACCTGAAAAAGGGTATAGCCAAGAGACCTATATTATATGATTTTAGTTGTCTTGGAATAGCTAAAGATTATCCGAAATATGCAATTAAATGGACTGGTCCTCTTGAACCTGAAAAGGAAGAGGAAACTGAGGAATATAAGCGCACTCGCACATCCAAAATGCAACTTCCATTTTGTTATGAACCTTTAAATCATACCTATAAGAAAGATAAAAAGTACCTCTCTAATGACTACTTCGATTGCTATAAGGTTGCAACGCCCAAGGATTCCTCCAAGAAGGACGAGGTCCAAGCAACCGAAACCAAGACTGAGATTGATGAGTTTAAACTCTATGTTCCCCCTCTCATGATGGAAGCAAAGATAGTCGAGTTGGAGGAATCACTCGAGAAAGAAAGGTCCGTTTTTCAAAAGGAAAAGCAAGCGCTTATCCATGAACTTGAGAATCCTAAATCGGTTAAAACCGAATCTGTATCGGATGAAGGACAGGAAATCCTTCAGGGTGAAATCACCAAACTCACATCAAAAGTGTTAGATCTGAAGTGTTGGATCTGGATAGAAAACTCAAAGTTCTGAGTAAGAAGACTCAGAAGTTCTGGCTGAGAAGTCTTGAAAAGATTACAAGTGTGAAAGTCTGAACAGAAGGATCAGAGTTTTGAGTAGGAGACTCAGAACCTCTGAAGATGAAGTTGGAAAACGTCCTAGTGCTTGAAGGAAGTTCTGATATGCTTAGTCAGAAGAATGTTAAGAAGTTATGAACAACATGTTCAGAACTTATGACGGGATATTTTCCTTTATATTCTGTTAGTTGAATAGGACACGTGTAATAGTTCTATTTGTCATTCAGTTATATGTATTGTAGCTTTAGCATTTCCTTACAGTATATATAGAAGTTAGCACTGTTAAGCTAACTAACTTTCCCGCATAACTTTGTATTCACTTTTGTAATCTTAGAGAGATTCTCTCTCTAGATCTGTAATTTGTTCCTGATTGAATACAAGTTTGTTTGATCCAATTCTCTATCATTTACTATTTGATTGTTCATATTTGATTGTAAGATTGAATCCTGGACTTATAATTGGTATCAGAGCTAATCAGCAAACAAATTTGTTCAAGATCGTGATTGTGAAGGTTCCTGATCGTGTTCTTGAAGATTTCTTGAACAATTCGTAAATTGATTCCGCTGCTACTCGAAATTATTGAATTCGTTATGTTTTGATTAAAGAAATTTGAATTTGTCTTTATGTTGAATCGATTCAATTCGATTTTACAAATCATGCCTTCGAAAGAATTTATCTCTATGAAATCTAAAACGAAGCCACCTGTTGTTATTCCGGAAGAATATCAGCAATGGAAGATTCGTATGATTCAATTCTTGGATAACATTGATGAGAAATTGATGATTTCTATTTGCGAAGGTCCAATTGAAGTCAACGTGGATGTTGCTGCTACACCTGCAACAGCTACTACTCCGGAGATTCCTGCTACCAGGGTGTAGAAGAATTTCTCACAATATACAGAAGCTCAGAAACAGAGACAAGAAATAGACAAAAGAGCTATTACTTTGATGACTTTGGCAGTTCCTAATGAGGTTTTCAATAGAATTGACAGTGGAACATCTGCAAAGGAAATGTGGGATGAACTGGAAAAGTAGATGTTGGGAACACTCAAATCAATTCAAGAAAAGTTGAATCAACGCATCAATGCTTAAGAAAGATTCAAAGCAAAGGAGTCAGAAAGTTTAACCCAAACTTACAGTAAATATTGCACAATATTGAATGACTTTAGGAGGAATGGGCTGAAGAAGACTAAGTCTGAGATAAACTACAAGTTTCTAAATAGTATTAATTCAGAGTGGTCGTCTTTTGCAATTAGTCTTCAGATGAACAAGGATATGTGTGAGGAAGATCTAAATGATCTATTTTGTGTTCTGAATCAACATGAGGATTCTGTTAATCAAGTGGTTGAGGAAAAGAAAAGTGTTTCTGATCAATTAGCTTTGCTTTCAAAATCCAAAGTCACCAAATCATCCAAGAAATCTGGATTTTTGTCTGAAATTCCAAAGATAGAGGAATAGTCTGCTGAGGAAGAGGAATCTAATGAAGATGCTGATATCAAGCTGATTGCTGAGAAACTGGCCTTATTGACCAATACTTTCAATAAGAGATATGGGAAGAATAAGTTTTAGGGCAAGTACAGAAGAGAACAGGGGAGATCAGAAGAGAAATACAAGAAGAATGAAGATAGAGAAGAAAGTAAGAATGAGAAGAAAGAGGAGAAGGAAGAAAGAAAAGAAAAAGACCTTTGTTTCAAGTGTGGAAAACCTGGACATTTTGCCAGAGATTGCAGAGTGAAAGTAGTTAAAGATTATGAGTACTATACAAAGAAGGCTCAACTGGCTAAAACCAAAGATAGTGGAATTGCAATGTTAGTAGAACAAGAGAACTGGCTATACTATTCTTCTGATGAGGAAGATTGCATTCACTTTTCTCAGATGCAAAGCTATATGGCTAAGATGAAGAATGAAGATGATTCTGACTATCAGGATGCAGGTTCTAAATCTTCAACTGAGGTACATTCTTCCCTTGAAATTGATTTAATGACTCAGATTGGTAATATGAATGTTGAATTTGTTAAACTCAGAAAACAAATAAAAGGTGAAAGGATTCTGGTTAACAAATTCAGAACAGAAAAAGAAATAATTAAAGAACAGTTTGAAGAATTTGAAGTTGAGAAACAAAAAGTCAGAAATGAGAATTCTGATCTTTTGAAAAAGATTTCTGAATTCAAAAGTGAACTTATAGAAGTTTAAGATGGAAAGGGTGATTTACAAATTAAGTTTGATATGTTATTTGAGGAAAGAAAGAATTTGTACACAAAAATCAAAGAGTTGGAAGACCTTAATTTGAAAAGAGGTCAAACTCAACAAACCTTGAATCTTCTCACACGCAATGTTAAAGACACAAGATTTTATAATCCAACAATGGGATTAGGTTTGGAGGAAAATGTGGTTTTGAAAAGAGCACCAACAAATCTTTATGATTTTGATAAACTACAAGTTTATAAACCACAAATCCCAGAAATTGTAGAAGTTTTTGTGAGACCTGCAAGTTCTATAACAATTTCAGATAGTTTGCAAAAATCAAGTCATGTAAAAGCAAAGGAAACAATTTCTGAATTAAAAACTGAGAAATCAGATGTTTAGATGACAAGGTTAAGAAAGAAATTTCTAAACCAATAGAAGAGAAACCAAAATATAATGATGCTAAATTCAAATATGACTCTCTAAATGTCAGTTACAAATATAAACAACCAAGTTTTTCATATATTGACATTGAAAGTATATTTGATGCAAGTAAGGTTTCTGAAACAATCAGTCAGAAGTCTGAGTCTTCTAGTCAGAATTCTGACTCCATTAGCCAGAACTCTGAGTCTGAAGGTCAGAATTCTGAGTCAACGGAAAATTCTCAATCTAATTCATAAAGTTTTTTAAAACTTGAAAAGAGGTTTAAACTTGTTAGTCAAGAACTTGAGGACTTAAGGAAAACTTTTGATGAGCTTGAAAATGATTACTGTGATGTAGATTTTAAACTGAACCAAGTTTTAAAGTAAAACAACACTTATGTTCAGAAAATAACAGAGCTTAAGAAGATAAAGGCTGAGTATGATCTTTTCAAGATTAATGCTTTAAAAGAAAATAAGAAATTCTTTAATGAATCAAGTATATTTGAGAATGGTGAATCATCCAAATCATCTACTAATTCTGAGAAGTTGAATGTTTCAGAAAAAGAGGAAAGCAAAAGGAAAGATGATCTGAAAAGAGTTTCTGAGGAGATTGAGATGAATACTACTGTTGAACCTAAAGTCAATAGTTCTTGTATTAAATGCCATTGTAATCTGAATACCAGCAATAAAAGTGAAAAGACTTATGTTTCAGATTTACTATCTCTTGCAAGAAAGAATCTCAAATGTGTTCAATGTGGCAGTCATTCATTTCAATCACCACAGAAAAGTCAAATTATAATAACATATGTTTCTTATATAAACAAAGCAACTCAGAATTCCAAAAGAAAGACTGTTTCTGTTCCTCAAACTCAGATTAAAGGGAAGAAGCTTGAAAACATTTCTCAATCTAAAGAAAAAGGAAAGAAGAATGAAAACATGTTTCAAACTAAAGAAAAGAAGACTGAAAATGTCTCTCAGTCTCAACCTAAAGTTTTCAAGAACAAAAGAAACAACTTTGTGAACCGAAAATGTTCTGACTTCATAAAAGTACAAGGAAAGTGGTGCTTAAAAGAAGATTTTGAATGGAAAGTCAAAGAAACTTTTGTTAAATTAGATACCAAAGCTAACAAATATGGACCCATTCCAAAATGGGTACCTAAATCTAACTGGTTGTTTTTGCAGGGCTGTCATGTGTGGTTTTTAGTTTGTGGAGCATCAAAACACACGACAGCTCATAAGTCTTCTCTGTCGAATTTCACAGAAAAGGCTGGAGGAGCAGTAAACTTTGGTAACAACAGTAAAGGACAGGTTATAGGTTATGGAGATTTGACAAAGGGAGATCTGACTATTCAGAAGGTTTTCTATGTGGAAGGCTTACAACATAATTTTTTCAGCATAAGTCAATTTTTGGATAGTTTTTGCCAAATCAAGATCAGTAAAACATGTTTTTAATTCTAACTGAGATAGATATAAAGGTGTTTTGGGCCAAAAGACATATGGACTTATTTGTGGTTAACTTTTCAAAGATTCAAGCTTTAACTCCAGTATGTCTATTGTCAAATGCTGTGGCAAATTGTTAGCTTCAATCTTCCTAATCATAGAAGTATTTAGAAGTAGTGAAAAATAGGCTGAGTATAGAAAAGCCTCTCACAGAGGCTCTGCCACTTCTTCCAGAAGATCAAGTCCAGAAAGCCACAGAAGCTACAGAGGTAATCACAGAACCTCTGTAGTGCGCAAGAAGAAGATCAACTCGGAAACAAGTGGACTGCTCCACAGAAGGTCAGACCATAGAACCTCTGTAATACCATACAGAGCCTCTGTGGTCTGCTATGAAGAGTTGGAAGATATTACTGGATACGTTCATCAACTTGCATGGAAAAGTACTGTCAAAACACGTGTCAAGCTCTGAGTGGACTCAATAGGGCATGGTACAAAATAGACGTCTGCGCCATTTAATGCATTTACCAATAGTACATCTGCTCCATTAAATGCGCATGGCTCAAACAACTGCTCACACCATCCAGTCAACTGCTCACACCATCCAGTTCACTCTTCATGCCGTAAAAGGAACAGTGACCTACTTCATAGTCTTCTAAGAGTAGTATAAAAGGAAGTCTCATGTTGAGATCTTCCTAAGGGACGAATACACAAGGAATCACTAATACTCTCAAGCTTTATTGTCAAATATCTGAGTGTTATATTCTCACACACACCAAGTTCTTAATCTGTTCTTCGTGTTGTTATCATATATTGAATAACAGTAACTGTTCAAGAAATCCTTTTCATTCTTTACTGTTTTCTTTATATATGTGCGTTCTAATATCTATCAAACATATCTGTTAGTTTAATACGCTTCCGCATCAAACTCTAAACTCAACTAATAGACTGTTAATCTTGATTAAGTGTATCTGGGTTCCAACAATTGGTATCAGAGCCTTCCTTGATTTTCAATATCAAGTGATCCACTTATCAAGATTCGTGATAGATATTATTGAGATTTAAAATTGTGTCTGGAAACTGCTTAAACCCAGAAAATCTTCAAGTTCATCGAAGTAACTCTTTAGTCATACTTTCCTTCTAAAAATCTTCAAAAATGACAAATACAAATAATTTCTTTACTACTGGTTCTCTTACTAAATCTCCTACTCTCCTTCTAGATGAGTATCCTCAGTGGAAAATAAGAATGGTCCATTTTTTCGAGGGCACTGAAAGAAATCAAGTACAATATCTGTACAATCCTCCTCCTATTCCCATGACAGTAGTACCTCGCGTACCTGCTAATGCTGAATCTCCCGAAATCCCCGAACATCAAAAACCAAAGCCAAAAGGGGAGTGGTCAACCGAAGATAAAGCAGAAGATGAAGTTGCTCAGAAAACCAAGAGGACATTAATTATGGCAATACCCAACGAACTCTTTCAATCCTTGGATTCATGTGAAACAGCGCATGATCTGTGGAAAGAACTGGAAAGATAGTTGGAAGGAGGTGCTAAAACACAAAAAAACCGAAGAGCACAATACATCAATGAATATCATGCATTCAAAGCCTCTGCAACAGAATCTCTGCAAACAACATACGACAGATTCAACTCTCTAATCAACAAGTGCAGAAAATCAGGCATTGACAGAACTTCTGAAGAAAACAATGTCATGTTTTTAAAAAGTCTAAATGAAGAATGGCTCCAGCTGTCTATGTCCCTACAGACAAATCAGGATCTAGACACCTGGACTCTCTCTGATCTTTACGGAACATTAGCCGCACAAGAACCTCAGATAGCACAGGCTAAAACACTAACCATTGCACCATATGCATTGGTTAGTAAAACTAAAGAGGATGCACAGAGACCAAGAAATGATAAAGCCACAGAGGAGAAGAAGAAGGAGAAGAAGAAGATGGTGATAATTGACAGTGAAGAAGAAGAGCAAGCAGAAAAGGAAATAACTCTTGCGTCACTAGCTAAATCTTTAGCTCTATTGACAAAAGAGTTCAGAGGAAACAGAAGAGGTTACCAAAATGAAAGATATGATAGAGACAACCAGGATGACAGAAGAGACAACAGAAGAGATGACAGAAGAGGAGAAGAATCAAGTGGCCGACAGAGGTCAAGCGATAGAAATTACAGAGGGAATGACCGACAGAGGTCAGATGACTCGGTAAGCCACACGCATCAAGAATGCTACAAGTGCGGCAAACCTGGTCACTATGCAAATGAATGTAGATCAGAGAAAGGCGGAGACCTACAGAAGTCCAATGATCGAACAGGAAACACTCCTCAAGGGTGTTTTAACTGCGGAAAACCAGGCCATTTTGCGAATGAATGCAGAAGCAGATCAAATCGTCCACAGAGGGACTCTGCTTTCTACAAAAAGAAAGCCGAATATTATGCTCAAAAATCCTTAATGGAAAAAGGACATTCTGAGGAGAACACAGAAGACTTCCAGTCAGACTTTACTTCTGACGATGAACATACCGCCAATGCCCTCTTCTGTGGCATGGCAGAAGTCGACTCCTGCACTGACTCTGAGGTATCTACTTCAAATTCCAACTCTTGTATTACCTCTGTAGATGATAATACACTTAGAATTAACATTGAATTAATTGAGCTGAAAGAGATAAATCAAAGTATTCAGAAAAGACTCACTTTCAATGAGAGAGAAGTACGGCTTCTCACTCAAGAAAAAGCAAAGATTTTTGAGGAAAAAGAGAGAATAGAAAAGAAATGGAACAATACTCTAGATCCTTTAAAAAACAAATTTCTGAATTAACCAATACCTTAAAAGATAAAACAAAAGAACTTTCAGTTTCAAGGAGCGAAACTACTGACATAAGAGCTCTTAAAGAATACTTTCAAAGAGAAAGAGAGGTATTATGGCAAGATTTACTCAGAAGAGAAGTTTTGCTTAAAAACTATAAAGATGCACAGAAAGTTTATGAAAAAATAAACTCCCAAATAGGGAGACGAGGTATAGGGTATGATGATATCACCCTAGGTGTTGAAGGCAAAAGAAACAAACCTCTGTCCTCTTTATTTGTGATTGGAAAAACGAACAAACCAGATTTTCCAAATCTAATCTCTGTAAGCAAAAGGGCGAAAATCTCTGTGGATCCTTACTTGAAGAAACATAAGAAGATGATTAACGTGTGGTTTGAAAACACAGACTCATCATCCTCAACCTCTGTCAATAGAGGTATCAAACCAAAGAAATATCTGAAAACACAAGATCAGATTGGTATCTTCAAGTTTGGTAAACCAGAGACCCAAACACAGGTTGCTTTTGTCTGTTTGATAAACGTTCAAAAGAAGTTATCAGCAGAAGCTCCTGAGTTTAAACCCATTTTTTCAGAAGAAAACTTTAAAAACATAATTGAAAAAGAAATTTTGGAAATATGGAAATCAAGCGTTTTAGAAAAATTCTGTACATCTTCTATAGATAAATCTCTCACTGAAGAAATCTTATTAGAAACCTCTGCAATCTATGAAAACTATTCTACAGAGGAAGAAAGCTTGTATGATGCATGTTCGGAAAATTCAACCTCTATTGAAAGAATTGACTCAACCTCTGTATACGAGGACGACTCATCTTCTGACGATTCAGAGACAGATGTTACATCTGGGATAACTCTCTATGACACAGAGGATGTTAAATACTCCTCTGAAGTTCCTCACAGAACTATTTCTCCAAAAGAGAAACTCACAGAGATTCCAATCTGCCAGAATTTTCTAAATTTGAATCTACATGCCAAAACCTCTGCTGAGCTTAAAATGTTACAGAAGACCTCTATTGATCCTATAAGTTCTAAATTTTCAAAACCCAAGGTTAATAAATCTTTTTCTTCTGTGACAATGATGAAAGAAGTTCACCACAGAAGCAACCCACAGAAGGCAGGTCCTAAACAGAGCTTTTGCAAACAACATTCGAGTATTCATAGATCTTCTAGTAATAGGAAATCTAATGTAAAGAAAGAATGTAATGCCTCTGTGGCTGAGTTTAAAAAGTTCAATGAAAAGTTCAAGCAAATTACATCTCATATTCAATACTGTCATTGCTTTGATCTTATGTCTAAACTTAATAATCAATTTCAAGTCAAGTCTGTTTACTCTCTACGACAATTCAAAAGTCAAATCCCACAAAGAAACAATCTGACTCTTCTGCAGAGAACAAAATGTATTTCAAGAATGCCAAGGCAAACTTGAAAAACTCTAACAATATTGGACCCATATGGATATGGGTACCTAAATCTCTGTAATTATCCTGCAGAAGAAGTATGTGCCAATCTGGTATCTAGACTCCGGATGCTCAAGGCACATGACTGGTGACAGAAGTGCACTATCCACGTACAAAGAAACACAAGATGGTGGATCTGTGACTTTTGGAGACAACAAGAAAGGACACATAAAAGGCTATGGAGTCATAAGGAAAGAAGACGTTTCTGTATACAAAGTTGCATATGTGGATGGCCTTAAGCACAACCTACTCAGTGTAAGTCAACTTTGTGATACAGGATTCAATGTGTTGTTCAAAAGAACTTTCTGCTCTCTACAAAGTGAAGAAACAAGTATGGAACTTCTGCGAGCTGAAAGAATAGGTGATCTATATCTAATGAACTTCAACTCAAAGAACAAGGACAAAGTTTGCCTTGTTGCCTGCAAAAGTGAAGAAGCCTGGTTATGGCACAACAGGTTCTGTCACTTGAATTTTCACACATTGGAAAAACTGGTCAAACTTGATCTAGTTAAAGGTTTGCCAAATGTTAAATTCAATAAGGATCATTTATGTTCTGCCTGTGAGATGGGAAAACTCAAAAGAGCTTCCCACAAAGGAAAAACAGATGTGTCTTGCACCAGGCCTCTGTACATGCTTCATGTCGACCTCTGCGGTCCCATTGCAATACAGAGCCTAGGTGGCAAGAAATATATACTTGTCTTAGTTGATGAGTATTCACGTTTCACATGGGTTGAATTTATCAGAAAGAAATCAGATGTTCCAATTATATTGATAAATCTAATGAAAAGACTCCAAGTTCTTTATGACTGCAAAATACAGAAGTTAAGAAGTGACAACGGCACAGAATTCAAAAACTGTGTCATTGAAACTTATCTTTCAACAGAAGGAATTTCACAGAACTTCTCTGCAGCTCGCACTCCACAACAGAACGGTGTTGTCGAAAGAAAGAATCGAACACTTGTGGAAGCCGCAAGAACTATGATGTCAGCATGCGGATTATCAATGAACTTTTGGGCAGAAGCAATTTCTACTGCTTGTTATACTCAAAATCGATCAACCATTGTGAAAAGACACCTCAAGACGCCTTACGAACTGCTTAACAAACGACGGCCAAACATCAAATTTTTCCATGTATTCGGATGCAAATGCTTCGTCTTAAACGACAGAGATTCAAGAGGAAAGTTTGATGTAAAAGCAGATGAAGGCAAATTCATTGGATACTCTGCCACTTCCAAAGCCTACAGAACATTCCTTACAAAGTCTCACAAGATTGTAGAAAGCATCAATGTTTCTTTTGATGATTCATTCCAAATGACTTCTCAGCAAATAAGTTCAGAACTCAGAATTAAAGGGAAATCCTCTGACATCTCAAGAACAAAAGAAGATTTGGATCTTCTATTTTTGGAGATGTTCCACAATGACATTGATCCTTCTGTCGGAACCATCAGAGTTTCTGAAGAACCATCCTCTGTCGGACAAAATCCTACAGGTATGACTCTAACTGGTCCAAATAATGCTTCATCTTCTTCTGTAAATACTACAGATGCAATTGCCGAAGCAGAAGAAAGTGCAGAAGATGAAACATCAAGAAAAACGACCACAGAAGCTGCACAAACCACAGAAGAACCAATTACAGAGGAGATCGAGGACCAAGACTATACATCCTCAGAGGAACAAACTCCACCACCACTCGTACCAATCATTCCACAAACGGTAGAATCAACTACCAAGGCACGAAGAACATCAGAGGCTACACAAGAAGAAACACAAGAAGCCTCTGAAGAAAGTTTTGATGACATTGATGATCATCTTCCACGCACAACTCAGTGGACAAAAAGCCATCCTCCAAGCAAAATATTTGGAGAACCTTCTGACTCAGTAAAAACAAGGTTTGCCACTGCTAATTTTTGTTTCTTTACAAATTTTATTAGTGTTATAGAACCAAAGAAGATTTCTGAAGCCCTAGATGACCCAAACTGGGTAGACGCCATGCAAGAAGAACTTCTGCAATTTGAGCGTAACAGAGTATGGACTTTAGTACCTCTGCCAAGAGGGAAACAGGCCATTGGGACTAAATCGGTCTACAGAAACAAGAAGGATGAAGATGGAGTGGTCGTCAGAAACAAAGCAAGATTAGTAGCAAAAGGATATAGACAAGAAGAAGGCATAGACTACGATGAGACTTTTGCCCCTGTCGCACGTCTCGAAGCAATAAGAATATTCTTAGCCTTCGCAGCCCACAGAGGTTCTAAAGTCTATCAGATGGACGTAAAATCAGCTTTTCTAAACGGTGAAATCCAAGAAGAGGTTTACGTAAATCAGCCACCAGGTTTTGAAAGCTCAAAGTTTCCAAGGCATGTATACTACCTTGAAAAGGCTCTATACGGACTGAAACAGTCTCCAAGAGCATGGTACGAACGACTTTCTACCTTCCTTCTAGTCAATGGCTACAACAAAGGTACAACAGATACTACCTTATTCTATAAACGCAAAAATAGTGAGATAATGCTTTACAAATATACGTAGATGACATAATTTTTGGGTCTACAAATTCAGAAGAGTGCAAAATTTTTGAAAAACTCATGCAGAATGAGTTTCAAATGAGTATGATGGGAGAATTAACATTCTTCCTCGGACTTCAAGTCAAACAATCTTCAGAGGGAATTTTTATAAATCAAGCCAAATATGTCTCTGACATACTTTTAAAATATAATCTCTCTGATACCTCTGCAATGAAGACTCCAATGGCCACTGGAAATAAGTTATTCTTAGATCCAAATGGTATTTCTGTAGAATGTACTCTCTACAGAGGCATGATTGGATCTCTGTTATACTTAACAGCAAGCAGACCTGACATTATGCATGCCACATGTCTTTGTGCACGTTATCAAGCTAATCCAAAGAAATCACATTATGATGCTGTAAAAAGAATCTTGAGATACCTGAAGGGGACCAACAATCTTGGTCTCTGGTATCCACAGAACTCTGGTTTTAGTCTTAAAGCTTATACAGATTCAGACTACGGAGGATGCATGCTCGACAGAAAGAGTACCTCTGGGAGTTGTCAATTCCTAGGTGGTAAACTAGTCAGTTGGACCTCCAAGAAGCAGAATTGTGTCTCCACATCCACTGCAGAAGCTGAATACGTTGCTGCCGCTAGCTGTTGTTCTCAGGTTCTATGGATGAAGAGTCAGCTAAAAGACTACGGCCACATTCTGTTCAAAATACCCATATTCTGTGATTCCAAAAGTGCTATTGCTATCTCTGCCAACCCTGTGCAACACTCAAAAACCAAGCATATCGATATAAGGTATCATTTCTTGAAATATCATGTTGAATACGGTACAATCGAAATGCATTTCGTGCCCACAGAATATCAACTCGCTGACTTATTCACCAAAGCATTAGACGAGAAAAGATTCAACTTCTTGGTGGGTAAGTTAGGAATGATTAACATGGTGTGAAAATCCTCTGTAAGTATAGCTTTATCTTCTGTAAATAATAAGTAAATACATTGCTTAATTTATTGCTTTGATTGATTCTACTTCTGTATGTAAATTCTTAAAACCTTAAATAGTTCTTAAAATCACAGAGCTTCTGTAAGTCAACTCAGAACCTCTGAGGACCCCTACAGAACCTCTGAAAAACATGACCTATGTTCTATGCAAAACTTATCATTCTTTAATCCAAGCATAGGTCAAGGGGGAGCAAAAGGAAATTACTTGATCTACAGAGGTGATTAGATCAAGGGGGAGCAGAAGGGAACCCTGAAATAATCTAAAGAGATAAAACTTTCAAGGGAAAGCCAAAGAAAAAAGTCGATGACTCCATATCGACAGAAGTCAGATATCACTGCCGAGAAAAGAAGAACCAAAAGGTATGTCTCTCGCACAAAAGGTTTTTGGAAAACAATTTTCTAGGACAAGAATTGTCAAATATGTCCTAAATATACTCTGAATAACATTTCAAAAATCAAAAGCTCAAAAAGTTTCACAAAATTCGAAATAGGAGAAATTTAAGGTCATAGAGCTTCTGCTGAGCTCAACAGAGGTTCTGCAGGAAATATGCTATGTGATCACAAATTAACCCTCTGTCGATCTTTTGGAATGTTATCTCGGAAACCGAAAACACACACCATGACCTTCTCGAACAAAACGTTTTTCAAAATAATTTTCTCTGACACAAACTTTCAATAATGTGCGAAAAACATCTCTTATCAAAGATCAAAAATTGGATGATCAGAAAATTAATAGAATTCAAGTTATAAGATTTTTTCTCTCATAGAGCTTCTGCTGGCTCTCACAGAGCTTCTGCAAGTTCCATCAGAGCCACAAAACCTCTGTGAGTAAAATTTATTGACAATCCTATTGATCCTCTCCAATGACTTTACAAACGTTTTCGTTCAAAGAAGAACCTACAGAGTCATGATAACAATGAGATATATGAAAAAGGGATAAACATCAAAGATTTTCAAGATCACAGAGCCTCTGTAAACTACAGAAGCTCTGTCAATCTGATTACTTGGGCATCTCTGTAGTAATAACGGTTACTTTTACTGCGAGTGAAACTCATATGGCTAAAATCAACCTCACGCGCCTAGCATTAATGGGCCGCGCACGACGTCCTGTCATATTCTGACAAGGCCTACGTGTCACATTTTCATTGGGCGTACATGGAACGTTTTTTTTTGGAAAGTTGAACCCGCCGCTCAAACTCGAGTGCGGATTCCAAACTTTAATCCATTGCCATATATTTTACTCTTTCGAATTCTACCGTTTTACCATCCTATAAAAACAAAGCTTACCCTCTCATAAAACATTTTACAAACTCTCATCTTCTTCTCCGGCGAAACCCTGGAAAAGCTTGCAAAAATCTTATTCTTAAAATCAAATGGCTTCATCTTCTCGAGCTACATCCTCTGAACTCTCTCCGGCGAACTCACCGGAACACTCCCCTGCACATTAAGAACATTCTGAAAACCCCAGCCTTGCAAGAAATATTGAACAACAAGATTCCGGGGACTCAGCAGACTTTGCTCCGATGACTCACTTGCAAAATTTTATAGCAAAGATGCCTGGATAAATAGAGGCACACAACCAAAACCAACTCCCAGTGCAACCCACATTTCTGACACCGCATGTCTAGCTGCAGAAGGTGTCATTGAAAAAGAGCAGCACAGCTCGAACCTAACCCAACCCATCCAGCCAGAGGTTACTCTTTCAACCTCTGTGCCCACAGAAACTGGGGAATCCATTCATAGGGAGTCTCCTCAAAGAGACTCACCTATAGTTCGTGATCAATTGCCCCAGATCACAGAAGAACGCCCAACAGAGGAATTTGTTTCCTCTGCCACGCACTTATTAAGAGAGAAGTAGAGAGCACAAAGACAAAGAGACTCTAGACAAGTCTCCTAGTCAACAGAAGGATATTCCAATACCCACCTCTGGAGTGGATTTGGACAATGTTCTTCTCAGAACTTCTGTAGGGATTGAAACTCATGTTTCTTCTCAAGGATCAGAAGGAAATCCTTCCATTCTCAACGTACCAACAGGAATGAAAGAAGGTATGCCAGGAACAGGGATTCACTTTGGAGACGAATGTGTTCCTCCAGAGGTTACCACCGGAACACAAGTTACAAGGGATGAGTTCCAAACCTTTGAGACCTCTGTGAACCAAACCTTGAAAGAGTTGCAAAGCTCTTTCAAATCTTTTGCAGAGACAACATCACTGGCACTGCTAAACCTAAAAACCAAAATGGACAACCTGTCCACAGAGGTGAAAACTGCCATCTCACAGATGAAGTCTGCTGCTACTGCATCCACCACTTCTGCCGCAACAACTACTCCTTCGATTGAGAACTCCATCAACAAGTTCCTTGATCAATTGAACAAACAGACTTCAGTGTCAACGGGCATCACTCCTGCAGATCTACAGAAGGCCCTACAAAAAGTTCAAGAAGAAGCCATGCGAAATACCATGCTGATGCAACCCAAAGACTACATGACAAGAGCACAGCTGACAGAGCTTGGGCAGAACGTGATAAATCAAGTGACAGAAGTCATTCTTTCCTTCACCACTGCCAATGCTAACTTCGTCAAAGAGTTCAGAGCAAGTGTAGGAAGGATGAGATTCAAAACAGAAGCAGAGCTAGCAACTCTTCTTGGCCTTTGCAATGATGTCTGTGAAAAGTTGATGGCAGCAAGAGCTGAATTACCGAAGAAGCCCAACACTTCTTGCAGAGCAGAAGGTACTTCTGATGGTAGTCAGGATGATTCTGATGATGACCAACCTGGTCCACCAATCGCAGCAGAACCAATCAACCAAGCCCCTCCAGAAGAAACCCAACAACAAACCCAAAAGACCACAGAGACAACACCCATCTCTGTGGAATCATCTCCTGACGAAACCAAAACTCCAGAAGCAGATCAGCAAGCCACAGAGGCAACTACCGCCCCTGAGGTAATCATTTTGGAAGAAACAGATGAACAAACCACAGAGAAAGCACCCACCTCTGTTGAAACACCCCAAACCATACAAAGAAGAAAGTCGATTGCCACCAAACCAAAGAAAGCAACGACCTCTGCTTCTGATGTTCTGAGGAAAATGCACGACACAATGACTGAACGGATGGCGCAGAGAGAAGAAGAAAGGCACAAGTTCACTTTAGCTTTCAGAATGGCAAGAAGATTCAATGTCAATACTTCATCAACAGAAACTGAGCTCGCAGAAGAAGTCATCAAACAACCTCCAACAGAGGTTACAGAGCAAGTCAAGCCAACAGAACCATCGCCACAAAAGTCCTCTAAATCACAATCGTCAAAATCCACAGAGGCAACCTCCATCAAACCAACAGAAGTGCCAACCTCAAAACCCACAGAAGCAACAGGTTCTGCCACGACAATAGCAAAAGATAAGGGCAAAGGGATACTGACAGAAGAGCCAAAGAAGAAGAAAACATTGCCAAAGCCAACAGAAAAACTAATGAAGAGTGCGTTTGACGCCTTTCAAACCCCAAAACCCGAAGAAGTTGACTGGGCACATGGATTGAAGCCTCTGTCAGAAATTCCTCTAACTGGTAGAGCTGCAGAAGTTGTTCAACAAATGGAGAGTCTCAGAAGACAAATTCCACGACCTGGTCCAACACATGAAGAGATGGAAGAAGTGGTATACAAATACCTCTACAAACAATCCTATCAGACAAATCATCCAGTAGATCATGTGACAGATCCAAGGATCAGAGAAGAATTTGAGAACATCTTCACAAGAACAAAGCCAAGAACCAAAGCAGATGTCTTCTCAATTCACAAAATCAAAAAAGTGATTTTCTGTAGATTCTCCTTCACAAGAACCTATCCAAGGGTCAGGTACAATCTTTACAAAGTCAGAAGAGAGAACAATTCAGAATCTACCTTCGCTGATGCTGACTTAAGAAACATCAATCCTTACGATCTACCTGACCTTCTACAATGGACAAAAGACAACTACAACACAGAGCCTAATACCAGAGCCTATCAAGTGTTGAGAAAAGCGATGAGGGAAAAGCTTCTGCTAAACAGCATGATAGATTTTCAGCTGGGAAAGGATCTTGGTCTCAAACATCTAGATCTACGACCACCAGAAGATCGCTGCCCACCAGACGCTGTGCCCAACTCAATCATCAGAGAACCAAGATTTGGGTTAGTATTTCAAAACCCACAACACCAGGTTAAACTTTTTGTACTCATGGATTGTCAGAAGTACGCAACCAGTACTCTGAGCAAATTCAGAGCAAGCCTTGTAAAATACAGAGGTACAGAGAAAATGGATAGAGATGATGCAGATACTTTCATCAGAGAAATAGACTCAACAATCCGCCTAAGAGAACTCTGCATCAAATTCTACAAAGAGATCAGAAAAGTCGGCAGGGACAACAAAAGCTACAACGATTTCAAAGATGCCAAAATCTGATTCTCAGACCTCAAATCTCTGCAAACAAAGTTAAAGTTTATCTTTCATTGTACTCAAATGTAAAATGCCTCTGGCAGATTTCTAAATGAAAGAAATTTCGAGGTATTGTTTAACCTCTGTCTTATCTAACTTAGCCAAACTTAACTCAAGCTCAAATTTTTTATTTTTCACTACTTAGGGGGAGATTGTTAGCTTCAATCTTCCTAATCATAGAAGTATTTAGAAGTAGTGAAAAATAGGCTGAGTATAGAAAAGCCTCTCACAGAGGCTCTGCCACTTCTTCCAGAAGATCAAGTCTAGAAAGCCACAGAAGCTACAGAGGTAATCACAGAACCTCTGTAGTGCGCAAGAAGAAGATCAACTCGGAAACAAGTGGACTGCTCCACAGAAGGTCAGACCATAGAACCTCTGTAATACCATACAGAGCCTCTGTGGTCTGCTATGAAGACTTGGAAGATATTACTGGATACGTTCATCAACTTTCATGGAAAAGTACTGTCAAAACACGTGTCAAGCTCTGAGTGGACTCAATAGGGCATGGTACAAAATAGACGTCTGCGCCATTTAATGCATTTACCAATAGTACATCTGCTCCATTAAATGCGCATGGCTCAAACAACTGCTCACACCATCCAGTTCACTATTCATGCCGTAAAAGGAACAGTGACCTACTTCATAGTCTTCTAAGAGTAGTATAAAAGGAAGTCTCATGTTGAGATCTTCCTAAGGGACGAATACACAAGGAATCACTAATACTCTCAAGCTTTATTGTCAAATATCTGAGTGTTATATTCTCACACACACCAAGTTCTTAATCTGTTCTTCGTGTTGTTATCATATATGGAATAACAGTAACTGTTCAAGAAATCCTTTTCATTCTTTACTGTTTTCTTTATATATGTGCGTTCTAATATCTATCAAACATATCTGTTAGTTTAATACGCTTTCGCATCAAACTCTAAACTCAACTAATAGACTGTTAATCTTGATTAAGTGTTTCTGGGTTCCAACACAAATGAATGTTGGCTCTGGCACAGAAGATGTTCTCATTTGAATTTGAAGGATCTGAACAATCTGGTTAGCAAACATCTAGTTAAAGGGTTACCAAATATCAAGTTTGAGAAGGAATCATTATGTTCAGCATGTGAAATGGGCAAAATGAAGAAAAGTTTTCATAAGATGAAAATGGATTCTTCATGCTTGTCACCATTAGAATTGATTCACACGGATCTATGTGGTCCAATTTCAGTTCAATCAATGGGAGGAAAGAAATATATACTTGTCATTGTGGATGAATATTCAAGATACACATGGGTTGAATTCTTAAGAGCAAAGTCAGAAGCTGCTATAACACTGATTCATTTCATCAAAAGAATTCAAGTATTCTTACAACTTCCAGTCCAGAAAATCAGAAGTGACAATGGAACAGAGTTCAGAAATGAGACTCTTCAGAACTTTTTACAAAGCTCTGGGATTTCTCATAACTTTTCTGCTGTCAAAACTCCTCAACAAAATGGTGTTGTTGAAAGGAAGAACAGAACTCTAGTTGAAGCTTCAAGAACCATGTTGGCTTATTCAATTCTTCCAATCTTCCTATGGGCTGAAGCAATAGCCACTGCTTGTTTTACACAGAACGGAACTTTGATTAATAAAAGATTGAATAAAACTGCTTATGAACTGATAAACAAAAGAAAACCACTGATTAAATTCTTTCATGTTTTTGGTTGTAGATGCTATGTTCTCAAAGACAGAGAAAATCTTGGTAAATTTGATAAAAAGGCAGATGAAGGATACTTTGTTGGTTACTCACTAACTTCCAAAGCATTCAGACTCTACAACAGAAGAACCAAGAGGATAATGGAAAGCGTTAATGTGACATTTGATGAGTCAAGAATGAAGACTTCTGAACAGAACAGTTCAGAACTCAAACAGGATAAGACAAAAATGACTTCTGAAACAGCTTCTAATCCTAGCTGTTCAGAACTCAATTTATTATTTAAAGATGCCTTTTTGGAACTAACTACCGAATCTTATGCATATTTTGAGAATCCAAAAATGATTCAAGAAATAAAGAAGGGAACTTCAGAAGTGGTTCAAACAACTGTAATTTCTGACACTGGTCCATCTGAGGAATGTCCAACTTTGATCAATACAAGTGATGATACTCCTGAGCCTAGTACTTAGAATTCTGGACAAGGAACTCATAATTCTGAACAAGACAATCGAACTTCTGGTCCAGAGACTCAGAACTCTGAGCAAGTAAATCAGAATTCTAACTCTACTACTCAGAATCCAAACTTGGATGTTTCACCTCAACGAGTACCAGAACAAGGGGACAGTTCAGAATTACAAGCTATTATAGATGAGAATGATACACACAATAATTTTTCAGAGATTGATGTGCTTCCTAGTTCAAACAAATGGACAAAAGACCATCCTATTCATCAAGTGATAGGAGATCCATCAGTGGGAGTACAAACTAGATCAGCAACAGCAAATGAAGCAATGTTTGCATGATTTTTAAGTGTGATTGAACCTAAGAAAGCCAATGAAGCCCTAGAGGATCTAGATTGGATTTTAGCAATGCAAGATGAATTGCTACAGTTTGAAAGAAATAAAGTTTGGAGACTTATTCCAAAACCTGAAGGAAAATCTGTTATTGGAACAAAATGGGTATTCAGAAACAAGAAAGATTAGTCAGGTGTTGTAGTAAAAAATAAGGCTAGATTGGTTGCAAAGGGATATTCTCAACAAGAAGGAATAGATTATGATGACACATTTGCACCTGTGGCAAGAATAGAAGCAATCATAATTTTCTTGGCATATGTTGCACATAAGAACTTCAAAGTATACCAAATGGATGTCAAATCAACTTTTCTGAATGGTATACTTAATGAGGAGGTTCATGTCTACCAACCAGAAGGTTTTGTTGATTCTGAACTCCCAGATCATGTTTATGTTTTAGATAAAGCATTATATGGTCTAAAACAAGCACCAAGAGCCCGGTATGACACTCTAACTCAACATTTATTAAACTCTGGCTTCAAGAAAGGTAAAATTGACACTACTCTGTTTCTAAAGAAAAAAGGTGATGATTTGATCTTAATTCAGATATATGTAGATGATATCATATTTGGTTCTACAAGTGCAGAATTATGTACTGAATTCTCAAAAGTCATGGAATCAGAATTTGAAATGAGCATGATGGGAGAATTGAACTTTTTCCTTGGTCTTCAAGTAAAATAATTGTCAAATGGAATTTTTATAAATCAAGGAAAATATGTAAAAGATATTTTGAAAAAGTTTAAGATGTCTGATTGTGCTTCTATGAGAACACCAATGGCAAAAAATATCAAGTTAGATGCTGATCTCTCTGGAGTCTCAATAGATAACAAGTTGTATAGAGGCATGATTGGTTCTCTGCTTTATCTGACTGCAACTAGGCCAGATATCATGTTTGCTACATCTTTCTGTGCTAGATTTCAATCTAATCCAAAAGAATCCCATTTGCTTGCTGTTAAAAGGATCTTAAGATATCTTAAAGGTTCACCTGATTTGGGCCTTTGGTATCCAAAAGAAACTGACTGCTTTTACTTATGCTGATCATGCAGGAAGTAGATTGGACATGAAAAGTACTTCTGGAGCTTGTCATTTTCTGGGAGATAAGATAGTGAGTTGGGCTTCAAAGAAGCAAAACTGTGTATCCACATCCACTACTGAAGCAGAGTATGTAGCTGCTGCTGCCTGTTGTTCTCAAACCTTGTGGATGAGAACACAACTTATGGATTATGGATATCAACTCAACAAAATTCCCATATATTGTGATTCAGAAAGTGCTATTGCAATTACTCAGAATCCTACTCAACACTAAAAGACCAAGCATATTGATGTACGGTATCATTTTATTAAGGACTATGTGGAAAAGGGAACAATTGGAATGCACTTTGTGCATACAAAGTATCAATTGGCTGACTTGTTCACAAAGTCTCTTGATCGCAAAAGGTTCACTTTTCTCATATGTAAAATAAGGACGCTTAATCTAACTAATTGAGTATATTTGTTATTTTTTCTAAAATGAAATTTTTTCTAAGTAAGATTTTCTGAGTAGTGTACTCAGAACTCTGACTCTTGAATTCAGATTTCTGACTCTTGAGTTCAGAACTTCTGAGTCTTGAATTCAGAACTTCTGAGTCAATACTTCATAAATTTGACTTCAAATTCTTTACTTCTGATTAGGTTAATCAGAACTTCTGACTACCTTTCAGAACACATTTAGAGAATCACAATTGTTTCAATATGTTGTTAAGTTCTTTCTGTTTAATTTTTTCTTTCCTTATGTCTAATATGTGTTTGAGTATATGCTAAAGTCAAGGGGGAGCATTGAAATCATTCAGATATCGTTCTGAGGTGCTTATAAGGTTTGTATATTCTTTTCCCATCACAAATCATAATAAGGGGAACAAGCTTTCAATGATAAATCTTTTTAACTTGTTAAAACTACTTCTGAACCCTTAAAATGGTTTTAAAGGTCAGATGTTAGAGTTTAAATGTTTTTCAGAAATTCTAAATCATCAAAAGAAGGACATAATTTTGATGATAAAATAATTTTCTATATGTTCAAACTACTTCTGGATGACTAAATGTTTTATATTAATCAGAAGTTGATTTTAAATGAATTTTAGCTCCAATGGAATTTTCTTCTAAACTGTGTACTCAGAACTTCTGAGTATGCATTCTCAGAACTCTGAGCGTGTTATTCAGAACTTTTAACTTGTGTTAATTTCTATCAAATAACACGTGTCAGCTTCTTATTCAATTGATGATGCCACGTTTCATTTAATATCTTTTGTGGTACTTCACAGTGTTAGAATCCATTATAACTCTAACAAAAAGCAACTTTTCACCGTTTGAAACCTTTCAGCTTCGCGGATTTTAAATAGACCTTTAAATCCCTCTTTCAAATTCATTTGAATTCCAAGAGCGAAAAGTGAGATACGCATAAATCCAGAGTTCTTTGATCTTGTTTTCTTTCAATATTCCACATTACAATCATGTCTGGTTCGAAAAGAAGTAATCCTATTTCCTTACACTCTGCAAAATCATTGATGGAATCCTCATCCGAATCAGAGGATGATGAAGTACAGAGGCCTGAGAATAAAGCTGTAGAAGAAGGGGCAATAGGAGAAAACATTGTGCAAGGAAATGTTGAAGGGGAAGCAGGGGATGAACACATGGTTGAATCTGAAGGAGATATAGATGGGGGAAATGACAACATCCAACATGAACAAAGTGCGGTTAGGTCAGTAATGTCTGGAAGATCTAATTCTGATAAGAGGATTGTTCCTGAGAGTAAGTATTTGGAGTTGATTGAAAATAACTGTGTGTTACTACTTGATGAAGCTAGATTCAAGAAAGAACATAGGATAATCATAGAATTGCTGAAGTACCATCCTTTTAAGAAATGGTTTACAATGAAGAAATCGATTCCTGTTTAGTATATCCAACAGTGGTGGAAGCATTTGGAGTTACAAGCTAACAATTTTGTATCTGAAATAGGGGGAGTCACTGTAACTTTGAATATACAGTTTATGAAAACAATGCCAAGGCTACCAGAAAAGGATGATTTACAGGGGAGATCAGATTTTGATGATTCTCCATTACAGAGGAATTATTGGCTGAATTTAGAAGTTTAGGGTATAATGATGAATTGAAGACTCTAAGCTTATTCATAAGGAATAAATTGCCACCAATTTGGGCATGTTTTTTCAATATAATCAACAAATATCTTTCTGGGAAGAACAGTTCACTAGATCAAGGTTCAAATCAAATTTTGCAGATCTTTCATGGGTTAGTGAAAAATAGGCATTATCAAATTTTGCAGATCTTTCAAAGGGGGAGATTGTTAGGGTCGAATTTATGTTGAATAGAGGTTCAAGGGGCTAATTGTAATTCTTTAATTTGAGCCTAGTTAGTGAACGGGCCGTGGGCTTGTTAACCACTGGCCCGTCATATATAAAGTTCTGTTTTGCCATTGTTTAGGCAAGTTGTTCATTTGCTTTCATTATTCCTTATTGTAAACTCTCTCAATTGAAAGCTAAATTGGATGACCAGTTGAAATCATTCTGACCTGTTTCTACTTATTGATTTCATTATTGTTCGTTGCACGGATCTGAGACTCTCATTTTTAGTTACCCATTTGATAATGGGTCCTTTCTGGTTAGGCTTAGGGGTGTTAACAGATTTACCTGCTGGCTTTCCATTCTTTGATGGTGTGCTAGAGGATTTTCTCTGTATATTCTGAGTAGTCTTCAGATTTTTCCTTTCAGATGACTGATTCAGAATACAGTTAGGACCGTTCAAGTGATTTTGCAGCTTTAACAGAAGTTGAATGCAATTGCAGTTAATAGAACATGAAGATGATTGGTGCATATTGATGTTTCTTTTCAATATCTGTGGATTATATGCCATTTGTGTTTGAAAAACTTTAGGACCAGATGTTTTCACGTACATTCTGTCCTGATTTGCTTTCTTGAAATTAGCACTGCTCTTTTGAGCAGATTCTTTGGACCAAAAAGTATTTTTCCTTTGATTTACTGCAGAGTTAGGTATAGGTTGGTCATTGACTTTCCATTTATCCTTTTGTTCTGGAGTAAATCTGATTGGTTTATAAGCATAGGGAACTGAAGTATGGTTTGCAAAAAAACTCTTTGCTTTTTCTCTTCTCTTCTCTTCTATCTCATCAGAAGATAGAATTCTAATACCCATGTTTTTCAAACCAGGAACTGGTGGAACTCTTGATTGGTTCTTCAAAGAAGGTATGACAGTTTTAAAAACTCTAGATCCAACTAGTACCTACTTGGGTTTGTGCAACATATTCTCTTGTGCACAGAAAACTTGCTCATCCACCTCAGAATCAGAGTTAGAGTCTAGAAAGTCTCTGGTGGCTCTGGCAGAGGTGTGAGACTCTTTGGGTATCTCAAAGATATTTTCAATTATGGACTTAAACTTTCTCAACTTAGGTTTCAAAGCATCAGATGCAGCATTTTCTTCAAGAACTCTTTTAAGATCCTCTTTAAAAGATGTTCTTATTGATTCAGAGGTAGGGGAGAAGACTGGGGCTTCAGGGTTGAGCTCACTCCGTGTTTTGGCACTAGAGGACTCAGCCACAGAAGTAACAGACTTTTGTCCCTTAAAAGAGTTAAAGTGAAAATTTTCTTTAGGATCAAGACTTTTGACAGAATCTGGAAATTTGATCTCAGCTTTTCCTTGATCATGAATGAACTTGACAGATGGTTTTGTAACCTTTTGATGACCTAAGGAGTCAGGCTGACATTCCTGAAATTTAGCCTTCTGGTTCTTGAAACACTGAGGTTTTAGCTTTTTTAAAAACTACAGTACGAGTGATCACATCTTCTTGGATTTTTCCAACACAGAAGGCAGAGGACAATGAAGTCTTCTTCCTTACAGTGAAGGGAGCAAGGTCTTTGAAACCCAGACCTTGAGTATTTTTTTTAGAATTGATTTTAATGTGCACATCTTGTGCATCCTAGTACCTTTTGATTAAAATCTCTTTTCTCTGTAAAGACTGGTGCAAACCCTCTCTTTCTCTTTGAAAATAGTCCTTAAAGGAGACAGAGTTAAGCATTTCGTATTCAAATTTCTTAACCTATTCTGTCTTTTGCTTTATAACTTCCTCATTGTCCTTACATTTTTCAGAAAAAGATTTTTCTTTCTGTTTTTGCAAATGTTCTAGCTCAGATTTTTCTTTGGAGATCTCTTCCTTCTCCGTTTCCAAGAGATTTTTCTCTCCCTTGTAGAATGACAGATCCATTTGAGCTAGTTTTCTTAACTCTTTTTCTTCTGAGAGCTTTTGTTTCAACAGTTGAAATTCTACAGTGAGTAATGACACATGCATCTCCAGCTTAGAGTCAGATTTTGATTCAGAAGTAGTACATACCTTGGCACTAGGTTTAGTGGTCTCCAGCGCTCTGTCGTTTGACTCTATCACAGAAAGAGCACATGCATTATGATACACATCAACCTCTGTTGATCTTTCTGGTATCAATACCCTTCATCCAATCAGCTACCTCTTTAAAACTTTCATCATCGACAGCTACTCCGCAAAAATTGGCTTGCTCTGGTTCGTCATCAGAGGACGAGTCAGAGATCCAGTTTTCCATTTCAGCTACATAACTTCTCTCTCTGAAGTTATATTTATACTTTTTCTTATAGTAGTCCTAGTCCTTTACCAGTCTACCCTTGCACTTTGCAGAGAAATGGCCGGGTTTGCCACATCGAAAACATCTTCCATCATTATGATTGTTGGGTTGGGCAGCATCAACTTGCTTCTGAGGGGCTGGAGGATTATACTTCTGTTGTTGTCTCTACTCTGGTGGAGCTCTGTTGTTGTTCTGATGGTGAGGTGCAACATAACCTCTCTTCTCGTCTTTCTCTTCTCTCTCATATCTTCCACTCCTATCAAATACTTTATTACCAGATCTCTTGTTAAACTTTTGAGTTATTAGGGCAAGAGATTGAGGAAAAGCAATGATATCCGCATCATCATCTGATGAACTCTCCTCTTCATCACTTTCAGCAATCAAACTTTTCTTTCCCTTTTTTTCACAACTTTCTCCTTCTTCTTTTCTCTGCTAGTACTTTCTTTGTAGGATTTTCCATCAGTGGGAGTTTTTGAGTCAGAGATTAAAGCTATTGGACCTGCAATGGTGGATTTGCCTTTTTGATTGACAACATCCTTCTCTTGTGCAGCAAGAGTGCCATACACATCAGTAAGAGACCATGCATCCAGATCTTGGTTAGCTTGTAGAGACATGGATAGATTCAACCGTTTATCATTTAAATATTTGAAGAATAAGACATTGTTATCTTCCTTCGACCGAACAACCCCACGTTTCTTACATTTGTTTATTAAAACATTGAATCTATTGTAGGTCTGTTGTAAGGTTTCCACAGGTAGTGCTTTGAAATCATTGTATTCATTTATACATTGGGTCCTTCTATTCTTTTGGGTTTTTATACCACCTTCGAGTTGATTTAGAAATTGATCCCAAATTTCTTTTGCAGTAACGCATGAGTCTAGTTCTTGGAAAATATCGTTTTGAATGGCCATAATCAAAAGACTAACTGCTTTGAGGTCATTTTCCATTTTGAGATTTTCTTCCTCAGTAAACCCAGTGGTTTTTACTTCGAAGTGAGCAGGAACCTCAGCAGTTGTTTATGTTGCGGGTACACGAGGAACCAGAACCATGGGTTGGAATGGTCCTTTAGTGACAGATCACATAAGGTCTCTATCCATCCCATCAAAGACGTTAACCATCCTAATCTTCCATTGAGGATATTCATCTCTCAGAAGAGTAGGGGGTTTGGTTAGAGAACCAGCCGTATAGATAGCGTTGATATTGTTGTTAGCCATCTTTTCAGAAAACATAGTACAAAGGTTTGGAAAGATTTTAAGAGAGTTTTAAGCAAAAAGAGATGAACAGTAACCAATGGAACAGTAAACAAAGTAGAGAAGATATTAAGACTAACTAGAAAGCTTAAACAGGTGTTAAAACAACTCCAAAGATTTGTTTCAACTTTTAAGCAAGAAAAACAGAGTATACTATGAAGCTTTTGAAAACAAACACAATCAACAATAGTGAATCAACCTGGTTAGATTGGATCGATTTGATTTAAGCAAATCAATCTACTCTAATACCAATTGTAGGTTCCCAGATTCAAGTTGTCTCATATAAACCGCATGAACACAAATAGCGGTAGCATAATATAAAGTTATTTAAATATGCGTGATTGTGCATACAAATATGAAACAGTGAGAGAATATCAATAACAATGAACAGTAAATGATAACAAGATCGTTTAAATAAGCTGCTCGTATATTGATATATTTGAATAACACCAAGAACACTTTCTTGTGTGTGTATTCTGAAATCTCTCAGGTGACAATTCGTACAGTGGTAGTGGAAAGAAGTGTTGCAGTATTTGCTCTCACAATTATGGCAAATAATTTTTCCAAAAGCTTACTAATGTGTGCTCCACTACCCTTCTATTATAGTCTGATAAAGTGAAAGACAGTGTACTATGTAACCCTGAATGACACGTGGAAAGTGTGTCTCCGTCCTTTTAGGGCAGTCGTGGAAAGTACGGACACGTGTTTGACACTTAGAGATTTCTACGAGACTTAAGCTTCACAGAGGTCTTCATTTACCAGAGCTCTTATGGTCTTCTGGTTTGAACAGTTCTTCTGGTGGAACAGAAGAAGTCTTCTGCCAGAGCTCTGTCGAGCTCTGATGATCTTCTGGTTGATTTTCTTCTAAGTCTTTTGTTGTATCTCTGGTGGTCTTCTAACTTGTGATATTTTCAATACTTTTACATGATGTATACTTGGGGCTAACATTCTTCCCTTTCATGCAACAAATGGAATGGAATTCAAAACATAAGAGTTTTTCTACACAATAAACACATGCTTCCTCTTCCTTCAAGATGTGATGGATCGTCAGGATACCATCGTAAAAAAAATCGTAAGGATCTTCGTAGAGAATGTCATTCATGATTGATGGTACTCTAGCGACCTCTGTAGATATTCCTACATCTAAGTCATTTAAGTGTCAACATAATAAAAAATACACTTTACAAAATCATCACAAATTAGTTTATGCATTGTTTTTACCATCAAAGTTTTCTTCTACGAACCGTGAACATATTTGTGTTTTCGTTTCTATACCCTTAACATTATGTATCTCTATGGTATTAACGATAGTTGCCGACTGATGAACCTGTTGTTGTATTGTTTAGTTCTTTACGTCGTTGATAGTTTTTTCTATTATAAATCCTCCTTTATTAGCAACCTCCATTCTCGTAACATGGTTCTCTTAGTATCCAAATCGTTAAGCATTTGTTTTTGGGATGGTGTCATAATGTCGTCATGTATGATTGCTATATTATCTGCAGATATGGCCATTCCCCTCATTTCACCGTTGTTGGAATAATATGATAAATTATATATCATTTGCCATGACAATATACCTAATGGTACCCTTTCTGATGAGGCCACATTCATCCGAGTTGTCTCTAGTGCAGCGATATTTGTCATAAGTGGCAAACATCGACTACTTCCTTCGCCATCAACACTTTTTCTCATTTTCTTCTTCTCCTTTTATTGTGCATAATATGCTCTCTGGTATGCTTTTTGTTGTTCTAGAAAAATCATAATTATAATGGAATATATATATTATAATATACATTATTAGTGATTTGATCATAAATAAATGAACATTTTGTATACATTACACATACCTTTTCATATATCTACCTCAACCTCAGTCTGAGTGCCATTATCATTTACAATTTCTTCCATTTTGTCTTGCATTTGTGTGTCAACTGAAAGTGTTTTTTTGTTGTGCACCAATAACTTATAATGAGAAATTATGCATGTGTTTTTTTATAAGTACATCAACCTGTAGGTAACATGACATTTTTTGATATTGTTATGCTACAATTCTTACTTGACAATGTAAAAATACATATAAAAAAAAATATGTAATTGTAATGATCCATACGACTTTATATTAATAGGGAGTTGTATTTTTTGATGTATTCATGGATAACTTTATTGGATTTGTGAACATATGAACAATAGTATGGCTATCAATTACCATGCATAAGATTATGATCAAAGAAGTAAGCAAAACAAAATTGTCACCACATTGCACATATTAGATGACTATGAAGTTAACCAAATAAAATGAAAACCGATATTATGATAAAACTTTTAAAAATATGCACCCTGAGATGGGTTAGTAGAACCAATTATAATGTCGTCGACATATATTTGAACAAAAATGATATGACCTTTTACTTTCCTGAAAAATAGAGTGTTATCGATTTTACCACGTTCAAATTTTTCGATAAGGACAAAAGAGGATAGAGTGTCATACCATGCACGAGGTGCATGCTTTAAGCCATAAAGTGCCTTATCCAGTTTATAAACATAACCTGGATGCTTAGGATTAGCGAATCCTGGAGGTTGTTCAACATAGACTTATTCTTTCAACCTTCCATTAAGGAATGCTGACTTAACATCCATCTGATGAACTTTGGAGTCCATGTGAGCTGCATATGTTGGTCCCAAATGGGTTATACAAGTTTGTAGAAGGGGGGGGGGGTACAAACACACGATCTTTATCTTTCTAAACTGTTTATTGATATGTATCAAACAATTTACAGTTTGTTGCGGAACAAGATTAATGAATAAACCTAATCTAAACAAACTATGAGAACACTAGGAGTTCTTGCACTAGAAATATAGATTAAAAAAATAAGAACACAGAGGAGAGTATTTTTTCAGACAGCAAGTTCAGCGAGAGAATGAATGGCCAAGCTTCTTCAAAATAAAGTAGGGTTTCCTTTATATACTGCATGCAGTTAATGCATGTCAGTATACTTTACACGTGACAACCTCTGGTTGGTTGCATGGTTTGACTTCAGTCGACAACCTAGTGGCCGCATGGTGAACAGTGCAGAATCAGAGTTGGTTGTACGATTATGGACAAATGGAATGTCCGTTCTGAGAAAAACGTACGGAGGCGTGCAAGGGGATAAGACAAAAGTTACTTGTATAGGAGGCTTCATGATCAGCGTTCGCTAAATGATTATTTATCAGCGATTGATAAAGTTCAGCGTTCGCTGAAGTCTTCTACTTGAAACTTTACGTTGAGTGGACAAGTCTTGGCTTCGACTAGTAGACTTAGTCGTTGGTTCTTTGCCTTGATCTTCGACTTCAGTGTAGAACATGGTTGATGTGAATCTTGTCTTCAGGGATCATAAGTAAACAACATAAGTTATCAGCGATCATCAGTGAGACTGAACAGGATCATGGCTCACTGATGTACAGTGTTCGCTGAATACATAAATTTAAAGCGCATGTTTTCATCAGTGATACTAAACAGACTTAGTACATTTAATTTGATGACAAAACATTAATACATATTGTCTACTTACAATTTTCACTAATTGTTTCTCAGGATCATTATCAAATCAACGAGGGTTTGGATCAACAATCTCCCCCCTATTTGATGATGACATAGCAAGAAAGGAAAATTGCTAAGTAAGAAAACATAAGGATAAAAAGTCTCATAAAATATTTGTCCCATTTACTGTTTTCAGGGATCTTTTTAAGTAATGATGGAGTAAAGTACATTCACTGAAATTTTTCATTAACTTCGTAGAGATTACAAGGGGATGTGGAAAAATTACAAGTACAGTGAATTAAAATTTACAAATACAAAAAGTTACAAGCTGATAAAAGATAGAAGAATTACAAAAGGAATCCTATCAGCTATTCAAGTTCATTCATGGCAAGAACTTCATCAAGAGTATTTGTTTCAGGGACTTTCACTCCCTGTTCCCTACTTTTCTTGGCTTCTTTGTAGATCAAGGGTCTTGTTTACCTAATAGACCTGGTGTTAACAAAGGGCTTCATGAAGTATCCAAGCAGGTCTTCTCTTAATCCACACCAGTAGATAAGATCTCTGAGCTGTTCGATGGGAGAAATGGATAGCTCAGAGATGCGTTGAAAGCATTTGCGTCCAGTACAGTAAATGAAGATAATGCCATATGGATCGCTGACAACCTTTCCAGGGATAAAGTCTTCACCAGGGGGTAGGGAAACATCGAGCGTTGATATACCAGGATCAGGACCTGTTAGCCCCAAGTATACATGATGTAAAAGTATTGAAATTATCACAAGTCAGAAGACCACCAGAGATACAGCAGAAGACTTAGAAGAAAATCAACCAGAAGATCATCAGAGCTCGACAGAGCTCTGGCAGAAGACTTCTTCTGTTCCACCAGAAGAACTGTTCACACCAGAAGACCACCATAGCTCTCTGGCGTAAGAGCTCTGGTAGATGAAGACCTCTGTGAATCTTAAGTCTCGTAGAAATCTCTAAGTGTCAGACATGTGTCCGTACTTTCCACGTCAGCACTAAAAGGACGGAGACACACTTTCCACGTGTCATCCCAGGGTTAGATAGTACACTGTCTTTCACTTTATCAGGCTATAAATAGAAGGGTAGTGGAGCACACATTTGCAAGCTTTTGAAAGAATTATTTGCCACATTTGTGAGAGCAAACACTGCAACATTCCTTTCCACTATCACTATACGATTCGTCACCTAAGAGATTTCTGAATACACACACAAGAAAGTGTTCTTGGTGTTATTCAAATATATCAATATACGAGCAACTTATTTATTGATCTTGTTATCATTTTACTGTTCATTGTTATTGATACTCTCCCTGTTTCATATTCGAATGCACAATCACTCATATTTAAATAACTTCATATTATGCTTCAACTATCTGTTTTTTTTTTCTGTTTATATGAGACAACTTGAATCTGGGAACCTACAATCAGAGCATATTGATTTGCTTAAATCAAATCGATCCAATCTAACCAGGTTGATTCACTGTTGTTGATTGTGTCTGTTTTTCAAAAGCTTCAAAGTATACTCTGTTTTTCTTTCTTAAAAGTTGAAACACATCTTCAGAGTTCTTTTAACACATGTTTACGCTTTCTAGTTAGTCTTAATATCTTCTCTACTTTGGTTACTGTTCCATTGGTTACTGTTCATCTCTTTCTACTTAAAACACTTTTAAAATCTTTCAAAACCTTCGTACTCTGTTTTCTGAAAGGATGGCTAATAACAACATCAATTCTATCTATACAGCTGCTTCTCTAACCAAACCTCCTACTCTTCTGAAAGATGAATATCCTCAATGGAAGATTAGGATGGTTAACTTCTTTGATGGATAGATAGAGACCTAATGCGATCTGTCACTGATGGACCATTCCAACCTATGGGTTTGGTTCCTCGTGTACCCGCAATAAAAACTACTGCTGAGATTCCTGCTCACTTCGTAGTTAAAACCACTGGGTTTACTGAGGAAGAAAAGCTCAAAATGGAAAATGACCTCAAGGCAGTTAGACTTCTGATTATGGCCATTCCGAATGATATTTTCCAAGAACTAGACTCATGTGTAACTCCAAAAGAAATCTGGGATCAACTTCTAAATCAACTCGAAATGGTATAAAAACCAAAAAGAATAGAAGAACCCAATGTATTAATGAATACAATGATTTCAAAGCACTTCCTGAGGAAACGTTACAACAGACCTACAACAGATTCAATGTTTTAATAAACAAATGTAAGAAATGTGGGGTTGTTCGGTCGAAGGAAGATAACAATGTCTGATTATTGAAAAGTTTAAATGATGAATGGTTGAATCTATCCATGTCTCTACAAGATAACCAAGATTTGGATGCATTGTCTCTTACTGATGTGTATGGCACGCTTGCTGCACAAGAGAAAGATGTTGTCAAACAAAAAGGCAAATCCACCATTGCAGGTCCAATAGCTTTAATCCCTTATTCAAAAATTTCCACGAAAGGAAAGTCCAACAGGTAAAAGAAGAAGGAGAAAGCTGTGAAATAAAAGGGAAAGAAAAGTTTGGTTGCTGAAAGCGATGCAGAGGAAAGTTCACCAGACAATGATGCGGATATCAATGCTTTTGCTCAATCTCTTGCCCTAATAACTCAAAAGTTTAACAAGAGATTTGGTAATAAAGTATTTGATAGGAGAGGAAGACATGAGAGAGAAGAAAGATATGAGAAGAGAGGTTATGCTGTACCTCACCATCAGAACAACAACAGAGCTACACCAGAGCAGAGACCACAATAGAAGTACAATCCTCCAGCCCCACAGAAGCAAGCTGATGTTGCCCAGCCCATCAACCAGAATGATGGAAGATGTTTTCGATGTGGCAAACCCGACCATTTCTCTGCAAACTGCAAGGGTAGACTAGTAAAGGACCAGAACTACTATAAGAACAAGTATAAATATAACTTCAAAGAGAGAAGTTATGTAGCTGAAATGGAAGATTAGATCTCTGTTAGAACTGAAGTTTATCAAAAAGCCTAAGTGTTGATATCTGAACTGAAGACTCATAGTTCTGAGTAGGAGACTCAGAAGTTCTGATTGATAAGTCTTGAAAAGATTACAAGTGTGGAATCTGGACAGAAGGCTCAGAGTTCTGAGTAGGAGACTCAGAAGTTCTGATTAACTGAAGATGAAAGTCTCAAGTGTTCAAGTGCATGTTCTGAAGTGCTTAATCAGAAGGATATTCAGAAGTTCTGAACATGTTGTTCAGAACTTATGTCTTAGGATATTTTATGTTATATTCTGTTACTAATTAGAACACGTGTAATTGTTTTATTGGTTTGTCATATATATATATATATATATATATATATGTGCTGTAGCTTTAGCTTTTCTTTACATTATATATAGGAGTTAGCAACTGAAAGTTAACTAACTTTTGTATTACTTTGTATTCACTTTGTAATCTTTGAGAGATTCTCTCTCTAGATCTGTAATATGTTCTTAATCGAATACAATGCTTTTGGATCTAATTCTCTATCATTTCACCGTTTGAGTGTTCTTGATTGTTCTTAATTGATTGTAAGATCGAATACTGGTTTCTACAATTGGTATCAGAGCCAATCAACAAACAAATTTGTTCAAGATCATGTTCTTGAGGGTTTCTTGATCGTGTTCTTGAAGATTTCTTGATCAATTCGATAATTGATTCCGCTGCTACTCATAATTCTTGAGTTCTTAGTAATTCTTGAATTCGTTCTGTTTTTGTTCAAGAAATTTGAAATTGTCTCTCCGTTGAATCGATTCAAATCAATTCATCTTACAATCATGTCTTCTAAGGAATTTCTCTCTATGGGATCTGAGACAAGTATCAACAATGGAAAATCCGAATTATTCAATTATTGGATAATATTGATGAGAATTTGATGATCTCAATCCGAGAAGGTCCAATTGAAGTCTATGTTGATGTTGCTGCTACACCTGCAACTAATACAACACCAGAGATTCCTGCTACCAGAGTGAAAAAGCTTTTCTCACAATATACTGACACACAGAAACAGAGACATGCAATAGACAAAAGAGTTGTAACCTTGTTGACTTTGGCTATTCCTAATGAAGTTATCAATCGAATTGACAGTGGTACATCTGCTAAAGAAATGTGGGTAGAATTGGAGAAGCAGATGCTTGGTACTACCAATTCAATTCAGGCAAAACTAAATCAATGCATTAATGCATATGAGAGATTCAAAGCAAAGGAATCTGAAAGTTTAACTCAAACTTACAACAAGTTTTTCACAATTTTGAATGATCTTAGGAAGAATGGGTTGAAGAAGACTAAGTCATAGATCAATTACAAATTTCTGAATTGTCTTAATTCGGAATGATCATCTTTTGCAATAAGTCTCCAAATGAATAAAGATATGTGTGAAGAAGATCTGAATGATTTGTTTTGTGTTCTGAATCAGCATGAAGATTCAGTTAAGCAAGTTGTTGAGGAAAAGAAAAGTGTTTCTGATCAATTAGCTTTGCTTTTAGAAAGAAAAACTAAGGTCACCAAAACATCAAAGAAATCTGTGTTTTTGTCTGAAATTCCAAAGTTAGAGGAGGAATCTGAGAACGAAGAAGGATCTGATGAGGATGATGATATCAAGTTGATTGCTGAGAAATTAGCATTGTTGACAAATACTTTTAATAAAAGGTATGGAAACAAGAAATTTGAAGGTAGGTACAGAAGAAGTGGACAGGGGAGTTTAGATGAGAGATACAAGAACAAAGATGATAGAGAAGAGAATAAGTATGAGAAGAAAGAAGAGAATGAAGAGAGAAGAGAAAAGGATCTATGTTTTAAATGTGGAAAACCTGGTCATTTTGCAAGGGACTGCAGAGTGAAAGTTGTTAAAGACTATGAGTATTATGCAAAGAAAGCTCAGTTAGCCAAAACCAAAGACAGTGGGATTGCACTCCTAGCAGATCAAGAGAACTGGATGTATTATTCATCTGATGAGGAGGATTGCATTCATTTCTCACAAATGCAAAGTTATATGTCTAAGATGGGTGATGAAGATGATTCAGATTATGAAGAAGGAGGGTCTGAATCTTCAACTGAGGTACACTCTAGTCTTACAATTGATTTAATGATTCAAATAGGAAATATGAAATCTGAATTTGTTAATCTCAGAAAACAGATAAAAGGTGAAAGAATTCTGGTTAACAAATTCAGAACAGAAAAAGAAATACTTAAAGAAAGATTTGAAGAAACTGAAGTTGAGAAACAAGAAGTCAGAAAAGAGAATTTTGATCTTTTGAAAAAGATTTCTGAGTTAAAAGTTGAACATACAGAAGTAAAAGATGAAAAAGTTGATTTGCAAATTAAATTTGATATGTTGCTTGATGAAAGAAAGAATTTATATACTAAAATCAAAGAGTTAGAAGATCTTAATCTAAAAAGAGGTCAAACTCAACAAACTTTAAGTCTTCTCACAAGCAATGTTAAAGATACAAGGTTTTACAATCCAAAAATGGGATTAGGTTTGGAGGAAAATGTTATTTTGAAAAAGGCTCTAATAAATTTTTATGATTTTGAGAATTTACATGTTCCTAAACCATAAATCCCAGATATAGTTGAAATCTTTGTAAGACCGGCAAGTTCAATAATAAGTTCTGATAATCTACAAAAATCAAGTTCTGAAAAAAGCAAAGGAAATCATTTATGAACCAAAAGTTGAAAAATCAGAAATTTCAGAAGGCAAGGTTAAGAAATAAATTGGAAAACCAACAGAAGAGAAACCAAGATACAATGATGCTAAATTCAAATATGATTCTCTGAATGTAAGTTACAAAGATAAACAACTAAGTTTCTCCTATACTGACATTGAGAATATATTTGAAGCATGCAAGGTTTCTGAAAACAAAGAGATTTCTGAAACAGTTAGTCAGAATTCTGAGTCCTCTAGTCAAAATTCTGAGTTCATTAGTCAGAATTCTGAGTCTGTAGATCAGAATTTTGATTCTGTTAGTTAGAACTCTGAGTCAACTGAAAATTCTGAGTCAAATTCAGAAAGTTTCTTAGAACTTGAAAAGAGGTTTAAACTTGTTAATCAAGAACTTGAAGAGTTAATGAAAAGTTTTGATGAACTTGAAAATGACTTTTGTGATGTTGATTTTAAACTTGAAGAAATCTTAAAAAAAAAAACTTATGTTCAGAAAATAGAAGTGCTTGAGAAATTATAGACTGAGTATGATCTTTTTAAGATTAAAGCATTAGAAGAAAATAAGAAATTCTTTTATGAATCAAGTACATTTGAGCATGGTGAATCATCTGGATCATCTACTAATTCTGAAAAGTTGAATGTTTCAGAAAAAGAGGAAAGCAAAAGGAAAGATGATCTGAAAAAGATTTATGAGGAGATCTTATTGAATACTATTTCTGAACTCAAAGCTAGTAGTTCTTGTAATAGATGCAATTGTAATCTGAATACTATCAATAAAAGCAAAAAGTCTTTTGATTCAGATTTGTTGTCTCTTGCAAGAAAGAATCTTAAATGTGTTCATTGTGGTAGTCAATCATTTCAATTTTCTCAGAAGAAGATAACTCAAAAGTCTAAATCATTTGTAAAGACAAAAGCAAAACAGAATTCATATAAGAAGACTGAAATTGTTTCTTAAACTCAGACAAAAGAAAAAAAGATTGAAAACATTTTTCAATTTCAATCTAAAGAAAAGAAGACTGAAAGTGTTTCTAAGTCTCAACCTAAAGTTTTCAAGAAGAAAAGAAACAATTTTGTGAACATAAAATGTTCTGATTTCATAAAAGTACAAGGAAAGTGGTGCTTAAAAGAAGATTTTGAATGGAAAGTTAAAGGTACTTTTGTTAAATCTAATATCAAAGCTAACAAAGAAGGACCCATTCCAGTATGGGTACCTAAATCTACCTAAATGTTTTTGCAGGGCTGTCATGTGTGGTTTTTAGATTCTGGAGCATCAAGACACATGACAGGTCATAAGTCTTCTCTAACAAACTTCACAGAAAAGGCTGGAGGAGCAGTAAACGTTGGTAATAACAATAAAGGGCAAGTTAGAGGATATGTGGATTTAACAAAGGGAGATTTAACCATTTAGAAAGTATTCTATGTGGAAGGATTACAACATAATCTGTTCAGTATAAGTCAGTTCTTGGACAGTTTCTGCCAGATCACGTTCAGCATAACAAGTTGCTTAATTCGGACTGAGAAGGATATAAAAGTGTTATGGGCTAAAAGGCACATGGATTTATTTGTGGTCAATTTTTCTAAAATTGTGGCATTAACTCCAGTATGTCTACTTTCTAATGCAACTGCAAATGAATGTTGGTTTTGGCACATAAGATGTTCTCACTTGAATTTCAAGGAATTAAGCAATCTTGTTAGCAAACATTTGCTAAAGGATTACCAAAGATTAAGTTTGAAAAGGAATCATTGTGTTCAACATGTGAAATGGGCAAGATGAAGAAAAGTTCTCCTAAGTTGAAAATGGACTCTTCATGCATGTCACCATTAGAGATGATACACACTGATTTATGTGGTCCAATGGCAGTTCAGTCAATGGGTGGGAAGAAATATATGCTTTTCATAGTTGATGAGTATTCAAGATATACATGGGTTGAATTCTTAAGAGCAAAATCTGAGGCTGTAGAAATATTGATCAATTTCATCAAAAGAATTAAAGTCTTATTGCAACTTCCAGTTCAGAAGATAAGGAGTGACAATGGAACAGAATTCAGAAATGAGACTCTTCAGAACATTCTACAAAACTCTGGGATTTCTCATAATTTTTCTGCTGTCAGAACTCCTCAACAAAATGGTGTTGTTGAAAGAAATAACAGAACTCTAGTTGAAGCTGCAAGAACCATGTTGGCCTATTCAAATCTTCCAACCTTCCTATGGGCTGAAGCAATTGCCACTGCTTGTTTTACACAGAACATGACTTTGATCAATAAAAGACTAAATAAAACTGCTTATGAACTGATTAACAAAAGAAAACCACTGATTAAATTCTTTCATGCTTAGGATGCAGATGTTATGCTCTCAAGGATAGAGAAAGTCTTGGTAAGTTTGACAAAAAGGCATAAGAAGGATACTTTGTTGGTTATTCACTAACTTCCAAAGTATCTAGAATCAATGTTACATTTGATGAGTCGTGATTAAAGACTTCTGAACAAAACAGTTCAGGACTCAATAAGGATAAGACAAATATGACTTCTGAATCAGATTCTAATCCTAACTGTTCAGAAGTCAATTTATTGTTTAAGGATGCATTTCTGGAACTAACTTCTGAATCTTATGTAGATTTTGAAAATCCTAAAATGGTTCAAGAAATGAAAAAGGGAAGTTCAGAGGTTCAAACATCTGTGATTTATGTTTCAGGTCCATCTGAGGAATGTCCAATTTTAGTAAGTATAAGTGATTTTTCTGAGTCTGATACTCAGAATTCTGAACAGGCTATTCAGAATTCTGGACAAGGTACTCAGAATTCTGAACAAGGGACTCAGAATTCTGAACAAGGTACTCAGAACTCTGAACAAGGTGTTCAGAATTCTGACTCTACTACTCAGAATCCAGACTTAAATGTCACACCTTAGAGGAATAGTTCAGAATTACATGCTGTTACAGATGAGAATGATACAAACACCAATCTATCAGAGATTGATGTGCTTCTAAGTTCAAACAAATGGACAAAAGACCACCCTATTCCTCAAGTGATAGGAGATCCATCAGTGGGAGTGCAGACTGGATCAGCAACAGCAAATGATGCAACGTTTGCTGGATTTCTTAGTATAATTGAACCTAAGAAAGCCACTGAAGCCCTAGAGGATCCAGACTGGATTTTAGCAATGCAAGATGAGTTGCTACATGATAAGTCCCAAATCTATCAATCAAACACAATGTAATCTAGAGAGAGAAAGTAATGAGAGCATTTGTCATTCATGTATTCAAAAGTGTAAGTACAAATGACACAAAGAGTTGTGAAATACATGAAGAGTATTTCCTTATATAGTAAGGGTATGACATGCCCATACCTCATACTATAAAGCATTAAACAGTACAAATTATAATATATGCCTGATAACTACAAAATAGCTCTAACAATCTCCCCCTTAGTTATCAAGGCAGCTCCGGTCGTTTTGGTCTGAAGCCCAAATATGATTCTATTCTTTGCATGGCAACACGAAATGAAATTTTGTCGTTGATCTCATCAATTGCATTAATCAACAGAATTCTTGCACGAGACGACATCCAAGTGATCTTCCTTTCTCCGTCATGTCGTTTCAATCTTTCTTGCAACTGTAGTAGTACCACCTTCAGTGTTCCATCAGAATACTTAGCCAATTCAACAATCCGAATAAAGATCTTATGCCCTCTATCATTTCTGAACGTTATTCCAAGCTCCGGATCATCAATAATAGTGTATAGAGGTATTCTCATAAGACCTCCCAATTCTTGATTTGGACGAATCATATTAACCATCGGTTGATTACTCTCCAATGCCATTTGAAAATCATGACTTTGAGTATACAAAATATGTCTCCGCAAAAACCTCTTGATGGTGTTCAAAGCAATAAGAACATTTTCTTTTCTGATCTGTAGGTCTCGGAAGAAGTTGTACATGAACTCAAAATCATCCATTGTGAGATGGCAAAAATCAGCTTCACTGAAGGTGTAGTCTCGACAATCCTGTCTTTGAACCACGAAGTAAGGAAAGAACAACTTGTAGAATCTTTTTGACATAAACTTCCTCTTTTGACGTGGACGTATAGAGGGCTCATCAATTACCGGCCCTTTGCCTTTCAATAATTCTTTTACCCCTTGTAACTCCCGAATAAAAGTTTCCTCAACAGCCTTTAGGGCGTCGTCGAATGTTTCCCTTGTCACAAAGACAGGTAATGTAACACCGGGACCACTTAGGTTACCCGTTTGCACAACAGTTGAACCAACTGTGTGACCTACGCTCGGTGTTGGCATAGTGTTAGCACTCGTAGGATTTCCACTCTGTCCTCGTAGTCCTGAAGAAGGATCTACTCCGAGTGTTCCGGATGGGTCACAAAGACTCGCATCAGATGTTCACAAAAGTGTCCTATGCAAAGAAGATAAAATGTTAGCAACAGGCACTAGACTCTCAACTTGTGCAGGAATGAAGGTCGAGGACCGGGGAGGGGGTCGCTCCGTTTCAATACCCGATAGATTGCGTGCTATAACCCCGTGAGAAAGTGAGACGGCTTCTTGTTGAGAAGAAGCCGAATGGATGGCTGAGGTGTGCAATTGCGTTAGTGGGCGAATAACGACTTTTTCAACACCTGATCCCAACAAATGATATCCGGTGGTGGATGTGGCTACCCGTCTGGTATAGAAAGTTGTGGTAGCTCTCACACTGTCCATAGTTTTTTCTCCAGTTTCTCTCGCAGACTTACATATATTTTCAACTAAAACTCCCTCAGTTCTCCTTGTACCTCCCATTCCTTCAACAACTTGAGAAGTCATCAAAGGCATATCTTCAAGATTAAATTCTTCCACATTAATGTTAGCTGACATATGCATTTGTGGAAATTCAAGAATATCAGCAACATTACCAAACATATTAGCTGCACCAAGAACGTCATTTCCATCATCATTACCATCATTATCAGAATCATCATCAGCTTGTTCCTCCGCGTGATCAGACGCATTGTCAAACCCTGTACCATCATTAGAAGACTCAACCAAAGGAGCTCTTCCAATATGATCGGGAATACGCTCATCGGTGTTTTGTCGTACACGATCTTCTAGTAGTGTGTCCTTAGACGATGGTCGTGTATGTTCAAGTACAGGTGACTGACCCCCACCGGTTCCCCTCTCAAAATTTTCCCTCGACTCTCCCCGTTCAGTAGCCCGTGTATCCTGAACCCTCACCGACTCCTCTCTCCTAGGGGTTGAGTCATGGGTAGGACCCTCCGGGTCTGGCCGAACCATAGACTCTCTATAATCAATAATACACTCGGCGTCCTAATCCGCGTATCTAAGGAACCCTTCCGGTAGCGGCATCTCATAATCATATTGCCTTCGTGGTAGTTGAAGATATTGCATAGCTCTTTCGGGCACAGGTGGATAATGAATTCTTCTTGTGATACCTCTGTTTGACCGAAGCATACTATGAATGATGATCTGAAGAAATCTCATATAAGGGACGTATGGCTTTCCCTTGTTTTGCCTTCGAAGCTCAATCTTGTCACTCAACTCATGCCAGAAGATGGCTGCATAATCTACATGAAGATCATACACCACCGCATGAAATAGTTTCAGAAACCCGATACTTGCACTGTCAGTTCCTGAATGTTTAGCAGTTAAGCACCGGTTGATTATTGAGAAGATCACGTAGTAAATCGGTGGTAGATTGGCTTTATGAAATTTTTTCACTTGTGTCAGTTCTCCGGTATATCCCATTGCCCTTATGCCTTGAAAACCCTCTTCCTCAGACGGATATGGATCAAATTCTGTCTTTCCTTCCCTTGAATTTGGCTCAGGTAGCCTCAATACGAGTCTCAGTCTGTGAAAATCTTGCTTTGTTACGAACTCATCAATCTGGAATAAAAAGATCGGTCTTCCGTTCTCCAAATGTGTAGTGATTGTCTTCCATGCTTGTTGTAGGTATAGCATAGGCACATTGACTGTGTGAGTCAATGCGTATGCTAATGGGTGATTTCGAAGCACTTCCTTTACCACCGGATGAATGTTAATTCGATCAAAATCAACATGGTGATTGTTGAAAATGATCTCGACGTAGTTTACTGGGTGAATAATAGCATAATCTGGATGTCCTCCGGAATTGAGATTGATGTACAGATCGTGCTGATGGTAAAGGTGTTAGCTTTAATCTTTAAGTTTATGAAAGTAGTGAAAAATAGGCCAAGTATAGAAGTGTTCGATAGAGGCTCTGCCGAGTAGCCGAGTAACCGAGAAGACAGAAGTCTTCGACAGAGGCTCTGCCGGGTTAACCAATAAGACCAAAGTAAAGAAGCAACATAAGACACTTCTAAACGGACAAGACCAGAGAGCTTCTGTCATACTTGACAGAGCTTCTGTGGTAAAAAGAAGATCTACGCAAAAGATCTTAACAAGGACGAACATGCTTCTTACAATATCTGCCATTCGAAGGTTCTAAAGATCAATCGTACAAAGGCGTGACCTGACAACTCCACGTGTCAAACTCTGATAGGTTTCCGCCTAAAGCTGAATACAGAGCATTTAATGAACGTTGTATCTGCAACAGTTCCAGAATAGTGTTTTGTACCTTCCAGCTACTATGCCACAACAGTGTCTTTATACCTTCAGTCCTTATTGTCCCCTTTAGAAGTAGTATAAATAGAAGGCGCATGTGAGCTCTTCTATTAAGCTTAATACCACGAAAATACACATATATCATTAAGCTTTGCACTTCTCACACACGCCATCAACTGCAGATTTCTTGTTAATCCTTTGAAGTTCTTGGTGTTCTTAATATATATCAAATACAGTAATCTTGGAGATATTCATCTGTTCTTACATACTGTTTATTTGATATTGTGTGTTGTTCTACCTTACATTATCTTTCAGTTCTTAAATACGCTTTCGCACCATATCTAAATCTGAACTAACTGAAAGTTAAGATCGTTGTTTAAGCAAAACAGGAACCAACAATTGGTATCAGAGCAAACCTTGATTTTTAATATCAAGGGATCCACTCTAAAACTATGATCTTTGGTAGAAACTTGGATTTTTAACCTATTCTTCATATTATTCGAACTGTTTCTGTTTTTCTGCCATTTTCGATTCATTCGAACTTTGGTAAACTTATAGAATATGTTATTCTGGTTAAAAACACCATTTTAGTGCTCAGCTTAAAGCTTTTAAAGCTTAAAAACTTCATACGAAGCATCCACTTCATACTATGAAAAGTTTGTTGTTAAAACCCTTTTCTGGATAATTTATCTCTCTAAAAATGACAAGTACAAGCAACTTCCTCTCTTCTGGTTCCTTAACCAAACCTCCCACTCTTCTTAGAGAAGAATACCCTCAATGGAAGATTCAAATGATTCACTTCTTTGAGGGTACTGACAAAGAACTGGTTTATTATATCCGTAACCCTCCTTTCATTCCCATGATAACTGTACCTCGTGTTCCTAGCACAAACGACACACCTGAAATCCCAGAACACACGAAACCAAAGACCCAGGAGAATTGGTCTGATTCTGATTGGGCTAAATACGAAGTTGCTCAGAAAACTAAGAGAATTCTGATTATGGACATTCCAAATGACCTTTTCCAGTCCATGGATGCATGTGAATCTACATATGATCTATGGAAAGAACTGGAAAAATAACTAGAAGGAGGAGTCAAAACCCAGAAGAGACGCAGAGCTCAATACATAAATGAATACTATGTCTTTAAAGCTCTGCCAACCGAATCTCTGCAAACTACGTATGATAGGTTCAACTCTCTAATAAACAAGTGCAAGAAGTTTGGAATCCATAGAACCTCTGAAGAAAACAACGTTATGTTCCTGAAGTCTCTGAATGAAGAGTGGCTTCAGTTATCTATGTCTCTGCAAACAAATCAAGACTTAGATTCCTGGACCCTATCAGACCTCTATGGAACATTGGCAGCACAAGAACCCCAGGCAGCACAAGCAAAAGCCCAGATCATTGCACCTCTTGCATTGGTTGGTAAGACTACAGAGGCTAGAGAGAAACCAAAGAAAGAAAAAGCAATAGAGGAAAAAAAGGAGAAGAAGAAGAAAAACATGATGGTGGAAAGTGAAGAAGAAGAGGATGTAGCAGCAGAAGAAGAAACGACCCTGGCCTCGATAGCTAAATCTTTAGCTCTCTTGACTAGGGAATTCAGCAGAGGATACCAGAAAAAATCTGGTAATGAACGATATGAAAGAGATAATCGAGAAAGAGAAGGGTCACAACGACAGAAGTGGTGACCGGCAGAGGTCAAGTGATAGAAAGGACTGAGGAAATGACCGACAGAGATCGGAAGACAAAGCTGGCAACACTCCACAGATTCAAGAGTCTTACAAATGTGGTAAGCCAGGCCACTACGCAAATGAGTGCCGAACCAAAAAAAATGGTGACCGACAGAGGTCAGACGACAGAGATGGAAACTCCACACAGAACCAAGGATGCTACAACTGTGGAAAGCCAGGTCACTTTGCCAACGAATGCAGGAGCAAGTCAAATTGCCCTCAGAGGGATGCAGCTTTCTACAAAAAGAAAGCCGAATACTATGCTCAGAAGTCACTAATGGTGAAAAAAGAAATCTGGGAGTCAGACACATCCTCTGACGAAGGCGAAACAAAGAACACTCTATTCTGTGGCATGGCAGAAGTCAGCTCCGACTCCGACAGTGAGGTATCCACTTCTACCTCTAACTCTAATACTGCAGAAGATGACTTGATTAAACTTAACATTGAATACACTGAAATGAAAAAGACATGCGAAAATATTCAGAAAAAGCTCACCTTCTATGAGAGAGAAGCTAGACTTCTCACTCAAGAAAAAGCTAAGATTTTTCAAGAAAAAGAAGAAATTGAAATGGACTGGAACAAAAAGTTAAATACTTTAAAAGAAAAGATTTCTGAACTTAATTCTTCCTTGAAAACAAAGTCTAAACTACTAATGGACGTTGTGTGCGATAGAATGAACATCTTAGCTCTTAAAAATTATTTTCAAAAGGAAAGAGAAGTTCTCTGTCAAGATTTACTTAGAAGAGATCTTCAAATTAAGAAATTTCAAGATGCTCAGAAGGTGTACGAAAAAATAAACACACAAATAGGGAGACGGGGAATTGGCTTCTGTGATATAGATCCTTATACCGGAACCAAAAGAAACAAGTCTCTGTCCTCTCTATTTCACATTGGAGATACAAGAAAACCTGGATTTCCAAATCTTCTCTCTGTAAGTAAAAGGCAAAAAGTATCTGGGGAACCTCACAAGAGGAAACCTCTGAAGATGACAAATGTGTGGTTTGAAAACACAAATTTGTCACCTTCAATCTCTGTCAAAAGAGAATCCAAGCCTAAGAGGTATCTGAAAAGTCAAGATCAGATAGGAATCTTCAAGTTTGGTAATCCCGAGACTTAAACTCAAGTTGCATTTGCCTGCATGATGAATTCTGAAAAGAAATTATCAACAGAGGCACCTGAGTTCAAGCCAAGAATTACAGAAGAAAAACTTGATATCTCTGAAGAAAACCTCTGTACATCTTCCAGCGATCAAGATCTCTCTGAAGAAAACTTAATAGATACTTCTGTTAACTTAGAAAATAGTTCCTCAGAAAAGGAAGAAAGTGAGTATGACACATGTTCTGAAAGCCCAGCCTCTGTCGAAAGAGAACCAAGTGACTCAACCTCTGTATATGAGGACGATTCATCCTCTGACGAATCAGAGACTGACTCTAAGTCAGAGATCGGACCTAGTGACACCGAGGTTTTTAAACAAACCTCTGAAGTTCTTAACAGAACTATTCCTCCCAAGGAGAAAATCACTGGAATTCCTATCACTGGAAAACCTCTCTTGAGCTTGAAAATTTCAAACAACAGAAGTTAATGTCAACTCAAATTCCAACAAATTCAAAGATTTTGAAGCCCTTAAAACCTGTTAAAGAAAAACTAACATGGCAACAGAAGGGTAAATGGACTAAAATTAACAAATCTTTTTCTTCTGTGACAATGAAATCTACAGAAGTTCACCACATAAGGGGAACACAGAAGGCCGCACTCAACAAAGGATTTTGCAAACAACGATCTAGCCTACATAAACCTTCTTGTAATAGAAAGTCTAATGTTAGGATAAATTGTAATGCCTCTGTGCCCCCATTTAATGTATTTAATGAAAAGTTCAAATAAATATATTCGCACATTCAATATTGTCATTGCTTTGATCTTATGTTTAAATTAAACCAACATTTCAAAAGTCCACACTGTCTTCTCTCTGTACCAAAAGCAAAAGATAAATCCAAGGGTAAGAAGAAACAAAATGTTTCTTCAACAAAAGCTAAAACAAAGACCGCTGACAAAACTGGACCCATGTGGATATGGGTACCTAAAACTCTCTGATTGTCTTGCAGAAGCATTATGTGCCAAGCTGGTATCTAGACTCCGGATGCTCGAGGCACATGACTGGAGACAGAGGTCTTCTATCCACATACAAAGAAAAGAACGATGGTGGATCTGTGACCTTTGGAGACAATAAAAAGGGGTACATCAAAGGCTACAAAGTCATAAAGAAGGAAAATATAACCGTATGCAAAGTTGCATATGTTGATGGCCTTAAACACAATCTTCTCAGTGTTAGTCAACTCTGCGATACGAGATTCGACGTAATGTTCAAAAGAACCTTTTGCTCTCTACAGAGCGAGGACACAGGACTTGAACATCTACGAGCCGAAAGAAGAGGAGATCTATATCTCATGAACTTCAATGCAAAGAACAAGAAAGACAAAATATGCCTTGTTGCATGCAAAAGCGAAGAAGCCTGGTTATGGCACAACTGGTTCTGCCATTTAAACTTTCATACTCTTGATAAACTTGTAAAACTTGATCTAGTCAAAGGTCTACCAAACATTAAATTTAACAAAGATTATTTATGCTCTGCCTGTGAAATGGGAAAACTCAAAAGAGCTTCCCATAAAGGCAAAACTGATGTATCTTGCCCTAGACCTCTGTACATGCTACATGTTGACCTCTGCGGTCTAATATCTACACAGAGTCTAGGTGGCAAGAAATATCTGCTTTGTTTTGATCGATGAATTCTAAAGATTTACATGGGTTGAATTTGTTAGAAAGAAATCAGATGTTCCAAACATTCTGATAAATTTAATGAAAAGAATCCAAGTTCTGTATGAGTGCAGGATTCATAAACTAAGAAGCGACAATGGCACATAATTCAAAAACTCTGTCATTGAAGCCTATCTTACAGAAGAAAGAATTTCACAGAACTTCTCTGCTGCACGCACCCCACAACAGAATGGCGTGGTCGAACGAAAGAATCGCACGCTTGTGGAAGCCGCCAAAACTATGCTAACCGCATGTGGATTACCAATGACATTTTGGGCAGAAGCAGTATCAACCGCTTTCTATACCCAAAATCGATCAACCATCGTAAAGAGACACATCAAAACACCATATCATTTTATCAACAAAAGACGACCAACCATCAAATTCTTCCATGTATTTGGATGCAAGTGCTTCGTCTTAAATGATAGAGAAGCAAGAGGAAAGTTTGAAGTAAAGGCAGATGAAGGCAAGTTCATAGGATACTCTGCAACTTCCAAGGCCTACAGAGTTTATCTTCTGCGGTCTCGAACGATCGTAGAAAGCATAAATGTTTCTTTTGACAACACCTTCCAGAAGACCTCTGAACAAATCAGTTCAGAACTCGGTCTAAAAGGGGAATCCTCTGGCATCTAAAAAACAAGAGAAGAAGACTTAAATCTTCTATTTCAAGAGATGTTCCATAACGACATTGATCCCTCTGCTGAAGCCGTCAGAGCCTCTGGAGAATCATCTTCTGCCAGCCAGAACGCGATAGGTATCTCTCTAACTGGTCCCTTAAATAATTCATCTTCCTCTATTAATCATACAGATGCAAATGCCCAGGGGAGCCAACAGAAGATGATACAACAAGGAAAACAACCACAGAAGCTACTGAAGAACCAACTCTAGAAACCACAGAGGAACTAACAACAGAGGAACAAGAAGACTCAGTCTATACTTCCTCAGAGGAACAAACACCGCCAATCATTCCAATCATTCCACAATCTGTAGGATCAAGCACGAATGCAAAATCTACGACAGAGGCTACACCAGATCAACGATTAGAAACCTCTAAAGATCAACTTGATGAAATCGATGACCATCTCCCAAGAACAACAAAGTGGATAAAGAGCCATCCTCCAAGTCTAATAATCGGTGAACCTTCTGAAAAGGTAAAAACAAGATCTGCCACTGCTAACTTTTGTTTCTTTACAAACTTTATTAGTATGATCGAGCCAAAAACGATCTCTAAAGCCCTTGACGACCCAAATTGGGTAGATGCTATGCAAGAAGAGCTTCTACAGTTATGGATTCGAATTGAATGAATTCGAACCCTTATGGATTCGAATTGGATGAATTCGAACCCTTATGGATTCGAATTGAATGAATTCGAACCCTTGTGGATTCGAATTGGATGAATTCGAACCCTTGTGGATTCGAATTGGATGAATTCGAACCCTTGTGGATTCGAATTGATAGTCAAAGACAAATCATGAATTCGAATGCACTATGATTCGAATTCTATACTTAGAATTTTTTTTTTCAAAGACTAATTCTGTAAGAACTATTATCAACAGGTAAAATGGCCAATCAGGAAGAACAGAGTCATGTTCAAGGATTTGATGATCATATTCCGAGTCTACCCGAACCGACACACGATGTACCTTTACCGTCAACACGATCAGTACATCAATCCCAAGCCGGAATTCATCCAGATCATGCTATCATTCATCCGATCAACTATATTGCGATCATTCCCAACAATCATCACATTGATTTTGATCACATCAACATTCATCCAGTGATAAAGGAAGTGCTCAGGAATCATCCGTTAGCATACGCATTAACGAATACTGTCGTTGTGCCTATGCTATATTTACAGCAAGCATGGAAGACAATAACAACAACTATGGAAGATGGAAGACCAATTTTTGTATTCCAAATAGACAACTTCATCACAAAGCTTGATTTCCAAAGACTAAGAATGATTCTGAGGCTACCTGAACCTGATTCACGAGAAGGAAAGACTGAGTTTGATCCTTTTCCATCTGAAGAAGAAACGTTTGAAGGAATACGTGCTATGGGATACACTGGAAACTTAACTCGGGTGAAGGAATTCCATATAGCGAACCTACCACCGTTATACTATACAATCTTCTCCATTATTAATAGATGCTTATCTGCTAAACATGCCGGAACAGACAGTGCCAGCGTCGGATTTCTGAAGCTATTTCATGCAGTAGTGTATGATCTTCATGTAGATTATGCAGCTATTTTCTGGCATGAACTGAATGAGAAGATAGATCTTCGCCGACAAAACAAGGGAAAGCCTTATGTTCCATATATGAGGTTTCTTCAGATTATCATTCATAGCATGCTTCGTTCTAACAGAGAAATTCCAAGACGAGCAAATCATCCTTCTGTGCCCGAGAAAGCTATGCAGTATCTTCAGTTTCGTAAAACTGAATTTGATTATGAGATGCCGTTACCTGAAGGATTTCTTCGATACGCGGATCAGGACGTTGAGTGCATTATCGAGTATAGAGAGTCTATGGTCCAGCCAGAACCGGAGGGACCTACCCCAGACTCAACCCCTAGGCGAGAGGAGTCGGTGAGTGTTCAGGATGCACGGGCTACTGAACGGGGAGAGTCGAGGGAAAACACCGAGAGGGGAACTGGTGGGGATCATACATCTGTATTTGAAGATACAGGGTCATCGTCCGAGGACACACATACAGATGATCTTGTACAACACGATTCTGAGGGAGAAATTCCTAAACACATTGGGGATCCTCCTTTAGTTGAGTACTCTAGTGATAGTACAGAGTCTGATAATGCGTCTGATTCAGCGGAGGAACATCGTGATGGTGATGAAGATGACAACGATGATAATGATGATGATCAAGGGAATGCTGGAAATATTGGTGCCGATGCTACTACTGAAGAAAACTGGTTTGGTAACGTTTCTGATATCTTTGAATTTCCACAATTGAATATGTCAGATAATATTAATGTGGAAAGCTTAAACTTTGATGACATGCCTTTAATGTCGACTCAAGTTAGTGAAGGAACGGAAGGCATAAGGAGACCCGAGGGAGTATCAGTTGAAAATATATGTGAGACTGTGAGAGAAACTGAAGAAAAGAATATGGAGAGTGTGAAAGATATCCAAACTGTCTATTCCAGAAGGGCAGCCACATCCACCACCAGATCTCATTTGTTGGGATCAGGTGTTGAACAAGTCGTTACTCGCCCAGTAACGCAATTGCACACCTCTGCCAGCTATTCAGCTTCTTCTTCACAAGAAACTGTCTCATTTTCTCACGGGGTTTTAGCACAAACACTATCTGGATCTCGTTCGGAGATTCCGGATATTGAAACAGAGCGACTTCCTCCCCAGTCCTCGACCTTCTTTCCTGCACAAAGTTCGAGTCTAGTGCCTGTTCCTAATATATTTGATTCTTTGAATAGGACACTTTCAGGAACATCTGATGCGCGCCTTCGTGACTCATCCGGAACACTCAGAGTAGATTCTTTTACAGAACTACAAGGACAGAGTGGAAATCCTACCAGTGCTAACACTATGCCAACACTGAGTGTAGGTCACACAGTTGCAACAACTGTTGTGTCAACGGCAAACCTAAGTGGTGCCGATGTTACTTTACCCGTCTTTGTGACAAGGGAAAACTTCGATGGCGCCCTAAAGGACATTGAAACTATGTTCATCCGGGAGTTACAAGGTGTGAATAATCAGTTGAAGGGAAAAGAACCGATGACTTATGAGCCAGCTGTACGTCCTCGTCCAGAAATCTATCTGGCTCCGCCTCGAGTACCTCAGTCTTCTCCTATGCAACAACCACCAGTGGATCAAAGTGTTGATGAATTAAGGGATTTATTCTATGCCAAACTGATGTCTATGAGTCCTGAAGATCAGCAAAGTAAAACCTTGTTATCTCTACTTCAGAATTTCCAATCTACTCCAAATCCACTTCCACCTACACCTTTAGTTACACCCACACAGTTTCAAGCATTATCCAAAGAGTTATCTACTTTCAAGTCTGAAGTTGTGAAATCTTTAAGTGATATGAAGCAGTCAATTGTTGAGTTGAAAGCATTAATGGAACAGTCGTGTAAGACTCAAGCTCAGAGTACTAAAAGAAGATTCTTAAAGAAAAGGAAATAATTGAAAATGGTTTTCGATGCTCACCATCATCGAAAAAGGGGGAGAAAAGTTTAATTTCAATTTCATGTCAAAGAATTTTCAAATCAAAGATATTTCAAGTCAAAGATTCGTGAACAAAGACTGAAGATTGGGGAGAAGGATCATGTGAAGTCCAAATGTTGCTGAATTTGGTTATCTTAGTTCTGAGTGGTTATCGGAATGCGCTTACACCTAAAAGTTCAACAATGTGGATGGTTTCACATCTTTCTGATCCAAACTCTAATCGTTTCTGATTTATCTTGTTCCGAATTGATGGTTTTATACAAAGATCGGAATTTCATGTTCAAGACTTGAAGACAATCTGTTGAAGATTTTATTGAAGAAGATTGACTTTTCAAAGAAAAAGACAATGACTTTTCATGTTTGTCTGAAGATTCTTCAAAGCTGAGTTCTTAAAGAGTGTCAAAGCATATAGTTCACCGTGAACTAGTGGAGATAAAGCTACTTGAAGATAGTTTGATAAAGTGTCTGTTTGAGAAGATTGACTTTACAAAGAGCTGAAGACTGCTGTTATTTTTTTAAATCTTGAATCCAAAGGGGGAGATTGTTAGAGCATTATTGTATTCAAGATTTACTGTAAAGTCAATGTACTGTATGAGTCTATACAGTATTGTGAATGCCTTTATACCTTGTATGTTATGGGTATAAATAGGCTTGTCTAGACCATTTGTTAGTAACACTTCAAAACACTTTAGAAAGCTTTTGTAATCTTTTAGAAACCTTTTGTAATCCTTTGAGCTCAATACATGGATGACATATTTGCTCTCTAGATTCTCTCTCACTACATTCATATCTTATTGCTAGAGATTTGGGATTTAACAATTGGTATCAGAGCTAAACAGTAGATTCAAGCAGATCGAAGACCAAATTGAAGATTTTTTACACTAAAGCTGAAGAATTCGGATTGGGTGTTCATCACTATTCATCACTGTTCATCAAGAATTCTGACCCTTCTTCATTTACTATTCATCCAGATTTCATTTTTTTCATTTTTTGATCTTTTGGATTGATTCTTGACATCATTGCACTCGGATTTGATTCCTAAACATCTTTAATTCTTGGATTAACACCAAAATCTGCACAGAATTTGCAGATCTGATCATTTTATATCATTTTTGTTCGAAAACTTTTTCTACTATTTTTGGATCAAAATTCGATTAAATTGATCGAATTAGGATTTGTGATTAACTAAGAAAGTGTGTGGAATCAAATTTCGAACAAATCTGTGCAAATTTCATAACAATTGATCAAGAATTGAAAAAGTTATGGCTGATTTAGTGATTTTCGTGTTCGAAGTGCAGAATTCGGATCATTCTTGGTGAATTCGGATCATTCTTGGTGAATTCGGATCATTCAAAGAAGAATTCGGAGTGTTCTTGGAAATACAAGTGTAGAATTCGACTCAAGAAGGATTTGAATTGATTGAATTCGAACCCAGCTAGATTCGAATTGAGGAGAATTCGAACCGTGTTAGATTCGAATTGAGGAGAATTCGAACTGTGTTAGATTCGAATTGAGTTGATTAAATTTTCCAAGTGTTGAATTCGAACCCTTAAGCATCCGAATTCATAGAATTCGAACCCTTAAGCATCCGAATTCATAGAATTCGAACCCTTAAGCATCCGAATTCATTGAATTCGAACCCTTAAGCATCCGAATTCATTGAATTCGAACCAAGTTAAGTCCGAATTGAGTGATTTCGAATCCTTCTTCATCCGAATTCATTGATTTCGAATCCTTATTCATCCGAATTCTTGTGAATTAAAATAAAAAAAAAAATTTATCCCGAAATTTTGAGAAAAAATTTTATCCCGAAATTTTTTCTATAGTGTATTTCATACACTGTAAGAGCTTTTCAAGAAAAATTTTTATATATTTTTTTGTGTATTTTCATACACTGTCTGCTTGATCTTCTGAACGATCAATTTCTAGCAATATTCAAAATGGTTTTACAACAAGTTATTGTTAAAAGCAGTGGTGAAGATTTGAAGCAAACTCTGAAAAAGGAGATTCCTCCAATTGCAAAAGTTTTTGTTAAACCTAATGTAAAGTTGCAACAAGTCATTATAACAGAAACATCTGTTAATTCACATGTATCTGTTAAACCAAATAATGAAGTGTTGCAACAAGTCATAATAACAAAAACACCTCCAAAGTCACTTGAAAAAGCTAAGGCAAATAATGGAATTTTGCAACAAGTTATTTTATCAGAAACATCTCCTATATCAGAAACTCCTGTTAAAGATAATGCTTCAAATTCTTCAACTCCTATTTTAAATAAAGCATTGGAAGAAGAAAATGTTGATCTGAAAAGACAAATTTTAGACATTTCTTCTTCAAATGCTAAACTTACTAAAAGAATAATTGATCTTGAAGTTTATATTGCAGATCTTGAAGCAAAGAAAGACAACTCAAGTCTGCACGATCAAATCGAGAATCTTCAAGAGAAAGTAACAACTCTTAAAAAAGAAAATGCCGATTTGAAGAGTAGAGAAGAAAAGAGAGTGAAGTGGAACTTAAAGTTACATGATCAATTAAAAGAAGTTAAAGATATAGGGAAAATTTTGGACAGTGAAAATGCCGATCTAAAGAGAAAACTGTCTAATTTTTCTTTTGAAGAAAAGAAAGTTTTTGAAGAAAAGAAAGAGACTGAGCTGAAATGTATAAAACTTTCAAAACAAGTTTCAGACTTTGAGAAAGTTTTATTTTTAGAAAAAGACAAGCTCGAAAAAGAAAGAGCTAAATTTGAAACTGAACGAAATTTTTTTGAGATTAAAAGTTCTGAACTTTCCATGAAAATCTCTGAATTAGAAAATCTTTTGGAAAAGGAAAGAAAAGATTTCACGATAAAGAAAAATCTCTTTGAAAAGGAAAGTAAAACCCTTAAAAAGAAAAATATGGAAATTTTCAAAGAGATTACTGATAAAAGAATGTTTTTGGAAAAATATTTTGAATCAGAACGTGTATATTTTGAAGATGTGATTCTTAATCTTACCAAAAGATTATCGGGTTTATCAGCTGATATTATGAAGGATCAGTTGATCAAATCTGATCTCCAAAAGAAATTTGATCTAATTTCTAAAGAGAAAAATGTTTTAATAAACAAAGTCAAAGAACTTGAAGACGTCATTTTTAAATTTGATGTCTCAAAGCAGGCTAGTCATAATTCTATCTTTCAGACTCCATTTGTTGATTCAAATGATTCTGAATGCTCTTTTAAAACTGCTTCGAGTTCAAGTTTTAAAAACATTTCTTCTAAACAATTTAATAGATCAACAGATTTCTCAAAAGGTCGGATTCGTTCAACAAATCTCTTCTATAATCCTCTGTATGATAAATCAGATAACAAAACAAAAGTGCCTAAAGTTAATACTTCCAAACCTGAAGAAGTTCCAGTCTTCAAGAGGGTGAAGATGGAATGGAGAGTAAAAGGCACAACAGTTCCAAAGAAAGAAGTGCCAAAATCATCTGTATCCACATCAAATGAAAAGAAGAACAATGCGCCAAAAGGTAAATCTTATGCTAAACCTAATCCTATTTATTCTGTAAATCATCTGATTAGGTTGGCACATAAGAAAATCTGTTGTTCTTACTGTGGATCAAATGATTTTGTGCATAAAGATTATACTTCTTATTGGTATGGTTCTTACAGTATTCCTTGTAAGAAATCTACACCTAACCCACTAGGACCCAAATGCCATTGGGTACCAAAATCTGCTTAATCTGTTTTGCAGGTTCTTCATGTGTTGTACTGAATTGTAGATACATACCACACACATGACTGAAAACAGAAGAGAAGCGGCGTATTTTTTGAAAAATATTTGTACCATTAAGGGGTAGACAAATATTAATGGCTTTTGAACATATCAGTTCAAAACCCGTGCTTCAAAGACTATGGCTTCTGGACAAATCAGTTCAGGACCCGTACTTCAACGACTAAGACTTCTAAACAAATCAGTTTAGAACTCACACTTCTCAGGTGATATCCTTAACTGTCACATCTTTTTGTTTCAAGGAACGTGGTAAAAGGTAACATTGGATTATATTTGTTTCTACTGATTTGAAAACTTGAAACTTTACAAATTTAATTCAATAAGATGAAATTTTCAATTTTCATTCAATGAATACTTTGTACTATCTGAGTTAGATTTGCTTCAATTTTCACCTCTAAAATAAATCGAAAGGTCAGCAAAACATGAATGAAATTATGCTGAATGCTCAAAGTTATGTGAATCTGGATATATATAGAATATAATGCTCAAAAAGCCTATATGTCAGAATGATGGATGGAAATGAAAATATGGGCAAAGCACTATGTTTTAGAACCAAGTGATTGAGATAAAATTATTGCACTATCATTTAGTTTGAAAGTTTGTGCTTGTGGCCTTTCTGGTTTGGGAGAGTAAGTCCCAAGGGGTGCTCGACACCTAGTCCCTAAGATCAACTGGTCTGGGATCGGCTGACCCAAATCCTGCAATAGAACCAGATAGAAAGCCATGTTTTACTGGTACAAATGGGTTTAAGATATATCGATGTGGCCTTTCTGGTTTGGGAAATTAAGTTCTAAGGGGTGCTCGTCACCTAGCACCTAAGGCCAACTGGTCTGGGATCTGCTAACCCAAATCCTGCTATAGAACCAGATAGAAAGTCATGTTTAACGGTGTATCTTATTCTTACTAAACTTCTTGATCAAAAGATGCCAATGAGCACAAAATCAAAAGATGCCAATGCGCACAAAATCTAAAGATGCCAATGAGCACAAAATCAAAAGATTCAAATGTGCACAATATTAAAAGATGCCAAAGAGCACATATCTCTTGAAACTTGGGAAAATACAAAGTCGCGATAAACCCGTAAATTTGTGAAAATTCTGATTTTGGACAAATAGTGTGAGTAGAGCAAAATATTCTTATATGTTTTAGAATTGCATATGCTTGAAGCTAATCATATTTCCCATGCTAGCACACCAAATAGATTTAATAAAGTGGTTGAAACTGAACATTTTTTAACTTGATATACAATGATGACTTGTTCTTTGATCCAAACACATGCATTTGATTTCATTTGATTGAAAAATCTGTTAAATTTCATTAAGTTGAATTTCTTTTATAAAGTTTTCAAATGATCAAATGTTAGTAGTTATAAAATGAAGTTCAATGAATTTTATTTTCCTTGTGTAAATTTGTTTTAAAATTTGTGCTACAATTTCAAATACTGTACGTTATTGAAATATATGCATACTTTCAGGGGAGAAAACAAATTGCTCCAAAATTCTTATTTTGAGGGGGAGCAAGTTTATCCACTAAGGAGGAGATTGTTAGTAATACTCAGAGACACGACTGAAATTGAAGAAGGTTTTCGATGATTATGATGCTCACCATCATCGAAAAAGGGGGAGAAAAGTTTAATTTCAATTTCATGTCAAAGAGCTTTCAAATCAAAGATATTTCAAGTCAAAGATTCGTGAACAAAGACTGAAGATTGGGGAGAAGGATCATGTGAAGTCCAAATGTTGCTGAATTTGGTTATCTTAGTTCTGAGTGGTTATCGGAATGCGCTTACACCTAAAAGTTCAACAATGTGGATGGTTTCACATCTTTCTGATCCAAACTCTAATCGTTTCTGATTTATCTTGTTCCGAATTGATGGTTTTATACAAAGATCGGAATTTCATGTTCAAGACTTGAAGACAATCTGTTGAAGATTTTATTGAAGAAGATTGACTTTTCAAAGAAAAAGACAATGACTTTTCATGTTTGTCTGAAGATTCTTCAAAGCTGAGTTCTTAAAGAGTGTCAAAGCATATAGTTCACCGTGAACTAGTGGAGATAAAGCTACTTGAAGATAGTTTGATAAAGTGTCTGTTTGAGAAGATTGACTTTACAAAGAGCTGAAGACTACTGTTATTTTTTTAAATCTTGAATCCAAAGGGGGAGATTGTTAGAGCATTATTGTATTCAAGATTTACTGTAAAGTCAATGTACTGTATGAGTCTATACAGTATTGTGAATGCCTTTATACCTTGTATGTTATGGGTATAAATAGGCTTGTCTAGACCATTTGTTAGTAACACTTCAAAACACTTTAGAAAGCTTTTGTAATCTTTTAGAAACCTTTTGTAATCCTTTGAGCTCAATACATGGATGACATATTTGCTCTCTAGATTCTCTCTCACTACATTCATATCTTATTGCTAGAGATTTGAGATTTAACAAGTTTGAACGAAACAAAGTCTGGACTTTAGTTCCTCTGCCACGAGGAAAACAAGCCATAGGAACTAAATGGGTCTTCAGAAATAAGAAGGATGAAGATGCAGTGGTCATAAGAAACAAAGCAAGATGGGTGGCCAAGGGATATCGCCAAGAAGAAGGCATAGATTACGATGAAACTTTTGCCCATGTCGCACGGCTCGAAGCCATAAGAATCTTCTTAGCCTTCGCAGCCCACAGAGGTTTCAAAGTATTTCAAATGGACGTAAAATCCTCTTTTCTAAATGGCAAAATCCAAGAAGAAGTATACGTCCAACAGCCCCCAGGGTTTGAAAGCTCTAAGAACCCAAAATACGTGTACTACCTCGACAAAGCTCTGTATGGACTGAAACAGGCTCCAAGAGCATGGTACGAAAGACTTTCTACCTTTCTTCTCGATAATGGTTACGACAGAGGTACGACGGATACAACTTTGTTTTATAAACGAAAAAATGATGAAATTATGCTTGTACAAATATATGTGGACGACATAATTTTTGGGTCTACAAATACAGAAGAGTGCAAAAAGTTTGAAAAACTCATGCAGAGTGAGTTTGAAATGAGTATGATGGGATAATTAACTTTCAAAATACTCATGTAGAGTGATTTTCATAAATCAAGATAAATATGTCTCTGACATACTTTCAAAATACAGTCTCTCTGTTGCCTCTGTAATGAGAACTCCAATGGCCACAGGAAATAAGTTAGACTCAGATCCAAATGGCATACATATAGAGTGCACGCTCTACAGAGGAATGATTGGGTCTCTGTTATACTTAACTGCAAGTAGACCTGACATAATGCATGCTACATGTCTCTGTGCAAGATATCAAGCTAACCCGAAGGAATCCCATTATAATGCTGTAAAGAGCATCTTCAGATACCTCAAAGGGACCAAAAATCTTGGCCTCTAGTATCCGAAGAACTCTGGTTTTGGTCTTAAAGCTTATACAGATTCAGATTACGGAGGATGCAAGCTCGACAGAAAGAGTACCTCTGGGAGTTGTCAATTCCTAGGTGGTAAACTGCGTATCCACATCTACAGCAGAAGTCGAATACGTTGCTGCTGCTAGTTGTTGCTCCCAGGTTCTGTGGATGAAAACTCAGCTTAAGGACTATGGCCACATCATATTCAAGATTCCAATCTTCTGTGACTCAAAAAGCGCCATAGCCATCTCTACCAATCCAGTACAGCACTAAAAAACAAAGCATATCGATATCCGTTACCACTTTATGAAACACCATGTTGAATATGGGACAATCGAAATGCACTTCGTGTCTACAAAGTACCAGCTTGCAGACTTATTCACCAAGGCACTAGATGAGAAAAGATTTCTTTTCTTGGTGGGTAAGTTGGGAATGATAAACATGAGTTAAAACCTCTGTAAGTATAACTTAAATCTTCTGTAAATATGTAAATAAATGTTTATGTTGTTTTATTTCATTTCTGTATGTAAATTCTCAATCACCAAGTGTTCAATACTCAACAGAGCTTCTATAGGATTGCTCAGAACCTCTGACAGTCCTTACAGAACCTCTGAAAATCTTGATCTATGTTATATGCACAACTTATCTTATTTGATCCAAGCATAGGTCAAGGGGGAGCAGAAGGAAACCTTGAAATGATCTACAGAGGATGATCATTCAAGGGGGAGCCAAAGAGGAGAAGTGATCACTCATGATTCACAAAAATCAGGTATTATGCCGAGCAAGAAAGAGCCAAAAGATAAGTATCTCGAAACAAATCATTTTTGAAAACAGTTTTCTAGGACAAACATTTCTGAATATGTCCTAGAAACATTGTTTAAAATATACCAAACAAGTTTTGATCAAAAAGATTTACGAGACTTCTGTTATGAGATTTTTAGTGTAATAGAGCTTCTGCTTAGCTCAACAGAGCTTCTGTATGCAGAATCCTCTATAAACTACAAATCTCATACAAGAACTCTACCGATCAAACTCAAATGTTCTCTGTAAGGATTTACTTGAACAAAAAGTTACAGAAGAAGGTCTTTTGGGACGAAGAGCTCATTCCATCAAAAAGTCTCTGTCAACCAATCTAGACACTCAAAAAGGAGCATCAAGCACAAAAACTTTTCCAAAACAGTTTTCTAGGCCAAAAATTTTCAAATATGTCCTAAAAACAGTTTATAAAGCAGTAAAAACTTTGGATGATCAAAAAGTTTGATAGATTTTTAGTTATGAGAAATTTCCTCTCATAGAGCTTCTGCTGGCTCTGACAGAGCTTCATAACCTCTGTGAAAGAAATTTCTACTCTATAAATCTATCGATCCTCTCCAATGCTTTTCAAACGTTTTTTGGTAAAGGTGCAAGCAACAGAGGATACAAAGAGAGTTTCAATCAACATAGCTCTATCTCAACAGAGCTTATGTCATATTCAAAATTGGGAAACTCTGTAACAGTAATGGCTATTTTTTCTGCGAGTTAAAATTATGTGGAGGAAAGGAACCCAAGCGCCAAGCATTAATGGGCCGCGCACGACGTCCTGTCATACTCTGACACTACTGACGTGTCTCATTTTCATTGGGCGTACATGACACACGTTCTTCTGGAAAGTTGAACCAGCCGTTTACACTCGAGTACGGATTCCAAATTTTATTCACTTCCATATATGTACCTCATCAGAATTCTAATCGTTACCCTTCAGTATAAAACCCAAGTTACCAATCCTCATAAACCTTTACGAACTCACATCTTCTTCTCCGGCGAACCTTGCAAAACCTGCAACCTACCTATTTTTCATTCTCTTTATTCAAGATAAACAACAATGGCATCATCCTCTAACATTCATGAAGACTCCCCTGTTCAAGAAAACTCACCTGCTCAATCTGAGCATTCCCAAAATCCAAATATGGCCGCAGACCTGGAAAAAGACAACTCCGGCGATGAAGCTAATTTCTCTCCAACCACATACGAGAAAAACTTCATCGCAAATGAACACTTTGAAAGTGTTCTTCCTCTCAAACCCAATAACTACTATCTGGTACCCTCAAAAACCGCATTTGGGAAAGCACATGCCATCCTTCTTAACATTCTGGAAACCCACTACCTTTACCCCCTTTTATCCAAAACAGTCAACAAACTCCCGGCGAGATACCTGAATCAATTCTGGCAAAGCAGCAGATTTGATCACGAAGATAGACAAATCAAAGGCTACATCTCCAAACCCGACAAATCCGAGCATCTTGAACTCAAATTCAACAGAACAATGTTCTCATTGGAGTTCAGTCTACCCACCAGAGGTCTACTTGGGATAAAGGCATATGCAGAGGAACCAACAGACAAAGAGCTCTGCTGTTTTGTTGAAATGTTGGGGTATAACACAACCCTAAGAAAAAGGAACAGTTTCAGAAGAAATCGACATCCCCCTCTGTGGAATACCCTCTTCTCAATTCGTAACAGATGCCTAACAGGAAAAGTGGGCAGTCCAGACCAAACCTCTCACCAAATCTTGACCATAATGTACGGGGTATATTATGATCTACCTCTGGACTACTCCACCATCGTGATGCAGGAAATGGTCAATACCATTGACAGAAAAATCTCTTCTCAGAAGGCCAAGGGAAGATCGAAAGATGCTCTACCTCCTCTGCAATATCAGCGAATCCTGGGTGTCCTACTAGAGCCTCTGCTACGTCTACAAAAATGGCCAATGGATGGACCGACGGCCAGACTATATCCCTTGACCAAAAACACCCCAACAAAGCACGAAGTTGAATATCCTTTCTGCAGACCTCTGCCATCAAGACTTCTGGGATAAGCTACAGATAAAACCCTAAGGTTAGCTTACATACGCGATCATAGGACTCCAGAACCGAGCCCTGTGACACCGCCGCGTTTAGGTGTGCCTTTAGAAACTAGGGTAGTTGAAAGAATGACAGATGAAGATTGGGCTAAGGCTTTCCAGAAGCATGTAGAAGTTCAAACCAAGTTCCTTGCTCAGAGGAAATCCATCTACTCTGCCTCAACTCCTAAAAAGAAAACAAAGAGGAAAACCACAGAGGGTACTTCAACTTCTGCTGTCGAAGCTCAACAATCTCCACCTCATGCAACAGAGGTTGGATCATCTGCACCTCCCTCTCCTCCAAATCACAAAAAGAAGAGAAAATACAAAGCCTCAAAGGAAGGGGCACCTAAACCCAAGAGGAGAAAGAGCAAGAAGAAAACTGGGAAACATTTGTCTCCTATGCAAGCAATTGCAGAGGAAGGAGTAGCAGAAGACGTAGAGGAACAGGTAACAGAAGACGTAGCAGAAGAACAAACCCAAAAATCACCTCTGCAATCCCCCAATCCCCTCAACTATGCACATCACAGGGACTTCTCTGACTTCCTCCAACATCCTAAATTTGCCAACTCCCTTGACACTGCTGGATGGAGTGCAGAAGCTCTGTCACATGACACCACAGAAGCCACAGAAGATCCAGATTTCACAATCTCTGGAGTTGATTTTGATCTTGATTCTGATGATCAAACTCCAAGGGATAATCCGGCTAAGACCCCAGAGATACTACAGAACCCCTTCCTTCAACCTGGCCTTGATATTCACAAAAGAAGCCCAGAGCAAGTAATCTTTGCCTCTGACGGTACACAGGTTATGCACCCCCAAGTACAACAACTTTTTGGTACTCATCCTATGTACGACTCCCTAGGTCTAAGGGAAGAAGAGGTAACAGAAGAAGGGGAGACTAGGGTAGAAGTCTCAACCCATATGGTAGCAACAGAGGTTGAGACCATAGATGGAGAACAAGTGGTTGGATGCTTCACAGAAGCAAACGCAAGAAAAGATGCCTTTATTAATAGAGGCATACAACCAAAACCAACTCCCAGTGCAACCCACACTTCTATTGCCGCCAGTCTAGTGGCAGAGGGCAATATTGAAAAAAAGCAGCACGACTCGACCCCAACCCAAACCATCCGGACAGTGAAATTCTTTCATCCTCTGTACCATTAATAACCGGGGAAACCATTCCAGGGGAATCCTCTGTAAAGGATTCAACCGTAGTAAGTGATATATTGCCCCGGATCACAACAGAAATCCTTGCAGAGGAATTTGTTTCCTCTGCCACACGCACACAACTAGATCCAAACATCTCTTCAGAGGAGATTATAGTGCACAAATACAGAGAGACTCTAGACAAGTCTCCGAGTGAACAGAAGGATAATTTAGTACCTACCTCTGGAGTGGATCTAGACAATGTCATTCACATAAATTCTGTAGAGTCTGAAGCACTAGATGCTTCTGCTCAAAGATCAGAAGGAAATCATTTCGTCCTTATATTCAAAACAGGGACAAAAGAAGGTGTCTCAAGAACATAGACTCACTCTGGGGACGAATGTGTTCCCCCCAGAGGTTACAACTAATTCACATGTATCAAGGGATGAGTTCCAAACCCTTGTCACCTCTGTGAACAATACATTGAAGGAGTTTCAAAGCTCTTTCAAATCTTTTGCAGAAACATCATCCAGGGCAATTCTTGATCTGAACACCAAAATGGATAAACTGTCCACAGAGGTGCAAAATGCCGTAACCCAGATGAAGTCAACTGCTACCACCTCTGCCACCTCTGCTGATGAGTTTGAGAAGGCCACAACCTCTGCCTTCCAAACTTCTGTCAAAGATCTCTTGGCTCAACTCAAAGATCAAGCCTCCACCCCTAAGGGCCTTACTCCTAAAGATTAAAAGAAGGCCCTCAACCAAGTTCAAGAGCATACAACAGAAGCAACTCTGGCCATGAAGCCCTCAGATTATATGACCAGAACTCAGCTCACAGAACTTAGCCAAAGCGTGATCGATCAGGTAACAGAAATGATCAGAGCTTTTACTGTTGCCAACACAAATTACGTGAAAGACTTTAGAGAAAGCATCGGCAGAATGCGCTTCAACACGGAAGCAGAGGTTGAAACACTGCTCGGCCTCTGTGAGGACTTGTGCGCAAAGATGATTGCTGCATGGGCTGTTCCACCAAAGAAACCAGATACATCTTGCAGGGCAGAAGGTAAAACAGATAAGGGTCAGGAAGACTCTGATGATGATTCTGACGATTCATCAGATCATCCTGAGGGGGAGAATCAAGGGGAGAAACAAAGGGAAATAGCTGCAAACAGAGGTCTACCCGCTCCACCGGTATCCACAGAACCAATATCCTCTGCACCCCCAACTCAAACCCAACAAAGAACACAACAGTCCACAGAGGCAACCACCACCTCTGTGGAAATGATCTCTAAAGAAACCCCTGCAAAACCAAAAAACCTGGAACCCAAAGCAGAAACAAAACCACAGAGACAACAACCATCTCTGTAGAATCCATTACTGAAGAAACCCAAGTACCCAAAACAGTTCAACAGAAGACCACAGAGGCAACACCCACCTCTGACGAATTTCCTTCTGCATTTGGAGAAGAGGCCCAACTTCTGACATCCTCCGAAGACGAACTACCTTCCCCAACACCCAAATCCAACCCAAGAACCAAAAAAATTGCTCACAAAAGAAAATATCTGAGCAAAACACTTGAAACCTCTCCAACAGAACCCAAATCATCAATCAAGCCCTCTGAAACTCAAGTGTCAAAACCAACAGAGGCAGTCCCCAAACCAATAGAAACATCAACAACAAAGCCCTATGAGACTCAAGCGTCAAATCCTACAGAGGCAACCCCATCTCAACAAGCAGAACAGCCGAAGGCAAAAGACAAGGGAAGAGGGATTATAACAGAAGAACCGCAGAAGAAAAAGCCCAATCATTAACCTTCGACAGAAAAACTGATGAAGAGCTATTTCGATGCGTATAAGACACCAAAGCTTGAAGAAGAAGACTGGGCTTTCGGCACTACACCTCTGTCAAATATTCCTGTTCTGGATCCAAAGACAAAACCTTCAGAAGATCGAGTGGCAGAAGTCAAGAACCAATTAGATGCTCTGCGCAGAACCTTACCTCAACCACCACCACCACAATGGATGGGCATAATGGATAAATCAGAACCAACCATTCAAGACCCTGACTTCCGTGCTGACCTCGAAAACCTCTTCACCAGAACAAAACCCATGCCTAAACACGAAGTCTTCTCAGCACCCAAGATCGTCAAAGTCCTATATTGTAAATTCTCAAGAACCAGAACCTGGCCTAAACTCTCTTACAACATCTACAAGGTCAAAAGAGAGGACAGATCAGAGAACCAATTTGCAGATGCAGATCTTAGGAATCTCAATCCTTATGATCTACCTGATCTTCTGGAATGGATGAAAGAGAACTTCACAACCGACGAACTTCGCAGAGCCTACAGGGTGATTAGAAAGGCCATACGCGAAAAGCTTCTGCTATACAGCATGGTAGATTTCCAATTGGCTCAAGATCTTGGAGTGAAAAGCTTAAACGTTTCAACCACCAGTAGACTACTGCCCTCCCTCTGCTACACCAAAATCAATCATCACAAATCCAAGGGTCGGGTTAGTATTTCTAGATCCTTCTGGTAAATCAAAGTTGTTCGTAGAGATGGACTGTCAGAAGTACGCAACAAGTACTTTGACAGAGTTTAGAACGATCATAGTGGAGCACAGAGGAACAAAGCTCATGAATCAAAGTCTTGTCGACAGACTGATAGAGGTTATCGATGCAACAATCAACATCCGAACTCTATGCATCAGCTTCTATCACGAACTCGTACAAGAAGGACTCGACCGCAAAAGTTTCAATGACTTCAAGGATTCCAACGTCTGAGTCAGTCAAACAGATCCTCTGTAATATTTTCTTTTCAATACAATCATATGTAAATGCCTCTGGCATAATCAAATGTGAAAAGAAAAGTGTTCTTAGTATGTACTTAGCCTAAAAATCCATGTACTTTTCAATTTTACATTTTTCACTACTTAGGGGGAGATTGTTAGCTTCAATCTTTCAGTTTATGAAAGTAGTGAAAAATAGGCCAAGTATAGAAGTGTTCGACAGAGGCTCTGCCGAGTAGGAGAGTAACCGAGAAGACAGAAGTCTTCGACAGAGGCTCTGCCGGGTTAACCAAGAAGACCAAAGTAAATAAGCAACAGAAGACACTTCTAAACGGACAAGACCACAGAGCTTCTGTCATACTTGACAGAGCTTCTGTGGTAAAAAGAAGATCTAAGCAAAAGATCTTAACAAGGACGAACATGATTCTTACAATATCTGCCATTCGAAGGTTCTAAAGATCATCCGCACAAAGGCATGACCTGACAACTCCACGTGTTAAACGCTGATAGGTGTCCGCCTAAAGCTGAATACGGAGCATTTAATGAACGTTGTATCTGCAACAGTTCCACAATAGTGTTTTGTACCTTCCAGCTACTATGCCTCAACAGTGTCTTTGTACCTTCGGTCCTTATTGTCCCCTTTAGAAGTAGTATAAATAGAAGGCTCATGTGAGCTCTTCTATTAATCTTAATACCACGAAAATACACATATATCATTAAGCTTTGCACTACTCACACACACCATCAACTGCAGATTTCTTGTTAATCCTTTGAAGTTCTTGGTGTTCTTAATATATATCAAATACAGTAATCTTGGAGATATTCATATGTTCTTACATACTGTTTATTTGATATTGTGTGTTCTTCTACCTTACATTATCTTTCAGTTCTTAAATACGCTTCCGCACCATATCTAAATTTGAACTAACTGAAAGTTAAGATCATTGTTTAAGCAAAACAGGAACCAACAAAAGGCACGTCAGGTGTTGGATCGGGAATAATTGGAACATGATCACCAAATCCCTAAACGTGACTTTGTTCTTCTTGATTGGCCATTTGAACTGTAGTTTTGAGCAAAACTGTTCTGGAAAGTTAACATTTTAAAAAAAATTGAAAAAAATTTGAAAATGCCTAAGTATAGAATTCGGATCGTACATACAGATACAGGAATTCGGATACAATAGGATCCGAATTCATGACAATTCAGACCTAGAAGATACGACACCTTCACATCTGGGATCAATAAGGATCTGAATCCATAAGATCTCGGACTGAGAAGAGTCCGAAACCATGACTTCGCGAACAATAAAGATGCGAAACCATTACAATTTGGATGAAGAATGATCTGAATTCGTAACTTAGTAAAGTTCAAAAGTTTTACAAAAAAAAATTCGCATGTTTAAGAAAACATGAATTCGTATCCAAAGGGATCCGAATCCAAGGAATTCGTATCCAGAGGGATCCGAATCCAAGGAATTCGTATCCAAAAGGATCTGAATCCAATACATGGAAAAAATTAGAATTCATGAAACTTTTCGGATAAAAAATGATCCAAAACCCAAAGATTAAACACAATTTAAAACATTTCAGATCATTTAACCCTAAATTGACCCTTTTGACCTGAAACAATATATACGCACAAATACATACAGACCCATGAACAACATGAAGAACACGAAGAACACAAACTCAAAATCACAGATTGATAGATTCAAAAATGAAATTCCTAACACATATAGGTTCGACATATGATAATGATCATTAAAGCAAAACAGTTTGAACCTAGAAACAAGCATAACTAATGATGATGATGAAACAAAAGATGAACTCAACGATGATGATGATGAACATGAACAGTAACCAAATAGATTTCATACAAATAAGCATATCATATGATTATAATTGATGAAATTACACGGATGGACCTGTTCACATGATTAAAACGAGTCTAAAGAGATAAGAATCAACAAAAAGGTTTACCTGATGAAGAAGATATGAACAGTTGAAGATGAAGAGCTCGAAGAAGATGATGAACAGTGCTTCCAGAGAGTACCCCACTTGTGCAAACAATAGAAAAAGCATGTCTGAAAAATAGACATCGCACTGTTCATCTGAACAATTCGCATAAACAAAGATGCAAAAAGTCCCAAATTGAAGGAATTCAGATCAAACAGAGTTAAAAAGATCAACCATTTCGTATCCAAGAAGATCCGAAACCATTGGTTTCGTATCCTAAAGGGTCCGAAACCATTGGTTTCGTATCCTTAAGGATCCGAAACGGATGATTTCGTATCCTTAAGGATCCGAAATCACTGATGTCGTATCCTTAGTGATCCGAAACCTTAGTGGTTTTGAAGAAAAACCAACTTTTTCAGAAAAACTTCAAACAGTTAAATCTCACATCAAATAAAACCTTTGTAATCTTTTACTTAAAACCCCCATTTTTTTAAGAAAATACTAAAAGTAAAAGACTATATCCTATACCATACTTACAGACTTATGCCATTCTGCTCCCCTTAAACATATGCATAATCAGTCAACTCAACTTCAGAGAAATCTGCAAGTACAGATGAAAAGCTTGGTACTCATAGAACATGAGTCCAGATTGGTTAGATGTATTTCTTGATGAAAAATTCTAACTCCCCTTAAAAAATAAAGTATAATTAAACAACCAAGCACATATGCTCTCCCTCAATGTTTTAAAGAAAACATGGAAATGCCAAAGTGTTTAACATTCCTAGTTTACTGATTAAGAAATTGAACCTTTTTTCATCCAAAGGTTTGTAAATAATTCAGCAAGCTCTAGTTCAGTCGGCATGAAATGCAATTCTATAGTTCCTTTCTCAACATGGTCTTTAATAAAATGGTACCTGACATCGATGTGCTTCGTTTTAGAGTGTTGAACAGGATTTTTAATTATTGTTATTGCGCTTTTGGAATCACAATAGATTGGGATCTTGTTGATGATATATCCATAATCCTTTAGCTGAGTCTTCAGCCAAAGCACTTGAGAGCAACAGCTAGCCGCGGCCACGTATTCCGCTTCCGCCGTAGATGTTGACACGCAATTTTGCTTCTTTGATGACCAGCTTACAAGCTTATCCCCCAGAAATTGACAAGCACCATATGTGCTTTTCCTGTCCATTCTATTTTCGGCATGATCTGCATCTGTAAATGCGATTAGCTCAAACCCCGAATCCTTAGGATACCAAAGACCCATATTTCTTGTGCGTTTGAGATATCTAAGGATTCGCTTAATAGCAGCAAGGTGAGATTCCTTCGGGTTAGCATGAAAACGAGCACAAAAAGATGTTGCAAACATAATATCCGGTCTACTCTCCGTAAGATATAGTAAAGATCCAATCATGCTACGGTATAACTTTTGATCGACTGATTTACCGGATAAATCAGCGTCCAAAAGCCTACCGGTAGCCATTGGTGTTTTCATGACGGAGGAGGAATTTAAATCAAACTTTTTAAGCATATCATTTATATATTTTGATTGATTTATGAAAATGCCTTCATTTGATTGTGTCACTTGGAGTCCAAGGAAATTTTTTAATTCCCCCATCATGCTCATTTGAAAACGGCTTTTCATCACCTCTTCAAAATCTTTCCACATATCAGGGTTTGTAGAGCCAAATATTATGTCATCAACATATATTTGTACAATAATTAAATCATCACCTTTCTTTTTAAGAAAAAGAGTTGTATCTATTGTACCTTTGGTGTATCTAGATCCAAGCAGATGAATACTTAGAGTTTCATACCATGCCCTTGGAGCTTGTTTCAGTCCATAGAGAGCTTTGTCCAAGACATAGACATGGTTTGGATATTTTGGATCTACAAAACCTTCAGGCTGACTCACATACACTTCTTCATGAAGAATCCCATTCAGAAAAGTAGACTTGACGTCCATCTGGAAGAATTTCATGTTTTTGTGAGCGGCGTATGCGAGAAAAATCCTGATGGCTTCAATCTGTGCCACTAGTGCATAGGTTTCGTCATAATCGATGCCTTCTTGCTGATTGTAACCTTTTGCGACCAGTCTAGCTTTGTTTCTAACTATAATCTCAACTTCAACTTTCTTGTTCCTAAAGACCCATTTTGTTCCAGCTATGGTCTTGTCCTTAGGACGCTTCACCAAATGCCAAACATCGTTACGTTTAAACTCATTTAACTCTTCTTGCATAGCATTTATCCAGTCTGGAACTTGTAATGCTTCAGATGCTTTCTTGGGTTGTAGGGAGCTCAGGAAGTTGAGATACAAACACTCGTTTGTAGTCGCAGATCGTGTCTTCACACCATCCTTGATGTCACCAATAATATCCGTAGGAGGATGTGCCCTTGTCCATTTGTGTGTGCTCGGGAGTGTCGGAATTTCAGCACGAGTGTTGGTTGAGTCATTTTCATCCAAAACTGTAAGAATTTTTTCGGTTGATTCAGCTGAAGAAACTTGAGTCGATACTAGTAAACCAACTTCTGGTAACGGGAATTCAGGTGTAGGAACCTCCGATGATATGTTTTCTGAAACCGGAACTTCAGGTTGAATTTCAGGTTCAGAGACTTGTACATATGTAGTTTCACTCGGAGTCTCGTTAGTTGCACCAGAAGTACTAGCACCGACATCTTCAGATGGACCGAAGAAGCTGATACTCGTCTGTAGTGAAGTTGCATTTACGGATGTGATAGGTGGTTCCATATCTGCACAATAATCCATAAACACATCATGAAATAATAAATCTAACTCTTTAGTATTATTATTATTTAATACAGAATTAGAAAACTGATTTGGCACAGGTTCTACTCCTTTTTGAGTAGAAACTTCAAGTTGTTGTCCGAGTCCTGAACCGTGTTGTCTAGAAGTCAATGTAGCATTTTCGTCAAAAGTTACGTTAATGCTCTCGATGACAGACTTTGTGCGATAGTTGTAGATTCGGTATGCTTTGGAATTCAAGGAATAACCAATAAAAATCCCCTCATCAACTTTGACTTGGAACTTCGTAAGGTGTTCACGATCTTTTAGCACAAAACATCTGCATCCAAAAACACGCAAAAATTTAATATTTGGTTTGCGATTATTAATGATTTCATATGCAATTTTATTTAATCTTTTATTTATAATAGTCCTGTTTTGTGTGAAGCATTTATTTAATCTTTTATTGGTGGTAGACCCGAATAAGCAAGCATAGTTCGAGCTGCTTCAACAAGCGTCCGATTCTTTCTTTCAACAACCCCATTTTGTTTCGGAGTTATTGGTGCAGAAAAATTGTGTGAAATTCCAACAGAATCAAGAAAAGACTGTAGCGTAGCATTCTTGAATTCAGTTCCGTTGTCACTTTTTATCTTTTGAACTGGACTTTGTAGAAGAAACTGAATCTTTTTGATGAACTTGATAATCAGCTCAGGTGCTTCAGATTTGAGTCAAAGAAAATCCAACCTAGTGTAGCGAGAAAACTCATCAATCATAACCAAAACATATTTCTTTCCACCCATTAATTGAGTTCTCATCGGGCCACAAAGATCCATGTGAATAAGCTCAAGAGGATTCATGCAGTTGGATAAAGTTTTGGACTAGTGAGAAACGTGTTTCATTTTGCCCATTTCACAAGCCGGACAAATAGAAACTTTGTCAATCTTCAATTCTGGAAGTCCGGAAACTAATCCATCAATCGTCAGCTTGTTGATGCTTCGAAAATTTTGGTGAGACAGTCTTCTATGCCACAACCAACATTCATCTTGAGAAGCCTTTGACACAAGACATACTTGATTTGAAGCAACAAGACTTGCAAAGTCAGTGATATACAAATCTCCGCATCGTTTCGCTCTAAATATTTCTGACCCTTTCTCATCCACCACATAACAAAACTTCTTGTCAAAGATAACCTTACACTCCTTGTCGCAAAACTGACTTATACTGAAAAGATTATGCTCTAAACCTTCTACATACAGAATCTTCTCAATTGACATCAAATCATTCTTCAACGTTCCGTAGCCTCGAACGTAACCTTTTGAGTTGTTGCCAAAACCTACCGATCCGCCAGGATGTACAGTAAAATCATGCAATAAGTGCTTGTACCCCGCCATGTGTCTTGAAGCTCCCGAATCAATGACCCACACATGACGGTCCTGTAAAAGAAAAATTACATCATCTTAGGTACCCATATCAGTATAGGTCCTTTATTGTTAGTACGGATCAATTTGTTTATTTCAGTTGATGAACCTTGAATTTTACCTTTAAAAGTAAGTTCATTTTGTGAATTCGGTTTGTTTACTTAATCTTTTGGAATCCATTTCCAAACCATATTCACTTCAACTGATTTTGTTTCCTTCTTTTTATTCTTTTTCTTTGATCCAAAACCGATCATTCTCGCAAATTTGTTAGCTGAAGATTTTAAAGAAGAAGTTGAAGTATGAAACTATTTTTTAGGAGAAATGTTGTTTAGTTTGAAATAGTTTTCCCAACAATGAGCACAATGTATTCTCCTTTTAGCTTGTGTCAACAGTTTAAAATCTGAAAGTGCGGAATTTTTATTGCCACAAGCATTGCAAACATTACAAGAATGTAAACAATTTTTATTTAAAGAACAACATTTCTCAACATCGGTACTCCTATTCTTACTATTTCCAACACGCTCCTTCAAATCCAAGCACTTTTCTTCGTCCATTTCTGAAGAAGAACAAGAAGAAATGTTAGAACTCTTAGAGTTAGAAGAATCATTCGAACAACAATTATATTTGGTTCCGGATGATTCTCCTTTCTCATTAGCACTTAATTCTTTTTCATTCGAATCTGAATTAGATTCAAACAAGGAATTGTCAAAGCATACAAATGATGATTTTTCTATAGAAAATGAGTCTTTTGTCTTAATATTAATTCCTTCGAAAGAACATTTCCCTTGCATTGATCGAACTTGATGATTTAGGCTGATCTGTTGATTCACATTGATTTGAACACTTTTTACAAGTATTTGAATCTTTAGATTTTGATAATTCAAATAATTGGGATTCAAGATTTCGAATTTGAGTCCAAAGATCAGAATTGATTTTTCGACTTTGATCGAAATCCATTTAAATATTTTCATTATCATCATTTAATTTTTCAACTTGTAATTTGAATTCTTATGTAAAACTCTAGATTATTGAAGATCAATGGATGATTACATGATTACCTAATAGATCTGGTCTTAACAATTGGTATCAGAGCTTTGGGACATCGAATTATGTGCAAAATTTGTCCAAATTCATGAAGATTCGAAGATTTTTTGAAGATTTTTGAAGAAAATCTACATTTTTGAAGAACTTGAATAACACAAATGGGTTATGCAATTTTTGTGTGTTTTTGTGTTTGATTTTGATTGCAAAGTGTTTCTCCATCATTCTAAACGAGATTTGCGTCATCAATTTAACAAAAAACACATCAAGAATTGATCAATTTGAAGATTTTTGAAAATTTTGTGTTCTTGACAAAAAGTGGGCTCTGAAAAATTTAGGAGATTGATTTTGCAAATTGATAATGTTTTGATCCATTTCTGTGCAAAATCATTTCTAAAATGTGTTTTTAGACATGTATCAATCAAAAATTTCAAGTTTTAATCCATAAAAATCATTTTTGAAATTTTTGGGTTGATAATGTTCTTGAAGTGTTCTTGGATAAAAATTTTAAATCTGAGTTTTTGATGCATACTTTTATTTGAGATGTTATAAAAAGTTGTTTGTGATATGTTTTGATCCTAAATTGAAAAATCTTATATTGTTTTTGAGTTTTTGATTTTTGCAGAAAATCAATAGAGGAAACAAAGAAGAGGAAGAAGATGCAGAAAGTTTGAATTAAAGATGGTTAACTAAGATCATCTTGGTTTCGGCTCACCTAGAATATTGTTTGAGGTATGTGTGTGTGTGCATCAGCTGTGTGTGAGTGTGTTTGTGCTTAAATCTAAAAGGGTTTCGGATCACACTTAGATAAGGATTTCGGATCACAAGGATACGAAACCATAATCCTTGTTAAGTGAGGTGTGTGTTTGTGTGCATCACACATGTGTGTGTGTGTGTGTGTGTGTGTGTGTGTGTGTGCTTACTTGAGGGTTTTGGATCCAAGCATATGAAACCATAGATTTTTTTAAGGTACTTGTATGTGTGGTTATTTAGTTTTGAAGAATTCGGATCCTTCTAAATTTTTTTAAGGTGTGTGCTTAAATGTTGATGGGTTCGGATGCTTCTTCCAAAATGGTTTCGGATCACAAAATTTTTAAGTTGTGTGTATGCGTGTTTCAGCTATATGTCTGCGTGCTTAAATTTTTAAAAGATTTCGAATCAGCTTAAATTTTGAAGGTTTCGGATCAAATTTTTTTACCAACTGATAATTTTTTTTGTATTTTGGAGGTTTATCGATTAAAGTCCAACATTTCCGCGCAAATTTTTCAGAATTAATTTTTGGAAGACAAATTTATAATTTGTTTTTCAAATCTTATTTTTGAAATTTTTTCCTACCTTTAATTGTGTTTTTCTGATTCTTACGAGTGTGCACATAATTCTAACTTCTAAGCGAAGATTCTTTTGACGATTACTCTATTAGGTAGTATTTTTTTTGTATTTTTGGTTTTTTTCATCTACATTTTTTTGTGTTTCTTTTCAGAATTCTTATCAAGATGTATCATACAGAGGAAAAAGTAACTCCAAACGACAAGGTGTTAGCACCTGAAGCAAAAGTTGAATCACAATATTCTTCCGACGAATGTCTTGATAGTATACGTTCAAATATGGTGGCTATTCGTGAGAGATGGCGTGTTAAAGAAGAGCAAGAATGTAATATTATTATCAACAACAAGAATGAGAAAAATATATTAGAAAGAATGATCAATACTTTACAGAAGAATAATCAAGATCTTCAGCAACAACTTTCTAACCTGAAGACTCAAGCTGATTTAAAGCAATGTGAAAGTGATTCAAAATCAAACATGGTGATTTCTTTAGAAGAAACAAATGTTGAGCTGACAAAGAAAATATTTGATTTTGAACAAGTGATGAGAACGGAAAAAGAAGAGTTTCAAAAAGAAAGAACAAATTTTTAAAATGAAAAAGCAAGCTTTGAAAAGGAACTTTCTGATTCTTCAAAGAAATCATTCGATGGAAAGAAAGTTCTTGAACTAAAATGTATCAAACATTCAAAACAAATTTCTGATTTTGAGAAAGTTTTGATTCTTGAGCGTGAAAAGTTTGAGAACGAGAAAGCTATTTTTGAAACTGAACGCATATATTTTGAAATAGAGAATAGTGAGCTTTCAAAGAAAATATCTGAGTTGGAAAAGGAGAGAAAAGATTTTGTTTAAAAGAGAGGTATTTTTTAAAATGAAAAGAAGTTTTTTCAAAAGAAAAACATGCAAATTTTCAAAGAAATATCTAAGAACAATTTTGAAGAAGAAAGAAACATCTCTAAGGCTGAAATTTTATAGCTAACAAGGAGGTTATCTGCTTTAGCAACGGAGGTTATGAAAGAGCAGAAGATCAAATCTGATCTACAGAAGGCATTTGATATAACCGTTCAAGAACGAAATGTTCTGTCCGATAAAGTTAAGCAATTGGAAGCAATTAAGATCAAAGTTAAATCATCTGAACAATTTAGTGCCGATACTATTGTTCAATCGCCGTATAATGGTTCAACTGATTCATATTGTTCATCAAAGATTGCTTCTGGTTCTGTTCATGAACATTCTTCTGATTCTTCGACAAAGTCTGTCAAATCAAGAGATCAGATGAGTCCTTCTAATCTTTTATATAACCGTGATGCTACAAGTTCATATACACCTATCTTTAAGCCCGTAAAAATGGAATGGAAGGTAAAAGGATCTACTCCTAAGAAAGATGTCCTGAAATCATCTGTTCCTCCACTGATAGTGAACAAAAAAAAAACAATGCTAAAAAAGGTAAGTCTTCTGCTAAACCTAATCCTATTCATTATGCAAATCATTTGATTAGGTTGGCACATAAGAAAATTTGTTGTTCTTATTGTGGATCAAATGATTTTGTGCATAAAGATTATACTTCTTATTGGTACGGTACTTACAGTATTTCTTCTAAGAAATCTACACCTAACACACTAGGACCCAAGTATCGTTGGGTACCAAAATCTGCCTAATCTGTTTTGCAGGTTCATCATTTGTTGTACTGATTTGTAGATACATACCACACACATGACTGAAAAACAGAAGTGAAGCGGTGCAGAATTTTTAAGAGTACATGTGCCATTAAGGGGGAGCAATGATTATGACTTCTAAACACATTAGTTTAGAACTCGTACTTCAAAGAGATTATGGCTTCTAAACATCTCAGTTTAGAACCCGTTCTTCAACGACTATGACTTATGAATTTACTTCAATCCTGGTAATTCAGAACTCGTTTTCGTGATTAAGGATATTTTAATCCATGTTTTGTTCTTTGTGCAGATTTTATACACACAAATATCCTTTGCACAATTTAAGGGGGAGCTTAACTGATTTTTAAATCAGACTATCATGATTTGAGGGGGAGCAAAAATGTTAAACAATGTACGTATCTTCTGACCTTAAACTCTGATTGTTTGAAAGAAGAACGACTTTCAAGCATGAAAAATGTTTTTCTTAAATGTTCAAACCACTTCTCTAATTCAAACAGATTTTATAATTTTAGAAGTGTGATTTTAAATGTTTTTCATATATATATATATATATATATATATATATATATATATATCGGATTATCGTCACATCAGTTTCTGACCGTGTGTTTCTAAAGATTAATACTTGTGTATTATCTTTTCTATACTTTCGAGGATTCATAGACACCGGTTCAGCTTGTCATTGAATTTGTTATTACCATGTCTCAAAACGAATTTTTTTTTTCAATGGTAATACTCCCGCTTGTATTTCAATGTTGTTGAGCATCATACATTCTTTCAACGAATTACTTAAACGTTTCTTTCAAAGATTGTTAATATTTGTTCATATAAACAAATTTCAATTCTTTGATACCCTAAAATCTTACATGATCATCCATCATGATTATCATTAATATTTGATCTAATTGATACAATGCTAGATTCTCAAACAAGTCCTTCGAATTCATTTCATTCATTCATTATTCTTGTTTTGAGAATTCTTCATCGTTCAAATGCTCGAATACTGAGGAGCATACATTCTGATCGCAATGTGTTAGGTCTAGAGTTTTGTCAAAAACACAAGTGTTGAGTTCTGAGTAAGAAGACTAAAGAAGACTCAGAAGACTCAGAAGTTCTGAGTAGAAGACTCAGAAGTTCTGAGTAGAAGACTCAGAAGTTCTGAGTGAGAAATCTCAAAAAGATTCTAAGTGTTGGATTCTGACTAGAAGGTTCAGAGTTCTGAGTAGGAGACTCAGAACTTCTGACTATGAAGACAAATGTTCTGAAGCGCCTATTAAGAAGTATGTTCAGAAGTTCTGAACAACATGTTCAGAACTTATATCTTAGGATATTTTCTGTTATAATCAGTTACTAATTAGGACACGTGTAATTGTTCTATTAGTCTGTTTCTTATATGTACTGTAGCTTTAGCTATTCTCTACAGTATATATAGGAGTTAGCAACTGTAGCTAACAAAATCTTTGGTGAACCTTTTGGATAACTCTTTACGCATAAATTTGTTAGATCTATTGAGAGAGAAATTCATTGTAATATCTTGTAATTCACAGATTGTTAATAAATCATATGACCAGTTGCTGTGAATACGATCTTAATTGTTCATATTTGATTGTAAGCGTGAATCCTGTACTTTCACAATGTTAATCAAATGCCGAAGTTCATATTTGTTCAAGCTAAACTGTTGAACAACACAAATCATTTTTGGACAATCTCATGGGATCAGTATGTGAGCATAAAGAACTTCTATGGATTCACGTTAACCAGTGTTTCCTACCCAAAAAGTTATCCTTGAGTGATTGAGGGGTGAGGGGTCGAAATCAAAGAGTGGGGGAGTGTTAGGACACTGAAGTTGTCCTTTATAATAGAAAGTTTTGTAAAGCAATAGCTGTGTTAAAGGGCTTATGCTTAATTGTTGTAGCAAGTGATGAAGACTATAAATAGGTCTTTACTTGTAGTTTGTAACGAGTGAATTCATTAATACAAGATGTAGATCTCTAATCACTTTGTGTTCTCTCTAGGTTAGATTTCCTTTTCAATAATGTTCTTCATCATCTTGTTACACAATACTTGGATTGTATGAAGATCATGGACCTAACAGGGAGATAACTCATCCGGTTGAATATCTCATTGTGCTGGGGTAAAATGTAAATGAGAGTTTGGGTAGAAGTGAGCGAATTAAAAACAGAAATAGGGTGTGAGAACAGAGTTAAAAGAATAAGAGAACTCTGCACCATCTATTTTCTGACATGGGAAGCCACATTACTGATTGGTTCACATTCTTTGGTGACCATCATTGAAATAGGCAGTTAGCCCATGCCAACTCTTGCATTTAACCCCACCAGCTACTCATTTCTTTCTTAACAAATAAATGTTTCATTTTTCTTGGGGACGCAGCATATAATCTATCTAAACTTCATTTGGAATGTTTGGATATTGAAAAAGAAGGAAGTTTGCCCCACCTTCGCTCTTCATTCATGCACATTGAGTCCGTGGAAAACTTGTTGTCGTCTCAACAGTTTACACACTTTGAGCCTATAATTCAAGCATATGTTGTTTTATTCTTTCTACACAAGCACGTACACACAAGGAATATGTTTTCTTGTCATAACGTTCATAGAAATTCCTTTGTGGTTTTTCGATGATTGAATGGAAGCCCTGGGGGAGTGAACATCAAAAAGCTCCTTTACAAAGTACATCCGTTGTACTAAGTGGCTATGTGCTACTTACAGACAGTTTAACTTATTCATCCGTTGTTTCAGGGTTACCACTCTCTATTTATCTGAATTTGAAAAGATTCAGATAAATATCTTTCAGAATTGACGGTTTATCAGGTAAAAAGAAGGAGAATGTTACTTGTGGTGTATAAAAAGCGTGCTGAAATTGATGAAGGTTTTGAGGATCATGATGCTCACAATCATCAAAAAGGGGGAGATATAGTATACTTAAACAAGGGGCGAAATAATACCCTGAAGAAAAAAGAGATTTGTCACTGAAAGATTAAGGGGGAGAAATGATGTGATGTGCTAAAGTCAAGAAAACATTCTGAGATGTTTCAAGAGAGTTCGTTATTTAAAGACAGTTCAAGATCAAAGAGATGAAGATACAAAGTTCAAGAAATCATTCAAAGTTTGAGTTCAAAGCTTCAAAGTTTTCAAAGCTTCAAATCCTCAAAGTTTCCAAAGCTTTAAAGTTCAAAGCTGCAAAGATCTGAAATTCGCGTTGAAGACTTGAAAATGATAAGCGGGTTTACACCCCCCTAAATCTACCGCAAGTGTACGGGTCGAATCAAGTAATAGTACTTATAAAGTACGAGTATCGAACCAAAGGAACCAAGTGTCAAGTACCACAATAACTGTATAGATTATTAACTAGACTAATGCAAATTGGTTTCGTTTGTTGTGTATTACAATACGAATTAAAACTTAATTAATTCCGATAGGAGAAAGAGTTGGAGGGTTGGATTCCTCAAGTAAACAATCACTTAACTCACAGATTTGACACGATTGACATAACTTCACGATGACAGGCATAATCACATTCCATCACTATACTCTATCAAGCTATAGTAAATATCATTCAACACTTTGTATCATCATTCGATCTTAACAAAAGTAATTGAACAATCAGTAATTAAAAGCCACAAGGAATGGATTATTATATCACTATCTCAAATTCAACCAAGACATGAAAGATTTATCAAACCTAAAAACTTTTCTCAAAGATTAAAGATTCATAAAATCAAATAGCAGTTGATCGGACTATTACAAGCATTAAGAACAATCTTACATGTGCCATCCATCTATATCATATCAATCATACCTACTGTAAAGCTAAACGATTATCCAACCATGATTCAAACCAACCCCCCAACATGAACGGATTAGTTCACATTGGGGGTTTCAAAACTCTGAAATGTAAAGATAGAAATGAAAGTAAACATGTTTTGTACTAAGAAATGAAATCTAAGAACTCCCTGAAAAAGCCTAAGCCGCCGATGAACGTACTCGATTCTCCCTTCGATCCTTGTTAATGGATGTTTCTCGCCTTCAAAATTCGTTCCTTAGCTCCAAAAATCGCCCAGAAAGAGTCCCAAGCCGTGATAGATTGATAACCCTAAAAAATGAGGAAATAGGGCTTTAAAACGTAACTGATAGTTTGGCGCTAGTTCCGGCGCTACTTGGGTCGCGCCACAAGGCGTGCCACTCTCTGGAATCCTCTCTTCATTTTCTGCACGCATCCCGGCGCTAGCTGGGTCGCGCCAAAGGTCGCGCCAGCTTCTGATTGCTTCCAACTTCGTCTTCTTCCAGATTTCGAGCTCTTTCTTTGGAGAATACACGCGATTTCTTCATTCCTCTTTCAATTCGATTAACTGCATATCTCAGTAAACTCATCAGTAAAAAGTCACTATTCTTCTTGGAAACTTGCAATAACAGACCGATTTCGGGATGAAAATAATGTCGTAAAACGGCATTATCAACAACCCCAAACCGAGCGTTGCTTGTCCCCAAGCAAAATAGCGATAAGAAATAATCAAAAACAAGAGTTATAACGGAATTCACACAAATGGGGAGTCGGTGGTGTCATCATGGATCTTTACACATCTTATTCAACTAACGGGATTAACCGATTAATCAGAACCCTTTTCCAAAACACCCCAATATGCAAAGGTCAAACACTAACTCGTTGAGAATAGAACTGGTCGGGACTACACTGCATCAAATTCCACCCGAGGTCATGCATGGTTAGGGAGGATTTCGCCTCGACCCTACCTTACGGGATGCTCTCAATTCGCTCGATCCTAGGCTTTCGCACATGTTGTTCATGCGTTGGAGTTTATGTACAAAAATTCACGAGATAAATGCATGAACAACTAATATGAAAGACACACACATGCACAAGAAGGTGATCTCAAAAAGAATCGAGTAGAAAGACAGGGACTATCGGTAAAGGTGGTCATAAACTCTAATCACATCTTCCACAAGATCATTCAGGTCTTCAACATGGGTTGAAACGGGCCTAGGGTTATGGTTGGGGAATGAAGGGTATAACAGATCAAAAGTCCTGAATGTGTCAATCCTAGAGTCGTTCTGAACTTTCTGACTTTTCTTCTGTCACTCAGCCCTTTGTCATCGCTATGGTTGCTTCACCATCTTATTTATTTGTATCTACTCTATCTAGACAATAACTTTTATTTTTAATTTTATTTTTGTAGGGCATCATTGGCCCTTCTTTTCTATCTTTTATGACTAGCCTTTATTTCTCTTTTCTGCTCTTTCCTTGGCTGTTCATTACTGCTTACGATTGACACACCTTCGGATCAGGGTTGGCTAAGGCTTTTGGCTAAGGTTTGATGGTGGGTTTTTGAACTGAAAACTTTGGTGAGTGTTTGGCTGCAAAAATGGCTTTGGTTACACACATAATGGGTTAGAAAGGGATGATAGCTAAAAACTGGTTTGCACACACATAACGCCTGAATTCATTTCTTATGGTCCACAGGATATGGTTTACTCTACCTTTACCTCATATCCCGACGGTCATCTTTGCTACTCAATGCAAAAGTACAGCGAGATCATTCTATACTCACGACAAGGAAATTGAAAAAGTGTATCAGATTTTACGCTTAATTCCCTCGCAATGAAAGTACGTCATGTTAGGCTCAAAACTCACAATCAGGTGGTCTCCACTAATGTCCCTAACACATGCACTCTGTCAGGCCTCACTCGATGCTACATTATCCTTCACAGTTCATTCCTCAAAAAGAAGTGTTCTACTTACTATTAACGGTGAATCAGAAAAAGAGATCCCTAATAATGACCACAATTCCGTTACTTGCCTAAGATATAGCAAAGATCAAAGTGACAGTATCGACTCATTTCCACCCCAAACCAAAATTCACATTGTCCCCAATGTGTGATAATAACAGTCATCCAAAATAATTGTGCGAATTAGAGTATAGTCATCCCAAATAAGATTATGAAATTTTAGTACAATCATCCCAAATAAGAATTCAATCAAAATAGATCAAGATGAAGATGAAAACAAACCGCCTTCCCTAATCGCGGTTCCGTCTCCTTGACGATGAGCTCGCCCCCGGTTGTCGTCTCCGTGCTCGTTGCGCCGGTGGGGGATTTGATGGTCCTGCTCCATCCTGGTTTTCCTCATCGGTATTTACTCCCATGGCTCTGAACCCCTGTCCATTCTTGCGAATCCTGACCGCATCTCCCGTTCCATCCTATCCATGCGTGTATGCAAACGTGGGTCAAAACCAGTTGGTTGGTGGCCCTCATCCGCTGTGGGATCATAGTCCACGTCATCTGCGTCTATATCATCAACCCCTTGGGGGATGTTCATCCGCTCCTTCCCGACTGCCTCTTGCCTCTCCAACTTCCGTATAGCTGTCTCTTGCGCGCGGTATGCAGTTCGGTCATATGGCGCAAATGGTGGAATTGTTCTTTCAGTAGCGATCCCCGCATTCCTACAAAATTGCTTTATCAAACAAGGAAAAGGGAGTACACCAGTGCCGTTTTCCTTAGCCGCATCGATCATGTGAAGTCGGATGATATGTCCGATATCTAGTGGTAGGCTGTGCTGAATGCAATACATAATGCGCGCCACGTATGGATTGAGCGTCGTGTAATTTGATGAAGGTGCCAAACTCCCCTTTATGAATAACAGCCACAAGTCCAACTCCGTTGCTATCTCACTCTTCTTGATTTCTGCCTTGCGCACCTCTCAGTGTTCTCGATTACTTCGGCGGAGAGACGAAGCAATGATTGGACTGTGTGTCTCGTCCTGTTCCACCACATGAATGGGTGGAATCCCAAACGTAGCATCAAGATCTTGGTGCCTCATTACTGTGGAAAATTCTTCGAATGACGGCGGAAAATTCTCACACACATCACCCCATTTGTCATCCGAATAGGTTGGCCTTGAACGATCACTGTGGAAAATTCTTCGAATGACAGCGGAACCATTGCTGCATTGAATTCCAGCACTAATGCCGGATCATAAGATTCTGGGTTCCGAATGTAGGTCTGCCAACCCCTTTCCTCAGCAATTTGTACAGCACGAGCATTATCAACCCTGGATAAATCCAGCCCTCTTTCCACTAAAATCGGCCGTGGTGAGAAGCTTCGGAAACGAGATTCATAGAATGGGTTTCTCCTTTGACTCCATCCTATTCTCTCTTGTTGGCTGAGGTTGTAATAGTGGAAAAATTGCCCTGCAGCGTTGGGATCAGTATGCACCATTTTCTGCAAAAGAATGTAGCTATTAGTATCTTGCTAGTTATCACTACCACCCCAAACCTAATCCTTGGATTAGGTTTGTTGCATAAATAGTCTACACGTACTAGAACAGTAAAGGATACCCCAAACCTTGGTAAAACCGAGGTTTGCAATGGGGTGATGTGTGTGAGAATAACACCGAAAGTGGCCACCCCAAACCTAAGTGAAACTTAGGTTTGTTTGGCCTTGTTGTCTAGTGAAACACAACTCATCATCACACATAAGCACATAAACCACACACATTCAGCAGCTTAATCATTCAGCACAACTATTAAGTTATATCATCAAAAACATCTATTTCACTTCAGCACATTCACGCAGTAAACCTCATGGTTATTGAGTAACTCAAACCAACCTACATAAAAAATAAGAGCATGCATTTCAAATAAGTACACTTTAGAGTTTCCTGACGATGGAGGCTACACCTTGAACTAGCATGTAAATTCACCCACGATTCAGTCCCTAAGTGAACATTCCCAAGTAAATTCATACAATTCAACAAGTTAACAAAAATTACTATGGGTGCTCATCTTAGGAACCTGTTAGCTTCAATCTTCCTAATCATAGAAGTAATTAGAAGTAGTGAAAAATAGGCTAAGTGAAGAAAGCCTCTTACAGAGGCTCTGCCGAACTTATCGAGAGATCAAGGTCAAGAAGCTACAGAAGCTAAAGAGGCGTCCTATAGAAGCTCTGTCATACGCGCAACGAAGACCAAAGACTCGGAATCCGGTGAAGACCGCTCTACAAAGGACCAGACCACAGAACCTCTGTAACACTTTACAGAGCCTCTGTGGTCCTCTTCAAAGACTTCAAAGATATTTATAATATCATGCTACTGTTACAGGACCTGTTCATCAACTTGCAAGATAGCATGCCCTGTCCAACTGCAACGTGTCAAACTCTGACTGGATTCAATAGGGCTTAGTACATAATAGACGTCTGCTGCATTAAATGCAATACAGCACGTCCAAACTGTTCATGCCATCCGTCCAACTATTCATACCATCCATTATGAATAGTAGCTTATGCTTTATGGTCCCCTTAGAGTAGTATATAAGGAAGACTCATGTTGAGTTCTTCCTATCGATCGAACAATCGAATCAAGAAATCAAGAGAGAAACAAATCACAAGAACACATAGCTTATACACTTTAAGAGTCATATCTGTTTTAAAGCTTTGCTTACTCACTGTTCTTGAATCTATTCTTAATATATATATTCAGTAAACTTTGAGATATTATTTCCTGTTCACTGTTTATTTATATTGTGTTCTAAATCTATCAAACATATCTGTTAGTTCTTCAAATACGCTTCCGCATCAAACTCAAACTTGAACTAATAGATCTGATAATCTTGTTTAAACAAAACGGGAACCAACAATTGGTATCAGAGCAAAGCTTGATTTTCAATATCAAGTGATCCTCTTTGTTACAAGATTAGTGATAGACATCATTCCTTTTTTAACCTATTCCTCATTTCTAGGTTAAAACTCCATTACGCTTCCGCATCAAACTCAAACTTGAACTAATAGATATGATAATCTTGTTTAAACAAAACGGGAACCAACAATTGGTATCAGAGCAAAGCTTGATTTTCAATATCAAGTGATCCTCTTTGTTACAAGATTAGTGATAGACATCATTCCTTTTTTAACCTATTCCTCATTTCTAGGTTAAAACTCCATTAAAGTGTACTCTGGGAACTGTTCAAACCCAGAAAACTTTCCAGATCTTCAGACTCATACTCTTTAATCATACTATCTTTTCAGAACCTTAACAATGACAAATATAAATAACTTCTTTACTGCTGGTTCACTCACCAAGCCTCCTACTCTCCTACGAGATGAGTATCCTCAATGGAAGATAAGAATGGTTCATTTCTTTGAGGGTACTGTAAAAGTTATAGTACAATATCTTTACAACCTTCCTCCTGTTCCCATGATAGTAGTACCACGAGTACCAGCTACTGCTGAATCTCCTGAAATCCCTGAACATCAAAAACCAAAGCCAATAGAAGAATGGTCAAATAAAGATAAGGCAGAAGATGAAGTTGCACAGAAAACAAAAAGAATCTTGATAATGGCTATCCCCAATGAGCTTTTTCAATCCTTAGATGCATGCGAAACTGCGCACGATCTTTGGAAAGAATTAGAAAGACAGTTGGAAGGGGGTGCTAAAACACAGAAGAACCGAAGGGCACAGTACATAAATGAGTATCATGCCTTCAGAGCCTCTGCAAACAACATACGACCGGTTCAACTCTCTCATAAACAAATGCAAAAAGTCCGGCATTCACAGAACCTCTGAAGAAAATAATGTCATGTTTCTAAAGAGCCTGAATGATGAGTGGCTTCAATTGTCTATGTCTTTACAAACAAACCAAGATTTAGATTCATGGACACTCTCTGATCTCTATGGAACACTAGCTGCACAAGAGCCTCAAATAGCACAGGCTAAAACAATAGCAATTGCACCATACGCATTGGTTAGTAAATCAACAGAGGCTACAGAGAGACCGGGAAATGAGAGAGCAACTGAGGAGAAGAAGAAGGAGGAGAAGAAGATAGTGATGGTTGATAGCGAAGAAGACGAGCTGATAGAGGAAGAAATAACTCTTGCGTCATTAGCTAAATCATTGGCTCTATTGACAAGAGAGTTCAGAGGTAACCAAAGAATTTTTGGAAATGACAGATATAGCAGAGACAACCAGAGAGATAGAAGAGATGATGGAAGAAGAGAAGAATCAAGTGACCGACAGAGGTCAGACTACAGAAATGATGACCAACAGAGGTTGAGCGACAGAAACTACAGAGGAAATGACCGACAGAGGTCAGATGACAAGGTAGGCCACACACAAGAATGCTACAAATGTGGTAAGCCTGGTCATTACGCAAACGAATGCCGAACAGAGAAAGGTGGAGACCAACAGAAGTCCGACGATCGAACTGGAAACACCTCCCAAGGTTGCTTCAACTGCGGCAAGCCAGGCCATTTCGCAAAAGAATGCAGAAGTAGACAAAATCGCCCACAAAAGGACTCAGCTTTTTACAAAAAGAAGGCTGAATATTATGCGCAAAAATCCCTGATGGCGAACAAAGGGCATTCTGAAGCAAATAAGGAGGACTTCGAGTCAGACTCTACCTCTGATGATGAATTCACAACCAATGCCTTGTTCTGTGGCATGGCAGAAATCGACTCCGACACTGACAATGAGGTATCCATTTTAAACTCTACCTCTTGTATTAAATCTGTAGATAATGATTCAATTAAACTTAACATTGAACTGATTGAACTAAAAGAGATAAATGAAAGCATTCAAAAAAACCTCACCTTTAATGAGAGAGAAGTAAGGCTTCTCACTCAAGAAAAAGCCAAAAAATTTTAAGAAAAGGAAAGAGTAGAAAAATATTGGAGCAAAAATGTAGATCCTTTAAAAGGGCAAATTTATGAATTAACCTATGCTTTAAAAATCAAAACTAAAGAGCTTTCAGTTTCCAGGAGTGAAACAATGGACATAAGAGCTCTCAAAGAATACTTTCAAAAAGAGAGAGAGGTACTTTGGCAAGATCTACTCAGAAGAGAAGTTTTACTTATAAACTATAAAGATGCACAGAAGGTGTATGAGAAAGTAAACTCACAAATAGGAAGACGAGGTATAGGGTACGATGATATTACTCTAGGTGTTGAAGGCAAAAAACTTAAACCTCTGTCTTTTCTGTTTGTAATAGGAAATACAAATAAACCATCTTTTCCAAACTTACTCTCTGTAAGTAAAAGGGTTAAAATCTCTGTAGAACCTCACTTAAGGAAACATACGAAGATGATCAATGTGTGGTTTGAAAACACGGATTCATCTTCTTCAACCTCTGTCAATAGAGGAATCAAACCAAAGAAATATCTGAAAACACAAGATCAGATTGGTATCTTCAAATTTGGTAAACCAGAGACTCAAACACAGGTTGCTTTTGTTTGTATGTTAGATGTCGAAAAGAAATTATCTGCAAAAGCTCATGAGTTTAAACCCATCTTTTCAGAAGAAAAACTTAAAAGATCAATTGAAAAAGAAATTTTGGAAGTTTTGAAATCAAATGTTTTAGAAAATCTCTGTACATCTTCTATAGATCAAATTCTCGCTGAAGATATCTCATCAGAAACCTCTGCCATCTATGAAAGTTATTCTACAGAGGAAGAAAGCTCGTACGACACATGCTCAGAAAATCCAGCCTCTGTCGAAAGAGAAGACTCAACCTCTGTATATGAGGACGATTCAACCTCTGACGACTTAGAGACTGATTCTAAATCAGGGATAGTTCACTGTGATACAGAGGACGTTAAATTCTCCTCTGAAGTTCTTAACAGAACAATTTTTCCAAAAGAGAAAATCACAGAGATACCTATCTGTCCAGATTTTCTCAAAATGTGTATACAAGTCAAAACCTCTACAGAGCTTAATAATCTGAAAAAGGCATATGAAAATCCTAAAAGCTAAAAATTTTCAAAACCTTTAAGGCCTGAAGCTAACAAATATCTTTCCTCTGTGACAGTGAAGACAGACGTTCACCACAGAAGAGACTCACAGAAGGCAGGACCTAAACAAGATTTTTGCAAACAACATTCTAGTATTCATAGATCTTGTAATAGGAGATCTAATGTTAAAAACGAATGTAATGCCTCTGTGACTCAGTTCAATGAATTCAATGAAAAGTTCAAACAAATCACGTCTCATATTAAATACTGTCATGGCTTTGATCTTATGTTCAAATTGAATAATAACTTCTCAAGTCCAGATTGCTTACTCTCCACTAAAATTCAAACTCCAAAGTCAAAACCTAGAGAGAAACAATCTGATTTTTCTACAATAAATAAAATATATTTCAAGAATGCTAAGGCAAACTTGAAAAATTCTAACAATATTGGACCCATATGGATATGGGTACCTAAGTCTATGGGATTGTCTTACAGAAGCGTTTTGTGCCAATTTGGTATCTTGACTCCGGATGCTCAAGGCACATGACTGGCGACAGAAGTTTACTATCCACGTACAAAGAAACACACGATGGTGGATCTGTAACTTTTGGAGACAACAAAAAGGGACACATCAAAGGCTATGGAGTCATACAGAAGGAAAACGTCACTGTATACAAAGTTGCATATGTGAATGGCCTAAAACACAACCTACTCAGTGTAAGTCAACTATGTGATACAGGATTTGATGTCTTGTTCAAAAGAACTTTCTGCTCTCTGCAAAGCGAAGACACAGGAATGGAACTTCTGCGAGCCGAAAGAAGAGGTGATCTGTATCTGATGAATTTTTGTTCAAAAACCAAGGACAAAGTTTGTCTTGTAGCTTGCAAAAGTAAAGAAGCCTGGTTATGGCATAACAGGTTCTGTCACTTGAACTTTCACACCTTGGATAAACTGGTCAAACTGTATCTAGTTAAAGGTTTGCCTAATGTTAAATTTAACAAGGATCACTTATGTTCTGCCTGTGAAATGGGAAAACTCAGAAGAGCTTCCCAAAGAGGGAAAACAGATGTGTCTTGCACTAGGCCTCTGTACATGCTTCATGTCGACCTCTGCGGTCCCATTGCCATACAGAGCCTAGGTGGCAAGAAATACATACTTGTCTTAATTGATTAGTACTCGCGTTTCACATGGGTTGAATTTATTCGAAAGAAATCGGATGTTCCAATCATCTTGATTAATCTAATGAAAAGAATCCAAGTTCTTTATGAATGCAGAATACAGAAGTTAAGAAGTGACAATGGCACAGAATTTAAAAACTGTGTCATTGAAGCCTATCTTTCTACAGAAGGAATATCACAGAACTTCTCTGCAGCACGCACTCCACAGCAGAACGACGTAGTCGAAAGGAAGAATTGAACGCTCGTGGAGGCCGCAAGAACTATGCTATCAGCATATGGATTACCGATGAACTTTTGGGCAGAAGCGATTTCTACCGCTTGTTACACACAGAATCGGTCAACCATTGTGAAAAGACACATCAAGACTCCTTACGAACTGATCAACAAAAGGCGGCCAAACATCAAGTTTTTCCATGTGTTTGGATGTAAATGCTTTGAAGGCAAATTCATTGGATACTCTTCCACTTCGAAAGCCTACAGAGTATACCTTACAAGATCTCGCAAAATCGTTGAAAGTATCGATGTTTCTTTTGATGATTCATTCCAAGAGGCTTCTGAGCAAATCAGTTCAGAACTCGAACTTAAAAGGGAAACCTCTGGCATCTCGCAAACGAAAGAAGACTTGAATCTTCTATTTTTAGAGATGTTCCACGATGACATTGATCCTTCTGTTGGAACCCTCAGAGTTTCTGAAGAACCATCCTCAGTTGAACAAAATCCTACAGGTATGACTCTAACTGGTCCAAATAATGCTTCATGTTCCTCTATAAATACTACAGATGCAAATGCCGAAGAAGAAAATGCAGGAGATGAAACATCAAGAAAAACGACCAAAGAAGCTGCTGAAAAACAAACTCCACAATCCACAGAAGAACCAATTACAGAGGAAATTGAGGACCAAGACTATACGTCCTCAGAGGAAAAAACTCCACCACCACTCATACCAATCATTCCACAAATGGTATAATCAACTACCAAGGCAAGAAGAACGACATAGACTACACAAGAAGAAGATCCACAAGAAGCTTCTGAAGAAAAGTTCGATGACATTGATGACCATATTCCACGCACCACTCAGTGGACAAAGAGCCATCCTCCAAGCCAAATAATCGGAGAACCTTCTGACTCAGTAAAAACCAGGTCTGCCACTGCTAATTTTTGTTTATTTACAAATTTTATTAGTGTGATAGAACCAAAGAAGATTTCTGAAGCCCTAGACGACCCACACTGGGTAGACGCCATGCAAGAAGAACTTCTACAGTTTGAGCGTAACAGAGTATGGACTTTAGTACCTCTGCCACGAGGGAAACAGGCCATTGGGACTAAGTGGGTCTACAGAAATAAGAAGGATGAAGATGGAGTGGTCATCAGAAACAAAGCACGATTGGTGGCCAAGGGTTATAGATGTTAGCTTCAATCTTCCTAATCATAGAAGTATTTAGAAGTAGTGAAAAATAGGCTAAGTGAAGAAAGCCTCTTACAGAGGCTCTGCCGACATTACCGAGAAATCAAGGTCAAGAAGCTACAGAAGCAGCAGAGGCTTCCTACAGAAGCTCTGTCATACGAACAAAGAAGACCAAAGACTCGGAATCCGGCGAAGACGGCTCCAGAGGACCAGAACGCAGAACCTCTGTAACTCATTACAGCGCCTCTGTGGTCCTTACTGAGACTTGAAGATATTTATAATATCTTGCTACTGTTAAAGGACTCGTACATCAACTTGCATGGTAGCATGCCCTGTCCAACGTCGACGTGTCAAACTCTGATTGGACTCAGTAGGGCTTAGTACATATTAGACGTCTGCTGCATTAAATGCAATATAGCACATCTGACTGTTCATGCCATCCTTGCAACTGTTCACGACATCCTCTCAACTATTCATACGTACCTTTTGAATAGTAGCATATGCTTTATGGTCCCCTTTAGAGTAGTATATAAGGAAGACTCATGTTGAGTTCTTCCTAACACGCAAAAAAACACACAACACAACAACATTAAGAACACAAAAAGCTTATTTACCTTAAGAGTCATATCTGTTTTAAAGCTTTTTCTTACTCACGGTTCATAAACCTGTTCTTGATTAATATTCAGTAAACTTTGAGATATAATATTTTGTTCACTGTTTATTTATAGTTTGTTCTGAATCTATCAAACTTATCTGTTAGTTCTTTAAATACGCTTCCGCATCAAACCTTAAACCTGAACTAATAGATCTGATAATCTTGTTTAAAGCAAAACGGGATCCAACAATTGGTATCAGAGCCTAGCTTGATTTTTTAATATCAAGTGATCCTCGTTTTACAACTTTTATTTGATAGATTATTTTCTCTCTTCATCGCAATATTTCTAAATATTAGTCGTACCTAGAAATCCTTCCAGATCTTTATCCTTAGAAATCCTCCATCAGATTATCCTCTCCTCAAAATGACAAATACAAATAACTTTTTCACTGCTGGATCACTAACCAAACCTCCTACTCTTCTTAGAGATGAGTATCCTCAATGGAAGATAAGAACGGTTCATTTCTTTGAGGGTACTGAAAAAACTCTCAAACAATATCTTTACAATCCTCCTCCAGTTCCGATGATAACTATGCCACGTGTACCAGCTACTGCTGAATCTGCTGAAATCCCTGAACATCAAAAACCTAAGCCAAGAGAAGAATGGTCAAATGAAGATAAGGCAGAAGATGAAGTTGCACAGAAAACAAAGAGAATATTGATCATGGCAATCCCCAACGAACTTTTTCAATCCTTGGATGCATGCGAAACAGCGCACGATCTCTGGAAAGAATTAGAAAGACAGTTGGAAGGGGGTGCTAAAACTCAGAAGAACCGAAGGGCACAATACATAAATGAATATCATGCTTTCAGAGCCTCTGCAACAGAATCTCTGCAAACAACATACGACCGGTTCAACTCTCTCATAAACAAATGCAAAAAGTCTGGTATTCACAGAACCACGGAAGAAAATAACGTCATGTTTCTAAAGAGCCTGAACGATGAGTGGCTTCAGTTGTCTATGTCTTTACAAACAAACCAATATCTAGACTGCTGGACACTCTATGATCTCTATGGAACACTTGTTGCACAAGAGCCTCAAATAGCTCAAGCTAAAACACTAACCACTGTGCCATACGCATTGGTTAGTAAATCTATAGAGGCTGCAGACAGACCAAGAAATGAGAGATCTACAGAGGAGAAAAAGAAGGAGAAAAAGAAGATGGTAATGGTTGATAGCGAAGAAGAAGAGCTGATAGAGGAAGAGATAACTCTTGCGTCATTAGCTAAATCAATGGCTCTATTGACAAGAGAGTTTAGAAATAACCAAAGGATTTCTGGTAGAAGAGATGATGGAAGAAGAGAAGAATCAAGTGACCGACAGAGGTCAGACTACAGAAATGATGACCTACAGAGGTCGAGCGACAGAAGCTACAGAGGAAATGATCGACAGAGATCAGATGACAAGATAGGCCACACACAAGAATGCTACAAATGTGGTAAATCCGGTCATTACGCAAACGAATGCTGAACAGAGAAAGGTGGAGACCTACAGAAGTCCGACGACCGAACTGGAAACATCTCCCAAGGTTGTTTCAACTGCGGCAAGCCAGGACATTTCGCAAAAGAATGCAGAAGTAGACCAAATCGCCCACAGAAGGACTCAGCTTTTTACAAAAAGAAGGCCGAGTATTACGCACAAAAATCCCTAATGGCGAACAAAGGGCATTCTGAGGCAAACAAAGAAGACTTCGAGTCAGACTCTACCTCTGACGATGAATTTCCCACAAATGCCCTGTTCTGTGGCATGGCAGAAGTTGACTCCGGCACTGACAATGAGGTATCCATTTCAAACTCTATCTCAAGTACTAATTCTGTAGATGGTGATTTATTTAAACTTAACATTGAACTGAAAAATATAATTGAAAGCATTCAGAAAAAGCTGACCTTTAATGAGAGAGAAGTAAGGCTTCTCACTCAAGAAAAGGCCAAAATCTTTGAAGAAAAAGGAAAAGTCGAAAAATATTGGAGCAAAAATATAGATCCTTTAAAAAGGCAAATTTCTGATTTAACCTATGCTTTAAAAATCAAAACAAAAGAACTTTCAGTTTCAAGAAGTGAAACTACAGACATAAGAGCTCTCAAAGAATACTTTCAAAAGGAAAGAGAGGTACTTTGGCAAGATCTTTTAAGAAGAGAAGTTTTAATTAAAAACTATAAAGATGCACATAAGGTATATGAAAAGGTAAACACTCAAATAGCAAGACGAGGTATAGGGTACAGTGACATTACCTTAGGAGTTGAAAATAAACGACTAAAACCTCTGTCCTCTCTATTTGTTTTGGGAAAAACTAACAAACCAAACTTTCCAAACTTACTCTCTGTAAGTAAAAGGGTTAAAATCTCTGCAGAACCTCACTTGAGGAAACATACAAAGATGATCAATGTGTGGTTTGAAAACACATATTCATCATCTTCAACCTCTGTCAAAAGAGAAATCAAACCAAAGAAATATCTGAAAACACAAGATCAGATAGGTATCTTTAAGTTTGGTAAACCAGAGACTCAAAAGGAAAGAGAGGTACTTTTGTCTGTATGATAAATGTTGAAAAGAAATTGTCAGCAGAAGCTCCTGAGTTTAAACCCATCTTTTCAGAAGAAAAACTTGAAGAATCTATTGAAAAAGAAATTTTGGAAGTTTTGAAATAAAATATTTTAGAAAATCTCTGTACATCTTCTATAAATCAAAAACTCGTTGAAGAGATCTCATTAGAAACCTCTGCCAACTACGAAAGTTTTTTTACAGAGGAAGAAAGCTCGTATGATACATGCTCAGAAAATCCAGCCTCTGTCGAAAGAAATGACTCAACCTCTGCATATGAGGACGATTCATCCTCTGACGACTCAGAGACTGATTTCAAATCAGGGATAATTCACTGTGACACAGAGGATGTCAAATTCTCCTCTGAAGTTCTTAACAGAACAATTTCTCCAAAAGAGAAAATCACAGAGATACCTATCCATCCAGATTTTCTCAAAATGTGTATACAAGTCAAAACCTCTACAGAGCTTGAAAATCTGAAAAAGGCCTCGGAAAATCCAAAAAGCATAAAATTTTCAAAACCTTTAAAGAAGATCAAAGAGAATCCCACTTGGCAACAAAAGGGAAAAAGGCCTGAAGCTAACAAATATTTTTCCTTTGTGACAGTGAAGAAAGATGTTCACCACAGAAGAGAGTCACAGAAGGCAGGAACTAAACAAGACTTTTGCAAACAACATTCTAGTATTCATAGATCTTCTTGTAATAGGAAATCTAATGTAAAGAAAGAATGTAATGTCTCTGTGGCTCAGTTCAGAAAATTCAATGAAAAGTTCAAACAAATCACATCTCATATTCAATACTGTCATTGTTTTGATCTTATGTTTCAATTAAATAAACACTTCTCAAGTCCAGATTGCTTTCTCACCACTGAAATTCGAAAGTCAGAACCAAAAGAGAAACAATCTGATTCTTCTACAAAAGAAAAAATGTATTTCAAGAATGCTAAGGCAAACTTGAAAAATTCTAACAATATTGGACCCATGTGGATATGGGTAGCTAAATCCATATGATTGTCTTACAGAAGCAACATGTGCCAATTTGGTATCTTGACTCCGGATGCTCAAGGCACATGACTGGCAACAGAAGATTACTATCCACATACAAAGAAACACACGATGGTGGATCTGTAACCTTTGGAGACAACATGAAGGGACACTTCAAAGGCTATGGAGTCATACAGAAAGAAAATGTCTCTGTATACAAAGTTGCATATGTGAATGGCCTCAAACACAACCTACTATGCGTAAGTCAACTCTGTGATACAGGATTCGATGTGTTATTCAAAAGAACTTTCTGCTCTATACAGAGTGAAAACACAGGGATGGAACTTCTGCGAGCTGAAAGAAGAGGTGATCTATACCTAATGAATTTTACTTCAAAATCCAAGGACAAAGTTTGTCTAGTAGCCTGCAAAAGTGAAGAAGCGTGGTTATGGCACAACAGGTTCTGTCACTTAAACTTTCACACCTTGGATAAACTAGTAAAACTCAATCTAGTTATAGGTTTGCCAAATGTTAAATTCAATAAGGATCATTTGTGTTCGGCCTGTGAAATGGGAAAACACAGAAGGGCTTCCCACAAAGGCAAAACTGACGTATCTTGCACTAGACCTCTGTACATGCTTCATGTCGACCTCTGCGGTCCCATTGCCATACAGAGCCTAGGTGGCAAGAAATACATACTTGTCCTAATTGATGAGTATTCACGTTTCACATGGGTTGAATTCGTTAGAAAGAAATCAGATGTTCCAAATATATTGATAAATCTAATGAAAAGAATCCAAGTTCTTTATGATTGCAGAATACAGAAGCTAAGAAGTGACAATGGCACAGAATTTAAAAACTCTGTCATTGAAGCCTATCTTTCAACAGAAGGAATATCACAGAACTTCTCTGCAGCTCGCACTCCACAACAGAACGGTGTTGTCGAAAGAAAGAATCGAACACTTGTGGAAGCCGCAAGAACTATGATGTCAGCATGCGGATTATCAATGAACTTTTGGGTAGAAGCAATTTCTACTGCGTGTTATACTCAAAATCGATCAACCATTGTGAAAAGACACCTCATGACGCCTTACGAATTGCTTAACAAAAGGCGGCCAAACATCAAATTTTTCCATGTATTCGGATGCAAATGCTTTGTCTTAAACGACAGAGATTCAAGAGGAAAGTTTGATGTAAAAGCAGATGAAGGCAAATTCATTGGATACTCTGCCACTTCCAAAGCCTACAGAACATTCCTTACAAAGTCTCACAAGATTGTAGAAAGCATCAATGTTTCTTTTGATGATTCATTCCAAATGACTTCTGAGCAAATAAGTTCAGAACTCGGAATTAAAGGGAAATCCTCTGACATCTCAAGAACAAAAGAAGATTTGGATCTTCTATTTTTGGAGATGTTCCACAATGACACTGATCCTTCTGTCGGAACCATCAGAGTTTCTGAAGAACCATCCTCTGTCGGACAAAATCCTACAGGTATGACTCTAACTGGTCCAAATAATGCTTCATCTTCTTCTGTAAATACTACAGATGCAATTGCCGAAGCAGAAGAAAGTGCAGAAGATGAAACATCAAGAAAAACGATCACAGAAGCTGCACAAACCACAGAAGAACCAATTACAGAGGAGATCGAGGACCAAGACTATACGTCCTCAGAGGAACAAACTCCACCACCACTCGTACCAATCATTCCACAAACGGTAGAATCAACTACCAAGGCACGAAGAACAACAGAGGCTACACAAGAAGAAACACAAGAAACCTCTGAAGAAAGTTTTGATGACATTGATGATCATCTTCCACGCACAAGTCAGTGGACAAAAATCCATCCTCCAAGCCAAATAATTGGAGAACCTTCTGACTCAGTAAAAACAAGGTTTGCCACTGCAAATTTTTGTTTCTTTACAAATTTTATTAGTGTTATAGAACCAAAGAAGATTTCTGAAGCCCTACATGACCCAAACTGGGTAGACGCCATGCAAGAAGAACTTCTGCAATTTGAGCGTAACAGAGTATGGACTTTAGTACCTCTACCAAGAGGGAAACAGGCCATTGGGACTAAATGGGTCTACAGAAACAAGAAGGATGAAGATGGAGTGGTCGTCAGAAACAAAGCAAGATTAGTAGCAAAAGGATATAGACAAGAAGAAGGCATAGACAACGATGAGACTTTTGCCCCTATCGCACGTCTCGAAGCAATAAGAATATTCTTAGCCTTCGCAGCCCACAGAGGTTTTAAAGTCTATCAGATGGACGTAAAATCAGCTTTTCTAAACGGTGAAATCCAAGAAGAGGTTTACGTAAATCAGCCACCAGGTTTTGAAAGCTCAAAGCTTCCAAGGCATGTATACTACCTTGAAAATGCTCTATACGGACTGAAACAGGCTCCAAGAGCATGGTACGAACGACTTTCTACCTTCCTTCTAGTCAATGGCTACAACAGAGGTACAACAGATACTACCTTATTCTATAAACGCAAAAATAGTGAGATAATGCTTGTACAAATATACGTAGATGACATAATTTTTGGGTCTACAAATTCAGAAGAGTGCAAATTTTTTGAAAAACTCATGAAGAGTGAGTTTGAAATGAGTATGATGGGAGAATTAACATTCTTCCTCGGACTTCAAGTCAAACAATCTTCAGAGGGAATTTTTATAAATCAAGCCAAATATGTCTCTGACATACTTTTAAAATATAATCTCTCTGATACCTCTGCAATGAAGACTCCAATGGCCACTGGAAATAAGTTATTCTTAGATCCAAATGGTATTTCTGTAGAATGTACTCTCTACAGAGGCATGATTGGATCTCTGTTATACTTAACAGCAAGCAGACCTGACATTATGCATGCCACATGTCTTTGTGCACGTTATCAAGCTGGTCCAAAGAAATCACATTATGATGCTGTAAAGAGAATCTTTAGATACCTGAAGGGGACCAACAATCTTGGTCTCTGGTATCCACAAAACTCTGGGTTTAGTCTTAAAGCTTATACAGATTCAGACTATGGAGGATGCATGCTCGACAGAAAGAGTACCTCTGGGAGTTGTCAATTCCTAGGTGATAAACTAGTCAGTTGGACCTCCAAGAAGCAGAATTGTGTCTCCACATCCACTGCAGAAGCTGAATACGTTGCTGCCGCTAGCTGTTGTTCTAAGGTTCTATGGATGAAGACTCAGTTAAAAGACTACGGCCACATTCTGTTCAAAATACCCATCTTCTGTGATTCCAAAAGTGCTATTGCTATCTCTGCCAACCCTGTGCAACACTCAAAAACCAAGCATATCGATATAAGGTATCATTTCTTGAATCATCATGTTGAATACGGTACAATCGAAATGCATTTCGTGCCCACAGAATATCAACTCGCTGACTTATTCACCAAAGCATTAGACGAGAAAAGATTCAACTTCTTGGTGGGTAAGTTAGGAATGATTAACATGGTGTGAAAATCCTCTGTAAGTATAGCTTTATCTTCTGTAAATAAGTATAAATATCTATTATTACTAAGTTATTGCGTTGATAAATTTATTTCAGTATGTATTTTTTATGCAAAAATAATTGTTTACAGAGCCTCTGTGGGTCCGCTCAGATCTTCTGATAACCCTTACAGAACCTCTGGTAAACATAATCTATGCTCAATACAAATCTTACCATTCTTTGAACCAAGCATAGATCAAGGGGGATAAAAAGGAAAATTCTTGATCTACAGAAGTGATTAGATCAAGGGGGAGCAAAAGGGACCATGAAATGATCTACAGAGGTAAATCTTTCAAAGGAAAGCCAAAGAAGAATATCGATAATTCTCCATCGACAGAAGTAAGACAAAACTGCCGAAAACAGAAGAACCAAAAGGTATGTCTCTCGCACAAAAGGTTTTTGGAAAACAGTTTTCTAGGACAAGAATTGTCAAATATGTCCTAAATATACTATGAATAACATTTCAAAAATCAAAGGTTCAAAAAGTTTAACAAAATTCGAAATAGGAGAAATTTAAGGTCATAGAGCTTCTGCTGAGCTCAACAGAGGTTCTGCAGGAAATATGCTCTGTGATCACAAATTAACCCTCTGTCGATCTTTTGAAATGTTATCTCGGAAACCGACAACACACACCATGACCTTCTCGAACAAAACGTTTATAAAAATAGTTTTCTCGGACACCAACTTTCAAAAAGGTGCAAAAAACATCTCTTAACACAGATCAAAAATTGGTTGATCAGAAAGTTAATAGAATTCAAGTTATAAGATTTTTTCTCTCATAGAGCTTCTGCTGGCTCTCGCAGAGCTTCTGCAAGTTCCATCAGAGCTACAAAACCTCTGTGAGTAAAATTTCTTAACAAAATCATATTGATCCTCTCCAATGTCTTTACAAACGTTTTCGTTCAAAGAAGAACCTTCAGAGTCATGACAACAATGAGATATATGAGAAGAGGTTAAAACTCAAGATGTTCAAAATCACAGAGCTTCTGTAAAACACAAAAGTTCTGCCAGTTTGTTATCTGTGGTAATAACGGTTACTGTTACTGCGAGTGAAACTCATATGGCTAAAAACAACCTCACGCGCCTAGCATTAATAGGCCGCGCACGACGTCCTGTCATATTCTGACAAGGCCTACGTGTCCCATTTTCATTGGGCGTACATGGAACGTTTTTATTTGGAAAGTTGAACCCGCCGCTCAAACTCGAGTACGGATTCCAAATTTTAATCCATTGCCATATATTTTACCCTTTCGAATACTACCGTTTTACCCTCCTATAAAAACCAAGCAATACCCTCTCATAAAACCATTTACAAACTCTTATCTTCTTCTCCGGCGAAACCCTGCAAAAGCTTGCAAAAACCTTGTTCTTAAAATCAAATGGCTTCATCTTCTAAAGCTATCTCTCAAGAACTCTCTCCGGCAAACTCACCGGAACACTCCCCTGCCCATTCTGAACATTCAGAAAACCCTAACCTTGCAAGAGCTATTGAACAACAAGATTCCGGGGACTCAGCAGAATTTGCTCCGACGACACACTTGCAAAACTTCATAGCAAAAGATCACTTCGAAACCATACTTCCTATCAAATCCAACAACTGCTACTTGGTCCCCTCACCCACTGCTTTCGGCGAAGCCCATGCTATTGTTCTGAATATAATGGAAAATCACATCCTCTTCCCTCTACTCTCAAGAACCCCAAACAAAATTCCAGTCCGTTATTTGAACCAATTTTGGCAAAGCTGCCGATTTGATAAAGACGATTCTCTTATCAAAGGGTACATTTCAAGACCTGATAAATCTGAGCATCTTGAAATCAAGTTCAACAGAACAATGTTCTCACTTGAATTCAACCTACCAACAAGGGGTCTTCTGGGATTGAAGAGTTATGCAGAGCAACCATCAGACGAAGAGCTCTGTCGCTTCGTAGAAATGCTTGGGTATAACACCCAACTACGGAAGAGAAATGACTTTCGCAGAGGAAGATTACCACCTCTGTGGAACACTTTGTTCTCTATTCTTAACAGATGCCTCACGGGGAAAATAGGAAGTATTGACCAGAGCTCACATCAAATCTTGAGCATCATGTATGAGGTTTACTATGATCTTCCACTAGATTATGCGACCATTATGATGCAAGAGATCATAAACACCATCGACAGAAAGAACAACACGAGAAGGGTCAAAGAAAACGATCCCAACTTTCTACCACCTCTGCAATTTCAAAGAATATTGGGAGTACTGTTCGAACCTCTACTGCTAATCCAAAACTGGCCAATGGAAGGACCAACTCCCAAACAGTTCCCGATGAACAAGAATACCCCCACTGATCATACTGATGGCTACTCACACTGCAGACCTCTGTCAAAGAAGCTTCTGCGCTACGCATCAAATAAATCCCTTAAGAAAGAGTATATACGCGATCATAGAACTCCTAAACCGAGTCCTATGACACCCCCGCGTTTAGGTGTCCCCTTAGGAACAATGATAGCAAAACCTATTTCCACTCAAGAAGAAAAGGATCAGAAGTTAGCAAAGCACATGGCTATTCAACTCAGCTTTATAGCCAAACGTACAGAACTAATGGGAAAGAAGTCTTCATCAAGAACCTCTGCATCTACTACAAAAGCTAAGAAGAGGAAAACTGCAGAAGGCACCTCAACAAGCGCTGCAGAAGATCAACCTTCACCTCCTCATGCCACAGAAATTGGCTCCTCTGCTCCTCCTTCTTCCCCAAAAATGAAGAAGAAAAGATCGAAATCAACAGAAGAAGGGGCACCAAATCCTAAGAGGAGGAAAACCAAAAAGAGGCATGGTAAATCACTTGCAAAGTTGGTTACCATTGCAGAAGAGGAAACTGCTGAAGAAGAAGTTGCAGAAGAAGAAATGGCTACAGAAAAGTATCAATCACCCTATCAATCTCCAGATAGATTTGCTCACCAAGGAGACCTGAACGATTTCTTACAGAACCCTGATATTGACAACACCCTAAATACAGTAGGGTGGACGGCACAACCTCTCGACCACCACTCTCCAGAAGAACAAGATTTCTTCATTTCTGGCATTGACACACATCTGCAAGAAGATGACACAACACCAAAAAATCAACCAGCCGACACCCCTGTGATTTTACAAAACCCTTTCATTCAAGGATTGGACGTTCACAGAAGAAGTCCAAACCCAGCTTCAGAAGAAATAGAACAAACAGAAGCTGAGTGGAACAGAGGTGAAATTACAGAGGCTTCTGAGAATATGATGGAAGAAGAAAAAGAAAAAGGGGTCGAAGTTGTACAAAAAGAGGGATTAGCAACAACAGAGACAGAAATAGAGATCTTAGAGATAGATTCAGATGAAGAAGAAGCTGTCTGGATACGTAAGGGTCTTTATCATCCACATGTCATGAGATTATTCGGATCTCATCAAATGTATGACTTCTTACGACCAGAGCAAGGAACTTCAACAGAACTTAGGGAAGAAGCACCAAGCCATAGGGTAGTTACAGAGGATGAAATAATAGACAATGAAGTAGTGCTTGGATGCTTAACAGAGGAAGAAGCAAGAAAAGATGCCTGGATAAATAGAGGCACACAACCAAAACCAACTCCCAGTGCAACCCACATTTCTAACTCCGCAGGTCTAGCTGCAGAAGGAGTTATTGAAAAAGAGCAGCACAGCTCGATCCTAACCCAACTCATCCAGCCAGAGGTTACTCTTTCAACCTCTGTGCCCACAGAAACCAGGGAATCCATTCCTAGGGAGTCTCCTCAAAGAGTCTCACCTATTGTTCGTGATCAGTCGCCCCAGATCACCCTAGAACACCCTACAAAGGAATTCGTTTCCTCTGCCACGCACACATTAGGACCAAAACTTCTTTCAGAGAGAAGTAGTGAGCACGGAGACGAAGAGACTCTAGACAAGTCTCCCAGTCAACAGAAGAACATTCCAATAACCACCTCTGGAGTGGATTTGGACACTGTTCTTCACAGAACTTCTGTAGAGATCGAAACTCAGGTTTCTTCTCGAGGATCAGAAGGAAATCCTTCCACCCCCATCGTACAAACAAGGGTGAACGAAGGTGTCCCAGGAACAGGGACTCACTCTGGAGACGAATGTGTTCCTCCAGAGGTTACACAAGGAACACAAGTATCAAGGGATGAGTTCCAAACCCTTGTCACCTCTGTGAACCAAACAATGAAAGAGTTGCAAAGCTCTTTCAAATCCTTTACAGAGACAACATCTACGGCTATCCTGAATCTGAACACCAAAATGGACAATCTGTCCACAGAGGTAAAAACCGCCATCTCAGAGATGAAGTCTTCTGCCGAAACTACTGCCAAAGCAACAGCCACTTCTGCAGCTCAGGAATTCGGAACAACTGCAACTTCTGCTTTCAGGGACTCTGTCAGAGATTTCCTTGAACAAATGAATACGCAATCCAACAGAGCAGAGGGCATCACTCCTGCAGACTTACAGAATGCCCTATCAAAAGTACAAGCAGAGGCAATACGCAACACGACAATGATGCAACCAAAAGACTATATGACCAGAGCACAGCTTACAGAGCTCAGACAGAACGTCATTAACCAGGTCACAGAAGTCATTGTCTCCTTCACAACTGCAAATGCCAACTATGTCAAGGATTTCAAAAAGAGTGTCGGCAGAATGCGTTTCAAAACAGAAGCAGAGCTTGCGACATTGATTGGACTCTGCGATGATGTCTGTGAAAAGTTGATGGCAGCAGGAGCTGAATTACCAAAGAAGCCCAAAACTTCTTGCAGTGCCGAGGGTACTTCTGATAAAAGCCAGGATGATTCTGATGATGACCAACCTGGTCCATCAGATAATCCTGAGGGGGAGAATCTAAGAAGGAAAGCTACGAGCAGAGGTATACAAAGTCCACCAATCGCAGCAGAACAAATCAACCAAGCCCCTCCAGAAGAAACCCAACAACAAACCCAAAAGACCACAGAGACAACACACATCTCTGTGGAATCATCTCCTAACGAAACCAAAACTCCAGAAGCAGATCAGCAAACCACAGAGGCAACAACCGCCCCTGAGGTAATCATTTTGGAAGAAACAGATGAACAAACCACAGAGAAGACACCCACCTCTGTGGAAACACCCCAAACCATACCCAGAAGAAAGTCGATTGCCACCAAACCATAAAGAGCAACGACCTCTACTTCTGACGTTCTGAAAAGAATGCACACAACAATGAGTGATCGTATGACGCAGAGAGAAGAAGAAAGGCACAGGTTCACTTTAGCTTTCAAAATGGCAAGAAGATTCGATGCCAATACTTCATCAACAGAAACTGAGCTCACAGAAGAAATCAACAAACAACCTCCAACAGAGGTTACAGAGCAACTCAAGCCAAAAGAACCATCGCCACAAAAGTCCTCTAAATCACAAATGTCAAAACCCACAGAGGCAACCCCTATCAAGCCAACAGAAGTGCCAACCTCCAAACTTACAGAAGAAACATTTTCTGCCCCGCCAAAAACCAAAGATAAGGGCAAAGGTATACTGACAGAAGAGCCTAAGAAGAAAACATTGCCAAAGCCAACAGAGAAACTAATGAAGAGCGCGTTTGATGCCTTTCAAACCCCAAAGCCTGAAGAAGTTGACTGGGCACATGGATTGAAGCCTCTGTCAGACATTCCTCTAACTGGTAGAGCCGCAGAAGTTGTTCAACAGATGGAGAGTCTCAGAAGACAAGTACCACAACCAGGTCCAACATATGAAGAAATGGAAGAAGTGGTATTCAAATACCTCTATAAACAATCCTTTCAGACCAATTATCCAACAGATCATGTGACAGATCCAAGGATTAGAGAAGAATTTGAGAACATCTTCACAAGGACAAAGCCAAGAACCAAAGCATATGTCTTCTCAATCCACAAGATCAAAAAGGTAATCTTCTGCAAATTCTCCTTCACAAGAACCTATCCAAGGGTCAGGTACAATCTTTACAAAGTCAGAAGAGAAAATAATTCAGAAACTACCTTCGTTGATGCTGATTTAAGAAATATCAATCCATATGATCTACCTGACCTTCTGCAATGGACAAAGGACAACTACAACACAGAGGCAAACACCAGAGCCTATCAAGTGTTGAGAAAAGCGATGAGGGAAAAGCTTCTGCTCTACAGCATGATAGATTTCTAGCTGGGAAAGGATCTTGGTCTCAAACATCTGGATTTACGACCACCAGAGTATCGCTGCCCACCAGACGCCGTACCTAACTCAATCATCACAGAACCACGGTTTGGGTTAGTATTTCAAAACCCTCAAGGCAAAACTAAACTATTTGTATGCATGGACTGTAAGAAGTATGCAACAAGTACTCTGAACAAGTTCAGAACAAGCCTTGTGAAATACAGAGGTTCAAAGAAAATGGATAAAGATGCTGCAGATACTATCATAAGAGAGATTGACGCAACAATTCGCTTAAGAGAACTCTGCATCAGATTCTACAAAGAGATCAGAAAAGTCGGAAGAGACAACAGAAGCTACAACGATTTCAAAGATGCCAAAATCTGATTCTCAGACCTCCAATCTCTGCAAACAAAGTTAAAGTTTATCTTTCATTGTACTCAAATGTAAAATGCCTCTGGCATATTTCTAAATGAAAGAAATTTCGAGGTATTGTTTAACCTCTGTCTGATCTAACTTAGCCAAACTTAACTCAAGTTCAATTTTTTTATTTTTCACTACTTAGGGGGAGATTGTTAGCTTCAATCTTCCTAATCATAGAAGTATTTAGAAGTAGTGAAAAATAGGCTAAGTGAAGAAAGCCTCTTACAGAGGCTCTGCCGACATTACCGAGAAATCAAGGTCAAGAAGCTACAGAAGCAGCAGAGGCTTCCTACAGAAGCTCTGTCATACGAACAAAGAAGACCAAAGACTCGGAATCCGGCGAAGACTGCTCTAGAGGACCAGACCGCAGAACCTCTGTAACTCATTACAGAGCCTCTGTGGTCCTTACTGAGACTTGAAGATATTTATAATATCTTGCTACTGTTAAAGGACTCGTACATCAACTTGCATGGTAGCATGCCCTGTCCAACGTCGACGTGTCAAACTCTGATTGGACTCAGTAGGGCTTAGTACATATTAGACGTCTGCTGCATTAAATGCAATATAGCACGTCTGACTGTTCATGCCATCCTTGCAACTGTTCACGACATCCTCTCAACTATTCATACGTACCTTTTGAATAGTAGCATATGCTTTATGGTCCCCTTTAGAGTAGTATATAAGGAAGACTCATGTTGAGTTCTTCCTAACACACAAAAAAACACACAACACAACAACATTAAGAACACAAAAAGCTTATTTACCTTAAGAGTCATATCTGTTTTAAAGCTTTTTCTTACTCACGGTTCATAAACCTGTTCTTGATTAATATTCAGTAAACTTTGAGATATAATATTTTGTTCATAAACCTGTTTATTTATAGTTTGTTCTAAATCTATCAAACTTATCTGTTAGTTCTTTAAATACGCTTCCGCATCAAACCTTAAACCTTAACTAATAGATCTGATAATCTTGTTTAAAGTAAAATGGGATCCAACAATAGACAAGAAGAAGGCATAGATTACGATGAGACTTTTGCTCCTGTTGCACGGCTCGAAGCAATAAGAATATTCTTAGCCTTCGCAGCTCACAGATGTTTTAAAGTCTATCAGATGGACGTAAAATCAGCTTTTCTCAACGGTGAAATCCAAGAAGAGGTTTACGTAAATCAGCCACCAGGGTTTGAAAGCTCAAAGTTCCCAAGGCATGTATACTACCTTGAAAATGCTCTGTACGGACTGAAACAGGCTCCAAGAGCATGGTATGAACGACTTTCTACCTTCCTTCTAGTAAATGGCTACGACAGAGGTACAACAGATACTACCTTATTCTATAAACGTAAAAACAGTGAAATAATGCTTGTACAAATCTATGTGGACGACATAATTTTTGGGTCTTCTAATACAGAAGAGTGCAAAAGTTTTGAAAAACTCATGCAGAGTGAGTTTGAAATGAGTATGATGGGAGAATTAACTTTCTTCCTCGGACTCCAAGTCAAACAATCATCATAGGGAATTTTTATAAATCAGGCCAAATATGTCTCTGACATTCTTTTCAAGTATAGCCTCTCTGATACCTCTGCAATGAAAACTCCAATGGCCACTGGAAATAAGTTATCCTTAGATCCAGATGGCATCTCTGTAGAATGCACTCTCTACAGAGGCATGATTGGATCTCTGTTATACTTAATTGCAAGCAGACCTGACATTATGCATGCCACATGTCTTTGTGCACGTTATCAAGCTAATCCTAAGAAATCACACTATGATGCTGTGAAAAGAATCTTTAGATATCTAAAGGGGACAAAAAATCTCGGTCTCTGGTATCCACAGAACTCGGGTTTTAGTCTTAAAGCTTATACAGATTCAGACTATGGAGGATGCATGCTCGACAGAAAGAGTACCTCTGGGAGTTGTCAATTCCTAGGTGGTAAACTAGTCAGTTGGACCTCCAAGAAGCAAAATTGTGTCTCAACATCCACTGCAGAAGCTGAATACGTTGTTGCTGCACGCTGTTGTTCTCAGGTTCTATGGATGAAGACTCAGCTAAAAGACTACGGCCACATCCTATTCAAAATACCCATCTTCTGTGATTCCAAGAGTGCCATTGCTATCTCTGCCAATCCTGTGCAACACTCAAAAACCAAGCATATCGATATAAGATACCATTTCTTGAAACATCATGTTGAATACGGTACAATCGAGATGCATTTCGTACCCAAAGAAAACCAACTCGCGGACTTATTCACCAAAGCTTTAGACGAGAAAAGATTCAATTTCTTGGTGGGTAAGTTAGGAATGATCAATATGACGTGAAAATCCTCTGTAAGTATAGCTTATCTTCGGTAAATATGTGTATAAATATATTGCTTTATTTATTGCTTTGATTGATTTCTTTCTGTATGTAAATTCTCAATCTAAAAAAGTTCTTGAAATCTCAGAGCTTCTGTGGGTCTACTCAGAACCTCTGACGACCCCTACAGAACCTCTGGAAAACATGACCTATGTTCTATGCAAAACTTATCATTCTTTGATCCAAGCATAGGTCAAGGGGGAGCAAAAGGAAATTACTTGCTCTACAGAGGTGATTAGATCAAGGGGGAGCAAAAAGGGACCCTGAAATGACCTACAGAGGTAAAACTTTCAAGGAAAGCCAAAGAAGAATGTCGATGAATCTATATCGACAGAAGTCATACATCACTGCCGAGAAAAAAAGAACCAAAAGGTATGTCTCTCGCACAAAAGGTTTTTGAAAAAAGTTTTCTAGGACACAAATTGTCAAATATGTCCTAAATATACTGAGAATAACATTTCAAAAATCAAAAGCTCAAAAAGTTTCATAAAATTCAAATTAGGTGAAATTTAAGATCATAGAGCTTCTGCTGAGCTCAACAGAGGTTCTGCCAGAAAAATGCTCTGTGATCACAAATTAACCCTCTATCGATCTTTTGGAATGTTATCTCGGAAACCGAATACATACACTATGACCTTCACAAACAAAACTTTTTTCATAACAGTTTTCTCGGACACCAACTTTCAAATATGTCCGAAAAACATCTCTTAAAACAGATCAAAAATTGGATGATCAGAAAATTTAATAGAATTTTTGTTATGAGATTTTTTCCCTCATAGCGCTTCTGCTGGCCCTCACAGAGCTTCTCAAGTTCCAACAGAGCCACAAAACCTCTGCGAGTAAAAACTCTTAACTAAAAATCCTATTGATCCTCTCCAATGCCTTTACAAACGTTTTGGTTAAAGAAAAACCCCATAGAAGTCATGATAACAATGAGATATATGAGAAAGGGATAAAAATCAAAGATTTTCAAGATCAAAGAGCTTCTGTAAACTACAGAAGTTCTGTCAATCTGTTACTTGGGCATTTCTGTAGTAATAACGGTTACTTTTACTGAGAATGAATCACATGTGGCTAAGAACAACCCCACGCGCCTAGCATTAATGGGCCGTGCACGAAATCCTGTCATCTTCTGACATGGCCTACGTGTCCCATTTTCATTGGGCGTACATGGAACGTTTTCTGTGGAAAGTTGAAACCCGCCGTTCTAACTTGAGTACGGATTCCAAACTTTAATCCATTGCCATATATTTTACTCTTTCGAATTCTACCGTTTTACCCTCCTATAAAAACCAAGCTTACCCTCTCATAAACTTTTTACAAACTCTCATTCTTCTCCGACGAAACCCTGCAAAAACCTGCAAGTATCTTATTGTCATTACCAAATGGCTTCATCTTCTCAAGCTATCTCCCCTGCACACTCTCCGGCGAACTCACTAGAACATTCACCTGCTCATTCTGAACATTCAGAAAACCCCAACCTTGCCCAAAATATTGAACTAGAAGATTCCGGCGATTCAGCAGACTTTGCTCCAACCACACATCTTCAAAACTTCATAGCAAAGGATCATTTCGAAAAGGTACTACCAATCAAATCCAGTTAGATATTTGAACCAGTTTTGGCAAAGTTGCCGATTTGATAAAGATGATTCTCTTATCAAAAGGTACATTTCAAGACCTGACAAATCTGAACATCTGGAAATCAAGTTCAATAGAACAATGTTCTCACTTGAATTCAACCTACCAACAAGGGGTCTTCTTGGATTGAAGAAGTATGCTGAGCAACCAACAGACGACGAGATCTGTCGTTTCCTAGAAATGCTTGGGTACAACACCCCACTGAGGAAGAGAAATGACTTCCGCAGAGGCAGATTACCACCGCTGTGGAACACCTTGTTCTCAATTCTTAACAGATGCCTGACAGGGAAGATAGACAGTATTGACCAGAGCTCACATCAAATATTAACCATCATGTATGGGGTTTACTATGATCTCCCACTGGATTGCGCGAGCATAATGATGCAAGAGATCATCAACACCATCGACAGAAAGAACAACACAAGAAGGGTCAAAGAGAACGATCCTAAGTTTCTACCACCTCTGCAATTCCAAAGAATACTGGGAGTTTTGTTCGAACCTCTGTTGCTGATACAGAAATGGCCAATGGAAGGGCCAATTCCCAAACAGTTCCCAATGAACAAAAATACCCCCACTGATCATGTAGATGGTTACACGCACTGCAGACCTTTGTCAAAGAAACTTCTGAAGTATGCCTCGAATAAAACCCTTAAGAAAGAGTATATACGCGATCATAGAACTCCTAAACCGAGTCCTATGACACCCCCGCGTTTAGGTGTCCCCCTAGGAACAATGATTGCAGAACCTCTTTCCACTCAAGAAGAAAAAGATCACAAATTAGCAAAACACATGGCTATTCAACTTAGCTTCATAGCCAAACGTGCAGAGCTCATGGGAAAGAAGTCCTCTTCGAAATCTTCTGCCTCTACTCCAAAATCAAAAAGGAGGAAACCTGCAGAAGGCACCTCTACAAGTGCTGCAGAAGATCAACTTTCACCTCCTCATGCCACAGAAATTGGCTCCTATGCTCCTCCCTCCTCTCCAAAACTGAAGAAGAAAAGAAAATCGAAAACCACAGAGGAAGGGGCACCAAAACCTAAGAGGAGGAAACCCAAAAAGAATCATGGTAAATCACTTGAGAAATTGGTTACCATATAAGAGGAAGCAATCGCAGAAGAAAGAACTGCAGAAGAAGAAGATGCAGATATAGAAATGACAGAAGAGGGATATCAATCTCCCCATCAATCCCCAAATCGATTTACTCACCAAGGAAACTTAAACGATTTCCTACAGAACCCTGACATTGCCAACACTTTAAATACAGCAGGGTGGACGGCACAACCTCTCGACCACCACTCCCCAGAAGAACAATACTTCTCTATTTCTGGCATTGACACACATCTGCAAGAAGATGATCAAACACCCAGAGATCAATCAGCCGAGACACCTGTTATTCTACAAAACCCCTTCATTCAACAAGGATTGGACGTCCACAGAAGGAGTCCAAGCCCAGCTTCAGAAGAAGTAGAACAAACAGAAGCTGAGTGGAATAGAGATGAAATAACAGAGGCTCTAGGGAAATGAAAAGAGGCAGAAGGTGTACAAGAAGAGGGATTTAAAACATGGGAGACAAGAGTGGAGGTCTCAGAGGTAGATTCAGATGAAGAAGAAGTTGTCTGGATACGAAAAGGTCTCTATCATCCACATGTCATGAGATTATACGGCTCTCATCAAATGTATGACTTCTTAGGCAAAGAGCTAGGAACTTCAACAGAAGCTAGGAAAGAAGCACCAAGCCATCGGATAGCTACAGAAGCTGAAATGATAGAAAATGATGTAGTGTTTGGATGCTTAACAGAGGAGGAAACAAGAAAAGATGCTTGGATTAATAGAGGCATACAACCAAAACCAACTCCCAGTGCAACCCACACATCTAACTCCGCAGATCTAGCTGCAGAAGGAGTTAATGAAAAAGAGCAGCACAGCTCGATCCAAACCCAACCCATCCAGCCAGAAGTCACTCTTTGGACTTCTGCGCCCACAGAAACCAGGGAATCCATTCCTAGGGAGTCTCCTCAGAGAGACTCACCTATAGTTCGTGATCAATCGCCCCATATCACATCAGAACACCCTACAGAGGAATTCGTTTTCTCTGCCACACGCACACAACTAGGGCCAACACTTCTTTTAGAGAGAAGTAGTGAGCACAACGACAAAGAGACTCTAGACAAGTCTCCGAGTCAACAGAAGAACATTCCGACACCCACCTCTGGAGTGGTATTGGACACTGTTCTTCACAGAACTTCTGTAGAGATTGAAACTCAGGTTTCTTCTCAAAGATCAGATGGAAATCCTTCCACCCCCAACGTACAAACAAGGGTGAACGAAGGTGTCCCAGGAGCAGGGACTCACTCTGGAGACGAATATGTTCCTCCAGAGGTTACACCAGGGACACAAGTATCAAGGGATGAGTTCCAAACCCTTGTCACCTATGTGAACCAAACCATGAAAGAGTTGCAAAGCTCTTTCACATCTTTTGCAGAGACAACATCGACGGCCTTACTAAATTTGAACACCAAAATGGACAATCTGTCCACAGAGGTGAAAACAGCCATCACAGATATGAAGTCTTCTGCGCAAACAACTGCCACAACAACAGCCACTTCTGCTGCTAAAGATTTCGGGATAGCCGCAACTTCTGCGTTCAAGGAATCAGTCAAACATTTCCTTGAACAAATGAACAAGCAATCCAACAAATCACACAACATCACACCTGTAGAACTACAGAAGGCTCTGCAAAACGTTCAAGAAGAGGCAATGCGCAACACTACAATGATGCAGCCAAAGGAATACATGACCAGAGCACAACTAATAGAGCTCGGCCAAAATATCATAAACCAGGTCACAAAAGTCATTGTCTCCTTCACTACTACAAATGCCAATTATGTCAAAGATTTCAGAAAGAGTGTCGGCAAAATGCGCTTCAACACAGAAGCAGAGCTTGCAACTCTATTCGGCCTCTATGATGATGTATGTGAAAAGTTGATGGCCGCAGGAGCAGAACTACCAAAGAAACCCAAAGCTTCCTGCAGAGCAGAGGGTACTTCTGATAAAAGTCAGGATGATTCTGATGATGATCATCCTGGTCCTTCAGATCATCCTGAGGGGGAGAATATAAGGAGGAAAGCTATGACCAGAGGATTACAAGCTCCACCAATCGCAGCAGAACCAATCAGTCAAGCCCCTCCAGAACAAACTCAAGATCAACAACAAAATCAACAGACCACTGAGACAACACCCATCTCTGTGGAATCAAGTCCTGAAGAAACCAATATTCCAGAAGCTGATCAGCAAACCACAGAGGCAACAACCACCCCTGTGGTAATCATTTTGGAAGAAAGTCCTTCAACAAAATCAACAGAAAAACCCCAAACTATACCAAGAAGAAAGTCGATTGCCACCAAACCAAAAAGAGCAACGACCTCTGCTTCTGATATTCTGAGAAAGATGCACAATAAAATGACTGAACGAATGGCGCAGAGAGAAGAAGAAAGGCACGGGTTCACATTAGCTTTCAAAATGACAAGAAGATTCGATGTCCAATCTTCATCAACAGAGAAAGAGCTCACAGAAGAAGTCACCAAAGAACCTCCAACAGAGGTTACAGAGCAACTCAAGCCAACAGAACCATCGCCACAAAAGTCCTCTAAAACACAAGTGTCAAAACCTACAGAGGCAACCATCAAGCCAACAGAAGCACCAACCTCTAAACCTATAGAAGAAACAAGTTCTGCACCTCCAAAAGCCAAAGACAAGGGCAAAGCAATACTGACAAAAGGGCCCAAGAAAAAGAAATCATTGCCCAAGCCTACAAGAAAATTGATGAAAAGCGCTTTTGATGCCTTTCAAACTCCAGAGCATGAAGAAGAGGACTGGGCATATGGATTAAAACCTCTGACAGACATTCCTCTAACTGGCAGAGCTGCAGAAGTTGTTCAAAAGATGGAGAGTCTCAGAAGACAAGTACCACAACCTGGTCCAACACATGAAGAGATGGAAGAAGTGGTATACAAATACCTCTATAAACAAACCTTTCAGACCAATCATCCAACCGATAATGTTACAGATTCAAGGATCAGAGAAGAATTTGAGAACATCTTCACAAGGACAAAGCCAAGAACCAAAGCAGATGTCTTCTCAATCCACAAGATAAAAAAGGTAGTCTTCTGCAGGTTCTCCTTTACAAGAACCTTTCCAAGGGTCAGGTACAATCTTCACAAAGTCAGAAGAGAAGACAATTCAGAAACCACCTTCGTTGATGCTGACCTAAGAAATATCAATCCTTATGATCTACCTGACCTTCTGCAATGGACAAAGGACAACTACAACACAGAGGCAAACACCAGAGCCTATCAAGTGTTAAGAAAAGCAATGAGGGAACAGCTTCTGATCTACATTATGATAGATTTTCAACTGGGAAAGGATCTTGGTCTCAAACATCTGAATTTACGACCACCAGAAGATCGCTGCCCACCCGACGCCGTGCCCAACTCTATCATTACAGAACCAAGATTCGGGTTAGTATTTCAAAACCCACAAGGCGAAGTCAAACTGTTTGTATGCATGGACTGTCAGAAGTACGCAACTAGTACTCTGAACAAGTTCAGAGCAAGCCTTGTAAAATACAAAGGTACAGAGAAAATGGATAGAGACGCTGCAGATACTTTCATCAGAGAGATTGATGCCACAATCCGCCTAAGAGAACTCTGCATCAGCTTCTACAAAGAGATCAGAAGAATCGGAAGAGACAACAGAAACTACAACGATTTCAAAGATGCCAAAATCTGATTCTCAAACAACCAATCTCTGCAAACCATGTTAAAATTTATCTTTCAGTGTACTCAAATGTAAAATGCCTGGCATATTTTTGAATGAAAGATCTTTCGAGGTATTGTTTAACCTCTGTCTTATCTAACTTAGCCTAACTAAACTCAAGTTCAATTTTTTATTTTTTACTACTTAGGGGGAGATTGTTAGCTTCAATCTTCCTAATCATAGAAGTAATTAGAAGTAGTGAAATATAGGCTAAGTGAACAAAGCCTCTTACAGAGGCTCTGCCGAACTTACCGAGAGATCAAGGTCAAGAAGCTACAGAAGCTAAAGAGGCGTCCTACAGAAGCTCTGTCATACGTGCAAAGAAGACCAAAGACTCGGAATCCGGTGAAGACCGCTCTACAGAGGACCAGACCACAGAACCTCTGTAACACTTTACAGAGCCTCTGTGGTCCTCTTCAAAGACTTCAAAGATATTTATAATATCTTGCTACTGTTACAGGACCTGTTCATCAACTTGCATGATAGCATGCCCTGTCCAACTGCAACGTGTTAAACTCTGACTGGATTCAATAGGGCTTAGTACATAATAGACGTATGCTGCATTAAATGCAATACAGCACGTCCAAACTGTTCATGCCATCCGTCCAACTATTCATACCATCCATTATGAATAGTAGCTTATGCTTTATGGTCCCCTTAGAGTAGTATATAAGGAAGACTCATGTTGAGTTCTTCCTATCGATCGAACAATCGAATCAAGAAATCAAGAGATATACAAATCACAAGAACACATAGCTTATACACTTTAAGAGTCATATCTGTTTTAAAGCTTTGCTTACTCACTGTTCTTGAATCTATTCTTAATATATATATTCAGTAAACTTTGAGATATTATTTCATGTTCACTATTTATTTATATTGTGTTCTAAATCTATCAAACGTATCTGTTAGTTCTTCAAATACGCTTCCGCATCAAACTCAAACTTGAACTAATAGATCTGATAATCTTGTTTAAACAAAACGGGAACCAACAGAACCAACAATCCAACACGTTCACAATTGACCGCAACACTCTCCCCCCATAAACATCAAGTTAACTAAAATTACCACCTATGTTAGACATAGGTTGGATTTCCATGAAATTCCCAAAAAGCATGAACCCTAAGTGAAGAGACACTAAGAAAATCATGGCAAAACAACTCATGGCACGACTAATTACTAAAAATCTTGCATACATACCGGAAAAATGGGGAACCAAGGGAGAAAGGGAATCCTACCTTCGGTTTTGTTCGAGATTTTTCCACCAACAGAGAGATTAGGGTAAGAGATGTACCTTTGATGCTTTGTAGATGAGGAAATTAGAAAGACTTGAGAGATTCGTGAACTTGAGGTCGAAAATGGTCAAGGAGAGGAGCAAAACGGCGCTGGAAGAAATAGGGTTTGTGAAAAATGGTTGAGAATTGCGAAAATGGGGTTTTTATACCTGTCAGGGCTCCCGCGCGAGTGTCGCGCTAGTGAAGTGGCGCCAGATGGCGCGCGGCCCTCTGTTCATTTTAAGACTTTCCAAACGGCGCTCTTCTCCGCGCTAGTGAACCCACGCCATGATGCGCGCCATTTCCCTCTCCAGTGACCCGCACTACTTCCGCGCTAGTGAAGTGGCGCCAGAAAGCGCGCCACCCACTGTTTGTTTTCTCTTTTGGCTTTTACGTTTCGTTCTCGCTTCTTCCGACGATGCTCAATCTTAAAGGTTTATTTTTCAGGGGAAAACACACAAAGACACACGAATTAAAATAAACAAAACTCACTAAAAAAATTAAAAATGAAAACTAACCTACGGTGGGTTGCCTCCCACCAAGCGCCGTATTTACTGTCGTGGCTCGACTTTTTCAATCAATTACTCTCCCGGTTCGTCTAGATAGATACTTGCAATGCTCGGGATCTCACCTCCTAGGTACGGTTTGACTCGTTGTCCATTCACCTTGAATGGTTGCCCATCAGCTCCTTCTAACTCCACTGCTCCGTATGGAAACACTTCGACCACTTTGAACGGTCCAGACCATCGGGACTTCAATTTGCCTGGAAACAAACGTAATCGTGAGTTAAATAATAACACATTCATACCTGGAGTAATTACCTTCTCGCGAATATTCCAGTCGTGGAATTTCTTTGTCCTCTCTTTGTAGATCAATGCATTTTCGAATGCATCGAGTGTGAGTTCCTCTAGCTCAACCATCTGTAATAGTCTCTTCTTGCCGGCTGCGTCTAGATCCATGTTCAATTGCTTAATTGCCCAGAATGGTCGACGCTCCAATTCCACGGGCAAGTGGCATGACTTCCCATATACTAGCCAATATGGTGTAGTCCCCAAAGGTGTCTTATATGCAGTCTGGTATGCCCAAAGAGCGTCATCAAGCTTCAACGACCAATCCTTGCATGAAGAATTTACCGTTTTCTCTAAAATGTGCTTCAGCTATCTGTTCGAAACTCCTGCCAATCCGTTCGCTTGTGGGTGATACGGCGTGGTTACTTTATGTTTGACCGAGTACTTCTTGAGAACAGCATCAAGATACCGGTTGCAAAAATGGCTACCCCCATCACTAATCAAGGCTCGCGGAACTCCAAAGCGTGAAAAGATATGCTTCTTTAGAAATTTGACCACAACTTTGGAATCATTCAATGGCGTTGCGATTGCTTCAACCCATCTCGAGACATAATCGACCGCAACTAAAATGTACTCGTTCCCGTATGAGTTTGGGAACGGTCCCATTAAGTCTATTCCCCATACATCAAATAACTCCACCTCCATAAAGATCTTCATTGGCATTTCATCCTTCTTTGTTATGTTGCCTGTCCTTTGACACCGGTCACATTTGGAGATGAATTCCCTTGTCTCTTTGAACATTGATGGCCAGAAAAATCCGGATTGTAGAACCTTGGCCACCGTTCTATCAGTACTGAAGTGACTTCCACATTCTAATGTATGACAATGAGTAAGAATGTCGGTCTTCTCTTCATTCGGTACACACTTCCGAATCATCCCATCCGCACACATCTTGTACAAGTGCGGCTCATCCCAATAATACCTCTTGACTTCAAAAATAAATTTTTTCTTTTGATGCGAGTTCATGTTGTAGGGCACCACTCCTCCTACAAAGAAGTTAACCAAATCTGCATACCACAGTTCGGAATGACTAACCTTAAATAATTGCTCATCTGGGAATGTGTCATTGATGGATATTTTATCTTTCTCCTCTTCCTTATTACCCTCGAGCCTCGACAGGTGATTTGCAACCGTGTTTTCTGTCCCCTTTTTGTCCAAGATCTCCAAGTCAAATTCTTGGAGCAATAATACCCATCCGATGAGCCTTGGCTTTGCATCTTTCTTTGCCATCAGATACTTCAACGCCGAATGATCCGTGTATACGATTACTTTTGCTCCCACCAGATACGATCTGAACTTTTCACATGCATAGACCACCGCTAATAACACCTTCTCGGTTGTGGCATAGTTAACTTGAGCTTTATCTAAGGTTTTGCTGGAATAATAGATCACGTGCATTCTCTTATCCTTCTTTTGCCCCAAGACCGCCCCGACTGCTGTGTCGCTCGCATCGCACATCACTATGAATGGAAGACTCCAGTCAGGTGCTGTAAGAATAGGCGCTGAGATCAACTCTTTCTTCAATCTGTCAAATGCCAAAAGACAATCATCAGTAAAATCAAAATTGGCATCTTTTAGGACTAAAGAACATAAGGGTTTAGTGATTTTAGAAAAGTCTTTTATTATCTGCCGGTAAAACCGGCATGTCCCAAAAAGCTTCGAATCCCTTTGACGGAATTCGGATACGGTAAGTTCTCTATCACTGCAACCTTGGCCTTGTCCACTTCTATCCCCTCTTTTGACACCTTGTGTCCAAGCACTATTCCTTCCGTCACCATAAAGTGACACTTCTCCTGATTCAAGACCAAGCTCATTTCCTTGCATCTCTTCAAAACAGCCTCCAGATGAGACAAACAAGAGTCGAATGATGGACCAAACACTGAAAAATCGTCCATAAAAATTTCCATGGTGCGCTCTACCATATTCGAAAAGATCGCCATCATACATCTCTGAAATGTTGCGGGAGCATTACATAACCCAAACGACATCCTCCTATAAGAGAATGTTCCATATGGACAGGTAAAAGTGGTCTTGTCTTGATCCTCGGGAGCAATCGGTATTTGATTTTATCCTGAGTACCCGTCCAAGAAGCAATAATACTCGTGTCCCGCTAGTCTCTCTATCATCCGATCAATGAATGGCAATGGAAAATGGTCTGTCCGTGTGGCATCGTTCAACCTTCTATAATCAATGCAAACTCTCCACCCCGTGACTGTCCGAGAGGGGATGAGTTCATTGTTGTTATTTCGAACGACTGTGACACCTCCTTTCTTTGGCACTGCTTGGACTGGACTGACCTATGGGCTATCGGGTACTAGATAGATGATTCCATCATCCAATAACTTTAGGATCTCTTTCCGAACCACTTCCTTCATGTTGGGATTGAGTCGGCGCTGAGGTTGGACTACTCTTTCCGGTTATCATCTCATCTTTCCGAACCACTTCCTTCTTGTTTAAGGTTTATGCGATGCGTGCTCACGTAGGACTCTTAGGAACTTCTCTTTGTCTTCGGTTTTCAACTTAGATGAGATGATAACCGGGAGTGTCTCCTTTTCCCCTAAGAATGCATATTCAAGATGAGATGGTAACTATTTTAGCTCGAGCTTAGGCGGCGTGTGAGATGATGGTCGAGACTTGGGTATTGGTTCAGCGAAATCCTCAACAGTCGGTCTTCTTGGGCCTCTATGACTTGGTAATGCATTCAGTTGCATCACACTTTCAACTTCCGAACCATCTATCGTACCCATGATCACACTTTCCAATTGATCTTGACCAAACTGCATGTTGATCTAAACCCTCACTGATTTGATAAGGATCCTCTCTTAAATACTTAGTGACAATTGTAAGTAACAATATGTATTAGAGTTTCACTATCGCTGATAAAGTACTAAGACCTTACAGTACCACTGATAGAAACTCTCGCTCTTTAGATTAAACATTCAGCGAACACTGTTCACCATAATGCTCTGAGCCTGTTCAGTCCTTATGGTGATCGCTGATAAGTTAGTTGTTTACTTATGATCCCTAAAGACAATTTTCACGTCAACATAGGTTCTATGCCGAAGTCGAAGATCAAGCTCAAGAACCAGCGACAAGTCTCCTAATTAACTGATGCGGATCAGCGAAGACTCAGATTTGTCCACTCAACGTGAAGTATCAAGTACAAGACTTCAGCTATCGCTGAACTTTGTCATTCACTGATATAGAATGATAAATCGCTGAATCAACGAAAGCTGATCATGAAGTCCTCCGTACAATGTACTTTTGTCTTAACCACCCTTACACGACTCCGTACGATATGTCAGAAAACAACCTCCTGATTGTCTGAAATCGTACAACCACTCTGATACTTCACTGTTCAAACATGTTGCTACTAAGGTTGTCTACAAAGGTCAATGACATACAATAATTGAGCTGCTGCCACGTGTAAAGTATAAACTGCCATGCATTAAATGCATGCAGTATATAAGAAGGACTCCAACTTCATTTTTGAAGCACTTGCTAACTCTGGTCAAGTCATCTTTCTTATCTTGAGATAGATTATTATTAGTAATTTTCTTCTCTTTCTTAGTGCAAGAAAACTTAGTGTTCCAACTTGTTTAGATTTAGGTTTATCCTTAATCTTGTTCCGCAACAAGCTGTAAATTGTTAATGATTTATCAATAAACAATTTAGAAAAGTAAAATCTGTGTGTTTGTATTCAACCCCCCCCCCCCTTCTACAAACTTGTATAGCCCTTCGGGACCAACAAGTGGTATCAGAGCAGATTTGTTTAATTCCATAAACAAGAGCTGATCTATACTAAGATTTCTCTTCCTAGCTATTTCCTAAAATGGCTACCAACACAAACACAAACTATATTGACAATGGTTCTCTTGCAAAACCCCCTAGAATCTCCAGAGATAATTTTAATCTATGAAAAAATAGGATGATTCTCTTCTTAGAAGGTGCAGACCCTACTATGCCTTATTATCTTGAAAACGGCCCATATATTCCTATGTTGCAGTTCCAGCCGCTGAGAATAGACCTGCTATTCCAGAAAGGCTGATACCCAAGGAAGTTCATATGTGGACTGATGAAGATAGGAAGAAAGTGGCTATCGACACCAAAGCCAGATCCATACTCTCCATGGCTCTTCCTGACGAAGTCTACCATTCCGTCATGAACCTGAAAACTTCAAAAGCTATGTGGGACACAATCTGTGTTCAGTATGAAGGTACTTCTGAAGTCCAGGACTCTCGAAAGATCAACCTGGTAAGACAGTATGAAAGATTCATTTGTGGTAAGAATAAAACTCTCTCTGAAGTACACCAACGTTTTACTATTTAATAATAGATCGGAAAACTGTTGGTAAGGAATATTCTAACTTTGAAGTGCTGACAAAGTTTTTAGAATGTTTACCTGAAAGCTGGGAAGTTATTCTATGTGTCTCAAGCTATCAAAGGATCTAAAATCAATGACCCTTTCTACCTTATATGGCACGATGCTGAATCATGAGCAATCGAGTCATCTTAAGAAGAATCATGTAAAAGATTCCAAAAGCACCCCTATTGCTTTAATCTCAGAGGAACCTTCCACTCAGCGACCCTCGGTCACTATCACTGAGTTGGAGAGTAACTCTGAAAGGTCATCAGATTCTGACTCTTCAGATGATGATGAATCTTTGGCTCTCCTCACTAAAACGTTCAGGAGATTCGCCAAAAAGAAAATGTTCAGAAAGAATAAACCACTTTCCATTACTGATAAGCCAAGATCATCAGCTCCTGTTGATAAGGCTACTGCTACTTGTTTTAACTGTGAGAAGATAGGACATTTCACTAACGAGTGCAGGTCAAAGAAAGTGTCTAGACCCTCAGTCTTTCCAAAGAAAAACTTTATTCCCAGGAATAGAGATGAAAAATACGCCAAGCTAAAAGAAAGGTATGCGAAGCTGAAAAGCTTTAAGAAGAAAGGCAAGGGTCTGATGGCTGACTATGATTGGGCTGCCTCTGATGAACAAGAATCATCATCTGACTCTGAAGATGATGAAGCCAATCTCTGTCTTATGGCCAAACTTGAAGATGAGGAAGAAAATTCTGACATTCCCTCTACTTCAACCTCTGCAACTCAGGTATCCCCCTTCCTTCTTTACCAATATTGCAAAAATTGATGAAACTGATAGTCTTCGTAAAATTGATCTGTTGACTAGAAGTTTATATGAAGCCATGAATGGCAAAACAATAGTTGAAAATCAAAACCTTGATCTCGCTGAACAGCTTAAAAACTATCACCTTCAAATAGAAAATCTTTCTAAAATTGAGGAAGATTTTAAAGATCAAGTTCACCTAAATCAGCTAGTCAAAATCGAGCGCGAAGAAGCTATCATTGCATTAAAAGCTGAAAAAGCTACTGTTGATGGATGGTATAATTCCTCAACAAATATCACTGAGATAATTAAGTCTCTGATTCCCTTGAGTGATAAACGTGGTCTTGGTTACAAAGATGATACTCTAGAACAAACCAATGATCTTTCCATGCTCTTATTTGGAACTTTCGTATCCTCAGTCGCTGATACTTCATCCTCCCAGTGTTCCTCTTCTAATCCGCCTATCCCTGAGGAAATTTCTACCTCTTCAAAAGGTAAAGAGAAAATGGTTTATCCAAAACCTACCTCTGTCTTTAAAGATAAAGGTAAAGGAATTGCTTTTAACCAAAATCCTCAGAAGGGTATCTGTATACCTAAGCTGAATGCTTCTAAAGCTTCAGTGACCTATCCCTCTGGATCAAGGAATCAGATCCTTGGATCTACTCAGCGTGGATCTATTCAGCGATCTACTCCTAGAATCAGAGTGGATGTCCTTGGTAAGAAATCGGAAGACTAAATGTTCCTCCCATTTCAAAAACCAATAGCTTATTTGGTGTTGGTCCTTCTAATTCAAAATCAAAAGCTCAGCATTTAAATGGTCCTAGAACTATTTTTAGTTATAGGAAATGTTATCACTGTGGACTTATCGATCTTATTGCTAGTAAGTGCCCCACAGCCACCAAAGCTGAAAAGATAGCTAAGGTGAAGATCACTGCCCCCAAGGCAAAGAAGACCAGTGAGGTTAAGAAATTAACCAAAGTGAAGACTGACAAAGCTGAATCTTCAAATGCTGCGAAGACTGCTGAACCTTCCATTCCAACTACCTCCACTGACAAACGTGTACACATGGTTAAGTGGGTACCCAAGAAAAACAAATATTCCTTTGTAATGCAGGTTAAGAAGGGTATCTGGTATCTCGATAGCGGATGCTCTAGACACATGACTAGAAATAAAAGCCTTATCATTGAATACAAGGAAGAGAAGGGTCCCTCTGTGACTTTCGGTGGAGATAGAAAAGGACATACCCGAGGGTTTGGTGTACTCTCTATATAGTACAACAACCTTCAGAAGAGTCGCATATGTTGAAGGGCTGAAGCATATCTTTACCAAGGAATCCTCCTTTGTCGCTGACAAAAAGGAGAAGATAGCTCTCAGCGGTTATCGTTTGGAAAATGTTTATGTAATAAACATGGACTCAACAACCACTGAGAACTCCTATTTCTTCTCAAAAGCCTCATCTGATGTCAACTGGCTATGGCATAAGAGGCTCTCTCATCTAAACTTCAAGACACTGAACACTCTTTCTTCAAAAGAGTTAGTCACTGGTCTACCTCAACACTCATACGCCAAAGAGTCTTTATGTTCAGCGTGTGAGATAGGCAAGAAGACCAAAGCAAGCTTTAAGTCAAAACAAGTCTCCTCAGTGTCATCTCCTTTACAACTTCTCCATATGGATTTGTTTGGCCCTGTTAACAAACAATCCATCGCTGGAAAGAAATATACACCGGTCATAGTTGATGAATTATCTCGCTATACATGGGTTATGTTTCTCCGTTCTAAGAGTGACACCCCTGAAGAACTCATCACCTTTGTTCGGAAGATGGAAACCCTGAACAACTTGACTGTTCGCTCAATAAGGAGTGATCATGGGACTGAATTCAAAAACAGTTCTGTTGATTCCTTCTGTGAGAGTAAGTGTAAAGCCCGTGTCCCGGTATGATTTTAAAATTCCTAATGTATTTATTTTATTGTTGTTTAAAGAGAGTCTTGGTAACGGAAGTTGTCAAAGGGGACCTTGAATGTTATGTGTGGCAAACCTTACTCTCTTTTGCAATATTATAGAAATTCAGGGACCAAAAGTGTCAAAGTGTTGAGCCTAGGGACCAAATGTGGACAATGGAGGTTGTTGGAGTGTTGAACGGTCAAGGAAAGGGGGACCGACCCCCCCCCCCCCCCCCCCTCTTCCTCTTCTCGTCGGTTTCCATATGGCACTAACAAACAGCCCATTTTGTTGTTTGTTTGCTTTTCTCCATTGTTGTCATTTTGCCGTGAGTGTGTTCGTGAGTGTGAGAAGCCGAGAGAGGAAGAAAAGTGAGAGAGAGGTCGCCGGAGAAACGCCGCCACGGTCGTCGGAGAACCATCGGTGTCAACGTCCCTCGTCGGAGAGGTCGAGAAGAAGGGGTTGCAGGCACGGTTGCGGGTCGTCGTTGTAAGGTATGGTTCTCGTTACTTTCTGTTTCCGTTTTTGGTTTCCGGCGAAAGGGCAGCGGCAGCGCCGCCGCCGTGCGCCGCCACTGTGGTGGCTGGGTGTCGGGTGGTGGTGGTGGTGGTGTGAATAAGATATGTGCATGCGGTAAGGTGATCGAGAGAGTAGGGAGTTCGCGGTGGTTTGCGGCTCGTTGTAGTTGTTTTGTCGAAGTACCGCCGCCGGCCGCCGCCGGCCGCCACCGGCGACCACCACTGCCGGAGGTGGCAGTGGGTGGTGCGTGGCTGTGTCCTGTTAATGCCCATAGAGCCCTTTAAGTCGTGACTTAATCGATTAAGCCGATTCGATAAAACCGTCGTTTTCTTTATAATCGTCATTTCATGTGAATAATTGTTCAGTCACTGTTTTTGCGACGGCCATAACTTTCCCGTCATAACTCCGATTGAGCCGAAATTGGTACCCACGGTTCTAGTACGGGGTCGGTCACGTTTTCCGTTTTTTCGCGGAAAACTGGTTCAGCCTCTAGCTAGGTGAAAAAGTGGTCGCAAGTTTGGTGATTTGTCATTTTATGTGAATGTCGATTTTCTGCCACTGTTTTGTCGTGGCCGTAACATTTTACTCGTAGCTCGGATTGAAATGAAATCGGTGGCCGAAGTTCACTAATCGAGTCAGGAAAGTTTTTCGTGTTTTGCCGAAAGTCTGTTTAGGCCTGTAGCTGGGCCGTATGGGGCTGTTTATACAGCCTGGTCCGAAAAACTTCCAGCTTTCTATCCCTGTTTTGTTTTACGCATAACTTTTGCTTTGAATGTCGGTTTGGGATGGGACTGGTGCCAAAAGTTTCGTTTCGGAGTCTATTAAGTTTCCTCTGTTTTGCGGAAAGACCAATTCGGACCATAGCTAGGGTGAAGTTGCCATGTTGTACTGAAAGGTCCGGGTGTTCCCTGTTCTGCGAATCATTTTTGTAAAATCTATAGTACATTATAGAAAAATCGTTAGGACGCATGCGATACGTCCCTGAAATCGTAAGACTTAGAACTTCGTAATTATGGATTTTAATTTCTGTATTTATCAGTTTTAAGGGGGTAAAACAGGTCCCGAATAGACCCGTAACGTTTAATAAAAAGCTGGAATATTTAGTCTTTTGGAAGCTAGTAAACGTGTTATGGGTCGGGACTTTCCTTTGACTTTTTATACGTATTTAGGTGGGAGAAAGTGAAGAAGATTGCCGTGTTGGTGTTGCGATTCGTGAGCACATTGCTTAGCCTTGAGGTGAGTTCTCTCACCGCGTAGTTAGGAATTTCATGTATGTCGTTCTTTTGTGTTACGTGTTATTACGTGTATTTATGTGCTTACATGAACTAGTTGGGATGTGATAACTGGTTGTGATTTGTTAAATTCGTATGTGGAATATTTATGCATGCGTACACCTCGGTGGGACTGAGGGGCTCGGTGGGACCGAGGGCTTGGTGGGACTAAGCTAGTACATCAATCTTTACTCGGTGGGACCGAGGGCTCGGTGGGACTGAGCTTGTATTAATGTATTTTGTGTACTCGGTGGGACCGAGGTTCGTACTTATATATTAATCATTATGTGGTTTGATATTCGTGGTAATGGTGATGTTGCCTACTTGCGAGTAGGGGTGATATGCGTGGGGTTGCTACCTACGTGTGTGGTTGGATTCACTAAGCGTTTAGCTTACCCTTTCCCAATATGTTGTTATCTCAGGTGCGGGCGGCAGTCGGGCGTGACCGTACACACATCAAGCGCAGAGTATCAGAGATTGTTAAACTTTCACTTTCGAACCCTTTGAATTTAATTATGTAAATTTCCGCTGCATAAACTTTGTTGACGGTTTGAGTCAACGACGTTAATTTTAATTAAGACGTGAATTACTAAATTATGGTTGTTTTATAATGAAATGTATGTTTTAAAAATTTTAAATTTCCTTGTAATTTTTGGGACGTTACGACTTGGTATCAGAGCACAGCTTGAGTGAATCAAGCACATCTCGGTGTGTTTGGTCTCAAGTTGCGGCTAAGAGATCTTTAAATTCTTTTACTAATTTTTTTTAAAATTAAATGAAAAGAGAAAACCCGTTTGGGAAACGGTGATCGTGGGCGCAGTGTGTACAGTCAGCCGACGCCAACTGGGAAGGTAAGGAACTTAGTGTATTTATCGCTTTATAGGCATAGTGTATGCATGCTAGATTGCTTATGTGGACTGTATGATACTGTATGCTTGTTACTTGCTTATAGGAACTCATGCTAGCTTTGATAGGTTGTTAAGCGAATGCACTTTAGGTTGTATGCAGTAGGAACTGAATAGCCTTAGAATATTGGATTTAGTTCTATTGCGCAGCTCTTGTTTGAGTCCAACCGTTCTAGGATAGAATCTCTTATTCGAACGTCTATCTGGTTTTACAATGTATACGACTGTGCATTCACTAGGCAACTCGTCAGGGTTAGTGGGGTTTCCGTCCTAGCAAGGGTAGTGGGGTGATATGACTTTTCTAGGGAGCTAGGAAAAGTTTTAGCATTTACTGGATTGGGCATATGTGTTTATTTGTGGGTAAGAAACTACTTGGACACTCCTGGACAGGACTTGAAACGAGTAAGGATAGGTGTGAAGGGTAGTAGTAGAGCTCCTACTATCTGAAGCACAGGATCCGTGCTCGAGTCGGGGAAAGTCACGGGGAACCCGAGGAGTTGAGCGGGAGCATAGATAGCAGGATTTGTTGTCCTGAGAACTTGAAGGTTCGCTTCGCGGTGAATCTGTTTCGAGACGGAGCGAAAGATTGGTGTGCTACCGCTTTGACTCTTAGTGAGTGCACTACATTGACCTGGGAGGCGTTCGTTGTGCGGTTCCGTGCAGAGTGTGTATCTCCAGTAGAGATGGAGAGGATTGCTAAGGAGTTCCTGGAGCTCACTCAGTCTACAAAGACTACAAAGGAGATGAACCGAGGGTTCATGGAAATGGCATTATTCTGTTCTTAGCATGATGCTTCTGAGGACATGAAGATGACGCGGTACAAGGATATGTTACGTACCGAGATCAGGGAGTTCGTGAGTACTGCGCAGTACGTTTCACTTGCTGCGGTGATGGAGGCGGCTCGAGGTAGAGTTCATCAACTGGTAGTGGAGGAGGCACAAGCTACGCCCAAAGTAGTGACAGGTACGTTCTTAGTAAACTCGGTGCCTGCTGTGCTGATGTTTGATAGCGGGGCTACTCATTCATTGTGTCTCGCGCTCTTAGCGAGGGGTTGGGCCGAGTTGTAGAACGGTTAGGTTGTCCACTGGTGGTCGAGGTGGCTGATGACAGGACCTTGACGGTTACTGACGTGTATCGGGGATGCACTTTGGAAATCTATAGTGTGAGATTTTCCTATTGTTTTGTTTCCGATCGTTGTGCGGGATTGTGAGCATGGAGTGGTAGGATGCTTTTGATGCTGAGATTGGTTGTCGTCGCAAGCAAGTGCGAGTTAGAACCCCAAGCGGGGGAGAATTGCTGGTTCAGGGCGACTCGCCCAGACGGACCTCAGCGGTACGTTCGGCCGCGAGGGCTCGAAGGTGCCTGCAGCACAGTGGTCAGGGATTTTTGGCGTATGTGGTCGACACGCGCGTCGACGAGGAGAAGAAGACTGCGGAAGATGTGCCAGTTGTACGGGAGTTACTGACGTATTTCCCGAGGAGTTACCGGGGATACCTCTCGAGCGACAGGTGGAGTTCCACATTGACTTGATTCCGGGAGTTGCTCCGGGGGCTAAGGCACCGTATCGCCTGGCTCCACCGGAAATGAATGAGTCGTACGACTCAGTTGCGGGAACTTCTCGAAAAAGAGTTTATTAAACCGAGTTGCTCACCGTTGGGAGTCTCGAGTTTGTTTGTGAAAAAGAAGGGCGGGTTCTAACGGACGTGTATAGACTACCGAGAGTTGAATAAGCTTAAGGTGAAGAATCGTATTCCTCTGCCAAGGATCGATGGCTTGTTCGATCAGCTTCAGGGAGCATCGTGGTTCTCTGAGATTGATTTGAGATCGGGGTATCACCAGATGCGGGTGAGGAGTGAGGGTTCGGAGAAGACGGCATTTCGTACACGTTATGGCCGTTTCGAGTTTGTGGTGATGCTTTTCGGACTCATCAATGCACCATCAACGTTCATGGACTTTATGAACAAGGTGTGTAGCTCGATGCTGGACTGGTCGGTGATTGCGTTCATCGAAGATATTCCTGTGTGTTTGAAGTCGAAGGAAGAGCACGAGATGCAATTGCGAGTAATTTTGGAAGTTTCGAGGCGGGAGAAACTTTATGCTAAGTTCTCCTAGTGCGAGTTCTGGTTACGAGAGGTCCAATTCATAGGACATGTCATGAACCAGAATGGTATTATGGTCGATCCGGCCGAGATTACAGTAGTGATGCGGTGGGAAGTGCCGAAGACTCCCACTGAAGTACGGAGTTTTCTGGGGTTAGCAGGGTACTACCGGAGATTGATTCAGGATTTCTCCAAGATTGCCTTACCTATGACCCGTTTGACGAAGAAATCTGCAGCTTTTAGCTGGGGGGAGGAGCGGAAAAGGGTTTTCGAGGAGTTGCGCAGACGTTTATGCGAGGCTCCGGTGTTGACTTTGCCCGAGGGTAAGGAAGATCTGGTGGTGTATTGTGACGCTTCTCACCAGGGTTTGGGAGCCGTGCTCATGCAGCGCGGTAAGATCATAGCTTATGCTTCGAGGCAGCTGAAACCTCATGAGGCGAACTACCTGACTCACGACCTGGAGTTGGGAGCGGTAGTGTTTGCCCTTAAAATTTGGAGGCACTGTCTCTATGGTGTCGAGTGTTCGATCTACACTGACCATAAGAGCCTCAAGTACTTGATGGATCAACAAAACCTTAATATGCGTCAGCGAAGGTGGCTCGATGTGGTTAAGGATTATGACTGCGAGATACTTTACCACCCGGGTAAAGCGAACGTGGTCGCGGACGCACTCAGCCGACATTCGGTCGGTGAGTCATTGAGGGGTCTATGTCAGCGTTTGACAGTGGTTACACCTATCCTGGAGTCGATAGGAAGCGCTCAGGAGGTGGCTGTCTTGGAGGAACATGCAAAGCGGGAAAGAATGTCGGGGGAAATCCCGAATTTTGTTCGTGATAGTCGGGGGTTGTTAACTCGACATGGTAGGGTTTCGGTTCCATCCATCGGTGGGAACCGGCAGGTACTAATGGATGAGGCGCATAAGTCAAAGTTCTCGATTCACCCGGGGGCTACAAAGATGTACAGGGACTTGCGAGAAGGTTACTGGTGGCCCGGCATGAAGCGGGATGTTGCTAGATGTGTTGAGGTATGTATGACCTGTCGGAAGGTCAAAGCGGAACATCAACGACCTCATGGGAAATTGCAACCGTTGGAGGTCCCGGTTTGGAAATGGGAAGAGATTACCATGGACTTCATAACGAAACTCCCAAGGACTCCTCGTGGGAACGATGCCATTTGGGTGATCGTTGACCGTCTGACCAAGAGTGCACATTTCTTGGCCATCAGGGAGAGCTCCTCGGCGGAGAAGCTTGCAGAGGTATTTGTGCGTGAGATCGTGGCCAGGCACGGGGTGCCAGTTTCGATTGTCTCCGGCAGGGATACTCGTTTTACCTCTCGGTTTTGGGAGAAGTTCCAGTCGGAGATGGGTACACGGTTACACTTTAGCACGGCCTTTCATCCACAGACGGACGGACAGAGCGAGCGAACCATTCAGACCCTCGAGGATATGCTTCGAGCTTGTGTCATCGATTTTGGAGGTAGTTGGGATCAGTACCTACCTTTGGCGGAATTTTCCTACACCAACAGCTACCACTCTAGTATTGGCATGCCGCCATACGAATTGTTGTACGGTAGGAAATGCATGACGCCCGTTTGTTGGGGCGAGGTTGGGCATCGGGTATTAGGGAGTACTGACATCGTTTTGAAGACGACCGAGACAATTCAGATGGTGCGGGATCGTTTGGTTACTGCACAGAGTCGGCAGAAGAGCTACGCCGACAAAAGGCGATCCGACTTGGAGTTTCAGGTGGGTGATTATGTATTGTTGAAGGTTTCACCCTGGAAAGGAGTGATCCGGTTTCGTAAGCGGGGGAAGCTAGGGCCTCGTTATATTGGGCCTTACCGGATCATCGCCCGCGTGGGGAAAGTGGCTTACCGGTTGGAGCTACCGGAGGAACTGAACTTGATTCACAACACCTTCCACGTTTCGCAATTGCGGAAGTGTGTGATGGATGAGTCTGCAGTAGTACCGCTCGAAGATATTCAGATCGATGAGCGGCTTAATTACGTGGAAAAGCCAGTTGCTATTCTTGACAGGAGGACGAGAACCTCGCGGAACAAGGTTGTTGGTTTGGTGAAGGTTCAATGGAGACACCGAAAGGGTTCCGAGTGGACTTGGGAACCTGAAGCGGAGATGCGGGAGAATTATCCGGAGCTGTTTGCGGGTGTAGACTTCGGGGACGAAGTCTAATTCAAGCGGGGGAGAGTTGTAAAGCCCGTGTCCCGGTATGATTTTAAAATTCCTAATGTATTTATTTTATTGTTGTTTAAAGCGAGTCTTGGTAACGGAAGTTGTCAAAGGGGACCTTGAATGTTATGTGTGGCAAACCTTACTCTCTTTTGCAATATTATATAAATTCAGGGACCAAAAGTGTCAAAGTGTTGAGCCTAGGGACCAAAAGTGTCATGGGAGAAAGCCTTCAATTAGCTTTCTTCACATCTTTGGATGTCAGTGTTTCATACTGAATAACAGAGATGCCCTTGGAAAGTTTGATCCTAAGGCTGATGATGGAATCTTTCTTGGATATTCTTTAATTTCCAAAGCCTTCAGAGTCTTCAATCGAATAAGACAAACTGTAGAAGAAACTATTCACGTCACGTTTGACGAATCCCGTTCAGCGAACTCTAAACCGTCCACTGATACTGAAGAACTGAATCAACGGATGTTTTCTCATCTTGCTGATTCAGAAGATATTTCCACTCCTCATACTCATACAGTTGAAGATGATAGTCCTACTATCATTCCAAACATGCAGAATAGTGAAGCTGAAACATCATGGGTCTCAGCAGTTCCTTTAAACACTATACCTGCTTCTAAACCAAATATCTCAGACATTCCATCTACTTCTCAGCAATCAGTGAATGAAATGACATATGCACCTACTCCTCTCTTGGCTGATATTCCATAAGTTTCTGAAGCTTCATCTTCAGCTCCTCCAGTTCAATCTGAGTCAGCGACTTATGCTCCTGCTCAGCGATGGACTGTAAATCACCCAATTGATCAAATTCTTGGTGATCTAAATGCTGGTGTTCAGACTCGACGAAGTGCAGGTAATATTTGTTTATTTGTTAACTTTATTTCTCTGACTGAACCTAGGAAAGTAGATGATGCCCTCAAAGATCCAAACTGGGTCAGCGCTATGCAAGAAGAGCTGACTGAATTCGAAAGAAACAAAGTTTGGAAACTTGTTCGAAGACCAACTGACAAGACAGTGATAGGCACTAAATGGGTCTATCGTAACAACTTGGACGAACATGGAACTGTAACCCACAACAAGGCTCGACTTGTTGCTCAGGGATACAGACAAGAGGAAGGCATAGATTACGACAAAACATTTGCTCCAGTAGCAAGACTAGAATCTATTCGTCTATTCTTAGCATACGCTGTACACAAAGACTTCAAAGTATATCAGATGGATGTTAAGTCAGCATTTCTAAATGGCAAGCTGAACGAAGAAGTCTATGTGGAACAACCTCCAGAATTCTCAGATCCTAAGCGTCCAGGTTACGTTTATAAACTGGATAAGGCACTTTATGGCTTAAAGCAAGCTCCTCGTGCATGGTATGACACTCTCTCTACTTATCTCCATATTGAAAAATTTGAGCGTGGAAAAATCGATAAGACTTTATTCTTCAGGAAAGTAAAAGGTCATATTATTCTTGTTCAGATATATGTTGATGACATTATATTTGGTTCTACTAACCCTGACATGTGTACTCGTTTCGCTGATAGAATGAAAGAAGAGTATAAAATGAGCATGATGGGTGAGCTAACATATTTCCTTGGTCTTCAGATAAAGAAAAATGAAAAAGGAACTTTCATTAATCAGGGAAAGTATGTTAAAGATATGCTAAAGAAATTCGACTTAACTCAGAGTTCAGCTATGAAAACCCCTATGGCACCACCGCTGACACTAGACAATGATTCAAATGGAATACATGTTAATGTCACGCTGTACCGTGGGATGATCGGCTCTCTTTTGTATCTTACGGCTAACCGGCCCGATATTATGTACGCAACATGTTTGTGTGCACGATATCAAGCTGAACCTAAGGAATCTCATATGACCGCTGTAAAGCGAATTTTTCGATACCTTAAGGTTTCTGCGAACCTAGGTCTTTGGTATCCCAAAGACGCAGGGTTTGATCTAATCGCCTATTCAGATAGTGATTTTGCAGGTTACAAATTGGATAGGAAAAGCACCACAGGAGGCTGTCAGCTCCTAGGTGGAAAGCTGGTGGGTTGGACAAGTAAAAATCAAAACTCAGTGTCCACCTCCACAGCTGAAGCTGAGTATGTAGCCGCTGGAAGCTGTTGTTCTCAGGTCTTGTGGATGAGAAATCAACTACTAGACTATGACCTTCAGCTCTCGAAAATTCCAATATATTGCGACAGCACAAGTGCCATCGCTATAGCCAACAATCAAGTGCTACACTCAAAGACTAAACACGTCGAAATCAGGTATCTTTTTATCAGAGATCATGTGATGAATGGTGATATAGAACTTCACTTTATCCCAACTGACTATCAGTTAGCTGATCTGTTCACCAAACCTCTTGATGAGACAAGATTCAACTTTCTCATCAGCGAGCTTGGAATGCTGAACTTTGAAGAATAAAATCTTCAGAGGTTCACATTTGATCAGCGATAGGATAAAGTCACTTGTATAACCCATCCTATCATTTTCTCTCGGAATAAACCTGATTTGCTGATGTCAAGGTATGTTTTTCGCTCTCTGACAATCGCATGTAAATGCAAGATTTCAAGACAAATTGCATCGCTGAATATCTCTTCCTTAATCAGCGATACTTTGAAATTTCTAAAACCAACACTGATATTTCTTTTCAGTGCTTCATGTTTTCAAAAGTGTCCCTGAGCTTTCAAAACCTCGGAGACATCCTAAAATATGAAAGGACATCCATGACGTCATTACAACGGATAAGCCCTGGCACGTTCTTTTTCTGACACACTATTGCACGTTTCGTTTACCTTCCAATCAAATGAAAACACATGTCCATGTCATGATGAAAATCTTTTCCCGCTCAAGATTTTCTCTCTCTACTCTCTCTATATAAACCATTTTGGGTTTATATTTTTCCTTTACGCGAACAACTTCTTACTCAAGTTTTCTCAAGAATAATGTTGCATCTTGAACATTCGAGTTTTCTCTCCTAAATATCTGTTCATCTTCTACAAAGAACACAGGGTTAATATTCTTATATTATCTACTGTTTTAACTTGTTTTGGATCTTATCATTGTTTTTAAAAGATCAAACAAAAAACCCATTCTTAAACTGAAATCATTTCTTTCATGGTTTTATGAGCACAACCTTTCATGGTTGTTCTTCAAGTTTAATCGCAAAAATCTTAAACTTGTTCTTCATACGTTTTTCCAGAATCCAAATCCTCAAAGGAAACTGGAAAACAAGATTTTTTATTGGGTTTGCATTTCTTTTTTAAAAACCAGAAAACCCTAATCTTCATTAAGACATTTTTTTGTCTGAATGAAATGGACAAAATTCGAACCATCTTATTGGAAAATCTTTCCACATTAAGATTATTCTTATTTGTTATATCTTTGGTTGAACTGATAATACAGAAATGACATCTACTGATATTCCTACTGCTGTGAACACTGCTGCTGCTGAGGAACTGGAAATCACCAAGGCTCCTCAGGTCAAGTTCATACTTGAGGAACTTGATTGGACAAAAACAAACAACCTCTATGCGATTTTCGAGTTTCCTCCTCGAAAGCAAGTCACACATCTGAATGATGCTGTGAAATTCCTTAAAACCTGTTGTCTCTCTACAACCCTGACCATAACACCCCCTGCACATCAGCTACTACTATATCAGTTCGGGTATTCTGCCAGACACACTCAGCTACCATCAGCCAAAGACCCCTCAAAGAAAATCGATTACATCCACTGTGATACTGATTTTGGCACCATAAAAATCACCCCTGCCATTATCCGAAAAGCACTGAGCCTTCCCATCGCCACAAAAGAAAAACCCTTTGTTTCTCACCCTGACCACAAGAAACACGCTGATAGGGAAGCCATCACTGCATTCTTTGATGCAATGGGTTATGTATGGGAAACTGGAAGGGACAAGAAGCCTGAGAAGAAGCTGACCTTCATCAAGAAGTCAAAAATTCCCAGCGAGATGAACTTAATCTTCGCACACTTAATAAGCTGCATTACAGCGAAGACCGGCTCCTCTGATCAAGCCGCTCAACCTCAGCAAGCAATGGGATATGCATTCCTGAAAGGTCTTCATGTTGACTGGGCATCGATAATCTACGATGATCTAGTGCTCAAAGTAGACTCTTCCGCTGACCAACCATCGTGGGTTCCATACCCAAGATTCATCAGCGCCGTCTTCCAAACTGGCCTGAAGGACAACTACCCGAAAGTAGGAGACCTGAAACTCTCTCAGGTTGGCCCTAAGGTACTCGATTTCAAGCCAGTGGCAAACGAGGTACGTCTCTCTACTCTCTTAACTCTTCTCAATCCTCCTTCTTCTACTTCTGCAGCTCTTTCATTGGAAAAACCCACCGCTGATACTCCAGCTGCAACCTCCACTCCTTCTAGAAAAAGGAAACACTCCTCTACCCAACTTGGTTCCAAAAGAACTAAGAAAACCAAGGAGCAACCCCAGCAATCTCATGCTGAAGACTCCTCAGCTCATCTTGAAGAGCTGATGGAAAGTTCAGTGGTACGCTCTGCCACAGCTGAACAAGCCACCCTTTCCATCCCAGCTTCAGCGTGTCTAAACGCTGAAGTTATAAACTTGGAATCTACCCAACCTCCTTCAGTCTCTCTATAGACTGAAAAAGTGATTCTCAGCGGATCCAATGCTGAACTTCGCACCCAACCATCATTCTCAACCTTCGCTTCTCTCTCTATTCCATTGGACTCTAATCCAGTTTTCACCACGACCACTAGAGCAACCGTCACTCTTCCATAAGCTAAAGCTGATACTTTTCAAGGAATGATAGATGCAGGACCTGCAGGAACGTCCATGCGTATACGCACTCTAGATGACGACATCGAACATTATTCAGGTCACAAAAGTTTTGATGACTTCGTCGACCCTCCTGCAGGTATACACCAACCCATATACACTGTAACTAAACCCCAAACTTCTGAGATTTCCTTTGTTCATAAGTTCTTATCTGTTACAGGTCCTAATTTGGGAGTCATCAACGCGTCTCTGAAGAACATGGATACAAAGATGACAAGTCTTACCACTACTCTCTCAGACAACTCTTCAGCTGTAACAAACGCTGGAGAGAATCTCAGCAAGCTGACAACTGTGGTTGAACTAAATGCCTCCAAAGCTGATTTGGAGAAGGTTGATTGAACTCTCGGGGACTTTGCCAAAGTTCTTGCTGACATCTACACAGACTACACCTCTCTCAAAACAACAGTTCAATCCATGTCCAGCGAGTTCAAAACGCTGAAGACATCGGTTGGATATCTTCAGGGAGATATATCTGCTGTAAAGACTGACATGAATACAGTAAAGACTGACGTAAGTTCAGTGAAGACGATGATATAGCAGATCCTGAATCACATGACCGCCACTGCCACTGCACCTTCACATTTTACTACGACGGATCGTGCTGAACTTTTAAAGATCAGTCCTGCTATTACTGGCCTAGAAGACAGAGCAGCAGCGGTTGAAAATTATATTGGGATCCCTAGCCAAGAAGACAGGGAACCATCTGCTGAGTCATCGCATTCCTCCCCCACTCATCATGTGGAAGGGGGGAGAAGAACTCTGAAGACATTCCCCATGATGAATCTATCGAGGGGGAGAAGACTGCAAACCTTTCCCTTACTGAAGAGGGAGAGAAGACAAATGAAGAAACTGCTGGACCTCAGGGAGATGAAAAACCTGAGGGAACCGAGAAGCTTACCTCTGTATCTGAGGGGGAGCAACTCAAAGAAGATGCTGAAGAATCTGAATCTGAAGCTGAAGATGAAGAAGCCGTCGACATCTCTGATGATGAACCATCCTCTTCTCCAAAGAATGATGATGATGACGATGATGATGATGACTCCTTTATCGTCAAGTCTGCTCAGAGGACTACAACTCTTAAAGGGATCGTGTTAAACGAACCTTCAGGGGAGCGAACCAAGACAAAGCCTTCAGCGTCTGAAGCTGACAAGGGCAAAGGAAAAAGTGTCGCTGAAGACGATGAAAATCTGACGACCTTGCTTAAAAATCCGGTTTGTCAGGTACACCACATCTTACTTCCTTACACTGCATCCCTCCTCTATCTATACGCATTATCAGCTCTACTCTCCACAAAAAGCCTATACACTTAAACCCATTTCTTTTCTCTGTTCTACCCAAGTTCTTATTCGAAAGATCGCTGTGTTTTAGCTAGTCCTCTCCCCTGTTTGAGGATATCGCTGAAGTCCCTACAGCTGCGACTTCACCAACAATAATCCCAGATCCCAACGCTGAAGAAATAATCCCAGTCTTGGATTTGATCTCTGAGACTGATGAACCTGAAGAACAGATGCTCTCTCACAAAAACAGACCTTCCTTGGCTCCTCAAAAGCTAAGTGAAGAGGATCAGAAAAAGAGAGATGCAATGATCAAGAGATTCGAAGATCAGCGAATCATCCTGAAGCGTGATCAACTTCCATCTATTCCTCCAAAGTTCAGACTTTCTCAAAAGGAATACAAGGATCACCTCAGAGCTGAAAGGTTAATCGCTGAAAGAAAGTAAGCTGAAGAAAAAGACAGAGAACTCGCCATCCAGCTTACTTAACAATCAGTGAAATACCCCAATCTGAAAAGAACTCCAATCGAAGTTCAACGTCAGCTATGGGAAGACGCCAAGAAGATCGTTGAAGAAAAGAGAACTGTCTCTCAATCTACTTTAATCTGGTGCAAAGAAAAGGTACACTTCAGATATCGACCTGCCAGAATCAACAAGGTACTTATCACTGGAAGATCAACCCTCAAAGTTTCAATTGCTGAAATCGAGATATTCAGAGAAAACGGACAGTACGAAAAATTCTATGCTGAAGCCATCACAAAATACGGTCTCTCTGAATGGTTGGAGATCGGATTAGCCATCCAAAAGTCTCAATCTATGTACAAGGATCATGTCGAAAAGCTGATAAATAAACAGATCGACTTAGTCTCTTCTTGTGTGGATATTCCTCCTCCCTCTCCTCTCGCAAATCAGAAAAGAAGGGCCTCTGCAAAGAAAAAGTCTAAACCTTCAGACTCAGGTCCTCTTATACGAAACGAAACAGGGATTGGTTTTTCTCTTGCTGAAGTTCTTGGTCCAGAACCTGACCTTTCCGCACTTGACACATCTCTTCCTCCTGGTGAGACTTTCATCCCTGGAAAAGTCATAAGCAAACCCTATGGGATATTCTTTATTGACTATGGTAGACGACAACGTTTTCAACGTATCTACGAGCTTCCCATCACTCCAATCGAACAGCTGAAAGATCTCATCTACTGGTGTGAATTCAAACGCGACATTCAGGCACGACATCTTAAACCCTTGATTTTTGAAGAAGCTCTGAACAAAATGAATCTAGGAGTAAATGTCCCTGACTGGATGATTCCCACATCAAAGACCCTTGATGAACTTCTCATTAAGGAAGAACCTCTATAAGCTGATAGGATCGCCTTATTCTTCTATTTTATCAGTTATTCTTTTGTACTTGTAATTTATTTCGCTTGTACTTGTAATCGTTCCACTTCCCTTTGTAATCTGATACAAAGTTTAAAGAAAGATTTCAGCGAAAGTACTTTACTCCATCAGTACAGAAAAGATCTCAGAAAACAGTAAAAGGGACAAATATTTCATGAGTTCTTTTTATCCTTATGTTTTCATTAAATAGCAATTTTCTCTGTTGCTATGTCATAATCAAATAGGGGGAGATTGTTGATCCAAACCCTCGGTGATTTGATAATGACCCTCTCTTAAATACTTAGTGAAAATTGTAAGTAAACAAGATGTATCAGAGTTTCACTATTGCTGATAAAGTACGAAGACCTTACAGTACTGCTGATTGGAACTCTCGCTCTTTAGATTAAACATTCAGCGAACACTGTTCACCATAATGCTCTGAGCCTGTTCAGTCCTTATGGTGATCGCTGATAAGTTAGTTGTTTACTTATGATCCCTGAAGACAAGTTTCACGTCAACATAGGTTCTACGCTGAAGTCGAAGATCAAGCTCAAGAACCAGCGACAAGTCTCCTAATGAACTGATGCGGATCAGCGAAGACTCAGATTTGCCCACTCAACGTGAAGTATCAGGTACAAGACTTCAGCTATCGCTGAACTTTGTCATTCACTGATATAGAATGATAAATCGCTGAATCAACGAAAGTTGATCATGAAGTCCTCCATACAAAGTACTTTTGTCTTAACCACCCTTGCACGACTCCGTACGATATGTCAGAAAAAACCTCCTTATTGTCTGAAATCGTACAACCACTCTGATACTACACTGTTCAAATATGCGGCTACTAAGGTTGTCTACAAAGGTCAATGACATACAACCAATGAGCTGCTGCCACGTGTAAAGTATAAACTGCCATGCATTAAATGCATGCAGTATATAAGAAGGACTCCAACTTCATTTTTGAAGCACTTGCTAACTCTGGTCAAGTCATCTTTCTTATCTTGAGATAGGTTATTATTAGTAATTTCCTTCTCTTTCTTAGTGCAAGAAAACTTAGTGTTCCAACTTGTTTAGATTTAGGTTTATCCTTAACCTTGTTCCGCAACAAGCTGTAAATTGTTGATGATTTATCAATAAACAATTTAGAAAAGTAAAATCTGTGTGTTTGTATTCAACCCCCCCTTCTACAAACTTGTATAGCCCTTCGGTACCAACACTGCAATTCACATGATTCTCTAATCGGAGATTCCAAGACATCAACCCTGTAACATTCACTGTACTGCATTGTCTGCTTTGCTGCTCGGAATACGTCAAAAACAACTTCTTCTTCTCATACCCTCAACGTGAGCTTTCCTCATTTCACATCAATCAACGCCCCTCCCGTGGCTAAAAATGGTCGACCCATGATTAATGGTATCTCTTTATCCTCATCCATGTCGAGGATCACGAAGTCGATTGGGAGAAAAATTTTGTCCACCCTGACTAGCACATCTTCAATTACACCGTATGGGTATTTGATTGATCTATCAGCAAGCTGCAGTTTCACTCTGGTCGGTTGCACCTCTCCAAGTCCGAGTCTCCTGAAAATAGACAATGGCATTAGATTGATACTCGCTCCAAGATCACACAAGGCCTTACTAAATTCAGATTTTCCTATTTGAACAGGGATAGTAAAACTCCCTGGATCCTTAAGCTTCGGGGGAAGATTGTGCTGAATGATAGCACTGCACTCTTCAGTAAGTGCAACTGTGGCATACTCCTCGATCTTTCTCTTGTTGGAGAGGATATCCTTCAGGAATTTCACATAGGATGGCATATGTGCTAAAGCATCTGCAAAAGGAATGTTAATATGCAATTTTTTAAACACCTCTAAAAATTTAGCAAAGTTTGCATCATCCTTGTAGGATTTTAGCCTACTGGGATATTGTACCGATGGTGTGACGGGCTTAGTAGGTGGTTTCTTTGGAACAGTCGGATTCTCCTTTCTTCTCTCACTTTCCGTCTTTTCCATCTCCATTTCTTCATCCACTTTTTCTTCCGGTTCATCCTCCGGTTCAACATCACTCACCTTGGTGTTGTCTCCTTTCGGCAAAGGATCTATCGTGAGGTCTATAGTGAGTTGTTTACCACTCCTCAAGCCGATGGCTTTACATTCTTCTCTACCCTTCTTCTCGGGTTGACTTGGAAATTGACCGGGAGGTCGATTTTGTTGGGCCTCAGAAATCTGGCCCACTTGTCTTTCTAGCATTCGGATTGAAGTGGTATTCTGATCCGTAGTGGATTTCACGGTGTTCACCGTACCCGCTAATCCTTTCACCGCACCTTCCATCTTCGACATGAATTTCATCATCATGTCTTCCAAACCCGGCTTCTTTTTTAATGATTGCCCCTCATCATGTTTCCTCTGATTGTAACCTGGGGGACGATAAACATTGTTAGACTGAAAAGAATTTGAAGAGTTAGAATTGTTACCATACTGTTGTTGCTGCTGTTGTTGCTGCTGTTGTTGCTGCCCCATCGTTTCCTTGCCCGAGCCTTGTTGAGGTTGACTCCAAGAAAAATTAGGATGTCGCTTCCATCCCTCATTATAGGTGTTAGAGAATGGGTCATTCCTCAGCCGATTATTCCGGTTTTGAATAAACTGAACTTGTTCTGGCGATTGATAATCTTGAGGATTCATGAATTGGTCTTGACCACCCATATCGTTATGAACATTCGGTTGAATGGCAGATCCTTTCATTTGATTAGTCAATGCATTCAGTTGTGCCTTTATAGCCTTCACCTCTTCTGTTTCTTGCACGCTTTAAACTTTTCTAACATCGGATCTTGGAGTGGAATAGCTGTGTTCCGCTAAATTCTCTATCAATTTGACCGCTTCCTCATAGGACTTGTTCATTAAGGCTCCACCTGCAACAGTTGTGAGGTCATTCTTAAACTGAGGATTCATTCCCACATAGAATGTTTGGATAATCATTCACTTTGTAACCCATGATGTGGACACTTCTTGAGCATCGCTTTGTATCTTACCCATGCCTCGTACAAAGACTCTTGATCCCACTGTGAGAAATGCGTGATGTCGGATAACAGTTGAGCCGTTCGGCCCGGTGGGAAGAACTTGTTGAGAAAGGCTGTAACCATATCGTTCCAAGTTCGAATTGACCCCGGTGGTATATTCTCTTCCCAAGTAGTGGCTCGATCCCTCAATGAAAAGGGGAACAACCGGATCTTGATTGAATCTTGATCAGCCCCATTCACCTTAAAAGTATTGCATATTTTTTCGAAAGCACGCAGGTGTGCATGGGGGTCTTCACTTGCTGCACCTCCAAACATGTTCGATTGCACCAATTGGATGGTACCAAGCTTGATTTCAAAATTATTCGCAGCTATCGGAGGTGTATATGGTCCTCGTTGTGCAGCTCCCATGCTTGGGTTGGCGAAATTCCTCATTGGTACCCTTTGTGGTGGCGGCGGTGGTTGATTGACATTGTGATTGACGTTGTGATGGATCCCATGATTGTCGTTGTGATTGAGATTTTGATTGATCCCATTGTTGACATTCTTATTGAGACCATGATTGGCGTTATTGTGGTTCTGATTGTTCGCGTTTATATTTGGTATTGGTTGACCATTACCCATGGGCATCCCCTCTTCCCAATCATCGCCCACGTGGTTGTTGACGTCGGCCATTCTGTTTTGTGCTTGTCGTCTCAGGTCTCTGGCAGTTCGTTCTATCTCCGGGTCAATCGGTACTAATTCCCGAAATAGTCTCCTTCTTGGCATAAACCAATAGGTAACCTGAAACAGAAAATATAGAATATAGAATCTCAAATCCCAAAAATATATGAACTTTCAACGCAGATTATAATAAAATAAAAACATGGTGTCTAATGTAATAACTTCTACAGCTGGTAGTGATATTCACACAAAACAGGTTCCCGGGCAACGGCGCCAAAAACTTGATAAGCGGGTTTACACCCCCCTAAATCTACCGCAAGTGTACGGGTCGAATCAAGTAATAGTACTTATTAAGTACGAGTATCGAACCAAAGGAACCAGGTGTCAAGTACCACAATAACTGTATAGATTATTAACTAGACTAATGCAAATTGGTTTGGTTTGTTGTGTATTACAATACGAATTAAAACTTAATTAATTCAGATAGGAGAAAGAGTTGGAGGGTTGGATTCCTCAGGTAAACAATCACTTAACTCACAGATTTGACGAGATTGACATAACTTCACGATGACAGGCATAATCACATTCCATCACTATACTCTATCAAGCTATATTAAATATAATTCAACACATTGTATCATCATTCGATCTTAACAAAAGTAATTGAACAATCAGTAATTAAAAGCCACAAGGAATGGATTATTATATCACTATCTCAAATTCAACCAAGACAAGAAAGATTTATCAAACCTAAAAACTTTTCTCAAAGATTAAAGATTCATAAAATCAAATAACAGTTGATCGGACTATTACAAGCATTAAGAACAATCTTACATTTGCCATCCATCTATATCATATCAATCATACCTACTGTAAAGCTAAACGATTATCCAACCATGATTCAAACCAACCCCCCAACATGAACGGATTAGTTCATATTGGGGGTTTCAAAACTCTGAAATGTAAAGATAGAAATGAAAGTAAACATGTTTTGTACTAAGAAATGAAATCTAAGAACTCCCTGAAAAAGCTAAGCCACCGATGAACGTACTCGATTCTCCCTTCGATCCTTGTTAATGGATGTTTCTCACCTTCTATTCGCCTTCAAAATTCGTTGCTTAGCTCCCAAAATCGCCCAGAAAGAGTCCCAAGCCGCGATAGATTGATAACCCTAAAAAATGAGGAAATAGGGCTTTAAAACGTAACTGATAGTTTGGCGCTAGTTCTGGCGCTACTTGGGTCGCGCCACAAGGCGCAACACTCTATGGAATCCTCTCTTCATTTTCTGCGCGCATCACGGCGCTAGCTGGGTCGCGCCAAAGGTTGCGCCAGCTTCTGATTACTGAAATCGGCCTGTTATTTCAAGTTTCCAACTTCGTCCTCTTTCTTTGGAGAATACACGCGATTTTCTTCATTCCTCTTTCAATTCGATTAACTGCATATCTCATTAAACTCATCAGTAAAAAGTCACTATTCTACTTGGAAACTTGCAATAACAGGCCGATTTCAGTATCAAAATAATGTCGTAAAACGACATTATCAGAAAACAATTTGTTGAAGATCGTATTGAAGAAGATTGACTTTTCAATGTTAAAGATGAAGACTTTTCAGTTTTTCTCAGAAGACTGATCAAAGATGAAAGTTTGAAGACTGCCAAAGCATCAAAGTTCAACGTGAACTTGTGAAGATTCAACTATTTGAAGATTTCCAAAGCTTCAAAGTTTATAGCGGTTATAGTTATAATTTTGAAGATCATGTACTGAAGGCTGCTGCTATATTTTTTTAAATTTTGAATCCAAAGGGGGAGAATGTTAGAGCATTATTGTATTCAAGATTTATTGTAAAGTCTTGTAATGGCCAAACATTGTAAAGTCAAATGTAAAAGTGAAAGTCATGTTAAAGTCAAAGTAGTTTAGATTTAATGCTTTGTAATCCTATGTATAAATAGGATTAGTTAGCTTAGTTGTTAAGAAAGTCATTAGGAGAATGATCATAATTGTAAATCTAGAGAGAGTTTCTTGAGAGAGAAAGTTTGAATTCTTATGTAAAACTCTAGAATCTTGAAGATCAATGGATAACACATGATTACCTAATAAATCTGGTGTTAACACTACAGTTTGAAAGAAATAAAGTGTGGAGACTCATTCCAAAACCTGAAGGAAAATCAGTTATTGGAACAAAATGGGTGTTCAGAAACAAGAAAGTTGAGTCACGTGTTGTAGTCAGAAATAAAGCTAGATTGGTTGCAAATGGATACTCACAACAAGAAGGAATAGATTATGATGAGATATTTGCACCAGTTGCAAGAATAGAGGCAATCAGAATATTCTTGGCATATACTGCACACAAGAACTTCAAAGTATACCAAATGGATGTCAAATCAGCATTTTGAATGGTATACTTCATGAAGAAGTTTATGTCTATCGACCTGAAGGATTTGTTGATCATGAGTTTCCAGATCATGTGTATGTTTTAGATAAAGCATTGTATGGTTTGAAACAAGCACCAATAGCCTGGTATGACACTCTAACTCAATACTTATTAGAAAATGGCTTCAAGAAAGGTAAAATTGATACTACCTTATTTTTAAAGAAAGAAGGTGATGATTTAATTCTGATTCAGATATATGTAAATGATATAATATTTGGTTCTACAAATGCAGAATTATGTGATGAATTCTCAGAAATCATGAAATCTAAATTTGAGATGAGCATGATGGGAGAATAAAATTTTTTCCTTGGTATTCAAGTAAAACAATTTCCAAATGGAATCTTTATAAATCAAGGAAAATATGTAAAAGATATTCTGAAAAAGTTTAAGATGTCTGATTGTGCTGCTATGAGAACACTAACGGCTACAAATGTCAAGTTAGATGCTGATCTCTCTGGAGTTTCAGTAGAGAACAAGGTTTATAGGGGCATGATTGGTTCTTTACTTTATCTGACTAAAAGTAGACCAGATATCATGTTTGCTACATGTTTCTGTGCTAGATTTTAATCAAATCCAAAAGAATCTCATTTGATTGATGTTAAAGGGATCTTAAGATATCTCAAAGGATCACCTGAATTGGGCCTTTGGTATCCAAAAGAAACTGATTTCAAATTAACTGCCTTTTTTATGCTGATCATACAGGAAGCAAATTGGACAGGAAAAGTACTTATGGTGCTTCTCACTTTTTAGGGGATAAAATAGTGAGTTGGGCTTCAAAGAAGCCCTAGAGGATCTAGACTGGATTTTAGCAGTGCAAGAAATAAAGTCTGGAGACTCATTCGAAAACCTGAAGGAAAATCTGACTTATTATTTTTTCTTCTGAATAGGTTACTCAGATCTTCTGACTGTACCTTAAATTTCTGAAATTTACAAGTGTTTCAATTTGTTGTTAAGTTCTTTCTGTTTTAATTTTTTTTTTCATATTCCTTATGTCTAATATGTGTTTGAGTATATGCTTAAGTCAAGGGGGAGCATTCATATCTTTCATAAATCATTCTGAGTTGTTTACAAGGTTTGTATTCTTTTCTGATCTCAAATCATTTAAAAGGGGAACAAGCTTTTAATGATAAATCATTTCTTACTTGCTCAAACTACTTCTGAATTCTTAAAAAGATTTTCAAGGTCAGAAGTTAGATTTTAAATGATTTTCAGAAATCTCAAATCATCAAAAGATGGACAGAATTTTGATGATAAAACAATTTTCTATCTGGTCAAACTACTTCTGGGTGATTAAAAGATTTATAATGTCAGAAGTTGAAATTTAAATGAATTTAGTTACAAGGGAATTTCTTCTGAATTGTGTACTCTGAACTTCTGAGTATGCACTCTCAGAACTCTGAACGTGTTCTTCAGAACTTCAACTTGTGTTAATTTCTATCAAATAACACGTGTCAGCATCTTATTCCTTTGATAATACCACGTTTCATTTAAACTCTTTTGTGGTATCTCACAGTGTTAGAAACCGTTATAACTCTGACATAAAGCAGTTTTCACCGTTTGAATCCTTTCAGCTTCGCGGATTTTAAATAGACCTTAGAATCCCTCTTTCAAACTTATTCGAATTCTAAGAGTGAAAAGTGAGATACGCAAAACTCCTGAGTTCTTCGATTCTTTTTCTTTCAATCTTCCATATTGAAATCATGTCTACCTCACGAAGAAGTGTTACTCAATCTTTGCACACTGCAAAGACTTTTATGTCATCTTCGGATTCAGATAATGAAGAAGTTCGAATGCCTGAGAATATTGTCGCAAAAGATGAGGAGATAGGAGGAAATGTTTTGGGAAATCAGGGTGTTGAAGGAAACGCAGAGGATGAAAATATGGCTGAGTCTGAAGAAAATGCAGAAGAAGAAAATGCAGAAGAAGGAAATGCAAATATTGAACACCAACAGAGTGCTGTGAGGTCTGTAATGTCTTCTAGACCAATTTCTTTAGAGATGATTGTTCCTGAAAATGAATATCTGGATTTAGTTGAAAATAACTGTGTGTTAGTGCTTGATGAAACTAATTTCAAGGAAGAACATAGGTATAATAATCGAGTTGATGAAGTATCATCCTTTTAAGAAGTGGTTCATATTGAAGAAAATAATACCTGTGCAATATATACAACAATGGTGGAAAAGTCATGAGTTACAGGGTAACAAATTTGTGTCTAATATAGGGGGAGTTTCTATAACTCTAACTGTTAGTTTTATGAGAATCATGTTTAGGTTACCATAGAAAGAAGATTTAGAAAGGAGATCAGATTTTGAGGACTCACCTTTAACAGAGGAAATGTTGGCTGAATTCAGAAGAATGGGATACAATGAGGAATTGAGGAATCTAAGTTCTTTCAGAAGGAACAAGCTACCAGCAATTTGGGCATGCTTCTTTACTATTATTAACAAGTGTCTTGCTGGAAAACACAGTTCACCAGATCAAGCATCAAGGCAAATCTTGCAGAATTTTCATGGGTTAGTGAAGAACAGGTATTATGATTATGCTTCAATTTTATGGGAAGATATGAAGAATACCTTTGAAAGAAATCAGAAGGCATTAGAGGGAAAAACAAGAGATAAACCACTAACATATATACCTTATCAAAGGTACTGGCAGATGGTGATTTGGTATGCAATGAGGCAAGATCCTAATATTCCAAGAAGAGCAAATGAGGAGCATGGGCCAATTTTCTACATGGGTAAAATGATCTCGTCCCTTAAACTTGAAAATTTTCCTAATCATAGACCTTTACCAAGGTCACTTAGGTCTTACATTCCAGGGGAGAGTGAGATTTTAAAAGCTTATTGCACCTCTATGGGACTTGTACAACCTCAGGTCCCTACCAACGAGAACAACCCTGAGATGAGAGGTGAGGGGTCAAATGCAGTAAGAGAGGGAGAGGATGTTCTGGTGGGAGAACATTCTGAGGGAATTGAGAGGCAAAATTCTGAGAGCTTGGTTAGAAGTGAGTCTGAAAAACAGACAGAGAGAGGTGAGGATGAGAGAATGTCACAAGAACTAGAAAACAGAGATAATTCTGAACCAGTTGATCTAATCCAGGCAGCCACATCTATTATTGGTTCACAACCCTTGGTGACCAATATTGAAGAAAACACCATTGAGCCCATGGTGGAACTCGAACAACCCAATCCCATCCATTCAGAAGCATTTCAACATGCTACTGTTTCATTTCAAACAGGGGAACCGACATACTCATTTGGAGTTTGGTAATCAATCCCAAAATATTATTCAACACATTGAGTCAGGATTGCACAGTAACATCCTATTTGGGCATGAATTTTCATTTCACACAAGAACATCACAGGAATTTCGTATTCTTGTATCAATTTCCATAGACATACCAATTACTGGTAGTCAAGGATTAGATGGAAGCCCTGGGGAGGTGAACATTTTAAAACCTTCCTTACAAAGTGCATCTGTTGCACTATGTGACTCTGTGACACCTACAGTCCATGTGTTCCATGAACATATTTAAACTTCGTCATCTGATGATCCAGGATAAACGTTAGAACCTTCGGAATTTGAAAAGATTCAGAAACAAAATGATCATTTGGTTGAAAAGGTTCAAAGCTTGGAAAACTCAGTAACTTCTTTGAAAGATTAAGTTAAGAATCTCAGAACAACATTGGAGAGCAAAGTCAAGTCTGTTGAACAAAAAGTTGATGAGGTCAAAGGATCTTTGGAATCTCACAAAAAGGAGATCAAAGATGGGTTATCAGATTTTCAAAAGGAGCTTCTGAAAAGTATGGATGATATGAAGTCTTCTCTGATTCAAGCATTCAGTACAAATCTGGCTTGTGTATCTAGGCCTTTACAAATGATGCCTTTGTTTGTAGCAGTGCTAGAAACTGAATCAACTCAGTCATTGAAAAGGAAGTTTGATGATAATGATTCTTATGATCATCAAAAGGGGGAGAAACGACAGAAGCAAAGTGCTGAGTTGATAGTTGTTCAAAGTTCTAGTTCTGAGGATATGGAATCAGAAGAAATTATGATTGAAAATAAGGATATGGAATCAGAAGAAGTGTTGGTTGAAAATACTTCTGAAGTAGTTGCTGATAAAGTTCTGGAAAGTACTTCTGAATTGGAGATGAATATTTCTGAAGCTGATGTGGCTATGGCTATGAGTACTGAAGTGATTCTGGCAGATGAAGTGCAAATGGTGAATACTTCTGAAGTTGAAATGATCATAAGTTTTGAAATGGATGTGTTGGAAAATTCTGAAACGGTTATGGCAGACACTTCTATTGTTGATACATTTGAAGAAGAATTGGCAGATAACTCTGAAATTAATGGAATAAATACATGTTCGGATATTGTTCCTCATACTGGAGGTGATCTTATTTCTGAGTTTGAAGAAAGAAGGATGAACGATATTTTGATAAGGAGAATGCACACTGAGTTGGTAAGGATTCTTAATGTTCAGAATGTTCAAAGATGTATCAGAATGGTGAGACGAATTGATATGATGGGAGAAGAAGACTACTCAGTGGGATATTCAGTTAGATTTCAAAATTAGTTTATGTTGCATTTTCTGGATGAGTTAAATGTTCTTGATGGAGAGTATGATAGAGTTGAAAATTACTTGATGCTTATGGAATATGTGTATAGAAGACCGATTGTTATTCCAATAATCGAATTGCCAATATTGGAGGAACCTCTATGTGATTTCATCATTGAATAGAGTGATAATCCACTTGCCAGGAATTACTTTCATGACATATTTCCAGAAGAAAATTATGAACACCTTTATTGCAAAGAAGATGAGCATGTTGATGTTGAGAATTTCATTGATGGGTTCATGGATTAGAGAATTCAGATGGTATATGTAGAAGCTTCCAACAGATTGAGAAAACCAGATGAAAGGTTACTTGTTCAGAAAAGGATTGAGAAGGTGTTAGGATTCCAAACAGAAGAGTTTGATGGCCTGAAGTATGTAAGTATGGAAGTTTTGAAGGAAGGAAACTTAAAAGTGAATCTGACTAGATTTGACTTTCACATATTATTTCTAGATGATCAAATCTTTCTTGTAAAGTTCTTTGCAAGTACTGAAGAAACATGGATGGAAATTGAATGCAGAAGGATTTTGGGCATCTATGTGAGAAATATGCATGTAGATGATTTCTAGCTTGCCATTGAATCCGGAAAGGATAAATGCATTATGAGTTGTCCAAACAGAAAGCCAATACATGAAAGATGTGTTCGTGGGTTTATAAATATAGGAATGGAAAATGAAGGTTTCTTTTACTTAGCTTCTGGTGAATCAATGTTCTTCAAACTGAATGATTTGGTAAAGTACAGTGATGCTACTCTATATTGGTTGTTGGAAGAGATGGAGGTAATTGCTGAAGGTGAGAAAGCAATTCTGAGGGATAAATGTACAAGGAATATCAAAGAAAGGTTGGATCTCAGAACAAGAATCAAAGAGTGCAGTGATTGTATTCTTTCAGAAGAAAATCCAAAGAAACTACTTCACATTGACTTTGTATTCCCTTCAGAATAGCAAGTGAATGGTGTTTATTCTGATGAGGTTGAAGAAGTTATTCCAGAAGAATTGTCAACACAAGAAGATGTTCAGATGCAAGATACTGAACAAGCAGAACAATCTGAAGCCAATGAAGAAGAAGTGCCAGTTGATCTGAATGGTTTATTTCTGGAATATGATCTACCAAAATTCTTTCAACCAAGAGAAGTGAATTTTCAGAGTGTTTATCATGACAAGTCGGAGTTTTCTCAAAGATTTCGAGCTGAGTTGATAAGTCATGTGGGGAAGAAGAAGCAGTCTGTGTACTCTGAGTTCTTAATCACTGGAATCAAAGAAATTTGTATTAATAAATTTAAGAAGCATGAATATTATGGATTTGAGGTTCTGAGGGAAGATGGAAAAGTGTACTACTTTACTGAAGCTGATTTTAACAAGATTTTAGTATTTGACTTCTACCGACTGTATAGTCTTTTGGGAGATAAAGATTGCAGTAAATAAAAGAAGGAAAGAGGAGCATTGGCAGTAGTAAGGGGAGCCATGTTCTACATTCTGAGATGGTATGCATATATTGATTTTCAAGTTTCCTTATATGTGCATAGACCATGCGTCTATCTTTCTAAGCCAAACAATGATCATGAGCAACTAAGTATTTTGAAGACAAGATATGTTTGTAAAATGCCAGAGTTAGGAGTTGTACTGAAAAATAAACAAAGTCAAAAGATCTTCTTCAAAGCAAGTGAAGTTGCCATGTACTGCTCTAGAACTCTCAGATTTATCAAGAACAGTTTGAAAAAAAAGATACAAAAAGGAGTTCAAGTTGAAAAGACAGAAGAAGTTATTGAAAAGATTGATAGAAGACTTGCTTTGAGAAATGTAATTCTTCTAAAGATTGTACCTGCTTTAAAGGAATTCAACATTGACAAATACATGCTTGTTTGATAAAAGGGGGAGATTGTTAGAACTTAAGTTTATCAAAAAGCCTATGTGTTGATATCTGAACTGAAAACTCAGAGTTCTGAGTAGGAGACTCAGAAGTTCTGATTGAGAAGTCTTGAAAGGATTACAAGTGTGGAATCTGGACAGAAGGCTCAGAGTTCTGAGTAGGAGACTCAGAAGTTCTGATTAACTGAAGATGAATGTCTCAAGTGTTCAAGTGTATGTTCTGAAGTGCTTAATTAGAAGGATATTCAGAACTTATGTCTTAGGACATTTTCAGTTGTATTACGTTACTAATTAGAACACATGTAATTGTTCTATTGGTTTGTCATATATATGTACTGTAGCTTTAGCTTTTCTTTATAGTATATATAGGAGTTAGCAACTGAAAGCTAACTAACTTTTGTATTACTTTGTATTCACTTTGTAATATTTGAGAGATTCTTTCTCTAGATTTGTAATCTGTTCTTACTCGAATACAAAGCTTTTGGATCCAATTCTCTATCATTTCACTATTTGATTGTTCTTAATTGATTGTAAGATCGAATCCTGGTTTCTACAATCTCTGACTCGTCCTCTGATGACGAACCAGAGCAAGCCAATTTTTGCGGGGTAGTTGTCGATGATGAGAGTTTGGAAGAGGTAGCTGATTGGATGACTGGAGAAATGCCAGAAAGATCAACAGAGGCAGATGTGTGTGAGTTCCAGATTCGTGCAACACGTAATAGAAATCAATTGATAATAACACAAACGATATGATTTCCAATGGTGATCCACTTTACTTTCAATAATAGAGAGAGTTTACAATAAGCACTAGAAAGATTAAAATGATAACTATCTTAATTCTAGGCTAAACAATACATTATATATGATGGGCCCATGGCATGGAAGCCCACGACCCATTCACAATTAAGGCTCAAATTAATAAATAACAATTCAGCCCTTGAACTTCTATTCAATAAAATTTGACCCTAACAATCTCCCCCTTTGAATTGAAGTTCGACTTCGCGCCAGTTCTCGACATATCTCTTTCGGAGCGCAAAATGGACCTCGAACATTCTGATGGCTCAGCGGTAGTCGATGCGTTCTTCAATCACTTCTAAGGCATTCCGAGAAGTTGTTTCATTCGGATTAGGAACATATGAAACCTTCTGCTTTTTGGACTCGTAAGTGATGATGTTGCGAAGAGCATCTTTGACCTTGAGGAGTGTGCCATCGCAGAATATATCTACCTGACTGAAGCGAAGAAACCTCTTTTCTTTATGTTCGTTGAGGTATACTATCCCAAATTCTGGTTCCAGAAGCAGTGCGTTCTCGGGATACATCTTTAGTTCGGGCGCTTTCAGATTCGGTTTCAACAGGCTTACCTTCTTTGCTCTGTTCTCGATTGCCATTTGGAAGTCTATAAGATAGGACATCATAATTGTCTGAATTAGGAATCGACGAACAGCTTCGAGCGCTTTGGTTACATTCAGCGGTCGGATAGTTCTGGTTCGGAGTTCTTTCAGTATATCTTGGAAGTCGAACGGTCTGAGGTGCTTGAAGTCAGCTTCGGAAAATCTCCATTCATTACCGTCTTCTCGTCGGACGGTGAATACCGGAAACATGACTTTAAGAATTCTACCTGTTTCAACGTTGAGAACTTCGGTGATCTTGTGCTTGGTTCGGACTTGGCAAACTGGCAGACACCGCTTCATGGCGTTTAAGTACTCGCTTTGGTTTTCCGGGTCGGAACTGGAAATCCCAAGGCAAAATGAAGGCTCGATAGTGCGTAACCTGGGAACATACAGCTTTTTCAGAGATTCCTCCATATGAGGAATGAGGATCATGATCTTCTCCCATCGGGTTTGTTGCTGTTGAGGAGGAGGATGATCGGAAGATGTCGGTTGTTTAGGCGATGTCGGATTTGCAGCAGTTGAAGTTTCGGGTCTTGTAGAATTTTCGGGAGCCTGTGTGGAGTGAACGGGTGTACCATTTAGGTTTTGCAGCAGAAACTGGTCATAGTCAATGTTGTCATCTTCATCAGTAGGAGAGATCAAGTTTACCTGGAGATTTATCGCACTGACGACTTTTTCGTACCATGCATTTTCGGTCTCTGGGTCGATCTCGGTGTTTGGATCAATCAGATTGAGAGCAGGCCTATCTGATGCGTCATATGTTACCAATTCATGTGCTTCTCCCTCGGGCTTTTCAACCGTCAGGTCTTCGTCGTCGGAGATGTCCATATCTATGACCATCTCGAGTAAGCTCAACTGTGCTTCAGGTTGTACTTCAGTTTTGGTTGCCACAGTTGATGGTTCCGGTTGAACCACAGTAGTTTCAGTGAGGATCGTGGCGGTCACGGCTAATCGTAGTCTTTTATTCTCCCCCTCACGGTGATCAGGATCATCCTGATCATCGTGTCTTTGCTTTAGACCACCGACTTGACTCTTCCAGGTTTCTTCTATAGAGGTGACTCTCTCGGTCAAGCTGGTCAGGGCTTGCTGAACATCCTTAAGAGTCGTGTCAAGTTGATCCATTCTTGTGGTGATGGACGACGAAAGAGCAGATACCCGGGAGCGTAGAACAGAGATCAGGTCTGCTTCGGTAGAGGCGTTGGTGTCGGTGTGTTGGAGCAGTTGGGCTAGGAGCATAGTCTTCAAGGTGTCCACCGAATAGATTGGCTGAACTGGAGCCGGTGGAGGTGTTGGTGTGGTTTCAGGTTCAACTACTTTCTCCTTACCTTTGATCAAGCTTTTCAGTTTATTGAGCTCGTTGGTGAATTGCTGCTCCATGGCCTCACGGACAGCCTTTAGGGTGCTGTCCAGAGATCCCTTTGACACAATGTCGGGTAAGATAACTCCGGGATCACTTAGATTACCCGTTGAGGCATCTACCTTAGAGGTAGAGCCACCTACATTCACGGTTGGCGATGATGTGGCCGTGGTAGGATTTCCTTCTGATCCTCGCGTTCCGCTTAAGGGCAGAGACACTACGGAAGTTCCTATCGAGTCACGAAGAACATCGATTTGTTGGATCTAATCTTGTGTCCTAGCCAAAGAATGTTCTATTTCAAGTGGCTCTAGACTCGATGGTGTTTTGAAAGAAGGCGAGACCGGGGGAGGCTGGTCTCTTGTTTCAATACCCATACTCTCCAAGTGAGAGATCGGTAGAAGTTGTGCTATATCACCATGTGAAGTTGAAACACCCGTCTTTTGAGAGACGGGTGAGTGGCCAGGGAGGTCGTGCACTTGTGCCGCTAGGTCCACGGCGGCTTCTTAAATATCCTGTCCTACCGGATGAGACGGGATAGTAGATGTGGCTACCTAGATGACGCTGGTTTGGGGTCACTCAGAAGCCTCTATATTTTTACGGCTTATTCTCTCTTGATTTGTTTTCGATCTCAATTCCCTTCGTCTCACATGTTCCAATTCTTCAACTAATACTCCCTCTTCTCTCCTTATGTCTCCCGTATCCGGCTGGGTAGTAGGGATTGGAGGGTTTATGGGTGAGTCAGATGGAATTCCTTTGGTCAACTTTGGGTTTGGTCCGATACGGGTAGGTATCAAAGATGCGCGTATGGCATGATCCGTATCGGATTCGGTGGAGTCAGATGCTACATCCTCCACCTGTCTGGGTGGTGAAGGGTCAGAAATGTATGGCTCCGGGTCATGATTAAGCATTGGTCTAGACGACGGTCTAGCTTCGGTCGTCGTTCGGGTTTTAGGGATGGAAGGGTGTTGGCTTGTACCAGCTTGTGTGGATTGGGTAGTATTGGCACGCGTTTCCAATGCACCGCCCACGCCTGTTCCCCTCCCATGTAATCTCAACTCACCCCGTCCGGGAGCCCCAGTTGCCCGGACTCTACCACCTCTCGTTCTCGGACCCTCCCGTCTCTCAGTTCTATGTCCCGGGGGAGGTCCCTCCGGCTCTGGCTGGACCATGGGATTCCCTAACTCTCGCCTATATTCTATCACATCTGGTGCATTGGGGTCCGCGTGTTCCAGTAAATGGTCAGGTATAGGCATGGCTGGGGTATCAGATGGATTACGAATCACCAAATACTGCAAGTTATGATGGGGATATACCGGATGGTTGATCCGTCGTGGGATCAGTGGATTCACATCCATGTGTTGTCGGATGGACAGAGCGAAGAACCGTGGGAACGGGATGAACTTTTTCTTGGACCCGCCAGTCTGTCGTATCGCTTGCACCAGTTCACGCTAGATAATCGCTGAATAATCTATGTGCCGGTTGTTGCGCATGGCGTGAAATAGGCGCAGGAAGTCAATTGTGCACTGGTCGATCCCTTTCCATCGGGAGGACATGCATCTGTTCAAAATGGTGAATAAAGTATACCAGACCGGTGCGATATACTTATGGTTGAAAGATGACGGGCGGTCGAGATCGTGGTGATAGCCAAACGCGCGAACTTCAGCACAGAGAGTTACATCACTGATGGTGGGTGCGTACGCGGCATGGCCTCCAGCAGTCGGTTCTGGAAGTGATAGAAGTCGTCGGAATGACTCCGGTGTCAATGTGAATAGCTGGTTGTCGATGGTTGACGTGATGGTCTGGATGTTGTTGATGGTGACAACTCTAGCGGTGCGCCAAACCTGGTGAACGTAGATTAGCGGCACGTCAGTTGTGGCAGTGAGTGCTCGGCGAAGTGGGTGGCCGGGCATGATATCAACGACCACGCGATGTGTAGGTCGGAAGTCGGCGGCGTCAAGATGGTGGTTGTTCGGATTGATCTCGATGTCGTGGTCCTCGGGAACCAAGGCAAGGTCAGCCTCGTCGTCTATGATATCCTCAGGAGGAGGAACGTTCTGCTGTTGCTGCTCTTGTTGTTCCGCCATTTAGAATACCTGTAAAGCACGGTGTTAGATAATGGACGTGATAACATGAACTTCAATGCGTACCTTAGCATTTGAATGGCTCAATCGGCAGTTGATTGAGGACTGGCAGTAGATGCAGGACATTGGGATTGCCAATGTGTGAAAAATGCAAAGGTATTGGACTCGAGCAGTGTCCGGATAAACAGGGTATTCGGACAAGCAAAACTTACTTGACAGATAGGGGTTACCGGGTAAGCATAGTTTACCGGGTAAATGATAGTTACCGGACAAAATGGGACTTACCGGGTGAGGTAATCTTACCGGATAAAAAGGTTTACCGGATTGACACGACTTACTGGAATCAAAGAGGTTACCGAACACTGATCTTACCGGATGTCGAACTTACCGGATACAAAGGTATCCGGACGACATGGGTTACCGGGGATCAATGTGTCCGAAATATTTGAAAAATATAACTTACCGGGTATGATTATGGTGTCCGGGTAACATGCTAGTTACCGGGTAACATGAATGTTACCGGGTAAACTAGGGTTACCGGACGAAGGTCTGTGGTTCGTAAATCGACTCAAAACAGCATGAAAACAACATTGACTTGGTTGGAGTCGATCTATATGCAGATATATTTACAAACCATGATCAATCAGAGTCTAGGAAAGCAAAATGCACCCTAAATGTGATTCGACCCAAACTGGGGTTTTGAAACCCTCAGTCAATCCTAACATCGACCCAAATCGTCGGTGATAAATCAAAGAAACTTATAGCAAGTGATCGACGGATGATTAGGAGCTCATACCTGTGATATCGCGGAAAATCGAGCACAAATGAGTAGGATCCGTAGGTTTCCGAGTGAGAAAGGCATCAAGAGGGTTTAGGGGATTTTGCGAAGTTTCCGGGTATTAGAATGAGGGTTTCCAGATTCCTATTTATATAGGGGGACACTTACCGGGTGAGTTAACCGGTAACTTACCCGGTCCGGCAAGATTACCCGGTAACTTACCGGGTAAGTGTCCGGAAACTCAAAAAATGTGATACAAAGAACCCTTTCTTAGGAAATTTCCCCACTCTCCTTCGACCTTTGCATGGGGAATACCCTGCTCCCCCTCGGAACAGGAATGTGAGTAAAGTAGGAGACGTCGACATAAAAAAACTTTTATACTTTTTAAGAAAAACTATGTAACGCTCCCCCTCGAATGATGAACACAATAGTTTTGCTCCCCCTCAGAATGTGCACAGAGTGTGAAGTGAAGTGCACTCGGGAATGTCCTTACACACAGAAAAAACTTTTATGGCAGTTAAAGAAAAACATGTGTGACACTCCCCCTCAACAGTAGATGTAACATACCTGATAGCTATTCGTGCTCCCCCTGAACACATGAACACTTGTGAAAGCAGAGATATGATCAATTAAACTAGACGACAGTATTAAACAAAAGAAACACACGTGGAAAGAAAGTAAACAAACGAAATCTACCTAATAAATACAGAGACTCGACATAACTGTGTAACTGATACAAGTAGAATACAGGTGCGAGAAAGTGTATGCTCAATCATCAGGAGTGTGAACAACTGATGATTAGTAGACAGTTTCTCGTAGATGTATGGAACTTCTATCAGGCACACAAACAGATCAAGTCTACAGATTTAGCATACCTAGCCTGGACACTAGATAATTAAAGCATTTTTCGTCCAGGGGTTTTGTGAAGAGTTCTGCTAACTGATGTTCTATATTTACAAAATAGAGTTCGACTGTACCTCTTTCAATGTGATCCTTGATAAAATGGTACCGAACGTCTATGTGCTTCGTCTTAGTATGTTGGACCGGATTGTTGGATATTGCTATAGCGCTCTTCGAGTCGCAGTAGATGGGCACCTTGACGTATGTGAAGCCGTAGTCTTTAAGTTGCATGCGCATCCATATCACTTGAGAACAGCAGCTCGCAGCGGCCACGTATTCCGCCTCGGCAGTCGACGTAGAGATGCACTGCTGCTCCTTGGATGCCCAACTCACCAAGCTATCGCCCAAGAACTGCACATGACCCGATGTGCTCTTTCGATCCATCATGCTGCCCGCGTGGTCCGCATCAGAGTATGCAGACAGCTCAAAACCTGTCTCTTTCGGGTACCACAAGCCAAGATCAGGAGTACCACGTAAATAACAAAAAATTCTTTTGACAGCTATTAAGTTAGACTCTTTTGGTTTTGATTGAAACCGGGCGCATAGAAATGTGGAAAACATGATGTCCGGTCTACTGGCAGTTAAGTACATTAAAGAACCAATCATTCCCTGGTACGTTTTAGTGTCCACATCCTTTCTGTTAGGATCGGCGTGTAACTTTGTATCGGGTTCCATGGGAGTTTTCATTGGTGAGGATTGTTCCATCTGGAATTTCTTAAAGAATATCCCGGTCGACAGTTGTTTAACTTGAAGACCGAGAAAAAAATTCATCTCACAAAGCATACTCATTTTAAAAAAAATCCCCATTAACTTGGCAAAGTTCTTAGCATACTAAGGATTAGTAGAACCGAAAATTATGTCATCGACATACACTTAGACTTAAACAATATGACCTATTTCGTTTTTGATAAAAAGAGTTGAATCTATCTTACCTCGTGTGAATTCTGATTTTATCAAAAACTTTGTTAGCGTATCATACCAGGCCCGTGGAGCTTGCATCAATCCGTAGAGGACCTTGTCTAGGATGTAGACATGATCAGGCTTCTTCTCGTCCACGAACCTATCCGGTTGCGATACGTACACTTCTTCCTTGAGTTTGCCGTTAAAGAATGCGGTATTCACATCCATTTGGAAGACCGTGAAGTTCTTGTGCGCGGCGTATGCAAGGAACATACGTATAGCTTCTATCCTCGCCATCAGAGCGTATATCTCGTCGTAGTCAATCCCTTTTTGTTGACGATATCCCTTGGCCACGAGACGCGCCTTGTTGCGTACTATTAGGCCGTCCTCGTCCTTCTTGTTCTTGAAGACCCACTTGGTGTCGATCACCATCTTGTGAGATGGACGTGGGATAAGACGCCATACATTGAGAGCCTCGAATTGGTTGAGCTCTTCTTGCATGGCTATGACCCAGTACGAATCTTCGAGTGCTTCGTGTACGGTGGTAGGCTCGATCTTATTCAAGAAGCCGACGAAGAGGTAGAAATTAGCTGATGCGCCTCACGTTTGGGCTGGAGTGGAGGGATCACCGATGATCTGGTGTAAGGGATGAGCTCTCGTCCATTTGGTGGTGTGTGTAAGCGGTTGCTAAGTTGAGTGTGAGGCGTCCAGATCCACGTAATCACTAGATGGAAGATCTTGTACTGCTTCAAGTGTCTCCGGTTGATTCTCGGAGGAGACGGGGGAGGATTCGCCGAATGTTGAGCAACTTCTGGTTCCGAGGAATGCAGAGGCTGATCATTGATTGTAGCAGATGACGAATCTTGAGGAGCGATCTTCGGGTTAAGTACAAGTTCCTTCGAGGGGATGGTAGTATCAGTTGATGTTGAGGATGATGGTTGAGGTGTCTCCACAGTGATGGATGGAGTGCCAGTGGAAGGCGGAGGACCGGATAGATTCGCCGAATCCTCGATTTGACCAGCTTCAAGTCGTGGTTGCGCTGAGACACGAAGGGTATAAACGTTAAGCACATCATCATAAAAATATTGAAACAGTAAATCTAAATCTGAAAGATCAGCATTCGACGTAGATGCATGATTCGGATATACTGTCTCTTGTGCAGATCCCGAACGTGGAAGTTCGGAAGCTAACACGCCAGTTAAACCGGGTTATGAACTGATGTGTTCAAAAACCAAATCTACGGCTTCGTCGAATGTCACGTTTACACTCTCGGTAACAGTTTTAGTTCATTTGTTGTAAACGCGATACGCCTTAGCCTGCATGGAGTATCCTATGAACACTCCCTCATCCGCCTTTGGGCTGAATTTTCCGAGATCATCTTTGTCGTTGAGGACGTAGCACGTGCATCCGAACGCGTGGAAATACTTGATGCTCGGAACACGGTTGTTCATGATCTCGTATGGTGTCTTGTTGAACCGCTTGTTGATGATGGAGCGGTTTTGCCTATAACAAAATGTAGACACCGCTTCGGCCTAGAGAAATAAAGTAAGTTTGGACTGAGAAAGCATCGTGCGAGCAGCTTCGATGAGGGTACAGTTGCTTCTTTCCACCACTCCGTTTTGTTGAGGACTACGTGCGGCCGAGAAGGTTTGTGAGATACCGACTGAAGTCAGGTAGTCGTTCACCTTTTGATTCTTGAATTCCGTCCCGTTGTCGGTCCTGATAGTCTGAACTTGACTTTGAAGGTTCAGTTGGATGGTCTTCAAATGATTGTTTATGAGCTCTGGAGTTTCGTCCTTTGTGCGTAGGAACTTCACCCAAGTGTAGCGTGAGAAATCATCCACCATCACCAGAACGTACTTAGGCTTGTTAATGCTCTGAACACGCATCGGTCCACACAAATCCATATGGATAAGTTCGAGGGACCGAGACATGCTCGGAGCAGCCTTCGGCTTGTGCGTCGCTCGCTTCATCTTTCACATTTCACAAGCCCTGCAGAGTCGATCCTTCACGAATTGAAGATCGGCCATGCCTTTTACGTGTCCGCCCAGCACCAGTTTGTTGATACTCTTGATGTTCAGGTGCGAGATACGTCGATGCCAAATCCACGCTTATTGGGAGTTAGCCTTTGACATCAGGCGGACAGAGTTATCGGACTTCAGGGATGCGAGGTCAATGGTTTAGAGGTTGGTCTTGCGCTTTCTAACCAGTAGCTCCATTCCGTCGTCGGTGAGAATGCTACACCTTTTGGCTTTGAATCTAACCTCGAGATCTTTGTCGCAGAATTGGCCTATACTGAACAGGTTGTGTCCATATCCCGCGACGTGTGAAACTTTCTTGATGGTGATATTGTCTTGGACAATATCGCCGTAGCCCAAAATCGGCACCTCGTCATCATTCTCGAATCTCACATCTCCGCCATATTGTTCCTTGTAATTCGTGAGAAGCACCCTCCTTCCGGTCATGTGCTTGGAGCATCCAGAGTGTAAGTACCACACATGACCGTCCTGCAAAATGAGATTAGCGAACTTTAGGTACCCATATTTGCATGGGTCCTGGAGGGTTAAGTTTTACACCTTTCGGAGGAACTTGTTTTGAAACAGGTTGCCTCTTGGGTGTAGGTTTAACCTCAGTAGGGGAAACCCGTTTTGACATGGGTTTCCTTTCTTGCTTTGGTTTAACCTCTGACTGGGAACCCCGTTGTGTATGGTGTTTCTTTTTGTTTTTACGGGGTTTGTTTTTGGGTGTATGATTATATATATGATATGACCCAAACCAATCATTATTATTAATGTCATCAAATTCAATCCAACCACAACTAGAAAAACACAAACAATCATGCGATAATTGAATCAATTGCTGAATGGAATAAAGTTTAATCGGAAAATTAACATCTTGTTTAACAAAATCATTCCTATGATTCCAAGCACAATCGTTTTTGTTAATTCTAGGATAGAAAACAGTATTAAATTACTTTGATGCAGCATCCTCGATAGATTCCTTAGCTAGCCACTTTTGTTTATCCTGTTTAGCGCGACCGGTTTTATCTGAAACAACATTGACAACATGGTTAGTGGATTTTGAGGAAGCAAGATTTTTGGCAGTCGATCGCTCGGTCTTTTGCCTCGGCTGTGATTGTTTTTGAGGAACAGGCTTAGTTTTATAAATCTTAATCACAGCCGGGGTCTTTGTTTTGGAACAATCGCCCTTTAGAAAATTGACCGGTCGATTAACCACTGGTGAAAGGAAGTCAGTATGACTTGGAAGAGGATTATCGAAAGGGAACGATTCAAACTCTTCATCAGAATTGCCTTCGGAGTTCATGAATTCTGAAAAATCAACATCCGGAATTACATGACTTGGATCGTTCGAGGAAGGCGAGGAACACTTCGTGTCAGTGTGCTTTAGGGAATTTGGTGCGGAAGCTAGGCAAAAATCATAGTTCAAATTCCTTAAAACACTCTCGTCTTGAGATTCTTTACCGTCTTGTGTATAAGAGATTTTTCCAATGAAAGCTTTACACGAAGACGTGTCCGACAAGTTGGAGGAAGAGTCTGGTGAAATCATCTTTTCAGATTGGAGTAGGTCAATCTACTCTTTTAGCTGACCATTTCTCGTATGCTCCGTCATCGCTTATGTTGCCAAGGTAGACAGTTTTGATGTGAGCTTCTTGATTTCACACCGAAGGATTTCATGTCCTTCATCCGACACAACTTCGGTTTTTACGGTTTTTAGATTCTCAAGTTCCGTGATTAGCGCTTGTTTTTCCTTTTGAAAACTTGACCTTTCCTTCTCGAGTGACTCTTCTAACTCGACTATCTTTGCTTCCAAGATGAGAGGGGGAACATAGTGTTTGAACTCATCCGTCTCAGTCTTGGGTTCGGTTGCTTGGACCTCATCCTTTTTGGAGGAATCCATGGGCGTCACAACCTTATAGCAATCAAAATAGTCATTCGAGAGGCACTTCTTTTGAGTTTTCTCATAATAATAGTTTAAAGTCTCATAACAAAAAGGAAGTTGCATTTTTGTCGTGTGCTTTCGCTTATATTCCTCAGTTTCCTCTTCCTTTTCAGGTTCAACAGGACCAGTCCATTTAATCGCATATTGTGGATACTTTTTATCTATTCCAAAACATCCAAAGTCATATAGTATAGGTCTTTTGAATATACCCTTTTTCAAGTAGTGTGGGTTATCGTATCCGATTCTCCATTCCTTGTTAAAATAAGTGAACTCCTTGGGTTTATTCATATGGATGGTCTGATCAGTTTGACCTCTTTTGTGGAGTTTGGTTTCAAGATCAATTAGTTTATTGACAAACTCCTTGTGCTGAATTTGAAGAGCATAGCATTGATAAACAAGTTATGCGTTCTCATTCTCACATTGATCAAGCTGTGACTGTAGTTCAGATATTTTGGCCCTTAAGTCCTTAGGTGCTATTGAATGATTTTTGCATTTTTCTTTTAAATTAGCATTTTTGGACTTGTATTTCTTAGTTATCCGCTTTTGAACATCTAGCTTTTCATATAGTGATCTTATCTCAAGCAGTTGTTCGTCAGCGGTGGCCTTGTAGGAATCTACCCGTTCAGCAAGAGATTGCATTTGATCAAAGAAATCTTGATGGATAGGTTCACATACCTGACATGACTTTGCCTTTTCTTCATCAGCGGGAGAGTGGTAGCCCATGAAAGCATCAGCACCATCAGATTCGCTTTCATCATCAGAACGACCCAACCAATAGTCGTCTTGAACAAACATAGCTTCTCCTGCTTCTTTCTGTTCTGCTAGAGCGAGCTTAGCCTTGTAATAATGAGTGTTCTTCACAACAGGCTTTATATAGTCTTTGTCAAAATGACCAAGCTTCCCGCAGTTATAGCATGTCACGGGTTCGTCTTTCTTCTTTTAGTCAGACTTGCGGTCATCTTTCTCTGTCTTCTCCTTCTTGTCCGACTGGTTGGACTCATCAGCTTTATTCTTCCCTTCATACTTGTCCTAATAATCATGGCGCTAGTTGGAGGAAGTGGAGTAGCGCTGATTGTTGGACGTCGGCTTCTTATAGAACTTCTGTTATTGGAAGGATTTGGAGAGCAGGGCCATCGCTTTCTTAATGGCAGGTACTTCAGGATCAGAATCATTGTCTTCTCTTTCCTCAGGTTCTGATTCAGATTCGCTTTGCTTTTGGGCACGTTTGGAATGACGGCCAGAAGATTTCCCTCGTTTGGAAGACATAAGTGCCAGTGGATCAGTAGCTGGCTTGGATGCAGACTTCTTCTCGTTCAGAATCTCCATCACTTCATCTTTGGCCTGCAGTAGCATCTCATAGAGCTCGTGGAAGCCGACTTTCTCCATTAAGTGGTTGTGCTTGACGTGTGATGCGTATACTTTCCACTCAGGCAGGAGGTTGTTGAGGAACTTAAGTGCGTTCTCCGTGTTAGAACGAGTGATTTTGTTCTTGTGAAGAACGTTGAGAAGGAGACAGAAGCGTTCACAGGTCTGAGAGAGGGATTCGCCGGTGCGCTGCTTAAACCCATCAAACTTGGTTATGGAGTTGTTGATCTTCAGTTGATTCCCGAATTCGATCCCGCGCATCATTTTCTGCGCTTGATCCCACATGCCCTTTGCTGTATTTTTTTAGCTGTCGATGGCTGTGTAGATCGTGTTGGGTAGAGCTTGAACAAGGTACCTTTTAACATGCTTTTCTCCCTCAATCATGCCTCTTTCGTCGGCAGTCATCTCGGAGAGTGTCTTTTTCTCGACACGAGCTTGACCATCTGCTTCAGTTGCTGGTATAGTCTTCATGGGTTCAGGAATTGGCCCGTCTTCTAAAGCTCGCCAGATACACTCGATGTTATCCTTTGACTCAATGAAGATTATAAATCTGTCCCGCCACTGGCTGTACTCACCTTGGTAGAGGCAAGGTGGTTTGGAATCGGTGTCGATGGCAAGAGCGTCGCATGAAGACATCTTAAGCTGCACTGGAGTGATCGTCAGACGATTGGTTCGATTCAAAGTGATAACCTAACGCAAGGCACTAAGAATGATATCCTAACGCAGGTTCTAAGAGTGAATTAAGCTAAATCAGGTAAGAATTCGACTAAGCAGAACTTACCGGATAGGAATCCGGATGAAAGATATCTGATCTGGAAGTGTCCAGATCAGATTGTGAAAATCAGGTAAATTTGCAAAGGTTACCGGATGATCTTGAGTTACCGGGTAACAGAGGGTTGCCGGGTGAGACAAGATACCGGATGAAATAAAATTGAGCAAAAAGTGAAACTTACCTGGTGGAAGAGCTTACCGGAATAGAGACTTACCGGATGATATGCTTACCGGGTGAAACAAATGAAACAAGAACTTACCGAGTAAAATAATTAACACACTTACCGGGTGATGTATATTACCCGATGAAAAACACTTACCGGGAACTGACCGGTATCTGGGACTTACCGGGAGTGATGTCCGGTAAGTATAGATAGACGGAAAGTAATAAGTTACCCGGTAACTTGGAGTTACCCGGTAACAATTGAAGGAAAAAGGAAACTTACCCGGTAACTATATGATGGACCCGGTAACCACGACTGTGGTATCCGGTAACTGCGGCTGTGGTTTCCAAAAACGCAGAAATTCGACTGGGGTTCTTCGAAATCTTTCTTGAAAGATTAGGAACTCGACCAAATACAATAATAACAATACCCAAGTCGATTTTGAAGCCAAATAACAAGTTTTTTATGGTAAAAATGGATTTTTGCAAGAACAGAGACCAAAATCTTGAAACTTTGATTTTGCTTAAAAACCACTAAGATGATCGAATTAGGCTTTGAAAACTTGCAGATTCATTTACTAACACGATACTAACAGAATGTGATAAACGAAAACAATCAAATTTCACATAATCTAAATATGGATTTTCAAGCCAAGAACAAGTCGAATGTTTCCAGAAAACTTACCATAAATCAAGAAAATCGCTTTGAATAGATTCGTCCGTTTGCTCTGATACCAATTGTGAGTTCCAGATTCGTGCAACACGTAATAGAAATCAATATATAATAACACAAACGATATGATTTCCAATGGTCATCCACTTTACTTTCAATAATAGAGAGAGTTTACAATAAGAACTTGAAAGATTAAAATGACAACTAGCTTAATTCTAAGCTAAACAATACATTAAATATGTTGGGCCCATGGCATGGAAGCCCACGGCCCGTTTACAATTAAGGCTCAAATTAATAAATAACAATTCAGCCCTTGAACTTCTATTCAACCAAATTTGACCCTAACAATGTGTCTCAAAATGCTTGTGCTCTTTCTGTAATAGAGTCAAATGACATAGTGTTGGAGACCACCAAACCCAGTGCCAAGGTATGTACTACATCTGAATCTAAATCAGACTCTGAGCTGGAGATGCATGTCTCGTTACTTGCTGAGGAATTTCAAATATTAAAACAAAAGCTCTCTGAGGATAAGAGTTAAGAAAACTGGGTCAGAAAGATCTTTCCTTCTACAAGAGAGAAAAAAAACTATTGGAAATGGATAAGGAAGAGATTGCCAAAGAAAAGTATGAGCTGGAAATTTTGCAAAAACAGAAGGAAAAGTCATTTTCTGAAAAGTGTAAGGAATATGAGGAAGTTTTAAAGCAAAAGGCAGAAGAGGTTAATAAATCTGAATACGAAATGCTTAACTCTGTCGCTCTAAAGGACTATTTTCAAAGGGAAAGAGAGGTTTTGCACCAATCTCTACAGAGAAAAGAAATCTTGATTAAAAAGTACCAGGATGCACAAGATGTACATATAAAAATCAACTCTCAAAAGAATACGCAAGGTCTGGGTTTCAGTGACCTTGCTCCCTACTCTGGAAGGAAGAAGACATCTATGTCCTCTGCCTTCTGTGTCGGGAAAATCCAAGAAAATGTGATCTCTGGTACTGATGTTTTCAAAAGAGAATGTCAGCTATGACTCCTTAGGTCATGAAAAGGTTACAAAACCATGGGTCAAGTTTATTCATGATCAAGGAAAAGCTGAGAACTCATTTCCTAATTCTGTCAAAAGTCTTGATCCTAAAGAAAATTTTCACTTCAACTCTTATAAGGGTCAGAAGTCTGTTACTTCTGTGGCTGAGTCCTCTGGTGCCAAAACACAGAGTGAGCTCAACCTTGAAGCCCCAGTCTTCTCCCCTACCTCTGAATCAATAAGAACATCTTTTGAAGAGGATCTTATAAGAGTTCTTGAGGAAAATGCTGCATCTGATGCTTTAAAACCTAAGTTGAGAAAGTTCAAGTCCACCATAGCAAATATCTCTGATATACCTATAGAGTCTCACACCTCTGCCAGAGCCACAAGAGACATTCTAGACTCTTACTCTGACTCTGATTATGAGGTGGATGAGCATATTTTCTGTGCACAAGAGAATGTCTTGCATAAACCCAAGCAGGTACTTGTTGTATCTCGAGTTTTGAAAACTGTAATACCTACTTTTAAGAACCAATCCAGAGTTCCACCAGTTCCTGATTTCAAAAGCAAGGGTATCAGAAATCTTTCTTCTGATGAGATAGAAGAGAAGAGAAGAGAAAAAGCAAAGAGTATTTCTGCAAACCATACTTCAGTTCCCTATGTTTATAAACCAATCAGATTTACTCCAGAACAAAAGGGTAAATGGAAAGTCAATGACCAACCTATCCCCAATTATGCAATAAATCAAAGGAAGAACACCTTTTGGTCCAAAGAATCTGTTCCAAGGAACAATGCCAACTTCAAAAAGTCAAATCAGGACATAATGTCTGTTAAAACATCTGGTCTTAAATTTTTTCAATCACAAATGGCATATAATCCACAAATGTTGAAAAGAAACAACAATATGGACCAATCATCTTCATGTTCTATCAACTGCAATTGCATTCAACTTCTGTTAAAGTTGCAAAATCACTTGAACGGTCCTCACTGTATTGTGAATCAGTCATCTGATAGGAAAAATCCTAAGATTGCTCAGAATATGCAGAGAAAATCCTCTGGCACACCATCAAAAAATGGAAACCCAGCAGGTAAACATGTTAACACCCTTAAGCCTAACCGAAAAGGACCCATTATGAAATGGGTACCTAAAAAGAACTAATCTGTCATGTAGAAGCCTCATGTGCAGATCTGGTACTTAGATTAAGGATGTTTCAGGCACATGACATGCAACAAGGAGCTGCTGACTTCATTCAAAGACAAAAAGGGAAGTACGGTAACCTTTGGAGGCGATGGACAGGGACACATTAGAGGTTATGGTGTTCTGAATAATGGTGGTGTTTCAGTTTCAATAGTTGCTTATGTTGAAGGTTTAAATCATAATCTGCTTTGCATTAGTCAACTGTGTGATCATGGATTCGATGTCAATTTTAAGAAGAAATAATGTTCTTTTTTACTTTCTGAGTCTGGTCAAGAGCTTTTAAGAGCCGACAGAAAAGGCAATCTTTATAAAATGAATTTCAGTCCCAATCAAAATTCTAAAACATAAAAACTCTGTTTAGTCTCTTTGAATAAGGAAGATGCCTGGCTCTGGCATAAAAAATTTGCTCATCTAAAATTTTCAAACCTTGATAAGCTCGTGAAACTTAACTTAGTGAAAGGTCTGCCTTCGCTTAAATTTGACAAAGACCATCTTTGTTCTGCATGTGAATTGGGTAAGTTGAAAAGACCTTCACACTGAACAAAAAGTGATCACAATTGCCATAGACCTTTGCATATGCTTCATGTGGATCTTTGTGGTCCAATTTATGTGCAAAGTCTGTCTGGTAAAAAGTATATTCTTGTTCTTATAGATGAATTTTCTAGATAATCTTGGGTTGAGTTCATCAGAGTAAAATCTGATGTCCCAGAAATTCGGATAAGTTTGTTGAAAAGGATACAGGTTCTTTTAGGTCCTAAAATTCAGAAGTTGAGAAGTGATAATGGGACAAAGTTCAAGAATTCTAGAATTGATGCCTACCTAACAGTGGAAGGAATCTCCCAGAACTTCTGAGCTGCCAGAACTCCCCAACAGAATGGTGTTGTGGAGAGAAATAACAGAACTCTGGTAGAAGCCGCCAGAACTATGTTGGCAGGATCTATTATTCATATCAACATCTGGGAAGAGGCAGTCTCAACAGCCTGTTTTACCCAAAACAGAGCTGTCATAGTGAAAAGATTCAAAAAGTCTGCTTATGAACTCTTCAACAACCGAAGGCCGAATGTGAAATACTTTCATGTTTTTGGATGCAAATGCTACATCTTGAATGACAGAGATCAGTTGGGTATGTTTGACAAGAAGACTGACGAAGGAATCTTTATTGGTTATTCCTTAACCTCTAAAGACTACAGAGTCTACAACACAAGAACCAGAGTCATTCAAGAAAGCATAAATGTGTCCTTTGATGAAAAATCATCAAGTTCCTCTGATTGCAAATCATCAGAGGGGATACAGACTGAAGAGAAGCCTAGCTCTTCAAAAACAAGGGAAGAAGATATCAATCTGATATTCAATTATTTCTTCCATAATGATGATTCCTCTGAAAACATCACCAGAGGCAATCAGTCTCAGATATCTGCTGAACAGAACCTAACAGGTACATCTGTAACAGGTCCCTCCAATTCTTCACCATCTACCTCTCTGTCTACAGGTCTAATTCAGAGAAATGAGAGACAAAAATCAGATGTAAGAGAACCTTAACAAGAGCCATCATCACCCCCTCTGACTCATATTGGAAGAAATTCCTTGTATGAAAGCTCACCGTCTCAGAGCCTGTTGGTACATCACATCGCAATGAAGCCACTCTACAGAGCTGTGTGCCTCAAAGCCCTGGTGCCAATCCTCAGAGCTCTGATGCTGATATACGTCTTTTCCCATCAGAAGAACAGACTCCACCTAATGTCCATTCTCCAATGACCAGATGGATAAAGGATCACCCCCATCATCAGATTATAGGTGCTGCTGAAGATGGTGTAAAGACAAGATCTGCAACAATCAATGAAGCTTTCTTTGTAAATTTCTTAAGTATGATTGAGCCAAAGAAGATTTCTGAAGCCCTGGAAGACCCAAACTGGATTGAAGCCATGCAAGAGGAGCTTCTGGAATTTGAAAGAAATAAAGTTTGGTCCTTGGTTCCACTTCCAGAAAATAAAGCCGCTATTGGAACCAAGTGGGTGTTCAGAAACAAGAAATATGAGGATGGCATTATCATCATAAAAAAGCACGATTGGTTGCCAAGGGATATTGCCAAGAAGAAGGTATTGATTATGATGAAACATTTGCACCTGTGGCTAGGATAGAAGTAATTAGAATCTTCTTAGCCTATGTTGCTCATAAAGGTTTCAAGGTCAATCAAATGGATGTGAAATCTGTCTTTCTGAATGGCAAACTCCAAGACGAAGTCTACGTCCAACAACCACCAGGTTTTGAAAGCCCAGAGTTTCCAGACCACGTATACAAGATAGACAAAGCTCTGTATAGCCTTAAACAATCCCAGAGCCTGGTATGAAACTCTGTCAAATTTTCGGTTGGTCAACCATTTCGAAAAAGGTACTGTCGATACAACTTTATTCATTAGGAGATATAAAAACGATATTCTTCTGGTACAGATATATGTTGATGACATTATCTTTGGGTCTACTAGGCAGGAATATTGTGACATGTTTGAGGATTTGATGAAAACTGAGTTTAAAATGAGCGTGACGGGAGAACTTTCTTTCTTCCTTGGTTTACAAGTTAAACAATCAATCAGAGGCACCTTTATTAGTCAATCAAAATATGTCTCTGATATTTTGAAAAAGTATAAGCTCAATAACTCAAACCTTATGAAAACTACTATTGCCACTGGAGTTAAACTTGGCCATGATCCTCAAGGTCAATCTATGGATGTCAAGAACTACAGAGACATGATTGGGTCACTATTATATTTAACTACAAGCAGACCTGATATAATGTTTGCAACCTATCTTTGTGCCATATTTCAAGCAAATCCTAAGGAATCCCATTTGTCTGTTGTCAAACGTATCTTTAAATATCTAGAAGGGACTCAATTTTTGGGTCTCTGGTATCCTCTTAATTCTGGTTTCGAGCTTGTAGCATACACAAATTCAGATTATGGAGGATGCAGGAATGACAGAAAGAGTACTTGTTAGCCCCAAGTATCTGTTATGTAAAAGTATTGAAAATATTATCAAGTCAGAAGACCAACAGATATCCAGCAGAAGACTTGGAAGAATATCAATAAGAAGACCAACAGAGCTCAATATAGTTCTAGTGGAACCAACAGAGCTCAACAGAGCTCTGGTAGAAGATCAACAGAAGAACTGTTCATACCCAAAGACAAACAGAGCTCTGGTCTAATGAGCTCTGGTGAAGTGAAGACCTTTGTGGTGCCTAAGTCTCGTAACAAATCGTAAGTGTCATACACGTGTCCATACTTTCCACGTATGCCCTAAAGAAAGGAGATACACTTTCCACGTGTCATTCCAGGGTACGATAATACACTGTCTACACTTTATCAGGGCTATAAATAGTGAGGTAGTGGAACAAACGATTGTAATGTAAAGCCCGTGTCCCGGTATGTAATTTCTTAGTATTAATTCTTTTCTTTTAAGTTTTATTTAACGGGGTTATTAACGGGGTTAACGGAATTAGCAAACTGTTTAAATCCTAAGTTATGTTAAGATATGGAAATACCTTAAAAACCTAGGGGCTAAATGTGTTTTTTTTTGCTAATCAAGTTTGCATGGAAACCTTCTTTGTTTAGCTTAAGAACCGACTTTTTTTGTTTGGTGACTCTCGTTTTCTTTTGCGGCAACCAAAAACCCACATGATAGCAACCCTAAACAACCCTACTCCCCTTCCCTTTGTCGTCGTCGGCCGCAAAAGAGAATGAGAAGAGAGAGCCGTGAGTGAGAGAGAGAGAAAACGAGAAGTGAGAGAGGAGGAGAGAAACCGAGAGAGATAGAGCGGCGAGGAGAGAGAGGGAGTTCGCCGGAAAGTGTGGAGGTCGCCGCCGTCGTTGTCGTGTCCGTCGGAGAAGAAGAGTGAAGGTGTCGGGTTTCGTCGTTGTGTCGTCATCGAGGTAAGGTTTCACTCGATGTTTCTTTTCTTTTCGTTTTCGTCACCGGAGGACCACCGCCGGCCGCCGCTGCCGCTGCCGCGCCGCCACTGTGGTGGCTGGGTGTCGGGTGGTGGTGGTGGTGTGAGTCGTTGGTGCACGCGGTAGGGTGATCGAGAGGGTAGTGGTCTCGCGGCGGTTTGCGGGTTGTTTTATTTCCTCGTCAATGAACCGCCGCCGGCCGCCGTCGACGACCACCACTGCCGGAGGGTGGAGGGTAGTGCGTGGCCATGTCTTATTAATAATCACCGTAGAATCCGTTAAGCCTTGACTTAATCGTTTGAGCCGTTCCGTTAAAACCGTCGTTTTTATAATCTTCGATTCATGTGGAAAATGGTGCAGCCACTGTTTTTACGACGGCTATAACTTTTCCGTCGTAACTCCGTTTGAGCCGAAACTGGCGCCCATGGTTCAAGTTCAGGGTCGGGCACGTTTTCCGTGTTTTAGAAGAAAACTGGTTCGGTCTATAGCTGGACGAAAAAGTGGTCGCAAGTTCGGTGTTTCGTCATTTCATGTGAAAACTTCTGGAATCTGCCTTGATCTTGCGAAAATCATAACTTTCTGCTCGTAACTCGGTTTGGGGTGAAACCAGTGTCAAAGGTTCCCTTTTTGAGTCTAGAAACTTTTCTGTGTTTTGTGCAAAACCCAGTTCGGGACGTAGCATGGGTCGATTTGTCGTTTTATACTGAAAGGTGCTGAATTTCGCTGTTCCGGAAACTGTTTTTGTAAAATCCGTAGTAAATTGTAGAAAAATCGTTAGGAGGCGTATAATATGTCCTTGGAACCCTAACTCAGATTACTTTCTGGTCATGAAATAATATTGGGAATTTTCTGGGTTTAAAGAGGTCGAAACAGGTCCCGAACAGACCTGTTTTGGGTGAACGGAATTTAGTTTTAGTGACGGTTTAAGCGTGTGTCGTGTCATAGGGTCCGGGTCTCGTATTGACACGTTTTAACATGCATTTAGGTGCTGGGAAGTGACCGTAATTGTGAAGCTTGAATTGTGTTATTAAGCTGGGCGCGCATTCGAGGTGAGTTCTCTCACTGTGTAGTTAGGGGTTGTATGTATGTCATAATAGTTTGTATGTACTATTGTCTCTGTGGTGTGAACTAGTTGTTTGTGGTGTGTAATATTTGATTGGTTTGAATGCTTGGTATAAATGTGTCACATTACAATTCGGTGGGACCGAGGCCTCGATGGTACTGAGGTGTTGGTTACATTACAATTCGGTGGGACCGAGGCCTCGATGGTACTGAGGTGTTGGTTACATTACAATTCGGTGGGACCGAGGCCTCGATGGTACTGAGGTGTTGGATACATTACAATTCGGTGGGACCGAGGCCTCGATGGTACTGAGGTGTTGGATACATTACAATTCGGTGGGACCGAGGCCTCGATGGTACTGAGGTGTTGGATACATAATTACTTGTAGATGTTTACTCGTTTTATGTAACTGTGATGTTGTTGCTTATGTGCGGATAGGGGTGATATGTATATAATTCCTATCTGCGCATGTGTTGGAATTCACTAAGCTTCGTGCTTACCCTTTCCCAATAAACTGTGGTTTCAGGTACGGGCGGCTCCAAGGCGTGACGAGTACACACTGGCGCGCGAGAAGAGCTGGTTGCTTTATGATTTTAATAATTAAACGTTTATTCCGCTGGTTTTATTTTTATAAAGACATTAGTTATGTGTTTGCAAACGAAACGTTGGGATCATTTATTGAGTTGTTATCAATGAATTGTTTATTTAAAAATTTAAATTTGCTTGTAATTTTTGGGACGTCACAACTTGGTATCAGAGCACGGCTTGAGTGAATCAAACGCATTTCGGTGTGTTTGATCTCAAGTTTGCGGCTATAAAAATTTTCTTTAAATTTTTGGGAAATAAAACGAAGGAAAGATCCGTTTGAGAAACGGTGATCGGAGGCGCAGTGTGTACAGTAAGCCGGAGCCAAAGGGGAAAGGTACAATACTTAGTGTACTATTGCTTTCTAGATCATAGAGTATGCATGCTAGATTGCCTGTTGTGGACACTATGCTGTATGTTGAACTACTTGCTATTAAGAATTTATGCTAATTATGATAGGTTACTAAGTGGATGCCCTCTAGGTTGTATGCAGTAAGAGATTTATAGCCTTAGAATATTCGATTTAGTTCTATTGCGCAGCTCTTGTTTGAGTCCAACCGTTTTAGGATAGAGTCTTGTATTCGACTGTCTATTTGTTTCGCACTGCATATAACCGGGTATTCGCGAGGTCACCCGTTATAATTAGTAGGGATTCGGTAGTAGCAAGGGTAGTGGGATAAGAGGAAGTTCCTAGAGAGCTGGGAAGGGTGTTTATGTATGAGTACGTGTGCTAGATTGCTTTCTAGAACATAGGAGTATGTATGCTAAATTGCTTGGTGCTTGTTACACTGTATTGCACGTCTGCTGCTTGCTACTAGGGATTTGGCAGTAGCAAGGGTAGTGGTTTGGATGGAATTCCTAGGGAGCTAGGAAGAGTGAGTATATATGCCGGTGCGGGCATATGTGTGTAGTTGCGGCGAGAAGCTACTTGGACCCCTCGGGATGGGACTCGAAACGAGCGATGATAGGCGTGGAAGGTAGTAGTAGAGCTCCTACTACCGGAAGCACAGGATCAATGCTCGAGTCGGGGAAGTCACGAGGAATCCAAGGAGTTGAGCGTGAGTGTTGTTAGTATGAGTTATTATGTGCTAATAACGCGTTGCATTGTCTACCCAGAATAGCCATCACAAGGAGGAACAACTATAGTAAACCTGCTAGTACAAGTGTGTACTTGATTTGCTTGAGGTGATGATCGTTGGGGTAGTGATGAAGGTTCTAAACTAGTAGTCGTTGGGATAGAAGGACATGTCTAGTATCAATCACTTGGAGTGACGATAAGGATGTGGTTTGTTTTGAGTAGACCATTTTGGGTCATAGGCTTTTGAGCCGACTTTGATTTGAGGAAAACCCGTAAGATGATTTGATGGGATTTCCCAACTTGCCTTAAGAGATTTAAATGTCCGGATGACGATTGTGGATCGGGGAGTTTTGGAGGGATATGAGTCGAGACATCGAATGCCGACTGAGTCATGCACAAAGTCTATTTTGAAAATAGGATTGCATTAACTAATTTTTGTGTTTCCAATCCTTTCATGGATTGTGCTTTGGAATTTTGGGGAAATGTTTAGCACACACACAAGATGTCGATTTATGGTTTTGAAAGTGCATGAAACCTTTTTATAACGAGAGTTACAAATTTTGTTGGTGATTTGTTTAAAATGAGTTTGGAATTCTTGTGTCGCTTAACTTTTCTTTCGAGAGTTTGTGTTACTAGGTATTTTATTGCAAATAGTTCAGTGTGTGGATTGATTCATGCGTGACATAAGTGATGCATGGAGGAATTTTGGTAACATTTCATAAGGAGTGTTTAGTGCGCTTTTCGGTCAGCTAAAGGTTTTATTATCATTTCGATGAAAATGCGATTTATCGACTTAGGGGTATGCATACTGGGGTAACCTTTGTTCTCGACATTTTGACAAACGAGTCGTGCATGAAAATGTTTTAGTTCCTTTTTGTCGAAATGAAAGACCATTTGATCCAAGGAGTGTTTTAAGGTTGTGAACATCATGCATACGATTACAATGTGTTATATTTTGGAAATATAAATGCGTAGATTTTTGACATTCAGTTAATTTAGAATTACCGATCATTTCTTTTTGGAAATTAAAAACTTTTGCTCTGGAGGAAACGAGTATTTTGAGCAATTTCGATAAATACATTTTTTAAACTATAATGTTTTGACGTTATATGTCCCAAGTACGAAACTTGAGGAAGTGTTACAAGCTTGCATGCCTGCCCCCAGTTGAGATTTTATGAGGTTTTAGTCGATATTTCCAATTAATAGAAGCGGACTGGTTTCTGTCTTCAAGTTTGAAACTTACACGAGACAGTTGTGTTTTAACAAAAATATATTTGTAAACCGTGTCATCGTTTTGTGTGATTAGCTGACGCGCGAAAAATTTGTGGCGAACCCTGTGCCACGTCATTTTATGATTAAAAAGAAGAATTTTTGAATCAAATGTCGTGAAACTTATTTTGAATTATGTGCACACCTTTGTCGCACCCTGTTTAAGGTCAAGCGGTTACTTTAAGAGCGCGTCATGAGTCAATCCATACTGGAATCGAGGCGGTTCATTTTTAATTTATTACGCGTTGCTTTTGTGTGAGTAAACTGAACTGCAATGGAACGATTTTCAACATGATTTTCCTATGTGGGACGAGCGTGTCCAGTTTTGTGTAACTATCGATCAGGTAATAGTAGTTTTATTACATACGATCTTTTTGAGATGAAAATCCCGATGTTGAAAATATTTTGTAAATGATTTTGTAAACCATTTGGGGAAATGTGCTTTTAAGTGTCATGTGTCATTTCGAGAATTTTCAGCGTGTGAGTCCTTTTGGAAAACTCTTTTGTTTAACCCGTGTTGAGTCTGGGACTAAGGTTGATTTCAGAGTATTGCTTGCTTAAACTTTGTTTAAACGCATTTTCCGACCTATGGGTCTAGCAAGCGTGGGGCATTTTGCTCGGTTTTGACTTGGAGTTAGTCATGGGCCAATTGCCCGGTTTTAATGGCTCGATGTGGAGTCTAGTTGATGAGTTGTTTTTGTCGCACCGTTTGGCATTCTTTGCACATTGAGTGTTTACATGTTTGGGTGAGTGAGTCAATCCGGAATAGGCATGTTGTTGGTAGGCTGTTTGCTTTGGATCCCTAGACACGTTAGTCAGTCGTTGGTAATGGTCGGTTGGGTATCTCGGGGTGGGACCCCGGTATTCATGTGTTTTAACCTAGACTTTCCAGAAGGTACTAGGAGGATATAGTTGTGGGCACTTACCTGGGAGGTAGTTCCGGTGTGCTGGGTCTTGAGGCGTTACCTGGGAGGTAGACGTCAAGGTGTATCCTCGATACGGTGTGACTTGGCTTCGTAGAGCAAGTGTGGATGATACGTCGACGGTGGAAGGTAGGTATTCCACGCGCGTTAGTACTGTAGGCCGAATAGTATCGGTTAAGGGATTGATGCCCTTTGTTATTAAGAGAATAAATGCGCATCAACCATTTCGAGGTAGGTGGTATATTTAGGTGTCGATTTTTGGGCTTGAGGCCAAACACCTTTAGTATAATCGGAGAGTTGTAGCCGATTTTAAGATAATCATGGTGATGGTAGTAGTAACCCTGAAATGATCACTTGTGATGAATGGTTATGGTGGAATGACCTACGTGTGTGTTAGTTGATTTGGTTGTGGGGGATATCTATTTGTGTTAGTGTCTAGGATAATACCACGCTTTTTGAGTTATTGTGATCGGTGGGACCGATGTTCGGCGGGTGGCCGATGTTTGTTATTGTGATCGGTTGGACCGATGTTCGGCGGGTGGCCGATGTTTGTTATTGTGATCGGTTGGACCGATGTTCGGCGGGTGGCCGATGTTTGTTATTGTAATCGGTTGGACCGATGTTCGGCAGGGGGTCGATGTTTTGTTAATATAATTTATTGATAATCTTTGGAGTCTATTAGAATTCGTGGAAGTTAATCGACAGTTAAGGGTAGGAATGATCGTAGTCGAATATCCTGTAGGGTATACTGTGAGCAGCTTTAGAATGGTTAGAGCTTGAAATTTGACTCGGGATGCATGGAATGTCTAAGGTTGGGGAACAACCGAAGTCGCTTGGCTAGGAATGATTCCAGTTGTTGGAGTGTTTTTCTGATCGTAATTTCAGTGTCCTTGAAGGAGTTTTGTGGTAAGAAAAGTAATCGAGAAATTTTTGGGCGGTGTGAGAAATTTAGATTCCAGTTAGTAAAAGTCCAGTGGCATCACAGAAAGGGTTCTGAGTGGACTTGAGAACTCGAGTTTGAGATGCGGGAGAACTATCCCATGTTATTTGCCGGTCTAGACTTCGAGGACGAAGTCTAATCCAAGTGGGGGAGAGTTGTAAAGCCCGTGTCCCGGTATGTAATTTCTTAGTATTAATTCTTTTCTTTTAAGTTTTATTTAACGGGGTTATTAACGGGGTTAACGGAATTAGCAAACTGTTTAAATCCTAAGTTATGTTAAGATATGGAAATACCTTAAAAACCTAGGGGCTAAATGTGTTTTTTTTTGCTAATCAAGTTTGCATGGAAACCTTCTTTGTTTAGCTTAAGAACCGACTTTTTTTGTTTGGTGACTCTCGTTTTCTTTTGCGGCAACCAAAAACCCACATGATAGCAACCCTAAACAACCCTACTCCCCTTCCCTTTGTCGTCGTCGGCCGCAAAAGAGAATGAGAAGAGAGAGCCGTGAGTGAGAGAGAGAGAAAACGAGAAGTGAGAGAGGAGGAGAGAAACCGAGAGAGATAGAGCGGCGAGGAGAGAGAGGGAGTTCGCCGGAAAGTGTGGAGGTCGCCGCCGTCGTTGTCGTGTCCGCCGGAGAAGAAGAGTGAAGGTGTCGGGTTTCGTCGTTGTGTCGTCATCGAGGTAAGGTTTCACTCGATGTTTCTTTTCTTTTCGTTTTCGTCACCGGAGGACCACCGCCGGCCGCCGCTGCCGCTGCCGCGCCGCCACTGTGGTGGCTGGGTGTCGGGTGGCGGTGGTGGTGTGAGTCGTTGGTGCACGCGGTAGGGTGATCGAGAGGGTAATGGTCTCGCGGCGGTTTGCGGGTTGTTTTATTTCCTCGTCAATGAACCGCCGCCGGCCGCCGTCGACGACCACCACTGCCGGAGGGTGGAGGGTAGTGCGTGGCCATGTCTTATTAATAATCACCGTAGAATCCGTTAAGCCTTGACTTAATCGTTTGAGCCGTTCCGTTAAAACCGTCGTTTTTATAATCTTCGATTCATGTGGAAAATGGTGCAGCCACTGTTTTTACGACGGCTATAACTTTTCCGTCGTAACTCCGTTTGAGCCGAAACTGGCGCCCTTGGTTCAAGTTCAGGGTCGGGCACGTTTTCCGTGTTTTAGCAGAAAACTGGTTCGGTCTCTAGCTGGACGAAAAAGTGGTCGCAAGTTCGGTGTTTCGTCATTTCATGTGAAAACTTCTGGAATCTGCCTTGATCTTGCGAAAATCATAACTTTCTGCTCGTAACTCGGTTTGGGGTGAAACCAGTGTCAAAAGTTCCCTTTTTGAGTCTAGAAACTTTTCTGTGTTTTGTGCAAAACCCAGTTCGGGACGTAGCATGGGTCGATTTGTCGTTTTATACTGAAAGGTGCTGAATTTCGCTGTTCCGGAAACTGTTTTTGTAAAATCCGTAGTAAATTGTAGAAAAATCGTTAGGAGGCGTATAATATGTCCTTGGAACCCTAACTCAGAGTACTTTCTGGTCATGAAATAATATTGGGAATTTTCTGGGTTTAAAGTGGTCGAAACAGGTCCCGAACAGACCTGTTTTGGGTGAACGGAATTTAGTTTTAGTGACGGTTTAAGCGTGTGTCGTGTCATAGGGTCCGGGTCTCGTATTGACACGTTTTAACATGCATTTAGGTGCTGGGAAGTGACCGTAATTGTGAAGCTTGAATTGTGTTATTAAGCTGGGCGCGCATTCGAGGTGAGTTCTCTCACTGTGTAGTTAGGGGTTGTATGCATGTCATAATAGTTTGTATGTACTATTGTCTTTGTGGTGTGAACTAGTTGTTTGTGGTGTGTAATATTTGATTGGTTTGAATGCTTGGTATAAATGTGTCACATTACAATTCGGTGGGACCGAGGCCTCGATGGTACTGAGGTGTTGGTTACATTACAATTCGGTGGGACCGAGGCCTCGATGGTACTGAGGTGTTGGTTACATTACAATTCGGTGGGACCGAGGCCTCGATGGTACTGAGGTGTTGGATACATTACAATTCGGTGGGACCGAGGCCTCGATGGTACTGAGGTGTTGGATACATTACAATTCGGTGGGACCGAGGCCTCGATGGTACTGAGGTGTTGGATACATAATTACTTGTAGATGTTTACTCGTTTTATGTAACTGTGATGTTGTTGCTTATGTGCGGATAGGGGTGATATGTATATAATTCCTATCTGCGCATGTGTTGGAATTCACTAAGCTTCGTGCTTACCCTTTCCCAATAAACTGTGGTTTCAGGTACGGGCGGCTCCAAGGCGTGACGAGTACACACTGGCGCGCGAGAAGAGCTGGTTGCTTTATGATTTTAATAATTAAACGTTTATTCCGCTGGTTTTATTTTTATAAAGACATTAGTTATGTGTTTGCAAACGAAACGTTGGGATCATTTATTGAGTTGTTATCAATGAATTGTTTATTTAAAAATTTAAATTTGCTTGTAATTTTTGGGACGTCACATGTAATCTTTTGGAAGAATAGTTTTCCACAATTGTTAAAGCACATACTGCAGTATTCCATAGTACTATCTCCGTACGATATTGTGTCCTGTGAGATTTCCGAACACACACTTCAACGTGTTCTTGGTGTGATTCATTATCAATAAACGAGCAGCTTTTATACTTGATCTTGTTATCATTATTACTGTTCTATATTTGATACTCACAGTTATTATATCGTTTACACAATCACTCACATTAATGGCTTTATTTAATATGCTTCCGCTGTCTATTTTCTTACCATTATTGTGAAGCAACGTGAATCTGTGAACCTACAGTTACAGTACTTCTGGTAGTTGTCAATTGCTTGGAGATAAGCTAGTCAGCTGGACATCCAAGAAACAGAATTGTGGATCAACCTCTACAGCAGAAGCAGAATATGTTGCTGCTGCTAGTTGTTTCTCTCAAGTAATCTGGATGAAAACTCAGCTCAAAGACCATGGCCTGGAGTACAACAAAGTCCCAATTCTGCGTGACTCCAAGAGTGCAATAGCAATTACAGCAAATCCAGTTCAGCACTCGAAGACAAAACATATCGATATAAGGTACCATTTCATAAAGTATCATGTTGAAAAAGGGACGATTGAAATGTACTTTGTTTCAAGCAACTTCCAACTTGTTGATTTGTTTACAAAAGCCCTTGGTGAAAGGAGATTTAACTTCTTAATCAGCAAGATGGGTATGCTGAACATGTCCTCCTAACTCTATTTAAAATTCACCAGAGACTCTGATGTTAATCCCAGAGCTCTGCCAGCATACTTTTTCAATATTTTCTTCTGTGCGTTTCAAATCTGTATATTCTTTGATTCTCTTTGTAAATATTCTCTAAACTTAAAAAAAATCTGCAATAAAAAAGAAGAAAATAAAAAAAGGAAGAAAGCTGAAAAGATAAAACTGTCAATTAAACTCATCATTTTAGGGGGAGCTTAAAAAGAAGAATAAGTATGTTTTAAGGGGGTGCAAGTCAAAACAATTTCAAATCTAAATGTCTTTGCTCATAAAGGAAAATATTTTAAGGAAGGGAAAACCTGTTCTAATGAAAACATTTTTAGATAATGTCAAGAACCTACCAGAACTCTGACATTTCACTAGAGCCTCTGATGATGTTCACCAGAACTCTGTGAAATCTCTGAGATAATTCTGCTTTCGTTATTTGACTATTCTCACATCACATACAAGATTTGCAAATGATTTTAGGGTAAAGGTGAAACAATTTGGGTTAGTTGAAAGAACGGACAAAATCACTCATCAGAGACAAAATGCGCTGAGAGCTCCACCAGAGCTCTGTCATTTATCTGATAATGGTCGTCAGAGATGCGGGTTATTTTTTTAGCGTCAACCACCTGTCACCCACAAATCTCTAACCGTGACGGTTCTATTGCCCAAAAGTTGTCAGACCCAAAACCCACGTGGCATTTTCTGATTGAAAGACCAACCGTTAGCTGTTTCCATGTTCTACTGTAGAGGTCATTCCACTATCTGACACTCGAGTACCTACAGTACCTACGATGGTTATCCAGTCGTATATTTCGAGTATAAATACCCATTCATTTGGCCCATTTCATTTCTTACGACTTCTAAGTATTCAAACCTTCAAAACCTTCCCTTCTTTGCTCAAATACCCTTCTTGAGTTCTTCAAACCCTAAAACCTGCAACAATGGCAGAACAAGCAAACTCTGTTAAATCAGGCAGAATAGTACCCGTTGATCAAATAGTGATCGAACCCTACGAGTTTGTAGATAACAACTACAAATTCGATGCCCATCCAGCCAACTTTTTGCCCATATACCATGTTTTTGTTGAGTTCTTCAGGAACTCATAACTTTTCCAAGCCATTACAAGATACGACGATACTCTTCCACAAATTTACGTTCAACAGTGGTGGACAACATGCCAGTTCATTCCAGAGAGGAAATGGATTATTGGAAACGTCGATTCAGGAAGAGAAGGAGGAGCAGGAGCGGTTCGTATTCGCGACAAGACATTCAGAAGAATTTTTGGAATGCAAACCAAATAACAGTTGGGAATCCCTGCATTTGAAAAACCCCCAAAGGTCCTCGTTATTCTTGCATTTGTTCGTTTCTTGGGCTACAACAAAACCCTAACCAAGATTGGTGATTTTAAAAGAGGAAATCTTCGTACAGTATGGAACTTCATGTTCTCCATACTCAACAGGACCCTGACCTGCAAAAGTTGAAGTCAAGACCAAACCAGCACTGAAATTCTACAAATCATGTATGGTTTGTACTTCCACAGGCATTTTGATTATGCCAAAATCCTATATAAAGAGCTTATGACCGCTGTGAATACAAAGACTACAACTCTGGCGAGAGGAGGAATTGTGGGAGAGCACAGGAATCTAAAGCACATCAGATATCCCAGATTTATTAGCCTGGTGACCAGAGATGCATTTCCAGTCATGCAACTTGTTCAACAAGGCAATTCTACTTCTGGATGGGTAATGTCCAGATTCAAACCGACAACATCAGGTACGTATCCTAACACCAGTAGAGTACCTCAAACAATGCTCTCTCTGATAAACCCAATCCACATCTCTTTACAAAACTATAGACATGCTACTCAACCTCAAGAACCTGAGGTGAGATCCCCATCATACATAGGTTCTGAGCCATCACTAGAGTCAGACAGTGTGGTAAGAGAATAGGAAGAAGTTATCAGACCAGAGGTCAGAGTACCCACAGTGGGGTCTACCTCTGCTAATATTGAGGAGGAGGAAGTAGCGGACAGAGCATCCCCTTTGGAGGTTGTCCAAGAGGAAGTTTAGGATACTGCAGAGGAGGTGGCAGAGAGTTCGTCCTCGTCTGGTAGTAGTGAGGAAGAGGAAACCGAGGGAGAGACATCTGAGTCTTCTGAATCCCTAGGAGCTGAGGGAAATGTGAGCTTAGAAGAAGATGTTCTTCTGAACACACATGTGCGTTTCCCTAGCCCATCTCCCAGTGCTATCACATAATCTGTCCTTGGTGATCAAGACCGGATGGACATTGAAACAGAGGTGCACACCTCGAACCCTAACCAGACTGAACCAGCAGAGGCTACTCTTCATGCCTCTAGTATGCACGAAACAGGGAATCTATTTTTGGTACTGATGTCCCATCGCCCTAAGACATAAATAGGACAGATACACACGCTGAAGCCTCTGTGGCTTGCATAGATTTGACACAAACTAGTCCTGAGATTTTCAGAATCTCATGTAGGCTATGTCCAACTCAGGGACATTGGGTTGACTTAGTTTTACAGGGGAAGATATGTCTTGATCCCAGATCTTCTCCAGAACCTGAGCTGGAAGAGGAACCTCTGATCGGAACAGCCAGAGATGTATCCCCTAAAAAGGAACATCAACGATAGGGTTGAAGTCCTCCAAGAGTCAACATCAATACAACTTTTGATGGAGGCGCCTCTAAGATCGAGGCTGACTTGAATCCATGTGTTGGAAACAAGGTTACCCCAACCACTGATAATGTCACAAGAGCAGAGCTCCAAAGCTTCTGTGACAGTATTAGTAACTCCTTGAATGAGTATAAACTTATCAATGAGGCAAAAGAGGAGCTGATCCGTCAGGAGAATGCTACTATAAAATCAGACCTGCAATAGATCACCAGAAAACATGCAGAAACTTCCCAAAGATTTGTCGATTGGGAAAGGGCTAGAGCAGAGGAGACAGAGAAGCTGACCAGAGAAATATCTGGTTTGAAGAGAATCACACAGCGTCACTCAACAGAACTCTGCCAATGCCATCAATCATCTTGTCTGACTCCATGATCAGAACCTTGACAGAGATGATCAATACCTCTGTCAAGACTGCTATCAAAGAGACGACTGCACAAGAGGCCGATGTGCCATTTCCCGATAGACAACCGATTGACAGAGCGGTAAGTAGATGAAATCAGAACTGCTGCAACAGAGGTTGAAGAGCTTTTGAAAAAGGCGGTTGTTACCTTTACAGATTGTGTCGAACAAGAGACCTGTAGAAGGGAGCCAAGAGGAAGGACCCTCCAAGAAGAAAGTCAAGTTTGTTGTCCCGGACTCCCCCATCGTTACGCAACTATCTGACGAAGAAGATGATGCGGAGGTTGCTACGGGAGAGACCTCGATCCAACAAAAGGGGGAGACAGAGACACCATGGGAGAAAGAGACAAAGGAAACACCAACAGAGACATGGATGACAGAGTTCGACTACATCTTCAAATACAGAACGTTCAAAGCACCAGAAGAAGTGTCGACATCTCAACCACCAGAGATTATCATCCTAAACACTCCTCCCCAATCGCCAAGGACTGAACTAGAGAGAACCGAACCATTCTCTGCTGATGAACAATCCAACCCAGACCAACAAACCCAATCTGCACAAGAGCCTGAAAACAAAACTGACACCATGATGGCTGAAGCCCAACCTCAGAACCCAGAACCCCGACACTCAGAAAAACCTTCATTAGAAGAACTGTTTTCATATCTCTATGCTGACAGAGATATAATCCCAATAAACGTTGTACCCAACAACCATTACTTGAACCCCATCAGAGCCAACAGACTTACAGACGATAGGCGAAGGTTCATCTCAACAAAATCACATCTGAACAAAACCATCAACTCATCATTTGTATTCAACAGAATTCTGAAGATAGTGTAGAGGAAGTTCGATTATGATAGAATTGTGTACCATGTCTATACAGTGGAGTCACAAGACAAGAAGATAGAAATATTCAATGACAATGATCTAGTTCTTCTGAACCCTTATGATCTGATAACTCTTCATTCCCACTGTGTCAACAACAGCGACAGATACACAACTGCAATATGCAAGAGCACGTCAACCTCAGAATGCAAGTTGATTTTCAGCTAGGCATAGAGTTTGAAATTGAGAAACTGGCGATTGCACCTCTAAATGAGAATCTTGAGGGTCTTGATTATTACAGAATAGAAACTATGGTTGGAAATCCACCAATCTTTATCTGCCGACAGAAGGGCATCAAGAAGGCCAAAAGATCAGAAGAAACCCACAAGTACTCAAGTGAATCGCTGCAGTATCTCAGAAGCATCATAGCAAATCTCCCAAGAGAAAAATGTCCAGAGGATGCGATGAGGAGTTTCATCAACCAAATAGACCTCATGTTAGAATTCAGAGACTTGATCAGAAGATTCGACAGAATTCTAAGAGGAAACTATCATGCTTAGTGTTCTAATTATTTTGTACTGTATTGTAACCATCTTAAAAGAATAGTGCCATGTTTCACAGAAGATGACTTTCTCCTCTTTGTCTTTTGTTTACTTATCTCTGTAAATAGCTAAAATTGTATTTTTAATTCTTAGGAGGAGATTGTTAGCCCCAAGTATACATGATGTAAAAGTATTGAAAATATCACAAGTCAGAAGACCACTAAAGATACAGCAGAAGACTTAGAATAAAATCAACAAGAAGATCATCAGTGCTCGACAGAGCTCTGGCAGAAGACTTCTTATGTTCCACCAGAAGAACTGTTCACACCAGAAAACCATCAGAGCTCTGGCGTAAGAGCTCTGGTAGATGAAGACCTCTGTGATGCTTAAGTCTCGTAGAAATCTCTAAGTGTCAGACACGTGTGAGTACTTTCCACGTCAGCCCTAAAAGGACGGAGACACACTTTCCACGTGTCATCCCAGGGTTAGATAGTACATTGTCTTTCACTTTATCAGGCTATAAATAGAAGGGTAGTGGAGCACGCATTTGTAAGCTTTTTGAAGAATTATTTGCCACATTTGTGAGAATAAACACTGCAACATTCCTTTCCACTATCATTATACGATTTGTCACCCGAGAGATTTCAGAATACACACACAAGAAAATGTTCTTGGTGTTATTCAAATATATCAATATACGAGGAGCTTATTTATTGATCTTGTTATCATTTTACTGTTCATTGTTATTGATACTCTCACTGTTTCATATTCGTATGCATAATCACTCATATTTAAATAGCTTCATATTATGATTCCGCAATCTATTTTTATGCTGTTTATATGAGACAACTTGAATTTGGGAACCTACATGACCAAAGACAGCTTCTCGTGTGAACTCGATGCCGGTTTCATTTCGTATAGGAGGACCTAAAGCTGAGGGTTTCTACATTTTCTTTGTAGTAGGCCTTCTATGTTGAATTGGCGGAGGAGGAGGGATATCAACGGATGATGTTACCAAGTCGATCTTCTTGTTCAGAGTTTTCTCGACAAAGGATTTGTAATTTGAGCGCGACCGCTGAATGGTTATCCGCATATCCAACCATTCAGAGAAACCAAGCTGATCAATCCACAATGTGTAGATAGTTGCCTTGTGACCATTCTCTGTAATAATCTGAATGTCGATGATAGGAACGTAATTGAGAATCCTTCCCCTGATGTTGACCGTTTTGATTCTGGATCTATGGTGTCGGAAATGACATCTCTCCTTGCACCATTTTACAGTGGAATCAGAGACATTGGTTTTCTCTTCTCTGGTCTTCTTGGCGTCATTCCAGAGCTTTCACTGAACAGAGATAGGAACCTTCATCAGGCATGGATCCTTTACTGAACGTTGAACGAGTTCAATGGCATAGTCTTTATTTATTTTTTCAGCCTTCTTTCGTTTAGCAAGGAGTCATTCAGCTTTGAAAGACTCAGTGATTTCCCTGTTTGATAAGGGATTTAGGTGAGGAGGGACAATCCGCTGATCTTCCAGTTTTTGAATGATCGTTGCTCTTTTTATTTTTACATCTTCACTTGATCTTTGAGGAACCAAGGAAGGTTTTTTCAGTGCGAGAGCAGTTCTTCTTCTTCTTCTTCTTCTTCAAAAACACCATCGGTCGAGTTCAGGACCGGGATTATTTCTTGATCATCAGCTCTGGAGGCTGGCATTATTGCGATGTTGTCGAGAGGAGCTTCAACTTGACCCTCAAGCAGGGGAGAGGACTAGTTGAAACAAAATGATCAATGGATTAGATCATTGGAAAAAGAGATAGAGAAAAGATGGGTTTAAGTGTTTAGAGGTTTGAGTGAGAGTAGGATATTATTGAGGATGGGTAGAGGAGGGATGCAGTGTAAGGGAAAAGAATGTAACATACCTGACAAACTGGATTCCTGAGGAGAATAGCCAGGTTGTCCTCAGCGAGGCCTTTATTTTTGCCTTGGTTGGCCGCAGTCGCTGGAGGCTTGGTTCTGGTCCCCTCCCCTGGTTCTTTTAAGACGACTCCTTTTAGAGTAGGGGCTTGTTTTGGCTTTTGCTGGAATATGCAACCTTCATCATCATCGTCATCATCGTCGTCATCATCATTCTTGGATGATGATGAAGGTTCGTCATCCTGGATTTCCAGGTCTTCTTCTTCTTCTTCTTCTTCAGCATCATCATCTTCCTCACTCTCTGAAGATAGATTCTCATCAGCATCAAGAGAGTGAGTGAAGTCATCGAGTTGCTCCCCCTCAGAATAAGAGGGACTTTTCTCGGTTCCCTCACGGTTTTCATCTCCCTGAGGGTTTTCAGCAATATCCTTGTTAGAGCATTATATTGTATTAAATATTTATTGTAAAGTCGTGTAATAGTCAAACATTGTAAGGTCAAAGTAAATAGTCAAAGTCAAAGTAGTTAAGTAAAATTCAATGTAATTAGAGTTTATTGAGTTGTAATTCATAGGTATAAATAGGTTTAGTCTTACTTGGTTGTTAAGCAAGTGATTAGAATGATCTTAATTGTAATATCTAGAGAGAGAATCTAGAGAGAGAATGTTGAATTCTTATGTAAACTCTAGATTTTTACAAGATAGATGGATGACTTCATGATTACCTAATAGATCTGGTGTTAACAATCCTCCCCCTCAGAAACAAGGGGAATTCCTTCGTCTTTGTCCTTGTCCCCCACTTCCTCATGTTGGATGGGGGAGGTAGTCGTGCCAGTAGCAGTTGTAGTAGCAGCAACTACCTGTTCAGTATTCCTGTCTTCTGGGCCAGGAATAGCTGAACGATTTTCAACCGTTGCTAATCTGTCTTCCAGGCCAGATATAGCAGGGGTTGTCTGCACGATGTGCTCCACTGCCTTCTCCAACTTTTCCCGATCATCATGAGAAATGTGAGATAAGGGGACAGTGGGAGCGTTGAGGCGGTCCAGAATTTGTTGCAGTAGATCGTTCGATGAGCCAACCTTATGAGCAAGGTTGCTCATATCGCCTTTCATGGTTGTCATCTCTCCCTGAAGATTTGAAACCACTGTCTTCAGCATAGTGACTTCACTGGACAGGGCTGTGTTGGTGTTGGTGGAAAGGTCGGTGTTGGTGTTGTTGAGTGTGCTGAGGGTGGAAGAGTTGTTGGTGAGGGCCTCAGCGACACTAGATAATCCACCTGCAAGCGTGGAGACGTCAGCGGTTGTAGCCTTGTCTTTGACAGCGTTGGCCAATGTCTTCAGCGTCTCCCCAGCGTTTGTAACCGCTATGGAGTTGTTGGAGATGGAGGTGGTGAGAGTTTCCACCTTATTAGCAATCTATGGAGTTGTTGGAGAGGAGTGTTTAGGGTACCTTGAGGCGGGTTGGAAAAGGTGTTGATGTCACGGTAGCCTGACAAGTGTTCCATGTCATCTTTCAGCGTTCGTCGAGTGGAAGCGTGTGACAACTGTCAAATTCACATCTCAAGTTAGAACTGTTTTGGATACCTCATTTTTATGACATAGTTTACACAGTGCAATTTTAGCAGTAAACCCGGTACAATAGGAAAAATTGAGAAAATTTGCCTAAGAAATCCTTGAATTAGGTTACCCGTTTAACTCACGTATACGTTACCCGTTTAACTCACGAGTGTGAGCCGTTGGTAATTATGAATAACGTTATTTTGGTTGACACCCCCACTCACAAGTAGTGCTTGTTTGAGTGCATAATTATTGTTGTATTGCGTATTGTTGGTGATAGAACATGCGCGTATGTGGAATGATTCCACCGTTGTGGTAGGGGCAAATTATGTCAGTATAGGTCGGGTAACGGGCTCAATAACTTAGCATTTTACATATGATTACCTCGAGCAAGTGGTTCTGATAACCGTTTTATTTATCCCTTGTGTGGATCTAAACTATTTTGCAATGGCAAACAAGTGGTTTTTATAACCGTATTATTTATCCCTTGTGTGGATTTGCAACATATTTTGCAATGGCAACAATGTTATACTATTTAAACCTGTGATCTCACCAACTATTCATTAGTTGACACTCTCATTTACATGCTTTTCAGGAGAACGTCTTTAAGGTTGGAACTTAGGAAGGCTACACGTGATGAAGCTTTTCTTTACAATCTTTAAATTTCATGTTCATTTCCCTCCCGTAAAAACAATTGTAAAAGACAAGGTTTGACCTTTGAATGTATTTTGATGGTTGTTGTGATCTTGTAACTTTTGCTATGAAACTTGAGCTGCACATTCCGTGTTTCCGCTTTAGAGGGGTGTGACAGATTTGGTATCAGAGCTAAAGGTTATAGAGAATACCGGTTTTCCCTTGGAAAACTGCAACTATAACCAAAAACGGGAATGAACATTTAAATTACTAAACATGTTGCTAGTATAACTGGTTCGGGTATTGCATCATCGGTCTTTAATTAAACAAAGCCTGATCACCTATGTTTAATTAAAGAAAGAGTGATGTGAGACCGGAAATGGATATACTAGGAATATGTGTGTTTTCACACTTGATGCTTCACGTTGTATGCCTAATAGGAGTGTAGTTATTGCCTATAGTATGCAATAGTATAGTACGCTTAGCCTTTATATTGCGCGATAGTAATGTTATACACTCTTACTTCAGTATCACTATGTCAACATCCTCATCACACTCTTACTTCAGCAATACTATGTCGTCATCATCATCATCAAGCTCACAACCTTCCTATACGCCATCAAGTGAGCGTACGTCTGACGAGGAACGAGACCCGTATGATGGGCCAAGGATGCCTCCGACTGTGGGTCCTCCACAACCTATCCCGGTAGTGATGCCACCTAGGGGTCCACGTACGAGGCAAACCGCTAGGAAGAGCGTGCCCATACATAGACGAGTGTCTTTTAGGTCTGATCAGCGAGACGCACCAGAACCCTCACGAGTGATCGAGGGAGTGCCGATTAGTCGAGCGTCTGGCATGACCTGGACCGAAGAGCAACGCCTTAGGGCCGTGACAATGGACTTGCACGGATGTCAAATGAGGGTCAGTCACCAGAGTCAAGTCGTGACCGAGCTAGTGGAATTAAGTCACCTTTTAACCAACATGTCGTCCGATGCCGTGAACGGAGCGAAAATAGCTCGGAGGGTAGCTTTACGAGCCGAGATAATGAGCATAGTAGTAGTGATGCTATTGACGCTATTGGTGTTGTGGGTTTCGATTGAAGTGTATCGGGGCGGATATTGACGTGGACGGTGGAAGATTTAGAGGAGTAGTGCTAGCTATGCTTGTGTTGATGATCTTGATAATTGTGTATTTGGGATGGTTTTGAATAGGATGATTGATAGTTTGGCAGCTTTTGATAAGAGTTTTGGGTTCAAAGGAAAACATTTTCTTGTGGTTATTATGAACTAAGTATTTTGGGGTAATTATAAGTGATTGGTGGTATTAGATCTAAAAACTTTAGTATTGATGTAGGATGAACCTCAAAATTTTGGTATTTGCGGCATTATCTAAAAATAGGAATGAAGTTTTATCTTAATGTTATCGGGAGCGGGAATAAGAAAGTAGTATGGAACTTTGGGATGAATGCTAAGGAAGTAGGGAGTTACCATGGACCCCTCCCGAAATGCAATCAGTGCAATTTGCATCATGAAGGAACCTGTCCCATCTGTAGCATCTGTATGCAAAAAGGTCATTTAGCCCGATTCTGTAAGACGGTGAAGAATGTGAAAGAGGAAGGAAGGGTATCAAGGCTGAGAAACGTGTGCCCAGATCAACGCTATGAGTGCGGAAGTCCATATCACTTCCGAAACGTGTGCCCAAGGCTGAGAAGGGGACCAATCAATAACAACGTTGGGTATCAAGCAAGACAAGTCAATCAGGGAAACCAAGGAGGACAAGCTCGAGGACGGGCATTTGTTTTAGGAGCAGAAGAAGCACGTCGAGACCCTAATGTAGTGACAGGTACGTTTCTTCTAAACGATTATTATGCATCTGTATTATTCGACACTGGTGCCGATAAGAGTTTTGTTTCGTTAGATTTTAGGCCTTTGATCAATCTAGAATCTAAGAAAATGCCGAATGCTTATATTGTTGAGGTTGCTAATGGATTTGAATTAGAAGCTAAGGATGTAATCTTAGGTTGTACTTTGAATTTAGCGGATAAACTGTTTAGTGTTGATCTTATTCCAATTGAATTAGGGAGTTTCGATGTAGTAATAGGTATGGATTGGTTATCTAAGCACCGAGCAGAGGTTAGTTGTTTTGAAAAGACGGTTAGGTTACCATTACAAGGCGGAGAAACCCTAGTTGTCCAAGGAGATAGAGCTGGAAGGAGTCTGAAGATAGTATCATGTATGAAGGTCCATAAGTATTTGAGGAAGAAGTATGTTGCGTTCTTGGCGCAAGTAATTGAGAAGAAGTCTGAGGAGAGGCGAGTCCAGGATATTCCTGTGGTGAAGGATCACCCAAAAGTATTTCCAGACGATTTTCCTGGACTTCCACCGTTTAGACAAGTCGAATTTCAGATCGATCTTGTACCTGGAGCAGCGCCCGTAGCCAAGGCCCCGTATCGCCTAGCACCTGCGGAAATGCAAGAGTTATCGAATCAACTTCAAGAACTTTTGGATAAGGGATTTATTCGACCGAGTTCATCACCCTGGGAAGCACCGATTCTTTTTGTCAAGAAAAAGGATGGAGCATTCTGAATGTGTATCGATTATAGGGAGCTTAATAAGTTAACAATCAAGAACCGATATCCTCTCCCTCGAATAGACGATTTGTTCGACCAGTTGCAAGGTGCAACTTACTTTGTAAAATCGATCTTCGATCGGGATATCATCAGTTGAGGGTCCGAGAGGAAGATATTCCTAAGACAGCTTTTAGAACTCGCTATGGACACTACGAGTTTTTAGTTATGCCATTTGGATTGACGAACGCGCCGGCTGTGTTTATGGATCTAATGAATAGAGTATGTAGGCCATATCTTGATAAGTTCGTGATTGTGTTCATCGATGACATACTAATCTATTCTCAGAGTAAGAAGGATCACGAGCAGCATCTAAAAGTGATTTTAGAGCTTCTTAAGGAACAAAAGTTATATGCCAAATTCTCTAAGTGCGAATTTTGGATTCGGGAAGTACATTTCTTAGGTCACGTAATCGGAGAGAAAGGAATTCACGTGGACCCGGCTAAAGTGGAAGCCATTAAGAAATGTGAAGCCCCAAGGACTCCAATGGAAATTCGCCAATTTCTAGGCTTGGCAGGGTATTATCGACATTTTATCGAGAATTTCTCTAAGATCGCTAAACCCCTTACCACGTTAACTCAAAAGGAGAAGGAATTCGTCTGGGGAGTTCCACAAGAAGAAGCATTTCAACTTCTGAAGAAAAAGTTGTGCAATGCACCGATTTTAGCTTTACCGGAAGGAACGGAAAATTTTGTAGTGTATTGTGACGCATCACATCAAGGATTAGGTTGCGTATTGATGCAAAATGATAAGGTGATAGCATATGCCTCGAGACAATTAAAAGTTCACGAAAAGAACTATACCACATACGATTTGGAACTCGGAGCTGTGGTATTTGCTCTGAAGATATGGAGACATTATCTATATGGTACCAAGTGTACTATTTTCACCGATCATAAAAGTCTTCAACACATCTTTGATCAAAAGATGCTGAACATGAGGCAAAGAAGATGGGTAGAACTGCTCAGCGATTACGATTGCGAGATACGTTACCACCCAGGTAAGGCCAACGGGGTAGCCGATGCCCTGAGTAGGAAAGAAAGGGTAAAACCTTCACGAGTCCGAGCATTAGGAGCACTGGTTCAAACAAGTTTGAAAACCCGAATTTTTGAAGCTCAGATCGAAGCATTGAAATCTGAAAACCTGAAGGAAGAGACTCTTCATGGTTTAGAGTCTAGTTTTGAAACTAAGATTGATGGAGTACGTTACTTTAAAGGCAGAGTATGGATCCCAAAGGCTGATAACCTACGGGAAATGATTTTAGAGGAGGCTCATAAATCGAAGTATTCAATTCACCCAGGAGCGGACAAGATGTATAAGGATTTAAGGGAATACTATTGGTGGCCAGGAATGAAGAAGGATATTGCCATATATGTAGGAAGATGCGTAACGTGTGCAAAGGTCAAGGCTGTATATCAAAAGCCATCGGGACTGTTACAAAAACCGGAGATTCCCCAGTGGAAATGGGAGCAAATCACTATGGATTTCATAACCAAACTCCCAAGAACTGCCAAAGGGCACGACACGATTTGGGTTATAGTAGATCGATTTACGAAGTCCGCACATTTCCTACCTATTCGAGAAGATTATAAGATGGAAAAGCTTTCTCAGATCTACATCAAGGAGATCGTTAAGCGGCATGGAGTTCCAATTTCCATTATATCGGATAGAGATAGTCGTTTTACATCTCGATTTTGGCAATCACTCCAAAAAGCATTAGGAACGCAGTTAAACTTAAGCACGGCTTATCATCCTCAAACGGATGGTCAGAGTGAGCGAACCATTCAGACGTTGGAGGACATGCTTCGGGCATGTGTATTAGACTTTGTAGGAAGTTGGGATAACCACTTGCCATTAGTCGAATTTTCATACAATAATAGCTATCATACTAGTATTCAGTGTGCACCATATGAGGCTCTATACGGTCGCAAGTGTCGATCACCTCTTTGTTGGTTGGAAATTGGGGATAGACAACTATCTAGTCCGGACATTGTTCAAGAAACCACCGACAAGATTGCAATCATCAGAGATAGGCTTAAAGCAGCTCAAGATCGTCAAAAGAGTTATGCGGATAATCGAAGAAAGCCTTTAGAATTCCAAGTGGGTGACCGAGTCTTTTTAAAAGTATCCCCTTGGAAGGGAACAGTTCGTTTTGGGAAAAGAGGAAAGTTGAGTCCAAGGTATGTTGGACCATTTAAGATCACGGAAAGAATTGGACCGGTAGCTTATAAACTGGAATTGCCAATGGAGTTAAGTGCTATTCACAACACGTTTCACGTATCGAACCTTAAAAAGTGTTTAGTTGATGAAGCAGTAACCGTGCCTTTGGAAGAAGTCCAAATCAACAATAAACTGCACATCGTAGAGGAACCAATGGAAATACTCGATAGGGAAGTCAAACGTCTTAAGAGAAGCAAAATCCCGATAGTAAAAGTCCATTGGAACACAAGGCGTGGGCCTGAATATACTTGGGAGCGGGAGGATTACATGTTACAAAAGTATCCTCACCTCTTTGCAAGCAACCCTGTTAACGCTAGTAACACTTGAATTTCGGGACGAAATTCTTCTAACCGGGGGAGACTGTGACAACTGTCAAATTCACATCTCAGGTTAGAACTGTTTTGGATACCTCATTTTTATGACATAGTTTACACAGTGCAATTTTAGCAGTAAACCCGGTACAATAGGAAAAATTGAGAAATTTTTCCTAAGAAATCCTTGAATTAGGAAATTATCCATAAATCTCATAAAATGCCAACCTAAAATATTTATATACTACAAGTATCTATGTAATTGATAATTTATATAATTCAATTATATTTTATATATATAAATACTTTACTTTATGCATATATACATGTATTTTACTTTAAAAAGAAAATACTGGTATTTAGACTTTTATTTTTGTACAAGAAGTGACTAAATACTTAAATGTCACACCACCACCACCCCCCCCCCCCCATGTGAGGGCCGGCCATCCCCTCTCCTCTCTCTCATTTTGCATTAATAAACATCTATACCTCACTTGTTAAACCATTCCCTCATTTCACTCTTTCTCTAGTTATCATCTCTCTCTCTCCACCTCCAAATCTTCATATCTTCATCTTCAAACCTTCAAACCTTCATCACAACTCCAGCCCCAAAAATCAAAGTCTTCAAGAGTTCAAGATAACCTAAGGTAAACATAAGTGTGTTGGGTAAAAACCACACACATCCTTTCAAGTCTTTTTCATATTCATGCATTTTTTAAAGTATGATCTTCATCTTTTTGTTACACTTTCTTCACATCTTTTAAAATCATCTTTATGGTTCTTAATGTTTGTAGATTTACCATCATAACATCTTTTGTTAGTAAAAGATGGCGAATCCAAAATCAAACCAAAGTTAAGATCAAAGATGAACATTTTAGACACATGCATGTAGTAATCTTGAAAGATCCATCATTTTTGTTCAAGAGTCTTATGAATGTATCTTTGAAAACCACTAAAAACACATTTAAACCCACATGCATGAGCTCAAAATACTGAATTTTTAGTTGCATGTAGATGCTCTTGGCAAGAACATCAACAATCTTCAAATTGGGTCTTTTGCAAAAGTGTTCAAAGTTTGAGTTGATGGTTGTTTTGCATGCATTTTAAATGGACCATAAATATGTTTGGAACTGAAAATATTTGTATGGATGAGAGTAAAATCGGATTTTGCATGCAAAGGAATAAGAATTTTGGTTTAAAAGTCTAGTTGGGTGCACATGCACAAGGTGTTGATTGGACAGCTTGCTGCCAGAAATTACACCTCACTTCAAAGAGTCATATCTCACTCATTTTAACTCCAAATAGAGTGATTCTTTTTCTGGAGTTCATTTTAGTGTGTTAAGATTCAAACCCAAGTGGTATCATTTAAAAATTCAAAGATTTCATTTATCAAACAGTCCTCACAAAATCCGGATGCAAACAGCAAAGTATTCTGTCGGATTTTACGTCGTGTATTATTTCATGTACTTATACTCCTTCAAAAATTATGAAACTGATGCCAAAAGTTTCCTAACTCATTGAACCAACTGGACATAAAATTTCATGATCAAATAATACCTGGAAGTTACCCAAAGTTGGACACAAAGTGACATCAAATTCTGGACAGTAAAGGATAAATTATTATTTATTATAAGGACTATTTCTAATCCCATTTCATCATTTCATGATGAAATAGTGGAGTATATAAGTATATCTTTTATTTATGCAATTTATTTATGTCATTTATTTATGCATTTTATTTATTCTTTATCCCTTTTCATCTTTTATGATGAGATTGTGGAATGTTTATATATATAATATATTTATATATATTTATGCATTTTATTCTTGATCCCATTTCATCATTTTATGATGAAATAGTGGAGTATAAATATATATTATGTCTATATATTTATACATTTAAATATTTGTCATTTCGTTTACGACCCCTAATTTTATCGTCGTTACGATAAAATTTCGGTTTATACATATATATGTACTATATATGTTTATGTTCTTTAAAACCCTTTTCGTTACCTATTGGGACGAAATTGTGGAAACTTTAATCTAAGAAGGACAATGTATACGTTTATTACGTTATAATATTAAAACACAACAAGGCATTTTATGATGACTTGGATAATTAGTACCGAACATTCGAGATTGAGAACTCACTAGTGACCTTACGTTCATAGGTTTGAAGTAGGATCATCTCGGAGTATTTGTGGGAGATTCCTGGATTCTATCACGTATCAAGTGAGTATTCACAGCCCCTTTTTCAATGTTTTACATATTTTGGGGTGAAAAGCATGTGGTTACTACAACTATTTTACACACCGATTATTTCATTTTCTTGAAAATACGAAGCTTGCTTATTTATGCTCTATGGTATCTATGTTGTTGCAAATGTTGTAAGTTTGAGTTTCTTTTGCTATCATGTATAAAGTCCCCGTTCACGTATACGTTACCCGTTTAACTCACGAGTGTGAGTCATTGGTAATTATGAATAACGTTATTTTGGTTGACACCCCCACTCACAAGTAGCGCTTGTTTGAGTGCATAATTATTGTTGTATTGCGTATTGTTGGTGATAGAACATGCGCGTATGTGGAATGATTCCACCGTTGTGGTAGGGGCAAATTATGTCAGTATAGGTCGGGTAACGGGCTCAATAACTTAGCATTTTACATATGATTACCTCGAGCATGTGGTTCTGATAACCGTTTTATTTATCCCTTGTGTGGATCTAAACTATTTTGCAATGGCAAACAAGTGGTTTTTATAACCGTATTATTTATCCCTTGTGTGGATTTGCAACATATTTTGTAATGGCAACAATGTTATACTATTTAAACCTGTGATCTCACCAACTATTCATTAGTTGACACTCTCATTTACATGCTTTTCAGGAGAACGTATTTAAGGTTGGAACTTAGGAAGGCTACACGTGATGAAGCTTTTCTTTACAATCTTTAAATTTCATGTTCATTTCCCTCCCGTAAAAACAATTGTAAAAGACAAGGTTTGACCTTTGAATGTATTTTGATGGTTGTTGTGATCTTGTAACTTTTGCTATGAAACTTGAGCTGCACATTCCGTGTTTCCGCTTTAGCGGGGTGTGACAAAGCGCCTTCAGGTCCTTGATTTTGGTGCATCAAGCGCTGTAGCTCAGCGGCAGAGCTGTCGTCCAGATGGATGACATTCGAAGGTGATGCAGTGGGGAAAATAAATTTAGAAGAGACCAAAGAATGAGAAGGAGAAGCAAAGGTTGAGAAGAGAGTGTGGGTAGCAGATTTAGCGTTGGATCCCCTAAGAATAGCCTCTGCAGCGCTTAGAGGCACTGAGGATTGGGGGTTCGTATCTAAAGGAATTTCAGTGAACTGAGGCACTGAAATTGGTAAAGAAGTGGATGGTTCAGCGGATGTGGCAGAGTGTACCATGAAATCATCCAACATCGTCTGCAGAGGGACTGATGTGGAGTCTTCAGCCTGGGAAGGCTTGGGTTGCTCATTTGAGGTCTTCTTGGACATATGGATGCCAAGGGGGGATTCAGAGTGTTTCCTCTTTTTGGAAGAGGAGGTGGTTGCAGTCTGGGTATCAACGGTTGGGTCGACCGCTGCCGTTGTGGTAGCTGCAGATGTAGAAGAAGGAGGAGAGCGAAGAAGAGGTAAGAGTTTAGAAAGATGTACCTCGTTTTTGGCGAGAATCTCTGAGCCAAGCTGAGAGAGTTTCAGGTCGCCCCCAGTGGGATACTTTTCTTTCAGACCGTGCATGAAGAGTGCATTGAGAAAGTGGGGATAAGGAACCACCGTTGGACGATCTGCGACGTCCACTCGCTCCAGCAGATCTTCGAAGATCAGACTAGCCCAGTCTACGTTAAGACCTTTGAGAAGGGCATAAGCCATGGTAGTCTGAGTCTTGGATGCCTGATCCGTCGACCCCGTTTTTGCAGACATGCAGCTGATGATGTGAGTGAAGATGAAGTTGAGCTCGCTGGGCATCTTGCTTTTGAGCACAGTAATTATCTTCTTCCCAGGGTTCCCTTCACGATCAGGGTTCCAGTTGTAGCGCATCATGTCTAGGAAGGCGATAAGTTCTGCCTTTACTACAGTGGAGTTACGGTCAGGGAATGGGACGAAGCGATGAGTCTTGGAGCTTCCTGGGAGATTCTGGGTTGATCGGATATCCCCAGGGGTGATTTTGGCTTCACCAAGTTCAGTTTGAAAAGCAATCACGTCATGCTTTTGGTTAGGGCTTTTGGTGGATGTGGCAGTGGTATGATGTGCGCTATACTAGAACTGAGCCAGTAGGTTTCTGTGAGCAGGAAAATTGATGGTCAGGGATGTCGCCAGAGGACAGCTCTGGATGAAGTTAACAGCATCGAGATGGGTAAGCTTCTTCTTCATGGGGAATTCCAAGAGGGCGTTGGGATTGTTTGCCTGGAACTGGATCTTGTCAAGTGGGTGTTTCGTGTTTGCTGCCTTTGGGAGTTCAGCGGTGTAAGAGTGTTGATCCAAACCCTCAGTGATTTGATAATGACCCTATCTTAAATACTTAGTGAAAATTGTAAGTAAACAATATGTATCAGAGTTTCACTATCGCTGATAAGTACTAAGATCTTACAGTACTGCTGATAGGAACTCTCGCACTTTTAAGATTAAACATTCAGCGAACACTGTTCACCATATCGCTGAGTCTGTTCAGTCCTTATGGTGATCGCTGATAAGTTAGTTGTTTACTTATGATCCCTGAAGACAAGATTCACGTCAACAAAGGTTCTACGCTGAAGTCGAAGATCAAGCTCAAGAACCAGCGACAAGTCTCCTAATGAACTGATGCGGATCAGCGAAGACTCAGATTTGTCCACTCAATGTGAAGTATCAAGTACAAGACTTCAGCTATCGCTGAACTTTATCATCTGCTGAATAGTAAATGATAATCGCTGAATCAACGAAAGCTGATCATGAAGTCCTCCGTACAAAGTACTTTTGTCTTAACCTCCCTTGCACGCCACCGTACGAAATGTCAGAAAAGAACCTCCGAAAATCTGAAATCGTACAACCACTCTGATACTACACTGTTCATTCATGCGGCTACTAAGGTTGTCATCAAAGGTCAATGACATGCAACCAATCCGCTAATGACACGTGTAAAGTATATACTGGATTGCATTAAATGCATGCAGTATATAAAGAGATGAACTCACTTCATTTGAAGTAACTTGCTAACTCTGGACAAGTTCAAATCTCTCAAGATAGGATTTTATTAGTAATCTCCTTATCTTTCTTAGTGCAAGAAAACCTTAGTGTTCCAACTTGTTTAGATTTAGGTTTATCCTTAATCTTGTTTCCGCAACAAGCTGTAAATTGTTAATGATTTATCAATAAACAATTTAGAAAAGTAAAATAGTGTGTTTGTATTCAACCCCCCCCCCCCCTTCTACAAACTTGTTTAAGCCTTTCGGGACCAACAAGTGGTATCAGAGCAGATTTGTTTAATCTCATAAACAAGATCTAATCTAAGATATTTTCTCTTCCTTGCTATTATCTGAAAATGGCCAACTCAAACACAAACACTCACTATATCGACAATGGTTCTCTTGCAAAACCCCCTAGATTTTCCAGAGACAACTTCAACTTATGGAAAAATAGGATGACACTCTTCTTAGAAGGTGTAGACCCTACTATACCTTACTATCTTGAAAACGGTCCACACATCCCTGTAACGATTGATCCTGCCGTTCCAGCCACTGCAACTAGAGCCGCTATTCCAGAAAGGCTGATTCCAAAGGAAATCCATCATTGGACCGATGAAGACAAGAAGAAAGTGGCTATAGATACAAAAGCCAGATCCATACTATCCATGGCCCTTCCTGACGAAGTCTACCATTCCGTCATGAACCTGAAATCCTCGAAGGCCATGTGGGACACAATATGTGTTCAGTATGAAGGAACGTCTGAAGTCCAGGATTCAAGAAAGGTCAACCTGGTAAGACAATACGAAAGTTTCATCTCTGGTAAGAATGAAACTCTCTCTGAAGTACATCAACGTTTTAACTGCTTAATTATAGATCTTAAAACGGTTGGTAAGGAATATTCTAACTTTGAAATTCTGACAAAGTTTTTAGAATGTTTACCTGAAAGCTGGGACAATTATTCCATGTGTCTCAAGCTGTCAAAAGATCTAAGATCAATGACACTCGCTACCTTATATGGCACATTGCTGAATCATGAGCAATCTAGCCATCTTAAGAAGAATCTTGTAAAAGATTCCAAAAGCACCCCTGTTGCTTTAATCTCAGAGGAACCTTCTACTCAGCGACCCGTGGTCACTATCACTGAGTTAGAAAGTAACTCTGAAAGATCATCAGATTCTGATTCTTCAGATGATGAATCCTTGGCTCTCCTAACTAAAAAGTTCAGGAGATTCGCCAAGAAGAAAATGTTTAGAAAGAACAAAACTCTTTCTATAGCTGACAAGCCTAAGTCATCAGCTTTTGTTGATAAGGCTACTGCTACTTGTTTTAACTGCGAAAAGACAGGTCATTTCGCTAACGAGTGCAGGTCAAAGAAAATCATGAGACCTTCAGCCTTTACAAAGAAATCCTTTGTTCCAAGGAATAAAGACGACAAATACTTAAAGCTGAAGGAGAAGTATGCAAAGCTGAAAAGCTTTAAGAAGAAGGGAAAAGGCCTAATGGCTGACTATGATTGGGCTGCTTCTGATGAAGAAGCCTCATCATCTGATTCTGAAGATGATGAAGCAAATCAATGTCTCATGGCCAAGATTGAAGAAGAGGAAGAAAGTTCAGACATACCCTCCACTTCAACATCTGCCATTCAGGTATCACCTTCCTTCTTTACCAATATTGTAAATATTGATGAAGCTGATAGTCTCCGTAAAATAGAACTACTGACTAGAAGCCTATACGAAGCCATGAACGGCAAAGCTGTGGTTGAAAACCAAAATCTTGATCTCGCTGAAAAGCTTAAAAATTGCCACCTTCAAATAGAAAAGCTTTCTAAATTTGAAGAAGATTTTAAAGATCAAGTCCATTTAAATCAGCTAGTCAAAATTGAACGAGCGGAAGCTATCGCTGCATTAAAAGCTGAACAAGCTACTGTTGAAGGATGGTGTAATTCTTCAACAAAGATCACTGAGATAATTAAGGCTCAGATTCCCCTGAGTGATAAACGTGGTCTGGGTTATAAATATGATACTCCAATACCAACCACTGAACGTTCAATGCTTAAATTTGGAACGTTCGTATCCTCAGTAGCTGACACTTCTTCATCTCAGTACTCCTCGTCGATTACACCAATCCCTGAGGAAACTCCTACCTCCTCAAAAGGTAAGGAGAAAATGGTTTATTCAAAACCTACCTCTGTCTCTAAAGATAAAGGTAAAGGAATTGTAATTTATCAAAATCCTCAGAAGGGTACTTTAGTACCTAAGCTGAATGCTTCCAAAGCCTTAGTGATTCATTCATCTGGTTCTAGAAATCAGACCTCTGGATCAGTTCAGCGACCTACTCCTAGACTCAGAGTAGATGTTCTTGGTAAGAAATCTGAAGAACTGAATGTTCGTCCTATTTCAAAAACCAATAGTGTACTTGGTGCTGGCACTTCTAATTCCAAATTAAAAGCTCAGCACACAAGTGGTCCTAGAACTAATTTTAGTTATAGGAAATGTTATCACTGTGGACTTACCGATCATATTGCAAGTAAGTGTCCCACAGCCACCAAAGCTGATAAGATAGCTAAGGTGAAGATAGCACCAAAGAAGACCAAACCAGTTGCAAGTCAGGTCAAGGTGACTCATACCGCTGAGGTCAAGAAATTGACCAAAGTGAAGAAAGACAAAGCTGAATCTTCAAATGCTGCGAAGACTGCTGAACCCATTCCAACCACTTCCACTGACAAACGCGTATACATGGTGAAGTGGGTACCCAAGCAAAACTAATCTTCCTTTGTATTGCAGGTTAAGAAGGGTATCTGGTATCTCGATAGCGGATGCTCTAGACACATGACTGGAAAGAAAAGCCTGCTCGCTGAATACAAGGAAGAGAAGGGTCCCTCTGTAACGTTCGGTGGAAATGGAAAAGGACACACCCGAGGGTATGGTGTACTTTCAAATGGTACAACATCCTTCAGAAGAGTCGCATATGTTGAAGGGCTGAAGCATAATCTTCTGAGCATCAGTCAGCTTTGCGACATGGATAACAAAGTGATTTTCACCAAGGAATCCTGCTTTGTCTCTGACAAAAAGGAGAAGATAGCTCTCAGCGGTTATCGTTTGGAAAATTTTTACGTTATAAACATGGACTCAACAACCACTGAGAACTCCTGTTTCTTCTCAAAGGCATCTTCTGATGTCAACTGGCTATGGCACAAGAGACTCTCACATCTCAACTTCAAGACACTGAATACTCTTTCATCCAAAGAGTTAGTTACTGGTCTACCTCAACATTCATACGCCAAAGAATCCTTATGTTCAGTGTGTGAAAAAGGGAAGCAGACCAAGGCAAGCTTTAAGTCCAAGCAAGTTTCCTCAGTGTCATCTCCTCTTCAACTACTCCATATGGATTTGTTTGGCCCCGTTAACAAACAATCCATCGCTGGAAAGAAATATACGCTGGTCATAGTTGATGAATTCTCTCGTTATACATGGGTAATGTTTCTCCGTTCTAAGAGTGACACCCCTGAAGAACTCATCACCTTTGTTCGGAAGATGGAAACTCTGAACAATATGACTGTTCGCTCAATAAGGAGTGATCATGGAACTGAATTCAAAAACAGTTCTCTTGATTCCTTCCTTGAGAGCAAGGGTATTTCTCATAACTTTTCGTCAGTGAGAACACCACAACAAAACGGAGTCGCTGAAAGAAGAAATAGAACAATTATTGAAGCTGCACGTTCAATGCTCAGCGATTCTCACCTGCCTACTCAGTTTTGGGCAGAAGCTGTCAACACGGCTTGTTTTACGCAAAACAGGTCGCTGATAGTCAAAAGATTCAAAAAGACAGCCTATGAACTCTTTCATGGGAGAAAGCCTTCAATCAGCTTTCTTCACATCTTTGGTTGTCAGTGTTTCATACTGAACAACAGAGATGCCCTTGGAAAGTTTGATCCTAAGGCTGATGATGGAATCTTTCTTGGATACTCCTCAGTTTCCAAAGCCTTCAGAGTCTTCAACAGAAGAAGACAAACTGTAGAAGAAACTATTCACGTCACGTTTGACGAATCCCGTTCAGCGAACTCTAAACCGAACGCTGATACAGAAGAACTGAATCAATGGATGTTTTCTCATCTTGGTGATTCAGAAGATGTTCCCACTACTCATACTCATACAACTGAAAATGATGGTCCTACTATCATTCCCAATATGCAGAATAGTGAAGCTGAAACATCTTGGGTCTCAGCTGTTCCTATAAATACTATACCCGCAGTTGATCCAAATGTCTCAGAAATTCCATCTATTTCTCAGCAATCAGTGAATGAAGTGACAAATGCAAGCATTCCTCTCTTAGCTGATTATCCAGAAGTAGCTGAAGCCTCATCTTCAGTTTCTCCAGTTCAGACTGCGTCAGCGACGCATGCTCCGGCTCAGCGATGGACTGTAAATCACCCAATCGATCAAATTCTTGGTGATCCCAACGCTGGTATTCAGACTCGTAGAAGTGCAGGTAATATTTGTTTATTTGTTAACTTTATTTCTCTAACTGAACCAAAGAAAATAGATGATGCCCTCAGAGATCCAAACTGGGTCAGCGCTATGCAAGAAGAGCTGACTGAATTCGAAAGAAACAAAGTTTGGAAACTTGTTCGGAGACCAACTGACAAAACAGTGATAGGCACTAAGTGGATCTATCGAAACAAGTTGGACGAACATGGTACTGTAACTCGCAACAAAGCTCGTCTTGTTGCTCAGGGATACAGACAAGAGGAAGGTATAGATTATGACGAAACCTTTGCTCCTGTAGCAAGACTTGAATCTATTCGTCTTTTCTTAGCATATGCTGTACACAAAAACTTCACTGTACATCAAATGGATGTTAAGTCAGCGTTTCTAAATGGAAAGCTGAATGAAGAAGTTTATGTGGAACAACCTCCAGGATTCTCAGATCCTAAGCGTCCAGGTTACGTTTATAAGCTGGATAAGGCACTTTATGGCTTGAAGCAAGCTCCTCGTGCATGGTATGACACTCTTTCTACGTATCTCCACCTTGAGAAATTTGAGAGAGGTAAGATTGACAAAACTTTGTTTTTTAGAAAAATAAAAGGTCATATCATTTTAGTTCAAATATATGTTGATGACATTATATTTGGTTCTACTAACCCTGAGCTTTGTACTCGTTTCGCTGATAGAATGAAAGATGAGTATAAAATGAGTATGATGGGTGAACTAACATATTTCCTTGGTCTTCAGATTAAGCAAACTGAAAAAGGAACTTTTATAAATCAGGGAAAGTATGTTAAAGATATGCTGAAAAAATTCGACTTAACTGAAAGTTCAGCTATGAAAACCCCTATGGCACCACCGCTGATACTTGATAAGGACACAAAGGGTGTTCCTGTCAATGTCACGCTGTACCGTGGGATGATCGGCTCACTACTGTATCTTACAGCTAGCCGACTCGATATTATGTTTGCAACATGTCTGTGCGCACGATATCAAGCTGAACCTAAGATATCTCATATGAAAGCTGTAAAGCGAATCTTTCGATATCTTAAGGGTACAGCGAATCTAGGTCTTTGGTATCCCAAAGATTCAGGATTCGATCTAACCGCCTATTCAAACAGTGATTTTGCAGGTTGCAAAATGGATAGGAAAAGCACCACAGGAGGATGTCAGCTCCTGGGTGGAAAGCTGGTAAGTTGGACAAGTAAGAAGCAAAACTCGGTGTCCACTTCCACAGCTGAAGCTGAATATGTAGCCGCTGGAAGCTGCTGTTCTCAAGTCTTGTGGATGAGAAATCAACTACTAGACTATGATCTTCAGCTCTCCAAAATTCCAATCTATTGCGACAGCACAAGTGCCATCGCTATAGCAAACAATCCAGTGCTACACTCAAAGACAAAACACATAGAAATCAGATATCATTTTATCAGAGATCATGTGATGAATGGTGATATAGAACTTCATTTTATCCCAACTGATTATCAGTTAGCTGATTTGTTTACCAAACCTCTTGATGAGACAAGATTCAACTTTCTCATCAGCGAGCTTGGAATGCTGAACTTTGAAGGATAAATCTTCAGCGGTTCACATTTAATCAGCGATACGTTTATACATTCTTGTATAGGCTCTGGATAAAATAAACTAGTACAATCCATTTCATCATCTTCTCTCTGAATAAATTGGGTTAAACTGATATCAAGGTATGTTTTCTCTCTCTGACAAAACGCATGAAAATGCAAGATTTCAAATTCTTACATCGCTGAATATCTCTTCCTTAACAGCGATATTTTGAAATTTCTTAAAATCCTCACTGATATTTCTATTCAGTGCTTCATATTTTCCAAAGAGTCCCTGAGTTTTTCTTTCAAAACCTCAGAGACAACGAAAGAATGTGAAAGGACAGTTGTGACGTCATTGCAACGGATAACACCAGGCACGTTTCTTTTTCTGACACACGTTTGCACGTTTCGTTGTCTATCCAATCAAATGCAAACACGTGTCCGTGTCATGATGAAAAACTTTCCCGCTCAAGTTTTTCTCTCTCTACTCTCTTCCTATATAAACTCTCTCAAAGTTTATATTTGTCTTTTATGCGAATCAATCTTTCTCCGCAAGAAAAGAACACTGTTGCATTTTGTGCTCTCGATCTTCAAGAACTGTTCATCATCTTCTTCATCAAACTCAAGGTCAATATGTTCTTATCTTTTATCAAATGCAAATAACTTGTTTTCGATCTTATCATTGTTTTACACAAGATCAAACAAAAGAACTCAAAAATAAAATCATTTTCTTTCATGGTTTTATAAACACAACCATTTCATGGTTGTTCTTCAAGTTTTAAATCTAAAATCTTAAACTTGTTCTTCTTTCGTATCCATTTTTTTTAAAACTGGAATACAAGGCTTATAGGTGTTATATTCGTTTTTTTTAAAAACAAGAAAAACCCTAATCTTCATTAAGACTTTTTTGTCTGAATAAAATGGACAAAATTCGAAAAATCTTAATGGAAATTCTCTTTCCACATTAAGATACTTCTTATTTGTTAACATCTTTGGTTGAACTGATAATACAGTGAAATGGCAACTTCAAAGCTGAATGTTACCGCTGAGTCCATCTCCAGTGATTCTGAGGAACTGGAAATCACCAAAGCTCCTCAGGTTAAGTTTGAGCTGGATCAACTAGACTGGACTAAGGCAAACAACCTTTCAGCGCTTCTCGAGTTTCCTCCTCGGAAGCAGGTATCCCATCTAGACGACGCTGTGATTTTTTTGAAGAATAGCCCAATATACACAGCACTGACAATCACACCTCCTGCCAGTCAGCGTCTATTATCCCAATTCTGGTACTCTGCCAGACACACCAACCTACCCTCAGCCAAAGATCCATCTAAAACCATCGACTGCATACTCAGCGATACTGAGTATGGCACCATCAAGATAACCCCCGCAATAATCCGTAAAGCTCTAAAATTCCCTAACGCTACCTCAGAAAATCCTTTCATTCCATTTCCTGACCACAAGAAGCACGCTGACAGGGAAGAAATCATTGCTTTCCTTGATGCGATGGGTTACATCTGGGAGACTGGAAGAGACAAGCTACCTGAGAAGAAGCTGACGCTGATAAAGAAATCCAAGATGCCCAGCGAGATGAACTTCATCTTCGCTCACCTGATCAGCTGCATGACAGCGAAATCCGGATCTTCTGATCAAGCCGCTCAACCTCAGCAGGCCATGGGTTACGCACTGCTGAAAGGTCTCAACATTGACTGGGCCTCCATCATCTATGAAGACCTCATTCAACGTGTTGATTCTGCCGCTGACCGACCAGCATGGGTTCCTTACCCGCGATTCATCAGCGCCATCTTTCAATATGGCCTGAAGGACAGCTATCCTGAAGAGGGTGATCTGAAACTCTCTCAGATTGGCCCTAAAGTTCTCGACTTCAAGCCTGTCGCCAACGAGGTACGTCTCTCTACTCTTCTCACTCTTCTTAATTCTCCGCTTTCTGTGGCTCCTTCAGCGACAATACCCATCGCTGATACCCCGGCCACAAAATCCATTCCTTCTAAGAAAAGGAAACAATCTCTTACCCCTCTTGATTCCAAAAGGATCAAGAAAACCAAGGAGCAACCCCAGCAGTTGCATGCTGAAGACTCCTCAGCTCATTCTGAAGAGCTGAAGGAAAGTTCCGTGGTACGCTCTGCCACACCAATTCAAGCCATCCCTTCTAAACCTACTTCAGCGTCCCTAAACGCTGAGGTTAGAACTTTGGAATCTACCCAACCTTCGTCAGTCTCTCAAAAGACTGATGAAGTACTTCTCAGCGAATCCAACGCTGAACTTGAACCCCAACCCCAATTCTTATCCTTCGCTCCTCCCTCCACTTCTTTGGACACTCCTCCGGTCAAAACTGGAGATGCCATCATTCAAGAAGCCGTTGAAGCTTCTCAGCGAATGACGAAGAAAGGACCTGCAGAGATCTCCATTCCTCACGGAACTTTTGAGGGAGATATGGAACACTATGGAGGGACTCGAAACTTTGATGAGTTCGTCAACGCTCCTGCAGGTACAGATCCCACCTTAAACACTGTAACTAAACCTGAAACTTCTGAGCTTTCCTTTGTTCACAAGTACTTATATGTTACAGGTCCTTTTTTGGGAGACATCAACCAATCTCTGAAGTCTATGGAGATGAAACTTACGGATCTCACCACCGGTCTATCAAATAACTCTACAGCTGTAACAAACGCTGGAGAAAATCTGACGAAGCTGACTACTGTGGTGGAAAAGAAGGCCTCCTCTGATGACATCAAAGATCTTGATAAAACTCTCGCCGACTTTGCCAAAGTGCTCTCCGACATCTACACTGACTACACCAACCTCAAATCATCAGTTTCCACCATTTCCAGCGAAGTTACAACGCTGAAGAAATCGGTTGGTACACTCGAAGGTGATATGTCAGTGGTCAAGACCGACTTGGGCTCAGTGAAGACCGACCTTGGTTCCGTCAAGACAATGATCGAGACGCTGGTGAACAAGGCAAATAATCCAGCTCCTGCTCCGGCCCCTGCACCTGTTTTGGACTCATTCACCGCAGAAGATCGCCAAGAGCTGAAGAAAATCACGCCTGCTATTTCTGGCCTAGAAGACAGAATAGCTAAGCTTGAAGGTTGTGTGAAAATCTCTGGCCCAGAAGACAGAGACAACACCAATGCTGAATCTACCCATTCCTCCCCCGCCCATCATGAGAAAGAGGGGGAGAAGAGCGCTGAACAGGAGAAGAGCGCTGAAGACCTTTCCCATGATGAATCTATCAGGGGAGAAGGTAATGAAGATCGGATTACTGGACCTCAGGGAGATGAAAACCCTGAGGGAACCGAGAACCTCGCCTCTATATCTGAGGGGGAGCAACTCGATGAAGATGCTGAGGAATCTGAAGCAGAAGAAGACGAAGACTTCGACATCCCTGAAGCTGAACCATCCTCCTCTCCAAGGAACGATGATGATGATGATGAAGATGACGATGATTTCTTTGTTGTCAAACCTGCTCCTCGAACCAAAGCTCTTAAAGGTATTTCAATAAAAGAACCTTCAGGGGAGAAGACAAAGACAAAGCACACAGCCTCTGGCGCTGAGAAAAGCAAAGACAAAGGCATCGCTGAAGATGATAATCTGGCGATCCTACTTGCAAAGCCGATTTGTCAGGTACACTAAACTTATTTTTCCTTCCCTGATCATCTATGAAAAATCAGTTATCCATTCCACAAACACCATACACATCCACATTTTTTTCTATCTTTTCTACCCAAGTTCTTCTACCCAGTTCTTATTTGTAAGATCGCTGCGTTTCAGCTAGTCCTCTCCCCTGTTTGAGGATATCGCTGAAAGATCTGTTGCGACTTCACCAATAATTCCAGCTAACGCTGAAGACATAATCCCAGTCTTAGATTTAATCTCTGAGACTGATGAACCAGAAGAACAACCTCTCTCGCACAGAAACAGACCTTCCTCAGTTGATCAAAAGAGGAGAGAAGAAATGATAAAGCGATTCGAGGATCAGCGAATCATCCTAAGGCGCGATCAACTACCTTCAGTTCCTCCTAAGTTCAGAATTTCAAAAGCTGAATACCAGGATCATCTCAGAGCTGAACGCCTCATCGCTGAAAGGAAGGAAGCTGAAGATAAAGACAGAGAATACGCCATCATGCTCACTCAAGAATCTGTCAAAGACCCCAAGCTGAAGCGTATCCCCATTCAAATCCAACGAAAGCTTTGGGAACAAGCCCAGAAGATCGTGGAAAAGAAAGCTGAAGTTTCTCAGACCACCCTGATCTGGTGTAAAGAGAAAATCCACTTCAGATATCGTCCAGCGAAGATCAACAAGGTATTCATCTCTGGAAGAACCTCCGTCGGAGTACCTATTGTTGACATCAACCTGTTCAGAGAAGATGACTCATCTGAAACCTTTCGTGCTGACACTGTAAAAAGGTATGGTCTCTCTGAATGGATGGAGATGAGGTTAGCTATCCAACCGTCAAAATCTAAGTACAAGGATCATTTCGAAAAGCTGATAAACAGACAGATCGATTTGATATCTTCTTGTGTGGATATTCCTCCTGTTCCTGATCTAAAGCCAAAAAGAAAAAAGGACTCTCCAAGGAAGAAACGTCAAGATTCAAACTCAGGTCCTGTCATACGAAATGAAACTGGAATTGGTTTCTCTCGCGCTGAAGTACTTGGTCCTGATCCTGATCTATCTGCCCTTGATGTCTCTTTGCCACCATGTGAACTTTTCGTCCCTGGTAAAGTCATCAGTAATCCTTATGGAATATTCTTTCTTGACTACGACGGACGTAAATGCTTTCAACGGATCGCTGAACTTCCAATCACTCCAATCGAACAGCTCAAAGATCTCATCTACTGGTGCGACTTCAGAAAAGACATTCAGGCACGACACCTAAAACCCTTGATTTTTGAAGCTGCTCTGAAGCTAAAGAATAAAGGAGAAAAGGTTCCTGACTGGATGATTCCAACTGAAAAGACAACCCTTGATGAACTTCTCATTAAGGAAGAACCCTTTGAAGGCTGACAACAATCACCATTTTCTCTATTGTATCAGTCATCCTTCAGTGCTTGTAATTTATTTCGCTTGTAGTTGTAATCTTTTTCATTCATATTGTAACCTGATTCAAAGATTTAAAGAAAGATTTCAGCGAATGTACTTTACTCCATCAGTACTGAAAAGATCCCAGAAAACAGTAAAAGGGACAAATATTTTATGAGTTCTTTTTATCCTTATGTTTTCATTAAATAGCAATTTTCTCTGTTGCTATGTCATAATCAAATAGGGGGAGATTGTTGATCCAAACCCTCAGTGATTTGATAATGACCCTATCTTAAATACTTAGTGAAAATTGTAAGTAAACAATATGTATCAGAGTTTCACTATCGCTGATAAGTACTAAGATCTTACAGTACTGCTGATAGGAACTCTCGCACTTTTAAGATTAAACATTCAGCGAACACTGTTCACCATATCGCTGAGTCTGTTCAGTCCTTATGGTGATCGCTGATAAGTTAGTTGTTTACTTATGATCCCTGAAGACAAGATTCACGTCAACAAAGGTTCTACGCTGAAGTCGAAGATCAAGCTCAAGAACCAGCGACAAGTCTCCTAATGAACTGATGCGGATCAGCGAAGACTCAGATTTGTCCACTCAACGTGAAGTATCAAGTACAAGACTTCAGCTATCGCTGAACTTTATCATCTGCTGAATAGTAAATGATAATCGCTGAATCAACGAAAGCTGATCATGAAGTCCTCCGTACAAAGTACTTTTGTCTTAACCTCCCTTGCACGCCACCGTACGAAATGTCAGAAAAGAACCTCCGAAAATCTGAAATCGTACAACCACTCTGATACTACACTGTTCATTCATGCGGCTACTAAGGTTGTCATCAAAGGTCAATGACATGCAACCAATCCGCTAATGACACGTGTAAAGTATATACTGGATTGCATTAAATGCATGCAGTATATAAAGAGATGAACTCACTTCATTTGAAGTAACTTGCTAACTCTGGACAAGTTCAAATCTCTCAAGATAGGATTTTATTAGTAATCTCCTTATCTTTCTTAGTGCAAGAAAACCTTAGTGTTCCAACTTGTTTAGATTTAGGTTTATCGTTAATCTTGTTTCCGCAACAAGCTGTAAATTGTTAATGATTTATCAATAAACAATTTAGAAAAGTAAAATAGTGTGTTTGTATTCAACCCCCCCCCCCCCTTCTACAAACTTGTTTAAGCCTTTCGGGACCAACAAAGAGGCAGAAGATGTAGGAGATGTAGCTTTGTCAGTTGCTATTTCTGTTCAGAACACAAAAAGAATGAATAGGATGAAGAAAATGTCTTAATATGGAAAGAGATTCCACAAAAGATTTTTAGGGTTTTTCAGTTTCCATTTAGAAAACGAAATGGTAAACTGGGGTTTCTAGGTTTGAAAAGAAATACAATAACTAGTGAACCTTCTTGTTTTCCAGTTTCGTTTTAAGGAAAGGATTCTGAAAAAACGTATGAAAAACATAAGTTTAAGATTTTTGTTTTAAACTTATAAGAACAACCAGTAAACAGATTGTGTTTATAAAACCTTGAATAAAATGATTTGATTTTTAGAAAGTTCTTTTGTTTGATCTTTTGAAAACAATAATAAGATCAAAAACAAGTTTTCGAGTTATTAATAATAGAAATGAAACCTGTTTGGTTGAAGGAGAAGATGATGAATCACATGTTCTTGAGAAAATAATCCGAATGCAAAAGAGTTCTATTGCTTTAGAGAGTATGATCGCGTAAAAGGTAAAAATATAAACTTGAGCAGGAAAAGTTTATCATGATGACACGTGACACGTCCCTTAAATCTTATTGGACAAGAAAACAAAATGGGCGAGTGTGTCAGACTAAAAGGCGTGCCATGGTTTATCCATTGTGATGACGTCACAAACGTCCTTTCATATTTACAGTTGTCTCTGAGGTTTTTTTTTTAAATCAGGGACATTTTCTAAATAAGAAGCACTGACTGGAAATATCAGTGAGAATTTAGATTTTCAAAAGAATCACTGAAAGGAATAGATATTCAGCGATGTAATTTATTTTGAAATTCTGCATGTTGAGGCGAACTGTAGGTTCCCAGATTCACGTTGTATTACATAAATGGTAATAAATAGACAGCGGAAGCATTATATAAAGCCATTAAAATGTGAGTGATTGTGCAAACGATAATGTAACAGTAAGAGATCAATAATGAACAATAATATGATAAAAATATCAAATAAATAAGCTGCTTGTATATTGATAACAACGAATAACACCAAGAACACGTTCAAGTATGTGTATTCAGAAATCTCTCAGGGAACAATATCGTACGGTGGTAGTGCTATGGAATGTTGCAGTGTGTGCTCTAGCAATTGTGGAAAACTATTCTTCCAAAAGCTTACAATTTTGTGTTCCACTACCACTCTATTTATAGCCTGATAAAGCACTAGACAGTGTACTGTCTAACCCTGGAATGACACGTGGAAAGTGTGTCTTCGTCCTTTTAGGGCTTACGTGGAAAGTACAGACACGTGTCTAACACTTAGAGATTTCTATGAGACTTAGGCTTCACATAGGTCTTCAGTCACCAGAGCTCTTACGCCAGAGCTCTGTTGGTCTTCTTGTGTAAACGGTTCTTCTGTTGAATAGAAGTCTTCTGCCAGAGCTCTGTTGAGCTCTGTTGGTTCCGCCAGAGCTCTGTCGAACTCTGTGGGTCTTCTGGTTGAACTTCTTCTAATTCTTCTGTTGGATCTCTGGTGGTCTTCTGACTTGTAATATTTTCAATACTTTTACATAATAGATACTTGGGGCTAACACGAACGTCAGCGTTTAAGAGAGAGAACATACCTTGATATCAACGAATAAATTTTGGTCAGAGATTAGATGATTAATAGGGGTTTACAAGTCCATTTTATCACTGATCCAATGGTAACCACTGAAGATTTTACTCTTCCAGGTTCAGCATTCCAAGCTCGCTGATGAGAAAGTTGAATCTTGTCTCATCAAGTGGTTTGGGGAACAGATCAGCTAACTGAAAGTCAGTTGGAATAAAATAAAGTTCTATATCACCATTCATCACATGATCTCTGATAAAATGATACCTGATCTCGATGTGTTTGGTCTTTGAGTGTAGCACTGGATTGTTTGATATGGCGATGGCACTAGTGCTGTCGTAATAGATTGGAATTTTAGAGAGCTGAAGGTCATAGTCCAATAGTTGATTTCTCATCCACGAGACCTAAGAACAACATATTTCAGCGGCTACGTACTCAACTTCAGTGGTTGAGGTGGACACTGAATTTTGCTTTTTACTTGTCCAACTCACCAGCTTTCCACCCAGGTGCTGACAGCCTCCTGTGGTGCTTTTCCTATCCAATTTGTATCCTGCAAAATCACTATCTGAATAGGCGATTAGATCAAACCCCGAGTCTTTGGGATACCAAAGACTTAGGTTAGGAGTACCCTTAAGGTATCGAAAAATACGCTTTACAGCGATCAAATGAGATACCTTAGGTTCAGATTGATATCGTGCACATAAATAAGTTACATACATAATATCAGGACGGCTAGCTGTAAGATACAGAAGAGAGCCGATCATCCCACGGTACGCTGTGACATTAACAGGCTTCCCTGAAGCATCTTTGTTAAGTGTCAGCGGCGGTGCCATTGGGCTTTTCATAGCTGACCTTTGAGTCAAATAAAAAAAATTCAGCATATCTTTAACATACTTAACTTGGTGGATGAAAGTACCTTTTTCATTCTGCTTGATTTGGAGACCAAGGAAATATGTTAGTTCGCCCATCATACTCATTTTATATTCATCTTTCATTCTTTCAGCGAAACGAGTACATAATTCAGGGTTAGTAGAACCAAATATAATATCATCGACAAATATTTGAACAAGAATGATATGACATTTTACTTTCCAGAAAAATAGAGTTTTATCGATTTTACCACGCTCAAATTTTTCAATATGGAGATAAGTTGAGAGAGTGTCATACCATGCACGAGGAGCTTGCCTTAAGCCATAAAGTGCCATATCCAGCTTATATACATAACCTGGATGCTTAGGAACAGTGAATCATGGAGGTGTCTAAACACAGACTTATTCGTTCAGCCTTCCATTTAAGAATGTTGATTTCACATCCATTTGATATACTTTGAAGTCTTTGTGAACAACGTATGCTAAGAATAGATGAATAGCTTCGAGTCTTGCCACTGGGGCAAATGTTTCATTGTAGTCTATTCCTTCCTCTTGTCTATATCCCTGAGCAACAAGACGAGCCTTGTTGCGGGTTACAGTTGCATGTTCATCCAACTTGTTTCGATTGACCCACTTAGTGCCTATCACTGACTAGTCAGATGGTCTTGGAACGAGTTTCCAAACTTTGTTTGTTTCAAATTCTGGCAGCTCTTCTTGCATAGCGCTGACCCAGTTTGGATCTGTAAGGGCATCATCTGTTTTCTTTGGTTCAATCAAAGAAATAAAGTTAACAAATAAACAAATGTTACCTGAACCTCGTCGAGTCTGAACACCAGCGTTTAGATAGATCCCCAAGAATCTGATCAATGGGCTGATTGATAGTCCATCGCTGAGCCGGAGCATAATTCGCAGACTCAATTTGAACTTCTGGAGGAGCTGAAGAATAGGCTTCAGCAACTTCATGTACTTCAGGAAGATAAGGAAGTGGTTCATATGGCATTTCATTCATTGATTGCTGAGAAGTAGGTGGGATATCTGAGGGAGATGGTTCAGAAGTACGCATAGTGTTGAGAGGAACAGCTGAGACCCATGACAATTCAGCTTCACTTGTCTGCACGATTTGGATGATAGTAGGACCATCATCAGCGGTAGCGATGTTTATCTGAGGATTGGGAATACTTTTCGAGTCCCCAAGATGAGAAAACATCCATTGATTGAGTTCTTCAGTATCAGCAGAAGGTCTTGAATTTACTGAACGGGATTCATCAAAAGTGATATGGATTGTTTCTTCTACAGGTTGTCTTCTACGATAGAAGACTCTGAAGGCTTTGTAGATCGAAGAATATCAAAGAAATATTCCATCATCAGCCTTGGGATCAAACTTTCCAAGGACATATATGTTTTCAGTATAAAACACCGACATCCAAAGATGTGAAGAAAGCTAATTGAAGGCTTTCTCCCATGGAAACGTTCGTAGGCTGTTTTCTTAAATCTTTTGACAATCAGTGACATGTTTTGAGTAAAACAAGTTGTTGACAGCTTCTGCCCAAAACTGAGTAGGTAAATGAGAATCACTGAGCATTGAACGTGCAGCTTCGATGATCGTTCGATTTCTTCTTTCAACGAGTCCATTTTGTTTTGGTGTTCTTACTGAAGAAAGTTGTGAGAAATACCATTACTTTCAAAGAAATTTTCAAGGGAACTGTTTTTGAATTCAGTCCCGTGATCACTCCTTATTGAGCGAACGGTCATATTATTCAGGACCTCCATTTTCCTGACAAAAGTGATGAGTTCTTATGGGGTGTCACTCTTAGAAGTGAACTTTTCATCCCTGGTAAAGTCATCAGTAATCCTTATGGAATATTCTTTCTCGACTACGACGGACGTAAATGTTTTCAACGGATCGCTGAGCTTCCAATCACTCCAATCGAACAGCTCAGAGATCTCATCTACTGGTGTGACTTCAGAAAAGACATTCAGGCACGAAACCTAAAACCCTTGATCTTTGAAGAAGCGCTGAACAAAAGAAAACAAGGCGTAACGGTTCCTGACTGGATGATCCCCACTGAAAAGACGACCCTTGATGAACTTCTCATTAAGGAAGAACCTTTTGAAAACTGATATGATCTCCTATTTCTCTATTGTATCAGTTATCCTTCTGTACTTGTAATTTATTTCGCTTGTACTTATTATCTTTCTATTCTTCATTGTAACCTTTTTCAAAGTTTTAAAGAAAGATTTCAGCGAATGTACTTTACTCCATCAGTACTGAAAAGATCCCAGAAAACAGTAAAAGGGACAAATATTTTATGAGTTCTTTTTATCCTTATGTTTTCATTAAATAGCAATTTTCTTTGTTGCCATGTCATAATCAAATAGGGGGAGATTGTTGATCCAAACCCTCAGTGATTTGATAATGACCCTCTCTTATATACTTAGTGAAAATTGTAAGTAAACAATATGTATCAGAGTTTCACTATCGCTGATAAGTACTAAGATCTTACAGTACCGCTGATAGGAACTCTCGCTCTTTAAATTAAACATTCAGCGAACACTGTTCACCATTAATGCTCTGAGTCTGTTCAGTCATTATGATGATCGCTGATAAGTTAGTTGTTTACTTATGATCCCTGAAGACAAGTTTGACGTCAACAAAGGTTCTACGCTGAAGTCGAAGATCAAGCTCAAGAACCAGCGACAAGTCTCCTAATGAACTGATGCGGATCAGCGAAGACTCAGATTTGTCCACTCAACGTGAAGTATCAAGTACAAGACTTCAGCTATCGCTGAACTTTATCATTCGCTGAATAGAAAATGATAATCACTGAATCAACGAAAGCTGATCATGAAGTCCTCCGTACAAAGTACTTTTGTCTTAATCTCCCTTGCACGACTCCGTACGAAATGTCAGAAAATAACCTCCGAAAATATGAAATCGTACAACCACTCTGATACTACACTGTTCATCCTTACGGCTACTAAGGTTGTCAACAAAAGTCAATGACATGCAACCAACCAGCTGATGACACGTGTAAAGTATATACTGACCTGCATTAAATGCATGCAGTATATAAAGAGATGAACTCACTTCTTTTGAAGTAACTTGCTAACTATGGACAAGTTCAAATCTCTTATCTTAGATAGGTTATTATTAGTAATTTCCTTATCTCTCTTAGTGCAAGAAACCATAGTGTTCCAACTTGTTTAGATTTAGGTTTATGCTTAATCTTGTCTCCGCAACAAGCTGTAAATTGTTAATGATTTATCAATAAACAATTTAGAAAAGTAAAATCCGTGTGTTTGTATTCAACCCCCCCCCCTCTACAAACTTGTATAGGCCTTCGGGACCAACAAATCCGGTGAAGACTTCTCTTCTAAGGACCAAACCGCAGAACCTCTGTGACACTTCACAGAGCCTCTGCGGTCTTCAACGAAGACTTAAAAGATATTTATAATATCTTGCTACTGTTACACGACCTATTCATCAACTTGCATGGTAGCATGCCCTGTCCAACTGCAACGTGTCAAACTCTGATTGGATTCAATATGGCTTAGTACATAATAGACGTCTGCTGCATTAAATGCAATACAGCACGTCCAAACTGTTCATGCCATCCGTCCAACTATTCATACCGTCCTTTGTGAATAGTAGCTTATGCTTTATGGTCCCCTTAGAGTAGTATATAAGGAAGACTCATGTTGAGTTCTTCCTATCCATCGATCGATCAATCGAACAATCGAAACAAGAATTCAAGAGAGAAAAACATCACAAGAACACATAGCTTTAAACACTTTGAGAGTCATATATGTTTTAAAAGCTTTGCTTACTCACTGTTCTTGAATCTGTTCTTAATATATATATTCAGTAAACTTTGAGATATTATTTCTTGTTCACTGTTTATTTATATTTTGTTCTAAATCTATCAATCATATATGTTAGTTCTTCAAATACGCTTCCGCATCAAAATCATACTTGAACTAATAGATCTAATAATCTTGTATAAACAAACCGGGAACCAATAATTGGTATCAGAGCGAAGCTTGATTTTCAATATCAAGTGATCCTCGTTTTTACAAGATTAGTGATAGAAATCATTTTTTCCTATTCCTCATCTCTAGGTTAAAACTCCATTAAAGTGTACTCTGGGAACTGTTCAAACCCAGAAAACTTTCCAGATCTTCAGACTCATACTCTTTAAATCATACTATCTTTTCAGAACCTTAAAAATGACAAATACAAATAACTTATTTACTGCTGGTTCACTCACCAAGCCTCCTACTCTCCTACGAGATGAGTATCCTCAATGGAAAATAAGACTGGTTCATTTCTTTGAGGGTACTGAAAAAAATCTAGTACAATATCTTTACAACCTTCCTCCTGTTCCCATGATAACAGTACCACGAGTACCAGCCACTGCTGAATCTCCTGAAATCCCTGAACATCAAAAACCAAAGCCAAAAGAAGAATGGTCAAATGAAGATAAGGCAGAAGATGAAGTTGCACAGAAAACAAAAAGAATCCTGATAATGGCTATCCTTAACGAGCTTTTTCAATCCTTAGATGCATGCGAAACTGGGCACGATCTTTGGAAAGAATTAGAAAGACAGTTGGAAGGGGGTGCTAAAACACAGAAGAACCGAAGGGCACCGTACATAAATGAATATCATGCATTCAGAGCCTCTGCAACAGAATCTCTGCAAACAACGTACGACAGGTTCAACTCTCTCATAAACAAATGTAGAAAGCCTGGCATTCACAGAACCTCGGAAGAAAATAACGTCATGTTTCTAAAGGGTCTGAATGATGAGTGGCTTCAACTGTCTATGTCTTTACAAACAAACCAAGATCTAGACTCATGGACACTCTCTGATCTCTATGGAACACTAGCTGCACAAGAGCCTCAAATAGCACAGGCTAAAACAATAGTCATTGCACCATACGCAATGGTTAGTAAATCAACAGAGGCTACAGAGAGACCAAGAAATGAGAGAGCAACAGAGGAGAAGAAGAAGGAGAAGAAGAAGATAGTGATGGTTGATAGCGAAGAAGACGAGCTGATAGAGGAAGAAATAACTCTTGCGTCATTAGCTAAATCATTGGCTCTATTGACAAGAGAGTTCAGAGGTAACAAAAGAAATTTTGGAAATGACAGATATAGCAGAGACAACCAGAGAGATAGAAGAGATGATGAAAGAAGAGAAGAATCAAGTGACCGACAGAGGTCAGACTACAGAAGTGACCGACAGAGGTCGAGCGACAGAAACTACAGAGGAAATGACCGACAGCGGTCAGATGACAAGGTAGGCCACACACAAGAATGCTACAAATGTGGTAAGCCTGGTCATTACTCAAACGAATGCCAAACAGAGAAAGGTGGAGACCAACAGAAGTCCGACGATCGAACTGGAAACACCTCCCAAGGATGCTTCAACTGCGGCAAGCCAGGCCATTTCGCAAAAGAATGCAGAAGTAGACAAAATCGCCCACAGAAGGACACAACTTTTTACAAAAAGAAGGCTGAATATTATGCGCAAAAATCCTTAATGGCGAACAAAGGGCATTATGAAGCAAATAAGGAGGACTTCGAGTCAGACTCTACCTCTGATGATGAATTCACCACCAATGCCCTGTTCTGTGGCATGGCAGAAGTCGACTCCGGCACTGACAATGAGGTATCCATTTCAAACTCAACCTCTTGTATTAAATGTGTAGAAAATGATTCAATTAGACTTAACATTGAACTGATTGAACTCAAAGAGATAAATGAAAGTATTCAGAAAAGACTCACCTTTAATGAGAGAGAAGTAAGGCTTCTCACTCAAGAAAAAGCCAAAAATTTTGAAGAAAAGGAAAGAGTAGAAAAATATTGGAGCAAAAATGTAGATCCTTTAAAAAGGCAAATTTCTGAATTAACCTCTGCTTTAAAAGTCAAAACTAAAGAACTTTCAGTTTCGAGGAGTGAAACAACTGACATAAGAGCTCTCAAAGAATACTTTCAAAAAGAGAGAGAGGTAATTTGGCAAGATCTACTCAGAAGAGAGGTTTTACTTAAAAACTATAAAGATGCACATAAGGTGTATGAGAAAGTAAACTCACAAATAGGAAGACGAGGTATAGGGTACGATGATATTACTCTAGGTGTTGAAGGCAAAAAACTTAAACCTCTGTCTTCTTTGTTTGTAATAGGAAATACAAATAAACCATCTTTTCCAAACTTACTCTCTGTAAGTAAAAGGGTTAAAATCTCTGCAGAACCTCACTTAAGGAAACATACGAAGATGATCAATGTGTGGTTTGAAAACACAGATTCATCATCTTCAACCTCTGTCAATAGAGGAATCAAACCAAAGAAATATCTGAAAACACAAGATCAGATTGGTATCTTCATGTTTGATAAACCAGAGACTCAAACACAGGTTGCTTTTGTGTATGTTAGATGTCGAAAAGAAATTATCTGCAAAAGCTCCTGAGTTTAAACCCATCATTTCAGAAGAAAAACTTAAAAGATCAATTGAAAAAGAAATCTTGGAAGTTTTGAAACAAAGGTTTTAGAAAATCTCTGTACATCTTCTATAAATCAAATTCTCGCTGAAAAGATCTCATCAGAAACCTCTGCCATCTATGAAAGTTTTTCTACAGAGGAAGAAAGCTCGTACGATACATGCTCAGAAAATCCAGCCTCTGTCGAAAGAAATGACTCAACCTCTGTATATGAGGACGATTCATCCTCTGACGACTCAGAGACTGATTCTAAATCAGGGATAATTCACTGTGACACGGAGGATATTAAATTCTCCTCTGAAGTTCTTAACAGAACAAATTCTCCAAAAGAGAAAATCACAGAGATACCTATCTGTCCAGATTTTCTAAAAATGTGTATACAAGTCAAAACCTCTACAGAGCTTGATAATTGGAAAAAGGCCTCTGAAAATCCTAAAAGCTCAAAATTTTCAAAACCTTCAAGGCCTAAAGCTAACAAATATCTTTCCTCTGTGACAGTGAAGACAGACGTTCACCACAGAAGAGACTCACATAAGGCTGGACCTAAACAAGATTTTTGCAAACAACATTCTAGTATTCATAGATCTTCTTGTAATAAGAAATCAAATGTTAAGAAAGAATGTAATGCCTCTGTGGCTCAGTTCAATGAATTCAATGAAAAGTTCAAACAAATCACGTCTCATATTAAATACTGTCATTGTTTTGATCTTATGTTCAAATTGAAAAATCACTTCTCAAGTCCAGATTGCTTACTCTCCACTAAAATTCAAACTCCAAAGTCAAAACCTAGAGAGAAACAATCTGATCTTTCTACAAAAGATAAAACGTATTTCAAGAATGCTAAGGCAAACTTGAAAAATTCTAACAATATTGGACTCATATGGATATGGGTACCTAAGTCTCTGTGATTGTCTTACAGAAGCAGTATGTGCCAATTTGGTATCTTGACTCCGGATGCTCAAGGCACATGACTGGCGACAGAAGTTTACTATCCACGTACAAAGAAACACACGATGGTGGATCTGTAACTTTTGGAGACAACAAGTAGGGACACATCAAAGGCTATGGAGTCATAAAGAAGGAAAACGTCTCTGTATACAAAGTTGCATATGTGAATGGCCTTAAACACAACCTACTCAGTGTAAGTCAACTCTGTGATACAGGATTTCATGTCTTGTTCAAAAGAACTTTATGCTATCTGCAAAGTGAAGACACAGGAATGGAACTTCTGCGAGCCGAAAGAAGAGGTGATCTATATCTAATGAATTTTTGTTCAAAAACCAAGGACAAATTTTTTCTTGTAGCTTGCGAAAGTAAAGAAGTCTGGTTATGGCATAACAGGTTCCGTCACTTGAACTTTCACACCTTGGATAAACTGGTCAAACTTGATCTAGTTAAAGGTTTGCCTAATGTTAAATTTAACAAGGATCACTTGTGTTCTGCCTGTGAAATGGGAAAACTCAGAAGAGCTTCCCACAGAGGCAAAACAGATGTGTCTTGCACTAGGCCTCTGTACATGCTTCATGTCGACCTCTGCGGTCCTATTGCCATACAGAGCCTAGGTGGCAAGAAATACATACTTATCTTAATTGATGAGTACTCGCGTTTCACATGGGTTGAATGTATTCGAAAGAAATCGGATGTTCCAATCATCTTGATTAATCTAATGAAAAGAATCCAAGTTCTTTATGAATGCAGAATACAGAAGTTAAGAAGTGACAATGGCACAGAATTTAAAAACTCTGTCATTGAAGCCTATCTTTCTACAGAAGGAATATCACAGAACTTCTCTGCCGCACGCACTCCACAGCAGAATGGCGTAGTAGAAAGAAAGAATCGAACGCTCGTGGAGGCCGCAAGAACTATGCTATCAGCATGCGGATTACCGATAAACTTTTGGGCAAAAGCAATTTCTACCGCTTGTTACACACAAAATCGGTCAACCATTGTAAAAAGACACATCAAGACTCCTTACGAACTGATCAACAAAAGGCGGTCAAACATCAAGTTTTTCCATGTGTTTGGATGTAAATGCTTTGTTTTAAACGACAGAGATTCAAGAGGAAAGTTTGAGGTAAAAGTTGACGAAGGCAAATTCATTGGATACTCTGCCACTTCCAAAGCCTACAGAGTATACATTACAAGATCTCTCAAAGTCGTAGAAAGTATCAATGTTTCTTTTGATGATTCATTCCAGAAGACTTCTGAGCAAATCAGTTCAGAACTCGAACTTAAAAGAGAAACCTCTGGCATCTCGCAAACAAAAGAAGACTTGAATCTTCTATTTTTAGAGATGTTCCACGATGACATTGATCCTTCTGCTGGAACCATCAGAGTTTCTGAAGAACCATCCTCTGTTGGACAAAATCCTACAGGTATGACTCTAACTGATCCAAATAATGCTTCATCTTCTTCTATAAATACTACAGATGCAAATGCTGAAGAAGAAAATGCAGAAGATGAAACATCAAGAAAATTGACCACAGAAGCTGCTGAAAAACAAACTCCACAATCCACAGAAGAACCAATTACAGAGGAAATTGAGGACCAATACTATACGTCCTCAGAGGAACAGACTCCACCACCACTCATACCAATCATTCCACAAATGGTAGAATCTTCTACCAAGCTAAAAAGAACGACAGAGGCTATACAAGAAGAAGATCCACAAGAAGCTTCTGAAGAAAGGTTCGATGACATTGATGACCATCTTCCACGCACCACTCAGTGGACAAAAAGCCATCCTCCCAGCCAAATAATTGGAGAACCTTTTGACTCAGTAAAAACCAGGTCTGCCACTGCTAATTTTTGTTTCTTTACAAATTTTATTAGTGTGATAGAACCAAAGAAGATTTCTGAAGCACTAGATGACCCAAACTGGGTAGACGCCATGCAAGAAGAACTTCTGCAGTTTGAGCGTAACAGAGTATGGACTTTAGTACCTCTGCCACGAGGGAAACAGGCCATTGGGACTAAGTGGGTCTACAGAAATAAGAAGGATGAAGATGGAGTGGTCATCAGAAACAAAGCACGATTGGTGGCCAAGGGTTATAGACAAGAAGAAGGCATAGATTACGATGAGACTTTTGCTCCTGTCGCACGGCTCGAAGCAATAAGAATATTCTTAGCCTTCGCAGCCCACAGAGGTTTTAAAGTCTATCAGATGGACGTAAAATCAGCTTTTCTCAACGGTGAAATCCAAGAAGAGGTTTACGTAAATCAGCCACCAGGGTTTGAAAGCTCAAAGTTCCCAAGGCATGTATACTACCTTGAAAAGGCTCTGTACGGACTGAAACAGGCTCCAAGAGCATGGTACGAACGACTTTCTACCTTTCTTCTAGTCAATGGCTACGACAGAGGTACAACATATACTACCTTATTCTATAAACGTAAAAACAGTGAAATAATGCTTGTACAAATCTATGTGGACGACATAATTTTTGGATCTTCTAACACAGAAGAGTGCAAAAGTTTAGAAAAACTCATGCAGAGTGAGTTTGAAATGAGTATGATGGGAGACCTAACATTCTTCCTCGGACTCCAAGTCAAACAAACATCAGAGGGAATTTTTATAAATCAGGCCAAATATGTCTCTGACATTCTTTTCAAGTATAGCCTCTCTGATACCTCTGCAATGAAAACTCCAATGGCCACTGGAAATAAGTTATCCTTAGATCCAGATGGCATCTCTGTAGAATGCACTCTCTACAGAGGCATGATTGGATCTCTGTTATACTTAACTGCAAGCAGACCTGACATTATGCATGCCACATGTCTTTGTGCACGTTATCAAGCTAATCCAAAGAAATCACATTATGATGCCGTTAAGAGAATCTTTAGATATCTACAGGGGACCAAAAATCTCGGTCTCTGGTATCCACAGAACTCTGGTTTTAGTCTTAAAGCTTATACAGATTCAGACTATGGAGGATGCATGCTCGACAGAAAGAGTACCTTTGGGAGTTGTCAATTCCTAGGTGGTAAACTAGTCAGTTGGACCTCCAAGAAGCAAAATTGTGTCTCAACATCCACGGCAGAAGCTGAATACGTTGCTGCTGCTAGCTGTTGTTCTCAGGTTCTATGGATGAAAACTCATCTAAAAGACTACGGCCACATCCTATTCAAAATATCATCTTCTGAGATTCCAAGAGTGCCATTGCTATCTCTGCCAATCCTGTGCAACACTCAAAAACCAAGCATATCGATATAAGGTACCATTTATTGAAACATCATGTTGAATACGGTACAATCGAGATGCATTTCGTGCCCACAGAATACCAACTCGCGGACTTATTCACCAAAGCTTTAGACGAGAAAAGATTCAATTTCTTGGTGGGTAAGTTAGGAATGATCAATATGACGTGAAAATCCTCTGTAAGTATAGCCTTATCTTCTATAAATATGTATGTATTTCTATTATTTTTGTTTTAATTGATTTATTTCTGTATGTAAGCTCTCAATCTTAAATAGTTCTTAAAATCACAGAGCTTCTGTAAGTCTACGCAGAACCTCTGACGACACCTACAGAACCTCTGGAAAACATTACCTATGTTCTATGCAAAACTTATCATTCTTTGATCCAAGCATAGGTCAAGGGGGAGCAAAAGGAAATTACTTGATCTACAGAGGTGATTAGATCAAGGGGGAGCAAAAAGGGACCCTGAAATGATCTACAGAGATAAAGCTTTCAAGGGAAAGCCAAAGAAGAATGTCGATGAATCTATATTTGTTAGGTCCATGATCTTCATACAATCCAAGTATTGTGTAACAAGATGATGAAGAACTTTATTGAAAAGGAAATCTAACCTAGAGAGAACACAAAGTGATTAGAGATCTACATCTTGTATTAATGAATTCACTTCTTACAAACGACAAGTAAAGACCTATTTATAGTCTTCATCACTTGCTACAACAATTAAGCATAAGCCCTTTAACACAGCTATTGCTTTACAAAACTTTCTATTATAAAGGACAACTTCAATGTCCTAACAATATCGACAGAAGTCAGACATCACTGCCGAGAAAAGAAGAACCAAAAGGTATGTCTCTCGCACAAAAGGTTTTTTAAAAACAGTTTTCTAGGACACAAATTGTCAAATATGTCCTAAATATACTGTGGATAACATTTAAAAAATCAAAAGATCAAAAAGTTTCATAAAATTTGAGTTATGAGAAATTTAAGATCATAGAGCTTTTGCTGAGTTCAACAGAAGCTCTGCCAGAAATATGCTCTGAGATCGCAAATTTAACCTATATCGATCTTTTGGAATGTTATCTCGGAAACCAAACAGACTCAACATGACCTTCTCGAACAAAACTTTTTCCATAACAATTTTTTCGGACACCAACTTTCAAATATGTCCGAAAAACATCTCTTAAAACAGATCAAAAATTGGACGATCAGAAAAGTTAATAGATTTTTTGTTATGAGATTTTTTCCCTCATAGAGCTTCTGCTGGCCCTAACAGAGCTTCTGCAAGTTCCAACAGAGCCACAAAACCTCTGCGAGTAAAAACTCTTAACTAAAAATCCTATTTGATCCTCTCCAATGCCTTTACAAACGTTTTGGTTAAAGAAGAACCCCACAGAAGTCATGATAACAATGAGATATATGAGAAAGGGATAAACATCAAAGATTTTCAAGATCACAGAGCTTCTGTAAACTACAGAAGTTCTGTCAATCTGTTACTTGGGCATTTCTGTAGTAATAACGGTTACTTTTACTGAGAGTGAATTATATGTGGCTACGAATAACGCCACGCACCTAGCATTAATGGGCCGCACACGACGTCCTGTCATCCTCTGACATGGCCTACGTGTCCCATTTTTATTGGGCGTACTTGGAACGTTTTCTGTGGAAAGTTGAACCCGCCGTTCTAACTTGAGTACGGATTCCAAATTTTAATCCATTGCCATATATTTTACCCTTTCAAAATCTACCATTTTACCCTTCTATAAAAACCAAGCTTTCTGTTGATCCAAACCCTCAGTGATTTGATAATGACCCTCTCTTTAATACTTAGTGAAAATTGTAAGTAACAATATGTATCAGAGTTTCACTATCGCTGATAAGTACTAAGATCTTACAGTACCGCTGATAGGAACTCTCGCTCTTTAAATTAAACATTCAGCGAACACTGTTCACCATAATGCTCTGAGTCTGTTCAGTCCTTATGGTGATCGCTGATAAGTTAGTTGTTTACTTATGATCCCTGAAGACAAGTTTCACGTCAACAAAGGTTCTACGCTGAAGTCGAAGATCAAGCTCAAGAACCAGCGACAAGTCTACTAATGAACTGATGCGGATCAGCGAAGACTCAGATTTGTCCACTCAACGTGAAGTATCAAGTACAAGACTTCAGCTATCGCTGAACTTTATCATTCGTTGAATAGTAAATGGTAATCGCTGAATCAACGAAAGCTGATCATGAAGTCCTCCGTACAAAGTACTTTTGTCTTAACCTCCCTTGCACGCCGTCGTACGAAATGTCAGAAAAGAACCTCCGAAAATCTGAGATCGTACAAACACTCTGATACTACACTGTTCATCTTTACGGCTACTAAGGTTGTCAACCAAGGTCAATGACATGCAACCAACCAGCTGATGACACGTGTAAAGTGTATACTGACTTGCATTAAATGCATGCAGTATATAAAGAGATGAACTCACTTCTTTTGAAGTAACTTGCTAACTCTGGACAAGTTCAAATCTCTCTCAAGATAGGATTTTATTAGTAATCTCCATATCTTTCTTAGTGCAAGAAACCTTAGTGTTCCAACTTGTTTAGATTTAGGTTTATCCTTAATCTTGTTTCCGCAACAAGCTGTAAATTGTTAATGATTTATCAATAAACAATTTAGAAAAGTAAAATAGTGTGTTTGTATTCATCCCCCTCTTCTACAAACTTGTATAGGCCTTTCGGGACCAACAAGTGGTATCAGAGCAGATTTGTTTAATCTCATAAACAAGATCTAATCTAAGATATTTCTCTTCCTTGCTATTATCTGAAAATGGCCTCCCACACAAACACAAATTATATAGACATTGGTTCTCTTACCAAACCCCCTAGATTTTCCAGAGACAACTTCAACTTATGGAAAAATAGGATGATGCTCTTCTTAGAAGGTGTAGACCCCACTATGACCTACTATCTTGAAAACGGCCCACACATCCCTGTAACTATTGATCCTTTAGTTCCAGCCACTGCAACTAGAGCTGCTATTCCTGAAAGGCTGATTCCAAAGGAAATACACATGTGGACCGATGAAGATAAGAAGAAAGTGGCTATAGATACAAAAGCCAGATCCATACTATCCATGGCCCTTCCTGACGAAGTCTACCATTCCGTCATGAACCTGAAATCATCAAAAGCAATGTGGGACACAATATGTGTTCAGTATGAAGGAACGTCTGAAGTCCAGGATTCAAGAAAGATTAACCTGGTAAGACAATAAGAAAGTTTCATTTCTGGTAAGAATGAAACTCTCTCTGAAGTTCATCAACGTTTTAATTGCTTAATTATAGATCTAAAAATGGTTGGTAAGGAATATTCTAACTTTGAAGTGCTGACAAAGTTTCTAGAATGTTTACCTGAAAGCTGGGACAATTATTCCATGTGTCTCAAGCTGTCAAAAGATCTAAGATCAATGACCCTTGCTACCTTATATGGCACATTGCTGAATCATGAGCAATCTAGCCATCTTAAGAAGAATCTTGTAAAAGATTCCAAAAGCACCCCAGTTGCTTTAATCTCAAAGGAACCTTCTACTCAGCGACCCTCAGTCACTATCACTGAGTTAGAAAGTAACTCTGAAAGATCATCAGATTCTGATTCTTCAGATGATGATGAATCCTTGGCTCTCCTAACTAAAAAGTTCAGGAGATTCGCCAAGAAGAAAATGTTTAGAAAGAACAAAACTCTTTCCATAGCTGACAAGCCTAAGTCATCAGCTTTTGTTGATAAGGCTACTGCTACTTGTTTCAACTGCGAAAAGACAGGTCATTTAGCTAACGAGTGCAGGTCAAAGAAAATCATGAGACCTTCAGCTTTTACAAAGAAATCCTTTGTTCCAAGGAATAAAGATGACAAATATTCAAAGCTGAAGGAGAAGTATGCAAAGCTGAAAAGCTTTAAGAAGAAAGGAAAAGGCCTGATGGCTGACTATGATTGGGCTGCTTCTGATGAAGAAGCCTCATCATCTGATTCTGAAGATGATGAAGCAAATCAATGTCTCATGGCAAAGATTGAAGAAGAGGAAGAAAGTTCAGACATTCCCTCCACTTCAACATCTGCCATTCAGGTATCACCTTCTTTCTTTACCAATATTGCAAATATTGATGAAGCTGATAGTCTCCGTAAAATCGATCTACTGACTAGAAGTTTATACGAAGCCATGAACGGCAAAGCTGTGGTTGAAAACCAAAATCTTGATCTCGCTGAAAAGCTTAAAAACTGCCACCTTCAAATAGAAAAGCTTTCTAAAATTGAAGATGATTTTAAAGATCAAGTCTATTTAAATCAGCTAGTCAAAATCGAACGAGCAGAAGCTATCGCTGCATTAAAAGCCGAACAAGCTACTGTTGAAGGATGGTGTAATTCTTCAACAAAGATCACTGAGATAATTAAGGCTCAGATTCCTCTGAGTGATAAACGTGGTCTGAGTTATAAATATGATACTCCAAAACCAACCACTGAACGTTCAATGCTTAAATTTGGAACGTTCGTATCCTCAGTCGCTGACACTTCATCATCTCAGTACTCCTCGTCGGTTACACCAATCCCTGAGGAAACTCCTACCTCCTCAAAAGGTAAGGAGAAAATGGTTTATTCAAAACCTACCTCTGTCTCTAAAGACAAAGGTAAAGGAATTGTTATTTATCAAAATCCTCAGAAGGGTACCTTAGTACCTAAGCTGAATGCTTCCAAAGCCTTAGTTATTCATTCATCTGGTTCTAGAAATCAGACCTCTGGATCAGTTCAGCGACCTACTCCTAGACTCAGAGTAGATGTCCTTGGTAAGAAATCTAAAGAACTGAATGTTCGTCCTATTTCAAAAACCAATAGTGTACTTGGTGCTGGTACTTCTAATTCCAAATTAAAAGCTCAGCACTCAAGTGGTCCTAAAACTAATTTTAGGTATAGGAAATGTTATCACTGTGGACTTACCAATCATATTGCAAGTAAGTGTCCCACAGCCACCAAAGCTGATAAGATAGCTAAGGTGAAGATAGCACCCAAGAAGACCAAACCAGTTGCAATTCAGGTCAAGGTGACTCCTACCGCTGAGGTCAAGAAATTGACCAAAGTGAAGAAAGACAAAGCAGAATCTTCAAATGCTGTGAAGACTGCTGAACCCATTCCAACTTCTTCCACTGACAAACGCGTATACATGGTGAAGTGGGTACCCAAGCAAAACTAATCTTCCTTTGTATTGCAGGTTAAGAAGGGTATCTGGTATCTCGATAGCGGATGCTCTAGACACATGACTGGAAAGAAAAACCTGCTCGCTGAATACAAGGAAGAGAAGGGTCCCTCTGTGACTTTCGGTGGAAATGGAAAAGGACACACCCGAAGGTATGGTGTACTTTCAAATGGTACAACATCCTTCAGAATAGTCGCATATGTTGAAGGGCTGAAGCATAATCTTCTAAGCATCGGTCAACTTTGCGACATGGATAACAAAGTAATTTTTACTAAGGAATCCTGCTTTGTCTCTGACAAAAAGGAGAAGATAGCTCTCAGCGGTTATCGTTTGGAAAATGTTTATGTAATAAACATGGACTCAACAACCACTGAGAACTCCTGTTTCTTCTCAAAGGCATCTTCTGATGTCAACTGGCTATGGCACAAGAGGCTCTCACATCTAAATTTCAAGACACTGAATACTCTTTCCTCCAAAGAGTTAGTCACTGGTCTACCTCAACATTCATACGCCAAAGAGTCTTTATGTTCAGCGTGTGAAAAAGGGAAGCAGACCAAGGCAAGCTTTAAATCAAAGCAAGTTTCCTCAGTGTCATCTCCTCTACAACTACTCCATATGGATTTGTTTGGCCCCGTTAACAAACAATCCATCGCTGGAAAGAAATATACGCTGGTCATAGTTGATGAATTCTCTCGTTACACATGGGTAATGTTTCTCCGTTCTAAGAGTGACACCCCTGAAGAACTCATCACCTTTGTTCGGAAGATGGAAACTCTGAACAATATGATTGTTCGCTCAATAAGGAGTGATCATGGAACTGAATTCAAAAACAGTTCTCTTGATTCCTTCCTTGAGAGCAAGGGTATTTCTCACAACTTTTCGTCAGTGAGAACACCACAACAAAATGGAGTCGCTGAAAGAAGAAATAGAACAATTATTGAAGCTGCACGTTCAATGCTCAGCGATTCTCACCTGCCTACTCAGTTTTGGGCAGAAGCTGTCAACACTGCTTGTTTTACGAAAAACAGGTCGCTGATAGTTAAAAGATTCAAAAAGACAGCCTATAAACTTTTTCATGGGAGAAAGCCTTCAATCATGTAACACCCCGTTTCCCAATTTACGTGATTTAACTGTCTCTTTTGGGGTTGAGTTAATTTTTGGGTCGTTATGTACGTGTTCAGGAATCTAGGGGCCAGTTTATCAATTTTGTAAGATGAGGGTGTGTTTTGGCATGTATGTAAAGGGGATGGAAACCCTAAACACCCTCATTTGCAACCATTTGTTTCTTTAGCAAAGAAGAGAGAAAAGAGAAAGGGATTTTCGGAGTTCTTGTGAGCTGCTGTGAAAGACCGACCGATTCTCCTTCGTTAACCGTTGGATCGTCGTGAAATTTGGACAACGACTTCACGACCGTCTAATATACATTATGACCGGAGGGATTTGGCATCGTAGTTCCCAGTAGAGAGAACCAAGTGTCCGAAGTTGCTGTTTTTTTCCAGGCGGAGTTCTTGTGAGCTGCTGTGAAAGATCGAACGATTCTCCTTCGTTAACCGTTGGATCGTCGTGACATTTGAACAGAGACTTCACGACCCTCTAATATACATTCTGACCGGAGGGATTTGGCATCGGAGTTCCCAGTAGAGAGAACCAAGTGTCCGAATTTTCCAGGCGAAAGATTTGGTGATTTTGGAAGATTCAAGTTGTGAAAGGTTCTAGAAGGATTGTTGTTCGCGGTCTAGAATTTCAAGGTATGTGTATTATGTTTAGAAATCAATAGAAATGGGGCGTATGAAATTGGATGTTTGGCAAAGTTTTATGGTATTTGGACTATCCTAGCTATGTCATTTCGGGATGAGAGATGGGATAGAATTAGAGTTCCATTTTTGGGCTTGTTATGATATGTGTATGTATGAATGTTATAGGTGGTACGAGGTGATTATTATACACTGTGAAGTACTTGGTAATTGACATCTTGACAGGTGAGTACTCTACCTATATTATGTAGGTTATGTGTATGTAGTTGGATTGCATGTGTGATTATGTGTATGTTGGCGTTGCCAAAGGAAAGAGTACCTATGGTGGTAGTAATACCCCTAGGGAATATGTTATGTATGAAGAGGCCTGGTACCAGTGTCTAGTTATGACCTTCCTTATTGGCTTTGTGCCTTAAGGAATGGAAGGATGTTACATGTATGTGATTGCTATGTTTATGCGAGTATGTATGCATGATGATATGTGGTATAGGTGCGTGCTCACTAAGCGAAAGCTTACCCCGTTGTTATTCATCTTTTAGTGGCAGGTACATCTTCGAAGAATAAAGGAAAGGCTCCAGCTTGAAGCTTTTGGATTTGCGGCAGCTCAGCAGCTTATATTTTCTTTTGATGAATGATAGTTTTGGATTCTCTAAGCTTTTCAGTTGAATATTGTTTTTCTCAAACTTATTGGTTTTAAGTTGCAAACTTGTACTCTTTTCTATAAGATTATGGGATTTTATCTAAATGTTTTAATTACAAATCTTCCGCTGTATCTTAAGGTTACTTTCCGTTAAATGAGTGTTTTAAAGATAAGGGATGTTACAGTTGGTATCAGAGCCTTGGTTTAAGGGATTCGGGCATTCACAAGTGGTGAGTGTTTGAACTTAAACCCAAGTGCTCAAGTTTTCAAATAAGTAACCTTAAAAAAAAGCTGTTTCGTGTAAGAAAATGGTTTATAAGGAAAGGGTGTTTTAAAAGAAAAAGTTTTCACGGCTGAGCTGCGGTCCAGAGCATCAAGACGGGGGTGAGCACACTATTCCATATTAGGATTTATGATAAAGCATGTTCAGTTTTTGTGAAAGACCAGTTTTATAACTGTATTGGATGAGTAATTATGTTTATGTATGCTAGATATGGTCAATGTGACAAGGTTATGGTTTCAAGTATGTTTTGTTTGATGCATAATGTGAATTAGAATATGATTATGATGTTTATATGATAAGTGGTAGATATGGAAAATGTTGTGATATATATGTTAAAGGTACCAACTAAGCTGGGAATTGGAACCTTAGTGACGGTGTTGAGTCTAAACATGGAGGGTGTAATTATAATGGTATAAGGGACCATACCATTTCAATTACATTGTACATGCCGGGACTTGATATAGTTGCAAAAGAATTCTATGAACCAGACAAGGTTGAGGGTTGGGTAGTAACATGCTAGAAAGGGATTTTGTTAAGAGAGTATAAGCAGAAGGTTTCTAAGGAGCATGTTAGAAAGAAAGACAACTAAGCTAGGACCTCTGGACTATGCTAGGAGTTTGCTCAGGGGGGGGATGTAGATGAATTATTCTAAAGTATCATGTTTATGTATCAGAATGGTGAACACTAGAAGGCAAGGCAAGAGACCGATTATTGAAGAGGATCAGGAAATTCCTGATCTGAGAGGTGTGATCGCTGCTGAGGTCGGGGAGGTTCTTCACGAGTTACTCCCAAGTCTCTTTGAGCAGATAAAGCAGGAACTGGCTAATGAAATTCGTAGTCAGGTAGAGGCAGCTGTGGCCAGCAGGGCCAGTGGATCAGGGGGCTTGTCAGGCGTACAACCACGGGGGACAAGCTACAGAGATTTCTCGGCCTGTCAGCCGCCACAGTTTGAGGGGCAGAAGGACCCCGTAACCAGCACTCGTTGGATAGCTGAGGTGGAGGGTGCTTTCCGCACCAGTTTTTGTACCGAGGAAGTCAAGGTTCGCTACGCATCGAACCTTCTGAGGAAGGCAGCGAAAGACTGGTGGAACCTTATTGTTCGTGCTCGGACGCCAGAACAAGTGGATAGCATGACTTGGGAACAGTTCAAGGAACTGTTCATGGAACAGTATGTGCCCCAAATTGAGGTAGAGAGACTCACAAATGAGTTTCTATCTATGGAGCAAACTACGGAGTCAGTGAACGAGATCACTGACAAATTTTTGGAGCGGTCCCTTTTCTGTCCTGAGTATGTCAGGAATGAAAAGGCCAAAATGTACAGATATGGGAGAGTTTTGAAACAGGAGATTAGAGAATTTGTTGTTATGGCAAGGTGCACTGATTTTCAGCAGATGCACGAGGCGGCTCGGGCTAGAGAGCTCGAATTAGAGAGCCAAAGAAAGACAAGGAGGGCAGAAACGGTTCAGACTCAACCTCAGCAGACTAAGAGGTTCAAAACTGGGAGTCATAAACCGGAGGTAAAGATAGAGTTCAAGAGAGAGCATCCCCGCTGTGGGAAGTGTGGACGACAGCATCCGGGAGAATGCCGTATGGGCTCCGGAACCTGTTACAAATGCGGACAACCGGGTCATATCAGTCGAGACTGCAAGGCGACCGCAAAGATATGTTTTAAGTGCTACAAGTCGGGCCACTTTGCTGACGAGTGCCCAATGAATACCGGGTCGGTCCAGAACTCGGGAACCGCACCGGTGAAGATGCTAGAGGGTGGATTGGGAAAGAAGAACGACGCACCCAGGACTCGGGGGCGAGTGTTCCAGATGACCGTAGATGAAGCAAAGGAGGAGCCAGATGTCGTGACAGGTATTTTTCCTGTTAATGCATCACCTGCCCTTTCTTATTTGACTCGGGAGCTACTAAATCTTTTGTTTCTTTATCGTTTTGTAAAGACTTTGCTATTGTAAAGGACAAGTTAGAGAGTCCGCTAGAAGTAGAAATAGCGGACGAGGAGTTTCGTTTTGTGAGTGATGTGTATAAAGGTAATGTAATAGAGATAGCCGGAGTGAAGTTTAGTATAGATCTTATTCCTATTGCGATGAGGGAAATAAATGTAGTAGTTGGGATAGATTGGCTTAGTCGGAATGGAGCGCGCATTGATTGTGAAAAACAGCAGGTAGTGATTCGAACCCCAAGTGGGGGAGAATTAACTATCTCGAGTGAAGGAAGAAAAGGGGTACCAAAGGTGTGCACTTTGGCCAAAGCTAGAAGATATGTGCACCATGGTGGTAGCAGTTACTTGGCGTATATTGTTGATGAACGGGAGGAGAAAAAGAAGAGAACAGTGGCAGATGTACCAGTGGTCAGCGAGTTTCCGGATGTTTTCCCGGATGACTTGCCTGGCATTCCTCCCGGGAGGCAAGTGGAGTTCCGAATAGACTTGATTCCGGGGGCGGCACCGGTAGCAAAGGCTCCTTACCGTTTGGCACCTCCGGAGATGCATGAACTGTCAAAGCAGCTGGAGGAACTGTTGGATAAGGGTTTCATCCGCCCCAGTAGTTCACCTTGGGGAGCCCCTATCCTTTTCGTGAAAAAGAAGGACGGGTCGATGCGGATGTGCATCGACTATAGAGAGCTTAACAAGCTTACGGTAAAGAACAGATACCCGTTGCCGAGGATCGACGATCTCTTCGATCAACTTCAGGGAGCCGTTTGGTTCTCTAAGATAGATCTTCGCTCAGGGTACCACCAGTTGAAGGTCAGGGAAGAGGATGTTCACAAGACAGCGTTCAGAACCAGGTACGGGCATTTCGAGTTCATCGTGATGCCATTTGGACTGACGAACGCACCGGCGGCATTCATGGATCTTATGAATAGAGTTTGCAGACCGATGTTGGATAGGTCAGTCATCGTGTTTATAGACGATATACTGATCTACTCCAAGTCGAAGGAGGATCATATGGAGCATCTACGAGAGGTTTTGGAGATTTTGCGTAAGGAGCAGTTATATGCAAAGTTCTCCAAGTGTGATTTCTGGTTAAAAGAGGTTCAATTTCTTGGACATCTTGTGAACCGAGAGGGTATCAAGGTAGACCCAGCGAAGGTGGAGGCAGTGATGAAGTGGGAAACCCCGAAGACTCCCACTGAGATTAGGAGTTTCCTTGGATTAGCCGGGTACTACCGCCGGTTCATCCAGGATTTCTCCAAGATAGCAGTTCCGTTGACGAAGCTGACGAGGAAGAACGAACGTTTCGTTTGGGGAGAGGAACAAAAAACAGCGTTCGAAACCTTAAGGAGAAAGTTATGCGAGGCTCCGGTGTTGACACTACCGGAGGGAGTTGAAGACATGACAGTCTACTGTGATGCGTCTTATCACGGGCTAGGCTGCGTTCTTATGCAGAGGGGAAGGGTGATTGCCTATGCGTCTCGTCAACTGAAGACGCATGAGGTGAATTACCCGACTCACGATTTGGAGCTTGCGGCAGTGGTGTTCGCTCTCAAGTTATGGCGGCACTACCTGTATGGGGTGAAGTGTACTATCTATACGGACCACAAGAGTCTTCGTTATTTCATGGATCAACAGAATTTGAACATGAGACAGCGGAGGTGGTTGGATGTGGTGAAGGATTATGATTGCGAGATTCTTTATCACCCGGGGAAGGCAAATGTCGTAGCGGATGCCTTGAGTAGAAGAGCGAGTAGTGTTCTACTTCGGGTACCGTTGATGAGACTAACAGTATCAACGTCGCTTCACGACTTGGTAAGAAGGTCTCAAGAGGGAGCGATAAAGGGTGAGAACCAGAAGAAGGAACGGATAAAGGGACAGGTGGATCAGTTAGTGCCCGACAGTCGAGGTCTATTGACTCGGTACGGTCGGGTATGGGTTCCAGTATCGTGTGAGGCAAGGCAGACACTTCTGTACGAGGCGCATAAGTCAAGGTTCTCTATCCATCCCGGTGCTACTAAGATGTATAGAGATCTGAAGACTGACTACTGGTGGCCGGGGATGAAGAGGGACGTGGCTAAGTACGTGGAGAAATGTTTGACTTGTTTAAGGGTCAAAGCAGAGCATCAGAGACCGCACGGGAAGTTACAGCCATTAGAGATACCAGAGTGGAAGTGGGAGCATATAACAATGGATCTGATTACCAAGTTGCCTCGAACACCTAGGAATCATGATGCCATTTGGGTGGTTGTAGATAGGCTGACAAAGAGTGCCCATTTTATCGCGATCCGTGAAAGTTCATCTGCAGAAAAGTTAGTTGACATCTATGTCAGTGAAATTGTAGCAAGGCATGGGGTATCGGTAACAGTGATATCAGACAGGGATGTTCGGTTTACGTCGCGGTTTTGGGGGAAGTTCCATGAAGATTTGGGTACGAGACTTCAGTTCAGTACATCCTTTCACCCACAGACGGACGGGCAAAGCGAGAGAACAATTCAGACTCTTGAGGATATGTTGAGAGCCTGTGTTTTGGATTTTGGGGGCAGCTGGGATACGTATTTACCGTTGGCTGAGTTCTCATACAACAACAGTTTCCATGCCAGTATTGGCATGCCTCCGTATGAGATGTTGTACGGGAGAAGGTGTAGGACTCCTATCTGTTGGGGAGAGGTAGGCCAGCGGGAGTTAAGCAGCACAGAAGTGGTTCAGAAAACGACGGAAAGTATTGAGATGATTCGGGATAGGCTACGAACCGCACAGAGTCGTCAAAAGAGTTACGCCGACAAGCGAAGGTCGGATTTGGAGTTCAACGTGGGAGATAATGTTTTGTTGAAGGTGTCACCTTGGAAAGGGGTGATCCGATTCCGGAAGAGGGGCAAGCTAGGCCCTAGGTTTATCGGACCTTTCAAGGTGATAGCACCGGTTGGGAAGGTTGCGTACCGGCTGGAGCTTCCGCCGGAACTCAGTCTGATACACAACACCTTCCACGTGTCTCGGTTGAGGAAGTGTTAGCTGACGAGTCAGCGCATGTCCCTATAGATGACATACAGGTCGACGAACGGTTGAATTATATTGAGAGACCGATAGCAATCTTGGAAAAGAAGACCAAATCCTTGCGAAACAAGGAGATCAGCTTAATGAAAGTTCAGTGGGAACACCGAAAAGGATCAGAATGGACATGGGAACCGGAAGCTGAGATGAGATCGAATTATCCGGAACTCTTCCAAGTCTGATCGATTTTGAGGACGAAATCCTGGTAAGTGGGGGAGAGTTGTAACACCCCGTTTCCCAATTTACGTGATTTAACTGTCTCTTTTGGGGTTGAGTTAATTTTTGGGTCGTTATGTACGTGTTCAGGAATCTAGGGGCCAGTTTATCAATTTTGTAAGATGAGGGTGTGTTTTGGCATGTATGTAAAGGGGATGGAAACCCTAAACACCCTCATTTGCAACCATTTGTTTCTTTAGCAAAGAAGAGAGAAAAGAGAAAGGGATTTTCGGAGAGAACCAAGTGTCCGAAGTTGCTGTATTTTTCCAGGCGGAGTTCTTGTGAGCTACTGTGAAAGATCGACCGATTCTCCTTCGTTAACCGTTGGATCGTCGTCAAATTTGGACAGCGACTTCACGACCCTCTAATATACATTCTGACCGGAGGGATTTGGCATCGGAGTACCCAGTAGAGAGAACCAAGTGTCCGAAGTTGCTGTATTTTCCAGGCGAAAGATTTGGTGATTTTGGAAGATTCAAGTTGTGAAAGGTTCTAGGAGGATTGTTGTTCGCGGTCTAGAATTTCAAGGTATGTGTATTATGTTTAGAAATCAATAGAAATGGGGCGTATGAAATTGGATGTTTGGCAAAGTTTTATGGTATTTGGACTATCCTAGGTATGTCATTTCGGGATGAGAGATGGGATAGAATTAGAGTTCCATTTTTGGGCTTGTTATGATATGTGTATGTATGAATGTTATAGATGGTACGAGGTGATTATTATACACTGTGAAGTACTTGGTAATTGACATCTTGACAGGTGAGTACTCTACCTATATTATGTAAGTTATGTGTATGTAGTTGGATTGCATGTGTGATTATGTGTATGTTGGCGTTGCCAAAGGAAAGAGTACCTATGGTGGTAGTAATACCCCTAGGGAATATGTTATGTATGAAGAGGCCTGGTACCAGTGTCTAGTTATGACCTTCCTTATTTGATTTGTGCCTTAAGGAATGGAAGGATGTTACATGTATGTGATTGCTATGTTTATGCGAGTATGTATGCATGATGATATGTGGTATAGGTGCGTGCTCACTAAGCAAAAGCTTACCCCGTTGTTATTCATCTTTTAGTGGCAGGTACATCTTCGAAGAATAAAGGAAAGGCTCCAGCTTGAAGCTTTTGGATTTGCGGCAGCTCAGCAGCTTATATTTTCTTTTGATGAATGATAGTTTTGGATTCTCTAAGCTTTTCAGTTGAATATTGTTTTTCTCAAACTTATTGGTTTTAAGTTGCAAACTTGTACTCTTTTCTATAAGATTATGGGATTTTATCTAAATGTTTTAATTACAAATATTCCGCTGTATCTTAAGGTTACTTTCCGTTAAATGAGTGTTTTAAAGATAAGGGATGTTACAAATCAGCTTTCTTCACATCTTTGGATGTCAGTGTTTCTTACTGAACAACAGAGATGCCCTTGGAAAGTTTGATCCTAAGGCTGATGATGGAATCTTTCTTGGATACTCCTCAGTTTCCAAAGCCTTCAGAGTCTTCAACCGAAGAAGACAAACTGTAGAAGAAACTATTCACGTCACGTTTGACGAATCCCGTTCAGCGAACTCTAAACCGAACGCTAATACAGAAGAACTGAATCAATGGATGTTTTCTCATCTTGGTGATTCAGAAGATATTCCCACTCCTCATGCTCACACCGTAGAAAATGATGGTCCTACTATCATTCCAGATATGCAGAATAGAGAAGCTGAAACATCTTGGGTCTCAGCTGTTCCTATAAACGCTATACCTGCAGTTGATCCAAATGTCTAAGAAATTCCATCTATTTCTCAGCAATCAGTGAATGAAGTGGCAAATGCAAACATTCCTCTCTTAGCTGATAATCCAGAAGTAGCTGAAGCCTCATCTTCAGTTTCTCCAGTTCAGACTGAGTCAGCGACGTATGCTCCGGCTCAGCGATGGACTGTAAATCACCCAATCGATCAAATTCTTGGTGATCCCAACGCTGGTATTCAGACCCGTAGAAGTGCAGGTAATATTTGTTTATTTGTTAACTTTATTTCTCTAACTGAACCAAAGAAAATAGATGATGCCCTCAGAGATCCAAACTGGGTCAGCGCTATGCAAGAAGAGCTGACTGAATTCGAAAGAAACAAAGTTTGGAAACTTGTTCGTAGACCAACTGACAAAACGGTGATAGGCACTAAATGGGTCTATCGAAACAAGTTGGACGAACATGGTACTGTAACTCGCAACAAAGCTCGTCTTGTTGCTCAGGGATACAGACAAGAGGAAGGCATAGATTATGACGAAACTTTTGCTCCAGTAGCAAGACTTGAATCTATTCGTCTTTTCTTAGCATATGCTGTACACAAAAACTTCACTGTACATCAGATGGATGTTAAGTCAGCATTTCTAAATGGAAAGCTGAATGAAGAAGTATATGTGGAACAACCTCCAGGATTCTCAGATCCTAAACGTCCAGGTTATGTTTATAAACTGGACAAGGCACTTTATGGCTTAAAGCAAGCTCCACGTGCATGGTATGATACTCTCTCTACTTATCTCCATATTGAAAAATTTGAGCGAGGTAAAATTGACAAAACTTTGTTTTTTAGAAAAGTGAAAGGTCATATCATTTTAGTTCAAATATATGTTGATGACATTATATTTGGTTCTACTAACCCTGAGCTTTGTACTCGTTTCGCTGATAGAATGAAAGATGAGTATAAAATGAGCATGATGGGTGAACTAACATATTTCCTTGGTCTTCAGATTAAGCAAACTGAAAAAGGAACTTTTATAAATCAGGGAAAGTATGTTAAAGATATGCTGAAGAAATTCGACTTAACTGAAAGTTCAGCTATGAAAACCCCTATGGCACCACCGCTGATACTTGATAAGGACACAAAGGGTGTTCCTGTCAATGTCACGCTGTACCGTGGGATGATCGGCTCACTATTGTATCTTACAGCTAGCCGACCCGATATTATGTTTGCAACATGTCTGTGCGCACGATATCAAGATGAACCTAAGATATCCCATATGAAAGCTGTAAAGCGAATCTTTCGATATCTTAAGGGTACAGCGAATCTAGGTCTTTGGTATCCCAAAGACTCAGGATTCGATCTAACCGCCTATTCAGACAGTGATTTTGCAGGTTGCAAAATGGATAGGAAAAGCACCACAGGAGGATGTCAGCTCCTGGGTGGAAAGCTGGTAAGTTGGACAAGTAAGAAGCAAAACTCAGTATCCACTTCCACAGCTGAAGCTGAGTATGTAGCCGCTGGAAGCTGCTGTTCTCAAGTCTTGTGGATGAGAAATCAGCTACTAGACTATGATCTTCAGCTCTCCAAAATTCCAATCTATTGCGACAGCACGAGTGCCATCGCTATAGCAAACAATCCAGTGCTACACTCAAAGACAAAACACATAGAAATCAGATATCATTTTATCAGAGATCATGTGATGAATGGTGATATAGAACTTCATTTTATCCCAACTGATTATCAGTTAGCTGATTTGTTTACCAAACCTCTTGATGAGACAAGATTCAACTTTCTCATCAGCGAGCTTGGAATGCTGAACTTTGAAGGATAAAATCTGCAGCGGTTCACATTTAATCAGCGATACGTTTATACAATCGTGTATAGCCTTTGGGATAAAATCAACTTATATAATCCATTTCATCATCTTCTCTCTGAATAAACTTGGTTAAACTGATATCCAGGTATGTTTTCTCTCTTTGACAATCGCATGAAAATGCAAGATTTCAAAATAAATTGCATCGCTGAATATCTCTTCCTTAACAGCGATATTTTGAAAAATTCCTTAAATCTTCACTGATATTTTCTATTCAGTGCTTCATGTTTTTCAAAAGAGTCACTGAGTTTTCAAAACCTCAGAGACATCCTAAAAGAATGTGAAAGGACAGTTGTGACGTCATTGCAACGGATTACACTCGGCACGATTTCTTTCTGACACACGTTTGCACGTTTTGTTCAAACTTCCAATCAAATGCAAACACGTGTCCGTGTCATGATGAAAATCTTTTCCCGCTCAAGGTTTTCTCTCTCTAAAAATCCCTATATAAACAACTCTTGGTTTATATTTGTCTTTTACGCGAACAATCTTTCTCCGCAAGAAAAGAATCCTCTGTTGCATTTGTGCTCTCAAAAACCTTAAGAACTGTTCATCATCTTCTTCATCGAAACTTCAAGGTTAATATGTTCTTATCTTTTATCAAATGCGTATAACTTGTTTTCGATCTTCTCTTTGTTTTAACAAGACCAAACAAAAGAACTTTTAAAATAAAATCATTTCTTTCATGGTTTTATGAACACAACCATTTCATGGTTGTTCTTCAAGTTTTAAATCTAAATCTTAAACTTGTTCTTCATTCGTATCCATTTTTCTTTTAGAAACTGGAATACAAGATTTTATGGGTTTTACTTTTCTTTTAAAATCAAGAAAAACCCTAATCTTCATTAAGACATTTTTTGTGTGAATGAAATGGACAAGATTCGAAATATCTTAACGGAAATTTCTTTCCACATTAAGATAATTCTTATTTGTTAACATCTTTGGTTGAACTGATAATACAGTGATATGGCATCTTCAAAGCTGAATGTTACCGCTGAGTCCATCTCCACTGACTCTGAGGAAATGGACATCCTCAAAGCCCCCCAGGTTAAGTTCGAGCTGGATCAACTCGATTGGACTAAGGCCAACAACCTCTCAGCTCTTCTCGAGTTTCCTCCTCGGAAGCAAGTATCACATCTGGACGATGCTGTAAGTTTTCTGAAGAACAGCCCCATCTACACAGCCCTGACCATAACACCTCCTGCCAGTCAGCGGCTCTTATCCCAGTTCTGGTACTCTGCCAGACACACTGAGCTACCCTCTGCCAAAGATCCATCCAAAACCATAGACTGCATACTCAGCGATACTGAGTATGGCACCATCAAGATTACACCCGCCATTATCCGCAAAGCCCTAAACTTCCCAAATGCCACCAAAGAAAAACCCTTCATTCCATTCCCTGACCATAAAAAGCATGCTGACAGAGAAGCAATCATTGCTTTCCTTGACGCAATGGGTTATATCTGGGATATTGGAAGGGACAAGAAGCCTGAGAAGAAACTGACGCTGATAAAGAAATCCAAGATGCCCAGCGAGATGAATTTCATCTTCGCTCACCTGATCAGCTGCATGACAGCAAAATCCGGATCTTCTGATCAAGCCGCCCAACCTCAGCAGTCCATGGGATACGCACTGCTGAAAGGTCTAAATATTGACTGGGCCTCCATTATTTATGAAGACCTGATTCAACGTGTCGATTCTGCCGCTGACAGACCAGCATGGGTTCCTTACCCACGATTCATCAGCGCCATCTTTCAATATAGCCTGAAGGACAGCTATCCTGAAGAGGGTGATCTGAAACTTTCTCAGATTGGCCCTAAGGTTCTCGACTTCAAGCCTGTCGCCAATGAGGTACGTCTCTCTACTCTTCTCACTCTTCTAAATTCTCCGCTTTCTGTGGCTCCTTCAGCGACAATACCAATCGCTGATAACCCGGCCACAATATCCTCTCCTTATAAGAAAAGGAAACCCTCACACACCCAACTTGATTCCAAAAGGATCAAGAAAACCAAGGAGCAACCCCAGCAATTCCATGCTGAAGACTCCTCAGCTCATTCTGAAGAGCTGAAGGAAAGTTCCGTGGTACGCTCTGCCACACCCGTACAAGCCATCCCTCCAATCCAGACTTCAACGTCTCCAAACGCTGAGGTTAGAAACTTGGAAACTACCCAACCTCCCTCAGTCTCTCAAAAGACTGATGAAGTGATTGTCAGCGATTCCAACGCTGAACTCAGAACCCGAACCCCAATCTTAACCTTCGCTTCTCCCTCCACTCACTTGGACACTCCTCCAGCGAACACTGGAGATGCCATCATTCCAGATGTCGCCGCTGATGCTTCTCAACAAATGATGAAGAAAGGACCTGCAGAGTTCACCATACCTCACCGTACTTTCGAAGATGATATGGAACACTATTCAGGAACTTGCAACTTTGACGAGTTCATCAATCCTCCTGCAGGTACAAATCCCACCTTAAACACTGTAACTAAACCTGAAACTTCTGAGCTTTCCTTTGTTCACAAGTACTTATATGTTACAGGTCCTAATTTGGGAGACATCAACGCCTCTCTGAAGTCCGTGGAAACAAAGCTGTCCAGTCTCACCACCACACTCTCCAACAACTCAACAGCTGTAACAAACGCTGGGGAGAATTTGACAAAGCTGACAACGGTGGTGGAGAAGAAAGCTTCCACTGAAGACATCAAGAGTCTTGATAAGACGCTCAGCGATTTTGCCAAGGTGCTCTGAGACATCTACACTGACTACACAAACCTCAAAACATCAGTTTCGACCATGTCCAGCGAAGTAACAGCGCTGAAGACATCAGTTGCAAAACTCGAGGGTGATATGTCAGAGGTCAAGGCTGACTTAGGCTCTGTAAAGACCGACGTTGGTTCTATGAAGACGATGATCGAGACGCTGGTAAACAAGGCAAATAGTCCAGCTCCTGCTCCTGCCCCTGTCCCTATTTTGGAATATTTCACATAGGAGGATCGCACAGAGCTGAGGAAAATCACGCCTGCTATTTCTGTCCTAGAAGACAGAGTAGCAAAACTTGAAGGTTGTCTGAAAATCTCTGGCCCAGAAGACAGAGATAACACCAATGTTGAGTCTGCCCATTCCTCCCCCAGTCATCATGAGAAAGAGGGGGAGAAGAGCGATGAACATTCCAGGGAGAAAAGGGCTGAAAATCTTGAGAAAAGCGCTGAAGATCTGAACAAGAGCGCTGAAGACCTTTCCCATGATGAATCTATCAGGGGAGAGATGAATGAAGATCTGACCACTGGACCTCAGGGAGATGAAAACCCTGAGGGAACCGAGAAGCTCGCCTCTGTATCCGAGGGGGAGCAACTCGAAGAAGATGTTGAGGAATCCGAAGCAGAAGAAGATGAAGACATCGACATCCCTGAAGACAAACCATCCTTCTCTCCAAGAAAGGATGATGATGATGATGAAGATGACGATGATTTCTTTATCGTCAAACCTGCCCCAAGGATCAAAGCTCTTAAAGGAATCTCAATAAAAGAACCATCAGGGGAGAAGACAAAGACAAAGCCCTCAGCCTCTGGCGCTGAGAAAAGCAAAGACAAAGGCCTCGCTGAAGATGAAAATCTAGCGATCCTATTTGAAAAGCCGGTTTGTCAGGTACACTAAAACTTTACTTTTTCCTTCCCTGAACTTCTCAACAACTCAATAAGTTCTCTACTCCACAAACCTCTCTCCACATCCACATTATTTTTCTATCTTTTCTACCCAAGTTCTTCTACCCAGTTCTTATCTGTAAGATCGTTGCGTTTCAGCTAGTCCTCTCCCCTGTTTGAGGATGTCGCTGAAGGTTCTACTGTTGCGACTTCACAAATAAAGCCAGCTGCTGCTGATGAAATAATCCCAGTCTTGGACTTGATCTCTGAGACTGATGAACCAGAAGAACAACCTCTCTCACACAATAAGAGACCTTCCTCAGTTCCTCAAAGGCTGAGTGAAGAGGATCAAAAGAGAAGAGAAGAAATAATAAAGCGATTCGAGGATCAGCGAATCATTCTAAGGCCTGATCAACTGCCTTCAGTTCCTCCCAAGTTCAGAATTTCAAAAGCTGAATACCAGGACCACCTTAGAGCTGAACGCCTCATTGCTGAAAGGAAGGAAGCTGAAGAGAAAGACAGAGAATACGCCATCAAGCTCACTCAAGAATCTGTCAAAGACCCCAAGCTGAAGCGTGTTCCCATTCAAATCCAACGAAAGCTGTGGGAAGAAGCCCAGAAGATCGTGGAAAAGAAAACTGAAGTTTCTCAGACCACCTTGATCTGGTGTAAAGAGAAAATTCACTTCAGATATCGTCCAGCGAAGATCAACAAGGTATTCATCTCTGGAAGAACCTCTATCGGAGTACCTATTGTTGACATCAAACTGTTCAGAGAAGATGACACATCTGAAACCTTTCGCGCTGACACTGTAAAAAGGTATGGTCTCTCTGAATGGCTGGATATGAGGTTAGCTATCCAACCATCACAATCTAAGTACAAGAATCATTTCGAAAAGCTGATAAACAGACAGTTCGACTTGATATCTTCTTGTGTGGATATTCCTCCTGTTCCTGATCTAAAGCCGAAAAGAAAAAGGGGCTCTCCAAGGAAGAAACGCCAAGATTCAAACTCAGGACCTGTCATACGAAATGAAACTGGAATTGGTTTCTCTCGCGCTGAAGTGCTTGGTCCTGATCCTGATCTATCTGCCCTTGACATCTCTTTGCCACCATGTGAACTTTTCGTCCCTGGTAAAGTCATCAGTAATCCTTATGGAATATTCTTTCTTGACTATGACGGACGTAAATGCTTTCAACGGATCGCTGAGCTTCCAATCACTCCAATCGAACATCTCAGAGATCTTATCTACTGGTGTGACTTCAGAAAGGACATTCAGGCACGACACTTAAAACCCTTGATTTTTCAAGAAGTGCTGAATAAAAGAAAACGAGGTATAACGGTTCCTGACTGGATGATTCCCACTGAAAAGACGACCCTTGATGAACTTCTCATTAAGGAAGAACCTTTTGAAAACGGATATAATCTCCTTTTTCTCTATTGTATCAGTTATCCTTCTGTACTTGTAATTTATTTCGCTTGTACTTGTAATCTTTCTGTTCTTCATTGTAATCTGATTCAAAGATTTAAAGAAAGATTTCAGCGAATGTACTTTACTCCATCAGTACTGAAAAGATCCCAGAAAATAGTAAAAGGGACAAATATTTTATGAGTTCTTTTTATCCTTATGTTTTCATTTAATAGCAATTTTCTTTGTTGCTATGTCATAATCAAATAGGGGGAGATTGTTGATCCAAACCCTCAGTGATTTGATAATGACCCTCTCTTTAATACTTAGTGAAAATTGTAAGTAACAATATGTATCAGAGTTTCACTATCGCTGATAAGTACTAAGATCTTACAGTACCGCTGATAGGAACTCTCGCTCTTTAAATTAAACATTCAGCGAACACTGTTCACCATAATGCTCTGAGTCTGTTCAGTCCTTATGGTGATCGCTGATAAGTTAGTTGTTTACTTATGATCCCTGAAGACAAGTTTCACGTCAACAAAGGTTCTACGCTGAAGTCGAAGATCAAGCTCAAGAACCAGCGACAAGTCTACTAATGAACTGATGCGGATCAGCGAAGACTCAGATTTGTCCACTCAACGTGAAGTATCAAGTACAAGACTTCAGCTATCGCTGAACTTTATCATTCGCTGAATAGTAAATGGTAATCGCTGAATCAACGAAAGCTGATCATGAAGTCCTCCGTACAAAGTACTTTTGTCTTAACCTCCCTTGCACGCCGCCGTACGAAATGTCAGAAAAGAACCTCCGAAAATCTGAGATCGTACAAACACTCTAATACTACAATGTTCATCTTTACGGCTACTAAGGTTGTCAACCAAGGTCAATGACATGCAACCAACCAACTGATGACACGTGTAAAGTGTATACTGACTTGCATTAAATGCATGCAGTATATAAAGAGATGAACTCACTTCTTTTGAAGTAACTTGCTAACTCTGGACAAGTTCAAATCTCTCTCAAGATAGGATTTTATTAGTAATCTCCATATCTTTCTTAGTGCAAGAAACCTTAGTGTTCCAACTTGTTTAGATTTAGGTTTATCCTTAATCTTGTTTCCGCAACAAGCTGTAAATTGTTAATGATTTATCAATAAACAATTTAGAAAAGTAAAATAGTGTGTTTGTATTCAACCCCCCCTTCTACAAACTTGTATAGTCCTTTCGGGACCAACACTTTCCCTCTCATAAACTTTTTACGAACCCTCATTCTTCTCCGGCAAAACCCTGCAAAAACCTACAAGTTTCTTATTATCAGTACCAAACAGAACATTCACCTGCTCATTCTGAACATTCAGAAAACCCCAACCCTGCCCAAAACATTGAACTAGAAGATTCCGGCGATTCAGCAGACTTTGCTCCAACCACACATCTTCAAAACTTCATAGCAAAGGATCATTTCGAAAAAGTACTACCAATCAAATCCAACAATTTCTATTTGGTCCCCTCACCCACTTCTTTCGGCGAAGCCCATGCCATTCTTCTAAACATAATGGAAAATCATATCCTCTTCCCTTTACTCTCAAGAACCCCAACGAAAATTCCAGTTAGATGTCTGAACCAGTTTTGGCAAAGTTGCCGATTTGATAAAGATGATTCTCTTATCAAAGGGTACATTTCAAGACCTGAAAAATCTGAGCATCTGGAAATCAAGTTCAATAGAACAATGTTCTCACTTGAATTCAACCTACCAACAAGGGGTCTTCTTGGATTGAAGAAGTACGCAGAGCAACCAACAGACGACGAGATCTGTCGTTTCCTAAAAATGCTTGGGTACAACACCCCACTGAGGAAGAGAAATGACTTCCGCAGAGGCAGATTACCACCTCTGTGGAACACCTTGTTCTCAATTCTTAACAGATGCCTGACAGGGAAGATAGGCAGTATTGACCAGAGCTCACATCAGATATTAACCATCATGTATGGGGTTTACTATGATCTCCCACTGGATTACGCGACCATAATGATGCAAGAGATCATCAACACCATCGACAGAAAGAACAACACAAGAAGGGTCAAAGAGAACGATCCTAAGTTTCTACCACCTCTACAATTCCAAAGAATACTGGGAGTCTTGTTCAAACCTCTGTTGCTGATACAGAAATGGCCAATGGAAGGGCCAATTCCCAAACAGTTCCCAATGAGCAAAAATATCCCCACTGATCATGTAGATGGTTACACACACTGCAGACCTCTGTCAAAGAAACTTCTGAAGTATGACTCGAATAAAACCCTTAAGAAAGAGTATATACGCGATCATAGAACTCCCAAACCGAGTCCTATGACACCCCCGCGTTTAGGTGTCCCTCTAGGAACAATGATTGCAGAACCACTTTCCACTCAAGAAGACAAAGATCACAAATTAGCAAAACACATGGCTATTCAACTTAGCTTCATAGCAAAACGTGCAGAGCTCATGGGAAAGAAGTCCTCTTCAAAATCTTCTGCCTCTACTCCAAAATCAAAAAGGAGGAAAATTGCAGAAGATACCTCTACAAGCGCTGCAGAAGATCAACCTTCACCTCCTCATGCCACAGAAATTGGCTCCTCTGCTCCTCACTCCTCTCCAAAACTAAAGAAGAAAAGAAAATCAAAAACTACAGAGGAAGGGGCACCAAAACCTAAGAGGAGGAAAACCAAAAAGAAGCATGGTAAATCACTTGAGAAATTGGTTACCATAGAAGAGGAAGCAATCGCAGAAGAAAGAACTGCAGAAGAAGAAGATGCAGAAGTAGAAATGATAGAAGCGGGATATCAATCGCCCCATCAATCCCCGGATCGATTTGCTCACCAAGGAAACTTAAACGATTTCCTACAGAACCCTGACATTGCCAACACTTTAAATACAGCAGGGTGGACGGCACAACCTCTCGACCACCACTCCCTAGAAGAACAATACTTCTCTATTTCCGGCATTGACACACATCTGCAAGAAGATGATCAAAAACCCAGAGATCAATCAGCTGAGACACCTATTATTCTACAGATCCCCTTCATTCAGCAAGGATTGGACGTTCACAGAAGGAGTCCAAGCCCAGCTTCAGAAGAAATAGGACAAACAGAAGCTCAGTGGAATAGAGATGAAGTAACAGAGACAAGAATGGAGGTCTCAGAGGTAGATTCAGAAGAAGAAGAAGCTGTCTGGATACGAAAAGGTCTCTATCATCCACATGTCATGAGGTTATACGGCTCTCATCAAATGTATGACTTCTTAGGCACAGAGCAAGGAACTTCAACAAAGGATAGGGTAGAAACATCTGGATGAAAAGAAAATGTAAAAGAAAAAGATGTCGAAGATGAAGAAGGCACACATCCCTCACCCCCTCCCAGTGCAACCCACACATCTAACTTCGCAGGTCTAGCTGCAGAAGGAGTTATTGAAAAAGAGCAGCACAGCTCGATCCAAACCCAACCCTTCCAGCCAGAAGTCACTCTTTCGACTTCTGCGCCCACAAAAACTGGGGAATCCATTCCTAAGGAGTCTCCTCAAAGAGACTCACCTATAGTTCGTGATCAATCGCCCCAGATCACACTAGAACACCCTACAGAGGAATTCGTTTCCTCTGCCACACACGAAATAGGGCCAACCCTTCTTTCAGAGAGAAGTAGTGAGCACAACGACGAAGAGACTCTAGACAAGTCTCCGAGTCAACAGAAGGATAATCTAGTACCCACCTCTGAAGTGGATCTAGACAATGTCGTTCACAGAACTTCTGTAGAGTTTGAAGCACTAGATGCTTCTGCTCGAAGATCAGATGGAAATCCTTCCACCCCCAACGTACAAACAAGGGTGAACGAAGGTGTCCCAGGAGCAGGGACTCACTCTGGAGACGAATGTGTTCCTCCAGAGGTTACACCAGGAACACAAGTATCAAGGGATGAGTTCCAAACCCTTGTCACGTCTGTGAACCAAACCATGAAAGAGTTGCAAAGCTCTTTCACATCTTTTGCAGAGAAAACATCAACGGCCTTGCTGAATCTGAACACCAAAATGGACAATCTGTCCACATAGGTGAAAATAGCCATCACAGAGATGAAATCTTCTGCGCAAACAACTGCAACAACTACAGCCACTTCTGCTGCTAAAGATTTTGGAATTGCCGCAACTTCTGAATTCAAGGAATCAGTCAAACGTTTCCTTGAACAAATGAACAAGCAATCCAACAAATCACAGAGCATCACACCTGCAGAACTAAAGAAGGCTCTGCAAAATGTTCAAGAAGAGGCAATGCGCAACACTACAATAATGCAGCCAAAAGAATACATGACCAGAGCACAACTAACAGAGCTTGGCCAGAATGTCATAAACCAGGTCACAGAGGTCATTGTCTCCTTCACTACTGCAAATGCCAACTACGTCAAAGAGTTCAGAAAAAGTGTCGGCAAAATGCGCTTCAACACAGAAGCAGAGCTTGCAACTCTATTCGGCCTCTGTGATGATGTATGTGCGAAGTTGATGGCCACAGGAGTAGAACTACCAAAGAAACCCAAAGCTTCCTGCAGAGTAGAGGGTACTTCTGATAAAAGTCAGGATGATTCTGATGATGACCATCCTGGTCCATCAGATAATCCTGAGGGGGAGAATATAAGGGAGAAAGCTACGAGCAGAGGAATACAAGCTCCACCAATCGCAGCAGAACCAATCAGTCAAGCCCCTCCAGAACAAACCCAAGATCAACAACAAAATCAACAGACCACAGAGACAACACCCATCTCTGTGGAATCAAGTCCTGAAGAAACCAATATTCCAGAAGCTGATCAGCAAACCACAGAGGCAACAACCACCCCTGTGGTAATCATTTTGGAAGAAAGTCCCTCAACAAAATCAACAGAAAAACCCCCAACCATACCAAGAAGAAAGTCGATTGCCACCAAACCAAAAAGAGCAACGACCTCTCTTCTTCAATTCTGAGAAAGATGCACAATACAATGACTGATCGAATGTCGCAGAGAGAAGAAGAAAGGCACAAGTTCACATTAGCTTTCAAAATGGCAAGAAGATTCGACATACCTCAATCCACAGAAACCGAGCTTACAGAAGAAGTCACCAAAGAACCTCCAACAGAGGTTACAGAGCAAAGAATGCCAACAGAACCAACGCCACAAAAGTCCTCTCAAACACAAGTGTCAAAACCTATAGAGGCAACCCCCATCAAGCCAACAGAAGCACCAACCTCCAAACCTACAGAAGAAACAGGTTCTGCCCCACCAAAAGTCAAAGACAAGGGCAAAGGGATACTGACAGAAGAACCAAAGAAAAAATCATTGCCCAAACCTACAGAAAAATTGATGAAGAGCGCTTTTGATGCCTTCCAAACTCCAAAACCTGAAGAAGAGGACTGGGCATATGGATTGAAGCCTCTGTCAGACATTCCACTTACAGGTAGAGCTGCAGAAGTTGTTCAACAGATGGATAGTCTCAGAAGACAAGTACCACAACCTGGTCCAACACATAAAGAGATGGAAGAAGTGGTATACAAATACCTCTACAAACAAACCTTTCAGACCAATCACCCAACAGATCATGTGACAGATCCAAGGATCAGAGTAGAATTTGAGAACATCTTCAGCAGAACAAAGCCAAGAACCAAAGCAGAAGTCTTCTCTATCCATAAGATCAAAAAGGTAATCTTCTGCAGATTCTCCTTCACAAGAACCTATCCAAGAGTCAGGTACAATCTTTACAGAGTCAAAAGGGTAAATAATTCAGAAACCACCTTCGCTGATGCTGACATAAGGAATCTGAATCCCTATGATCTACCTGAACTTCTGCAATGGACAAAAGACATCTATAACACAGAGCCAAACACCAGAGCCTATCAAGTGCTGAGAAAAGCAATGAGGGAAAAGCTTCTGATCTACAGTATGATAGATTTTCAACTGGGAAAGGATCTTGGTCTCAAACAACTGAATTTACGACCACCAGAGGATCGCTGCCCACCCGACGCCGTGCCCAACTCTATCATTACAGAACCAAAATTCGGGTTAGTATTTCAAAACCCACAAGGCGAAGTCAAACTGTTTGTGTGCATGGACTGTCAGAAGTACGCAACTAGTACTCTGAACAAGTTCAGAGCAAGCCTTGTAAAATACAGAGGTACAGAGAAAATGAATAAAGATGCTGCAGATACTTTCATCAGAGAGATTGATGCCATAATCCGCCTAAGAGAACTCTGCATCAGTTTCTACAAAGAGATCAGAAGAATCGGAAGAGACAACAGAAGCTACAACGATTTCAAAAATGCCAAAATATGATTCTCAAACCTCAAATCTCTGCAAACCAAGTCAAAAGTTTATTTCATTGTACTCAAATGTAAATTGCCTCTGGCATATTTCTGAATGAAAGAACTTTCGAGGTATTGTTTAACCTCTGTCTTATCTAACTTAGCCTAATTAAACTCTGTTCAGTTTTTTATTTTTCACTACTTAGGGGGAGATTGTTAGCTTCAATCTTCCTAATCATAGAAGTATTTAGAAGTAGTGAAAAATAGGTTAAGTGAAGAAGGCCTCTTATAGAGGCTCTGCCGAACTTACCGAGAGATCAAGGTCAAGAAGCTACAGAAGCTAAAGAGGCGCCCTACAGAAGCTCTGTAATACGCGCAAAGAAGGCCAAAGACTCGGAATCCGGTGAAAACTGCTCTTCTAAGGACCAAACCGCAGAACCTCTGTGACACTTCACAGAGCCTCTGCGGTCTTCAACAAAGACTTAAAAGATATTTATAATATCTTGCTACTGTTACAGGACATGTTCATCAACTTGCATGGTAGCATGCCCTGTCCAACTGCAACGTGTCAAACTCTGATTGGATTCAATAGGGCTTAGTACATAATAGACGTCTGCTGCATTAAATGCAATACAGCACGTCCAAACTGTTCATGCCATCCGTCCAACTATTCATACCGTCCTTTGTGAATAGTAGCTTATGCTTTATGGTCCCCTTAGAGTAGTATATAAGGAAGACTCATGTTGAGTTCTTCCTATCCATCGATCGATCAATCGATCAATCGAAACAAGATTTCAAGAGAGAAAAACATCACAAGAACACATAGCTTTAAACACTTTGAGAGTCATATCTGTTTTAAAAGCTTTGCTTACTCACTGTTCTTGAATCTGTTCTTAATATATATATTCAGTAAACTTTGAGATATTATTTCCTGTTCACTGTTTATTTATATTGTGTTCTAAATCTATCAATCATATCTGTTAGTTCTTCAAATACGCTTCCGCATCAAACTCATACTTAAACTAATAGATCTAATAATCTTGTATAAACAAACAGGGAACCAACAACCTTCCACGGATTTATTTCCAACAATGGTAGACAACATGTCAATTCATCCCTGAGAGAAAGGGGATTATTGGAAACGTCGATTCAGGAAGACAATGAGGAGCAGGAACGGTTCGCATTCGTGACAACACACTCAAAAGAATCTTTGGAATGCAAAGCAAAGAACAGTTGGGAATCCCTGCATTCGAAAAACCCCCAAAGGTCCCTATTCTTCTTGAATTTGTTCGATTCATGGGCTACAACAAAGCTTTAACCAAGGTGCGTATCCTAACACCAGAAGAATCCCACAAACTATGCTCTCTTTGATAAACCCAACCCATATTCCTTTACAAAACTATAGACATGTTGCTCAACCTCAAGAACCTGAGGTGAGATCCCCAGCATACATAGGTCCTGAGCCATCATTAGAGTCTACTAGTGAGGTCAGAGAAGAGGAAGAAGTAGTAATACCAGAGGTAAGAGTACCCATAGTGGGGTCTTCCTCTACCAATATTGAGGGGGAGGAAGTAATGGACAGAGCATCCCCTAAGGAGGCTGTCCAAGAGGAAGAAAGGGAAACTGCAGAGGGGGTGGCAGAGAGTTCGTCGTCCTCTGGCAGTAGTGAGGAAGCGGAAATTGAGGGAGAGACACCGGAGTCTTTTGAATCCCTAGGATCTAAGGGAAATGTGAGCTTAGAAGAAGATGTTCTTGTAAACACACATGTGCGTTTCCCTAGCCCATCTCCCAGTGCTATCACACAATCTGTCTTTGATGATCAAGACCAAATGGACATTGAAACAGAGGTGCACACCTCGAACCCTAGCCAGACTGAACCACCAGGGTAACTCTTCATGCCTCTGGTATGCACGAAACCGGGGAATCTATTTTTGGTACTGATGTCCCATCGCCCCAGGACATCAATAGGTCACCTACATACGCTGAAGCCTCTGTGGCTTGCATAGATTTGACAAAAACTAGTCCTGAGATCTTCAGAATCTTACGTAGGCAATGTCCAACTCAGGGGCATTGGTATGACTTAGTATCACAAGGGAAGACCTGTCTTGATCCCAGATCTTCTGAACACATCAGATTTCTGTCTCCAGAACCTGAGATGGAAGAGGAAACTCTGATCAGAACTCCCAGAGATATATCCCCTAAAAAGGAACATCAAGGATCGGGTGGAAGTCCTCCACGAGCCAACATCCAAACAACTCTTGAAGGAGACGTCTCTGTGCTCGAAACTGACTTGGATCCATGTGTTGGAACCAAGTTTACCCCCACTGATGGTGTCACAAGAGCAAAGCTCAAAAGCTTCTGTGACACTATTAGTAACTCCTTGAATGAGTATAAACTTATCAATGAGGCAAAAGAGGAGCTGATCCGCCAGGAGAATACTTATCTCAAAGAAGTGCTGCAAGAGATCACTAGAAAACATGCATAGACTTCCCAAAAATTTGCCGATTGGGAAAGGGCCAGAGCAGAGGAGACAGAGAAGCTGACCAGAGAAATCACATAGCTGAAAAAGACCTTGGCAGAGAATCACAAGGAAGAGATGAACAGAACTCTGCCAATGCCTTCCATTATCTTGTCTGACTCCAACATCAGAACCTTGACAGAGATGATCAATACCTCTGTCAAGACTGCTATCAAAGAGGCGACCGCACCAGAGGCTGATGTGTCCTTCCCTGACAGACAACCTATTTACAGAGCTTATATGGGCAGGTTCAAAAACAGGGTTTTGAGCAAAATGATGACGATTTCTTCAAAGTTTGTCCAGAAAGCTCAAGCAACAGAGAAACATGTACAAACCTTTCTTGACTCTCACAAATTCAACTTTGAGAGTCAAGTTGATGAAATCAGAACTACTGCAACAGAGGTGGAAGACGCTTCGAAAAAGGCTGTTGACACATTCACAGATGCCATCGTCCAAACTGGTTCCAGGAAGAGATCTACAGTGGAAAGTCCAGAGGAAGGACCCTCCAAGAAGAAGGGAAAGTTTGTTTTCCCGGACTCTCCCATCGTCACGCAACTATCTGATGAAGCCGATGATGCAGAAGTTGCTACGGGAGGGACCTCAATCCAACAAAAGGGGTAGACAGAGACAGAGAGACAGACACCAGGGGAGAAAGAGACAGAGGAAACACCAACAGAGACAGGGATGGTTGTGTTCGACTATATCTTCAAAGACATAACGCTCAAAGCACCAGAAGAAGCGTCGACATCTCAACCACCAGAGATTATCAGTCTAGACACTCCTCCCCAATCCCCAAGGACTAAACCAGAGAGAACAGAACCATTCTTTGCTGATGAACAATCAAACCCAAACTACACAATAGCCTGAAAACCAAAACGACACCATGATGGCTGAAAACAAACCCCAAAACCAACTAGAGCAGAACCCAAAATCTACACCCCGACACACAGAAAACCCTTCGTTGGAAGAAGTGTTTGCATATCTCTACACCAAGAGAGATACAATCCCAATAAACGTTGTACCCAATAACCCATACCTAAACCCCATCAGAGCCAACAGACTTAATGACGATAGGCGAAGGTTCATTGCAACAAAATCACATCAGAACAAAGCTATCAACTCATCGTTTGGGATCAGCAGAATTCTTAAAATAGAAGAAAGAAAATTTGCTTATGACAGAATTTTGTACCATCTGTACACAGTAGAATCAAAAGACAAGAAGATAGAAACCTTCAACGATAATGATCTTGTGCTTTTGAATCCCTATGATCTATTAACTCTTCAGGGCTACTGCATCAATTTCCACGACAGATACAAAGCCGCAAGGACAGCCGTGCCTGAAGTTTAGTATGATATGCAAGAGCACATCAACCTCCGAACGCAAGTTGATTTTCAGCTAGGCATAGAGTTTGGAGTTGAGAAACTGGCGATTGCACCTCCTAATGAAAATCTTGAGGGTCTTGGTCATTACAGAACAGAAACTGTGGTTGGATATCCACCAATCTTTATCTGTCGATAGAAGGGCATCAAGAAGGCCAAAAGATCAGAGGAAACCCACAAGTACTCAAGTGAATCGCTGCAGTATCTCAAAAACGTCATTCTGAACCTTCCAAGGGAAAAATGTCCAGAAGATGCATTAAGGCTTTACATCAACCAGATAGATCATAGACCTGATTAGGAGATTCGACAGAATTCTAAGATGAGAGTACTATGCTTAGTATACTAGTTCTTTGTACTTCATTGTAACCATTTTAAAAGAATAGTATCAAGTTTCACAAAGGTTAACTTTCTCCTCTGTCTTTTGTTTACTTATCTCTGTAAATAGCATAATTTGTATTTTCAATACATAGGGGGAGATTGTTAGCCCCAAGTATACAAGATGTAAAACTATTGAAAATATCACAAGTCAGAAGACCACCAGAGATCCAGCAGAAGACTTAGAAGAAAATCAACCAGAAGATCATCAAAGCTCGACAGAGCTCTTGCAGAAGACTTCTTCTGTTCCACCATAAGAACTGTTCATACCAGAACAACATCAGAGCTCTGGCTTAAGAGCTCTGGTGAATGAAGACCTCTGGGAATCTTAAGTCACGTAGAAATCTCTAAGTGTCAGACACGTGTCCGTACTTTCCACGTCAACCCTAAAAGGACGGAGACACACTTTCCACGTGTCATCCCAAGGTTAGATAGTACACTGTCTTTCACTTTATCAGGCTATAAATAGAAGGGTAGTGGAGCACACATTTGTAAGCTTTTGGAAGAATTATTTGCCACAATTGTGAGAGCAAACACTGCAACATTCCTTTCCACTATTACTGTACGATTTGTCACCTGAGAGATTTCGAAATACACACACAAGAAAGTATTCTTGGTGTTATTCAAATATATCAATATACGAGCAGCTTATTTATTTAATCTTGTTATCATTTACTGTTCACTATTATTGATACTCTTACTGTTTCATATTCGTATGCACAATCACTCATATTTAATAGCTTTATATTATGATTTTTCGATCTGTTTTATGCTGTTTATATGAGACAACTTGAATATGGGAACCTACAAAGTGTGTCTCCGTCCTTTTAGGGCTGGCGTGGAAAGTACGGACACATGTGTGACACTTAGAGATTTCTACGAGACTTAAGATTCACAGAGGTCTTCATCCACTAGAGCTCTTACTCAAGAGCTCTGATGGTCTTCTGGTGTGAACAGTTCTTCTGGTGGAACAGAAGAAGTCTTCTGCCAGAGCTCTGTCGAGCTCTGATGATCTTCTGGTTGATTTTCTTCTAAGTCTTCTGCTTGATCTCTGGTGGTCTTCTGGTTGATTTTCAATACTTTTACATCTTGTATACTTGGGGCTAACAATCTCTCTTTAAGTATTGAAAATACAAATTATTCTATTTACATAGATAAGTTAACAAAAGACAGAGGAGAAAGTCATCCTCTGTGAAACTTAGTACCATTCTTTTAAGGTGATTACAATTTAGTACAAAAGAACTAGTACACTAGGCATGACAGTTTCCTCTTAGAATTCTGTCGAATCTTCTGATCAAGTCTCTGAATTCTAACATGAGGTCTATCTGGTTGATGTAGATCTTCAATGCATCTTCTGGAGATTTTCCCTTGGAAGATTCAAGATAATGTTCCTGAGATACTGCAGCGATTCACTTGAGTACTTGTGGGTTTCTTCTGATCTTATGGCCTTCTTGGTGCCCTTCTGTCGGTAGATAAAGATTGGTGGATTTCCAATCACGATCCCTGTTCTGTAATGGTCGAATCCCTCAAGATTTTAATTTGGAGGTGCAATCGCTAGTTTCTCAAGTTCAAACTCTATGCCAAGATAGAAATCGACTTGAGTTCTAAGGTTTATGTGATCTTGCATAGCGTATTAAATTTCAACCAAGGCAGTCCTTGCAGCTGTGTATCTGTCGCTGTTGTTGACACAATGGGCATGTAGAGTTATCAGATCATAGGGATTCGGAAGAACAAGATCATTGTCATTGAACATTTCTATCTTATTGTTCTCTGACTCCACTGTGTAGACATGGTATACAATTTTGTCATAGGCAAACTTCCTCTGCACTATTTTCAGAATCCTGTTGAAGACAAATGATGAATTGATGGCTTTGTTCAGATGTGATTTGGTTGAGACCTTCACCTATCATTTGTAAGTCTGTTGGCTCTGATGGGGTTCAGGTATGGGTTATTGGGTACGACATTTATTGGAATTATGTCTCTGTTAGCGTAGAGATATTAGAATACCTCTTCTAATGCCAGTTTTTCTGAGTGTCGGGGTTCTGGGTTCTGCTCAGGTGGGTTTTGAGGTTGGGTTTCAGGCTCTTCTGCAGTTTGGGTTTGGTGGACTTGGGTTTGGTTTAGGTTTGATTGTTCATCAACATAGAATGGTTCAGTTCTCTCTGGTTCAGTCCTTGGGGATTGGGGAGGAGTGTCTAGGATGATAATCTTTGGTAGTTGGGATGTCGATGCTTCTTCTGGAGCTCTGGTCGTTATGTCTTGGTAGATATAATTGAACTCTATCATCTCTGTCTCTGTTGGTGTCTCCTCTGTCTCCCCTGGTATCTCCATTGTTGTCCTTGGTGTCTCCCCCTTTTGTTGATCAGAGGACTCTCCCATCTGATTGTCTGATGGCTCTGCTGCAGCGTCTTGGAAGTCATCATCATCATCAGAAGTTGCTACACAAACTTTGGGTGAGTCCGGAGCAACAAACTTGCCCTTCTTTCTGGAGGGTCCTTCCTCTGGACTTTCTTCTGCAGGTCTTTTATTTGAGACGGTGTATAGGATGGTATATGTGAAGGTAACGACTGCCTTTTTCAGAACCTCTTCCACCTCTATCGCAGCAGCTCTGATTTCATCTACTTGACTCTCAAAGTTCAATTTGTGAGAGTAAAGAGAAGTTTGGATGTGTTTCGCTGTTTCTTGAGCTTTCTGGACGAACTTTGAAGACACTGTCATCATTCTGCTCAAGATCATTTTCCTGAATCCTCCCATGTAAGCTCTGTCGATCGGTTGTCTGTCAGGGAAGGGCACATCGGCCTCTGGTGCAGTCGCCTCTTTGATAGAGTTCTTGACAGAAGTGTTGATCATCTCAGTCAAGGTTCTGATGTTGTTGTCTGACAGGATGATTGAAGGCACGGGCAAAGTTCTTTTCATTGAAGCTGTGTGATTCTCTACCATGGTTCTCTTCAGCTCAGATATCTCTCTGGTTAGCTTCTCTATCTCCTCTGCTCTGGCCCTTTCCCAATCGGCAAATTTTTAGGAAGTTTCTGCATGTTTTCTTGTGATCTCTTGCAGCTCTGTTTTTAGAGTATCATTCTCCTGACGGATCAGCTCCTCTTTTGCCTCATTGATAGTTTATACTCATTCAAGGAGTTACTAATACTGTCACAGAAGCTTTTAAGCTCTGCTCTTATGACATTATCAGTAGGGGTAACCTTGTTTCCAACACATGGATCCAAGTCAGCCTCGAGTTCAGAGGTGCGTCCTTCACGAGATGTATTGATGTTGACTCTTGGAGGACTTCCACCCTGTCCTTGATGTTCCTTTTCAGGGGATACATCTTTGGGTGTTCTGATCAGAGTTTCCTCTTCCAACTCAGGTTATGGAGAAGGAAATCTGATGTGTTGAGAAGATCTGGGATCAAGACAGGTCTTCCCTTGTGATACTAAGTTAAACCAATGTCCCTGAGTTGGACATAGCCTACGTAAGATTCTGAACATCTCAGGACTAGTTTGTATTAAGTCTATGCAAGCCACAGAGGCTTCAACGTGTGTAGTTGTCCTATCGATGTCCTGGGGCGATGGGACATCAGTAACAAAAATAGATTCCCCGGTTTCGTGCATATCAGAAGAATGAAGAGTTGCCTCTGGTGGTTCAGGATGGTTTGGGTTCGAGGTGTGCACCTATGTTTCAATGCCCATTTGGTCTTGATCACCAAGGACAGGTTGCGTGATAGCACTGGGAGATGGGCTAGGGAAACGCACATGTGTGTTCTCAAGAACATCTTCTTCTAAGTTCACATTTCCCTCGGCTCCTAGGGATTCAGAAGACTTAGATGTCTCTCCCTCAGATTCCTCTTCCTCACTACTGCCAGAGGAGGACGAACTCTCTGCCACCTCCTCTGCAGTTTCCCTTACTTCCTCTTGGACAGCCTCCATAGGGGATGCTCTATCCGCTACTTCCTCCTCCTCAATATTGGCAGAGGTAGACCCCACTATGGGTACTCTTACCTCAGGTCTCACAACTTCTTCCTCTTCTCTGACCTCACTAGTAGACTCTCATGAAGGCTCAGGACCTATGTATGCTGGGGATCTCACCTCTTGTTCTTGAGGTTGAGCAGCATGTCTATAGTTTTGTAAGGAGATGTGGGTAGGATTTATCAAAGAGAGCATTGTTTGAGGTATTCTCCTGGTGTTAGGATACGGACCTGATGTAGTCGGTTTAAATCTTGACATTACCCATCCAGGAGTGGGGTTGCCCTATTAAACAAGTTGTAGGACTGGAAATGCTTCTCTGATCACTAGGCTAATAAATCTTGGATATCTGATGTGTTTCAGATTCCTGTGCTCTCCCACCATACCTCCACTCGCCATAGTTGTAGTCTTTGTATTCACAGCGGTCAGAAGCTCTTTGCAGAGGATTTTGGAATAATCGAAATGCATGTGGAAGTATAAGCCGTACATAATTTGAAGAATTTCAGTGCTAGCTTGGTCTTGGCTACCACTTTTGCAGGTGAGGGTTCTGTTAAGGATTGAGAACATGAAGTTCCATATTGGAGGTAGATTACCTCTTTTGAAGTCTCCAATCTTGGTTAGGTTTGTGTTGTAGCCCAAGAAACGAACAAACTCAAGAAGAACATGGGTTTTTGGAGGTTTTTCAAAAGCAGGGATACCCAACTGTTCTTTGGTTTGCATTCCAAAGATCCTTCTAGATGTCTTGTCGCGAATGCGAACCGTTCCAGCTCCTCCTTCTCTTCCTGCCTTTCCTCTCTAGGATGAACTGACAAGTTGTCCACCATTGTTGGACATAGATTTGTGGAAGGTTCTCGTCGTATCTTGTAACGGCTTGAAAATGTTCCGAGTTTTTTAAGAACTCAAAAAAAAACATGGTAAATGGGCAAAAATTTGGCTGGATTGGTGTCGAATCTGTAGTAGTTATCTACAAACTCGTAGGGTTCTATCACTATTTGAACTACGGGCACTATTCTGCTTGATTCAACAGAGTTTGTTTGTTCTGCCATTGTTGCAGGTTTCTGGGTTTGAAGAACACGAAGAATATTTGAACAAAGGAGGGAAGGTTTGAATACTTGGAAGTCGTAAGAAATGGAATGGGTATTTATACTCAAAATATCTGGCTGGATAACCATCGTAGGTACTGTAGGTACTCGAGTGTCAGATAGTGGAACGGCCTCTACAGTAGAACGTGGAAACAGCTAACGGTTGGTCTTTCAATCAGAAGATGCCACGTAGGTTTTGGGTCTGACAACTTTTGGGCAATAGAACCGTCACGGTTAGATATTTGTGGGTGACATGTGGTTGACGCTAAAAAATAATCCTCATCTCTGATGACCATTATCAGAGAAATGGCAGAGCTCTGGTGGAACTCTCAGCACATTTTGTCTCAGATGAGTGATTTTGTCCATTCTTTCAAGTAACCCAAAGTGTTTCACATTTACCCTAAAATCATTTGCAAATCCTGTATCTGATGTGAGAATAGTCAAAGAACGAAAGCAGAACTGTCTTAGAGAATTCACAGAGTTCTGGTGAAATTTATTAGAGGCTCTGGTGAAATATCAGAGTTCTGGTAGGCTCTTGACATTTATCAAAAAGGTTTTCATCAGAACAGGTTTTCCCTTCCTTAAAAAGATTTTCCTTTATGTTCAACGAGCAAAGTCATTTAGATTTGAAATTGTTTTGACTTGCTCCCCCTTAAACCATGCTTATTTTCCTTTTAAGCTCCTCCTAAAATGATGAGCTTAATTGCATATTTATCTTTTCAGCTTTCTTTTTTCTTGCTACTTTTTGAAAGATTAAACAATATTTACAACGAAAATCAAAGTATATACTAGTTTGGAATTCACAGAAGAAAAGATTGAAAGAGTATGCTGGCAGAGCTCTGAGATGAATATAAGAGGCTCTGGTGGAGTATCTTACCTAACTATTATGACAGAGCTCTGGGATTAACATCAGAGGCTCTAGAGACTTTTAAACAGAGTTAGGAGGACAAGTTCAGCATACCTATCTTGCTGATTAAGAAGTTAAATCTCCTTTCATCGAGGGCTTTTGTAAACAAATCAGCAATTTGGAAGTCGGTTGAAACAAAGTACATTTCAATCGTCCTTTTTTCAACACGATCCTTGATAAAATGGTACCTTATGTCGATGTGTTTTGTCTTCGAGTGCTGAACTGGATTAGCTGTAATTGCTATTGCACTCTTGGAGTCACACATAATTGGGACTTTGTTGTACTCCAGGCCATAGTCCTTGAGCTGTGTTTTCATCCAGATTACTTGAGAACAACAACTAGCAGCAGCAACATATTCTTCTTCTACTGTACAGGTTGATACACAGTTCTGTTTCATGGATGTCCAGCTGACTAGCTTATCTCCAAGCAATTGGCAACTACAAGAAGTACTCTTTTTGCATTCCTGCATCCTCCATAATTTGAATATGTGTATGCTACAAGCTCAAAACCAGAATTAAGAGGATACCAGAGACCCAAAAATTAAGTCCCTTTGCGATATTTAAAGATACATTTGACAGCAGACAAATGGGATTCCTTAGGATTTGGTTGAAATCGGGCACAAAGACCGGTTGCAAACATTATATCAGGTCTGCTTGCAGTTAAATATAAAAGTGACCCTATCATGCCTCTGTAGTTCTTGACATCCACAGATTGACCTTGTGGATCATGGTCAAGTTTAACTCCAGTGGCAATAGGAGTTTTCATAGGATTTGAGTTATTGAGCTTATACTTTTTCAAAATATCAGAGACGTATTTTGATTGACTTATAAAGGTGCCTCTGATGGATTGTTTAACTTGTAAACCAAGAAAGAAAGAAAGTTCTCCCATCATGCTCATTTTAAATTCACTTTTCATCAAATCCTCAAACGTGTCACAATATTCCTGCTTAGTAGACCCAAAGATAATATCATCAACATATATCTGTACCAGAAGAATGTCATTCTTATACCTCCTAATGAATAAGGTTGTATCGACAGTACCTTTTTCGAAATGGTTGACTAATAGAAAATTTGACAAAGTTTCATACCAGGCTCTAGGGGCTTTTTTAAGGCCATACAGAGCTTTGTCTACCTTGTATACGTGGTCTGGAAACTCTAAACATTCAAAACCGGGTGGTTGCAGGACGTAGACTTCTTCATGGAGTTTGCCATTCAGAAAGGCAGATTTCACATCCATTTGGTAGACCTTGAAACCTTTATGGGCAACATAGGCTAAGAAGATTCTGATTTCTTCTAGCCTAGCCACAGGTGCAAAGGTTTCATCGTAATCAATACCTTCTTCTTGGCAGTATCCCTTGGCAACCAACTGAGCTTTGTTTCTGATGATAATACCATCTTCATCTTTCTTGTTTCTGAAAACCCACTTGGTTCCAATAGCGGCTTTATTTTCTAGAAGTGGAACCAAGGACCACACTTTATTTCTTTCAAACTCAAGAAGCTCCTCTTTCATGGCTTCAATCCAGTTTGGGTCTTCCAGGGCTTCAGAAATCTTCTTCGGCTCAATCATACTTAGGAAATTTACAAAGAAAGCTTCATTGATTGTTGCAGATCTTGTCTTTACACCATCCTCAGCAGTACCTATAATCTGATGATGGGGGTGATCCTTTGTCCATCTGGTCATTGTAGCATGGACTACAGGTGGAGTCTGTGCTTCTGATCGGAAAAGTCGCATGTCAGCATCAGAGCTCTGAGGATTGTCCCCAGGGCTCTGTGGCACACTGCTCTGGAGAGTGGCCTCGTTGCTCTGCGATGTACCAACAGGGCTCTTAGAAGGTGAGCTTTCATACAGGGAATTTCTTCCAATATGGGTCAGAGGGGTGATGATGGCTCTTGTTCAAGTTCTCTTACATCTGACTCTTGTCCCTCATTTCTCTGAATTTGACCTGTAGACAGAGAAGTAGATGGTGAAGAATTGGAGGGACCTGTTAGAGATGTACCTGTTAAGTTTTGTTCAACAGAGTTCTGAGCTTGATTTCCTCTGGTGATGTTGTCAGAGGAATCATCATCATCGAAGAAATCGTTGAATGTCAAATTGATATCTTCTTCCCTTGACTTTGAAGAACTAGCCTTTTCTTCAGTCTGTATCCCCTCTGGTGATTTGCAATCAGAAGAACTTGATGAATTTTCATCAAAGGACACATTTATGCTTTCTTGAATGACTCTGGTTCTTGTGTTGTAGACTCTGTAGGCTTTAGAGATTAAGGAATAACCAATAAATATTCCTTCGTCAACTTTCTTGTCAAATTTACCCAAATGATCTCTGTCATTCAAGATGTAGCATTTGCAGCCAAAAACATGAAAGTATTTCACATTTGGCCTTCGGTTGTTGATGAGTTCATAAGCAGTTTTTTTGAATCTTTTTACTATGACAGCTCTGTTCTGGGTAAAACAGGCTGTTGAGACTGCTTCTGCCCAGAAGTTGATAGGATGAATAGAACCTGCCAACATAGTTCTGGCGGCTTCCACCAGAGTTCTGCTCTTTCTCTCCACAACACCATTCTGTTGGGGAGTTCTGGCAGCTGAGAAGTTCTGGGAGATTCCTTCCTCTTTTAGGTAGGCATCAATTTTGGCATTCTTGAACTCTGTCCCATTATCACTTCTCAACTTTTAAATTTTAAGACCTAACATAACCTATATCCTTTTCAACAAATTTATCAGAATTTCTGGGACATTAGATTTTACTCTGATGAACTCAACCCAAGTATATCTAGAAAATTCATCTATAAGTAAGAGAATATACTTTTTACCAGACAGACTTTGCACGGAAATTGGACCATAAAGATCCACATGAAGCATATGCAAAGGTCTAGGGCAATTGTGATCACTTTTTGTTCTGTGTGAAGCTCTTTTCAGCTTACCCAATTCACATGCAGAACAAAGATGGTCTTTGTCAAATTTAAGTGAAGGCAGACCTTTTACTAAGTTCAATTTCACGAGCTTGTCAAGATTTGAAAATTTTAGATGTGCAAATCTTTTATGCCAGTGCCAGGCATCTACCTTATTCAAAGAGACTAACCAGGATTAAAATTCATTTTGTAAAGATTGCTTTTTCTATCGGCTCTAAGAAGCTCTTGACCAGACTCAGAAAGCAACAAAGAACATTATTTCTTCTTAAAATTGACATCGAATCCATGATCACACAATTGACTTATGCTAAGCAGATTATGATTTAATATTCAACATAAGCAACTTTTGAAAACGAAACACCACCATTATTCAAAATACCATAACCTCTAATTTGTCCCTGTCCATCACCTCCAAAGGTTACTGCACTTCCCATTTTGTCTTTGAATGAAGTCAGCAGCTCCTCATTGCCTGTCGTGTGCATGGAACATCTTGAATCCAAGTACCAGATCTGCACATGAGGCCTCTGCAAGACTGTAAGTCCCATAGATGAAGCAACAATCAAGAAACTCCATAAATGTAGAATAGAAAATAGGCAAGAAGAACAATTTGTTGAATGATCTCTATTCATATGCTTTACAATACAATGGAGGAGAATTGAAGGTATACGACTATCTCAAAGTATACTGATCTATCAAATAACTCTCAAAGTCTCTTATGACAATGTAAGCCCAAGACACCTATTTATAGTGTCTAATTACATTACATGGGCCCAAGCCCATTTAACTCCCATTAAACTCCCAAAGCCCAAAAGACTAATAAAGCTAATTACAATACATTTGACTTTCATTGACTTTACATGGACTTTATAAAACTTTCTATATAATTGGGGCTGTCTAGACCCAACAATCTCCCCCGAAAGTTTTATAAAGAAAGCATCTTCAAATGATCTCCCCCTTGATTTCTTTGAAAACTTTAGTGTTGCATATCTTCACGCCTTGCAAATCTATCCAAGCTCCCCCTCAGAATTTACTCTTCTTCTTCACAAATTACAACTTTAAAATCAAATCCAATGTGCAATAAGCTTGACTGAAACAACCTCAGTTTATAATAAAGAATTCGTCCTTGAAATTCGAGTTGTATGATCATTAAGCTCAAGATCTTAATCCATTAAGATCATAGGATGGAGTGTCACAACAAACTTCACTAACTCAGCTTGGATCCACAAAAAATAGAAGATAGAACACCTTTCTGAAAATTGGGAGAAATATCGTGAAAAACGTTGCTTCGATCCAGCAGCAATACACTGACTTTGACACAGAATCTGACCGATAAGCACATCGATTCAGAACAAACTCAAAATATGTAAAATGTTCATCTGTGTCTTAGGAATCCAGCGCATCTGAAATCGTCAAATTTGGAGATTTGAGGAGGGAGTTCTGAGTAAAATACGACAGGTGCGCAAAGCTGTTAAACATTTCTGAAATTGCACCTTTACTCCCAAATAAACTAAGTAAAAGTTCTGAGTAGACCAATCAGAATTCTGAGTAAGTCAATCATAATTCTGAACATGAAGAACTTCTGAAAAAATTCTAACTCTGAAAATCTGATTCCACACGATAAAGTTCTGACTATTGGGGTCAGAGTTCTTATAAAGCTTCGAAGACTTAGTTCTGAACCATCATTTGAACATTGATTTCTGATTAACTTTTGACATTCCACAATCTGACTTCTGAATTCTGAATAGCCTCAATAAACATGATCAAATTTCTAAACTTGAACACTTCTGAATGGCTTTGAATAAAATCTGAGCAAACTCCTCTTGAACAAGTCTGCATCAATATAAAGTCAAGAATTCTGGACAACTTTGGATCAGGGTTCTGATTAGCCTTTGAACATCTCACGATCGGACTTCTGAGTTCACTTACTTAAACTTCTGAGGAGTCATTCAAAACTGATTGCACTTGATCAGAATTCTGAATAAACTGGATCAATTTCCTTTTCCTCTTCTCCCCCTTAAAAATAACATTTCTCTCCTTTGTTGATTCTGTACAAATCATTTTCTATTTTCATTCTCCCCCTAAAGTTTTGGAAAGCAAAATCATCTTCAAGATCTTTAGCTTTTCTCCCCCTTGATTTTCAAAACTTTAGCGATGCTTTTTCTTCGAATGAAGTCTAAGCTTTTTCTCCTCCTTAATGAATAACCTTGCTCCCCCTCAAAATAAGAATTCTGGAGCAATTTGTTTTCTCTCCCTGAAAATATGCATATATTTCATTAAAATTATTCATTTCCAATACAGTGCTTTAATGAAAACATTTATACAAGGAGAATAAGATTCACTGAACTACACTTGATAACTACTAACATTTGATCATTTGAAAACTTTACAAAAGAAATCCAACTTAATGAAATTTAACAGATTTTTCAATCAAATAAAATCAAATGCACGTGTTTGGATTCAAATACAAGTCATCATTGCATATAAAGTTCAAAGATTTTCAAGATCACAGAGCCTCTGTAAACTACAGAAGCCCTGTCAATCTATTACTTGGGCATCTATGTAGTAATAACGGTTACTTTTACTGAGAGTGAATTACATGTGTCTAAGAATAACCCCACGCGCCTAGCATTAATGGGGCGCGCACGACGTCCTGTCATCCTCTGACATGGCCTACGTGTCCTGTTTTCATTGGGCGTACATGAAACGTTTTATTTGGAAAGTTGAACCCGCCGTTCTAACTTGAGTACGGATTCCAAACTTTAATCCATTGCAATATATTTTACTCTTTCGAATTCTACCGTTTTACCCTCATATAAAAACCAAGCTTACCCTCTCATAAACCTTTTACAAACTCTCATTCTTCTCCGGCGACACCCTGCAAAAACCTGCAAGTTTCTTATTCTCGGTACCAAATGGTTTCATCTTCTCAAGCTATCTCCCCTGCACAATCTCCGGTGACCTCACCAGAACATTCACCGGCTCATTCTGAACATTCAGAAAACCCCAACCCTGCCCAAAACATTGAACTAGAAGATTCCGGCGACTCAGCAGACTTTGCTCCGACAACACATCTGCAAAACATCATAGCAAAGGATCACATCGAAAAGGTACTACCAATCAAATCCAACAACTGCTATTTAGTCCCCTCACCCACTTATTTCGGCGAAGCCCATGCCATTCTTCTGAACATAATGGAAAATCACATACTCTTCCCTCTACTCTCAAGAACCCCAAACAAAATACCAGTCATATATCTGAACCAGTTTTGGCAAAGCTGCCGATTTGATAAAGACGATTCTATTATCAAAGGGTACATTTCAAGACCCGACAAATCTGAACATCTTGAAATCAAGTTCAACAGAACAATGTTCTCACTTGAGTTCAACCTACCCACAAGGGGTCTTCTTGGTTTGAAGAAATATGCAGAGCAACCAACAGACGACGAGCTCCGTCGCTTCGTAGAAATGCTTGGGTACAACACACAACTACGGAAGAGAAATGACTTCCGCAGAGGAAGATTACCACCTCTGTGGAACACTTTGTTCTCTATTCTTAACAGATGCCTGACAGGGAAGATAGGCAGTATTGACCAGAGCTCACATCAGATATTAACCATCATGTATGGGGTTTACTATGATCTACCATTGGATTACGCGACCATAATGATGCAAGAGATCATCAACACCATCGACAGAAAGAACAACACCAGAAGGGTCAAAGAAAATGATCCTAAGTTTCTACCACCTCTGCAATTCCAACGAATACTGGGAGTCTTGTTCGAACCTCTGTTGCTGATACAGAAATGGCCAATGGAAGGGCAAATTCCGAAACAGTTCCCAATGAGCAAAAATACCCCCACTGATCATGTAGATGGTTACTCACACTGCAGACCTCTGTCAAAGAAACTTCTGAAGTATTCCTCAAATAAAACCCTTAAGAAAGAGTATATACGCGATCATAGAACTCCTAAACCGAGTCCTATGACACCCCCGCGTTTAGGTGTCCCCCTAGGAACAATGATTGCAGAACCTCTTTCCACTCAAGAGGAAAAAGATAACAAATTAGCAAAACACATGGCTATTCAACTTAGCTTCATAGCCAAACGTGCAGAGCTCATGGGAAAGAAGTCCTCTTCAAAAACCTCTACATCTACTCCAAAAGCAAAGAAGAGAAAAACTGCAGAAGGCACCTCTACAAGCGCTGCAAAAGATCAACCTTCACCTCCTCATGCCACAGAAACTGGCTCCTCTGTTCCTCCATCTTCCCCAAAACAGAGGAAGAAAAGAAAATCGAAAATCACAGAGGAAGGGGCACCAAAACCCAAGAGGAGGAAAACCAAAAAGAAGCATGGTAAATCACTTGAAAAGTTGGTTACCATTGCAGAAGAAGAAGAAATCGCAGAAGAAAGAACTGCAGAAGAAGATGCAGAAGAAGGGATGGCAACAGAAGAATATCAATCACCCTATCAATCTCCAGATAGATTTGCTCACCAAGGAGACCTGAACGACTTCCTACAGAACCCTGACATTGCCAACACCCTAAATACAACAGGGTGGACAACACAACCGCTCGACCACCACTCCCCAGAAGAACAATATTTCTCCATTTCTGGCATTGACACACATCTGCAAGAAGATGACACAACACCCAAAGATCAACCAGCTAACACACCTATTATCCTACATAACCCCTTCATTCAACAAGGATTGGACGTCCACAGAAAGAGTCCAAGCACAAATACAGAAGAAGAAATAGAGGAAATAGACATGTCAGAAGAAGCTATCAAAGAACGGAATCAAAAGAACGCAACTGAGTGGAATAGAGAAAAGGTTAAGGAAATCATAGAGAAAATGGGAGAAATAGAAAAGGGAAAAGAAAAAGATGCCGAAGTTGAAGAAGGCACAAATCCCTCACCCCCTCCTAGTGCAACCCACATATCTAACTCCGCAGGTCTAGCTGCAGAAGGAGTTATTGAAATAGAGCAGCACAGCTCGATCCAAACCCAACCCGACCAGGCAGAAGTCACTCTTTCGACTTCTGCCCCCACATAAACCGGGGAATCCATTCCTAGGGAGTCTCCTCAGAGAGACTCACCTATAGTTCGTGATCTATCGCCCCAGATCACAACAGAACACCCTACAGAGGAATTCGTTTCCTCTGCCACACACACACAACTAGGGCCAACACTTCTTTCAGAGAGAAGTAGTGAGCACAACGACGAAGAGACTCTAGACAAGTCTCTGAGTCAACAGAAGGATAATCTAGTACCCACCTCTGAAGTGGATCTAGACAATGTCATTCACAGAACTTCTGTAGAGTCTGAAGCACTAGATGCTTCTGCTCAAGGATCAGATGGAAATCCTTCCACCCCCATCGTACAAACAAGGGTGAACGTATGTGTCACAGGAACAGGGACTCACTTTGGAGACGAATGTGTTCCTCCAGAGGTTACACAAGGAACACAAGTATCAAGGGATGAGTTCCAAACCCTTGTCACATCTGTGAACCAAACAATGAAAGAGTTGCAAAGCTCTTTCAAATCTTTTGCAGAGACAACATCGACGGCTATCCTGAAACTAAACACCAAAATGGACAATCTGTCCACAAAGGTGAAATCTGCCATCTCAGCGATGAAGTCTTCTGCCGAAACTACTGCCAAAGCAACAGCCACTTCTGCCGCTCAAGAATTCGGAACAACTGCAACTTCTGCGTTCAAGGACTCCGTCAAAAACTTCCTTGAACAAATGAATACGCAATTCAACTGAGAATAGGGCATTACTCCTGCAGATCTACAGAATGCCCTAAAACAAGTACAAGCAGAGGCAATGCACAACACGACAATGATGCAGCCAAAAGACTACATGACCAGAGCACAGCTAACAGAGCTAGGACAGAACGTCATAAACCAGGTCACAGAATTCATTGTCTCCTTCACAACAGCAAATGCCAACTTTGTCAAGGATTTCAGAAGAAGTGTTGGCAGAATGCGTTTTAAAACAGAGGCAGAGCTTGCGACTCTACTTGGCCTCTGTGATGACGTCTGTGAAAAGTTGATAGCAGCAGGAGCAGAATTACCGAAGAAAACCAAAGCTTCTTGCAGCGCAGAGGGTAGTTCTGATAAGAGTCAGGATGATTCTGATAATGACCATCCTGGTCCATCAGATAATCCTGAGGGGGAGAATACAAGGGAGAAAGCTACGAGCAGAGGAATATAAACTCCACCAATCGCAGCAGAACCAATCAGTCAAGCTTCTCCAGAACAAACCCAAGATCAACAACAAACTCAACAGCCCACAAAGACAACACCCATCTCTGTGGAATCAAGTCCTGAAGAAACAAATATTCCAGAAGCTGATCAGCAACCCACAGAGGCAACAACCACCCATGTGGTAATCATTTTGGAAGAAAGTTCTTCAACAAAATCAACAGAAAAACCCCCAACCATACCAAGAAGAAAGTCAATCGCCACCAAACCAAAAAGAGCAATGACCTCTGCTTCTGATATTCTGAAAAAGATGCACAATACAATGACTGATCGAATGTCACAGAGAGAAGAAGAAAGGCACAGGTTCACACTAGCTTTCAAAATGGCAAGAAGATTCGACATACCTCAATCCACAGAAACCGAGCTTACAGAAGAAGTCACCAAAGAACCTCCTACAGAGGTTACAGAGCAAAGAAAGCCAACAGAACAAACGCCACAAAAGTCCTCTAAAAAACAAGTGTCAAAACCTACAGAGGCAACCCCCATCAAGCCAACAGAAGCACCAACTTCCAAACCTACAGAAGAAACAGGTTCTGCACCTCCAAAAGCCAAAGATAAGGGCAAAGCAATACTGACATAAGAGCCCAAGAAAAAGAAATCATTGCCCAAGCCTAAAGAGAAATTGATGAAGAGCGCCTTTGATGCCTTCCAAACTCCAAAGCCTGAAGAAGAGGACTGGGCATATGGATTGAAGCCTCTGTCAGACATTCTTCTAACTGGTAGAACTGCAGAAGCTGTTCAAAAGATGGAGAGTCTCAGAAGACAAATACCACAACCTAGTCCAACACATGAAGAGATGGAAGAAGTGGTATACAAATACCTATATAAACAATCCTTTCAAACCAATCATCCTATAGATCATGTGACAGATCCAAGGATCAGAGAAGAATTTGAGAACATCTTCACAAGGACAAAGCCAAGAACCAAAGCATATGTCTTCTCAATCCACAAGATCAAAAAGGTAATCTTCTGCAGGTTCTCCTTTACAAGAACCTATCCAAGGGTCAGGTACAATCTTTACAAAGTCAGAAGAGAGAACAATTCAGAAACCACCTTCACTGATGCTGACCTAAGAAATATCAACCCTTATGATCTACATGACCTTCTGCAATGGACAAAAGACAACTACAACACAGAGCCAAACACCAGAGCCTATCAAGTGTTGAGAAAAGCGATGAGGGAAAAGCTTCTGCTCTACAGCATGATAGATTTCCAGCTGGGAAAGGATCTTGGTCTCAAACATCTGGATTTACGACCACCAGAGGATCGCTGCCCACCGGACGCCGTACCTAACTCAATCATCACAGAACCACGGATTGGGTTAGTATTTCAAAACCGACAAGGCGAAGTTAAACTGTTTGTGTGCATGGACTGTCAGAAGTATGCAACTAGTACTCTGAACAAGTTCAGAACAAGCCTTGTAAAATACAGAGGTACAGAGAAAATGGATAGAGATGCTGCAGATACTTTCATCAGAGAGATTGATGCCACAATCCGCCTAAGAGAACTCTGCATCAGTTTCTACAAAGAGATCAGAAGAGTCGGAAGAGACAACAGAAGCTACAACGATTTCAAAGATGCCAAATTCTGATTATCAGACCTCCAATCTCTGCAAACCAAGTCAAAGTTTATCTTTCATTGTACTCAAATGTAAAATGCCTCTGGCATATTTCTAAATTGAAAGAACTTTCGAGGTATTGTTTAACCTCTGTCTTATCTAACTTAGCCTAACTAAACTCAAGTTCAATTTTTTTTTTCACTACTTAGGGGGGGATTGTTAGCTTCAATCTTCCTAATCAAAGAAGTATTTAGAAGTAGTGAAAAATAGGCTAAGTGAAGAAAGCCTCTTACAGAGGCTCTGCCGGACTTACCGAGAGATCAAGATCAAGAATCTACAGAAGCTAAAGAGGCGCGCTACAGAAGCTCTGTCATACGCGCAAAGAAGATCAATAACTCGGAATCCGGGGAAGACTACTCCACAGAGGACCAGACCGCAGAACCTCTGTAACTCATTACAGAGCCTATGTGGTCCTCACAATAAGACTTGAAGATATTTACACTATCTTGCTACTGTTACAGGACATGTTCATCAACTTGCATGGTAGCATGCCCTGTCCAACGTCGACGTGTCAAACTCTGATTGGATTCAATAGGGCTTAGTACATAATAGACGTCTGCTGCATTAAATGCAATACAACACGTCTGACTGTTCATGCCACACTTGCAACTGTTCACGACATCCGTTCAACTATTCATCAGTACCGTCTGAATAGTAGCATATGATTTATGGTCCCCTTTAGACTAGTATATAAGGAAGACTCATGTTGAGTTCTTCCTTATCACATATAAATCAAACATCACAAGAACACAAAAGCTTATTCACCTTAAAAGTCATATCTGTTTTGAAGCTTTTCTTACTCACAGTTCTTAAACCTGTTCTTATTTTATATATTCAGTAAACTTTAAGATATAATATTCTGTTCACTGTTTATTTATATTTTGGTCTAAATCTATCAAACTTATCTGTTAGTTCTTCAAATACGCTTCCGCATCAAACATTAACTTGAACTAATAGATCTGATAATCTTGTTTAAAGCAAAACGGAAACCAACAGTTAAAAGCAAAATCATGAATGAGACGCCAAAATTCCAAAAATCTCTTTCCACGGTAAAACCATAAAACAACATTGTTTTACAAACTCATATTAAACAAATCACCAAAATAGTTTTATACAGACATCGTGGAATGTAACTTTCCGTCTCAACTCTAACATATGTGGAGGAGTTCCAATGTTAAAGTCACAAGCCGTAGTCACTTGCCCAACATTTTAAACACCACAAAACACGGATATCATCTTACCCGAAAGAACCGTTGGAAAATTACGAAATGAAACAAATTCTAACAAAGTTTGCAACTCCCGTGATAAAACGGTTTCATCTACTTTCAAAACCATAATTCGAAATCTTGTGTGTGTGCTGAACATTTCCCAAAATTCCAAAACACAATCCATAAAAGGATTGGAAACACAAGAATTAGTTAATGCAATTTTATTTTCAAAATAAACTTTGTGCATGACTCAGTCGGCATTCAACGTCTCGACTCATACCCCTCCAAATCTCTCCGATCCACAATCGTCATCCGGACATTTAAACCTGTTAGATCTGAAGTTTTGTCAATAAACCAAGTGTTGACGATCTGATAAGAAGACTCAGATGTTCTGAATAGAGGAGTCAGAGATCTGAGAAGAGAAGTCAGAGTTTTGAGAGAAAGAGTCAGAAGCTCTGAGAAGCGTTATCAGAAGAATGTTCAGAAGTTCTGAACAACCTGTTCAGAACTTATGACTACATACTTTACTTAGTATTTAGTAAACTAATTAGGACACGTGTTATGTTCTTATTAGTCTTTCTTATTTGTACTGTAGCTTTAACATGTCCGTTGCAGTATAAATAGAGTGGTTAGCACTACGTTGCTAACTGATTGTTTTTCAGTATACCTTTGTATTCATTCTTTGTAATCTTTGAGATTCTCTCTCTCTTAGATCTGTAATTCTGTTCATCATTGAATACAATTGGGCTTGATCATACAACTTCTCAATTACTGCTTTCTATATTGATTGTAAGATTAGATCCTGTACTTACAATTGGTATCATAGCTAATCAACAAACAAATTCACTCAAGATTGTGATCGCGAAGATCAATTGATCAATTTCTTGAAGATTTCTTGATTCGTTCAAAAATCGATTCCGCTGCTAGGGCTAGTTCTTGAATTCTTGGCAATTCTTGAATTACCTGTACATTTCGAACAAGAAACTCGAATTTGTCTTTCTGTTGAATTTTCTTACAATCATGTCTTCTAAAGAATATCTAGCCATGGGATCTGAAACCAAACCGCCTGTTCTTATACCAGAAGAGTATCAACAATGGAAAATTCGTATGATCCAATTCCTAGACAACATTGATGAAAATCTTATGGTCTCTATTCGAGAAGGTCCAATTGAAGTGTATATCGATGTTGCTGCAACCCCTGCTACAGAGACTACTCCAGAAATTCCAGCGACCAGGGTGAAGAAGAATTATTCCCAATACACAGCTGAACAGAAGAATAGGCATGCTATCGACAAAAGAGCAATTACTTTGATGACTTTGGCTGTCCCAAATGAGGTTCTTAACAGGATTTACAGTGGATCATCAGCTAAAGAAATGTGGGACGAATTGGAAAGACAGATGTTAGGAACTATGAGATCTATTAAGGCAAAGTTAAATCAAAGCATAAATGCCTATGAAAGGTTCAAAGCAAAAGAGTCAGAAAGTTTGATACAAACATACAGTAAATTTTGTACTATTCTAAACGATTTCAGAAGAAATGGACTGAAGAAAACGAAGTCAGAAATAAATTACAAATTTCTGAACAGTCTAAATTCAGAATGGTCATCATTTGCCATAAGTCTGCAAATGAACAAGGATATGTGTGAAGAAGATTTAAATGATCTGTTCTGTGTTCTTAATCAACATGAAGACTCTGTCAAGTTAGTTGTGGAAGAGAAGAAAAATGTTGCTGATCAGTTAGCATTCTTATCAAAGTCCAAAGCAATCAAAGCACCCAAAAAGACTGCATATCTTTCAGAGATACCTAATCTGGAGGAATCTGACAAGGAAGAAGGATCAGAAGATGATGAAGATATCAAGATAATGGCTGAGAAGCTAGCTTTGCTGACAAATACTTTCAACAAGAGGTATGGGACGGGTAGATTTCAAGGAAATTATAAGAGAGTTGGGAGTTCAGATTATAAGAAGAAAGAAGACAGAGAAGAAAATAAGTTTGAAAAGAGAGTAGAGAGAAGTGAAGAAAACAAAGAAGAGAAGGAAGAGAGAAAAGAAAAGAATCTGTGTTTCAAGTGTGGAAAATCTGGCCACTATGCTAAGGATTGCAAGGTCAAAATTGTGAAAGACTATGAGTACTACACCAAGAAGGCTCAGCTTGCAAAGAAGAGAGATGATAAAATTGCTTTATTGGCTGAACAGGAGAATTGGCTGTACTACACTTCTGATGAAGATGATCATATCAACTTTCCACAGATGCAAAGCTATATGGCAAAAATGAGGAATGAGGATGATTCTGATTTTGAAGATGCTGATTCTGAGTCATCTGCTGAGGTACATTCTTCACTTGAAATAGAGTTAATGACACAGATTGGTGAAATGAAAACTGAATTTGCTAATCTAAGAAAACAGATAAAAGGAGAAAGAAATTTGGTTAACAAGTTCAGAATTGAAAAGGAAGTAATAAGAGAACAATATGAAGAATCTGAGACTGAGAAAAAGAAAGTTAAAGATGAAAATTCTGAATTGTTTAAAAAGATCTCTGAACTAAAAGTTGAGTTTTCAAAAATAAAGGACGTAAAAGGTGATTTACAAATAAAATTTGATATGTTATTTGAGGAAAGAAAGAATTTATACACCAAAATCAAAGAATTGGAAGATCTGGATTTGAAAAGGGGTCAGACTCAGCAAACATTAAATCTTTTAATAAGCAATGTTAAAGATACAAGATTTTACAACCCAAAGAAGGGATTGGGATTGGAAGAAAATGTCACTTTAAAAAGAGCTCCAATCAACTTATATTAAAAACTTCAAGCTCCTAAGCCAAAAATCCCATAAATTGTTGAAGTTTTCATAAGACCTGCTAGTTCTATAACAAGTTCTGACAATTTGCAAAGACCAAACTCTAAAAAGTCAGATGAGAAAATTTCTGAGTCTAAAACAGAAAAGTCAGTTGTTTCAGAAGAAAAGGTTAAGAAAGAAGTTTCTAAACCAACAGATGAGAAGCCAAAATACAATGATACTATAAACAACCAAGTTTTTCATATCATGACATTGAGAACATATTTGACACAAGTAAAAATTCTGAAACAGTCAATCAGAAGTCTGAAACTTCTAGTCAGAATTCTGAACTTTGTAGTCAGAACTCTGAGTCTAAAGATCAGACATCTGAGTCTGTAAATCAGAACTCTGACTCAGGTAGTCAGAAGTCTGATTCAACTGGATTTTCTGAAACAAAGTCAGATGAATTTTTAGAACTTGAAAAGAGGTTTAATCTTGTAAGTCAAGAACTTGAGGACTTAAGGAAAGCTTATGATGAACTTGAAAATGATTACTGTGAGGTGGATATTAAACTTGAAGAAGCTTTGAAAGAAAAGAATATTTTTATTCAGAAAATAACAGAGCTTGAAAAACTGAAGACTGAGTATGATCTTTTTAAAATTAATGCTCTTAAAGAAAATGATAAATTCTTTAATGAATCAAGTACATATGAAAAAGGTGAATCATCTAATTCTTCTAACAAAAAGGAGTTGAATTTTTTAGAAAAAGAAGAAAGCAAAAGGAAAGATGGTGTGAAAAGAATTTCTGAGATGAATGAAGAGGTTCCTACAACTGTACCAAAAGCACATAGTTATTGTGATAAATGTACTTGTACTTTGAAAAACAGCAATAAAAATGAAAAAGCTTATGGTACAGATCTGTTGTTACTTGCAAAGAAAAATCTTAGTTGTGTTCAATGTAAAAGTAATTCTTTTCAATATTCTCAGAAATGTCCAATCACAATAACATCTATTTCTTTCAGAAGAAAAGATATTCAGAAAACAGAAAAGAAGAATGTTTCTGTTCCTCAGAATACCGAAAAGAAGAAAGTTTATGTTCCTCAGACTCAGAAGAAAGAAAAGATAAAAGAAAAGAAAGTTGAAAATGTTGCAAAATCAAGAGTTACAACTTTCAAAAAGAAATTAAACAAGTTTGTAAGCAGAAAATGTTCTGACTTCATAAAAGTTCAAGGAAAGTGGTGTTTGAAGAAAGACTTTGAGTGGAAAGTAAAAGGTACTAATGTTAAATCCAATGACAAAGCTAACAAAGATGGACCCATTCCAAAATGGGTACCTAAAACTAACTGATCCTTTTGCAGGGCTGTCATGTGTGGTTTTTAGATTCAGGAGCTTCGAGACACATGACAGGTCAGAAGTCTTTTCTATCAAACTTCACAGAAAAGGCTGGAGGAGAAGTAAACTTTGGAAATAATAGCAAAGGACAAGTCAAAGGTTATGGGGATTTAACTAAAGGGGATCTGACTATCCAAAAGGTTTTCTATGTTGAAGGATTACAGCATAATCTTTTCAGCATAAGTCAGTTTTTAGACAGTCTTTGTCAAATCAAGTTTCAAATAACAGGTTGCATGATTTTAACTGAAAATGATGTTAAAGTCTTCTGGGCCAAAAGACATATGGACTTATTTGTAGTTAATTTTTCAAAATTGAAAACATTAAATACAGTTTGTCTTTTATCAAATTCAACTGCAAATGAATGTTGGCTTTGGCACAGAAGATGTTCTCATCTAAATTTCAAAGATCTTAATAATCTTGTTGCAAAACATCTGGTTAAAGGTTTACCAAAGCTTAAATTTGAAAAAGAATCATTATGCTCAGCTTGTGAAATGGGCAAGATGAAAAAGAGTTCTCAAAAATTAAAAATGGACTCATCTTGCAAAGCACCATTAGAAATGATTCATACTGATCTTTGTGGTCCAATTTCAGTTCAATCTATGGGAGGAAAAAAATATATGCTTGTAATTGTTGATGAATTCTCCAGATACACATGGGTTGAGTTCCTAAGAGCTAAGTCAGAAGCTGCTACTACATTGATAAATTTTATCAAAAGGATTCAAGTTCTCTTACAACTTCCAGTTCAGAAAATCAGAAGTGATAATGGAACAGAGTTCAGAAATGAGACTCTTCAGAATTTTTTAGAAAATTCTGGGATTTCTCACAATTTTTCTGCTGTCAGAACTCCTCAACAAAATGGTGTTGTTGAAAGGAAAAACAGAACTCTAGTTGAAGCTGCGAGAACAATGTTGGCTTATGCAAATCTTCCTACCTTCCTATGGGCTGAAGCAATTGCAACTGCTTGTTTTACACAGAATAGAACTTTAATCAATAAGAGATTAAATAAGACTGCTTATGAACTGATAAATAAAAGAAAACCATTAATCAAATTTTTTCATGTTTTTGGTTGCAGGTGCTATGTTCTTAGAGACAGAGAAAATCTTGCCAAATTCGATAAAAAGGCAGATGAAGGATACTTTGTGGGTTATTCTTTAACTTCCAAAGCATTCAGAATCTACAATAGAAGAACCAAGAGGATGATGGAGAGCATAAATGTAACTTTTGATGAAGCCAGAATAAGGACATCTGAACAAAACAGTTCAGAACTCATGCAGAACAAGACAAAAATGACTTCTGATACAAATTCTAATCCTATTTGTTCAGAACTCAATTTACTGTTTAAGGATGCTTTTATTGAACTAATGTCTGATTCTTATGCAGAATATGAAAACCCAAAGATGGTCAAAGAGATGAAAAATAAGACTCCAGAAATAGTTCAATCAACTGTAATTTCTGATAAAGGTCCATCTGAGGAATGTCCAAATCTGATAAATTCAAGTAGTGAGAATTCTGAACCATGTATTCAGAATTCTGAACCTTGTAGTCAGAACTCTGGTCAAGTTACTCAGAAGTCTAATTTCATTACTCAGAATACAAACACACATGAAACTCCTACACATATATCAGAACAAGGGGACAGTTCAGAATTACAGGCAATCATTGATGAGAATGATGCAAACAACAATTATTCAGAGATTGATGTACTCCCTAGTGCAAATAAATGGACTAAAAATCATCCTATTCATCAAGTAATAGGTGATCCATCAGCAGGAGTAAAGACCAGATCAGCTACAGCAAATGAAGCAATGTTTGCTGGTTTCTTAAGTGTGATTGAACCAAAAAAAGCTAATGAAGCCCTAGAGGATCCAGACTGGATTTCAGCAATGCAAGAGGAATTGCTTCAATTTGAAATAAATAAAGTTTGGAGACTCATTCCAAAGCCTGAAGGTAAATCTATTATTGGAACTAAATGGGTGTTCAGAAACAAAAAGGATGAGTCAGGTGTTGTCATCAGAAACAAGGCAAGATTGGTTGCTAAGGGATACTGTCAACAAGAGGGAATTGATTATGATGAGACATTTGCACCAGTGGCAAGAATAGAGGCAATCAGAATATTTTTGGCCTATGCTGCACACAAAAACTTCAAGGTGTATCAGATGGATGTCAAATCAGCCTTTCTAAATGGCAAACTTAATGAAGAGGTGTATGTTCATCAACCTGAAGGTTTTGTTGAACCAGAATTCCCTGATCATGTTTATATTTTAGACAAAGCTTTATATGGTCTAAAACAAGCACCACGAGCCTGGTATGACACTCTTACTAAACACTTGTTAGGTTCAGGGTTCAAGAAAGGTAAGATTGACACAACTTTGTTTTTAAAGAAACAGGGTGATGATTTAATTCTGATTCAGATCTATGTTGATGACATAATATTTGGTTCTACCAGTCCAGAATTATGTGATAATTTTTCAAAAATCATGTCATCTGAATTTGAAATGAGCATGATGGGTGAGTTGAATTTTTTCCTTGGTCTTCAAGTCAAACAATTACCAAAAGGTATTTTTATAAATCAAGGAAAATATGTCAGAGACATTCTGAAAAAGTTCAAAATGTCTGATTGTGCTTCTATGAGAACACCCATGGCAACTAACATAAAGTTAGATGCTGATCTCAAAGGTGTTTCAGCAGATATCAAACTCTATAGAGGCATGATTGGATCATTACTTTATCTGACTGCAAGTAGACCAGATATCATGTTTTCTACCTGTTTCTGTGCTAGATTTCAATCTAACCCAAAAGAATCACATATGTTGGCTGTCAAAAGGATTTTAATATATTTCAAAGGAACACCTGATCTAGGTTTATGGTATCTAAAAGAAACTGATTTCAAATTGACTGCTTTCACTGATGTTGATCATGCAGGAAGTAGGTTGGACAGAAAGAGTACATCTGGTGCTTGTCACTTTTTGGGAGATAAAATAGTGAGTTGGGCATCAAAGAAGCAGAATTGTGTGTCCACTTCAACTGCTGAAGCAGAGTATGTTGCTGCTGCTGCTTCATGCTCTCAAACATTGTGGATGAGAACACAACTCATGGACTATGGATATCAGCTTAACAAGATTCCCATCTATTGTGACTCAGAAAGTGCAATTGCCATTACTCAGAACCCTGTTCAACATTCAAAGACTAAGCATATAGATGTGAGGTATCATTTTATAAAGGACTGTGTGGAAAAAGGAACTATAGAGATGCACTTTGTGGATACAAATTATCAATTGGCTGACTTGTTCACAAAGCCTCTTGATCACAAAAGGTTCTCTTTTCTCATATGTAAAATAGGAATGCTTAATCTGACTAATTGAAAATATTTGTTTTTCTTAAAAATGCTAAATTTTTCTAAGTAAAATTGTCTGAGTAGTGTACTCAGAACTCTGAGTCTTAAGTTCAGAACTTCTGAGTACTGAGATCAGAATTTCTGAGTCTCGAGTTCAGAACTTCTGAGTCTTGAGTTCAGAACTTCTGCGTCTTGAGTTCAGAACTTCTGGGTCTTGAGTTCAGAACTTCTGAGTCTTGAGTTCAGAACTTCTGAGTCTTGAGTTCAGAACTTCTGAGTCTTGAGGTCAGATTCTGAGTCAATACTTCAGCAATCTAACTTTCAAAAATTTATTTTTGAGAAATACAAATACTTCAACTGTGTGGATTATGCTTCTTCTATTATCGTTTTATCTCATCTTTATGTATCATAAATAGTCAAATGCTTGCTCAAGTCAAGGGGGAGCATCAAATTTTTTGTTTGGAAATTATTTTGTGATGCTTAAAAGGTTTGTTTTCATTTCTTATCTCTGATCATTCTAAGAAGAACAAGCTTTTAATGATAAATTTTTTGTTGTTCAAACTATATCTGAATTAAAAGATTTCATATTCAGATATAAGATTTTAAATGATTTTTATTAAAATCATCATAATATGAACAAAATTTTGATGATAAAAAGTGTTTCTATCTGTTCAAACCTCTTCTGAATAATCAAGATGTTTTATATTTGTCAGAAGTTGATTTTAAATGACATTTTGGTTACAAGGCAAAATTCTTCTGAGTTATGGAATCAGAACTCTGAGTAGAACAATCCGATATCTGATAAAGGAAAGTCAAAACATTTGAGCGTGTTTATCAGATCTTTGACTTGAGTCAAATTCCTACCCACTAACACGTGTCAGCTTCATATTTGTTTGATTATGCCACGCATTTCATTTAAATCCTCTGTGGCATTTCAAATGTGTTGACTCCGTTATAACATTGATTTCGCTTTTCCGTTAAACCTTTCAAATTCGCGGATTTTAAATAGGTCTTAAAATCCCTATTTCAATTTTTTTCAAATTCCAGAGCGAAAAGTGAGATACGAATCAAATCCAGAGTTCTTTGAGTTTGTTTTCTTCTTAAATCATGTCTGGAATACGAAGGAGTGGTCCAATTTCGCTACATTCTACAAAATCGATAATGGATTCATCTGATTCGGATAATGATGAAGTACAGAATAGAGCTATAGAGGAAGAGGCAATAAGAAATGGTGAAGAAGATGAACAAATGGATGAATCAGAAGGAAATGCAGATGAGGTAAACTTTAATATTGAACATGAACAAAGTGCTGCAGGGTCGATTATGTCAGATAGACCTATTTTCGTGGAAAGGGTTGTTCCTGAGAGTGAATGGCTGAAATTATCTGAAAATAATTGTGTTATCTTATTTGAGGAAAGTCGATTTAAGCCTGAACACAGAATTATCATGGAGTTATTCAAACATCATCCTTATAGAAAATGGTTTACAAGAAGCAAAAATGTTCCTGTTCAGTACATACAACAATGGTGGAAACATCTTAGGTTAGAGGATAATAAATTTGTGTCTGAAATTGGAGGAGTGACATTTGCCTTATCTATCTCTGCACTAAGAGAAATGCTGAATCTACCAGAGAAAGATGATGTACAAAGAAGGACAGATTTTGAAGACTCACCCCTAACAGAGGAATTAATAGCTGAATTTATGAAATTGGGATACAATGAAGGATTGAGGACTCTCGGTTTGTTCAGAAGATACAAATTACCACCTATTTGGGTTTGCTTCTTTCATGTGGTAAATAAATGTTTGTCAGGGAAGAATAGTTCGGCTGATCAAGGTTCTAAACAAATTCTTCAGGGCTTAGTGAAGAATAGGCATTATGACTATACTTTAATACTTTGGGAAGACATGAAGAATACATTTGAGAAGAATCAGAAAGCAATTCAGAGGAAAACAAAGGATGCTTCTCTGACATACATTCCTTATATAAGGTACTGGCAAATTGTTATTTGGTATGCCATGCAGGAAAACAGAACAATCTCAAGAAGAACAAATGAAGAGCATGGTCCCACATTTTATTTGGGTAAGATGACCTCAGTAACAAGACTTGAAAACTATCCCATTCATAAATTGTTGCCAAAATCACTTAGGAATTATATTCCACGGGAGAGTGAGATTTTAAAAGCTTATTGCACCTCTATGGGAATTGAATTACCTCAAATCCCTACCCAAGAGGACCAACCTGAGAAGATAGGTGAGGGGTCTAGTCGAATTAGAGAGGGGGAGGATATTCAGATGGGTGAACATTCTGAGAGACTTGAGGGGGAAAATTCTGAGAGCTTGGTTAGACTTGGTGAGGAAAAACAGAATGAGAGTGGTGAGGATGAGAGATTGTCAACAGAGGTTCAAACAGAAAGAGATGCCTCTGAACCAGCTAATCTTGGCCAGGTAACCACAAATGCTATTGGTTCACATCTCTTGGTGTCCAATATTGAAACAAACACCATGGACCTAGTGGTGGATCTTGAACAACCCATCCATACCCACTCAGAAGCATTTCAACATGCTACTGTTTCACACAAATCCGGGGAACCATCCCAAACTCATTTGGAGGGAGGTGATAAATCCCAACCTATTTTTCAACACATTGAGTCTGAATATCACAGTCCTATTCATATTGAGCCTGAAATTCCTTTTGACACTTGCACAAATCAGGAATTTCGTATTCCTGAAACAACATTCATAGACATACCTAATGTTGGGTGTCGAGGATTGGATGGAAGTCCTGGTGAGGTGAACATTACAAAAGCCTCATTCAAACGTGCATCTGTTGTACAAGATGACTTTGTGTTATCTACAGGCCATGAGCCCTTTGGGCACATGAAAACTGGACCATCTGTTGGTTCAGGTTCACTGTTAGAAACTTCTGAATTTGAAAAGATTCAGAAACAAAACAAGGAGATGGGCGAAAAAGTAGAAAATTTGGAGAAGAAGGTGGAGGATTTGAATGATGAGGTGTCAGATTTGAAAGTTGTGTTGGAGAAAAAGTTGATTTCTGTTGAAACCAAAGTAGATGATGTAAAGAAATCCTTGGATTCTCACAAAAAGGAGATCATGGATATAATGTCTGGTTTTCAAAAAGATATGTTAAAACAAATGCAAGGTATGCAGGAATCTATACTGAAAGCACTGAGTGTATCACTGGCTTATACTTCAAAGCCTCTTGATCCTGTTCCTATTGCAGAAGCTGAACCTGAAGGTACTTCTAATCAGAACTTGAAGAGAAAGTTTGATGATAATGAGCCTCATGATCATCAAAAGGGGGAGAAAAGACAGAGGTTAAGTTCTGATAATGACATTGGCATAGAAGATTTTGAGATAGCAGATATGCACTTAGCCAGTACAAAAAGTTCAGAAGATCAGACACAGGAAAAGTTAAAGGCAATAACTCAGATAGTTCAGATTGATAGCTCAGATACAGAGGAAATGGAGTTGGAAAGTACAGATGGTGATGATTCAGATAAAACAGAGGAATTGAACTTAGACACAGAGATGGAAGGAAACTCAGATGAAACTGAAGCTATTGAGGAATCTGTATTGAGATCAGAAAAGACAGTGGAAAGTGAAGTGGTCAACATGTGTACAGATATTGTGGTGTATAACAAAGAAAATGTGATGAATTCTGAATCAGAAGAAAGGAGGTTGAGTGAAGAATTGATCAGAAGAATGCAAAGTGAGGTAGTCAGAGCACTTAATGTTCAGAAAATTCAACAAGGGTTAAAACTGATAAGGCCTATTGATCTGTTGGGAGAAGAAGATAGAACTGTTGATTATTCTCAGAATTTTAAGCATGAGTTCAGATATAACTATGCTGATGAGATGAACACAGAAGAAGAATATGAGAAACTAGAAGATTACTTTATGCCTTCTGAGTATGTATTCAGAAAACCAATTGAGATTCCCAAGATTGACTTACAGATTTTAGAAGAACCTATCTGTGATTTTATCCTGGAATTAAGTGATGTACCTTTGGCCAGACAATTTCATGATGACATTTTTCCTGAGGAAATGTATGAAAACCTCTACCACACAGAAGGAGAATATGAGCTTTTAGAGAGCAATGTTGATGGTTTCGTGGATGAAAGAGCTCAGATGATTTATACAGAAGCCTCAACCAGATTCAGAATTCCTGACTCAAGACTGCATATCCAGAAAAGAATTGAGAAAGTTCTAATGTTCCAACAAGAAGAATTCAATGGTTTGATATTTGTAAGAATGGAAGTGCTGAAAGAAAGGAATACAAAGGTTTTCATGTCCAGTTTTTATTTCCACAGACTAACACTTGATGATCAGATCTTTCTAGTCAAGTTCTTCTCTAGTACTGAAGAAGCCTTGATGGAAATTGAATGCAGAAGACTTCTGGGTATCTATGTCAGAAACATGTACTTATATGATTTTCAACTAGCCATTGAAGGAAGAAAAGAGAAGTGCAATCTGAGGTGTCCAACAAATATTGCAGGATTTGATGTGTGTATGAAGGGATTTGTAAATGAAGGAATGGAATCTGAAGGGTTTGCATATAAAGTTCAAGAGAGACTTGAAATGTTCAAACTGAAAGAACTGGTAAAATATAGTGATGCAACTCTGAGTTGGTTACTGATTGAAATGGTAGTAAGTGCTAAAAATGAAAGAAAGAATTTAAAGAAAAGGTGTGTAAACTCTATGAAAAGAAGGTTGAATCTCAGAAGAAAGATCAGAAGTTGTGGTGAATGGTTGCTATCTGAAGTTAATCCCAAGAAGATGTTACATAATGACTTTGTGTTTCCTGCTGAGTATGAAGTGAATGAAATTTTGTCAGATGAAGTTGAAGAAGTTCAGGACACAACACCTCAGAATGTGCAAATAACCAGTTTTGATCAAGCTGAACAGTCTGAACCCATAGAAGATGAAATATCCATTGATCTAAATGGATACTTTCTTGAATTTGATCTGCATGAGTTCTTCAAATCAAAAGAAGTAAAGTTCTTGGACGTGTATTATGATAGACCTAAGGAGACTCAGATCTGGTTGGCTGAAAAATCAAGATGTCTTGGCAAAACAAAGCAAGCTGTTTACTCAGATTTTCTAATCACTGGAATCAGAGAATTGAAGGTTAAGAAATTCAGAAAGATGGAGTACTTATCCTTTGAAGTTCTGAGAGAAGATGGCAAGGTTTATTACTTTACTGATGCAGATTTTGAGAAACTATCAGTGGTTGACTTCTACAGATTACACAACTTTCTATTCTTCAAAGAGTCAAGCAAAGACAGAAATGAAAGGAAGGCAAGAAGTGTGGTGATTGAGGCCATGTTCTATATCTTAAGGTGGCACTGTTATACAGATTTCCAAATAGCTTTGTACTTACAAAAGCCATGTGTTTATCTGGCAAATCCCAATACAGATCATGAGCAAAAAAAGGTGTTAAAGACTGGAAGTATTCATAAATATCCAGATTTGGGAGTATTTTTGAAAAACAAAAGTGGAAATATCTTCTTCAGAGGAAAGGAAACTGCAAAATACTGTTCTGGAACTTTAAGAATCATAAAGCACAATTTGGAGAAAAAGATGCTGAAAGTGAAGGAAGCAAACATAACTCAAGAAGTAATCAATCAGCACGTTGAAATTATTCAAGAAATCATTGTCAAAATTGACAAGAGGCTTAATCTGAGAAATGTGCTACTTCAGAAAATTGTTCCTGCTCTGAAAGAACTGGATGATGCAAAATTCAAGTTTATTTGACAAAAAGGGGGAGATTGTTAGATCTGAAGTTTTGTCAATAAACCAAGTGTTGAAGATCTGATAAGAAGACGCAGATGTTCTGAATAGAGGAGTCAGAGATCTGAGAAGAGAAGTCAGAGTTCGGAGAGAAAGAGTCAGAAGCTCTGAGAAGCGTTATCAGAAGAATGTTCAGAAGTTCTAAACAACCTGTTCAGAACTTATGACTACATACTTTACTTAGTATTTAGTAAACTAATTAGGACACGTGTTATGTTCTTATTAGTCTTTCTTATTTGTACTGTAGCTTTAACATGTCCGTTGCAGTATAAATAGAGTGGTTAGCACTACATTGTTAACTGATTGTTTTTCAGTATACCTTTGTATTCATTCTTTGTAATCTTTGAGATTCTCTCTCTCTTAGATCTGTAATTCTGTTCATCATTGAATACAATTGGGCTTGATCATACAACTTCTCAATTACTGCTTTCTATATTGATTGTAAGATTAGATCCTGTACTTACAAAACCTCTTAGGCAAAGTTGGGAAATTCCTCCTTGTGATGGGTATTATGGGTAGATAATACAACGCGTAATTAACACACAATAACTCCTGCTATCTACGCTCACGCTCAACTCCTCGGATTCCCCGTGACTTTCCTCGACCCGAGCACGGATCATGTGCTTTAGATAGTAGGAGCTCTACTACTACCTTCCACACCTATCATCACTCGTTCCGAGTCCCATCCCGAAGTGTCCAAGCAGTTTCTCGCCGATAACTACACCCATATGCCCGTACCAGCATATGTACACACTCCTCCTAGCTCCCTAGGAATTTCACCCCAACACACTACCCTTGCTACAACGAAATCCCTACTGACCATGACGAGTTGCCTCGCGAATACCCCGTCACATGCAGCGTGAAACAAATAGACATTCGAATACAAGATTCTATCCTAGAACGGTTGGACTCAAACAAGAGCTGCACAATAGAACTAAATCAGATATTCTAAGGATATGTGATTCTTACTGCATACAACCTATAGGGCATTCACTTAACAATTTACCATGATTAACATAAATTCCTACTAGCAAGCAACAAACATGCAGTACAGTGTAAATAGCACAAGCAATCTAGCATGCATACTCCTATGATCTAGAAAGCAATAAATACACTAAGTACTGTACCTTTTCCCTTGGCTCCGACTGACTGTACACACTGCGCCCTCGATCACCGTTTCTCAAACGCGTTTTCCTTTCTTTTATTTTCCAAAAATTTCAAAGAAAATTTTATAGCCGCAAACTTGAGATCAAACACACCGGGATGTGTTTGATTCACTCAAGCTGTGCTCTGATACCAACTTGTAACGTCCAAAAAATTACAATAAATTTGAACTTTTAAAAATACTATTTTATTTTTAAAAAAAAGCATAAGTATTTAAATCCAATCAATTAACACAGCGGAAAATGTAAATAATAAAACATAATGTATCACAATGAAATTGTCGAAAGTCTCAACGCGCCAGTGTGTACCGTCATGCCTTACTGCCACTCGAACCTGAAACAGTAATTTATAGGGAAAGAGTAAGCACGAAGCTTAGTGAATTCAAACACATACGCAGATAGCAATTATATACACACCACTCCTATCCGCACATACACAACAAACACAAGCAGTTAAAAGGTACAAACAAACATATGCAAGAACACCTTCACATGTATCCTTCGGCTCCCCGAATTCACACAACACTGGTGTAGGCTTCCCTCGGTCTCCTCGAGTTCATACCACACTTGTACACAATTCCTCGGTCCCACCGAGCCCTCCGTCCCACCGAGATCACGCAACACTTGTACACCACTCCTCGGTCCCACCGAGATGTATATAACACTCATCTATGCCAGGCGTTAATTCAACCTAGTACTACGCACCACAATTCAGCCAGTACACACAACAATTCAGTTAGTACACAGAAACTACCGCGATGTATATGTAATCCCTATTCTACGCAGTGAGATAACTCACCTCGAAAGCGAGGTAGAAATCTTGAACGATCACACGAGCTAGCCAACTCCAAAATCACTTCTCGACACCTAAATAAGTACTATAAAGTGTCAATCTCGAAATTCGGGATCCTTAATTATAAACATAAGATTAAACGGGTGATATTTCGCCTTTTCGCCTAAACTGCAGGTCTGTTCGGGACCTGCTTAGCCCCTTCTAGACCCACAATTCTAGAGATCATTTTTTACAAACAGATAGGTCTAGGTCTTAGCTTTCCAGGGACATATTATACGCGTTCTAACGATTTTCCTACGATTTTATATGATTTTTCTAAAACTGAAACGTCATTCCGGCAGATTCGGACCTGCTGTAAAAATGGCTATTTTGAACTTAGCTAGAGGCCGAACCAGGCTTTCGCCGAAACACGAAAAATGTGCCCGACACAGAATGTGAATCGTGGGCAACAGATTCGTCTCAAACCGATTTACGACGGAAAAGTATGGACGAAACAAAACAGCGGCAGAAAGGACGTTTTCACATAAAATGACGATTTTGAAACGGTTTAAGGTTTTTGCGATTTGGGTTACGGTTTAGTTATTTAGGTTCGGGTTTAGGTAGCCACGGATGGACTGATCCCAGCACCACCCACTGCCACCTCCGCCAGTGGTGGTCGGCGGCGGCGGCGGTTCGGTACTAAAAGAAAACGACGATGAAAGGGACGATCCCACAAACGATTCACGAGCCACATGCACACACCCACTCACGTACTAACTGGAACAACCCCGCCCGTCACAGCCACCGGATTGGTAGCGCACGGAAGCGGCGCACACCGCCGGCAGCCATGGCTGCGGCGGCGGCGATGATTTTGTGGTGCTTCGGTGACGACGAAAGAAAGAAATAAAAAGAGAAGGGGGGTCTTACCTCTCGACGATGGCGACGCAGCAGCAACCGATGTCCGGCTCCTCTCTCTCTCTCTCGCGTCCTCTCCCTCTCTCGCTGCACTCTCCCTCTCGCCGGCAAGAACAGAGCGTCGGTTGTGTGGGTGTGCTCCGGCGGCAGCAGCAAACAACGGTGGGGGGGGGGGGGTTTAGGGTTGATCGACGACAGCGGAAAAAGGGAAAGGGGAAGGGAAAAAATAGGGTTTTGTGGTTGCTGTGTGTTTGCCGTGAATTAGAACGAGAAAGAGAGGGGTCGGTTTCCTTCATGGGCCGACCCCATGCAAACCATTAGCCAAAAATACCCCTTTTAGTCCCTAGGCTTTTAAGGTAATTTCCTTTCTACCACAAAATGTTAAGATCTAACAAAAAAATCAACTATCACAAACTAAATCGTTTATGGTCCTTGCCGCCTAATCCCGTTAAATAAATAAAACGTCAAGAGAAAAAATATTAAATTGATAATTAAGACATACCGGGATACGGACTTTACATATTCATTAAAGGGAATAACTGGTAATTGTTTAGAATAAGATGTTTATATGTGAGAACCATAGGATTTCCAACCCTCGACTGTTTTCTCTATCTGAAGTTCTTTAAGTTGTTTCCGTCTCGTTTGTGATTTATTTCTGTTTGTAATTAATTAGTTTATAAACCAACCACTCCAATTTCGATAGTTCAGTTAATAGAGTTTATAGTAATTGTGATACTCAGTTCCTAGTTCCTGTGGATTCGATACTCGTACTTCCGTACGTATTACTTGATTTCGACACCGTACACTTGCGGTTAGATTTAAGGGGGTGATACCCGCCTATCAAGTTTTTGGCGCCGTTGCCGGGGAACTAGTTGCAAATGATAGCACTACCAGCTATAAGCGCTATTACATTGAACATTTTTTTTATTTACTTTGTTCTATCACTTTCAATTTTTGGATTCCTAACTTCGCCTGCTTTCTTTTCAGGTACTAATTGGTTTATGCCAAGGAAGACCCGAGGGAAGGAAATCGAACCACTTGATCCGGAGATCGAAAGGACCGCCCGCCAGATACGTAAAGCATCCAAAGTCCAAAGTCAATTGAAGACGGGTGACGAGAGACCTGCCAACGAGAGACCACGTAACAATCCACCACCACCTCCCGAAAGACGTCCTATGCGGTCGTTTGCCGATCCAAACATGGCAGCCGCACGCATAGGAATCCAAGCACCCACCATTGCGGCGAATTACTTCGAGATCAAGCCGAGCACCATCGTAATGGTGCAACAAAATCAGTTCGGGGGAGCACCAACTGAAGACCCCCATGCACATCTTCGTACATTTGAACGGATCTGCAACACGTTCAAGATTAATGGGATGGAGGAGAACGCGATAAAACTGAGGCTATTCAGCTTTTCCTTAAAGGGTAGAGCTGAAATTTGGATAGAACGCCTACCATCGGATCTTATCACCACATGGGCCGACCTGAAGGCCGCATTCCTCCAGAAACTCTTTCCACCAAGCAGAACCGCCCAGCTCATGGCTGAAATCACCCATTTCGCTCAATTGGATCAAGAAACATTGTATGAAGCTTGGGAGATGTATAAGGACATGCTAAAGAAGTGTCCTCATCATGGGTTGCAAGGTTTGGTCATCATCCAGACATTCTTTAGTGGACTCCAACCGCAGTTCAAAAACGATATCACTGCTGCATCGGGTGGAGCACTAATGGATAAATCGTATGAAGAAGCATGCGAGCTGATCGATAATCTGGCCGAGCACAGTTTTTCTACTCCAAGTTCAGCCGTAAGAAGAGTCGCGAGTGTTCAAGAAAATGATGAGCTGAAAGAACTAAAAGCTCAAGTAGCTTTTATCACGAACCATCTGAAGGGAGGCAGTCCTTAAGAACCTGAACAGGTTCTGTAACACCTTAGGCATATCCCACATCGGTCGTGGACAGGAGAGATGCTGGGTATATTAGTAAACCTTGGCCTTACCAGACACAACGCGTTTTGGGGCCACAAGCATGCGGGTTCCTTGGGATCTCTGTGGTTAAGCGTGCTTGGGTGGGAGTAGTACCAGGATGGGTGACCTCCTGGGAAGTCCTTGCGAAGTCCTTGCCAGGTCGCCAAGAATAAAGCCGTGAGCCAGTGGGGCAAAGCGGACAATATTGTGTCGTGGTAAGGGGGGGTGTTACAAATGGTATCAGAGCCACTCCTGTGCCGTTCGAGATGTGGGGAAAACCTCATCGAGGACGATGAGTCCCTGAGGGGGGGTCTGTGTAACACCTTAGGCATATACCACATCGGTCGTGGACAGGATAGATGCTGGGTATATTAGTAAACCTTGGCCTTACCAGACACAACGCGTTTTGGGGCCACAAGCATGCGGGTTCCTTGGGAACTCTGTGGTTAAGCGTGCTTGGGTGGGAGTAGTACCAGGATGGGTGACCTCCTGGGAAGTCCTTGCGAAGTCCTTGCCAGGTCGCCAAGAACAAAGCCGTGAGCCAGTGGGGCAAAGCGGACAATATTGTGTCGTGGTAAGGGGGGGGGGGTTACAGGTTCAGTTCTTACAAAATCGCAACAATCAGCCGAGGAACGACCCGTTCTCAAACACCTACAATGAAGGGTGGAAGAAGCACCCGAACTTCTCATGGAGTCAACCCGGCCAACAACCACAAGGTAATAACTCTAACTTTCCCAATTCTTCTAATACTAACCATGTTTACCGTCCTCCAGGTTTCAATCAAAGGAAATTTGACGAAGGACCATCCGAGGAGAAGAAACCAGGGCTGGAAGATATGATGATGAAGTTTATTACCAAGATGGACAGCACGATTGGGGAGTTAGCAAGAACGGTCAACACGGTCAAGGCGGCAACTGGTCAGAACACCGCATCCATCAAGATTCTCGAGAGACAAGTGGGGTATATTTCGGAAGCCCTACAAAACCGAGCACCCAGGAAATTTCCAAGTCAAAATCGAAAAGTCAAACCGGGAAGAATGTAATGCCATCTATCTGAGAAGTGGCAAGGAGCTGAGTGGAGACACAACACGAGAGCCTGCATCAAAGGAACCCAATCCAAAAGAGCAAGAGGTTGAGGTTGTAGATATGGATGAGTTGGAAGCTGAAGAAGAGGTGGTACTTGAAAAGAACTCAAAGAGTGAGAAGAAGAAGCAAGAGCAACCACCGGTCAAACCGGAAATTCCAAGAGTGCCTTATCCGAACAGACTTAGAAAAAATAAGGATGATGTTAATTTTTCGAAATTTCTTGATGTATTTAAAAAGTTACATATTAACATCCCTTTTGCAGATGCGTTGGCACAAATGCCGACATACCTCAAGTTCATGAAAGAGATCCTATCCAAGAAAAGGGCAATCGAGCATCAGTCCACCGTTACACTTACTGAAGAGTGTAGTGCCATCATTCAGAATAAGTTTCCCCGAAGCTTAAAGATCCAGGGAGTTTTTCGATCCCTATTGAAATTGGGAATCTTTCTTTTGATAAAGTTTTGTGTGATTTAGGAGCTAGTATTAATCTAATGCCCTTATCTGTTTTCAGGAAACTCGGCTTGGGAGAAGTGAAGCCGATATACATGACACTCAAGCTCGCAGATCGATCAATAAGGTACCCGTATGGAGTGGTAGAGGACGTGCTCATTCAAAAGTTGGAAATTTCTATTTTCCGGTGGACTTCATGGTGATCGACATACTCTAGAAAAGCTTGTCAAACTTGATCTAGTCAAAGGTCTGCCAAATGTTAAATTTAATAAAGATCATTTGTGCTCTGCTTGGGAAATGGGAAAACTCAAAAGAGCTTCCCATAAAGGCAAGACTGATGTGTCTTGCCCTAGGACTCTGTACATGCTTCATGTAGACCTCTGTGGTCCAATCGCTACACAGAGCCTAGGTTGCAAGAAATATATACTTGTTTTAATCGATGAATATTCAAGATTTACATGGGTTGAATTTGTCAGAAAGAAATCAGATGTTCCAAACATTCTGATAAATTTAATGAAATGAATCCAAGTTCGGTATGAGTGCAGGATTCAGAAGCTAAGGAGCGACAATGGCACAGAATTCAAAAACTCCGTCATTGAAGCCTATCTTACAGAAAAAGGCATATCACATAACTTCTCTGCTGCACGCACCCCACAACAGAATGGCGTGGTTGAACGAAAGAACCTCACGTTTGTGGAGGCTGCAAGAACTATGCTAACAGCATCTGGATTACCAATGACTTTTTGGGCAGAAGCAGTATCAACCGCTTGCTACACCCAAAATCGATCAACCATTGTAAAGAGACACGTCGAAACACCATATCACTTGATCAACAAAAGGAGACCAAACATCAAGTTCTTTCATGTATTCGGATGCAAGTGCTTCGTCTTAAATGATAGAGAAGCAAGTGGAAAGTTTGAGGTGAAAGCAGATGAAGGAAAGTTCATAGGATACTCTGCCACTTCAAAAGCTTACAGAGTGTACCTTCTGAAGTCTCGATCCAGCGTAGAAAGCATCAATGTATCTTTTGACGACTCCTTTCAAAAGACTTATGAATAAGTCAGTTCAGAACTCGGTCTAAAGAAGGAATCCTCTGACATCTCAGAAACAAGAGAAGCATACCTAAATCTGCTATTGGAAGAGATGTTCTACGACGATATTGATCCCTCTGCCGGAGCTGCCAGAGCCTCTGGAGAAACATCTTCTGCAGGCCAGACTTAGTCAGGTATATCTCTAACTGGTCCATTAAATACTTCATCCTCTTCTGTGAATCAAATAGATGCACTTGTTGAGGGGGAGCCAACAGAAGATGAAATGACCAAAGACCCAACAGAAGATGAAACGACCAAAGACCCAACAACAAAGGCTCTTGAAAAACCTACTCTAGCAACTACAGAGGAATCAATACAAGAGGAAAACGTAGACTCAGTCTCTACTTCCTCAGAGGAACAAATTCCAACTCTCATTCCAATCCTTCCACAAGCTGACGAGCCATGTTCAAGCTCTGAAGTGCCATCTACTATAGAGGGTGTACCAGAACCACATGGTGCACCCACAGAAGTTCAACTAGATGACTCAAATGACCATCTTCCAAGAACAACACAGTGGACGAAAAGCCATCCTCCAAGCCTTATAATCGGCGACCCTTCTGAAAAAGTCAAGACAAGATCAGCCACTACTCATTTTTGTTTCTTTACAAATTTTATCAGTATGATCGAGCCAAAAAGAATTTCTGAAGCCTTAGATGATCCAAACTGGGTAGATGCTATGCAAGAAGAACTTCTGCACTTTGAAAGAAACAAGGTATGGACTCTAGTACCTCTGCCACGAGGGAAACAAGCCATAGGGACAAAATGGGTCTTCAGAAACAAAAAAGACGAGGACGGGGTGGTCATCAGAAACAAAGCAAGATTGGTGGCTAAGGGATATCGCCAAGAAGAAGGCATAGATTACAATGAGACTTTTGCCCCTGTCGCACGACTCGAAGCAATAAGAATCTTCTTATCCTTCGCAGCTCACAGGGGATTCAAAGTTTTTCAAATGGATGTAAAATCTCCTTTTCTGAATGGTGAAATCCAAGAAGAAGTATATGTCCAGCAGCCACCAGGGTTTGAAAGTTCCAAGTACCCAAAATACGTGTACTTCCTCGACAAAGCTCTATATGGACTGAAACAGGCTCCAAGAGCATGGTACGAAAGACTTTCAACCTTTCTTCTCAATAATGAATTCGACAAAGGTACCACCGATACTACTTTGTTTTACAAACGAAAAGGTGATGAGATTCTGCTTGTACAGATCTATGTGTATGACATTATTTTTGGGTCTACAAATGCACAACAGTGCAAAGATTTTGAAAAACTCATGCAGAGTGAATTTGAAATGAGTATGATGGGAAAATTAACTTTCTTCCTCGGACTCCAAGTAAAACAATCATCAGAGGGAATTTTTATAAATCAAGCTAAATATGTCTCTGACATACTTTCAAAATACAGTCTCTCTGATGCCTCTGTAATGAAGACCCCAATGGAAACTGGAAATAAGTTAGACGCAGATCCAAATGGCATATCTGTGGAGTGCAGGCTCTACAGAGGTATTGTTGGGAACTGAAGATTTGCTAAGTATGGTTAGTACTGCCAGAACAACGTTAGTACTGCCAGAACAATGTTAGTACTGCCAGAACAACGTTAGTACTGCCAGAAGAACAATACTACTGCCAGAACAAGGTTAGTACTGCAAGTAAAAGTTAATGCTGTTGGAACAATGTTAGTACTGCTTGTGCATAACGATGTTAATACTGCTGGTGATCATAATTTTGGAATGCGAGAAGGTTGGAGATAAAGATGGAATGAATGAAGATAAGCATGAAAGAATATTCTGAAGATCAATTTTGTTTTGATAGTTATCTTGTAATTATTTAGTATAAATAGATGTTGATAGATAGCTATTCCGTAAGAGATTCATAAGAATTCGTTTTCGTTTTAGAGAGAATTAACCTCAAGGTTTAGAACCCTATTTCTAGAGAAGTAGAAGTCGTCTTGTTGAGCCTGTTCAACAAGATTGAGGTTTGGTTGTAAACTTGTGAGTTGAAGCATTGAATACAAACAGATTGTGTTTTCTGATTAGTTGTTCATCGAGTGTCTTGAATTAAAGTTCTATTCCGCAAGATTCTTTAATTCTGATTTCTAAGTATAGTTATTCTTGTTTGGAATCGATCCTGACAAGTGGTATCAGAGCTTGGTTTCTTAGAAATCTACAATCATTATGGATAACTCAGTTGAATCAAACAGTACTCTTGTTTCAAAGGTTCCCATGCTCAGGCCTAATGAGTTTGACATGTGGAAGATTAGAATCAAGCAGTATATTTTGCTTACTGATTATTCCATCTGGGATATTATAGAGAATGGTCCATGTGCTGAAGGAAAGGTTGGACCAGGTGGCAAAAGACCCCCTCCAAAGACTGATGCAGAAAGAAAGGTTAGACAAACAGAGATGAAAGCCTTAAGCACTCTGCTTTTGGCTATTCCCAATGAGTATCAGCACCAATTTCATCACTGCACTGATGCTCAGATTTTATGGAATGCATTGGAAAAGAGATTCACTGGTACCAAGAGCACCAAGAGGAACCAGAAGGCAATTCTTAAGCAACAATATGAAAATTTTACTTCTACAAAGAATGAGTCTATGGCTCAAACTTTTGATAGATATAATAAGTTGATTGGAGAATTGGCTACAGTTGGAGTTCATATGGAGGCTGATGATGTAAACAGGAAGTTTCTAAGATCATTAGGTGAGGAATGGACAATGTATACTATGTCTTTCAGACAGAATGACCAGTTAGAAGATAAAGAGCTTGATGATCTTTACAATGATCATAGGGTATTTGAAGCAGAGGTTGAAGCCAAGAAGAAGCCCTCAGGATATGTGTATAACGCTGCACTCCTATCAGCATCAACTGATTCTACTGCTAACCCTGAATCAGTTAGTACTGCTGGTGGAGTCAATCAGGAGAAGGCCAATGATTCTGTACTAGAAGCTTTCTTTTCTAGTCATGTTAACTCCTCATTAATTAATGATGACTTAGAACAGATTAATGCTGATGATCTTGAGGAGATGGATATCAAGTGGCAGATGGCTATGCTTTCTATGAGGGTGAAGAAGTTTATAAAGAGGACTGGGAGAAACAACTTTTCCCAAAGAAGAGAAGATGGTGCTGGGTTTGACAAGTCTAAGGTGGAATGCTACAAGTGTCATAAGATGGGACACTTTGCCAGAGAATGCAGAGGTGGAGTATCTCAAAACAACCATCAACAAGCTCAGGCTGGAAGCTTCAACCAGAACAGAAACTCTGTTCAAGCCCTTGTTTCTCAACAAGGAATGGGATTTGATTGGAGTGATCAAGCAGAAGAGGCAATTCAGAATCATGCACTCATGGCAGAAGTCTCAGATCTTCCTACTGAGGTAAAATCTAATATCTGTTCTCAAGCTTGTATAGACACTGTGAAAAGGTATAGAGATCACAACCAGGGAATGTGTGATGACCTTAAGAGATTAGAAAAGGATAGAAGAGATTATGTAGTGATTGTTGAGAGGTTTGAAGAACAAATTAAGGCTTTTCAAGCCAATGAACTTCAACACTCATATGATACAAACTACTGGAAGTGGGAAAAGAATTGTCTGGAGTTCCAACTGAAAGAGTCTAGGGAGGAATGTGAGAAATTAAAAGGAGAACTTGAGAAAGTAAAACTTGATGTTGAAAAGTTTTCATGTGCTTCTAAGGTAATGGACACCATAATAAATGCTCAAATCCACAGTAAGATGAAACCAGGCATAGGGTACAATGCCACACCCCACCCTACAACAACACATACATCCCTCCTAGGTCAGACCTGTTAGAAACCATGGATAGGAAGGACTTACCTGAAGGAGCTACTAAAGTAGATCCATTAGATGAAGTTGTTGTTGAGGATAAAACTGAAAAAGAAGAGTCTAAGAAAAGGAACAAGAATGTCAGTGGTGAGATCCCCTTAGAGAATTACATCAAGACTAATGAGGAAGGTGGAAGTCCCTGGGATAAGAACAATGAGATCTGAAAAAGGAAAGTGAGTTCATTATACACAGACCACTGTTGTGAATTCCAATACTTGTGAACATTGTTCTTGCAAGAATTCTCAAAAGAATGAGCCCCAAAAACATGATAAAAAGAGGGGAAATCAAAGAAACTGGAATAATCAGTGGGCTCAAAAACAAGGAGTTGATCTGCAAAGGATTAACAGACCAAAACCTTGTTTTATCTGTGGCAAATTGAAACACCTTGCCAAACACTGTTATTTCAATCCTATTAACCAAAGGATAAATTTTCAAAGAACTTTTCAAAAATCAAATGGTTATAGGAAGCCTGTAAGGAACCATGTGGCTAAGAAACAAGCTAAATCCAAAAGCCACATGAGGAAAAAGACTGAAAAAGAATGTGTCACAATGTGGGTTCCTAAAAGCACTAGTGTTAGTACTGCTGCCTCAGATAGTACTGCTGCTAGCAGTGTTAGTGCTTCTAACACTGTTAGTACTTCTTTTAGAAGCAATACTGCTGCTAGCAGTGTTAGTACTGCTAACACTGTTAGTACTTCTTCTAAAGATAATACTGCTTCTAGCAGTGTTAGTACTGCTAACACTGTTAGTACTTCTTCTAAAGATAATACTGCTTCTAGTGTTTGTGCTGATAGACCAATCATCTTGACAAAGTACTCCAGTACTGAAGTTCCTCAGGTTGAAAAACTTATCCAAACTGAATGTAAGTACTTTGATGAGCAAGGGAGACCCAAGACCACTTTGGCTTGGGTTCCCAATAAAAACTAATTGATTTATCTTATATGCAGGGCAACCAACAGCTCAAGGGGAAGAGCATCTGGCATGTTGATAGTGGTTGCTCCAGGCACATGACAGGTAACATGGCCGGCCTCAAGAATTTCAAAAGAATTGATGGAGGACATGTTGCTTTTGGGAATAATCCTGCAGGAGGTAAGATAAGTGGTAAAGGTGATGTATCAAAAGGTAAGATGACATTTGAGAATGTTTACTATGTTGAGCAATTGAGATACAACCTGTTAAGTATATCACATGTCTGTGACAAGAAACATAGTATATTATTTACTGATTCTGAATGCATTATTCTTGCTCCTGGATTCAAAGTAGTTGATGAAAACATGATACTATTGAGAACTCCTAGAAAGGATAATGTGTATTGTTTAGATTTAGAAAGTGTTTCATCTGATTCATCCCTAAACTGTTTGGTATCAAAAGCTTCAATGGATGAATCATCACTTTGGCACAGAAGGATGTGTCACATGAATTTTAAAACAATGAATAAACTTGTTAAACATAATCTTGTTAGGGGTTTACCATCAAAAGTTTATTCATGTGATGATCATTGTGTTGCTTGTCTCAAAGGAAAACAACACAAAACCTCTCATAAGTCCAAAGAGATAAACACTATCTCAAATCCTCTTCAGTTGTTGCATATGGATCTGTTTGGCCCTACAAATGTCATGAGCATTGGCAAGAAGTCATATTGTTTAGTTATTATTGATGATTACTCTAGATTTACTTGGGTATATTTTCTGAGAACTAAAGATGAGACAAGTGGACTGATCAAATCTTTTATTCTTAGAATTGAAAACCAATCAAATCAAAAAGTGAAAGTCATTAGATCAGATAATGGGACTGAATTTAAAAACCTTGATCTAAACACCTTTTGTGAGGAAAAAGGAATTGAGAGACAATACAGTGCTCCTAGGACTCCACAACAGAATGGTGTTGCTGAGAGAAGGAATAGGACACTGATTGAGGCTCCTAGATCTCTGTTAGCTGATTCAAAATTACCCACTACTTTTTGGGCAGAAGCAGTTAATACTGCTTGTTATGTCCAAAACAGAGTTTTAGTAATAAAGCCTAAAAACAAGACACCTTATGAGCTTTTTCAGAAAAAGAAACCATTTATTGGATTTTTCAAACCATTTGGGTGTCCTTGTACAATTCTGAATACCAAATCTCACTTAGGTAAGTTTGATAGCAAAGCAGATGATGGTTTTCTTGTTGGTTACTCATCTCAGAGTAAGGCTTACAGAGTGTTTAATACCTCTTCTAGAATAATTGAAGAAAGTGACAATGTCAAATGCAATGAGAACACACCAAATCCTATTGGTTCAGGTCCTGATTGGCTATTTGACATTGATTCACTCAGTAATTCTTTGGGTATCAGTAGTGATGTAAATGCAGGACAAAGGGATGCACCACCATCAGATCACAGAATTCAGTCTGTGATATTTCCACTTCCTACCATTGATCCTGTTGACTTCTGTGAACAAGAAAAGGAAGCTGAACCCATTCAGATTGAAGAAGAGAGAAGAATAGAGGAAAATCAGCCTTCAAGTCCAAACTCCAGAGAGTCTGAAGTGACTGAAGAAGCTGAAGAAAATCCAGACTTAAATGAGTCAAATCTGGATGTGAACTTACAAGAGGAATCTGGTCATCCATCAAGAACTCAGAAAAATCATCCTCCTGAGTTGGTAATTGGAGACATTGCTTCTCCCATGATGACTAGGAATCAAAGCAGACTTCAAGAGCTACAAGATCAGCAAAATACAGTTAATACTGTACTCACTTGCTTTCTATCCCAAATTGAGCCCAAAAAGGCTTATGATGCTATGAAAGATCCAAGTTGGATAGAAGCAATGCAAGAGGAGCTGCTACAGTTCAAGCTACAGAATGTTTGGAACTTGGTGGACCTTCCAAAAGGTCATAGGGCAATTGGCACTAAGTGGATTTTCAGAAATAAGAAGGATGAGAGAGGAATTGTGATCAAGAACAAAGCCAGGCTGGTTGCACAAGGGTATACTCAGGAAGAGGGTATAGACTATGAGGAAGTCTTTGCTCCAGTTGCAAGGATTGAGGCAATTAGGTTGTTTCTAGCCTATGCATCATATATGAAGTTCAAGGTCTACCAGATGGATGTAAAAAGTGCTTTTCTATATGGGACTATAGATGAAGAAGTGTATGTCTGTCAACCCCCTGGATTTGAGAATCCATTGTATCCTGACAGAGTGTACAAGTTAAAGAAGGCACTTTATTGTCTACATCAAGCCCCAAGAGCATGGTATGACACCCTGTCTACCTATCTCTTGGAAAATGGATTTGAAAGAGGAATCATTGATAAGACCTTATTCATTAAAAGGGAAAAGAAGGACACCCTACTTGTTCAGATCTATGTGGATGACATTATCTTTGGATCCACAAATGATCACATGTGTAAAGACTTTGAGGTGTTAATGCACAAGAGCTTCAAGATGAGTTCCATGGGTGAACTTACTTTCTTCCTTGGGCTTCAGGTAAAACAGAAGAAGGATGGGATTTTCATATGCCAATCCAAATATGTGAAAGACATCCTGGATAAGTTTGGATTATCAGACTCAAAGCCAGCAAGCACACCAATGGAGACACACAAACAGATCAATGCTGATCTTGAGGGGGAGGATGTGGATGTCCATCATTACAGATCAATGATTGGATCACTCATGTATCTCACAGCCTCTAGACCAGATATTATGTTTCCAGTATGTGTATGTGCCAGATTTCAAGTTACACCAAAGCAATCACACCTTCATGCAGTCAAGAGGATATTTAGATACCTAAGAGGGCAACCTAGATTAGGTCTCTGGTATCCTTATGAATCAATCTTTGATCTACTTGCATACTCAGATAGTGACTTGGGTGGAGCTAACATGGATAGGAAGTCTACTTCAGGTGGATGTCAGTTTTTGGGTGCAAGACTAGTATCTTGGCAGTGTAATAAACAAACCACAGTGTCCTTATCTACAACAGAAGCTTAGTATATAGCTGCTGCAAGCTGCTGCTCTCAGGTTCTATGGATACAGAATCAGATGTTGGACTATGGGGTAACATTTCTTCACACTCCAATCTTCATTGACAACAACAATGCTATTAGCATTGTTAACAATCCTGTCAAACACTCAAAAACAATGCACATAGAGATCAGGTATCACTTTATTCGAGATTGTAATGAAAAGAAATTAATTCAAGTTGCTAAAGTTCATACCAATGACCAGTTTGCTGATCTATTCACAAAAGCTTTTGATGTGGGTAGATTCACTTTCTTGGTAACAAGTGTGGGCATGATCAACCTTGAATAAAGTCATGATTTTCCGTTTTTATACCTATATTTCCTTCTATATTTGGTACTACTAACTCTTCTTCTCAGGATCCTCTGTATGACTTAGATTGACAAGTGCTGAATAGTTACTACTACCAGTGCATAGTTACTACTGCCAGTGCATAGTTACTACTGCCAGTGCATAGTTAATACTGCCAGTGCATAGTTACTACTGCCAGTGCATAGTTAATACTGCTTTGTACTTAATACTGCATGTGTCGTTAATACTGCTTTAAAAGAAAAATTAGGGCTACTACTGCTATAAATACCTCTTTCAGCCCGCCAAAGTTCATAACGTCTCTTTGAATTCTATTCATCTCTCTCTCTTTCTAACTATTCTCTCCCAAGAATCTCTGTTTTCTGTCAAGAATCCTCAGGCACAATGGAGTTTATCGACGAACACAACGAGATTGCCATGCTCCAGAAGCCAAAACAGTCCGCAGGTTTTCACGACATTGTGGATTTCCTCAAATCCACGCATATATCATATGCCCTAACGGTGACCCCGGCAATCTACATCGAGCATCAGAAGCAGTTATGGGAAAATGCCACCGTGGTGTCTGAAGATGGGCAGAAAATCATCAAAACAAGGGTGTGTGACAAACCCTTGAATGTTACAGAGGAGCTTATTCGCATCACTCTTCGATTGGATGATGCCTCAGGTATGACGTCTATTCCTAATGACGATCTATACTCAAATTTAACGAGAATGGGGTATGAAGGTCCTAATGGAATCTTTAAGTTTTTCAAATCTAAATTTTCTACACAATGGCGATTCTTTGTTCATACCTTAATGCATTGCATTTCAATGAAAACTACTGGTTGGAGTGAGTTTAGCAGTACCATTGCTTATGCCCTGGTCTGCTTGGCCACTGCCAGGAAGTTTAATTTTTCACAAATGATTTTCAATGATCTTGTGTCAAACCTGGAATCCAAAAAGCGTTTTTATATGTACCCAAGGTTTGTCCAAGCAGTGATTACTCAGGAATTGACGGATTTGCCTCAATTTACTGAGGTATATGTACCTAAACCCCCTAAAGGAAATGTCTTCTCAAATATGAGAAGAACTTCCAGGGACTCGGAAGGAGTTGACACTCCATTGTTCTCTACAATGATGGGTGTGTCCCACACACAAGAAGGTATGGCATCAGGGTCAAGGCCCTCATTAGACCAACCCACTGATAGCCAAACCCCACCTTCAATCACCAAAGAAATTCCTCAGTCCATTCTTCAAAGACCCACTCCTCACATAACCAAAAAGTTTACAAGAAGAATGGTACACAAGGCTCCTTCCCTTGATGTACCTCCTACAAGCCTAAAGCCTTTAAGCCCTCTATTTGAGCATTCTCCAATAGAGAATATCGAAAGGGAAACCACAAGTGTGTCTACCAACCCCAAGAAGGTGCTCACTAAGGAGAAGGTTGAGCATGTGAGTAGCAAGGCTGCCACTACTTCTGCTAGCACAGAGAAGGACAGTGGTAACATAACTAAGACCTTCCTCACGGCAACTCAGAATGAGAAATCATTCAGAGGTCCCAGGTGCCAAGAAACCACGGGGGTAGGCAGTGCTTTTGCTAGGCAAAAGACACCTACTAAAATTTCCAGTGATCCTTTAAAGGAAGTAAAAACTCCTAAACAAGGTGAGGATAGATATACATATGAGGAATTGATGGAAACCATTGCCAATATCAACACAGATGTTGTAAGTCAGCAAAAGGAGATAGATGGACTCAAGAAAGTGGTCCTATATCAACAAACATAGCTTGAGAAGCATAAGAAGCTGATTACAAAGTTGATGCACAGGAAGAAGAAAGCTCAGTATGTTCTTAAAAGAAGAAGCCTCAACAATGATGCTCCCAAAAAAGGGGGAGTCAGAAGCTGAATTCAACATGGAGAGTGCACAGGAAAAGGGGGAGAATGAGTGTGTTGAAGAAATTGCAAAAGAAGCAGAAACTGATCATGCAGCAGAAAAGGTTAATGCTGCTGAAATTCAGAAACAAGCAGAAACTGAACCAACAGCAGAAACACCAACATCAGAAACGGTTAATGCTGATGAAAGTCAAAAAGCAAAAGCAGCAGAGACCATTCCAGAGGAAGCAGAAACAAAAGAAGCAGCAGAAACAAAGAAAGCAGCAGAAACAAAAGAAGCAGCAGAAACAAAGGAAGCAACAGAAACTAAAAAGCCTACTTTGGAAGAAGTTGAAGTTGCAGAGGCTTTGATTAAAGCCAAACATGACACTCCTAAAAAGCAAGAAGAAACCCTGGGTGAAAAGCTGGTGTCACTGAAAAGAGCAAGAACCAAGTCTATAGCTACCAAGAGGAAAGTTGTCAAGAAACCTAGGGTAGAACCAGTGGTAGAAGAAGAAAAAGAAGAGGATGTTCCAGAAAAGAAAGATGATACAAAGGTTGCTGAAGAAGAAGTAGCAACTCCATCAGGTCAACCAAGTAATGCTCAATGTGATATGTATATCACAATGGTTGATACTGATCCAATCAAAGTTGACCCATTAGCTTCCATGCCTCCTGAGATCATTTTCTGGGATACCTTGGTAGATCAGAGAAAGGAGTACATTAGAGTCAAAAGAGCAGATGGGAAGTTTGAGGTCTGTTCTACATGGGGAAGACTTATCAGAATGTGCTCTAGATCCGACGTAGAGGAGATGTACAAGGTTGGAATGAAGCTGTATGGAAATATGCTGAATGAGAAAGGGATGCCGATTACCAAAATGGTTCTTGAATACCTGTGCCTAATGTTCAAACCAGAAGCAGTTCAGTATATGATAGAAAGAAACTTTCAAGCCATTACCAACTTGATGCTCATTGAAAAATGTGGAGTGTATGTCATCACACTTGACCATACATATCATGAGTATTATTTGGTGGATGTTGCATACAAGCACAGCAAGAAAAGGTTGAATGGAATGCTACATGCTAAGTTGGCTTGCAACAAGGATTCTGAAATGGGAAGATACTTGGTGAGAAGGATTATCAATCAAAGCCTGAGTTTGGATCCTGATTTATGTGTTCATGATTAGGTTTTGGAAGCATCATCTGAATAACTTGACTTCTCAACCTAAAAAGTCAAGTTAGGGGGAGATTGTTAGGAACTGAAGATTTGCTAAGTATGGTTAGTACTGCCAGAACAATGTTAGTACTGCCAGAACAATGTTAGTACTGCCAGAACAACGTTAGTACTGCCAGAACAACAATACTACTGCCAGAGCAAGGTTAGTACTGCAAGTAAAAGTTAATGTTGCTGGAACAATGTTAGTACTGCTTGTGCATAACGATGTTAATACTGCTGGTGATCATAATTTTGGAATGCGAGAAGGTTGGAGATAAAGATGGAATGAATGAAGATAAGCATGAAAGAATATTCTGAAGATCAATTTTGTTTTGATAGTTATCTTGTAATTATTTAGTATAAATAGATGTTGATAGATAGCTATTCCATAAGAGATTCATAAGAATTCATTTTCGTTTTAGAGAGAATTAACCACAAGGTTTAGAACCCTATTTCTAGAGAAGTAGAAGTCGACTTGTTGAGCCTGTTCAACAAGATTGAGGTTTGGTTGTAAACTTGTGAGTTGAAGCATTGAATACAAACAGATTGTGTTTTATGATTAGTTGTTCATCGAGTGTGTTGAATTAAAGTTCTATTCCGCAAGATTCTTTAATTCTGATTTCTAAGTATAGTTATTCGTGTTTGGAATTGATCCTGACAGGTATGATTGGGTCTTTGTTATACTTAACCGCTAGTAGGCCTGATATAATGTTTGCCACATGCCTCTGTGCAAGATATCAAGCTAACCCAAAAGAATCCCACTATATTGCTGTAAAGAGGATCATCAGATACCTTAAAAGGACCAAAAATCTTGGACTCTGGTATCCAAAGAACTCTGGTTATGGTCTTAAGGCTTACACAGATTCAGATTATGGAGGATGCAAGCTTGATCGAAAGAGTACCTCTGGGAGTTGTCAATTCCTGTTGGGAACTGAAGATATGCTAAGTATGGTTAGTACTGCCAAGACAATTTTACTACTGTCAGTTCTTCGTTACTACTGCTAGAAGAAGTTACTACTGCTAGAAGAAGTTACTACTGCTAGACATGATTAGTACTGCTGAGCTAGGTTACTACTGCTTGAAGACTGTGAAGGTTAATACTGCTGAAGGTCATTAATACTGCTGAGCCAAATCATTGTTAATACTGCTGACTTGATAAGTTTGGGATGCGATACTTTTGGAGACAAAGAAGGAATTGATCAAGATATGTTTAACGAAGATTCAGAAGATCAATTTACTTTTGATAGTTATCTTGTAATTAATTTTGTATATATAGTATTGATAGATAGCTATTAATAAATAGAAGATATACGATAGAAGATATACGATAGAAGATAGATAATATACAGAATTCTATATTGATTCAAGAGTGAATTAACCTCAAGGTGTAAGAACCCTATTTCTAGAGAAGTAGAAATCGTCTTGTTGAGCCTGTTCAACAAGATTGAGGTTTGGTGTAAAGCTTGTGAGTAATACAGTTTGATATATACAGTGTGTTGAGTTCTATTGATTGTTCTTTAATTGATTTAGAGTTCTATTCCGCAAGATTCTCTAAATTCTGTTTCTAAGAAGTTTAATTCTTGTTAAGAATCGATCCTGACAAGTGGTATCAGAGCATTGGTATCTTAGAAGCTATGGACAATTCAATGGATTCTCACAGTACTCTTGTTTCAAAGGTTCCCATGCTCAAACCCAATGAATTTGACATGTGGAAACTGAGAATCAAGCAGTACATTCTTCTTACTGATTATGCAATATGGGACATCATAGAAAATGGCCCATGTAATGAAGGAAAGATTGGAGCAGATGGAAAGAGACCTCCTCCCAAGACAGATGCTGACAAGAAAGTCAGACAAACAGAGATGAAGGCCTTAAGCACTCTGCTTTTGGCTATTCCTAATGAGTACCAACATCAATTCCAACACTGCACATATGCACAGATGTTGTGGAATGCTCTGGAGAAAAGATTTACTGGCACAAAGAGCACAAAGAGAAATCAAAAGGCTATTCTCAGGCAACAATATGAGAACTTCATGTCTGCAAAGAATGAGTCTATGACTCAAACTTTTGACAGATTTAACAAGTTGATTGGAGAATTAGCAACTGTGGGTGTACACATGGATGCTGATGATGTCAATAGAAAGTTCCTTAGATCATTAGGAGAAGAATGGACCATGTACACAGTCTCATTCAGACAGAATGACCAGTTGGAGGACAAAGAGCTAGATGACCTCTACAATGATCTGAGAGTATTTGAGGCTGAAGTTGAAGCCAAGAAAAGGCCATCTGGATTTGTTTATAATGCTGCTTTATTATCTTCATCCTCTGATAATGCTGCTAATCCTGATTCTGTTAATACTGCAGGTTCTGTTAATGCTGCTGGTGGAACCAATCAAGAGAAGACTACAGATTATGTACTAGAAGCATTCTTTTCTAGTCATGTTCACTCTTCTCTAATCAATGATGATTTAGAGCAGATTAATGCTGATGATCTGGAAGAGATGGACATCAAGTGGCAGATGGCTATGCTATCAATGAGGGTGAAGAAATTCATCAAAAGGACTGGGAGAAACAACTTTTCCCAGAGAAGAGAAGATGGTGCAGGCTTTGACAAGTCCAAGGTTGAGTGTTATAAGTGTCACAAGATGGGACACTTTGCCAGAGAATGCAGAAGTGGAGGATCACATCAACAGGCTCCAAATGGAAACCAAAACAGAAGCTCCTCTCAAGCCCTTGTTTCTCAACAAGGAATGGGATTTGATTGGAGTGATCAAGCTGAGGAAGCCTGTCAGAATCAAGCTCTTATGGCAGAAGTATCTGATATTCCCACTGAGGTACAATCTAAACTCTGTTCTCAAGCTTGCATTGATGCTGTTAAAAGATATAGGGATCACAATCAGGGTATGTGTGATAACCTTAAGAGGCTAGAGAAAGATGTGAAAGATTATGTTAGGATTGTAGAAAGGTTTGAAGAACAGATTAGAGCTTTTCAAGCTAATGAACTTCAACACCACTATGATACTAACTATTGGAAGTGGGAGAAGAATGAGTATGAAATTAAGCTGAAAGTGTCTGGGGAGGAGAATGAGAAATTAAAAGAAGAGCTTAAGAAGGTTAAACTTGATGTTGAAAAGTTTACCTGTGCTTCTAAAACCATGGATACCATCATTAAGGCTCAAATCCATGACAAGATGAAAGTAGGGATAGGGTACAATGCCACACCTCCACCCTACAATAACAACTACATACCTCCTAAGTCTGATTTGTTAGAGACCAAGGATAGGAAGGATCCTGAATTAAAGATTAATATAGATCCTTGTGAAGAAACAATAGTTGTTGAGGATGAAACTGACAAAGTAGACTCTGATGAGGAATCTGAAAGTCCATGTGTTGAGAACACTGAGATCAAAAGGACTGAAAAGGAAAAGGGAGTTCATACCACACAGCCCAAACTTGTGAACTCTACTACTTGTAAACAGTGTTCTTGCAGGAAATCTAAAGAGAATCAGCCCCAAAAACATGATAATCCGAGGGGAAATCAAAGGAACTGGAATAACCAGTGGGCTATGAGACAAGGAGTTGATCTGAACAGAATCAACAAGCCAAAACCTTGTTTCATCTGTGGTAAGCTAAATCATTTAGCCAAACACTGTTATTTCAATCCTGTTAACCAAAGGTTTAATGCTCAAAGATCTTTTCAAAAACCTGGTGGTTACAGAAAGAATGGTGGCTATAAAAAGTCTGCAAAGAAAAATGTGGCAAAGAAACAAGATAAACCCAAAAGCCACATAAAGAAAACGACTGAAAAGGAATGTGATACTATGTGGGTTCCAAAAAGCACTAAAAACAATACTGCTGCTAGCAGTGTTAGTACTGCTAACACTGTTAGTACTGCTTCAAAAGTTAGTGCTGCTAGCAGTGTTAATACTGCTAGTAATCATTCCAAAGTTAGTGCTGCTAGCAGTGTTAATACTGCTAGTAATCAGTCCAATGTTAGTGCTGCTAATACTTTTAGTGCTTCTTCTTCAGATAGTACTGATGCTAGCAGTATTAACTCTGTTAATACTGCTTCTAGCAGTGTTAACTCTGTTAATACTGCTACCTCTGTTAGTACTGCTGATACTGCTGCTAACAATACTGCTGCTCCCAGTATTAGTACTGCTAGCACTGTTAGTACTTCTGAGGTTAATACTGCTGCTAGTGCTGCTACACCAATAATTTTGACAAAGTACTCCAGTACTGCAGTACCTAAATTTGAAAATCTCATCAAAACCAAGTGCAAGTACTTTGATGAGCAAGGGAGACCCAAGACCACTTCGGCTTGGGTTCCCAATAAAACTAACTGATTTATCTTGATGTGCAGGGCAACCAACAGCTCAAGGGGAAGAGCATTTGGCATGTTGATAGTGGTTGCTCCAGGCACATGACAGGTAACATGGCCTGCCTCAAAAATTTCAAAAAGATTGATGGAGGACATGTTGCATTTGGGGATAATCCTGCTGGTGGAAAGATAAGTGGTAAGGGTGATGTTTCAAAGGGTAAGATGACCTTTGAAGATGTGTACTATGTTGAACAATTGAGATACAACCTGTTAAGTGTATCACAGGTTTGTGACAAGAAGCATAGCATATTGTTTACTGATTCTGAATGTATTATCCTTGCTCCTGGATACAAAGTGGTTGATGAAAACATGATACTTCTGAGAACTCCTAGGAAGGATAATGTTTATTGTTTAGATTTGGAAAGTGTATCATCTGATTCATCCCTAAATTGTTTAGTTTCAAAAGCTTCTTTGTATGAATCATCACTTTGGCACAGAAGGATGTGTCACATGAACTTTAAAACAATGAATAAACTTGTTAAGAATAACCTTGTAAGGGGTTTGCCATCCAAAGTCTATTCATGTGATGATCATTGTGTTGCTTGTCTCAAAGGCAAACAACACAAAACTTCTCATAAGACCAAAGAGATAAACACTATCTCAAATCCTCTTCAACTGTTACATATGGATCTGTTTGGTCCTACCAATGTGATGAGTATTGGCAAGAAATCATACTGCTTAGTTATTGTTGATGATTATTCTAGATTTACTTGGGTATATTTTCTGAGAACTAAAGATGAGACAAGTGGACTGATCAAATCTTTTATTCTCAAAATTGAAAACCAATCAAATCAAAGAGTGAAAGTCATTAGATCAGATAATGGAACTGAGTTTAAAAATTTTGATCTAAACACCTATTGTGAAGAAAAAGGAATTGAGAGACAATACAGTGCTCCTAGGACTCCACAACAAAATGGTGTTGCTGAGAGAAGGAATAGGACACTGATTGAGGCTGCTAGATCTCTGTTAGCTGATTCAAAGTTACCAATTACTTTTTGGGCAGAAGCAGTTAATACTGCCTGCTATGTTCAAAACAGAGTTTTAGTTGTAAAGCCTAAAAACAAGACACCTTATGAGCTTTTCCATAAAAGGAAACCATATATTGGATTTTTCAAACCATTTGGATGTCCTTGTACTATTCTCAATACCAAATCTCACTTAGGCAAGTTTGATAGCAAAGCAGATGATGGTTTTCTTGTTGGGTATTCATCTCAAAGTAAGGCCTACAGAGTTTTTAATACCTCTTCTAGAATAATTGAAGAAAGTGATAATGTCAAATGCAATGAGAACACACCAAATCCTATTGGTTCAGGTCCTAATTGGCTATTTGATATTGATTCACTCACTAATTCTTTGGGTTTCAGTAGTGATGTATATGCAGGACAAAGGGATACACCATCATCAGAACACAGAATTCAATCTGTGATATTTCCACTCCCTTCCATTGATCCTGTTGAATTCTGTGAACACCAAGAGGAGACTGAACCTATTCAGAATGAAGAAGAGAGGAGAGCAGAGGAAAATCAGTCTTCAGGACCAAATTCCAGAGAATCTGAGGTGACTGAAGAAGCAGAAACAAATCCAGAATTAAATGAATCAAATCTGGATGAGAACATTCAAGAGGAAGCTGGTCATCCAACAAGAACTCAAAAAAATCATCCTCCTGAGTTGGTGATTGGAGATATTGCATCTCCCATGATGACAAGAAAGCAAAGCAGACTCCAAGTGTTGCAAGAGCAGCAAAATACAGTTAACACTGTTCTTACTTGCTTTCTGTCCCAGATTGAGCCCAAAAAGGCTTATGATGCTATGAAAGACCCAAGCTGGATAGAGGCAATGCAAGAGGAGCTGCTACAGTTCAAATTACAGGATGTTTGGGACTTGGTAGACCTTCCAAAAGGTCATAGAGCAATTGGCACCAAGTGGATTTTTAGGAACAAGAAGGATGACAGAGGGATTGTGATCAGAAACAAAGCTAGACTGGTTGCACAAGGGTACACTCAGGAAGAAGGAATAGATTATGAGGAAGTCTTTGCTCCTGTGGCAAGGATTGAAGCAATTAGGTTATTTCTAGCCTATGCCTCATACATGAAGTTCAAAGTGTACCAAATGGATGCCAAAAGTGCATTTCTATATGGAAGTATTGAGGAAGAAGTATATGTCTGTCAACCCCCTGGATTTGAGAATCCATTGCACCCTGACAGAGTATACAAGCTGAAGAAGGCTCTCTATGGTTTGCATCAAGCCCCAAGAGCATGGTATGACACTCTGTCTACCTATCTCTTGAAAAATGACTTTGAAAGAGGAATAATTGACAAGACCTTGTTTATCAAGAGGAGAAAGAGAGGTACTTTACTTGTTCAGATCTATGTGGATGACATCATCTTTGGATCCACCAATGATCAAATGTGTAAAGAGTTTGAAGAATTGATGCACAAAAGCTCCAAGATGAGTTCCATGGGAGAACTTACATTCTTTCTTGGGCTTCAGGTAAAACAGAGGAAAGATGGGATTCTTATTAGCCAATCCAAGTATGTGAAAGACATCCTGGACAAGTTTGGTTTATCAGACTCAAAGCCAGTAAGCACTCCAATGGAAACACATAAACAGATCACTGCAGATCTTGAGGGGGAGGATGTGGATGTCCATCATTACAGATCAATGATTGGATCTCTCATGTATCTCACAGCCTCTAGACCTGACATTATGTTTTCAGTCTGTGTTTGTGCCAGATTTCAGGTTTCTCCTAAGCAATCACACCTTCATGCTGTCAAGAGAATATTCAGATACTTAAAAGGGCAACCTAGATTAGGTCTCTGGTATCCTCATGAATCCTCTTTTGACTTGCTTGCATATTCAGATAGTTATTTGGGTGGAGCCAACATGGATAGGAAGTCTACTTCAGGTGGATGTCAGTTTTTGGGTACAAGACTAGTATCTTGGCAGTGTAAGAAACAAACCACAGTGTCCTTATCTACCACAAAGGCTGAGTACATAGCTGCTGCAAGCTGCTGCTCTCAGGTTCTATGGATTCAGAATCAGATGTTGGACTATGGGGTAACATTTCTTCACACTCCAATCTTCATTGATAACAACAGTGCTATTAACATTGTTAATAATCCAGTCAAACACTCAAAAACAAAGCATATAGAGATAAGGTATCACTTTATAAGAGATTGCAATGAAAAGAAATTAATTCAGGTTGCTAAAGTTCATACAAATGACCAGTTTGCTGATCTATTCACAAAAGCCTTTGATGTGGGTAGATTCACCTTCTTGGTAACAAGTGTGGGCATGATCAACCTAGAATAAATTTATGACTTTCTGTCTTTATACCTGTATTTCTTCATATATTTGGTGCTACTAACTTTCTTTCTCAGGATCCTCTGTTTCCCTCAGGTTACCAAGTGCAGAAAAGTGCAAGTGTAGTTACTACTGCCCGAGCAGAGTTACTACTGCTAGTGCAAAGTTACTACTGTCTGCGTTCTAGTAGTTAATACTGCTTGTGCAGGTAATACTGCTTGTGTAGTTAATACTGCTCAGAAGTTAATACTGCTTGTGTAGTTAATACTGCTTTGCAGTTAATACTGCTCAGTAGTTAATACTGCTAGTGCACATTTAATACTGCTCAGTAGTTAATACTGCTTGGTAGTTAATACTGCTCGGTAGTTAATACTGCTTGGTAGTTAGTACTGCTGTGTAGTTAATACTGCCTTGCAGTTAATACTGCTTGGTAGTTAATACTGCTGTGTAGTTAATACTGCCTTGCAGTTAATACTGCTCAGTAGTTAATACTGCTTATGTCGTTAATACTGTTTTTGATAATCTAGGGCATATAAATACCCCTGTTTGCCCGCCAAAGTTCATAACGACTCTTCGCATTTACCTCTTCTCTCTCGTTCTAACCTAGTCTCCCCAGAATCTTTGTGTTTTTCTTTCAAGAATCCTCAGGAATCATGGAGTTTGTGGATGAGCACAACGAAATAGCCATGCTTCAGAAGCCGAAACAAGCTGCGGGATTCCACGATATCGTCGATTTTCTCAAATCCTCGCACATCTCCTATGCCCTAACGGTGAGCCCAACAATCTATATCGAACATCAGACACAATTTTGGGAGAATGCCACTGTTAGTTTCGAAGAAGGGCAGAAAACCATTCGAACAAGGGTTTGTGATAAACCCTTGAAAGTCACAGAGGAGGTTATTCGCATCTCTCTTCACTTGGATGATGCCTCAGGTATAACCTCTCTATCTTCTGATGACTTATATTCGACTTTACAAAGAATGGGGTATGAAGGTCCCATTGGTGTTTTTAAATTCTACAAGTCAAAAATTTTCAACCAATGGAGATTTCTTGTTCATACCCTGATGCACTGTATTTCCAAGAAAACTACTGGATGGAGTGAGTTCAGCAGTCCCATTGCATATGCCTTGGTCTGCTTATCCACTGCCAGAAAGTACAATTTTTCAGCAATGATCTTTAATGATCTTGTATCAAACTTGGAATCCAAAAAGAGCTTTTACATGTATCCAAGGTTTGTGCAAGAAGTTATTAACAAGGAATTGATGGACTTACCTCAATTTACTGAGGTATATGTACCCAAATCCCCTAAAGGGAAGGTTTTTTCAAATATGAAAAGACTTCCTAGGGACTCGGAAGGAGTTGACACACCATTGTTCTCTACAATGATGGTTGTGTCCCACCCCTCTGAAGGTATGGCATCAGGATCAAGGCCCTCATTAGATCAACCCACTGATGACCAATCCCAACCTTCCATCTCAAAAGACATCCCTCAGTCCATCCTTGAACGACCCACTCCCACAATCACCAAAAGGTTTGAAAGAAGAAAGGTGCACAAGGTTCCTTCCCTTGATGTACCTACTCAGAGCCCTAAGCCTTTAAGCCCTCAGTTGGAGCATTCTCCAATTGAGATTATCAACAGGGAAACCACAGGGGTGTCTCCCAACCCCAAGAAGGTGCTCTCTAAGGAGAAGGATGAGCATATGGGTGCTAAGGCTGCCACTACTTCTGCTAGCACAGAGAAGGACAGTGGTAACATAAATAAGACCTTCCCCATGGCAACTCTAAATGAGAAATCATTAGGAGGACCCAGGTGCCAAGAAACCAAGGGGGCAGTTAGTGCTTCTGCTAGGCAGAAGGATTCTGCTAAAACTTCCAAGGATCCTTTAAAGAAGGTAAACACTTCTAAACAAGGTGAGGATAGATATAACTATGCTGAATTGATGGAAACCATTGGAAATGTCAACTTGGATGTTATGGCACAAAAGAAGGAGATTGAGCAACTGAAGACTGTGGTCACCTACCAACAGTCTCAAATTGAGAAGCTCAAAAAGATGGTCACCAAGTTGTTGCACAGAAAGAAAAAGGCAAGATTTGTGCTGAGAAGAAGAACTTCAACTGTTGATGCTCCCAAAAAGGGGGAGTCAGAGTCAGAAGCAGAACTGAATATGAAGGGTCCACAAGTTGAGGGGGAGACAGTTCACATGGAGACTGAGATGGAAATGGATAATGCACAGTTTAAGGGGGAGTCCAGTGCACAGAATAAGGGGGAGACAGAAAAGGTGGAAGAGATAATTAAAGAAGCAGAAACTTCAACAGCAGCAGAAACCACATCAGCAGAAACTGTTAATGCTGCTAAGTTTGAACAAGCAGCAGAAACAGTTAATGCTGCTGAAGGCCAAACAGAAAAAGCAACAGTAACAAAGACAGAGCCTGAAACTGAAGTAGCAGCAGAAACTGTTAATGCTGCTGACTCTAAGCAAGCAGCAGAAACAGTTAATGCTGCTCAATCTACAAAGAAAGCAGAAACAGTAACAGAGAAGCTTACAGTAGAAGAAGTGGAGGTTGCAGAGGCTTTAATCAAAGCCAAACTTGATACACCTCCAACTGCCAAGAAACAGGAAGAAACTAAGGATGCAAAGATGGTTTTCAGCAGAAAGAGAACAAAGTCTGTGGCTACTAAAAAGAAGTGTGTAAAGAAGCAAAGGGTAGAACCTGTTGAGAAACCAGTGGTAGAAGAGAAAGAAAAGGAAGAAGTTTGCAAGGATGAAGGACAAGGAGATAGTAAGACAGATCAATCCAGTAAGGCACAATCACTTAGCAATGAACAATGTGACTTGTACATCACTATGGTTGATACTGAACCAATCAAAGTGACTCCATTAGATTCAAAACCTCCTGAAATCAGTCACTGGGATACATTGATAGATGAGAGAAAGGAGTATATCAGACTCAAGAGAGCTGATGGGCAGTTTGAAGTCTACAGAACATGGGGACAAGTCATAAGAAGATGCTCAAGATCTGACCTGGAAGAGATGTTCAAAGTAGGCATGCAGATCTATGGCAACATGTTGACAGAAAGAGGTATGTCTATCACAAAGATGGTGTTAGAATACCTATGCCTAATGTTCAGACCAGAAGTAGTTCAGCACATAACAGCAAGACCTTTTCAAGCAGTAACCAACTGGATGCTCTATGAAAATTGTGGAGTGTATGTTATATCACTTGACAACACATATCAGGAGTATTATCTGGTGGATGAAATATACAATCACAGCATGAAAAGACTGAAAGGGATGTTACATGTAAAGTAGGTATGCAACAAAGACTCTGCTATGGGAAGATTCTTGGTAAGAAGGATTGCAAATCAGAGTCTAGGTTTAAGTCCTGATCTGTGCGTATATGATGACTAAGTTTTGGAAGCATCATCTGAAGAACTTGACTTCTTTTCCTAAAAGTCAAGTTAGGGGGAGATTGTTGGGAACTGAAGATATGCTAAGTATGGTTAGTACTTCCAAGACAATTTTACTACTGCCAGTTCTTCGTTACTACTGCTAGAAGAAGTTACTACTGCTAGAAGAAGTTACTACTGCTAGAAGAAGTTACTACTGCTAGAAGAAGTTACTACTGCTAGACATGATTAGTACTGCTGAGCTGGGTTACTACTGCTTGAAGACTGTGAAGGTTAATACTGTTGAAGGTCATTAATGCTGCTGAGCCAAATCATTGTTAATACTGCTGACTTGATAAGTTTGGGATGCGATACTTTTGGAGACAAAGAAGGAATTGATCAAGATATGTTTAACGAAGATTCAGAAGATCAATTTACTTTTGATAGTTATCTTGTAATTAATTTTGTATATATAGTATTGATAGATAGCTATTAATAAATAGAAGATATACGATAGAAGATATACGATAGAAGATAGATAATATACAAAATTCTATATTGATTCAAGAGTGAATTAACCTCAAGGTGTAAGAACCCTATTTCTAGAGAAGTAGAAATCGTCTTGTTGAGCCTGTTCAACAAGATTGTGGTTTGGTGTAAAGCTTGTGAGTAATACAGTTTGATATATACAGTGTGTATTCTATTGATTGTTCTTTAATTGATTTAGAGTTCTATTCCGCAAGATTCTCTAAATTCTGTTTCTAAGAAGTTTAATTCTTGTTAAGAATCGATCCTGACAATTCCTATGAGGTAAACTAGTCAGCTGGACTTCAAAGAAGCAGAATTGTGTGTCCACATCTACAGCAGAAGCTGAATATGTTGCTGCTGCTAGCTGGTGCTCCCAAGTTCTGTGGATGAAAACTCAGCTAAAGGACTATGGTCACAACATATACAAGATACAAATCTTATGTGATTCAAAAGGCGCCATTGCCATCTCTGCAAATCCAGTACAGCACTAAAAAACAAAGCATATCGACATAAGGTACCACTTTTTGAAGCATCATGTTGAATATGGCACAATCGAAATGCACTTTGTATCCACAGAATATCAGCTTGCAGACTTATTCACCAAGGCACTTGATGAGAAAAGATTCCTTTTCTTGGTGGGTAAGTTGGGAATGATTAACATGAGTTAAATCCTCTGTAAGTAAGATTTAATTTTCCTGTAAATATGTATATAATCAAACTTCTGAATGTAAAGTCTTAAATCACCAAAAGTTCTATGACCAAAAGAGCTTATGTGGGATTGTTCAGAAACTCGGACAATTCTTCACAAAACCTCTGATAAACTTGACCTATGTTATGTGCACTACTTATCTCATTTGAACCAAGCATAGGTCAAGGGGGAGCAGAAGGAGACCTTGAACTGATCTACAGAGGTTGATCATTCAAGGGGGAGCCAAAGAAGAGATATAATTAAAAATAAACCCCAGAAGTGAAGATTGGTTACCAAACAAGGGAGAGCCAAAAGGTAAGTATCTCGTACAAATCCTTTTTGGAAACATTTTTCTAGGACACCAACTTCCAAAAACGTCCTAGAACCATTGTTTAAGACATACCAATCAAGAAATGATCAAAAAGATTCTTGAGTCTTCCTTTATGAGAAATTTAAGTTCATAGAGCTTTTATTGAGCTCAACAGAGCCTCTATAAGCCGGATCCTTTATGACTACAAATTTCATACCGGACCTCTATCGATCAACTTCAAATGTCTTCTTTAAAAGATTCGTACGTACAAATTGCACACACAGAGATACTGGAAGAAAGTCTGTTGGTCGAAGAGCTCGTTCCACCAAAGTGTCTCTGTTACCAAATCAAGACAATCCAAAAGTAAATGTCTCGCACAAAATCAATTTCCAAAACAGTTTTCAAGGACACAAATTTTCAAATAAGTCCTAAACACAGTGTTTAAAACAATTAAAACTTTGGATGATCAAAATGTTTTACGGATCTCTAGTTATTAGAAATTTGGACTCATAGAGCTTCTGCTGGCTTCAACAGAGCTCCAAAACCTCCGTGGGTTTAAAATTCTGAACTAAAGTTCTCTCGGTCCTCTCCAGTGTATTTTTTCACACTTTTGGTAAAGGTACAAACAACAGAGGAGACACAAGGACAAATTTCAGATCACAGAGCTCACTCCACTACAGAGCTTCTGTTGACTCTGACACTTGACCTTTTTATGAAAATTCTGTAACAATGCGGGATATTTACTGCGAGTGACAGACCCCTGGAGGAGGAAAGACCCACGTGCCTAGCATTAATGGGCCGCACACGCCATCTAATCGTGCTCTGACACTTCTGACGTGGCATTCTCCCATTGGATGTGTGTGGCACACGTTCTCCTGGAAAGTTGAACCAGTCGTGTATACTCAATTACGGATCCCAAATTTTATTCACTTTCTTATATTTACCCTTTTAGATTCTACCATTCTCTTCAGTATAAAATCAAACTTACCACAACCTCTAAAAGTTTACGAACTTACTATCTTTATCTTCTCCGGCGAACCTTGCAATAACCTACAACTTCTCCATTTTACTCCATTCAGCAAGAAATCTCAAATGGCTTCCACCTCCAACGCTCCGGTGAACTCTCCATCTCATTCTGCGCATTGCCAAAACCAAGAAATAGCCAGAAACGTACAACAAGATAACTTCGGCGACACAGTAGCTTTCTCTCCGACCACCCACGAGAAAAACTTCATCGCTCATGAACACTTTGAAAGTGTTCTTCCCCTCAAACCCAATAACTACAATCTGGTACCCTCAAAAACCGCATTTGGGGAAGCACATGCCATCCTTCTTAACATTCTGGAAAACCACTACCTTTACCCCTTTTATCCAAAACAGTCAACAAAATCCCGGCGAGATACCTGAATCAATTCTGGCAAAGCAGCAGATTTGATCCCGAAGATAGACAAATCAAAGGCTACATCTCCAACCCCGACAAATCCGAGCATCTTGAACTCAAATTCAACAGAACAATGTTCTCATTGGAGTTCAGTCTACCCACCAGAGGTCTGCTTGGGATAAAGGCATATGCAGAGGAACCAACAGACGAAGAGCTCTGCTGTTTTGTTGAAATGTTGGGGTATAACACAACCCTAAGAAAAAGGAACAGTTTCAGAAGAAATCGACTTCCCCCTGTGTGGAATACCCTCTTCTCAAATCTTAACAGGTGCCTAACAGGGAAAGTGGGCAGTCCAGACCAAACCTCTCACCAAATCTTGACAATAATGTACGGGGTATATTATGATCTACCTCTGGACTACTCCACCATCATGATGCAGGAAATGGTCAATAACATTGACAGAAGAATCTCTTCTCAGAAGGCCAAGGGAAGATCGAAAGATGCTCTACCTCATCTGCAATATCAGCAAATCCTGGGTGTCCTACTAGAGCCTCTGCTACGTCTACAAAAATGGCCAACGGATGGACCGACGGCCAGACTGTATCCCCTGAACAAAAACACCCCAACAGAGCACGAAGTTGAATACCCATTCTGCAGACCTCTGCCAAAGCTACTTCTGGACTATGCTACCGACGAAACCCTTAAGTTAGAATACAAACGCGATCATAGGACTCCAGAACCGAGTCCTGTGACACCCCTGCGTCTAGGAGCCCCATTACGATCTAGGGTTGTAGAAAAGATGACAGATGAGCAATGGGCTGCAGCTTTGGCCAAACATGAGCTTGTACAGGCCAACTTTCACGCTCAGAGGGAAGCAATTCTCTCCCCTGCTAAAAAGAGAAAATCCTCTACCACCTCTTCCAAGAAGAAGAAGAAGAAAACTCACAAGAGGAAAACCACAGAGGGCACCTCTACTTCTGCTGCTCAAACACAAAAGTCTCCACCTCATGCAACAGAGGTTGGATCATCTGCACCTCCCTCTCCTCCAAAAGAAAAGAAGAAAAGAAAATCCAAAACCTCAGATGAGAGTGCACCGAAACCAAAGAGAAGGAAAAGTAAGAAATAAATCCAAAAAGCCTATCTCTCCTATGCAAACTATAGCAGAGGATGATATGATAGAAGAAGAAGTTCACCAATCAACTCTGCAATCCCCCAATCCCCTCAACTATGCACATCATGGAGATTTCTCTGACTTCATCCAACGCCCTGAGTTTGCCAACACTCTTGACTCTTCTGGATGGACTGCAGAACCCCTCTCCCATGGCTCTACAGAAGAAGCAGACTTCAGAATCTCTTCTGACCTAGAAGAAGATGATCAAACGCCACAAAACAATCAGTCTAAAACTCCAGAAGTACTACAGAACCCCTTCACTTAACCAGGATTTGATGTACAAAGGGCAACCCCAGAGGAAGAGGTAGCTGCAGAAGATCATGACATGGACACCATGTTAGGAGGTCCAACAGAGGAGATGGTTGAAACTACAGGTACTAGGGTAGAAGTCTCAGAGGTTGATTCTGATGCAGAGGAAGCAGACCAAATAAGAAAAGGTCTTTATCATCCACGCATCATGCAACTAATTGGGACTCACTCTTGCTATGATGACCTAGGGAAAAAGCCAAAAGTCAGAGTAGAAGCACCAAGCCACAGGGTAGCAACAGAGGTTGAGACCATAGATAGAGAAGAAGTGCTTGGATGCTCCACATAAGCAGAAACAAGAAAAGATGCATGGAATAGTAGAGGAACACAACCCCAACCAAATCCCAGTGCAACCCACATATCTATTACCGCCAGTCTAGTGGCAGAAGGTAATATTGAACAAGAGCAGCACGGCTCGACCCCAACCCAAACAGACCGGCCAGAGGTAACTCTTTCTACCTCTGTGCCAATCTTAGCCAGGGAAACAATTCCAGGGGAGTCCTCTCAAAAGGACTTACCCTTAGTTCGTGGTCAATCGCCCCAGACCACAATAGCCCACCTTATAGAGGAATTTGTTTCCTTTGCCACGCACACTACTATTGGTCCAAACAGCTCTTCAGAGGAGCTTAGAGTGCACAAAGACTGAGAGACTCTAGACAAGTCTCTGAGTCAACAGAAGGATACTCTTGTCCCCACCTCTGGAGTGGATCAAGACAATGTCCTTCTCAGAACTTCTGTAGTTCATGAGGCCTCAAAACCCTCAGATCAATGATCAGAAGGAAATCCTTCCATCCTCAACATACAAACAGGGGTGAAAGAAGGTGTTCCAGGAATGGGAACTCACTCTGGGGACGAATGTGTTCCCCCCAGAGGTTACACAACGTCCACATGTATCAAGGGATGAGTTCCAAACCCTTGTCACCTCTGTGGACAATACATTGAAGGAGTTGCAAAGTTCTTTTAATTCTTTTGCAGATACTACATCCAGGGAAATCACAAAACTAAGCACCAAAATTGACAACTTGTCCACAAAGGTGCAAATAGCCTTAGCCCAGATGCAGACAAATGCTACGACCTCTGCCACCTCTGCTGCTGAGTTTGAGAAGGCCACAACCTCTGCCTTCCAAACTTCTATAAAAGATCTCTTGGCTCAACTCCAAGATCAAGCCTCCACCCCCAAGGGCCTTACTCCTGAAGATTTAAAGAAGGCCCTCGACCAAGTTCAAGAGCAAACAACAGAAGCAACTCTGGCCATGAAGCCCTCAGATTATATGACCAGAGCTCAGCTCACAGAACTTGGCCAAAGCGTGATCGAACAGGTAACAGAAATGATCAGAGCTTTCACTACTGCCAACGCAAATTACGTGAAAGACTTCAGAGAAAGCATCGGTAGAATGCGATATAACACTGAAGCAGAGCTCCAAACTCTTCTTGGTCTCTGTGACGATGTATGTGCAAAACTGATAGCTGCAGGTGCCACTCCTCCAAAGAAACCGGAGGAATCTTGCAGAGCAGAGGGTACAGAAGATAAGGGTCAGGATGACTCTGATGATGACTCTGATAGTCTATCAGATCATCCTGAGAGGGAGAAACAAAGGGAAGATGCTGCAAACAAAGGCCTACCAGCTCCACTAGTATCTGCAGAACCCCTAAACCCAAGGAAGACAACAACAATCCGCAGAGGCAACAACCACCTCTGTGGAAACAACCCATGAAAAAACCCCCGCCAAAACACAAAAACCCCAAACCACTGAAAACCAACAACATACCACAGAGGCAACACCCACCTATGTGGAATTCCCCTCTGTATTCGGAGAAGATGTCCAAACCCAAGAGAACTCCCAAATTCTGACATCTTCTGAAGAATAACTACCTTCCCCAACACCTAAAACCAACCCAAGAATCAAAACCATTGCTCAAAAACAGAGAAAATATCTAATCAAAACACCTGAAGCCTCTCCAACAAAACCCACATCACCAACCAAGCCCTCTGAAACTCAAGTGTCAAAACCAACAGAGGCAACCCCCACAGAACCTCCTACAACCAAACCCTCTAAAACTCAAATACCAAAACCCACAGAGGAAACCCCATCTCTACAAGCAGATAAACCAATGGCGAAAGACAAAGGCAAAGGGATTATGAAAGAGGAACCGCAGAAAAAAAGGCCAAGTATCAACCTCCAACAGAAAAGCTGATGAACAGCTCTTTCGATGCTTATGTTACACCAAAACCAGAAGAAGAAGAAGACTGGACTTTTGGTGCCACCCCTCTGTCAAACATACCGGTTCTGGATCCAAAGAAAAAGCTCACAGAGGATCGAGTGGCAGAAATTAAGAAGAAAATGGATGCTCTGCGCAGACCCATGCCTCCACCTGTTGCACCTCCACCTCAAATGGAAGAAGTGGTGTACAGGTATCTCTACAACAGAACTACCAGAGATCCAATGCCACCAATGGTCCAAGATCCCAAACTTCGTGTTGACCTTGAAAACATCTTCACAAGAACAAAACCCAAGCCAAAACACGAAGTCTTATCAATCGAGAAAATCGACAAGGTCATATACTGTAAGTTTTCTCAAACCAGAACTACACCTAAGGTTACCTATAATATATACAAGGTCAGAAGGGAGAACAGAACCATGAATCAATTCTCAGATGCTGATCTGAGAAATCTAAATCCTTACGACCTACCCGACCTTCTGCTCTGGACAAAGAAGAACTTCACAATAGATGCACATCGAAGGGCATATAGGGTAATAAGGAAAGCCATGTGTGAGAAACTTCTGCTATACAGCCTTGACGACTTCCAATTAGTACGAGATCTTCGAGTAAGAAACCTTGCACTCCGACCACCAGAAAACGACTGTCCATCCTCTGCCATACCAAACTCAATCATTACATCTCCAAGAGTTGGGTTAGTCTATCAAGATCCTGCTGGGAAGTCAAGACTATTTGTAGAAATGGATTGTCAGAAGTATGCAACAAATACTTTGACAGAGTTCAGAGCAAGCCTCGTGGAGTACAGAGAAACAGAGCAAATGGATCGGGTTAATGCAGATAGACTGATAGAAGTCATCGATTCAACAATCAACTTCCAAAACCTCTGCATCAGCTTCTATCACGAGCTTAAGGAATTTGGATTCGACAACAGAAGTTTCGACGACTTCAAAGACGCAAAAGTCTGATATCCTCTACCAACCTCCATTACTTTTACTTTCATCATGTAATAAAATGTAAATGTCTATGGCACATCTGTTATGAAAGAAAAATACCAACAGAGGTGAAACACCTCCTGTCGTGTTCTTAAGTCTACAAAACCTTGCATGTTTCAAATTTTTATTTTTCAATACTTAGGGGGAGATTGTTAGCTCCAATCTTTATGATAAATAGAAGTATTGGAAAAATAGACTAAGTATCGACACCAACAGAGGCTCTGCCGAGTAACCGAGAAGACAGAAGTCTTGGACAGAGGCTCTGACGGGTTAATCAAGAAGACGAAAGTGAAGAAACAACAGAAGACTCTTCTAAGTGGACAAGACCACAGAGCTTCTGTCATACTTGACAGAGCTTCTGTGGTAAAAAGAAGATCCATGTAAAAGATCTAAACAAGGACGGACATGCTTCATACAATATCTGCCATTCGAAGGTTCTGAAGATCAATCGTACAAAGGCGTGACCTGACAACTCCACGTGTCAAACTCTGACAGGTTTACGCCTAAAGCTGAATACGGAGCATTTAATGAACGTTGTATCTGCAACAGTTCCAGAATAGTATTTTGTACCTTCCAGTTACTATTCCTCAACAGTGTCTTTGTACATTCAGTCCTAATTGTCCCCTTTAAAAGTAGTATAAATAGAAGGTTCATGTGAACTCTTCTATTATGCTTTTTTACACAACACACACACCTTTAGAGCATTTTCTTATCAACCTTTCGGTGTTCTTGGTGTTCTTATTATATCAAATACAGTAAATCATTGAGCTATTTATCTGTCTTATTTACACTTCCTGTATTTGATATCGTGTGTTATTCTACCTCATAATATCTGTTAGTTCGTTAAAACGCTTCCGCATTATATATTGTTTTAATTAATTAGATATAATCATCATTGTTAAGCAAAACAGGAAACAACAATGAATATATTACTACACAAGCATAATTGTTTCTAATTGTTACAGCGACTAATGAACGGTAAAGTACGTTTCGTATACCTGGTTATGTGTAACCATTTCTCATGGTTATTTCTTTGTGTTATGTCAGAACGATGGTTAATACACCAATTAAGCGTTCTACTTCTTTGGAGGGTCGTGTGGCAAATGAAATTGTGAAAGGTCAGCCTGAAAGAGATGAAGTTAATGAAAATTGATCAAGGTTTTTTATTTTGGGAGAAGGAGGAAGTCAAACTCATCGACTTAATGTCAGTATTTCTGATCCGGTGACGACGAAATCTAATATGGAGTCCCGTATAATGGAAAATGTGATGCGGGTCATGAATGTTGCACAGACTCAACAACAGGAGATGTTTACAAAAATGTTGAATTATCGTATCGATGAGTTACAAAGACCATAGGGGAGTACTGGTACTAGGATTGTAATACCCCGGGTAAGTTCTTTAGTTAAAATTTCCTTTCCGTTAAGTTTAGTTAACTTTAAAGTTGGATGTGTAGGGTAAGTTTGGGTGAAATTATAAGTTAAGGGTACTTTGGTCATATTCGAATAGTTCAAGCCAAAAGTGTATATTAGGTTTGATATACACCCTTGTAGACTTTAGATATTTCACAAACCTAAAATTAGATTTCTCAGTGTGTGAGTGTGTGTTTGGAGACGAGAAGAAGCAGAAGAAGAGTTCGTACGGTTAGGGCTTCAATTGGCTTGGTTGGAAACGATTTTGATGTAAGTCCTTTATGTTTTATGTTTATAATCAGTAGTATTAGACTTCTATCGGATTAGAATGTTTAATTTGTAGTTGTATAGGTTTAATTTGGATCTGGGTAAAATGGAACCGACTGAGTTCTTGGGAGTCCCGGTACTTGGGAGTCTCGGTATAGTGAACTCCCGGTATGGTCGACTCCCGGTAACGACAAGACCCGATAATGCCAACTCCCGGTGATATGGAGTCCCGGTACTGGAGAGTCCCGGTACAGTGGAGTCCCGGTACAGTGGAGTCCCGGTGCAGTGAGTCCCAGCGTTGCCCCTTGACCCCATCCGCTATCCGGATAGCGGAACCCCCGTGATAAGTCGCTGAAGGGAGAACTGTTGAGGATAAGATTTTAGTAGGCTTTATGTGTTTGACTAGTAAGGCGATATATGTATCTTAAATTGTTTCAGATTCTGTGAACTTTGAATGAAAGATTGGATTTCTCGAGAAAAGATTAGAAGGAAATTTGATAACCAATCGAGGTGAGTTTTACTTTAAAACGTTTTCAACTGGAATATATATATCTGTGTTTATATATATATGAGATGGATATGTGTGGAATGGATATACGATCAAGGTGTGAATATTTTGTGTTTATAATATAGTAAGATATTATATTTATTGGTGCATTACACTACACAAGTGCACAGTAGCCGGGTTCCGGTGAGCGGACCGGTGTGTTGCCGGGTTCCGGTGTGCGGACCGGTTTATTGCCGGGTTTCGGTGTGCAGACCGGTGATGTGTCATAGTTGTTGTATGGCGTTGATTTATTAGTTGGCTTGCTACCAACTAATATGGCCATGGTAACGAGAAATGAGGAGGAGTTGAGCACGATGCACGAGTCTTGATGTGGTAATTAAAATACGTGTAGTATATATATGTGTGACGTTTATATACTTATGGTATATGTGTGTATATTCACAAAGGTTGTATTTAAACAATTTTGATTGACGAAAGGTTTTATAATGATTTTGGAAAGGACCGGGATTAACTCACTAGACCCGTTTGGTCTAACCCTCATTTTGTTTTCAAAAATATGTTTTCCAGGTCGAGGAATTGATAGCGGCAAAGGAAAGAATAAGGTGTAGACTGCCTTCGTGGACCGATGTTGATTAGGAAGTTTTATGTAATTTGTAGTTTCGAGACTAAAAGAGACCGTACTTGGTTTGCTATGTACCTTTTGTTGTAAATCTATGATATGTATGCATGTTATGTATTATGATGTATGTTATGGGATTTGGGTTGTTACAAGGATTCCACCTGTTAATCCAGTATTGAATACTGATGATAGAATAGAAGAAGTTTATGCTGGAAATAAAGTTGAAATAACTCAAGTAGGAGAGAAAAGAAAGTGGGAGGATAGATCAGAACCATGCCAGAAATCGGAAACTTTTGCTAAAAATCATTGTATTGAATCCTGTCGAGAAACAAAATTGTATATAAAATGTTTCAAGTGCGGAGAAGCTGGCCACACAATTAAAAACTGCCATATTCAAGTGTCAACTTGCTATAAATGCAAGAAGCCTGGTCATTTTCGGAGGGATTGCCTAAAGTTGATAAATAGCGGAAATCAAGAGAAGAAATCCACCATTCCAAATTCAACAGGATGAATATTTCGTAGGACGGTAGAGGATGTTAAGGAATGAGTGGGTGTAGTTTATGGTACATTCCTTGTTATATAATATATAAGTGTGTATATTATGTAATTGTAGTACTAACTTGTCTTTTGTACTTCAATATTTTGTTAAAAGTTAGCTATACCAGTTACTATTTTTGGAAGATACTTTGCAAGTTGATCTAACAAATGAAAGTTTACAACCTTTGGAGATTTCCGAGTGAAAGTGGGATAACTTAACCATTATCCACTTATTTCGTTTAGTTAGTCGAACGTTTTTTTTGACAACAATGGTTTCTTGAATCTAAGAGCCAAAAGACAGTAGGAGATTTAAAAAGCTTATGGTATTGATAGAATAATAGTTAATGGTTTCAAAGTTCCTATCTCCTTAGACGATTGAGTATGTCTAAAGTTGATATTGAAGCTTACACCATGAATAAAGGATTTGAAGCTTTCATGGATGGTTTTGATTATTATTTCTAATGATTGTTTGTTAGTTAAACGTTTCATTTGATGGAAAAAGAGATTTGTAGTAGTCTAGATGTGTTTATGTCAAGTCTTCATGCATTTTCTTCATCAAAATGACCTGGGTTTGAGTTGGGGTGTCAAAGGGTTGAACAGGAGTTGTTACAGGAGCAAAATATCTGTCCAGAGACTTGCGTGACCTTCTGCACGACTTCAGGTCGCGTGAGAAACCGCGCAACTCACTGTTTCAGCATTTTTCAGTTTTTGTTTCATGCGTACCGGTGTCGTTTCAAGGCTTAATATAGGGGTATGGGCACTCGTTTTGAGTGTAGAATTGCATTTGAACCCATTGAACATGTTAGTTTGTGCCAATTCCAAGTTCCAAGTCTCGGATTTGAAGTCAGTTGTCGGTTTCGATCCGTTGTCCGGTTTTGCTAATTTTGGTGATCATAATCAAGGTGAGTTTTCTTTTAACTATTTTCGAACTGGAATTCATAGATTTTGAAATGGTTAATATGTATTGTGTGTAGTAATTTTATGTTGTTCGAAAAGAGAAAAGGTAATGGAAAAGGGAGATATTGATACAAAGACGTAAAGAGGAAGGGAAAAGTATCAATAAACAAATCCTTCTGGAAAAAGGAAGAATGGAACTGTAAGCAGATAGGATATAAGTCGGGAGGTGACGATGTTATGCACATAAAAGAGTTTTAAAATTTTCACGACGAATTCGTGTCACTCGGTTAGTAAGATGAATTCCTCAGACGGAATTTACTAGTATTATGATGTGTTCATGGCAATGAACCAGTATCAAATGGAAGATAATGTGGGTAGTCAAATCCCATTATTGATTTAAGTCATTAGATTAATTTCAAGGATGATGGTGATCTAATCCGATTCTAGACTAGTTTGCCTCCTAGTAACCGTGTCTTAATTCAATTGCAAATGGAAAACAGAAATTAGATAAGTGGGATTGATGAAGTACGAATTATGATCCGAAAGAATATAGAGGACCTAGGAAAGCCTCTTAGTGTCATGTCATAGTTAAACTTTTGTAGTGGTGTTAAAGCTTCAATGGCATATTTATGGATAACCTTATCCGGTAGTGGAATTTGGATTAATAACCAAAGGAGACCGATAGAACTTTAGGTCGTTTTCAAGTTGGGGAGCGAGTAATGTTGAAGGATATGAGATCCAGAAAATGTGGAAGGTCGAGTCCTTGCTCTTCCAAGACTTTTTAACGATGATTAAGTGTGTAAGATTAGAAATTGAAGAGATATATAACATATTTTATGTGGTATGATGTGATTCATTTACTGAAGTGAGAGTGGATGATAAGAGTAGGTGACTTGAGAAACTAAAACAGGATATGAAGAACAAATATCCTCATTTTTTTTTTATCTAGCTTTGATTTCGGGGACGAAATCATTTTCAAGTTGAGGAGTATTGTAACACCCCGATTTTTGTAAAGTGTTACGATTAATTTAATTTGAGTATAATTATTTGATAAGATTAATTTTAGAATTTAACCCCGAGTAAGTTACGTTATGTGATTTATTGGAATAGTAAGTAAAGGGTAAACTTTAATTTTAATTTATAAGACGATGGATTAAAGTTGTCATGTGATGAAAGTTTAAGGTTGGATTGGTTAGAGTGATGAAACATCATCCCCATCACAGCCTCTTTTGGTCAAAAAGAAAGGGAGGAGATATTTTGGAAAAATATCTTATTGTATGTGTGTGTTTTTCGTTTGGCTACAGAGAAAGAATAGGGAGAAAAGAAGAGAGAAAGAAAAGAGAAAGAAGAGAGGAAGAAATCAAACTTTTGTCTTCAAACATCTGAGTTCCAGAATCATTATAGCAGTTTGGAATCTTTGAAGCTTGATTGTGCAGAGAAAGGGGTATATGAACCCTAAGGTGAGTTCATTCTATTTTGGTTTTATAAACCTTAAAACTTGATGATTTTAGTGTTGTCATTTTATCTATATGTCTTCAACTGTTAGAATGATATGGGTTGAACTAAGAACGAAAATATTGGGGTTGATTGATGATAAAAATAAAGGACAGTCGTAGTTTCCGGATAGAATGAAGTATCCGGAAACCTCTGTGCGAAGGAATCCGAACGAGGCAAAGATATCCGGTAAGTCTTGGTTTTTGTAGTTTCCGGATGAAATTAGTTACCGGATGGTATCCGGATTACCTTGGTTTCCGGATGTCATCCGGATTGAGTATGTTTCCGGTAAGTATCCGGACAGTGTTAGTACCCGGTAAATATTAGTGTCCGGAAGGATTTATACATCCGGTAAACTGTGTGTATCCTGAAAGTTATGTTGTCCGGATAGTTTCATGATGTCCGAAAACTTTGATTGTCCGGTCACTTTTGAGGTTCCTGATACTTTTGAGTATCCAGTAACTTTGTGTTTTGTCAACTCTTGGATAGAGTATGATAGAGGAATGGAAATACAATCCTAGTAGCTTGAACATACATACTCTTGGATGGTAGTGTGTTAGGCATAAAGGTTGCTTTAGTTTGATACTAAGCAAGTGTGTAATATATGTTTTATATATGTGATTTGCTCATACTGAATGTTATGAGGAATCTATGTTATATAAATGTGATTTGCTCATACTGAATGCTATGAGGAATCTATGTTATATAAATGTAAATTGCTTATACTGAATGTTATGAGAAATCTATATTAAGCATTAACTTGTACGAGTAGAAATAAGTGTAAGGGATCCATAGGCACTAGTTGTTATGAACACATGGAATTGGCGTGTGGAGTAATCGTAATTCAAGTGTGTGTGAGAAATCGTGGAATTGGCGTGTGGATTAATCGTAATTCCTGATTTCTAAGGAAGAGGAGAGATTGACATGTGTAATTGTAATCTCTACTTCCTTTCCAAGGAATGGGCATGTGTAATTGCGATTTCTTGGATATGCGCATTAATCTAGAATCCATGGAGATTCGTAGTGCGGCTCTGGAACATGATACGAGAAGGAATGGGAATGTGTAATTGCGATTTCTTGGATATGAGCATTAATCTAGAATCCATGGAGATTCGTAGTGCGGCTCTGGAACATGATACGAGAAGGAATGGGCATGTGTAATTGCGATTTCTTGTATATGAGCATTAATCTAGAATCCATGGAGATTCGTATTGCGGCTCTGAAACATGATATCATGACTGACTTAGTGTTAGTCATATTCCCGTTAACTAGGAATGAAACGAATAGGAAAAATAGAATTGCTATTCATATGGAATGGTTGAATAGGTAAAATAGAATTACTATTCGTATAGGAACGGTTGAATAGGCAAAAGCATAATTGCTATTCAAGTTGATCGATTGACTAGACAAAGAAGAGTTGTTATTCGTAATTGAGATGTGAAAATATGAATTAGACGAAGAGTAAGTGTGGTTTTCATGTGTTTTTTATGGATTAAAAATAGGCAATATATAAGTGCTATTTCTGTATCCATTTCAAGAAGAAGGTATGATGTTTGAATGTAAGTCTGTAGGATTGATCGATAAACTAGAATCTGTGATGATTCGTAGTAGGCTATTGAGTATGGTGATATGACTTTATGCATGGTAGATATACTCATGGGATTGAGTATGATTTTGTTATTATGAGACAAGTACGAGTACGGTAAGAATGAGTGTAAGTCAAGTTTGATATACCTTGTTTACATTGATTTAAAAGTAATATTGTGAAATTGAATTTTCTTATCAGGTACGAGCTCAGGGAAGTAATGGGATGAGCGGAGAGTTTATAGTAGCGACAAGGTGATGTAAATTGACTCTTGTTACTAGTTACACTCATATAGAATATTTATGTTATGGATATTGGATGCGTAAACCCTTTTATTTCAGGTTTAAATTTGCCCTGATTTTTAGGGGGTTATAATGTTCTAATTGACTCTGAGGTAGGGGAGAAGATTGGGGCTTCAGGGTTGAGCTCACTCTGTGTTTTGGCACCAGAGGACTTAGCCACATAAGTAACAAACTTCTGACATTTAAAAGAGTTGAAGTGAAAGATTTCTTTAGGATCAAGACTTTTTACAGAATCAAGAAATTTGACCTCAGCTTTTCCCTGATCATGAATGAACTTGACAGATGGTTTTGTAACCTTTTCATGACCTAAGGAGTCATAGCTGACATTCCTAAAGTTCAGTCTTCTGGTTTTTGAAATATCTGAGGTTTTAGCTCTTTTAAAAACTGTAGTACCAGAGATCACATCTTCTTGGATTTTTCCAACACAGAAGGCAGAGGACAATGAAGTCTTCTTCCGTGCAGTGAAGGGAACAAGGTCTTTGAAACCCAGACCTTGAGTATCCTTTTGAGAATTGATTTTAATATGCACATCTTGTGCATCCTGGTACTTTTTGATCAAAATCTATTTTCTCTGTAAAGATTGGTGTAAAACCTCTCTTTCTCTATTAAAATAGTCCCTAAGAGCGGAGTTAAGCCTTTCGTATTTAGATTTCTTAACCTCTTCTGTCTTTTGCTTTAAAACTTCCTCATATTCCTTACACTTTTCAGAAAAAGAATTTTCCTTCTGTTTTCGAAAAATTTCTAGCTCAGATTTTTCTTTGGAGATCTCTTCCTTCTCCATCTCCAAGAGATTTTTCTCTCTCTTGTAGAAGGACAGATCCTTTTGAGCTAGCTTTCTTAATTCTTTTTCTTCAGAAAGCTTTTGTTTCAACAGTTGAAATTCTTCAGGGAGTAGTGACACAAGCATTTCCAGCTCAGAGTCAGATTTTGATTCAGAAGTAGTACATACCTTGACACTGGATTTTGTGATCTCCAGCGCTGTGTCGTTTGGCTCTGTCATAGAAAGTGCACATGCATTTTGAGACACATCTGCCTCTGTTGATCTTTCTGACATCTATCCAGTCATCCAGTCAGCTACCTCTTCCAAACTCTCATCATCGACAGCTACCCCGCAAAAAATGGCCTGCTCTGGTTCGTCATCAGAGGATGAGTCAGAGATCCAATTTTCCATCTCTGCTACATAACTTATCTCTCTAAATTTATATTTATACTTGTTCTTATAGTAGACCTGGTCCTTTACCAGTCTACCCATGCAGCTAGCAGAGAAATGGACGGGTTTGCCACATCGAAAACATCTTCCATTATTCTGGTTGATGGGTTGGGCATCATCAGCTTGCTTCTGGGGGGCTGGAGGATTGTACTTCTGTTGTGGTCTCTGCTCTGGTGGAGCTCTGTTGTTATTCTGATGGTGAGGTGCAGCATAACCTCTTTTCTAGTCTTTCTCTTCTCTCTCATATCTTCCTCTTCTATCAAATACTATGTTACCAAATCTCTTGTTAAACTTTTGAGTTATTAGGGCAAGAGATTGGGCAAAAGCATTGATATCATCATCCTCTGATGAACTCTCCTCTTCATCACTCTCATAAATCAAACTTTTCTTTCCCTTCTTTTTTCACAGCGTTCTCCTTCTTCTTTTCTCTGCTGGTGCTTTCTCTGTTGGACTTTCCTTCAGTGGGAGTTTTTGAGTCAGAGATCAAAGCTATTGGACCTGCAATGGTGGATTTGCCCCTTTTGTTTGACAACATCCTTCTCTTGTGCAGAAAAAGTGCCATACACATCAGTAAGAGACCATGCATCCAAATCTTGGCTTTCTTGTAGAGACATGGATAGATTCAACCATTCATCATTTAAACTTTTCAAGAATAAGACATTGTTATCTTCCTTTGACCGAACAACCCCACATTTCTTACATTTGTTTATTAAAACGTTGAATCTGTTGTAGGTTTGTTGTAAGGTTTCCTCAGGAAGTGCTTTGAAATCATTGTATTCATTAATACATTGGGTCCTTTTGTTCTTTTGGGTTTTTATACCACCCTCAAGTTGATTTTGAAGTTGATCCCAGATTTCTTTTGCAGTAACACATAAGTCTAGTTCTTTGAAAATATCGTTTGGAATGGCCATAATCAGAAGTCTAACTGCCTTGAGGTCATTTTTCATTTTGAGCTTTTCTTCCTCAGTAAACCCAATGGTTTTAACTTCGAAGTGAGCAGGAACCTCAGCAGTAGTTTCTGTTGCGGGTACACGAGGAACCAAAACCATAGGTTGGAATGGTCCATCAGTGACAGCTCGCATTAGGTCTCTATCCATCCCATCAAAGAAGTTAACCATCCTAATCTTCCATTGAGGATATTCATCTCTCAGAAGGGTAGGAGGTTTGGTTAGACAACTAGCCATATAGATAGCATTTATGTTGTTGTTAGCCATCTTTTCAGAAAACAGAGTACGAAGTTTTCAGAAGATTTTAAAAGGGTTTTAAGCTGAAAGTAGATGAACAGTAATCAATGGAACAGTAACTAAAGTAGAGAAGATATTCAGAATAACTAGAAAGCTTAAACATGTGTTAAAAGAACTCTGAGGATTTGTTTGAACTTTTAAGCAAGAAAACAGAGTGTACTAAGAAGCTTTTGAAAACAAACACAATCAACAACAGTGAATCAACCTGGTTAGATTGGATCGATTTGATTTATGCAAATCAATCTGGTCTGATACCAATTGTAGGTTCCCAGATTCAAGTTGTCTCATATAAACAGCATAAAACAGATAGTGGAAACATAATATAAAGCTATTAAATATCAGTGACTGTGCATACGAGTATGAAACAGTGAGGGTATCAATAACAGTGAACAGTAAATGATAACAAGATCAAATATATAAGCTGCTCGTATATTGATATATTTGAATAACACCAAGAACACTTTCTTGTGTGTGTATTCTGAAATCTCTCAGGTGACAAATCATACAGTGATAGTGGAAAGGAATATTGCAGTGTTTGCTATCACAATTGTGGCAAATAATTCTTCCAAAAGCTTACAAATGTGTGCTCCACTACCCTTCTATTTATAGCCTGATAAAGTGAAAGACAGTGTACTATCTAACCCTGGGATGACACGTGGAAAGTGTGTCTCCGTCCTTTTAGGGCTGGCGTGGAAAGTACGGACACGTGTCTGACACTTAGAGATTTCTACGAGACTTAAGCTTATCAGAGGTCTTCATTCACCAGAGCTCTTACGCCAGAGCTCTGATGTTCTTCTGGTATGAATAGTTCTTCTGGTGGAACAGAAGAAGTCTTCTGCCAGAGCTCTGTCGAGCTCTGATGATCTTCTGGTTGATTTTCTTCTATATTATCTGTTGGATCTCTGGTGGTCTTCTGACTTGTGATATTTTTAATACTTTTACATCTTGTATACTTGGGGCTAACATACGTTCCACGTGTCATCCATGGTTAGATAGTACACTGTCTTTCTGATGATGCTCTTCTTAGAAGGTGTAGATCCTACTATGCCGTACTATGTGGGAAATGGACCTTATGTTCCCCATGTGGTCCATGGTCCTGTTGCTGCCACCGCTACCACCCCTTCCATCCCTGAAAGAACTCTCATCAGTGAAGTCGCGCAGATCTGTCCATCAGCTTTCCATCAGCACACTGTTGTCTACTTCAACGATGCATATGACCCTTATAAATTTTGAATCTCTGAATTCTCAAAACACGAAAGCTGTTCATCAATGTGTTTTGAATCCATGGCCATTTGAATCGCATCAATCGGTGTCTTTATCAGTGAGATATGAACGATTAACTACAGCATCGCAAATCTGCCAGCATGCTGTCATTGTACTTGAATGTTGTGCACCGAAATCAATTGCCTTTGACGGATGAGTCTTAAACTGAGTGTTTAAGAGTCCATATTGAACTTTGAAGCCTGAGTCCTTAACAGATGTATTAAGGAGTCCATATACCTGCAAGACAGATCAAACAATTTTTGGTACCCATTTCCAAATGGGTCCTATTTTGTTAGGATTTGCATGAAGTGCTTTGCTGATCTTTTTATGTTCAACAGAAACAAATGGCTTTCGAACATTTTGAACAAGTGAAGAGCCTTTAACTATCCAAACCATTTTTACTCTTCTAAAAACTTGATTAACTGATTGATCTAGCCTACGATAATAGAAAGGATTAGAAGTAGAGATCTGATTTGTTGAAAACTTGTTTGGCTTAATGAACTCTTTTGTTTTAACAGAACTTTTAGAATTTAATTTGAGAACCAAATCATTTCGTTCTTTAATGCACAGATCAACTTGTGATTGTAAATCAGATTTCAACTTCCTCTCTTTCCTAATCTCAGCAGATAAATAAAAGAACCTTATTGTCAGTCTCTTCTCTTCAGATCTAAAGTACAATCTCTGTCTTTCAAAGTCATCTTTTAGGCATTTCTTTTGAAATCCTTGAACCTTCAACTTTTCGGACTCTTTTCTTTCAAAAACACACTCTTTCCTCTCCTTTTCAATAGTTTTCTGTAACTCTGAAATTTTGCAAGAAAGCTCCATATATTTTGTTTCAAAAGTAGTTTTCTCCTTTTCAAACTTTTCTCTTTCACAGTTCACAAGCTTTTTAAAATCAGAAACCAACTTAGAAAATCTTAAACATTTAAGTTCACGTCTTTTCTTCTCTTCTTCAAAAATCTTTTCAGACTCACATAATTTTCTCTTAAGATCGAGATTTTCACAGGTTAAGAGTTTATCTAATTCTTCAAGCTTAGCAATCTTTTCTGAATCAATCAGAATGCTTTTGATCTTTTCTTCCAACTCTTTCTCAAGATTAGGAATAATTTTGCGAAAATTAGTACTGAGTTTAGAATAATAATGAAAATCAGCATCAGCACTAAATTTTAGTCTTGACATATTGTTACTTGAAAAAATGATCGTTAACAGATACTTTGTGAGAAGTAGAATTTGTGCACTTGAGTCAATTTTTCAAATCTTATCGGATTGAGCTGAAATTTGGTAGGTAGGTGCACGAGAATATTCTGGACAACTTTAATTCTTCGAGTTTTGTCCAAAAACCAACAAAAAATGGTTTTTCGAAGCAATAACAGAGTGCAGCAAAATAAAAGTTTAAAACTCCGAAAATTGATAAAAATCAATGGATTGAAGCACAAATTCGAATCTGTTTGGCTCTGATACCAATTGTTGGAACCCAGATACAACAAGTAACAATAATAATAGCAATAATCTTTGTATTGATTGATAAAGAGAAGAGTTTACAATATAGGAAATGAAGAACAACTCACTCTTTGAAGCTCTCTTTTCTATCTCTTTCAACGTCTGACTCTTTCAAAAGGAGGCTGGGAGATTTTAGAGGCTTGACCTAAAATTACTCTAAAACATGACTTTATAACCAATACAACAATTGGTTATTTACAATTTTAGCCATTGACACTCAACAAATACAAATAAGTCCTTGAAACTATTCTTTATAAAACATTTATATAAATTAGGGGCTAATAAAGCTAACATGACAAAATTCCTAGAATGTCTTTCTGAAAGCTGGGACAATTATACCATGTGTCTTAAGCTATCTAAGGATCTAAAATTCAAGACCCTTTCTACCTTATTTGGCACTATGCTCAATCATGAGCAGTCGTGTCAACTTAAGAAGAATCTTGTAAAATATTCCAAAAGCACACATGTTGCTTTACTCTCCTCAGAGTTGATACCGGCTCAACGATCAACTATCACGATCACTGAATTGGAATCTAACTCTCATGATTCATCAGACGTTGATCCTTCAGAACTTGATGAATCTCTGGCACTCCTGACAATTTCTTTTAGAAGGTTTGCTAAAAAGAGTAACTTCAGAAGAAGTAAACCTCTCACTATCACAGACAAGCCTAAATCTACTTCTATTGATAAGGCCACTGCTACATGCTTTAACCGTTAAAAAGTATGACACTTTGCTAGTGAATGCAGATCAAAGAAAGTCTTCAAACTGTTAGCCCCAAGTATACAAGATGTATAAGTATTGAAAATCAACCATAAGACCACTAGAGATCAAGCAGAAGACTTAGAAGAAAATCAACCAGAAGATCATCAGAGCTCGACAGAGCTCTGGCAGAAGACTTCTTCTGTTCCACCGGAAGAACTGTTTACACCAGAAGACCATCAGAGCTCTGGCGTAAGAGCTATGGTGAATGAAGACCTCTGTGAAGCTTAAGTCTCGTAAAAATCTCTAAGTGTCATACACGTGTTCGTACATTCCACATCAGCCCTAAAAGGACGGAGACATACTTTCCATGTGTCATCACAGGATTAAATAGTACACTGTCTTTCACTTTATCAGGCTATAAATAGAAGGGTAGTGGAGCACACATTTGTAAGCTTTTGGAAGAATTATTTGCCACAATTGTGAGAGCAAACACTGCAACATTCCTTTCCACTATCACTGTACGATTTGTCACCTGAGAGATTTCAGAATACACACACAAGAAAGTGTTCTTGGTGTTATTCAAATATATCAATATACAAGCAGCTTATTTATTGATCTTGTTATCATTTACTGTTCACTGTTATTGATACTCTCACTGTTTCATATTCGTATACACAATCAATCATATTTAAATAGCTTTATATTATACTTCCGCTATCTGTGTTTATGTTGTTTATATGAGACAACTTGAAACTGGGAACCTACACAAACCTTCATCTTCTTCCTTCAACAAATCCTCTGACCCTAGTGCTAGAGATGACATATAAAAGGAAATTATGAAAAGTTGTAAGGCTACAAAAAGAAAGGTAAAGGTCTGATCGTTGAAGATCATGACTGGGCTGAATCGGATGAAGAATCATGCGACTCTGAAGAAGATTAGGTCAATCTCTTCCTCATGGCCCATATACAAGAAGAGGAAGAAAAAGCTGAAATTCCTTCTACCTCTACTTCTACCTCTCAGGTATCAAACTCTTCTACTCCTACTTCTGCCTTTCCTAAAACTGATAGACTTTGTGCTATCGATATACTGACTATTGATTTATATGATGCCATGAATGGCAAGACCAAAGCTGAACAAGTAAATCAAGATTTAGCTGAACAACTCAAACATCATTTAAAAATTCAAGAGCTTTCGGACATTGAAAATAGTTTGAAAGATCAGGTCTATGTAAATCAAGTTATCAGTATCAAGTGTGCACAAGCTATCGCTATACTGAAAGAAGAAAAAGATGTTGTTGAAGGATGGTATATATCCTCAGCAAAGATCACAGAGATAATAGGTGCTCAAATCCCTCTTAGTGACAAACGTGGTCTTGGTTACAAAGCTGATGTTGAAAAAACAACCACTGATCGTTTCATGCTTATGTTTGGAATGTTCATGTCATCCATCCCTGACACCTCTTCATCTTAATGTCGTCTTCTAATACTCCCATCCCTGAGGACAAACCTACCTTGATTTCTAAAGGTAAAAAAAAGAAATTCAAAAACCTCAGAAGGGTACCAAAGTACCTAAGCTGAATGTCTCAAAACCTTCAGCAACCCATCCCTCTACTTCTAAGAGCAATATCCCTGAATTCGTTCAGCGATCAACTCCGAGAATCAGAGTGAATGTAATTGGTAAGAAATCTGAAGAACTGATATTGACTCCAATTTCCAATGCCAAAGGTATTCTTGGTGCTGGCCCTGCTCATTTAAAAATCTCTGCTAAACATGTAAATGATCCTAAAGCTACTTTTAGCTATAGGAAATGTTATTACTGTGGACTTACCGATCATATTGCTCGTAAGTGCCCCACAACTACCAAGGCTGAGAAATTAGCCAAGGTAAAGAAGACTGCCCCCAAGGCATAGAAAACCAATCATGGTTCAAATCAGGATAAGGTGAAAACCACGACTGAGGGTAAGAAATTAATCAAAATGAAGAATGTCACTGAAGCTAAATCTTCAAATGCTGCGAAGATCGTTGAACCTTCTACTTCCTCTACCACCACTGACAAATGTCGTCCCATAGTTAAGTGGGTACCTATTCAAAACTAATCTTCCTTTGTTTGCATGTCTCAAAGGGTATCTGGTATCTTGATAGTAGATGCTCTCGACACATGACTGGAAAGAAAAACCTACTCATTGAATACAAGGAAGAGAAAGGTCCCTCTGTGGCCTTTGGTGGAAATGAAGTAGGCTATACTCGAGGGTTTGGTGTACTCTCAAAGGGTACAACAACCTTCAAAATAGTTGCATACGTTGAAGGACTGAAGCACAATCTTCTTAGCATCAGTCAACTATGTGACAAGGACTTCAAAGTTTGCTTCACTAAAGAAGCATGTTTCGTCACAAACAAGAAGGAGAAAGTTGCTCTCAGTGGATATCGTTTGGAAAATGTTTATGTAATAAACATGGACTCAACAACCACTGAGAATGCTTGCTTTTTCTCCAAAGTCTCTTCTAACGTCAACTGGCTATGGCATAAAAGGGTCTCTTATCTCAACTTCAAGACACTGAATACTCTTTCTTCAAAAGAGTTAGTCACCGGTCTTCCTCAATACTCACACGCTAAGGAATCTCTTTGTTCAGCGTGTGAAAAGAAAAACAAACCAAAGCTAGCTTCAAGTCAAAGCAAGTGTCCTCAGTATCATCTCCTCTTCAACTTCTCCACATGGATATGTTTAGCCCTGTCAACATTCAATCCATCGCTGGAAAGAAATACACGCTGGTTATCGTAGACGAATTCTCTCGCTACACCTGGGTTATGTTTATCCGTGCTAAGAGCGACACCTCAGAAGAACGGATGTCTTTCATCAGGAAAATGGAAGTCCTGAATAATCTCACTGTTCGCTCAATAAGAAGTGATCATGGAAATGAATTCAAAAATAGTTCCCTTGATAACTTCTTTGAAAGTAATGGTATTTCTCACAACTTTTCCTCAGTGAGAACACCACAATAAAATGGAGGCGCTGAAAGAAGAAATCGGACGATCATCGAAGCTTCTCGTTCAAAACTCAGCGATTCTCATCTAGCTACTCAGTTCTGGGCTGAAGCTGTCAACGCCGCTTGCTTTACGCAGAATAGATCGCTGATCGTCAAAATATTCAACAAGACTGCCTATGAACTTTTCCATGGAAGAAAACCATCTATCAGTTTTCTTCACATCTTTGGTTGTCAATGCTTTATCTTAAACAACAGAGATGCTCTTGGAAAATTCGATCCCAAAGCTGATGACAAAATATTTCTTGGATATTCTTCCATATCCAAAGCCTTCAGAGTCTTCAATAAAAGAAGACAAAGTGTAGAAGAAACTATTCATGTCACTTTTGATGAATCCCATTCAGCGAACTCAAGACCATCTGCTGATAGCAAAGAACTCAATCAGTGGATGTTTTCTCATTTTGGGGATTCAGAAACTGTTCCTAACCCTGACCCTCAGGTTAACCCACCAACCGCTGATGATGATCTTATCACCAATCCTAGCGTGCAGACAAGTGAAGCTGAATCATCTTGGGTTTCAGTTGTTCCAGTCAACACTATGCATGTTTCTGAACCATCATCTGGTATTCCATCAACCTCTCAGCAGTCACTGAATGAAATTTCATCTGTGCTGTCCTGAAGTTTCCTCCTCAGTGATTCCAGAGTTTCATTCGGAGTCAGTGGCTCATGCTCCTACTCAGCGATGGACCATAAATCACCCTATTGATCAAATTCTTAGTGATGCAAACGCAAGTGTTCAGACTCGACGCAGTGCATGTAACATTTGTCTTTATGTAAATTTTATTTCTCTAATTGAACCAAAGAAAGTTGATGATGCCCTCATAGATCCAAACTGGGTCACCGCTATGCAAGAAGAGCTGACTGAATTTGAAAGAAACAAGGTTTGGAATCTCGTTCCAAGACCATTTGACAAATCAGTGATAGGCACCAAGTGGGTCTATCGAAATAAGTTATATGAAAATGAAACTGTAACCCGCAACAAAGCTCGCTTAGCTGCTCAGGGATACAGACAAGAGGAAGGTATAGATTACGACGTAACCTTTGCCCTAGTGGCAAGACTCGAAGCTATTCTTCTGTTTCTAGCTTACGATGTTCATAGAGACTTCAAAGTATATCAAATGGACGTAAAATCAGCATTCCTAAATGGAAGGCTGAATGAAGAAGTCTACGTTGAACAACCTCCAGGATTCACTGATCCTAAGCATCCAGGTTATGTTTATAAGCTGGATAAGGCACTCTATGGACTGAAACAAGCTCCAAGTGCATGTATGACACTCTATCCTCTTTTCTTCTCATCGAAAAATTTGAGCGTGGCAAAATTGATAACATTCTATTTTTCAGGAAAGTAAATGGTCATATCATTCTTGTTCAAATATATGTTGATGACATTATATTTGATTCTACTAACCCATCTTTAGGTACTCGTTTCGCTGAAAGAATGAAATCTGAATATAAATTGAGTATGATGGGTGAGCTGAAATACTTCCTTGGACTCCAAATCAAGCAGAATGATAAGGGTACATTTATCCACCAAGGTAAGTATGTCAAATATATGTTGAAGAAGTTTTATCTAATTCAAAGCTCAACTATGAAAACCCCTATGGCACCGCCGCTGACACTTAACAAAGATCCTTCAGGGAAAACTGTTAATGTCACTACGTACCGTGGGATGATCAGTTCTAAACTTTATGTTATAGTTAGCCGTCCTGATATTATGTATTATACTTGTTTGTGTGCACGATATCAATCTGAACCCAAAGAATCACATCTGATCAATGTAAAGCGAATTTTCAGATATCTGAAGGGTACTCCCAACCTAGGTCTTTGGTATCCCAAAGACTCAGGCTTCGATCTAACTTCCTATTCAGATAGTGACTTTGCAGGTTGCAAGCTGGACATGAAAAGCACCACAGGAGGCTGTCAACTCCTTGGTGGAAAGTTGGTGAGTTGGACAAGAAAAAAAGCAAAGTTCAGTGTCCACCTCTATATCTGAAGCTGAGTATGTAGCTGCTGGAAGCTGTTGTGCTAAAGTCTTATGGATGAGAAGTCAACTATTGGACTATGATCTTCAGGTCGCCAAAATTCTCATATATTGCGACAGCACTAGTTCCATCGCTATAGCAAACAATCCAGTGGTACACTCAAAGACCAAACACATCAAGATCATGTATCACTTTATCAGAGATCATGTGATGAATGGGGACATAGAACTTCACTTTATCCCAACGGATTTTCAGTTAGCTGATCATTTCACCAAACCTCTTGATGAGACAAGATTCAACTTTCTCATCAGCGAGCTTTGAATGTTGAACCTTGAAGATTAATTCTTCAGTGGTTATGCATTTGATCAGTGATAAAGGAAATTCTATCTCCCTATTCAGCATCTAATCTCTGAACAAAAATAATTCGCTAATATCAAGGTATGTTCTCTCTCCATACGCTGAAGTTTACTTCAGCATGCAGAATTTCAAAATAATTTGTATCGCTGAATATCTCTTCCTTCAGTGATTCTTTTTGAAATAACTATGCTCACTGATATTTCTCATTAGTGATTTATTTTAAATTATCCCTGAGATTTTTAAAACCTTTAGAGATAACTTAGAAATGTTAAAGGACGTTTGTCACGTCATCAAAATGGATAACCTATGGCACACTTTTTTCTCTGACACGTTCGTCTGTTGAAATTCTTGACCAATATGCTTCATGGGACGTGTCCGTGTCATGATTATCAACTTTTTCCCGCTGATCACTTTCTCTCTCTACTCTCACTATATAAACAACCCTTGTTTATATTTTTACCTTTTACGCTCTCGAACTCTCAATAGCAGAAAGATCCTCCTTGCATTCTTGCTTTCTCAGATCATTGTGTGAAATCTTGTGTTTGCTTCTTCAAACAATCAACAAAAGGTTAATATTTCATCCCAAACATTTACTTCTATCATGTTTTGATCTTATTCTTGTTTTTAAAAGATCAAACAAATGTGTTTCTAAACCTATGATCATCTTCTTCATGTTCATAAAAACAAAACTTACAAATAAGTTTTTCTCTTAAGTTTGTACTAAAAATCATAAACTTAAATTGTTGGTCCCGAAAGGGTTATACAAGTTTGTAGAAGGGGGGTTGAACACAAACACCCAGATTTTATTTTTCTAAATTGTTTATTGATATTTATCAAACAATTTACAACTTGTTATGGAACAAGATTAAGGAATAATCCTAATCTAAACAAGTTAAGAGAACACTAAGATTTTCTTGCACTAGAAAATAAGTTATAAACGAGATAAGAATATTACGAATAATATTCTAACACAAAGTAGTATAGAGAAGAAGATGGCCGAGCACTTCATTTCTGAAGTAGGGTTCTTCTTATATACTGCATGCATTTAATGCAAAGCAGGACTTTACACGTGGCAGCAGCTGATTGGTTGCATGTTTTGACTTTGGTAGACAACCTAGTTGCCGCATAATGAACAATGTAGAATCAGAGTTGGTTGTACGATGATAGACAGAAGGGATGTTCGTTCTGACAGATCGTACGGAGACGTGCAAGGAGATAAGAAAAAAGTAACTTGTAGAGGAAACTTCATGATCAGCGATTACTGAACAGTACTTTATCAGCGAGTGACAAAGCTCAGTGATCGCTAAAGTTTTCTACTTGTAACTTCACGTTGAGTGGACAGGTCTTAGCTTCACTGATATCCACATCAGTTCATTAGTTGACTTGTCGCTGGTTCTTCGGCTTGATCTTCAACTTCAACGTAGAATATTTGTTGACGTGAAACTTTTCTTCAGGGATCATAAGTAAACAACTAAAACTTATCAGCGATCATCAGTAAGACTGAACAGGCTCAGGGCTTGCTGATGAACAGTTTCGCTGAATGTCTAATTTAAAGAGCGTGAGTTTCCTATCAGCGGTACTGTAGAGACATAGTACTTATCAGCGATAGTGAAACTCTAATACATATTGTCTACTTACAATTTTCACTAAGTGTTTCTTAAAGAGTCATTATCAAATCACCGAGGGTTTGGATCAACAATCTCACCCTATTTGATTATGACATATCAATAAAAGAAAATTGCTAAGTATGAAAACGTAAGGATAAAAAGAACTCATAAAATATTTGTCCCTTTTTACTGTTTTCTGGGATCTTTTCAAGTACTGATGGAGTAAAGTACATTCACTGAAATTTTTCTTTAAACTTCGTATAAGGTTACAAAGGGAAGTGGAAAAATTACAAGTACAGCAAATAATAATTACAAGTAAAAAAAGATACAAGCTGATAAGGATATAAGAATTACAAAAAGAGATCCTATCAGCTACTCAGGTTCATCCTTAATGAGAAGTTCATCAAAGGTCTTTGTGGTAGGGATCATCCAGTCAGGGACTTTTTCACCAAGATCCTGTCTATTCTTTGCTTCATTGAATATCAGGGGCTTCATGAAATATCCGAGAAGGTCATCTCTGAATCCGCACCAATAGACGAGATCCCTGAGCTGTTCAATGGGAGTGATGGGTAGCTTAGAGATGCGTTGAAAGCGTTCTCGTCCATCGTAGTCGTGAAAGAAGATACCATAAGGTTCGCTTAGGACTTTTCCAGGGATGAAGCGTTCACCAAGGGGCAGGGAGGTGTCGAGAGCTGAGAGCTCAGGTGCAGGACCAAGAACTTCTTCGCATGAAAAACCAATACCGGTTTCGTTTTTGATAGGAGGGCATGAGTCTGAAGGTATTATCTTTTTCTTTGCAGAGGCCCTTCTTCGTTGAGTAGGAGCGGGAGGAGGAGGAATATCTACAGCAGATGAAACCAAGTCGATCTGTTGATTTAGAATTTTCTCGACATGATCTCTGAAGGCTGAGCGTGATCGCTGAATGGCTATTCTAATCTCCAACCACTTAGAAAAACCGTATTTTTTGATTAAAGAGGCGTAGATGGTTTCCTTAGTACCATTTTCTCTGAATAAGTCAACCTCAACAACTGGAACTTTTATTGGCGTTCTTCCCCTGATGTACACCTTGTTGATTCTGGCTTCCCGATAACGATAGTGCAGTCTTTCTTTGCACCATTCCAAGGTAGAGTCAGATACCTTGGTCTTTTCTTCGATGAACTTCTTGGCGTCCTTCCATAATTGACGTTGGACATCAATGGGAGTCTTCTTCAGATCAGGATCCTTCACCGATTGTTGGACAAGCTGGATGGCGTAGGCTTTATCTTGTTCTTCAGCTTTCCTTTGATCGGCGAGCTGTTTTTCATCCTTGAGATGTTCAGTGAATTCCTTTCTTGATAGTCTGAACTTAGGAGCATTGATTTTGTATCGAGGAAGTATGATTCGCTGATCTTCAAGCTGTTTGATCATGGCTTCTGTCTTTTTCAGTTCATCTTCACTTAGCGTTTGAGGAGCTAAGGAAGGTCTTTTTTTGTGAGATCCAAGACTGGGATTATTTCTTCAGTGATAGGAGATGGATTTATTGTTGTAGTTGCAGAAGGATGATGTTGGTCCCGAAGGGCTATACAAGTTTGTAGAAGGGGGGGGGGGGGGGGGGGTTGAATACAAACACACAGATTTTACTTTTCTAAGTTGTTTATTGATAAATCATTAACAATTTACAGCTTGTTGCGGAACAATATTAAGGATAAACCTAAATCTAAACAAGTTGGAACACTAAGTTTTCTTGCACTAAGAAAGAGAAGGAAATTACTAATAATACCCTATCTCAAGATAAGTAAGATGACTTGACCAGAGTTAGCAAGTGACTCGTCCAGAGTTTTTGAGTGCTTAAAAATAGAAGCTGGAGTCCTTCTTATATACTGCATGCATTTAATGCATGGCAGTTTACACTTTACACATGGCAGCAACTCATAGGTTGTATGTCATTGACCTTTGTAGACAACCTTAGTAGCCGCATGTTTGAACAGTGTAGTATCAGAGTAGTTGTACGATTTCAGACGATAAGGAGGTTCTTTTCTGACATATCGTACAGAGTCGTGCAAGGGTGGTTAAGACAAAAGTTCTTTGTACGGAGGATTTCATGATCAGCTTTTCGTTAATTCAGCGATTTATCATTCTATATCAGCGAATGATAGAGTTCAGCGATAGCTGAAGTCTTGTACTTGATACTTCATGTTGAGTGGACAAATTTGAGTGTTCGCTGATCCGCATCAGTTCATTAGGAGACTTGTCGCTGGTTCTTGAGCTTGATCTTCGACTTCAGCGTAGAACCCATGTTGACGTGAAACTTGTCTTCAGGGATCATAAGTAAACAACTAACTTATCAGCGATCACCATAAGGACTGAACAGGCTCAGAGCATTATGGTGAACAGTGTTCGCTGAATGTTTAATCTAAAGAGAGAGAGTTCCTATCAGCGGTACTGTAAGGTCTTAGTACTTTATCAGCGATAGTGAAACTCTGATACATATAGTTTCCTTACAGTTTTCACTAAGTATTTAAGAGAGGGTCATTATCAAATCACTGAGGGTTTGGATCAACAGATGAACTTCAGCTGTATCCTCAAGCAGGGGAAAGGACTAGCTGAAACACGACGATCGTTTAAATAAGATCATTTGGGAGAAAAAGATAGAGAAAGAATGAGGGTTAAGTGTATAGAGGTTTTATGGAGAGGAGAACTAAGGTTGAGAAGGGATAGAGGAGGGATGCAGTGTAAGGGAAGAAGAGATATTGAATCTGACAAATTGGCTTGCTGAAGAGAATAGCCAAGTTATCTTTATATGAAACACCTTTGTTCTTTCCTTTGTCAGCTTCAGACGATGCAGGCTTTTGGTGGTCCCCTCCCCTGATGGTTCGTTCAGAATTACCCCTTTTTGAGCAGGGGCTCTTTTGATTGGCTGGACAATGAAGTCAACATCATCATCATCGTCATCATCATCATCTTTAGGGGATGATGATGGTTCATCATCAGCGATGTCGACGTCTTCATCGTCTTCAGCTTCATCTTCAGATTCTTCCTCATCAGCGTAGGGTTCTGTGACATCAGCTTCAGCTTCGAGTTGCTCCCCCTCAAATTCAGAGGGAGGTTTCTCGGTTCCCTCAGGGTTTTCAACTCCATGAGGTTTATCAGCAGATGCAGAGATAATACCCTCCCCCTCAAAATTCTGGGGAAGGTCTTCAAGACTTTTCTTCTCCCCTCTTCTACATGATGGATGGGGGAGGAAACAGAAGCAACAGCAGCATCAGCAGTCTTAGGATCACTGTCTTCTAGGCCAGTGATTCTGTAACATCCCTTATCTTTAAAACACTCATTTAACGGAAAGTAACCTTAAAATACAGCGGAAGATTTGTAATTAAAACATTTAGATAAAATCTAATAATCTTATAGAAAAGAGTACAAGTTTGCAACTTAAAACCAATAAGTTTGAGACAAACAATATTCAACTGAAAAGCTTAGAGAATCCAAAACTATCGTTCATCAAAAGAAAATATAAGCTGCTGAGCTGCCGCAAATCCAAAAGCTTCAAGCTAGAGCCTTTCCTTTATTCTTCGAAGATGTACCTGCCACTAAAAGATGAATAACAACGGGGTAAGCTTTCGCTTAGTGAGCACGCACCTATACCACATATCATCATGCATACATACTCGCATAAACATAGCAATCACATACATGTAACATCCTTCCATTCCTTAAGGCACAAAGCCAATAAGGAAGGTCATAACTAGACACTGGTACCAGGCCTCTTCATACATAACATATTCCCTAGGGGTATTACTACCACCATAGGTACTCTTTCCTTTGGCAAAGCCAACATACACATAATCACACATGCAATCCAACTACATACACATAACTTACATAATATAGGTAGAGTACTCACCTGTCAAGATGTCAATTACCAAGTACTTCACAGTGTATAATAATCACCTCGTACCACCTATAACATTCATACATACACATATCATAACAAGCCCAAAAATGGAACTCTAATTCTATCCCAACTCTCATCCCGAAATGACATAGCTAGGATAGTCCAAATACCATAAAACTTTGCCAAACATCCCATTTCATACACCCCATTTCTATTGATTTCTAAACATAATACACATACCTTGCAATTCTAGACCGCGAACAACAATCCTCCTAGAACCTTTCACAACTTGAATCTTCCAAAATCACCAAATATTTCGCCTGGAAAATACAGCAACTTCGGACACTTGGTTCTATCTACTGGGAACTCCGATGCCAAATCCCTCCGGTCAGAATGTAGATTAGAGGGTCGTGAAGTCGCTGTCCAAATATCACGACGATCCAACGGTTAACGAAGGAGAATCGGTCGATCTTTCACAGCAGCTCACAAGAACTCCGAAAATCCCTTTCACAGCAACTTCGGACACTTGGTTCTCTCTACTGGGAACTCCGATGCCAAATCCCTCCGGTCAGAATGTAGATTAGAGGGTCGTGAAGTCGCTGTCCAAATTTCACGACGATCCAACGGTTAACGAAGGAGAATCGGTCGGTCTTTCACAGCAGCTCACAAGAACTCCGAAAATCCCTTTCTCTTTTCTCTCTTCTTTGCTAAAGAAACAAATGGCTGCAAATGAGGGTGTTTAGGGTTTCATCCCATTTACATACATGCCAAAATACACCCTCATCTTATAAAATTGTGTAAAACCCGTGTTCCGGTACGGTTTTATTTTAATTACCTATTTAATTATTAATTTATTTCTTGCTAAGCGAATTGAATATTATTAACGGGATTAAACGAAAAAGATCAAACTCGTTACCGATGGGAAACTTTAATCAAGATTGCAAGTAGTGGGAAGTCAAAGGACCAAAGGTGTCATTTTGGTGAAAGTATGATAGGAAACGGCCATTTAGACCGACCCCCCTTCCCCCCCTCGTTTTCTTGCTGCGTCGACCAAACAACCGCAAAAGCAAAACCCTAATTCCCCTCCCCTTTGTTGTGTTCGGCCGTGAAGAGAGAGAGAGAGAGAGAGAGAGAGAGAGAGAGAGAGAAAACGAGGAGTGAGAGAGAGAGAGCGGCGAGAAGAGAGAGAGAGGGAGTTCGCCGGAAAGTGTGGAGGTCGCCGCCGTCGTTGTCGTGTCCGCCGGAGAAGAAGAGAGAGTGAAGGTGTCGGGTTCCGTCGTTGTGTCGTCATCGAGGTAAGGTTTCACCCGACGTGTCTTTTCTTTTCGTTTTCGTCACCGGAGGACCACCGCCGGCCGGCCGCCGCTGCCGCTGCCGCGCCGCCACTTTGGTGGCTGGGTGTCGGGTGGCGGTGGTGGTGTGAGTCGTTGGTGCACGCGGTAGGGTGATCGAGAGGGTAGTGGTCTCGCGGTGGTTTGCGGATTGTTTTATTTTCCTCGTCGATGAACCGCCGCCGGCCGCCGCCGTCGACCACCACCGCCGGAGGGCAGAGGGTGGTGCGTGGCCATGTCTTATTAATAATCACCGTAGAATCCGTTAAGCCTTGACTTAATCGTTTAAATCGTTTCGTTAAAACCGTCGTTTTTATAATCATCAATTCATGTGGAAAATGGTGCAGCCACTGTTTTTACGACGGCTATAACTTTTCCGTTGTAACTCCGTTTAAGCCGAAACTGGTGCCCACGGTTCAGGTTCGGGGTCAGGTACGTTTTCCGTGTTTTAGCGGAAAACTGGTTCGGCCTCTAGCTGGGCGAAAAAGTGGTCGTAAGTTCTGTGAATCGTCATTTTATGTAAAAGAAACTGCAGTTCTGTCACTGTTTTGCGTAAGCTGTAACTTTCTGCTCGTAACTCGGTTTGGGGTGAAACGGGTGTCAAAAGTTCCCTTTTTGAGTCTAGAAACTTTTCTGTGTTTCCTGCAAAACCCAGTTCGGGACGTAGCATGGGTCGATTTGTCGTTTTATACTGAAGGGTGCTGAATTTTCGCTGTTCCGGAATCTGTTTTTGTAAAATCCGTAGTAAATTGTAGAAAAATCGTTAGGAGGCGTATAATATGTCCTTGGAACACTAACTCAGAGGACTTTCTGGTCATGAAATAATATTGGGATTTTTCTGGGTTTAAAGGGGGCGAAACAGGTCCCGAACAGACCTGTTTTGGGTGAACGGAAGATAGTTTTAGTGACGGTTTAAGCGTGTGTCGTGCCATAGGGTCCGGGTCTCGTATTGACACGTTTTAACATGCGTTTAGGTGCTGGGAAGTGACCGTAATTGTGGAGCTTGAATTGTGTTGTTAAGCTGGGCGCGCATTCGAGGTGAGTTCTCTCACTGTGTAGTTAGGGGTTGTATGCATGTCATAATAGTTTGTATGTACTACTGTCTTTGTGGTGTGAACTAGTTGTTTGTGGTGTGTAATATTTGATTGGTTTGAGTGCTTGGTATAAATGTGTTACATTACAATTCGGTGGGACCGAGGCCTCGATGGTACTGAGGTGTTGGATACATTACAATTCGGTGGGACCGAGGCCTCGATGGTACTGAGGTGTTGGATACATTACAATTCGGTGGGACCGAGGCCTCGATGGTACTGAGGTGTTGGATACATTACAATTCGGTGGGACCGAGGCCTCGATGGTACTGAGGTGTTGGATACATAATTACTTGTAGACGTTTACTCGTTTTATGTAACTGTGATGTTGTTGCTTATGTGCGGATAGGGGTGATGTGTATATAATTCCTATCTGCGCATGTGTTGGAATTCACTAAGCTTCGTGCTTACCCTTTCCCAATAAACTGTGGTTTCAGGTACGGGCGGCTCCAAGGCGTGACGAGTACACACTGGCGCGCGAGAAGAGCTGGTTGCTTTATGATTTTAATAATTAAACGTTTATTCCGCTGGTTTTATTTTATAAAGACATTAATTATGTGTTTGCAAACGAAACGTTGGGATCATTTATTGAGTTGTTATCAATGAATTGTTTATTTAAAAATTTAAATTTGCTTGTAATTTTTGGGACGTTACAACTTGGTATCAGAGCACAGCTTGAGTGAATCAAACGCACCTCGGTGTGTTTGGTCTCAAGTTGCGGCTGGGAAATTTTCAAATTCCTTATTAAATCTTTTTGGAAACAAAAGAAAAAGTAAAGACCCGTTCGAGGAACGGTGATCGGAGGCGCAGTGTGTACAGTCAGCCGGAGCCAATGGGGAAAGATACAGTACTTAGTGTTTTATTGCTTTCTAGATCATAGAGTATGCATGCTAGATTGCCTGTTGTGGACACTATGCTGTATGTTGAACTACTTGCTATTAAGAATTTATGCTAACTATGATAGGTTACTAAGTGGATGCCCTCTAGGTTGTATGCAGTAAGAGATTTATAGCCTTAGAATATTCGATTTAGTTCTATTGCGCAGCTCTTGTTTGAGTCCAACCGTTCTAGGATAGAGTCTTGTATTCGACTGTCTATTTATTTCGCACTGCATAAAATCGGGTATTCGCGAGGTCACTCGTCATAATTAGTAGGGATTCGGTAGTAGCAAGGGTAGTGGGATAAGAGGAAATTCCTAGGGAGCTAGGAAGGGTGGATGTATATATATGCTGGTGCAGGCATATGGTTAATTATATATTTAATTGTTGTTGTATGATCGGGGTGACCGATGGTTTATTAAGTATACATTTGTGGCTGTCTGATCGGGGAGACCGATGGTTTTATATATACAGTAGTTGTATGAGTTTCCTGTTTAGGATATGTTCTTGAACTGGCATGTGTGGATTAATTATTTTATGTGTATAGTTTCGGCGAGAAACTACTTGGACCCTCGGGATGGGACTCGGAACGGGCAATGATAGGCGTGGATGGTAGTAGTAGAGCTCCTACTACCGGAAGCACAGGATCAATGCTCGAGTCGGGGAAGTCACGAGGAATCCAAGGAGTTGGGCGCGAGTGTTGTTAGTGTGCGTTGTTATGTGCTAATAACGCGTTGTATTATCTACCCTGAATAGCCGTCACGAGGAGAGACAAATATAGTAGATCCACTGGTACATGTGTGTACTTGACTTGCTTTGATGGGATGATCGTTGGGGTAGTGTCGAAGGCTCTAAACTGGCAGTCGTTGGAATAGAAAGACGATTATAGTATTAGTCACTTGGAGTGACGATAAGGATGATATTTGTTGTAAGCAGATCTTTTCGAACCAAGATGGAAGATTGTGCTAGAGTCATAGGCTTATAGAGCCGACTTTGATTTGAGGAAAAATCGTAGGGATTATTTTGACGTAATTTTCCATCTTGCCCCAAGAGGCTTAAATGTCCGGAGGACGATAGTGGATTGGAAAGGTAGAGAGGAGCATGAGTCGAGACGTTGAATGTCGACTGAGTCGTGCACAGAGTTTATTTTGAAAATAGGATTGCATTAACTAATCCTTGTGTTTCCAATCCTTATATGGATTGTGTTTTGAAACTTTGGGAAATGTTTAGCACACACACAAGATTTCGAATTATAGTTTTGAAAATGCTTGAAACCGTTTTATCACGGGAGTTGAAAACTTTGTAAAAGATTGTTTCATTTGATTATTTTCCAACGGTTCTTTCGGGTACGATAATATCCGTGTTTTGTGGTGGTTAAGATGTTGGGTAAGTGACTACGGCTTGAGACTCTAACATTGGAACTCCTCCACATGTGTTAGAGTTGAGACGGAAAGTTACATTCCACGATGTCTGTTTAAAGGCTATTTTAGTGATTTGTCTAAAATGAGTTTGGAATTCTAGTGTCGCTTAACTTTTCGTTCGAGAGTTTGTGTTACTAAGTGTTTATTTTGCAAATAGTTCAGTGTGTGGATTGATTCATGCGTGACATAAGTGATGCATGGCGGAATTTTGGTAACATTTCATAAGGAGTTGTTTAGCGCGCTTTTTAGTCAGCTAAAGGTTTTATTGACATTTTCATGAAAATGCGATTTATCGACTTAGGGGTATGCATACTGGGGTAACCTTTGTTCTCGGCATTTTGATGAACGAGTCGTGCAAGAAAATGCTTTAGTTCCTTTTTGTCGAAATGAAAGACCATTTGATCCAAGGAGTGTTTTAATGTTGTAAACATCATGCATACGATTTCAATGTGTTATATTTTGGAAATATAAATGCGTAGATTTTTGACATTCGGTTAATTTAGAATTACCGTTCATTTTTTTTTGGGAAATTAAAAACTTTTGCTTTGGAGGAAACGAGTATTTTGAGCATTTTCGATAAATACATTTTTTTTAAACTATAATGTTTTGACATTATATGTCCCAAGTACGAAACTTGAGGAAGTGTTACAAGCTTGCATGCCTGCCCCCAGTTTGAAATTTTACGAGGTTTTTAGTCGATATTTCCAATTATTAGAAGCGGACTGGTTTCTGTCTTCAAGTTTGAATCTTACACGAGGCAGTTGTGTTTTAACAAAAATATATTTGTAAACCGTGTCATCGTTTTGTGTGACTAGCTGACACGCGAAAAATTTGTGGCGAACCCTGTGTCACGTCATTTTATGATTAAAAAGAAGAATTTTTGAATCAAATGTCGTGAAACTTATTTTGAATTATGTGCACACCTTTGTCGGACCCTGTTTAAGGTCAAGCGGTTACTTTAAGTGCACGACATGAGTCAATCCATACTGGAATCGAGGCGGTTCATTTTAAAGAAATTATTTATTACACTTTGCTTTTGTGTGAGTAAACTGAACTGCAATGGAACGATTTTCAACATGATTTTCCTATGTGGGACGGGCGTGTCCAGTTTTGCGTAACTATCGATCAGGTAATAGTAGTGTTATTATATACGATCTTTTTGAGAGGAAAATCCTGATGTAGAAAATATTTGGTAAATGATTTTGTGAACCATTTGGGGGAAATGTGCTTGTAAGTGTCATTTCGAGAATTTTAAGGGTGTGAGTCCTTTTGGAAAACTCTTTTGTTTAACCCGTGTTGAGTCTGGGACTAAGGTTGATTTCAGAGTATTGCTTGCTTAAACTTTGTTTAAACGCATTTTCCGACCTATGGGTCTAGCAAGCGTAGAGCATTTTGCTCGGTTTTGACTTGGAGTTAGTCATGGGCCAATTGCCCGGTTTTAATGGCTCGATGTGGAGTCTAGTTGATGAGTTGTTTTTGTCGCACCGTTTGGCATTCTTTGCACATTGAGTGTTTACATGTTTGGGTGAGTGAGTCAATCCGGAATAGGCATGTTGTTGGTAGGCTGTTTGCTTTGGATCCTTAGACACGTTAGTCAGTCGTTGGTAATGGTCGGTTGGGTATCTCGGGGTGGGACCCCGGTATTCATGTGTTTTAACCTAGACTTTCCAGTAGGTACTAGGAGGATATAGTTGTGGGCACTTACCTGGGAGGTAGTTCCGGTGTGCTGGGTCTTGAGGCGTTATCTGGGAGGTAGACGTCAAGGTGTATCCTCGATACGGTGTGACTTGGCTTCGTAGTGCAAGTGTGGATGGTGCGTCGACGGTGGAAGGTAGGTATTCCACGCGCGTTAGTACTGTAGGCCGAATAGTATCGGTTAAGGGATTGATGCCCTTTGTTATTAAGAGAATAAATGCGCATCAACCATTTTGAGGTAGGTGGTATATTTAGGTGTCGACTTTTGGGCTCGAGGCCAAACACCTTTAGTATAATCGGAGAATTGTAGTCGATGTTAAGATAAACATGGTGATGGTAGTAGTAACCCTGAAATGATCACTTGTGATGAATGGTTGTGGTGGAATGATCTACGTGTGTGTTAGTGATTTGGTAGTGGGGGATATCAATTTGTGTTAGTGTCTAGGATAATACCACGCTTATTTGAGTTATTGTGATCGGTTGGACCGATGTTCGGCGGGTGGCCGATGTTCGTTATTGTGATCGGTTGGACCGATGTTCGGCGGGTGGCCGATGTTTGTTATTGCAATCGGTTGGACCGATGTTCGGCAGGGGGTCGATGTTTTGTTGATATAATTTATTGAAAATCTTTGGAGTCCATTAGCATTTGTGGTAGTTAATCGACAGTTAAGGGTAGGAATGATCGTAGTCGGGCATCCTGTAGGGTATACTGGTGAGCAGCTTTAGGATGGTTAGGGCTTGAAATTTGAATAGGGATGGTTGAAATGAGGGAGAACTATCTAGAGCTATTCACGGGCATAGACTTCGAGGACGAAGTCTAATTCAAGTGGGGGAGAGTTGTAAAACCCGTGTTCCGGTACGGTTTTATTTTAATTACCTATTTAATTATTAATTTATTTCTTGCTAAGCGAATTGAATATTATTAACGGGATTAAACGAAAAAGATCAAACTCGTTACCGATGGGAAACTTTAATCAAGATTGCAAGTAGTGGGAAGTCAAAGGACCAAAGGTGTCATTTTGGTGAAAGTATGATAGGAAACGGCCATTTAGACCGACCCCCCTTCCCCCCCTCGTTTTCTTGCTGCGTCGACCAAACAACCGCAAAAGCAAAACCCTAATTCCCCTCCCCTTTGTTGTGTTCGGCCGTGAAGAGAGAGAGAGAGAGAGAGAGAAAACGAGGAGTGAGAGAGAGAGAGCGGCGAGAAGAGAGAGAGAGGGAGTTCGCCGGAAAGTGTGGAGGTCGCCGCCGTCGTTGTCGTGTCCGCCGGAGAAGAAGAGAGAGTGAAGGTGTCGGGTTCCGTCGTTGTGTCGTCATCGAGGTAAGGTTTCACCCGACGTGTCTTTTCTTTTCGTTTTCGTCACCGGAGGACCACCGCTGGCCGGCCGCCGCTGCCGCTGCCGCGCCGCCACTTTGGTGGCTGGGTGTCGGGTGGCGGTGGTGGTGTGAGTCGTTGGTGCACGCGGTAGGGTGATCGAGAGGGTAGTGGTCTCGCGGTGGTTTGCGGATTGTTTTATTTTCCTCGTCGATGAACCGCCGCCGGCCGCCGCCGTCGACCACCACCGCCGGAGGGCAGAGGGTGGTGCGTGGCCATGTCTTATTAATAATCACCGTAGAATCCGTTAAGCCTTGACTTAATCGTTTAAATCGTTTCGTTAAAACCGTCGTTTTTATAATCATCAATTCATGTGGAAAATGGTGCAGCCACTGTTTTTACGACGGCTATAACTTTTCCGTTGTAACTCCGTTTAAGCCGAAACTGGTGCCCACGGTTCAGGTTCGGGGTCAGGTACGTTTTCCGTGTTTTAGCGGAAAACTGGTTCGGCCTCTAGCTGGGCGAAAAAGTGGTCGTAAGTTCTGTGAATCGTCATTTTATGTAAAAGAAACTGCAGTTCTGTCACTGTTTTGCGTAAGCTGTAACTTTCTGCTCGTAACTCGGTTTGGGGTGAAACGGGTGTCAAAAGTTCCCTTTTTGAGTCTAGAAACTTTTCTGTGTTTCCTGCAAAACCCAGTTCGGGACGTAGCATGGGTCGATTTGTCGTTTTATACTGAAGGGTGCTGAATTTTCGCTGTTCCGGAATCTGTTTTTGTAAAATCCGTAGTAAATTGTAGAAAAATCGTTAGGAGGCGTATAATATGTCCTTGGAACACTAACTCAGAGGACTTTCTGGTCATGAAATAATATTGGGATTTTTCTGGGTTTAAAGGGGGCGAAACAGGTCCCGAACAGACCTGTTTTGGGTGAACGGAAGATAGTTTTAGTGACGGTTTAAGCGTGTGTCGTGCCATAGGGTCCGGGTCTCGTATTGACACGTTTTAACATGCGTTTAGGTGCTGGGAAGTGACCGTAATTGTGGAGCTTGAATTGTGTTGTTAAGCTGGGCGCGCATTCGAGGTGAGTTCTCTCACTGTGTAGTTAGGGGTTGTATGCATGTCATAATAGTTTGTATGTACTACTGTCTTTGTGGTGTGAACTAGTTGTTTGTGGTGTGTAATATTTGATTGGTTTGAATGCTTGGTATAAATGTGTTACATTACAATTCGGTGGGACCGAGGCCTCGATGGTACTGAGGTGTTGGATACATTACAATTCGGTGGGACCGAGGCCTCGATGGTACTGAGGTGTTGGATACATTACAATTCGGTGGGACCGAGGCCTCGATGGTACTGAGGTGTTGGATACATTACAATTCGGTGGGACCGAGGCCTCGATGGTACTGAGGTGTTGGATACATAATTACTTGTAGACGTTTACTCGTTTTATGTAACTGTGATGTTGTTGCTTATGTGCGGATAGGGGTGATGTGTATATAATTCCTATCTGCGCATGTGTTGGAATTCACTAAGCTTCGTGCTTACCCTTTCCCAATAAACTGTGGTTTCAGGTACGGGCGGCTCCAAGGCGTGACGAGTACACACTGGCGCGCGAGAAGAGCTGGTTGCTTTATGATTTTAATAATTAAACGTTTATTCCGCTGGTTGTATTTTATAAAGACATTAATTATGTGTTTGCAAACGAAACGTTGGGATCATTTATTGAGTTGTTATCAATGAATTGTTTATTTAAAAATTTAAATTTGCTTGTAATTTTTGGGACGTTACAAATTGATAAACTAGCCCCTAGATTCCTGAACACGTACATAACGACCCAAAAATTAACTCAACCCCAAAAGAGACAGTTAAATCACGTAAATTGGGAAACGGGGTGTTACAACTCTCCCCCACTTACCAGGATTTCGTCCTCGAAATCGATCAGACTTGGAAGAGTTCCGGATAATTCGATCTCATCTCAGCTTCCGGTTCCCATGTCCATTCTGATCCTTTTCGGTGTTCCCACTGAACTTTCATTAAGCTGATCTCCTTGTTTCGCAAGGATTTGGTCTTCCTTTCCAAGATTGCTATCGGTCTCTCAATATTATTCAACCGTTCGTCGACCTGTATGTCATCTATAGGGACATGCGCCGACTCGTCAGCTAAACACTTCCTCAACTGAGATACGTGGAAGGTGTTGTGTATCAGACTGAGTTCCGGCGGAAGCTCCAGCCGGTACGCAACCTTCCCAACCCGTGCTATCACCTTGAAAGGTCCGATAAACCTAGGGCCTAGCTTGCCCCTCTTCCGGAATCGGATCACCCCTTTCCAAGGTGATACCTTCAACAAAACATTATCTCCCACGTTGAACTCCAGATCCGACCTTCGCTTGTCGGCGTAACTCTTTTGACGACTCTGTGCGGTTCGTAGCCTATCCCGAATCATCTCAATACTTTCCGTCGTTTTCTGAACCACTTCTGTGCTGCTTAACTCCCGCTGGCCTACCTCTCCCCAACAGATAGGAGTCCTACATCTTCTCCCGTACAACATCTCATACGGAGGCATGCCAATACTGGCATGGAAACTGTTGTTGTATGAGAACTCAGCCAACGGTAAATACGTATCCCAGCTGCCCCCAAAATCCAAAACACAGGCTCTCAACATATCCTCAAGAGTCTGAATTGTTCTCTCGCTTTGCCCGTCCGTCTGTGGGTGAAAGGCTGTACTGAACTGAAGTCTCGTACCCAAATCTTCATGGAACTTCCCCCAAAACCGCGACGTAAACCGAACATCCCTGTCTGATATCACTGTTACCGGTACCCCATGCCTTGCTACAATTTCACTGACATAGATGTCAGCTAACTTTTCTGCAGATGAACTTTCACGGATCGCGATAAAATGGGCACTCTTTGTCAGCCTATCTACAACTACCCAAATGGCATCATGATTCCTAGGTGTTCGAGGCAACTTGGTAATCAGATCCATTGTTATATGCTCCCACTTCCACTCTGGTATCTCTAATGGCTGTAACTTCCCATGCGGTCTCTGATGCTCTGCTTTGACCCTTAAACAAGTCAAACATTTCTCCACGTACTTAGCCACGTCCCTCTTCATCCCCGGCCACCAGTAGTCAGTCTTCAGATCTCTATACATCTTAGTAGCACCGGGATGGATAGAGAACCTTGACTTATGCGCCTCGTCCAGAAGTGTCTGCCTTGCCTCACACGATACTGGAACCCATACCCGACTGTACCGAGTCAATAGACCTCGACTGTCGGGCACTAACTGATCCACCTGTCCCTTTATCCGTTCCTTCTTCTGGTTCTCACCCTTGATCGCTTCCTCTTGAGACCTTCTTACCAAGTCGTGAAGCGACGTTGATACTGTTAGTCTCATCAACGGTACCCGAAGTAGAACACTACTCGCTCTTCTACTCAAGGCATCCGCTACGACATTTGCCTTCCCCGGGTGATAAAGAATCTCGCAATCATAATCCTTCACCACATCCAACCACCTCCGCTGTCTCATGTTCAAATTCTGTTGATCCATGAAATAACGAAGACTCTTGTGGTCCGTATAGATAGTACACTTCACCCCATACAGGTAGTGCCGCCATAACTTGAGAGCGAACACCACTGCCGCAAGCTCCAAATCGTGAGTCGGGTAATTCACCTCATGCGTCTTCAGTTGACGAGACGCATAGGCAATCACCCTTCCCCTCTGCATAAGAACGCAGCCTAGCCCGTGATAAGACGCGTCACAGTAGACTGTCATGTCTTCAACTCCCTCCGGTAGTGTCAACACCGGAGCCTCGCATAACTTTCTCCTTAAGGTTTCGAACGCTGTTTTCTGTTCCTCTCCCCAAACGAAACGTTCGTTCTTCCTCGTCAGCTTCGTCAACGGAACTGCTATCTTGGAGAAATCCTGGATGAACCGGCGGTAGTACCCGGCTAATCCAAGGAAACTCCTAATCTCAGTGGGAGTCTTCGGGGTTTCCCACTTCATCACTGCCTCCACCTTCGATGGGTCTACCTTGATACCCTCTCGGTTCACAAGATGTCCAAGAAATTGAACCTCTTGTAACCAGAAATCACACTTGGAGAACTTTGCATATAACTGCTCCTTACGCAAAATCTCCAAAACCTCTCGTAGATGCTCCATATGATCCTCCTTCGACTTGGAGTAGATCAGTATATCGTCTATAAACACGATGACTGACCTATCCAACATCGGTCTGCAAACTCTATTCATAAGATCCATGAATGCCGTTGGTGCGTTCGTCAGTCCAAATGGCATCACGATGAACTCGAAATGCCCGTACCTGGTTCTGAACGATGTCTTGTGAACATCCTCTTCCCTGACCTTCAACTGGTGGTACCCTGAGCGAAGATCTATCTTAGAGAACCAAACGGCTCCCTGAAGTTGATCGAAGAGATCGTCGATCCTCGGCAACGGGTATCTGTTCTTCACCGTAAGCTTGTTAAGCTCTCTATAGTCGATGCACATCCGCATCGACCCGTCCTTCTTTTTCACGAAAAGGATAGGGGCTCCCCAAGGTGAACTACTGGGGCGGATGAAACCCTTATCCAACAGTTCCTCCAGCTGCTTAGACAGTTCATGCATCTCCGGAGGTGCCAAACGGTAAGGAGCCTTTGCTACCGGTGCCGCCCCCGGAATCAAGTCTATTCGGAACTCCACTTGCCTCCCGGGAGGAATGCCAGGCAAGTCATCCGGGAAAACATCCGGAAACTCGCTGACCACTGGTACATCTGCCACTGTTCTCTTCTTTTTCTCCTCCCGTTCATCAACAATATACGCCAAGTAACTGCTACCACCATGGTGCACATATCTTCTAGCTTTGGCCAAAGTGCACACCTTTGGTACCCCTTTTCTTCCTTCACTCGAGATAGTTAATTCTCCCCCACTTGGGGTTCGAATCACTACCTGCTGTTTTTCACAATCAATGCGCGCTCCATTCCGACTAAGCCAATCTATCCCAACTACTACATTTATTTCCCTCATCGCAATAGGAATAAGATCAATACTAAACTTCACTCCGGCTATCTCTATTACATTACCTTTATACACATCACTCACAAAACGAAACTCCTCGTCCGCTATTTCTACTTCTAGCGGACTCTCTAACTTGTCCTTTACAATAGCAAAGTCTTTACAAAACGATAAAGAAACAAAAGATTTAGTAGCTCCCGAGTCAAATAAGACAAGGGCAGGTGATGCATTAACAGGAAAAATACCTGTCACGACATCTGGCTCCTCCTTTGCTTCATCTACGGTCATCTGAAACACTCGCCCCCGAGTCCTGGGTGCGTCGTTCTTCTTTCCCAATCCACCCTCTAGCATCTTCACCGGTGCGGTTCCCGAGTTCTGGACCGACCCGGTATTCATTGGGCACTCGTCAGCAAAATGGCCCGGCTTGTAGCACTTAAAACATATCTTTGCGGTCGCCTTGCAGTCTCGACTGATATGACCCGGTTGCCCGCATTTGTAACAGGTTCCGGAGCCCATACGGCATTCTCCCGGATGCTGTCGTCCACACTTCCCACAGCGGGGATGCTCTCTCTTGAACTCTTTCTTTACCTCCGGTTTATGACTCCCAGTTTTGAACCTCTTAGTCTGCTGAGGTTGAGTCTGAACCGTTTCTGCCCTTCTTGTCTTTCTTTGGCTCTCTAATTTGAGCTCTCTAGCCCGAGCCGCCTCGTGCATCTACTGAAAATCAGTGCACCTTGCCATAACAACAAATTCTCTAATCTCCTGTTTCAAAACTCTCCCATGTCTGTACATTTTGGCCTTTTCATTCCTGACATACTCAGTACAGAAAAGGGACCGCTCCAAAAACTTGTCAGTGATCTCGTTCACCGACTCCGTAGTTTGCTCCATAGATAGAAACTCATTTGTGAGTCTCTCTACCTCAATTTGGGGCACATACTGTTCCATGAACAGTTCCTTGAACTGTTCCCAAGTCATGCTATCCACTTGTTTTGGCGTCCGAGCACGAACAATAAGGTTCCACCAGTCTTTCGCTGCCTTCCTCAGAAGGTTCGATGCGTAGCGAACCTTGACTTCCTCGGTACAAAAACTGGTGCGGAAAGCACCCTCCACCTCAGCTATCCAACGAGTGCTGGTTACGGGGTCCTTCTGCCCCTCAAACTGTGGCGGCTGACAGGCCGAGAAATCTCTGTAGCTTGTCCCCCGTGGTTGTACGCCTGACAAGCCCCCTGATCCACTGGCCCTGCTGGCCACAGCTGCCTCTACCTGACTACGAATTTCATTAGCCAGTTCCTGCTTTACCTGCTCAAAGAGACTTGGGAGTAACTCGTGAAGAACCTCCCCGACCTCAGCAGCGATCACACCTCTCAGATCAGGAATTTCCCGATCCTCTTCAATAATCGGTCTCTTGCCTTTCCTTCTAGTGTTCACCATTCTGATACATAAACATGATACTTTAGAATAATTCATCTACACCCCCCCCCCCCCTGAGCAAACTCCTAGCATAGTCCAGAGGTCCTAGCTTAGTTGTCTTTCTTTCTAACATGCTCCTTAGAAACCTTCTGCTTATACTCTCTTAACAAAATCCCTTTCTAGCATGTTACTACCCAACCCTCAACCTTGTCTGGTTCATAGAATTCTTTTGCAACTATATCAAGTCCCGGCATGTACAATGTAATTGCAATGGTATGGGCCCTTATACCATTATAATTACACCCTCCATGTTTAGACTCAACACCGTCACTAAGGTTCCAACTCCCAGCTTAGTTGGTACCTTTAACATATATATCACAACATTTTCCATATCTACTACTTATCATATAAACATTATAATCATATTCTAATTCACATTATGCATCAACAAAACATACTTGAAATCATAACCTTGTCACATTGACCATATCTAGCATACATAAACATAATTACTCATCCAATACAGTTATAAAACTGGTCTTTCACAAAACTGAACATGCTTTATCATAAATCCTAATATGGAATAGTGTGCTCACCCCCGTCTTGATGCTCGGGACCGCAGCTCAGCCGTGAAAACTTTTTCTTTTAAAACACCCTTTCCTTATAAACCATTTTCTTACACGAAACAGCTTTTTTTTAAAGGTTACTTATTTGAAAACTTGAGCACTTGGGTTTAAGTTCAAACACTCACCACTTGTGAATGCCCGAATCCCTTAAACAAAGGCTCTGATACCAACTGTAATATCCCTTATCTTTAAAACACTCATTTAACGGAAAGTAACCTTAAAATACAGCGGAAGATTTGTAATTAAAACATTTAGATAAAATCCAATAATCTTATAGAAAAGAGTACAAGTTTGCAACTTAAAACCAATAAGTTTGAGACAAACAATATTCAACTGAAAAGCTTAGAGAATCCAAAACTATCGTTCATCAAAAGAAAATATAAGCTGCTGAGCTGCCGCAAATCCAAAAGCTTCAAGCTGGAGCCTTTCCTTTATTCTTCGAAGATGTACCTGCCACTAAAAGATGAATAACAACGGGGTAAGCTTTCGCTTAGTGAGCACGCACCTATACCACATATCATCATGCATACATACTCGCATAAACATAGCAATCACATACATGTAACATCCTTCCATTCCTTAAGGCACAAAGCCAATAAGGAAGGTCATAACTAGACACTGGTACCAGGCCTCTTCATACATAACATATTCCCTAGGGGTATTACTACCACCATAGGTACTCTTTCCTTTGGCAAAGCCAACATACACATAATCACACATGCAATCCAACTACATACACATAACTTACATAATATAGGTAGAGTACTCACCTGTCAAGATGTCAATTACCAAGTACTTCACAGTGTATAATAATCACCTCGTACCACCTATAACATTCATACATACACATATCATAACAAGCCCAAAAATGGAACTCTAATTCTATCCCAACTCTCATCCCGAAATGACATAGCTAGGATAGTCCAAATACCATAAAACTTTGCCAAACATCCCATTTCATACATCCCATTTCATACACCCCATTTCTATTGATTTCTAAACATAATACACATACCTTGCAATTCTAGACCGCGAACAACAATCCTCCTAGAACCTTTCACAACTTGAATCTTCCAAAATCACCAAATCTTTCGCCTGGAAAATACAGCAACTTCGGACACTTGGTTCTCTCTACTGGGAACTCCGATGCCAAATCCCTCCGGTCAGAATGTAGATTAGAGGGTCGTGAAGTCGCTGTCCAAATTTCACGACGATCCAACGGTTAACGAAGGAGAATCGGTCGATCTTTCACAGCAGCTCACAAGAACTCCGAAAATCCCTTTCACAGCAACTTCGGACACTTGGTTCTCTCTACTGGGAACTCCGATGCCAAATCCCTCCGGTCAGAATGTAGATTAGAGGGTCGTGAAGTCGCTGTCCAAATTTCACGACGATCCAACGGTTAACGAAGGAGAATCGGTCGGTCTTTCACAGCAGCTCACAAGAACTCCGAAAATCCCTTTCTCTTTTCTCTCTTCTTTGCTAAAGAAACAAATGGCTGCAAATGAGGGTGTTTAGGGTTTCCATCCCCTTTACATACATGCCAAAACACACCCTCGTCTTATAAAATTGATAAACTGGCCCCTAGATTCCTGAACACGTACATAACGACCCAAAAATTAACTCAACCCCAAAAGAGACAGTTAAATCACGTAAATTGGGAAACGGGGTGTTACAGATTCCCATGAAGGTTTCAATCACCACTATTCTGTCTTCTAGGCCAGAAATAGTAGGACTGATCTTTTGAAGATCTTCTCGATCAGCCTGAGTAAAATGCGATGGTGTATAAGTTGTTGCGTTCAGGCGATCAAGAATCTGCTGCAGGAGAGTCTTCACAGTGCTCACATCCGTTTTCACGGAAGACACATCTCCCTTAAGAGTACCAACCTCTGTCTTTAATGATGTGACTTCATTGGACAGGGTGGTGAAGTTTGTGGAGAGGGTGCTGTTGGTGAAGTTGATACGCATTGAGAAATCTATGCGTATGTGTTTAGTTTATCTTACTTAGGATAGAATATTTTACACTTTTATCCCGATATTGAGTCATTTTCTACATTATTTTCTAGTTTTGTGTCATGAAGCTAAGTGTTGTGAAAGTACTTGTTTTATTCCTGTAAGTAGGCTAATATCTCTATTTTTGTGAAACTGGCGGCTCCTAACAGCATTCCCGCAGCATTAACTGGCTGGAAGCATTCATGAATCTGGAGTCAGCATCTTTTGGCTGGGGAATTGCAGAAAAATCTAGAAGACCCTTTTTGAAGAAAAGTAGCCATTACTATTCATGTCCTTTGGTTACGATTTGTAAAAGTTAAAAATACTATTAGCTTTATGTTTCTTTTGGTGCAAAGGGTATGGGCTTACTTAGAGTTGGTGACTTTTGGTTAATTACCCTTATACCCTCTTGTAGTAGTATTTATGTGACATGAATTGTCATTTGTAGGGATCCATCAATCCATCTTTCAATTGAATCTAAGTTTGGAAACCAATAAAGGGTGAGTATTTAAACCAATGGAAAGTGGACATCATTTCTCAATAACGATGCTCCATTATTTCATTTAAGTTTTATAAATCCAAAAACCTTCTTGACGACTTGATCACTTGAAAAGTGTTAAAGTGCCATGGACTCAGGAATGAGCCAATGATATGCACGTCAACTCGAATGACATTGGGGTATACTTGGAAAAGTTACTTACAAAGGAATTTGTTTTCGGTGTTTTTCAAATTGATTATTCTCGACGAGTTGATCACTAGTTAAGGTGGTAAAGTGTAGTGGACTCAGGAATGAGCCACTTGGAACACGTCAACTTGAATGATATGGGAATCGGCTCGGAAGAGTGAGTTTTAGACAAAGGAATTTGCTAAATCCATTTATTTTGAGAACACCGTTTGACACCCGCACTGGTCTTGATACTTCATAGGAATATGTTGATTGATAGCTAAACAAAGGTGCAATGGTGAGAATCCAGAAGGATCACTCTCAAAATAGATGATGGAGTTAGTTGTTGGCAGACACAATGCTACAGCATTGGTCCGCAGGAAGTTGTGTTTATTTACTCACCCCAAGTGTTTACACCCTTGCTTTCCTTGTTAATCTGTGTAAATCAAGATAAATTAAACCAATCAAAGTCTTCAACATCGCCATCTGAAATCATTTCTCTCTTTAACTTTTAAATCAACTTTTTACTCCAATCTCTGTGGGACGATAATCGGTATTTTACCACTTTATTATTTGAAAGACGATATTGGATTCCATTGTATACTTGCTTTGGGATTTAATTAGCACACGTCTATAGGTGTATTCAAAGCATTGTCATAAGTTGAGATTGTTGATGGAGGTGGAGTTTTCAGCGAGAGTAGTAGCAAAAATTCCAATCCTACCTTCCACCTTCTCCAGATCAGCACTGGAGGCTTTGCCTTTGACCTCTGTGGTCAGTTTTTTGAGATCCTCTCCAGCGTTTGTAACCACTGAAGAGTTTGCAGATAGAGTGGTGGTGAGAGATTCAACCTTTGTTGTCAAATCTTTCAGGGAGTTGTTGATATCTCCCAAATTAGGACCTACAACAGTTAATAACTTATGAACAAAGAAAAGCTCAGAAGTTGGGGATTTTGAGAGAGGAGTGTGTATGGTTTTGTGTATACCTGCAGGCGGGTTGGTGAAGTCCTCGAAACTTCAATAACCTGAGAATCTTTCCATGTCGTCTTCCAGAGTTCCTTGACGACTGGAGGTGCCTACAGGTCCTTTATTTTGATCCAACATCCGTTGTAGTTCTTCAGCAGATGAGTCACTCAGATGAACGACTTTTGTTGTGGAGAAGGGAGGAATAGATGGAGTGACCAAAGAAATAGTGGAAGGAATGAGAGTTAAGAAGAGGGTTGGGGTGCCAGATTCAGCGTTGGATCCGCTGGGAATGACTTCCGCAGTACTTAGAGGTACTAAGGGAGGGAGGGAGGTTCCAAGTTAATAACCTCAGCGTTTACAGACGCCGAAGTTGGTATGGAAGGGGTGGCTTTATCAGCTTTGGCAGAGCGTACCACTGAACTATCTAACGACTCTTGAGAAGAGTGAGCCACGGAGTCTTCGGCCTGGAAAGGCTTGGGGTTTGCTCGTTGGTTTTCTTGATCCTTTGAGTATAAAGAGGGGATTTAGAGGGTTTCCTTTTCTTGGAAGGAGTGGAGGTTGCAGTCTGGGTATCAGCGGTGGGGATTACCGTTGAGGTAGCCGCAGAAGTAGAAGAAGTGGGGGGATTGAGAATAGATAAGAGTTTAGAAAGGCGTGCCTCTTTTGGCAGTGGCTTGAAGTCAAGAACCTTAACGCCAACCTGAGAGAGTTTCAGGTCACCCACTTTTGGGTATGCGTCCCCAAGTCCGTTTAGAAAGAGAGCACTGACAAACCGAGAATAGGGAACAGTTGTTGGTCTGTCAGCCGCATCCACCGGAGCACCATATCGTTGTAGATGATTGTTGCCCAATCAATGTGAAGGCCCATCAGCAGTGCATACCCCATAGCCTGCTGGGGTTGGGATGCTTGGTCAGTTGGCCCAGTTTTCGCTGTCAGGCAGCTGATCAAATGGGCGAAGATAAAGTTCATCTCGCTGGTCATCTTCGATTTCTTGATGGAGGTCAGCTTCTTCTCAGGGAGTTCATCTCTCCCTGTTTCCCATACATACTTCATTGCATCAAAGAATGCAATCAGTGCTTCTCTACCAGCTAGGTTTTTGGGATTTGGCAGAGGGACAAAGCGTTTTTCTTTGGAACTACCAGGAAGGTTCATGGCTCGCCTGATAGTACCAGGGGTGATCTTGGAAGTGCCATGTTTGGTGTCACAAAGAATGACATCAAGCATTTTCTTTGGGTCTTTGGTTTAGGGTACTTGAGCTCTTCTGGCAGTATACCAGAACTGAGCTAGTAGATTCCGATGAGCGGGGGGTGCAATGGTCAGAGCTGTCGATAGAGGACATGTTTTGAGAAAGTTTACAGCGTCATCAAGGTGTGTGACCAGCTTCTTTTGAGGGAAGTCGAATAGAGCATAAGGGTTGTTTCTTTGAAAAGTGACTTGCTCAAGTTTAAAAGTAACCTGAGGAGCTTTTGTGAGTTCAGTTACCTCAGCAGCAGTGTGAGACTTGGCGGTAGGAGCTTCAGTAGTAGATTCCATTTATGTTTATATAATATAAGAATGAAGAATATGAACAGAAGTTTCTTAAAATGGATAAAGTTCCAAAATAAGAGTTTTTAGGGTTTTGTAATTTCTATTTAGAGAAAGAAATAGTGTTGATCCCAATATTACTCAACAATGATATAGATATCTATTAGTTCAAACAAATAAGAGTGCGGAAGCGTTTTAACGAACTAAAGAGATAATCTAGGTAAAAAAACACACAATCAAATACGTGAAATAATAATAACACAAGAGTTTTATCTCAAAGATTCACTGTATATATTGATTGAAATAAGAACACCAAGAACACCGAAGGTATAATATGAATTTTGTTCTAACAGAGGCCTGTGTTGTACAAAGTTCATAGAAGAGCTCAACATGAGCCTTCTATTTATACTAAACTACAGGGGACAAGCTTTAGACAAAAGGTACTAAGGGTACAAGACAACATCGTGAATCTGCAACAGGAACAACCTTAATGTAGTGCGCCATTTTCTGCTAAGGCTGTAACCCATCAGAGGTTGACACGTGGAGATGGCAAGGCACGCCTTGTACGAATGATCTTTAGAATCTTCATACAGCAGATGTATGTGAGAGGCACGAATGTCTTTGTCTTGATCTTCATTCTGCAACGTCTTCTAAGTCTTCAATACCACAGAGGCTCTGTCAAGTATGGCAAAGGCTTTGTGGCCTTGTCCTCTGTGAATATCTTCTACAGAGTCTTCTCTCGGTGTCTTGGCAGAGGTTATGTCGTTGTTTTACACTTAGCCTTTTTTTCAATACTTCTTTACATAGAAGTTGGAGCTAACAATCTCCCCCTAAGTATTGAAAAATAAAAAAATTGGAAAATGCATGGTTTTCTAAGCTAAGAACACGACAATAGGTATTTGACCTCTGTAGAATGATTTCTTTTCATACAAGGATATGCCAGAGGCACTTACATTCGGTTACAATACACGATATGAAAAGTAAGCAGAGGTGATTTATGGATGTCAGATTCTGGCATTTGGGAAGTCGTCGACTTTGTGTCCTCCAATTCCTCCATCTTTGAGCTCACGGTATATATTGATGCAGAGGTTTCTGAAGTGGATGATGGAATCGATGACCTCTATTAATCTGTCGACAAGTGCTTGATCCATGAACTATGTTCCTCTATGCTCCATGAGGTTGCTTCTGAATTGGATCAGAGACTTTGTAGCATATTTCTGACAATCAACCTCTAGGAACAGCTTCAGTTTTCCTTGGGGATTTTTGTAGACATACCCAACCTTTGGAAATGTGAGGACTGACTTTGGTCTGGCAGAAGGTGGGCAGTCATCTTCTGGTGGTGGAAGTTTTAGTCTCTGTACTCCAAGATTGGAAGTCTGTCAGGTTGTATAGCAGAAGTCTTTCACGCATATCTTTCCTGATTTCATGGTAAGCTCATTGGATTTCCAGTCTGTGGTTGTAGTTCTTCCTTGCCCAACTCAGAAGATCAGGTAGATTATAGAGGTTTAGATTTCTCATATCTGCATCTGAGAACTTGGTCTCGGATCTGTCTACCCTCTTGACGTGGTAGAGGTTGTAGTAAATCTCTTATCCTTTGGTATGGGACAACTTGCAGTAGATGACCTTGTCGATCTTGGAGTTTGAGAAGACTTGGTTGATGGGTTTGGATTTCTTTCTATAGAAGTCATCTCGTAGCTCGTTAAGAAAGTCGGGTTTCAGGATAGATGGTGGCAGAGGATCGTTGACTGCTCTGCTATATAAGTATTTGTGCACCACCTCTTCCATTTTTCTTTGTTGAACAGGAGGTGGAGGCATGGGTTTTCGCAGGGCATCCAAGTCACTGATTAGTTTGGCCACTCGATCTTTTGAAGGTTTTGCCTTTGGATCTATTGTGAGATTTGTTGACAGAGGAGTGAGTCCGAACGCCCAATCTTCTTCTTCTGGTTTGGGTGTGACAAAGGCATCAAAGGCACTTTTCATCTGTTTCTCTGTGGGTTCATGCTTAGGCTTTTTCTTTTTCGGTTCCTCTGTCACGATGGACTTTCCTTTGTCCTTGGCCTTAGGCTTTTGTGCTTCTGTCTTTTGGGTTTGGGTTGCCTCTGTTGGTTTTGTCTTTTGGGCCTCTGAGGGCTTAGATATGGGTGCTTCTATTTTTTTAGGTAGGGTTGCCTCTTTTGGTTTCATCTGTTGATCTTCTAAGGTTTTTGCTGATGGAGGTGCCTCTGTTGGTTTGTCAGAGGGCTTGGTTGGTGAGGTGGGTTATGTTGGGGTTTTGCTCAGATACTTCCTTGGTTTTTGAGCTATTGTTTTGGTTCTGGGTTTGGGATGTGAAGGTTTTGTCTTTTCAGCTTCTGGTGTCGGGGATGGTAGTTTGGTTTCTCCAGTTGGTTTTGGTGTTGGGGTAGGTAGTTCCTCTTCAGAAGATGTAAGAATTTGGACATGTTCTGAGGCTGTCTTTAACTTGGGTGAAGGTGTTTTCTCCTTTTGTTGAGATGTTTCCATAGAGGTGGGTATTTCCTCTGTGGTTTGTTGTTGTTGTTGATTTTTAGTGGTTGAAGGTATTTAGGTTATAGGTTCTGCGTTGAGAGGGGAGAAGCTGGTAAACCTATGTTAGATGCTCTTTCTTTCCTCTGTTTCTCCCCCACAGGATGACCTGATGATCCATCAGAATCATCATCAGAATCATCATCAGAGTCATCCTGACTCTTATCCTTGGCACCCTCTGTTCTGCATGTAGTCTTTGGCTTCTTTGGCTGAGAGGCACCTGCGGCAAGCATTTTGGCGCACAAGTCATCGCAGATGCCAAGAAGGTAGGCGACCTCTGCCTCTGAGTTAAAGCGTAGTTTCCCCACGCTGGTTTGGAAGTCTCTTAAATAATTGGCATTGGCCGCGGTTAAGGCTCTGATGAATTCGGTCATCTCATTCAGAACACTTTGACCCAATTCCGTGAGTTGTGCTCTGTCGATATAGTCCGTAGGCTTCAGATCCTTGGTTTGAACAAGAGTGTGCTCCTGGACTTTATCCAGAGCCTTTTGAAGATCTTCGGTTGTCATTATGGGGGCAGAGGTTTGCGGGATGCTCTTCGCTGCTTTTCGGGCTTTCTTCAGCTGTTTTGAAAGATTGGCGATGGAGATTTCCAGTGCAGAAGTGGAGGTCGGTGCAGGGGTTGCAGAGGTTGTTGCAGCAAGTTGTACTTTGGCCATGGCAGTTTTCACCTCTGTGGACAGGTGGTCCACTTTGGTGGTTAGATCTGTAATTGCCCTTTTAGATGTCTCTGTAAAAGTATCAAAGGAGCTTTTCAACTCCTCTAATGAGTTGGCCATAGAGGTGACAAGGGTTTGGAACTCACCCCTTGTAACATATGAGCCAGTGGTAACCTCTAGGGGGAACATATTCATCCCCAGAGTTTGTCCCTGTTCCTAGGACACCTTTTGCCCCTATTTTAATGTTGAGGGCGGAAGGATTTCCTTCTGATCCTTGAGCAGAGTTTTTTGAGGCCTCATGCTCTACATAAGTTCTGTTAAGCACATTGTCCTGATCCACTCCAGAGGTGGGTACAGGAGTATCCTTAAGTTGACTTGGGGACTTGCCTAGAGTCCCTTCGTCGTTGTGCTTTCTAAGCTCCTCTGAAGAGCTGTTGGGACCTATAAGTGTGTGCGTGTTAGAGGAAACGAGTTCCTCTGTTGGGATTTCAGAAGTGATATGGGGCGAATGATCATGAACTAAAGGTGAGTCCTTTGGAGAGGACTCCCTTGGAATGGTTTCCCCGGTTATCAGTGGCGCAGAGGTGGAAAAAGGTACCTCTGCCCGGTTTGTTTGGGTTAGGATCGAGTTGTGCTGCTCTTGTTCAATGACACCTTCTGCCAGTAGACTGGCGGTGTCAGAAATAAGGGTTGCATTGGGAGGTGGTTGGGGTTGTGTGCCTCTACCAACTTTGGCATCTTTTTGGGCTTCACCCTCTGTTAAACACCCTAACCTTGGAGATTCGATCCTAAATTCTAAGGAGTCGTAGCATAGATGAGAGCCAATTAGTCTCTGTACATGTGGATGCAGAAGTCCTGGTGTTTGTGCTTGGAAGTCCTCAGAGGTTTTGTTAGCCTCCATATCAGAATCCACCTCTGAGACGTTGACAGATGGTTTTGTGGTGGTATCTTTTGAAGCTTCCTCCTCTGTCATATATCCTAAAATTGGGGATTATAGCCTAGATTGGACTTCTACCCAAGTATCTTCAGTTTCAATCATCTCCTCTGTGTTTTGCAGTTCTGGATCATAGCTCAGAGGAGAGGGACACTGGTCACCATGTTCCTGTGGGTCAGAGTTCACCGCTGGCATAGTGGAGTCCATTTGGACTTGTTCAGAGTTAAACTCTGGGAGGGCCTCTACATTCCATCCAGAGGTGTCCAAGGTGTCTGCAAAATCGTGTTGCTTGAGGAAGGCGGACAAATCACCCTGGTCTGCATAATGTATAGGAGTGGGGGAGGGCACAGGTTGTTCATCAGCTGCTCCTTCTTCTGCAACGACTTCCTCTACGATAGTTTGCAGAGGAGTCTTGGGTTTCTTAGCCTTTTTCCTCTTGGGCTTAGGGGCTCCCTCCTCTGAAGATTTAGTTTTACGTTTCTTCTTCTCTTTTGGAGGAGGGGGATCAGAGGATGTGACGACCGTTTCTAGTGGAGGTTGGGGGATCTGTGCAGCACTTGAATAGGTTCCCTCTGTAGGTTTCTTTGCTCTGGAAGCCTTTTTCTGTTTAGGGGGAGTGGGTGCCTTGGTCTTGGATACAGAGGAGATCATCTTTTTCCTCTGTAGTTTGATCTTGGCCAGTTTTTGCTCGTGTTTGGCCACATCTTCTGCGTGCTCTTCTGGGCTCATCCTTTCTACCACTATGGTTCCTAGGGGGACTCCTAAACGCGGTGGTGTCACAGGACTCGGTTCTGGAGTCCTGTGATCGCGTATGTACTCTAACCTAAGTTGTTCATCAGAGGCATAGGTGAGAAGTTTGGCTGTCAGAGGTCTGTAGATTGCATACCCCTCTGCGTGTTTTGTGGTTGTCATTCTGCCAATGAGCACAAAGACGAAGGGACTCTAGATAAGTCCCCAAGTCAACCTAAGGTTATTATTGTACCCATCTCTGGAGTGGATCAGGACAATGTTCTTACCGGAACTTCTGTAGAGCATGAGACGAAGGGACTCTAGATAAGTCTTTGTCCCCGATAGCCCATTGGCCATTTATTGATTTGTAGCAGAGGTTCCATAATGACCCCGATAGTCCTCTGGAACTGTAGGGCAGGTATATCTTGAATATTTGGGCCCTTGGCCTTCTGTGTTGAGATGCGACGATCAATTGTGTTCACAAGCTCTTGCATCATCAGAGCTGCAAAGTCAATGGGTAAGTCATAATAAACACCGTACATTATGGCAAGGACTTGGTGTGAGGTTTGATCTGGACTCCCTACTTTGCCTGTGAGGCATCTGTTAAGGATCGAGAATAGGGTATTCCACAGAGGTGGGAATCGATTTCGTCTGAAGTCATTCCTTTTGTTCAGGTGGGTATTGTATCCCAACATCTCTGCAAAGTCACAGAGCTCTCTATCAGAGGGGATTTCTGAGTACTCCTTAATCCCTAAAAGCCCTCTTGTGGGCAGATTGAACTCCAGAGATAACATGGTTCGATTAAACTTAAGCTCTATGTTTTCAGACTTATCAGGTTTGGAGATGTAACCTCTGATTTCCCTTGATTCTGAATCATAATAACAGCTCTGCCAGAACTGGTTCAGGTATCTGGCAGGGATGCAAGTTACCTTCTTTGTTAGCAGAGTATTTAGGGGATGGTTTTCAAGGATATTCAATAGGATGGCATGTTCAGCTCCAAAGGCTGTTCTTGAGGGCCCAAGGAAATGGTTGTTGGGTTTGAGGGGTAATGAGTTCTCGAAGTGCTTATTTTTTAGAAAGAATTGCAGATGAGTGGTCGAAGTGAAATCAACAGACCCACCTTGTTCATGTTTAGGATTTGTGACCATGGTTCGATGTTGTGAGTGCTCAGAGTGAGCAGGGGATGTCGCCTGTGACTTGGAGGTGGAAGCCATTGCTTTAATCTCGAAGAAATGGAGTACCTTGTATATGTTGTGACTTGGAGGGGATGTCGCCGGTGATATGGAGTGCTGTACAGGATTGGCAGAGATTGCAATGGCGCTTTTTGAATCACAGAGGATGGGTATCTTGTATATGTTGTGACCGTAGTCCTTTAGCTGAGTTCGCATCCACAGAACCTGGGAGCAATAGCTAGCAGCAGCAACTTATTCACCTTCTGCTGTAGATGTCGACACACAATTTTGCTTCTTTGAAGTCCAGCTGACAAGTTTACCACCTAGGAATTGACAACTCCCAGAAGTGCTTTTTCGGTCTAGTTTGCATCCTCCATAATCTGAATCCGTGTAGGCCATAAGATCAAAACCAGAGTTCTTCGGATACCAGAGGCCAAGATTTTTGGTTCAATTTAGGTATCTGAATATTCTCTTTACAGCAAGAAGGTGTCATTCCTTTGGGCTAGCTTGATTCCTTGCACAGAGGCATGTGGCATACATTATATCAGGTCTGCTTGCTGTTAAGTACAAAAGAGACCCAATCATGCCTCTGTAGAGATTGCACTCTACAGACTTTCCACCTGGATCTGAGTGTAACTTATTTCCAGTTGACATGGGGGTCTTCATGACAGAGGCATTAGAGAGATTAAATTTTGAAAGAATGTCAGAGACATATTTAGCTTGATTTATGAAAATTCCCTCTGGTGATTGTTTGACTTGGAGTCCTAGGAAGAAGTTTTATTCTCCCATCATACTCATTTCAAACTCACTCTGCATGAGCTTTTCAAAATTTGTGCAGTGTTTTGCATTTGTAGACCCAAAAATAATGCCGTCCACATAGATCTGTATAAGCAGAAACTCTTCACCTTTTCTTTTATAAAACAAAGTAGTGTCAGTTGTACCTCTTTCAAAAATGTTAACAAGGAGTAAGGTTGAAAGGCGTTCGTACCATGCTCTTGGAGCCTGTTTCAATCCATATAGAGCTTTATCGAGAAAGTAAGCATGGTTTGGGTACTTGGCACTTTCGAACCCTGGTGGCTGCTGGACGTATACTTCTTCTTGAATTTGACCATTTAGAAAGGCAGATTTTACATCCATTTGAAAAAGTTTGAAACCTCTGTGGCTGTGAAGGCTTAGAAAATTCTTAATGCTTCTAGTCGTGCGACAGGGGCAAAAGTCTCATCGTAATCAATTTCTTCTGCTTGGCAATATCCCTTGTCCACCAACCTCGCCTTGTTACTAATAACCACCCCATCCTCATCCTTCTTATTTCTGAAGACCCATTTAGTCCCTATTGCTTGTTTCCCCTTTGGCAGAGGAACTAGGGTCCATACTTTGTTTCTCTCAAACTGTAGAAGTTTTTCATGCATAGCATCTACCCAGTTTGTATCAAAAGTTAGTAGCGGCTGATCTTGTCTTGACTTTTTCAGAAGGATCGCCGATAATCAGACTCTGAGGATGGTTTTTCGTCCACTTTTTCGTCCTTGGAAGATGGTCATTAGTGGCATCAAGTTGAGCTTCTAAGGTTGCACATGGTTGTTCTTGTGCAACCTCTGTGGTAGAAGGTACTTCAGTGCTTGAACTTGGTTCTTTAGCTTGCGGAGGTATTGGGATCGGAGTTGGAATAGATTCCTCTGATGAGATAGAGACTGAATCCTCATTTTCCTCTGGTATTGCTTCCTCTGTTGTAGCTGGAGTTGGTATTTCCAGTGCCTCTGTTGTTGTATCTTTGCTTGTGTCATCTTCTGTTCGCTCCCCCTCGGCATTAGCATCTGCATGATTCACAGAAGAGGATGAAGTATTTAATGGACCAGTTAGAGATATACCTAACTCAGTCTGGTTTGCAGAAGATGTTTCTCCAGACGCTCTGACGGCTCCAGCAGAGGGATCAATATCGTCATGGAACATCTCTTCAAACAGCAGATTCAGATCTGCTTCTCTTGTTTTGGAGATGCCAGGGGATTCCTTTTTCAGACCGAGTTCTGAACTGATTTGTTCAGAAGTATTCTGAAAATAATCGTCAAACGAGACATTTATACTTTCCACAATGGATCGAGATCGCAGAAGGTAAACTCTGTAAGCCTTTCTGGTGGCAGAGTATCCTATGAACTTTCCTTCATCTGCTTTCACATCGAACTTCCCGCTAGCTTCTCTGTCGTTTAGCACGAAGCACTTGCATCCAAATACATGGAAGAACTTGATGTTTGGTCGCCTTTTGTTGATCAATTGGTAAGGAATCTTGATGTGCCTCTTAACTATTGTTGATCGATTTTGTGTATAACACGCGGTTGAGATAGCTTCTGCCCAGAAAGAAGTTGGCAATCCAGATGCTGTTAGCGTGGTTCTTGCGGCCTCCACAAGCGATCGGTTCTTTCGTTCAACCATGCCATTTTGTTGTGGAGTGCGTGCAGCAGAGAAGTTCTGAGAGATGCCTTCTTCTGTAAGGTAAGCTTCAATGGCAGAGTTTTTGAATTCTGTGCCATTGTCGCTTCTTAACTTTAGAATCCTGCACTCATATAGAACCTGGATTCTTTTCATTAGGTTTATCAGAATGTTAGGAACATCTGATTTCTTTCTGACAAATTCTACCCACGTATATCTCGAGTATTCATCGACCAACACCAGTATGTATTTCTTGCCTCCTAGGCTCTATGTAGTAATTGGACCGCAGAGGTCAACATGAAGCATATGCAGAGGCCTAGGACAAGACACATCAATCATGCCTTTGTGGGAAGCTCTTTTGAGCTTACCCATTTCACAGGCTGAGCACAAATGATCTTTGCTGAATTTAACATTTGGCAGACCTTTTACTAGATCAAGTTTGACAAGCTTATCAAGAGTATGAAAGTTCAGATGGCAGAACCTGTTATGCCATAACCAGGCTTCTGCATTTTTACAGGCAACAAGGCAGAGCTTGTCTTTCTTGTTTTTGACACTAAAGTTCAGAAGGTACAGATCACCTTTTCGTTCAGCCTGCAGAGGTTCGACTCCTGTATCTTCTCCTTGCAGAGAGCAGAAAGTTCGTTTGAACATAACTTCGAAACCAGTATCACAAAGTTGGCTTACATTCAGAAGATTGTGCTTAAGGCCATCCACATATGCAACTTTGCAAACTTATATGTTTTCCTTTTTGATGACTCCATAGCCTTTAATATATCCTTTCTTGTTGTCGCCAAAGGTTACTGATCCTCCATCGAGTTTATCTTTGTAAGAGGATAGTAGGCCTCTGTCGCCAGTCATGTGCCGCGAGCACCCGGAGTCTAGATACCAGATCGGTACATACTGCTTATGTAAAACAATCAGAGATTTTTAGGTACCCATATCCAAATGGGTCCAACTTTGTCAGAGGTCTTCAAGGTTGCCTTGGCATCCTTGGGTTTGGTTTTAACTTCTGTTGAAGAACCAATTTGTTTCCTCTTTCCCTTAGATTCTGCATTCTTTTTGGGTAAAGAGAGGAAGCAGTGTGGGCTAGAGAAGTGTTGGTTCAATTGATGCATAAGTTCAAAACAATGACAATAATGAATGTGTGAAGAAATTTGCTTGAACTTTTCATTAAAAACACTGAAACAGGGTACAGAAGCTTTATTATTACAGTCTGTTCTAGCATCTGACTTCCTATTACAAGAAGACCTATGTAGACTAGATTGCTATTTTGAAAAATCTTTGTGGAGAGTAGCCTTCTGTGGACCCCTTTCTTCTGTGGTGAACTTCTGCATGTTTCACTATCACATAAGTAAAAGACTTGTTATTTTTAACCCACTTACCCTTTTGTTGTCAAGTTAATTTTTCTTTAAAAGGCCTAAAAGGTTTAGCATCTTTTAAACAGAGAGAGGATTTTTCCTTTTCAAGTTTGATTTTCTCAAGCTCCAGAGAGGTTTTGGCTTGTATACACATGTCCAAAAAATCCGGGCAAATAGGAACACTTGTGATTTTCTCCTTAGGAGTAATGGTTCTGTTAAGAATTCCAGAGGGGAGTTTAAATCCCTCTGCTTCACAAGGAACTATTTTTGATTCAATTGAATCAGTCTCAGAGTCATCAGAGGATGAATCGTCCTCATATACAGAGGTTGAGTCACTTAGATCTCTGTCGACAGAGGCTGGACTTTCTGAGCATGTGCCATACTCGCTTTCTTCCTTTTCTTTGGGACTATCTACCAAGTCAACAAAAGTATTTGTCAAGATTTCCTCAGAGAGATTCTGATTAACAGAGGATGTACAGAGGTTCTCATAAAAGTTGTTTTTGCCGATTTCCATTAACTCATTTTCAAAAATGTGATTCAGTTTTTCATCTGAAGAGGCTGGCATGAACTCAGGTGCCTCTGCCGATAGAGTCTTTGCAGAGTCTATTGTGCAGACAAAAGCAACCTGGGTCTGAGTCTCTGGGTCACCAAACTTGAAGATTCCTATCTGATCTTGAGTTTTCAGATATCTTTTGGGTTTGGAGGCTCTTTTGACAGAGGCTGAGGGTGATAAACCTGTGTTTTGATACCACACATTTATTATCTTCAGAGGTTTCCTCTTGTGCAGTTCCCCAGAGGTTTTCTGCCTTTTGCTTACAGAGAGTAAATTAGGAAAACCGGGTTTTCTGGTGCTTCCAATACAAAATAGAGAGGATAGGGACTTGTCTCTTTTGTTTCCAATATAAGGATCTATATCACAGAAGCCAATTCCCCATCTCCCTATTTGTGTATTCACCTTTTCATATACCATCTGTGCATCTTGGTATTTTTTAATTAAAAGGTCTCTTCTGAGTAGGTCTTGATGAGGGACTTCTCTTTCCTTTTGAAAATACTGTTTAAGAGCAAGAATATTCCTTCTGTCGCTCTCAACATTCATAAATTCTTTAGATTTAGCTTTTAAGGCAGAGTTGAGTTCTGAAATATTTTCTTTCAAAGGATTTAGATGTTTATGCCAATTAGTTTCAATCTCTTCCTTTTCTTGAAATATTTTTGCCTTTTCTTGAGTGAGAAGTCTGGTTTCTCTCTCAAAGAATGCAAGTTTGTTTTGAATACTTTCACAAGTCTTTTTAAGTTCAGTGTATTTAATAGTCAGTTTAAGCAAATCAGATTCTGTTTCATTATTAGATCAAGAGTCATAAGTGGATACCTCACTATCAGATTCTGAGCTGACCTTTGCCATTCCACAAAACAAGGCCTTCTTATTGTCTCCTTCATCAGAGGATTCGTCTGACAACCAGTTCTCTTGCTCCACCATGAGCGACTTTTGAGCATAATATTCTGCCTTCTTTTTATAGAAAGCAGAATCCCTCTGAGGGCTATTCGGTTTGCTCCTGCAGTCAGGAGCATAGTGGCTTGGATTGCTACAATTGAAACATCCCTGGTTCTGGGAAGCATTGCCAGCTCTGTTGTTTGACGTCTGTCGGTCACCACCTCTGTCACTCCTGTCATTCGACCTCTGTTGGTCGTTTGAACCATCTCTTCCTTGGTTTCTTGGCTCGTACTTCTCCCCTCTACCATCCCTCCCGTTACGTTCATAACTCGTCTTCTTCCTGTATCCTCCTCTTCCAAACTCTTTCGTCAACAAAGCTAAAGATTTAGCTATCGAGGCCATCGTTGCCTACTCCTCCTCTACCAGCTCTTCCTCATCAATATCAAAAACCACCACTTTCTTCTTCTTCTCCTTCTTCTCCTCCACATCTTTCTCCTTCTTCGGCTTCTCTTTTGCCTCTGTAGTCTTGCCAACAAGTGCAAGGGGCAGCAGTTTGAGCTTTTGCCTGGGTGATTTGTGGTTCTTGGGCTGCCAAAGTTCCATAAAGATTTGATAAGCTCCAGGTGTCTAAGTCCTGATTAGTTTGTAGAGACATAGACAGGTGGAGCCATTCTTCGTTGAGGCTCTTTAGGAACATGACGTTGTTCTCCTCAGAAGTTATGTGGATCCCAAACATCTTGCACTTGTTTATCAGAGAGTTAAACATGTCGTACGTTGACTGCAGAGACTCTGTCGGCGGAGCTTTGAAAGCATAATATTCGTTTATGCATTAAGCTCTGCGATTTTTCTGAGTCTTGGCCCCACCCTCCAATTGTTTTTCCAGTTCCTTCCATAGATCGTATACAGATTCACACGCATCTAGGGATTGAAAGAGGTCATGGGTCAGATTTTTCGAAAAGAGCTTATAAGCTTAAAACCTTGAACAATTCACTAAAATTGAGTTTTAACCAAAGAAACAGGTTCTGTAGGTTTGCCAAAGTTGAACTGGTCGAGAATGGCAGAGAAACAGAGGTTGTTTGAAATAAATGAAGATCAGGTTAAAATCAATCCAAGTTTCTACCAAAAATCATTGTTAGAGAGGATCTCTTGATATAGAAAATCAAGGATGGCTCTGATACCAATGGTTGATCCCAATATTACTCAACAATGAAATAGATATCTATTAGTTCAAACGAATAAGAGTGCAGAAGCGTTTTAACGAACTAAAGAGATAATCTAGGTAGAAAAACACATAATCAAATACGTGAAATAATAATAACACAAGAGTTTTATCTCAAAGATTCACTGTATATTGATTGAAATAAGAACACCAAGAACACCGAAGGTATAATATGAATTTTGTTCTAACAGGTGTGTGTGTTGTACAAAGTTAAGAGAAGAGGTCAACATGAGCCTTCTATTTATACTAAACTACAGGGGACAAGCTTTAGACAAAAGGTACTTAGGGTACAAGACAACATCGTGAATCTACAACAAGTACAACCTTAATGTAGTGCGCCGTTTTCTGCTAAGGCTGTAACCCATCAGAGGTTGACACGTGGAGATGGCAGAGCACACCTTGTACGAATGATCTTCAGAATCTTCGTACAACAGAGGCACGTGAGAGGCACGAATGTCTTTGTCTTGATCTTCATTCTTCAATGTCTTCTAAGTCTTCAATACCACAGAGGCTCTGTCAAGTGTGGCAGAGGCTCTGTGGCCTTGTCCTATGTGAATATCTTCTGCAGAGTCTTCTCTCGGTGTCTTGGAAGAGGTTCTATCGTTGTTTTACACTTAGCCTATTTTTCAATACTTCTTTACATAGAAGTTGGAGCTAACAAATAGAAATTAGGGTTTTTCTAGTTTTGACACAAATTCAAAATCTAGTGAATGTCTTATTTTCCAGTTTCCTTTTAAAGAAAGGATTCTGGAAAAACATATGAATATACAAATTTAAGATTTTTTTTTAAACTTGAAGAACAAAGATGAAGATTGTGTTCATAAAATCATGAAGAGAAATGATTTTATTTTAAAAAGTTCTTTTGTTTGATCTTTTAGAAACAAGAATAAGATCGAAAACAAGTTTATTAATGTAAATAATAAGAATATTAACCTTGATTGTTGAAGACGAAGATGAACAATTTCTGGAAATGAAGAGTTCCAAATGCAACAGTGTTCTTGCTTGTAAGAGAAGATGTTCGCGTAAAAGGTAAAAATATAAACGCAATGTGTTTATATAGTGAGAGTAGAGAGAGAAAAACTGTGAGCGGGAAAGTTTTTCATGATGACACGGACACGTCCATTGAATTTGATTGGACAAGGAAGTCCATACGGGCAAATGTGTCAGAGAAAGCGTGCCATGGTTTATCCGTTTGATGACATCACAAACGCCATTTCATATTTTAAAGTGTCTCTGTGGATTTTGAAAAATTCAGGGACATTTTGAAAAAATAGAACCACTGAACAGAAGTATCAGTGTTAGTTTTAGAAATTTCAAAGTTTCGCTGAAAGGAAGAGATATTCAGCGATGCAATTTCATTTGAAATCTTGCATTTATGCGAACGTCAGCAAGTAAGAAAGAACATACCTCGATATCAGCGAATCAATTTTGTTCAGAGAGAAGATGATTAATAGGGTTATACAAGTTTATTTTGTCCCTGATCAAATGTGAACCTCTGAAGATTTTACTCTTCTAAGTTTAGCATTCTATGAGTCTCAGATCCGTGCAACGAACAATGAAATCAAAAGATTAAACAATACAGTATACGATTTCAACTTGTCATCTCTATTAAGCTTTCAATATAGAGAGAATTACAATATGAGAGCAAGAAAGCAAAATGAGACAACTAGCCTATTTTCTAAGGCTAAGGAAACTATTTTCGCCAGTTATAAACATATCTTTTGCGAAGCGCAAAGTGTACCTCGAACATTCTGATAGCACGGCGATAGTCGATGCATTCTTCAACCACTTCTAAAGCGTTTCGTGCAGTTATCGCATTCGAGTTAGGAACATACGAAACCTTCTGGTTTTCTGATTCATAAGAAATGATTTTGCGAAGAGCATTATGTACTTTGAAGAGCGTGCCGTCGCAGAATCTGTCTACCTGACTGAAGCGCATAAATTTATTTTCATTATGATTGTTGATGAAGACAATCCCAAGTTTAGGATCTAGAAGCATAGCGTTCTCGGGATACATATTCAACTCAGGAGCTTGCAAATTCGGCTTTATCAGATTTACCTTCTTCGCTCTGTTCTCGATTGCCATTTGAAAATCCTTTAGATAAGACATCATAATTGTACGGACCAGAAATCGACGAATAACTTCGAGCGCCTTTGTAACAGGTAGCGGTCGGATAGTTCTTGAACGAAGGTCTTTCAGAATTGCCAGGAAGTCAAACGGTTGAAGGTGCTGGAAGTCGGCTTCAGAATATTTCCATTCATTCCCATCTTCACGTCGGACAGTGAATACAGGATAGACGATTTTCATGATGCGGCTGGACTGTATGTTGAGTACCTCTGTGATCTTATGCTTGGTTCTGACTTGGCTGACTGGAAGACACCGCTTCATTGCGCTGATGTACTGACGTTGGTATTCGGGATTGAAGTTGTAAATACCTAGGCAAAAGGTCGGCTCGATCGGGCGTAGCTTGTGAACAAACAACTTCTTCAGGGATTCCTCCAGATGAGGAATAAATATCAGGATCTTCTCCCAACGGATTTGTTGCTGTTAAGGAGGGGGAAGATCAGAAGCTGTTGGTTGCTGAGGAGATGTCAAAATATCGGCAGTAGTAGTTTCAGGTCTTGTTGAAGTTTCAGCGGGTTGAGCAGAGTGAATGGGGGTTCCATAAAAATTCTGGAGCAGGAACTGATCATAATCAATATTGCCATCTTCATCAGTAGGGAAAACCAAATTAACCTGCAGATTTGCGGCACTGGCAGCTTTTTCATACCATGCATCTTCGGTCTCCGGGTTGGTCTCGCGGTCTTGATCAATCATATCCAATATCGGCATATCTGATGAGTCGAAATCAACAAGTTCCTGTGTTGAACCCTCGGGTTTTCAACCGTCAGGTCTTCATCATCTGATATTTCCATGTCGATTACCATCTCGGCTAATGGCAACTCGGCTTCAGGTTCGGCGTCGGTTGTTGTTGCCGCAGTTGCTGGTTCCAGATGAACCACTGTTGTAGTTTCGGTGAGGATAGGGGCGGTCTCGGTAGGTTTTAGTCGTTTCTCCCCCTCACGGTGATCAGGATCATCCTGGTTATCGTGCTTGCGCTTTAGACCGCCTGCTTGACTCTTGCATGTATCTTCGAGTGAGCGAACTCTCTCGGACAGTGTTGTCATCGCTTGTTGGAAGTCCATGAGAGTCGAGTCAATGTTATCCAAGCGAATGGTAATGGATGATGAAGGAGCAGGGACCTGTGATTTCAGAACGGTTATCATTTCTGCTTCGGTAGAAGCGTTTGTTTCAGATTCTTGGAGTAGTTGGGCTAGTAGCATCGTCTTTAGGGTGCCCACCGAATAGGTAGGTTGAATTGGGACCGGTGGAGGTGTAGGTGCGGTTTCAGTGTCGACGATATGCCCTTTAACGTTGAGTAAGCGTTTGACGGTGTCGATCTCGGCGGCGACGTGCTGCTCCATCGCCTCACGGACAGCCTTGAGGGTGCTGTCCAAGGACCCTGGTGACACAAAGTCGGGGTGAATAAGTCCGGGATCACTTAGATTACCCGTTGAGGCATCTGCCGCAGAGGCAGAGCCACCTACGTTTACAATTGGCATAGTGGTAGATGTGGTAGGATTTCCGTCTGATCCTCGTGTTCCGCCAGACGGAGACACTACAGACGTTCCGATCGAGTCACGAAGAGTCTCGATTTGTTGTTCCTCATGTTGTGTCTTAGCCGAAGAATGTATAATATAAAATGGCTCTAGACTCAACTGTGCACTGAAAGAAGTCGCGACCGGGGGCTGCTGGTCGCTTATTTCAACACCAGCACTCTCCGACTAAGAGACCAGTGGAAGTTGTGCTATATCCCCGTGAGAAACTGAAACATCCGTCTTTTGAGAGACAGATGAGTGGATAAGGCGGTCGTTCAATTGCTCCACTGGGTCTACGGAGGCTTCTTCAAAACCATGTCCCAACATATGACACAGGATAGCAGATGTGGCTACCCAGATATCGCTCGGTTGGGTTCGCTCAAGAGCTTCTTTATCTTTACAGCTCAATCTTTCCTGGTTCGCCTTCGAACGCAGTTCGCTCCGTCTCACATGATCTAACTCATCACCTAATACTCCCTCGGTTCTATGTCCCTGGGGAGGTCCCTCCGGCACTGGCTGGACCATGGGATTCCCTAACTCTCACCTATAAGCAACTACACTCGGTGCAGCGGGATCCGCGTGTGCCAGAAGGGCTTCAGTTGACAAATTCCGGATAATGATGAAGAACCTTTCCGGACCCCTTATCTATGGGACAAAGTTTCCGGATGGGACATCCGGATACCCATCCGGATAGATGGGTGTCCGGATACCCCTCCATATACTTTGGGGATTCTGATAAAAAGATCCATGTTCTTCCATTTTCAAGAAAAACTGGGACAATTTGAATTAATGAAAGAACCTTCTCTTGCTCCCCCTCAAACTGAGCATGGGGATGGTTTGGCTCCCCCTCGAATAGTGCAAACTTGTGCAATGGAGAGTCCGACACACAAAAAAAACTTTTATACATTTAAAGAAAAACTTGTGTTGCTCCCCCTCAAAAGATGAACATAAAAAATGAAATGCTCCCCCTCAGAATGTGTGCGTGGTGTGAAATGCACACGAGAGTATCCACACACAAAAAAACCTTTCATCAGTTAAAAAAATTGTGTGTGACGCTTCCCCTCAACATTAGAATGAACTTACCTGATAGCCGATCATGCTCCCCATAAACACATGAGCAGTTTTGAAAGCACAGGTATAGACAATCCTCACGTCTTCGTAATATTGCTTTTTGTAGATCGTGAGCAGCTCCCTCCTTCTGGTCATGTGTGTGGAGCAGCCAGTGTCTAAGAACTACACATGACCGTCCTGCAAAACAAGATTAGCGGACCTTTGGTACCCAGATTTGCCTGGGTCCGGGAGGGCTAGGTTTGGCACCTCGAGGAGGAACTGGTTTTGGCACATGTTGCCTCTTAGGTGTAGAATTTACACCTTTTGGAGGAACAGGTTTTGTAGTAGGTTGCCTCTTGAGTGCCGGTCTAACCTCAGTGGGAGAAGCCCGTTTTAGAATGGGTTTGGTCTCCTACTGTGGTTTAACCTGTGTTTGAGAACCCTGTTGTTTATGATATTTTCTCATGTTGTTACGGGGTTTGCGTTTGGGTGTATGATTATACATGTGATATGACCCAAACCAATCATTGTTATTGATATCATCAAAGTCATTCCAACCACAACTAGAACAGCATAAGCAATCATGCGATAATTGAATCAATTGTTGAATGGAGTAGAGTTTAATTGGAAAATTAACACCTCGTTTAACAAAATTATTCCTCTGAATGCATGCGCAATCATGCTTATGCATCCTAGGATAGAAAACAGTGTTAATTGACTTCGATGCCTCTTTCTCAATATATTCCCTAGCTAGCCTCTTTGGTTTATACTGTTTGGGCTGGCCGGTTTTATCTGAACCCACATTAACAGCATGGTCAGTGACTTTTGAAGAAACATGATTTTTGATAGGCAATCGCTCGGTATTTTGCCTCGGCTGTGATTGGTTTTGAGAAGCTGGTTTAGGTTTGGAAATCTTAATCACAGTTGGGGCCTTGGTGTTAGAACAAGTACCCTTTTCAAAGTTGACCGGTCGATTGACTACGGGGGATAGAAAATCAGTATGGCTCGGAAGAGGTTTGTCGAAAGGGAACGACTCAAACTATCCATCAGAATTGCCTTCAGAGTTCATATATTCTGAAAAATCGACTTCCGCAATTACAGGACTTGGATCGGTCGAGGAAGGCGAGGAACACTTTGTGTCAGTGTGCTTTGGGGAATTTGTGCGGAAGCTAGGAAAAAATCAGAGTTTAAATTCCTTTTAACACACTCATCTTGAGAATCGTTACCGTTTTGTGTGGTGGATATTTTACCAATAAAAGCTCTACACGAAGACGTCTCAGATGAATTCGAGGAAGACTCAGGTGAAATCTGCTTCTCAGATTTGAGCTGGTCAATTTGCTCTTGGAGCTGACCATTTTTCGTATACTCATCCATCGCATATGTTGCCAAGGCAGCCAGCTTTGATGTGAGTTTCGTGATTTCTTCCCGAAGAATTTCATGTCCTTCATCAGACACAAGTTCGGTTTTGATCGGTTGTAGATTCTCAAGTTTCTCAGAATTGAGTTTCTCAATCTCAGAGATCAGGGCTTTCTTTTCGTTTTGGAAAACAGACCTTTCTTTTTCAAGTGACTCCTCCAACTCGACGATCTTTGCCTCCAAGATGAGAGGGGGAACATAGAGTTTAAACTCGTCCGTCTCAGTCTTGGTTGCGGGTGCTTGGTCCTCATCCTTTTTAGAGGAATCCTTGGGCTTAGCAACCTTGTAAGGGTCGAGAAGTTTGGCTGTCAGAGGTCTGTAGATCGCATACCCCTCTGCGTGTTTTGTGGTTTTCATTCTGCCCATGAGCACAAAGACGAAGGGACTCTAGATAAGTCCCCAAGTCAACCAAATGATATTATTGTACCCATCTCTGGAGTGGATCAGGACAATGTTCTTATCGGAACTTCTGTAGAGCATGAGACGAAGGGACTCTAGATAAGTCTTTGTCCCCGATAGCCCATTGGCCATTTATTGATTTGTAGCAGAGGTTCCATAATGACCCCGATAGTCCTCTGGAACTGTAGGGCAGGGAGATCTTGAATATTTGGGCCCTTGGCCTTCTGTGTTGAGATGCGACGATCAATTGTGTTCACAAGCTCTTGCATCATTAGAGCTGCAAAGTCAGTGGGTAAGTCATAATAAACACCGTACATTATGGCAAGGACTTGGTGTGAGGTTTGATCTGGACTCCGTACTTTGCCTGTGAGGCATCTGTTGAGGATCGAGAATAGGGTATTCCACAGAGGTGGGAATAGATTTCGTCTGAAGTCATTCCTTTTGTTCAGGTGGGTATTGTATCCCAACATCTCTGCAAAGTCGCAGAGCTCTCTATCAGAGGGGATTTCTGCGTACTCCTTAATCCCTAAAAGCCCTCTTGTGGGCAGATTGAACTCCAGAGATAACATGGTTCGGTTAAACTTAAGCTCTATGTTTTCAGACCTATCAGGTTTGGAGATATAACCTCTGATTTCCCTTGATTCTGAATCATAATAACAGCTCTGCCAGAACTGGTTCAGGTATCTGGCAGGGATGCAAGTTACCTTCTTTGTTAGCAGAGTATTTAGGGGATGGTTTTCAAGGATATTCAATAGGATGGCATGTTCAGCTCCAAAGGCTGTTCTTGAGGGCACAAGGAAATGGTTGTTGGGTTTGAGGGGTAATGAGTTCTCGAAGTGCTCATTTTTTAGAAAGAATTGCAGATGAGTGGTCGGAGTGAAATCAACAGACTCACCTTGTTCATGTTTAGGATTTGTGACATGGTTCGATGTTGTGAGTGCTCAGAGTGAGCAGGGGATGTCGTCGGTGACTTGGAGGTGGAAGCCATTGCTTGAATCTCGAAGAAATGGAGTACCTTGTATATGTTGTGACTTGGAGGGGATGTCGCCGGTGATTTGGAGTGCTGTATAGGATTGGCAGAGATTGCAATGGCGCTTTTTGAATCACAGAGGATGGGTATCTTGTATATGTTGTGACCGTAGTCCTTTAGCTGAGTTCGCATCCACAGAACCTGGGAGCAACAGCTAGCAGCAGCAACTTATTCAGCTTCTGCTGTAGATGTCGACACACAATTCTGCTTCTTTGAAGTCCAGCTGACAAGTTTACCACCTAGGAATTGACAACTCCCAGAGGTGCTTTTTCGGTCTAGTTTGCATCCTCCATAATCTGAATCTGTGTAGGCCATAAGATCAAAACCAGAGTTCTTCGGATACCAGAGGCCAAGATTTTTGGTTCTATTTAGGTATCTGAATCTGAAGGTGTCATTCCTTTGGGCTAGCTTGATTCCTTGCACAGAGGCATGTGGCATACATTATATCAGGTCTGCTTGCTGTTAAGTACAAAAGAGACCCAATCATGCCTCTGTAGAGATTGCACTCTATAGACTTTCCACCTGGATCTGAGTGTAACTTATTTCCAATTGACATGGGGGTCTTCATGACAGAGGCATTAGAGAGATTAAATTTTGAAAGAATGTCAGAGACATATTTAGCTTGATTTATGAAAATTCCCTCTGGTGATTGTTTGACTTGGAGTCCTAGGAAGAAGTTTTATTCTCCCATCATACTCATTTCAAACTCACTCTGCATGAGATTTTCAAAATCTGTGCAGTGTTTTGCATTTGTAGACCCAAAAATAATGCCGTCCACATAGATCTGTATAAGCAGAAACTCTTCACCTTTTCTTTTATAAAACAAAGTAGTGTCAGTTGTACCTCTTTCGAAAATGTTAACAAGGAGTAAGGTTGAAAGGCGTTCGTACCATGCTCTTGGAGCCTGTTTCAGTCCATATAGAGCTTTATCAAGAAAGTAAGCATGGTTTGGGTTCTTGGCACTTTCGAACCCTGGTGGCTGCTGGACGTATACTTTTTCTTGAATTTGACCATTTAGAAAGGCAGATTTTACATCCATTTGAAAAACTTTGAAACCTCTGTGGCTGTGAAGGCTAAGAAGATTCTTAATGCTTCTAGTCGTGCGACAGGGGCAAAAGTCTCATCGTAAACAATTTCTTCTGCTTGGCAATATCCCTTGGCCACCAGCCTCGCCTTGTTACTAATAACCACCCCATCCTCATCCTTCTTATTTCTGAAGACCCATTTAGTCCCTATTGCTTGTTTCCCCTTAGGCAGAGGAACTAGGGTCCATACTTTGTTTCTCTCAAACTGTAGAAGTTCTTCTTGCATAGCATCTACCCAGTTTGGATCATCTAGGGCTTCAGAGACACGTTTTGGCTCGATCACACTGATAAAATTTGTAAAGAAACAAAAGTTAGCAGCGGCTGATCTTGTCTTGACTTTTTCAGAAGGATCGCCGATAATCAGTCTCTGAGGATGGTTTTTCGTCCACTTTTTCGTCCTTGGAATATGGTCATTAGTGGCATCAAGTTGAGCTTCTAAGGTTGCATATGGTTGTTCTTGTGCAACCTCTGTGGTAGAAGGTACTTCAGTGCTTGAACTTGGTTCTTTAGCTTATGGAGGTATTGGGATCGGAGTTGGAATAGATTCCTCTGATGAGATAGAGACTGAATCCTCATTTTCCTCTGGTATTGCTTCCTCTGTTGTAGCTGGAGTTGGTATTTCCAGTGCCTCTGTTGTTGTATCTTTGCTTGTGTCATCTTCTGTTCGCTCCCCTCGGCATTAGCATCAGCATGAATCACAGAAGAGGATGAAGTATTTAATGGACCAGTTAGAGATATACCTAACTCAGTCTGGTTTGCAGAAGATGTTTCTCCAGACTCTCTGACGGCTCCAGCAGAGGGATCAATATCGTCATGGAACATCTCTTCAAACAGCAGATTCAGATCTGCTTCACTTGTTTTGGAGATGCCAGAGGATATCTTTTTCAGACCGAGTTCTGAACTGATTTGTTCAGAAGTATTCTGAAAATAATCGTCAAACGAGACATTTATACTTTCCACAATGGATCGAGATCGCAGAAGGTAAACTCTGTAAGCCTTTCTGGTGGCAGAGTATCCTATGAACTTTCCTTCATCTGCTTTCACATCGAACTTCCCTCTGGCTTCTCTGTCATTTAGCACGAAGCACTTGCATCCAAATACATGGAAGAACTTGATGTTTGGTCGCCTTTTGTTGATTAATTGGTAAGGAATCTTGATGTGCCTCTTAACTATTGTTGATCGATTTTTTGTATAACACGCGGTTGAGATAGCTTCTGCCCAGAAAGAAGTTGGCAATCCAGATGCTGTTAGCGTGGTTCTTGCGGCCTCCACAAGCGTTCGGTTCTTTCGTTCAACCATGCCATTTTGTTGTGGAGTGCGTGCAGCATAGAAGTTCTGAGAGATGCCTTCTTCTGTAAGGTAAGCTTCAATGGCAGAGTTTTTGAATTCTGTGCCATTGTCGCTTCTTAACTTTAGAATACTGCACTCATATAGAACCTGGATTCTTTTCATTAGGTTTATCAGAATGTTAGGAACATCTGATTTCTTTCTGACAAATTCTACCCACGTATATCTCGAGTATTCATCGATCAACACCAGTATGTATTTCTTGCCTCCTAGGCTCTGTGTAGCAATTGGACCGCAGAGGTCAACATGAAGCATATGCAGAGGCCTAGGACAAGACAAATCAATCATGCCTTTGTGGGAAGCTCTTTTGAGCTTACCCATTTCACAGGCTGAGCACAAATGATCTTTGCTGAATTTAACATTTGGCAGACATTTTACTAGATCAAGTTTGACAAGCTTATCAAGAGTATGAAAGTTCAGATGGCAGAACCTGTTATGCCATAACCAGGCTTCTGCCTTTTTACAGGCAACAAGGCAGAGCTTGTCTTTCTTGTTTTTGACACTAAAGTTCAGAAGGTACAGATCACCTTTTCGTTCAGCCTGCAGAAGTTCGACTCCTGTATCTTCTCCTTGCAGAGAGCAGAAAGTTCGTTTGAACATAACGTCGAAACCAGTATCACAAAGTTGGCTTACATTCAGAAGATTGTGCTTAAGGCCATCCACATATGCAACTTTGCAAACTTATATGTTTTCCTTTTTGATGACTCCATAGCCTTTAATATATCCTTTCTTGTTGTCGCAAAGGTTACTGATCCTCCATCGAGTTTATCTTTGTAAGAGGATAGTAGGCCTCTGTCGCCAGTCATGTGTCGCGAGCACCCGGAGTCTAGATACCAAATCGGTACATACTGCTTCTGTAAAACAATCAGAGATTTTTAGGTACCCATATCCAAATGGGTCCAGCTTTGTCAGAGGTCTTCAAGGTTGCCTTGGCATCCTTGGGTTTGGTTTTAACTTCTTTTGAAGAACCAGTTTGTTTCTTCTTTCCCTTAGATTTTGCATTCTTTTTCGGTAAAGAGATGAAACAGTGTGGGCTAGAGAAGTGTTGGTTCAATTGATGCATAAGTTCAAAACAATGACAATAATGAATGTGCGAAGAAATTTGCTTGAAATTTTCATTAAAAACACTGAAACAGGGTACAAAAGCTTTATTATTATAGTCTATTCTAGCATCTGACTTCCTATTACAAGAAGACCTATGTAGACTAGATTGCTATTTTGAAAAATCTTTGTGGAGAGTAGCCTTCTGTGGACCCCTTTCTTCTGTGGTGAACTTCTGCATGTTTCACTATCACATAAGTAAAAGACTTGTTATTTTTAACCCACTTACCCGTTTGTTGCCAAGTTAATTTTTCTTTAAAAGGCCTAAAAGGTTTAGCATCTTTTAAACAGAGAGAGGATTTTTCCTTTTCAAGGTTGATTTTCTCAAGCTCCAGAGAGGTTTTGGCTTGTATACACATGTCCAAAAAATCCGGGCAAATAGGAACACTTGTGATTTTCTCCTTAGGAGTAATGGTTCTGTTGAGAATTCCAGAGGGGAGTTTAAATCCCTCTGCTTCACAAGGAACTATTTTTGATTCAATTGAATCAGTCTCAGAGTCCTCAGAGGATGAATCGTCCTCATATACATAGGTTGAGTCACTTAGATATCTGTCGACAGAGGCTGGACTTTCTGAGCATGTGCCATACTCGCTTTCTTCCTTTTCTTTGGGACTATCTATCAAGTCAACAAAAGTATTTGTCAAGATTTCCTCAGAGAGATTTTGATCAACAGAGGATGTACAGAGGTTCTCATAAAAGTTGTTTTTGCCGATTTCCATTAACTCATTTTCAAAAATGTGATTCAGTTTTTCATCTGAAGAGGCTGGCATGAACTCAGGTGCCTCTGCCGATAGAGTCTTTGCAGAGTCTATTGTGCAGACAAAAGCAACCTGGGTCTGAGTCTCTGGGTCACCAAACTTGAAGATTCCTATCTGATCTTGAGTTTTCAGATATCTTTTGGGTTTGGAGGCTCTTTTGACAGAGGCTGAGGGTGATAAATCTGTGTTTTGATACCACACATTTATTATCTTCAGAGGTTTCCTCTTGTGCAGTTCCCCAGAGGTTTTCTGCCTTTTGCTTACAGAGAGTAAATTAGGAAAACCGGGTTTTCTTGTGCTTCCAATACAAAATAGAGAGGATAGGGACTTGTCTCTTTTGTTTCCAATATAAGGATCTATATCACAGAAGCCAATTCCCCATCTCCGTATTTGTGTATTCACCTTTTCATATACCATCTGAGCATCTTGGTATTTTTTAATTAAAAGGTCTCTTCTGAGTAGGTCTTGATGAGGGACTTCTCTTTCCTTTTGAAAATAGTGTTTAAGAGCAAGAATATTCCTTCTGTCGCTCTCAACATTCATAAATTCTTTAGATTTAACTTTTAAGGCAGAGTTGAGTTCTGAAATCTTTTCTTTCAAAGGATTTAGATGTTTATGCCAATTAGTTTCAATCACTTCCTTTTCTTGAAATATTTTTGCCTTTTCTTGAGTGAGAAGTCTGGTTTCTCTCTCAAAGAATGCAAGTTTCTTTTGAATACTTTCACAAGTCTTTTTAAGTTCAGTGTATTTAATAGTCAGTTTAAGCAAATCAGATTCTGTTTCATTATTAGAGCAAGAGTCATAAGTGGATACCTCACTATCAGATTCTGAGCTGACCTTTGCCATTCCACAAAACAAGGCCTTCTTCTTGTCTCCTTCATCAGAGGATTCGTATGACAACCAGTTCTCTTGCTCCACCATGAGCGACTTTTGAGCATAATATTCTGCCTTCTTTTTATAGAAAGCAGAATCCCTCTGAGGGCTATTCGGTTTCCTCCTGCAGTCAGGAGCATAGTGGCCTGGCTTGCTACAATTGAAACATCCCTGGTTCTGGGAAGCATTGCCAGCTCTGTTGTCTGACGTCTGTCGGTCACCACCTCTGTCACTCCTGTCATTCGACCTCTGTTGGTCATTTGAACCATCTCTTCCTTGGTTTCTTGGCTCGTACTTCTCCCCTCTACCATCCCTCCCGTTACGTTCATAACTCATCTTCTTCATGTATCCTCCTCTTCCAAACTCTTTCGTCAACAAAGCTACAGATTTAGCTATCGAGGCCATCGTTGCCTACTCCTCCTCTACCAGCTCTTCCTCATCACTATCAAAAACCACCACTTTCTTCTTCTTCTCCTTCTTCTCCTCTACATCTTTCTCCTTCTTCGACTTCTCTTTTGCCTCTGTAGTCTTGCCAACAAGTGCATGGGGCAGCAGTTTGAGCTTTTGCCTGGGCGATTTGTGGTTCTTAGGCTGCCAAAGTTCCATAAAGATTTGATAAGCTCCAGGTGTCTAAGTCCTGATTAGTTTGTAGAGACATAGACAGCTGGAGCCATTCTTCGTTGAGGCTCTTTAGGAACATGACGTTGTTCTCCTCAGAAGTTATGTGGATCCCAAACATCTTGCACTTGTTTATCAGAGAGTTAAACATGTCGTACGTTGACTGCAGAGCTTTGAAAGCATAATATTCGTTTATGCATTAAGCTCTGCGATTTTTCTGAGTCTTGGCCCCACCCTCCAATTGTTTTTCCAGTTCCTTCCATAGATCGTATACAGATTCACACGCATCTAGGGATTGAAAGAGGTCATGGGTCAGATTTTTCGAAAAGAGCTTATAAGCTTAAAACCTTGAACAATGCACTAAAATTGAGTTTTAACCAAAGAAACAGGTTCTGTAGGTTTGCCAAAGTTGAACTGGTCGAGAATGGCAGAGAAACAGAGGTTGTTTGAAATAAATGAAGATCAGGTTAAAATCAATCCAAGTTTCTACCAAAAATCATTGTTAGAGAGGATCTCTTGATATAGAAAATCAAGGATGGCTCTGATACCAATGGTTGTCCCAATATTACTCAACAATGATATAGATATCTATTAGTTCAAACAAATAAGGGTGCAGAAGCGTTTTAACGAACTAAAGAGATAATCTAGGTAGAAAAACACATAATCAAATACGTGAAATAATAATAACACAAGAGTTTTATCTCAAAGATTCATTGTATATTGATTGAAATAAGAACACCAAGAACACCGAAGGTATAATATGAATTTTGTTCTAACAGGTGTGTGTGTTGTACAAAGTTAAGAGAAGAGGTCAACATGAGCCTTCTATTTATACTAAACTACAGGGGACAAGCTTTATACAAAAGGTACTTAGGGTACAAGACAACATCGTGAATCTGCAACAGGTACAACCTAAATGTAGTGCGCCGTTTTCTGCTAAGGCTGTAACCCATCAGAGGTTGACACGTGGAGATGGCAGGGCACGCCTTGTACGAATGATCTTCAGAATCTTCGTACAGCAGAGGCACGTGAGAGGCACGAATGTCTTTGTCTTGATCTTCATTCTTCAATACCACAGAGGCTCTGTCAAGTGTGGCAGAGGCTCTGTGGCCTTGTCCTATGTGAATATCTTCTACAGAGTCTTCTCTCGGTGTCTTGGCAGAGGTTCTATCGTTGTTTTACACTTAGCCTATTTTTCAACACTTCTTTACATAGAAGTTGGAGCTAACAAATAGAAATTAGGGTTTTTCTAGTTTTGACACAAATTAAAAATCTAGTGAATGTCTTATTTTCCAGTTTCCTTTTAAAGAAAGGATTCTGGAAAAACATAAGAATATACAAATTTAAGATTTTTTTTAAACTTGAAGAACAATCATGAAGATTGTGTTCATAAAATCATGAAGAGAAATGATTTTATTTTAAAAAGTTCTTTTGTTTGATCTTTTAGAAACAAGAATAAGATCGAAAACAAGTTTATTACGGTAAATAATAAGAATATTAACCTTGATTGTTGAAGACGAAGATGAACAATTTCTGGAAATGAAGAGTTCCAAATGCAACAGTGTTCTTGCTTGTAATAGAAGATGTTCGCGTAAAAGGTAAAAATATAAACGCAATGTGTTTATATAGTGAGAGTAGAGAGAGAAAAACTGTGAGCGGGAAAGTTTTTCATGATGACACGGACACGTCCCTTGAATTTGATTGGACAAGGAAGTCGAAACGGGCAAACGTGTCAGAGAAAGCGTGCCATGGTTTATCCGTTTGATGACGTCACAAACGTCCTTTCATATTTTAAAGTGTCTCTGTGGATTTTGAAAAATTCAGGGACATTTTGAAAAAATAGAAGCACTGAACAGAAGTATCAGTGTTAGTTTTAGAAATTTCAAAGTATCGCTGAAAGGAAGAGATATTCAGCGATGCAATTTCATTTGAAATCTTGCATTTATGCGAACGTCAGCAAGTAAGAAAGAACATACCTCGATATCAGCGAATCAATTTTGTTCAGAGAGAAGATGATTAATAGGGTTATACAAGTTTATTTTGTCTCTGATCCAATGTGAACCTCTGAAGATTTTACTCTTCTAAGTTTAGCATTCTATGAGTCTCAGATCCGTGCAACGAACAATGAAATCAAAAGATTAAACAATACAGTATACGATTTCAACTGGTCATCTCTATTAAGCTTTCAATGTAGAGAGAATTACAATATGAGAGCAAGAAAGCAAAATGAGACAACTAGCCTATTTTCTAAGGCTAAGGAAACTATTTTTGCCAGTTATAAACATATCTTTTGCGAATCGCAAAGTGTACCTCGAACATTCTGATAGCACGGCGATAGTCGATGCGTTCTTCAACCACCTCTAAAGCGTTTCGTGCAGTTATCTCATTCGAGTTAGGAACATACGAAACCTTCTGGTTTTCTGATTCAAATGAAATGATTTTGCGAAGAGCATTCTGTAATTTGAAGAGCGTGCCATCGCAGAATCTGTCTACCTGACTGAAGCGCATAAATTTCTTTTCATTATGATTGTTGATGAAGACAATCCCAAATTTAGGATCTAGAAGCATAGCGTTCTCGGGATACATATTCAACTCAGGAGCTTACAGATTCGGCTTTATCAGATTTACCTTCTTCGCTTTGTTCTCGATTGCCATTTGAAAATCCGTTAGATAAGACATCATAATTGTACGGACCAGAAATCGACGAACAACTTCGAGCGCCTTTGTAACAGGTAGCGGTCGGATAGTTCTTGAACGAAGGTCTTTTAGAATTGCCAAGAAGTCAAACGGTTGAAGGTGCTGGAAGTCGGCTTCAGAATATTTCCATTCATTCCCATCTTCACGTCGGACAGTGAATACAGGATAGACGATTTTCATGATGCGGCTGGACTGTACGTTGAGTACCTCTGTGATCTTATGCTTGGTTCTGACTTGGCTGACTGGAAGACACTGCTTCATTGCGCTGATGTACCGGTGTTGGTATTCGGGATTGAAGTTGTAAAAACCTAGGGAAAAGGTCGGCTCGATCGGGCGTAGCTTGTGAACAAACAACTTCTTCAGGGATTCCTCCAGATGAGGAATAAATATCGGGATCTTCTCCCAACGGATTTGTTGCTGTTGAGGAGTGGGGAGATCAGAAGCTGTTGGTTGCTGAGGAGATGTCAGAATATCGGCAGTAGTAGTTTCAGGTCTTGTTGAAGTTTCAGCGGGTTGAGCATAGTGAACGGGGGTTCCATAAAAATTCTGGAGCAGGAACTGATCATAATCAATATTGCCATCTTCATCAGTAGGGAAAACCAAATTAACCTGCAGACTTGCGGCACTGGCGGCTTTTTCATACCATGCATCTTCGGTCTCCGGGTTGGTCTCGCAGTCCTGGTCAATCATATCCAGTATCGGCATATCTGATGAGTCGAAATCAACCAGTTCCTGTGTTGAACCCTCGGGCTTTTCAACCGTCGGGTCTTCATCATCTGATATTTCCATGTCGATTACCATCTCGGCTAATGGCAACTCGGCTCCAGGTTCGGCGTCGGTTGTTGATGCCGCAGTTGCTGGTTCCAGATGAACCACAGTTGTAGTTTCGGTGAGGCTAGGGGCGGTCTCGGTAGGTTTTAGTCGTTTCTCCCCCTCAAGGTGATCAGGATCATCCTGGTCATCGTGCTTGCGCTTTAGACCGCCTGCTTGACTCTTGCATATATCTTCGAGTGAGCGGACTCTCTCAGACAGTGTTGTCATCGCTTGTTGGAAGTCCTTGAGAGTCGAGTCAATGTTATCCAAGCGAATGGTAATGGATGATGAAGGAGCAGGGACCTGTGATTTCAGAACGGTTATCATTTCTGCTTCGGTAGAAGCGTTTGTTTCAGATTCTTGGAGCAGTTGGGCTAGTAGCATCGTCTTTAGGGTGCCCACAGAATAGGTAGGTTGAATTGGGACCGGTGGAGGTGTAGGTGCAGTTTCAGTGTCGACAATATGCCCTTTACCATTGAGTAAGCGTTTGACGGTGTCGATCTCGGCGGCGATGTGCTGCTCCATCGCCTCACGGACAGCCTTGAGGGTGCTGTCCAGGGACCCTGGTGACACAAAGTCGGGGTGAATAACTCTGGGATCACTTAGATTACCCGTTGAGGCATCTGCCGCAGAGGCAGAGCCACCTACGTTTATAGTTGGCATAGTGGTAGCTGTGGTAGGATTTCCGTCTGATCCTCGTGTTCCGCCAGACGGAGACACTACAGACGTTCCGATCGAGTCACGAAGAGTCTCGATTTGTTGTTCCTCATGATGTGTCCTAGACGAAGAATGTATAATATAAAGTGGCTCTAGACTCAACTGTGTACTGAAAGAAGTCGCGACCGGGGGCTGCTGGTCGCTTATTTCAACACCAGCACTCTCCGACTAAGAGACCGATGGAAGTTGTGCTATATCCCCGTGAGAAACTGAAACATCCGTCTTTTGAGAGACGGATGAGTGGATAAGGGGGTCGTGCAATTGCTCCGCTGGGTCTACGGAGGCTTCTTCAATACCCTGTCCCAACATATGAGACAGGATAGCAGATGTGGCTACCCAGATATCGCTCGGTTGGGTTCGCTCAAGAGCCTCTTTATCCAGAGACTTCGATGCCTCTTTCTCAATATATTCCCTAGCTAGACTCTTTGGTTTATCTTGTTTGGGCTGGCCGGTTTTATCTGAACCCACATTAAAATCATGGTCAGTGACTTTTGAAGAAATTGGATTTTTGATAGGTAATCGCTCGGTCTTTTGCCTCGGTTGTGATTGGTTTTGAGAAGCTGGTTTAGGTTTGGATATCTTAATCACAGCTGGGGCCTTGGTGTTAGAACAAGTACCCTTTTCAAAGTTAACCGGTCGATTGACTACGGGGGATAGAAAATCAGTATGGCTCGGAAGAGGTTTGTCGAAAGGGAACGACTCAAACTATCCATCAGAATTGCCTTCAGAGTTCATATATTCTGAAAAATCGACTTCCACAATTACAGGACTTGGATAGGTCGAGGAAGGCGAGGAACACTTTGTGTCAGTGTGCTTTGGCGAATTTGTGTGGAAGCTAGGAAAAAATCAGAGTTTAAATTCTTTTTAACACACTCATCTTGAGAATCGTTACCGTTTTGTGTGGTGGATATTTTACCAATAAAAGCTTTACACGAAGACGTCTCAGATGAATTCGAGGAAGACTCGGGTGAAATATGCTTCTCAGATTTGAGCTGGTCAATTAGCTCTTGGAGCTGACCGTTTTTCGTATACTCATCCATCGCATATGTTGCCAAGGCATCCAGCTTTGATGTGAGTTTCGTGATTTCTTCCCGAACAATTTCATGTCCTTCATCAGACACAAGTTCGGTTTTGATCGGTTGGAGATTCTCAAGTTTCTCAGAATTGAGTTTCTCAATCTCAGAGATCAAGGCTTTCTTTTCGTTTTGGAAAACAGACCTTTCTTTCTCAAGTGACTCCTCCAACTCGACAATCTTTGCCTCCAAGATGAGAGGGGGAACATAGAGTTTAAACTCGTCCGTCTCAGTCTTGGTTGCGGTTGCTTGGTCCTCATCCTTTTTAGAGGAATCCTTGGGCTTAGCAACCTTGTAAGGGTCGAGAAGTTTGGTTGTCAGAGGTCTGTAGATCGCATACCCCTCTGCGTGTTTTGTGGTTGTCATTCTACCCATGAGCACAAAGACGAAGGGACTCTAGATATGTCCCCGAGTCAACCTAAGGATATTATTGTACCCATCTCTGGAGTGGATCAGGACAATGTTCTTACCGGAACTTCTGTAGAGCATAAGACGAAGGGACTCTAGATAAGTCTTTGTCCCCGATAGCCCATTGGCCATTTATTGATTTGTAGCTGAGGTTCCATAATGACCCCGATAGTCCTCTGGAACTGTAGGGCAGGGAGATCTTGAATATTTGGGCCCTTGGCCTTCTGTGTTGAGATGCGACGATCAATTGTGTTCACAAGCTCTTGGATCACCAGAGCTGCAAAGTCAATGGGTAAGTCATAATAAACACCGTACATTATGGCAAGGACTTGGTGTGAGGTTTGATCTGGACTCCCTACTTTGCCTGTGAGGCGTCTGTTGAGGATCGAGAATAGGGTATTCCACAGAGTTGGGAATCGATTTCGTCTGAAGTCAGTCCTTTTGTTCAGGTGGGTATTGTATCCCAACATCTCTGCAAAGTCGCAGAGCTCTCTATCAGAGGGGATTTCTGCGTACTCCTTAATCCCTAAAAGCCCTCTTGTGGGCAGATTGAACTCCAGAGATAACATGGTTCGGTTAAACTTAAGCTCTATGTTTTCAGACTTATCAGGTTTGGAGATGTAACCTCTGATTTCAATTGATTTTGAATCATAATAACAGCTCTGCCAGAACTGGTTCAGGTATCTGGCAGGGATGCAAGTTACCTTCTTTGTTAGCAGAGTATTTAGGGGATTGTTTTCAAGGATATTCAATAGGATGGCATGTTCAGCTCCAAAGGCTGTTCTTGAGGGCACAAGGAAATGGTTGTTGGGTTTGAGGGGTAATGAGTTCTCGAAGTGTTCATTTTTTAGAAAGAATTGCAGATGAGTGGTCGGAGTGAAATCAACAGACTCACCTTGTTCATGTTTAGGATTTGTGACCATGGTTCGATGTTGTGAGTGCTCAGAGTGAGCAGGGGATGTCGTCGGTGACTTGGAGGTGGAAGCCATTGCTTGAATCTCGAAGAAATGGTGTACCTTGTATATGTTGTGACTTGGAGGGGATGTCGCCGGTGATTTGGAGTGCTGTACAGGATTGGCAGAGATTGCAATGGCGCTTTTTGAATCACAGAGGATGGGTATCTTGTATGTGTTGTGACCGTAGTCCTTTAGCTGAGTTCGCATCCACAGAACCCGGGAGCAACAGCTAGCAGCAGCAACTTATTCAGCTTCTGCTGTAGATGTCGACACACAATTCTGCTTCTTTGAAGTCCAGCTGACAAGTTTACCACCTAGGAATTGACAACTCCCAGAGGTGCTTTTTCGGTCTAGTTTGCATCCTCCATAATCTGAATCTGTGTAGGCCATAAGATCAAAACCAGAGTTCTTCGGATACCAGAGGCCAAGATTTTTGGTTCAATTTAGGTATCTGAATATTCTCTTTACAGCAAGAAGGTGTCATTCCTTTGGGCTAGCTTGATTCCTTGCACAGAGGCATGTGGCATACATTATATCAGGTCTGCTTGCTGTTAAGTACAAAAGAGACCCAATCATGCCTCTGTAGAGATTTCACTCTACAGACTTTCCACCTGGATCTAAGTGTAACTTATTTCTAATTGACATGGGGGTCTTCATGACAGAGGCATTAGAGAGATTAAATTTTGAAAGAATGTCAGAGACATATTTAGCTTGATTTATGAAAATTCCCTCTGGTGATTGTTTGACTTGGAGTCCTAGGAAGAAGTTTTATTCTCCCATCATACTCATTTCAAACTCACTCTGCATGAGCTTTTCAAAATCTGTGCAGTGTTTTGCATTTGTAGACCCAAAAATAATGTCGTCCACATAGATCTGTATAAGCAGAAACTCTTCACCTTTTCTTTTATAAAACAAAGTAGTGTCAGTTGTACCTCTTTCGAAAATGTTAACAAGGAGTAAGGTTGAAAGGCGTTCGTACCATGCTCTTGGAGCCTGTTTCAGTCCATATAGAGTTTTATCAAGAAAGTAAGCATGGTTTGGGTACTTGGCACTTTCGAACCCTGGTGGCTGCTGGACGTATACTTCTTCTTGAATTTGACCATTTAGAAAGGCAGATTTAAATCCATTTGAAAAACTTTGAAACCCCTGTGGCTGTGAAGGCTAAGAAGATTCTTAATGCTTCTAGTCGTGCGACAGGGGCAAAAGTCTCATCGTAATCAATTTCTTCTGCTTGGCAATATCCCTTGTCCACCAGCCTCGCCTTGTTACTAATAACCAAGCCATCCTCATCCTTCTTATTTCTGAAGACCTATTTAGTCCCTATTGCTTGTTTCCCCTTTGGCAGAGGAACTAGGGTCCATACTTTGTTTCTCTCAAACTGTAGAAGTTGTTCTTGCATAGCATCTACCCAGTTTGGATCATCTAGGGCTTCAGAGACACGTTTTAGCTCGATCACACTGATAAAATTTGTAAAGAAACAAAAGTTAGCAGCGGCTGATCTTGTCTTGACTTTTTCAGAAGGATCGCCGATAATCAGTCTCTGAGGATGGTTTTTCGTCCACTTTGTCGTCCTTGGAAGATGGTCATTAGTGGCATCAAGTTGAGCTTCTAAGGTTGCATATGGTTGTTCTTGTGCAACCTCTGTGGTAGAAGGTACTTCAGTGCTTGAACTTGGTTCTTTAGCTTGTGGAGGTATTGGGATCGGAGTTGGAATAGATTCCTCTGATGAGATAGAGATTGAATCCTCATTATCCTCTGGTATTGCTTCCTCTGTTGTAGCTGGAGTTGGTATTTCCAGTGCCTCTATTGTTGTATCTTTGCTTGTGTCATCTTCTGTTCGCTCCCCCTCGGCATTAGCATCTGCATGATTCACAGAAGAGGATGAAGTATTTAACGGACCAGTTAGAGATATACCTAACTCAGTCTGGTTTGCAGAAGATGTTTCTCCAGACGCTCTGACGGCTCCAGCAGAGGGATCAATATCGTCATGGAACATCTCTTCAAACAGCAGATTCAGATCTGCTTCTCTTGTTTTGGAGATGCCAGAGGATTCCTTTTTCAGACCGAGTTCTGAACTGATTTGTTCAGAAGTATTCTGAAAATAATCGTCAAACGAGACATTTATACTTTCCACAATGGATCGAGATCGCAGAAGGTAAACTCTGTAAGCCTTTCTGGTGGCAGAGTATCCTATGAACTTTCCTTCATCTGCTTTCACATCGAACTTCCCTCTAGCTTCTCTGTCGTTTAGCACGAAGCACTTGCATCCAAATACATGGAAGAACTTGATGTTTGGTCGCCTTTTGTTGATCAATTGGTAAGGAGTCTTGATGTGCCTCTTAACTATTGTTGATCGATTTTGTGTATAACACGCGGTTGAGATAGCTTCTGCCCAGAAAGAAGTTGGCAATCCAGATGCTGTTAGCGTGGTTCTTGCGGCCTCCACAAGCGTTCGGTTCTTTCGTTCAACCATGCCATTTTGTTGTGGAGTGCGTGCAGCATAGAAGTACTGAGAGATGCCTTCTTCTGTAAGGTAAGCTTCAATGGCAGAGTTTTTGAATTCTGTGCCATTGTCGCTTCTTAACTTTAGAATCCTGCACTTATATAGAACCTGGATTCTTTTCATTAGGTTTATCAGAATGTTAGGAACATCTGATTTCTTTCTGACAAATTCTACCCACGTATATCTCGAGTATTCATCGATCAACACCAGTATGTATTTCTTGCCTCCTAGGCTCTGTATAGCAATTGGACCGCAGAGGTCAACATGAAGCATATGTAGAGGCCTAGGACAAGACACATCAATCATGCCTTTGTGGGAAGCTCTTTTGAGCTTACCCATTTCACAGGCTGAGCACAAATGATCTTTGCTGAATTTAACATTTGGCATACCTTTTACTAGATCAAGTTTGACAAGCTTATCAAGAGTATGAAAGTTCAGATGGCAGAACCTGTTATGCCATAACCAGGCTTTTGCATTTTTACAGGCAACAAGGCAGAGCTTGTCTTTCTTGTTTTTGACACTAAAGTTCAGAAGGTACAGATCACCTTTTCGTTCAGCCCGCAGAAGTTCGACTCCTGTATCTTCTCCTTGCAGAGAGCAGAAATTTCGTTTGAACATAACGTCAAAACCAGTATCACAAAGTTGGCTTACACTTAGAAGATTGTGCTTAAGGCCATCCACATATGCAACTTTGCAAATTTATATGTTTTCCTTTTTGATGACTCCATAGCCTTTAATATATCCCTTCTTGTTGTCGCCAAAGGTTACTGATCCTCCATCGAGTTTATCGTTGTAAGAGGATAGTAGGCCTCTGTCGCCAGTCATGTGCCGCGAGCACCCGGAGTCTAGATACCAGCTCGGTACATACTGCTTCTGTAAAACAATCAGAGATTTTTAGGTACCCATATCCAAATGGGTCCAGCTTTGTCAGAGGTCTTCAAGGTTGCCTTGGCATCCTTGGGTTTGGTTTTAACTTCTGTTGAAGAACCAGTTTGTTTCTTCTTTCCCTTAGATTTTGCATTCTTTTTGGGTAAAGAGAGTAAACAGTGTGGGTAAGAGAAGTGTTGGTTCAATTGATGCATAAGTTCAAAACAATGACAATAATGAATGTGCGAAAAAATTTGCTTGAACTTTTCATTAAAAACACTGAAACAGGGTACAAAAGCTTTATTATTACAGTCTATTATAGCATCTGACTTCCTATTACAAGAAGACCTATGTAGACTAGATTGCTATTTTGAAAAATCTTTGTGGAGAGTAGCCTTCTGTGGACCCCTTTCTTCTGTGGTGAACTTCTGCATGTTTCACTATCACATAAGTAAAAGACTTGTTATTTTTAACCCACTTACCCTTTTGTTGCCAAGTTAATTATTCTTTAAAAGGCCTAAAAGGTTTAGCATCTTTTAAACAGAGAGAGGATTTTTCCTTTTCAAGATTGATTTTCTCAAGCTCCAGAGAGGTTTTGGCTTGTATACACATGTCCAAAAAATCCGGGCAAATAGGAACACTTGTGATTTTCTCCTTAGGAGTAATGGTTCTGTTAAGAATTCCAGAGGGGAGTTTAAATCCCTCTGCTTCACAAGGAACTATTTTTTATTGAATTGAATCAGTCTCAGAGTCCTCAGAGGATGAATCGTCCTCATATACAGAGGTTGAGTAACTTAGATCTCTGCCGACAGAGGCTGGACTTTCTGAGCATGTGCCATACTCGCTTTCTTCCTTTTCTTTGGGACTATCTACCAAGTCCACAAAAGTATTTGTCAAGATTTCCTCAGAGAGATTTTGATCAACAGAGGATGTACAGAGGTTCTCATAAAAGTTGTTTTTGCCGATTTCCATTAACTCATTTTCAAAAATGTGATTCCGTTTTTAATCTGAAGAGGCTGGCATGAACTCAGGTGCCTCTGCCGATAGAGTCTTTGCAGAGTCTATTGTGCAGACAAAAGCAACCTGGGTCTGAGTCTCTGGGTCACCAAACTTGAAGATTCCTATCTGATCTTGAGTTTTCAGATATCTTTTGGGTTTGGAGGCTCTTTTGACAGAGGCTGAGGGTGATAAATCTGTGTTTTGATACCACACATTTATTATCTTCAGAGGTTTCCTCTTGTGCAGTTCCCTAGAGGTTTTTTGTCTCTTGCTTACAGAGAGTAAATTAGGAAAACCGGGTTTTCTTGTGCTTCCAATACAAAATAGAGAGGATAGGGACTTGTCTCTTTTGTTTCCAATATAAGGATCTATATCACAGAAGCCAATTCCCCATCTCCCTATTTGTGTATTCACCTTTTCATATACCATCTGTGCATCTTGGTATTTTTAATAAAAATGTCTCTTCTGAGTAGGTCTTGATGAGGGACTTCTCTTTCCTTTTGAAAATAGTGTTTAAGAGCAAGAATATTCCTTTTGTCGCTCTCAACATTCATAAATTCTTTATATTTAGCTTTTAAGGCAGAGTTGAGTTCTGAAATCTTTTCTTTCAAAGGATTTAGATGTTTATGCCAATTAGTTTCAATCTCTTCCCTTTCTTGAAATATTTTTGCCTTTTCTTGAGTGAGAAGTCTGGTTTCTCTCTCAAAGAATGCAAGTTTCTTTTGAATACTTTCACAAGTCTTTTTAAGTTCAGTGTATTTAATAGTCAGTTTAAGCAAATCAGTTTCTGTTTCATTATTAGAGCAAGAGTCATAAGTGGATACCTCACTATCAGATTCTGAGCTGACCTTTGCCATTCCACAGAACAAGGCGTTCTTCTTGTCTCCTTCATCAGAGGATTCGTCTGACAACAAGCTCTCTTGCTCCACCATGGGCGACTTTTGAGCATAATATTCTGCCTTCTTTTTATAGAAAGCAAAATCCCTCTAAGGGCTATTCGGTTTGCTCCTGCAGTCAGCAGCATAGTGGCCTGGCTTGCTACAATTGAAACATCCCTGGTTCTGGGAAGCATTGCCAGCTCTGTTGTCTGACGTCTGTCGGTCACCACCTCTGTCACTCCTGTCATTCGACCTCTGTTGGTCGTTTGAACCATCTCTTCCTTGGTTTCTTGGCTCGTACTTCTCCCCTCTACCAGCTCTTCCTCATCACTATCAAAAACCACCACTTTCTTCTTCTTCTCCTTCTTCTCCTCCACAGCTTTCTCCTTCTTCGGATTCTCTTTTGCCTCTGTAGTCTTTCCAACAAGTGCAAGGGGCAGCAGTTTGAGCTTTTGCCTGGGCGATTTGTGGTTCTTGGGCTGCCAAAGTTCCATAAAGATTTGATAAGCTCCAGGTGTCTAAGTCCTGATTAGTTTGCAGAGACATAGACAGCTGGAGCCATTCTTCGTTGAGGATCTTTAGGAACATGACGCTGTTCTCCTCAGAAGTTATGTGGATCCCAAACATCTTGCACTTGTTTATCAGAGAGTTAAACATGTCGTACGTTGACTGCAGAGACTCTGTCGGCAGAGCTTTGAAAGCATAATATTCGTTTATGCATTGGGCTCTGCGATTTTTCTGAGTCTTGGCCCCACCCTCCAATTGTTTTTCCAGTTCCTTCCATAGATCGTATACAGATTCACACGCATCTAGGGATTGAAAGTGGTCATTGGGAATGGCCATTATCAGAAGTCGCTTGGTTTTCTGAGCGATCTCATATTTCTCCCAGTCAGTATTGGACCATTTATCCTTTGTCTTTGGTTTCTCGTATTCTGCAACCTCTGGAGTATCATCTGTGGCAGGTACACGTGGTACTGTGACCATGGAAAAAAAGAGGATTATGGATATAGTGAACGAGTTCTTTGTCAGTACCCTCGAAGAAATGAATCATTCATATCTTCCACTGAGGGTACTAATCTCTGAGTAGAGTGGGTGGTTTTGTTAAGGAACCGGCAGTGAAGAAGTTGTTGGTGTTTGACATTTTGAGTAAAGAGAAAAATACCAGAAAACAGAGTACTAACTGAAAACTTTCAGATGATGGGTCAGATTTTTCGAAAAGAGCTTATAAGCTTAAAACCTTGAACAATGCACTAAAATTGAGTTTTAACCAAAGAAACAGGTTCTGTAGGTTTGCCAAAGTTGAACTGGTCGAGAATGGCAGAGAAACAGAGGTTGTTTGAAATAAACGAAGATCAGGTTAAAATTAATCCAAGTTTCTACCAAAAATCATTGTTAGAGAGGATCTCTTGATATAGAAAATTAAGGATGTCTCTGATACCAATGGTTGATCCCAATATTACTCAACAATGATATAGATATCTATTAGTTCAAACAAATAAGAGTGCAGAAGTGTTTTAACGAACTAAAGAGATAATCTAGGTAGAAAAACACATAATCAAATACGTGAAATAATAATAACACAAGAGTTTTATCTCAAAGATTCACTGTATATTGATTGAAATAAGAACACCAAGAACACCGAAGGTAAAATATGAATTTTGTTCTAACAGGTGTGTGTGTTGTACAAAGTTAAGAGAAGAGGTCAACATGAGCCTTCTATTTATACTAAACTACAGGGGACAAGCTTTAGACAAAAGGTACTTAGGGTACAAGACAACATCGTGAATCTGCAACAGGTACAACCTTAATGTAGTGCGCCGTTTTCTGCTAAGGTTGTAACCCATCAGAGGTTGACACGTGGAGATGGCACGGCACGCCTTGTATGAATGATCTTCAGAATCTTCGTACAGCAGAGGCACGTGAGAGGCACGAATGTCTTTGTCTTGATCTTCATTCTTCAATGTCTTCTAAGTCTTCAATACCACAGAGGCTCTGTCAAGTGTGGCAGAGGCTCTGTGGCCTTGTCCTCTGTGAATATCTTCTGCAGAGTTTTCTCTCGGTGTCTTGGCAGAGGTTCTATCGTTGTTTTACACTTAGCCTATTTTTCAATACTTCTTTACATAGAAGTTGGAGCTAACAAATAGAAATTAGGGTTTTTCTAGTTTTGACACAAATTCAAAATCTAGTGAATGTCTTATTTTCCAGTTTCTTTAAGATTTTTTTTTTAAACTTGAAGAACAATCATGAAGATTGTGTTCAAAAAATCATGAAGAGAAATGATTTTATTTTAAAAAGTTCTTTTGTTTGATCTTTTAGAAACAAGAATAAGATCGAAAACAAGTTTATTAAGGTAAATAATAAGAATATTAACCTTGATTGTTGAAGACGAAGATGAACAATTTCTGGAAATGAAGAGTTCCAAATGCAACAGTGTTCTTGCTTGTAAGAGAAGATGTTCGCGTAAAAGGTAAAAATATAAACGCAATGTGTTTATATAGTGAGAGTAGATAGGGAAAAACTGTGAGCGGGAAAGTTTTTCATGATGACACGGACACGTCCCTTGAATTTGATTGGACAAGGAAGTCGAAACGGACCAACGTGTCAGAGAAAGCGTGCCATGGTTTATCCGTTTGATGACGTCACAAACGTCCTTTCATATTTTAAAGTGTCTCTGTGGATTTTGAAAAATTAAGGGACATTTTGAAAAAATAGAAGCACTGAACAGAAGTATCAGTGTTAGTTTTAGAAATTTCAAAGTATCGCTGAAAGGAAGAGATATTCAGCGATGCAATTTCATTTGAAATCTTGCATTTATGCGAACGTCAGCGAGTAAGAAAGAACATACCTTGAGATCAGTGAATCAATTTTGTTCAAAGAGAAGATGATTAATAGGGTTATACAAGTTTATTTTGTCCCTGATCAAATGTGAACCTCTGAAGATTTTACTCTTCTAAGTTTAGCATTCTATGAGTCTCAGATCCGTGCAACGAACAATGAAATCAAAAGATTAAACAATACAGTATACGATTTCAACTGGTCATCTCTAATAAGCTTTCAATGTAGAGAGAATTACAATATGAGAGCAAGAAAGCAAAATGAGACAACTAGCCTATTTTCTAAGGCTAAGGAAACTATTTTCGCCAGTTATAAACATATCTTTTGCGAAGCGCAAAGTGTACCTCGAACATTCTGATAGCACGGCGATAGTCGATGCGTTCTTCAGCCACTTCTAAAGCGTTTCGTGCAGTTATCTCATTCGAGTTAGGAACATACGAAACCTTCTGGTTTTCTGATTCATAGGAAATGATTTTGCGAAGACCATTCTGTACTTTGAAGAGCGTGCCGTCGCAGAATCTGTCTACCTGACTGAAGCGCATATATTTCTTTTCATTATGATTGTTGATGAAGACAATCCTAAATTTAGGATCTAGAAGCATAGCGTTCTCGGGATACATATTCAACTCAGGAGCTTGCAGATTCGGCTTTATCAGATTTACCTTCTTCGCTCTGTTCTCGATTGCCATTTGAAAATCCGTTAGATAAGACATCATAATTGTACGGACCAGAAATCGACGAACAACTTCGAGCGCCTTTGTAACAGGTAGCGGTCGGATAGTTCTTGAACAAAGGTCTTTCAGAATTACCAGGAAGTCAAATGGTTGAAGGTGCTGGAAGTCGGCTTCAGAATATTTCCATTCATTCCCATCTTCACGTCGGACAGTGAATACAGGAGAGATGATTTTCATGATGCGGCTGGACTGTATGTTGAGTACCTCTGTGATCTTATGCTTGGTTCTGACTTGGCTGACTGGAAGACACCGCTTCATTGCGCTGATGTACCGGCGTTGGTATTTGGGATTGAAGTTGTAAATACCTAGGCAAAAGGTCGGCTCGATCGGGCGTAGCTTGTGAACAAACAACTTCTTCAGGAATTCTTCCAGATGAGGAATAAATATCGGGATCTTCTCCCAACGGATTTGTTGCTGTTGAGGAGGGGGGAGATCAGAAGCTGTTGGTTGCTGAGGAGATGTCAGAATATCGGCAGTAGTAGTTTCAGGTCTTATTGAAGTTTCAGCGGGTTGAGCATAGTGAACGGGGCTTCCATAAAAATTCTGGAGAAGGAACTGATCATAATCAATATTGCCATCTTCATAAGTAGGGAAAACCAAATTAACCTGTAGATTTGCGGCACTGGCGGCTTTTTCATACCATGCATCTTCGGTCTCCGGGTTGGTCTCGCAGTCTTGCTCAATCATATCCAGTATCGGCATATCTGATGAGTCGAAATCAACCAGTTCCTGTGTTGAACCCACGGGCTTTTCAACCATCGGGTCTTCATCATCTGATATTTCCGTGTCGATTACCATCTCGGCTAATGGCAACTCGGCTTCAGGTTCGGCGTCGGTTGTTGTTGCCGCAGTTGCTGGTTCCAGATGAACCACAGTTGTAGTTTCGGTGAGGACAGGGGCGGTCTCGGTAGGTTTTAGTCGTTTCTCCCCCTCACGGTGACCAGGATCATCCTGGTCATCGTGCTTGCGCTTTAGACCGCCTGCTTGACTCTTGCATGTATCTTCGAGTGAGCGGACTCTCTCGGACAGTGTTGTCATCGTTTGTTGGAAGTCCTTGAGAGTCGAGTCAATGTTATCCAAGCGAATGGTAATGGGTGATGAAGGACCAGGGACCTGTGATTTCAGAACGGTTATCATTTCTGCTTCGGTAGAAGCGTTTGTTTCAGATTCTTGGAGCAGTTGGGCTAGTAGCATCGTCTTTAGGGTGCCCACCGAATAGGTAGGTTGAATTGGACCGGTGGAGGTGTAGGTGCGGTTTCAGTATCGACGATATGCCCTTTTACCGTTGAGTAAGCGTTTGACGGTGTCGATCTCGGCGGCGACGTGCTGCTCCATCGCCTCACGGACAGCCTTGAGGGTGCTGTCCAGGGACCCTGGTGACACAAAGTCGGGGTGAATAACTCCGGGATCACTTAGATTACCCGTTGAGGCATCTGCCGCAGAGGCAGAGCCACCTACGTTTACAGTTGGCATAGTGGTAGCTGTGGTAGGATTTCCGTCTGATCCTCGTGTTCGGCCAGACGGAGACACTACAGACGTTCTGATCGAGTCACGAAGAGTCTCGATTTGTTGTTCCTCATGTTGTGTCCTAGCCGAAGAATGTATAATATAAAGTGGCTCTAGAGTCAACTGTGCACTGAAAGAAGTCGCGACCGGGGGCTGCTGGTCGCTTATTTCAACACCAGCACTCTCCGAGTAAGAGACCGGTGGAAGTTGTGCTATATCCCCGTGAGAAACTGAAACATCCGTCTTTTGAGAGACGGATGAGTGGATAAGGGGGTCGTGCAATTGCTCCGCTGGGTCTACGGAGGCTTCTTCAATACCCTGTCCCAACATATGAGACAGGATAGCAGATGTGGCTACCCAGATATCGCTCGGTTGGGTTCGCTCAAGAGCCTCTTTATCTTTACGGCTCAATCTTTCCTGGTTCGCCTTCGAACGCAGTTCCCTCCGTCTCACATGATCTAACTCATCACCTAATACTCCCTCGGTTCTATGTCCATGGGGAGGTCCCTCCGGCACTGGCTGGACCATGGGATTCCCTAACTCTCACCTATAAGCAACTACACTCGGTGCAGCGGGATCCGCGTGTGCCAGAAGGGCTTCAGTTGACAAATTCCGGATAATGATGAAGAACCTTTCCGGACCCCTTATCTATGGGACAAAGTTTCCGGATGGGACATCCGGATACCCATCCGGATAGATGGGTGTCCGGATACCCCTCCAGATACTTTGGGGATTCTGATAAAAAGATCCATGTTCTTCCATTTTCAAGAAAAACTGGGACAATTTGAATTAATGAAAGAACCTTCTCTTACTCCCCCTCAAACTGAGCATGGGGATGGTTTGGCTCCCCCTCGAATAGTGCAAACTTGTGCAATGGAGAGTCCGACACACAAAAAAAACTTTTATACATTTAAAGAAAAACTTGTGTTGCTCCCCCTCAAAAGATTAACATAAAAAATGAAATGCTCCCCCTCAGAATGTGCGCGTAGTGTGAAATGCACACGGGAGTATCCACACACAAAAAAAACTTTTCATCAGTTAAAAAAATTGTGTGTGACGCTCCCCCTCAACATTAGAATGAACTTACCTGATAGCTGATCATGCTCCCCCTAAACACATGAGCAGTTTTGAAAGCACATGTATAGACAATCCTCACGTCTTCGTAATATTGCTTTTTTAGATCGTGAGCAGCTCCCTCCTTCTGGTCATGTGTGTGGAGCATCCAGTGTCTAAGAACTACACATGACCATCCTGCAAAACAAGATTAGCGGACCTTTGGTACCCAGATTTTCCTGGGTCCGGGAGGGTTAGGTTTGGCACCTCGAGGAGGAACTGGTTTTGGCACATGTTGCCTCTTAGGTGTAGATTTTACACCTTTTGGAGGAACAGGTTTTGTAGCAGGTTGCCTCTTGAGTGCCGGTCTAACCTCAGTGGGAGAAGCCCGTTTAAGAATGGGTTTGGTCTCCTGCTGTGGTTTAACCTGTGTTTGAGAACCCCGTTGTTATGATATTTTCTCTTGTTGTTACGGGGTTTGCGTTTGGGTGTATGATTATACATGTGATATGACCCAAACCAATCATTGTTATTGATATCATCAAAGTCATTCCAACCACAACTAGAACAGCATAAGTAATCATGCGATAATTGAATCAATTGTTGAATGGAGTAGAGTTTAATTGGAAAATTAACATCTCGTTTAACAAAATTATTCCTATGATTCCATGCGCAATCATGCTTATGCATCCTAGGATAGAAAACAGTGTTAATTGACTTCGATGCCTCTTTCTCAATATATTCCCTAGCTAGACTCTTTGGTTTATCTTGTTTGGGCTGGCCGGTTTTATCTGAACCCACATTAACAGCATGGTCAGTGACTTTTGAAGAAATTGGATTTTTGATAGGTAATCGCTCGGTCTTTTGCCTCGGTTGTGATTGGTTTTGAGAAGCTGGTTTAGGTTTGGAAATCTTAATCACAGCTGGGGCCTTGGTGTTAGAACAAGTACCCTTTTCAAAGTTAACCGGTCGATTGACTACGGGGGATAGAAAATCAGTATGGCTCGGAAGAGGTTTGTCGAAAGGGAACGACTCAAACTATCCATCAGAATTGCCTTCATAGTTCATATATTCTGAAAAATCGACTTCCGCAATTACAGGACTTGGATCGGTCGAGGAAGGCGAGGAACACTTTGTGTTAGTGTGCTTTGGGGAATTTGTGCGGAAGCTAGGAAAAAATCAGAGTTTAAATTCCTTTTAACACACTCATCTTGAGAAGCGTTACCGTTTTGTGTGGTGGATATTTTACCAATAAAAGCTTTACACGAAGACGTCTCAGATGAATTCGAGGAAGACTCGGGTAAAATCTGCTTCTCATATTTGAGCTGGTCAATTTGCTCTTGGAGCTGACCATTTTTCGTATACTCATCCATCGCATATGTTGCCAAGGCAGCCAGCTTTGATGTGAGTTTCGTGATTTCTTCCCGAAGAATTTCATGTCCTTCATCAGACACAAGTTCGGTTTTGATCTGTTGGAGATTCTCAAGTTTCTCAGAATTGAGTTTCTCAATCTCAGAGATCAGGGCTTTCTTTTCGTTTTGGAAAACAGACCTTTCTTTCTCAAGTGACTCCTCCAACTCGACAATCTTTGCCTCCAAGATGAGAGGGGGAACATAGAGTTTAAACTCGTCCGTCTCAGTCTTGGTTGCGGGTGCTTGGTCCTCATCCTTTTTAGAGGAATCCTTGGGCTTAGCAACCTTGTAAGGGTCGAAGTCGTCATTTGAGAGATACTTTTTGTTCTTTTGATAGGAATAGTTCAAAGTTTTATAACAAAACGGAAGTTGTATCCCTCGTTTGTGTGCGCGCTTATATTCCTCGGTTTCCTCTTCTTTTTCGGGTTTAAGAGGACCAGTCCATTGAATGGCATACTCCGGATACTTTTTGTCTAACCCAAAACATGCAAAATCATACAAAGTAGGAGTTTCGTATCTTCCCTTTTTCAAGTAGTGTGGGTTATCATATCCGATTCCCCACTCTTTGTTAAAATAGGTGACCCCTTTTTTGGAGTTTGGTTTCAAGAACAAGAATTTTGGAAACTAACTCCTTGTGCTGAATCTGAAGAGAGGAACATTGATAAACAATTTCTTCTTTCTCATTCATGTACTGATCAAACTGAGACTGAAGATCACATAATTTGGCCCTTAAGTCTTTAGGTGCTATTGAAAGATTTTTTCATTTTTCCTTTAAAATAGCATTTTCAGACTTATATTTTTCTGTTATTCGCGTTTGAACATCTAGCTTTTCGGTTATTGATCTAATCTCAAGCTTTTGTTCTTTAGTGGTGGCCTTAAAGGAATCTGCCTGGATGGTAAGAGATTGCATTTTATTCAAGAAATCTTATTCGGAAGATTCACATACCTTGCTTGTCTTCTCTTCATCAGCTGGAGAGTGATAGCCCATGAAAGCATTTGCACCATCAGTATCGCTTTCATCATCAGAACGACCCAACAAGTAGTCGTTTTCCACAAACATAGCTTCTCCAGCTTCCTTCTGCTCAGCCAATGCGAGTTTTGCCTTGTAGTAGTGAGAATTCTTTACCACAGGCCTCGTACAATCTTTAGCAAAGTGACCAAGCGTTCCGCAGTTGTAACATGTCACTGGCTCATCCTTCTTCTTACTTTCTGATTTCTCAGTCTTTTCTTTCTTCTCTGACATCCCTTGCTTTCTTATTTCCCTCATACTTGTCCTGATGATCATGGCGCTTGTTGGAGGAGGTGGAGTAGCGCTGATTGTTGGACGAAGGCTTCTTATAGTACTTTTGTTGTTGTTAAGATTTTGTAAGCAGAGCTATCGCTTTCTTGAAGTCAGATACTTCATCAATAGAGTCACTATCTTCCTTTTCAGATTCAGAAGAGCTTTGCTTTTGAGCACGTTTAGAGTGACAGCTCGAAGATTTCCCTTTCTTGGAGGACATAAGTGCAATAGGATCAGCAGCTGGCTTTGATTCAGTCTTCTTCTCGCTCAGAAGCTCATTCACTTCATCTTCGTCTTGAAGAAGCGTCTCATAGAGTTCATTGATGCCGATGTTCTCTATCAAGTTGTTGTGCTTGACATGAGAAGCAAACACCTTCCATTCCGGTAGCATATTATTGAGAAATTTTAGCGCGTTTTCTGTGTTGGAGCGAGTGATCTTATTCTTGTTTAGTTCTTTAAGAAGTGAGCAAAACCGTTCATAGGTCTGTGTGAGAGATTCACCGGTGCGCTGCTTGAAACCATCGAACTTGGTTATCGCGCTGTTGATCTTTAGTTGATTTCTGACATCGCTCCCACGCATCATTCTGGCCACTTGATCCCACATGCCCTTTGCCATGTCTTTGTAGCTGTCGATAGCTGTATAGATCGGGTTGGGAAGGGCTTGGACAAGATATCTCTTTACATGCTTTTGACCTTCGATCATGCCTCTTTCATCTTCGGTAATGTCGGCGATAGTTTTTTTTGCACAACGAGCTACAGCAGTTGCAGTTGCTTCTATATCCTTCATCGGCCAAGGGACTGGACCATCTTCAAGAGCTCTCTTGATGTACTCGTAGTTGTCCTTAGACTCTATGAAGAGCATGAATCTGTCTCGCCACTGGCTATACTCACCTTGGTAGAGACAAGGTGGTTTGGAGTCGGTACCGATTGCGAGAACGTCACGAGTAGACATCTTTGGTTGCAACGGAGTGATCGTCGGACGTATTGATTGATTCAAAGTGTAAACCCGGAAAGAAGACGAATCCGGATGGAATAACACAAACGTCCGGACAGTGTTGACTTGTCCGGAAACCACGGCAGTTCTATCCGGACTCTGCGGCTGACTTTTCCAAATCGATTGAAACTCGATTAGGGTTGCTCAAAAATGTTCCTGAAAAATTAGAAACACTACCAAACACAAAAATAACACTAACCCAATCGATTTTAAAGCAAAAACAACAAGTTTTGATGGTAAAAAATTTGATTTTTAGTGAAGAACACACTCAAAACTTTTGACTTTAATTTACTTAATTAACCACTCAAATGGTCGAATTAGGATGTGAAAATTTGCAGAAACACTAATGACAATGATGCTAACACAACCCAATAAGCAAAATCAATCAATTTTGCTTGAATCAAAGAATTGGAATTTCAAGAATAACACAGACGTGAAAAAGTCAATACTTACCAGAAATCAATATGAGCACTTTGAATCGATCGTGTCCGTCTGCTCTGATACCAATTGTGAGTCTCAGATCCGTGTAACGAACAATGAAATCAAAAGATTAAACAATACAGTATACGATTTCTACTGGTCATCTCTATTAAGCTTTCAATGTAGAGAGAGTTACAATATGAGAGCAAGAAAGCAAAATGAAACAACTAGCCTATTTTCTAAGGCTAAGGAAACTATTTATATGACGGGCCCGTGGTTAACAAGCCCACGGCCCGTTCACTAATAAACTCAAATTAAACAATTACAATTTAAACCCTTGAACTTTAAATCAACAATAAATGTCCCTAACACATTCCAAGCTCGCTGATGAGAAAGGTTGAATCTTGTCTCATCAAGGGGTTTGGTGAACAGATCAGCTAACTGAAAGTCGGTTGGGATAAAATGAAGTTCTATATCACCATTAATCACATGATCTCTGATAAAATGATACCTGATTTCGATGTGTTTGGTCTTTGAGTGTAGTACTGGGTTATTGGCTATAGCGATGGCACTTGTGTTGTCGCAATAGATTGGAATTTTTGAGAGCAAAAGGTCATAGTCCAGTAGTTGATTTCTAATCCACAAGCCCTGCGAACAACAGCTTCCAACGGCCACATACTCAGCTTCAGTGGTTGAGGTGGACACTGAGTTTTGGTTTTTACTTGTCCAACTCACCAGCTTTCCACCCAGGAGCTGACAGCCTCTTGTGGTGCTTTTCCTATCCAATTTGCAACCTGCATTTGACTAGGCGATTAGACCAAACCCTGAGTCTTTGGGATACCAAAGACCTAGGTTAGGAGTACCCTTAAGGTAACGAAAGATTCGCTTTACAGATATCAAATGAGATCCTTAGGTTCATCTTGATATCGTGCACACAAACAGGTTGCATACATAATATCAGGTCGGCTAGCTGTAAGATATAGAAGAGAGCCGATCATCCCACGGTATATCGTGACATTAACAGCTTTTCCAGAAGGATCCTTGTTTAGTGTCAGCGGTGGTGCCATAGGGGTTTTCATAGCTGAACTCTGAGTTAAATCAAATTTCTTCAGCATATCCTTAACATATTTTCCCTAATGAATGAAAGTTCCTTTTTCATTTTGTTTGATTTGAAGACCAAGGAAATATGTTAGTTCACCCATCATACTCATTTTATATTCAGCTTTCATTCTATCAGCGAAACGAGTACAAAGGTCAAGGTTAGTGGAACCAAATATAATATCATCGACATATATTTGAACAAGAATAATATTACCTTTTACTTTCCTGAAAAATAGAGTTTTGTCAAGTTTACCTCGCTCGAATTTTTTGATTTGGAGATAAGAGGAGAGAGTGTCATACCATGCACGAGGACCTTGCTTTAAGCCATAAAGTGCCTTATCCAGTTTATAAACGTAACCTGGATGCTTAGGATTTGAGAATCCTGGAGGTTGTTCCACGTAGACTTCTTCGTTCAGCTTTCCATTAAGGAACGCTGATTTAACATCCATTTGATAAACTTTGAAGTCTTTGTGTACATCGTAAGCTAAGAATAGACGAATGGCTTCTAGTCTTGCCACTGGGGCGAATGTTTCGTCGTAATCTATACCTTCCTCTTGTCTGTATCCCTGACCAACAAGTCAAGCTTTGTTGCGGGTTACAGTTCCATGTTCATCCAACTTGTTTCGATAGACCCATTTAGTGCCTATCACTGACTAGTCGGATGGACGAGGAACGAGCTTCAAAACTTTGTTTCTTTCGAATTCTTTCAGCTCTTCTTGCATAGCGCTAACCCAGTTTGGATCTCTGAGGGCATCATCTGTTTTCTTTGGTTCAATCAGAGAGATAAAGTTAACAAATAAACAAACATTACCTGCACTTCATCGAGTCTGAACACCAGCGTTTGGATCACCAAGAATTTGATCAATTGGGTGATTAATAGTCCATCGCTGAGTCGGAGCATAAGTAGTTGGCTCAACGTGAACTTCTGGAGGAGCTGAAGATGAGGCTTCAGCAACTTTTGGTATATCAGCCAAGAGAGGAATAGGTTCAGAAGTCATTTCATTCACTGATTGCTAAGAAGTACATGGTATATCTGAGATAGAAGGTTCAGAGGCAGGCATAGTGTTAAGAGGAACAGCTGAGACCCATGATGTTTCAGCTTCACTAGTCTGCATGCTTGGGATAATAGTAGGATCATCATCTTCAGCGGGATTAGTATGAGATGGAGGAGTATAAGTGTCTTCTGAATCACCAAGATGAGAAAACATCCATTGATTCATTTCTTCAGTATCAACAGAAGGTTTAGAGGTCGCTGAATGGGATTCGTCAAAAGTGACGTGGATAGTTTTTTTCTACAGTTTGTTTTCTTCGATTGAAGACTCTGAAGGCTTTAGAAACTGAAGAGTATCCAAGAAAAATTCCATCATCAGCCTTAGGATCAAACTGTCCAAGGGCATCTCTGTTGTTCAGTATGAAACACTGACATCCAAAGATGTGACTAAAGCTGATTGAAGGCTTTCTCCCATGAAAAAGTTCATAGGCTGTCTTTTTGAATCTTTTGACTATTCGCGACCTGTTTTGAGTAAAACAAGCAGTGTTGACAGCTCATGCCTAAAACTGAGTAGGTAGATGAGAATCGCTAAGCATTGAACGTGCAGCTTCAATGATAGTTCAATTTCTTCTTTCAGCAACTCCATTTTGTTGCGGTGTTCTCACTGAGGAAAAGTTGTGAGAAATACCCTTACTTTCAAAGAAGGAATCAAGAGAACTGTTTTTTAAATTCAGTCCCATGATCACTCCTTATTGAGCGAACGGTCATGTTGTTCAGTAGTTCCATTTTCCTGACAAATGTTATGAGTTCTTCAGGGGTGTCACTCTTAGAACGGAGAAACATTAGCCAGCTATAGCGAGATAATTCATCGACTATGACCAGTGTATATTTCTTTCCAGCGATGGATTGTTTGTTAACAGGGCCAAACAAATCCATATGGAGAAGTTGTAGAGGAGATGACACTGAGGAAACTTGCTTAGATTTGAAGCTTGCCTTCGTTTGTTTCCCTTTCTCACACGCTGAACATAAGGACTCCTTAGCGTATGAGTGTTGAGGTAGACCACTGACCAACTCTTTAGAGGAAAGAGTATTCAGTGTCTTGAAGTTGAGATGGGAGAGCCTCTTATGCCATAGCCAGTTGGCATCAGATGAGGCTTTTGAGAAGAAACAGGAGTTCTCAGTGGTTGTAGAGTCTATGTCTATAACATAAACATTTTCCGTACGGTATCCGCTGAGAGTTATCTTCTCCTTTTTGTTAGTGACAAAGCAGGATTCCTTAGTGAAAATCACTTTGTTATCCTTGTCACACAGCTGACTCATGCTTAGAAGATTGTGCTTCAGTCCTTCAACATATGCGACTCTTCTAAAGGTTGTTGTACCATTTGAGAGTACACCAAACCCTCGGGTATAGCCTTTTCCATTTCCACCGAAGGTCACTGAGGGACCCTTTTCTTCCTTGTATTCAGTGAGCAGGTTTTTCTTTCCAGTCATATGTCTAGAGCATCCGCTATCAAGATACGAGATACCCTTCCTGACCTGTAAACAAAAGAAGATTAGTTTGACTTGGGCACCCATTTTACCATGGGCCCACACTTGTCAGTGGTGGTATAGGAAGTGGAAGGTTCAGCAATCTTCGCAGCATTTGAAGATTCACCTTCAGAATTATTCTTCACTTTGGTTAATTTCTTAACCTCAGTGGTCTTCTTTGCCTTGGGGGCATTGATCTTCACCTTAGCTAACTTTTCAGCTTTGGTGGCTATGGGGCACTTACTAGAATTGTGATCGGTAAGTCCACGGTGATAACATTTCCTATAGCTAAAAGTAGCTTTAGGACCATTTACATGCTTAGCCATTAATTTTAAATGAGCAGGGCCAACACCAAGTATACCTTTGGCATTGGAAATGGGAGGAACAGTCAGTTCTTCAAATTTCTTACCTATAATATCCACTCTGATTCTAGGAGTAGATCGCTGAATAAATTTATGGATCTTGTTATTAGAAGTAGAGGGATAAGTCACTGATGCTTTAGAAACATTCAGCTTTGGTACAAAGGTACCCTTCTGAGGTTTTTGATTTAAAACTTTTTCTTTACCTTTATCTTTAGAGATTAAGGTAGGTTTTTCCTCAGGTATGGGGGTTTTTGAAGAGGAACACTGAGATGAGGAAGTGTCAGGGATAGAGGACACGAACATTCCAAACTTAAGCATGGAATGGTCAGTGGTAGGTTCTAGAATATCAGCTTTGTAACCAAGACCACGTTTATCAGTCAGGGGATTCTGAGACTTAATTATCTCAGTGATCGTTGTTGAGGATTTACACCATCCTTCAACAGTAGCCTTTTCAGCTTTTAATGCAGCGATAGCTTCTTCGCGTTCGATTTTGACTAGTTGATTTATATGAACCTGATCTTTTAAATCCTCTTCAATTTTAGAAAGCTTTTCTATTTGAAGGTGGCAGTTTTTAAGCTGTTCAGCGAGATCAAGGTTTTGATTTTCTGCGACGGTTTTGCCATTCCTGGCATCATATAAATTCATAGTCAATAGATCTATCTTTCGAAGACTATCAGCTTCATCAATATCTGAAATATTAGTAAAGAAAGAAGTTGATACCTTAGTAGCAGAGGATGAAGTAGAGGGAATGTCAGAATTTTCTTCCTCTTCTTCAATTTTAGCCATGAGGAATAGATTGGCCTCATCATCATCTTCTGAGTCAGATGATTCTTCTTCATCAGAGGCAACCCAGTCAAAGTCAGCCATCAGGCCTTTGCCTTTCTTCTTAAAGCTTTTCAACTTTGCGTACTTATCTTTCACCTTTTGATACTTGTCATCTCTAGCCCTGGGGTTAGAGGATTTCTTGGAGAAAGCTGAGGGTTTAAAGACTTTCTTTGACCTGCATTCACTAGCAAAGTGTCATACTTTTTCACAGTTAAAGCAGGTAGCAGTAGCCTTATCAACAGGGGTTGATGATCTTGGCTTGTCAGTGAGTGCAAGGGGTTTGTTCCTTCTGAAATTATTCTTTTTGGCAAATCTCGTGAAGTTATTAGATAGGAGTGCCATAGATTCATCAAGATCTGACGAGTCAGCATCTGATGAGCAATCAGAGTTAGTTTCCAACTCAGAGACAGTGATAGTGGATCGCTGAGTGGAAGGTGACTCTGAGAGTAAAGCAACATGTGTGCTTTTGGAATCTTTAACAAGATTCTTCTTAAGATGACACGACTGCTCATGATTGAGCATAATGCCATATAAGGTAGAAAGATTCATAGATTTTAGATCCTTTAATAGCTTGAGACACATTGAATAACTCTCCCAGCTTTCAGGTAAACATTCTAGGAACTTTGTCAGAATTTCAAAGTTAGAATATTCCTTACCAACGGTTTTCAGATCAATAATTAAACAGTTAAACCGCTTATTGGTTCCTGTTTTGCCTAACAATGATGATTCTATCTAATAGTTCAAACAAGATATAATGCAGAAGCGTTTTTAACGAACTAAATTGTTAACACCAGACCTATTAGGTAATCATGAAATCTTCCATTGATCTTCAAGAATCTAGCGTTTTACATAAGAATTCAATACTTTCTCTCTCTAGATTCTCTCTCTAGAAACTCACCCTAGATTTACAATTATGCTCTCTCACTAATGACTTTCTTTATACTTTCTTAACAACTAAGCTAACTAATCCTATTTATATCTAGGATTACAAAGCATTAAATCTAAACTACTTTGACTTTACATGACTTTGACTTTGACTTTTACATTTGACTTTACAATGTTTGACCATTACAAGACTTTACAATAAATCTTGAATACAATAATGCTCTAACATTCTCCCCCTTTGGATTCAAGATTTAAAAAATAACACGCTATATCAAATACGTGAGATGTAAATAACACAGATAAATAGCTCAATAACCCACTGTATATTGATATAAATAGAACACCAAGAACACCGATGATATAACAAGAATTCTGTTCTAATGGTGTGTGTGTCGTGCAAAGCTTAATAGAAGAACTCAACATGAGTCTTCTATTTATACTACTTCTAAAGGGGACAGGCTTTAGACAATAAGTACTGAAGGTACAAAGACACTATTCAGGTACTGTTGCAGGTACAACGTTAATTAAATGCGCCGGCTTCTACTAAGGCTAAGACCCATCAGAGTTTGACACGTGGAGTTGTCAGGTCACGCCTTGTACGAATGATCTTCAGGATCTTCGTACAGCAGAAATTGTGAGAAGCACGATTGTCCTTGTATAGAGCTCTAGTCTTTTATACCACAGAGGCTCTGTCAAGTATGACAGAGGCTCTGTGGCCTTGTCCGCATTAAAGAGTCTTCTGATGATTCTTTACTTCGGTCTTCTCGGTTACTCGGCAGAGCCTCTATCGAAGACTTCTATGCTTCGATCTTCTCGGTGACTCGGCAGAGCCTCTGTCGAAGACTTCTATACTTAGCATATTTTTCAATACTTCTATAAACAGAAAGATTGGAGCTAGCAATCTCCCCCTAAGTATTGAAAAATAAAAAATTGAAAAATGCAAGGTTTTCTAGGCTAAGTGCATGATAAGAGGTGTAACAATGTACCTCAAAAGTTTTTACTTTTCTTTCATACAAAATTATGCCAAAAGCACTTACACTTGATTACATTATGAAAGGAAAGATTTGCAGAGGTTGGTAGAGGATATCAAACGTTGGCGTCTTTGAAGTCTTTGAAACTTCTGTTGTCGAATCCTAATTCTCTAAGCTCTTGATAGAAACTAATGCAGAGGGTTCTGAAGTTGATTACTTGGTCGATGACCTCTATCAGTCTATCTGCGAGAGCTTGATTCATGAGCTTCGTTCCTCTATGCTCCACGAGGCTTGCTCTGAATTCTGTCAAAGTACTTGTTGCATACTTCTGACAGTCCATCTCTACGAACAGTCTTGACTTCCCAGCAGAATCTTGATAAACTAACCCGACTCTTGGAGATGTAATGATCGAGTTTGGTATGGCAGAGGATGGGCAGTCATTTTCTGGTGGTCGAAGATTTAGGTTTCTTACTCCGAGATCTCGTCCTAATTGGAAGTCCACAAGGGTGTATAGCAGAAGTTTCTCTCGCATGGCTTTCCTGATCACCCTGTATGCCCTTCGAATTGCATCTGTAGTGAAGTTCTCTTTCGTCCATTTGAGAAGGTCGGGTAGGTCGTAGGGACTTAGATTTCTCAGATCAGCATCTGAGAATTGGGTCACGGTTCTGTCCTCCCTTTTGACTTTATAGATGTTATAGGAAACCTTAGGTGTGCTTCTGGTTTGAGAAAACTTACAGTATATGACCTTGTCAATTTTGGACTCTGAGAAGACTTGGTGTTTTGGCTTGGGTGTTGTTCTTGTGAAGATGTTCTCAAGGTCAGCATGGAAGACGGGATCTTGAATGGTTGGTGGCAGATGATCTCTGGCACATCAGTTGTACAGATATCTGTACACCACCTCTTCCATCTGTGGTGGAGGTGCACCGGGTGGAGGCATAGGCCAGTGCAGAGCATCCATTTTATTCTTGATTTGGGCCACTCGATCCTCTGTGACTTTTGCCTTCGGATCTAGAATTGGTATATTTGACAGAGGAGTAGCACCAAAAGCCCAGTCTTCTTCTTCTGGCTTTGGTGTCACATATGCATCAAAAGAGCTCTTCATCAATTTTTCTGCTGGTTGATGCTTTGGCTTCTTCTTCTTGGGTTCCTCTGTCATTATCCCCCTGCCTTTATCTTTTGCCTTCGACTGTAGATCTTCTTGTAGAGATTGGATTGCCTCTGTGGATTTTGTCTTTTGGGGTTCCGAGGGCTTTGACGGAGGTACTTCTGTAGGTTTTGTGGGGGTTGCCTCTGTTGGTTTTGTCACTTGTGCTTCTGAGGGCTTGGTTGGTGATATGGGTTTTGTAGGTGAGACTTCTGTGGTTTTGCTCAGATGTTTTCTTTTGTAAGCAATGGTTTTGGTTCTGGTTTTGGGTGTGGGAGATGGGGGTTTTGTCTTTTCGGCTTCTGGTGTTGGGGAAGGGAGTTCTTCTGGTGATTTTGGTTTTTGTGATTGGGATGGTTGATCTTCTTCGGAGGATGTTAGAATTTGGAATTCTTCACGGATTGGGATATCTTTTCCGAATACAGAGGTTGTTTCCACAGAGGTGGGTGTTGCCTCTGTGGTCTTTTGTTGTTGATCTACTTTGGTTTTAGGTACTTGGGTTATGATTGGGGTTTCTTCAGAGGGTATTTCCACAGAGGTGGTTGTTGCCTCTGTGGTTTGTTGTTGGTTTCCTCCTTGGGTTTGAGTTGGATGAACTTGGTTTAGCGATTCTGCTGATATTGGTGGTTCTGGTAGACCTTTGCTTGCTGCTTTCTCCATTGGTTTCTCCCCCTCAGGATGATCTGATAGACTATCAGTGTCATAATGGGAGTCATCCTGACCCTCATCTTTAGTGCCTTCTGCTCTGCACGAAGCTTCTGGCTTTTTGGGTGGTGTGGCACCTGCAGCGATCATCTTTGCGCATAGGTCGTCACAGAGGCCAAGTAGGGTATGGACCTCTGCCTCTGTGTTGAAGCGCATTTTGCCGACGCTCTTTTGAAAGTCTTTGATGTAATTAGCGTTGGCAGCAGTGAAGGCTCTGATGAACTCGGTGACTTGATCAAGTATCCCTTGCCCAAGTTCTGTGAGATGTGCTCTAGTCATGTAGTCGGATGGCTGCATGGCTAGAGTTTGTCTAGTTGTTTGTTCTTGAACAAGCTCAAGGGCCTTCTTTAAATCTTCAGGAGTAATGCCCGCAGAAGTTGGCGTTTGAGATGTCTTCAGTTGTTCAAGTAGGGCTTTCACAGAGCTTTGGAAAGCAGAGGTAGTAGCTTTCTCGAAGTTAGCAGCAGCAGAGGTGGCAGAGGTTGTAGCAGTTGACTTCATCTGGGCTAAGGCATTTTGCACCTCTGTGGACAGATTGTCCATTTTGGTGTTCAGATCAGTAATGGCCCTGGAAGTTGTATCTGCAAAAGAATCAAAAGAGCTTTTCAACTCTTTCAATGTGGTGTCCACAGAGGTGACAAGGGTTTGGAACTCATCCCTTGATACATGTGGACTTGGTGTAACCTCTGGGGGAACACATTCGTCCCCAGAGTGAGTCCCTGTTCCTTGGACACCTTCTTTCGTCCCTGTGTTGACGTTGAGGATGGAAGGATTTCCCTCTAATCCTCGTGCAGAGGCTTTATCGGCCTCAGACTCTATAGAGGTTCTGTTAAGGACATTTTCTTGATCCACTCCAGAGGTGGGTACAAGAGTATCTGTATGTTGACTCGAAGACTTGTCTAGAGTCTCTCCGTGTTTGTGCACTCTAAGCCCCTCTGAAGAGCCTGTTGGACCTATAAGTGTGTGCGTGTCAGAGGAAACGAATTCCTCTGTATGGATTTCTGTTGTGATCAGGGGCAATGGATCACGAACTAAGGGTAAGTCCTTTTGAGAGGAATCCCCTGGAATGGTTTCCCCGGCTATTAGTGGCACAGAGGTGGAAGGAATTTCCTCTGCCCGGTCAGTTTGGGGTGGGTTCGAGTTGTGCTGCTCTTGTTCAATATTACCTTCTGCCACTAGACTGGCGGTAATAGAAGTGTGGGTTGCACTGGGACTTGGTTGGGGTTGTGTGCCTCTATTATTCCAGGCATCTGTTCTGGATTCTTGCTCTGTTGGGCATCTTATCACTACTTCACCATCTATTTTCTCAGCCTCTCTTTCTATCCTACGACCCGCTGCTTCTACCCTAACTTCTGTTGCAGCTTCTGCCCCAGAGACTAAGGAATCGTATATTGGATGAGAGACAATTAATTGCCGTACATGGGGATGCAGAGGTCCTTCGTTTACCTGGGTATCTTCTTCTACCTCTGAGACTAAGACTGGTGGGGTTTTGGTGGTAGTTTTAGCCAGATCTTCTGGGCTTTCTCTTAGCACATCAAAACCAGGTTGTGTGAAGGGGTTCTATAGTACTTCTGGAGTCGCAGACTGAATATTTTGTGGGGTTTGGTCATCTTCATCTAAGTCAGAAGAGATTCTGAAGTCTGGAGCTTCTGTTGAATGATGAGATAGAGCTTCTGCGGTCCATCCAGAAGGGTCTAAAGAGTGTGCAATCCCGGGTAGTTGGAGGAAGACAGAAAAATCACCCTGATCTTCTGCATAATTGATGGGTGAAGGTGATTGCAGAGGTTGGTCTTCGGTTTCTTCGACCATTTCTGCTTCCTCTGCGATGGATTGCAGAGGAGTGTGGGGTTTCTTGGATTTCTTCTTGCTCCTTCTTTTCTTTGGTTTGGGGGCACCCTCCTCAGAAGACTTGTGTTTTCTCTTCTTTTTTTGTTTTGGAGGAGGGGGAGGTGCAGAGGATCCAACTTCTGTTGCATGAGGAGGGGACTGTTGGGTTTGAACAGCACTAGTAGAGGTTCCCTCTGTCGTTTTCCTTTTCTTGTGAGCTTTCTTCTTCTTCTTGGCAAAGGACTTGCTCTTGGAATCAGGGGAGAGAATTGTATCTCTCAGAGCATGAAAGTTCTCTTGTACTTGTGGATGCTTAGCCAAGGCCACTGCCCATTCCTCATCTGCCAGTCGCTCAACTACCTGATCTCCTATAGAGGCTCCTAGACGCGGGGGTGTCACAGGACTCGGTTCTGGAGTCTTATGATCGCGTATGTAATCTAGCTTAAGGGTCTCGTCTGTAGCGTATCCCAGAAGTTTGGTTGGCAGAGGTCTGCAGAAAGGGTATTTGTCTTCGTGCTCTGTTGGAGAGTTCTTTGTCATAGAATACATTCTGGCCGTTGGTCCCTCCATTGGCCATTTTTATAGAAGGAGCAGATGTTCTAGAAGTACACCCAAAATACGCTGATATTGCAGAGTAGGTAGAGCTTCTAAAGAGCGTCCTTTGGCCTTTTGGGAGGATATTCTGCGGTCGAAGGTGTTAACCATTTCTTGCATCATGAGGGTGGCGTAGTCCAGAGGAAGATCGCAGTACACTCCGTACATAATGGCCAAGATTTGATGAGAAGTCTGGTCTGGACTACCCACTTTTCCCGTTAGGCATCTGTTGAGAATGGAGAAGAGGGTATTCCATAGAGGGGGAAGTCGATTTCTTCTGAAATCATTCCTTTTTCTTAGGGTTGTGTTGTACCCTAACATCTCAACAAACCTGCAGAGCTCTGTGTCTGTGGGTTCCTCTGCGTATGCCTTTATCCCTAGGAGACCTCTTGTTGGTAGACTGAACTCAAGTGAGAACATGGTTCTGTTGAACTTGAGTTCAAGGTGCTCGGATTTGCTTGGTTTTGAGATGTAGCCCTTTATCTGTCTATCTTCTGGGTCAAATCTGCTGCTTTGCCAGAATTGATTGAGATATCTGGCAGGGATTTTGTGGACAGTTTTGGTTAATAGGGGGAAAAGATAATGATTTTCCAGAATGTGAAGAAGGATGGCATGTGCTTCCCCAAATGCGGTTTTGGAGGGAACCAGGTATTGGTTATTGGGTTTTAAGGGAAGAACACGTTCAAAGTATTCATGTGCTATGAAGTTTTGAAGGTGGGTTGTCGGAGCAAAATCTGATGTGTCGCCGGAGTTATCCTGTTCTAGGTTTCCGGCTATTTCTTGGTTCTGAGAATGCTCAGAATGGAATGGTGAGTTCACTGGAGCGTTGGAGGTGGAAGCCATTGATATAAACTTGAAGAAAGAGAGTAGAAAATGGAAGTTGCAGGTTATTGCAAGGTTCGCCGGAGAAGATGAAGAGAGTAAGTTCGTAAAAGGTTTAAGAGAGAATGGGAACGGGGTTATATAGTGAGAGTAGAAATGGATAGAATTCCACGGTAAAAGTGAACTCAATAAATATTTGGGGTCCGTACTTGAGTTTTACAGCGGGGCACAAGTTTCAGAAGAAACGTGTGGTACGCACGTCCAATGAAAATCTGCCACGTCACATGTGTTAGAGCACGATTAGACGTCGTGCGCGGCCCATTAATGCTTGGCGCGTGGGTATTTCTTCTGTGTGGGGTCTGTCACTCGCGGTAAATAACTCCCTTTTACAGAGTTTCCATAAAGAGTAAAGTGTCAGAATCAACAGAGGCTCTGTAGTGGAGTGAGTTCTGTGATTCTGAAACCTACCTTTAATGTCTCCTCTGTGCTTGCACCTTTACCAAAAATGTTTGAAAATTCATTGGAGCGGATCGATAGTCTTTAGCACAAAATTTTCATCCACAGAGGTTTTGGGGCTCTGTCAAAGCCAGCAGAGGCTCTATGAGTGAAAATTTATCATAACTAAAAATTTAGAAAACTTTTGGATCATCCAACGTTTTACTTGTTTTAAACATTGTTTTCAGGACATATTTGGAAATTAGTGTCCGAGAAAAACTATTTGGAAAGAGGTTCTGTGCGAGTAGCCTTTGAATACCTGGATTAGTCAACATAAGTTATATGGTGGAGTGAACTCTATGACTAGAAACCTTCTTTAAGATATTGACGTTGATTGATAGAGTTTCTGTATTAAATTTGCAGTTTTAGAGGATCCGGCTTACAAAAGCTCTATTGAGCTCAGCAGAGGCTCTATGACCTCAAATTTCTCATAACAGAATGCTCGAAATTTTTTTTTATCATTACTTGTTTGGAATGTCTTAAAGAGTGTTTCTAGGACGTATTTGGAAATTGATGTCCTAGAAAATTGTTTTTCAGAAAAGATTTGTAAGAGATACTTACCTTTTGGCTCTTCCTTGTTCGTCAAAGACCTTTACTTCTATGAATTTGATTGATGACATCTCTTCTTTGGCTCCCCCTTTAATGATCAACCTCTGTAGATCAGTTCAAGGTCTCCTTCTGCTCCCCCTTGACCTTATGCTTGGATCAAATGAGATAAGTAGTGCACAGGACATAGGTCAATCTCATCAGAGGTTCTGTGGAAATTGTCAGAGGCTCTGAGCAATTCCACAGAAGCTCTGTTGGTAACAGAACTTTTGATGATTAAGAATGTACATACAGAAGAGTTTTAAATATATACATATTTACAAGAGGACAAGTCTTACTTACAGAGGTTTTCAACTCATGTTTATCATACCCAACTTACTTACCAAGAAGAGGAATCTTTTCTCATCGAGTGCTTTGGTAAATAAGTCTGCAATATGATATTCAGTGCTCACGAAGTACATCTCAATTGTTCCACATTCAACATGATGCTTCAGAAAGTGGTAACGGATATCGATATGCTTTGTTTTTTAGTGCTGTACTGGATTGGCATAGATGGATATGGCGCTTTTTGAGTCACAGAGGATGGGTATCTTGTAGATAGTGTGACCGTAGTCCTTTAGCTGAGTTTTCATCCACATAACTTAGGAGCAACAGCTAGCAGCAGCAACATACTCAGCTTCTGCTGTAGATGTCGACACACATATCTGCTTCTTTGAAGTCCAGCTTACTAGTTTACCACCTAGGAATTGACAACTCCCATAGGTGCTCTATCGGTCTAGCTTGCATCCTCCATAATCTGAATTTGTGTATGCCTTAAGATCAAAGCCAGAGTTCTTCGGATACCAAAGCCCAAGATTTTTGGTCCCTTTAAGGTATCTGAAGATCCTCTTTACAGCAATAAGGTGGGATTCCTTTGGGTTAGCTTGATATCTTGCACAGAGGCATGTGGCATACATTATATCAGGCCTACTTGCGGTTAAGTATAACAGAGACCCAATCATACCTCTGTAGAGCTTGCACTCTACAGATGTGTCATTTGGATCTGAGAATAATTTATTTCCAGTGGCCATTGGGGTCTTCATTACAGAGGCATCAGAGAGACTGAATTTTGAAAATATGTCGGAGACATATTTAGCTTGATTTATAAAAATTCCCTTTGATGATTGTTTTACTTGGAGTCCGAGGAAGAAGTTTAATTCTCCCATCATACTCATTTCAAACTCACTCTGCATGAGTTTTTCAAAATCTTTGCATTGTTGTGCATTTGTAGTCCCAAAAATAATGTCATCCACATAAATCTGTACAAGCAGAATCTCATCACCTTTTCGTTTGTAAAACAAAGTAGTATCGGTTGTACCTCTGTCGAATTCATTATTGAGAAGAAAGGTTGAAAGTCTTTCGTACCATGCTCTTGGAGCTTGTTTCAGTTCATACATAGCTTTGTCGAGGTAGTACACGTATTTTGGGTACTTGGAACTTTCAAACCCTGGTGGCTGCTGGACATATACTTCTTCTTGGATTTCACCATTCAGAAAGGAGGACTTTACATCCACTTGAAAAACTTTGAAGCCTTTGTGGGCTGCAAAGGCTAAGAAGATTCTTATTGCTTCGAGCCGTGCGACAGGGGCAAACGTTTCATCGTAATCAATGCCTTCTTCTTGGCGATATCCCTTGGCCACCAATCTCGCTTTGTTTCTAATGACCACCCCATCCTCGTCCTTCTTGTTTCTGAAGACCCATTTTGTCCATATTGCTTGTTTTCCTCGTGGCAGAGGTACTAGGGTCCATACCTTGTTTCACTCAAACTGTAGAAGCTCTTCTTGCATAGCATCTACCCAGTTTGGATCATCTAGGGCTTAATAGATTCTTTTTGGCTCGACCACACTGATGAAATTTGTAAAGAAACAAAAATTAGGAGTGGCTTATCTTGTCTTGACCTTTTCAGAAGGGTCGCCGCTTATAAGGCTTGGAGGATGGCTTTTCGTCCACTGTGTCGTTCTTGGAAGATGGTCATTTGAGTCATCCAGATGAACCTCTGTGGTTGCACACTGCGTTTCTGGTGAAACCTCTGTTATAGATGGTACTTCTGTGCTTGTGCTTGGTTCTTCAGCTTGTGGAAGGATTGGTATGGGAGTTGGAATTTGTTCCTCTGAGGAAGTAGAGACCGAGTCTTCGTTTTCCTCTGGTATTGATTCCTCTATAGTCGCTGGAGTTGGTATTTCAGGAGCCTCTGTTGTTGAGTCCTTGGTCGTATTATCTTATGTTCGCTCCCCCTCAGCGCGTGCATCTGTATGATTCACAGAAGAGGATGAAGTATTCAATGGACCAGTTAGATATATACCTGACTCAGTCTGGTTGTTAGAAGATGTTTTGTTAGATCTGAAGTTTTGTCAATAAACCAAGTGTTGAAGTTCTGATAAGAAGACTCGGATGTTCTGAGTAGAAGAGTCAGAGATCTGAGAAGAAGAGTCAGAGTTCTGAGTGAAAGAGTCAGAAGCTCTGAGAAGCGTTATCAGAAGAATGTTCAGAAGTTCTGAACTACCTGTTCAGAACTTATGACTACATACTTTACTTGGTATTTAGTAAACTAATTAGGACACGTGTTATGTTCTTATTAGTCTTTCTTATTTGTACTGTAGCTTTAACATGTCTGTTGCAGTATAAATAGTAGTTAGCTCTACGTTGCTAACTGATTGATTTTTCCCGTATAACTTTGTATTCATTCTTTGTAATCTTTGAGATTCTCTCTCTCTTAGATCTGTAATTCTGTTCATCATTGAATACAATTGGGCTTGATCATACAAATTCTCAATTACTGCTTTCTATATTGATTGTAAGATAAGATCCTGAACTTTCAATTGGTATCAGAGCTAATCAACAAACAAATTCGTTCAAGATTGTTATCGCGAAGATCGATTGATCAATTTCTTGAAGATTTCTTGATTAATTCAAAATTCGATTCCGCTGCTAGGGCTAGTTCTTGAATTCTTGGCAACTCTTGAATTACCTGTTACATTTCGATCAAGAAACTCGAATTTGTCTTTCTGTTGAATTTTCTTACAATCATGTCTTCTAAAGAATATCTAGCCATGGGATCTGAAACCAAACCGCCTGTTCTTATACCAGAAGAGTATCAGCAATGGAAAATTCGTATGATCCAATTCCTAGACAATATTGATGAAAATCTAATGGTCTCTATTCGAGAAGGTCCAATTGAAGTGTACATTGATGTTGCTGCAACCCCTGCTACAGAGACAACTCCAGAAATTCCAGCGACCAGGGTGAAAAAGAGTTATTCCCAATACACAGCTGAACAGAAGAATAGACATGCTATTGACAAAAGAGCAATTACTTTGATGACTTTGGCTGTCCCAAATGAGGTTCTAAACAGGATTGACAGTGGATCATCAGCTAAAGAAATGTGGGACGAATTGGAAAGGCAGATGCTAGGAACTGTGAGATCTATTCAGGCAAAGTTAAATCAAAGCATAAATGCTTATGAAAGGTTCAAAGCAAAAGAGTCAGAAAGTTTGACACAGACATACAGTAAATTTTGCACTATTCTAAATGACTTGAGAAGAAATGGACTGAAGAAAACGAAGTCAGAAATAAATTACAAATTTCTGAACAGTCTAAATTCAGAATGGTCATCATTTGCCATAAGTCTGCAAATGAACAAGGATATGTGTGAAGAAGACTTAAATGATCTATTCTGTGTTCTTAATCAACATGAAGACTCTGTCAAGTTAGTTGTGGAAGAGAAGAAAAATGTTGCTGATCAGTTAGCGTTCTTATCAAAATCCAAAGCAATCAAAGTACCCAAAAAGACTGCATATCTATCAGAGATACCTAATCTGGAAGAATCTGACAAGGAAGAAGGATCAGAAGATGATAAAGATATCAAGATAATGGCTGAGAAACTAGCTTTGTTGACAAATACTTTCTATAAAAGGTATGGGAAGGGTAGATTTCAAGGAAATTATAAAAGAGTTGGGAGTTCAGATTATAAGAAGAAAGAAGACAGAGAAGAAAATAAGTTTGAAAAGAGAGTAGAGAGAAGTGAAGAAAACAATGAAGAGAAGGATGAAAGAAAAGAAAAGAATATGTGTTTCAAGTGTGGAAAATCTGGCCACTATGCTAAGGATTGCAAAGTTAAAATTGTGAAAGACTATGAGTACTACACCAAGAAGGCTCAGCTTGCAAAGAAGAGAGATGATAAAATTGCTTTATTGGCTGAACAGGAGAATTGGTTGTACTACACTTCTGATGAAGATGATCATATCAACTTTCCACAGATGCAAAGCTATATGGCAAAAATGAGGAATGAGGATGATTCTGATTATGAAGATGCTGATTCTGAGTCATCTGCTGAGGTACATTCTTCACTTGAAATAGAGTTAATGACACAGATTGGTGAAATGAAAACTGAATTTGCTAATCTAAGAAAACAGATAAAAGGAGAAAGAAATTTGGTTAACAAATTCAGAATTGAAAAAGAAGTAATAAAAGAACAATATGAAGAATCTGAGGCTGAGAAACAAAAAGTTAAAGATGAAAATTCTGAATTGTGGAAAAAGCTTTCTGAACTAAAAGTTGAGTTTTCAAAAATAAAGGATGAAAAAGGTGATTTACAAATAAAATTTGATATGTTATTTGAAGAAAGAAAGAATTTGTACACCAAAATCAAAGAATTGGAAGATTTGAATTTGAAAAGGAGTCAGACTCAGCAAACATTAAATCTTTTATTAAGCAATGTTAAAGATACAAGATTTTATAATCCAAAGAAGGGATTGGGATTGGAAGAAAATGTCACTTTAAAAAGAGCTCCAATCAACTTGTATGAAAAACTTCAAGTTTCTAAGCCAAAAATCCCAGAAATTGTTGAAGTTTTTATAAGACCTGCTAGTTCTATAACAAGTTCTGACAATTTGCAAAGACCAAACTCTAAAAAGTCAGATGAGAAAATTTCTGAGTCTAAAACAGAAAAGTCAGTTGTTTCAGAAGAAAAGGTTAAGAAAGAAGTTTCTAAACCAGTAGATGAGAAGCCAAAATACAATGATATTAAATTCAAGTATGATTCTTTAAATGTCAGCTACAAAAATAAACAACCAAGTTTTTCATATCATGACATTGAGAGCATATTTGACACAAGTAAAAATTCTGAAACAGTCAATCAGAAGTCTGAAACTTCTAGTCAGGATTCTGAACTTTGTAGTCAGAACTCTGAGTCTAAAGATCAGACATCTGAGTCTGTAAATCAAACCTCTGAACTTTGTAGTCAGAAGTCTGATTCAACTGGATTTTCTGAAATAAAGTCAGATGAATTTTTACAACTTGAAAAGAGATTTAATCTTGTGAGTCAAGAACTTGATGACTTTAGGAAAGCTTATGATGAACATGAAAATGATTTCTGTGAGGTGGATATTAAACTTGAAGAAGCTTTGAAAGAAAAGAATATTTTTAATCAGAAAATAACAGAGCTTGAAAAACTGAAGACTGAGTATGATTTTTTTAAAATTAATGCTCCAAGAGAAAATGATAAATTCTTTAATAAATCAAGTACATATGAAAAAGGTGAATCATCTAATTCTTCTAACAAAAAGGACTTGAATTTTTCAGAAAAAGAAGAAAGCAAAAGGAAAGATGATCTTGCAAAGTTGAATGATCTGAAAAGGGATCTTGAGAAGCTTAGAATGAAATCTACTTCTGAACTCAAAGCTAGAAATTCTTGTAATAAGGGCAATTGTACTCTGAACAGTATCAATAAAAATGAAATGGTCTATGTTTCAGATTTATTGTCACTTGCAAAGAAAAATCTTGTTTGTGTTAGATGTAAAAATGATTCATTCCAATATTCTCATAAATGTCAAGTCAAAATAACTTCTGTTTCATACATAAGAAAAGATATTCAGAATTCAGAAAAGAAAACTGTTTCTGTTCATCAGAATACAGAAAAGAAGAAATCTTTTGTTCCTCAGACTGAGAAGAAAGAAAAGATAAAAGAAAAGAAAGTTGAAAATGTTGCAAAATCAAAAGATACAACTTTCAAAAAGAAAGTGAATAAGTTTGTAAGCAGAAAATGTTCTGACTTCATAAAAGTTCAAGGAAAGTGGTGTTTGAAGAAAGATTTTGAGTGGAAAGTAAAAGGTACTAATGTTAACTCCAATGACAAAACTAACAAAGATGGACCCATTCCAAAATGGGTACCTAAAACTAACTGATCCTTTTGCAGGACTGTCATGTGTGGTTTTTAGATTCAGGAGCTTCAAGACACATGACAGGTCAGAAGTCTTTTCTATCAAACTTCACAGAAAAGGCTGGAGGAGCAGTAAACTTTGGAAATAACAGCAAAGGACACGTCAAAGGTTATGGAGATTTAACTAAAGGGGATCTGACTATCCAAAAGGTTTTCTATGTTGAAGGATTACAGCATAATCTTTTCAGCATAAGTCAATTTTTAGACAGTCTTTGTCAAATCAAGTTTCAAATAACAGGTTGCATGATTTTAACTGAAAATGATGTTAAAGTCTTCTGGGCCAAAAGACATATGGACTTATTTGTAGTTAATTTTTCAAAATTGAAAATATTAAATACAGTTTGTCTTTTATCAAAATCAACTGCAAATGAATGTTGGCTTTGGCACAGAAGACGTTCTCATCTAAATTTCAAAGATCTTAATAATCTCGTTGCAAAACATCTGGTTAAAGGCTTACCAAAGCTTAATTTGAAAAAGAATCATTATGCTCAGCTTGTGAAATGGGCAAGATGAAAAAGAGTTCTCACAAATTAAAAATGGACTCATCTTGCAAAGCACCATTAGAAATGATTCATACTGATCTTTGTGGTCCAATTTCAGTTCAATCCATGGGAGGAAAGAAATATATGCTTGTGATTGTTGATGAATTCTCCAGATACACTTGGGTTGAGTTCCTAAGAGCTAAATCAGAAGCTGCTACCACATTGATAAATTTTATCAAAAGGATTCAAGTTCTCTTACAACTTTCAGTTCAGAAAATCAGAAGTGATAATGGAACAGAGTTCAGAAATGAGACTCTTCAGAATTTTTTAGAAAGTTCTGGGATTTCTCACAATTTTTCTGCTGTCAGAACTCCTCAACAAAATGGTGTTGTTGAAAGGAAAAATAGAACTCTAGTTGAAGCTGCGAGAACAATTCTGGCTTATGCAAATCTTCCTACTTTTCTATGGGCTGAAGCAATTGCAACTGCTTGTTTTACACAGAATAGAACTTTAATCAATAAGAGATTAAATAAAACTGCTTATGAACTGATAAATAAAAGAAAACCATTAATCAAATTCTTTCATGTTTTTGGTTGCAGGTGCTATGTTCTTAGAGACAGAGAAAATCTTGCCAAATTCGATAAAAAGGCAGATGAAGGATACTTTGTGGGTTATTCTTTAACTTCCAAAGCATTCAGAATCTACAATAGAAGAACCAAGAGGATGATGGAGAGCATAAATGTAACCTTTGATGAAGCCAGAATGCGGACTTCTGAACAAGATAGTTCAGAACTCATGCTGAACAAGACAAAAATGACTTCTGATACAAATTCAAATCTTATTTGTTCAGAACTCAATTTACTGTTTAAGAATGCTTTTAGTGAACTAATTTCTGATTCTTATGCAGAATATGAAAACCCAAAGATGGTCAAAGAGATGAAAAATAAGACTCCAGAAATAGTTCAATCAACTATAATTTCTGACAAAGGTCCATCATAGGAATGTCCAAATCTAATAAATACAAGTGGTGAAAATTCTGAGTGACTTGTTCAGAATTCTGATTCTTGTAATCAGAACTCTGAACAAGTCACTCAGAATTCTGACTTCATTAATCAGAACCCAAACTTGGATATAACTCCTATTCATACATCAGAACAAGGGGACAGTTCAGAATTACAAGCAATCATTGATGAGAATGATGCAAACAACAATTATTCAGAGATTGATGTACTCCCTAGTGCAAATAAATTGACTAAAAATCATCCTATTCATCAAGTAATAGGTGATCCATCAGCAGGAGTAAAAACCAGATCAGCTACAACAAATGAAGCAATGTTTGCTGGTTTCTTAAGTGTGATTGAACCAAAGAAAGCTAATGAAGCCCTAGAGGATCCAGACTGGATTTCAGCAATGCAAGAGGAATTGCTTCAATTTGAAAGAAATAAAGTTTGGAGACTCATTCCAAAGCCTGAAGGTAAATCTATTATTGGAACTAAATGGGTGTTCAGAAACAAAAAGGATGAATCAGGTGTTGTCATCAGAAACAAGGCAAGATTGGTTGCTAAGGGATACTGTCAACAAGAGGGAATTGATTATGATGAGACATTTGCACCAGTGGCAAGAATAGAGGCAATCAGAATATTTTTGGCCTATGCTGCACATAAAAACTTCAAGGTGTATCAAATGGATGTCAAATCAGCCTTTCTAAATGGCAAACTTAATGAAGAGGTGTATGTTCATCAACCTGAAGGTTTTGTTGATCCAGAATTCCCTGATCATGTTTATATTTTAGACAAAGCTTTATATGGTCTAAAACAAGCACCACGAGCCTGGTATGACACTCTTACTAAACACTTGTTAGGTTCAGGGTTCAAGAAAGGTAAGATTGACACAACTTTGTTTTTAAAGAAATATGGTGATGATTTGATTCTGATTCAGATTTATGTTGATGACATAATATTTGGTTCTACCAGTCCAGAATTATGTGATAATTTTTCAAAAATCATGTCATCTGAATTTGAAATGAGCATGATGGGTGAGCTGAATTTTTTCCTTGGTCTTCAAATCAAACAATTACCAAAAGGTATTTTTATAAATCAAGGAAAATATGTCAGAGATATTCTGAAAAAGTTCAAAATGTCTGATTGTGCTTCTATGAGAACACCTATGGCAACTAATATAAAGTTAGATGCTGATCTCAAAGGTGTTTCAGCAGATATCAAACTCTATAGAGGCATGATTGGGTCATTACTTTATTTGACTGCAAGTAGACCAGATATCATGTTTTCTACCTGTTTCTGTGCTAGATTTCAATCTAACCCGAAAGAATCACATATGTTGGCTGTCAAAAGGATTTTAAGATATCTCAAAGGAACACCTGATCTAGGTTTATGGTATCCAAAAGAAACTGACTTCAAATTGACTGCTTTCACTGATGCTGATCATGCAGGAAGTAGGTTGGACAGAAAGAGTACATCTGGTGCTTGTCACTTTTTGGGAGATAAAATAGTGAGTTGGGCATCAAAGAAGCAGAATTGTGTGTCCACTTCAACTGCTAAAGCAGAGTATGTTGCTGCTGCTGCTTCATGCTCTCAAACATTGTGGATGAGAACACAACTCATGGACTATGGATATCAGCTTAACAAGATTCCCATCTATTGTAACTCAGAAAGTGCAATTGCCATTACTCAGAACCCTGTTCAACATTCGAAGACTAAGCATATAGATGTGAGGTATCATTTTATAAAGGACTATGTGGAAAAAGGAACTATAGAGATGCACTTTGTGCATACAAAGTATCAATTGGCTGACTTGTTCACAAAGCCTCTTGATCACAATAGGTTTTCTTTTCTCATATGTAAAATAGGAATGCTTAATCTGCCTAATTGAAAATATTTTTTTCTTAAAAATGCTAAATTTTTCTAAGTAAAATTGTCTGAGTAGTGTACTCAGAACTCTGAGTCTTAAGAATCAGAATTTCTGAGTACTAAGATCAGAACTTCTGAGTCTTGAGTTCAGAACTTCTGAGTCTTGAGTTCAGAACTTCTGAGTCTTGAGGTCAGAACTTCTGAGTCTTGAGATCAGAACCTCTGAATCTTACGGTCAGAGATTCTGAGTCAATACTTCAGCAATCTAGCTTTCAAAAATTTATTTTTGAGAAATACAAATACTTCAACTGTGTGGATTATGCTTCTTCTATTATCTTTTCATCTCATCTTTATGTATCATTAATAGTCAAATGCATGCTCAAGTCAAGGGGGAGCATCAAAATTCTTTTGGAAATCATTTTGTGATGCTTAAAAGATTTGCTTTCATTTTCTATCTCTGATTATTCTAAGAAGAACAAGCTTTTAATGATAAATTTTGTTGTTATTCAAACTATATCTGAATTAATTTTTTTTTTCATATTCAGATATAAGATTTTAAATGATTTTTTAAATCATCATAATATGAACAGAATTTTGATGATAAAAAGTGTTTCTATTTGTTCAAACCTCTTCTGAATAATCAAAATGTTTTATATTTGTCAGAAGTTGATTTTAAATGACATTTTGGTTACAAGGCAAAATTCTTCTGAGAAGAACAATCAGATATCTGATAAAGAAAAGTCAAAACATCTGAGCGTGTTATTCAGATCTTTGACTTGAGTCAAAATTCTATCCACTAACACGTGTCAGCTTCATATTTGTTTGATCATGCCACACATTTCATTTAAATCCTCTGTGGCATTTCAAATGTGTTGACTCCGTTATAACATTGATTTCGCTTTTCCGTTAAACCTTTCAACTTCGTGGATTTTAAATAGGTCTTAAAATCCCTATTTCAAATCTTTTCAAATTCCAGAGCGAAAAGTGAGATACGAATCAAATCCAGAGTTCTTTGAGTTTGTTTTCTTCTTAAATCATGTCTGGAATACGAAGGAGTGGTCAAATTTCGCTACACTCTACAAAATCGATAATGGATTCATCTGATTCGGATAATGATGAAGTACAGAATATAGCTGTAGAGGAAGAAGCAATAAGAAATGATGGAGAAGATGAACAAATGGATGAATCTGAAGGAAATGCGGATGAGGTAAACGTTAATATTGAACATGAACAGAGTGCTGCAGGTTCTATTATGTCAGATAGACCTATTTTAGTGGAAAGAATTGTTCCTGAGAGTAAATGGCTGAAATTATCTGAAAATAACTGTGTTATATTATTTGAGGAAAGCCGTTTTAAGCCTGAACACAGAATTATCATGGAGTTATTCAAACACCATCCGTACAGAAAATGGTTTACACGAAGTAAAAATGTGTCTGTTCAGTACATACAACAATGGTGGAAACATCTTAGGTTAGAAGATAATAGGTTTGTGTCTGAAATTGGAGGAGTGACATTTGCCTTATCAATCTCTGCACTAAGAGAAATGCTGAATTTATCAGAGAAAGATGATGTACAAAGAAGGACAGATTTTGAGGACTCACCCTTAACAGAGGAATTAATAGCAGAGTTTATGAAGTTGGGATACAATGAAGGATTGAGGACTCTCAGTTTGTTCAGAAGAAACAAATTACCACCTATATGGGCTTGCTTCTTTCATGTGGTAAATAAATGTGTGTCAGGGAAGAATAGTTCTGCTGATCAAGGTTCTAAACAAATTCTTCAGATCTTTCAGGGTTTAGTGAAGAATAGGCATTATGACTATACTTTAATACTTTGGGAAGATATGAAGAATACATTTGAGAAGAATCAGAAAGCAATTCAGAAGAAAACAAAGGATGCTCCACTGACATACATTCCTTATATAAGGTACTAGCAAATTGTTATTTGGTATGCCATGCAGGAAAACAGAACAATCTCAAGAAGAACAAATGAAGAGCATGGTCCCACATTTTATTTGGGTAAGATGACCTCAGTAACAAGACTTGAAAACTATCCCAATCATAAATTGTTGCCAAAATCACTTAGGAATTATATTCCAAGGGAGAGTGAGATTTTAAAAGCTTATTGCACCTCTATGGGAATTGAATTACCTCAAATCCCTACCCAAGAGGACCAACCTGAGAAGAGAGGTGAGGGGTCTAGTCGAATTAGAGAGGGGGAGGATGTTCAGATGGGTGAACATTCTGAGAGACTTGAGAGGGAAAATTCTGAGAGCTTGGTTAGATTTGGTGAGGAAAAACAGAGTGAGAGTGATGAGGATGAGAAATTGTCAACAGAGGTTCAAACAGAAAGAGATGCCTCTGAACCAGCTAATCTTGACCAGGTAACCACAAATTCTATTGGTTCACATTTCTTGGTGTCCAATATTGAAACAAACACCATGGACCTAGTGGTGGATCTTGAACAACCCATCCATATCCACTCAGAAGCATTTCAACATGCTACTGTTTCACACAAATCCGGGGAACCATCCCAAACTCATTTGGAGGGAGGTGATAAATCCCAATCTATTTTTCAACACCTTGAGTCTGAATATCACAGTCCTATTCATATTGAGCCTGAAATTCCTTCTAACACTTGCACAAATCAGGAATTTCGTATTCCTGAAACAACATTCATAGACATACCTAATGTTGGGTGTCGAGGATTGGATGGAAGTCCTGGTGAGGTGAACATTACAAAAGCCTCATTCAAACGTGCATCTGTTGTGCAAGATGACTTTGTGTTATCTACAGGCCATGAGCCCTCTGGGCACATGAAAAATGGACTATCTGTTGGTTCAGGTTCACTGTTAGAAACTTCTGAATTTGAAAAGATTCAGAAACAAAACAAGGAGATGGGGGAAAAAGTAGAAAATTTGGAGAAGAAGGTGGAGGATTTGAATGATGAGATGTCAGATTTGAAAGTTGTGTTGGAGAAAAAGTTGATTTCTGTTGAAACCAAAGTAGATGATGTAAAGAAATCCCTAGATTCTCACAAAAAGGAGATCATGGATATAATGTCTGGTTTTCAAAAAGATATGTTAAAACAAATGCAAGGTATGCAGGAATCTATACTGAAAGCACTGAGTGTATCATTGGCTTCTACTTCAAAGCCTCTTGATCCTGTTCCTATTGCAGAAGCTGAACCTGAAGTTACTTTAAATCAGAACTTGAAAAGAAAGTTTGATGATAATGAGCCTCATGATCATCAAAAGGGGGAGAAAAGACAGAGGTTAAGTTCTGATGATGACATTGGCATAGAAGATTTTGAGATAGCATATATGCACTTAGCCAGTACAAAAAGTTCAGAAGATCAGACACAAGAAAAGTTAAAGTCAATAACTCAGATAGTTCAGATTGATAGTTCAGATACAGAGGAAATGGAGTTGGAAAGTACAGATGGTGATGATTCAGATAAAACAGAGGAATTAAACTTAGACACATAGATGGAAGGAAACTCAGATGAAACTGAAGCTATTGAGGAATCTGTATTGAGATCAGAAAAGACAGTGGAAAGTAAAGTGGTCAACATGTGTACAGATATTGTGGTGTATAACAAAGAAAATATGACGGATTCTGAATTAGAAGAAAGGAGGTTAAGTGAAGAGTTCAAAAAGTTCAGCAAGGAATAAAAATGGTAAGACCTATTGATCTAATGGGAGAAGAAGACAGAACTGTGAATTATACTCAGGATTTTGAAGATGATTTTATATTTAACTTCTGTGATGAGTTAAATACAGAAGAAGAGTATGTGAAAGTGAAAGACTTCTTTATGCCTTCTGAATATGTATTCAGAAAACCAATTGAGATCCCAAAGATTAACTTGCAAAGACTAGAAGAACCTGTATGTGATTTCATCCTAGAGTTAAGTGATGTGCCATTAGCCAGACAATTTCATGATGATATTTTTCCTGAGGAAATATATGATAATCTCTACTACACAGAAGGAGAGTATGAGCTTTTGGAAAGTAATATTGATGGTTTTATGGATGACAGAGCTCAGATGATCTACTCAGAAGTTTCTAACAGATTAAGAGTTCCTGACTCAAAACTGCATATTCAGAAAAGAATTGAGAAAGTTCTGATGTTTCAACAAGAAGAATTCAATGGTTTAATGTTTATTAGAATGGAAGTACTGAAAGAAAGAAATACAAAGGTTTCCATGTCTACTTTTGATTTTCACAGATTGACTCTTGATGATCAGATCTTTCTAGTCAAGTTCTTTGCCAGCACTGAAGAAGCCTTGATGGAAATTGAATGCAGAAGAATTCTGGGTATCTATGTCAGAAATATACACTTGTATGACTTCCAATTAGCTATTGAAGAAAGAAAAGAAAAGTGTAATCTGAGTTCTCCCACAAAGAAAACAGAAATTGGTTTACATTTGAAGGGATTTGTGAATGAAGGAATGGAGACAGAAGGGTTCACATATACAGTTCACGAAAGGCTTGAAATGTTCAGATTAAAAGAGTTGGTGAAGTACAGTGATGCAACTCTGAATTGGTTATTGATTGAAATGGAAATAAGTGTGGAAACTGAAAGAGAGAATTTAAAGAAGAGATGTATGAACTCTGTGAAGAGGAGGCTGGATCTTAGAAGAAAAATCAGAAACTGCAGTGAATGGTTGCTATCTGAGATGAATCCCAAAAAGATTCTTCATAATGATTTTGTGTTTCCTGCTGAGTATGAAGTGAATGAAATTCTGTCAGATGAAGTTGAAGAAGTGCAGAACACAACATCTCAGAATGTGCAGATAACTAGTTTAGATCAAGCTGAACAGTCTGAATCCAAAGAAGATGAAATATCCATTGATCTAAATGGATACTTTCTTGAATTTGATTTGCCTGAGTTATTCAAACCAAAAGAAGTACAATTCTTGGATGTGTATTATGATAGACCTAAGGAGACTCAGATCTGGTTGGCTGAAAAATCAAGATGTCTTGGCAAAACAAAGCAAGTTGTTTACTCAGATTTTTTAATCACTGGAATCAGAGAATTGAAGGTTAAGAAATTCAGAAAGATGGAGTACTTATCTTTTGAAGTTCTGAGAGAAGATGGCAAGGTTTATTACTTTACTGATGCATATTTTGAGAAACTATCAGTGGTTGACTTCTACAGATTACACAACTTTCTATGCTTCAAAGAGTCAAGCAAAGACAGAAATGAAAGGAAGGCAAGAAGTGTGGTAATTGAGGCCATGTTCTACATCTTAAGGTGGCACTGTTATACAGATTTCCAAATAGCTTTGTACTTACAAAAGCCATGTGTTTATCTGACAAATCCCAACACAGATCATGAACAGAAAAAGGTGTTAAAGACTGGAAGTGTTCATAAATATCCAGATTTGGGAGTATTTTTGAAAAACAAAAGTGGAAAGATCTTCTTCAGAGCAAAGGAAACTGCAAAATACTGTTCTGGAACTTTAAGAATCATAAAGCATAATTTGGAGAAAAAGATGCTGAAAGTGAAGGAAGCAAATATAATTCAAGAAGTAATCAATCAGCAAGTTGAAATTATTCAAGAAATCATTGTCAAAATTGATAAGAGGCTTAATCTGAGAAATGTGCTACTTCAGAAAATTGTTCCTGCTCTGAAAGACCTGGATGATGCTAAATTCAAGTTTATTTGACAAAAAGGGGGAGATTGTTAGATCTGAAGTTTTGTCAATAAACCAAGTGTTGAAGTTCTGATAAGAAGACTCAGATGTTCTGAGTAGAAGAGTCAGAGATCTGAGAAGAAGAGTCAGAGTTCTGAGTGAAAGAGTCAGAAGCTCTGAGAAGCGTTATCAGAAGAATGTTCAGAAGTTCTGAACTACCTGTTCAGAACTTATGACTACATACTTTACTTGGTATTTAGTAAACTAATTAGGACACGTGTTATGTTCTTATTAGTCTTTCTTATTTGTACTGTAGCTTTAACATGTCTGTTGCAGTATAAATAGTAGTTAGCTCTACGTTGCTAACTGATTGATTTTTCCCGTATAACTTTGTATTCATTCTTTGTAATCTTTGAGATTCTCTCTCTCTTAGATCTGTAATTCTGTTCATCATTGAATACAATTGGGCTTGATCATACAAATTCTCAATTACTGCTTTCTATATTGATTGTAAGATAAGATCCTGAACTTTCATGTTTCTCCAGAGGCTCTGATGACTCCAGCAGAGGCATCAATATCATCATGGAACATCTCTTCAAATAGAAGATTTAAGTCTTATGCTTTTGTCTTTGGGATGCCAGAGGATTCCTTCTTTAGACCGAGTTCTGACCTGATTTGTTCAGAAGTCTTTTGACAGGAATCGTCAAAAGACACATTGATGCTTTCTACAATGGTTCCTGACCGCAGAAGATAAACTCTGTAGGCCTTAGAGGTGGAAGAGTATCCAATGAACTTGCCCTCATCTGCTTTCACCTCAAACTTTTCTCTTGCTTCTCTATCATTTAAGACAAAGCACTTGCATCCAAATACATGAAAGAACTTGATGTTTGGTCGCCTTTTGTTGATCAAATGATACGGTGTTTTGATGTGCCTATTTACAATGGTTGATCGATTTTGGGTGTAGCAAGCGGTTGATACTGCTTCTGCCCAAAAAGACATTGGTAATCCAGATGCTATCAGCATAGTTCTTGCAGCCTCCACAAGCGTGCGGTTCTTTCGTTCAACCACGCCATTTTGTTGTGGGGTGCGTGCAACAGAGAAGTTATGTGATATGCCTTCTTCTGTAAGATAGGTTTCAATGACAGAGTTTTTGAATTCTGTGCCATTGTCGCTTCTTCGTTTCTGAATCCTGCACTCATACAGAACTTGGATTCTTTTCATTAAGTTTATCAGAATGTATGGAACATCTGATTTCTTTCTGACAAATTCAACCCATGTAAATCTTGAATATTCATCGATCAAAACAAGTATATATTTCTTGCCACCTAGGATCTGTGTAGCGATTGGACTGCAGAGGTCAACATGAAGCATGTACAGAGGCCTGGGGCAATATACATCAGTCTTGCCTTTATGGCAAGCTCTTTTGAGTTTTCCCATTTCACAAGCAGAGCACAAATAATCTTTATTAAATTTAACATTTGGCAGACCTTTGACTAGATCAAGTTTAACAAGCTTATCTAGAGTATGAAAGTTTAGGTGGCAGAACCTGTTATGCCATAACCAGGCTTCTTCGCTTTTACAAGCAACAAGGCAGAGCTTGTCTTCCTTGTTCTTGGCACAGAAGTTCATGAGGTAAAGATCGCCTCTTCGTTCGGCTCGCAGAAGTTCGACTCCTGTATCCTCACCTTGTAGAGAGCAGAAGGTTCTTTTGAACATTACGTCGAAACCCGTATCGCAGAGTTGGCTAACACTGAGAAGATTGTGCTTAAGGCCATCCACATATGCAACTTTGCATACGGTTATGTTTTCCTTCTTGATGACTCCGTAGCCTTTTATATACCCCTTCTTGTTGTCACCAAAGGTCACAGATCCTCCATCGAGTTTATCTTTGTAGGAGGATAGTATACCTCTGTCTCCAGTCATGTGCCGCGAGCATCCGGAGTCAAGATACCAGATTGGCACATACTGCTTCTGCAAGACAATCAGAGAGTTTTAGGTACCCATATATAAATGGGTCCAGCTTTGTTAGGGGTCTTCAAGTTTGCCTTAGCATTCTTGGTTTTGGTTTTAGCTTCTTTTGAAGAACCATTTTGTTTCCTCTTACCCTTGAATTTAGTATTCTTTTTGGGTGCAGAGAGGAAACAGTGTGGACTTGAGAAGTGTAGTCTTAATTGATGCATGAAATCAAAGCAATGACAATAATGAATGTGCGAAGAGATTTGCTTGAACTTTTCATTGAAAACATTAAATGGGGGCACATAGGCATTGCATTCTATCCTAACATTTGACTTCATATTACAAGAAGACCTATGTAGGCTAGATTGTTGTTTGCAAAATCCTTTGTTGAGAGTAGCCTTCTGTGGACCCCTTCTGTGGTGAACTTCTGCAATTTTCACTGTCACAGAAGAAAAAGATTTGTTATTTTCAGCCAATTTACCCTTCTGTTGCCATGTTAATTTTTCTTTAATAGGCCTTAAGGGTTTTGAGGTCTTTGAACTTGTTGAATTTTGAGAGAACGTTTTCTTTTGTTGTTTGATTTTCTCAAGATCAAGATAGGTTTTGGCTTGTATACACATGTCCAAAAAATCTGGACAGATAGGAACTCTTGTGACTTTCTCCTTGGGAGGAATAGTTCTGTTAAGAACTCCAGAGGGTAGTTTAAAATCCTCTTAGTCACAAGGTACTATCTCTGACATAGAGTCAGTCTCAGATTCGTCAGAGGATGAATCGTCCTCATATACAGAGGTTGAGTCACTTAGTTCTCTTTCGACAGAGGCTAGATTTTTCAGAGCATGTGCCATACTCGCTTTCATCCTTTTCAGTGAGATTATTTTCCAAGTCAACAGAAGTATCTATAAAGGTTTCATCAGAGAGATTTTGATCGATAGAGGGTGTACAGAGGTTTTCGTAAAAGTTATTTTTCCCGATTTCCATCAACTCCTTTTCAGAGATATCTTTAAGTTTTTCTTCTGAAACGTTAGGCTTGAACTCAGGTGCCTCTGCCGATAATTTCTTTTCAGAGTTTATCATGCAGACAAAGTCAACCTGTGTTTGAGTCTCGGGGTCACCAAACTTGAAGATACCTATCTGATCTTGAGTTTTCAGATATTTCTTATGTTTGGATTCTCTTTTGACAGAGATTGAAGGTGACAAATCTGTGTTTTCAAACCACACATTTATCATCTTCATAGGTTTCCTCTGGTGAGGTTCCCCAGAGACTTTTCGCCTTTTGCTTACGGAGAGTAAGTTTGGAAATCCAGGTTTTCTTGTACTTCCAATATGAAATAGAGAGGACAGAGACTTGTTTCTTTTGTTTCCAGTGTATGGATCTATATCACAGAAGCTAATTCCCCGTCTCCCTATTTGTGTATTAATTTTCTCGCACACCTTCTGTGCATCTTCATATTTCTTAATTAAAAGATCTCTTCTGAGTAAATCTTGACAGAGGACTTCTCTTTCCTTCTGAAAATAATGTTTAAGAGCTAGGATATTCATTCTGTCCCTCTCAACGTCCATAAGTTCTTTAGATTTTGCCTTTAAGGCTGAGTTAAGTTCACAAATCTTTTCTTTCAAAGGATTTAGATGTTTGTTTAGTTTGTTTCAATTTCTTCCCTTTCTTGAAAGATTTTAGCCTTTTCTTGAGTGAGAAGTCTAGCTTCTCTCTCAAAGAAGGTAAGCTTCTTCTGAACACTTTCGCATGTCTTTTTAAGTTCTGTGTATTCAATGTTAAGTTTAAGCAAATCAGCTTCGGCTTGATTAGTGTAAGAGTCAGAAGTGGATACCTCACTATCGGAGTCGGAGCTGACCTCTGCCATGCCACATAACAGGGCGTTCTTCTTTTCTCATTCGTCAGAGGATGTATCTGACTGCCAATTTTCTTGATTCACCATAAGTGACTTCTGAGCATAATATTCTGCTTTCATTTTGTAGAAAGCAGAATCCCTCTGCGGGCGATTTGATTTGCTCCTGCATTCATTGGCGTAGTGGCCTGGCCTACCACAATTGTAACATCCTTGGTTCTGTGGAGCGTTGCCAGCTTTGTCGTCTGACCTCTGTCGGTCACCACCTCTGTCATTCCTGTCATTCGACCTCTGTTGGTCGATACCTCTGTCGTTCTTGTCATTTGACCCTTCTCTTCCGTAGCGTTCATTACCAGACTTCTTTTGATATCCTCTGCTGAATTCCCTTGTCAAAAGAGCTAACGATTTAGCTATAGAGGCCGTAGTTGCCTCCTCTTCTTCCACCACCTCCTTCTCTTCACTATCAACGATCAAGATCTTCTTCTTCTTCTCCTTCTTTTCTTCCACAGGTTTCTCCTTCTTCGGCTTCTCTTTAGCTTCTGTAGCCTTACCAACCAGCGCAAGAGGTGCACTGATTTGAGCTTTTGCTTGTGCAATCTGAGGCTCTTGGGCTGCCAACGTTCCATAGAGATCTGACAGAGTCCAGGAGTCTAAGTCCTGATTTGTTTGCAGAGACATAGACAACTGGAGCCATTCTTCATTGAGACTCTTTAGGAACATGACATTGTTCTCCTCAGAAGTTCTGTGGATTCCGAACTTCTTGCACTTGTTGATTAGAGAGTTGAACCGGTCATATGTTGACTGTACAGATTCTGTCGGCAGGGCTTTGAATGCATAGTACTCGTTGATGCATTGGGCTCTGCGGTTCTTCTGAGTTTTGGCCCCACCCTCCAGTTGTTTTTCCAGTTCTTTCCACAGATCGTATGCAGATTCACACGCATCTAAGGATTGGAAAAGGTCATTAGGTATGGCCATGATCAGAAGTCTCTTAGTCTTCTGAGCAACTTTATATTTTGCCCAATCAGGATCAGATCACTTGTCCTTAGTCTTTGGTTTCTCGTACTCAGGGATTTCTGGAGTGTCGTCTGTGGCAGGTACACGTGGTACTGTGATCATTGGTACGAAAGGAGGATTGTTTATATAGTAGACGAGGTCTTTGTCAGTACCCTCGAAGAAGTGAATCATTCGTATCTTCCACCGAGGGTACTCATCTCTGAGTAGTGTGGGTGGCTTGGTTAAAGAACCAGCGGTGAAGAAGTTGTTTGTGTTTGTCATTTTGAAAGAGGATGAGAAATCCAGAAAATAGGGTATGAACAGTAAACTTTCAGAGTATGAAGCAGATGTTTCGAATGGTGTTTATAAGCTTAAAACCTTTGAACAATGCACTAAAATGGAGATTTAACCGTAGTAACAGACTGTAAGTTTACCAAAGTCGAACAGGTCGATAATGGCAGAAAAACATAGGCTGTTTTGAAATAAGTGAAGAACAGGTTAAAATTACTCCAGGTTTCTACCAAAAATCATTATAAGTGAGGATCTCTTGATATGGAAAATCAAGAACCGCTCTGATACCAATTGTTGGTTCCTGTTTTGCTTAACAATGATGATTTTATCTAATAGTTCAAACAAGATATAATGCGGAAGCGTTTTTAACGAACTAGAAGATATAATAAGGTAGAAGAACACACTATATCAAATACGTGAGATGTAAATAACACAGATAAATAGCTCAATAACCCACTGTATATTGATATAAATAGAACACCAAGAACACCGATGATATATAACAAGAATTATGTTCTAATGGTGTGTGTGTCGTGCAAAGATTAATAGAAGAACTCAACATGAGTCTTCTATTTATACTACTTCTAAAGGGGACAGGCTTTAGACAATAAGTACTGAAGGTACAAAGACACTATTCATGTACTGTTGCAGGTACAACGTTAATTAAATGCGTCGGCTTCTACTAAGGCTAAGACCCATCAGAGTTTGACACGTGGAGTTGTCAGGTCACGCCTTGTACGAATGATCTTCAGGATCTTCGTACAGCAGAAATCGTGAGAAGCACGATTGTCCTTGTATAGATCTCTAGTCTTTTATACCACAGAGGCTCTGTCAAGTATGACAGAGGCTCTGTGGCCTTGTCCGCATTGAAGAGTCTTCTGGTGATTCTTTACTTCGGTCTTCTGGGTTACTTGGCAGCGCCTCTGTCGAAGACTTCTATGCTTCGGTCTTCTCGGTGACTCGGCAGAGCCTCTGTCGAAGACTTCTATACTTAGCCTATTTTTCAATACTTCTATAAACAGAAAGATTGGAGCTAACACCCCTTATGTACTTCAGAGAGAGATTCATTCTTACCACAAATGAAGCTTTCGTACTGTCTTACCAGGTTGATCTTTCTTGAGTCCTGGACTTCAGACGTACCTTCATATTGAACACAGATTGTGTCCCACATGGCTTTGGAGGTTTTCAGGTTCATGACGGAATGGTACACTTCGTCAGGAAGAGCCATAGAAAGAATGGATTTGGCTTTAGTGTCGATAGCCACTTTCTTCTTATCTTCATCAGACCAATTGTGAGGTTCCTTAGGATTGATTCCTTCAGGAATGGCAGCTCTAGTAGTAGTGCCTGGAACTTTAGGATCAATCCTAACAGGAATATATGGGTCATTTTCGATATAATAAGGCATAGTAGGGTCTACACCTTCTAAGAAGAGTATCATCCTATTTTTCCACAGATTAAAGTTATCTCTAGAAAATCTAGGGGGTTTTGCAAGAGAACCATTGTCAATATAGTTTGTGTTTGTGTTGGTAGCCATTATGAGAAATAGCAAGGAAGAAAAAAGATTAGTATAAGCAAGATCTTGTTTATGAGTTTAAACAATCTGCTCTGATACCACTTGTTGGTCCCGAAAGGGTTATACAAGTTTGTAGGAGGGGGGTTGGATACAAACACACAGATTTTACTTTTCTAAATTGTTTATTGATATTTATCAAACAATTTACAACTTGTTGCGGAACAAGATTAAGGAATAATCCTAATCTAAACAAGTTAAGAGAACACTAAGATTTTTCTTGCACAAGAAAATAAGTTAGAAAGGAGATAAGAATATTACGAATAATATTCAAACACAAAGTAGTAGAGAGAAGAAGATGGTCGAGCACTTCATTTCTGAAGTAGGGTTCTTCTTATATATTGCATGCATTTAATGCAAAGCTGTAAAGCCCGTATCCCGGTATGTAATTTCTTTTATTAATTCTTTTCTTTTTAAGTTTGATTTAATGTGGTTTCCGTTAGCGGGGTAGTCGAATCGGACCAAAAAGTTAAATGAGTCAACCTTTGTGGGTTTTTTGCAAGGAAAGGAAAGTTGAGGGGCTAATTGGGGCATCTCACCAAAGTTTGGCAAGGGATCGTCCAAGAGTCAGCCCCTCCCCTTCCCCTTCCCTTCGGTTTCATGCTAGTAACTCCCCAAGAACCCTTTAGTCATCCCCCTTCCCCCTTTTGGTGGTGTTCGGCCGAGAGAGAGGGAAACCGGAGAGAGAGAGAGGGAAATCGAGAGGGAAAGGGAGTGTGGTCACCGGCGAGAGGAGAGAGAGGGAGAGTGTTCGCTGGAGAGTGAGAGACGCCGGGAAGGAGAGGAACGCCGCTGCTTGCTACCGGAATCGAGAAGAAGGAGGAGTTGCAGCGAGGTAATCGTTCGTTTTCCTTTCCGTGTCTTTTCGTTTTGTTCCTCGCGAGAATACCGCCAGCCACCACCACCGCCGGAGGCGGCAGTGGGTGGTGCATGGTTTTGTTCAGCCCATGTTAACCCTAATTCAGTAAGTCATGTTTCTTCGTGGGTCTGTTTGGATTAAGATAACTTATTGGGTTCAAGTTCAAAAGTTATCATTTTATGTAAATCGTGCAGTTTCTGCCCTGTTTTGTAAAAGCTATATCTTCTGTTAGGAATGTCGGATTGGGATGGAACTGGTGCCAAAAGTTCCCATTCTGAGTCTAGTAACTTTTATATGTTTTGTGGAAAAACCAGTTCGGGCCATAGCTAGTGTCAAATTGACATTTTATACGGACAGGTCCTTTTTAGCTGCTCTGAGAGGTGATTTTGTAAAATTCATATAGAGTGCTAGGAATATCGTTAGGACGCGTGCGATACGTCCCTGGAACCGTAAGACATTGAACTTCCTGAATGTGGAATTAGATTTTTGGTTTGATCAGTTTAGCAGAGGTAAAATGGGTCCCGAACAGACCTGCGTTTTTAGTATAAAAGCTGGAATTTTTAGTTTCGTTAAACTAGTAAAAGTGTCGTGAGTTGGGACCTTCCGTTGACGTTTTTAGTGCGTAATTAGGTGGGAAAATGTGAGGAAGGTTGACGTGCTGGTGTTGCGGCTCGGGAGCGCGTCGCTTTGCTTTGAGGTGAGTTCTCTCACCGCGTAGTTAGGAATTTCATGCATATCGTTATTTTGTGCTATGTGTTATTACGTGTTATTACGTGCTTACGTGAACTAGTTGGGATGTGATAACTAGTTGTGATTTGTTGAATTTATATGTGGATTATTTATGCTTGCGTACACCTCGGTGGGACTGGGGGGCTCGGTGGGACCGAGGGCTCGGTGGGACTGAGCTAGTACAATTGTATTATCTTTACTCGGTGGGACCGAGGGCTCGGTGGGACTGAGCTGGTATCAATGTCTTTACTCGGTGGGACCGAGGGCTCGGTGGGACTGAGCTTGTGTGGATATATTTTTGGTGTACTCGGTGGGACCGAGGTTCGTATTTATGCAGTTATCATTATGTGGTTTTATATTTGTGGTGATGGTGACGTTGCCTACTTGCGAGTAGGGGCGATATTCGTGGGGTTGCTACCTGCGTGTGTGGTAGGACTCACTAAGCGATTAGCTTACCTTTTCCCAATATGTTGTGATTTCAGGTGCGAGCGGCAGTCGGGCTTGACGGTACACACACTATGCGCGGGGTGCTGAGAGTGGTTAAAATTTCACTTTTAAACCTTTAGATTTTATTTTATGAAATTTCCGCTGCGTAAACTTTATTGACTGTTTGAGTTAATGACGTTAATTTAATTTGAATTGCGAATTATTAAATTGGGGTTATTTTATAATGAAATGCATGTTTTAAAATTTTTAAATTCCTTGTAATTTTTGGGACGTTACAACTTGGTATCAGAGCACAGCTTGAGTGAATCAAACACATCTCGGTGTGTTTGGTCTCAAGTTGCGGCTATGAAGTTTTTTTTAACTCTCTTATTAAAATCTTTGAAAATAAATGAACGGAGAAAGCCCGTTTGGGAAACGGTGATCGTGGGCGCAGTGTGTACAGTCAGCCGACGCCAATTGGGAAGGTACAACACTTAGTGTATTTATTGCTTTCTAGGCATAGGGTATGCATGCTAAATTGCCGAGGTTGTTTACACTGTACTGTACGATGACTGCTTGCTAGTAGGAATCAATGCTAGTTATAGTAGGTTGTCAAGTGAAGGCCCTATAGGTTGCATGCAGTAAGAATCATATAGCCTTAGAATATTTGATTTAGTTCTATTGCGCAGCTCTTGTTTGAGTCCAACCGTTCTAGGATAGAATCTTGTATTCGAATGTCTATTTGATTCACGATGCGTGCGACTGGGTATTCGCGAGGCAACTCATTATGGCTAACAGGGATTCCGTTGTAGCAAGAGTAGTGGGATGAGATGAAATTCCTAGTGAGCTGGGAATAGCGTTTACATATGAGTACGTATGCTAGATTGCTTTCTAGAACATAGGAGTATGTATGCTAGATTGCTTACGTGGATTTTGTGGTATTGTATGGTTGTTACTTGCTATTAGGAACTTATGCTAACCTTGATAGGTTGTTAAGCGAATGCACTATAGGCTGTATGCGGTAGGAACCGAATAGCCTTAGAATGTTAGATTTAGTTCTATTGCGCAGCTCTTGTTTGAGTCCAACCGTTGTAGGATAGAATCTTATATTCGAATGTCTATCTGGTTTCCACTGTATACGACTGTGCGTTCACGAGGCGACTCGTCAGGGCTAGTGGGGGTTCCGTTCTAGCAAGGGTAGTGGGGTATTACGACTTTTCTAGGGAGCTAGGAAAAGTGTTTGCATATGCCGGAATGGGCATATGTGTTTGTTTGTGGTAAGCAACTACTTGGACGTCCCGGGACAGGACTCGAAACGAGTAAGGATAGGTGTGAAGGGTAGTAGCAGAGCTCCTACTATCTGAAGCACAGGATCCGTGCTCGAGTCGGGGAAAGTCACGGAGAATCCGAAGAGTTGAGTGTGAGCGTAGTTAGCTGGTTTTAATGTGTGCTAGTAGCTCGTTAAGGAGGAACAACAATGCTGATCCAGATGCTGATGCTGGAATTATTGCTGATCAGATTCGTGAGATGTTTGCGGTCGAGGTGACGCATATTTTGAGGAGGCGATCCCCGAAATTATTACCGCCATTCGTGATGAGGTAATAGTGTCGATGGAGGAGCGCATCGCGGCGATTCCACCCCCTGCAGGTGGGCAGCCCCGAACAAGAGAGTCTGGATCGGTTATGGAGTGCACATTCCTTACCGGTGGTTGTCCTGCGAACTAGAAGGTTCGCTTCGCGGTGAATCTGTTACGAGACGGAGCGAAAGACTGGTGTGCTACTACTTTGACGCTTAACGGGCGCACTACTTGACCTGGGAGGAGTTCGTCGTATGTTTCGTGTAGAGCATGTGCCTCTAGTGGAGATGGAGAGGAGTGTCAAAGAGTTCTTGGAGCTCTCTCAGACTGCGGAGGCCATAAGGAGGTGAACCGAAAGTTCACGGAAATGACATTATTCTATCCTTAGCATGCTGCTTTTGAGGACATGAAGAGGACACGGTACAAGGATATGTTACGTACCAAGATCGGGGAGTTCGTGAGTACTGCGCAGTATGCTTCACTTGCTGTAGTGATGGAGGCGGCCTGAGGTAGAGTTCATCAACTGGGAGTGGAGGAGGCACAAGCTACATATAAAGTGGTGACAGGTACGTTCTTGGTTAACTCGGTGCTTGCTGGGGTGATGATTGATAGCGGGGCTACTCATCCTTCCGTGTCTCACATAGTCAGTGAGTGTTTGGGGCCGAGTTATAGGACGGTTAGGCTGTCCACTTGTGGTTGCGGTTGCTGAAGACAGGACCCTGACGGTTACTGACGTGTACCGGGGGTGCACTTTGGAGATCTCTGGTGTGAAGTTCCCGATTGATTTGATTCCGATCGCTATGCGGGAGTTGTGCGTGACTGTGGGCATGGATTGGATGGATGCTTTTGATACTGAGATTGTTTGTCGTCGCAAACAAGTACAAGTTCGAACCCCAAGCGGGGGAGAAATGCTAGTTCAGGGAGACTCACCCAGGCGGACCCCAGCGTTATGTTCGGGTGTAAGAGCTCGGAAATACTTGCAGCGCAGTGGCTAGGGGTAATTAGCGTATGTGATAGACACGCGCGGCGTCGGAGAGAAGAAGACTGCGGAGGATGTGCCGATTGTACGTGAGTTTGTTGACGTATTTTCCGATGAGTTATCGGGGTATCATCGGATGCGGGTGAGGAGAGAGGATACGGAGTAGACGGCCTTTCGTTCACGTTAGGGCCATTTACAAGTTTGTGGTGATGCCTTTCGGGCTCACCAATGCACCCGCAGCGTTTATGGACCTCATGAACCGGATATGTAGCCCTATGTGGGATCGATCGGTGATCGTGTTCATCGACGATATTCTTGTGTAATCGAAGTCGAAGGAAGAGCATGAGATGCATTTGCGAGAAGTTTTGGAAGTTTTGAGGCGGGAGAAGCTGTATGCTAAGCTCTCCAAGTGCGAGTTCTGGTTACGAGAGGTCCACTTTCGAGGGCATGTCGTGAACCAGAATGGTATTATGGTGGATCCGGCCAAGATTACGGCTGTGATGCGGTGGGAAGTGCCGAAGACTCTCACTGAAGTACGGAGTTTTCTTGGGTTAGCAGGGTACTTCCGGAGATCCATTCAGGATTTCTCCAAGATTGCTTTACCGATGTCCCGATTGACGAAGAAATCTGCGGCTTTTAGTTGGGGTGAAGAGCAGTAGAGGGCTTTGAGGAGCTACACAGGCGTTATGCGAGGCTCCGATGTTGACTTTGCCCGAGGGTATGTAAGATTTGATGGTGTTTGCTCTCAAGATTTTGAGGCACTATTTGTATGGCGTCAAGCGTATACACTAACCATAAAAGTCTCCAGTACTTGATGACCGGCAAAACCTCAACATGCGTCAGAGGAGGTGGCTTGACGTGGTCAAGGATTATGATGGTGAGATACTTTACCACCCCGGTAAAGCGGATGTTGTTACGGACGCACTTAGTCAACATCTGGATGGTGAGCCACTGCGGGGCTTGTGTCAACGGTTAACAGTGGTTGCACCTCTTCTCGAGTCGATAGGTAGTGCTCAGGAGGTGGCAGTTTTGGAGGAAAATGCCAAACGCGAGAGAGTTTCGGGGGAAATTCCGAATTTTGTCCGTGATAGTCATGGGTCAATTGCTCGGTCTTAATGGTCGGTTGGGTATCTCGGGGTGGGACCCCGGTATTCATGTGTTATGACTTTGACTTTCCAGTAGGCACTAGGAGGATATAGTCTTGAGCACGTACCTGGGAGGTAGACGTTAAGGTGTATCTTGATACGGTGTAACTAGGATTCGTAGAGCGAGTGTAGGAAATACGTCAACGGTGGAAGGTTGGGTATTCCACGCGTGTTAGTACTGTAGGCCGAATAGTATCGGTTAGGGAATGATGCCCTTTGTAATAAAGAGGATATATGCGTAGAATTTTTGAGGTAAATAGTATATTTAGGTGTCGACTTTTGGGCTTGAAGCCAAACACCTTAGTGTAATTGGGGAATTGTAGCCGATTTTAAGGAAATTATGTTGATGGTAGTAGTAATCCTGAGGTGTTTGCTTGTGGTGAATGGTTATGGTGGAGTGACCTTCGTGAGTGATTTTAAATTTACTGGTTTGACGATTCTTGTAGGGTAATTTGTGGGAGTATAGTAGAACTCGTAGGAGTTAATCGACAGTTAATAGTAGGAATGATCGGATCCGAGTATCCAGTTGGGTATATTGGTAAGCAACTTGAGAATGTTTAGAGCTTGAGATTTGAATCGGGAGGTATGGAATATCTAAGGTTGGGAGACAACCGAAGTCGCTTGGCTAGGAATGATTCCAATTGGTGAAGTGTTCTATCGATCATAATTTCAGTGTCCTAGAAGGAGTACGTTAGTAAGAAAAGTATTCGAGAAGTTTTAGAAGGGGTCTCAAGTGAACTTGGGAACCTGAGGTTGAGATGTGGGAGAACTATCTTTACCTATGCACGGGCATAGACTTCGAGGACGAAGTCTAATCCAAGTGGGGGAGAGTTGTAAAGCCCGTATCCCGGTATGTAATTTCTTTTATTAATTCTTTTCTTTTTAAGTTTGATTTAATGTGGTTTCCGTTAGCGGGGTAGTCGAATCGGACCAAAAAGTTAAATGAGTCAACCTTTGTGGGTTTTTTGCAAGGAAAGGAAAGTTGAGGGGCTAATTGGGGCATCTCACCAAAGTTTGGCAAGGGATCGTCCAAGAGTCACCCCCTCCCCTTCCCCTTCCCTTCGGTTTCATGCTAGTAACTCCCCAAGAACCCTTTAGTCATCCCCCTTCCCCCTTTTGGTGGTGTTCGGCCGAGAGAGAGGGAAACCGGAGAGAGAGAGAGGGAAATCGAGAGGGAAAGGGAGTGTGGTCACCGGCGAGAGGAGAGAGAGGGAGAGTGTTCGCTGGAGAGTGAGAGACGCCGGGAAGGAGAGGAACGCCACTGCTTGCTACCGGAATCGAGAAGAAGGAGGAGATGCAGCGAGGTAATCGTTCGTTTTCCTTTCCGTGTCTTTTCGTTTTGTTCGTCGCGAGAATACCGCCAGCCACCACCACCGCCGGAGGTGGCAGTGGGTGGTGCATGGTTTTGTTCAGCCCATGTTAACCCTAATTCAGTAAGTCATGTTTCTTCGTGGGTCTGTTTGGATTAAGATAACTTATTGGGTTCAAGTTCAAAAGTTATCATTTTATGTAAATCGTGCAGTTTCTGCCCTGTTTTGTAAAAGCTATATCTTCTGTTAGGAATGTCGGATTGGGATGGAACTGGTGCCAAAAGTTCCCATTCTGAGTCTAGTAACTTTTATATGTTTTGTGGAAAAACCAGTTCGGGCCATAGCTAGTGTCAAATTGACATTTTATACGGACAGGTCCTTTTTAGCTGCTCTGAGAGGTGATTTTGTAAAATTCATATAGAGTGCTAGGAATATCGTTAGGACGCGTGCGATACGTCCCTGGAACCGTAAGACATTGAACTTCCTGAATGTGGAATTAGATTTTTGGTTTGATCAGTTTAGCAGAGGTAAAATGGGTCCCGAACAGACCTGCGTTTTTAGTATAAAAGCTGGAATTTTTAGTTTCGTTAAACTAGTAAAAGTGTCGTGAGTTGGGACCTTCCGTTGACGTTTTTAGTGCGTAATTAGGTGGGAAAATGTGAGGAAGGTTGACGTGCTGGTGTTGCGGCTCGGGAGCGCGTCGCTTTGCTTTGAGGTGAGTTCTCTCACCGCGTAGTTAGGAATTTCATGCATATCGTTATTTTGTGCTATGTGTTATTACGTGTTATTACGTGCTTACGTGAACTAGTTGGGATGTGATAACTAGTTGTGATTTGTTGAATTTATATGTGGATTATTTATGCTTGCGTACACCTCGGTGGGACTGGGGGGCTCGGTGGGACCGAGGGCTCGGTGGGACTGAGCTAGTACAATTGTATTATCTTTACTCGGTGGGACCGAGGGCTCGGTGGGACTGAGCTGGTATCAATGTCTTTACTCGGTGGGACCGAGGGCTCGGTGGGACTGAGCTTGTGTGGATATATTTTTGGTGTACTCGGTGGGACCGAGGTTCGTATTTATGCAGTTATCATTATGTGGTTTTATATTTGTGGTGATGGTGACGTTGCCTACTTGCGAGTAGGGGCGATATTCGTGGGGTTGCTACCTGCGTGTGTGGTAGGACTCACTAAGCGATTAGCTTACCTTTTCCCAATATGTTGTGATTTCAGGTGCGAGCGGCAGTCGGGCTTGACGGTACACACACTATGCGCGGGGTGCTGAGAGTGGTTAAAATTTCACTTTTAAACCTTTAGATTTTATTTTATGAAATTTCCGCTGCGTAAACTTTATTGACTGTTTGAGTTAATGACGTTAATTTAATTTGAATTGCGAATTATTAAATTGGGGTTATTTTATAATGAAATGCATGTTTTAAAAATTTTAAATTCCTTGTAATTTTTGGGACGTTACAAAAGCAGTACAACTTTACACGTGGCAGCAGCTGATTGGTTGCATGTTTTGACCTTGGTAGACAACCTAGTAGCCGCTTGATGAACAGTGTAGAATCAGAGTTAGTTGTACGTTGATAGACAGAAGGGATGTCCGTTCTGACAGATCGTACGGAGACGTGCAAGGAGATAAGACAAAAGTAACTTGTAGAGGAAACTTCATGATTAGCGATTACTGAACAGTACTTTATCAGCGAGTGACAAAGCTCAGCGATCGTTGAAGTTTTCTACTTGTAACTTCACGTTGAGTGGACAGGTCTTGGCTTCGCTGATATCCGCATCAGTTCATTAGTAGACTTGTCGCTGGTTCTTTGGCTTGATCTTCGACTTCAGCGTAGAACATTTGTTGACGTGAAACTTGTCTTCAGGGATCATAAGTAAACAACTAAAACTCATCAGCGATCATCAGTAAGACTGAACAGGCTCAGGGCTTGCTGATGAATAGTTTCGCTGAATGCCTAATTTAAAGAGCGTGAGTTTCCTATCAGCGGTACTGTAGAGACATAGTACTTATCAGCGATAGTGAAACTCTAATACATATTGTCTACTTACAATTTTCACTAAGTGTTTCTTAAAGAGTCATTATCAAATCACTGAGGGTTTGGATCAACATAAACTTCATACGTTTTTCCAGAATCCTTTCCTTAAAAGGAAACTGGACAACATGATTTTCACTAGTTTTGAACTCTTTTTCAAACTAGAAACCCTATTTTACATTTTATTTCCCTAAAAGGAAACTGTAAAAACCCTTAAAACCCTTATTTTGGAAACCCATTTCTATTCTAAGAATTTATTTAATTTTTTTCTATAATCTTCTTCTCACAGAAATGGCTGCTACCACTGATGCTACTACTACTACCGTTGTTGCTCCTACATCAATGGTGAAAGCTGCAAACATGAAGCATGAAATGCATCAAATCACGTTTGTAAGCAACAATCATTACGACCTTCTTGATTTTCCTAAAAAGAAACCTGCCCCCCCCCCACTTGCATGACGCTGTGAACTTCATCAAGAGTTGTCCTCTTACCACAGCGATGACCATCACACCCCCAGCCTACAAATGACTTCTACAGCAGTTCTGGTACACTGCTCACCGTACCACTGCTACCAATGCTAAAACCAAGAAAGAATTCTCAGTCATCAGTTTTCAGACCGAGTTGGGTCACGGAACCATATCCCCCGCTGCTATCCGGGCAGCCCTGAACCTCCCCACTAGCCCGAAAGCACATCCCTTTGTTCCATTCGCTGACCCTCAACTCTCCTGAGGGAAAGGAGGAAATCATCTCCTTCCTTGACAAGATGAAATACCTCTGGAACACCGGCCGAGACGGCGAACCTATGAAGAAAAATCACCACGGTCCTGAAGAATAAAATGCCTTCAGAGATTAACTTCATATTCGCTCATGTCATCAGCTGCATGACAGCGAAAACCAGCTCCACTGATCAAACTTCAAAGACTCGGTGTGCCATGGCTTACGCTCTCCTCAAGGGTCTCTACGTCGACTATGCCCGTGTCATCTTTGAAGACATGATTGACAGGGTGGAGATGCCTGACCGCCCCCAGCATTGTTCCTTATCCCAAATTTCTCAGCGCCATCTTCGAATATGGCCTAAAGGAGGACTACCCCAAACAAGGAGACCTGAAGCTCTCCCAAGTCGGCCTTAAAGTGCTCAACTTCAAACCAGTGAAAAACGAGGTAAGTCTATCTACTTTACTCTCTTTTCTCCGCACTCTATCTTCTACTTTAGTGGCTACTGCTACAGCAACGGTAATCCCAACCGCTGATACCTCAGCCACTACAACCTTCTCTCTTAAAAAGATAAAACATTCGAAAACCACTCTTGGCATCCATAAAACCAAGAAGTCGTCAAAGGAGATCCCCAAGCCTTCTCAGGCTGAAGACCCCACGTTCGCCTCTTCACAGGGAACGATGGAAGATTCTGTGGTCCACTCCACCAAAACCGCTAAAGACACCCCTTCAATAACCATTTCAGAGACTCAACTCTCTGAAACCTTCATGAATGAGAACCCTAGAATCTCAGCACCTCTAAGTGCTGCAGAGGATTTTCTCAGCGAATCCAACGTTGAAGCTGTTATAACCCACCTTTCTCAATCTTCGCTTCTTCTACTCCTTTTCTCTATACAATGGCACCAACGATGCCAACTATCACGTTGACGGACTCAGTAGCTGCCATTCTACAAAACATGATGCAGCAGAACGTCACTGGACCTGTAGGATTGTCTATCTCTGTCGAAACTCTTGAAGACGACATGGAACATCACTTAGGGTTTCGCATCATCAACTCTTTCTCCAACCCTTCTACAAGTATCCAAACACCATCCACTTCTCTCTCTGCACCCCTAACTTCTGAGCTTTCTTTAGCTCACAAGTTATTTTCTTTTACAGGTCCAAATTTGGGCACCATCAGCGATTCCCTAAAGGAAATAGCTGAAAAAGTAACATATCTCACCACCACTATCTCCAATAACTCCTCAGCGGTTACAGGTGCTGGAGAGACAATGAAGCATCTCTCCACTGCTGTCAAAGACAAGGCTTCCTCCGCTGACTTCTTCAAAGTCGATGGGGGACTGACAACTATGAAAACCGCCATCATCAACAACACCTCCAACATCTCCAAACTCACCACCGCCATCACTGATCTCTCTAAAGGCTTCTCAAGCCTCAACGGTGAGGTGAGTTCTTTGAAGACAAACTACTCCGGTCTACAAGGTGAGGTGACCAGCCTTACCAAACAGGTCTCTGACACTAAAGACCTGCTCACCAAGATCCTTGAAAGGTTGGACGCTCCCACTGTTCCTACATCTCACTTCTCCCAGGATGTCCGGGATAAGATGGAGATGGCAGTGGAATTCATTTTGGAAAGTACACCTGCCATTGCTGGCCTCGAAGACAGAATGGCAGTGGTGGAACGACAGTTAAGGAACCCTGGACAAGAAGACAGGGTCTCTGAGACTGAAAATGCCGACACTGCAACTGCTGCTACCTCCCCCACCCATTCAGTGGAAGAGGGGGAGAAGATTGATCAAGGCCTTGCCCAGAATGTTGAGGGGGAGGAAAATAAGGAAAACTCTCAGGATGGTGATGCTCCTGAGGGAACCACTGGAAGTCCCTCTCCATTTGAGGGGGAGCACGGTGATGAACCCTCTCATTCTCCAGTAAACGCTGTTGATATCTCTTCAGAAGATGAGGAGGAAGCTGAAGAAGAAGAAGACGTCGAGCTAAAAGACGATGAACCATCATCCTTTCTTAAGGATGATGATGATGACGATGACGACGATGGGGTCTTCTTCCAGCCCACAACTATCAAAACCCCTACTCTAAAAGGGGTCTCGATCAATGAACCAGGGAAGGGGACCAAGGCGAAGTCCCCAGCGAAGACGGCCACAAAAGAAAAACAAAAAGGTCTCGCCACTGACAATTTGACAATCTTGTTAAAGAAACCAACTTGTCAGTCCTCTCCCCTGCTTGAGGCTATCGCTGAAGCTCCTCAACGTCAAATAATCCCAGTGCTCAACGCTGAAGAAGAAATAATCCCAGTCTCTGCTCTGGAAGAGACTGAAGCTCAAGCTGAAGAAGAAGAACTTCTATCACATCCAAGAAGACCTTCCTTGCCCCCTCAAGCGCAAAGTGAAGATCAACAACGAAGGAGAGCAGCAATGATCAAGAAATTAGAAAGTCAGTGCTTGGTTCTTGCTCATCTTGAATGCTTAACTCCCAGGGAGACTGCTGAAGCCCTAAAAGCAGAAAAGATCCTCGTTGATGAACAGAAGGCTGAGCTTAGTGACAAAAACTATGCTTTTGAACTAGCCCAACATCCAGTGAAGGATCCACAACTGAAGAAGTTTCCCATGGAAGTTTAGCAAAAGTTGTTGAAAGATGCGCAGAAGATCAATCAATAGAAAACCAAGGTCAGTGACTCCACATTGGCTTGGTGTAAGAAAAAGTGCCACTATAGTAGCCATGCATCAAGAATAAGCGTTGTAAACATAAGAAGGAAAGTAGTCAATAGGGTATCGATTGTCTATGTCCAAATAGTCATAGAAAATGGCTACAGAAGAACCATCTACATGCCAGACCTAGATAAACTCGGTTTCCCTGAATGGTTGGAAATGAGAATCGCAATTCAGTGATCCCGCTCAACTTTCAAGTCCTGTGTTGAAAAAGCCATAAACAAGCTGATCGACATGATAACCTCAGCGGTTGATATTCCACCTCTTCCACCAATTCAGAAGAAACGATCTGCTCCAAAGAAGAAGACTCCTTCCTCTTCAGGCCCGACAATAAGAAACAAGACAGGGATTGAATTCTCTCGTTAAGCAGTTCGTGGTCCAACTCCTGATCCATATAATCTCGACATCTCCTTACCTCCTGCTAAAGACTTCATCCCTGGTAATTTTCTTAGTTATCCCTACGGCATATTTTTTTATGATTTCACTGGTCGCAGATGCTTTCAACGTATCTCTGAGTTATACAAAACTCCCATCGAACAACTCAGAGATCTACTCTATTGGTGCGACTACAAAGGTGACCTCCTTGATCATTCCTGAAGCCCTTAATCTATCGCATAGCAAAAGTTAGAAGGGATAATGGAGTAATAGTCCCTGATTGGATGATTCCAGAGATTGCTACTCTTGATGAACTTCTCATCAAGAAAGAACCTGAGTAGCTGATAGGATCATCTTTTTGTATTCTTCTATCTTATCAGCTTATATCTTTTAGTACTTGTAATTCCTTTTCGTTATACTTATAATTTTTCCACTTCCCTTGTAATCTTATACGAAGTTAATGAAAAATTTCAATGAAAGAACTTTACTCTGTCAGTACTAGAAAAGATCCCTGAAAAATAGTAAATGGGACAAGTATTTTATGATTCCTTTTTATCCTTATATTTTTAACTTAGCAATTTTCCTTTATTGCTATGTCATCATCAAATAGGGGGAGATTGTTGATCCAAACCCTCAGTGATTTGATAATGACCCTGAGAAACACTTAGTGAAATTTGTAAGTAAACAATATGTATTAATGTTTTGCCATCAAAGAAAAAATACTAAGTCTGTTTAGTATCGCTGATGGAAAACAAGCTTTAAATTATACTTCAGCGAATACTGTACAACAGTGAGCCCTGAGCCTGTTTAGTCTCACTGATGGTCGCTGAATTTTTATCATGTAATTGTTTGCTTATGATCCCTGAAGACAAGATTCGCGTCAACCATGTTCGAAGCTGAAATCGAAGACCAAAGTGAAGAACAAGTGACTAAGTCTACTAGTGACCTGATGCGGATATCAGCGAAGACAAGACTTGTCCATTCCACGCGATGTTTCAAGTAGAAGACTTCAGCGAACGCTGAACTTTATCATTCACTGATAAAGATTCATTCAACGAGCGTTGATCATGAAGCCTGTTATACAAGCAACTTTTGTCTTATCTCCTTGCACGCCTCCGTACGATTTTGTCAGAACGGACATCCCTTTTGTCAATAATCGTACAACCAACTCTGCAACTACATTGTTCATCATACGGCCACTAGGATGTTTGCTAAAGTCAAATCATGCAACCAATCAGAGGTTGCCACGTGTAAAGGTATACTGATTTGCATTAAATGCATGCAGTATATAAAGGAAACCCTACTTCACATTTGAAGTGCTCGGCTTTCTTCCTCACTGAACTACTTTGTGCTTAGAAAACTCTCCTTAGTTTTCTTATTTCTTTTCTCTCTATTTCTAGTGCAAGAAATATGTGTGTTCTCATAGTTTGTTTAGATTAGGTTTTTAACTTGATCTTATTCTATAACAAACTGTAAATTGTTTGATTATATCAATAAATAATTTAGAAAGATAAAAATTTGTGTTTGTATTCAACCACCCCCCCCCCCTCTACAAACTTGTATAACCCTTCAGGACCAACATTATCAAATGCCACTGCAACACCTCAATATCAACGACAAAGTCCTTATCAATTACATTCTCCCGGTCCAGGTTCATCATCAGGGACAGATGATGGTTTACCCTCGTTGAATCTTAACGATGAAGAATGTATTACTTTAACTCAAAGACCAATTGGTGTAGCAAAGGCAAAATCAAGGCTCCAATATGATAATAAGCTAGAGACTAGTCAAAGCTAGCAAAAAGATGAGCAAAGCAATAAATAAAAAGACTGAAGTTACTATGAAAAGGAATGAAGTTCAAACTGAGAAAAATGCAATAAATACAAGGTTGGCGAATGACAAAATTATGTTCACTAACTTCAATTCTACCGATCCCGTGTTTTTTTGAGTTCATAAAAATGAGAAATCCGAATATTGAGAAAGAGAACAGGAGAAGGTCAGGTTGATACGTATGAACAATGATCAGAATACCAAGGATCTCAATATCGAGCATCTCACTATCAAGGATCTGGAGAAGAACTTCAAGACTAAGACGGAGGATCTCAAAACATGGCATGAAACGTTCAGTACTATGGAAACTTTCAGTACTATGGAAACCAATGGACGCTTTAATTTATGTCTTAGATTCTAAATTTTATGCTATGAGATTATGCTTATCTAGTGTTATGTATGTTTAATTATGTTATAAATTTGTATTTTATTACTTTTATATTAATGTTAAATTTCTTTGCCTTATTTAAAATTTAACTTTTAAATATAGATATATATTATATAAATATTAGTTTACATTATAAATTTATCAAACAAATAATTAAATGCATATTTAATTTACATTATCTATATAATTTAGTATATTATAATAAAATTAAATTGATGTTAAAAAATAAATAAAGAACATAGTGGTGGGCCCTTCAATATAGCGGTGGAAAAAGCACACGGCAAATTTGCCATCCAAAATTGATGGCTGGCAAAAAAATTAAAAACAAATGTCGGATGATTGGATGTCCAAAAACGGAAAATTTTGAGAAATGTTGGACGATTGGAGGTGCTCTATGTAGTACCGCTCTCCTTCAACGGGATTAGCAATCACCCTCTCATTGGTCCACTTTTTCGAGGATTCCTTTGACATGAGTGATAAATGTGTAGAAATATACATTTTAGCACCTATCTAGGACTTTAATTTACTTCATTTTATTTATTCCCAATAACATAGTGAGTCTTTTTTATAGTTTACACTTATTTGGAGCTAGGTTGTAGAATTTGGTTATGATGTATGTTCTTGTGGATAAATTGTTAACAAAATTGTGTATGCCATAGAAATGGGAAGCTGATTTTACTCTTTGTTATCAAGTGGAAGCTTTTGGTGCCTAACTTTTGAAAATAGTGTCTTTTGGGCTGAGTCAACAAGATTTTCGAAGATGTAAGATTTGATTTTGCTTATGGAAGCATGATTTATATACTGAGCAAGGCTAATAGTAGTTAACTTTAGAAGTAGTTTAATGCCCTCTGGACGATATGTTCCCTTTTTTGATTTAGTCTTATCGTGTGGTCCCTTTATGTTCAGTAGAGGGAAGAATCTTCTTACAAGCTTTGTAATCTAGGTACTTAAAGTGATCTTGCAATTTAAGTGTTTAAATCTTTTACACTTTCATAGGTGGGTTTACACCTCCCTAATCTAACCGCAAGTAAGTGGGTCGAATCAAGTAATATGTCCTTGTAAGTACGAGTATCGAACCAAGGGAACTAGGAACTAAGTATCACAATGACTATAATCACTATTAACTAGACGATCCATTAGATTGACTGTGATAATTTGTGAATCCCGAATATCATGTATAGAAACAAATATCAAGAGAAACAACAATGGAGATCAAGATTCCATATCACTATTTAGAGATAAAGAGTTTTACAGTACGCTCACAATAAGCTCTGAGAGAATATGAATGTTAAAGTTACAAAATGAATTAAAACAAAAACATTTATACCCCAAGGGTATTTACACATTTAGTCCCTCAACTTGAATACAACAACTATAGATCCAACATTCTCCCTCTTATATTCAATATGCAATTCAAACAAATCTTCATCTTCTCTTTCGTAGCCCCAAAATAAGTTTCAACTCTTCTAATAGCATTCTTGTATCTCAGTCTTACTTGTATTGTATCTAGGGCTCTAATGATCAACTCTTCATCTCTTTCATCCATCTTCACATTTTCATCTCTATCAAGATCCAGCTTTTATTCAACTTCAGCTTAACAACTTTCAATGTACGAAGTAGCTTGCAATTGAACCATATCTCATGAAGCATCTTTCATCTTTGCCATTCTGATAGATTACCCTAAACTCTAGCTCTTCCAAAATCATAGACAGTTGGAAGTTTTCAATGTCAGGAAGACTTTGATTAGGCTTTCATAGATTCACCTTTCTTTAATTACTTTCACACCCAATCTGCAGATCCGAAATGTAAGAGTACTTCACCTGTCTTTTCATGAACCTTTAACATTCAGGTGATAGTTCTTTGATGAAGCTCAAAATACATGTACTCAAAATCTTCTAGCTCTAGTAAAGAAAAATCTGCTTCAGAGTATATCCAAATTTTTCCGTCTTGTCTTGTAACATGGAAAACATGATACCATACATGGAAAAGCTTTATGGTGTAGACATGGGTGAAGGATACGATATTATGCTTGGTCTTTACAAAACGTTTATGTTTGATCTATGATTTCATCTGTAGGTTCCCAGATTCACGTTGTATCATATTAATGGTAGTGAAATAGACAGCGGAAGCATATTAAATAAAGCCATTAAAATGAGTGATTGTGTAAACGATAAATGAACTATGAGAATCAAATATTGAACAGTAAAATGATAACAGGATCAGATATAAAAGTTGCTCATATATTGATAATGAATCACACCAAGAACATGTTCGAGTGTGTTCGGAAATCTCATAGGACAACAATATAGTACAGAGGTAGTGCTCGGGATTGCTGCAGTGTGTGCTTAAACACTTGTGGAAAAACTACTATTCCCAAAGCCTACAGTTGTTTGTTCCCCTACCTCTCTATTTATAGCCCTGGAAAAGTGAAGGCAGTGTACTATCGTACCCTAGAATGACACGTGGAAAGTGTGTCTCCTATTTTTAGGGCATACGTGGAAAGTATGGACACTTGTCTAACACTTGGGATTTCCTACGAGACTTAGGCTGACAGAGGTCTTCACTTCACCAGAGCTCTTTCGCAAGAGCTCTGTTGGTCTTCTGACTTGAACTTCTTCCGAATCTTCTGTCTGATCTATGTTGGTCTTCTGACTTGTACTATTTTCAATACTTTTACATAACAGATACTTGGGGCCAACAAACTCCCCCTAAGTATTGAAAAAAAAATTACAATTGGCAAGAGATTAAACAAAAGAACAGAGAACTTTTACCTCTGTCGAAGCCTTGCACTAATCTTTTGGAATATTACATTGGGATTTAAAAGATCAGTACATTTAAGCATAATCATCTCCCCTAAGAATTCTGTCGAATCTTCTGATTAGAGTACGGAAGTCCAGCATCAGATCAATCTGGTCGATGAAGAGTTTCTGCTGTTCTTCTGGACACTTGTTTCTTGGGAGATCTTGGATTATGTTCTTGAGGTATACTAGCGACTCACTTGAGTATTTGTGGGCTTCAGCTGCTCTGATGGCCTTCTTTATGCCCTTCTGTCGGCAGACAAAGACTGGAGGATCTTCTACTACGGTTCCAGTTCTGTGATGGCCATAACCCTCAAGGTTTTCATTTGGTGGTGCAATCGCTAGTTTCTCTACTTCAAACTCTATGCCTAGCTGATAGTCAATCTGTATTCTGAGATTGATGTGCTCTTGCATAGCAAATCTGACTTCTGGTAGTGCAGTTCTGGCTGGTGTGTATCTTTCTGAGAAGTTCAAGCAATATGCGTGGAGTAAGATCAGGTCATATGGGTTCAGAAGGACGAGATCATTGTCATTGAAGATTTCATTTCTGCCTTCTGTTGATTCCACAATATACTCATGGTATGTGACCCTGTCGTGTTGAAACTTCTTGTGCTTAATGTCCAGAATTCTGCGGATACCGAAGTTTATATTGATGGCTCTGTTCTGATTTGACTTGGTTTGGATGAACTTTAGCCTTGCATCAGAAATGGTGTTTATTCTGATTGGGTTGAGGTATGGGTTAATAGGTACGGTATTTACAGGGATGATGTCTCTGTCAGCATATAGAAATGCAAATACCGTTTCTAAGGAAGGTTTTTCGGTATGAAAGGTAGAGGTTTCTGGGTTCTGTTCTGTTACCGTTGGGTTTGGGTCATCATGGGTTTCTGCCATAAGAGTGTCGATGTGAGCATATTTCTGAGTAGCTTGAGGTTGGGCTTGACATATTTGTCCTTCAGCAGAGGATGGGTTTGTCCTCTCTGGTTCTATTGTTGGAGAAGTAGGAGGGGTATCTAGGCAGATGATCTTTGGTGGTTCTTGTGTTGACTCTTCTGTCGGTTTGATGACATTGTCCTTGAACATGTAGTCAAATGCCACTTCAGTCATCTCTGTCATGATTTCCTCTGTTATCCCCTTTTCTCCTTTTGTAGTCTCTGCCTCAGTTGTTTCTGTGATTTTCCCTTTACCCTTGGCTTCTCTTTCTTTTTCAACCTCTTTCTCCTTCTATGACTCTTTCTTCTTCTCTCTCTCTTTCTCCTTCTCATTCTCCTTCTCCTTCTCCTTCTCCCCCTTTTGTTGTTCTGAGGACTCACCCAGTTGATCGTCTGATTGACCTTCTTGAGCATCCTTAAAATCATCATCATCGCCAGAGGAGTCAATTCGAGCTTCTGGTGAGGACTGAACAACAAACATTAGACCAGCTTTGTGTCTCTTGCTTGATGGTTTGTCTGTGGGTGCTTCTTCTGCGGGTCTTTTTGATGTAGAGGTAGCCTGTAAAATAATATCAGAACAGTTTGAGGCTGCCTTTGTCATCACATCTTCAACCTCTGTTGCAGCACCTCTGATCTCTTCTACTTGAGCCTTGAAGTTGACCTTGTGAGTATCAAGAGACGCTTTCACATGTTGTTCTGTTACCTTAGCTTTCATTACAAATTTTGATGAGATCGTCATCATTCGGCTAAGAATTGATTTTCTGAAGTCTCCCATTTGTCCAACTGTCATGGGTAGGTCATTTGGGTTAGGGCTGGAGATGTTGAGTGGAGTAGCAGATGAGGTGGTTGCTTCTTTTATGGATTCCTTAACAGAGTTGGTAATTATCTCTGTCAAGGTTCTGACGTTAGATTCTGAAAGAATAACCGTGGGGATGGGAAGGGTTCTGTTCATCTGTGCTGTGTGGTTCTCTGTTATGAGTCGCTTTAGCTCCGCAAGATCTGTCGAAGTCCTTTTACCTTCCTCTGATCTGATTGATCTTAGGTCGGCTATCTCTGTTGTCAGCTTTCCAATCTCTTCTCCTCTGACCCGTTCAGACTCTGTTCTGAGTGCTTCAGCTTCGGCATATTTTCGAGTTATTTCAGCATGCTTGTTTGAGATGTTCAACAGTTCTTCCCTAAGAGAAGCATTTTCCTTGCGGATCAGCTCCTCCTTTTGTTCATTGATAAGTTTATACTCGTTCAAAGAGTTGTTGATACTGTCACAGAAGCTTTCGAACTCTGCTCTTGTGATAGTGTCAACGGGGGTCTCCTTGGTTCCAACACATGGATCCAAATCTGCCTCGAGTTCAGAGGCGCCTCCGTCAAGAGTTGTGTTGATGTTGGCTATTGGAGGACTTCCACCTGATCCTTGATGTTCCCTTTGAGGGGAAACAACTACAGGTGTTCTGACCAAAGTTTCCTCTTCCAGCTCAGGTTCTGAAGAAGGAAATATGGTGTGATGAGAAGCATTTGGATCAAGCAATGACTTCCCTTGTTCTACTATGGTCTCCCATTGTCCCTGAGTCGGACAGATGCTACGTGAGATTACAAAGATCTCTGGTCTATTTTGTGTGGAGTCTAAATGAGCCACAGAGGCATCATCGTGTGGAGGTGACCTATTGATGTTCTGGGGCGAATGAACATCACTACCAAAGATAGTTTCCCCGGCTTCATGCGTACCAGAGGCATGAAGAGGTGCCTCTGATGGTATAGACTGGTTGGGGTTCGAGGTGTGCACCTCTGTTTCAATAATCCTTTGGTCTTGATCACCAGGATTAGATTGTGTGGAAGCACTGGGATTTTGGTTAAGGTTACCCTCAGATGTGCTCTGTTGAGCATCTTTTTCTATTCTCTCATTATCCTCGGCTCCTATGGCTGTAGAACTCTCTGGATTCTCTCTGATGTTTCCCTCTTGTTCATCACTATCAGAAGAGATAGTTTCTACCTCTAGTGTTTCTTGTACTTCCTCATGGACAACCTCTCTAGGAGATGCTCTGTCCTCTACTTCCTCTCTTCTAGAGGAAGACCCCACTTCGGGTACTCTTGCCTCTGGTCTGTTAATTTCCTCACCAATCTCCTCACTCAAGCTCTCCAAGGAAGGCTCAGATCCTAAGTATGCTGGGGTTCTCACCTCAGGTTCTTGAGGTTGAGCAACACTCTGATAGTTTTGGATAGAGATGTGGTCAGGGGAATAAGAGCAAGCATTGTACCTGGAATTCTTCTTATGAAGGGGTATTCGCCAGAAGTGGTGGGTAGGAATTTTGACATCGTCCAAACAGGTGTTGATCGACCCTGATGAGTTAGTTCCAGTCTGTCGAAGGCTCTTCTGATCACCAGACTGATAAAGCGTGGAAACTTGATCATCTTCAAGAACTTATGAGATCCAACGACTCCTCCTCTTGCGATGGATGAGGTTTTTGTGTTTACAGCCGTAAGAAGATCGTTGTAGAGAATGCTGGCGTAGTCAAAGTTTCGATTGAAGAACAATCCATACATGATTTGTAGGATTTCTGTTGTGGCTTGGTCTTGACTACCAGATTTGCTGGTAAGGGTTCTGTTTAAGGTGGAGAACATGAAATTCCACATAGTGGGTAGATTCTGTCGCTTGAACTCTCCAATCCTATTCAGATCCTTGTTGTAACCCAGAAACTTCATGAAATCAAGAAGAACAGCTGTTTTTGGTGGTTTCTCATAGGCGTCTATTCCTAGCTGTCGTTTGGTTTTTATTCGGAAGATTCTTCTTAAGGTACTTGCTCTAATGCGGATTGTTCCCGCTCCTCCATTACTCGCGTTGACACTCCCAACTATCCCGTTTTGTTCTTCGATGTATTGGCATGTGGTCCACCATTGTTGAACATAGATCGCTGGAAGGTGGTCATCGAACTCTGTTAGGGCTCTGAAGATGTCAGAGTTTCTAAAGAACTCAATGAAAATCTGATACAGGGGTAAATAGAGTCCTGGAGTGGGATCGAATATGTAGTTGTTGTCAGCAAACTCGTATGGAAGAACAATGATATCATCGGTGGGTTCTATTCTGCTCGAATCAGCAGAGTTTTGGGGTTCCGCCATTGTTGCAGGTTTGGGTTTTCTTGAAGAACACTGAGGATTTAAAGAAAAGAGGGAAAGGTGAAAGGTTTAGGAAGTTTAGAAAAGAAATGGGTCAAGGTTATGGATATTTATAGTCAGAACTTGTGGCTGGGTAATCGCCGTAGATACTGTAGGCACTCGAGTGTTAGAAGGTGGAGTGGCCTGAATTATGTATCGTGGGGACAACTAGTGGTTTAGCTTTCAATTAGAGGGTGCCACGTGGATTTGTTCTGACCACTTTTGTGCAAGTAGACCATCGCGGTTAGAGATGTGTGGGTAACAAGTGGTTGACGCTTAGAAATAACTCGCACCTCTGATGACGTTACTTCTGATGATGTGGCATAAAACTGACAGAGTTCTGTTCGAGCTTTGCAAGTTTTTGCTTCTGATGAGTGACCCCTTTACCTTATCCCAAAAAAATTTAAAATTCTGTATCTGATGAGGAAATGGTCAAAGAACAATAACATAACTGACTTTGAAAAAATTCACCGAGTTCTGGTGACAAACAACAGAGGCTCTGGGGAACTATCAGAGTTCTGTTGGGTTCTTGACTTTATCAAAGGATTTTCATCAGAACAGGTTTTCCCTCTTTCTTCAAAAAGATTTGTCAATGATAAAAAAAAGCAAAGTCAATTTGGATTTGGAAATATGAGTACTGACTTGCTCCCCCTAAAACTATGCATTATCCTTCTTTTAAGCTCCCCCTATAAAATTGAGCTTAAATCCAAAAAAAACTTTTGTACAAACAAAATTTTATATACAAACAGATTGTTCACCGAAAGCGTGTTGAAAAAGTATGCTTGACAGAGTTCTGGTGAACAACAGAAGCTCGGTTGAACTATCCTACCCAACTGTTTGACAGAGCTCTGGTAGGATCATCAGAGGCTCTGTTGAGTTGAACAAAGTTAGGAGGATAAGTTCAGCATACCCAGTTTGCTGATTAAGAAGCTAAACCTCCTTTCATCAAGGGCTTTTGTAAAAAAGTCAGCAAGCTGAAGATCAGTTGAAACAAAATACATTTCAATAGTCCCTTTTTCAACATGATCCTTTATGAAGTGGTACCTTATGTCGATGTGCTTAGTTTTTGAGTGTTGAACTGGATTGGCTGTTATGGCAATGGCACTCTTGGAGTCGCATAGAATAGGAATTTTACCATACTCCAAGCCATAATCTTTGAGTTGTGTTTTCATCCATATCACTTGAGAGCAACAACTAGCAGCAGCAACATATTCTGCTTCTGCTGTAGAGGTTGAAACACAGTTCTGTTTCTTGGATGTCCAATTCACCAACTTTTCTCCAAGCAGTTGGCAGCTACTAGAAGTACTCTTTCTGTCATTCTTGCATCCTCCATAGTCTGAATCTTTCTCGAAGTGATTGACCAACAGAAATTTGGACAGAGTTTCATACCAGGCTCTGGGAGCTTGCTTAAGGCCGTACAGAGCTTTGTCTAACTTGTAAACGTGGTCTGGAAACTCTGAACATACAAAACCAGGTGGTTGCTGGACATAAACTTCTTCTTGCAGTTTGCCATTCAGAAAGGCAGACTTGACATCCATTTGGTAGACCTTAAAACCCTTATGAGTAGCATAGGCTAGGAAGATTCTGATGGCTTCTAGCCTAGCCACAGGTGCAAAGGTTTCGTCATAGTCAATTCCTTCTTCCTGTCTGTATCCCTTTGCAACCAGACGGGCTTTGTTTCTGATGATAATCCCATCTTCATCCTTTTTGTTTCTAAACACCCACTTGGTTCCAATGGCCGTTTTGCCTTTTGGGAGTGGAACAAAGGACCAAACTTTATTTCTTTCGAATTCCAGAAGCTCTTCTTGCATAGCTTCGATCCAATTTGGGTCCTCTAGGGCTTCAGAAATCTTTTTCGGCTCAATCATGCTTAAAAAATTTACAAAGAAGGCTTCTTTAATTGTGGTCGATCTTGTCTTCACACCATCTTCAGCAGCACCAATGATAAGATGATGAGGATGATCCTTTGTCCATCGTGTCATGGGAGCATGGACAACAGGTGGGGTTTGTGCTTCTGGTGTGAAAAGACGAACTTCAGCATCAGAGCTCTATTGATTTGGACCAGGGCTCTGTGGCACACGACTTTAGAGAGTGGCCTCATTGCTCTGAGAATCATTAACAGGGCTCTAGGAAGGTGAGCTTTCAAACAAGGAGTCTTTGCCAATATTAGTTAGCAAAGGTGATGATGGCTCTTGTTCAGGTCCTCTCTCGTTCTGATGTGGTTCCTCATTTATCTGTATCACTCCTGTAGACAGAGAAGTAGATGGTGAAATATTGGAGGGACCAGTGAGAGATGTACCTGTCAGATTCTGTTCTGTTGAGTTCTGAGCTTGATCTCCTCTGTTGATGTTATCAGAGGAATCATCATCATTGAAGAAATCGTTGAACATGAGATTGATATCTTCTTCCCTTGTCTTTGAAGAACTTGTCTTTTTCTGTTCTGTCTTTGTCCCCTCTGTTGATTTACGATCAGAGGAGCTCGATGTGCTTTCATCAAAGGACATGTTTACACTTTCTTGAATGACCTGACATCTGGAGTTGTAGACTCTGTAGGCTTTAGAGGTTAAGGAATAACCAATAAAGATTCCTTCGTCTGCTTTCTTATCAAACTTTCCCAGCTGATCTCTGTCATTCAATATGTAACACTTGCAACCGAAAACATGAAAGAATTTCATGTTTGGTCTTCTATTGTTGATGAGTTCATAAGGAGTCTTCTTAAATCTCTTTACTATCACAGCTCTGTTTTGGGTAAAACAGGCTGTTGAGACTGCTTCTGCCCAGAAGTTTATTGGAAGGACAGAGCCAGCCAACATGGTTCTGGCGGCTTCTACCAGCGTTCTGTTCTTTCTTTCCACAACTCCATTCTGTTGTGGAGTTCTTGCAGCTGAAAAGTTCTGGGAAATACCTTCCTCTGATAGGTAGGTGTCAATTTTGGCATTCTTGAATTCTGTCCCATTATCACTTCTCAACTTTTGCACTTTTAATCCTAACAGAACCTGTATCCTTCTCAACAAACTTATCAAAACTTCTAGGACATCAGATTTGACTATGATGAACTCAATCCAAGTATATCTAGAATATTCATCAATTAAAACAAGGATATACTTCTTGCCCGACAGACTTTGCACAGAGATTGGACCACAGAGATCCACGTGAAGCATATGCAAAGGTCTGGGACAACTATGATCACTCTTTGTTCTATGTGAAGATCTTTTCATCTTACCCAGTTCACAAGCAGAACAGAGATGGTCTTTGTCAAACTTCAGAGAAGGTAGTCCTTTTACTAATTTCAGTTTCACGAGCTTGTCAAGGTTTTGAAAGTTCAAATGGGCAAATCTTTTATGCCAGAGCCAGGCATCTTCATTTTTCAAAGACACTAAACAGAGTTTCTCTGTTGTAGAGTTTTGGTTTGGTTTAAAATTCATTTTGTAAAGATTGCCTTTTCTGTCAGCTCTTAAAAGTTCTTGACCAGACTCGGAAAGTAACAAGGAACAATATTTCTTCCTGAAATTGACATCAAAACCGTGATCACAGAGTTGACTTATACTGAGAAGATTATGATTTAATCCTTCAACATAAGCAACTTCAGAGACTGAAACACCACCATTTACTAATGTACCATAACCTTTAATCTGTCTGCCATTGTCTCCTCCGAAGGTTACTGCACTTTCCATCTTGTTTTTAAAAGAAGTTAACAGCTCCTTATTCCCCGTCATGTGCCTGGAGCATCCAAAATCCAAGTACCAGATCTACACATGAGGTTTCTGCAAGACAGATTAGTTCCTTTTAGGTACCCATTGCATAATGGGTCCTTTCCTGTTAGGCTTAGGTGGGTTGACAGACTTTCTTTTGGGCTTTCCATACTGTGATGGTGTGCCAGAGGTTTTCCTTTGTGTATTCTGAACAGTCGTGGTATTTTTCTTTTGAACGTACTGATTCAGAACACAGTGGGGACCATTCAGATGATTTTGCAATTTTAGTAACAGTTGAATACAATTGCAGTTGATGGAACATGACTGATGCACATTGTTTTTATTCGAAAACTGTTTAAATGGAGCTTGATTCTGAAAGATTTTAGGACCAGATGTCTTTGCATACAATCTGTCCTGGTTCTGTTTCTTAAAACTGTTATTCCTAGAAACAGACTCTGTTGACACGAAGCTCTTTGGAATATATTCATTTGACCAGAAAGGATTTCCCTTTTGATTTACACCAGAATTTGGAATAGATCTGTTGTTTGCTATCCATTTTCCCTTCTGTTCTGGTGTGAATTTTACAGGTTTGAAAGCAAGAGGAACATTTTGGTTTACAAAAACACTTTTGTTTTTCTCTCTCTTCTCCACTTCTACTGCATTAGAAGCAAGAATCTTAAAACCTTTGTTGTTAAACTAAGTTACCGGTATAAACCTTGATTGTTTCTTGAAGAAAGAAACATCATCTTTTAGATCCGTAGATTCTATCGGTATCTGCTTTAACTTGTGTAAAATTTTCTTTTGACCACAAAAAATCTGTTCATCTACTTCGGAGTCAGAGTCACTGTCAGAGCCTAGAAAGTCTCTAGTGGCTCTGTCGGAGGTTTTCGTTTCAATGGGTATGACAGAGATATTTGTTTTGACAGTTCTGAACCTTCTCAACTTTGGCTTTAAAGAATCTGAAACAGCATTTTCCTCGATAACTTTCAACAAATCTTCCTCAAAAGATGTTCTTATGGATTCAGGGGTAGAAGAGAAGACGGGAGCTTCTGGATTGAGTTTGCTCTGTGGGATTTCAACAGAGGACTCAGTCACAGAAGTAACAGACTTCTGTCCTTTGAATGAGTTGAAGTTAAAAATCTCTTTTGTATCCAAGTCCTTGACAGAGTTAGGAAGTATGATTCTAGCTCTTCCTTGATCAAGAATAAATTCTGAGGATGGTTTTAAAACCTTTTGATGATCAGAGGAGTCATAGCTGACGTTCCTAAAGTCAATATTTCTTTGTTTTGAGAAAGCATCTGAAGTTTTGGTTCTTTTGAAAACAGCATTACCAGATATCACGTCCTCTTGGATTTTCCCAACACAAAAGGCAGAGGAGAGAGATGTCTTCTTCCTTTCGTCATAGGGAGCAAGGTCAGAGAAACCAAGACCTTGCGTATCCATCTGTGAATTTATCTTGATGTGCACATCTTGTGCATCCTGGTACTTTTTAATCTGAATTTCTTTTCTCTATAGAGATTGATGCAGAATTTCCCTTTCTCTTTGAAAATAATCAGTTAGAGCAATAGAATTAAGTCTCTCTGTTTCAGACTTTTTCAATTTTTCAGACTTCTGTTTCAAAACGTTTTCATATTCGTTAATTCTGTCAGAAAACATGCTCTCTTTCTTCTTTTGCAAGATTTATAGCTCAGATTTTTCTTTGAAGATTTCTTCCTTTTCTTGTTCCAAGAGAGTTTTCTCTCTCTTGTAAAAGGATAGATCCTTCTGAGCTAGTTTTCTTAGCTCTTTTTCTTCAGAAAGTTTTTGTTTAAGAAGTTGAAATTCCTCATTCAGCATAGAAACATGCATTTCTAATTCTTAGTCAGACTTGGATTCAGATGAGCATACCTTGGCCCTGGATCTGGTGGTCTCCAGCGCTCTGTCGTCAGACTCTGCCGTAGTAAGAGCAAATGCATGAGCTAGATCTTCTTCTTCTGTTGTTCCCTTCGTTATTTCTGGTTCTCCAGTCATCCAGTTAACAACTTCTTCTAAACTTTCATCATGCACAGCAACTCCACAAAAGTTGGCTTGTTATGGTTCATCATCAGAGGATGAATCAGAAACCCAGTTCTCCATTTCAGCCACGTAGCTTCTTTCTCTGTAGTTGTACTTGTATTTGTTCTTGTAGTAGTCCTGGCCTTTTACCAGTTTGTCTCTACAATTAACAGAGAAGTGACCAGGTTTGCCACATCTGAAGCAACGTCCGTCATTCTGATTGATGGGTTGAGCAGCATCGGCCTTCTGTTGTGCTGGTGGATTTTCTCTTCTGTTTTGTGGAGGTTGTCTTTGTTCTGTGGTAACTCTGTTGTTACTTTGTTCTGGTGCAGCGTATTCTCTTTTGTCTTCTTTTCTCTCATATCTACCTCTTCTGTCAAACTTATTGCCAAATCTCTTGTTAAATTGCTGAGTTATTAGAGCAAGAGATTGAGCAAAAGCTTGAATGTCATCATCCTCTTATGAGCTTTCCTCTGTATCACTCTCTGCAACTAAACTTTTCTTTCCTTTCTTTTTAACTGACTTATCTTTCTTTTTCTCTCTGTTTGAACTCTCTCTGTTGGACTTTTCTGATGTGGTTTTCTTAGAATCAGAAACTAAAGCGATTGGGCCTGCAATGGTGGATTTGCCTTTTTGCTTGACAACATCCTTCTCTTGTGCGGCCAAAGTGCCATACACATATGTTAGAGACCATGCATCTAAGTCCTGGTTGGCTTGTAACGACATGGACAGATTTAACCATTCATCATTCAAACTTTTCAAAAACAGAACATTGTTATCTTCCTTCGACCTAACAACCCCACATTTTTTGCATTTGTTGATCAACACATTAAATCTGTTGTAGGTTTGTTGTAAGGTTTCCTCAGGAAGTGCCTTGAAATCGTTGTATTCATTTATACATTGGGTCCTTCTGTTCTTTTGGGTCTTGATACCACCCTCAAGTTGGTTAAAAAGTTGATCCCAGATTTCCTTAGCAGTAACACATGAATCTAGTTCTTGAAATATTTCGTTTGGAATGGCCATTATCAGTAGTCTAATTGCGTTAAGATCATTTTCCATTTTTAGATTTTCCTCATCAGTAAAACCTGTGGTTTTAATCTCATAATGAGCTGGAATCTCAGCAGTAGTTCCTGTTGCGGGTACACGAGGAACAAAAACCATGGGTTGGTATGGTCCGTCCGTGACAGATCGCATTAAGTCTTTATCCATACCATCGAAAAAGTTAACCATCCTGATCTTCCACTAAGCATATTCATCTCTCAGAAGAGTAGGAGGTTTTGTTAAAGAACCAACAGTATAGATAGCATTTATACCGTTGTTCGCCATTTAAAAAAAACAGAGTATAGTTGTTACAAAAAGATTTTCAACTCAGAGATGAGTTTTAAACAGTAATCAATGGAACAGTAACTTCTGAGAGAAACGCTTAAACTAAGCTAGAAAGCCTTAAACACAGTTATATGAGCTCTGAAAGCTTGTTTAGACTAGGAAGCAGAAAAAAAACAGAGTATGTAATGAAGCTTAAAAAAAACACAAACACAACCAACAACAGTGAGTCAACCTTGGTAGATTGGATCGTTTGGTTTAAGAAAACCAAAGGAGCTCTGATACCAATTGTAGGTTCCCAGATTCACGTTGTATCATATTAATGGTAGTGAAATAGACAGCGGAAGCATATTAAATAAATCCATTAAAATGAGTGATTGTGTAAACGATAAATGAACTATGAGAATCAAATATTTAACAGTAAAATGATAACAGGATCAGATATAAAAGCTGCTAATATATTGATAATGAATCACACCAAGAACATGTTCGAGTGTGTTCGGAAATCTCATAGGACAACAATATCGTACGGAGGTAGTGCTCGGGATTGCTGCAGTGTGTGCTTAAACAATTGTGGAAAAACTACTCTTCCCAAAGCCTACAGTTGTTTGTTCCACTACCTCTCTATTTATAGCCCTGGAAAAGTGAAGGCAGTGTACTATCGTACCCTAGAATGACACGTGGAAAGTGTGTCTCCTATTTTTAGGGCATACGTGGAAAGTATGGGCACTTGTATAACACTTGGGATTTCCTACGAGACTTAGGCTGACAGAGGTCTTCACTTCACCAGAGCTCTTTCGCAAGAGCTCTGTTGGTCTTCTGACTTGAACTTCTTCCGAATCTTCTGTCTGATCTCTTTTGGTCTTCTGACTTGTACTATTTTCAATACTTTTACATAACAGATACTTGGGGCCAACATCATCATATGAAGATATTCAATATGTTGGTCATGGTTGAATTCAGTAATCCCAAACACTTTCACAATATTCAACTCTTTGATTCGTCAACAAAAATCTTTTTCTCAGAGTCTTCAAGAAATACAACCCATGCTCCCACCTTACAACATGTTCTGACTGTGTCGTTGCACTTTTGGATCTTCTACACGATTCTGCTTGTGGTACTACCACAGAAGGTTCAGGAAATGGTTGATCTGTTTCAGGTGACTCGGGAATAGTTTCACTAATTGAGTTCAGCATATCAAAATCACCTTCTTCCTTAAATTCATTGTCAAAAAAGGTGAATATATCTTTTGTCTCCTCTTTAATTCTGAGCTTGGTTGATTCTAACTTCTTTTCATCTGACTCAATCATCTAACTCAATGTAAGTTATGTCAATAAACAAACTATCAACCATCTTTTCATCCTCCGTCCTTATATCAACAACCTCAGGCTTTTCAACCGTCAATTCTATGTTCTGGTCATCATAAACTATCAACTGCAAGCTATTCTCATCAACTTCCACACACTCACCTTGTTGAACATTTTCAGAACCTTGTACATTCCCAGCATTTTCATTCACACCCTCACCTCCAACTGAATCAGCCCCAACACTTACACCTTCAGCAACTTTTTATCTCTTGTTCTCCCCCTCATGATGATTTGGATCATCTGGATCATCATGCTTTCGTTTAGTACCTCCGACTTATGCTTTATAGGTATCCTCCAAGGATTGAACTGTTTCGGATAGAGTCTATAGAGTGTTCTTCAAAGATTTAGTTGAGGACTTTACAAGATCTGTCAAATTGGTAAAGCTATTCTTTACTGCATATTTGATATGAAGGAACTCCTTCCTTGTAACAACGTCGGTTGGAGCCTCCATCTGTCGTCTTAGAACCCCGACAAGATCAAATTCTATTGGATCAACTTCTTCTGATTGAGATAAGAGCTTGACATATAACAATAATTTAAGCTCATCTACCGAAAGATCTTATGTCTACTTTTGAGGTGGTAGTGGTGGTGGTAGTGGTGGTGTAGACAAATGTTCAGCAACTGATTTTCCTTTCAATACCCTATTCATTTCATCTATCATGTGTTCTCCAAAGATAGTTGGACAACCTTGAGAACGCAATCTAGTTCTCAGAAAACAGATTTCGGGAAACTAACACCTGGCCACTTAGGATGCCAGTTGACATGACGGTCGAATCAATCGTGTGACCTATGTTCAATGTTGGCATGATTGTAGCACTGGTAGGATTTCCATTCGGTCCTCGTGAAGTACCAAGAGATGGTATCACTCTAGATGTTCCAGTTGTGTCACAAAGACTAGCAATTATAGACTCAGATTGTGTCCTGGTGTGTATCGGCTCTAGACTCAATAGTTCTTAAATTGAAGTCGGCGATTGCAGCTGTTGTCTTCCTATTTCAATATCAACACTCTTCGAATGAGAGGCCAATAGAGTATGTGTTAAATCTACGTGAAAAGATGAAACAACCATCTGTTAAGAGATAGTTGAGTGGTCGAGAGAGGTTTCTGCATGCATCACTAGGTTCATGACATTTTTCTAATACCAGATCCCAACACATGGGATCGAATAGCAGATGTGGCTACCCAGGTGACTGACACGGTGTGAGGATGATCTTCTTTTTGTTTTGATTCTTTCTCACTCTCCCCATATTCTTATAATATCACATCATGCTCCCTCTAGAACTTTCAACTAAGTCTCCCTCATTCTCTCTTTCGCCTTCAATAATCAAAGTGATTACTTTGGTTTTATCAACTGATAAATCCCAAATCTCTAGCAATAAGATATGAATGTAGTGAGAGAGAATCTAGAGAGCAAATATGTCATCCATATATTGAGCTCAAAGGATTACAAAAGGTTTCTAAAAGATTACAAAAGCTTTCTAAAGTGTTTCTAACAAATGAACTAGACAAGCCTATTTATACCCATGACATACAAGGTATAAAGGCATTCACAATACTGTATAGACTCATACAGTACATTGACTTTACAGTAAATCTTGAATACAATAATGCTCTAACAATCTCCCCCTTTGGATTCAAGATTTAAAAAAAATATGATAGCAGTCTTCAGCTCTTTGTAAAGTCAATCTTCTTCAACAGACACTTTATCAAACTATCTTCAAGTAGCTTTATCTCCACTAGTTCACGGCGAACTATATGCTTTGACACTCTTTAAGAACTCAGCTTTGAAGAATCTTCAGACAAACATGAAAAGTCATTGTCTTTTTCTTTGAAAAATCAACCTTCTTCAATACAATCTTCAACAGATTGTCTTCAAGTCTTGAACATGGATTTCATATCTTTATATAGAACCATCAATTCGGAACAAGATAAATCAGAAACGATTAGAGTTTGGATCAGAAAGATGTGAAACCATCCACATTGTTGAACTTTTAGGCGTAAGCGCATTCCGATAACCACTCAGAACTAAGATAACCAAATTCAGCAACATTTGGACTTCACATGATCCTTCTCCCCAATCTTCAGTCTTTGTTCACGAATCTTTGACTTGAAATATCTTTGATTTGAAAATTCTTTGACATGAAATTGAAATTAAACTTTTCTCCCCCTTTTTCGATGATGGTGAGCATCGTTATCATCGAAAACCATTTTCAATTTCAGTCGTGTCTTTGAGTATTGCTAACAATCTCCTCCTTACAGAATAACCTTGCTCCCCCTCAAAATAAGAATTCTGGAGCAATTTATTTTCTCCCCCTGAAAGTATGCATATATTTCAATAACGTACAGTATTTGAAATTGTAGCACAAATTTTAAAACAAATTTACACAAGGAAAATAACATTCATTGAATTTTATTTTATAACTACAAACATTTGATAATTTGAATGCTTTACAAAAGAAATTCAACTTAATGAAATTTAACAGATTTTTCAATCAAATGAAATCAAATGCATGTGTTTGGATTCAAGAACAAGTCATCATTGTATATTAAGTTAAAAAATGTTCAGTTTCAACCCCTTTATTAAATCTATTTGGTGTGCTAGCATGGGAAATATGATTAGCTTCAAGCATATGCAATTCTAAAACATATAAGAATATTTTGCTCTACTCACACTATTTGTCCAAAATCAGAATTTTCACAAATTTACGGGTTTATCGCGACTTTGTATTTTCCCAAGTTTCAAGAGATGTGTGCTCATTGGCATCTTTTCTTTTGTGCTCATTGGCATCTTTTGATTTGTGCACATTGGCATCTTTTGATCAAAAAGTTTAGTAAGAATAAGATACACCGTTAAACATGACTTTCTATCTGGTTCTATAGCAGGATTTGGGTCAGCAGATCCCAGACCAGTTGGCCTTAGGTGCTAGGTGTCAAGCACCCCTTAGAACTTAATTTCCCAAACCAGAAAGGCCACATCGATATATCTTAAACCCATTTGTACCAGTAAAACATGGCTTTCTATCTGGTTCTATTGCAGGATTTGGGTCAGCCGATCCCAAACCAGTTGATCTTAGGGACTAGGTGTCGAGCACCCCTTAGGACTTACTCTCCCAAACCAGAAAGGCCACAGGCACAAACTTTCAAACTAAATGATATTCTATATAAGTTCGAATTTCCATCACAAAATATGAATGATATCTCAATCACTTGGTTCTTAATCATAGTGCTTCCCCCATATTTTCGTTTCCATTCATCATTCTGATAAATAGGCTTTTTGAGCATTATATTCTATATAAGTCCAGATTCACATATCTTTTAGCATTCAGCATAATTTCATTCATGTTTTGCTTACCTTTCGATTTATTTCAGAGGTGAAAGTTGAAGCAAATATAACTCAGATAAAACAAAAACACTTGTAAAATCATCTTTTAGCACACATTTAATTCATTGAGTAAAATTGAAAATTTTATCTCATTGAATTAAATTTGTAAAATTGAATTTTATCTCAAAGGATTACAAAAGGTTTCTAAAAGATTACAAAAGCTTTTGAAGTGTTTCTAACAAATGAACTAGACAAGCCTATTTATACCCATGACATACAAGGTATAAAGGCATTCACAATACTGTATAGACTCATACAGTACATTGACTTTACAGTAAATCTTGAATACAATAATGCTCTAACATCAACACTGGAAAACAATCATAAACTGATAAACGTCATCATTTGGATCATCATCATCAGAAGAATCATGAAGATTTACATCGCCGACTTCACTATCATCAGTATCATCATCAGATGAATCATCAAAATTAGCATCCCCACCTTCAGTGCCTTCATCATCATTATCTGACTAATCCGTAGGAATGCGTAGACTCTGCTAAAGACTATTCATGTTTATATTCTCAGCTGTCTCTTCTTGTGGAATATTACCAGCTTGAGTTGCATAATCAGAAGCAACCCCTTCTCCTGTATTGCCCCTCTCATTTAATTTTCCTCAATACACCCTGGGCATGACCCCTAGATACCTGATCCTACTCAGCTAGACCTAAGCCCTTACTCCACTCAACTAAGGCATGGGTGGCTCCTTGGATAGGTCCCTCCGGTTCTAGTTGGACCATTAGAGCATGTTGTTTTTAATAAGCTAACACACACGGTGTGCTCTGATTTGAATAAGAAAGAAGTTCTTCAGGCAAAGAAAGAATATGTGAAAAGTCACTATTAGCTTTCGCTATTTTCAAGAACTGCATGGAATACTCTCGACCAACAATTCCAGTAAGACGCTTGGGAATTTCTCTATTAGATCGCAATATTGTAAACACCGGATCTATTAGGTAATCAACATTGAATCAAACTCCATGTTTATTGATCTTGAGAATTCTAGAAATACATAAGAATATGGTACTTTCTCTCTCTAGAATTCTCTCATCTCTCTCTCTAGAATACAATGGATATTACAATTATAAACTCTAACTAATTACTTGCTTTAGACTTACTTAACAACTAAACAAACTAAACCTATTTATACCTATGAATTACAACACAAGTATTTCTAATTACTTTGACTTTCTAACAAAACAACTTTGACTATTTTGACTAATGCTTTGACTTTACAATGTTTGACATTATACAAGACTTTACAATAAATCTTGAATACAATAATGCTCTAACATTCTCCCCCTTTGGATTCAAGATTTAAAAATATGGCAGCAGTCTTTAGCTCTTGATCTTCAAAACTTTAACTTTGACCGCTTTGAACGTTGAAGCTTTGGCACTCTTTAAACAGTTGAATCTTCACAAGTTCACGTTGAACTTTGATGCTTTGATAGTCTTTAAACTCTCGTATTTGAAGAATCTTCAGTCAAACACATGAAAAGTCTTCGTCTTTCACATTGAAAAGTCAATCTTCATGAAATGTAATCTTTAACAAATTGTCTTCAAGTCTTGAACACGAATTTCAGATCTTTGAAGCTTTAAAAACTTTGAAGCTTTGAAATTTGAAGCTTTGAAATCTTTAAAGCTTTGAACTCAAACTTTGAATGAATTCACGAACTTTGTATCTTCATCTCTTCGATCTTGAATTGTCTTTGAATAACAAACTCTCTTCAAACATCTCGGAACATCTTCTTGACTTTGACAAATTTCTCCCCCTTAATCTTTCATTGACAAATCTCTCTTTTCTTTAGGATATTATTTCTCCCATGTTCTTCAATATACTATTTCTCCCTCTTTTTGATGATTGTGAGCATCATGATCATCAAAACCTTTATCAATTCCAGTACGCACTTTGTTCACCACAAGTAACATTCTCCTACTTCTTGATCTGATAAACCGTCAATTCCAAAATAATTTATCTGAATCTTTTCAAATTCAGACAAAAGAATGTGGTAACCCTGAAACAACAAATGAATCAGTTAAAATGCCTGTAAGTAGCACGGAGCCACTTAGTACAACGGATGTACTTTGTAAAGGAGCTTTTTGATGTTCACTCCCCCAGGGCTTCCATTCAATCATCGAAAAACCATAAAGGAATTTCTATGAACGTTATGACAAGAAAACATATTCCTTGTGTGAACGTGCTTGTGTAGAAAGAATAAAGCAACATATGCTTGAATAATAGGCTCAAAATGTGTAAACTGTTGAGACAACAACAATTTTCCACGGACTCAATGTGCATGAATGAAGAGCGAAGGTGGGGCAAACTTCCTTCTTTTTCAATATCTAGACCTTCCGAGCAAAGATCAGATAGATTATATGCTGCGTCCCCATGAAAAATGAAACATTCCTTTGTTAAGAAAGAAATGAGTAGCTGGTAGGGTTAAAGCAAGAGTTGGCATGGGCTGACTGCCTGTTTCAATGATGGTCACCAAAGAATGTGAACCAATCACTAATGTGGCTTCCCGACTCAGAAAATGGATGGTGCAGAGTTCTCTTATTCTTTTAACTCTGTTCTCACACCCTCTTTCTGTTTTTAATCCGCTCACTTCTACCCAAACTCTCATTTACATTTTACCTCAGCACAATGAGATACTCAACCGGATGAGTAATCTCCCCCACTCTTTGATTTCGACCCCTCACCCCTCAATCACTCAAGGATAACTTCTTGGGTAGGAAACACTGGTTAACGTGGATCCATAGAAGTTTAATAATCTCACACTGATCCCATGAAAATGTCCTAAAATGATTTGTGTTGTTCAACAATTTAGCTTGAACAAATATGAAATTCGGCATTTGAATATCATTGCCATCAGAATGTATGCTCCTCAATAATAATCATTAATATTTGAGCATTTGATCTATGAAGAATTTCTCAAAACAAGGATTATGAATGAATGAAATGAATTCGAAGAACTTGTTTAAGAATCTGACAATGTATCAATCAGATCAAATATGAATGATAATCTGAATAGGGTAGGGTATCAAAGAATTGAAATTTGTTTATATGAACAAATATAAACAATCTTTGAATGAAACGTTTAAGTAATACGTTGAAAGAATGTATGATGCTCAACAACGTTGAAATACAAACGGGAGTATTACCATCGAAAAATTGTTTCGTTTGAGACATGGTAATAACAAAATCAATATGAAGCTGAACCGGTGTGTATGAATACTTGAAAGTATATAGAAAAGATAATACACAAATATTAATCTTTGGAAACACACGGTCAGAATTGATGTTACGATAATCCGAGATCTCCATGAAAAAACATTTAAAAGCACACTTCTAAATTCATAAAATATGTTTGAGAATAGAGAAGTGGTTTGAACATTTAAGAACACGTTTTTCATGCTTGAAAGTTGTTCTTCTTTCAAACAATCAGAGATTAAGGTCAGAAGATACGTACAGCTAAAAATATTTGAGCTCCCTCTCAAATCATGATAAGATGATTTAAAAAATCATATAAGCTCCCCCTTAACATGTGCAGAAGATCTTTATGTGTACAAAAACTGCACAAATAACAAGACTTGGATTAAAGTATCCTTAATCATTAAAACGAGTTCTGAATTACCAGGATTGAAGACAATTCAGAAGTCATAGTCATTGAAGAACGAGTCCTGATCTGATATGATCAGAAGTCATAAACTTTGAAGTATGGGTCCTAAACTGATATGTTTAGAAGCCATTAACGTTGAAATCCGGGTTCTAAACTGATGTGTTTAGAAACCATAATCTTCTCTCCCCCTTAATGGCACATGTACTCTTCAAAAAAATTCACCGCTTCTCTTCTGTTTTCAGTCATGTGTGTTGTATATATTTCTAAATCAGCACAACGCATGAAGAACCTACAAAACAGATTTAAGCAGATTTTGGTACCTAATGGTACTTGGGTCCTAGTGTGTTACGTGTAGATTTCTTAGAAGGAATACTGTATGTACCGTACCAATAAGAAGTATAATTTTTATGCACAAAATCATTTGATCCACAAAAAGAACAACAAATTTTCTTATGTGCCAACCTAATCAGATGATTTGCGGAATGAATAGGATTAGGTTTAGCAAAAGACTTACCTTTGTGAGCATTGTTCTTTTTGTTCACCGTCGGTGGTGGAACGGATGATTTTGGCACATCTTTCTTTGGAATTTTTGTGCCTTTGACTCTCCATTCCATCTTCACCTTCTTGAAGATTGGAACTTCTTCAGGTTTGGAAGTATTAACTTTAGGCACTGTTGGTTTATTATCTGATTTATCAAACAAAGAATTATAGAAGAGATTTGTTGAACGAATTTGATCTTTTGAGAAATCAGTTGATCTATTAAATTGTTTAGAAGGGATGTTTTTAAAACTTGAACTTGAAGCAGTTTTAAAAGAGCATTCAGAATCATTTGAATCAACAAATGGAGTCTGAACGATAGTATCATGACTGACCTGCTTTGAGACATCAAATTTAAAAATGATGTCTTCAAGTTCTTTGACTTTGTTTATCAAAACATTTTTCTCTTTAAAAATTAGATCAAATTTCTTTTGAAGATCAGATTTGATCAATTGATCCTTCATAATGTCTGTTGATAAACCATATAATCTTTTGGTAAGATTAAGAATCGCATCTTCAAAATATTTGCGTTCCGATTCAAAATATTTTTCCAAAAACTTTCTTTTATCAGTAATCTCTTTGAAAGTTTCCATATTTTTCTTTTTAAGGGTTTTATTTTCCTGTTCAAAGAGATTTTTCTTTTCCGTGAAATCTTTTCTTTCCTTTTCCAAAACATTTTCTAATTCAGAGATTTTCACGGAAACTTCAGAACTTTTAATCTCAAAAGATTTGCGTTCAGTTTCAAATTCAGTTCTATCTTTTTCTTGCTTCTCTTTTTCAAGATATAAAACTTTTTCAAAGTCGGAGACTTGCTTCAAAAGTTTTACATATTTAAGCTCAATTTCATTCTTTTCTTCAAGAGAAAAATTAGACAGTTTTCTCTTTAGCTCAGCGTTTTCACTGTCCAAACTTTTTCCTTTTATCTTGAACTTCTTTTAACTGAGCTCGTAAATGCAAGATCCACTTCTCTCTTTTTTCTTCCCTACTCTTCATATCAGTATTTTCTTTTTGAAGAGTTGTTACTTTCTCTTGAAGTTTCCTGATTTGATCGTACAGACTTGAGTTGTCTTTCTTTGTTTCAAGACCTGCAATATAAACTTCAAGATCAGTAATTCTTTTAGTAAGTATAGCATTTTGTTCTTTCAAAATAGATTTTTCATTTGAAGAATAAATGTCTAAAATATGTCTCTTCAAATCAGCATTTTCTTCCTCTTTATTTGAAACAGGAGTTGAAGGATTTGAAGCAATATCTTTGACAAAAGTTTGTTTCAAACTTTCATTATTTGATTTAACAAAAGTTTGTGAGATTTGAGGTATCTCCTTTGTAAGAGTTTGCTTCAAACTTTCATTGTTTGATTTAACAAAAGTTTGTGAAATTGGAGGTATCTCTCTTTTAAGAGTTTGCTTCAAACTTTCATTATTAGATTTAACAGAAATTTGTGGAGTTGGAGGTATTTCTGTTATAAGAGTTTGCTTCAATCCTTGTCCCATTTCTCTTCTTGAGTAACGTGTTACCCCATTTTCATCTGTTGTCGGCATTTTGATATGAACCTGAATAATGAAAGACAAACAAAATTAGATCAAAAAATATAAAAAAATATTAACAAAAATATACCTAATAGAGTGATCGTCAAGAGAAACTTCGCTTAGAAGTTAAAATTATGTGCACACTCTCAAAAATCAAAAAAACACAATTAAAGTCAGAAAAATTTTCAAAAATAAAATTTGAAAAAACAAATTATAAATTTGCATTCCAAAAAATAATTCTGAAAATTTTGAGCGAAAATATTGGACTTTAACTGATAAACCTGCAAAATAAGAGAAAAATATGTCAGTTACGAATAAAAGCAGGTAAATAACAAAAATTCGACACTAAAATGACTAAAAAGTAAAAATACAAAATATAAAGACTAAAATCAACAAAAATGAAACTAATACCAAAAATAAGGACTAAAAGTGAAAAAATATTAAGACTCAACAAAAACAAGGACTAAAAATGACAAAAATTGAAACTTAAGAATCTAGGGACTAAAAATGACAAAAAACTAGAAGATATAACTAGAAGGACTAAATCTATAAAAGTCTAAAACTTGAAATTACACGGACCTAAAATGTAAAAATCTAAAACTAAACTACAAGGACCAAACTTGACGAAACCTGAAACTTCTAAGTCCAGGGACTAATTCGGCTAATATCTAAAACTAACTAACGGATTAGGACCAAAATTGTTACAAACTTAATGGCGACTTAACGGTGCCGTTAAGTTACTGTTCATCGTCTTCAAAAACGAGAACTGCAGATTTTGATTTCGTTTTTCTCGCTCAATACTCAACCAAAAGTGACGAAATTTGTTGTGTTGCAATCCTTGAACTAAACCCAATCGAATCCAACCAAAGAAACTCGATCATGCAACCAAAACCGGCGACCCACAAATTTCCGGCGAGAACGGTTTTCCGACGAATACGTGTTTGGAGAAGTTCGCAACAGGAAGGATGCGAATTCTTGAGGAATTCGCAACAAGAAGGATGCGGAAAGTTTTCCGGCGATCCCGTTTTTCCGGCGAAGTCGAAAATTTTCAACTTTTCGTATCAGGAAGCTTGCGAACAGTAAGCTTTTCGTATCAAGAAGCTTGCGAACAGTAAACTTTTCGTATCATTAAACTTGCTAACAGTAAGCTTTTCGTATGTCAAAGCTTGCGAACTTGTAGGAACTCGTAACAGGAAGGTTGTGAGTTCTTGTTGAAAGGAGCATGCGAGAAGTTTGGAGACTGATTTTCTTGCGAGTTCTATGGACTTGTGTTGCGAGTTCTTGTAGAAAATAGAATGCGAATTGTTTGATTGAAAGGATGTGAACTCTTCAGTATATAGGATGCGAATAGTTCTTAAGAAGATGTGAATTCCTTTTTGCTTGAGGTTGCGAGAAGTTTGATTGATAGAAGCATGGGAATTGTTTGGAAGTTGATAGTTGCTTGCGAATTCTGAACTTCAAGATTGCTAGATTCTTTGTGTTGTGAGTTCTGTTTTGTAAGGAAGGAAGTTGCGAGAAGTGGGTTACATATGTTGCGAGTTCTTTTCCTTAAGCATCAACACACACAACACAAACAAACACACACAGCTGAAACATATGTTGCTCGCGAATTGTTGAAAATAAATACTTGATACTTGCGAATTGTTAAAAAAAATTAAAAACACATACACACAGCTCATGCACACACTCACACATCTCATACACACACACAAGCAGCACGCATTTGAATCAACATTGTAAACACCAGATCTATTAGGTAATCAACATTGAATCAAACTCCATGTTTATTGATCTTGAGAATTCTAGAAATACATAAGAATGTGGTACTTTCTCTCTCTAGAATTCTCTCATCTCTCTCTCTAGAATACAATGGATATTACAATTATGAACTCTAACTAATTACTTGCTTTAGACTTACTTAACAACTAAGCAAACTAAACCTATTTATACCTATGAATTACAACACAAGTATTTCTAATTACTTTGACTTTCTAACAAAACAACTTTGACTTTGACTATTTTGACTAATGCTTTGACTTTACAATGTTTGACATTATACAAGACTTTACAATAAATCTTGAATACAATAATGCTCTAACAAATATACTTCTAATGAATAGTTGAAGAAACCTCTAAAATGGTACACAAGTTCTAACTCTTGATGGTTTCCTCTTGTCGGATACTACCTCGATCAACTCATTCCATATGAGAATTGAATAGTCATAGTGCTTATTGAACACCACTTCATGCAACATTTGAAGCTCATAATGTTGCATCTATCTAGACGACTGTGCTTGGATGTTAGACATTGGTTGATAATGGAAAACAATGTATACCAAATAGGTGGAAGATGCATCCTCTTGAATTTGGAAGCATCTGTCAACAAGTTTGAATATCCCAATGAGATAATGTATGCACATAACTCCTCTTTTGTAGCAAAATCATCATAATCCACCTTTCCTAGAAATTCATTCTTCCCAGGATAGTACTCGTCTCACTCTTTTCAAAGTAAGCTTAGTCTGAAAGTTGTAAAATGATAGTTATTCGGGATTGGAATGTAGGTGAGGGTTTTCCAAAACTGCTGAAGATAAAACAATTTTGAGTGGATGCCTTTCTGTTAGCTCCAATCTTTCTGTTAATAGAAGTATTGAAAAATAGGCTAAGTATAGAAGTCATCGACAAAGGCTCTGCCGAGTAGCCGAGTAACCGAGAAGACAGAAGTCTTCGACAGAGGCTCTGCCGGGTTAGCCAAGAAGACCGAAGTGAAGAAGCAAAAGAAGACTCTTCTAAGCGGACAAGGCCATAGAGCTTCTGTCATACTTGACAGAGCCTCTGTGGTAAAAAGAAGATCTACGCAAAAGATCTAAACAAGGACAAACGTGCTTCTTACAATATCTGCCATTCGAAGGTTCTGAAGATTATTCTGACAAGGCGTGACCTGACAACTCCACATTTCAAACTCTGATAGGTTTTAGCCTAAAGCAGAATACGGAGCATTTAATGAACGTTATGTCAACGGTAACAGAATAGTGTATTAGTACATTCCAACAACTGTTCATCAACTGTATCCTAGTACCTTCGGACCTTGTTATCCAGATCTTGTCCCCTTTAGAAGTAGTATAAATAGAAGGTTCATGTGAACTCTTCTATTAAGCTTTACACAACACACACACCTTAAGAGCAGTTTCTTGTCAAACCTTTCGGTGTTCTTGGTGTTCTTATTATATCAAATACAGTGAATCATTGAGCTATTTATTTGTGTTATTTACACTTCATATATTTGATATTGTGTGTTATTCTACCTCATTATATCTGTTAGTTCGTTAAAACGCTTCCGCATTATATATTGTTTGAACTAACTAGATAGAATCATCATTGTTAAGCAAAACAGGAACCAACAATTGGTATCAGAGCAACCCTTGATTTTCAATATCGAGGGATCCACTCTAACAATGATCTTTGGTAGAAACTTGGAGTATTTTTAACCTATTCTTCATATTATTCAAACAACTTCTGTTTTTCTGCCATTTTCGATTCATTCGAACTTTGGTAAACTTATAGAACATGTTTTTCTGGTTAAAACACCATTTTAGTGCACTGTTTAAAAGTTCTTAAGCTTAAAAAACGTGATAAGAAGCATCCACTTCATATTTTAAATAGTATGCTGTTCATACCCTATTTTCTGGATATTTTTCTCTCTCAAAATGACAAACACAAACAACTTCTTCACTACTGGTTCTTTAACCAAACCACCCACTCTTCTAAGAGATGAGTACCCTCAATGGAAGATACGAATGATTCACTTCTTCGAGGGTACCGACAAAGAACTCATGCACTATATCAACAATCCTCCTTTCGTTCCCATGGTCACAGTACCACGTATTCCTGCCATAGATGACACTCCTGAGGTTCCTGCGTATGAGAAACCAAAGACCAAGGACAAGTGGTCAGATCCTAATTGGGCAAAATTTGAAGTTGCTCAGCAGACTAAGAGACTTCTGATAATGGCCATACCCAATGACCTTTTCCAATCCTTAGATGCATGTGAATCTGCATACGATCTGTGGAAGGAACTGGAAAAACAACTAGAGGGTGGGGCCAAAACTCAGAAGAACCGATTCACAGCTCTGCCGACAGAACCTCTGCAGACAACATATGATCGGTTCAACTCTCTAATCAACAAGTGCAAGAAGTTCGGAATCCACAGAACTTCTGAGGAAAACAATGTCATGTTCCTAAAGAGTCTCAATGATGAATGGCTCCAGTTGTCTATGTCTCTACAAACAAATCAAGACTTAGACTCCTGGACTCTGTCAGATCTCTATGGAACGTTGGCAGTCCAAGAACCTCAGATTGCACAAGCAAAAATTCAAATCAGTGCACCTCTTGCGCTGGTTGGTAAGGCTACAGAAGATAAAGAGAAACCAAAAGAGAAAGCTGCAGAGGTAAAGAATGAGAAGAAAAAAGAAAATCTAGATCGTTGATAGTGAAGATGAGGAGGTGGTGGAAGAAGAAGAGACATCAATGGCCTCTATTGCTAAATCGTTAGCCCTTTTGACAAGGGAATTCAGCAGAGGTTACCAGAAGAAGTCTGGAAATGAACGCTATGGAAGAGATGATCGAGGAAGAGAAGGGTCAAATGAAAGGAACGATAGAGGCAGCGACCAACAGAGGTCGACTGACAGAGGTGGTGACCGACAGAGGTCAGACGATAAAGTTGGCAACACTCCACAGAACCAAGTATGTTACAACTGTAGTAAGCCAGACCACTACGCCAATGAATGTAGAACTGAAAGAGGTGGTGACCGACAGAGGTCGAACGACAAAGTTGGGAACGGTTCCCAGAACCAAGGATGTTTTAATTGTGGCAAGTCAGGTCATTATGCCGCTGACTACAGAAGCAAATCAAACCGCCCACAGAGGGACTCTGCTTACTATAAAAAGAAAGCGGAATTTTATGCCCAGAAGTCGCTAATGGTGAATCAGGAGAACTGGATGTCAGACGAATCATCTACTGAAGGCGACAAAAACATCTTGTTCTGTGGAATGGTAGAGGTCAGCTCATCCAACTCCGATAGTGAGGTATCCACTTCTGACTCTAACTCTAGTCAAACAGAAGCTGATTTGCTCAAACTAAACATTGAATACACAGAACTTAAAAAGACCTGCGAATGTATTCAAAAGAAGCTTACCTTCTTTGAGAGAGAAGCTAGACTTCTCACTCAAGAAAAGGCTAAAATCTTTCAAGAAAAGAAAGAAATTGAAACAAATTGGAACAAACACCTAAATCCTTTGAAAGAAAAGATTTCTGAACTTAACTCTGCATTAAAAACAAAATCTAAAGAACTAGTGGACGTTGAGACCGACAAAATGAACATTCTAGCTCTTAAACATTATTTTCAAAAGGAAAGAGAAGTCCTCTATCAATTAAGAAATACCAAGATGCACAGAAGGTATACGAGAAAATTAACACACAAATAGGGAGACGGGGAATTGGCTTCTGTGATATAGATCCATACACCGGAAACATAAGAAACAAATCTCTGTCATCTCTATTTGTCACTGGAAGTACAAGAAAACTTGGTTTTCCAAATCTACTCTCTATTAGCAAAAGGCGAAAAGTCTCTGGGGAACCTCACATAAGGAAACCTCTGAAAATGAAAAACGTGTGGTTTGAAAACACAGATTTGTCACCTTCAATCTCAGTCAAAAGAGAATCCAAACCTAAGAAATATCTGAAAACTCAAGATCAGATAGGAATCTTCAAGTTTGGTAAACCCGAGACTCAAACACAGGTTGCCTTTGTCTGCATGATAAACTCTGAAAAGAAATTATCGGCAGAGGCTCCTAAGTTCAAGCCTAACGTTTCAGATGAAAAAGAATTGATAGAAATCGGGAAAAACAACTTTTTCGAAAACTTCTGTACACCTTCTGTCGATAAAAATCTCTCTGAAGAAACCTTATCAGATACTTCTGTTGACTTAGAAGATAGTCCCTTAGAAAAGGAAGAAAGTGAGTATGGCACATGCTCTGAAAGTCCAGCCTCTGTCAAAAGATAACTAAGTGACTCAACCTCTGTATATGAGAATGATTCATCCTCTGACGAATCTGAGACTGACTCTAAGTTAGAGATAGGACCTTGTGACACAGAGGATTTTAAACTACCCTCTGGAGTTCTTAACAGAACTATTCCTCCCATGGAGAAAATCACAAGAGTTCCTATCTGTCCAGACTTTTTGGACATGTGTATACAAGCCAAAAGCTCTCTTGAGCTTGAGAAAATTAAACAACAAAAGGCTCTGTCCTCTCAAAATCCATCAAGTTCAAAGATTTTAAAATCCTTAAGGCCTATTAAAGAAAAACTAACATGGCAACAGAAGGGTAAATGGGCTAAAAATGACAAATCTTTTTCTTCTGTGACAGTGAAACCTGCAGAAGTTCACCACAGAAGGGGTCCACAGAAGGCTGCTCTCAACAAAGGATTTTGCAAACAACAATCTAGCCTACACAGGTCTTCTTGTAATAGGAAGTCAAATGTTAGGATAGAATGTAATGCCTCTGTGCCCCCATTTAATGTTTTCAATGAAAAGTTCAAGCAAATATCTTTGCACATTCATTATTGTCATTGCTTTGATCTCATGCATAAATTAAGCCAACACTTCTCAAGTCCACATTGTTTACTCTCTGTACCCAACAAGAATGCTAAATTCAAGAGTAAGAAACAGAATGTTTCTTCACCACAATCTAAAACAAAGACCAAGAATGCTAAGGCAAACTTGAAGACCCCTAACATAGCTGGACCCATGTGGATATGGGTACCTAAAACTATCTGATTGTCTTGCAGAAGCAGTATGTGCCGATCTGGTACCTAGACTCCGGATGCTCGCGGCACATGACTGGCAACAAAGGTCTTCTATCCACGTACAAAGAAAAACACGATGGTGGATCTGTGACCTTTGGCGACAACCAAAAGGGGTACATTAAAGGCTACGGAGTCATAAAGAAGGAAAACATAACCGTATGCAAAGTTGCATATGTGGATGGCCTTAAACACAACCTTCTCAGTGTAAGCCAACTCTGTGATACGAGGTTCAGCGTAATGTTCAAAATAACCTTCTGCTCTCTACAAGGTGAGGACACAGGAGTCGAACTTCTGCGAGCCGAAAGAAGAGGCGATCTCTACCTCATGAACTTCTGTTCCAAGAACAAGGAAGACAAGCTCTGCCTTATAGCCTGTAAAAGCGAAGAAGCCTGGTTATGGCACAACAGGTTCTGCCACCTAAACTTTCATACTCTAGATAAACTTGTAAAACTCGATCTAGTCAAAGGTCTCCCAAATGTTAAGTTTTATAAAGATCATTTGTGCTCTGCTTGCGAAATGGGAAAACTCAAAAGAGCTTCCCATAAAGGCAAAATTGATATATCCTGCACTAGGCCTCTGTACATGCTTCATGTCGACCTTTGCGGTCCCATTGCTACACAGATCCTAGGTGGCAAGAAATATATACTTGTTTTGATCGACGAATACTCAAGATTTACATGGGTTGAATTTGTCAGAAAGAAATCAGATGTTCCAAACATACTGATAAATTTAATGAAAAGAATCCAAGTTTTGTATGAGTGCAGGATTCAGAAACTAAGAAGCGACAATGGCACAGAGTTCAAAAACTCTGTCATTGAAACCTACCTTACAGAAGAAGGCATATCACAGAACTTCTCTACTGCACGCACCCCACAACAAAATGGCGTGGTTGAACGAAAGAACCGCACGCTTGTGGAGGCTGCAAGAACTATGCTGATAGCATGTGGATTACCAATGTCTTTTTGGGCAGAAGCAGTATCAACCGTATGCTACACCCAAAATCGATCAACCATTGTAAAGAGGCACATCTAGACACCTTATCATTTGATCAACAAAAGGCGACCAAACATCAAATTCTTTCATGTATTTGGATGCAAGTGCTTTGTCTTAAATGATAGAGAAGCAAGAATAAAGTTTGAGGTAAAAGTAGATGAAAGAAAGTTCATAGGATACTCTGCCACTTCAAAAGCTTACAGAGTGTACCTTCTGAAGTCTCGATCCATCGTAGAAAGCATCAATGTATCTTTTGACGATTCCTTTCAAAATACTTCTGAACAAATCAGTTCAGAACTCGATCTAAAGAAGGAATCCTCTGGCATCTCAAAAACAAGAGAATACTTAAATCTTCTATTTGAAGAGTTGTTCCTTGATGATATTGATCCTACTGCTGGAGCCATCAGAGCCTCTGGAGAAACATCTTCTGCAAACCAGTCTGAGTCAGGTATCTCTCTAACTAGTCCATTAAATACTTCATCCTCTTCTGTAAACTAAGGATTCAACCATAGAGGCACCTGAAAAACCAACTCCAGCAACTACAGAGGAATCAATACCAGAGGAAAACGAAGACTCAGTCTCTACTTCCTCAGAGGAACAAATTCCAACTCTCATTCCAATCCTCCCACAAGCTGAAGAACCAAGCATAAGCACAGAAGAACAATCAACAACAGAGGTTGCACCAGAACCGCAATGTGCAACCACAGAATTAATCTTGATGACTCAAATGACCATCTTCCAAGAACAACACAGTGGACGAAAACCCATCCTCCAAGCCTTATAATCGGCGACCCTTCTGAAAAGATCAAGACAAGATCAGCCACTGCTAATTTTTGTTTCTTTACAAATTTTATCAGTATGATCAAGCCAAAAAGAATCTCTGAAGCCCTAGACGATCCAAACTGGGTAGATGCTATGCAAGAAGAGCTTCTACAGTTTGAGCGAAACAAGGTATGGACCCTAGTACCTCTGCCACGAGGGAAACAAGCCATAGGGACAAAATGGGTCTTCAGAAACAAAAAGGACGAGGATGGGGTGGTCATTAGAAACAAAGCAAGATTGGTGGCCAAGGGATATCGCCAAGAAGAAGGCATTGATTACGATGAAACTTTTGCCCCTGTCGCATGGCTCGAAGCAATAAGGATCTTCTTAGCCTTCGCATCCCACAGAGGTTTCAAAGTCTTTCAGATGGATGTAAAATCTGCCTTTTCTGAATGGTGAAATCCAAGAAGAAGTATACGTCCAACAGCCACCAGGGTTTGAAAGTTCCATGTACCCAAAATATGTCTATTATCTCGACAAAGCTCTGTATGGACTGAAACAGGCTCCAAGAGCATGGTACGAAAGGCTTTCAACTTTTCTTCTCAATAATGATTACGACAGAGGTACGACAGATACTACTTTGTTTTACAAAATAAAAGGTGATGAGATTCTGCTTGTACAGATTTATGTGGATGACATTATTTTTGGGTCTACAAATGCACAACAGTGCAAAGATTTCGAAAAATTCATGCAGAGTGAGTTTGAAATGAGTATGATGGGAGAATTAACTTTCTTCCTCGGACTCCAAGTAAAACAATCATCAGAGGGAATTTTTATAAATCAAGAAAATTATGTCTCTGACATACTTTCAAAATACAGTCTCTCTGATGCCTCTGTAATGAAGACCCCAATGGCCACTGGAAATAAATTATTCTCAGATCCAAATGGCACATCTGTAGAGTGCAAACTCTACAGAGGTATGATTGGGTCCCTTTTATATTTAACCGCAAGTAGACTTGACATAATGTATGCCACATGCCTCTGTGCAAGATATCAAGCTAACCCAAAGGAATCCCACTATATTGCTGTAAAGAGGATCTTCAGATACCTTAAAGGGACCAAAAATCTTGGACTCTGGTATCCGAAGAACTCTGGTTTTGGTCTTAAGGCATACACAGATTCAGATTATGGAGGATGCAAGCTTGATCGAAATAGCACCTCTGGAGCTGTCAATTCCTGGGAGGTAAACTAGTCAGCTGGACTTCGAAGAAGCAGAACTGTGTCTCTACATCTACAGCAGAAGCGGAATATGTTGCTGCTGCTAGCTGTTGCTCTCAAGTTCTGTGGATGAAAACTCAGCTCAAGGACTATGGGTACAACATATACAAGATTCCCATCCTCTGTGATTCCAAAAGTGCCATAGCAATCTCTGCCAATCCAGTTCAACACTCAAAAACAAAACATATCGATATTCGTTATCACTTTCTGAAGCATCATGTTGAACATGGCACAATCGAAATGCACTTTGTGTCCACGGAATACCAGCTTGCAGACTTATTCACCAAGGCACTAGATGAGAAAACATTCCTTTTCTTGGTGGGTAAGTTGGGAATGATAAACATGCATTGAACCCTCTGTAAGTAAGATCTGATCTTCTTATACATATGTATATATTTAAACTCTCTTGTATGTAAATTCTTAATCATCAAAAAGTTCTGTAACCAACAGAGCTTCTGTGGGATTGCTCAGAGTATGACAATCTCCACAGAACCTTTGATAACTTTGACCTATGTTCTGTGCACAACTTATCTCATTTGATCCAAGCATAGGTCAAGGGGGAGCAGAAGGAGACCTTGAACTGATCTACAGAGGTTGATCATTCAAGGGGGAGCCAAAGAAGAGATATTATCAACCATATCTACAGAAGTCAGGTATTTTTGCCGAACAAAGGAGAACCAAAGGTGAGTAACTCGTACATATCCTTTTTCAAAACAATTTTCTAGGACACAAATTTCAAAATACGTCCTAGAAACACTGTTTAAAACATTCCAAACAAGAAATGATCAAAAAGATTTTCGAGCCTTCCATTATGAGAAATTTAAGGTCATAGAGCCTCGGCTGAGCTCAACAGAGCCTCTGTAAGCCGGATCCTCTAGAACTGCAAATTTCATACAGAAACTCTGTCGATCAACCTTAAATGTCTTCTTTAAGGATTTGTACGTACAAATGCACACACAAGGATACTGAAAGAAAGTCTTATGGGCAAAGAGCTCACTCCACAAAAAAAAGTCTCTGTCGCCCAAACTAAACACTCTAAGAGTATGTCTCAAACAAAATCCATTTCCAAAACAGTTTTCCAGGACACAAATTTCCAAATATGTCCTAAAAACAGCGTTTTACACAATGAAAACCTAGGATGATCAAAAAGTTCTCTAAATTTTTAGTTATGAGAAATTTTCACTCTCAGAGCCTCTGTTGGCCTCGACAGAGCCTCAAAGCCTCTGTGAATGAAAATTTTGTACTAAAGATCTATCGATCCTCTCCAATGATCTTTCAAACGTTTTTGGAATAGGTATAAGTATCAGAAGAGACAAAAAGACAAGTTTTAGATCATAGAGCTCACTCCACCACAGAGCCTCTGTTGACTCTGACACTTGACCTTTTATGGATATTCTGCAACAGTATGAATTATTTACTGCGAGTGACAGAACTCACAAAGAAGAAATGCCCACGCGCCAAGCATTAATGGGCCGCACACGACGTCTAATCGTGTTCTGACACTTCTGACATGGCATTCTCCCATTGGACGTGTGTGGCACACGTTCTCCTGGAAACTTGAACCAGCCGTATATACTCAATTACGGATCCTAAATTTTATTCACTTTCACATATTTACCCTTTCAGATTCCACAATTCTCTTCAGTATAAAACCCAACTTACCATTACCTCTAAACGTTTACGAACTTACTCTCTTCATCTTCTCCGGCAAACCTTGCAAAAACCTGCAACTACCATTATCTACTCTCTTTCTTCAAGATTAATCCAATGGCTTCCACCTCCAACGCTCCAGTGAACTCTCCATCTCATTCTGAGAACTCCCAAAACCAAGAAATCGCTAGAAACATAGAACAAGGCCACTCCGGTGATGAAGCAGATTTTGCTCCAACCACCCATCTTCTAAACTTCATTGCTCATGAACACTTTGAACGAGTTCTTCCTTTGAAACCAAACAACTACTACCTGGTTCCCTCAAAAACCGCTTTTGGGGAAGCACACGCCATCCTTCTTCACATTTTAGAAAACCATTTCCTCAGCCCTCTATTAACCAAAACCGTCAGTAAAATCCCTGCCAGGTATCTCAACCAATTTTGGCAAAGCAGCATATTTGACCCTGCAGATAGACAAATCAAGGGCTACATTTCGAAACCAGACAAATCCGAGCACCTTAAACATAAGTTCAACAGAACCATGTTCTCACTTGAGTTCGGTCTACCTACCAGATGTCTTCTTGGAATAAAGCAGTACGTAGAGGAACCCACAGACGAAGAGCTCTGCCGTTTTGTTGAAATGCTGGGGTACAACACAACCCTAAGGAAAAGAAACGATTTAAGAAGAAATCGATTACCTACTATGTGGAATACTCTCTTCTCTATTCTTAACAGGTGCCTAACAAGGAAAGTGGGTAGTCCAGACCAGACCTCTCACCAAATTTTGGCTATCATGTATGGGGTATATTACGACCTTCCTCTGGACTACGCCACCCTCATGATGCAGGAAATGGTCAACACCATAGACCGCAAAATCTCTTCCATGATGGCGAAAGGACGAAAACCCGAAAATCTACCTCCTCTGCAATATCAAAGAATTCTGGGTGTACTCCTAGAACCTCTGCTCCGTCTACAAAAATGGCCAATGGAGGGACCAACGGCTAGAATGTATCCCCTGAACAAAAACACCCCAACAGAGCATATAGAGGGATACCCATTGTTAGCTTCAATCTTCCTAATCGTAGAAGTATTTAGAAGTAGTGAAAAATAGGCTAAGTGAAGAAAGCCTCTTACAAAGGCTCTGCCACTTCTGAAAGATCAAGGTCAAGAAGCTACAGAAGCTACAGAGATGTTTCTACAGAACCTCTGTCTTACAAAGAAGACCAAGACTCGGAACCCGGTGAAGACTGCTCTACAGAAGACCAGACATCAGAATCTCTGTAACCCTTTACAGAGCCTCTGCGGTTCAGACTAAAGACTTGGAAGATATTTATAATATCTTGCCACTGTTGAAGAGATATATTGCTACTGTTCCTAGAATCGTCCATCAACTTGCATGATAGCATGCCCTGTCCAACTTCAACACGTGTCAAACTCTGAGTAGACTCAATAGGGCTTAGTACAACATAGACGTCTGCGCCATTAAATGCAATACAGCACGTACAACTGTTCATGCCATCCGTTCTACTATTCTTGCCATCCGTTCTAACAGCAGCTCATGCTTTATGATCCCCTAGAGTAGTATAAAAGGAAGTCTCTTATTGAGATCTTCCTTAACAATCTTAAGGACTTAACGAAGAATCTGAGTTTCATGCTTACGCTTTATATCGTCAAACCTGTTATGCATTACACTCTCTCACACACACCAAACAGTTATTAATCTGTTCTTGGTGTTCTTATTATATATCGAACGACGGTAATCTTCAAGATATCCTTTTGTTTTCAAAATACTGTTTCTTTATATTGTGTGTTCTAAATCTATCAAACATATCTGTTAGTTCTTCAAATACGCTTCCGCATCAAACATAAACTCAAACTAATAGATTTGTTAATCTTGTCTAAACAAGACGGGAACCAACAATTGGTATCAGAGCCATCCTTGATTTTTAATATCAAGTGATCCTCTTTGTTACAAGATTTGTGATAGACATCATTCTATTTTGACCTGTTCTTCATTTCGTTGAAAAGTTTCTATTTTCCTATCATTTTTCGATTTATTCGAAAGTGGTATTCTTAAAAGAAACTATTTTTTCAGGTTAAAACTCCATTAAAGTACACTCTGGGAACTTTTAAAACCCAGAAAACCTTCCAGATCATCAGACTCATACTCTTTCGTCATATTATCTTTTCAGAACCTTCGAAACTCTTACAATGACAAATACAAATAACTTTTTCACTGCTGGTTCGCTAACCAAGCCTCCTACTCTCCTTCGAGATGAGTATCCTCGATGGAAGATAAGAATGATCCATTTCTTTGAGGGTACTGAAAAAACTCTCGTACAATATCTTTACAACCCTCCTCAAGTTCCCATGATAATAGTACCACGAGTACCAGCTACTGCTGAATCTCTTGAAATCCCTGAACATCAAAAACCTAAGCCAAAAGGAGAATTGTCAGATAAAGATGGGGCAGAAGATGAAGTTGCACAAAAAACAAAAATATTATTGATCATGTCTATCCCCAACGAACTTTTTCAATCCTTAGATGCATGCGAAACAGCGCACGATCTTTGGAAAGAATTAGAAAGACAGTTGGAAGGGGGTGCTAAAACGCAGAAGAACCGAAGAGCACAATACATAAACGAATATCATGCCATCAAAGCCTCTGCAACATAATCTCTACAAACGACTTACGACAGGTTCAACTCTCTCATAAACAAATGTAGAAAGTCTGGCATTCACAGAACCTCGGAAGAAAATAACGTCATGTTTCTAAAGAGCCTGAATGATGAGTGGCTCCAGTTGTCTATGTCTTTACAAACAAACCAAGATCTAGACTCCTGGACGCTCTCTGATCTCTATGGAACAGTAGCCGCACAGGAGCCTCAAATAGCACAGGCTAAAACACTAACCATTGCACCATACACATTGGTTAGTAAATCTACAGAGGCTGCAGAGAGACCGATAAATGAGAGAGCAATAGAGGAGAAGAAGAAGGAGAAGAAGAAGATAGTGATAGTTGATAGCGAAGAAGACGAGCTGATAGAAGAAGAGATAACTCTTGCGTCATTAGCTAAATCCTTAGCTCTGTTGACAAGAGAGTTCAGAGGAAACCAGAGGGGTTCAGGAATTGATCGATATGGCAGAGACAACCGAGGTGATAGAAGAGATGATGGAAGAAGAGAAGAATCAAGTGACCGACAGAAGTCCGACGATCGTGCTGGAAACACTTCCCAAGGTTGTTTCAACTACGGGAAGCCAGGCCATTTCGCAAATGAATGCAGAAGTAGACCAAATCGCCCACAGAAGGACTCAGCTTTTTACAAAAAGAAGGCTGAATATTATGCGCAAAAATCCCTAATGGCGAACAAAGGGCATTCTGAGGCGAACAAGGAGGACTTCGAGTCAGACTCTACCTCTGACGATGAATACACCACCAAGGCCCTATTATGTGGCATGGCAGAAGTCGACTCCAGCACTGACACTGAGGTATCCACTTCAAACTCTACCTCTTGTACTAATTCTGTAGATGATAATTTACTTAAACTTAACATTGAACTGATTGAACTAAAAGAGATAAATGAAAGCATTCAGAAAAGACTCACCTTTAATGAGAGAGAAGTAAGGCTTCTCACTCAAGAAAAAGCCAAAATTTTTGAAGAAAAGGAAAGAGTAGAAAAGAATTGGAACAAAAATCTAGATCCTTTAAAAAGGCAAAATTCTGAATTAACCTCTGCTCTAAAAGTCAAAACAAAAGAACTATCAGTTTCTAGGAGTGAAACAACTGACATAAGAGCTCTCAAATAATACTTTCAAAGAGAGAGAGAAATACTTTGGCAAGATCTACTCAGAAAAGAAGTTTTACTTAAAAACTATAAAGATGCACAGAAGGTGTATGAGAAAGTAAACTCACAAATAGGAAGACGGGGTATAGGGTACGATGATATTACCCTAGGTATTGAAGGCACAAGAATTAAACCTCTGTCTTCTCTGATTGTGTTAGGAACAACGAACAAACCAGTTTTTCCAAACTTACTCTCTGTAAGTAAAAGGGCTAAAATCTCTGTGGAACCTCACTTGAGGAAACATACGAAGATGATTAATGTGTGGTTTGAAAACACAGATTCATCATCTTCAACCTCTGTCAATAGATGAATCAAACCAAAGAAATATCTGAAAACACAAGATCAGATTGGTATCTTTAAGTTTGGTAAACCAGAGACTCAAACGCAGGTTGCTTTTGTCTGTATGATCAATGTCGAAAAGAAATTATCGGCAGAAGCTCCTGAGTTTAAACCCACCTTTTCAGAAAAAAAAAACTTAAAGAAACAATTGAAAAGGAAATTTTGGAAGTATGGAAAACAAACGTTTTAGAAAACTTCTGTACATCTTCTGTAGATAAAATTCTCGCTGAAGAGATCTTATCAGAAACCTCTGCCGTCTATGAAAGTTATTCTACAGAGGAAGAAAGCTCGTACGATACATGCTCGGAAAATCCAGCCTCTGTCGAAAGAGATGACTCAACCTCTGTATATGAGGACGATTCATCTTCTGACGACTCAGAGACAGATGTTACATCAGGGATAGTTCACTGTGACACAGAGAATGTTAAATTCTCCTCTGAAGTTCTTAACAAAACTATTTCTCCAAAAGAGAAAATCACAGAGATACCTATCTGCCCAGATTTTCTAAACTTGTATTTACATGTCAAAACCTCTGCTGAGCTTGATATGTTAAATCCTAAAAATAAGACCTCCGTAGATCCTAAAAGTTCAAAAATTTCAAAACCTTTAAGCCAAATTAACGAAAATCTTACATGGCAACAAAAGGAAAAATGGCCTAAAGTTAACAAATCTTTTCCTCTGTGACAGTGAAGAAAGATGTTCACCACAAAAGAGACTCACATAAGGCAGGAACTTAACAAAGCTTTTGCAAACAACATTCTAGTATTCATAGATCTTCTTGTAATAGGAAATCTAGTGTTAAGAAAGAATGTAATGCCTCTGTGGCTCAGTTCAATGAATTCAATGAAAAGTTCAAGCAAATCACGTCTCATATTCAATATTGTCATTGTTTTGATCTTATGTTCAAACTAAATAATCACTTCTCCAGTCAAGATTGTTTACTCTCTACTCAAAATCAAAAGTCAAAACCTACAAAGAAACAATCTGATTCTTCTACAAAAGATAAAATGTATTTCAAGAATGCCAAGGCAAACTTGAAAAATTCTAACAATATTGGACCCATGTGGATATGGGTACCTAAGTCTCTGTGATTGTCTTGCAGAAGCGGTATGTGCCAATCTGGTATCTAGACTCCGGATGCTCAAGGCACATGACTGGCGACAGAAGTTTACTATCCACGTACAAAGAAACACTCGATGGTGGATCTGTAACTTTTGGAGACGACAAAAAGGGACACATCAAAGGCTATGGAGTCATAAAGAAGGAAAACGTTCATGTATACAAAGTTGCATATGTGGATGGCCTTAAACACAACCTACTCAGTATAAGCCAACTTTGTGATACAGGATTCGATGTGTTATTCAAAAGAACTTTCTGCTCTCTGAAAAGTGAAGACACAGGAATAGAACTTCTGCGAGCCGAAAGAAGAGGTGATCTATATCTGATGAATTTCAGTTCAAAGAACAAGGACAAAGTTTGCCATGTAGCCTGCAAAAGTGAGGAAGACTGGTTATGGCATAACAAAGATTCTAGAGGAAAGTTTGAGGTAAAAGCTGACGCAGGAAATTTCATTGGATACTCTGCCACTTCCAAAGCCTACAGAGTATACCTTACAAAGTCTCGCAAGATCGTAGAAAGCATCAATGTTTCTTTTAATAATTCATTCCAAAAGACTTCTGAGCAAATCCGTTCAGAACTCGGACTTAAAGGGGAATGCGCTGGCATCTCGCAAACAAAAGAAGACTTAAATCTTCTATTTTTAGAGATATTCCACGACAACATTGATCCCTCTGTTGGAACAATCAGAGCTTCTGCAGAACAATCTTCTGTCGGTCAAAATCCTACAGGTATGACTTTAACTGGTCCAAATAATGCTTCATCTTCTTCTGTAAATGCTACAGATGCAAATGCTGAGGAAGAGTCTACAGAAGATGAAACACAAAGGAAAACGACCACAGAAGCTGCTGAAGAACAAACTCCACAATCCACAGAGGAACCAATAACAGAGGATATAGAGGACCAAGTCTATACGCCTTCAGAGGAACAAACTCCACCACCACTCATACCAATCATTCCACAAACTGTAGGATCAACTACAAAGGCACGCACTACGATAGAGGCTACACCAGAAGAAGAAGAAGAACAAGAAGAACAAGAAGCCTCCGAAGAACAATTCGATGACATTGGTGACCATCTTCCACGCACAACTCAGTGAACAAAAAGCCATCCTCCAAGCCAAATAATTGGTGAACCCTCTGACACGGTAAAAACAAGGTTTGCCACTGCTAATTTTTGATTCTTTACGAACTTTATTAGTGTGATAGAGCCAAAGAAGATTTTTGAAGCCCTTGAAGACCCAAACTGGGTAGACGCCATGCAAGATGAGCTTCTGCAGTTTGAGCGTAACAAAGTCTGGACTCTAGTACCTCTGCCACGGGGGAAACAGGCCATTGGGACTAAGTGGGTCTACAGAAATAAGAAGGATGAAGATGGAGTGGTCATCAGAAACAAAGCACGATTAGTGGCCAAGGGATATAGACAAGAAGAAGGCATAGACTACGATGAGACTTTTGCACCTGTCGCACGGCTCGAAACAATAAGAATATTCTTAGCCTTCGCAGCCCACAGAGGTTTCAAAGTCTATCAGATGGACGTGAAATCAGCTTTTCTCAACAGTGAAATCCAAGAAGAGGTTTACGTAAATCAGCCACCAGGGTTTGAAAGCTCAAAGTTCCCAAGGCATGTGTACTACCTTGAAAAGGCTCTGTATGGACTGAAACAGGCTCCAAGAGCATGGTACGAACGACTTTCTACCTTTCTTCTAGTCAATGGCTACGACAGAGGTACAACAGATACTACCTTATTCTATAAACGTTAAAACAGTGAAATAATGCTTGTACAAATCTATGTGGACGACATAATTTTTGGGTCTACTAATACAGAAGAGTGCAAAAGTTTTGAAAAACTCATGCAAAGTGAGTTTGAAATGAGTATGATGGGAGAATTAACATTCTTCCTCGGACTCCAAGTCAAACAATCATCAGAGGGAATTTTTATAAATCAGGCCAAATATGTCTCTGACATTCTTTCCAAGTATAGCCTCTCTGATACCTCTACCATGAAAACTCCAATGGCCACTGGAAATAAGTTATTCTTAGATCCAGATGGCATCTCTGTAGAATGCACTCTCTACAGAGGCATGATTGGATATCTGTTATACTTAACTGCTAGCAGACCTGACATTATGTTTGCCACATGTCTTTGTGCACGTTATCAAGCTAATCCTAAGAAATCACATTATGATGCTGTTAATAGAATCTTTAGATACCTAAAGGGGACCAAAAATCTTGGTCTCTGGTATCCACAGAACTCTGGCTTTTGTCTTAAAGCTTATACAGATTCAGAGTATGGAGGATGCATGCTCGACAGAAAGAGTACCTCTGGGAGTTGTCAATTCCTAAGTGGTAAGCTAGTCAGTTGGACCTCTAAGAAGCAGAATTATGTGTCAACATCTACGGCAGAAGCTGAATACGTTGCTGCTGCTAGCTGTTGTTCTCAGGTTCTGTGGATGAAGACTCGGCTAAAAGACTACGGCTACATCCTACTCAAGTAACCCATCTTCTGTGATTCCAAAAGTGCCATTGCCATCTCTGCCAATCATGTGCAACATTCAAAAACCAAGCATATCGATATAAGGTACCACTTCTTGAAACATCATGTTGAATACGGTACAATCGAGACGCATTTCCTGCCCACAGAATACCAACTCGCGGACTTATTCACCAAAGCTTTAGACGAGAAAAGATTCAATTTCTTGGTGGGTAAGTTAGGAATGATCAATATGACGTGAAAATCCTCTGTAAGTATAGCTTATCTTCTGTAAATATGTGTATAAATATATTGCTTTATTTATTGCTTTGATTGATTTCTTTCTTTATGTAAATTCTCATTCTTAAATAGTTCTTGAAATTACAGAGCTTATGTGGGTCTGCTCAGAACCTCTGACGAACCCTATAGAACCTCTGGTAAACATGACCTATGTACTATGCAAAACTTATCCTATTTTGATCCAAGCATAGGTCAAGGGGGAGCAAAAGAAATTACTTGATCTACGGAGATGGTTAGATCAAGGGGGAGCAAAAGAAAGTAACTTGATCGACAGAAATGGTTAGATCAAGGGGGAGCAAAAGAAACCTTGAAATGATCTACAGAGGTTAATCTTTCAAGGGGAAGCCAAAGAAAAGTGTCGATGAATCTATATCGTCAGAAGTCAGACATCACTGTTGAGAAAAGAAGAACCAAAAGGTATGTCTCGTACAAAAGGTTTTTGAAAACAGTTTTCTGGGACAAAAATTGTCAAACACGTCCTAAAAATACTGGGAATAACATTTCAAAAATAAAATTATTAAAACTTTTAATAATTTTTGAGTTATGAGAAATTTGAGGTCATAGAGCTTCTGCTGAGCTCAACAGAAGTTCTGCCAGAACACTGCTCTGTAATCACAAATTTAACTCGGAAACCGAATACGCACAAATACACACACCATGACCTTCTCGTACAATTTTTTTTTCCAAAACAGTTTTCTCGGACACCAACTTTCAAATATGTCCGAAAAACATTTATTAATGCAAATCAAAACTTGGATAATCAAAATTGTTAATAGATTTTTAGTTATGAGAAATTTTCACTCATAGAGCTTCTGCTGGCCCTGACAGAGGTTCTGCAAATTCCTACAGAGCCTCAAAACCTCTGTGAACGAAATTTCTTCACTAAAATCCTATTAATCCTCTCCAATGCTTTTTACAAATGTTTTGGTCAAAAATAGAACCTACAGAGTCATGATAACAATGAGATATATGAGAAAAGGGTGAAAATCCAAGATTTTCAAAATCACAGATCTTCTGTAAACCACAGAGCTTCTGTGAATTTGGTATTTGGGCATTTATGTAAACAATAACGGTTACTTTTACTGAGAGTGAAAATCATGTGGCTAAGAACAACCCCACGCGCCTAGCATTAATGGGCCGCGCACGACGTCCTGTCATCCTCTGACATGGCCCACGTGTCTCATTTTCATTGGGCGTACATGGCACGTTTTTTTTTGGAAAGTTGAACTCGCCGTTCTAACTCAAGTACGGATTCCAAATATTTATCCATTGCCAAATATTTTTACCCTTTCGAATTCTACCGTTTTACCCACCTATAAAACCCAAGCTTACCCTCTCATAAAATCTTTACGAACCCTCATTCTTCTTCGGCGAAACCCTGCAAAAACCTGCAAGTATCATATTCTCATTACCAATGGCTTCATCTTCTCAAGCTATCTCCCCTGCACACTCTCCGACGAACTCACCGGAAGACTCCCCTGCTCATTCTGAACATTCAGAAAACCCCCACCTCGCCAAAAATGCCGAACAAGAAGATTCCGGCAACTCAGCAGACTTTGCTCCGACCACCCATCTCCAAAACTTTATCGCAAAGGAGCACTTTGAAAAAGTACTACCCATCAAATCCAATAACTGCTATTTGGTCCCCTCACTCACTGCTTTCGGCGAAGCCCATGCCCTTCTTCTAAACATCATGGAAAACCATATTCTCTTTCCTTTACTCTCAAGAACCCCAAATAAAATACCTGTTAGGTATTTGAACCAATTTTGGCAAAGTTGCCGATTTGATAAAGATGGTTCTCTTATCAAAGGGTACATGTTAGCTTCAATCTTCCTAATCATAGAAGTATTTAGAAGTAGTGAAAAATAGGCTAAGTGAAGAAAGCCTCTTACAGAGGCTCTGCCGAACTTACCGAGAGATCAAGGTCGAGAAGCTACAGAAACTAAAGAGGCGTCCTACAGAAGCTCTGTCATACGTGCAAAGAAGACCAAAGACTCGGAATCCGGTGAAGACTGCTCTACAAAGGACCAAACCGCAGAACCTCTGTGACACTTCACATAGCCTCTGCGGTCTTCAACAAAGACTTCAAAGATATTTATAATATCTTGCTACTGTTCCTGGACCTGTTCATCAACTTGCATGGCAACGTACCCTGTCCAACTTCAACGTGTCAAAATCTGAGTGGACTCAATAGGGCTTAGTACATAATAGACGTCTGCTGCATTAAATGCAATACATCACATCCAACTGTTCCTGCCATCCTTCCAACTATTCATACCGTCCGTTCTGAATAATAGCTCATGCTTTATGGTCCCCTTTGAGTAGTATAAAAGGAAGACTCGTGTTGAGTTCTTCCTAATCATCAATCGAGAATTAAAAAGAGAAAAACTTCAAGAACACATAGCTTATATACTTTGAGAGTCATATCTGTTTTAAAGCTTTGCTTACTCACTGTTCTTGATATATATATATTCAGTAAACTTTGAGATATTATTTCCTGTTCGCTGTTTATTTATATTGTGTTCTAAATCTATCAAACATATCTGTTAGTTCTTCAAATACGCTTCCGCATCATACTTAAACTATAAATAATAGATCTTATAATCTTGTTTAAACAAAACGGGAACCAACAATTGGTATCAGAGCAAAGCTTGATTTTCAATATCAAGTGATCCTCTTTGTTACAAGATTGGTGATAGACATCATTCCTTTTTTAACCTATTCCTCATTTCTAGGTTAAAACTCCATTAAAGTATACTCTGGGAACTGTTCAAACCCAGAAAACTTTCCAGATCATCAGACTCATACTCTTTAATCATACTATCTTTTCAGAACCTTTACAATGACAAATACAAATAACTTCTTTACTGTTGGTTCACTCACCAAGCCTCCTACTCTCCTTCGAGATGAGTATCCTCAATGGAAGATAAGAATGGTTCATTTCTTTGAGGGTATTGAAAAAAATCTAGTACAATATCTTTACAACCTTCCTCCTGTTCCCATGATAGTAGTACCACGAGTACCAGCTACTGCTGAATCTCCTGAAATCCCTGAACATCAAAAACCAAAGCCAAAAGAAGAATGGTCAAATGAAGATAAGGCAGAAGATGAAGTTGCACAGAAAACAAAAAGAATCTTGATAATGGTTATCCCCAACGAACTTTTTCAATCCTTAGATGCATGCGAAACTGCGCACGATCTTTGGAAAGAATTAGAAAGACAGTTGGAAGGGGGTGCTAAAACACAGAAGAACCGAAGGGCACAGACTGTGTGTAAATGATGCGAGTCGAGCTCGAGTATCAGGTAACTCGACTCGACTCGTTAGTATGTCGAGTCGAACTCGAGTTCGAGTCGAGCACATTCGAGTCGAGTGTTGACCGAGCTTTGACCGAGTCGATCTCGAGTCGAGTGTTGACCGAGCTTTGACCGAGTTTTTGATAAACCATCGATGTGGGACAGAAAAAACTGAAAGAGATGCTCCAAGCTTCCCACATCGCTAGACTAAGAAACCTTTAAGACCTCCAAGACACTATATATTTTCTTTCCTTAATATTAAGTTGTTAATTTTTTATATTTGTTAATTTATTTAATTTTAATTTTTCTATTATTTATAATTAATAAGTATAATAAGTAATAATATAGACTTTATTATATATAAAATTAATTCGAGTATCTCACGAGCTTATCGAGTCGAGTATCAGGTAACTCGACTCGACTCGTTAGTATGTCGAGTCGAGCTCGAGTTCGAGTCGAGCACATTCGAGTCGAGTGTTGACCGAGCTTTGACCGAGTCGATCTCGAGTAGCTCGCGAGTTGTCTCGTCTCATTTACACCCCTAGGCACAGTACATAAATGAATATCATGCATTCAGAGCCTCTGCAACATAATCTCTGCAAACGACGTACGACAGGTTCAACTCTCTCATAAACAAATGCAGAAAGTCTGGCATTCACAGAACCTCGGAAGAAAATAACGTCATGTTTCTAAAGAGCCTGAATGATGAGTGGCTTCAATTGTCTATGTCTTTACAAACAAACCAAGATCTAGACTCATGGACACTCTCTGATCTGTATGGAACACTAGCTGCACAAGAGCCTCAAATAGCATAGGCTAAAACAATAACCATTGCACCAAACACATTGGTTAGTAAATCAACAGAGGCTAAAGAAAGACCGAGAAATTAGAGAGCAACAGAGGAGAAGAAAAAGGAGAAGAAGAAAATGGTGATGGTTGATAGCGAAGAAGACGAGCTGATAGAGGAACAAATAACTCTTGCGTCATTAGCTAAATCATTGGCTCTATTGACAAGAGAGTTCAAAGGTAACCAAAGAAATTTTGGAAATGATAGATATAGCAGAGACAACCAGAGAGATAGAAGAGATGATGGATGAAGAGAAGAATCAAGTGACCGACAGAGGTCAGACTACAGAAGTGACCGACAGAGGTCGAGCGACAAAAACTACAGAGGAAATGACCGACAGAGGTCAGATGACAAGGTAGGCCACACACAAGAATGCTACAAATGTGGTAAGCCTGGTCATTACGCAAACGAATGCCGAACAGAGAAAGGTGGAGATCAACAGAAGTCCGACGATCGAACTGGAAACATCTCTCAAGGTTGTTTCAACTGCGGCAAGCCAGGCCATTTCGCAAAAGAATGCAGAAGTAGACAAAATCGCCCACAGAAGGACTCAGCTTTTTACAAAAAGAAGGCTGAATATTATGCGCAAAAATCCCTAATGGCGAACAAAGGGCATTCTGAAGCAAACAAGGAGGACTTCGAGTCAGACTCTACCTCTGATGATTAATTCACCACCAATGCCCTTTTCTGTGGCATGGCAGAAGTCGACTCCGGCACTGACAATGAGGTATCCATTTCAAACTCTACCTCTTGTACTAAATCTGTAGATAATGATTCAATTAAACTTAACATTGAACTGATTGAACTAAAAGAGATAAATGAAAGCATTCAGAAAAAACTCACCTTTAATGAGAGAGAATTAAGGCTTCTCACTCAAGAAAAGGCCAAAATTTTTGAAGAAAAGGAAAGAGTAGAAAAATATTGGAGAAATAATATAGATCCTTTAAAAAGGCAAATTTCTGAAATAACCTCTGCTTTAAAAATCAAAAAAAAGAGCTTTCAGTTTCTAGGAGTGAAACAACTGACATAAGAGCTCTCAAAGAATACTTTCAAAAAGAGAGATAGGTACTTTGGCAAGATCTACTCAGAAGATAAGTTTTACTTAAAAACTATAAAGATGCACAGAAGGTGTATGAGAAAGTAAACTCACAAATAGGAAGACGAGGTATAGGGTACGATGATATTACTCTAGGTGTTGAAGACAAAAGACTTAAACCTCTGTCTTCTCTGTTTGTGATAGGAAAAACAAATAAACCAATTTTTCCAAACTTACTCTCTGTAAGTAAAAGGGTTAAAATCTCTGCAGAACCTCACTTGAGGAAACATACGAAGATGATCAATGTGTGGTTTGAAAACACAGATTCATCATCTTCAACCTCTATCAATAGAGGAATCAAACCAAAGAAATATCTGAAAACACAAGATCAGATTGGTATTTTTAAGTTTGGTAAACCAGAGACTCAAACACAGGTCGCTTTTGTCTGTATGATAAATGTCAAAAAGAAATTATCTGCAAAAGCTCCTGAGTTTAAACCCATCTTTTCAGAAGAAAAACTTAAAGAATCAATTGAAAAATAAATTTTGGAAGTTTTGAAATCAAATGTTTTAGAAAATCTCTATACATCTTCTATAGATCAAATTCTCGCTGAAGAGATCTCATCAGAAACCTCTGCTATCTATGAAAGTTATTTTACAGAGGAAGAAAGCTCGTACGATACATGCTCAGAAAATCCACCCTATGTCGAAAGAGATGACTCAACCTCTGTATATGAGGACGATTCATCCTCTGACGACTCAGAGACTGATTCTAAATCAGGGATAATTCACTGTGACACAGAGGATGTTAAATTCTCCTCTGAGGTTCTTAACAGAACAATTTCTCCAAAAGAGAAAATCACAGAGATACCTATCTGTCCAGATTTTCTCAAAATGTGTATACAAGTCAAAACCTCTACAGAGCTTGATAATCTGAAAAAGGCCTCTAAAAATCCTAAAAGCTCAAATTTTTCAAAACCTTTAAAGCAAACTAAAGAGAATCCCACTTGGCAACAAAAGGGAAAAAGGCCTGAAGCTAACAAATATTTTTCCTCTGTGACAGTGAAGAAAGATGTTCACCACAGAAGAGACTCACAGAAGGCACGACCTAAACAAGACTTTTGCAAACAACATTCTAGTATTCATAGATCTTCTTGTAATAGGAAATCTAATGTTAAGAAAGAATGTAATGCCTCTGTGGTTCAGTTCAATAAATTCAATGAAAAGTTCAAACAAATCACGTCTCATATTAAATACTGTCATTGTTTTGATCTTATGTTCAAATTGAATAATCACTTCTCAAGTCCAGATTGCTTACTCTCCACTAAAATTCAAACTCCAAAGTCAGAACCTAGAAAGAAACAATCTGATTTCTCTACAAAAGATAAAATGTATTTCAAGAATGCTAAGGCAAACTTGAAAAATTCTAACAATATTGGACCCATATGGATATGGGTACCTAAGTCTCTGTGATTGTCTTACAGAAGAGGTTTGTGCCAATTTGGTATCTTAACTCCGGATGCTCAAGGCACATGACTGGCGACAGAAGTTTACTATCCATGTACAAAGAAACACACGATGGTGGATCTGTAACTTTTGGAGACGACAAGAAGGGACACATCAAAGGCTATGGAGTCATACAGAAGGAAAACGTCTCTGTATACAAAGTTGCATATGTGAATGGCCTTAAACACAATCTACTCAGTGTAAGTCAACTATGTGATACAGGATTCGATGTGTTATTCAAAAGAACTTTCTGCTCTCTGCAAAGTGAAGACACAGGAATGGAACTTCTGCGAGCCGAAAGAAAAGGTGATCTGTATCTGATGAATTTTTGTTCAACAACCAAGGACAAAGTTTGCCTTGTAGCTTGCGAAAGTAAAGAAGCCTGGTTATGGCATAACAGGTTCTGTCACTTGAACTTTCACACATTAGATAAACTGGTAAAACTTGATCTAGTTAAAGGTTTGCCTAATGTTAAATTTAATAAGGATCACTTGTGTTCTGCCTGTGAAATGGGAAAACTCAGAAGAGCTGCCCACAGAGGCAAAACAGATGTGTCTTGCACTAGACCTCTGTACATGCTTCATGTTGACCTATGCGGTCCCATTGCCATACAGAGCCTAGGTGGCAAGAAATACATACTTGTCTTAATTGATGAGTATTCGCGTTTCATATGGGTTGAATTTATTCGAAAGAAATCGGATGTTCCAATCATCTTAATTAATCTAATGAAAAGAAACCAAGTTCTTTATGAATGCATAATACATAAGTTAAGAAGTGACAATGGCACAGAATTTAAAAACTCTGTCATTGAAGCCTATCTTTCTACAGAAGGAATATCACAGAACTTCTCTGCAGCACGCACTCCACAGCAGAACGGCGTAGTCGAAAGGAAGAATCGAACGCTCGTGGAGGCAGCAAGAGCTATGCTATCAGCATGCGGATTACCGATGAACTTTTGGGCAGAAGCGATTTCTACTGCATGTTATACAAAAAATCGTTCAACCATTGTGAAAAGACACCTCAAGACTCCTTACGAATTGATCAACTAAAGGCGGCCAAACATCAAACTTTTTCATGTGGAAAGTTTGAGGTAAAAGCTGACGAAGGCAAATTCATTGGATACTCTGCCACTTCCAAAGCCTACAGAGCGTTCCTTACAAGATCTCGCAAAATCGTAGAAATTATCAATGTTTCTTTTGATGATTCATTCCAAATGACTTTTGAGCAAATCAGTTCAGAACTCGAACTTAAAAGGGAAACCTCTGACATCTCGCAAACGAAAGAAGACTTAAATCTTCTATTTTTAGAGATGTTCCACGATGACATTGATCCTTCTGTTGGAACCATCAAAGTTTCTGAAGAACCATCCTCTGACGGACAAAATCCTACAGGTATGACTCTAACTGGTCCAAATAATGCTTCACCTTCTTCTGTAAATACTACAGATGCAAATGCCGAAGAAAAAAATGCAGAAGATGAAACATCAAGAAAAACGACCACAGAAGCTGCTGAAAAACAAACTCCACAATCCACAGAAGAACCAATTACAGAGGAAATTGAGGACCAAGACTATACGTCCTCAGAGGAACAAACTCCACCACCACTCATACCAATCATTCCACAAATGGTAGAATCTTCTACCAAGGCAAGAAGAACGACAAAGGCTACACAAGAAGAAGATCCACAAGAAGCTTCTGAAGAAAGGTTCGATGACATTGATGACCATCTTCCACGCACCACTCAGTGGACAAAAAGCCATCCTCCAAGCCAAATAATTGGAGAACCTTCTGACTCAGCAAAAACCAGGTCTGCCACTGCTAATTTTTGTTTCTTTACAAATTTTATTAGTGTGATAGAACCAAAGAAGATTTCTGAAGCCCTAGATGACCCAAACTGGGTAGACGCCATGCAAGAAGAACTTCTGCAGTTTGAGCGTAACAGAGTATGGACTTTAGTACCTCTGCCACGAGGGAAACAGGCCATTGGGACTAAGTGGGTCTACAGAAATAAGAAGGATGAAGATGGAGTGGTCATCAGAAACAAAGCACGATTGGTGGCCAAGGGTTATAGACAAGAAGAAGGCATAGATTACGATGAGACTTTTGCTCCTGTCGCACGGCTCGAAGCAATAAGAATATTCTTAGCCTTCGCAGCCCACAGAGGATTTAAAGTTTATCAGATGGACGTAAAATCAGCTTTTCTCAACGGTGAAATCCAAGAAGAGGTTTACGTAAATCAGCCACCAGGGTTTGAAAGCTCAAAGTTCCCAAGGCATGTGTACTACCTTGAAAAGGCTCTGTACGGACTGAAACAGGCTCCAAGAGCATGGTACGAACGACTTTCTACCTTTCTTCTAGTCAATGGCTACGACAGAGGTACAACAGATACTACCTTATTCTATAAACGTAAAAACAGTGAAATAATGCTTGTACAAATCTATGTGGACGACATAATTTTTGGGTCTACTAATACAGAAGAGTGCAAAAGTTTTGAAAAACTCATGCAAAGTGAGTTTGAAATGAGTATGATGGGAGAATTAACATTCTTCCTCGGACTCCAAGTCAAACAATCATCGGAGGGAATTTTTATAAATCAGGCCAAATATGTCTCTGACATTCTTTCCAAGTATAGCCTCTCTGATACCTCTGCCATGAAAACTCCAATGGCCACTGGAAATAAGTTATTCTTAGATCCAGATGGCATCTCTGTAGAATGCACTCTCTACAGAGGCATGATTGGATCTCTGTTATACTTAACTGCTAGCAGACCTGACATTATGTTTGCCACATGTCTTTGTGCACGTTATCAAGCTAATCCTAAGAAATCACATTATGATGCTGTTAATAGAATCTTTAGATACCTAAAGGGGACCAAAAATCTTGGTCTCTGGTATCCACAGAACTCTGGCTTTTGTCTTAAAGCTTATACAGATTCAGAGTATGGAGGATGCATGCTCGACAGAAAGAGTACCTCTGGGAGTTGTCAATTCCTAAGTGGTAAGCTAGTCAGTTGGACCTCTAAGAAGCAGAATTATGTGTCAACATCTACGGCAGAAGCTGAATACGTTGCTGCTGCTAGCTGTTGTTCTCTGGTTCTGTGGATGAAGACTCGGCTAAAAGACTACGGCCACATCCTACTCAAGATACCCATCTTCTGTGATTCCAAAAGTGCCATTGCCATCTCTGCCAATCATGTGCAACATTCAAAAACCAAGCATATCGATATAAGGTACCACTTCTTGAAACATCATGTTGAATACGGTACAATCGAGATGCATTTCCTGCCCACAGAATACCAACTCGCGGACTTATTCACCAAAGCTTTAGACGAGAAAAGATTCAATTTCTTGGTGGGTAAGTTAGGAATGATCAATATGACGTGAAAATCCTCTGTAAGTAAAGCTTATCTTCTGTAAATATGTGTATAAATATATTGCTTTATTTATTGCTTTGATTGATTTCTTTCTGTATGTAAATTCTCATTCTTAAATAGTTCTTGAAATCACAGAGCTTATGTGGGTCTGCTCAGAACCTCTGACGAACCCTATAGAACCTCTGGTAAACATGACCTATGTACTATGCAAAACTTATCCTATTTTGATCCAAGCATAGGTCAAGGGGGAGCAAAAGAAATTACTTGATCTACGGAGATGGTTAGATCAAGGGGGAGAAAAAGAAAGTAACTTGATCGACAGAAATGGTTAGATCAAGGGGGAGCAAAAGAAACCTTGAAATGATCTACAGAGGTTAATCTTTCAAGGGGAAGCCAAAGAAAAGTGTCGATGAATCTATATCGTCAGAAGTCAGACATCACTGTCGAGAAAAGAAGAACCAAAAGGTATGTCTCGTACAAAAGGTTTTTGAAAACAGTTTTCTGGGACAAAAATTGTCAAACACGTCCTAAAAATACTGGGAATAACATTTCAAAAATAAAATTATTAAAACTTTTAATAATTTTTGAGTTATGAGAAATTTGAGGTCATAGAGCTTCTACTGAGCTCAACAGAAGTTCTGCCAGAACACTGCTCTGTAATCACAAATTTAACTCGGAAACCGAATACGCACAAATACACACACCATGACCTTCTCGTATAATTTTTTTTCCAAAACAGTTTTCTCGGACACCAACTTTCAAATATGTCCGAAAAACATTTATTAATGCAAATCAAAACTTGGATAATCAAAATTGTTAATAGATTTTTAGTTATGAGAAATTTTCACTCATAGAGCTTCTGCTGGCCCTGACAGAGCTTCTGCAAATTCCTACAGAGCCTCAAAACCTCTGTGAACGAAATTTCTTCACTAAAATCCTATTAATCCTCTCCAATGCTTTTTACAAATGTTTTGGTCAAAAATAGAACCTACAGAGTCATGATAACAATGAGATATATGAGAAAAGGGTGAAAATCCAAGATTTTCAAAATCACAGATCTTCTGTAAACCACAGAGCTTCTGTGAATTTGGTATTTGGGCATTTATGTAAACAATAACGGTTACTTTTACTGAGAGTGAAAATCATGTGGCTAAGAACAACCCCACGCGCCTAGCATTAATGGGCCGCGCACGACGTCCTGTCATCCTCTGACATGGACCACGTGTCTCATTTTCATTGGGCGTACATGGCACGTTTTTTTTTTGGAAAGTTGAACTCGCCGTTCTAACTCAAGTACGGATTCCAAATATTTATCCATTGCCAAATATTTTTACCCTTTCGAATTCTACCGTTTTACCCACCTATAAAACCCAAGCTTACCCTCTCATAAAATCTTTACGAACCCTCATTCTTCTCCGGCGAAACCCTGCAAAAACCTGCAAGTATCATATTCTCATTACCAATGGCTTCATCTTCTCAAGCTATCTCCCCTGCACACTCTCCGGCGAACTCACCGGAAGACTCCCCTGCTCATTCTGAACATTCAGAAAACCCCCACCTCGCCAAAAATGCCGAACAAGAAGATTCCGGCAACTCAGCAGACTTTGCTCCGACCACCCATCTCCAAAACTTTATCGCAAAGGAGCACTTTGAAAAAGTACTACCCATCAAATCCAATAACTGCTATTTGGTCCCCTCACTCACTGCTTTCGGCGAAGCCCATGCCCTTCTTCTAAACATCATGGAAAACCTTATTCTCTTTCCTTTACTCTCAAGAACCCCAAAGAAAATACATGTTAGGTATTTGAACCAATTTTGGCAAAGTTGCCGATTTGATAAAGATGGTTCTCTTATCAAAGGGTACATGTTAGCTTCAATCCTCCTAATCATAGAAGTATTTAGAAGTAGTGAAAAATAGGCTAAGTGAAGAAAGCCTCTTACAGAGGCTCTGCCGAACTTACCGAGAGATCAAGGTCGAGAAGCTACAGAAACTAAAGAGGCGTCCTACAGAAGCTCTGTCATACGTGCAAAGAAGACCAAAGACTCGGAATCCGGTGAAGACTGCTCTACAAAGGACCAAACCGCAGAACCTCTGTGACACTTCAAATAGCCTCTGCGGTCTTCAACAAAGACTTCAAAGATATTTATAATATCTTGCTACTGTTCCTGGACCTGTTCATCAACTTGCATGGCAACGTACCCTGTCCAACTTCAACGTGTCAAAATCTGAGTGGACTCAATAGGGCTTAGTACATAATAGACGTCTGCTGCATTAAATGCAATACAGCACATCCAACTGTTCCTGCCATCCTTCCAACTATTCATACCGTCCGTTCTGAATAGTAGCTCATGCTTTATGGTCCCCTTTGAGTAGTATAAAAGGAAGACTCGTGTTGAGTTCTTCCTAATCATCAATCGAGAATTAAAAAGAGAAAAACTTCAAGAACACATAACTTATATACTTTGAGAGTCATATCTGTTTTAAAGCTTTGCTTACTCACTGTTCTTGATATATATATATTCAGTAAACTTTGAGATATTATTTCCTGTTCGCTGTTTATTTATATTGTGTTCTAAATCTATCAAACATATCTGTTAGTTCTTCAAATACGCTTCCGCATCATACTTAAACTAGAAATAATAGATCTTATAATCTTGTTTAAACAAAACGGGAACCAACAATTGGTATCAGAGCAAAGCTTGATTTTCAATATCAAGTGATCCTCTTTGTTACAAGATTGGTGATAGACATCATTCCTTTTTTTAACCTATTCCTCTAGGTTAAAACTCCATTAAAGTATACTCTGGGAACTGTTCAAACCCAGAAAACTTTCCAGATCATCAGACTCATACTCTTTAATCATACTATCTTTTCAGAACCTTTACAATGACAAATACAAATAACTTCTTTACTGTTGGTTCACTCACCAAGCCTCCTACTCTCCTTCGAGATGAGTATCCTCAATGGAAGATAAGAATGGTTCATTTCTTTGAGGGTACTGAAAAAAATCTAGTACAATATCTTTACAACCTTCCTCCTGTTCCCATGATAGTAGTACCACGAGTACCAGCTACTGCTGAATCTCCTGAAATCCCTGAACATCAAAAACCAAAGCCAAAAGAAGAATGGTCAAATGAAGATAAGGCAGAAGATGAAGTTGCACAGAAAACAAAAAGAATCTTGATAATGGTTATCCCCAACGAACTTTTTCAATCCTTAGATGCATGCGAAACTGCGCACGATCTTTGGAAAGAATTAGAAAGACAGTTGGAAGGGGGTGCTAAAACACAGAAGAACCGAAGGGCACAGACTGTGTGTAAATGATGCGAGTCGAGCTCGAGTATCAGGTAACTCGACTCGACTCGTTAGTATGTCGAGTCGAGCTCGAGTTCGAGTCGAGCACATTCGAGTCGAGTGTTGACCGAGCTTTGACCGAGTCGATCTCGAGTCGAGTGTTGACCGAGCTTTGACCGAGTTTTTGATAAACCATCGATGTGGGACAGAAAAAACTGAAAGAGATGCTCCAAGCTTCCCACATCGCTAGACTAAGAAACTTTTAAGACCTCCAAGACACTATGTATTTTCTTTCCTTAATATTAAGTTGTTAATTTTTTATATTTGTTAATTTATTTAATTTTAATTTTTCTATTATTTATAATTAATAAGTATAATAAGTAATAATATAGACTTTATTATATATAAAATTAATTCGAGTATCTCACGAGCTTATCGAGTCGAGTATCAGGTAACTCGACTCGACTCGTTAGTATGTCGAGTCGAGCTCGAGTTCGAGTCGAGCACATTCGAGTCGAGTGTTGACCGAGCTTTGACCGAGTCGATCTCGAGTAGCTCGCGAGTTGTCTCGTCTCATTTACACCCCTAGGCACAGTACATAAATGAATATCATGCATTCAGAGCCTCTGCAACATAATCTCTGCAAACGACGTACGACAGGTTCAACTCTCTCATAAACAAATGCAGAAAGTCTGGCATTCACAGAACCTCGGAAAAAAATAACGTCATGTTTCTAAAGAGCCTGAATGATGAGTGGCTTCAATTGTCTATGTCTTTACAAACAAACCAAGATCTAGACTCATGGACACTCTCTGATCTGTATGGAACACTAGCTGCACAAGAGCCTCAAATAGCACAGCCTAAAACAATAACCATTGCACCAAACACATTGGTTAGTAAATCAACAGAGGCTAAAGAAAGACCGAGAAATTAGAGAGCAACAGAGGAGAAGAAAAAGGAGAAGAAGAAAATGGTGATGGTTGATAGCGAAGAAGACGAGCTGATAGAGGAACAAATAACTCTTGCGTCATTAGCTAAATCATTGGCTCTATTGACAAGAGAGTTCAAAGGTAACCAAAGAAATTTTGGAAATGATAGATATAACAGAGACAACCAGAGAGATAGAAGAGATGATGGAAGAAGAGAAAAATCAAGTGACCGACAGAGGTCAGACTACAGAAGTGACCGACAGAGGTCGAGCGACAAAAACTACAGAGGAAATGACCGACAGAGGTCAGATGACAAGGTAGGCCACACACAAGAATGCTACAAATGTGGTAAGCCTGGTCATTACGCAAACGAATGCCGAACAGAGAAAGGTGGAGATCAACAGAAGTCCGACGATCGAACTGGAAACACCTCTCAAGGTTGTTTCAACTGCGGCAAGCCAGGCCATTTCGCAAAAGAATGCAGAAGTAGACAAAATCGCCCACAGAAGGACTCCGCTTTTTACAAAAAGAAGGCTGAATATTATGCGCAAAAATCCCTAATGGCGAACAAAGGGCATTCTGAAGCAAACAAGGAGGACTTCGAGTCAGACTCTACCTCTGATGATGAATTCACCACCAATGCCCTGTTCTGTGGCATGGCAGAAGTCGACTCCGGCACTGACAATGAGGTATCCATTTCAAACTCTACCTCTTGTACTAAATCTGTAGATAATGATTCAATTAAACTTAACATTGAACTGATTGAACTAAAAGAGATAAATGAAAGCATTCAGAAAAAACTCACCTTTAATGAGAGAGAAGTAAGGCTTCTCACTCAAGAAAAGGCCAAAATTTTTGAAGAAAAGGAAAGAGTAGAAAAATATTGGAGAAATAATATAGATCCTTTAAAAAGGCAAATTTTTGAATTAACCTCTGCTTTAAAAATCAAAACAAAAGAGCTTTCAGTTTCTAGGAGTGAAACAACTGACATAAGAGCTCTCAAAGAATACTTTCAAAAAGAGAGATAGGTACTTTGGCAAGATCTACTCAGAAGATAAGTTTTACTTAAAAACTATAAAGATGCACAGAAGGTGTATGAGAAAGTAAACTCACAAATAGGAAGACGAGGTATAGGGTACGATGATATTACTCTAGGTGTTGAAGACAAAAGACTTAAACCTCTGTCTTCTCTGTTTGTGATAGGAAAAACAAATAAACCAATTTTTCCAAACTTACTCTCTGTAAGTAAAAGGGTTAAAATCTCTGCAGAACCTCACTTGAGGAAACATACGAAGATGATCAATGTGTGGTTTGAAAACACAGATTCATCATCTTCAACCTCTATCAATAGAGGAATCAAACATAACAGGTTCTGTCACTTGAACTTTCACACATTAGATAAACTGGTAAAACTTGATCTAGTTAAAGGTTTGCCTAATGTTAAATTTAATAAGGATCACTTGTGTTCTGCCTGTGAAATGGGAAAACTCGGAAGAGCTGCCCACAGAGGCAAAACAGATGTGTCTTGCACTAGACCTCTGTACATGCTTCATGTTGACCTATGCGGTCCCATTACCATACAGAGCCTAGGTGGCAAGAAATACATACTTGTCTTAATTGATGAGTATTCGCGTTTCATATGGGTTGAATTTATTCGAAAGAAATCGGATGTTCCAATCATCTTAATTAATCTAATGAAAAGAAACCAAGTTCTTTATGAATGCAGAATACATAAGTTAAGAAGTGACAATGGCACAGAATTTAAAAACTCTGTCATTGAAGCCTATCTTTCTACAGAAGGAATATCACAGAACTTCTCTGCAGCACGCACTCCACAGCAGAACGGTGTAGTCGAAAGGAAGAATCGAACGCTCGTGGAGGCAGCAAGAGCTATGCTATCAGCATGCGGATTACCGATGAACTTTTGGGCATAAGCGATTTCTACTGCATGTTATACACAAAATCGTTCAACCATTGTGAAAAGACACCTCAAGACTCCTTACGAATTGATCAACTAAAGGCGGCCAAACATCAAACTTTTTCATATGGAAAGTTTGAGGTAAAAGCTGACGAAGGCAAATTCATTGGATACTCTGCCACTTCCAAAGCCTACAGAGCGTTCCTTACAAGATCTCGCAAAATCGTAGAAATTATCAATGTTTCTTTTGATGATTCATTCCAAATGACTTTTGAGCAAATCAGTTCAGAACTCGAACTTAAAAGGGAAACCTCTGACATCTCGCAAACGAAAGAAGACTTAAATCTTCTATTTTTAGAGATGTTCCACGATGACATTGATCCTTCTGTTGGAACCATCAGAGTTTCTGAAGAACCATCCTCTGACGGACAAAATCCTACAGGTATGACTCTAACTGGTCCAAATAATGCTTCACCTTCTTCTGTAAATACTACAGATGCAAATGCCGAAGAAAAAAATGCAGAAGATGAAACATCAAGAAAAACGACCACAGAAGCTGCTGCAAAACAAACTCCACAATCCACAGAAGAACCAATTACAGGGGAAATTGAGGACCAAGACTATACGTCCTCAGAGGGACAAACTCCACCACCACTCATAACAATCATTCCACAAATGGTAGAATCTTCTACCAAGGCAAGAAGAACGACAGAGGCTACACAAGAAGAAGATCCACAAGAAGCTTCTGAAGAAAGGTTCGATGACATTGATGACCATCTTCCACGCACCACTCAGTGGACAAAAAGCCATCCTCCAAGCCAAATAATTGGAGAACCTTCTGACTCAGCAAAAACCAGGTCTGCCACTGCTAATTTTTGTTTCTTTACAAATTTTATTAGTGTGATAGAACCAAAGAAGATTTCTGAAGCCCTAGATGACCCAAACTGGGTAGACGCCATGCAAGAAGAACTTTTGCAGTTTGAGCGTAACAGAGTATGGACTTTAGTACCTCTGCCACGAGGGAAACAGGCCATTGGGACTAAGTGGGTCTACAGAAATAAGAAGGATGAAGATGGAGTGGTCATCAGAAACAAAGCACGATTGGTGGCCAAGGGTTATAGACAAGAAGAAGGCATAGATTACGATGAGACTTTTGCTCCTGTCGCACGGCTCGAATCAATAAGAATATTCTTAGCCTTCGCAGCCCACAGAGGATTTAAAGTTTATCAGATGGACGTAAAATCAGCTTTTCTCAACGGTGAAATCCAAGAAGAGGTTTACGTAAATCAGCCACCAGGGTTTGAAAGCTCAAAGTTCCCAAGGCATGTATATTACCTTGAAAAGGCTCTGTACGGACTGAAACAGGCTCAAAGAGCATGGTACGAACGACTTTCTACCTTTCTTCTAGTAAATGGCTACAACAGAGGTACAACAGATACTACCCTATTCTATAAACGTAAAAACCGTGAAATAATGCTTGTATAAATCTATGTGGACGACATAATTTTTGGGTCTACTAATACAGAAGAGTGCAAAAGTTTTGAAAAACTCATGCAGAGTGAGTTTGAAATGAGTATGATGGGAGAATTAACATTCTTCCTCGGACTCCAAGTCAAACAAACATCAGAGGGAATTTTTATAAATCAGGCCAAATATGTCTCTAACATTCTTTTCAAGTATAGCCTCTCTGATTCCTCTGCAATGAAAACTCCAATGGCCACTGGAAATAAGTTATCCTTAGATCCAGATGGCATCTCTGTAGAATGCACTCTCTACAGAGGCATGATTGGATCTCTGTTATACTTAACTGCAAGCAGACCTGACATTATGCATTCCACATGTCTTTGTGCACGTTATCAAGCTAATCCTAAGAAATCACATTATGATGCTGTTAAAAGAATCTTTAGATACCTAAAGGGGACCAAAAATCTTGGTCTCTGGTATCCACAGAACTCTGGCTTTTGTCTTAAAGCTTATACAGATTCAGACTATGGAGGATGCATGCTCGACAGAAAGAGTACCTCTGGGAGTTGTCAATTCCTAGGTGGTAAGCTAGTCAGTTGGACCTCCAAAAAGCATAACTGTGTATCAACATCTACGGCAGAAGCTGAATACGTTGCTGCTGCTAGCTGTTGTTCTCAGGTTCTATGGATGAAGACTCAGCTAAAAGACTACGACCACATTCTATTCAAAATACCCATCTTCTGTGATTCCAAAAGTGCCATTGCCATCTCTGCGAATCCTGTGCTACATTCCAAAACCTAGCATATCGATATAAGGTACCATTTCTTGAAACATCATGTTGAACACGGTACAATCGAGATGCATTTCGTGCCAACAGAATATCAACTTGCAGACTTATTCACCAAAGCCTTAGACGAGAAAATATTTAATTTCTTGGTGGGTAAGTTAGGAATGATTAATATGATGTGAAAATCCTCTGTAAGTATAGCTTTATCTTCTGTAAATAAGTATATATTTCTATTTTACTTAACTTATTGCTTTGATTGATTTATTTCTGTATGTAAATTCTCAATCTTAAATAGTTCTTGATATCACAGAGCTTCTATAAGTCTGCTCAGAACCTCTGACGACCTTCACAGAACCTCTGGAAAAACAAGACCTATGCTCAATACAAATCTTATCATTCTTTGATCCAAGCATAGGTCAAGGGGGAGCAAAAGGAAATTACTTGATCTACAGAGGTGATTAGATCAAGGGGGAGAAAAAAGGGACCCTGAAATGATCTACAAAGGTAAAACTTTCAAGGAGAAGCCAAAGAAGAATGTCGATGAATCTATATCGACAGAAGTCAGACATCACTACCGAGAAAAGGAGAACCAAAAAGGTATGTCTCTCGTACAAAAGGTTGTTGAAAACAGTTTTCTGGGACACAAATTGTCAAATATGTCCTAAATATACTGTGGATAACATTTCAAAAATCAAAAGATCCAAAAGTTTCATAAAATTTGAGTTATGAGAAATTTGAGGTCATAGAGCCTCTGCTGAGCTCAACAGAGGCTCTGCCAGAAATATGCTCTGTGATCACAAATTAACCCTCTATCGATCTTTTGGAATGTTATCTCGGAAACCGAATACATACACCATGACCTTCACGAACAAAACTTTTTCCATAACAGTTTTCTCGGACACCAACATTCAAATATGTCCGAAAAACATCTCTTAAAACAGATCAAAAATTGGATGATCAGAAAATTTAATAGAATTTTTGTTATGAGATTTTTTCCCTCATAGAGCTTTTGCTGGCCCTCACAGAGCTTCTGCAAGTTCCCACAGAGGCACAAAACCTCTGCGAGTAAAAATTCTTAACTAAAAATCCTATTGATCCTCTCTAGTGCCTTTGCAAACGTTTTGGTTAAAGAAGAACCCACAGAAGTCATGATAACAATAAGATATATGAGAAAGGGATAAACATCAAGATTTTCAAAATCACAGAGCTTCTGTAAACCACAGAAGTTCTGTCAATCTGTTACTTGGGCATTTCTGTAGTAATAACGGTTACTTTTATTAAGAGTGAATCTCATGTGGCTAAGAACAACCCCACGCGCCTAGCATTAATGGGCCGCGCACGACGTCCTGTCATCCTCTGACATGGCCTAGGTGTCCCATTTTTATTGGGCGTACATGGAACGTTTTCTGTGGAAAGTTGAACCCGCCGTTCTAACTTGAGTACGGATTCCAAATTTTTAATCCATTGCCATATATTTTACTCTTTCGAATTCTACCATTTTACCCTTCTATAAAAACCAAGCTTACCCTCTCATAAACTTTTTACAAACCCTCATTCTTCTCCGGCGAAACCCTGCAAAAACCTGCAAGTATCTTATTCTCATTACCAATGGCTTCATCTTCTCAAGTTATCTCCCCTGCACACTCTCCGGCGAACTCACCAGAACATTCACCTGCTCATTCTGAACATTCAGAAAACCCCCACCTTGCCAAAAGTATTGAACTAGAAGATTCCGGCGATTCAGCAGAATTTGCTCCGACCACACATCTTCAAAACTTCATAGCAAAGGATCATTTCGAAAAAGTACTACCAATCAAATCCAACAATTGCTATTTGGTCCCCTCACCCACTGCTTTCGGCGAAGCCCATGCCATTCTTCTAAACATAATGAAAAATCATATCCTCTTCCCTCTACTCTCAAGAACCCCAAACAAAATTCCAGTTAGATATTTGAACCAGTTTTGGCAAAGTTGCCAATTTGATAAAGATGATTCTCTTATCAAAGGGTACATTTCAAGACCTGACAAATCTGAACATCTGGAAATCAAGTTCAATAGAACAATGTTCTCACTTGAATTCAACCTACCAACAAGGGGTCTTCTTGGATTGAAGAAATATGCAGAGCAACCAACAGACGACGAGATCTGTCGTTTCGTAGAAATGCTTGGGTACAACACCCAACTGAGGAAGAGAAATGACTTCCGCAGAGGCAGATTACCACCTCTGTGGAACACCTTGTTCTCAATTCTTAACAGATGCCTGACAGGGAAAATAGGCAGTATTGACCAGAGCTCGCATCAGATATTAACCATCATGTATGGGGTTTACTATGATCTCCCACTGGATTACGCGACCATAATGATGCAAGAGATCATCAACACCATCGACAGAAAGAACAACGCCAGAAGGGTCAAAGAGAACGATCCTAACTTTCTACCACCTCTGCAATTCCAAAGAATACTGGGAGTTTTGTTCGAACCTCTGTTGCTGATACAGAACTGGCCAATGGAAGGGCCAATTCCCAAACAGTTCCCAATGAACAAAAATACCCCCACTGATCATATAGATGCCTACACACAGTGCAGACCTTTGTCAAAGAACCTTTTGAAGTATGCCACGAATAAAACCCTTAAGAAAGAGTACATACGCGATCATAGAACTCCAAAACCGAGTCCTATGACACCCCCGCGTTTAGGTGTCCCCCTAGGAACAATGATTGCAGAACCTCTTTCCACTCAAGAAGAAAAAGATCACAAACTAGCAAAACACATGGCTATTCAACTTAGCTTCTTAGCCAAACGTGCAGAGCTCATAGGAAAGAAGTCCTCTTCGAAATCTTCTACCTCTACTCCAAAATCAAAGAAGAGGAAAACTGAAGAAGGCACCTCCACAAGCGCTGCAGAAGATCAACCTTCAACTCCTCATGCCATAGAAATTGGCTCCACTGCTCCTCCCTCTTCTCCAAAACAGAAGAAGAAAAGAAAATCGAAAACTACAGAGGAAGGGGCACCAAACCCTAAGAGGAGGAAAACCAAAAAGAAGCATGGGAAATCACTTGAAAAATTGGTTACCATAGAAGAAGAAATCGCAGAAGAAAGAACTGCAGAAGAAGAAGATGCAGAAGTAGAAATGACAGAAGAGGGATATCAATCACCCTATCAATCCCCAGATCGATTTGCTCACCAAGGAAACTTAAACGATTTCCTACAGAACCCTGACATTTCCCACACTCTAAATACAACAGGGTGGACGGCACAACCACTCGACCACCACTCCCCAGAAGAACAATACTTCTCTATTTCTGGCATTGACACACATCTGCAAGAAGATGATCAAACACCCAGAGATCAATCAACTGAGACACCTGTTATTCTACAGAACCCCTTCATTCAACAAGGATTGGACGTCCACAGAAGGAGTCCAAGCCCAGCTTCAGAAGAAATAGAACAAACAGAAGCTCAGTGGAATAGAGATGAAGTAACAGAGGCTTTAGGAAAAATAACAGAAAAAGGAAAAGAGGCCGAAGTTGTACAAGAAGAGGGATTTGAAACAAGGGAGACAAGAATGGAGGTCTCAGAGGTAGATTCAGATGAAGAAGAAGTTGTTTGGATACGAAAAGGTCTCTATCATCCACATGTCATGAGATTATACGGCTCTCATCAAATGTACGACTTCTTAAGCACAGAGCAAGGAACTTCAACAGAAGCAAGGGAAGAAGCACCAAGCCATCGGATAGCTACAGAAGCTGAAATGGTAGAAAATGATGTAGTGCTTGGATGCTTAACAGAGGAAGAAACAAGAAAAGATACCTGGATTAATAGAGGCACACAACCAAAACCAACTCCCAGTGCAACCCACACATCTAGCTCCGCAGGTCTAGCTGCAGAAGGAGTTATTGAAAAAGAGCAGCACATCTCGATCCAAACCCAACCCATCCAGCCAAAAGTCACTCTTTCGACTTCTGCGCCCACAGAAACCGGGGAATCCATTCCTAGGGAGTCTCCTCAAAGAGACTCACCTAATGTTCGTGATCAATCGCCCCAGATCACACTAGAACACCCTACAGAGGAATTCGTTTCCTCTGCCACGCACGAAATAGGGTCAACCCTTCTTTCAGAGAGAAGTAGTGAGCACAACGACGAAGAGACTCTAGACAAGCCTCCGAGTCAACAGAAGGATAATATAGTACCCACCTCTGAAGTGGATCTAGACAATGTCATTCACATAACTTCTGTAGAGTCTGAAGCACTAGATGCTTCTGCTCGAAGATCAGATGGAAATCCTTCCACCCCCATCGTACAAACAAGGGTCAACGAAGGTGTCCCAGGAGCAAGGACTCACTCTGGAGACGAATGTGTTCCTCCAGAGGTTAAACCAGGGACATAAGTATCAAGGGATGAGTTCCAAACCCTTGTCACCTCTGTGAACCAAACCATGAAAGAGTTGCAAAGCTCTTTCACATCTTTTGCAGAGAAAACATCAACGACCTTGCTGAATCTGAACACCAAAATGGACAATCTGTCCACAGAGGTGAAAACGGCCATCACAGAGATGAAATCTTCTGCTCAAACAACTGCCACAACTACAGCCACTTCTGCTGCTAAAGATTTTGGAATAGCTGCAACATCTGCATTCAAGGAATCAGTCAAACATTTCCTTGAACAAATGAACAAGCAATCCAACAAATCACAGAGCATCACACCTGCAGAACTACAGAAGGCTCTGCAAAATGTTCAAGAAGAGGCAATGTGCAACACTACAATGATGCAGCCAAAAGATTACATGACCAGAGCACAGCTGACAGAGCTCGGGCAGAATGTCATAAACCAGGTCACAGAAGTCATTGTCTCCTTCACTACTGCAAATGCCAACTATGTCAAAGAATTCATAAAAAGTGTCGGTAGAATGCGCTTCAACACAGAAGCAGAGCTTGCAACTCTAATCGGCCTCTGTGATGATGTATGTGCAAAGTTGATGGCCGCAGGAGCAGAACTACCAAAGAAACCCAAAGCTTCCTACAGAGCAGAGGGTACTTCTGATAAGAGTCAGGATGACTCTGATGATGACCATCCTGGTCCATCAGATCATCCTGAGGGGGAGAATATAAGGGAGAAAGCTACGACCAGAGGACTACAAGCTCCACCAATCGCAGCAGAACCAATCAGCCAAGCCCCTCTAGAACAAACCCAAGATCAAAAGATCACAGAGACAACACCCATCTCTGTGGAATCAACTTCTGAAGAAACCAATATTCCAGAAGCTGATCAGCAAACCACAGAGGCAACAACCACCCCTGTGGTAATCAACTTGGAAGAAAGACCTTCAACAGAATCAACAGAAAAACCCCAAACCATACCAAGAAGAAAGCCGATTGCCACCAAACCAAAAAGAGCAACGACCTCTGCTTCTTCTATTCTGAGAAAGATGCACAATACAATGTCTGATCGAATGTCGCAGAGAGAAGAAGAAAGGCACAGGTTCACTTTAGCTTTCCGAATGGGAAGAAGATTCGACATACCTCAATCCACAGAAACCAAGCTCACAAAAGAAGTCACAAAAGAACCTCCCACAGAGGTTACAGAGCAAAACAAGCCAACAGAACCAACGCCACATAAGTCCTCTCAAACACAAGTGTCAAAACCTACAGAGGAAACCCCCATCATTCCAACAGAGCACCAACAACCAAACCTACAGAAGCAACAGGTTTTGCACCTCCAAAAGCCAAAGACAAGGGAAAGGCAAAAATGACAGAAGAGCCCAAGAAAAAGAAATCAGTACCCAATCCTACAGAAAAACTGATGAAAAGCTCCTTTGATGCCTTTCAAACTCCAAAGCCTGAAGAAGAGGACTGGGCATATGGATTGAAGCCTCTGTCAGACATTCCACTAACAGGTAGAGCTGCAGAAGTTGTTCAACAGATGGAGAGTCTCAGAAGACGAGTACCACCACATGGTCCAACATACGAAGAAATGGAAGAAGTGGTGTACAAATATCTCTACAAACAACCCTTTCAGAACCTCCATCCAACAGACCAAATCACAAATCCGAACATCAGAGAAGAATTTGAGAACATCTTCAGCAGAACAAAGCCAAGAACCAAAGCAGAAGTCTTCTCAATTCATAAAATCAAAAAGGTAATCTTCTGCAGATTCTCTATCACAAGAACCTATCCAAGAGTCAGGTATAATCTTTACAGAGTCAAAAGGGTAAACAATTCAGAAACCACCTTCGCTGATGCTGACATAAGGAATCTGAATCCCTATGATCTACCTGAACTTCTGCAACGGACAAAGGACAACTACAACACAGCGCCAAACACCAGAACCTATCAAGTGTTGAGAAAAGCAATGAGGGAAAAGTTTCTGATCAACAGTATGATAGATTTTCAACTGGGAAAGGATCTTGGTCTCAAACATCTGAATTTAAGACCACCAGAAGATCGCTGCCCACCCGACGCCGTGCCCAACTCAATCATTACAGAACCAAGATTCGGGTTAGTATTTCAAAACCCACAAGGCGAAGTCAAACTGTTTGTGTGTATGGACTGTCAGAAGTACGCAACTAGTACTCTGAACAAGTTCAGAGCAAGCCTTGTAAAATACAGAGATACAGAGAAAATGAATAGAGATGATGCAAATACTTTCATCGGAGAGATTGATGCCACAATCCGCCTAAGAGAACTTTGCATCAGTTTCTACAAAGAGATAAGAAGAATCGGAAGAGACAACAGAAGCTACAACGATTTCAAAGATGCCAAAATCTGATTCTCAAACCTCAAATCTCTGCAAAACCAAGTCAAAGTCTATCTTTCATTGTACTCAAATGTAAAATGCCTCTGGCATATTTCTGAAAGAAAGAACCTTCGAGGTATTGTTTAACCTCTGTCTTATCTAACTTAGCCTAACTAAACTCAAGTTCAATTTTTTATTTTTCACTACTTAGGGGGAGATTGTTAGCTTCAATCTTCCTAATCATAGAAGTATTTAGAAGTAGTGAAAAATAGGCTAAGTGAAGAAAGCCTCTTACAGAGGCTCTGCCGAACTTACCGAGAGATCAAGGTCGAGAAGCTACAGAAACTAAAGAGGCGTCCTACAGAAGCTCTGTCATACGTGCAAAGAAGACCAAAGACTCGGAATCCGGTGAAGACTGCTCTACAAAGGACCAAACCGCAGAACCTCTGTGACACTTCACAGAGCCTCTGCGGTCTTCAACAAAGACTTCAAAGATATTTATAATATCTTGCTACTGTTCCTGGACCTGTTCATCAACTTGCATGGCAACGTACCCTGTCCAACTTCAACGTGTCAAAATCTGAGTGGACTCAATAGGGCTTAGTACATAATAGACGTCTGCTGCATTAAATGCAATACAGCACATCCAACTGTTCATGCCATCCTTCCAACTATTCATATCGTCCGTTCTGAATAGTAGCTTATGCTATATGGTCCCCTTTGAGTAGTATAAAAGGAAGACTCATGTTTAGTTCTTCCTAATCATCAATCGAGAATTAAAAAGAGAAAAACTTCAAGAACACATAGCTTATATACTTTGAGAGTCATATCTGTTTTAAAGCTTTGCTTACTCAATGTTCTTGAATCTGTTCTTGATATATATATATTCAGTAAACTTTGAGATATTATTTCCTGTTTACTGTTTATTTATATTGTGTTCTAAATCTATCAAACATATCTGTTAGTTCTTCAAATACGCTTCCGCATCATACTTAAACTTGAAATAATAGATCTGATAATCTTGTTTAAACAAAACGGGAACCAACAGTACATCTCAAAGCCAGACAAATCAGAACATTTGGAACTCAAATTCAATAGAACAATGTTTTCTCTTGAGTTCAATCTACCAACAAGGGGTCTTCTTGGACTGAAAAAATATGCAGAACAACCAACAGACGACGAGCTCTGTCGTTTTGTAGAAATGCTTGGGTACAACACCCACCTAAGGAAGAGAAATGACTTCCGCAGAGGCGGACTACCACCTCTGTGGAACACCTTGTTTTCGATCCTCAACAGATGCCTTACAGGGAAGATAGGCAGCATTGACCAGAGCTCGCACCAGATCTTAACCATCATGTACGGGGTCTACTACGATCTCCCACTCGATTACGCGGCCATCATGTTGCAGGAGATCATCAATACGATCGACAGAAAGAACAACACCAAAAAGGCAAGAGAGAACGATCCTAAGTATCTACCGCCTCTGCAATTCCAAAGGATATTGGGAGTATTGTTCGAACCTCTGCTGATGATGCAGAACTGGCCAAAGGAAGGGCCAACTCCCAAACAGTTCTCAATGAACAAAAACATCCCTACCGATCATGTAGATGGCTACACCCACTGCAGACCTCTGTCAAGGAAGCTTCTGAGCTATGCCAAGAACAAAACCCTTAAGTTAGAGTATATACGCGATCATAGGACTCCAAAACTGAGCCCTGTGACACCCCCGCGTTTAGGTGTCCCCCTAGGAACAATAGTTGCAGAACCCCTCTCTACAGAAGCAAAGGAGCAGAAACTGGCAAAACATATGGCAATCCAACTGAGTTTTATAGCCAAACGAGCCGAGCTCATGGGAAAGAAGTCTTCTTCTAAAGCCTATGCCTCTACCCCAAAAGCAAAGAAGAGGAAAACTGCAGAAGGCACCTCTACAAGCATTACAGAAACTCAACCTTCACCTCCTCATGACACAGAAGTTGGCTCCTCTGCTCCTCCCTCTTCTCCAAAACAAAAGAAGAGAAGGAAATCAAAACCCACAGAAGGAGGGGCACCAAAACCCAAGAGGAGGGAGACCAAAAAGAAGCATGGGAAACCACTTGATCAAATGGTTACCATCGCAGAAGAGGCAACTGCAGAAGTTGTTGAAGAAGAGGTCGAAGAAATTGCAGAGGAAGAGACTGCAGAACAAGAAGTTGCAGAAGAGGGATATCAATCACCTTATCAATCCCCAGATCGATTCGCTCATCAAGGTAGCTTAAACGATTCCCTTCAACACCCTGACATTACTAACACCCTAAATACAGCTGGGTGGAATGCACCACCACTTGACCACCACACCACAGAAGAACAAGACTTCTCTATCTCTGGCGTTGACACAAATCTGCAAGATGATGACCAAACCCCCAGAGATCAACCGGCTGAAACTCCAAACATTCTATAGAACCCCTTCATCCAACAGGGATTGAACGTCCACAGAAGGAGTCCAAGCCCAGCTTCAGAAGAAGGTATAGAAGAAATAGATATGTCAGATGATGCCACTAGGGAAAGGATTAAGTTACAAGCAGAAGCTGAGTGGAATAGAGATGAGGTTACGGAAGCTTTAGATAGAATGGGAGAAAAAGAAAAAGGGATAGAAAAAGATGCCGTAGAAGTAGAAGGCACACATCCTCAACCCCTCCCAGTGCAACCCACACATCTAACTCCGCAGGTCTAGCTGCAGAAGGAGTTATTGAAAAAGAGTCGCACAACTCGATCCCTACCCAAACCAAACAGCCAGATGTCACTCTTTCGACTTCTGCGCCCACAGAAACCGGGGAATCCATTCCTAGGGAGTCTCCTCAGAGAGACTCATCTATAGTTCGTGATCCATCGCCCTAGATCACACCAGAACACCCTACAGAGGAATTCGTTTCCTCTGCCACGCACTATTTAGGGCCAAAACTTCTTTCAGAGAGAAGTAGTGAGCACAAAGACGAAGAGACTCTAGACAAGTCTCCGAGTCAACAGAAGAACATTCTAATACCCACCTCTGGAGTGGATTTGGACACTGTTCTTCGCAGAACATCTGTAGAGATTGAAACTCTTGTTTCTTCTCGAAGATCAGATGGAAATCCTTCCACCCCCAACGTACAAACAAGGGTGAACGAAGGTGTCCCAGGAGCAGGGACTCACTCTGGAGACGAATCTGTTCCTCTAGAGGTTACCACAGGAACACAAGTATCAAGGGATGAGTTCCAAACCCTTGTCACCTCTGTGAACCAAACCATGAAAGAGTTGCAAAGCTCTTTCAAATCTTTTGCAGAGACAACATCGACGGCCTTACTAAATCTGAACACCAAAATGGACAATTTGTCCACAGAGGTGAAATCCGCCATTACCCAGATGAAGTCTTCTGCTGAAACAACTGCCACTTCTGCCGCCAAAGAATTCGGGAAAGCCGCAACTTCTGCGTTCAAGGAATCAGTCAAACATTTCCTTGAACAAATGAACAACCAATCCAACAAAGAAAAGGGCATTACACCTGCAAATCTACAGAAGGCCCTGAAACACGTACAAGAAGAAGCAATGCGCAACACTGTACTGATGCAGCCTAAAGACTACATGACCAGAGCACAGCTAACAGAGCTCGGGCAGAATGTGATAAACCAGGTCACAGAAGTCATTGTCTCCTTCACTACTGCAAATGCCAACTACGTTAAAGAGTTCAGAGAAAGTGTCGGCAAAATGCGCTTCAACACAGAAGCAGAGCTTGCAACTCTATTCGGCCTCTGTGATGATGTATGCGCAAAGTTGATGGTCGCAGGAGCAGAACTACCAAAGAAACCCAAAGCTTCTTGCAGAGTAGAGGGTACTTCTGATAAGGGTCAGGATGACTCTGATGATGACCACCCTGGTCCATCAGATCATCCTGAGGGGGAGAATACAAGGGAGAAAGCTACGAGCAGAGGACATCCAGCTCCACCAATAGCCGCAGAACCCATCAACTAAGCCCCTCCAAAACAAACCCAAAAACAAACTCAACAGACCACAGAGACATCACCCATCTCTGTGGAATCAACTGCTGAAGAAACCCATGTACCAGAAACTGCTCAAAAGACCACAGAGGCAACAACCACCACTGTGGTAATCATCTTGGAAGAAAGTCCTTCAACAAACCAACAACCCGGATGAACAGAAGCTCAAAAGACCACAGAGGAAATACCCACCTCTGTAGAATTCCCTACAATGTCTGGAGTAGATGTTCAACATCTGTCATCCTCTTCAGAAGAAGCTCTTCCCTCCCCAACTACAAAACCAACAGAAAAACCCTAATCCATCCCAAGAAGAAAGTCTATTGCCCACAAACCAAAAAGAGCAAAGACCTCTGCTTCTTCTGTTCTAAGAAATATGCACAACACAATGACTGAACGAATGGCGCAAAGAGCAGAAGAAAGACAGAGGTTTACAACATCTTTCCGAATGGCAAGAAGATTCGACATTCCTCAATCCACAGAAACCGAGCTCACAGAAGAAGTCACCAAAGAACCTCCAACAGAGGTTATAGAGCCAATCAAGCCAACAGAACCAACCCCACAAAAGTCCTCTCAAACACAAGTGTCAAAACCTACAGAGGCAACACCCATCATTCCAACAGAAGCGCCAACACACAAACATATAGAGGCAACAGGTTCTGAACCTCCAAAGGCCAAAGACAAGGGAAAGGCAAAACTGACAGAAGAGCCCAAGAAAAAGAAATCATTGCCCAAGCCTACAGAGAAATTGATGAAGAGCGCCTTTGATGCCTTCCAAACTCCAAAGCTTGAAGAAGAGGACTGGCCATATGGATTGAAGCCTCTGTCAGACATTCCACTAACAGGTAGAGCTGCAGAAGTTGTTCGACAGATGGAGAGTCTCAGAAGACAAGTACCACCAACTGGTCCAACATACGAAGAAATGGAAGAAGTGGTATACAAATACCTCTATAAACAACCCTTTCAGACCAATCATCCAACAGATCACGTCACATATCCAAAGATCAGAGAAGAATTTGAGAACATCTTCAACAGAACAAAGCCAAGATCCAGAGCAGAAGTCTTCTCAATCCACAAAATCAAAAAGGTAATCTTCTGTAGGTACTCCTTTACAATAACCTATCTAAGGGTCAGGTATAATCTTTATAGAGTAAACAACTCAGAAACCACCTTCGCTGATGCTGACTTAAGGAATCTGAATCCCTATGATCTACCTGAGCTTCTGCAATGGACGAAGGACAACTACAACACAGAGCCAAACACCAGAGGCTATCAAGTGTTGAGAAAAGCAATCAGGGAAAGGATTCTGATCTACAGTTTGACAGACTTTCAGCTAGGAAAGGATCTTGGTCTCAAACATCTGAACCTTCGACCACCAGAGGATCGCTGCCCACCTGACGCTGTGCCCAACTCAATCATTACAGAACCAAGGTTCGGGTTAGTATTTCAAAACCCACAAGGCGAAGTCAAACTTTTTGTGACCATGGACTGTCAGAAGTACGCAACCAGTACTATGAACATGTTCAGAGCAAACCTTGTAAAATACAGAGATACCGAGCAAATGGAAAGAGACGCTGCAGATCCTTTCATCAGAGAGATTGATGCTACAATCCGCTTAAGATAACTCTGCGTCAGTTTCTACAACGAGATCAGAGAAGTCGGGAGAGACAACAGAAGCTACAACGATTTCAAAGACGCCAACATCTGATTCTCAAACAAAATCTCTGCAAACCATTTTCAGTTTATCTTTCATAATACTCAACTGTAAAATGCCTCTGGCATATTTCTAAATGAAAGAACTTTCGAGGTCTTGTTTAACCTCTGTCTTATCTAACTTAGCCTAAAGTACTTCAATGTCAATTTTTTATTTTTCACTACTTACGGGGAGATTGTTAGCTTCAATCTTCCTAATCGTAGAAGTATTTAGAAGTAGTGAAAAATAGGCTAAGTGAAGAAAGCCTCTTACAGAGGCTCTGCCACTTCCAAAAGATCAAGGTCAAGAAGCTACAGAAGCTACAGAGATGTTTCTACAGAACCTCTGTCTTACAAAGGAGACCAAGACTCGGAACCCGGTGAAGACTGCTCTACAAAAGACCAGACATCAGAATCTCTGTAACCCTTTACAGAGCCTCTGCGGTTCAGACAGAAGACTTGGAAGATATTTATAATATCTTGCCACTGTTGAAGAAATATCTTGCTACTGTTCCTAGAACCGTCTATCAACTTGCATGATTGCATGCCCTGTCTAACTTCAACACGTGTCAAACTCTGAGTGGACTCAATAGGGCTTAGTACAACATAGACGTCTGTGCCATTAAATGCAATACAGCACGTACAACTGTTCATGCCATCCGTTCTACTATTCATGCCATCCGTTCTAACAGCAGCTCATGGTTTATGGTCCCCTAGAGTAGTATAAAAGGAAGTCTCTTGTTGAGATCTTCCTTAACAATCTTAAGGACTTAACGAAGAATCTGAGTTTCATGCTTATGCTTTATATCGTCAAACCTGTTATGCATTACACTCTCTCACACACACCAAGCAGTTATTAATCTGTTCTTGGTGTTCTTATTATATATCGAACGACAGTAATCTTCAAGATATCCTTTTGTTCTCAAAATACTGTTTCTTTATATTGTGTGTTCTAAATCTATCAAACATATATGTTAGTTCTTCAAATACGCTTCCACATCAAACATAAACTCAAACTAATAGATCTGTTAATCTTGTCTAAACAAGACGGAAACCAACACCCATTCTGCTAACCTTTACCAAAGAAACTTCTAGCCTATGCTACCGATGAAACCCTTAAGTTAAACTATATACGCGATCATAGGACTCTAGAACCGAGTCCTGTGACACCCCCGCGTCTAGGTGCCCCATTAGGAACTAGGGTTGTAGACAGGATGTCAGATGACCAATGGGCTGCAGCTTTGGCCAAACATCAGCTTGTACAGGCCAACTTTCAAGCTCAGAGGGAAGCAATTCTCTCCCCTGCTAAAAAGAGAAAATCCTCTGCCAAGAAGAAGAAGAAGAAAACCCAAAAGAAAACTACAGAGGGTACAACTACCTCTGCTTCTCAACTATCCCCTCCTCATACAATAGAAGCAGGATCCTCTGCACCTCCCTCTCCTCCAAAAGACAAAAAGAAAAGAAAACATAAGTCTTCTGAGGAAGGTGCCCCCAAACCAAAGAAAAGGAGGAGCAAGAAGAAATCCAAGAAACCCCACACTCCTCTGCAATCCATCGCAGAGGAAGCGGAAATGGTCGAAGAAACCAACGAACAACCTCTGCTCTCTCCTTCACCTATCCACTATGCAGAAGATCTGGGCGACTTTTCCATCTTCCTCCAACAACCTAGAATCGCACACTCTTTAGACCCTTCTGGATGGACTGCAGAAGCTTTATCTCATCATTCAACCAAAGCTCCAAACTTCAGAATCTCTTCTGACTTGTATGATGATGACCAAACCCCACAGAATAATCAGTCTAAAACTCCGGAAGTTCTATAGAACCCCTTCACCCAACCTGGTTTTGATGTTCTACGAGCAAGTCCAGAGGATTTAGCTAAAACCACCACCAAAACCCCACCAGTCATAGTCTCAGAGGTGGACTCTGATGAAGAAGATGATCAGGCATAAGAAGGACCTCTGCATCCCCACGTACGACAATTAATTGGCTCACATCCAATGTACGACTCTTTACACACTGGTGCAGAATCCACTACAGAAGTTAGGGTATAAGCACCGAGCCATAGGGTGGCTACATAGGTTGAGACTATAGACGGAGAAGAAGTGGTTGGATGCTCCATAGAAGCAGAAGCAAGAAAAGATGCCTGCAATAGTAGAGGCGCACAACCCCAACCAAATCCCAGTGCAACCCACATTTCTATTACCGCCAGTCTAGTGGCAGAAGGTAATATTGAACAAGAGTAGCACGGCTCGACCCAAACCCAAACTGACCGGGCAGAGGTAACTCTTTCTACCTCTGTGCCAATCTTAGCCGGGGAAACCATTCTAGGGGAGTCCTCTCAAAAGGACTTGCCCTTAGTAAGTGATCAATTGCCCCAGATCACAACAAAAATCCCAACAGAGGAATTTGTTTCCTCTGCCACGCACACTACTATAGGTACAAACAACTCTTCAGAGGAGCTTAGAGTGCACAAAGACGGAGAGACTATAGACAAGTCTCCGAGTCAACATAAGGATACTCTAGTACCCACCTCTGGAGTGGATCTGGACAATGTCTTTCTCAGAACTTCTGTAGAGTCTGAAGCACAAGATGCTTTTGCTCAAGGATCAGATGGAAATCCTTCCGCCCCCAACATAAAAACAAGGGCGAAAGAAGGTGTCCAAGGTACAAGGACTCACTCTGGGAAGAATGTGTTCCCCTAGAGGTTACACCAAGTTCACAAGTATCAAGGGATGAGTTCCAAACCCTTGTCACCTTTGTGGACAATACATTGAAGGAGTTGAAAAGCTCCTTTGATTCTTTTGCAGATACAACATCAAGGGCGATCACAAAACTGAACACCAAAATGGACAACCTGTCCACAGAGGTGCAAAATGCCTTAGCCCAGATGAGAACAACTGCTGATACCTCTGCTGCATCTGCTGCCACTGAATTCGGGAAAGCCGCAACCTCTGCCTTCAAAGAATCTGTAAAACATTTTCTTGAAAAGCTGAAAGACCAATCCTCCAAATCTAAGGGCCTTACACCTGAAGATCTAAAGAAGGCCTTAGAGGAAGTTCAAGAGCAAAATATGCAACAAACTCTGGCCATGAAGCCTTCTGACTATATGACCAGAGCTCAGCTGACAGAGCTTGGGCAAGGAATACTTGATCAAATGACAGAATTCATCCGAGCCTTCACTGCTGCCAACGCAAACTATGTCAAAGAATTCAAGACAAGTATGGGCAAAATGCGCTTCAAGACAGAAGCAGAGGCCCAGACCCTTTTTGGCCTCTGTGACGATCTATGCGCCAAGATGATAGCCGTAGGGGCAGTACCGCCTAAGAAACCTGAGGCTTCGTGCAGAGCAGAGGGTACTAAAGAAAAGGGTCAGGATGACTCTGATGCTGACTTTGACGATTCATCAGATCATCCTGAGGGGGAGAATCAAAGGAAAAAACCAAGGGAGAAAGCTGCAAGCAGAGGTCTTCCAGAACCACCTGTATCCGCAAAACCCCTGAACCAAGTCCCCCCAACAACTCAAACCCAAGGAGGAAACCAGCAACAAACCACAGAGGCTACAACCACCTCTGTGAAAACCCCTCAAGAAAACCCAACCCAAACCCAAGTACCTGAAACCAACCAAGATCAACAACAGAAGACCACAGAGGCAACACCCACCTCTGTGGAAACAACCTCTGTATTCGGAGCAGATGTCCCAACCCATGAAGAATTCTAAATCCTAACATCCTCCGAAGAAGATCAACCATCCAAATCACCAAAACCAAAATCACCAGAAGAACTCCCCTCTCCAACACCAAAAACACCAGAAGCTGCAACAATAAAACCCCCATCTCCCACACCCAAAACCAGAACCAAAACCATTGCTCACAAAAGAAAACATCTGAGCAAAACCACAGAAGCCTCACCAACAAAACCCACATCACCAACAAAGTCCTCAGAAACACAAGTTCCAAAAACTACAGAGGCAACCCCCAAAACTACAGAGGCACCCTCAGAAATCCAAAAGACAAATCCCACAGAAAAAACCCCATCTCTACAAGAAGATCTTCAGCCGAAGGCAAATGACAAAGGCAAGGGGATAATGACAGAGGAACCCAAAAAGAAGAAACCCAAGCATCAACCAGCAGAAAAATTGATGAAGAGCTCTTTCGATGCATATGTGACACCAAAGCCAGAACAAGAAGACTGGGCTTTCGGTGTTACCCCTCTGTAAAATATACCTGTTCTAGATCCGAAGGCAAAAATCACAGAGGATCGAGTGGCCCAAATAAAGAAACAAATGGATGCTCTGCGAAGGCCCATGCCTCCACCCGGTGCACCTCCACAACAAATGGAAGAAGTGGTGTACAGATATCTGTACAACAGAAGTACCAGAGATATTCTGCCCACAAACATTCAAGATCCCCACTTCCATGCTGACCTCGAGAACACCTTCACAAGAACAACACTGATAACTCTATTTTTAGAGTTAATATTTCCTTTTATTTTCCATTTTATTTTGTCAATTTTAGCCATTTCACTTCTTAAAAACCCCCATTCTTGGTATATTTCATGAAAACGAGCAAAAGGAGTGAACCATGGTCTTTAATAAATTATTTGGTGGAATTTGGGTGTTTTTCACGATTTTTATCCACAGTGACTTGCGGAGTGCCCACTCCGCTCCCCACTCCTGAGATGACGAGAAGGAAAAAGAGAAAGAAAGTAGCAGCTGGGATTTAAGCATTTTTGGAGAAAAGAATGGATCAAGGAGCAGGTCAAATGAAGATAAAGGAGGATGTTAGTACCAAAAATGTACTAATTATATGAAAGTTTTGTAAAGCTTGTGTAAAGCTTGTGTAAAGCTTGTGTAAACCTTGTAATGACTTGTGTCCCTATAAATAGAGGTGGCAAGGTCATTTGTAATAGAGAGGCACAATGTAAGAGCTTAATTGTGAGAGAGTGAGAGAGTTATCCTTTGTACTTACATGATCAAAATCTAATATGAGGATGACTTCCGCATCTCGATTTCTCTCTAAATCTTGAATTGTTGATGACATTCTGGGATTACAAGTGGTATCAGAGCAGAATTGAAGACATTTCTTCGATACGATCATCGAATCTCAACAATTCAAGTGAAAAAGTGCCAAAATTTGAAGAATTTTGAAGATTTTGGAGTTTGATCTTCAAGTAAGTGTGTTCTAATCACTTGATCTATTAAAGATCTGTTCGTTGTTCGATTCCAGATCCATTCCTATATTCAGAATCGATCAACGTGAACAATTGGTGATTTAGAAACTTTTTGAGTTTTTCGGAAAATCTTAGATCTAGAAGATTTTGATGTGCATGGATTGATTTTAGCCAATCAGATCATTTTCTGCATTGATTATGAAGAGATTGCAACAATCAGATCCAAAATTGATGAAGAATTCAGTGAGTTACGATTTTTTGATGTGAACAGTACCACCTCGCCGGAAAAACGCGATTTTGGCCGGATTTTGAATTTTCACCGAGTTTTGAAGATTAGATGCTCACATATCTGTTCGGTATGTCGTAACGACCTGTTTGCAGTAATTTGGGGTGAAATTCAGCACAAAATCGAGGTGTTTGGGCTGTTAGAAGTGTTCGTCGAAAATGTTCGTAACTCTCGCACGATGAAGTTCATAACTGTCGGACAACAAAGGTCTTCAAATATTCATAACTATCGTACGCTGAAGTGTTCATCATATTCATAACTGTCGTATGACACTAAACCTCATAACTGTCGTACAACATTGGACCGACTTCAAATTTTAGTCGCACAAGACACATACGACAGTTACTGTTCATGCACGACTGTCGCACGACTCTTATACGACAGTTACTATTCATTGGGTCTAGTCGTACAAGAAGCATACGACTTCTACTGTTCATGTGCGCTAGTCGTACAAGTGGCATACAACTACTGATCTTTCGCGCTAGTCGTACAAGAGGCATACGACAATTACTGTTCATCAACCCTAGTCGTACAAGACTCATGCGATAGTTACCGTTCACATGTGTAGTCGTACAAGACTCCTACGACAGTTACTGTTCATTCAAGTTAGTCGTACAAGACTCCTACGACAGTTACTGTTCATTGATCAAAGTCGTATAAGACATGTCCGATAGTTACTATTCACTGGAAGTTTTCGCACAAACGATGCCAGATTACAACTTCTAGTCGCACAGATTTGAGATGTTTTTAGCCCGTTTAAAGACTTAGCGGAACCCCCGTGCTAAGTCTCGGGAGGGGGAAATTTTTCTTGGAATTGATTATAAAGCATGGATTCTACTTGACGCTTCCTTCTTCGAGCGAATCCGGACCAAGCTCTTAAGCCGAATTCCTACTCGACCCGCGGTTCATTGACGGATTCTTTGTTATACACTGTGACTGCACTCTATTTTGTCACTCAAAACTCGTTCGTTATCTTTCTTGTGAGCTTATCGGAACGACATTGAGTTTCTCCTTTTTGAAGATGTGCTCGTGCATCCAGTCGAGGTTATGGCGTACATCGAATCCGGTTTTTCATGGTTGAAAATTAGAAGGGTAAGAGCTTCTTTCAAGGGGGAGCCTAGACTTTATTCGAAGAAAAAGCATCGCTAAAGTTTTTCCAAGAAAATCAAGGGGGAGAGGAGCTAAAGCTTGAAGATTGATATGATCTTGCTTTACAAAACTTTAGGGGGAGAATGTTAGTACCAAAAATGTACTAATTATATGAAAGTTTTGTAAAGCTTGTGTAAAGCTTGTGTAAAGCTTGTGTAAAGCTTGTGTAAACCTTGTAATGACTTGTGTCCCTATAAATAGAGGTGGCAATGTCATTTGTAATAGAGAGGCACAATGTAAGAGCTTAATTGTGAGAGAGTGAGAGAGTTATCCTTTGTACTTACATGATCAAAATCTAAAATGAGGATGACTTCCGCATCTCGATCTCTCTCTAAATCTTGAATTGTTGATGATATTCTGGGATTACAGAGGACATGCCTTCCTTAAAGAGGAATAGTGAAAAGTACAACAACCTTGTACTATAAAGCAACATTTGGTGAAAAGGTGTTTACTATTCAAGGTATGGTGTGCAAATCTGCAGATCTGAAACATGGGACTAAACCTTGGATTTGTGCCATGCCCATACCTTCCTCCTGGTATTTAATGAGGCCTTGGGGTGCCATTAAGAGGATCAATGTTTTTTACATTCTTACAATTAAAGTCAAGTAGTAGTTTTTGCTAGATATTGGAGTAGCTTTGAATTCTCTCAACTACCACATTGTTTTAGCTTTAGTTCTTTATTTTACTGCATTAGTTAAGTTTAAATTTCTGTATTTCTTTCCTTGTAGTTCGTAATACACAGTGGACAGGGACGAATTCTCGTTCCCCAATGTGGGCTAAATGCAAGTCACTTTCAGTTTTATTATGTGCAACTTCTACTCTTTTGCTTTCTTTACTTTAGTTATGGGCTAAACATCCTTAGGGATGTAGGAAGGAGAAGTACCTGGATTTTATTAAAAATGCTTGAGTAATCTTTATACTTGGAATATTTGTTGTTTTGGTCATTCATTCTCGATTCATGCCCAAGGATGCGAACAAGCCAATCACTTGCAAGGATCTATTATCTAGTTCTTAACTCAGAAATGAGTAGAACGCAGTGACACGAGCTTGGATGATGCTAGGGGATTCGAAAGAATTCTTATGATGCTTACGAAAGTGAGGTCGGCACAGTGAGCTAATCTCATCCCACTGGAGTAGTAGGCAAGCTAGTTGGTGTATCTAAAAACACTTAGAGTATTTGTCTCTACACATTACATCGAGGCCTGAAAAGGTCCACTTTTGAGATTACCATTGACAAGACAACAAATACTAAGAGTATGGGATTTTTATCTTAACGGTGTGAGTATTTCGTAACCGGGCTTTTCTAGAGAAAATGCCTACCTCGAATACAAGGATCACTTTGAAGACCGAGTATTTAGTATAAAATCTAGGGAAAATCTAACCTACATTCCTTCTTTTAAATCTTTAGTAAATTGTTAAAAGTAGCTATTTCACCACACAAACCAAAGTATTATTTTCTTCTGTTATTGAAACCTGTAAAAGGAGCTCATGAGAACCGTATTGTCTTGATTGCCCAGTCTCTGTGGATTCGATTCTGGTATTTTACCAACTATTACTTGCTGTGACGATCATAGTGGACAGTGTACACTTGCACTTCCCACTGTGGACAGTTTGCAACCCACTGCGATTAAAACACATATTTTGAACGTACCAAGTTTTTGGCGCCATTGCCGGGGACTGGCGTGATTTTTAATCTCAAGACATTAATTTTTGTTTGAGCCCGAGTAACTCATTTTTCTAAGCTTTTCGTGTTGTATGCCATGGCGACAACTCGAACATTTGGTTCCAATAGATCTTGAAATAGAAAAAACGTTGCGAAAAACACGAAGAAGCAAGAAAAAAAATCGACAACCCCCTGTGATCCCCACTGTGAACATGGCCGAAAGACCACCTGTCATGGAGACCACAATAACAATTGCCGATAGCAAAGATCGAAAAATACGGGACTATGCTACTTCCGGAGCTAGTGATTTAAGCTCCGGGATTCTAAGGCCCAACATTGTAGCAAACCATTTTGAACTTAAACTGGTAATGTTTCAAATGATCCAAGCCATGGGTCAGTTTGGAGGATCACCAACTGAGGATCCGCACTCGCACTTAAAATCTTTCTTAGAAATGACCGATTCCTTTCAGTTGCAAGGTGTGAGTGATGAAGCATTAAGACTAAGACTTTTTCCTTTTTCGCTAAGGGATAAAGCGAATTCATGGCTGAACTCGCATGCACCTCACTCGATAACTACTTGGCAAGAACTTGCCGATAATTTTTTGCAAAAATACTTTCCTCCAACGAGGAATGTAAGGTTTCGAAATGATATAATTTTGTTTAGGCAAGAAGAAGATGAGGCTGTTTCGGATGCATGGGAACGATTTAAAGATTTACTTCGAAAGTGCCCACATCATGGCATCCCACATTGCATCCAATTGGAGACCTTTTACAATAGTCTTTCCAATGCAGCCAAAATCATCTTAGATGCAAAAGTCTGTTGAACATTCACGAGTAAAACCTAGAATGAAGGATATCAAATTTTAGAAAATGTGTCCAACAACAATACCGAGTTGTCTAATCATAGAGCGGTAGTACCAAAGACCAACACCATCGATTCCGAAGCGCTCAAAACCATGAATACGCAGTTAGTGGCCTTAATAAAAATCGTTTTGAATCAAAATAGAGGCCAAGTCAATTCTGCAACTCATCTAGCCGAAAACTGCTCCCTCTGTGGAGAGGAGCATCTTTTTGACTATTGTCCAGCAAATCCCGAAGTCGTTAATGTTATAGGGACCAACCCGAGGAACAATCCATATTCACAGACTTATAATCCAGGTTGGAGAAACCACCCAAATTTCTCTTGGGCCGATAATCCAGGACTCCAACCCCACGGGGCGAGTCATACTCAGCAAAGACCACACAATCCCCCAGGATTTCAACAACATCACAGTGGGCAGTCCTCGCAGAACTTTCACCAAGGACAGTCCTCACAACCATACCAACCACGATCCAATCAACCAGTTGAGCCTCAACAATCGATTGAATCAATTCTCAAGGGTTTTATGAATCAAACTCAAGCAGCCATTAGGAACATAGAGACTCAAGTAGGACAACTAGTCATTGAAGTTAAGAATAGACCACCCGGGACATTACCTAGTGATACCGAGCACGCTAAGGTGATAGGAAAAGAGCACGTCAAGTCTATCACTCTGAGGAGTGGAAAGGATCTGAAAGATATCGTTTTTTAGTCTGATGATTCGCCTCAAATACCCACTGTGGTCACCACAGTGGGCACTCCTCAAGTCACTGTGATCCCCACAGTGGGGAACGACATCCCTGACCTTCCCACTTTTGGACCTGTTCCAAAACCTACTATTCAAAAGCCAATACCACAGTCAGCTCAAATTGACCCACGAAGCATTCCCTTTCCTCAAAGAATGAAGCCTAAAAATGTCGATGTTCAGTTTAAAAAATTCTTAGACATTTTTAAGCAGCTTCACATTAACATACCCTTCGTAGAAGCTCTCGAGCAAATGCCAAACTATGTTAAATTTTTAAAGGATATTTTGAAAAAAAAGAGAAAGTTGGGAGAGTTTGAGATTGTGGCTTTGACCGAAGAATGTAGTGCCCTCCTAAATAGCAAGATCCCACCTAAGTTGAAAGACCCGGGTAGTTTCACCATTCCATGCACAATAGGAGGACAAGAAGTAGGTCAAGCATTCTGTGATTTGGGAGCTAGTGTCAACTTGATGCCATTGTACATTTTTAACAAGTTAGGTATTGGAGAGGCTAGACCCACAACCGTGACATTACAACTAGCCGATCGATCCATTGCCTACCCAAAGGGTAAAATAGAAGACGTCTTGGTCCAAGTGGATAAATTTATCTTCCCTGCCGATTTTCTAGTTCTAGATTATGAGGCCGATAAAGAGATCCCAATCATCTTAGGACGTCCGTTTCTTGCAACCGGACGAACTTTGATTGATGTGCACAAAGGAGAACTCACGATGAGAGTTAATGACCAAGAGGTAACATTCAATGTGTTTAAATCTCTCAAGTATATAGACACCGAAGACTGCTTTGCTTTAAGTTAAATTTATGGATCCTACAGTCTTTGCACAGTGCCCACAGTGGGAAGTACAGTGCCCACAGTGGGGAGTGAGAGTAAGCACTCTGACCTTGAGAATGATGACACTTTTGAGGGTGAGTGTAACGAAATAGTGGCAGCCTTTTAACCTTTGGATTTTAAGGACAGAAATATTCAGCCCCCTTCAATAGAACAACCTCCCGAGTTAGAGCTTAAACCATTGCCTTCCCACTTGAAATATGTAACGTTCCAAAAATTACAAGGAAATTTTTAAATTTTTAAAACATACATTTCATTATAAAACAACCATTAGTAATTCACGTCTTAATTAAAATTAGTGTCGTTGATTCAAACCATCAACAAAGTTTATGCAGCGGAAAATTACATAATTAAATTCAAAGGGTTCGAAAGTGAAAGTTTAACAATCTTTGACACTCCGCGCTCTATGTGTGTACGGTCACGCCCGACTGCCGCCCGCACCTGAAATAACAACATATTTGGAAAGGGTAAGCTAAACGCTTAGTGAATACAACCACACACGTAGGTAGCAACCCCACGCATATCGCCCCTACTCGCAAGTAGGCAACATCACCATCACCACGAATATCAAACCACATAATGTTTATTATATAAGCACGAACCTCGGTCCCACCGAGTACACAAAATACATTAATACAAGCTCAGTCCCACCGAGCCCTCGGTCCCACCGAGTAAAGACTTATGTACTAGCTTAGTCCCACTAAGCCCTCGGTCCCACCGAGCCCCTCAGTCCCACCGAGGTGTACACATGCATAAATATTCCACATACGAATTTAACAAATCACAACCAGTTATCACATCCCAACTAGTTCATGTAAGCACATAAATACACGTAGTAACACGTAACGCAAAAAAACGACATGCATGAAATTCCTAACTACGCGGTGAGAGAACTCACCTCAAGGCTAAACAACGTGCTCACGAATCGCAACACCAACACGGCAATCTTCTTCACTTTCTCCCACCTAAATACGTATAAAAATTCAAAGGAAAGTCCCGACCCATAACACGTTTACTAGCTTCCAAAAGACTAAATATTCCAGCTTTTTATTAAAAGTTACGGGTCTGTTCGGGACCTGTTTTACCCCCTTAAAACTGATAAATACAGAAATTAAAATTCATAATAACGAAGTTCTAAGTCTTACGATTTCAGGGACGTATCGCACGCGTCCTAACGATTTTTCTATAATTTACTATAGATTTTACAAAAATGATTCGCAGAACAGCGAACACCCGGACCTTTCAGTACAACATGGCAACTTCTCCCTAGCTATGGTCCGAATTGGTATTTCCGCATAACAGAGGAAACTTAATAGACTCCGAAACGAAACCTTTGGCACCAGTCCCATCCCAAACCGACATTCCAAGCAAACGTTATGCATAAAACAAAACAGGGACAGAAAGCTGGAAGTTTTTCGGACCAGGCTGTATAAACAGCCCCATACGGCCCAGCTACAGGCTAAACAGACTTCCGGCAAAACACGAAAAACTTTCCTGACTCGATTAGTGAACTTCGGCCACCGATTTCATTTCAATCCGAGCTACGAGTAAAGAGTTACGGCCACGACAAAACAGTGGCAGAAAATCGACATTCACATAAAATGACAAAACACCAAACTTGCGACCACCTTTTCACCTAGCTAGAGGCTGAACCAGTTTTCCGCTAAAACACGGAAAACGTGACCGACCCCGTACTGGAACCGTGGGTACCAATTTCGGCTCAATCGGAGTTACGAGCAGAAAGTTATAGTCTACACAATATCAAGGCAGATTCCAGAATTTTCACATAAAATGGTAAAGCGGTTTTTACAAAAGGGCTCGGCGGTTTAGGGTTGCAACTCCGGTGGCGTTAGGGTTCCGCCGTGGAGGACTTAGGGTTTAGCCCCGCCCACTGCCACCTCCGGCAGTGGGGCACGGCGGCGGCGGCGGTTCTCCGGCGACGGTCACCCGCACGCACATACCACCCCATTCTCGCACCACCTCCCTCTTTACTCTCGATTGCCATTCAAAACAGACACATACACACGCATACCCACATGCACACAGCCACCGCCGTCCACCCACGGCCACCGTAGCGGCGGCGTGCGGCGGTGGTTGCCTCGCCGGAAAAACGAACAAGAAAGAAACAAGATGAAACGAGGGAACGACTTACCTTGCGATGGTTGCTCCTCTTCCCTCGACTCCTCCGGCGAATGGTGGTGATGGCGGCGACCTCCGGCGACTGGAAAAGCTCTCCGGCGACCCACTCTCTCTCTTCTTCGCTCGGTCCTCTCTATCTCACGATCTCTCTCTCTCCTTCCTACTCCGGTCAAAATGAATCAAAGAGGCAAATGAAACAAACACAACCCATCGGCTGTTTGTTGGTGCCGTGTGGAAACCGGCGAGAAGAGGAAGAGGGGGGGGTCGGTCCCCCTTCTCCTTTATCCGTTCAAACCAAACACCCCTCATTTTCCCCTTTAACCCTCCTCGCTTCCGCCCTTGGCATTTCCGGTCCCTGGTTTTTCGTCATAAACAAAAAGATAAGTAAGGTCGCCACGTATAACATTCGAGGTCCCTCCCTTGACAACTTCCGTTAATGAATCACCCTTAAAACAATAATAAAATAAATACCTTACGAATTTTTAAAACCACACCGGGACACGGGCTTTACAACTCTCCCCCGCTTGAATTAGACTTCGTCCCTGAAGTCTACTCCTGCAAACAGCTCCGGATAATTCTCTCGCATCTCCGCTTCAGGTTCCCAAGTCCACTCGGAACCCTTTCGGTGTCTCCATTGAACCTTCACCAAACCAACGACCTTGTTCCGCGAGGTTCTCGTCCTCCTGTCAAGAATAGCAACTGGCTTTTCCACGTAATTAAGCCGCTCGTCGATCTGAATATCTTCGAGCGGTACTACTGCAGACTCATCCATCACACACTTCCGCAATTGCGAAACGTGGAAGGTGTTATGAATCAGGTTCAGTTCCTCCGGTAGCTCCAACCGGTAAGCCACTTTCCCCACGCGGGCGATGATCCGGTAAGGCCCAATATAACGAGGCCCTAGCTTCCCCCGCTTACGAAACCGGATCACCCCTTTCCAGGGTGAAACCTTCAACAATACATAATCACCCACCTGAAACTCCAAGTCGGATCGCCTTTTGTCGGCGTAGCTCTTCTGCCGACTCTGTGCAGTAACCAAACGATCCCGCACCATCTGAATTGTCTCGGTCGTCTTCAACACGATGTCAGTACTCCCTAATACCCGATGCCCAACCTCGCCCCAACAAACGGGCGTCCTGCATTTCCTACCGTACAACAACTCGTATGGCGGCATGCCAATACTAGAGTGGTAGATGTTGTTGTAGGAAAATTCCGCCAAGGGTAGGTACTGATCCCAACTACCTCCAAAATCGATGACACAAGCTCGAAGCATATCCTCGAGGGTCTGAATGGTTCGCTCGCTCTGTCCGTCCGTCTGTGGATGAAAGGCCGTGCTAAAGTGTAACCGTGTACCCATCTCCGACTGGAACTTCTCCTAAAACCGAGAGGTAAAACGAGTATCCCTGTCGGAGACAATCGAAACTGGCACCCCGTGCCTGGCCACGATCTCACGCACAAACACCTCCGCAAGCTTCTCCGCCGAGGAGCTCTCCCTGATGGCCAAGAAGTGTGCACTCTTGGTCAGACGGTCAACGATCACCCAAATGGCATCGTTCCCACGGGGAGTCCTCGGGAGTTTCGTTATGAAGTCCATGGTAATCTCTTCCCATTTCCAAACCGGGACCTCCAAAGGTTGCAATTTCCCATGAGGTCGTTGATGTTCCGCTTTGACCTTCCGATAGGTCATACATACCTCAACACATCTAGCCACATCCGCTTCATGTCGGGCCACCAGTAACCTTCGCGCAAGTCCCTGTACATCTTTGTAGCCCCCGGATGAATCGATAACTTGGACTTATGCGCCTCATCCATTAGTACCTGCCGGTTCCCACCGATGAATGGAACCCAAACCCGACCATGTCGAGTTAACAACCCCCGACTGTCACGAACAAAATTCGAGATTTCCCCCGACACCCTTTCCCGCTTTGCATTTTCCTCCAAGACAGCCACCTCTTGGGCGCTTCCTATCGACTCCAGGATAGGTGTAATCACTGTCAATCGCTGACAATAACCCCTCAGTGGCTCACCGACCGGATGTCGGCTGAGTGCGTCCGCGACCACGTTCGCCTTACCCGGGTGGTAAAGTATCTCGCAGTCATAATCCTTAACCACATCGAGCCACCTTCGTTGACGCATATTAAGGTTCTGCTGATCCATCAAGTACTTGAGGCTCTTGTGGTCAGTGTAGATCGTACACTTGACACCATAGAGATAGTGCCTCCAAATTTTAAGGGCAAACACTACCGCTCCCAACTCCAGGTCATGAGTCGGGTAATTTGCTTCGTGAGGCTTCAGCTGTCTAGAAGCGTAGGCTATGACCTTGCCGCGCTGCATAAGCACGGCACCCAAACCCTGATGAGAGGCGTCACAACATACTACCAAATCCTCCATGCCCTTGGGTAAGGTTAACACAGGAGCCTCACACAACCGCCTGCGTAGCTCCTCGAACGCCTTCTGTTGTTCCTCACCCCAACTGAAAGCCGCAGGTTTCCTTGTCAATCGCGTCATGGGTAACGTGATCTTAGAGAAATCCTGAATAAACCTTCGATAATACCCCGCTAATCCCAGAAAGCTTCGCACCTCCGTAGGAGTCTTCGGCACCTCCCACCGCATCACAGCTGCAATCTTAGCTGGGTCAACCATAATACCATCCTGATTCACGACATGTCCTAGGAACTGGACCTCTCGTAACCAGAATTCGCACTTGGAAAACTTAGCGTATAACTTATCTCGCCTCAATACTTCCAAAACTTCTCGAAGATGCATCTCGTGCTCCTCCTTGGTCTTCGAATACACCAGAATGTCATCGATGAACACAATCACCGAACGGTCCAACATCGGACTACACACTCGGTTCATGAGGTCCATGAACGCTGCAGGTGCATTGGTGAGTCCAAATGGCATCACCACAAACTCGTAATGACCGTATCGCGTACGGAAAGCCGTCTTTTCCGTGTCCTCACTCCTGACCCGCATCTGGTGGTACCCCGATCGTAGATCAATCTTGGAGAACCATGAGGCCCCCTGAAGCTGGTCGAACAAATCGTCAATCCTTGGCAAAGGATAACGATTCTTTACCGTAAGCTTATTCAGCTCTCGATAGTCTATTCACATCCGTTGTGATCCATCCTTCTTCTTCACGAATAAGATAGGTGCTCCCCACGGCGAACAGCTCGGTCTAATGAACTCCTTTTCGAGTAGTTCTTGCAGCTGGGCGTACAGCTCTTTCATTTCCGGTGGAGCCAGGCGGTAGGGTGCCTTGGCCACCGGAGCCGCACCCGGAATCAGATCGATCCGAAACTCTACCTGTCGTTCGGTAGGTATCCCCGGCAATTCCTCGGGAAACACGTCGGTGAACTCCCGTACCACAGGTACGTCTTCCGCAGACTTCTTCGCTTCCCCGACCCTCGTGTCTAACACGTATGCTAAAAATCCTTGCCCACTATGCTGAAGGTACCTCCGAGCTCTCGCAGCCGAACATATGGCCGTAGACCGTCTAGACGAATCTCCCTGCACTAACAGTTCTCCCCCGCTTGGGGTTCGAACTCGCACTCGCTTGTGACGGCAAACGATCTCCGCGTCGAACTTATCCATCCAATCCAGGCCCACAATCACACAAAGCTCCCGCATAGCAATCGGGATCAGGTCAATGGGAAACCTCACCCCTGAGATCTCTAAGGTGCATCCGCGAAACACGTCTGTGACCGTCAAGGTCCTATCATCGACCACCTCAACAACCAGAGGATAACTCAAACGTCCTACAACTCGGCCTAAACCCTCGCTAAAAGTGCGAGACACAAAAGAGTGAGTAGCTCCGCTATCAAACATCACAACTGCAGGCACCGAGTTAACTAGGAATGTACCTAACATATAGTTCGACCACAAATAAATACATGACATGGAAAGGAAAGACAAAAGGAAAGAAGTAAGGGATATACCTGTGACCACTTTAGGCGTCGCCTGTGCCTCATCCACCGTCAACTGGTGGACTCTACCTCGGGCCGCTCCCGCCCCTGGCTGACCAGCTCGACCATCAGTAATGCGCAACGGGGCATTCCCAGGCACCCTCTGAGCTCCACCCCCAGCAGCTACCCCTGCTCTAGGACAGTTGGCCCTTACGTGGCCCGTCTGGTTACAATTGAAACAGACCATTAACGACGTCTTACAATCCCGGCTAAGGTGACCGGGTTGGCCACACTTAAAACACCCCTCTATTCTCCTTGCTCCGGTATCACGGGGCTTAAACCCGCCACTGCTAGAACCCGTGCGCGTACCTGTGAACCTCGAACGCTTCGGCACTGCCGAGATGGGCGTCACTGGCTGTGCCGCCTTCCGCTTCTTAGCTTGGGTCTCCAGCTCAAGCTCCCTCCTTCGAGCGGCGTCCATCATGGCGGATAATGAAGTGTACTGTGCCGTGCTAACAAATTCTTGGATCTCCGTACGTAGCATATCTTTATACCTTGACATCTTCATCTCTTCCGAGGCGGCATACTGAGGACAGAATAATTCCATCTCGGTAAATTTCCTGTTCATCTCTTTTACCGTCTCTGTTGTCTGGGTGAGCTCTAGGAATTCTTTAGCGATTCGCTCCATCTCTACTGGCGGTACATACTCCGCACGGAAACGAGTGACAAACTCGTCCCAAGTCAAAGTAGTGCGCTCGGCAGGCGTCAATGCCGTGGCGCACCAATCCTTCGCGCCGTCACGGAGTAGATTTACTGCAAAACGGACCTTTAGGTTGTCCGGGCAACCACTGGTCAAAAATGCGAACTCCATGTCAGATACCCATCGCATGCTGGTAATCGGATCCGGGTCTCCCTTAAACTCTGGCGGGGAACAGGCGGAGAGATCCCGGTGTTGGGAACTGAAGATATGCTAAGTATGGTTAGTACTGCCAAGACAATTTTACTACTGCCAGTTCTTCATTAATACTGCTTATGTGAAGTTACTACTGCTAGACACAGTTACTACTGCTAGACAAGGTTACTACTGCTAGATAAGGTTACTACTGATAGACACAGTTACTACTGCAAGTCAAGGTTAGTACTGCTGGTGCATAATTGAATATCTGTTAGTACTGCCCATGATTAATACTGCTGGAGTGATGTTAATACTGCTGGAGATGAAATCGGTTAATACTGCTGAAGATTGTTAGTACTGCTCATGAAGAATGAAGGTTAATACTGCTGACTTGATAAGTTTGGTATGCGATACTTTTGGAGACAAAGAAGGAATTGATCAAGATATGTTTAATGAAGATTTAGAAGATCAAGTTACTTTTTGATAGTTATCTTGTAATTATTCTTGTATAAATAGTATTGATAGATAGCTATTAGAACATACACAAGTGACGTGAGAGTTTCAATTTATACATTCTGCAAAAGATATTCTGAGAGAAGATATTGATTCAAGAGAGAATTAACCTCAAGGTTGAAGAACCCTATTTCTAGAGAAGTAGAAGTCGTCTTGTTGAGCCTGTTCAACAAGATTGAGGTTTGGTTGTTAATCTTGTGAGTCGATTTAGTGAATACACAAAGTGGTGAATTTTCTGTTACATTGTTCTTGATTGTGAGAATTAAAGTTCTTTTCCGCAGATTCTTTAATTCTGAATTCTAAGTGTTTGTAGTTTTGTTAAGATTCGATCCTGTCAAGTGGTATCAGATCTAGTGTCTCTTAGAATTCTACAATCATTATGGAAAATTCTATTGAATCAAACAGTACTTTTGATTGGAGTGATCAAGCAGAAGAGGCAATACAGAATCATGCACTCATGGCAGAAGTCTCAGATATTCCTACAGAGGTAAAATCTAATCTCTGTTCTCAATCTTGTATAGACACTGTTAAAAGGTATAGAGATCACAATCAGGGTATGTGTGATGATCTTAAAAGGTTAGAAAAGGATAGAAGAGACTATGTGTTGATTGTTGAGAGGTTTGAAGAACAGATTAGGGCCTTTCAAGCCAATGAACTTCAACATTCATATGATACTAACTACTGGAAGTGGGAAAAAGGTGATCTTGAGTTCCAATTAAAAGAGTCTAGGGAAGAGTGTGGGAAATTAACAGAAGAACTTAAGAAAGTTAAAGCTGATGTTGAAAAGTTTTCAAAGGCATCTAAAGCCATGGACACAATAATAAATGCTCAAGTCCATGGTAAGGTGAAAACAGGCCTAGGGTATAATGCCACACCTCCACCCTATAACAACAACTACATCCCTCCTAAGTCAGACCTATTAGAAACCAAGGATAGGAAAGACTTACCTAAAGGAGCCACTGAAGTAGATCCATTAGATAAAGTAGTTGTTGAGGATGAGACTGACAAAGTAGAATCTGATGAGGAATGTGAAAGTCCATGTGTTAAGAACAATGAGATCAAAAGGACTGAAAAGGAAAAGGGAGTTCATTACACACAGACCATAGTTGTGAACTCCAATACTTGTGAACAGTGTTCTTGCAGGAAATCTAAAGAGAACAAGCCCCAAAAACATGATAATCAGAGGGGAAATCAAAGGAACTGGAATAACCAGTGGGCACTAAGGCAAGGAGTTGATCTGCAAAAGATTAACAGACCAAAACCTTGCTTTATTTGTGGCAAATTGAACCATCTTGCCAAATACTGTTACTTTAATCCTATTAACCAAAAGAGAAGTTTACAAAGAAGTTTTCAAAAATCCTCTGGTTATAGGAAGCCTGCAAAGAAAAATGTGGTCAAGAAACAAGATAAACCCAAAAGCCACATAAAGAAAACGACTGAAAAGGAATGTGGTACTATGTGGGTTCCAAAAGGCACTAAAAACAATACTGCTGCTAGCAGTGTTAGTACTGCTAACACTGTTAGTACTGCTTCAAAAGTTAGTGCTGCTAGCAGTGTTAATACTGCTAGTAATCATTCCAAAGTTAGTGCTGCTAGCAATGTTAGTGCTGCTAACACTTTTAGTGCTTCTTCTTCAGATAGTACTGCTGCTAGCAGTGTTAACTCTGTTAATACTGCTTCTAGCAGTGTTAACTCTGTTAATACTGCTACCTCTGTTAGTACTGCTGATACTGCTGCTAACAATACTGCTGCTCCCAGTATTAGTACTGCTAACACTGTTAGTACTTCTGAGGTTAATACTGCTTCTAGTGCTACTACACCAATAATTTTGACAAAGTACTCCAGTACTGCAGTACCTAAATTTGAAAATCTCATCAAAACCAAGTGCAAGTACTTTGATGAGCAAGGGAGACCCAAGACCACTTCGGCTTGGGTTCCCAACAAAACTAACTGATTTATCTTAATGTGCAGGGTAACCAACAGCTCAAGGGGAAGAGCATTTGGCATGTTGATAGTGGTTGCTCCAGGCACATGACAGGTAACATGGCCTGCCTCAAAAATTTCAAAAAGATTGATGGAGGACATGTTGCATTTGGGAATAATCCTGCTGGTGGAAAGATAAGTGGTAAGGGTGATGTTTCAAAAGGTAAGATGACCTTTGAAGATGTGTACTATGTTGAGCAATTGAGATACAACCTGTTAAGTGTATCACAGGTTTGTGACAAGAAGCATAGCATATTGTTTACTGATTCTGAATGTATTATCCTTGCTCCTGGATACAAAGTGGTTGATGAAAACATGATACTTCTGAGAACTCCTAGGAAGGATAATGTATATTGTTTAGATTTGGAAAGTGTTTCATCTGATTCATCCCTAAATTGTTTAGTTTCAAAAGCTTCTTTAGATGAATCATCACTTTGGCACAGAAGGATGTGTCACATGAACTTTAAAACAATGAATAAACTTGTTAAGAATAACCTTGTAAGGGGTTTGCCATCCAAAGTCTATTCATGTGATGATCATTGTGTTGCTTGTCTCAAAGGCAAACAACACAAAACTTCTCATAAGACCAAAGAGATAAACACTATCTCAAATCCTCTTCAACTGTTACATATGGATCTGTTTGGTCCTACTAATGTGATGAGTATTGGCAAGAAATCATACTGCTTAGTTATTGTTGATGATTATTCTAGATTTACTTGGGTATATTTTCTGAGAACTAAAGATGAGACAAGTGGACTGATCAAATCTTTTATTCTCAAAATTGAAAACCAATCAAATCAAAGAGTGAAAGTCATTAGATCAGATAATGGAACTGAGTTTAAAAATTTTGATCTAAACACCTTTTGTGAAGAAAAAGGAATTGAGAGACAATACAGTGCTCCTAGGACTCCACAACAAAATGGTGTTGCTGAGAGAAGGAATAGGACACTGATTGAGGATGCTAGATCTCTGTTAGCTGATTCAAAGTTACCAATTACGTTTTGGGCAGAAGCAGTTAATACTGCCTGCTATGTTCAAAACAGAGTTTTAGTTGTAAAGCCTAAAAACAAGACACCTTATGAGCTTTTCCATAAAAAGAAACCATATATTGGATTTTTCAAACCATTTGGATGTCCTTGTACTATTCTCAATACCAAATCTCACTTAGGTAAGTTTGATAGCAAAGCAGATGATGGTTTTCTTGTTGGGTATTCATCTCAAAGTAAGGCCTACAGAGTTTTTAATACCTCTTCTAGAATAATTGAAGAAAGTGACAATGTCAAATGCAATAAGAACACACCAAATCCTATTGGTTCAGGTCCTAATTGGCTATTTGACATTGATTCACTCACTAATTCTTTGGGTTTCAGTAGTGATGTATATGCAGGACAAAGGGATACACCAACATCAGAACACAGAATTCAATCTGTGATATTTCCACTCCCTTCCATTGATCCTGTTGAATTCTGTGAACAACAAGAGGAGGCTGAGGTGACTGAAGAAGAGAGCAGAGGAAAATCAGTCTTCAGGTCCAAATTCCAGAGAATCTGAGGTGACTGAAGAAGCAGAAACAAATCCAGAATTAAATGAGTCAAATCTGGATGAGAACATACAAGAGGAAGCTGGTCATCCAACAAGAACTCAGAAAAATCATCCTCCTGAGTTGGTGATTGGAGATATTGCATCTCCCATGATGACTAGAAAGCAAAGCAGACTCCAAGAGTTGCAAGAGCAGCAAAATACAGTTAACACTGTTCTTACTTGCTTTCTATCCCAGATTGAGCCCAAAAAGGCTTATGATGCTATGAAAGACCCAAGCTGGATAGAGGCAATGCAAGAGGAGCTGCTACAGTTCAAATTACAGGATGTTTGGGACTTGGTGGACCTTCCAAAAGGTCATAGAGCAATTGGCACCAAGTGGATTTTCAGGAACAAGAAGGATGACAGAGGGATTGTGATCAGAAACAAAGCTAGACTGGTTGCACAAGGGTACACTCAGGAAGAAGGAATAGATTATGAGGAAGTCTTTGCTCCTGTAGCAAGGATTGAAGCAATCAGGTTATTTTTAGCCTATGCCTCATACATGAAGTTCAAAGTGTACCAAATGGATGTCAAAAGTGCATTTCTGTATGGAAGTATTGAGGAAGAAGTATATGTCTGTCAACCCCCTGGATTTGAGAATCCATTGCACCCTGACAGAGTATACAAGTTGAAGAAGGCTCTTTATGGTTTGCATCAAGCCCCAAGAGCATGGTATGACACCCTGTCCACCTATCTCTTGAAAAATGACTTTGAAAGAGGAGTAATTGACAAGACTCTGTTTATCAAGAGGAGAAAGAAAGACACATTACTTGTTCAGATCTATGTGGATGACATCATCTTTGGATCCACCAATGATCAAATGTGTAAAGAGTTTGAGGAGTTAATGCACAAAAGCTTCAAGATGAGTTCCATGGGAGAACTTACTTTCTTTCTTGGGCTTCAGGTAAAACAAAGGAAAGATGGAATTTTTATTAGCCAATCCAAGTATGTGAAAGACATCCTGGACAAGTTTGGGTTATCAGACTCAAAGCCAGCAAGCACACCTATGGAGACACACAAACAGCTCACTGCTGATCTTGAGGGGGAGGATATGGATGTCCATCATTACAGATCAATGATTGGATCTCTCATGTATCTCACAGCCTCTAGACCAGATATTATGTTTTCAGTTTGTGTTTGTGCCAGATTTCAAGTTACACCAAAGCAATCTCATCTTCATGCAGTCAAGAGAATTTTCAGATACCTAAGAGGGCAACCTAGACTAGGTCTCTGGTATCCTTATGAATCATCTTTTGACTTGCTTGCATACTCAGATAGTGACTTGGGTGGAGCTAACATGGATAGGAAGTCTACTTCAGGTGGATGTCAGTTTTTGGGTACAAGACTAGTATCTTGGCAGTGTAAGAAACAAACCACAGTGTCCTTATCTACCACAGAGGCTGAGTACATAGCTGCTGCAAGCTGCTGCTCTCAGGTTCTATGGATTCAGAATCAGATGTTGGACTATGGGGTAACATTTCTTCACACTCCAATCTTCATTGATAACAACAGTGCTATTAGCATTGTTAATAATCCAGTCAAACACTCAAAAACAAAGCATATAGAGATAAGGTATCACTTTATAAGAGATTGCAATGAAAAGAAATTAATTCAGGTTGCTAAAGTTCATACTAATGACCAGTTTGCTGATCTATTCACAAAAGCTTTTGATGTGGGTAGATTCACCTTTTTGGTAACAAGTGTGGGCATGATCAACCTACAATAAATTCATGACTTTCGGTTTTTATACCTGTATTTCTTCATATATTTGGTGCTACTAACTCTCTTTCTCAGGATCCTCTGTTTCCCTCAGATTACCAAGTGCAGAAAAGTGTAAGTGTAGTTACTACTGCCTGTGCAGCGTTACTACTGCTAGTGCAGAATTACTACTGCCTGTGCAGCGTTACTACTGCTAGTGCAGAATTACTACTGCCAGTGCAGAGTTACTACTGCTAGTGCAGAGTTACTACTGCCAGTGTTCTAGTAGTTAATACTGCCCTTGCAGTTAATACTGCTAAGTAGTTAATACTGCCCTTGCAGTTAATACTGCTTTGTAGTTAATACTGCAGGTGTGGTTAATACTGCTTTGTAGTTAATACTGCTTTGCAGTTAATACTGCTTTGCAGTTAATACTGCTCAGTAGTTAATACTGCTAATGTGCAGTTAATACTGCTTGTGTAGTTAATACTGCTCAACAGTTAATACTGCTTGTGTAGTTAATACTGCTCTGTCGTTAATACTGCTTTTGATAATCTAGGGCAAATACTGCTATAAATACCCATGTTTGCCCGCCAAAGTTCATAACGACTCTTCGCATTAACTTCTTCTCTCTCGTTCTAACCTAGTCTCCCTAGAATCTCTGTGTTTTCTTTACAAATCCTCAGGAAGCACAACGATTATGGAGTTTGTCGACGAGCACAATGAAATAGCCATGCTTCAGAAGCCGAAACAAGCTGCGGGATTCCACGATATCGTCGATTTTCTTAAATCCTCGCACATCTCTTATGCCCTAACGGTGAGCCCAACCATTTATATCGAACATCAGACGCAATTTTGGGAGAATGCCACTGTTAGTTTCGAAGAAGGGCAGAAAACCATTCGAACAAGGGTTTGTGATAAACCCTTGAAAGTCACAGAGGAGGTTATTCGCATCTCTCTTCACTTGGATGATGCCTCAGGTATAACCTCTCTATCTTCTGATGACCTATATTCGACTTTACAAAGAATGGGGTATGAAGGTCCCATTGGTGTTTTTAAATTCTACAAGTCAAAATTTTTCAACCAATGGAGATTTCTTGTTCATACCCTGATGCACTGTATTTCCAAGAAAACTACTGGATGGAGTGAGTTCAGCAGTCCCATTGCATATGCCTTGGTCTGCTTATCCACTGCCAGAAAGTACAATTTTTCAGCTATGATCTTTAATGATCTTGTATCAAACCTGGAATCCAAAAAGCGGTTTTATATGTATCCAAGGTTTGTTCAAGAAGTGATAACTAAGGAATTGATGGAATTACCTCAGTTTGATGAGGTATATGTACCAAAATCCCCTAAAGGGAAGGTTTTTTCAAATATGAAAAGACTTCCTAGGGACTCGGAAGGAGTTGACACACCATTGTTCTCTACAATGATGGTTGTGTCCCACACAATTGAAGGTATGGCATCAGGGTCAAGGCCCTCATTAGACACACCCATTGATGACCAATCCCAACCTTCCATCTCAAAAGACATCCCTCAGTCCATTCTTGAACGACCCACTCCCACAATAACCAAAAGGTTTGAAAGAAGAAAGGTACACAAGGTTCCTTCCCTTGATGTATCTCCTAAGAGCCCGAAGCCTTTAAGCCCTCTGTTGGAGCTTTCTCCAATGGAGAATATCGAAAGGGAAACCACAGGGGTGTCTCCCAACCCCAAGAAGGTGCTCACTAAGGAGAAGGTTGAGCATGTGAGTCGCAAGGCTGCCACTACTTCTGCTAGCAAAGAGAAGGCCAGTGGTAAAATAACTAAGCCCTTCCTCACGGCAACTCAGGGTGAGAAATCATCCAGAGGCCCCAGGTGCCAAGAAACCAAGGGGGTAGATAGTGCTTTTGCTAGGCAAGAGACATCTGCTAAAACTTCCAATGATCCTTTAAGGGAGGTAAAAACTCCTAAACAGGGTGAGGATAGATACACTTATGAGGAATTGATGGATACTATTGCCAATATAAACCTTGATGTCCTAAATCAGCAGCAGGAAATTGAGGAACTCAAAAAGGTGGTCCTCTATCAAAACTCCCAGATAGAGAAGAATAAGAAGATGATCACAAAGCTACTACACAGAAGGAAGAAAGCACAGTTTGTCCTTAGAAGAAGAAACCCAACCAATGATGCTCCCAAAAAGGGGGAGTCAGAGGATGAGTTGAACATGGAGAGTGCACAGGAACAGGGGGAGCAAGTGAATGAATTTGCTGAGGAAAGTACAAAGGAAGCTAAAAATGTTCAAGCAACAGAAACCATAGCAGCAGAAACGACAGCAGCAGAAACTACAACAGCAGCAGAAACCACAGCAGCAGAAACTGTTAATGCTGCTGAGTTTGAACAAGCAGCAGAAACAGTTAATGCTGCTGAAGGCCAAAAAGAAGAAACAGCAGAAACCTTTGCAGAGGCAGTAGAAACAGAAAAAGCAGCAGAAACTGAGAAGGAAGCAGTAACTACATCTCAAGCTGAAATTGATGAAGAAGTATACTGGATTGTGAAGAACAGTGTTGAAGCAGCAGCATTACATGTTCTAAGAGAAGCAGTAACAGCCATAGCAGCAGAAATGGTTATTGCTGCTGAAAAACTTAAAACAGCTGAACCAACTCCTGAAGCTGTTAAAACTTTTAAAAGAACCAAGATGATGTCAAAGAAAAGAGAATTAACCAAGCCCATAACTTCACAGAAGAAAAATGAAAAGAAGCCAAGGGTGGAACCAACTGCAGAAGAGGCCCAGGAGGAAACAGTGAAAGAAAAATCTGATCCAAAAGTTGCTGAAGAAGAAGTGGCAACTCCATCAGGGCAATCAAACAATGTACAATCACAAACTGATGCCCAATGTGATTTGTATATTACTGTTGTTGACTCTAACCCAATTCAGGCTGAACCAATATCGTCTAAGGCTCCTGAAATCATCTTTTGGGACACTTTGAAAGATGGTAGAAAGGAGTTCATTAGGATAAAAAGAGCAGATGGAAAATTTGAAGTCTTTTCAACTTGGGGAAAAATTGTCAGAACTTGCTCAAGATCAGACTTAGAAGAGATGTTCAAAGTTGGGATGAGGCTATATGAAAACATGCTGACTGAGCAAGGGATGTCAATCTCTAAAATGGTACTTGAATTCTTGTGCCAAATGTTCAAACCTGAAGCAGTTCAGTATAGGATAAACACACAGTTTCAAACCATTACCAACTGGATGCTCTATGAAAACTGTGGAGTATATGTCATCTCCCTTGACTCTGCGACTCATGAATACTATCTGGTGGATGAAATATACAAACACAGCATGAAGAGGCTGAAAGGAATGCTACATGCTAAGTTGACCTGCAGCAAGGATTCAGCAATGGGTAGATTCTTGGTAAAAAGGATTCTCAATCAAAGTCTGGGATTGAATCCTAATCTAGGCATGTATGATTAGGTTTTGGAAGCATCATCTGAAGAACTTGACTTCTTTTCCTAAAAGTCAAGTTAGGGGGAGATTGTTGGGAACTGAAGATATGCTAAGTATGGTTAGTACTGCCAAGACAATTTTACTACTGCCAGTTCTTCATTAATACTGCTTATGTGAAGTTACTACTGCTAGACACAGTTACTACTGCTAGACAAGGTTACTACTGCTAGATAAGGTTACTACTGATAGACACAGTTACTACTGCAAGTCAAGGTTAGTACTGCTGGTGCATAATTGAATATCTGTTAGTACTGCCCATGATTAATACTGCTGGAGTGATGTTAATACTGCTGGAGATGAAATCGGTTAATACTGCTGAAGATTGTTAGTACTGCTCATGAAGAATGAAGGTTAATACTGCTGACTTGATAAGTTTGGTATGCGATACTTTTGGAGACAAAGAAGGAATTGATCAAGATATGTTTAATGAAGATTTAGAAGATCAAGTTACTTTTTGATAGTTATCTTGTAATTATTCTTGTATAAATAGTATTGATAGATAGCTATTAGAACATACACAAGTGACGTGAGAGTTTCAATTTATACATTCTGCAAAAGATATTCTGAGAGAAGATATTGATTCAAGAGAGAATTAACCTCAAGGTTGAAGAACCCTATTTCTAGAGAAGTAGAAGTCGTCTTGTTGAGCCTGTTCAACAAGATTGAGGTTTGGTTGTTAATCTTGTGAGTCGATTTAGTGAATACACAAAGTGGTGAATTTTCTGTTACATTGTTCTTGATTGTGAGAATTAAAGTTCTTTTCCGCAGATTCTTTAATTCTGAATTCTAAGTGTTTGTAGTTTTGTTAAGATTCGATCCTGTCACCCGGTACTGGAACTCTCGGTTACGGAGATGACCCTCCGCCGGCAGTGGAATAGCTGCAATACGTTCCTCCAGTAGGATCACCACCTCCTCTCGAATAGCGGTGATGATCTCGGGGATCGCCTCCCCGATCGCGTGGGAAACCTCAGTAGCAATCAGTTCCCCAATACGCTCCTCAGTAATCCCCGTCTCGGCTCGCGACTCCGCCGCGTTGTTCCTTCTAGTATTGACCATTCTAGAAAGAGAAATTTCAGAGATATATAAGCACATAAAACTCACCATACCACGCTCATACTCCACTCCTTGGCTTCCTCGTGACTCTCCCCGACTCGAGCATGGATCCTGTGCTTCAGATAGTAGGAGCTCTACTACTACCCTTCACACCTATCCTTACTCGTTTCGAGTCCTGTCCCGGGACATTCAAGTAGTTGATTACCACAAATAAACACATATAGCCAATCCAGCCCATACAAACACCTTTCCTAACTCCCTAGAAAGGTCATATCACCCACTATCCCTTGCTAACACGGAAACCCCCACTAACCCTGACGAGTCGCCTCGTGAATGCACGGTCGTATACAGTGTAAAACCAGATAGACGTTCAAATAAGAGGTTCTATCCTAGAACGGTTGGACTCAAACAAGAGCTGCGCAATAGAACTAAATCTAATATTCTAAGGCTATTCAGTTCCTACTGCATACCACCTAGAGTGCATTCGCTTAACAACCTATCAAAGCTAGCATGAGTTCCTATAAGCGATAAAACCAGCATACGGTACCATACAGTTCACATAAGCAATCTAGCATGCATACACTATTCCCGAAAAGCGATAGATACACTAAGTTGCTTACCTTCCCAGTTGGCATCGGCTGACTGTACACACTGCGCCCACGATCACCGTTTCCAAACGGGTTTCCTCTTTTCATTAAGAAAAAACAAAAATTTTGATAAAAGAATTTAAAGATCTCTTAGCCGCAACTTGAGACCAAACACACCGAGATGTGCTTGATTCACTCAAGCCGTGCTCTGATACCAAGTTGTAACGTCCCAAAAATTACAAGGAAATTTTTAAATCTTTAAAACATACATTTCATTATAAAACAACCATAATTTAGTAATTCACGTCTTAATTAAAATTAACGTCGTTGATTCAAACCATCAACAAAGTTTATGCAGCGGAAAATTACATAATTAAATTCAAAGGGTTCGAAAGTGAAAGTTTAACAATCTTTGACACTCCGCGCTCTATGTGTGTACGGTCACGCCCGACTGCCGCCCGCACCTGAAATAACAACATATTGGGAAAGGGTAAGCTAAACGCTTAGTGAATACAACCACACACGTAGGTAGCAACCCCACGCATATCGCCCCTACTCGTAAGTAGGCAACATCACCATCACCACGAATATCAAACCACATAATGTTTATTATATAAGCATGAACCTCGGTCCCATCGAGTACACAAAATACATTAATACAAGCTCAGTCCCACCGAGCCCTCGGTCCCACCGAGTAAAGACTTTTGTACTAGCTTAGTCCCACCAAGCCCTCGGTCCCACCGAGCCCCTCAGTCCCACCGAGGTGTACACATGCATAAATATTCCACATACGAATTTAACAAATCACAACCAGTTATCACATCCCAACTAGTTCATGTAAGCACATAAATACACGTAGTAACACGTAACGCAAAAGAACGACATGCATGAAATTCCTAACTACGCGGTGAGAGAACTCACCTCAAGGCTAAACAACGTGCTCACGAATCGCAACACCAACACGGCAATCTTCTTCACTTTCTCCCACCTAAATACGTATAAAAAGTCAAAGGAAAGTCCCGACCCATAACACGTTTACTAGCTTCCAAAAGACTAAATATTCCAGCTTTTTATTAAAGGTTACGGGTCTGTTCGGGACCTGTTTTACCCCCTTAAAACTGATAAATAGAGAAATTAAAATTCATAATTACGAAGTTCAAAGTCTTACGATTTCAGGGACGTATCGTACGCGTCCTAACGATTTTTCTATAATTTACTATAGATTTTACAAAAATGATTCGCAGAACAGCGAACACCCGGACCTTTCAGTACAACATGGCAACTTCGCCCAAGCTATGGTCCGAATTGGTCTTTCCGCATAACAGAGGAAACTTAATAGACTCCGAAACGAAACTTTTGGCACCAGTCCCATCCCAAACCGACATTCCAAGCAAAAGTTATGCATAAAACAAAACAGGGACAGAAAGCTGGAAGTTTTTCGGACCAGGATGTATAAACAGCCCCATACGGCCCAGCTACAGGCCTAAACAGACTTCCGGCAAAACACGAAAAACTTTCCTGACTCGATTAGTGAACTTCGGCCACCGATTTCATTTCAATCCGAGCTACGAGTAAAAAGTTACGGCCACGACAAAACAGTGGCAGAAAATCGACATTCACATAAAATGACAAAACACCAAACTTGCGACCACTTTTTCACCTAGCTAGAGGCTGAACCAGTTTTCTGCTAAAACACGGAAAACGTGACCGACCCAGTACTGGAACCGTGGGTACCAATTTCGGCTCAATCGGAGTTACGAGCAGAAAGTTATAGTCTACACAATATCAAGGCAGATTCCAGAATTTTCACATAAAATGGTAAAGCGGTTTTTACAAAAGGGCTCGGCGGTTTAGGGTTGCAACTCCGGTGGCGTTAGGGTTCCGCCGTGGAGAACTTAGGGTTTAGCCCCGCCCACTGCCACCTCCGGCAGTGGGGCACGGCGGCGGCGGCGGTTCTCCGGCGACGGTCACCCGCACGCACATACCACCCCATTCTCGCACCACCTCCCTCTTTACTCTCGATTGCCATTCAAAACAGACACATACACACGCATACCCACATGCACACGGCCACCGCCGTCCACCCACGGCCACCGTAGCGGCGGCGTGCGGCGGTGGCTGCCTCGCCGGAAAAACGAACAAGAAAGAAACAAGATGAAACGAGGGAACGACTTACCTTGCGATGGTTGCTCCTCTTCCCTCGACTCCTCCGGCGAATGGTGGTGATGGCGGCGACCTCCAGCGACTGGAAAAGCTCTCCGGCGACCCACTCTCTCTCTTCTTCGCTCGGTCCTCTCTATCTCACGATCTCTCTCTCCTTCCTACTCCGATCAAAATGAATCAAAGAGGCAAATGAAACAAACACAACCCATCGGCTGTTTGTTGGTGCCGTGTGGAAACCGGCGAGAAGAGGAAGAGGGGGGGGGGGGTCGGTCCCCCTTCTCCTTTAGCCGTTCAAACCAAACACCCCTCATTTTCCCCTTTAACCCTCCTCGCTTCCGCCCTTGGCATTTCCGGTCCCTGGTTTTTCGTCATATACAAAAAGATAAGTAAGGTCGCCACGTATAACATTCGAGGTCCCTCCGTTGACAACTTCCGTTAATGAATCACCCTTAAAACAATAATAAAATAAATACCTTACGAATTTTTAAAACCACACCGGGACACGGGCTTTACAAAATATGCTTATCTCGCTAAAGATAATAAACTTCCCGTTATTATCTCTTCCAAACTTAGCGAGATCCAAGAACAACGTCTGATTGATTTGTTGATAAAGCATAAAAAGGCAATAGGTTGGACCATAGCGGACATTAGGGGTATTAGCCCCTCTCTATGTCAACATAAGATTAACTTGGAGAGTGACCACCCTGGGAAAGTCCAACCTCAAAGAAGGTTGAATCCCATCATGAAGGAGGTAGTTAAGAAAGAAGTTTTGAAGTGGTTAGATGCCGGTATCATCTATCCCATTGCTAGTAGTAGTTGGGTAAGCCCCGTCCAATGTGTCCCTAAAAAGGGAGGGACAACCGTAGTGAAGAACGAAAAGAACGAGCTCATCCCCACTAGGACTGTCACGGGGTGGCGAATATGCATGGACTATAGACAACTCAACCTAGCCACTAAGAAAGACCATTTTCCCTTACCTTTCATCGACCAAATGCTTGATAGGTTAGCGGGAAATGAATTTTACTGTTTTCTAGATGGATACTCCGGATACAACCAAATCCATATCGCCCCCGAGGACCAAGAAAAGACCACATTTACTTGTCCCTACGGTACTTTTGCATTCCGGAGAATGCCATTTAGATTGTGTAATGCCCCCGCCACTTTCCAACGTTGTATGATGGCCATTTTTCCGACATGATAGAGGACACCATAGAAGTTTTTATGGATGACTTTTTTTGTGATAGGGACATCATTTGACAACTGCCTAGGAAATCTAGAAAAAAGCCTAGTGAGATGCGAGACCCACGACCTTATTTTGAATTGGGAAAAATGCCATTTTATGGTAGAAGAGGGTATTGTCCTAGGTCACCTTGTTTCAAAAAGAGGGTTGGAAGTTGACAAATCCAAGCTTGAAGTAGTGGCACAACTTCCCGAACCCACAGCTGTAAAAGGCATACGAAGTTTTTTGGGTCACGCAGGTTTTTATAGGAGGTTCAAAAAAAAATTCAAAAATTACCAAACCCCTATGTAACCTGTTGCAGCTTGAAAAAGAATTTATTTTTACCCAAGAATGCCGAGATGCTTTTGAAAAAATCAAAGAGGCCTTAGTTACTGCACCCATAGTGACCACTCCTGACTGGTCACTCCCCTTCGAGGTCATGTGCGACGCAAGCGATTGGGCAATGGGGGCAGTTCTTGGGCAAAAGAAGAACAAAATCTTTCACCCCATTTATTATGCAAGTAAAACACTGATTGAAGCTCAGATTAATTATACTGTCACGGAAAAAGAATTACTTGCGGTGGTATTTGCTTTTGATCGTTTCAGGACATATTTGATAGGGACGAAGGTAATAGTGCACACGGATCATGCCGATTCCAAGGCCTCGGTTGGTTAGGTGGGTTCTATTGTTGCAAGAATTCGACCTTGAGATCGTTGATAGGAAAGGAACAAGAAACCAAATAGCTGACCACTTATCCAGGCTCGAGAAGATAGTGGGCACTGTTGATCCCACTCCAGTCAAAGAAAATTTTCCCGATGAGCAATTGTTAGCAGCTCAACATCACGAAAATAATATTCCTTGGTATGCTGACATTGCAAACTTTTTAGCAAGTGGACTAAAACCCCACGGGATGAGTGGACAACCATTTAAAAAGTTTTTACATGATACGCGTCAATATGTTTGGGACGATCCTTTCTTATATAAGATAGGGACGGACCAAATATTGAGACGTTGTGTCCACGGGAGTGAGCAACATCATATACTCCAAGGTTGTCACACATCCCACTACGGTGGCCGCTTTGGTGGAAACCGCACAGCAGCAAAAATTTTACAAAGTGGGTTCTTTTGGCCCAATGTGTTTAAAGACTCTTTTGCATTTGTGAAAAATTGTGAGCAATGTCAATGCACCGGGAACATTTCACAAAGAAACGAAATGCCTCTTAACAACATTCTAGAGGTAGAACTTTTTGATGTTTGGGGGATCGATTTCATGGGCCCTTTTCCAAATTCAAACAATAATTTTTATATCTTGGTAGCGGTAGACTATGTTTCGAAATGGGTGGAAGTCGTTGCTTGTCATTCTAATGATGCCAACACCGTGGTGAAATTTTTGCATAAAAATATTTTCACCTGATTTGGAACACCACGGGCATTAATTAGTGATGAAGGCACCCATTTTATAAACAAAGTCATGGCCTCGGTCCTTGCCAAATATGATATACATCATAGAGTGGCCACCGCATACCACCCGCAAACCAACGGTTTAGCCGAACTTTCAAATCGCGAAATCATAAGTATTTTAGAGAAAGTCGTTAAACCACATCGTAAAGATTGGTCAACCAAACTTGATGATGCTCTTTGGGCCTATCGCACGGCCTACAAAACTCCTTTGGGAATGTCTCCATTTAAATTAGTTTTTGGAAAAACGTGCCATTTACCGATTGAATTGGAGCACAAGGCATTTTGGGCCCTTAAAGAGCTTAACATGAGTGAGGGTGCTGCGGGAATTAAAAGATGTTTGCAATTGCATGAGTTAGAAGAGTTGCGTTACCACTCTTATGAAAACGCAAAATTATACAAGGAAAAGACCAAGATGTGGCACGATCGAAGAATCAACCATAGGGAATTCATGGAAGGCCAACAGGTTTTATTGTTCAATTCTCGTCTTAAACTTTTTCCGGGTAAGCTAAAATCCCGATGGACGGGACCATACACCGTGGTCAAGGTTAGTCCCTTTGGAACAGTGGAGTTAAAGTCCCCACAGTCAGATCAAACATTCAAAGTCAATGGGCAGAGAGTGAAGCATTTTCTGAATGAAAATGCCCACATTCCATCCCACTCTCCACCCCACTATGATTAAGAAACATCGGGACCACTTGTAAATATTCTATTTCAGTTGTTTGCTGTCTCTTTATTATTTTTGGTCTTTTTAATTCTGCATGGTAGTTTGTTTTGCATGTGTAGGAGAGTTTGTCGATCTTTGAAGAAAAGGCCAACAAAAAGCAGCGCAGTGGGCAGGAACAAGTCATTGCGTTCCCCACTGCCAATCTGACGCTTGAAAGGACAAGTTAGGTGACCTAATGGCTGACACACATCACCTTTTACTACACAAGATGTCTACTTTTATGCCACTTGTCCTTTTTGCATTGTTTCAAGAAAAAGAAAAAAAAAACCATCATCATTCCCTCTCTCTCACTCAACCGTTCCCTCCATACCCAATAACCAAAATAAATCTTTTCAAATCCTAAAAACCTCTTGTTCTAATTAACCCAAAATACTTTCTCTCTTCTCCATTTCTCTCTCTCGAACCAGACAAAGAAAAACCCATATCCTTCCCAAAACCCTAACAATGGCCAGGAGTAAGAGATTGAACACGAACCCGGATGCAACCACCCGTGCGGCGGTCCACCGCAGAACCACCGAGGACTACCAGTCGGAGTCTGTCACCGGCGACCTGAACGAACCACCACCAGTCTCCGGCGAACATCCAATAACCTCTGATGCACCGGACACAAGTTCCTCTAAACACGAAAGCCTGAAGGCTGTGTCTTCTTCACGAGTCTCGGACACCAGCACCATCCATTTCGATACCGAGGCATTACAAGCCGAGGAAGAAGAAAGAAGATTAGAGGAGGAGTTCAATCAGAAAATGGCTGCCATTAGAAAACGAAAAGAGGAAGTCGAAAAGAGGCGAAGAGAGGAGGAGGAAAGGATCCGAAAAGAAGAGGAAGAAAGAATAATAGAAGAAGCAAGGATTAGGGCTGAAAAAGAGAAGATTTTTGAAGAGGAAAGAAAGAGGGCTGAGGCTGAGGTATTTGCTGAAGAAGCGGAATTGCTGAGAAAGGTTGAGGAAGATTATCAGGACCAGTATAGTAAACTTGGGGATGTTATGGAAAAGGATGCAGTGATGAAAGATGCCCGCAGTGGGGAGAACCCCATTCTTCGGGCAATGAGGAAAAAGGGAGTGGTCACCAGGTCTAAGGTGACCATGGCACAGAAAGAACCGACCAAGAAGCCAAAAAGACAAGCGTCACGAAAAGGTAAAAATCCCGAACCCTCTTTGAGTTCATCCTCTATGGAGATTGATGTTGGGGATGAACAAATTCAAGCCAAAAACCCACATCAATCCACAGTGGGCACTGAGCATGCCCCCAGTGGGGTGCCCAGGCAATTCACCACTCCAGAAGTGGCTGCCCACTATGCGTGCATTTCAAAACAGAAACTGAACTTAGAGAGGGGTTTCGACCCCGATTTCATTGAGGCCAACCCATTTGTTAAGGATAGAATTGTGGCGCAAGACTGGTCGATATTAGCCGCTGCCAATAGACGCGCCAATGCCTCTTAAGTACGTGAATTTTATGCCGAGGCCTCTCAAGTTAAGGACCTCACTGTGATGATTCGGGGAAAACAAGTTAGTTATAATCCAGGAGCGATTAACCGGGTATTGGGAAGAAGGAGCCTGGGTGTTTGTGAGTTTGCGCAGTTTTTAAAGAAGATGACCCCGGCGGATGAGGATCTCATCTTACGAGAGATAGCAGCCGAGGGGAAGCCATGGAATAAATATGGCCAGAGAAGGTGTCTAAACGCTAGCTCCCTCACTACCGAGGCCGCTGTTTGGTTCCAATTTCTCCGTGCCTCTTTGTCCCCGACATCACACGATACAACTTTGTCAATGCATAAGTGTGCTCTGTTATACTGCATCCTCACTGAGAAAAAGATCAACGTAGGAATTGTCATGCATGCGGCCATTGATCAGGCGCGAACCCGAAAGAAGGTAATCTTGCCCCTACCTTGCCTTATTACTTTATTGATGATAGAAGCAGGTGTACCCTCAGCTGTGGAGGATCAGTGGTTTGATTCCACAAGTAACAACAGTGTGGCAACAGTCCGAAAAATGGGAAGATGCATCACCACTCCTCCCAACGAGCCTGCTGAAGAAATTCCCACAGTGGGGACTGTTAACCCCACTGTGGGCATTGCTGAGGAGCACATTGTGCGAACACCTCGTACACCACTCCGTCCATCCGCTGCAGAAAGTTCAAACAACCAAATGACTGAGATCCTGAGAGCTTTAAAGAAGCTCACGTACCGAATCGATCTGATGGAAGGTGAGCAAAGGTATCAAAACAGGGCCACCCAAAAATTTTGGATGTATACGAGAGAGCGGGATGAAGTGCAGGCCCAAATTTTCAAAGAGACCAACCCGGTGTTAGCAGCTCAACTCCCAGAATTTCCAGAAGATATATGCCCGACATATTCCAGTGATGACGAGTTTGAAGAGGACGATGCCGCAAGTTCACCAGATGCCACCCCGACTCCATGATTGGTTTGTTAAAAATAATGGTTTCACTCGTTTGCTTACTAAAACAATTTTAATTTCTGTTTGTTTTATATTTTGTGCCTATGGCTAGGATTTGACAATGTTTGCTACATATTTTTATTTTGGTTGTGAATGCATGAAATCCTACCGCTAGGTATGTACTTTTAGGTACTAACGGTTTTATTGTTTGAATGCTTGTTGATCTCGTTTCCATTTCAAGGTACAACTTTCGGCTTCCGACTTAAAAAGGTCCATTTTGTAAGTACAAAATCTCAACTTGTCCCATTAAATGATATAGGCCATTTTCCAATTCCAAACACAAGCCTTTTTGTACCCCCAACCAATCCTACGCTCTTTCATTCCATGTCACAGTGGGGACACTGTGAGATTTTAAGTTTGAGGTGGGAACTTCCAGTCTGCCCACAGTGGGGACACTGTGAAGTCTAAGTTTTAGGTGGGTAAAACCATACCCACCTCCCAAATAAAAATGAAAAAAACACAAAAATACAAAAACAAAAGAAAATCGGAGTGTCACTAACAAAATTGATGGTGTGCCTTTTCTGGACCATCAAAGTGCTCACTCCCAGAAAAAGATGGTGTGCCTATTCTGGACCATCAGAATACCCACTCTTCCAAAAATATCCATACCCACAATAAAGCCTGAAAGTGTACGTACTTATCCTTGCAAAATACAAAACACCCACTTCTTGAAATAAAAATCTCAAAGCGAGATTTTCGATCCATGTTTGGAAATACTTGCCAAAAACCCTTGGAAAATACTCAAAGCCAAAAACCCTTCGAACCCAAGAAAGCCCTATTGATTAATGGAAAACAAGGGAAAGATTTAGTCAAGTACAAAAGTGAAGTTTTTAAGTTTGGGACCGAAGGAAGTATCAAAGGAAGGAGATAAACGCCCATTCAAGTCAAGAAGTATGTAAGTCCCTCAAGGTTCAAATGCATTGTTTTTCATTTTATTTCTTTCTTTTTATTACTTGGGGACAAGTAATGATTTAAGTTTGAGGTTGTGATAACTCTATTTTTAGAGTTATTATTTCCTTTTATTTTCCATTTTATTTTGTCAATTTTAGCCATTTCACTTCTTAAAAACCCCCATTCTTGGTATATTTCATGAAAACGAGCAAAAGGAGTGAACCATAGTCTTTAATAAATTATTTGGTGGAATTTGGGTGTTTTTTACGATTTTTATCCACAGTGACTCGCGGAGTGCCCACTCCGCTCCCCACTCCTGAGATGACGAGAAGGAAAAAGAGAAAGAAAGTAGCAGCTGGGGTTTAAGCATTTCTGGAGAAAAGAATGGATCAAAGAGCAGGTCAAATGAAGATAAAGGAGGACATGCCTTCCTTAAAGAGGAATAGTGAAAAGTACAACAACCTTGTAGGAACCCAGATACAACAAGTAACAATAATAATAGCAATAATCTTTGTATTGATTGATAAAGAGAAGAGTTTACAATATAGGAAATGAAGAACAACTCACTCTTTGAAGCTCTCTTTTCTATCTCTTTCAACGTCTGACTCTTTCAAATGGAGGCTGGGAGATTTTAGAGGCTTACCCTAAAATAACTCTAAAACATGACTTTATAACCAATACAACAATTGGTTATTTACAATTTTAGCCCTTGACACTAAACAACTACAAATAAACCCTTGACACTATTTCTTTATAAAACATTCATATAAATTAGGGGCTAATAAAGCTAACAAACCTTGTACTATAAAGCAACATTTGGTGAAAAGGTGTTTACTATTCAAGGTATGGTGTGCAAATCTGCAGATCTGAAACATGGGACTAAACCATGGTTTTGTGCCATGCCCATACCTTCCTCCTAGTATTTAATGAGGCCTTGGGGTGCCATTAAGAGGATCAATGTTTTTTACATTCTTACAATTAAAGTCAAGTAGTAGTTTTTGCTAGATATTGGAGTAGCTTTGAATTCTCTCAACTACCACATTGTTTTAGCTTTAGTTCTTTATTTTACTACATTAGTTAAGTTTAAATTTCTGTATTTCTTTCCTTGTAGTTCGTAATACACAGTGGACAGGGACGAATTCTTGTTCCCCACTGTGGGCTAAATGCAAGTCACTTTCAGTTTTATTATGTGCAACTTCTACTCTTTTGCTTTCTTTACTTTAGTTATGGGCTAAACGTCCTTAGGGATGTAGGAAGGAGAAGTACCTGGATTTTATTAAAAATGCTTGAGTAATCTTTATACTTGGAATATTTGTTGTTTTGGTCATTCATTCTCGATTCATGCCCAAGGATGCGAACAAGCCGATCACTTGCAATGATCTATTATCTAGTTCTTAACTCAGAAATGAGTAGAAAGCAGTGACACGAGCTTGGATGATGCTAGGGGATTCGAAAGAATTCTTATGACGCTTACGAAAGTGAGGTCGGCACAGTGAGCTAATCTCATCCCACTGGAGTAGTAGGCAAGCTAGTTGGTGTATCTAAAAACACTTAGAGTATTTGTCTCTACACATTCCATCGAGGCCTGAAAAGGTCCACTTTTGAGATTACCATTGACAAGACAACAAATACTAAGAGTATGGGATTTTTATCTTAACGGTGTGAGTATTTCGTAACCGGGCTTTTCTAGCGAAAATGCCTACCTCGAATACAAGGATCACTTTGAAGACCGAGTATTTAGTATAAAATCTAAGGAAAATCTAACCTACATTCCTTCTTTTAAATCTTTAGTAAATCGTTAAAAGTAGCTATTTCACCACACAAACCAAAGTATTATTTTCTTCTGTTATTGAAACATGTAAAAGGATCTCATGAGAATCATATTGCCTTGATTGCCCAGTCTCTGTGGATTCGATTTTGGTATTTTACCAACTATTACTTGCTGTGACGATCATAGTGGACAGTGTACACTTGCACTTCCCACTGTGGACAGTTTGCAACCCACTGCGATTAAAACACATATTTCGCACGTACCAGTTTGCAACCCACTGCGATTAAAACACATGTCTCTCGTAAGATGAGATCCTCATCCGCCGGGCTCATCTTCTATAAAAACTGCGCAAACTCACAAACACCCGGGCTCCGTCTTCCCAATACCCGGTTAATCGCTCCTGGATTATAACTAACCTGTTTTCCCCGAATCATCACAGTGGGGTCCTTAACTTGAGAGGCATCCAAGCCAAAACATCAAGTCTTCTCAGAGTCCAAAATCGACAAAGTCATATACTGTAAGTTCTCTCAAACCAGAACCACACCTAAGGTTTCCTATAACATCTATAAGGTCAAAAGGGAGGACAGAAGCGTTACCCAATTCTCAGATGCTGATCTGAGAAATCTATGTCCCTACGACCTACCCGACCTTCTGCACTGGACCAAAGATGCAAATCGAAGGGCATACAGGGTGCTAAGGAAAGGCATGAGAGAGAAACTTATGCTATACATCCTAGTCGACTTTCAATTAGGACGAGATCTCGGAGTGAGAAACTTTAATCTTCGACCACCAGAAGACGATTGCCCATCCTCTGCCATACCAAACTCGATTATTACATCTCCAAGAGTTGGGCTAGTTTATCAAGATCCTGCTGGGAAGTCAAGATTGTTCGTAGAAATGAACTGTCATAAGTATGCAACAACTACTTTGACAGAGTTCAGAGCAAGCCTTGTGGAGCATAAAGGAACAGAGCTCATGAATCAAGCTCTCGCAGATAGACTGATAGAGGTCATCGACCAAGTAATCAACTTCAGAAACCTCTGCATCAGTTTCTATAATGAGCGAGAATTAGGATTCGACAACAGAAGTTTCAACGACTTCAAAGATGCCAACGTCTGATATCCTCTACCAACCTCTACAAATCTTTTCTTTCATAATGTACTCAAATGTAAGTGCCTCCGGCATATCTTATGTATGAAAGAAATGTAAAATCTTTTGAGGTATAATGTTTCACCTCTTGTTATGTACTTAGCCTAAAACTCTACACTTTTCATTTTTTTATTTTTCAATACATAGGGGGAGATTGTTAGCTCCAATCCTTCTGTTAATAGAAGTATTGAAAAATAAGCTAAGTATAGAAGTCGTCGACAGAGGCTCTGCCGAGTAACCGAGAAGACAGAAGTCTTCGACAGAGGCTCTGTCGGGTTAGCCAAGAAGACCGAAGTGAAGAAGCAACAGAAGACTCTTCTAAGCGGACAAGGCCACAGAGCTTCTGTCATACTTGACAGAGCCTCTGTGGTAAAAAGAAGATCTACGCAAAAGATCTAAACAGGGACAAACGTGCTTCTTACAATATCTGCCATTCGAAGGTTCTGAAGATTATTCTGACAAGGCGTGACCTGACAACTCCACGTGTAAAACTCTGATAGCTTTTAGCCTAAAGCAGAATACGGAGCATTTAATGAACGTTATGTCAACAGTAACAGAATAGCGTATTAGTACATACCAACAATTGTTCATCAACTGTATCCTAGTACCTTCGGACCTTGTTATCCAGATCTTGTCCCCTTTAGAAGTAGTATAAATAGAAGGTTCATGTTAACTCTTCTATTTAGCTTTACACAACACACACACCTTAAGAGCAGTTTCTTGTCAAACCTTTCGGTGTTCTTGGTGTTCTTATTATATCAAATACAGTGAATCATTGAGCTATTTATTTGTGTTATTTACACTTCATATATTTGATATTGTGTGTTATTCTACCTCATTATATATGTTAGTTCGTTAAAACGCTTCCGCATTATATACTGTTTGAACTAACTAGATAGAATCATCATTGTTAAGCAAAACAGGAACCAACACTTTCAATATTTCTTGCATAATAGAGTGGCCAGTTCTCATTGTGAGTTCAACTTAAACATTTCAATACTTGTTAAATAAACCATTGGACTTTTTGAACCTATTAAATACATCCTTATTACTTAAAAATAGTTATTTAATTTATTTTTTTATATCCATTACTTTTTCCTTTTTCATTTTAATCTTTATTATATTAACACATATAATCGTACATTAACTAAAATATATCCAAAAATATGTTTCCTTATACAAATTACACCATTATAATCGTCTCGTCAATACGTTCAAAATGAGCTCAATATTAAATATGTTTGTATTTAATCTTATATTATCAAATATTAAAAAAGTACAAACTATTTTTAATACTTACACTTTATACCCTTATATTATTAAATAAATGACCTTAAAGGATAGAAAGTGTATTTATTACAAATAATTCGTACCTATTTATAATATTTAATAATATAAGATTAAATTAAAAAATAATATTGAGCTCACTTTGGACGTATTGACGAGACAATTATAATGGTGTAATTTGTAAAAAACGTATTTTGTTTATGTAAAAGGATGCAAAGTGTTTTTTTTCTAAAAAATGCTTTCTAGTTCATTTCGTTTTATTGCCAAAACAATTCTTAAACAGAAAAAAAAACATTATGCATACACTTTGGCTTTAGAAAGAGACTTTCAAAAGTGCCTAAAAATAAATTTGATTGATGAGATTGACTATTTTAGTTAACTTTCCCATTTTTTAATTTGTAGACGGATAAAGTATGTGCCATGTTTTCTATTTTTTTAATGTAGTGATTAAGTACTTGAACAATTTTTTTGAAACAAATAAGTCCTTACACATTTCAAAATTTGTTAAATAAATCATTGGACTTTTGGAAACTTGTTAAATACATCCTAAAAATTATAATAAGAATGTATTTAACAGGTTTCAAAAGTCCAATGACTTATTTAACAAGTTTTGAAATGTTCAAGGACTTATTTGCTCGAAAAATTGTCCAATGACTTAATCACTTCAAACACTAAAGTGCATTGGGTTTTTTGGACTTTTCCCATCTTAATTTTTGCAAATTATATCATTCCAAAGTGATTCTTTGTGAAGTTGCTCATTTGCAGGGTTTTGGTAATTTTAGTGAAATCATCAGTTCATTTTAGATAATTAGATTCACTAGACAATAACGGGGTTGGTAGCTAAGCTATAACACGGGCTAGGAGGTGTGGAGTACACACACGTGTAAGCTAACTAGAACGAAAATTGGATGGTTATGTATGGATGTGCACGGCTAGTACGTTTTTCCTCTCGTAAATGGCACGATTCGTGTGTGTTTTTGTTCATAAAAAGATCACGGGTCATGCGTTTGTCGACAGACGGTTTATGCGCGTGTTGTGTGTTTTCTCTTAAAAATGGCACGGGTCGTGGGTTTGTCGTTAGAAGGTTGTGCACCTGCAGTGCATTTTTCCTCTTGAAAATGGCACGGGTCAAGCGGTTTTATCAGTTTTGTAACTGATATCAATTTTTGTAACCCCCACTAATTATGTCCAACAATCAAATCTCACTTAATTATGAATTATTATCAGTGTTAATATGGGTCGGTTACGGTTCTTTATGTGTTTAAATAAGATTGATTTCTACCTAAATCGATACTGAGATTTGAGATTATGCTCGAGTGAATTTACTGATACCCGTGCAAAATAGGGTCGAAATATAACTTAAGGAAAACAAGCTCTCACGCGATCTCAAAATATTTATCTGAGTTCTAATTACTCAATGTCTTCCTCAATTTTCTGCACCACTCCCCAACAATCTTAAGTGATATTCTTCGTGAGAGAGATGGCGAGTGATCAATCTACGAGAGATATGACAACCAAGTTCACCAAACTTGAGAAGTTCGATGGTGTCGATTTTCGAAGAGGGCAGAAGAAGATGCATCTTCTACTGACCACGTTGAAAGTCATGTACGTGCCGAGCACTCCGATGTCGGAGGTAATGGAAGACGAGACGTTGGAGATGACTTGGTGTCGCGACAAATGGGAGAACGACGACTACATCTATCGTGGCCATATCTTAAACGGTATGTGTGACTCCCTCTTTGATATTTATCAAAATTTCGAGTCTGCCAAAGAGCTATGGGATTCTCTAAGCCCAAGTACATGGCCGATGATGCTTCTAGTAAGAAGTTCATCATTAGTAATTTTAATAATTACAAGATGATGGACTCAAGGCCTGTGATGGAGCAATATAATGAACTTCTACGCACTCTAGACCAATATACTCAACATAATATGAAGATGGACGAATCCATCTCTGTATCGAGCATAATTGATAAATCCCCCGCCCTCTTGGAAAGATTTCAAGCACATGTTGAAACACAAGAAGGAAGAGTTATCCCTTGTACAACTCGGTAGTCACTAGCGCATCGAGGAATCTCTTTAGGCGCAAGAGGCCGAGAAACGTAAGGCAAAAGTGGTTTCTGCCCCTTCTTTGAACATGATAGAAGATAGAAAATCCAACAATTTCAAGGGAAAATGCAAGTTCGAGGAAGCCAATAAAGGGTCTAACAAGAAGGTTAAATTAACTTGTTGGACCTATTGTATGACCGACCATCTAAAGCGTGATTGTGTGGTTATCAAGAATAAAAATAGGACAACCACAAGTGGTGGTGGTGGGTAAGGATCCAAGGATCAAAACCCACAACAAGGTCAGTTTATTGACTTTGGGTTTAATTCGAATTTGAATTATGTATCACTAATATCTGAATAAATTTATATGCAGGATGATGATGTTGTTTGGTGGATCGACTCGGTGCCACAAGTCGTGTGTGCAAGGATCAACGTTGGTTCACTTCCTTGGAAGCGGTTGAAGACGGGTCCCTGCTATACACATGGGGAAGGAGTCGACTTCTCCCATGCTTGGACACGACTTAGTTAGGCTAGAGTTTAGTTCTAGCAAATAATTAAACTTTTAGATGTTTTGTTTGTACCACAAATTTGAAAGAATTTGATTTTCGGTAGTGTCTTGAATAGGTTAGGATATAGGCATGTATTTGAGTCCGACAAGTTTGTCTTTTCAAAAGGTGGCTCTTTTGTAGGCTTCAAATATTTGATGAATGGAATGTTAATGTTAAATTTAAAAAAAAGTTTTTCAAATTCTGTTTATGTTGCAAATGAAAAATCTGTTGATTCTAGTTTATGACATGCAAGTCTTGGTCATGTGAATTTTAAAAGTGTTGGGTTTTGATGCGATTCGTAACCGTTAAAACGCAACGGAAAATAAATAGGACAGTTACAAAAAAAATATAGGAAAACATTTCTAATTCAAAACCCAATCGGATCCATTGATGCATTTAACTAAATAATCACACACCATAGGGTGTTTAGGGATTGTACCTTTTGGGATTTGTTATGGTTGAACGATCGGGGCACTAAGAAATTAACGCAGATTTCCTCTAACGGTATCCACACACGAACACGCGAATTCCACCGAGTGCTAGCCCAAAAGAACCACTAATTCAAAATTTGTGTATGTGTATAATTCAGATTCAGAGAATCGAATTGGTCAACTGAAAACAACTGACCTAACATCCTATTTATATAGACAGTAAATAGGATTTATGTTTATCTGTAATTATTTGAATTCAAATCATTTGAATTCGAATAATTATCTGGATAATTGTCTTAAAATTATCTAAATAATAATTATAATTATCTAAAAGATAATTATTCATATTTATTGATAGAACTCTGTAATTATCATAATTACATTTTACACATATTATTTAGTTATTATTTCAAGAATAACTATTTAACTGTCAAACGTGACTTTAACGGGTTTCTTTCTAATGGAAGCAAACGTGTTCTTTGTATGCGACCCTTTAAGTTTACATACTCATTGGTAGCATTTCTGTGTGACACGTGTCGTGGGCATATAGTAACCTACAATCTCCCACTTGCACACGATACACAGTAACACATACGGTGGTAAGCGTCTAGCAACACGTCACCGCCCCCAAGGCTATGTAAATGTGCTTTTGTCTTCGAGCAATTTTGATTGATTCAATCAATCACATAGTAGAATCATTCATTATCATTGGTAGCATTTTTGTGTGACACGTGTCGTGGGCATATACTAACCTACAATCTCCCACTTGCACACGATACACAGTAACACATACGGTGGTAAGTGTCTAGCAACACGTCACCGCCCCCAAGGCTATGTAAATGTGCTTTTGTCTTCGAGCAATTTTGATTGATTCAATCAATCACATAGTAGAATCATTCATTATCCGTTTGCCTCACGATATTTGTTTTGAACTTAAGGCATAGATCTAACTCATCCTTTATAGTTTAAAGATTATGTTTCTCGATCCCAACATATTTGATTATACAAGTGCCATTAGTCTAACTAATCCACTTGTTCATGCATGTAAATCAAACTATGTCATCGAGGGGCCCATAAATATCTCTCTTATCTTGAGAGGAGCAAATCCCATGTTGCATGTACACGACTAACTACACAATTCGTGTTACACCCAACATAACCCTTATGGCTATCCGGTTAAAGGTAACGTTAGACTATATCAAAGAATAACACTCATTGTGCATTAGGTCCCAATGCACATCTCAGGTCTGAGGATAAAAGAGTGTTTTACTTTCTCAGGACTCACCTTATGACGGCGATCTATGAGGTGATCCTGATTGTGGGTCTTGTCCAACGCTTTGTGCACCGACAAACGCATGTGACTCTGGTTGCACCCAGTGCACTTCCAAATTGGACTATGACCAGACTTCACAATGATCTTGACTTATTACTAGTGCCTGGTAATAATCGATCAAGGACGATTCTAAACAATATGAACATCATATTTGTTTATGGATACTTAAACATGTTAATAAAGAACACAATAATGTTTAATGTATATACTCATACCCAGTATGCTGTTTGGGCAAAAAATCACGTCGCTCGACCGCGACCAGAACAGGTAAGACGTACGATTAAGAACTATATCTTGTATTAAGATAAGGTCTCAACAAGAACCCATAAAACATCCGTCGTCTCCCGTAAAAGGTAAGTCGTACGTCCCCTATGACGCTCGACCATAGCATCGCCCGTCCCGTACGACCATCGCGTAAGATCACTGCACCTTCGACCAAAGTTAACGTTAACCTTGACTGTTACGTTTGTTAAGTATTTAATGCAGGAGTCAAAGCCATTAACAGCAAGCAGCCGTAACGGACGAAGAACATTATGGATAATCACTCCGGCAACCGTTTCCAGCCGTTGTAGCCGTTGATCAAAGCATTAATGGAGCTAATTAATGACGCGAAGACTATAAATACCCAGCTAAGTCTTCACATCAAGGATCATCAGTGAACATCCGATACACATCAGCAATCATCAGCGAACATCACCGAACAGCAGAGAAAAACATTCAAGCTCATAGCTAAGAACCCTCAAACTCTGGAAATCAAGTATTGAAAGCCAGAACCCTACAGCGAACTCAAGAACACTCGAAGAAAAGCTCAAGTCATCGCTCTCGACGCACGCCAACAGCCCTCGACCAGCAGTTTGCACTTTGTTTCGTACACGACAAACACCTGTTTTTACATTCAAACACTTGTACTTTACATTTTGAAGCATTTTCTTCATCTGTATTGTAATCTTTGTACGATCGACACCAGTATCCAAGGACATCGCCCCTGATTGGCGACCATAGTGCAGCGACGACACCCCTGTCGTTCGCAGGTTTTTTTCTCGATTGAGGTTTTTCCTGCGTCATCAAATCCATTGTTTCTTTATTTTTATCCTCGTCGCACGTTTCGTCGAAAGATTCTTTCTTTAGTTGTTTAAGTCCACATCGACCTTAAGTTGTTCCTTTGGTGCGATTTTTGGCATTAACAGTTTGGCGCCATCCGTGGGACTACATCTAGAGAAAATCATCGACGAACGTGCATTCTACTAATAGTTTCTTGGAGTTTCTTCTATTTTATGTTGCAGGAAAATGGCAGCCCCTGGAAATCCACAACAAGCCGTCGCTCAGATGTATCAGGAGCTCGAGGTTGCCAGGAATCAACTCAATGCAATGGCAGAGCAGAATCGCAGAGCAGCTGAAGAGATTGCGCGGCTAAGGAATCCTTTTGGACCCCAGAATGGTCCTAGACCATTCATCCAGAATCCAGGTCCGGGACCAGGCTCGTCCGCGCAGAATCAGCATACAGGTCCATTCATGCAGAATCATCAGCCGGGTTTGTTCATTCCGAATCCCCAGTCTGGGCAGATTCCCCCTCAGCACATCCGACCACCACCCTTGAACAACGGATCCCAACCATTGCAAGGTGGCGCCCAGCCATTTCAGAATGGATCCCAGCCGTTTTCCCAGCCGTTCCAAAGTGGTCCGCAACCTTTCCAGCAAGGATTGCAACCTCTCCAGCAAGGATCGCAATCTTTCCAGCAGAGATCGCAGCCATTTCAGCATGGACCACAATCGTTTCAGAATGGACCGCAGCAATTCCACTATGGGTCGCAGCCATATTTTATCCCGTTCAACGGGGACAACAATGGTTCGTCGCATGGTAATGGAACTAGTCCAGGGACCAATCCCTCGACAAGGGCAAATCCTGATCTTAACGATCCCGTCGCCCAGCGTTTGAAGATGTTAGAAGACCAAAATGAGTGCGTCCTGTCCTTGCTCGCCAAGTTGCCTGGGGCAGCCATGCCTGTCGATGTCGAGCCTCGCTCGGGGTATCAGGTGTAGCCCTTCATCGACGAGATCTACACCGTCGAGGTCCCAAAGAAGTATAACATTCCTGCCTTCACTCCCAAGTATTCGGGTGTGACCGATCCGACCGAGCATGTCGCGCAGTATAAGCAGCTCATGTAGACGATCTCGATTCCACACATGTACCAGGAAGTATGCATGTGCAAGAGTTTCAGGGCGACTCTCAATGGTCCAACTCTCCAGTGGTTGATCAATCTCAAACCCAAATCTATCGGGTCGTTCGCCGAATTGGTCAACCAATTCTCCCGGCAATTCGCCAGTAGTCGTAAGATGGAAAAGCAGACTAGTGATATGTACTATGTCGTGTAGAAGACCAATGAGTCTATTCGAAGTTATTTCAATAGATTCAATGCCGAAATGATCAGTATCCACAATTGTGACATCAAAACTGCGATCGAAGCTTATAAGCGTGGTCTGGACGATAGTTCAGGTCTATATATCGATCTGACCAAGTATCCCCCAGAGAACTTCGAAGACGTCCGAGCTCAAACCTTAACATATATGAGGGTCGAGGATGATGCCGCCTTTCGTCGCAAGCACACTGACGACAAAAAGTCGTTAGGCGTCAAAAAGCCAGAGTTCAAGACAAAGGCTGTTTCCAGAATAGAGCCCGCGCGCCAAATTTCAAATGTTCGTTTCAAGACGAAAGCAGAAGCCAAGACCGCGACTAAGTTCACTCAGTACCCCAAGATATCCTCTTACGAATTCAAAGGGAACGCTAAGGACCTAGTCGAAGCTCTGAAAAGTTCCCAAGCGACCATTCGATGGCCAAAGAAGTCCGACCTGGACGATGCTAAAAAAGACAAATCAAAGTGGTGCGACTTCCACGTCGATCATGGTCATGCGACAGACGATTGTATCGCATTGAAGAATGAATTAGTGTATCATTTCCCGAAAGGAAATCTCAAGGATATCATCGACGATGTTGCTATTCCAGCTAATAGCCATCGACCGTCGACTCCCGAGCATGCAAAAGTTGTCAATTAAAATCCCCTATGCCATTGGGAATCCTGAAGATCAAGAGTGAGCCAAAAGTCGCTCGTGAGTGCTACAAGTCTACCTTGAAGCCGCAAAAATAAACCAAAGTCACAAGATCAGGCTCTCGACAGGTTCGTTCCTCTATCCCTAAATTAATATCTTTTTCACAGAGATAAGTCTACTATGGTGCCTGGTCGCACGACAACATAGTCAACGCATGACAATATTTCTCCGTGTCATTCTATCATTTAAAACCTATATTTTCCTCCCAAAAAGAATAAGGTAATAAATGACAGGGGGCAAATAGAGAGAGTCTGAAATGGTACGTTCTCTAACTCTTTTTCATATGATTTTTTCTCGCAAAACGTTTACTGACTTAAGTATCGGAGGGTCGTTGGCTAGCCAACGACCAACCCCCGACATCATTTTATCGCATGATCGCACGACAATAATCACTAAGTCTACTATATGACTTTAAATTCGCAGGGTCGCATGACATACATGATCAGGTCTGTGACTTGATCATCCCTCCATAGGGGCATACGATACAAACTCATTATATGATCTAATCGTACGATCGCAAAGTCTAAACGATTTTACCCCTAAGTCTCTTAACTTAGAAAATGCTTTAATCGCGTGTTCACATATTTGTTTTACTCATCGTATTACAATGTATGCCTCAGTCGCATGATTTCCTATGTGTCTTATGTTCAAATTCATAATTAAACATAGTTTGGATAAAGCATAAAGTTCAAACAAAAGTTGCGCTCATTATATAAACCATCGAGTACATAATCGACCACTAACGGTCGAGCAGTACAAACAAACAAATACATTTTTTCTAAGGTTGTGGAGGAGCATCGATCACAACCTTGTCCGATACCTCATCCTGAAAACCCTTGGCTAGCCGCCTCTTCTTCGACCTCCTTCTCGTCATCCGAGTCTAGATCTCTCTCGGTCCCGACTCACTCATAAAAGAGACGCAGCTCATCTGACGCTGAAGTCAAAGGATCCTTGCCCTGCAGGTGACGTCGCATAACTGTCGCACGCGTAGTAAGTCGAGCATAAGAAAAGAAAGACTTATTTTCGTCCTTCAACTCATCAGACTCCCTCTTCAAATTTACCACTTTAGCCTTGATTCCCTCGACTTCCTTCCTCTTTGCGGTTACGGATTCCTTCATCCCCTCCAGCTTCTCTCTCTGGTCGCGCATCAAAGTCAGGGACTCCTTCAAACGCGAGTTTATCTCGTCTCTTGTATGACCGAGGGCATCCAATTCGTCCAGAGCATGGTCAAGGCGCATCGACATCGCTTTTTCATGCTCCAAAGCAGCTTTCTCTTTAGCTAGCGCTGCATCTTCATCTTTGGTAACAGAAGTCGTTGAATCCTCTATATTCATCGTTTCGGCCTGCAATGCCAGGGAAGCTTGGGACTCCTGAAGAATCATAATATGAGCGACATTAGTAAACAACGACAACGACAAACGACAAGTCTTGAAAGAAAGACTTACCAAGAATAAGAGTCCAGCTGCATGGAACTCTTTCTTCTCGAAAGAGAACCCGTCAAAACGCTCCCTGAAAGACGGAAGCAAATATTTTTCCAAATGGGGGAACAACTTCGTCTCGTCCAAGACATTGTCGTCCAGAAAACCCGACGGCAACGTAAAGTTGACCATCGTTTCCCCCACAGGTCCCTTCTGCGCGCCTTTGCCCCTGTCGGCCGATGAAGGGTCGGATAGGACGACGGGAGACATCGTCGCCAGTTGCGCAGTATCCACAGATTTTGCGTCGGTCGTGTCAAACGCAACCGACGCCTTCGCCTTCCTGGACAAGGCAACCCTCGATGGGTTACCCGTCTTCAAAGTCAGTTCCCTCAGAACGGACACCTTTGTCCTCTTTAAGAGGCCCGACCCGGCTATCGGGACCTCTTTTCTCTTCAGGACTCCCGACCCAGTTGTCGAAACGTCCTTCTCCCTCGCCTCGCGAGCTACTTCGACTTGGGCCATCTTCCTAGCAACAGAAGATGTCGCCTGCGCTTGAGATTCACATGTACGGTAAAAGAAAGAAATTAGACGATTCAGAAAAAGACCAGGTCAAGCGAAAAGAAGACAAAAAAAATACTTACCAATTATCTCTACCTCTGGTTCTTCACTCTTCTCTTCCTCCTCAGTCTTCTCATAGTCCTCCTCTTCTTCTTTCTCCTCTCGACCCATCCTCACTCTGTCGCTCAAGAAAACGGTGTCATCATCCTCGTCTATCAAATGACGCGTGACGTACGACCGGTCTTCAGTACTAAATTCCAAGAACTTTTCGATCTTAGCCCGAGAAGCATCATCCGGCTCTACCTTATCAAAATCAATATCTACGCATAAAAAAGAAGATCAGTCGAAAAAACAATCGAGCAACAGAATAACATGAAAACGTACAGTCAAAGGCTCACCCGTCATATTCCAACCCTCCCTAATCCAGTCACTATCAGTGTCCAGCGTCGACACCCGTATGAATACGTACCTCTTCTTCCATCCACGGTCGTTGACCGCGGTATTTAAAACCAGGGTACGATCACCCTTGAACCTTGAAAACAAACTATAGCGACGATACCGGTCATTCTTGACCTTATACGCCGTCAGAAGGTCCCTCACATTCATCGGTGGATTCCAGTTGGAGGTAAGTCGTTCGATGATCAAGATAACTCGCCAGAACTGGGGCATCAATTGCCCCGGCGAAAGATCAAATTCACACATGAACTCTTTGACTAAAGGCGAATATGGCCAGTGAAAGCCTATTTTGAACGGGTATTCGTATATAACAACGTACCCCTCGGGGCACATTTCCGGTCGAACCTTGCCAACCTTGCTTACGGTAATCCCCATGGGAATCCTCGCTAGACTTCTAAAGTCGTCGAGATCTTCTTCGTTTTTAATGGTGCTTCTAGGCTCTGTCGCCATTGCCAGCCCCGTTAAATTGATTTGCACTTCTGAAAGGCCCAGATATCCCAGTTTTTTCTAGGCTTTCTAGCGATAGACTTACGCCGCATACGCAAACTGGAGAGTCGTATCTTATATGATCTCAGAAAAACTTAAATTAGGTCAAAGATTCTTGCAAGTTTTAATCGAACGGAAATCGCCAAGAAAAGATCCATCATAATCTTTATTTATGCAGTCGATCATGTCAGGTCGAGCCCTTTGATGATCACCGCGTGCTCTCGTCCCTTCGTATGACCGCAGGGATCGTCGACACCTGTCCTCGACAGCTGGTAAGCATCATCGTGCGTCATTATGACATCATAACTTTTCAACTTCTCGTTCAGTTAAAAGCGAACCGGTCTAGTTCCACGACAACCAGGTAAGTCCCTCAACCCAGGTCACAAGTCTAAGCATTCGACAAGCAAAACTTAAAACTTAAATTTGACATTCAATTTTCAAATTTTGGGGGCAAACTGTTTGGGCAAAAAATCACGTCGCTCGACCGCGACCAGAACAGGTAAGACGTACGATTAAGAACTATATCTTGTATTAAGATAAGGTCTCAACAAGAACCCAAAAAACATTTGTCGTCTCCCGTAAAAGGTAACTCGTACGTCCCCTATGACGCTCGACCATAGCATCGCCCGTCCCGTACGACCATCGTGTAAGATCACTGCACCTTCGACCAAAGCTAACGTTAACCTTGACTGTTACATTTGTTAAGTATTTAATGCAGGAGTCAAAGCCATTAACAGCAAGCAGCCGTAACGGACGAAGAACATTATGGATAATCACTCCGGCAACCGTTTCTAGCCATTGTAGCCGTTGATCAAAGCATTAATGGAGCTAATTAATGACGCGAAGACTATAAATACCCAGCTAAGTCTTCACATCAAGGATCATCAGTGAACATCCGATACACATCAGCAATCATCAGCGAACATCACCGAACAGTAGAGAAAAACATTCAAGCTCATAGCTAAGAACCCTCAAACTCTGGAAATCAAGTATTGAAAGCCAGAACCCTACAGCGAACTCAAGAACACTCGAAGAAAAGCTCAAGTCATCGCTCTCGACGCACGCCAACAGCCCTCGACCAGCAGTTCGCACTTTGTTTTGTACACGACAAACACCTGTTTTTACGTTCAAACACTTGTACTTTACATTTCGAAGCATTTTCTTCATCTGTATTGTAATCTCTGTACGATCGACACCAGTATCCAAGGACATCGCCCCTGATTGGCGACCATAGTTCAGCGACGACACCCCCTGTCGTCCGCAGGTTTTTTTCTCGATTGAGGTTTTTCCTGCGTCATCAAATCCCTTGTTTCTTTTTTTATCCTCGTGGCACATTTCATCGAAAGATTCTTTCTTTAGTTGTTTAAGTCCACATCGACCTTAAGTTGTTCCTTTAGTGCGATTTTTGGCATTAACATATGCCATATCACATTGTAAAACATAACTGTTTAATGTTCTAAAATTTAAAGTTTACTAAAAAATTTAATTAGAAAGATTTAAACCTATGGAACTACCATGAACATCATGATTGTTCTAACAAATAGAATTTATAAGTAAATGTGCATTTAAGCTCTCACAGCTTATATTACCTCCATTCTATATATATCTCTTACTACAATTTTAGTCATCATGGCTAATTTGGAAACTAGCATTTGTGTATCCCAAGACACACGGATCTCTTTCCTAACCATTGTGCGGTAAGGACAAATCTTTAGTTCTTCTTAGATACATCAGATTGTTCTTTACTGCTATAAAGTGAGCATCACTTGAGTCTGACTAAAATCTTCTCGTCATGCTTAAGGCATACGAGATGTCCGGTCTCTTAGTACATAAACATGGTGTACATGTTTGAACCAATGGCCGAAGCATAGGAACACCCTTTATTCGGTTCATATACTATTGACAAACCTCCTTTCTTATAACCCCTTCATTTTAAAGTGTTTTAAGATTTTGTCAATGTATGTACTTTTGGCTTAATCTAATTTAAGCACTTTGATCTATAACAATAGATCCTTACACCAAGGAATTGTCTCTTAGATCCTTTATCATGAAATACTTCCTTAGTCAGGTTTTACACCTTCAAGCATTAGGATGTCATTTCTAATGATCTAGAATACTATCGTGCTCCCACTGACCTTCTTGTATATACAAGATTACGAGATGATTGTCGTAATCCATAACTGGACTTTTGCAACTTGCAATTTTAGGTTTGATGTTTTAAAGCTTTGTATACGTCCTCGCTGAAAAATTCCCTTTGAGGAATGTGGCTTTAACATCAATCTTCATGGCATCTTGCCATTCATAAGCAATCTGATCTTCGGATTGTTTTGCATCTCGTTCATTATTTTCAACAACTTGTTGAAGCTCAACATCTTGTTGTTTTTCAGTGTCAACCATTGTACCATCTTTGTAGTTCTTGAATTTCTTCAAGATCTGTTGTGTCTCCCCATTTTGATTCTTGTCAGAAAATCATTTTCTAAGAACTCATTATGGCGCGCAACAAAACTTTTGTTATCACTTGGACCTTGTATAAATGATATCCGATTGGATCTTTTATAAAGGTATACATTTCAGACCTTTTACTCAAGCTTCCTAGAAGCTTCATGCTTATCTTAAGCATTACAACCCCATATTATCATATATGACAACTTTGGGATCTTCCAAATTCATATTTTGAGAATAGGTCTTATCGGTCCTTGTTGGTTGATGCATAATTTAGTATTGGGTAGTTATTTCTAGGAAACATCCTCAGAAAAACTCTTTTAGGCAGATTCGTGAGACCCATCAAAGAGTGAATCGTGTTCAACCGGATTCTATTTCTCCTTTTGACGCACCATTTAGGTGTGGTGCTCCGGGAGAAGTTATTTGGGATACAGTCCCAATCTCTAGGATGATCTCTTGGCTTAGATATTCACAACCTCAATCTGACTGAAGCATCCTTATCCTTGCCAAGTATATCCACTACTTCTTTTGAAACTCTTAGAGAAATCAAAGCTTTCATATTTCCTCTCCTTTTGGTAAACATACCCATATCTACTAGACTTAGTAGAGTGTCATGAAGTAGTGATGACCGTGTCTCGTGACTAAACTTTAAGGCTCACATACATCAGTATGGATAACTCCTATTAGTTCTTGTGACCCCTAAGGGATTTTCTTTAAAATACCATTTTGTCATCTTGACCAACAAGATACACATTTATCATGTGAATCATCACATGATTCCAACCCTCCGTCCGTCTGGAGTTTGGTTATGTGTTTCTTGTTTCAGTGTCACAAATAGGTCTGAATTAAGCCTCGCTTAATTCATTGTTTTGATTTATAATTACAACTATCAATTTGATAAAACATTTATTGAGATAAAAAGAAAAAGTATTTCTTGAAAACATAAATACAAATTCGGTTTGTTGTAATTTGAGAAAATGAAACTAAAATTCCTAGTAATACTAGGTACATCTATACACTCGCTAAGTGTTAATGTAACACCATTAAAAGTTCATATCATATGTCTTTTTGAGCAACCTTAGCTAACTTAGCTCCATCTGGTCTGGTTTCATCTTCTTTTCACTTCTTACTTTCTGAAAAAGTAGTATTAATATGAGTATCATACTCAATACTAATGCCTAGTCAGAAGTGAACAAATCATTGGTAAATATACCTGAAGTTTCGGCTTCATTAGCCTTCTTCTTCCTTATTTCTGCCAATAGGGCAGGACAGTTTCTCTTCCAATGTCCCTTCTGGTTGCAATTGAAGCAAACTGCATCTACAGGAATCTTTCTTTTGCCCTCTTTCTGTTGGAGCTTCCAACATTTATTTTACCCTTGGTAACTCCCCCATTCTTCTTGATTATCCCACTTTTAGGCTTGATCATCAAGACCTGTTCTGGTTTGGATGAATCCAACTTGGATCTCATATTTCTCTCAGCAATTTTAAGCATGCCGTGAAGCTCTGTGAGAGTTTTCTCCAAACCATTCATATTATAGTTCAGAACGAACTGTTCATATGAATTTGATAAAGAATTAAGAACCATATCGATTCCCAATTCTAGATCTAGTGGGTATCCAAGACGGGTTAATCAGTCAATGTACCCTTTCATTTTCAAAACGTGGGTACTGACAGATGAACCTCCAATCATCATACAGGCATGCAATGCCCTGACTGTATCAAACCTCTCTTGCCTTGCCTGTAAGTGAAACATTTATTTCAAAGAGGATATCATATCCCATGCAAGCATGTCTTCATGTTCCCTTAGAAGCTCGGGAGTCATGGATGCAAGCATCAAAACAGCTAACATCTAGTGAATCATTGAGATGCTTATCATAAGCAGCTCTATCCTCAGCTGAAGCATTTATGTCAGCAACGTTTGGAAGGGGTTTTCTAGAACGTACAGCTTCTTTTCGTGTTTAAGGACAACCCTCGAGAAACGAAACCAATCGATGAAGTTCGTACAGTTCAGTTTATCCTTATAAAGGATTGACCGTAACGTAAATTGAGATAAATCGTTTGTGTTTGTAGTTTGGTAGGAAGTGTTAGCATACATCTACAAAATAAGTTCAATTTTAGTAACTTTATGATCTCAAATAAACGAATAACCTTTCAAAAATCATTTAATTTGAGCTAAGATACATATTTCACTTACTTCCATAAATGGTCAATGCACTGTCTATGAAATTAGGCTATTTAGGTAGGCATCATCCAATTATGTTCAACATAACTCTTAGATGTCGTGGGATTCTATTCAATATATCATATATTGAATTTGGCACGTTTAATCCCACTTCAACGCCTTGAAAATACTCATAGATGGCGAGGCACTTTCTATCATATTTCCAAGTAAACTAACCATACTAAGGTATCATAATCCCACCTAAAATCTCAACTTATGGTTTATTGGGATCAGTCGTCCAAAATACAACTATTTAAGTGAATGGCTAGGCGACGGTCCACTTAAATCTCGTTATCTTGGCATCTTGTCTCATACTACAATCATCCGATATGATTGACTAGGCATTTACCACACCGTAATCCTGTAAGCTCGACAAGTACCTTAAATGGGTGGCGTTTTAGTTTAAATTTTGCAAAAGGTTTAATTTTTGAAAACATTCTCATTCCTTTTAAAACGTTTTGATTTTAAAACCTCGTTCTTAAAATCTTGTTTTAAAAGTTTATCCAATTAAATCGGTTGATTTTGATAAACATATCAATTTTAAAATATCATATTTTAATTACCGATTTAAAATTTATTTTGCGTTTGACTTTATTTTAAAAATGTTTGCAACTACTATAACAATAATGATGCAATAAAATAAATAAAATGCAAAGACAAAATAAACAACCACAAACAAGTAGATAATATACGGGTTTGCCCCTAATGTGGTGTTGTGAGCCAACACAACAACCACGGTCTTTCTAAGGACATCTTCAAGCTCCCACTGGCCTCGCCATCTTGGTGAACTCTAGGGACTCCGTCCTGATATCTTGAAACTCCGTCTTCGGGCTTGGATTTACAACTTAAAATAGAAAATACAACAGTATCCTATCTATTTTACAATTGATCCTATCTAAAATTTAAAATTAAAATTACATTTCATGTAATTAATACATTTTAATTTTCCAAACATAAAATAAACAATCCAAACCACGAGTCTTTCGGGGCAAACCATATATTATCTAATAATATTTTAAACATAAAATAAATGCAATTTGGCCAATATTTAATTAACATAATTAAAATAGCCAATTAACGTTAACAAATTATTATATGGCAAATTAAAAATAATTATCTATCTTGTAGGTTAACAAACCTAACCCAAAAAAAATTAACCCATCAAATCGGGCCTTGGCCCATACTACGGCCCGCCCATATAGGACACAAGCCCAACGCGTAAGTTTAGAGTAACAACCCAAAACGATATAGGCAAAAAAAAACTTTCAAAGTTTAAGTTTTAAAACGAAAGTCCAAAAACTTGAATCCCTTTAAAAACGGCCTAATACTTACTGGCCCAAAGCATTGGCCCAAAAACAAACTTGTTCGAGATCCAAAACAGAGGCAATGAAATTGAAACGGATCACCGGTCATCATTTAAAACCAGAATATGATTTGAAACAAATTGACTAAAACTTTTAGTGTATGACTTACAATCCATCGTATATGGCCAAGTACTCGATCAAAGACGATCCAAAACCTAGTTTTAAAAACCAAACCCAAAAGCCCGAATCCATTTTGAAAACATTTCAAAACTTAACAAAACGAGCCTATAAAATGTGACCCACGACCCAAAAACTTGACCCAAACAATTAGGCCCAAAATTGGCCCAAAATTGGCCCAATTTTTTTTTAAAACTTAGTTGGTATGGTCGTGGCTTGGGACTTCAGCTAGGTAATGTCCGATCGGTCACGAGGTCAAATCCTCAAACCGATATTGAACTAGAACCAATCGGTGGCCACAAAACACCCACAACAGTAGGAATCAGCATCATACTTAAAAGATACTTGTAGGCCATGATTTAGGGCAACGCCAAAATGGTGCAACACCCATGGAGCAAACAACGGATTGGTCGACGACTAACAACATTATACCCAAACCAAAAGCACCTGATGGTCTAGTGGGTGACTCTCACACGCACACAACAGATCAGCACCAATCGCACAAGGCGGTGGCACCGATTTCGTCACGGCCGAAAACTGACAACAATAGAAACACCGGCCAAAGACTGTCGACGGCGGTTGGGTCATCGGTGACGAGGTCCGGTGGCCACAACCACATTTGACCGACGAATTCCACGGCAACCGATCGATATGAGGGTAAAAAAAACTTTTATTTATTTATTAAACTGACGATTGAAGTGAAAAACTGTTGATCCAAACCCTCAGTGATTTGATAATGACTCTGAGAAACATTTAGTAAAAATTGTAAGTAGACAATATGTATTAGAATCTCACTATCGTTGATAAGTACTATGTCTGTTCAGTACCGCTGATAGGAAACTCAAGCTCTTTAAATTACACATTTAGCGAACACTATTCATCAGTGAGCCCTGAGCCTATTCAGTCTCACCGATGATCGCTGATAACTTATGTTGTTTACTTATGATCCCTGAAGACAAGTTTCACGTCAACCATATTCTACGCTGAAGTCGAAGATCAAGCCAAAGAACCAGCGATAAGTCTACTAATGAACCGATGCGGATATCAGTGAATCCAAGACCTGTCCACTCAACGTGAAGTTTCAAGTAGAAGACTTCAGCGAACGCTGAACTTTATCATTTGCTGATAAAGAATCATTCAGCGAACGCTGATCATGAAGCCTCATCTACATGCAACTATTGTCTTACCCCCTTGCACGCCTCCGTACGATTGTGTCAGAACGGACATCCCTTTTGTCCAGAATCGTACAACCAACTCTGATTCTACATTCTTCATCATGCGGCTACTAGGTTGTCTACCAAGGTCAAAACATGCAACCAATCAGAAGCTTCCATGTGTAAAGTTGTACTGACATGCATTAAATGCATGCAGTATATAAAGGAAACCCTAGTTCATTCTTTGAACACTTCTGCCATTCCTTATCTTGTTGAATCTGCGTGTTAGAATATTTGTCTTAAGTATTCTTAATTCCTTCTCTCTTATTTCTAGTGCAAGAAATCTTAGAGATTCTCATAGTTTGTTTAGATTATGTTTATTCCTTAATCTTGTTCCGCAACAAACTGTAAATTGTTTGATACATATCAATAAACAATTTAGAAAAGTAAAAATCGTGTGTTTGTATTCAACCCTCCTTCTACAAACTTGTATAACCCCTTTGGGACCAACAAATGGTATTAGAGCATATTGTTTAATCTAATAAACAAGATCTTGCTTATACTAATTTCTTTTATCTTCCTTGCTATTTTCTAAAATGGCTAACACTACAAACACAAACTATATCGATAATGGTTCTCTTGCAAAACCCCCTAGATTTTCCAAAGATAACTTCAATCTCTTGGAAAATAGGATGATGCTCTTCTTGGAAGGTGTAGATCCTACTATGCCTTACTATGTCGAAAATGGTCCATATGTCCCTGTCATGATAGACGTTGTTGTTCCAGCCACTGCTACTAGAGCTGCAATCCCTGAAAGAACGATTCCCAGGGAACCTAACACATGGACTGATGAAGACAAGAAGAAGGTGGCTATCGACACTAAAGCCAGATCTATTCTCTCTATGGCTCTTCCTGATGAAGTCTACCACTCCGTCATGAACCTGAAAAGTTCTAAAGCCATGTGGGACACAATATGTGTTAAAATATGAAGGTACATCTGAAGTCCAGGATTCAAGAAAGATTAACCTGGTAAGACAGTACGAAAGCTTCATTTGTGGTAAGAATGAAACTCTCTCTGAAGTTCACCAACGTTTTAATTGTTTAATCATTGACTTAAAAACTGTTGGTAAGGAATATTCTAACTTTGAGATCCTGACAAAGTTTCTGGAATGTCTTCGTGAAAGCTGGGACAGTTATTCAATGTGTCTTAAGCCCTCAAAGGATCTGAAATCAATGACCCTTTCTACCTTATTTGGCACTATGCTCAATCATGAGCAGTCGTGTCATCTTAAGAAGAATCTTGTAAAAGATTCCAAAAGCACACATGTTGCTTTACTCTCACAGTTACCATCTACTCAGCGATCAACTATCACTATCACTGAGTTGGAAACTAACTTTGAATGCTCATCAGATGCTGATCCTTCAGATCTTGATGAATCTCTGGCACTCCTGACTAATACATTAAGGAGATTCGCCAGAAAGAGTAACTTCAGAAGAAATAAACCTCTTGCACTCACAGACAAGCCAAAATCTTCAACCCCTGTAGATAAGGCTACTGCTACCGGCTTTAACTGTGAAAAAGTAAGACACTTTGCTACTGAATGCAGGTCTAAGAAAGTCTTCAAACCCTCATCTTCTTTCTAAAAGAAATCCTCTAACCCCAGGGCTAGAGATGACAAATACAAGAAGCTGAAAGAAAAATATGCAAAGTTGGAAAGCTTTAAGAAGAAAGGCAAAGGCATGATTGCTGAAGATCATGATTGGGCTCAAATAGAAGAGGAGGAAGAACAAACTGAAATTCCCTCTACTTCTACATCCACCTCTCAGGTATCAAACTCTCTTACTGATACTCAAACTTCAGCCCTTAGTGACATCAAAAGACGTCGGACTCTCGATCTCTTAACTGTCGATCTCTTGACTGTTGATTTATATGATGCCATGGATGGCAAGACCAAAGCTAAAAAACTAAATATTTATCTTGCTGAACAGCTTAAGAATTGTCACTTAGAAATTCAAAAGCTTTCTAAAATAGAAGAAAATTTAAAAGATCGGGTCTGTATAAATCAAATCATTCGTATCGAACGAGAAGATGTTGTCTCTGCATTAAAGGCTGAAAAGGCTACTATTGAAGGATGGTGTAAATCCTTAACAACGATCACTGAGATACTTCGTGCTCAGATTCCTCTGAGTGATAAAAGTGGTCTTGGTTATAAAGATGATACTATAGAACCAACCACTGATCGTTCCATACTCAAGTTTGGAATGTTCGTATCCTCAATCCCTGGCACTTCCTCGTCTCAGTGTTCTTCTAAAGCTCCCATTCCTGAGGAAACCTCTACCTCAAGTTCTAAACTAAAAGGTAAAGGTAAAGAAAAAGTTTTCAATCAAAAACCTCATAAGGGTACCTTTGTACCTAAGTTGAATGTTTCTAAACCTTCAGTGAATCATCCCTCTACTTCTAAGAACAAGATCCCTGAATTCATTCAGCGATCCACTCCTAGAATCAGAGTGAATGTAATTGGTAAGAAATCCGAAGAACTGATTGTTCCTCCAATTTCCAATGCCAAATGTATTCTTGGTGCTGGCCCTGCTCATTTAAAAATTTCGGCTAAGCATACAAATGGTCCTAAAGCTACCTTTAGCTATAGGAAATGTTATCACTGTGGACTTACCGATCATATTGCTAGTAAGTGCCTCACAGCCACCTGTTAATGCCAAAAATCGCACCAAAGGGACAACTTAAGGTCGATGTGGACTTAATCAACTAAAGAAAGGATCTTTCGACGAGACGTGCGACGAGGGAAAAAATAAACGAGACAAGGGATTTGATGACGCAGGAAAAACCTCAATCGAGGAAAAAACCTGCGGACGACAAGGGATGTCGTCGCTGCACTATGGTCGCCAATCAGGGGCGACGTCCTTGGTACTGGCGTCGGTTGTACGATGATTACAATACAAATGAAGGAAATACTTTGAAATGTAAAGTACAAGTGTTTAAATGTGAAAACAAGTGTTTGTCGTGTATGAATACAAAGTGTGAACTATCTGTCGAAGGCTGATGGCGTGCGTCGAGACTGATACTTGAGCTTTTCCTTCGAGTGTTCTTGAGTTCGCTGTAGGATTCTGGCTTTCTGTACTCAATCTCCAGAGTTTGAATGTTCTTTGCTATGAGTTTGGGTGATTTTCTCTGCTGTATGATGATGTTCGCTGAAGTGTATTGGATGTTAATCAATGTCCCCTGAAATGAGGCTTTAGCTTGTCTTTTATAGTCTTCGCGTCATTAATTAACCCCATTAATGATTCAATCAACGGCTACAACGGTTGGAAACGGTCGCCGGAGTGATTATCCATGATGATCTTCGTCCGTTACAGTTATCGATCGTTTATGGTTGCGTCGGTTATATCCGTTTCTCTTTAATGACTTTGACTCCTGCATTAAACACTTAACAAACGTAACAGTCAAGGTTAACATTAGCTTTGATCGAAGGTACAATGATCTTACGCAATGGTCGTACAGGATGGGCGATACTATGGTCGAGCGTCGTGGGGAACGTACGACTTACCTTTTACGGGCGACGACGGATGTTTTATGGGTTCCTGTCGAGACCTTATCTTAATACAAGATTTTACTTATGACGTACGATTTACCTTCTCTGGTCGTGGTCGTACGACGTGATTTTTTGCCCAAACAGTTTGCCCCCAAAATTTGAAAGTTGAATGTCAAATTTATGTTTTAAATTTTGTCAATCAGACGCATAGGAAATAAGACAAGAGTTAGAAATTACCTCAATCGCCTTGGAGCTAGACTGGTTCGTTTCTAACTGAACGAGAAGTTGAAAAAGGAACGGGGTCGTGACGTAATACTGACACACGATGATGCTTACCAGCTGCTAAGGACAGGTGTCGACGATCCCTGCGGTCATACAAAAGGACGGGGACGTGCAGCGTTTATCCAGGGATTCGACTTGACATAATCGACTGCATAAATAAAGATTACGACGAATCCTTTCTTTTCTTACGCTGAGTTTATTTTGGAAAGAAATTTCGCCTTGCTCTTCTTGCCATTTTTCTTCCGAATCCTTTTGATTTAGCGGAGATTGTTTGGGATTTAGGGCGTTTATATAACGCATATCTTCTTCCTTTCAGCTTTCACTGCCTTCTCTCCCCTGGTAAGAAATGTCGAATGACCCAGAGAGTTCCATCGTTAGCCAGGAAGATTTAGACGACTTTAGGCGTCTAGCGAAGATTCCCTTAGAAGTAGAGCAAGCAAGTCCGGGGATTGTTCGTCCTAAGGATTGTCCCGAGGGGTATTTTGTGATATACAAATGTCCTTTCGAGATTGGCTTCGAATGGCCGTTTTCGACTTTGACTAAGAATTTGATGCGATGCTTTGGTTTGTCGCCGGGGCAGTTGATGCCTCAACTCTGGCGGGTTCTTTTGGTTGTTGAGCGTTTGTCTGCGGATCTGGACCCCCCTATGTCTTTGAATGGTTTCTTGGCAGCGTATCAAGCTAAGGGAGATAAGCGTGGGCGTTATAGCTCGTATTCCAGATATAAAGGCGATCGTGCCTTAGTTTTGAATACTGGAGTGAACGATCGGGGGTGGGGTCCAGGTATGTGTTCGTACGTGTTGATTTGCTGGACGCCGCCAGCAAGTGGATCCGTGAACGTGGTGGTGGACGAGCACGTGGTGGTGGACGCTGTAGAGGAGGAAGAAGGAGAAGGTGAAGAGGAAAGTGAACGACAGGAGTCGACAGGTGGGTGTATTATGGTTTCCTGTCTTTTACCATTTATTTCTTATTCCTATCTGATGCTTCGCATTTTTCCTGATCAGTGCCAACTGAAAGGAAATCAGTTTCTAGGTCGAGAGGGAAGCAAATCATGTGTGCCCTTCGAGGAGGAGATGTCTCGACAGTTGGGTTGAGCCAGAAGAGAACCAGGAGTGTGATCCTGAGAGAACCGTCGTTGAGGGTTGATGACTCGTCGAGAGTTGTTCTGCCTAAGAAGGCGAAGGCGTCATCTAGCCGTCCTGGCGTGATGGACGCGACACCAGCAAGTTCTGCGCCTCCGGCGACGGTGACGAAACCGGTGTCTCAAGTGTCGATCCCAATACCTGCCGACAGGGGCGAGGGATCGTCAGCCGAAGTTATGACGGTCAATTTTACATTGTCGTCTAACTTTATGGCGGATGGTGTCCTAGACGGGACGGCGTCGTTCCCTCATCTAGGGAAGTATTTGCTCACGTCTTTCGGGGAGCGTTTTCACGGAGTTCCGGCCGGAGAGATGAGATCTCGAGTTGCCAGTCTGGCGTTCACGGTGAGTGTCAATCTTTCATGACTTGTGTAATCTTTGTCGATTGTTATTGAATGCACCTTCTATTTTTCACAGACGTTCCAGTCTTCCTTGGCGTTACATGCTGAGACGTCAAGAGTTGAAGATCTGATGGCGTCTGCTCTTGAGAGGGAAGCTGCAGCGTTGGAAAGGGAGAGAGCGGCTTTGGATAGGGAAAAGTTGGCCATGGCGCGTGTCGATGAGCTGGCTGTCCAACTTTTCGATGCTCAATATGAATTGCAGGAGATTCGTGCGGTAGGAGTGGCAGGTGGAGGCCCTCAGGTCGGGACTTCGAGCGGGGATATGACCAATGTTCCTCCTGTCGTCTAGAATTTTTTTCTTTCCTTGTTTGTTTTTGCCACTTGACCTATCGGGGGTTGAGTATGTATACAGTGGTTTATGAATATATATCTTTTGCTTATGCTTTATTCGAATCACGTTTGATTATAAAGTCGAACATAAGATACGTATGAAATCATTCGACTAAGGCATTCATTATAATACGATGACAAGAACGTAAAACAAATATAAAAACACGCGATTAGAGCATCCATTCAGTGTATGAAAGTTAAGAAACTTAGGGGTAAAGTCGTTTAGACTCTGTGATCGTACGATCGGATCGTACAGCGAGTTTGTGTCGTATGCCCCTGTGGAGAAATAATCAAGTTAGAGACCTGATCGTTTATGTCGTTCAACCTTGCGATATTAAAGATTTAATGATTACTGTCGTGCGATTCTGCGATAAAACGATGTCGGGGGTTGGTCGTTGGCTCACCAACGACCCTCCGATGCTTAAGTCAGTAAATGTTTTGCGAGAAAAAATCGTATGAGAAAGAGTTAGAGAACGTACCATTTCAGACTCTCTCTATTTGCCCTATGTCATTTATTACTGCACTCTTTTTGGGAGGAAAAGATAGGTTTTAAATGACAGAATGACACGAAAAAATATTGCCTTGTGATTGACTATGTTGTCGTGCGACGAGGCACCATAGTAGACTTATCCCTGTGGAAAAGACATTGTTAATTTAGGGATAGAAAAACGAACCTGTCGAGAGCTTGATCTTACGACTTCAGTTTATTTTCTCGGCTTCAAGGTAGACTTGTAGCATTCACGAGCGACTTTTGGCTCACTCTTGATCTCCTGGATTCCCCATGGCATCGGGAATTTCAACATTTGATGATACGTCGAAGGAACAACTTTCATATCATGGATCCATGGTCGACCTAAGATGATGTTATAGGCCGACGCACAATCGATGACGTTGAACTTGGTCTGCTTGTTGACTCCTCCAGCGTAGACGGGCAAAATTATCTCTCCAAAGGTGCTCGTCGCTTCTCCATTGAAACCGACCAAAGTCGTTGAACGTCGGGTGATTTTCGAGCGATCGATTCCCATGGCTTTGATAGTGTTGAGAAAAATGACATTTGCTGAGCTGCCCCCGTCGATCAAGACTCGACGTGTTAGACAGTTACCGACTGTAAGCTGAATGATCAAACCGTCATGATGCTTTTGATACGAGTTGCCCAGGTCGACGTGGTCGAACACAATCTTCATAGCTTCTAGCTCCAAATCTCCTTTGGGTCTAAACGAGCGGGGAATAGGACGATCGTCGGGCGCCTGGCTGGCATGACGTTTGGCCGCTGAATATGTCAGACCACACGCATCTGAACCACCGGTGATGCAATTGACGACATTCGCGTGCTCGAGGGTCGACGGTCGATGGCTATTAGCTGGAACAGCGACGTTGTCGATGACATCTTTGAGATTTCCTTTCGAAAAATGATATGCTAATTCCTTCTTCAATGCGATACAGTCGTCCGTCGCATGACCATGATCGTCATGGAAGTCGCACCACTTTGATTTGTCTTTCTTAGCATCGTCCAGGTCGGACTTCTTTGACCATCGAATGGTAGCTTGGGAACTTTTCAGAGCTTCGACTAGGTCCTTTGTGGATCCTTTGAATCCGTAAGAGGATATCTTGGGGTACTGAATGAACTTAGCCGTGGTCTTGGCCTCTGCTTTCGTCTTGAAATGAACATTTGAAATTTGGCGCGCTAGCTCTACTCTAGAAACAGCCTTTGTCTTGAACTCTGGCTTTCTGATGCCTAGTGACTTCTTGTCGTCAGTGTGCTTGCGACGAAAGGCGGCATCATCTTCCACCCTCATATATGCTAAGGTTCGAGCTCGGACGTCTTCGAAATTCTCCGGGGGATATTTGGTCAGGTCGGTGTATAGACCCGAACTATCATCCAGACCACGCTTATAGGCTTCGATCGCGGTTTTGACGTCGCAATTGAGGATGCTGATCATTTCGGCATTGAATCTATTAAAATAACTTCGAATAGACTCATTGGCTTTCTGCACGATGTAATATAGGTCGCTGGTCTGCTTCTCCATCTTACGACTGCTGGCGAATTGCTGGGAGAATTGATTAACCAACTCAGCAAACAACCCGATGGATTTGGGTTTGAGATTGATCAACCATTGGAGAGCAGGACCAGTGAGGGTTGCTCCAAAACTCTTACACATGCATACTTCCTGGTACATAAATGGGATCGAGATCGTCCACATGAGCTGCTTATATTGCGCGACGTGCTCAGTTGGATCGGTCACACCCGAATACTTGGGAATGAAGGCAGGAATGTTATACTTCTTTGGGACCTCGATGGTGGCAATCTCGTCGATGAAAGGCGACGCCTGATATCCCGAGCGAGGCTCAACGTCGACAGGCATGGCTGCCCCAGACAACTTGGCGAGCAAGGACAGGACGCGCTCATTTTGGTCTTCTAACATCTTCAAACGCTGAGCGACGGGATCGTTAAGATCGGGATTTTCCCCTGTCGAAGGATTGACCCCTGGGCTAGTGCCATTACCATGCGATGAACCATTGGTGTCCCCGTTGATCAGGACGAAATACGGCTGCGGCCCATAGTGGAATTGATGCGGTCCATTCTGAAACGGCTGCGATCCTTGCTGGAGAGGCTGTGATCCTTGTGATGGCTGAGACCCATTATTCACGGGTGGTGGCCTTATGTGCTGAGGAGGAACTGTCCCAAACTGAGGATTTGGATTGAACGATCCTAGGTGTTGATTCTGCATGAACGGGCCTGGATGCTCATTCTGCACGGATGAACCTGGATTTGGGACAAATGGACTAGGGCCATTCTGGTCGAACGATCTTGGAACTGGGTTCTGCACGAATGGCCTAGGACCATTTTGAGGCCCAAGAGGATTTCTTAACCGTGCGATCTCCTCAGATGCTCTGTGATTCTGCTCCGCCTTTGCACTGAGCTGATTCCTGGCGACTTCGAGCTCCTGATACATCTGAACGACGGCTTGCTGTGGATTTCCAGAGGCTGCCATTTTCCTGCAACAGAAAATAGAAGAAACTCCAAGAAACTATTAGTAGGGTGCACGTTCGTCGAGGATTTTCTCTAGATGAGGTCCTACGGATGGCGCCAAACTGTTAATGCCAAAAATCGCACCAAAGGGACAACTTAAGGTCGATGTGGACTTAATCAACTAAAGAAAGGATCTTTCGACGAGACGTGCGACTAGGGAAAAAATAAACGAGACAAGGGATTTGATGACGTAGGAAAAACCTCAATCGAGGAAAAAACCTGCGGACGACAAGGGATGTCGTCGTTGCACTATGGTCGCCAATCAGGGGCAACGTCCTTGGTACTGGCGTCGGTTGTACGATGATTACAATACAAATGAAGGAAATACTTCGAAATGTAAAGTACAAGTGTTTAAATGTGAAAACAAGTGTTTGTCGTGTGTGAATACAAAGTGTGAACTATCTGTCGAAGGCTGATGTCGTGCGTCGAGACTGATACTTGAGCTTTTCCTTCGAGTGTTCTTGAGTTCGCTGTAGGATTCTGTCTTTCAGTACTCAATCTCCAGAGTTTGAATGTTCTTTGCTATGAGTTTGGGTGATTTTCTCTGCTGTATGATGATGTTCGCTGAAGTGTATTGGATGTTAATCGATGTCCCCTGAAATGAGGCTTTAGCTTGTCTTTTATAGTCTTCGCGTCATTAATTAACCCCATTAATGATTCAATCAACGGCTACAACGGTTGGAAACGGTCGCCGGAGTGATTATCCATGATGATCTTCGTCCGTTACAGCTATCGATCGTTGATGGTTGCGTCGGTTATATCCGTTGCTCTTTAATGACTTTGACTCCTGCATTAAACACTTAACAAACGTAACAGTCAAGGTTAACGTTAGCTTTGATCGAAGGTACAATGATCTTACGCGTTGGTCGTACAGGATGGGCGATACTATGGTCGAGCGTCGTGGGGAACGTACGACTTACCTTTTACGAGCGACGACGGATGTTTTATGGGTTCCTGTCGAGACCTTATCTTAATACAAGATTTTACTTATGACGTGCGATTTACCTTCTCTGGTCGTGGTCGTACGACGTGATTTTTTGCCCAAACACCACCAAAGCTGAAAAGTTAGCTAAGGTGAAGATCACTGCCCCTAAGGCAAAGAAGACCAATCCTGGTGCAACTCAGGTTAAGGTGAAACCAACCACTGAGGTTAAGAAATTAACCAAAGTGAAGACTAGTCCTGAAGTTGAATCTACAAATGCTGCGAAGATTGTTGAACCTTCCACTTCCTCTACCACCACTGACAAATGTGGACCCATAGTGAAATGGGTGCCCAAGTCAAACTAATCTTCCTTTGTTTGTTTGTTTGCAGGTCCTGAAGGGTATATGGTATCTCGATAGCGGATGCTTTAGACATATGACTGGTAAAAAGAACATGCTCGTTGAATATAAGGAAGAGAAAGGTCCCTCAGTGACCTTTGGTGGAAATGGAAAAGGCTATACCCTAGGGTTTGGTGTACTTTCTAATGGTACAACTACCTTCAGAGAGTTGCATATGTTGAAGGTCTGAAGCACAATCTTCTGAGCATCAGTGAGCTATGTGACAAGGACTAAAAAGTGTGTTTCACTAAGGAATCCTGCTTTGTTACTGACAAAAAGGAGAAGATCGCTCTCAGCGGATACCATTTGGAAAATGTATATGTTATAAACATGGACTCGACAACCACTGAGAACTCTTGTTTCTTCTCAAAAGCCTCATCTGATGTCAACTGACTATGGCATAAGAGGCTCTCTCATCTTAACTTCAAGACACTGAATACTCTTTCTTCAAAAGAGTTGGTCACTGGTATACCTCAACATTCATACGCTAAGGAGTCTCTATGTTTAGCGTGTGAAAAGGGGAAACAAACCAAAGCAAGCTTCAAATCTAAGAAAGTTTCCTCAATATCATCTCCTCTTCAACTTCTCCACATAGATTTGTTTGGTCCAGTTAAGAAACAATCCCTCGCTGGAAAGAAATATACATTGGTCATAGTTGATGAATTCTCTCGCTATACCTGGGTTATGTTTCTCCGCTCTAAGAGTGACACCCCTGAAGAACTCATCACTTTCGTCAGGAAAATGGAAGTCCTGAATAATATGACCGTTCGCTCAATAAGGAGTGATCATGGGACTGAATTCAAAAACAGTTCCCTTGATTCCTTCTTTGAAAGCAAGGGTATTTCTCACAACTCTTCTTTAGTGAGAACACCGCAACAAAATGGAGTCGTTGAAAGAAGAAATCGAACGATCATCGAAGCTGCACGTTCAATGCTCAGCGATTCTCATCTACCTACTCAGTTATGGGCAGAAGCTGTCAACACTGCTTGTTTCACTCAAAACAGGTCGCTGATTGTCAAAAGGTTCAAAAAAACAGCCTATGAACTTTTCCATGGAAGAAAGCCTTCAATTAGCTTTCTTCACATCTTTGGATGTTAGTGTTTCATACTGAACAACCGGGATGCCCTAGGAAAGTTTGATCCCAAGGCTGATGATGGAATTTTTCTTGGATATTCTTCTATCTCTAAAGTCTTCAGAGTCTTCAATCGAAGAAGACAACTGTGGAAGAAACAATCCACGTCACTTTTGACGAATCCCGTTCAGCGAACTCAAGACATTCTCTGATACTGAAGAACTTAATCAATGGATGTTTTCTCATCTTGGTGATTCAGAAGCTGCTCCTATTCCTCAAACTCATACTCGTACCGCTGATGATGATCCTATTATCATCCCAAGCATGCAGACAAGTGAAGCTGAATCTTCATGGGTTTCAGTTGTTCCTCTCAACACATTGCCTGCTTCTGAACCATATACCTCAGATATCCCATCTACTTCTCAGCAATCAGTGAATGAAATGACATCTGAACCTCTACCTCTTCTACCTGAAATACCTGAAGTTGTTGAAGCCTCTTCTTCAGCTCCTCCAGAAGTTCAAATCAAGTCAGCGATTCATGCTCCGGCTCAGCGATGGACTATTAATCACCCCATTGATCAGATTCTTGGTGATCCAAACGCTGGTGTTCAGACTCGATGAAGCGCAGGTAATATTTGTTTATTTGTTAACTTTATTTCTCTGATTGAACCAAAGAAAATAGATGATGCCCTCAGATATCCAAACTGGGTCAGTGCTATGCAAGAAGAGCTGACAGAATTTGAAAGAAACAAAGTTTGGAAACTCGTTCCACGACCATCTGACAAGTCAGTGATAGGCACTAAATGGGCCTATCGAAACAAGTTGGATGAACATGGAACTGTAACCCGCAACAAGGCTCGTCTTGTTGCTCAGGGGTACAGACAAGAGGAAGGCATAGACTACGACGAAACTTTTGCCCCAGTGGCAAGACTCCAAGCCATTCGTCTATTCTTAGCATACGATGTTCACAAAGACTTCAAAGTATACCAAATGGATGTGAAATCAGCATTCCTCAATGGAAGGCTGAATGAAGAAGTCTACGTGGAACAACCTCCAGGATTCACTGATCCTAAGCATCCAGGTTATGTTTATAAACTGGATAAGGCACTTTATGGCTTAAAGCAAGCTCCTCGTGCATGGTATGACACTCTCTCTACTTATCTCCATATCGAAAAATTTGAGTGTGGTAAAATCGATAAAACTCTATTTTTCAGGAAAGTAAAAGGTCATATCAATCTTGTTCAAATATATGTCGATGATATTATATTTGGTTCTACTAACCCTGACTTATGTACTCGTTTCGCTGAAAGAATGAAAGCTGAATATAAAATGAGTATGACGGGTGAACTAACATATTTCCTTGGTCTTCAAATCAAACAGAATGAAAAAGGTACTTTCATTCACCAAGGTAAGTATGTTAAAGATATGCTGAAAAAGTTTGATTTAACTCAAAGTTCAGCTATGAAAACCCCAATGGCACCGCCGCTGACACTTAACAAAGATCCTTCAGGGAAACCTGTTAATGTCACAGCGTAACGTGGGATGATCGGCTCTCTTCTGTATCTTATAGCTAGTCGTCCTGATATCATGTATGCAACCTATTTGTGTGCACGATATCAAGCTGAACCTAAGGAATCTCATTTAATCGATGTAAGGCGTCTTTTTCGATACCTTAAGGGTACTCCTAACCTAGGTCTTTGGAATCCCAAAGACTCAGGGTTCGATCTAATCGCCTATTCAGATAGTGATTTTGCAGGATGCAAAATGGATAGGAAAAGCACCATAGGAGGCTGTCAGCTCCTGGGTGAAAGCTGGCGAGTTAGACAAGTAAAAAGCAAAACTCAGTGTCCACCTCAACCGCTGAAGCTGAGTACGTAGCTGCTGTAAGCTGTTGTTTTCAGGTCTTGTGGATGAGAAAAAACTACTGGATTATGACCTTCAGCTCTCCAAAATTCCAATCTATTGCGACAGCACTAGTGCCATCGCCATAGCAAACAATCCAGTGCTACACTCAAAGACCAAACACATCGAAATCAGGTATCATTTTATCAGAGATCATGTGATGAATGATGATATAGAACTTCATTTTATTCCAACTAACTTTCAGTTAGCTGATCTCTTCACCAAACCTCTTGATGAGACAAGATTCAACTTTCTCATCAGCGAACTTGGAATGCTGAACCTGGAAGAGTAAAATCTTCAGTGGTTCACATTTGATCAATGATAAAATGAATTTGTATAACTCTATTGATCATCTAACCTCTGAACAAACTGATTCGCTTATATCAAGGTATGTTCTCTCTCTTAATCGCTGACGTTCGCCTCAGCATGCAAGATTTCAAAATAAATTACATCGCTGAATATCTCTTCCTTTCAGTGATACTTTGAAATACTAAAAACTCACTGATATTTCTATTCAGTGCTTCTCTATTTTCAAAATGTCCCTGAGCTTTTTCAAATCCTCAGAGACACCTTAAAATATGAAAGGACGTTTATGACTTCATCCTCTGGATAAACCATGGCACGTCTTTTTGTCTGACACGTTCGCCCGTTTCGTTTCCTTGTCCAATCAGATTCAAGGGACGTGTCCGTTTCATCATGAAAAACTTTTCCCGCTCATAGTTTTTCTCTCTCTACTCTCACTATATAAACCCTTTGAGTTTATATTTTTACCTCTTACGCGAACTTACTCTCTAAAGAAAAACCTCACTATTGCATTTGGATTATTTTCTCAAGAACCTGTTAATCTTCATCTTCTATATCACACAACATGTTAATATTTCTTTTATTTTCCATCAAATAAACTTGTTTTTGATCTTATTATTGTTTTTAAAAGATCAAACATAGGAACTTTCTCAAAATAAAATCATTTTCTTCATGGTTTTATGAACACAATCTGCTTACAGATTGTTCTTCGAGTTTATAATCAAAATCTTAAACTTGACATTTTCATATGTTTTTCCAGAATCCTTTCCATAAAAGGAAACTAGAAAACGAGACTTTTCACTATGTTTTGTACTTCTTTTCAGAACTAGAAAACCCCAGTTTCCATTTCTTTCTCTAAATGGACACTGTAAAACCCTAAAAACCCTTATTTTGGAAACTTTTCCATTTGAAGATACTATTCTTCATCTTCTTCATGTTTGTATATTATGAACAGAACTGGCAACCACTGACGCAACCAACACTCAGTCTCCTACTACCTCTGACAAGGCTGAGATTGTCAAAGCTCCCAATGTGTCTCAATGGAACAAATCACATTCCATAGTAACAACCCCTACGCCCTATTCAACTTCACCCCAAGGAAACAGATCACTCATCTTGATGATGTTGTTAACTTCCTGAAGAGCTGTCCTCTGGCGACAGCACTGACAATCAAACCCACAGCCCACAAGAACCTCCTTGCCCAATTCTGGTATACTGCCAGAAGAGCTCAGGTTGCCTCCACCAAGAACCCTGAGAAGATGGTGGACGTCATCCTCTTTGACACTGAATTTGGGGAAGCAAAGATCCATCCCGGGGCGATCAGATCTGCTCTTAATCTCCCTGGAAGCTCCAAAGAAAGACGTTTTGTTAACCTACCTGACGTCAAAACCACGGAAGGTAGAGCTGAAATCACTGCATTTTTGGATGCAATAAAGTACACATGGAACAGAGGGAGAGATAAACTCCCTGAGAAGAAGCTCACAACCATCCTCAAGAGCAAGATGCCAAGCGAGATGAACTTCATCTTCGCACACCTCATCAGCTGTATGACAGCAAAGGTCGGGTCAACTGATCAGGCCTCGAAACCCCAGACTGCTATGGGGTATGCGCTGATGAAAGGGCTCCATATTGACTGGGCCAAGATAATCTTCGAAGACATGATGCTAAGGGTCAATGAAACAAAGAGGTCAGCGAATGTCCCATATCCCCGCTTCCTCAGTGCTCTCTTCAAGCCAGCACTTGGGGATAAGTACCCTAAGGTGGGAGACCTGAGGTTATCCCAGGTTGGCCCTAAGGTACTCGACTACAAGCCATTGGAAAATGAGGTACGTATTTCTACTCTCTTACCTCTTCTCCGACCTCCTCCTTCTTCTACTTCTGCAGCTACCTCTTCGACAGCGATCGTCCCAACTGCTGGTACCTAGGCCGCAACAACCACCCCATCTCGAAAGAGAAAACCATCTAAATCCCCATTTGGCATCCATAAGCCCAAGAAGATTTCTAAGGAGCAACCCTCCAAGCCTTCCCAGGCTGAAGACTCCGTGTCTGTCTCTCTACAGAAGACGCTGGATAGTTTTGTGGGACGCTCCGCCACATCTGCTGAACCAACTCCTTCTATACCCACTTCAGTGTCTCAGAACGCTGAAGTTATCCTGGATCAGGACCCCCCTTCCATAACACCTCTAAGTGCTGCTGAAGTATTATTCAGCAGATCCAACGCTGAATCTGCTACCCAATCCCTCTTCTCAACTCTTGTTCCTCCCACATCTTCTTTGGTCACTCCAAACTTCATAATTCCCCCACTCTCTGCAACAAACATCATTCACCTGAGTGACACGGCAGCTGATGATCTACCGCAAATGATAGATCAAAATCAAGGATCTATGGGCTCTCATCGTCAACCATCTCTGGAAGACGACTACGAGCTTTTTACTGGTCACCGACATTTCGACGACTTCACCAACCCACCCACAGGTATACATAAAACTCACAGCACTTCTCTCTCTGAACCCCCAACTTCTGAGCTTTCCTTTGTTCATAAGTTCTTTTCTTTTACAGTTCCTAATTTGGGGACAATCAACACGTCCCTCAAGGATTTGTCTACAAAGGTGGAATCTCTCACCACCGCTCTCTCCAACAACTCCTCAGCGGTTACAGATGCTGGGGACGCTTTGAAGAAACTCACCACTGAGGTGAAAGAGAAGGCCTCCAGCGCTGACTTACAAAAGCTGGAAGGTAGCCTCTCAAATGTCGCTACATCTCTCGCCGATAACTCCTTTTCCCTCAACACTCTCAACGCCACAAACAGCGAACTCTCACACAACTTCACCACACTGTCCAGCGAGGTCACAACGCTGAAGACAGTGGTGGGGAACTTGAAGGAGAAGTTTCCTCGCTGAAGACAGGGATGAGCGATCTAGGTAAAAAGGTCGACTCATCCAATGCTTTGATCCAACAGCTCTTGGATCGTCTCAACGCTCCCACTGTCCCTCTATCCCACTTCTCTCAGGTTGACCCGGAGAAGGTGGAGATGGTAGTGGACTTCATAATCCAAAGTACCCCTGCTATTTCTGGCCTGGAAGACAGAATGGCAGCGGTGGAAACCACTATTGGGATCCCTGGCCACGAAGACAGGGACCCTAAGAATGCTGCTGTTGATACTATTACCTCCCCCATCCGTTATGTAGAAGAGGGGGAAAGGACTCAAGAAGACCTTCCCCTTAACTCTGAGGGGGAGAAGAACGCTGATAAACCTCAGGGAGTTGAAAACCCAGAGGGAACCGAATTCTCTCTGAGGGGGGGAATGTCTAAGAACATGCTGATTCTCCATGGCATGTTGAGTCTAAAGAAGAAGCTGAAGAAGAAGAAGACGATGTAGATCTTGACCTTCATGACGACGAACCTTCATCATCACCTAAAGATGGTGATGATGACGATGATGATGATGACATCGACTTCTCCTTCCAGCCCAAACCCAAGAAGACCCCTGCTCAAAAAGGGGTACTTTTCAAAGAATCAGGGGAGGGGACCAGAACTAAACCTCCAGCGACTGAAGCCGATAAAGGCAAAAACAAAGGCATCGTTGCTGAAGAAAACTTGGCTATTCTCTACAGCAAGCCACTTTGTCAGGTAACTTATTTATTCTTCTCTTTCACATCATCCCTCCTATATCCTTTCTCAACCTCAGTTCTACTCTCCATAAAGCCTCTATACACTTAACCTCATTCTTTCTCTATCTTTTCTCCCAAATGATCTTATCTATGTGATCGCTTTGTTTCAGCTAGTCCTCTCCCCTGCTTGAGGGTCAAGCTGAAGCTCCTCCTGCTACATCACCAATAATCCCAGCCCCGAGTGCTGATGAAATAATCCCGGTCCTGAATCTCGATAGGATCGATGACATTTTTTAAGAAGAAGAAGAGCTGCTCACATACGATAGAAGACCTTCCTTGGTTCCTCAAACGCCAAGTGTAGAAGAAATAAAAAGGAGAGCATATATGATTCAAAAGCTAGAGGATCAGCGATCCGTTCCCGTTCATCTCAACATCCTATCAAAAGATGAAATCGTTGAATCCCTCAAAGCTGAGAAACTCTTCGCTGAACGAAAGAAGGCTGAAGAAAAAGACAAAGAATATGCCTTAGAACTTGCTCAGCGAACAGTTGAAGATCCAGCCCTGAAAAAGTTTCCTGTTGCTGTCCAAAAGAAATTGATGAAGGACGCACAGAAGATCCACCAGGAAAAGACCAAAGTCAGCGGCACCACACTCGAATGGTGTAAGAAGATGTGCCACTATAGACAACATGCTTCAAGGATAAAAGTTGTAAACGTCAAAGGGAGATATGCTTTGAAAAATAATATTGAGGTACCGATTGTTCATGTCCAAGTAGTCAGAGAAAACGACCACTTCAGAACTTGCTACATGTCAGACCTAGATAAGTTCGGCTTCCCTGAATGGTTGAAAATGAGAATCGCAATTCAGCGATCCCGCTCCACTTTCAAGACCTATGTTGTACAAGCCATAAACAGGTTGATCGACTTGGTAACCTCAGCGGTTGATATTCCACCACCACCAATTCAGAAGAAACGAGCTGCTCCAAAGAAGAAGAAGACTCCTTCCTCTCCAAGCTCGGCAATAAGAAACGAGACAGGGATTGAATTCTCTCGTGAAGCAGTTCTTGACCCCAACCCTGACCTCTCCGGACTCGACATTTCTCTACCTCTTGCTGAAGATTTCGTCCCTGGTAAGGTTATCAGCGAACCTTATGGCATTTTCTTCTATGACTTCAATGGTCGTGAATGCTTTCAACGCATCTCTGAGTTATACAAAACTCCAATCGAACAACTCAGAGATTTACTCTACTGGTGCAAGTACAGACGCGGTCTTCTTGGATCACTCCTAAAACCCCACATCTACCGCGGAGCCAAGAAAAGAAGGGAACAAGGAGTCACTGTCCCTGGTTGGATGATTCCAGAGACTAATACTCTTGATGAACTCGTCAAGAAAGAACCTGAGTAGCTGATAAGATTTCTTTTTGTAATTCTTCTATCTTTATCAGCTTGTAACTTTTGTACTTGTAATTATTATTTGTTGTACTTGTAATTTTTCCACTTCCCTTTGTAACTGATACGATGTTTAATGAAAAATTTCAGCGAATGTACTTTACTCCATCAGTACTTAAAAAGATCCTCGAAAACAGTAAATGGGACAAATATTTTATGAGTCCTTTTTAACCTTATGTTTTCTTACTTAGCCATTTTCTTTTATTGCTATGTCATAATCAAATAGGGGGAGATTGTTGATCCAAACCCTCAGTGATTTGATAATGACTCTGAGAAACACTTAGTGAAAATTGTAAGTAGACAATATGTATTAGAGTCTCACTATCGCTGATAAGTACTAAGTTTGTTCAGTAACGCTGATAGGAAACTCGCGTTCTTTAAATTACACATTCAACGAACACTATTCATCAGTGAGCCCTGAGCCTGTTCAGTCTCACTGATGATCGCTGATAACTTATGCTGTTTAGTTATGATCCCTGAAGACAAGTTTCACGTCAACCATGTTATATGCTAAAGTCGAAGATCAAGCCAAAGAACCAGCGACAAGTCTACTAATAAACTGATGCGGATATCAGTGAAGCCAAGACTTGTCCACTCAACGTGAAGTTTCAAGTAGAAGACTTCAGCGAACGCTGAACTTTATCATTCGCTGATAAAGAATCATTCAGCAAACGCTGATCATGAAGCCTCCTCTACAAGCAACTATTGTCTTACCCCTTGCACGCCTTCGTACGATTGTGTCATAACGGACATCCCTTTTGTCCAGAATCGTACAACCAACTCTGATTCTATACTGTTCATCATGCGGCTACTAGGTTGTCTACCAAGGTCAAAACATGCAACCAACCAGAAGCTGCCATGTGTAAAGTTGTACTGACATGCATTAAATGCATGCAATATATAAAGGAAACCCTAGTTCATTCTTTGAACACTTCGGCCATTCCTTATCTTGTTGAATCTGTGTGTTAGAATATTTGTCTTAAGTATTCTTAATTCCTTCTCTCTTATTTCTAGTGCAAGAAATCTTAGTGATTCTCATAGTTTGTTGTAACAACCCGGATTCCCATACATAGTTCAAATAGCATACATTGCATAACGTCGTTAAAACAAGAGATACATTATATAACAAATACGGTCCCCTAGTCTTTACAAACATTCAGTACATCATTACAAACGTTTACATAGTAAATTACATCATTACTAAAACATACTGTAACTACAAAACACATCATAGTCTTACTAAGCTAAGAACTCTAAATAACTCAAACCCTCAAATGTTACCCCTAAACCCGAACATAAGTCAAGTCCACAAAATAGTCAGTCCTCATTCATTCTTGATCTAAGAGTTAACAAAACACAGGTTACTGGATACTCAAAAGTATCTAAACTCTCAAAATTAACCAAACAGCTAAAGTATCCGGACAACACAACCTTTCCGGGAAACACCAACTTTCCGGATAACATAACCAATCCGGATAACATAACTTATCCGGACAACACAACAATTCGGACACTATCCGGTTAAATCATCTCATCCGAAAACTAAGGAAAATGGGACTTACCCGGTTAATCGATTCATCCGGATACCTGCAAGAAAACTACCGGACACTAACAACACATTATCCGGACACTACCCAAGAAACTACCGGATACATTCATATCATCCGGAAACCACTGACTGTTTATCCCCTTTTTACCCAGAAATCGACTGAATCGTTAACAGTTATGTAATTTACTATTCTAATCCGATAGAAACCTTCTAATAACAATTACACACATAAATTGTAAAGGAACATACCTTAATACTTCTTCCAAGCACACCAAAAGATGTCTTAACCACAAGATTCTTTCTTTTCTTCTTCTTAGCTCCAAGAACACACACACATACACTTCAAACTGATATTTTCTGATTGTGAAATATCTAATTCCATTAAGGGATAATATCTATCCATATTTACCACTTTAATCCTTTAACTATCCACTAATGACCAAATCACCCCTAAATTTATAAATTAACCCAAACTTACCCTAAACATCAATTATAAGGTTGAATAAATTTAACGGAACTAATATTTAACTAACGAACTTACCCGGGGTATTACATCATCTCCCCCTTAAAAGAATTCCGTCCCGGAATTCGGTTTAAGCAAAAAGGTGCGGGTACTTAGTTCTCATTTCTGATTCCGATTCCCAAGTAGCATCCTGACCCCTATGATGTCTCCACTGAACTTTCACTTGTCTGATTACTTTGTTCCGCAACACTTTAACTTTGTGGTCAACTATGGCTTCAGGTTCCTCCACATAATTCAGCTTTTCATCAACTTGTATATCTGGTAGAGAAACTGCCTGATCCGGCGTAACCAAACACTTTCGGAAATTCGATACATGAAACGCGTTATGAATCTTGCTTAACTCTGGTGGAAGATCTAACCTGTAGGCTACTTCGCCGATCCTTTCTATGATTGCAAATGGCCCAATGTACCTCGGGCTCAGCTTACCTTGTTTCCCAAATCGGATGACTCCTTTCCAAGGTGAGACTTTTAACATCACAAAATCTCCAACTTGGAACTCTAACGGTTTTCGGCGTCGGTCGGCGTAGCTTTTCTGTCTGTCTTGAGCTACTTTCAAACGTTCCCGAATCTGAGAAATCTTATCCGCGGTCAACTGGACTATATCTGGCCCTGCTAACTGTTTATCTCCCACTTCGTTCCAACATAAAGGCGTTCGGCATTTTCTACCATACAGAACTTCAAACGGTGCCGCTTGTATGCTGGAATGATAACTGTTATTGTAAGAAAATTCAATCAACGGTAAATGTTTATCCCATGATCCCCCAAAATCAACAATGCAAGCCCGGAGCATGTCTTCTAAAGTATGAATCGTTCGTTCACTCTGGCCGTCAGTTTGAGGATGATACGCTGTACTTAACTTTATCTGCGTTCCCATTTCCTTTTGAAAACTTCTCCAGAATCTTGAGGTAAAACGGCTGTCACGATCAGAGATAATCGAAATTGGAACTCCATGTCGTGTTACTATTTCGTTGATATACAGTTTGGCTGGTCTTTCCAGTGAATAGGTTTCCTTTATTGGTAGGAAGTGAGCAGACTTGGTCAACCTGTCAACGATCACCCAAATAGCATCAAACCCTTTCGGAGTCCTTGGTAACTTTGTGATGAAATTTGTAGTAATTTGATCCCATTTCCACATCGGTATTTCTAAACGCTGTAATTGCCCAAACGGCTTCTGATGATCAATCTTCACCTTCTTACAAGTAGTACAACCTTCCACATACTGAGCAATGCTTCTTTTTATTCCCGGCCACCAATAGAATTGTTTTAGGTCTTTGTACATCTTATCCGTACCTGGGTGAATAGAGAATCGAGATTGATGAGCTTCTTGTAGTACACGATCACGTAAACCACCCAAATGAGGCACCCAGATTCTGTTCCCCAGACACAATAACCCATGATCATCTTTTACTAGCAATGCTGATATCTCCACTAACCGTTCTGATTTCAGAAGTTCTTCTTGAAAAGCTTCCACTTGGCACTTCTTCAGTTCATCGAATATGTTAGGTAGGAGTCCAGCTCTTAGTGCAATGGCTTTTATCGTTCCACTCCTTTCTTGATGACTCGGTGCATCAGCTACCACATTCACCTTTCCCGGATGATAAAGAATCTCACAGTCGTAATCATTCACCAACTCTAGCCATCTTCTCTGCCTCATATTTAATTCCCGCTGATCAAAAAGATGTTGAAGACTCTTATGATCAGTGAAAATTTGACATTTAGAACCATAGAGATAGTGTCTCCATGTAATACCCCGGGTAAGTTCGTTAGTTAAATGTTAGTTCCGTTAAATTTATTTAACTTTATAATTGATGTTTAGGGTAAGTTTGGGTTAAATTAGAAGTTAAGGGTGTTTTGGGACATTAATGGATAGCTTAAGGTCTAAAGGGTAAATAGGAATAGATATTACCCTTAGGTATTCAGATATTTGCAAACATCAGAAAATATCAGCTCATTGTGTGGGTGTGGGTGTGTGTTTTAGAAAGAAAAGAAGCAAAAGAAGAAAGGGAGGTTAGGGAGTCAAATTGGTGACCTTGGAAGTGATTTCAGGTATGTTTCTTTTATAATTTTTGTGTGTAATTGCTATTAGGTAGTTTCTATCGGAGTAGAATAAACGATTTCATATCTGGGGTTGATTCAGTCGGTTTCTGGGCTGAAAATATGCAAACCGACAGAGGTTTCCGGATAGGATGAAGGTATCCGGGTAGTTTTGTTGGTAGTGTCCGGATAGTGTTCTAAAGGTGTCCGGATGATTCTTGCATCCGGTAAGTTCCTATTTTCATTAAGTTTCCGGACGATTTTAGATACCGGATGGAGTCCGGATCACTGTGGTTTTCGGATGACGTCCGGATTGAACATGCTGTCCGGAAAGTTGGGGTTGTCCGGATTGGTTGTGTTGTCCGGAAAGCCCTGTTGTCCGGATAGTTTTGTGTTGTCCGGATAGTTTTGTGTTGTCCGGATAGTTTAGCTGTTTGATCAATTTTAAGAGTTTAGATGCATCTGGGTATCCAATAACCTGTGCCTTGTTAATTATTGGATGGGGAATGAATGAGGACTGAATGCATTATGGACTCGACTTAAGTTCGGGTTTGGGGGGTTACATTTGAGGATTTGAGTTATCTAGAGTACTTAGCTTTAGTAAGACGTGTGTGTCCTATTTGGTAAAGAGATATTGTGTTTAATTATTTCAGATACTGTGAATCGAAGGTGAAAGTTGAGTTCTTTGTAGACGGAGTTTTGGATAAGCAAACAAGTGAGTTTTTGTTTAAAATGTTTTCAAGTGGAATACATATATGTGGAATAAGTGTAATAATGTGCATATGGTGTTTATATGAGTATTACACTACATGAGTGCTAGTTGGTCGGGCTTAGGACCGGTGTATGTTGGCTGTACAGAGGGACAGTGGTGTTGGCTGTATTCAGTACAGCGGTGTAAATTAATTAATTGGCTCGCAACCAATTAATATGGCCAAGAGAATGAGATGGAAAGATACATGATGCATGAGTCTTAATTGGTATTCTTATGTGAATTATGTGTATGATGTTGTGCAATTGGTTTTTAACTAACGGGGATTTTCTCACTAGACCTCAAGGTCTAACCCTCATTTTGTTTTAAAAATATGTATTCCATGTCGTGGATCGAGTAAGAGCAAATAAGAAGGTTAAACCGCGAATAGCTTTTGGAGGACTATGTAGTTGAAGACTATGATGTGTTTAGTAGATATAGCATGTTGTTAGTAATGATGTAATTTACTATGTAAACGTTTTTAATGATGTACTGAACGTTTCTAAAAGACTAGGGGACCGTATTTGTTATATAATGTATCTCTTGTTTTAACGACGTTATGCAATGTATGCTATTTGAACTATGTATGGGATCTCGGGTCGTTACACTCCAAATCTTTAATGCGAACACAACTGCTGCCAATTCCATGTCATGTGTAGGATACTGCCGTTCATGATCCTTTAGTTGACGAGAAGCATAAGCGATAACCTTCCCACGCTGCATTAGTACACAACCCAATCCCAATTTGGAAGCATCACTATAAACAACAAAGTCTTCGGAACCTTCTGGTAGTGACAAAATCGGCGCACTGCAAAGTTTCTCTTTCAATACCCTGAATGCTTCATCCTGTTCTGCTTTCCATTCAAACGATAGATACTTTCGAGTCAGCTTAGTCAAAGGCGTCGCGATACGAGAGAAGTCTTTTATAAACTTTCGATAGTAGCCGGCTAAACCCAGAAAACTTCATACCTCGGTTGGCGTTCTCGGCGGTTCCCACTTTTCAACTGCTGCTACTTTCATTGGATCAACTTGAATACCTTTCTCAGAAACTACATGTCCGAGAAACTGAACTTTCCGTAGCCAGAATTCACATTTAGAGAACTTAGCGTATAACTGTTCCTTCTTCAACAATTCCAGGATTAAACGAAGATGTTGGGCGTGCTCTTCTTTGGACCGGGAGTAGATAAGGATATCATCGATAAACACAATAACAAATTTATCGAGATATGGCTTACATACTCGATTCATTAAATCCATAAAAGCAGCTGGGGCGTTCGTCAATCCAAAAGGCATTACTAAGAATTCATAGTGACCATACCGTGTGCGAAAAGCAGTTTTCAGAACGTCTTCTTCTTTAACCTTCAGCTGATGATAACCAGATCTCAGATCAATCTTGGAGAAATAGCAAGCTCCAACTAGTTGATCAAAGAGGTCATCAATTCTAGGAAGCGGATACTTATTCTTGATCGTGCGCTTATTCAGTTCCCGATAATCAATACACATCCTCATCGAACCATCCTTCTTTTTCACAAACAGAACCGGTGCTCCCCACGACGAAGAACTGGGTCTGATGAAGCCTTTATCTGAAAGATCCTGCAGTTGAGTCATCATCTCTTTCATCTCTGGTGGCGCTAAACGATACGGTGCACGGGCAACAGGTGCGGCTCCAGGAATCAGATCTATACCAAACTCTACTTGTCTAACGGGCGGAAGGCTAGTCAGATCTTCTAGAAAAACTTCCAGAAATTCACGAATGACCAGAATATCTCCCAGCTTATTCTTTTCTAGCTTAATATCTATCACATAAGCTAAGTAACTTGAGCAGCCTTTATTGATACACTTACGAGCATTCAACAAGGAGATAAGGCAAGACTGGTGATTTCTACGGTCACCATAAATCACTACTGGTCCCTTCTCAGGTAAGACAACATTTATCAACTTCTTATCACAAACTATATTAGCCTGATTCTCGGCTAACCAATCCATTCCCACTACCACATCAAACTCGATCAAGGCTATAGGAAATAACTGAATAGGCACTCCACACCCATCTATGTTTATCACACAACTATCAAATACCTCACTAACCGGTACTTGAATATCATTAGCCGTATCTACCATTAATGCATGATCTAACACTTTAGGCTTTAAATGCATATAGGCAGCAAAAGAAGGCGACACAAACGATCGGTTTACACCGGAATCAAATAACACTTTAGCACGTGTAGAATTTATTAAGAATGTACCTGTAACCACATCGGGTGTCTCATCTGCTTCTTGCTCTGTCATCTGGAAGGCACGGCCCCTTGCTCTTGGTACTTCTGGCCTTGGTACTACCGGTCTAACACCCGTTGGTCTTACTGACGTACCACCCGGTTGTAATCTCCCCAGTGGACAATCGGACTGAAGGTGATCAGGAGAATTGCACGAGTAACAAAATCTAACTACTCGACAGTCTTTAGCAATATTACCAATCTATCCACACTTATAACAGTTTCTAGGATCCACTTGACAATTTCCTTGATGGAAACGGTGGCACTTTGGGCAAGGTCTTTCAACTGGTCGGAAAGGTGGACGGTTATCAAATCGCTGAAATCTGGACTTTTTCTGATCATACTGCGGTCCTTCCCACATTCTTATCACTAGTACTTCTCCCTTTATCTTGTTCCACGGTTTCTGCGGCGTCTACTGCGAAAGAAAAAGTTTCTGGTCCTTTAGCAATAACAAAACTTCTGACTTCTGCATTCAATCCAAAGATAAACCTTTCAATCTTCATGGCCTCCGTAGCAACGTAGTATTCCGCAAAACGAGACTTTTCCAAGAAACGAGCGGTGTAGTCCCGAACTGACAAATTCCCTTGCTGTAAGTTCATAAACTCCCCTTCCAATTGTTTAACTGCGGCTTGAGGACAAAACTGTTTCCTGAAAGCTATCACGAATTCTTCCCAAGAGTATGTAGAATATATCAGATCCTCCCGAGGACATATGTGCTTCCCACCAGTATAGGGCATCGCCTTTCAACATTGCAGTTCCATAGAGTACTCTATCCTCTTCAGCGCATTTACTAGTCTTGAAGATGGCTTCTATTTCCTTCAGCCACTTCATAGATTTTACCGGATCCCGATCTCCTGAGAAAGTTGGAGGCTTACAACTTAAGAACATTTTATAGTCACACTTTCTTAGTACTGGTGTAATTGTAGGTGTAATAGGCATCTCGTCTTCCTGACCCGGATCTGGTGTATCAGCTTCATTATGACGAGTTCGATCAAACATGGCTTGTATACTGGTCTGCAGTCTTCCCATTTCGGCTGTTAAATCGTCCCTAGTAACAAATTCATTACCTCGCGGCGGAGTTCCACTCCCAGTTCTACCCCTAATTATGCCTCCAATTCTGCCTCCACCTCTTTCTCCCCCTCTTCCCCTTCCTCCGGTTGTTGGGTTTGTTCTATTCGGATTTCCTCCTCCTTCTCGATTCGTTTGTCTAGTACCACTTACCATTCTGTTGATTCAGACAGGGTTAATATACACATAAGCACATACCCCATATAACAAGGTATTCCAGTTCAAACATGTACCTGTAAGATCACAATTACACTGGCTAGGTGTAAAAATGAAATTACCTTACATGATGTTCCTTCTACCTTTTTATATTTAACACCCTAAGGTTCTACAATAATAGGGACATCCTACTTCACATGCAGTTTAAATCTAGGTACATATACTAATACCTAAATCCCTTAAACTAGGGCTCTGATACCATATGTAACAACCTGGATTCCCATACATAGTTCAAATAGCATACATTGCATAACGTCGTTAAAACAAGAGATACATTATATAACAAATACGGTCCCCTAGTCTTTACAAACATTCAGTACATCATTACAAACGTTTACATAGTAAATTACATCATTACTAAAACATACTGTAACTACAAAACATATCATAGTCTTACTAAGCTAAGAACTCTAAAGAACTCAAACCCTCAAATGTTACCCCTAAACCCGAACTTAAGTCAAGTCCACAAAATAGTCAGTCCTTATTCATTCTTGATCTAAGAGTTAACAAAACACAGGTTACTGGATACTCAAAAGTATCTAAACTCTCAAAATTAACCAAACAGCTAAAGTATCCGGACAACACAACCTTTCCGGGCAACACCAACTTTCCGGATAACATAACCAATCCGGATAACATAACTTATCCGGACAACACAACAATCCGGACACTATCCGGTTAAATCATCTCATCCGGAAACTAAGGAAAATGGGACTTACCCAGTTAATCGATTCATCCGGATACCTGCAAGAAAACTACCGGACACTAACAACACATTATCCGGACACTACCCAAGAAACTACCGGACACATTCATATCATCCGGAAACCACTGACTGTTTATCCCCTTTTTACCCAGAAATCGACTGAATCATTAACAGTTATGTAATTTACTATTCTAATCCGATAGAAACCTTCTAATAACAATTACACACATAAATTGTAAAGGAACATACCTTAATACTTCTTCCAAGCACACCAAAAGATGTCTTAACCACAAGATTCTTTCTTTTCTTCTTCTTAGCTCCAAGAACACACACACATACACTTCAAACTGATATTTTCTGATTATGAAATATCTAATTCCATTAAGGGATAATATCTATCCATATTTACCACTTTAATCCTTTAACTATCCACTAATGACCAAATCACCCCTAAATTTATAAATTAACCCAAACTTACCCTAAACATCAATTATAAGGTTGAATAAATTTAACGGAACTAATATTTAACTAACGAACTTACCCGGGGTATTACATTTGTTTAGATTAGGTTTATTCCTTAATCTTGTTCCGCAACAAACTGTAAATTGTTTGATACATATCAATAAAAAATTTAGAAAAGTAAAAATCGTGTGTTTGTATTCAACCCCCCTTCTACAAACTTGTATAACCCCTTTGGGACCAACAAAAACGAGGAGGACAACAGTCCTCTGTCGAGTTCCGATCGATGATACCAATCATAGAAGGGAGAAACGACACTTGGAAAAACAAAACGATGTCACCGCCATTGAAGGGCGGCGACCTAGTCAGCCGATACAGACGAGAAAGAAGATAGAGGTAACTAAAATTAGGGTTCACAATACCCTTTTAGCTCCTTTTTTTCTTAAAAGAAATTCAACAACTGCCTTTGTCAGGTTCATCGAAGAAGAAGTAGAAGGCGTCTGGTGGCTAGGTTTGGAAAGGAAAACAAATTGGGGTTTCCTTCCTTTTTTTCTCTTTTGAAAATGGCCACTATTGTTGTTTTAAAACCCTTACACCTTTATTGGTTTACAAAACCAATAATAAAAAAAACTTTCTTTCCTTTATATATATATATATATATAAACATATACACATATATAATAATTTTGGATCAATTAAGAACAAGTCATAATTTTAATTTATTTGCCATATTATAATTGTTCCTCTTTTAATTAAATAACATCAAAGCGGCTCTTATACCACTGTTGGGTTTTGATGCGATTCGTAACCGTTAAAACGCAGCGGAAAATAAATAAGACGGTTACAAAAAATATAGGAAAACATTTCTAATTCAAAACCCAATCGGATCCATTGATGCATTTAACTAAATAATCACACATCATAGGGTGTTTAGGGATTGTACTTTTTGGGATTTGTTGTGGTTGAACGATAGGGGCACTAAGAAATCAACGCAGATTTCCTCTAACGGTATCCACACACGAACACGCGAATTCCACCTAGTGCTAGCCCAAAAGAACCACTAATTCTAAATATGTGTATGCGTATAATTCGGATTCAGAGAATCAAATTGCTCAACTGAAAACAACTGACCTAACATCCTATTTATATAGACAGTAAATAGGATTTATGTTTATCTGTGATTATTTGAATTCAAATCATTTGAATTCATATAATTATCTCAAAAATTATCTAAATAATAACTATAATTATCTAAAAGATAATTATTCATATTTATTGATAGAACCCTGTAATTATCATAATTACATTTTACACATATTATTTAGTTATTCTTTCAAGAATAACTATTTAACTGTCAAACATAACTTTAACGGGTTTCTTTCTAATGGAAGCAAACGTGTTCTTTGTATGCGACCTTTTAGGTTCACATACCCATTGGTAGCATTTATGTGTGACACGTGTCGTGGGCATATAGTAACCTACAAAAAGAATGGTTGAAATGTCAAAATATAGTCTTATTCCGACTGTTGAGATTAAAACCAAAAATGTAAAACTTGCATTTTAACAAAAATCACTAGGCAACATTTTCCTAATGTGAAAAGAGACTCACTGGTGCTTGAGTTAATTCATAGTGATCTTTGTGATTTGCATTCAACTCCGTCTTCGGGTAATAAAAAGTATGTTGTTACTTTTGTTGACTATTGTTTTCTTATATTATACTATTGTTTGTGAATCAAGTATTTCACTAAAACGGAAGAGGAATGTCGGTGATTTTAGTGAATCATCAGTTCATTTTAGGTAATTGGATTCACTATATAATAACGAGGTTGGTAGCTAAGCGATAACACGAGCTAGGAGGTGTGGATTGCACACTCGTGTAAGTTAACTAGAATCCGAGATCATTCGATGGTTATGTATGGTGAGTTACTAATATTACAGAGGTAGGAGAGGAGTTGGTAGGGGCATGGTGATAGGGGGAAGACAACTAAAAAAGAAGGGGATCAAATCTTCTCGTGAGAGACTGGGCTCTGACCATATAGTAGAAAAATGTGTGATGGAAACATAATATTACAATGATCATAACAAAAAGTGATTTACTATATATATACTATTTATATATATACCATATATATAATACAAAGAGTTGTTTATTTATGGAAGATAAAACAATACTCCATCATAGGGAATGAGTTGGGTAAATCTTTGATTGATTTAACAAGACCACCAATAACACACATGCATCCATCAATGTTAGTATCAAAATGTATTCACGATTTATATATCTAATTGTAATAGTCAACAATAGTCAAAGTCATGTAAATGAGGTCAAAATCAATGTAACTAAGTGTGATAGTCAAAGGTATAAATACCTTTGACCAATGGAGTTGTGAAGTGAGACATTAGTGAGGCTTGTATACGTGTGAGGGACTTGTAATTGAGAGATGACTCTAGAGAGAGAGTCTAGATAGAAAAAGTAGATCTAAATTCATATATTGTATTTATCTCTCAATCTATACAAGATCTAGCATTGTAAATCATTGTTACTTAAATTCTCAATTGGTGTCAGAGCCTAGCAGACGAATTTGTGCATCTATCCATAGATTTTTATCGTTTTTTATGAAAATTGAAGAGGTTTTGAGTTTTTGATATTTTCTTGAAAAACTTCAAGAATTTGGAAATTATTTGGAGTTTGGATCGATTCGAGTTCAAAGATTGATTTCAATTGTTGTTTGAAACAGATTCCAATTCAAATTCTAGTTTTCATCAACAAATCAATTTTTTTTTAATTTTTGAAAAGCATGCGGTGGATGTTCGAAGTTTATTTTTGAGAATTGATTTCGAATGTGATTTGATAGTTTTAAGTTTTACAGATCCATCTTATTGATGTTTTACAATAGTTCCTAACCTTCAGATTTGAAAATGAGCATAAAATCAGTTAGTTGGATTATTTTTTCTCGACGGTTTGAGTGTTCTTCGTGAAAGATTTTTGATGTTGATCAATCTCATATTTTGTGGAGATTTGTTCGATCCAAAGATCACAGATCATTTCGTTGTGAAATTTCTAACTAGAATCAAGTTTTAGAATTGAAAAACATCAAGAATTCATCAAATTACAACTGCTCAAAGTTGCCTCGCCGGAAACTGCTTGTGTCGCAGGAGTTCTTCATAGTTGTCGTGCGTTCATCATTATCGCACGTTGGTTGTGCGAGAAAAACCAATCTTTATCTCACACCATCCTGTTCATCCTTATCGTGATAAAACCTTGTGCGATTAAGTTTATCGCATGAAAACATATCTCGCCGGAAAATCTTATCTTGCGGTCAAAATATTTTGTCGCGTGTTCACTTATTTTGATCGCATGATATGTTCTTATCGCATGATTTTATCGCATACTTGTTGTTCTTATCGCCTAACAAATCTAATCGCAGAGTTCTTGTCGACTGAGTTGAGTTCTTACCGGAAAAACATATCTCACCGGAGTTGGTTTCATGCTTTGTTTATCATCCACGTCTCGTTGCATGTTTTTGTTCTCCTTGTTGAAATCATTTGATTGATGATTTTAAATCATAAAATCAAAATCAGTTGATTTGGACGTGTGAAATCGAATAAAAACAGAAGCTGAAATTTGCTACGTCGTTGATGACAAAGACGATGAACATTACTTTACTGTTCCGTTAAGTCTCAGTTAATTTCGTTACAATTTTGGTCCTTATCCCGTTAAGTCCGTTTGTTTGTTAGTTTCGTTAGATTTCTTTCATGTTTGGTCCTTCTGTTAGTTGTGTCGTTAGAACCGTTAGTCTGGTTATTAGAGTTTCAAGTTTTATCACTTCTAGTCCCTGTAGTTATGGTTTAGTATTTTAGTTTCTTTTTCTATCACTTTGAGTCCTTATAGTTTTAGTTTTAATTTTTGTCAACTTGAGTCCCTATAGTTAGAGTTTAGATTTTGTCAGTTTTAGTCCCTGTAGTTTAGGTTTGAGTTTGTGTCAGTTTTAGTCCTTATCGTTTTAAGTTTAGTTTTATTTTATTTTCAGTCCCTTGAATTTTAAGTTCTAGAATTTGTCAATTTTTGTCCTTGTTGTTGTCAAATTTTAGGTATTTAACATTTTTAGTCTTAATAGTCCAGTTTTTCGCATTAATTTTTCGGAATTAATTTTTGGAAGACAAATTTACAATTTGTTTTTCAAATTTTATTTTTGAAATATTTTTTGACTTTAATCGTGTTTCTTTGATTTTTCAAGCGCACAAATTCTACTTCTCACGAAGTATCTGTTAACGATCTTTCATTTTCACATTTTAGGTAACAATGTCTCTAAAGAAGGAACATGCTACTCTCACGGACAAGGTGTCAACACTTGAAGCAAAAGTTGAATAAAAAATTATGTGTCATTTACTGTTAACGATTTAACTGACAAATTAAAAGGAGCAAAAGAAACAATAAGTTTACAAAGTCAAAGACTTAAAGAACAAACTGTTTTAATTGATAATTTGAAAAAGAGCAAAGCAGAATTTGATGATAATCAACCTTACTTTCGAAGAAGAATGATTGAATTATCAAAGAAATTTGAAAGTTCAGAAGCGAAGAAATATGAGTTTGAAAAGCTTTTACATGCTTACAAAGATAGAAACTCAGAATTAGTTGAGAAAGCAAAAGGTCTGGAGGAAAAATTGTATAAAATAGGTCAGACTGAACAGACGATTCATATGAACAAGCCATGTGAATTCAGGTATTATAATTCTAAGTGGGGTCTGGGATACGTCAATCCTCATTATTTGAGGAATGCCTTATTAAAACCTCCTACTTTATATAATTTTGAATGGCTTAGATATCCATCATTAAATTCTTATTATAAGATCAAATGGTTAAAGCTCGATGGTGAAGATTTTGAAGCTCAAGAAGAAGTAAAAAGGAAAACAACAGTAAAAATGCAACTTCCTTTTTGCTATGGGTTGGATAATAGGAAGGCATTGGAAAACAAAAAGACTTTGCCTGATGACTATTTTCAAAGCTATGTTGTTGAAAAACCAAAGGAAAAAGAAACTAAACCTGTTTTTGAAGGTAAAACCTATTTTCCATCTTTGGTTCATAAACAAAAGCTAGTAGATCTTGAAAGCAAAATTGAAGACATCATAAATGATGACAAAATTGCTTTCGAAATCGAAAAGGAAGTCATGCTAACCGTTCTTTTAAACAGTGAAAGAGAAAAGTATGAAAAGAAATTTTCAGAGTTTTCAAAGAAGTGTTTTGAAGAAAAGAAAGATGTTGAGCTGAAATGCATAAAACTTTCACAACAAGTTCCTGATTTTGAAAAAGTGTTATTTCTTGAGAAAGAAAAGCTTGAGAAAGAAAGAGCGGAGTTTGACGTCGAAAGAAAATCCTTTGAGACAAAGAATGCTGAGCTTTCAAAGAACTTATCTGATTTGGAAAACGTTTTGGAGAAAGAGAGAAAGATTTTGCTGAAAAGAAGAATCTTTTTTAGAAGTAAAATAAAAGCCTTCAAAAGAAGAATATGGAGATTTTTAAAGAAATAACTGATAAGGGAATATATTTGGAGAAATATTTTAAAACAGAAAGAAAATATTTTGAAGCTGAGATTGTCAAGCTAACAAGGAAGTTATCTGCTTTGGCAACAGAAGTTATGAAAGAGCAGATGATCAAACCTGATCTACAGAAGAAGTTTGATTTGATTTTTCAAGAAAGGAATGTTTTGTCCGACAAAGTTCAGAAACTGGAAGCAATCAATTTCAATGTTGAATTATCTGAACAATTTAGTGCCGATACTATTGTTCAATCATCGTATGATGATTCAACTAATTCGGAATGTTCGTTCAAGACTGCTTCTGGTTCAATTCATGAACATATTTCTTCGAAAAAAATCCATCAAATCAAGCAATCCTTCAAAAGATCAGATGCGCCCTTCTAATCTTTTCTACAACCATGCTGCTACAAGTTCAAATATGCCTACTTTTAAGCCTGTGAAGATGGTTTGGAAAGTAAAAGGATCTACTCCTGAAAATGATGCACCAAAATCATCTGTTCCTCCACCTGCGGTGAACAAGAAGAAGAAAGCATATCAAAATAAGTCTTTTGTTAAACCTAATCCTGTTTATTCTGCAAATCATTTGATTTGGTTGGCACTAAAGCAAATTTGTTGTTGTTACTGTGGAACTCATGATTTTGTTAAGCAAGAAAATGTTCAATTTTGGTATGGTACTTACTGTTAGTCCCAGATGGCTAATAAGAACAAGAACAGGTATTGTAGAAGGGGGTTGAATACAATACACATTTTTTTCACTTTAATTAATTCTGTTATTGAAAATATTCAAATCAAGAATTACACATAGAACACATAGAACAATTAGATTGTTGCGGAAAGAACAGATAAAATCTATTCTAACATTTTTCACAAAGTAATACTGAAAACCAAACAACTTCTAAAACGCAAAGATTGAAAGCTATAAAGTTCAAAGAGAGAAAGGAGTAGAATATCTTGAGCACAGAGTAATCTTCAAGTCTTTCAAGAGATGTTCTGCATGGAGAGGTCTTCATCTTTATATAGTGCCAAGAGTATATGTAGTATAGGACACTTGTCACTTTGTCATTGGAAGGATAGGTTTGGCTCTAAAAAGTTGATGTGTATTTTCCTATAAAGCTATAAAGGTTTGATGGAGACAATATATAAAAATGGGAAAAAGGACAAATGAATCTTTTTCTTCCATACCCATATCTTTGAAGAGAATACATTTTAGCAAAGACACATGGGAGGATCCTCCTATTTGAGGATCCCACCGACTTGTCAAGGAAAAGGTAGGTGGAAGTCTTCTTAGAAGTGATGATATGAGAGGATCCTCCAACTTTTGAAGATCCCACCGATTTTCATGGGGACAATCGGTGGGATGACCAACTTTACCTCTTATGATGAAGATCTTCGTGGGAAGGAGATAAGGGGAAATCTCCTGTTTGGGATCTCACCGATCTTCATGGAGACAATCGGTGGACTATGACTTGTATATGTTGAGAAAAGATCTTTCACTTCCACAATGATAGAATCTTCAATCTTGACTTTGGTTGATCTTTGACTTCACCAAACATTTGCTATCTTGTACAAGCCATTACAAAGAACCATCCAGAATTTCTCTAAGTATGGAAAATGTTTTTCAAAGTATGTAAGGAGATCATGAGGTCATCTTCAAATCTTTGATGACCCAACAATCTCCCCCTATTTGATGATGACATCCATACTTAGAAAAACATGAGTAAGACAATGAATAATACGTGTTGACCCTGTTTTACTCTTTTGGGTTTTTTTTCACACACTTTATTTTTTATTTTTTTGTGTATATGATATTTACAATGAATGAAAGAATAAACAATAAACAATATGAATGAAATAGAATGTACTTCCATCATTGAAGAAATAGATATGCCCAGATCCAACTTGGTGATAATCTTTGAAGGAGGTTTGAGTTTGAGTGAGATAGCCTCAGGATGCCTTTGCCCATATCTTGCATCTTCTTTCTTTCATAACATCTTCAGCTTCCTTATCGGGAGTCATCACCCTTCTTCCTTTGTCTTGGTTGTCCTCCCCCTTTTGTTACATTTGCTAGACAGATCTGCTCCCCCTTAGTTGGTTCGTCGGTTCCCATATGTTTGACCAAAATTTGAGTTGGATGTTGACTATGAGTACTAAGGATTGGTGTTGACTATGAGTACTAAGGATTGGTGTTGACATTTCGGCGGTATGGTCGGTGGGGGAAAAAATATTTTTTTTTACACATCCCACCGATTTTTAGGGGTATCCCACCAATTTTTGAGAGAATTTCGATAGAAAAAGGTGTGAAAAAAATGAGAAGGTAGGTTGGGTATTTATAGTGGGTAAGTGTGGGTTAATTAAAGATGGAAAAGTATGATGGTTAAAAGGATGGAGGAAGGTTGAGTGTGATGGGGGTGGCAGTTAAAAAAAATTTGGTGTGTGGTTGGTTGTCGGCAGCCGAAAAAAATAAGGGAGGAAAGGATTTTTGGTTGAAAAAATAAAAAGGTGTGGGGGGGGGGGGTTCGGCAAACAAGAAAAGAAGGGGGTGTGTCTTGTGGCATGGAAAAAAAAGAAAAAGAAAAAGGGGGGGAGGGGGTTTCGGTGGCAGAAAGGAAAAAGGGGGAAGGGGGGGGGGGGGGGGGGAGGGGTTAGTATATATAATAGGGAAATTAATTAAAATACCCTAAGTCAAACCACGTTTTACTTAAATACCCAAAATCTCTCCCATGTTACAAAAATACCACAAAAATCCGCGATGGAGCCCGCGATCGCGGGCTCCAGGCCACGTGTGACCAAAGTTTGCCCACTTTGCCCGCGTTGGTCCCTCAAGAATGCCTGCGGTCCATCTTTCCCCCCTCAAGAATGCCCGCGTGTGCAGTTTTGGTCCCTGTCCGCGTTTGACTCATTGAACCCCGCGATCGCGGGCTACACGTGTCACCAAAGTTTGTCCACTTTACCCGCGTTGGTCCCTCAAGAATGCCCGCGGTCCAGCTTTCCCCCCTCAAGAATGCCCGCGTGTGCAGTTTTGGTCCCTGCCCGCGTTTGACTTTCTTTGACCCCCGCGATCGCGGGCTCCTGTGCCACGTGTCGGCACAGGGTTAACCCTAAAGTCTGTTTGACGAACCAAACCCTAATGTTTTCTTCGACCGCACTATATAAGGGGGGGGGGGGGGGACCAAAAAACGGCACTCTCATTTTTTTAATCACTCTCTCAAATTTTAATCAAACTCTCTCAATTTTCTCCCACTCTCTCAATTTTGTCGTGTGGAATACGCGTTCGGGTTTTGTGAAGATGTCTCGTATTACCTCTGTGGTATGTTTTCCTTATGTTATTTGTTATTTTTTGTATGTTATTTTAAGATAAGATATATGATTTGTAGGTTGTTATAGTGTTTATAACTTATGTTTGAATATGTTCTATGTTTAACATGATATGTATGGTTTTATGTTTGAATGTGATATTTGTATGTTATAATGTGTATGTTGTTATAGTGTGTTTTTTCATAAAAAAATTGTTAAGAGTGTTCTTTTATAAAAAAATTGTTAAGAGTGAGTTTTTATAAAAAAATTGTTAACAATGTTTTTTTTTATAAAAACACACTCTTAACAATTTTTTTATAAAAACACACCCTTAACAATTTTTTATAAAAACAGTGTGTTTTTATAAAAAATTGTTAAGAGTGTGTTTTTATAAAAAATTGTTATAGTTTTATGGTTTTTATATTGTGTTTTTTATAAAAAAATTGTTAATTTTTTTTTTATAAAAACAGTTTTTAAAAAAAAACTGTTAAAAATGTGTTTTTTTATAAAAAATTGTTAAGAGTGTGTTTTTATAAAAAAAATTGTTATAGTTTTATGTTTGAATGTGATATTTGTATGTTATAATGTGTATGTTGTTATAGTGTGTTTTTTCATATAAAATTGTTAAGAGTGTTTTTTATAAAAAAATTGTTAAAAGTGTGTTTTTATAAAAAAAATTGTTAAAAATGTGTTTTTTTTATAAAAACACACCCTTAACAATTTTTTATAAAAACAGTTTTTTTATAAAAAAAAATTGTTAAGAGTGTGTTTTTATAAAAAAAAACACATTTTTAACAAATTTTTTTTATAAAAACACACTTTTAACAATTTTTTTATAAAAAAACACTCTTAACAATTTTTATATGAAAAAACACACTATAACAACATACACATTATAACATACAAATATCACATTCAAACATAAAACCATAAAACTATAACAATTTTTTTATAAAAACAAACTCTTAACAATTTTTTATAAAAAAACACATTTTATAAAAAAATTGTTAAGAATGTGTTTTTTATAAAAAAATGTTAAGAATGACAACTTAGGTCCCTACGGTTTTAAGAATGACAACTTAGGTCCCTAAACTTTTAAGAATGCCAATTAGGTCCTAAACTTTTAAGAATGACAACTAGGGTCCCTAAACCGCACTTTATCTATATATAACAATATGATACGTTGAAATAAAATAAACCGCACTTTATCTATATATAACACTATTATACGTTGAAATAAAATACCACCGCACTTTATCTATATATAACACTATTATACGTTGAAATAAAATACCACCGCACTTTATCTATATATAACAATATGATACGTTGAAATAAAATAAACCGCACTTTATCTATATATAACACTATTATACGTTGAAATAAAATACCACCGCACTTTATCTATATATAACAATATGATACGTTGAAATAAAATAAACCGCAACATCTATATATAACACTAACTATAACATCTGTGAATGACTATGTAGAGGGATTTCTTTAACATCGACTTGACGCTAAAGTGCAAAGTTTCCTACATCGAGGACTTAAGAAACCGCTTTAGGGGATTAGGTGATCGCGCGAATACCCTTGAGACCATCTATAGAGGGACACCGTTCGGGCCATGGATGGATGTGTCTTACTCTGGTGGCGACCCTACGCTAGTACACATGTTTCTACAGTTGGAGGTCGAGGACGCCAACGCTGAGCCGGAGGAGATGCTTTTTGATTTCTTCGGCTCTCAATTGCATTTTGGGCGTCGTGAGTTCTGTCTAATTACAGGACTACGTTTTGGAGAGGCTCCCCCCTTCCTCCCTTAGAAGACTGCTCCTTCGTTCCTAGGGTTTGGGGCATTTCAGCATCTCGTTTGAAGCTGAAGGCAGCCCAGGACATGATGAAAGAGGGCCTTAGTGCCCTAACCGACGACGATGTTGTCCGTGTATGCTTGGTGGTGATCGTGGATATGGGCTTCCTGGGCCGTGAGTATAGCCAGTATGCTTCCGAGACGGTCCTTAGGGCCGTCGAGGACCTTGAGCTGTTTGACAGCTACCCGTGGGGTAGCCATATCTGGACACATTGCTACTCTATTCTGCACCGAGCCATAGCCAGACGCGTTGATCGACATGCAAAGATGAATCTTTGTGGTTTTACATACGCCTTCAAGGTTAGATACGTAGTATAACAATTGTAAATAATACATACAAACTGTTTGGCTTTTCTTTTTACGTACTTGCTCTTCTTGTCTAATTCCAGATATGGATCTTGGAGATGTTTCCCGCATCAATCCGATATTTCGTCAAGCGCGACGATCGAGTACTTAGGGGAACCCATTGGGACAATCGTGTTACCCTAAGTAGGTCGCTTTGGTTTCAGTTCTTCAATGCGTCTAGAAATGTAAGTTCTTTTACTATGTTTACAATTTGCATACGTTAGTCCCGCTTATTAATTTCTTTTATGTTTTATCATATATTTAGCAGCCACTCTTGCCTTTCGATCGCCTTGTGCCTACTGTCGACGAGATGGGCACAGATTGGTACAGAGACAGCGTGGCCTTTATTGACGCAGAGGCGGAAAGGGCTCGACGTCCCCCTACTTCCACATCTGACGAAGATGAGGAAGACGACGACAGGCCCCCTTCCGGTGGATACCAGCCGACCCGTTCCTCCTCCTACCAGGCGCCCCCTTCCTCCTCCTACCAGGCGCCCCCTTCCTCCTCCTACAATCCATATCAGGCGGCCCCTTCCTACGAGCCACAGCGTGGCTCACATGAAGTCCTGTGGGACTACGTCCACGGGCCGCTAGAGACACGTGTACACTATCTGGAGGAAGTCTACAGACAGTTTAGCGCTGTCAATGTTAGTGTTTAACTTAATTTGTTGGCCACGTTTATTTAGTTTGTATATTAATATTACGTTCTAAATTTGTTTTAGCTGTCGAGTACGACACCGATCCCCGCTTCGTTCGGACAGGGGGCACAGGCGACGTTTGCCACCACATCCCATCCGTCATTCCCTGAAAATGTAAGTGACATTGAGTAACCATTATAGTTATATGTTTGTTCCTAAGTTTGTAACTCTTATAATGATCAATGTCACACAGGCCGGGATGTCGGGGGCCGGGATGTCCCAAACGCCGTTCGCCACCACATCCTATTCTACTATCCCGGAGAGTGTAAGTGACACTGAGTAACCATTATAGTTATATGTTTGTTCCTAATTTTGTAACTATTTTAATGATCAATGTCACGCAGGCCGGGATGTCGGGGGGCATACACCTCGCAGATGTCGCCGCCGTTCGCCACCACATCATATTCGACTATCCCGGAGAGTGTTAGTGACACTGAGTAACCATTATAGTTATATATCGATAATCCTAATTTTGTAACTATTTTAATGATCAATGTCACGCAGGCCGGGATGTCGGGGGCACAGCACATGCCGTCGTTCGCCACCACAGCAATCACAAACATCTTTGGCGGTTCGGCCGATGACTATTACAGGCCGGAAATGCATACTGTAAGTTATTTTGGTAGTTTTGGTTTAATTGTGAACATTTCCTAAATTGTACTTAAAACATTGAGTAACGTAATTTTCAGACGGGGTCTCCTATTATCCAGGATCACTTCTCGGAGCACTTCTCGGAGCCTGACGATGACTCGATGGATGTTGTAGATCCACCACCACAGGTGACCCCGCTCCCTCTAAAGCGGTCGCATAAAATTTCACAATGGTTTCGTCACCCGTTTGGCCAACAAGGATCTACGACACCACCGCCCGCTAAAAAACAAGCAAAGAAAGCGGGGGGAAAGAAGGGAGGAAAGAAAAAGGGAAAGGTGCCTTCACCGGAGCCTTAACCGGCATCAGAAATATTGAGGATGTGCCGGACTGGTCGCCTCCCCAACTTGACATTCACCCCTTACGGGGGCTTAGAAATCAACCCCTCGTTTTTTGAAAAATTGCTTGCGGATGACCCTGTGAACTCTGACTTAGACGATACGGTTAGTATGAAGTTAAATTATAGTCATATATAATCAAATATATTTATATTACATGTCTAACCATCTATTTTTTATCCATAGCACGTCGATTCTTGGGTTAGCCTGTTGCAAAAACATCGTGGCGTAGACACGAGGTGGACCATCATGCACACTATGTTCTTTCAGTGTATACTGATGGACCATCAAGGTCCCGCCTCCGTGATCGAAATATGCAATGGCTCGGAAGGGACCTCTTGGACTCTCCTCGATAGGGTATGCAAATCGTTTTACTATTATTTTATTTAATAACATATATGACATATATTGTAATATTTCAGGTGTACATCCCCATATGCTTGCATCCCAGACATTGGCTGCTTGGAGTGTTTAAACTAGACACTATGGTCATGACCCTATATGACAGCGAAAAGGACGGTCTCTGCAAACAACAATTGACAGAGCAGATGCAATCGTTTAAAACAAAACTATATACGTTCTTTTCATTGATCGGGGATCATAGACGTCGCGAAGTGTCAAGTATCTTTCGCACAAAGATGGCCGGCCAAGTACCCCAGCAGACCGGGTTATATGCGGATTGCGGTGTATGGGTATGCCGTAATGTCCAAAAGTTGATAAATAACGAGGAGATATGGGTACCCCCTAACGAAACCGACGATGAGGCAATGGATTTCCGCCGACATATGGCGGAGTCAATTTATGCGCATTGTCTAATAGAGCCACGTTAGGTTGTTTATGTAACATTAAATAATTGTTATTTTTAGTATTAACTTATTTTGTTAAAGTATTGTGATTGACTTACTGTTTACTTCATTTGGTTTTTGCTAATTTCATCCATTTACTCAACTTTGAGTATCGATATCTCTTTCACACATACTCTATTTTGGACGCATTATATATCATTTCGAAGATCTCATATAGAAGAACATAAACCTACTAAAAGTTAGTTATATATAACACATATATATAAATTTAAATGCGTCCAAAGTTTAGTAAAACCCATATTTCCAACACCTAGTAAGTAGGTTTATGAAACTTGCGATAATCCTAATACAGAGATTATTGGATGAACAAGCATTTATTTCTTGATTATTGGGGTATTGGTTCTTGTTGTCTGGAAGTGATTCATATGATGCAAAAATTGGTATCATGTAATGTAGAACAATATCTATATTATAGAAACTTGCATTTGATAGTACCATATAAATCTGATCTAAATTCTCATTAATTAGCTATGTTTGACTACTTAAAGACTAATTTTCTGCCTAATGAAAGACCTTTATTCAAGAGCAGACGAATATTGCAGTTACTTTTTCAGTGGAATCATGCAGGCAACTTTTTCAGACGAAATCTATAAACACATTCAAATAATAATAATTTAAAACGATTTAATGAATTAGTTAATATATGATTATTATGTTAATGCGATAGGAGTGTAAAACAAAATTGAAAAAAAAAATAAGAGATGTACCATAAATTAAATAATTAACTATAAGAGTATGAATTTTAAATATAAATTTTTTTTTTTATGTAGTGTATAACTGTATATGATATATATTAAAATATATAAATCCAAAAAAATTCAAGATTGGGCTCATTTCGAACGTATCGAAGAGACGATTGTAATGGTGTAATTTGTTAAAATTAAAACGTATTTTTTTAACGTATTTTAGTTAATAAACGATTATATGTGTTAAATGTAAAATTAAAATAATGAAAGTAAAAGGTATAAAGTAAATTTAGTAAATTAGTATAGGGGTTGAAAGTGTAACATTTCATTTTAAATTCGTAAAAATGGACGAAATGGGGTGAACAGTGCCAAAAATATCAAAATTTTCATAAATGGTCCCTGGAATTTTTCAAAAATGGTCCCTTGCAATTGAAAAGTCACAAAAATAACCCCATCGCGGGATGAGCCCGCGATCGCGGGATTCCATTTTTCAAAAATGGTCCCTGCAAGTTTAAAAAAGTGTCAGAAAGGTCCCTGGCCCGCGATCGCGGGCTCCCATCGCGGATTTTTAGGGTATTTTTGCAAAGTGGGAGAGATTTTGGGTATTTCAGTAAAACATGGTCAAACTTAGGGTATTTTAATTAATTTCCCTATATAATATATTATTAGTATAATATATATATATATATATATATATATATATATATATATATATATATATATATATATATATATATATATAATTTTTTTTGTTCCACCGATGAAAGCCACCGATGTAACTTTTCTTTTTTGGTCCACCGATTTTGACTTTTGACTTTTTTTTTGGTCTTCCCTACCGAAAATAAGGGCATACCCACCGATTTTTGGAAAGATTTTTGATGAAAATCGGTGGCAATTTCGGTGGAAAAATGGTAGCCAATTTTTTTTTTTTGGTCTTTCCTACCGAAAGATAAGCATACCTACCGAAAATTTGCAAGAGAAGGACAAAATTCGGTGGAATTTCTTGAAGAGGTTGGAGGAAATCTTCTAAGGTATCTTCAGAAGGGTTTGGAGAAAATCTTCTAAGGCATCCTCAGAAAAGGATGGATGAAATCTTCTAAGGCATCTTTGGAAGAGGGTTGATGAAATTGTCTAAGGCATCATGAAGAAATATCTTCAAAGTGAAGAAAAGATTGGAATTCCATCTTCCAATTTTTGATGACCCAAAAAGATTGAGTTGGAGGATTATTTGGACTAGAAGAATTTGGGATGACATCTGTAGGAGAGTTTGTAGTGGGTGGGTATTGTGAAAATGAGAGTTGGGTTGCTGACCAAGAGTGAAATATGATGGAAGAAGGGATGGGATGAGGAGATGGCACATAGAAAGTTGGTTCTGGTGAGAGAAAAGAGGCTGGTGAGATGGAGTTTCTCACCGATGCAGGTTTGTTGGAGAAGGATGTAGGTGAGATGTATGGTGGGAATGGAGGGTAGGTAATGAAGGAGGGTGATAGGAGATATGATGATGTCGGCAGAGAAGAGGTTGGCACTAGTGAGTGTGCCAATAGGAAGGATTTTCAATACAAGAGGAGATCCAAAAGTTCATGACACTTAGTTTTCTTGATGAACTTGATGATTTCTTCAGTTTTGTCACTTTTATACGGGTCCACATAGATCCATCTGTTTAGCTCAAAAACTGCAATCACAAAGAATTTATTTCCTAGGTACCCATTTGGTGGTGGGTCCTTTTGGGTTAGAAGAAAAAGAATTGGTGTCACTTAGATCAATTCTCTCTTTCGGACAGTCTTTGGCAAAATGAGAAGTATCACCACAGATATAGCATTTTCTATGAGGAAAAATCTTTTTAGAAACTTGACATTTTTCCTTACTTTTGCTCATTTTGGTTATCTTCAAAGACTTTGATGAGGAGTTAAAGAGTTGGGGTGCATGACCTAAGATTCCTTTTTCAGAATTTGGGAGGACAGACATCTTTTCCTTTGAATTGGACATTTTGAGACTCACAGATCGGGGAAGAAAATCGGTAGGAGAAGTCACATAGGTATTTTTAGAAAAATATGGAGGATTTCTTTTTAAGAAAGAATCGGCACCCAGAGACTTTCCTTTTTCAGAGTTAGAAAATATTTTGTTTGAGTTGGAAGAGGAGGATGCATCATCTAAAGTCAATAATTTTTTAAAGTCATGGATAGGTGTGAAAGAATCATTGGAATCTTGAGCCTTTTCCTTTGGAAAGGAAATGGGATCTTTTGCCTTTAAAAACATTCCAAATTTTAAAGCTTCAGATGAGTCGGCAGAATTCATGGACACAGACCCAATAGAATTAGAATAGGAGGTTTCACAAAAGATAGGTGAATCACATGAGGTGGGAGCATGAGATTTTGAAGATTGATTAATTTCCATTTTTCCAAAGCCTAGACCAGTTTTGTCGTTACAAGAAATCTGATCTTGAAAAATCTTTTCCAGATTTTTGGAAGAACTGGTCCATTTTCTCATGATTTCTTGCTCCTTTTGAAAAAGTTTAAATATTTTGTTTTTCTCCTTGGCAAGAATAAAGTTGATGGATTTTAGATCTTTAAGCTCAGCCTTAACTTTGTCAAAGTTTTCCAGTTGTGAGTGACATAATAGCAGTTGAGAGGAAAGAGATTTTATTTGGGCATTTGCCTTTTTTTTAGCAGTTTTAGCATAAAAAAGATCAATAGATAAAGAATCAAATGCTTCAATCTTTTCAGCATCAGAAATAGATAGAAATGGATGTACCTGTGATGAGGAGGAGAAGCACTTAGCTGATACAAGAGCAGTTGAGGAGGAGTGGCCTTCTGAATCATCCATGTCATTTATCTTGGCCATGAAACAGACATTTGAGGTGTCATTCTCGCTTTCAGATGTGGGTTCATCTGCCAAATCATGAGTTTTAGCAGGCAGACCCTTTCCTCTTCTGACAAGTCTTTCATTTCTTTCCTTTTCTCCCTTGTATTTTTCTTTGTATCTTTCAGCCCGGTCAGAATTTGCAGAAGAGAGGTGTTGGCTGAACTTTTGGGAATCATATTTGGATCTTCCCGATTTTGAGGAAAATTGTCCCTAGGAAGTAGTTCTAGGTCTTTCAAGGTGTTTACTTTTACACTCAGAAGCAAAATGACCCTTTTTACCACAATTAAAACATTCCTCATTAGATTTGTCCAAAGAAGAGTGTTTGGAGAGAGAAGAGGATGATTTTCTACCAGACTTAGATTTCCTAGAAGGGTGGTGAGATTTGGATTTAGAATACCCATCCAACATGGCCATTTCATCAGATAATTTGTCAACTGAAGTTTCCTCACATTCATCCTCAGCATCACTAAGATATGCCTCCGAATGGTCATTGGGATCTTCTTGACTATCATGGTCAGAGTCGGATGGGTAGGTGATTCTTGGAATACACTTAGTCTTTTTAGAAGAGTCACTTAGGAGAGCTAGAGGAGAGCTCTTTATATCTGTGATGACAGACTTCCTTTGCAGTTTAGTCTGCTCATAGTTAGAGAGAGTTCCATATAGAACAATGAGAGGCATATGATCAAGATCCTTGGTTGTCTTTATACAAGTACATATGTTTTCCCAAAAATCAGGAAGACAGTCCATAAACTTGCACAGGACTTCCTCATTATCATACACTCTACCTAACAGCTTTAAGTCATTAAGAAGACTGTTAAAGCAGTTATATTAGTTGGAGAGAGATTCTCTTTTCTCATAAGAAAAGAGTTCAAATTTTCTAACAAGAGCAATCTTTCTGCTCTTTTTAACTTCATTTGTACCTTCGTACAAAAAACACACAGAGTGGACCACGTCTCTTTGGCAGTAGAGAGATTTACCAGAGAGTGGTACACTTCATTAGGAAGAGAAAGAGCAATGATGGTCCTGACCTTAGAATCTAAAGACACACGGCGTTTTTCTTCATCAGTATATTTCTTAGGATTCTTAGGAATGTAACGACCATTAGCAACAGATTTTTCTTCATCAGAGGAATCATCAGAATCATCTTTGTCAACAACTTTCTTACCGGATTTCTTGGTTTCATAGCGAGACCAGACTCTAGGGACTATGGGCCCCTCACTGAGAATGGTTGGATATCTACTATCCACTCCTTCCATGAAAAGCATCATACGACTTTTCCACAAAGAAAAGTTGTTGGGGTTAAACTTGGGAGATTTGGCTATAGAGTCGTTTTCAGAAAAAATGTTTTAAGAGAAAGCTTCATTTTTGGAAGAAGAAGCAGCCATTGCAGATCAAGTTTATGAATTAAACTTTCTGCTCTGATACCACTTGTTAGTCCCAGATGGCTAATAAGAACAAGAACATGTATTGTAGAAGGGGGGGTTGAATACAATACACAATTTTTTCACTTTAATTAATTCTATTATTGAAAATATTCAAATCAAGAATTACACATAGAACACATAGAACAATTAGATTGTTGCGGAAAGAACAGATAAAATCTATTCTTACAATCTTCACAAAGTAATACTGAAAACTAAACAACTTCTAAAACACAAAGATTGAAAGCTATAAAGTTCAAAGAGAGAAAGGAGTAGAATATCTTGAGCACAGAGTAATCTTCAAGTCTTTCAAGAGATGTTCTGCATGGAGAGGTCTTCATCTTTATATAGTGCCAAGAGTATGTGTAGTATATGACACTTGTCACTTTGTCATTGGAAGGATAGGTTTGGCCCTAAAAAGTTGATGTGTCTTTTCCTATAAAGCTATAAAGGTTTGATGGAGACAATATATAAAAATGGGAAAAAAGACAAATGAATCTTTTTCTTCCATACCCATATCTTTGAAGAGAATACATTTTAGCAAAGACACATGGGAGGATCCTCCTATTTGAGGATCCCACCGACTTGTCAAGGACAAGGTAGGTGGAAGTCTTCTTAGGAGTGATGATATGAGAGGATCCTCCAACTTTTGAAGATCCCACCGATTTTCATGGGGACAATCGGTGGGATGGCCAACTTTACCTCTTATGATGAAGATCTTCATGGGAAGGAGATAAGGGGAAATCTCCTGTTTGGGATCTCACCGATCTTCATGGAGACAATCGGTGGACTATGACTTGTATGTGTTGAGAAAAGATCTTTCACTTCCACAATGATAGAATCTTCAATCTTGACTTTGGTTGATCTTTGACTTCACCAAACATTTGCTATCTTGTACAAGCCATTACAAAGAACCATCCAAAATTTCTCTAAGTATGGAAAATGTTTTTCAAAGTATGTAAGGAGATCATGAGGTCATCTTCAAATCTTTGATGACCCAATACTTACAATATTTCTTCAAAAAGAACTGCATTTAACAAGCCAGGACCCAATTTCCGTTGGGTACCAAAATTTGCTTAATCTGTTTTGCAGGTTAATCATGTGTAGTACATAATGACTTATTGCTACCAAACACATGACTGGAAAACAGAAGGGAAGTGTGCAATTTGAAGAAGAGTACCTATGCTGAAATTTCATGCATAATTTCAGGGGGAGAAATTCTAACTCTTGATTATATCTATGCTTATTGATATATTTCTTATGTTCATTTTTGGCTTCTGAATAATTCAGTTCATAACCCATTTTTAACTGGATATTTGACTTTTGAGTAACTCAACTCAGAACTCGTACTTCATTGTTTTTAAACTTTGATTGCTACAAATATTGATTTTGTTCAATTAAGATTCTTTGCAGATTTTGAGGGGGAGCTTATCTGCTTTTTAATCAGTCTATCATGATCTGAGGGGGAGCTTAAACATTTGATTGTAAGTATCTTCTAAACTTAATCTGAGATTGTTTGAAAGAAGAACAACTTTCAAGCATGAAAAATGTGTTCTTAATTGTTCAAACCACTTCTCTAATTCAAACAAATTTTATAATTTTAGAAGTGTGATTTTAAACGTTTTTTCATGTATATCTCGGATTATTACTTCATCATTTCTGGCCGTGTGTTTCCGAAGATTAATACTTGTGTATTATCTTTTCTGTACTTTCAAGTATTCATACACACCGGTTCAGCTTCTTATTAGCTTTGTTATTACCATGTCTCAAAATGAAACATTTTTCGATGGTAATACTCCCATTTGTATTTCAATTTTGTTGAGCATCGTACATTCTTTCAGCGTGAGAACTTAAACGTTTCATTCAAAGATTGTTTATATTTGTTCATATAAACAACATTCGAATTTTTTGATACCCTAATTCGTCATAATTATCTTTCATATTTGATATACATTGTCAGATTCTCAAACAAGTCTTTTGAATTCATTTCATTTATTCAATATCCTTGTGTTGATCCAAACCCTCAGTGATTTGATAATGACCCTCTCCATTCTACTTAGTGAAAATTGTAAGTAAACAATATGTATCAGAGTTTCACTATCGCTGATAAGTACTAAGATCTTTACAGTACCGCTGATAGGAACTCTCGTTCTTTAGATTAAACGTTCAGCGATTACTGTTCACCATAATGCTCTGAGCCTGTTCAGTCCTTATGGTGATCGCTGATAAGTTAGTTGTTTACTTATGATCCTTGAAGACAAGTTTCACGTTAACATAGGTTCTACGCTGAAGTCGAAGATCAAGCTCAAGAACCAGCGACAAGTCTCCTAATGAACTGATGCGGATCAGCGAAGACTCAGATTTGTCCACTCAACGTGAAGTATCAAGTACAAGACTTCAGCTATCGCTGAACTTTATCATTCGCTGAATAGAAAATGATAATCGCTGAATCAACGAAAGCTGATCATGAAGTCCTTCGTACAAAGTACTTTTGTCTTAACCCCCCTTGCACGACTCCGTACGAAATGTCAGAAAAGAACCTCCGACTGTCTGAAATCGTACAACCACTCTGATACTACACTGTTCATCCATGCGGCTACTAAGGTTGTCAACCAAATTCAATGACATACAACCAACCAGCTGATGACACGTGTAAAGTGTATACTGACTTGCATTAAATGCATGCAGTATATAAAGAGATGAACCCACTTCTTTTGAAGTAACTTGCTAACTCTGGACAAGTTCAATCTCTTATCTCAAGATAGGTTATTATTAGTAATTTCCTTATCTCTCTTAGTGCAAGAAACCTTAGTGTTCCAACTTGTTTAGATTTAGGTTTATCCTTAATCTTGTTTCCGCAACAAGCTGTAAATTGTTAATGGTTTATCAATAAACAATTTAGAAAATTAAAATCTGTGTGTTTGTATTCAACCCCCCCCCCCCCCCCCCCGACCTTCTACAAACTTGTATAGGCCTTCGGGACAAACAAGTGGTATCTGAGCGGATTTGTTTAATCTCATAAACAAGATCTAATCTAAGATATTTCTCTTCCTTGCTATTATCTGAAAATGGCCTCCAACACAAACACAAATTATATAGACAATGGTTCTCTTGCTAAACCCCCTAGATTTTCTAAAGATAACTTCAACTTATGGAAAAATAGGATGACACTCTTCTTAGAAGGTGTAGAACCTACTATGCCTTACTATCTCGAAAATGGTCCATTCATCCCTGTAAGAATTGATGCTGCTGTTCCAGCCGCTGAGAATAGACCTGCTATTCCAGAAAGGCTGGTACCTAAGGAAATCTTTCAATTGACTAACGAAGATAAGAAGAAAGTGGCTATAGATACAAAATCCAGATCCATACTATCCATGGCTCTTCCTGACGAAGTCTACCATTCCGTCATGAATCTGAAAACATCAAAGGCCATGTGGGACACAATATGTGTTCAGTATGAAGGAACGTCTGAAGTCCAGGATTCAAGAAAGATCAACCTGGTAAGACAATACGAAAGCTTCATTTCTGGTAAGAATGAATCTCTCTCTGAAGTTCACCAACGTTTTAATTGTTTAATTATAGATCTGAAAACTGTTGGTAAGGAATATTCTAACTTTGAAGTACTGACAAAGTTTCTAGAATGTTTACCTGAAAGCTGGGACAATTATGCTATGTGTCTCAAGCTATCAAAGGATCTAAAATCAATGACCCTTTCAACCTTATATGGCACGTTGCTGAATTATGAGCAATCGAGCCATCTTAAGAAGAATCTTGTAAAAGATTCCAAAAGCACCCCTGTTGCTTTAATCTCAGAGGAACCTTCTACTCAGCGACCCTCGGTCACTATCACTGAGTTAGAAAGTAACTCTGAAAGGTCATCAGATTCTGATTATTCAGATAATGATGAATCTTTGGCTCTCCTAACTAAGAAGTTCAGGAGATTTGCCAAAAAGAAAATGTTTAGAAAGAACAAACCTCTTTCCATAACTGACAAGCCTAGATCATCAGCTTTTGTTGATAAGGCTACTGCTACTTGTTTTAACTGCGAAAAGACAGGACATTTCGCTAACGAGTGCAGGTCTAAGAAAGTTTCTAGACCCTCAGCTTTTACAAAGAAACCCTTTGTTCCAAGGAATAAAGATGACAAATATTCAAAGCTGAAAGAAAATTATGCAAAGCTGAAAAGCTTTAAGAAGAAGAATAAAGGCCTGATGGCTGACTATGATTGGGCTGCTTCTGATGAAGAAGCATCATCATCTGACTCTGAAGATGATGAAGCAAATCTATGTCTTATGGCCAAGATTGAAGAAGAGGAAGAAAGTTCAGACATTCCCTCCACTTCAACATCTGCTATTCAGGTATCACCTTCTTTCTTTACCAATATTGCAAATATTGATGAAGCTGATAGTCTCCGTAAGATCGATCTCTTGACTAGAAGTTTATACGAAGCCATGAACGGCAAAACTGTGGTTGAAAACCAAAATCTTGATCTCGCTGAAAAGCTTAAAAACTGCCACCTACAAATAGAAAAGCTTTCTAAAATTGAAGAAGATTTTAAAGATCAAGTATATTTAAATCAGCTAGTCAAAATCGAACGAGCAGAAGCTATCGCTGCATTAAAAGCTGAAAAAGCTATTGTTGAAGGATGGTGTAACTCTTCAACAAAGATCACTGAGATAATAAAGTCTCAGATTCCCCTGAGTGATAAACGTGGTTTGGGTTACAAATATGATACTCCAAAACCAACCACTGAGCGTTCAATGCTTAAATTTGGAACGTTCGTATCCTCAGTCGCTGATACTTCATCTTCTCAGTGCTCCTCGTCCGTTACACCAATCCCTGAGGAAACTCCTACCTCCTCAAAAGGCAAGGAGAAAATGGTTTATTCAAAACCTACCTCTGTCTCTAAAGACAAAGGTAAAGGAATTGTTATTTACCAGAATCCTCAGAAGGGTACCTTAGTACCAAAGCTGAATGCTTCTAAAGCTTCATTGGCTCATCCCTCTGGATCAAGGAAGCAGATCTCTGGATCTATTCAGCGATCTACTCCTAGACTCAGATTGGATGTCCTTGGTAAGAAATCTGAAGAACTGAATGTTCGTCCCATTTCTAAAGCCAATAGTTTACTTGGTGCTGGCACTTCTAATTTGAAATTAAAAGCTCAGCATTCAAATGCTCCTAGAACTACTTTTAGTTATAGGAAATGTTATCACTGTGGACTTACCGATCATATTGCTAGTAAGTGCCCCACAGCCACCAAAGCTGAAAAGATAGCTAAGGTGAAGATTGCCCCCAAGGCAAAGAAGACCAACCCTGGTGCAAATCAGGTCAAGGTGAATCCTACCACTGAAGTTAAGAAATTGACCAAAGTGAAGAAAGACAAAGTTGAATCTTCAAATGCTGCGAAGACTGCTGAATCTTCCATTCCAACTACTTCCACTGACAAATGTGTATACATGGTAAAGTGGGTACCCAAGAAAAACTAATCTTCCTTTGTATTGCAGGTTAAGAAGGGTATCTGGTGTCTCGATAGCGGATGCTCTAGACACATGACTGGAAAGAAAAGCCTGCTCGCTGAATACAAGGAAGAGAAGGGTCCCTCTGTGACTTTCGGTGGAAATGGAAAAGGACATACCCGAGGGTATGGTGTACTTTCAAATGGTACAACCTCCTTCAGAAGAGTCGCATATGTTGAAGGGCTGAAGCATAATCTTCTAAGCATCAGTCAGCTTTGCGACATGGATAACAAAGTAATCTTTACTAAGGAATCCTGCTTTGTCACTGACAAAAAAGAGAAGATAGCTCTCAGCGGTTATCGTTTGGAAAATGTTTATGTAATAAACATGGACTCAACAACCACTGAGAACTCCTGTTTCTTCTCAAAGGCCTCATCTGATGTCAACTGGCTATGGCATAAGAGGCTATCTCATCTAAATTTCAAGACACTGAACACTCTTTCATCAAAAGAGTTAGTCACTGGTCTACCTCAGCATTCATACGCCAAAGAGTCGTTATGTTCAGCGTGTGAAAAAGGGAAGCAGACCAAAGCAAGCTTTAAGTCAAAGCAAGTTTCTTCAGTGTCATCTCCTCTACAACTACTCCATATGGATTTGTTTGGCCCTGTTAACAAACAATCCATCGCTGGAAAGAAATATACGATGGTCATAGTTGATGAATTCTCTCGCTTCACTTGGGTAATGTTTCTACGTTCTAAGAGTGACACCCCTGAAGAACTCATCACCTTTGTTCGGAAGATGGAAACCCTGAACAATCTGACCGTTCGCTCAATAAGGAGTGATCGTGGAACTGAATTCAAAAACAGTTCTCTTGATTCCTTCCTTGAGAGTAAGGGTATTTCTCACAACTTTTCTTCAGTGAGAACACCGCAACAAAATGGAGTCGCTGAAAGAAGAAATAGAACAGCTATTGAAGCTGCACGTTCAATGCTCAGCGATTCTCACCTGCCTACTCAGTTTTGGGCAGAAGCTGTCAACACTGCTTGTTTTACGCAAAACAGGTCGCTGATAGTCAAAAGATTCAAAAAGACAGCCTATGAACTTTTTCATGGGAGAAAGCCTTCAATCAGCTTTCTTCACATCTTTGGATGTCAGTGTTTTATACTGAACAACAGAGATGCACTTGGAAAGTTTGATCCTAAGGCTGATGATGGAATCTTTCTTGGATACTCCTCATTTTCCAAAGCCTTCAGAGTCTTCAATCGTAGAAGACAAACTGTAGAAGAAAGTATTCACGTCACGTTTGACGAATCCCGTTCAGCGAACTCTAAACCGTCCGCTGATACTGAAGAACTGAATCAATAGATGTTTTCTCATCTTGGTGATTCAGAAGTTATTCCCACTACTCATGCTCATCCAGTAGAAGATGATAGTCCTATCATTCCAAATATGCAGAACAGTGAAGCTGAAACTTCTTGGGTCTCAGCTGTTCCTATAAACACTATACCTAACGCTGAACCAAATGTCTCAGACATTCCATCTACTTCTCAGCAATCAGTGAATATAATGACAACTGCATCCATTCCTCTCTTGGCTGATACTCCCGACGTCGCTGAAGCTTCATCTTCAGCTCCTCCAGTTCAAGTTGAGTCAACGTCTCACGCTCCGGCTCAGCGATGGACTATAAATCACCCAATTGATCAAATTCTTGGTGATCCAAACGCTGGGATTCAGACTCGACGAAGTGCAGGTAATATTTGTTTATTTGTAAATTTTATTTCACTAACTGAACCAAAGAAAGTAGATGATGCCCTCAAAGATCCAAACTGGGTCAGCGCCATGCAAGAAGAGCTGACTGAATTCGAAAGAAACAAAGTTTGGAAACTTGTTCAGAGACCAACTGATAAAACTGTGATAGGCACTAAATGGGTCTATCGAAATAAGTTGGACAAACATGGTACTGTAACCCGCAACAAAGCTCGACTTGTTGCTCAGGGATACAGACAAGAGGAAGGTATAGATTATGACGAAACATTTGCTCCAGTAGCAAGACTTGAATCTATTCGTCTATTCTTAGCATATGCAGTACACAAAAACTTCAAAGTACATCAGATGGATGTTAAGTCAGCGTTTCTAAATGGAAAGCTGAATGAAGAAGTGTATGTGGAACAACCTCCAGGATTCTCAGATTCTAAGCGTCCAGGTTATGATTATAAACTGGATAAGGCACTTTATGGCTTGAAGCAAGCTCCTCGTGCATGGTATGACACTCTTTCTACTTATCTCCATATTGAAAAATTTGAGCGAGGTAAGATTGACAAAACTCTATTTTTTAGAAAAGTGAAAGGTCATATCATTCTAGTTCAAATATATGTTGATGACATTATATTTGGTTCTACTAACCCTGAGATTTGTACTCGTTTCGCTGATAGAATGAAAGATGAGTATAAAATGAGCATGATGGGTGAACTAACATATTTCCTTGGTCTTCAGATTAAGCAAACTGAAAAAGGAACTTTTATTAATCAGGGAAAGTATGTTAAAGATATGCTGAAGAAATTCGACTTAACTGAAAGTTCAGCTATGAAAACCCCTATGGCACCACCGCTGACACTTGATAAGGACACTAAGGGTGTTCCTGTCAATGTCACGCTGTACCGTGGGATGATCGGCTCTCTATTGTATCTTACAGCTAGCCGACCCGATATTATGTTTGCAACATGCTTGTGTGCATGATATCAAGCTGAACCTAAGATATCTCATATGAAAGTTGTAAAGCGAATTTTTCGATATCTTAAGGGTACAGCGAATCTAGGTCTTTGGTATCCCAAAGATTCAGGATTCGATCTAACCGCCTATTTAGATAGTGATTTTGCAGGTTGCAAAATGGATAGGAAAAGCACTACAGGAGGATGTCAGCTCCTGGGTGGAAAGCTGGTAAGTTGGACAAGTAAATAGCAAAATTCAGTGTCCACTTCCACAGCTGAAGCTGAATATATAGCTGCTGGAAGCTGTTGTTCTCAAGTCTTGTGGATGAGAAATCAGCTACTAGACTATGATCTTCAGCTCTCCAAAATTCCAATCTATTGCGACAGCACAAGTGCCATCGCTATAGCAAACAATCCAGTACTACATTCAAAGACCAAACATATAGAAATCAGATATCATTTTATCAGAGATCATGTGATGAATGGTGATATAGAACTTCATTTTATCCCAACTGATTATCAGTTAGCTGACTTATTTACCAAACCTCTTGATGAGACAAGATTCAACTTTCTCATCAGCGAGCTTGGAATGCTGAACTTTGAAGGATAAAATCTTCAGCGGTTCACATTAATCAGCGATAGGATAAAATCAACTCGTATAACCTATTCAATCATCTTCTCTCTGAATAAAACTTGGTTAAACTGATATCAAGGTATGTTTTCTCTCTCTGACAATCGCATGAAAATGCAAGATTTCAAAACAAAATGCATCGCTGAATATCTCTTCCTTAACAGCGATATTTTGAAATTTCTTAAAACCTTCACTGAATATTTTCATTCAGTGTTTCATGTTTTCAAAAGTATCCCTGAGTTTTTCAAAACCTCAGAGACAACCAAGAATATGAAAGGACAGTTGTGACGTCATTATAACGGATAAAACCCCGGCACGTTTTCTCTTCCTGACACACGTTTGCACGTCTCGTTCAAACTTCCAATCAAATGCAAACACGTGTCCGTGTCATGATGAAAATCTTTTTCCGCTCAAGATTTTCTCTTTCTAAAATCTCTATATAAACAAATTCTTTGTTTATATTTTTCTTTTACGCGATCAATCTTCCTCCGCAAGAAAGAATTCACTGTTGCATTTGTGATTTCAAAAACTTCAAGAATTGTTCATCATCTTCTTCATCAAACATCAAGGTTAATATGTTCTTATTATTTACCGAATACAAATAACTTGTTTCTGATCTACTCTTTGTTTTAACAAGATTAAACAAAAGAACTTAAAATGAAATCATTTTCTTTCATGATTTTATGAACACAACCATTTCATGGTTGTTCTTCAAGTTTAAATGCAAAAATCTTAAACTTGTTCTTCACACATTCGTTTTTCCAGAATCTCTTTCTTCATAGAAAACTGGATAACAAGAATAAATGAGTTTTATATTTCATTTCTTAAAATCAAGAAAAACCCTAATCTTCATTAAGACATTTGTGTCTGAATGAAATGGATAAAATTTGAACCATCTTAATGGAAATTCTTTCCACATTAAGATAATTCTTATTTGTTAACATCTTTGGTTGAACTGATAATACAGATAAATGGCTTCATCTGACATTCCTGCTACCGCTAAGAACATCTCCGCTGATACTGAGGAAGTGGACATCCTCAAGGCTCCTCAAGTCAAGTTTGCCCTTGACAAACTGGATTGGACTAAGGTGAACAACCTCTATGCGCTTTTCGAGTTTCCTCCTCGAAAGCAAGTCACACATCTAGATGATGTTGTGAATTTTCTAAAGAATTGCTGCATTTCCACAGCCCAGACCATAACACCTCCTCCTCATCAGCCTTTGCTCTCACAATTCTGGTACTCAGCCAGACACTCTCAACTTCCTTCAGCCAAAGACCCCTCCAAAACAATCGATTGCATCCTCTGCGACATCGAATATGGCACGATGAAGATCACCCCTGCCATTATTCGCAAAGCTCTCAGCCTTCCAATAGCTACCAAGGAAAAACCTTTCGTTCCCCTCCCTGGCCCTAAGAAAAACTCAAACAGGGAAGCCATCATTGCATTTTTCGATGCAATGGGCTATGTATGGGAAATCGGCAGAGACATGAAGGCCGAGAAGAAGCTGACGATTATCAAGAAATCGAAAATGCCCAGCGAGATGAATTTCATCTTCGCTCATCTTATCAGCTGTATGACTGCAAAGAGCGACTCCTCTGACCAAGCCGCTAAACCTCAGCAAGCAATGGGGTATGCACTGCTGAAAGGTCTCAACATAGACTGGGCATCGATTATCTATGATGACCTAGTTCTAAGGGTGGACACCGTCGCTGACAGACCTCCATAGGTTCCCTACCCCCGATTCATCAGCGCCATCTTCCAATATGGCCTGAAGGAGAGCTACCCAACTGAAGGTGACCTGAAACTCTCTCAGGTCGGCCCAAAGATACTCGACTTCAAACCGATGGTGAATAAGGTACGTCTCTCTACACTCTTATCTCTTCTCAACCCTTCTTCTTCTCATTCTGTGGCTCCTTCAGCGACAATACCCATCGCTGATACCCTGGACACAAAATCCTCTCCTTCTAAGAAAAAAAAACATTCATCTACCCCACTTGGTTCTAAAAGGATCAAGAAAACAAAGGAGCAACCCCAGCAATCTCATGCTGAAGACTCCTCAGCTCTTTCTGCAGAGCTGAAGGAACGTTTAGTGGTACGCTCTGCCACACCTGAACAAGCCATCCTTTTTATCCCAACTTCAGCGTCTCTAAACGCTGAGGTTACAAACTTGGAATCTACCCAACCTCCTTCAGTCTCTCAAAAGACTGATGAAGTGATTGTCAGCGAATCCAACGCTGAACTCATAACCCAACCCCCATTCTTATCCTTCGCTCCTCCCTCCACTCATTTGGTCTCTACTCCAGATCTAACTGGAGCTGCCATCATTTCCTCAGAACCTAAAGTTGATTCTCCAGGAATGATGAAGACAGGACCTGCAGAACAATCCATGGGCACTTTTGAAGATGACATGGAACTTTACTCAGGAACCCGTGATTTCGATGAATTCACCAATCCTCCTGCAGGTAAACAACAACCCATAAACACTGTGACTAAACCCCAAACTTCTGAGCTTTCCTCTGTTCACAAGTTTCTATATGTTACAGGTCCTAATTTGGGAAATATCAACGCCTCTCTGAAGTCCGTGGAGACAAAGCTAACAGGTCTCACCACTACTCTCTCCAATAACTCTACAGCTGTAACAAACGCTGGAGAGAATCTGAACAAGCTGACAACGGCGGTGGAGAAGAAGGCTTCCACAGATGACATGAAGCAGGTTGATAAAACTCTCAGCGACTTCGCCAAGGTGCTCGCTGACATCTACACAGACTACACCTCTCTCAAAAACTCAGTTTCGTCCATGTCCAGCGAATTTACATCGCTGAAGACATCGGTTGGACATCTAGAGGGGGATATGTCTACTATGAAGACTGACTTAGGCTCTGTTAAGACCGATGTTGGTTCGATGAAAACGATGATCGAGCAGCTGCTACACAAAGCGAATACTCCTGATCCTGCTCCTGCCCCCGTCCCTGCATCTGACAACTTCACAGCGGAAGATCGCATTGAGCTGAAGAAAATCAATCCTGCTATTTCTGGCCTTGAAGACAGATTAGCAAAGATTGAAGTTTGTGTAGGTCTCTCTGGCCAAGAAGACAGAGAACCTACCAACGCTGCTGAATCTACCCATTCCTCCCCCAGTCATCATGAAAAAGAGGGGGAGAAGAGCGCTGAAGACCTCGCCAAGAGCACTGAAGACCTTTCCCATGATGAATCTATCAGGGGAGAGAAGACGAATACTGAAGAAACCACCGCTGGACCTCAGGGAGATGAAAACCCTGAGGAAACCGAGAAGCTCGCCTCTGTATCTGAGGGGGAGCAACTCGAAGAAGAAGCTGAGAAAACTGAATCCGAAGCAGAAGATGATGAAGCCGTCGACATCCCTGATGATGAACCATCTTCTTCTCCAAAGAATGATGATGATGATGACGAAGATGACGATGACTTCTTTATCGTCAAACCTGCTCCGAAGATCAAAGCTCTTAAGGGAATCTCGATAAATGAACCTTCAGGGGAGCGGACAAAGACAAAGCCCTCAGCCTCTGGAGCTGAGAAAGGCAAAGGCAAAAGCGTCGCTGAAGATGACAATCTGATGATCTTTCTTGAAAAGCCGGTTTGTCAGGTATGCTAAACATCTCTCACTCCATCCCTCATCTATCATACACTATCAGGTCTACTACCCAAGCCTATACACTTGAACCAATTCTCTCTATCTGATTCTACCCAAGTTCTTACTCGTAAGATCGCTGTCTTTCAGCTAGTCCTCTCCCCTGTTTGAGGATATCGCTGAAGGCTCCACAACTGCGACTTCACCAATAATACCAGCTGCTGCTGAAGAAATAATCCCAGTCTTAGATTTAATCTCTGAGACTGATGAACCAGAAGAACATCTACTCTCGCACAGAGGCAGACCTTCCTTAGCTCCTCAAAAGCTAAGTGAAGAGGATCAGAAAAGAAGAGAGGAAATAATAAAGCAATTCGAGGATCAGCGAATCATTCTGAGGCGTGATCAACTTCCTTCAGTTCCTCCAAAGTTCAGAATTTCCAAAAAGGAATACAAGGAACACCTCAGAGCTGAACGTCTAATCGCTGAAAGAAAAGAAGATGAAGAAAAAGACAGAGAATACGCCATCCAGCTTTCTAAACGATCAATAAAAGACCCAAGCTGAAAAGAGTTCCCATTGATGTTCAAAGTCAGCTCTGGGAAAACGCCAAGAAGATAACTGAAGAAAAGAGAACCGTGTCTCAGTCCACTTTAGCCTGGTGCAAAGAAAAGGTCAACTACAGAGACTCTCCTGCCAAAATCAACAAGGTATTCATCTCTGGAAGAACAACCCTTGTTTCAATCGCTGAAATCGAGATATTCAGAGAAGATAAGAAGTACGAAAAATTCTATGTTGAAGCCATAACGAAGTACGGTCTCTCTGAATGGTTGGAGATCAGGTTAGCCATCCAGAAGTCCAAGTCGAAGTACAAGGAACATGTTGAAAAGCTGATCAACAAACAAATCGACTTAGTCTACTCCTGTGTGGATATTCCTCCTCCTCCTCCTCTCGAAAGTCAGAAAAGAAAGGCCTCAGCGAAGAAGAAGAAATCTATATCTTCAATTGATGGCCCTGTCATTCGAAATGAAACAGGTATTGGTTTTTCATGTGCTGAAGTCCTTGGTCCTGATCCTGATCTTTCCATGCTTGACACATCTCTTCCTCCTGGTGAGACTTTCATCCCTGGCAAAGTCATAAGCGAACCCTACGGGATATTTTTTCATGACTACGATGGTGGAAAGCTTTTTCAACGCATCTCTGAACTCCACATCACTCCCATCGAACAGCTGAGAGATCTCATCTACTGGTGTGACTTCAGGAATGACCCTCAGGCACGACATCTGAAACACTTGATTTTTGAAGAAGCGCTGATCAAAAGAAAACAAGGTGTAACCGTTCCTGACTGGATGATTCCCACCACATCAATGACCCTTGATGAACTTCTCAATAAGGAAGAACCCTTTACAAGCTGATATGATCGCCTTTTTCTCTATTGTATCAGTTATTCTTCTGTACTTGTAATTTATTTCGCCCGTACTTGTAATCTTTCCATTTCTCTTTGTAACTTTATTCAAAGTTTTAAAGAAAGATTTCAGCGAATGTACTTTACTCCATCAGTACTGAAAAGATCCCAGAAAACTGTAAAAGGGACAAATATTTTATGAGTTCTTTTTATCCTTATGTTTTCATTAAATAGCAATTTTCTTTGTTGCTATGTCATAATCAAATAGGGGGAGATTGTTGATCCAAACCCTCAGTGATTTGATAATGACCCTCTCCATTCTACTTAGTGAAAATTGTAAGTAAACAAAATGTATCAGAGTTTCACTATCGCTGATAAGTACTAAGATCTTTACAGTACCACTGATAGGAACTCTCGTTCTTTAGATTAAACATTCAGCGAATACTGTTCACCATAATGCTCTGAGCCTGTTCAGTCCTTATGGTGATCGCTGATAAGTTAGTTGTTTACTTATGATCCCTGAAGACAAGTTTCACGTTAACATAGGTTCTACGCTGAAGTTGAAGATCAAGCTCAAGAACCAGCGACAAGTCTCCTAATGAACTGATGCGGATCAGCGAAGACTCAGATTTGTCCACTCAACGTGAAGTATCAAGTACAAGACTTCAGCTATCGCTGAACTTTATCATTCGCTGAATAGAAAATGATAATCGCTGAATCAACGAAAGCTGATCATGAAGTCCTCCGTACAAAGTACTTTTGTCTTAACCCCCCTTGCACGACTCCGTACGAAATGTCAGAAAAGAACCTCCGACTGTCTGAAATCGTACAACCACTCTGATACTACACTGTTCATCCATGCGGCTACTAAGGTTGTCAACCAAGGTCAATGACATACAACCAACCAGCTGATGACACGTGTAAAGTGTATACTGACTTGCATTAAATGCATGCAGTATATAAAGAGATGAACCCACTTCTTTTGAAGTAACTTGTTAACTCTGGACAAGTTCAATCTCTTATCTCAAGATAGGTTATTATTAGTAATTTCCTTATCTCTCTTAGTGCAAGAAACCTTAGTGTTCCAACTTGTTTAGATTTAGGTTTATCATTAATCTTGTTTCCGCAACAAGCTGTAAATTGTTAATGATTTATCAATAAACAATTTAGAAAAGTAAAATCTGTGTGTTTGTATTCAACCCCCCCCCCCTTCTACAAACTTGTATAGGCCTTCGGGACCAACACCTTGTTTTGAGAAATCTTCAAAGTTCAAATGCTTAAATATTCATGATAATTCTTGAGGAGAATGCATTCTGATGACAATGTTATTCAATACTGAGGTTTATTATTTGTTCAAGCTAAACTGTTGAACAACACATCATTTTAGGACAAAATTTCATGGGAATCAGTGTGAGATCATAAAGAACTTCTATGGATTCATGTTAACCAGTGTCTCCTACCTAAGAAGTTATCCTTGAGTGATTGAGGGGTGAGGGGTCTACATCAAAGAGTGGGGGAGATACCTCATATGGTTGAGTAATCTCATTGTGCTAAGGTAAAATGAAAATGAGAGTTTGGTTAGAAGTGAGCGGATTAAAAATAGAATGAGGGTGTGAGAACAGAGTTAAAAGAATACGAGAACTCTGCACCAACCACTTTCTGAGTCGGGCAACCACATTACTGATTGGTTCACATTCTTTGGTGACCATCATTAAAACAGGCAAATAGCCCATGCCAACTCTTGCATTAACCCCACCAGCTACTCATTTTTTTCTCAACAAAGAAAATGTTTCAATTTTTCTTAGGGACGCAACATATAATCTATCTAATCTTCATTCGAAAGGTTCAGATATTGAAAAAGAAGGAATTTGCCCCACCTTCGCACTTCAATCATGCACATTGAGTCCGTAGAAAACTTGTTGTTGTCTCAACAGTTTACACATTTGAGCCTATATATTCAAGCATAAGTTGCTTTAATCATTTCTACATTTGCACGTACACACAAGGAATATGTTTTCTTGTCATAACGTTCATAGAAATTCCATTGTGTTTTTCGATGATTGAATGGAAGCCCTGGAGGAGTGAACATCAAAAAGCTCCTTTTCAAAGTGCATCTGTTGTACTAAGTGGGTTTGTGCAACTTACATGCATTTTAACTGTCTCATTTGTTGATTCAGGGTTACAACTTTCATTTTTATCTGAATTTGAAAAAATTCAGATACAAATATTTTGGAATTGACGGTTAAACAGTTCACAAGGAGGAGATAATTTTTGGCATTCAAAGACTGCTGAAATTGAAAAGAGTTTTGATGATCATGATGCTCACAATCATCAAAAAGGGGAAGAAATATCAAACAGAAGAAAAAGGGGAGATGGTTTGAACATGTCAATTTCCGAATGAAAAGGAGATATTTGCCAAAGTCAAAGAAAGGCAAGTCAAGAAGTTCGAGATGATGAGATATTTGAAGATACAAAGACAGTTCGTGCTTAAAGATAAATCAAGAATGTTTCTAAAGCTCAAAGCCAATTAAAGCTCAAAACCCGTTAAAGCTCAAAGCCCGTTAAAGTTCAAAGCTAGTTCATGATCGAAGATTGAAGAAATTTGTCAAAGCTCAAAGCTGCAAAGATCAACGATACAATGATTCGAAGTTATGAAGATTTTGATCAACGTTACGCGAACAGAAGCTCTGCCGAGTAGCCGAGTAACCAAAAAGACAGAAGTCTCCGACAGAGGCTCTGCCGGGTTAATCAAGAAGCCCGAAGTGAAGAAACAACAAAAGAATCTTCTAAGCGGACAAGGCCACAGAGCTTCTGTCATACTTGACAGAGCTTCTGTGGTAAAAAGAAGATCTACGCAAAAGATCTAAACAAGGACGAACATGCTTCTTACAATATCTGCCATTCGAAGGTTCTGAAGATCAATCATACAAAGGCGTGACCTGACAACTCCACGTGTCAAACTCTGATAGTTTTCCGCCTAAAGCTGAATACGGAGCATTTAATGAACGTTGTATCTGCAACAGTTCCAGAATAGTGTTTTGTACCTTCCAGCTACTATTCCTCAACAATGTCTTTGTACCTTCAGTCCTTATTGTCCCCTTTAGAAGTAGTATAAATAGAAGGTTCATGTGAACTCTTCTATTAAGCTTTTTAAATAACACACACACCTTTAGAGTAGTTTCTTGTCAAACCTTTCGGTGTTCTTGGTGTTCTTATTATATCAAATACATAAAATCATTGAGCTATTTATCTGTCTTATTTACACCTCTTGTATTTGATATTGTGTGTTATTCTACCTCATAATATCTGTTAGTTCGTTAAAACGCTTCCGCATTATATATTGTTTGAACTAATTAGATAGAATCATCATTGTTAAGCAAAACAGGAACCAACAATTGGTATCAGAGCCTGCCTTGATTTTCTATATCAAGTGATCCACTCTTACAATGATTTTTGGTAGAAACTTGGACTGATATTAACCTGTTCTTCATTCCTTCTGTTTTTCTACCACTCTCGACCTGTTCGACTTTGGTATACTTACAGAACCTGTTACTACAGTTAAAATCTCCATTTTAGTACACTGCTCAAAGCTTTCAGAAAGCTTACCCTATTTTCTGGAATTATCACTCTCTCAAAATGACAAATTCAAACAACTTCTTCACCGCTGGTTCCTTAACCAAGCCACCCACACTACTCAGAGATGAGTACCCTCAGTGGAAGATACGAATGATTCACTTCTTCGAGGGTACTGACAAAGAACTCATGCACTTTATCAACAATCCTCCTTACGTTCCCATGGTCACAGTACCACGTATTCCTGCCACATGTGACACTCTTGAGGTTCCTGCGTACGAGAAACCAAAGACCAGGGATAAGTGGTCCGAACCTGATTGGGCAAAATATGAGGTTGCTCAGAAAACAAAGAGAATTCTGATAATGGCCATACCCAATGACCTTTTTCAATCCCTAGATGCGTGTGAGTCTGCATACGATCTGTGGAAGGAACTGGAAAAACAACTGGAGGGTGGGGCCAAAACTCAGAAGAACCGCAGAGCCCAATGCATAAATGAATACTATGCATTCAAAGCTCTGTCGACCGAATCTCTGCAAACGACATATGATCGGTTTAACTCTCTAATCTACAAGTGCAAGAAGTTCGGGATTCACATAACTTCTGAAGAGAACAACGTCATATTCCTAAAGAGCCTAAATGAAGAATGGCTCCAGTTGTCCATGTCTCTGCAAACAAATCAGGACTTAGACTCCTGGACTCTGTCAGATCTCTATGGAACATTGGCAGCCCAAGAGCCTCAAATCGCACAAGCAAAAGCACAAATCAGTGCACCTCTTGCACTGGTCGGTAAGATCGCAGAAGCTAGAGAGAAGCCAAAGGAGAAAGCTGCAGAGGTAAAGAAGGAGAAGAAAAAAAAAATCTTGATCGTTGATAGTGAAGATGAGGAGGTGGTGGAAGAAGAAGAGACATCAATGGCCTCTATTGCTAAATCATTAGCCCTTTTGACAAGGGAATTCAGCAGAGGTTACCAGAGGAAGTCTGGCAATGAACGCTATGGAAGAGATGATCGAGGAAGAGAATGGTCAAATGAAAGGAACGACAGAGGTAGCGACCAACAGAGGTCGACTGACAGAGGTGGTGACCGACAGAGGTCAGACGATAAAGTTGGCAACACTCCACAGAACCAAGTATGTTACAACTGTGGAAAGCCAGGCCACTACACAAATGAATGTAGAACTGAAAGAGTTGGTGACCGACAGAGGTCGGACGACAGAGCTGGCAATGGTTCCCAGAACCAAGGATGCTTTAACTGTGGCAAGTCAGGTCATTATGCCGCTGACTGCAGGAGAAAATCTAACCGCCCATAGAGGGACTCTGCTTACTACAAAAAGAAAGCAGAGTTTTATGCTCAGAAGTCGCTAATGGTGAATCAGGAGAACTGGCTGTCAGACGAATCATCTGATGAAGGCGACAAAAACGCCTTGTTCTGTGGAATGGCAGAGGTCAGCTCATCCGACTCCGATAGTGAGGTATCCACTTCTAACTCTAACTCTAGTCAAGCAGAAGCTGATTTGCTCAAATTAAACATTGAATACACAGAACTTAAAAAGACCTGCGAAAGTATTCAAAAGAAGCTTACCTTCTTAGAAAGAGAAGCTAGACTTCTCACTCAAGAAAAGGCTAAAATCTTTCAAGAAAAGGAAGAAATTGAAACAAATTGGAACAAACACCTAAATCCTTTGAAAGAAAAGATTTCTGAACTTAACTCTGCATTAAAAACAAAATCTAAAGAACTAATGGACGTTGAGACCTACAGAATGAACATTCTAGCTCTTAAACATTATTTTCAAAAGGAAAGAGAAGTCCTCTGTCAAGACTTACTCAGAAGAGATCTTTTAATTAAGAAATACCAAGATGCACAGAAGGTATACGAAAAAATTAACACACAAATAGGGAGACGGGGAATTGGCTTATGTGATATAGATCCATACACCGGAAACAAAAGAAACAAATCTCTGTCATCTCTATTTCTCACTGGAAGTACAAGAAAACCTGGTTTTCCAAATCTACTCTCTGTTAGCAAAAGGCGAAAAGTCTCTGGGGAACCACACATAAGGAAACCTCTGAAGATGACAAATGTGTGGTTTGAAAACACATATTTGTCACCTTCAATCTCTGTCAAAAGAAAATCCAATCCTAAGAAATATCTGAAAACTCAAGATCAGATAGGAATCTTCAAGTTTGGTAAATCCGAGACTCAAACACAGGTTGCCTTTGTCTGCATGATAAACTCTGAAAAGAAATTATCGGCAGAGGCTCCTGAGTTCAAGCCTAACGTTTCAGATGAAAAAGAGTTGATAGAAATCGGGAAAAACAACTTTTTCGAAAACTTCTATACACCTTCTGTCGATCCAAATCTCTCTGAAGAAACCTTATCAGATACTTCTGTTGACTTAGAAGATAGTCCCCTAGAAAAGGAAGAAAGTGAGTATGGCACATGCTCTGAAAGTCCAGTCTCTGTCGAAAGAGAACAAAGTGACTCAACCTCTGTATATATGAGGATGATTCATCCTCTGACGAACCTGAGACTGACCCTAAGTCAAAGATAGGACCTTGTGACACAGAGGATTTTAAACTACCCTCTGGAGTTCTTAACAGAACTATTCCTCCCAAGGAGAAAATCACAAGAGTTCCTATCTGTCCAGACTCTTTGGACATATGTATACAAGCCAAAACCTCTCTTGAGCTTGAGAAAATTAAACAACAAAAGGCTCTGTCCTCTCAAAATCCAACAAGTTCAAAGATTTTAAAATCCTTAAAGCCTATTAAAGAAAAACTAACATGGCAACAGAAGGGTAAATGGGCTAAAAATGACAAATCTTTTTCTTCTGTGACAGTGAAACCTGCAGAAGTTCACCACAGAAGAGGTCCACAGAAGGCTGCTCTCAACAAAGGATTTTGCAAACAACAATCTAGCCTACATAGGTCTTCTTGTGATAGGAAGTCAAATGTTAGGATAGAATGTAATGCCTCTGTGCCCCCATTTAATGTTTTCAATGAAAAGTTCAAGCAAATCTCTTCGCACATTCATTATTATCATTGCTTTGATCTCATGTATAAATTAAGCCAACACTTCACAAATACACATTGTTTACTCTCTGTACCCAACAAGAATGCTAAATTCAAGGGTAAGAAGAAACAGAATGTTTCTTCAACAGAAGCTAAAGCAAAATCCAAGAATGTTAAGGCAAACTTGAAAACCCCTAACAAAGCTGGACCCATGTGGATATGGGTACCTAAAACTCTCTGATTGTCTTTCAGAAGCAGTATGTGCCGATCTGGTATCTAGACTCCAAATGCTCGCGGCACATGACTGGCGACAGAGGTCTACTATCCACATACAAAGAAAAACACGATGGTGGATCTGTGACCTTTGGAGACAACAAAAAGGGGTACATTAAAGGCTACGGAGTCATCAAGAAGGAGAACATATCCGTATGCAATGTTGCATATGTGGATGGCCTTAAACACAATCTTCTCAGTGTTAGCCAACTCTACGATACGGGTTTCGACGTAATGTTCAAAAGAACCTTCTGTTCTCTACAAGGTGAGGACACAGGAGTCGAACTTCTGCGAGCCGAACGAAGAGGCGATCTCTACCTAATGAACTTTTGTGCCAAGAACAAGGAAGACAAGCTATGCCTTGTAGCTTGTAAAAGCGAAGAAGCCTGGTTATGGCACAACAGGTTCTGCCACCTAAACTTTCATACTCTAGATAAGCTTGTTAAATTTGATCTAGTCAAAGGTCTTCCAAATGTTAAGTTTAATAAAGATCACTTGTGCTCTGCCTGCGAAATGGGAAAACTCAAAAGAGCTTCCCATAAAGGCAAAACTGATATATCTTGCACTAGGCCTCTATACATGCTTCATGTCGACCTCTGCGGTCCAATCGCTACACAGAGCCTAGGTGGCAAGAAATATATACTTGTTTTGATCGACGAATACTCAAGATTTACATGGGTTGAATTTGTCAGAAAGAAATCAGATGTTCCAAACATTCTGATAAATTTAATGAAAAGAATCCAAGTTCTGTATGAGTGCAGGATTCAGAAACTAAGAAGCGACAATGGCACAGAGTTCAAAAACTCTGTCATTGAAACCTATCTTACAGAAGAAGGCATTTCACAGAACTTCTCTGCTGCACGCACCCCACAACAAAATGGCGTGGTTGAACAAAAGAACCGCACGCTTGTGGAGGCTGCAAGAACTATGCTGACAGCATGTGGATTGCCAATGTCTTTTTGGGCAGAAGCAGTATCAACCGCATGCTACACCCAAAATCGATCAACCATTGTAAATAGGCACATCAAGACACCTTATCATTTGATCAACAAAAGGCGACTGTAACACCCGTAATTTCGGTAAGTAAATATCACCCCAAATGTTTTGCATCTTAGAAAGGGTGGGATTTATGTTTGGAAGACATTACGTAAAGTCTCTAAGCGTGTCGGGAGTTTTAGCATTGAAAAGTCGAGTTTCGGGGCTTGGTACGCGAATCGCGACTATGACCAGCGACAATGACCATGTCAATGTCGCGGTGGCATTGTCGCGATGAGGGGTCGATCTGAGCAAATCAAACAGAAAGTGGTACGCGGGTCGCGACAATGACCAGCGACAATGACCAGGTCAACGTCGCGGTGTCAATGTCGCGGTCGGGGGGCTGAAAGTGATTAAAACCATTTTAACCTATTTATCTTCTCACTCTCGACTCTCTTCATCTCCCTCACTCTCCCAGCCGATTTCTCTCAAGAAAACACCATCCCCTCCTCGCTCCTTCCTCATTTCTTCACGAAATCAAACCCTCTTCCACCATTGATGAACATATTTGAGAGCTTGGAGCTTTTGTGGAGATTAGGAGTTGGTTTTGGAAGATGTATATGGTTAAGGTAATCTCTCCCTATCCAATATTTATCATTGTTGTTGATTTCATATTCTTTCCCTCTTGTGATGTTGTGGGTCGATTTTGGTGGTGATTGGTTGAGAAATCGTTACCTTCTTAACTTAATGAAAAACTAGGGTTTGGTATAAGTTGGGGTTTTTGGATGAAAATGCTTTGGGGGTTTTGATGTGTTATGGTTAGGGGATGATTATTTATGGTTGGAATTTGTGGATCTAGGTTTTTGGAAGATTTGGTTTGAAGATGTAAACTTCATCAAAGGAGCATACGTTGGAGAAACCCTAGATTTAGCTAAATCTAGCTAAGGTGAGTTCAAGTTACTTTGCGAAAACTTTGTACATGCCAAAATGAGTATTTTCCAAATATTTGCGTGTTTTACTTGAAAATATATGTGGTTGAGTTATTTGAATGGTGTAACTCTATTTGAAGTGTTTATCATCATAAATGTGTAAAACACCCATATTTGGGGCTTTTGGATATTTGGATGGTTAGAAGTCAAAATTGTCTTTAAAAGATTAATTGCTCAAAATGAGGTTTATTTGATGGTCTAATCATGTTAGTGTAAATGATTTTAATAAACCATTTGGGAAAATGTACTTTCAGCGTTATGAGTCATTTTGAGAATATTAAGGGTGTGGGTCCTTTAGGAAAACCCTTTTGTTTAACCAGTGTTGAGTTTTGGGGTTAATGAGATTTTGGGATACGTGTTTTCTTAAACAATGTTTAAACGCGTTTATACGATAATGACCGACGTTATGGGTCTAGCAAGTTTGGAGCACTTTGCTCAGTTTTGACTTTGAGATAGTCTTGGGATATTTGTCCGGTTTAAATGGCTCGATGTGTAGTCTTATTTACGGGTTGCTTTTATTGTACCGTGTTGCATATTATTGCACGTTGTTGACATTTACATGCTCGGGGTGGAGTCTAGGATGTGTTATATTCTTAATTTGCATTTCATGTGCATGATTTGATGTTGATAAATGATCATTAGATTTTGAGCAGAGGGCTCGGTTTTGGACTCGATTGAGTCTTGATGGCATTTGCCCGGTTTTAATAAGCTCGACGTGGGCTTGGGGTTGCATTGCATGAATTGCATTATATTTGGAGTTTACATGATTTGAATGCATTAGTTATTCTTTTGAGGTCATGTATGAATTTTAAGTTAAGTAAGCTTGTTTTGGATGGTGGGTTTTTCCAAGGTAAAGACCTAGTATGGTTGAACTTGAGGGTTTGGACTAAAGACCTAGTATGGTTGATGTCTAAGAGGGGCTAAAGACCTAGTATGGTTGATGCCGAAGACGGACTAAAGACCTAGTATGGTTGATGTCTAAGATGGGCTAAAGATCTAGTATGATTGATGCCAAGGATTGACTAAAGACCTAGTATGGTTGATGTCATCCGTTTTCCCCATCCAAGAAGCTTACCTACATTTATTTAATCGTGGTTTAATTTATGTGTTTGCCACATTCGATGAAATCGGGTCTCCCCCGTCACCGAAGGGTGTTGATTTCGTGTATTTTATCTATTTACATTGTTGAGGTTATATTACATGCATATGGATTGTTTCCCATGATTGATGGACAGATTTACGTACATTCTTATTGGATGCTTTAACTGCTAGAGTTTTATTCGCAGTGGCGATTATTTGAGAAATTATTGTTAATTTACTCTTGATGTGAGTTTTGGATTTGAGTCCTTTACAGAGAAACGATTTTCATTGGAAGCTTTCCTCTCAGAAACTGTATGCGTTTGGAAAATGGGTTGTCGATGTCTTTTATACAAACCCTTTTAGAAAATCATTTGTGTAAGTTGTAGCTGTCGATTTATCAAATGATTTGCTCATGATAATCTTTGTCGCAAAATCTCGTTTAAATATTTATTCAAATCATGACTAAAACTACTATCTCCCGATTTATGATTTTATATAGTCATGATAAAATGCTTGAACTCACTAGGCGTAAGCCTAACCCTTTTATTTGTCGGCATGTGCAACAGGCTCAGGTTGGGGTAGCTCTAGCTACATTGTGAAGTGACGAGTGCTAGTAGAGTGCACGAGAGGTGACTTGTTTAGTGAAGTATTCTGCACGTATTTGGATTTAGCAACTTGTGTTGTGTTAAGTAACACCCGTTTAAGTTATTTTATTGGGGAAATTATAATGCTTTAAATTCCGAGGTATTTTAATGAATGAATTGTAGAGATGATTTATTTATTTTGGGTATTTTATTGAATTTTAAATTAGTTGCTCGTTCCAAATTTGAGGGTGTTACAAGTTGGTATCAGAGCATAAGTTTGAGAGATTTAGGTGTTGATTTTGGATACCTAAACTCAAACTAGTGTTTGTTTAAGTAAATGAGAGTGAAATTCACCTTTAGGCACTTTAAGATAGGATGTTTTGAAGTTGATGAATGTTGTTAGAAACGAGAATCACGTCGAGAGTAACAAGGATAATCATGTACGGTGCATTCATAGTAACACCTGACCAGTGTCATGGTGAACCTACTAGTACATGTGCATGCTTGAATTGCTTCCATATGATAATCGTTGGGGTAGTGAAGGAGGTTTTAAACTAGTAGTCGTTGGAATAGATAGACAATTCTAGTATTAGTCACTTGGAGTGACGATAAGCATGATAATTGCTTTAAGTAGACCGTTTCGGGTCGAGATTGATGGTTGGACTAGAACTATAGGCTTATTGAGCCGATTTTGATTGGAGGAAAAACCGTAAACTTAAGTGATGTAAATCCCCACTTACCTTAAGAGGTTTGAATATCCGGATGACAATAGTGGACCGGAGGATTATGGAGGAGTATGAGCTGAAATGTTGACTGCCGACTAGGTTTTGCACCAAGTTTATTTTGGAAATGAATTGCATTAAATATTTTGTGTGTGTTCGAATCCTTATGAGGATTGTGTTACAAATTTTGGAAAATATTTAGCACACACAATATTTTGGATTTTGATTTTGGACGTACATGAACCATCTTATGTCGGTGGTTGCAAACTCCGTCAGAATTTGTTTCATGTTGTTGTCCGACGTTTCTTTCGAGTATAGTGATGTCTGTATTTTATGTTGTCTAAGTTGGTAGACAAGTAACTACGACTCATAACTTTAACATCGGATCTCCTCCACATATGTTAAAGTTTGGACGGAAAGTTAGCTACCGTGGTGTCTATATGAAGCTATTTTGGGAATTTGTTTAATATGAGTTTGTTAAACGGTGTTGTGTATGTGGTACCGTCCTAGAAGAGGATTTTTGAGATTTTGGCGTCTCGTTCATGATTTTGCTTTTAGCAATTTGACTTTGGGAGCACAACGTTTAGTGCGATTTTGTAGACTTGGAGTCATTGAGTTCGTTGAAGTTAATAAAGTTTTGTGTACAACATTTTGCATCGTGTGAGTATAATTTTACAATGTGCATACTCTAATTGTTTATGTGAAAAGTTTACGAGTTTTGGTTGGGCATTTGATCCCACTCGAGTTTTGTTGAGAAAGGTTAATTTTATGCCATAAGGCGACTAAAAACAGACGAGTTTGGAACTCTAGCGTCACATAACTTTTCTTTCAAAGGTTTGTGTTACTAAGTATTTCGTTGCATATAGTTCAGTGTATGGATTGATTTATACATGACTTAAGTGAGGCCTGAAAGAACATTTTGGTGACAAGTCGTAATGATTTGCTTGGTGCACTTTTGGGTCAGTTAAATGTTTATTATCAGTTTCATGTAAAATGTGTTGTATCGACTTAGGGGTATGCATAGCTTGGTAACTTTTGTTTTCTCGACACTTTGACGAACGAGTTGTGCACGAAATGTGTTATTAAATCCTTGTTTGAATGAGTGACCATTTGGTCAAAGGAGTGTTTTGGCGTGGTGGATATCATGCATAAGTTTGTAATGCTTTGCTTTTTGAAAATATAAATGTGCGAGTCGTGACATTTGGTGAAATTCGATTTGCCGATTATTTTGGGAGAATTGAAAACCTTTTTAGTTTTTGGAAAAATGGGTACTTGGAGTATTTTGATAATTATATTGTAAACATTTCCGTGTTGACGTTTTATGTTCCAAGTATGAAATTTTGAAGAAAAGGTTTCGTGATGGAGATTTTGGGAAAATTGTTTGCATAAAACTGTGTTGCGTATATTTTTTATGTTTTGGACATTGACGCGCACCTTTGTTGCAATTGAGAAATTGAAGTCGGTTTGACCCTTCTAAGCGTCAACCATTTACTAGCAATTGTTTCTTCCTAGTTTCTCTTTTGGAAAATACATTGTTGAGTACAGTTTTGTAGGAAATATTTTGCTCGTGTGTCATTATGTGACCATCTGAGGAGGTTTTGGAAATCAATTTGAAGAACCCCATCTTTTGAAATGTTGGTGTGAGTTGATGTGTGCATGTTATTTCATTACAAGGAAATTTCTAAGGAAGTGTTAGAAGCTGGCATGCCTACCCCAATTTGAGGTTTTATGATGTTTCAAGTCGATATTTTTCAAATGATGGAAACGGATTGGTTTTGTCTTTAAATTTGGAACCTGCACAAGTCGTTTTGTGTTTTGACTGAGGTGTAATTAGAAATCGTTTCTTACTTGTATAATAAAACGACGCGCGCAAATTTTACAGGCGAACCTTGTTCCGTACCATTTGAATGGTCAGAAAAGAATTTTGAGTCAACTGCCGTTTGGGCTTCTTTTGAAGTACGTGTGAAAATTGTGCACACCGTTTAAAGTGGGCAGTTACCTTGAGTGCATGTCATGAGTCAATCCATACTAGAACCGTGGTAGTTCGTTTTAAAGAAGTTGTTTTTTTTACGCTTGTAGCGTTGTGTGGGTAAACTGAACTGCAATAAAATGGTTTTCAACATGATTTTCATATGTGGGACGAGCGTGTCCAGTTTTACGTAACTACCGAATTAATGATAGTAGTTTTCTGTGCGTACGATTTGTTGATATGAAAATCTTTGTATTGAAATTTTTGGCGAAAGATTTTGTTGATTGGCATATTTGTTAAATAATCCACTTGAAAACCTTGAACTCGTTAGGACCTTGGAAAGGGTAAGTGACCCAGTTAAGGGTAAGTGCGTGTAGCACTTCGGCAGTGGGAGGTTGGGTATTCCACGTGTGTTAATACATTAGACCGAATGGTATCGGTTAAGGGATGATGCACTTTTGTAACTAAGAGATCTGATTCGTGGTATCTCATATTGAGGTTGGTGGTAACCTTTCGTGTTGGGAATCTTATTTTGGGGTCTTGGTCAACTTTCGTATGTGGGACCCTTTAGACACCCTACCGATAACCTTGGTTTTGTAAGAAGGCTCGACGAGGGAAGCTCGTGTGAAGAGTTTGTGGTGATTCAACTTAGTGGTATGACTAGGTGTCAACTCTTGGACTTGAGGCCAAACACCGTTAGTGTAATCGGAGGATTGTAGTCCAGTTCTAAAGGGGTGATGGCAATGGTAGTAGTAACCTTAAGATGCTCAATTGTGATGAGCGACTTTGGTGGAATAGCCTTCGTGTGCGATTAATGAACCTGTCGGTTTGATAACTAATGTTGAGAGATGAATTTTTGAGTCTATTAGAACTCGTTGGGAGTTAATCGACGATTAATGGTAGGAATAATCGGAATTGAGGATTCTGTTTGGTTCGTTAGTGGACAACCTTGGAGTGGTTAGAGCTTGAACCTGAGATCGAGATGTATGGAACATCTAAGGTTGGGAGACAACCAAAGTCGTCTGACTAGGAGTCATTCTGATGGTTAAAGTGTTCTTCCGGACATAAGTAACGTGCACTTGAAGGGGTTTTGTTGGTAAGAAAATTACTCGAGGATTCGTCCTTATAGACTGCGTGTGAAATTTAGATTCCAGTTAGGAATTGATGGATTATGGTCAACGTTGAATCGGTTAGCTTTGGGTTGTAATGGAATTAGATTTCGAGGACGAAATCGTTTTAAGGTTGGGAGGATTGTAACACCCGTAATTTCGGTAAGTAAATATCACCCCAAATGTTTTGCATCTTGGAAAGGGTGGGTTTTATGTTTGGAAGACATTACGTAAAGTCTCTAAGCGTTTCGGGAGTTTAAGCATTGAAAAGTCGAGTTTCGGGGCTTGGTACGCGAATCGCGACTATGACCAGCGACAATGACCATGTCAATGTCGCGGTGGCATTGTCGCGATGAGGGGTCGATCTGATCAAATCAAACAGAAAGTGGTACGCGGGTCGCGACAATGACCAGGTCAACGTCGCGGTGTCAATGTCGCGGTCGGGGGGCTGAAAGTGATTAAAACCATTTTAACCTATTTATCTTCTCATTTCATTCTCACTCTCGACTCTCTTCATCTCCCTCACTCTCCCAGCCGATTTCTCTCAAGAAACACCATCCCCTCCTCATTTCTTCACCAAATCAATCCCTCTTCCACCATTGATGAACATATTTGAGAGCTTAGAGCTTTTGTGGAGATTAGGAGTTGGTTTTGAAAGATGTATATGGTTAAGGTAATCTCTCCCTATCCAATATTTATCATTGTTGTTGATTTCATATTCTTTCCCTCTTGTGATGTTGTGGGTCGATTTTGGTGGTGATTGGTTGAGAAATCGTTACCTTCTTAACTTAATGAAAAACTAGGGTTTGGTATAAGTTGGGGTTTTTGGATGAAAATGCTTTGGGGGTTTTGATGTGTTATGGTTAGGGGATGATTATTTATGGTTGGAATTTGTGGATCTAGGTTTTGGAAGATTTGGTTTGAAGATGTAAACTTCATCAAAGGAGCATACGTTGGAGAAACCCTAGATTTAGCTAAATCTAGCTAAGGTGAGTTCAAGTTACTTTGCGAAAACTTTGTACATGCCAAAATGAGTATTTTCCAAATATTTGCGTGTTTTACTTGAAAATATATGTGGTTGAGTTATTTGAATGGTTTAACTCTATTTGAAGTGTTTATCATCATAAATGTGTAAAACACCCATATTTGGGGCTTTTGGATATTTGGATGGTTAGAAGTCAAAATTGTCTTTAAAAGATTAATTGCTCAAAATGAGGTTTATTTGATGGTCTAATCATGTTAGTGTAAATGATTTTAATAAACCATTTGGGAAAATGCACTTTCAGCGTTATGAGTCATTTTGAGAATATTAAGGGTGTGGGTCCTTTAGGAAAACCCTTTTGTTTAACCAGTGTTGAGTTTTGGGGTTAATGAGATTTTGGGATACGTGTTTTCTTAAACAATGTTTAAACGCGTTTATACGATAATGACCGACGTTATGGGTCTAGCAAGTTTGGAGCACTTTGCTCAGTTTTGACTTTGAGATAGTCTTGGGATATGTGTCCGGTTTAAATGGCTCGATGTGTAGTCTTATTTACGGGTTGCTTTTATTGCACCGTGTTGCATATTATTGCACGTTGTTGACATTTACATGCTCGGGTGGAGTCTAGGATGTGTTATATTCTTAATTTGCATTTCATTTGCATGATTTGATGTTGATAAATGATCATTAGATTTTGAGTAGAGGGCTCGGTTTTGGACTCGATTGAGTCTTGATGGCTGATAACTCTATTTTTAGAGTTATTATTTCCATTTTGTTGGTGCAAGTGTACCACATCTCTATATATTTATTTATATTTATTTTGATGATTACAAACACACCGTATTATTGTTTATCTAACAATTTAATCCAAGTGTGCAGTTGTTGAAGAACACGAAGATTTAATCTGAAGGGTTCAAGACGGAAGTGTTTACGTCGTCATTATTGTTTATAACTAATAATGATAAACACCCTAAAATAATATACCACTTGGATATTTCTAAAAACCTTAAATAATTTATTTAAATAAGTTTATTGAGAAGATCCAGCAGATTTGGTTGCGTCCTGGAAAGTCCTTTTTCTGACGGCGGTATACCGCGACGGTACAGCCGGTATACCGCGGGTACACTTTGGCCGGTATACCGCGGCTGTTCAGCCGGTATACCGCGGCAGGCTCGGTGTACAATTGTGATTGGTTGAAAGTTACTTTTCCTGACGGCGGTATACCGCGAGTCCCAGCCGGTATACCGCGGGTACGTAATTCCTGTCAACTTTGCATGTAGCCGTTGGTGTGTCAGTTACTTTTTCTGACGGCGGTATACCGCGTGCATTTGGCGGTATACCGCGCCTCATGTTTCCGTTGGAGCTTCCTTGGTATAAAAGAAGATGCTGGTGATAAAGACCAAAATATACAACAGTAACAAGCAGCATTCAAACTCTCAACTCTCAGCTCTCTCATTTATATATATATATTTTATAAAACATTTTTTATAAAATATCCAAGTGTGAGATATTATACAAGAGTGATTACCCATTGTGAGTTATACTCCTCTTGTAAGTATTTGAATAACGGGTGTGTGATCCTGTTTATCTCATAGCAGAGGCTTGAGAAACTATTACAAATTCCTTTGTATTTGGTTTGTGTTCTACCGTAAAGAATACATTTATTGGATCGTGTCGAGAAGTGTCTCGGCTGCTGGTTTATCACAGTTGGTGGTAAATCAGTAAATCTCCGTGTCAAGTATCTCTTACCTTTATCTCTTTATTTATTCCGCTGTGCTTTATTATATTTGTTTATATAAACTGCTTTGCATTTATATTTATTTATATAATCTCTGTGTATTTGTTTATATTTACACTCTTCTTTATTATTTGTATACTCTGATTTATTTTTACTGTTTCAGTACTGTATTTATTTATAAAAGAATTTTTGAAAGTAAAAGATTTAAAATACAACCTTACCCCCCCTTAGGTTGTCTAACATTTGGTATCAGAGCAGGGCTTTCAAAAATTATCTGTTTAAATTTTTAAAGTTATTTCTTTAATTCTTTTAAATGGCTCAACAAACTAATTTTGTGTTTTCAAAACCTCCTTTGATAGATACTGAAAAGTTTGGCATTTGGGCCGAGCTATTTGAATGTCACGTGCGTGGCAAAAATCAAAAAATTTGGGATATTATAGAAAATGGGAATTTTAGACCAACCAAAGTTGAAAATGATCTTATTGTTGATAAACCCATAAAAGATTGGACTCCCGCTGAAGAATCTCATTATTGTTTAAATTTTGAAGCTAAAAATATATTATATGCTGCTTTAACCTCTGATGAAATAGAAAGAGTTTATACTTATAAAACTGCTAATCTAATCTGGCAAAGCTTGAGCGACACTCATCGTGGAAATACTCAAGTTAAAAGCTCTAAAATAAATATTCTTGTTCATGATTATGAACTATTTGAAATGTCAAAAGATGAGTCAATCGACTCAATGTTTAAACGTTTTAACCTCATTATGACTACCTTGAAGGGATTAGGTCGTACTTATCCTAATGAGGATTATGTAAGGAAAATTCTTCGAGCACTTCCTTCGGAGTGGATGGCAAAAATCACATCCTTGGAAGACTCCCGAGATCTCGCAACTATGAAGCTCGATGATCTCATCGGCAATCTTAAAGTGCACGAAATTGCACTAAGAAGAAATCAAGTCCGGGAGCATGTCAAAAAGAAATCCATAGCTTTAAAAGTCATTGCCTCAAAGGAAGAGGAAAAGGAAGAGGAGGAAGAAGCTAGCTCATCCGATGACGAACCCGAAAAACTTGACGATTTAGTCAAGTTGGTAAGAAAACTTTCTAAACTTTTATCTAACAAAAAGTTTACTAATAATGATAGGTTTCAAGAAAACGGAGACTACCGTCGTGGTGGTAAAAACCAAAGTCGCAACGTCCATAAAAGTGAAGACAAATATGACGAATCTAGCGACGATGAAAAAGCCAATAAAAAGAAAGGCTTTTGCTATGTGTGTGGCGACAAGGATCACTATGCGAGTGTGTGTCCGAAACGAGCAAAACAAATCAACACACCAAAAGCTTTAGTTGGAGGCGCGTTGAGCGCAAGCATAAATGAGGCCCAAAATTTTTGTTTCATGGCCAACCATGATAATGAGGTATCTTCATCATATTCTTCTAAAAATAATTGTGATAATTATTATAGTGACGATGAAAATAATCTTGACGAATTATATAAATCATTTCATGATATGGCTGCTCTCGCAAATAAATATAAAGATGAAATTTCTAATTTAAAAGAAACCGTATCTATATATAAAAAGGAAATAGATGACGGTAAACAAAAATCTGCTCATGATTTAGATGTTATCACTAAATTAGAAAATAAATTAAGTGAAAAAGATATTTGTAAATCTTGTGTTATTTTAAATGATAAAATTGCATGTTTAGAGAAAAGAACATGTGAAAATATTTTATGTACAAAATGCGATATACTTGAAAATGAAATTGCATGTTTAAATGCTAAATGTAAATCGCATGAGAAAAATGAATTATTAGCAAATGCTTTTAATAGTAGCAATGATAAAGTGCTTAAAATGCTAAATATATCAAATCGTATAAATTGCCGAAAAGGCATTGGTTCAAATACGTGTATTGAAAAATGTGATTGTATGCCAATTAAAAAGGTTTTTGAAAAACCTAAATTTGTTGTTAAAAATAAAACGCAAAAACCTCCGTATGTTCCTAAAATGAATTATGTGAATTATATGTCGAGAAAATCACATGCGTTTATGTATAATAATAAGTTTGCGAATCCTAAAAAAAATGTTAATCCGCATACTTCTTTTTACGTCTATGATGAATACGATCGTAAAATTAAAATGGTTAGAAAATGGATTCCGAAAGGAATGTTTAATGTTGATAATCCGGGTGGAATGCGTTTATGGTTTTAAACCATTTATATGGCTTTGTATGTTTGTCGTGTTTGTTTTATGTCGACAACATATTTTTTGCAGTTTATGTTTTATACTAACTGTTAAAAGGACCCATAAGAAAAGGGTACCACGAAAAATTTTCTTTGCCTTTTGTAGGTGTTTCCTGGCGAGGATACAATACGTGCTTCCTGGCGAGGATATAATACGTGTTACCTGCCGAGGTTATAATACGTGGTTACCTGCCGAGGTTATAATACGTGGTTTCCTGACGAGGTTATAATACGTGGTTACCTGCCGAGGTTATAATACGTGGTTTCCTGACGAGGATATAATACGTGTTCCCTGACGAGGTCATAATACGTGGTAATTTTTGCTCACATAAAATTAACCGAAAATCGAAGCCTTAAGATCCTTTTTGGTGCAAGTGTTTCTTTTTGGTTATTTTGTTTCATGTCTTTTATTATGCTTATTTTATCCCTCAAATTTTATAAAATCAAATTGATATCGTTATTAATTTGAGGGGGAGCGTTTTAGCTCTTTTACCCATGAGTTTATGCTACCTCAATTATATGCATATTTTGAGGGGGAACATCTCTCGAGGGGAAGCATACCGTCTTTCTTGACCCTTTTTGTTTCGACAAACGGGGGAGAGAAACCGCATATGCTCTTGCTTAGCGGTTGTGTTTGTCATCATCAAAAAGGGGGAGATTGTTGGTGCAAGTGTACCACATCTCTATATATTTATTTATATTTATTTTGATGATTACAAACACACCGTATTATTGTTTATCTAACAATTTAATCCAAGTGTGCAGTTGTTGAAGAACACGAAGATTTAATCTGAAGGGTTCAAGACGGAAGTGTTTACGTCGTCATTATTGTTTATAACTAATAATGATAAACACCCTAAAATAATATACCACTTGGATATTTCTAAAAACCTTAAATAATTTATTTAAATAAGTTTATTGAGAAGATCCAGCAGATTTGGTTGCGTCCTGGAAAGTCCTTTTTCTGACGGCGGTATACCGCGGCGGTACAGCCGGTATACCGCGGGTACACTTTGGCCGGTATACCGCGGCTGTTCAGCCGGTATACCGCGGCAGGCTCGGTGTACAATTGTGATTGGTTGAAAGTTACTTTTCCTGACGGCGGTATACCGCGAGTCCCAGCCGGTATACCGCGGGTACGTAATTCCTGTCAACTTTGCATGTAGCCGTTGGTGTGTCAGTTACTTTTTCTGACGGCGGTATACCGCGTGCATTTGGCGGTATACCGCGCCTCATGTTTCCGTTGGAGCTTCCTTGGTATAAAAGAAGATGCTGGTGATAAAGACCAAAATATACAACAGTAACAAGCAGCATTCAAACTCTCAACTCTCAGCTCTCTCATTTATATATATATATTTTATAAAACATTTTTTATAAAATATCCAAGTGTGAGATATTATACAAGAGTGATTACCCATTGTGAGTTATACTCCTCTTGTAAGTATTTGAATAACGGGTGTGTGATCCTGTTTATCTCATAGCAGAGGCTTGAGAAACTATTACAAATTCCTTTGTATTTGGTTTGTGTTCTACCGTAAAGAATACATTTATTGGATCGTGTCGAGAAGTGTCTCGGCTGCTGGTTTATCACAGTTGGTGGTAAATCAGTAAATCTCCGTGTCAAGTATCTCTTACCTTTATCTCTTTATTTATTCCGCTGTGCTTTATTATATTTGTTTATATAAACTGCTTTGCATTTATATTTATTTATATAATCTCTGTGTATTTGTTTATATTTACACTCTTCTTTATTATTTGTATACTCTGATTTCCGTGTCAAGTATCTCTTACTTTTATCTCTTTATTTATTCCGCTGTGCTTTATTATATTTGTTTATATAAACTGCTTTGCATTTATATTTATTTATATAATCTCTGTGTATTTGTTTATATTTACACTCTTCTTTATTATTTGTATACTCTGATTTATTTTTACTGTTTCAGTACTGTATTTATTTATAAAAGAATTTTTGAAAGTAAAAGATTTAAAATACAACCTTACCCCCCCTTAGGTTGTCTAACACATTTATTTTCCACTTTATTTTGTCAATTTTAGCCATTTCACTTCTAAAAACCCACATTCTTATTATAATTCTCGAAAATGAGCAAAAGGAGTGAACCATAGTATTTAATGAACTATTTGGTGGAATTTGGGTGTTTTTCACGTTTTATCCTGCAGTGACCACTGTTGTGCCCACTCCGGGTCCCCACTCTTCGAGCTGATCAAAAAGAAACTATTTGTTGGGATCTAATTTTCTGGAGGAGGAAGGTTCATATGGCAGAGAAATGGCTGGAGAAGTACAAGGTAGTTCTCATTGAAGATAGCATCAAGTACACCTCTTTGTACTTGGAGATTGACTTGGAGAAGGGACCATTGGATAAAAGAATTGCACAAGGAGCTTAATTCTGCCACAACTCAGCAGTCTTTACCCATTGGAAGACCCACCTCTTTTGTGTAATACCCAACTCCTTCTCCTAGTATATAAAGGAGCACTTGGGTGCCATTAAATGCATGCTTGGTTATCATCCTTGAATACTTTTAGTCTCAAATTCTCTCAACTACCACATTAGCTTTAGTCTTTTATTTACTGCAGTAACTAGCTTTAATTTTCAGTAATTTACTTTCTTAGTTTAAATTGTAGTTCGTATTACACAGTGCAGGGACGACTTCTCGTTCCCCACTGTGAGCAGTTAATTCAAGTCACTTTCAGTTTTATTATGTGCAAATCTTCATCTTTTGTTTTCTTTACTTCGGAAATGCTAGGCTAAACATCCTTTGGTATGTAGGAAAGAGAAGTACCTGGATTTTATTAAAAATGCTTGAGTAATCTTTATACTTAGAATATTTGTTGTTTTGGTCATTCATTCTCGATATTTACCCAAGGATGCGAACAAGCCGATCACTTGCAAGGATCTAAAGTCTAGTTCTTAACTTAGAAATAAGTAGAACGCAGTGACACGAGCTTGAATGATGCTAGGGGATTCGAAAGAATTCTTATGACACTTACGAAAGTGAGGTCGGCATAGTGAGCTAATCTCTGCCCACTGGAGTAGTAGGCAAGCTAATTTGTGTATTAAAAATACTTAGAGTATTTGTCTATACACATTCCATCGAGGCCTGAAAAGGTTCATTTAGAGATTACCATTGACAAAACAACAAGTACTAAGAGTATGGGATTTTTATCTAACGGTGTGAGTATTTTGTAACCGGGCTTTTCTAGCGAAAATGCCCACCTCGAATACAAGGATCATTTTTAGGACCGAGTATTTGGTATAAAATCTAGGGAAAATCTAACCTACATTCCTCCTTTTTAATCTTAGTAAAATCGTTAAAATAGCCATTTCACCAAACCAAACCAAAGTTTTATTTTCCTCTCTAGTTGAAACTTGTAAAAGGAGCTCATGAGAACCATATTATCTTGATTGTCCAGTCCCTGTGGATTCGATTCTGGTATTTTACCAACTATTACTTGCTGTGACGATCATAGTGGACAGTGTACACTTGCACTTTCCACTGTGGACAGTTTGCAACCCACTGCGATTAAAACACATATTTCGCACGTACCAAGTTTTTGGCGCCGTTGCCGGGGACTGGCGTGATTTTAAATCTCAAGACGTTAGTTTTTGTTCGAGCCCAAGTAACTCGTTTTTCTAAGCTTTTCGTGTTGCATGACAAGGCAACAACACGAACCTTTGTTACCAATCGATCTTGAAATAGAGAAAACTTTTCGAAGAAGACGCAGAAACAGAAATCGACAACCCCCTGTGATCCCCACTGTGAACATGGCTGCAATACCACCACCTGTAGTGGAGACCACAATCACGATTGCCGATAGCAAGGATCGAAAAATACGGGACTATGCTACTTCCGGAGTTGGTGATTTATGCTCCGGAATTTTGAGACCCAATATTGTTGCAACGCATTTTGAACTCAAACCGGTGATGTTTCAAATGATCCAAGCCATGGGTCAATTTGGAGGATCGTCATCTGAGGATCCGCACTCGCACTTAAAATCTTTTTTAGAAATGACCGATTCCTTTCAGTTGCAAGGTGTTAGTGATGAGGCATTAAGACTAAGGCTTTTCCCTTTTTCATTAACGGACAAGGCGAAGTCTTGGCTGAACGCACATGCACCTCACTCGATAACCACTTGGCAAGAGCTTGCCGATAGATTTTTGCAAAAATACTTTCCTCCAACAAGGAATGTAAGGTTTCGAAATGATATAATTTTGTTTAGACAAGAAGAAGATGAGGCTGTTTCGGATGCATGGGAACGATTTAAAGATTTACTTCGAAAGTGCCCACATCATGGCATCCCACATTGCATCCAATTGGAGACCTTTTACAATGGTCTTTCCAATGCAGCCAAAATCATCTTAGATGCAACAGCCGGTGGAACATTTACGAGTATGACTTACAACGAAGGATATCAAATCTTAGAAAAAGTGTCCAACAACAATACCGAATGGTCAAATTCGAGAGAACCCATGTCAAAGACCAACACCATCGATTCCGAGGCACTTAAAACCATGAATGCGCAATTGGTGGCCTTGACCAAAATCGTTTTAAATCAAAATAGAGGCCAAGTCAATTCAGCAACGCATCTCCCTGAAAACTGCTCCCTCTATGGAGAGGAGCATGTTTTTGATTTTTGCCCAGCAAATCCCGAATCTGTTAATGTTATAGGAACCAATCCGAGGAACAACCCTTATTCGCAGACTTATAATCCAGGTTGGAGAAATCATCCGAATTTCTCCTGGTCTGGTAATCAAGGACTCCAACCCCAAGGGCCGAGTCATATCCAGCAAAGACCACACAACCCCCCTGGATTTCAATCACATCACAGTGGGCAGCACCCACAGAACTTTCACCAAGGGCAGTCCTCACAACCATACCAACCACGATCCAACCAACCAGCTGAGGTTCAACAATCGATCGAGTCAATTCTCAAGGGTTTTATGAATCAAACTCAAGCAGCCATTAGGAATATAGAGACCCAAGTAGGACAACTGGCCGTTGAAGTTAAGAATAGACCACCAGGAAGGTTACCTAGTGATACCGAGCAAGCTAGGGTGATAGGAAAAGGACCAGAACATGTCAAGTCCATAACACTGAGGAGTGGAAAGGATCTGAAAGATATTGTTTTTGAATCTGATGATTCGCCTCAAAAACCCACTGTGAGCACCACAGTGGGCACTCCTCAAGTCACTGTGATCCCCACAGTGGGGACCGACATCCCTGACCTTCCCACTCTTGGACCTGTCCCAAAGCCTACTGTTCCAAAGCCAATACCTCAGCAAACTCAAATTGACCCACGAAGTATCCCTTTTCCTCAAAGAATGAATCCTAATGTTGATCCAAACCCTCAGTGATTTGATAATGACCCGCTCTTAAATACTTAGTGAAAATTGTAAGTAAACAATATGTATCAGAGTTTCACTATCGCTGATAAGTACTAAGATCTTACAGTACTGCTGATAGGAACTCTCGCACTTTTAGATTAAACATTCAGCGAACACTGTTCACCATATCGCTGAGTCTGTTCAGTCCTTATGATGATCGCTGATAAGTTAGTTGTTTACTTATGATCCCTGAAGACAAGATTCACGTCAACAAAGGTTCTACGCTGAAGTCGAAGATCAAGCTCAAGAACCAGCGACAAGTCTCCTAATGAACTGATGCGGATCAGCGAAGACTCAGATTTGTCCACTCAACGTGAAGTATCAAGTACAAGACTTCAGCTATCGCTGAACTTTATCATCTGCTGAATAGTAAATGATAATCACTGAATCAACGAAAGCTGATCATGAAGTCCTCCGTACAAAGTACTTTTGTCTTAACCTCCCTTGCACGCCACCGTACGAAATGTCAGAAAAGAACCTCCGGAAATCTGAAATCGTACAACCACTCTGATACTACACTGTTCATTCATGCGGCTACTAAGGTTGTCATCAAAGGTCAATGACATGCAACCAATCCGCTAATGACACGTGTAAAGTATATACTGGATTGCATTAAATGCATGCAGTATATAAAGAGATGAACTCACTTCATTTGAAGTAACTTGCTAACTCTGGACAAGTTCAAATCTCTCAAGATAGGATTTTATTAGTAATCTCATTATCTTTCTTAGTGCAAGAAAACCTTAGTGTTCCAACTTGTTTAGATTTAGGTTTATCCTTAATCTTGTTTCCGCAACAAGCTGTAAATTGTTAATGATTTATCAATAAACAATTTAGAAAAGTAAAATAGTGTGTTTGTATTCAACCCCCCCCCCCTTTCTACAAACTTGTTTAAGCCTTTCGGGACCAACAAGTGGTATCAGAGCAGATTTGTTTAATCTCATAAACAAGATCTAATCTAAGATATTTTCTCTTCCTTGCTATTATCTGAAAATGGCCAACTCAAACACAAACACTCACTATATCGACAATGGTTCTCTTGCAAAACCCCCTAGATTTTCCAGAGACAACTTCAACTTATGGAAAAATAGGATGACACTCTTCTTAGAAGGTGTAGACCCTACTATACCTTACTATCTTGAAAACGGTCCACACATCCCTGTAACGATTGATCCTGCCGTTCCAGCCACTGCAACTAGAGCTGCTATTCCAGAAAGGCTGATTCCAAAGGAAATCCATCATTGGACCGATGAAGACAAGAAGAAAGTGGCTATAGATACAAAAGCCAGATCCATACTATCCATGGCCCTTCCTGACGAAGTCTACCATTCCGTCATGAACCTGAAATCCTCGAAGGCCATGTGGGACACAATATGTGTTCAGTATGAAGGAACGTCTGAAGTCCAGGATTCAAGAAAGATCAACCTGGTAAGACAATACGAAAGTTTCATCTCTGGTAAGAATGAAACTCTCTCTGAAGTACATCAACGTTTTAACTGCTTAATTATAGATCTTAAAACGGTTGGTAAGGAATATTCTAACTTTGAAGTTCTGACAAAGTTTTTAGAATGTTTACCTGAAAGCTGGGACAATTATTCCATGTGTCTCAAGCTGTCAAAAGATCTAAGATCAATGACACTCGCTACCTTATATGGTACATTGCTGAATCATGAGCAATCTAGCCATCTTAAGAAGAATCTTGTAAAAGATTCCAAAAGCACCCCTGTTGCTTTAATCTCAGAGGAACCTTCTACTCAGCGACCCGTGGTCACTATCACTGAGTTAGAAAGTAACTCTGAAAGATCATCAGATTCTGATTCTTCAGATGATGAATCCTTGGCTCTCCTAACTAAAAAGTTCAGGAGATTCGCCAAGAAGAAAATGTTTAGAAAGAACAAAACTCTTTCTATAGCTGACAAGCCTAAGTCATCAGCTTTTGTTGACAAGGCTACTGCTACTTGTTTTAACTGCGAAAAGACAGGTCATTTCGCTAACGAGTGCAGGTCAAAGAAAATCATGAGACCTTCAGCCTTTACAAAGAAATCCTTTGTTCCAAGGAATAAAGACGACAAATACTTAAAGCTGAAGGAGAAGTATGCAAAGCTGAAAAGCTTTAAGAAGAAGGGAAAAGGCCTAATGGCTGACTATGATTGGGCTGCTTCTGATGAAGAAGCCTCATCATCTGATTTTGAAGATGATGAAGCAAATCAATGTCTCATGGCCAAGATTGAAGAAGAGGAAGAAAGTTCAGACATTCCCTCCACTTCAACATCTGCCATTCAGGTATCACCTTCCTTCTTTACCAATATTGTAAATATTGATGAAGCTGATAGTCTCCGTAAAATCGAACTACTGACTAGAAGCTTATACGAAGCCATGAACGGCAAAGCTGTGGTTGAAAACCAAAATCTTGATCTCGCTGAAAAGCTTAAAAATTGCCACCTTCAAATAGAAAAGCTTTCTAAATTTGAAGAAGATTTTAAAGATCAAGTCCATTTAAATCAGCTAGTCAAAATTGAACGAGCGGAAGCTATCGCTGCATTAAAAGCTGAACAAGCTACTGTTGAAGGATGGTGTAATTCTTCAACAAAGATCACTGAGATAATTAAGGCTCAGATTCCTCTGAGTGATAAACGTGGTCTGGGTTATAAATATGATACTCCAATACCAACCACTGAACGTTCAATGCTTAAATTTGGAACGTTCGTATCCTCAGTAGCTGACACTTCTTCATCTCAGTACTCCTCGTCGATTACACCAATCCCTGAGGAAACTCCTACCTCCTCAAAAGGTAAGGAGAAAATGGTTTATTCAAAACCTACCTCTGTCTCTAAAGATAAAGGTAAAGGAATTGTAATTTATCAAAATCCTCAGAAGGGTACTTTAGTACCTAAGCTGAATGCTTCCAAAGCCTTAGTGATTCATTCATCTGGTTCTAGAAATCAGACCTCTGGATCAGTTCAGCGACCTACTCCTAGACTCAGAGTAGATGTCCTTGGTAAGAAATCTGAAGAACTGAATGTTCCTCCTATTTCAAAAACCAATAGTGTACTTGGTGCTGGCACTTCTAATTCCAAATTAAAAGCTCATCACACAAGTGGTCCTAGAACTAATTTTAGTTATAGGAAATGTTATCACTGTGGACTTACCGATCATATTGCAAGTAAGTGTCCCACAGACACCAAAACTGATAAGATAGCTAAGGTGAAGATAGCACCAAAGAAGACCAAACCAGTTTCAAGTCAGGTCAAGGTGACTCATACCGCTGAGGTCAAGAAATTGACCAAAGTGAAGAAAGACAAAGCTGAATCTTCAAATGCTGCGAAGACTGCTGAACCCATTCCAACCACTTCCACTGACAAACGCGTATACATGGTGAAGTGGGTACCCAAGCAAAACTAATCTTCCTTTGTATTGCAGGTTAAGAAGGGTATCTGGTATCTCGATAGCGGATGCTCTAGACACATGACTGGAAAGAAAAGCCTGCTCGCTGAATACAAGGAAGAGAAGGGTCCCTCTGTAACCTTTGGTGGAAATGGAAAAGGACACACCCGAGGGTATGGTGTACATTCAAATGGTACAACATCCTTCAGAAGAGTCGCATGTGTTGAAGGGCTGAAGCATAATCTTCTGAGCATCAGTCAGCTTTGCGACATGGATAACAAAGTGATTTTCACTAAGGAATCCTGCTTTGTCTCTGACAAAAAGGAGAAGATAGCTCTCAGCGGTTATCGTTTGGAAAATGTTTACGTTATAAACATGGACTCAACAACCACTGAGAACTCCTGTTTCTTCTCAAAGGCATCTTCTGATGTCAACTGGCTATGGCACAAGAGACTCTCACATCTCAACTTCAAGACACTGAATACTCTTTCATCCAAAGAGTTAGTCACTGGTCTACCTCAACATTCATACGCCAAAGAATCCTTATGTTCAGCGTGTGAAAAAGGGAAGCAGACCAAGGCAAGCTTTAAGTCCAAGCAAGTTTCCTCAGTGTCATCTCCTCTTCAACTACTCCATATGGATTTGTTTGGCCCCGTTAACAAACAATCCATCGCTGGAAAGAAATATACGCTGGTCATAGTTGATGAATTCTCTCGTTATACATGGGTAATGTTTCTCCGTTCTAAGAGTGACACCCCTGAAGAACTCATCACCTTTGTTCGGAAGATGGAAACTCTGAACAATATGAGTGTTCGCTCAATAAGGAGTGATCATGGAACTGAATTCAAAAACAGTTCTCTTGATTCCTTCCTTGAGAGCAAGGGTATTTCTCATAACTTTTCGTCAGTGAGAACACCACAACAAAACGGAGTCGCTGAAAGAAGAAATAGAACAATTATTGAAGCTGCACGTTCAATGCTCAGCGATTCTCACCTGCCTACTCAGTTTTGGGCAGAAGCTGTCAACACGGCTTGTTTTACGCAAAACAGGTCGCTGATAGTCAAAAGATTCAAAAAGACAGCCTATGAACTTTTTCATGGGAGAAAGCCTTCAATCAGCTTTCTTCACATCTTTGGTTGTCAGTGTTTCATACTGAACAACAGAGATGCCCTTGGAAAGTTTGATCCTAAGGCTGATGATGGAATCTTTCTTGGATACTCCTCAGTTTCCAAAGCCTTCAGAGTCTTCAACCGAAGAAGACAAACTGTAGAAGAAACTATACACGTCACGTTTGACGAATCTCGTTCAGCGAACTCTAAACCGAACGCTGATACAGAAGAACTGAATCAATGGATGTTTTCTCATCTTGGTGATTCAGAAGATGTTCCCACTACTCATACTCATACAACTGAAAATGATGGTCCTACTATCATTCCCAATATGCAGAATAGTGAAGCTGAAACATCTTGGGTCTCAGCTGTTCCTATAAATACTATACCCGCAGTTGATCCAAATGTCTCAGAAATTCCATCTATTTCTCAGCAATCAGTGAATGAAGTGACAAATGCAAGCATTCCTCTCTTAGCTGATTATCCAGAAGTAGCTGAAGCCTCATCTTCAGTTTCTCCAGTTCAGACTGAGTCGGCGACGCATGCTCCGGCTCAGCGATGGACTGTAAATCACCCAATCGATCAAATTCTTGGTGATCCCAACGCTGGTATTCAGACTCGTAGAAGTGCAGGTAATATTTGTTTATTTGTTAACTTTATTTCTCTAACTGAACCAAAGAAAATAGATGATGCCCTCAGAGATCCAAACTGGGTCAGCGCTATGCAAGAAGAGCTGACTGAATTCGAAAGAAACAAAGTTTGGAAACTTGTTCGGAGACCAACTGACAAAACAGTGATAGGCACTAAGTGGGTCTATCGAAACAAGTTGGACGAACATGGTACTGTAACTCGCAACAAAGCTCGTCTTGTTGCTCAGGGATACAGACAAGAGGAAGGTATAGATTATGACGAAACCTTTGCTCCTGTAGCAAGACTTGAATCTATTCGTCTTTTCTTAGCATATGCTGTACACAAAAACTTCACTGTACATCAAATGGATGTTAAGTCAGCGTTTCTAAATGGAAAGCTGAATGAAGAAGTTTATGTGGAACAACCTCCAGGATTCTCAGATCCTAAGCGTCCAGGTTATGTTTATAAGCTGGATAAGGCACTTTATGGCTTGAAGCAAGCTCCTCGTGCATGGTATGACACTCTTTCTACTTATCTTCACCTTGAAAAATTTGAGAGAGGTAAGATTGACAAAACTTTGTTTTTTAGAAAAATAAAAGGTCATATCATTTTAGTTCAAATATATGTTGATGACATTATATTTGGTTCTACTAACCCTGAGCTTTGTATTCGTTTCGCTGATAGAATGAAAGATGAGTATAAAATGAGTATGATGGGTGAACTAACATATTTCCTTGGTCTTCAGATTAAGCAAACTGAAAAAGGAACTTTTATAAATCAGGGAAAGTATGTTAAAGATATGCTGAAAAAATTCGACTTAACTGAAAGTTCAGCTATGAAAACCCCTATGGCACCACCGCTGATACTTGATAAGGACACAAAGGGTGTTCCTGTCAATGTCACGCTGTACCGTGGGATGATCGGCTCACTACTGTATCTTACAGCTAGCCGACCCGATATTATGTTTGCAACATGTCTGTGCGCACGATATCAAGCTGAACCTAAGATATCTCATATGAAAGCTGTAAAGCGAATCTTTCGATATCTTAAGGGTACAGCGAATCTAGGTCTTTGGGATCCCAAAGATTCAGGATTCGATCTAACCGCCTATTCAGACAGTGATTTTGCAGGTTGCAAAATGGATAGGAAAAGCACCACAGGAGGATGTCAGCTCCTGGGTGGAAAGCTGGTAAGTTGGACAAGTAAGAAGCAAAACTCGGTGTCCACTTCCACAGCTGAAGCTGAGTATGTAGCCGCTGGAAGCTGCTGTTCTCAAGTCTTGTGGATGAGAAATCAACTACTAGACTATGATCTTCAGCTCTCCAAAATTCCAATCTATTGCGACAGCACAAGTGCCATCGCTATAGCAAACAATCCAGTGCTACACTCAAAGACAAAACACATAGAAATCAGATATCATTTTATCAGAGATCATGTGATGAATGGTGATATAGAACTTCATTTTATCCCAACTGATTATCAGTTAGCTGATTTGTTTACCAAACCTCTTGATGAGACAAGATTCAACTTTCTCATCAGCGAGCTTGGAATGCTGAACTTTGAAGGATAAATCTTCAGCGGTTCACATTTAATCAGCGATACGTTTATACACTCTTGTATAGGTTCTGGATAAAATAAACTAGTACAATCCATTTCATCATCTTCTCTCTGAATAAATTGGGTTAAACTGATATCAAGGTATGTTTTCTCTGACAAAACGCATGAAAATGCAAGATTTCAAATTCTTTCATCGCTGAATAATATTTTGAAATTTCTTAAAACCCTCACTGATATTTCTATTCAGTGCTTCATATTTTCCAAAGAGTCCCTGAGTTTTTCTTTCAAAACCTCAGAGACAACGAAAGAATGTGAAAGGACAGTTGTGACGTCATTGCAACGGATAACACCAGGCACGTTTCTTTTTCTGACACACGTTTGCACGTTTCGTTGTCTATCCAATCAAATGCAAACACGTGTCCGTGTCATGATGAAAAACTTTCCCGCTCAAGTTTTTCTCTCTCTACTCTCTTCCTATATAAACTCTCTCAAAGTTTATATTTGTCTTTTATGCGAATCAATCTTTCTCCGCAAGAAAAGAACACTGTTGCATTTTGTGCTCTCGATCTTCAAGAACTGTTCATCATCTTCTTCATCAAACTCAAGGTCAATATGTTCTTATCTTTTATCAAATGCAAATAACTTGTTTTCGATCTTATCATTGTTTTATACAAGATCAAACAAAAGAACTCAAAAATAAAATCATTTTCTTTCATGGTTTTATAAACACAACCATTTCATGGTTGTTCTTCAAGTTTTAAATCTAAAATCTTAAACTTGTTCTTCTTTCGTATCCATTTTTTTAAAAAAAACTGGAATACAAGGCTTATAGGTGTTATATTCGTTTTTTTTTTTAAAAAACAAGAAAAACCCTAATCTTCATTAAGACCTTTTGTCTGAATGAAATGGACAAATTTCGAAAAATCTTAATGGAAATTCTCTTTCCACATTAAGATATTTCTTATTTGTTAACATCTTTGGTTGAACTGATAATACAGTGAAATGGCAACTTCAAAGCTGAATGTTACCGCTGAGTCCATCTCCAGTGATTCTGAGGAACTGGAAATCACCAAAGCTCCTCAGGTTAAGTTTGAGCTGGATCAACTAGACTGGACAAAGGCAAACAACCTTTCAGCGCTTCTCGAGTTTCCTCCTCGGAAGCAGGTATCCCATCTAGACGACGCTGTGATTTTTTTGAAGAATAGCCCCATATACACAGCACTGACAATCACACCTCCTGCCAGTCAGCGTCTATTATCCCAATTCTGGTACTCTGCCAGACACACCAACCTACCCTCAGCCAAAGATCCATCTAAAACCATCGACTGCATACTCAGCGATACTGAGTATGGCACCATCAAGATAACCCCCGCAATAATCCGCAAAGCTCTAAAATTCCCTAACGCTACCTCAGAAAATCCTTTCATTCCATTTCCTGACCACAAGAAGCACGCTGACAGGGAAGAAATCATTGCTTTCCTTGATGCGATGGGTTACATCTGGGAGACTGGAAGAGACAAGCTACCTGAGAAGAAGCTGACGCTGATAAAGAAATCTAAGATGCCCAGCGAGATGAACTTCATCTTCGCTCACCTGATCAGCTGCATGACAGCGAAATCCGGATCTTCTGATCAAGCCGCTCAACCTCAGCAGGCCATGGGTTACGCACTGCTGAAAGGTCTCAACATTGACTGGGCCTCCATCATCTATGAAGACCTCATTCAACGTGTTGATTCTGCCGCTGACCGACCAGCATGGGTTCCTTACCCGCGATTCATCAGCGCCATCTTTCAATATGGCCTGAAGGACAGCTATCCTGAAGAGGGTGATCTGAAACTCTCTCAGATTGGCCCTAAAGTTCTCGACTTCAAGCCTGTCGCCAACGAGGTACGTCTCTCTACTCTTCTCACTCTTCTTAATTCTCCGCTTTCTGTGGCTCCTTCAGCGACAATACCCATCGCTGATACCCCGGCCACAAAATCCATTCCTTCTAAGAAAAGGAAACAATCTCTTACCCCTCTTGATTCCAAAAGGATCAAGAAAACCAAGGAGCAACCCCAGCAGTTGCATGCTGAAGACTCCTCAGCTCATTCTGAAGAGCTGAAGGAAAGTTCCGTGGTACGCTCTGCCACACCAATTCAAGCCATCCCTTCTAAACCTACTTCAGCGTCCCTAAACGCTGAGGTTAGAACTTTGGAATCTACCCAACCTTCGTCAGTCTCTCAAAAGACTGATGAAGTACTTCTCAGCGAATCCAACGCTGAACTTGAACCCCAACCCCAATTCTTATCCTTCGCTCCTCCCTCTACTTCTTTAGACACTCCTCCAGTCAAAACTGGAGATGCCATCATTCAAGAAGCCGTTGAAGCTTCTCAGCGAATGACGAAGAAAGGACCTGCAGAGATCTCCATTCCTCATGGAACTTTTGAGGGAGATATGGAACACTATGGAGGGACTCGAAACTTTGATGAGTTCGTCAACGCTCCTGCAGGTACAGATCCCACCTTAAACACTGTAACTAAACCTGAAACTTCTGAGCTTTCCTTTGTTCACAAGTACTTATATGTTACAGGTCCTTTTTTGGGAGACATCAACCAGTCTCTGAAGTCTATGGAGATGAAAATTACGGATCTCACCACCGGTCTATCAAATAACTCTACAGCTGTAACAAACGCTGGAGAGAATCTGACGAAGCTGACTACTGTGGTGGAAAAGAAGGCCTCCTCTGATGACATCAAAGACCTTGATAAAACTCTCGCCGACTTTGCCAAAGTGCTCTCCGACATCTACACTGACTACACCAATCTCAAATCATCAGTTTCCACCATTTCCAGCGAAGTTACAACGCTGAAGAAGTCGGTTGGTACACTCGAAGGTGATATGTCAGTGGTCAAGACCGACTTGGGCTCAGTGAAGACCGACCTTGGTTCTGTCAAGACAATGATCGAGACGCTGGTGAACAAGGCAAATAATCCAGCTCCTGCTCCGGCCCCTGCACCTGTTTTGGACTCATTCACCGCAGAGGATCGCCAAGAGCTGAAGAAAATCACGCCTGCTATTTCTGGTCTAGAAGACAGAATAGCTAAGCTTGAAGGTTGTGTGAAAATCTCTGGCCCAGAAGACAGAGACAACACCAATGCTGAATCTACCCATTCCTCCCCCGCCCATCATGAGAAAGAGGGGGAGAAGAGCGCTGAACAGGAGAAGAGCGCTGAAGACCTTTCCCATGATGAATCTATCAGGGGAGAGGGTAATGAAGATCGGATTACTGGACCTCAGGGAGATGAAAACCCTGAGGGAACCGAGAACCTCGCCTCTATATCTGAGGGGGAGCAACTCGATGAAGATGCTGAGGAATCTGAAGCAGAAGAAGACGAAGACTTCGACATCCCTGAAGCTGAACCATCCTCCTCTCCAAGGAACGATGATGATGATGATGAAGATGACGATGATTTCTTTGTTGTCAAACTTGCTCCTCGAACCAAAGCTCTTAAAGGTATTTCAATAAAAGAACCTTCAGGGGAGAAGACAAAGACAAAGCACTCAGCCTCTGGCGCTGAGAAAAGCAAAGACAAAGGCATCGCTGAAGATGATAATCTGGCGATCCTACTTGCAAAGCCGATTTGTCAGGTACACTAAACTTATTTTTCCTTCCCTGATCATCTCTGAAAAATCAGTTATCCATTCCACAAACACCATACACATCCACATTTTTTTTCTATCTTTTCTACCCAAGTTCTTCTACCCAGTTCTTATTTGTAAGATCGCTGCGTTTCAGCTAGTCCTCTCCCCTGTTTGAGGATATCGCTGAAAGATCTGTTACGACTTCACCAATAATTCCAGCTACCGCTGAAGACATAATCCCAGTCTTAGATTTAATCTCTGAGACTGATGAACCAGAAGAACAACCTCTCTCGCACAGAAACAGACTTTCCTCAGTTGCTCAAAGGCTGAGTGAAGAAGATCAAAAGAGGAGAGAAGAAATGATAAAGCGATTCGAGGATCAGCGAATCATCCTAAGGCGCGATCAACTACCTTCAGTTCCTCCTAAGTTCAAAATTTCAAAAGCTGAATACCAAGATCATCTCAGAGCTGAACGCCTCATCGCTGAAAGGAAGGAAGCTGAAGATAAAGACAGAGAATTCGCCATCAAGCTCACTCAAGAATCTGTCAAAGACCCCAAGCTGAAGCGTATTCCCATTCAAATCCAACGAAAGCTTTGGGAACAAGCCCAGAAGATCGTGGAAAAGAAAGCTGAAGTTTCTCAGACCACCCTGATCTGGTGAAAAGAGAAAATCCACTTCAGATATCGTCCAGCGAAGATCAACAAGGTATTCATCTCTGGAAGAACCTCCGTCGGAGTACCTATTGTTGACATCAAACTGTTCAGAGAAGATGACTCATCTGAAACCTTTCGTGCTGACACTGTAAAAAGGTATGGTCTCTCTGAATGGCTGGAGATGAGGTTAGCTATCCAACCGTCAAAATCTAAGTACAAGGATCATTTCGAAAAGCTGATAAACAGACAGATCGATTTGATATCTTCTTGTGTGGATATTCCTCCTGTTCCTGATCTAAAGCCGAAAAGAAAAAAGGACTCTCCAAGGAAGAAACGTCAAGATTCAAACTCAGGTCCTGTCATACGAAATGAAACTGGAATTGGTTTCTCTCGCGCTGAAGTACTTGGTCCTGATCCTGATCTATCTGCCCTTGATGTCTCTTTGCCACCATGTGAACTTTTCGTCCCTGGTAAAGTCATCAGTAATCCTTATGGAATATTCTTTCTTGACTACGACGGACGTAAATGCTTTCAACGGATCGCTGAGCTTCCAATCACTCCAATCGAACAGCTCAAAGATCTCATCTACTGGTGCGACTTCAGAAAAGACATTCAGGCACGACACCTAAAACCCTTGATTTTTGAAGCTGCTCTGAAGCTAAAGAATAAAGGAGAAAAGGTTCCTGACTGGATGATTCCAACTGAAAAGACAACCCTTGATGAACTTCTCATTAAGGAAGAACCCTTTGAAGGCTGACAACAATCACCATTTTCTCTATTGTATCAGTCATCCTTCAGTACTTGTAATTTATTTCGCTTGTACTTGTAATCTTTCTTATTCATATTGTAACCTGATTCAAAGATTTAAAGAAAGATTTCAGCGAATGTACTTTACTCCATCAGTACTGAAAAGATCCCAGAAAACAGTAAAAGGGACAAATATTTTATGTGTTCTTTTTATCCTTATGTTTTCATTAAATAGCAATTTTCTCTGTTGCTATGTCATAATCAAATAGGGGGAGATTGTTGATCCAAACCCTCAGTGATTTGATAATGACCCGCTCTTAAATACTTAGTGAAAATTGTAAGTAAACAATATGTATCAGAGTTTCACTATCGCTGATAAGTACTAAGATCTTACAGTACTGCTGATAGGAACTCTCACACTTTTAGATTAAACATTCAGCGAACACTGTTCACCATATCGCTGAGTCTGTTCAGTCCTTATGATGATCGCTGATAAGTTAGTTGTTTACTTATGATCCCTGAAGACAAGATTCACGTCAACAAAGGTTCTACGCTGAAGTCGAAGATCAAGCTCAAGAACCAGCGACAAGTCTCCTAATGAACTGATGCGGATCAGCGAAGACTCAGATTTGTCCACTCAACGTGAAGTATCAAGTACAAGACTTCAGCTATCGCTGAACTTTATCATCTGCTGAATAGTAAATGATAATCACTGAATCAACGAAAGCTGATCATGAAGTCCTCCGTACAAAGTACTTTTGTCTTAACCTCCCTTGCACGCCACCGTACGAAATGTCAGAAAAGAACCTCCGGAAATCTGAAATCGTACAACCACTCTGATACTACACTGTTCATTCATGCGGCTACTAAGGTTGTCATCAAAGGTCAATGACATGCAACCAATCCGCTAATGACACGTGTAAAGTATATACTGGATTGCATTAAATGCATGCAGTATATAAAGAGATGAACTCACTTCATTTGAAGTAACTTGCTAACTCTGGACAAGTTCAAATCTCTCAAGATAGGATTTTATTAGTAATCTCCTTATCTTTCTTAGTGCAAGAAAACCTTAGTGTTCCAACTTGTTTAGATTTAGCTTTATCCTTAATCTTGTTTCCGCAACAAGCTGTAAATTGTTAATGATTTATCAAAAAACAATTTAGAAAAGTAAAATAGTGTGTTTGTATTCAACCCCCCCCCCCCCCCCTTCTACAAACTTGTTTAAGCCTTTCGGGACCAACACCTAAAAATGTCGACGTTCATTTTAAAAAATTCTTAGACATTTTTAAACAACTTCATATTAACATACCCTTGGTAGAAGCTCTCGAGCAAATGCCAAGCTATGTTAAATTTTTAAAGGATATTTTGAACAAAAAGAGAAAGTTGGGTGAGTTTGAAACTGTGGCTTTGACCGAAGAATGTAGTGCCCTCCTTACTAGCAAGATTCCACCTAAGTTGAAAGACCCGGGTAGTTTCACCATTCCATGCACAATAGGAGGAAAAGAAGTAGGTCAAGCACTCTGTGATCTAGGAGCTAGTGTCAATTTGATGTCGCTGTCCATTTTTAACATGTTAGGTATTGGAGAGGCTAGACCCACAACCGTGACATTACAACTAGCCGACCGGTCCATTGCCTATCCCAAAGGAAAAATAGAAGACGTTTTGGTCCAAGTAGATAAATTTATCTTCCCCGCCGAATTTCTAGTTCTAGATTATGAGGCCGATAAAGAAATCCCAATCATTTTAGGGCGTCCGTTTCTTGCAACCGGACGTACTTTGATTGATGTGCACAAAGGGGAACTCACGATGAGAGTTAATGACCAAGAGGTAACTTTCAATGTCTTCAAGGCCCTTAAGTATATGGAAACCGAAGACTGTTTTGCTTTGAGTTCGATTAATGGAACCCACCGTCTTGACACAGTGCCCACAGTGGGGAGTGAGAGTGAGCACTCCGAATCTGAGAGTGATAACACTTTTGAGGATGAGTGTAACGAGATCTTGGCAGCTTTTGAGCAGCTAGATTTCAAAGATAGACATGTCAAACTACCATCCAAAAATCCCCCTGACTTGAATTTGAAGCCATTGCCTTCCCACTTAAAATATGCCTACCTCAATGAGTTAGAAGAACTCTGTCATCACTCCTACATAAATGCAAAAACCAACAAGGAGAAGATCAAGTGGTGGCCTGACCAAAAAATCACTCATGGAGAGTTTGGGGAGGGACAAAAAGTGCTACTTTTTAATTCAAGGTTAAGGATGTTTCCGGAAAATTTAAAATCACGATGGAAAGAGCCTTACACTGTGGTCAAGGTAAGTCCTTTTGGAACTCTGGACTTAATGGCTCATCAATCCGGAAAAATCTTCAAAGTCAATGGGCAAAGGGTGAAGCATTTTCTGAACGAGAGTGCCCACATCCCTGCCCACTCTCCACCCCGCATTGATTAAGAAACACCGGGACCGCTTGTAAATATTTTTTTTCAGTTATTTGCTGTCTTTTTATTATTTCTGGTCTTTTTAAGTCTGCATGATAGTTGTTTTAATGTGTGTAGAAGAACGTGCCACTTTTTGAAGAAAAATCAAGGAAAAGGCTTCGCAGTGGGGAAAATGCATGTCCATGCGCTCCCCACTCCCTATCTGACGGATGAAAGGACAATTTTGGGTGGCCCAAGGCTGACACACATCACCTTTTTCTTACACCTAGTGTCACCCTTGGCTGCCATTTGTCCCTTTTTGCTTTGTTCCAAGAAAAGACTATCATTGTCTTCTCTCTCTATCCGACGGTTTCCCCCTTTTTTAGAAAAGAAAAACAACTAAACCATTTCCAAAAATCCAAAAACCACCTTAACCTCCCAAAAACCACCTTTGCTCCCAAATTTACCCAGCATCTTTTCTTCTTCATTTCTCTCTCTACGAAAAAAAACCACCAACACAAAACCCTTCCTAAAACCCTAGAAATGGCAAGAAGCAAGAGGCTAAACACCAACCCTGATGCAAGCACACGTGCGGCCGTACGTCGAAGGATCATCGAAGGACAACCACCGAAAAACATCACCGGCGACCTCAACGAACCGCCGCCGGTCTCCGGCGATACAACTGTAAAATCCGGCGCACCTGACGAGGGTTCTTCACAGCTTGAAAGCCCAAAGGCTATGTCATCCTCTCAAATCGCTAACACCAGTGTCGCCCAATTTGAGACCGAAGCACTTTTAGCCGAGGAAGAAGAGAGGCGCTTGGCAGAGGAGTTCAAACAAAAAATGGAAGCCATTAGAAAACGAAAGGAAGAGGTCGAGCGGAGACGACAAGAAGAAGAAGAAAGGGTTCGCAAGGAGGAAGAAGAAAAGAGAAAGGAGGAAGAAAGGTTGAAGGCTGAGAAAGAAAGGATTCTCGAGGAAGAAAGGAAACAGGCTGAGACGGAGGTTTTTGTTGAAGATGAAGAGTTGCAGAGAAAGGTGGATGAAGATTATCAGGAGGAATACCGAAAGCTTGGGGAAGATTTGGAAAGAAAGACAGTGACAAAGGATGCCCACGGTGGGGAGAATCCTATTCTACGGGCCATGAGAAATAGAGGAATGGTCACCAGGTATGCGCTGACCGCGGCACCGAAAAAACCATCAAAAAGACCGGCAAAACGATCGTCAAGGAAAGGTACCAGTTTCGAACACTCTTTAAGTTCATCCTCTGTGGATGCTGATGTTGGGGATGACCAAACTCAAACCCAAAACCCACATCACTCCACAATGGGCACTTCACATGTCCCCAGTGGGGTGCCAAGGCAGTTCACTTCTCCGGAGGTGGCTGCTCACTATGAGTGCATTGCTAAACAAAAGCTTAAGTTGGAGAGGGGTTTTGACCCAGAGTTTGTTAAGGCAAATCCTTTTGTTAAGGATCGAATCATAGCGCAAGACTGGTCGATTTTGGCCGAGGCCAATCGACGCGCAAATGCCTCATTAGTTCGTGAGTTTTACGCCGAAGCATCGCAATCTAAGGAACCGACTGTGGTAGTTAGAGGAAAGCCAGTAAGTTACAATCCAGGAGAAATTAATCGGGTGTTGGGAAGAAGGAGCCAGGGTATGTGCGAATTTGCAAAATTTTTGAAAAAAATGACCCCAACAGATGAGGACCTTATTTTGAAAGAAATAGCGATAGAAGGGAAACCTTGGAACAAAGATGGCCAAAGAAAGTGCCTAAACGCTAGCTCCCTCACCACCGAGGCCGCTGTTTGGTTTCAATTTCTTTGTGCCTCTTTGTCCCCTACATCGCACGATACAACCCTGTCCATGCATAAATGTGCCCTCTTATACTGCGTGCTCACTGGAAGAAAAATCAACGTTGGGATAGTCATGCATGTGGCTATTGATCAAGCGAGGACCCGAAAGAAGGTAGTCTTACCCCTTCCTTGCCTCATTACTCGACTAATGATAGACGCAGGTGTGCCCTCCTCAGTGGAGGATCAGTGGTTTGACTCCACGAGTAACATCAGCGTCCAAACCATCCGCAAGATGGGACGCCATATCACCACTCCTCCCAACGAACCTGCTGCAGAGATTCCCACAGTGGAGACTGTTAACCCCACTGTGCGCATAGCTGAGGAGCATAATGTGGGCACACCTCGTACACCACTCCAACAACCCCCTGCAGGTACCGCAAGCACGAGTAGCACCGATCCCATGGCTGAGCTGTTGAGAGGTGTGAAGAAGCTCACATACCGAGTCGAGTTGATGGAAGCAGAGCAAAGGTTTCAAAACAGGGCCACTCAATCATTTTGGATGTATACAAGGGATAGGGATGAGGTGTCAAACCAGATCATGGCTGAAGCAAACCCAAATTTAGCCGAACTGCTCCCCAAATTCCCCGAAGACATATGCCCAGCCTTTGCAAGTGATGAAGAGTTTGACGAAGAAGACGCCGAAAGTTCACCGCAACCCACCCCTACTCCGTGAATGGTTTGTTTTAAAACAATGGTTTCGCCCGTTTGCTCACCAAAACAATTTTATTTTGTGTTTGTTTGATCTTTTTGTGCCTATGGCTAGGCATTGACACTATTTGCTGTTTTTACCTTTTTAATATCGATGCATGCAAATCCTACCGGTAGGTAGGTACTTTTGGGTACTAACGTTTTTGTTGTTTGAATGCTTGTTTGACCTCGTTTCCATTTCAAGGTACAACTTTCGGCTTCCGACTTAAAAAAGTCACTTTTGTAAGTACAAATCTCAACTTGTCCCGTGAAATGATATAGGCCATTTTTCGCATCCAAACACGACCCTTTTTGTACCCACAACCACCTCCTTCGGTCCATATTTCTATGTCACAGTGGGGACACTGTGAGATCTTAAGTTTGAGGTGGGGATTTCCAGAGTGACTTCCAGTTGCCTACAGTGGGGACACTGTGAAGTCCAAGTTCGAGGTGGGTAAGCCACACCCCCTCCCAAAAAAAAAATACAAAAATACAAAAACAGAAGAAAAACGGAGTGTCACTAACAAAATTGATGGTGTGCCTTTTCTGGACCATCAAAGTGCTCACTCCCAGAAAAAGATGGTGTGCCTATTCTGGACCATCAGAATACCCACTCTCACAAAAATAGCCACACCCAAAATAAAGCCTGAAAGTGTGCGTACATACTAATGAAAAATCCAAAACACCCACTTCTTGAAATAAAAATCTCCAAGCGAGATTTTCGGTCCATGTTTGAAAGTACTTGCCAAAAATCCTTGGGAAAATATTCAAAGCCATAAACCCATAAAACCCAAGAAAGCCCTATTGATTAATGGAATACAAGAGAAAGATTTCGTCAAACACAAAAGTGAAATTTTCAAGTTTGAACCGAAGGAAGTATCGAAGGAAGGAGATCAACGCCCATTCAAGTCAAGAAGTATGTAAGTCCCTAAAAGTTCTAGTGCATTTTGTTTATTTTATTTCTTTCTTTTTATTACTTGGGGACAAGTAATGGTTTAAGTTTGAGGTTGTGATAACTCTATTTTTAGAGTTATTATTTCCATTTATTTTCCACTTTATTTTGTCAATTTTAGCCATTTCACTTCTAAAAACCCACATTCTTATTATAATTCTCGAAAATGAGCAAAAGGAGTGAACCATAGTATTTAATGAACTATTTGGTGGAATTTGGGTGTTTTTCACGTTTTATCCTGCAGTGACCACTGTTGTGCCCACTCCGGGTCCCCACTCTTCGAGCTGATAAAAAAGAAACTATTTGTTGGGATCTAATTTTCTGGAGGAGGAAGGTTCATATGGCAGAGAAATGGCTGGAGAAGTACAAGGTAGTTCTCATTGAAGATAGCATCAAGTACACCTCTTTGTACTTGGAGATTGACTTGGAGAAGGGACCATTGGATAAAAGAATTGCACAAGGAGCTGAATTCTGCCATAACTCAGCAGTCTTTACCCATTAGAAGACCCACCTCTTTTGTGTAATACCCAACTCCTTCTCCTAGTATATAAAGGAGCACTTGGGTGCCATTAAATGCATGCTTGGTTATCATCCTTGAATACTTTTAGTCTCAAATTCTCTCAACTACCACATTAGCTTTAGTCTTTTATTTACTGCAGTAACTAGCTTTAATTTTCAGTAATTTACTTTCTTAGTTTAAATTGTAGTTCGTATTACACAGTGTAGGGACGACTTCTCGTTCCCCACTGTGAGCAGTTAATTCAAGTCACTTTCAGTTTTATTATGTGCAAATCTTCATCTTTTGTTTTCTTTACTTCGGAAATGCTAGGCTAAACATCCTTTGGTATGTAGGAAAGAGAAGTACCTGGATTTTATTAAAAATGCTTGAGTAATCTTTATACTTAGAATATTTGTTGTTTTGGTCATTCATTCTCGATATTTACCCAAGGATGCGAACAAGCCGATCACTTGCAAGGATCTAAAGTCTAGTTCTTAACTTAGAAATAAGTAGAACGCAGTGACACGAGCTTGAATGATGCTAGGGGATTCGAAAGAATTCTTATGACACTTACGAAAGTGAGGTCGGCATAGTGAGCTAATCTCTGCCCACTGGAGTAGTAGGCAAGCTAATTTGTGTATTAAAAACACTTAGAGTATTTGTCTCTACACATTCCATCGAGGCCTGAAAAGGTCCATTTAGAGATTACCATTGACAAAACAACAAGTACTAAGAGTATGGGATTTTTATCTAACGGTGTGAGTATTTTGTAACCGGGCTTTTCTAGCGAAAATGCCCACCTCGAATACAAGGATCATTTTTAGGACCGAGTATTTGGTATAAAATCTAGGGAAAATCTAACCTACATTCCTCCTTTTTAATCTTAGTAAAATCGTTAAAATAGCCATTTCACCAAACCAAACCAAAGTTTTATTTTCCTCTCTAGTTGAAACTTGTAAAAAGAGCTCATGAGAACCATATTGTCTTGATTGTCCAGTCCCTGTGGATTCGATTCTGGTATTTTACCAACTATTACTTGCTGTGACGATCATAGTGGACAGTGTACACTTGCACTTCCCACTGTGGACAGTTTGCAACCCACTGCGATTAAAACACATATTTCGCACGTACCAATGGCATTTGCCCGGTTTTAATAAGCTCGACGTGGGCTTGGGGTTGCATTGCATGAATTGCATTATATTTGGAGTTTACATGATTTGAATGCATTAGTTATTCTTTTGAGGTCATGTATGAATTTTAAGTTAAGTAAGCTTGTTTTGGATGGTGGGTTTTTCCAAGGTAAAGACCTAGTATGGTTGAACTTGAGGGCTTGGACTAAAGACCTAGTATGGTTGATGTCTAAGAGGGGCTAAAGACCTAGTATGGTTGATGCCGAAGACGGACTAAAGACCTAGTATGGTTGATGTCTAAGATGGGCTAAAGATCTAGTATGATTGATGCCAAGGATTGACTAAAGACCTAGTATGGTTGATGTCATCCGTTTTCCCCATCCAAGAAGCTTACCTACATTTATTTAATCGTGGTTTAATTTATGTGTTTGCCACATTCGATGAAATCGGGTCTCCCCCGTCACCGAAGGGTGTTGATTTCGTGTATTTTATCTATTTACATTGTTGAGGTTATATTACATGCATATGGATTGTTTCCCATGATTGATGGACAGATTTACGTACATTCTTATTGGATGCTTTAACTGCTAGAGTTTTATTCGCAGTGGCGATTATTTGAGAAATTATTGTTAATTTACTCTTGATGTGAGTTTTGGATTTGAGTCCTTTACAGAGAAACGATTTTCATTGGAAGCTTTCCTCTCAGAAACTGTATGCGTGTGGAAAATGGGTTGTCGATGTCTTTTATACAAACTCTTTTAGAAAATCATTTGTGTAAGTTGTAGTTGTCGATTTATCAAATGATTTGCTCATGATAATCTTTGTCGCAAAATCTCGTTTAAATATTTATTCAAATCATGACTAAAACTACTATCTCCCGATTTATGATTTTATATAGTCATGATAAAATGCTTGAACTCACTAGGCGTAAGCCTAACCCTTTTATTTATCGGCATGTGCAACAGGCTCAGGTTGGGGTAGCTCTAGCTACATTGTGAAGTGACGAGTGCTAGTAGAGTGCACGAGAGGTGACTTGTTTAGTGAAGTATTCCGCACGTATTTGGATTTAGCAACTTGTGTTGTGTTAAGTAACACCCGTTTAAGTTATTTTATTGGGGAAATTATAATGCTTTAAATTCCGAGGTATTTTAATGAATGAATTGTAGAGATGATTTATTTTGGGTATTTTATTGAATTTTAAATTAGTTGCTCGTTCCAAATTTGAGGGTGTTACAGCGACCAAACATCAAATTCTTTCATATATTTGGATGCAAGTGCTTTGTCTTAAATGATAGAGAAACAAGAGGAAAGTTTGAGGTGAAAGCAGATGAAGGAAAGTTCACAGGATACTCTGCCACTTCAAAAGCTTACAGAGTGTACCTTCTAAAGTCTCGATCCATCGTAGAAAGCATCAATGTATCTTTTAACGATTCCTTTCAAAAGACTTCTGAACAAATTAGTTCAGAACTCGGTCTAAAGAAGGAATCCTCTGGCATCTCAAAGACAAGAGAAGAAGACTTAAATCTTCTATTTGAAGAGATGTTCCATGATGATATTGATCCCCCTGCTGGAGCCGTCAGAGCCTCTGGAGAAACATCTTCTGCAAACCAGACTAAGTCAGGTATATCTCTAACTGGTCCATTAAATACTTCATCCTCTTCTGTGAATCATTCAGATGCACATGCTGAGGGGGAGCGAACAGAAGCTGAAGATAACACAACCAAGGACTCAACCACAGAGGCTCCTGAGATACCTACTCCAGCGACTACAGAGGAATCAATACCAGAGGAAAAAGAAGACTCAGTCTCTACTTCCTCATAGGAACAAATTCTAACTCTCATTCCAATCCTCCCACAAGCTGAAGAACCAAGCATAAGCATAGAAGAACCATCAACAACAGAGGTTGCAGCAGAACCGCAGTATGCAACCACAGAAGTTAATCTTGATGACTCAAATGACCATCTTCCAAGAACAATACAGTGGACGAAAAGCCATCCTCCAAGTCTTATAATTGGCGACCCTTCTGAAAAGGTCAAGACAAGATCAGCCACTGCTAATTTTTGTTTCTATACAAATTTTATCAGTATGATCGAGCCAAAAAGAATCTCTAAAGCCCTAGATGATCCAAACTGGGTAGATGCTATGCAAGAAGAGCTTCTACAGTTTGAGAGAAACAAGGTATGGACACTAGTACCTCTGCCACGAGGGAAACAAGCCATAGGAACAAAATGGGTCTTCAGAAACAAGAAGGACGAGGATGGGGTGGTCATTAGAAACAAAGCAAGATTGGTGGCCAAGGGATATCGCCAAGAAGAAGGCATTGATTACGATGAAACTTTTGACCCTGTCGCACGGCTTGAAGCAATAAGGATCTTCTTAGCCTTCGCTGCCCACAGAGGTTTCAAAGTCTTTCAGATGGATGTAAAATCGGCCATTCTAAATGGCGAAATCCAAGAAGAAGTCTATGTCCATCAGCCACCAGGGTTTGAAAGCTCCAAGTACCCAAAATACGTGTATTACCTTGACAAAGCTCTGTATGGACTGAAACAGGCTCCAAGAGCATGGTACGAAAGACTCTCAACCTTTCTTCTCGATAACAATTACGAAAGAGGTACAACCGATACTACTTTGTTTTATAAAAGAAAAGGTGGTGAGATTTTGCTTGTACAGATTTATGTGGATGACATTATTTTTAGGTCTACAAATGCACAACAGTGCAAAGATTTCGAAAAACTCATGTAGAGTGAGTTTGAAATGAGTATGATGGGAGAATTAACTTTCTTCCTCGGTCTCCAAGTAAAACAATCATCAGAGGGAATTTTTATAAATCAAGCAAAATATGTCTCTGACATACTTTCAAAATACAGTCTCTCTGATGCCTCTGTAATGAAGACCCCAATGGCCACTGGAAATAAATTATTCTCAGATCCAAATGACACATCTGTAGAGTGCAAACTTGTCACACCCCGCTAAAGCGGAAACACGGAATGTGCAGCTCAAGTTTCATAACAAAAGTTACAAGATCACAACAACCATCGAAATACATTCAAAGGTCAAACCTTGTCTTTTACAATTGTTTTTATGGAAGGGAAATGAACATGAAATTTAAAGATAGTAAAGAAAAGCTTCATCACGTGTAGCCTTCCTAAGTTCCAACCTTAAAGACGTTCTCCTGAAAAGCATGTAAATGAGAGTGTCAACTAATGCACTAGTTGGTGAGATCACAAGTTTAATGAGTATAACGTTGTTTACCATCACAAAATAGTTTAAATCCACACATGGGATAAAATAATACGGTTATAAAAACCACTTGTTTGCCATTGCAAAATAGTTTAGATCCACACAAGGGATAAATAAAACGGTTATCAGAACCACTTGCTTGAGGTAATCATATGTAAAATGCTAAGTTATTGAGCCCGTTACCCGACCTATACTGACATAATTTGCCCCTACCACAACGGTGGAATCATTCCACATACGCGCATGTTCTATCACCAACAATACGCAATACAACAATAATTATGCACTCAAACAAGCGCTACTTGTGAGTGGGGGTGTCAACCCAAATAACGTTATTCATAATTACCAACGGCTCACACTCGTGAGTTAAACGGGTAACGTATACGTAAACGGGGACTTTATACATGATAGCAAAAGAAACTCAAACTTACAACATTTGCAACAACATAGATACCATAGAGCATAAATAAGCAAGCTTCGTATTTTCAAGAAAACGAAATATTCGGTGTGTAAAATAGTTGTAGTAACCACTTGCTTTTCACCCCAAAATATGTAAAACATTGAAAAAGGGGTTGTGAATACTCACTTGATACGTGATAGAATCCGGGAATCTTCTACAAATACTCCGAGATGATCCTACTTCAAACCTATGAACGTAAGGTCACTAGTGAGTTCTCAATCTCGAAGGTTCGGTACTAATTATCCAAATCATCATAAAATGCCTTGTTGTGTTTTAATATTATAACGTAATAAACGTATACATTGTCCTTCTTAGACTAAGGTTTCCACAATTTCGTCCCAATAAGTAACGAAAAGGGTTTTAAAGAACATAAACATATTTAGTACATATCTATGTATAAACCGAAATTTTATCGTAACGACGATAACATTAGGGGTCGTAAACGTAATGACAAATATTTAAATGTATAAATATATAGACATAATATATATTTATACTCCACTATTTCATCATAAAATGATGAAATGGGATCAAGGATAAAATGCAAAAATATATATAAATATATTATATATATAAACATTCCACAATTTCATCATAAAAGATGAAAAGGGATAAAGAATAAACAAAATGCATAAATAAAAGACATAAATAAATTGCATAAATAAAAGATATACTTATATACTCCACTATTTCATCATGAAATGATGAAATGGGATTAGAAATAGTCCTTATAATAAATAATAAATTGTCCTTTACTGTCCAGAATTTGATGTCACTTTGTGTCCAACTTTGGGTAACTTCCAGGTATAATTAAATCATGAAATTTTATGTCCATTACGTTCAATGAGTTAGGAAACTTTTGACACCAGTTTCATAATTTTTGGAGAAGTATAAGTACATGAAATAATACACGACGTAAAATCCGACAGAATACTTTGCTGTTTGCATCCGGATTTTGTAAGGACTGTTTGATAAATGAAATCTTTGAGTTTTTAAATGAAACCACTTGGGTTTGAATCTTAACACACTAAAATGAATTCCAGAAAAAGAATCACTCCATTTGGAGTTAAAATGAGTGAGATATGACTCTTTGAAGTGAGGTGTAATTTCTGGCAGCAAGCTGTCCAATCAACACCTTGTGCATGTGCACCCAACTAGACTTTTAAACCAAAATTCTTATTCCTTTGCATGCAAAATCCGATTTGACTCTCATCCATACAAATATTTTCAGTTCCCAAACATATTTATGATCCATTTAAAATGCATGCAAAACAACCATCAACTCAAGCTTTGAATACTTTTTGTAAAAGACCCAATATTGAAGATTGTTGATGTTCTTGCCAAGAACATCAACATGCAACCAAAAATTCAGTATTTTGAGCTCATGCATGTGGGTTTAAATGTGTTTTAGTGGTTTTCAAAGATACATTCATAAGACTCTTGAACAAAAATGATGGATCTTTCAAGATTACTACATGCATGTGTTTAAAATGTTCATCTTTGATCTTAACTTTGGTTTGATTTTGGATTCGCCATCTTTTACTAACAAAAGATGTTATGATGGTAAATCTACAAACATTAAGACCCATAAAGATGATTTTAAAAGATGTGAAGAAAGTGTAACAAAAAGATGAAGATCATACTTTTAAAAATGCAAGAATATGAAAAAGACTTAAAAGAATGTGTGTGGATTTTACCCAACACACTTATGTTTACCTTAGATTGCCTTGGACTCTTGTAGTATAAGAGTTTAGGGGTTGGAGTTGTGATGAAGGTTTGAAGGTTTGAAGATGAAGATATGAAGATTTGAAGGTGGAGAGAGAGAGGGATGATACTTGAGAGAAAATGCAAGTAAAAGAAATGATTCAAAAATGAAATGTAAGGTTTATTTTATAGAAATAGGGAGAGAGGGGGGGGCGGATTTCACATGGGGGGGGGGGGGTTTATTAATAAAAAAAATATAAATACTAAAGATAAATGTTGTATTATTGGTTAGATATAAAAATACTTGTATTCTTCTAAACTTAAAATACCAAGTGATTATAAAACAAAGTACTTTCATATATAATATGATTGAAATATATAAATTATCATTTACATAAATACTTGTAGTATATAAATATTTTAGGTTGGCATTTTATGAGATTTATGGATAATTTCCTAATTCAAGGATTTCTTAGGCAAAATTTCTCAATTTTTCCTATTGTACCGGGTTTACTGCTACAATTGCACTGTGTAAACTATGTCGAAAGAATAAGGTTTCCAAACAGTTCTAACCTGAGATGTGAATTTGACAGTTGTCACAGTCTCCCCCGGTTAGAAGAACTTCGTCCCGAAATTCAAGTGTTACTAGCGTTAACAGGTTTGCTTGCAAAGAGGTGAGGATACTTTTGTAACATGTAATCCTCCCGCTCCCAAGTATATTCAGGCCCATGCCTTGTGTTCCAATGGACTTTTACTATCGGGATTTTGCTTCTCTTAAGACGCTTGACTTTCCTATCGAGTATTTCCATTGGTTCCTCTACGATGTGTAGTTTATTGTTGATTTGGACTTCTTCCAAAGGCACGGTTACTGCTTCATCAGCTAAACACTTTTTAAGGTTCGATACGTGAAACGTGTTGTGAATAGCACTTAACTCCATTGGCAATTCCAGCTTATAAGCTACTGGTCCAATTCTTTCCGTGATCTTGAATGGTCCAACATACCGTGGACTCAACTTTCCTCTTTTCCCAAAACGAACAGTTCCCTTCCAAGGGGATACTTTTAAAAAGACTCGGTCACCCACTTGGAATTCTAAAGGCTTTCTTCGATTATCCGCATAGCTCTTTTGACGATCTTGAGCTGCTTTAAGTCTATCTCTGATGATTGCAATCTTGTCGGTGGTTTCTTGGACAATGTCCGGACTAGATAGTTGTATATCCCCAATTTCCAACCAACAAAGAGGTGATCGACACTTGCGACCGTATAGAGCCTCATATGGTGCACACTGAATACTAGTATGATAGCTATTATTGTATGAAAATTCGACTAACGGCAAGTGGTTATCCCAACTTCCTCCAAAGTCTAATACACATGCCCGAAGCATGTCCTCCAACGTCTGAATGGTTCGCTCACTCTGACCATCCGTTTGAGGATGATAAGCCGTGCTTAAGTTCAACTGAGTACCCAACGCTTTTTGGAGTGATTGCCAAAATCGGGATGTAAAGCGACTATCTCTATCCGATATAATGGAAATTGGAACTCCATGCCGCGTAACGATCTCCTTGATGTAGATCTGAGAAAGCTTTTCCATCTTATAATCTTCTCGAATAGGTAGGAAATGTGCAGACTTCGTAAATCGATCTACTATAACCCAAATCGTGTCATGCCCTTTGGCATTTCTTGGGAGTTTGGTTATGAAATCCATAGTGATTTGTTCCCATTTCCACTGGGGAATTTCCGGTTGTTGCAACAGTCCCGATGGCTTTTGATATACAGCCTTGACCTTTGCACACGTTATGCATTTTCCTACATATATGGCAATATCCTTCTTCATTCCTGGCCACCAATAGTATTCCCTTAAATCCTTGTACATCTTATCCGCTCCTGGGTGAATTGAATACTTCGATTTATGAGCCTCCTCAAAAATCGTTTCCCGTAGGTTGTCAGCCTTTGGGATCCACACTCTGCCCTTAAAGTAACGTATTCCATCAATCTTAGTTTCAAAACTAGACTCTAAACCATGAAGAGTCTCTTCCTTCAGGTTTTCAGATTTCAATGCTTCGATCTGAGCTTCAAAAATTCGGGTTTTCAAACTTGTTTGAACCAGTGCTCCTAACGCTCGGACTCGTGAAGGTTTTACCCTTTCTTTCCTACTCAGGGCATCGGCTACCACGTTGGCCTTACCTGGGTGGTAACGTATCTCGCAATCGTAATCGCTGAGCAGTTCTACCCATCTTCTTTGCCTCATGTTCAGCATCTTTTGATCAAAGATGTGTTGAAGACTTTTATGATCGGTGAAAATAGTACACTTGGTACCATATAGATAATGTCTCCATATCTTCAGAGCGAATACCACAGCTCCGAGTTCCAAATCGTCTGTGGTATAGTTCTTTTCGTGAACTTTTAATTGTCTCGAGGCGTAAGCTATCACCTTATCATTTTGCATCAATACGCAACCTAATCCTTGATGTGATGCGTCACAATACAGTACAAAATTTTCCGTTCCTTTCGGTAAAGCTAAAATCGGTGCATTGCACAACTTTTTCTTCAGAAGTTGAAATGCTTCTTCTTGTGGAACTCCCCAGACGAATTCCTTCTCCTTTTGAGTTAACGTGGTAAGGGGTTTAGCGATCTTAGAGAAATTCTCGATAAAACATCGATAATACCCTGCCAAGCCTAGAAATTGGCGAATTTCCGTTGGAGTCCTTGGGGCTTCCCATTTCTTAATGGCTTCCACTTTAGCCGGGTCCACGTGAATCCCTTTCTCTCCGATTACGTGACCTAAGAAATGTACTTCCCGAATCCAAAATTCGCACTTAGAGAATTTGGCATATAACTTCTGTTCCTTAAGGAGCTCCAAAATCACTTTTAGATGCTGCTCGTGATCCTTCTTACTCTGAGAATAGATTAATATGTCATCGATGAAAACAATCACGAACTTATCAAGATATGGCCTACATACTCTATTCATTAGATCCATAAACACAGCTGGCGCGTTCGTCAATCCAAATGGCATAACTAAAAACTCGTAGTGTCCATAGCGAGTTCTAAAAGCTGTCTTAGGAATATCCTCCTCTCGGACTCTCAACTGATGATATCCCGATCGAAGATCAATCTTAGAGAAGTAAGTTGCACCTTGCAACTGATCGAACAAATCGTCTATTCGAGGGAGAGGATATCGGTTCTTGATTGTTACTTATTAAGTTCCCTATAATCGATACACATTCGGAATGCTCCATCCTTTTTCTTGACAAAAAGAATCGGTGCTCCCCAGGGTGATGAACTCGATCGAATAAATCCCTTATCCAAAAGTTCTTGAAGTTGATTCGATAATTCTTGCATTTCCGCAGGTGCTAGGTGATACGGGGCCTTAGCTACGGGCGCCGCTCCGGGTATAAGATCAATCTGAAATTCGACTTGTCTAAAGGGTGGAAGTCCAGGCAAATCGTCTGGAAATACTTCTGGGTGATCCTTCACCACAGGAATATCCTGGACTCGCCTTTCCTCATACTTCTTCTCAATCACTTGCGCCAAGAACGCAACATACTTCTTCCTCAAATACTTATGGACCTTCATACATGATACTATCTTCAGACTCCTTCCAGCTCTATCTCCTTGGACAACTAGGGTTTCTCCGCCTTGTAATGGTAACCTAACCGTCTTTTCAAAACAACTAACCTCTGCTCGGTGCTTAGATAACCAATCCATGCCTATTACTACATCGAAACTCCCCAATTCAATTGGAATAAGATCGACACTAAACAGCTTATCAGCTAAGTTCAAGGTACAGCCTAAGATTACATCCTTAGCTTCTAATTCAAATCCGTTAGCAACCTCCACAATATAAGCATTCGGCATTTTCTTAGATTCTAGATTGATCAAAAGGCCTAAATTCTACAGAAACAAAGCTCTTATCGGCACCAGTGTCGAATAATACGGATGCATAATAATCGTTTAGAAGAAACGTACCTGTCACTACATTAGGGTCTCGACGTGCTTCTTCTGCTCCTAAAACAAATGCCCGTGCTCGAGATTGTCCTCCTTGGTTTCGCTGATTGGCTTGCCTTGCTTGATACCCAGCGTTGTTATTGTTTGGTCCTCTTCTCAGCCTTGGGCACACGTTTCGGAAGTGATCCGGACTTCCGCACTCAAAGCATACCCTTCCTTCTTCCTTCACATTCTTTATCGTCTTACAAAATCGAGCTAAGTGACCTTTTTGCTTACAGATGCTACAAATGAGACAGGCTCCCTCGTGATGTGAACTACATTGGTTACACTTTGGTTGAGGCCTATTGTAACGTCCTACTTCCTTAGCATTCATCCCAAAGTTCCATACTACTTTCTTATTCCTGCTCCCGATAACATTAAGATAAAACTTCATTCCTATTTTTAGATAATGCCTCAAATACCAAAATTTTGAGGTTCATCCTACATCAATACTAAAGTTTTTAGATCTAATACCACCAATCACTTATAATTACCCAAAATACTTAGTTCATAATAACCACAAGAAAATGTTTTCCTTTGAACCCAAAAGTCTTATCAAAAGTTGCCAAACTATCAATCATCCTATTCAAAACCATCCCAAATACACAACTATCAATATCATCAACACAAGCATAGCTAGCACTACTCCTCTAAATCTTCCACCGTCCACGTCAATATCCGCCCCGATACACTTCAATCGAAACCCATAACACCAATAGCGTCAACAGCATCACTACTACTATGCTTATTATCTCGGCTCGTAAAGCTATCCTCCGAGCTATTTTCGCTCCGCTCACGGCTTCGGATGACATGTTGGTCAAAAGGTGGCTTAATTCCACTAGCTCGGTTATCACTTGACTCTGATGACTGACTCTTGTTTGACATCCGTGCAAGTCCATTGCCACGGCCCTAAAGCGTTGCTCTTCGGCCCAAGTCATGCCAGGCGCTCGACTAATCGGCACTCCCTCGATCACTCGTGAAGGTTCCGGTGCGTCTCGCTGATCAGACCTAAAAGACACTCGTCTAGGTATTGGCACGCTCTTCCTAGCGGTTTGCCTCGTACGTGGACCCCTAGGTGGCATCACTACCGGGATAGGTTGTGGAGGAGCCACAACCGGAGGCATCCTCGGCTCATCGTAAGGGTCTCGTTCCACGTCGGACGTACGCTCACTTGATGGCGTGTAGGAAGGTTCTGAGCTCGATGATGATGACGACATGGTATTGCTGAAGTAAGAGTGTGATGAGGATGTTGTCATAGTGATACTGAAGTAAGAGTGCATAACATTACTACCGCGCAAGATAAAGACTAAGTGTACTATACTATTGCATACTATAGGCAATAACTACGCTCCTACTGGGCATACAACGTGAAGCATCAAGTGTGAAAACACACATATTCCTAGTATATCCATTTCCGGTCTCGCATTACTCTTTCTTTAATTAAACATAGGTGATCAGGCTTTGTTTAATTAAAGACCGATGATGCAATACCCGAACCAGTTATACTAGCAACATGTTCAGTAATTTAAATGTTCATTCCCGTTTTTGGTTATAGATGCAGTTTTCCAAAGGAAAACCGGTATTCTCTATAACCTTTAGTTCTGATACCAAATCTGTCACACCCCGCTAAAGCGGAAAGACGGAATATGCAGCTCAAGTTTCATAGCAAAAGTTACAAGATCACAACAACCATCGAAATACATTCAAAGGTCAAACCTTGTCTTTTACAATTGTTTTTATGGAAGGGAAATGAACATGAAATTTAAGATAGTAAAGAAAAGCTTCATCACGTGTAGCCTTCCTAAGTTCCAACCTTAAAGACGTTCTCCTGAAAAGCATGTAAATGAGAGTGTCAACTAATGCACTAGTTGGTGAGATCACAGGTTTAATGAGTATAACGTTGTTTACCATCACAAAATAGTTTAAATCCACACATGGGATAAAATAATACGGTTATAAAAACCACTTGTTTGCCATTGCAAAATAGTTTAGATCCACACAAGGGATAAATAAAACGGTTATCAGAACCACTTGCTCGAGGTAATCATATGTAAAATGCTAAGTTATTGAGCCCGTTACCCGACCTATACTGACATAATTTGCCCCTACCACAACGGTGGAATCATTCCACATACGCGCATGTTCTATCACCAACAATACGCAATACAACAATAATTATGCACTCAAACAAGCGCTACTTGTGAGTGGGGGTGTCAACCCAAATAACGTTATTCATAATTACCAACGGCTCACACTCGTGAGTTAAACGGGTAACGTATACGTGAACGGGGACTTTATTCATGGTAGCAAAAGAAACTCAAACTTACAACATTTGCAACAACATAGATACCATAGAGCATAAATAAGCAAGCTTCGTATTTTCAAGAAAACGAAATATTCGGTGTGTAAAATAGTTGTAGTAACCACATGCTTTTCACCCCAAAATATGTAAATCATTGAAAAAGGGGCTGTGAATACTCACTTGATACGTGATAGAATCCGGGAATCTTCTACAAATACTCCGAGATGATCCTACTTCAAACCTATGAACGTAAGGTCACTAGTGAGTTCTCAATCTCGAAGGTTCGGTACTAATTATCCAAATCATCATAAAATGCCTTGTTGTGTTTTAATATTATAACGTAATAAACGTATACATTGTCCTTCTTAGACTAAGGTTTCCACAATTTCGTCCCAATAAGTAACGAAAAGGGTTTTAAAGAACATAAACATATTTAGTACATATCTATGTATAAACCGAAATTTTATCGTAACGACGATAACATTAGGGGTCGTAAACGAAATGACAAATATTTAAATGTATAAATATATAGACATAATATATATTTATACTCCACTATTTCATCATAAAATGATGAAATGGGATCAAGGATAAAATGCAAAAATATATATAAATATATTATATATATAAACATTCCACAATTTCATCATAAAAGATGAAAAGGGATAAAGAATAAACAAAATGCATAAATAAAAGACATAAATAAATTGCATAAATAAAAGATATACTTATATACTCCACTATTTCATCATGAAATGATGAAATGGGATTAGAAATAGTCCTTATAATAAATAATAAATTGTCCTTTACTGTCCAGAATTTGATGTCGCTTTGTGTCCAACTTTGGGTAACTTCCAGGTATAATTAAATCATGAAATTTTATGTCCATTAAATTTTTGGAGAAGTATAAGTACATGAAATAATACACGACGTAAAATCTGACAGAATACTTTGCTGTTTGCATCCGGATTTTGTGAGGACTGTTTGATAAATGAAATCTTTGAGTTTTTAAATGAAACCACTTGGGTTTGAATCTTAACACACTAAAATGAATTCCAGAAAAAGAATCACTCCATTTGGAGTTAAAATGAGTGAGATATGACTCTTTGAAGTGAGGTGTAATTTCTGGCAGCAAGCTGTCCAATCAACACCTTGTGCATGTGCACCCAACTAGACTTTTAAACCAAAATTCTTATTCCTTTGCATGCAAAATCCGATTTGACTCTCATCCATACAAATATTTTCAGTTCCCAAACATATTTATGATCCATTTAAAATGCATGCAAAACAACCATCAACTCAAGCTTTGAATACTTTTTGTAAAAGACCCAATATTGAAGATTGTTGATGTTCTTGCCAAGAACATCAACATGCAACCAAAAATTCAGTATTTTGAGCTCATGCATGTGGGTTTAAATGTGTTTTAGTGGTTTTCAAAGATACATTCATAAGACTCTTGAACAAAAATGATGGATCTTTCAAGATTACTACATGCATGTGTTTAAAATGTTCATCTTTGATCTTAACTTTGGTTTGATTTTGGATTCGCCATCTTTTACTAACAAAAGATGTTATGATGGTAAATCTACAAACATTAAGACCCATAAAGATGATTTTAAAAGATGTGAAGAAAGTGTAACAAAAAGATGAAAATCATACTTTTAAAAATGCAAGAATATGAAAAAGACTTAAAAGAATGTGTGTGGATTTTACCCAACACACTTATGTTTACCTTAGATTACCTTGGACTCTTGTAGTATAAGAGTAGAGGGGCTGGAGTTGTGATGAAGGTTTGAAGGTTTGAAGATGAAGATATGAAGATTTGAAGGTGGAGAGAGAGAGGGGTGATACTTGAGAGAAAATGCAAGTAAAAGAAATGATTCAAAAATGAAATGTAAGGTTTATTTTATAGAAATAGGGAGAGAGGGGGGGGGGGGGTGGGGCGGATTTCACATGGGGGGGTTTATTAATAAAAAAAAATATAAATACTAAAGATAAATGTTGTATTATTGGTTAGATATAAAAAAACTTGTATTCTTCTAAACTTAAAATACCAAGTGATTATAAAACAAAGTACTTTCATATATAATATGATTGAAATATATAAATTATCATTTACATAAATACTTGTAGTATATAAATATTTTAGGTTGGCATTTTATGAGATTTATGGATAATTTCCTAATTCAAGGATTTCTTAGGCAAAATTTCTCAATTTTTCCTATTGTACCGGGTTTACTGCTACAATTGCACTGTGTAAACTATGTCGAAAGAATAAGGTTTCCAAACAGTTCTAACCTGAGATGTGAATTTGACAGTTGTCACAGTCTCCCCTGGTTAGAAGAATTTCGTCCCGAAATTCAAGTGTTACTAGCGTTAACAGGTTTGCTTGCAAAGAGGTGAGGATACTTTTGTAACATGTAATCCTCCCGCTCCCAAGTATATTCAGGCCCATGCCTTGTGTTCCAATGGACTTTTACTATCGGGATTTTGCTTCTCTTAAGACGCTTGACTTTCCTATCGAGTATTTCCATTGGTTCCTCTACGATGTGCAGTTTATTGTTGATTTGGACTTCTTCCAAAGGCACGGTTACTGCTTCATCAGCTAAACACTTTTTAAGGTTCGATACGTGAAACGTGTTGTGAATAGCACTTAACTCCATTGGCAATTCCAGCTTATAAGCTACTGGTCCAATTCTTTCCGTGATCTTGAATGGTCCAACATACCGTGGACTCAACTTTCCTCTTTTCCCAAAACGAACAGTTCCCTTCCAAGGGGATACTTTTAAAAAGACTCGGTCACCCACTTGGAATTCTAAAGGCTTTCTTCGATTATCCGCATAGCTCTTTTGACGATCTTGAGCTGCTTTAAGTCTATCTCTGATGATTGCAATCTTGTCGGTGGTTTCTTGGACAATGTCCGGACTAGATAGTTGTATATCCCCAATTTCCAACCAACAAAGAGGTGATCGACACTTGCGACCGTATAGAGCCTCATATGGTGCACACTGAATACTAGTATGATAGCTATTATTGTATGAAAATTCGACTAACGGCAAGTGGTTATCCCAACTTCCTCCAAAGTCTAATACACATGCCCGAAGCATGTCCTCCAACGTCTGAATGGTTCGCTCACTCTGACCATCTGTTTGAGGATGATAAGCCGTGCTTAAGTTCAACTGAGTACCCAACGCTTTTTGGAGTGATTGCCAAAATCGGGATGTAAAGCGACTATCTCTATCCGATATAATGGAAATTGGAACTCCATGCCGCGTAACGATCTCCTTGATGTAGATCTGAGAAAGCTTTTCCATCTTATAATCTTCTCGAATAGGTAGGAAATGTGCAGACTTCGTAAATCGATCTACTATAACCCAAATCGTGTCATGCCCTTTGGCAGTTCTTGGGAGTTTGGTTATGAAATCCATAGTGATTTGTTCCCATTTCCACTGGGGAATTTCCGGTTGTTGCAACAGTCCTGATGGCTTTTGATATACAGCCTTAACCTTTGCACACGTTATGCATTTTCCTACATATATGGCAATATCCTTCTTCATTCCTGGCCACCAATAGTATTCCCTTAAATCCTTGTACATCTTATCCGCTCCTGGGTGAATTGAATACTTCGATTTATGAGCCTCCTCAAAAATCGTTTCCCGTAGGTTGTCAGCCTTTGGGATCCACACTCTGCCCTTAAAGTAACGTATTCCATCAATCTTAGTTTCAAAACTAGACTCTAAACCATGAAGAGTCTCTTCCTTCAGGTTTTCAGATTTCAATGCTTCGATCTGAGCTTCAAAAATTCGGGTTTTCAAACTTGTTTGAACCAGTGCTCCTAACGCTCGGACTCGTGAAGGTTTTACCCTTTCTTTCCTACTCAGGGCATCGGCTACCACGTTGGCCTTACCTGGGTGGTAACGTATCTCGCAATCGTAATCGCTGAGCAGTTCTACCCATCTTCTTTGCCTCATGTTCAGCATCTTTTGATCAAAGATGTGTTGAAGACTTTTATGATCGGTGAAAATAGTACACTTGGTACCATATAGATAATGTCTCCATATCTTCAGAGCGAATACCACAGCTCCGAGTTCCAAATCGTGTGTGGTATAGTTCTTTTCGTGAACTTTTAATTGTCTCGAGGCGTAAGCTATCACCTTATCATTTTGCATCAATACGCAACCTAATCCTTGATGTGATGCGTCACAATACACTACAAAATTTTCCGTTCCTTTCGGTAAAGCTAAAATCGGTGCATTGCACAACTTTTTCTTCAGAAGTTGAAATGCTTCTTCTTGTGGAACTCCCCAGACGAATTCCTTCTCCTTTTGAGTTAACGTGGTAAGGGGTTTAGCGATCTTAGAGAAATTCTCGATAAAACATCGATAATACCCTGCCAAGCCTAGAAATTGGCGAATTTCCGTTGGAGTCCTTGGGGCTTCCCATTTCTTAATGGCTTCCACTTTAGCCGGGTCCACGTGAATCCCTTTCTCTCCGATTACGTGACCTAAGAAATGTACTTCCCGAATCCAAAATTCGCACTTAGAGAATTTGGCATATAACTTCTGTTCCTTAAGGAGCTCCAAAATCACTTTTAGATGCTGCTCGTGATCCTTCTTACTCTGAGAATAGATTAATATGTCATCGATGAACACAATCACGAACTTATCAAGATATGGCCTACATACTCTATTCATTAGATCCATAAACACAGCTGGCACGTTCGTCAATCCAAATGGCATAACTAAAAACTCGTAGTGTCCATAGCGAGTTCTAAAAGCTGTCTTAGGAATATCCTCCTCTGGGACTCTCAACTGATGATATCCCGATCGAAGATCAATCTTAGAGAAGTAAGTTGCACCTTGCAACTGATCGAACAAATCGTCTATTCGAGGGAGAGGATATCGGTTCTTGATTGTTACTTATTAAGTTCCCTATAATCGATACACATTCGGAATGCTCCATCCTTTTTCTTGACAAAAAGAATCGGTGCTCCCCAGGGTGATGAACTCGATCGAATAAATCCCTTATCCAAAAGTTCTTGAAGTTGATTCGATAATTCTTGCATTTCCGCAGGTGATAGGCGATACGGGGCCTTAGCTACGGGCGCCGCTCCGGGTATAAGATCAATGTGAAATTCGACTTGTCTAAAGGGTGGAAGTCCAGGCAAATCGTCTGGAAATACTTCTGGGTGATCCTTCACCACAGGAATATCCTGGACTCGCCTTTCCTCAGACTTCTTCTCAATCACTTGCGCCAAGAACGCAACATACTTCTTCCTCAAATACTTATGGACCTTCATACATGATACTATCTTCAGACTCCTTCCAGCTCTATCTCCTTGGACAACTAGGGTTTCTCCGCCTTGTAATGGTAACCTAACCGTCTTTTCAAAACAACTAACCTCTGCTCGGTGCTTAGATAACCAATCCATGCCTATTACTACATCGAAACTCCCCAATTCAATTGGAATAAGATCGACACTAAACAGCTTATCAGCTAAGTTCAAGGTACAACCTAAGATTACATCCTTAGCTTCTAATTCAAATCCGTTAGCAACCTCCACAATATAAGCATTCGGCATTTTCTTAGATTTTAGATTGATCAAAAGGCCTAAATTCTACAGAAACAAAGCTCTTATCGGCACCAGTGTCGAATAATACGGATGCATAATAATCGTTTAGAAGAAACGTACCTGTCACTACATTAGGGTCTCGACGTGCTTCTTCTGCTCCTAAAACAAATGCCCGTGCTCGAGTTTGTCCTCCTTGGTTTCCCTAATTGGCTTGCCTTGCTTGATACCCAGCGTTGTTATTGTTTGGTCCTCTTCTCAGCCTTGGGCACACGTTTCGGAAGTGATCCGGACTTCCGCACTCAAAGCATACCCTTCCTTCTTCCTTCACATTCTTTATCGTCTTACAAAATCGAGCTAAGTGACCTTTTTGCTTACAGATGCTACAAATGAGACAGGCTCCCTCGTGATGTGAACTACATTGGTTACACTTTGGTTGAGGCCTATTGTAACGTCCTACTTCCTTAGCATTCATCCCAAAGTTCCATACTACTTTCTTATTCCTGCTCCCGATAACATTAAGATAAAACTTCATTCCTATTTTTAGATAATGCCTCAAATACCAAAATTTTGAGGTTCATCCTACATCAATACTAAAGTTTTTAGATCTAATACCACCAATCACTTATAATTACCCAAAATACTTAGTTCATAATAACCACAAGAAAATGTTTTCCTTTGAACCCAAAAGTCTTATCAAAAGTTGCCAAACTATCAATCATCCTATTCAAAACCATCCCAAATACACAACTATCAATATCATCAACACAAGCATAGCTAGCACTACTCCTCTAAATCTTCCACCGTCCACGTCAATATCCGCCCCGATACACTTCAATCGAAACCCATAACACCAATAGCGTCAACAGCATCACTACTACTATGCTTATTATCTCGGCTCGTAAAGCTATCCTCCGAGCTATTTTCGCTCCGCTCACGGCTTCGGATGACATGTTGGTCAAAAGGTGGCTTAATTCCACTAGCTCGGTTATCACTTGACTCTGATGACTGACTCTTGTTTGACATCCGTGCAAGTCCATTGCCACGGCCCTAAAGCGTTGCTCTTCGGCCCAAGTCATGCCAGGCGCTCGACTAATCGGCACTCCCTCGATCACTCGTGAAGGTTCCGGTGCGTCTCGCTGATCAGACCTAAAAGACACTCGTCTAGGTATTGGCACGCTCTTCCTAGCGGTTTGCCTCGTACGTGGACCCCTAGGTGGCATCACTACCGGGATAGGTTGTGGAGGAGCCACAACCGGAGGCATCCTCGGCTCATCATAAGGGTCTCGTTCCACATCGGACGTACGCTCACTTGATGGCGTGTAGGAAGGTTCCGAGCTCGATGATGATGACGACATGGTATTGCTGAAGTAAGAGTGTGATGAGGATGTTGTCATAGTGATACTGAAGTAAGAGTGCATAACATTACTACCGCGCAAGATAAAGACTAAGCGTACTATACTATTGCATACTATAGGCAATAACTACGCTCCTACTGGGCATACAACGTGAAGCATCAAGTGTGAAAACACACATATTCCTAGTATATCCATTTCCGGTCTCGCATTACTCTTTCTTTAATTAAACATAGGTGATCAGGCTTTGTTTAATTAAAGACCGATGATGCAATACCCGAACCAGTTATACTAGCAACATGTTCAGTAATTTAAATGTTCATTCCCGTTTTTGGTTATAGTTGCAGTTTTCCAAAGGAAAACCGGTATTCTCTATAACCTTTAGCTCTGATACCAAATCTGTCACACCCCGCTAAAGCGGAAACACGGAATGTGCAGCTCAAGTTTCATAGCAAAAGTTACAAGATCACAACAACCATCGAAATACATTCAAAGGTCAAACCTTGTCTTTTACAATTGTTTTTATGGAAGGGAAATGAACATGAAATTTAAAGATAGTAAAGAAAAGCTTCATCACGTGTAGCCTTCCTAAGTTCCAACCTTAAAGACGTTCTTGTCAGGATCGAATCTTAACAAGACTAGTAATACCTATAATTCAGAATTAAAGAATCTGCGGAATAGAACTTTAATTCTCACAATCAATGAACAATATATCAGAAAAACACACAGCTGTTTGTATTCAATGCTTCGACTCACAAGATTACAACCAAACCTCAATCTTGATGAACAGGCTCAATCAAGACGACTTCTACTTCTCTAGAAATAGGGTTCTAAACCTTGAGGTTAATTCTCTCTCAACAAAATCGAATTCTGTATCTCACGAATATATCGTGTCCTTAATAGCTATCTATCAACATCTATTTATACACAATAAGTACAAGATAACTATCAAAAATAAATTGATCTTCTGAATCTTCTTTAAGCATATCTTCATTCATTCCATCTTTATCTCCAAAAAACTTCGCATTCCAAACTTATCACATCAGCAGTATTAATCTTCATTCAGCATGAGCAGTACTAATATTCTCCAGCAGCACTAATTCATTCCAGCAGTATTAACTTGATCCAGCAGCATTAACTTGATCCAGCAGCATTAACTTGATTCAGCAACATTAACTTGATTAGCAGTACTAACCTTGTTCCAGCAGCATTAATGTATCAGCAGTATTAACAATGATCTAGCAGTATTAACTTTGTCTTGCAGTAGTAACCATTGCATAAGCAGTATTAACTTTGATCTGGCAGCACTAATGTTGTTCTGGCAGTACTAACCATACTTAGCAAATCTTCAGTTCCCAACAATCTCCCCCTAACTTGACTTTTAGAAAGAGAAGTCAAGTTCTTCAGATGATGATGCTTCCAAAACTTAATCTTGAACACACAAGTCAGGATTCAATCCCAAACTTTGATTGATGATCCTTCTTACCAGGTATCTTGCCATCTTAGAGTCTTTGTCACTCACCAACTTAGTTTTTAGCATTCCATCCAACCTTTTCATGCTGTGCTTGTATATTTTATCCACCAAATAATACTCATGATATGCATTGTCAAGAGTTATGACATACACACCACAGTTTTCAATAAGCATCCATTTGGTAACAACTTGAAATTGCATTTCTGTCAAATACTTAACTGCTTCTGTATTGAACATTAGACACAAGAATTCAAGTACCATTTTGGTGATGGACATTCCATTCTCAGTCAGCATATTTCCATAAAGCTTCATTCCCACTTTGAACATCTCTTCCAAGTCTGATCTAGAGCACATCCTTAAAAGTCTTCCCCATGTAGAACTGACCTCAAACTTCCCATCTGCTCTTTTTACTCTAATGTACTCCTTTCTCTTATCTTTCAAAGTATCCCAGAAGATGATTTCAGGAGCCATAGAAGCTAATGGTTTAACTTTGATAGGACTAGAATCAACCACAGTAATATACATATCACATTGAGTATTTGTTGGTGATTGTACATTGCTTGGTTGACCTGATGGAGTTGCCACTTCTTCTTCAGCAACTTTATGATCAGCTTTCTCTTTCACAACTTCCTCCTTAGCTTCTTCTACACTGGGTTCCACCCTGGGCTTCTTTACAACTTTCTTCTTTGAAGCTATAGACTTTGTTCTTGGTCTTTTGTTTGACATCATCTTGGTTCTTTTGAGTGTTTTAACAGCTTCAGGAATGATTTCAGCTGTTTCCTTTGTTTCTGCTGCTTCAGGGATGGTTTCTGCTGCCTTATGTTTTTCAGCAGCATTAACCATTTCTGCTGCTTGAATGGTTTCTGCTGCTTTTTGACTGGCAGCATTAACCATTTCTGCTGCTCTTCCTGTTACTGCTTCTTTTAATATCTTTGATACTGCTGCTTTCACAATCTCAAATACCTTTGCTTCAATCTCAGATTTAGTTACTGTAGAAACAGATACTGCATCCTTCTCACTGTCAGGTACTGCTGCATCAACAAGACTATGTATAATTTCAGTTACTGCTGCTTCAATCTCAGATACTGCAGCATTAACTGTTTCTACTGCTTTTTCTGTGGTTTCTGCTGCTTCAGTTACTGCTGCTTTCTCACTTTCTGCTTCCTTTGTAACTTCTGCAACCTGCTCAGCCTCCCCCTCAACCTTATGCTCATTCTCCCCCTCAACCTTTGCATCCTCCATGTTTAGTTCAGTTTCTAACTCCCCCTTTTTGGAAGCATCAGTGGTTGATCTTCTCCTTCTCAGAACATACTGAGCTTTCTTTCTTCTTTGCAGCAGCTTGGTGATCATCTTCTTATTTTTCTCTATCTTGGTGTGTTGATAAAGAATCACCTTTTTAAGCTCATCAATCTCCTTCTGCTGATTCATGACATCAATGTTAATGTTGGCAATGGTTTCCATCAATTCCTCATAAGTATATCTATCCTCACCCTGTTTAGGAGTGTTTACCTCCGTTAAAGGATCACTGGAAATTTTAGTAGGTGTCTTTTGCCTAGCAAAAGCACTGCCTACTCCCATGGTTTCTTGGCGCCTGGGTCCTCTGAATGTTTTCACATTCTGAGTTGCCGTGGGGAAGGTCTTAGTGATGTTACCACTGTCCTTCTCTTTGCTAGCAGAAGTAGTGGCAGCCTTGCAGCCCACATGCTCATCCTTCTCCTTAGAGAGCACCTTCTTGGGGTTGGGAGACACCCCTGTGGTTTCCCTTTCGATATTCTCTAATGGAGAATGCTCCACTGGAGGGCTTAAAGGCTTTGGGCTTTTAGGAGGTACATCAAGGGAAGGAACCTTGTGTACCTTTCTTCTTTCAAACTTCTTGGTGATTTTGGGATTGGGTCTTAAAAGAATGGACTGTGGGATGTCTTTGGTGATGGAAGGTTGGGATTGGTCATCAGTGGGTGTGTCTAATGGGGGCCTTGACCCTGATGCCATACCTTCAGTGGTGTGGGACACAACCATCATTGTAGAGAACAATGGTGTGTCAACTCCTTCCGAGTCCCTAGGAATTCTTCTCATATTTGAGAAAACCTTCCCTTTAGGGGGTTTTGGCACATATACCGCAGCAGACTGAGGCAAATCCGTCAATTCATGGTTAAGAACTTCTTGGACAAACCTGGGATACATGTAAAATCTCTTTTTGGATTCTAGGTTTGCCACAAGATCATTAAAAATCATTGCTGAAAAATTGAACCTTCTGGCAGTGGCTAAGCAGACCAAGGCATAAGCAATGGTACTGCTAAACTCACTCCATCCAGTTGTTTTCTTTGAAATACAGTGCATAAGAGTATGAACAAGAAATCGCCATTGGGTGTAAAATTTTGACTTGAAGAATTTAAAAACGCCAATGGGACCTTCATGCCCCATTCTTGGTAAGGTCGAGAAAAGTTCATCATTAGAGAGATAGGTTATACCTGAGGCATCATCTAAGTGAAGAGTGATGCGAATAACCTCCTCGGTGACCTTCAAGGGTTTGTCACAAACCCTTGTTCGAATGATTTTCTGCCCATCTTCGAAAATAACAGCGGCATTCTCCCAAAATTGCTTTTGATGCTCGATATATATGGTTGGGCACACTGTTAGGGCATGAGAGATGTGTGAGGACTTGAGAAAATCCACAATATCATGAAATCTTGCGGCCTGCTTTGGCTTCTGAAGCATCGCAATCTCATTGTGCTCATCGACAAACTCCATTGTCATCATTATTCCTGAGGATTTGGATAGAAAACACAGAGATTCTAGGGAGAAAAGGTTAGAATGAGAGAGAGAAAGATTTAATGCAAAGAGACGTTATGAACTTTGGCGGGCTGAAAGAGTATTTATAGCAGTATTAGCCCTGATTTTCTTTAAAAACAGTATTAACAACTTAGCAGTATTAACAACTGAGCAGTATTAACTGCAAGGCAGTATTAACTACACAGCAGTATTAACTACTAAGCAGTATTAACTACTAAGCAGTAGTAACTACAAAGCAGTATTAACTTCAAAGCAGTATTAACTAGTAAGCAGTATTAACCACACAGCAGTATTAACTACTAAGCAGTATTAACTACTAAGCAGTAGTAACTACTAAGCAGTATTAACTACAAAGCAGTATTAACTACTAAGCAGTATTAACTACTGAGCAGTATTAACTTCAAAGCAGTATTAACTTTGCAGCAGTAGTAAAATATGTACTAGCAGTAGTAACTCTGCACTGGCAGTAGTAACTATACTTACACTTTGCAGCACTTGTCCATCTGAGTCATACTGAGGTCTTGAGAAAACTAGTTAGTAACACCAAATATACAAAGAAATACAGGTAAAAAATTAAAGATCATGAACTTATTCAAGGTTGATCAAGCCCACACTTGTTACCAAGAAAGTGAATCTACCCACATCAAAAGCTTTTGTGAATAGATCTGCAAACTGGTCATTGGTATGAACTTTAGCAACTTGAATCAATTTCTTTTCATTACAGTCTCTAATAAAGTGATACCTGATCTCTATGTGCTTTGTTTTTGAGTGCTTGACAGGATTGTTAACAATGCTAATGGCACTGTTGTTGTCAATGAAGATTGGAGTGTGAAGAAATGTTACCCCATAGTCCAACATCTGGTTCTGAATCCATAACACCTGAGAACAGCAACTTGCAGCAGCTATATACTCAGCTTCTGTGGTAGATAAGGACACTGTGGTTTGTTTCTTACACTGCCATGATACAAGTCTTGCACCCAAAAACTGACATCCACCTGAAGTAGACTTCCTGTCCATGTTAGCTCCACCTAAGTCACTATCTGAGTATGCAATCAAGTCAAATGAAGATTCATAAGGATACCAAAGACCTAATCTAGGTTGCCCTCTTAGGTATCTAAAAAATCTTTTGACTGCATGCATGTGTGATTGCTTAGGAGTAACCTGAAATCTGGCACAAACACATACTGGAAACATAATGTCTGGTCTAGAGGCTGTGAGATACATGAGTGATCCAATCATAGATCTGTAATGATGGACATCCACATCCTCCCCCTCAAGATCTGCAGTGATCTGTTTGTGTGTCTCCATTGGTGTGCTTGCTGGCTTTGAGTCTGTTAAACCATACTTGTCCAGGATGTCTTTCACATATTTGGATTGGCTTATGAAAATCCCATCTTTCCTCTGTTTCACCTGAAGTCCAAGGAAGAAAGTGAGTTCTCCCATGGAACTCATCTTGAAGCTCTTGTGCATTAACTCTTCAAACTCTTTACACATGTGATCATTTGTGGATCCAAAGATGATGTCATCCACATAGATCTGAACAAGTAGTGTGCCTTTCTTTCTCCTCTTAATGAACAAGGTCTTGTCAATGACTCCTCTTTCAAAGTTATTTTTCAAGAGATAGGTAGACAGGGTGTCATACCATGCTCTTGGGGCTTGATGTAAACCATAAAGTGCCTTCTTCAGTTTGTACACTCTGTCAGGGTGCAATGGATTCTCAAATCCAGGGGGTTGACAGACATATACTTCTTCATCAATACTTCCATACAGAAAAGCACTTTTTACATCCATTTGGTAGACCTTAAACTTCATGTATGAGGCATAGGCTAGAAATAGCCTAATTGCTTCAATCCTTGCCACTGAAGCAAAGACTTCCTCATAGTCTATGCCCTCTTCCTGAGTATACCCTTGTGCAACCAGCCTTGTTTTGTTTCTGATCACAATTCCTCTGTCATCCTTCTTGTTTCTGAAAATCCACTTGGTGCCAATTGCTCTATGACCTTTTGGAAGGTCCACCAAGTCCCAAACATCCTGTAATTTAAACTGTAGCAGCTCCTCTTGCATTGCTTCTATCCAACTTGGATCTTTCATAGCATCATAAGCCTTTTTGGGCTCAATTTGGGATAGAAAACAAGTAAGTACAGTATTTACTGTATTCTGCTGATCTTGTAGCTCTTGAAGTCTGCTTTGATTCCTAGTCATCATTGGAGAAGCAATGTCTCCTATAACCAACTCAGGAGGATGATTTTTCTGAGTTCTTGATGGATGACCAGGTTCCTCAACTAAGTTTCCATCCAGATTTGACTCATTTAAGTCTGGATCTTCTTCAGCTTCTTCAGATACTTCAGACTCTCTTGAAGTCTGATTTTCCTCTATTCTTCTCTCTTCTTCACTCTGAATGGGTTCAGCTTCCTTTTTTGGTTCACAGAGGTCAACAGGATCAATGGTAGGAAGTGGAAATATCACAGACTGAACTCTGTGATCTGATGGTGGTGCATCCCTTTGTCCTGCATTTACATCACTACTGAAACCCAAAGAATTAGTGAGTGAATCAATGTCAAACAGCCAATCAGGACCTGAACCAATAGGATTTGGTGTGTTCTCATTGCATTTGACATTGTCACTTTCTTCAATTATTCTAGAAGAGATATTAAACACTCTGTAAGCCTTACTCTGAGATGAGTAACCAACAAGAAAGCCATCATCTGCTTTGCTATCAAACTTACCTAAGTGAGATTTGGTATTGAGAATTGTACAAGGACACCCAAATGGTTTGAAAAATCCAATAAATGGTTTCTTTTTCAGAAAAAGCTCATAAGGTGTCTTGTTTTTAGGCTTTATTACCAAAACTCTGTTCTGAACATAACAAGCAGTATTAACTGCTTCTGCCCAAAAAGTAGTGGGTAATTTAGAATCAGCTAACAGAGATCTAGCAGCCTCAATCAGTGTCCTATTCCTTCTCTCAGCAACACCATTCTGTTGTGGAGTCCTAGGAGCACTGTATTGTCTCTCAATTCCTTTTTCCTCACAAAAGGTGTTTAGATCAAAGTTTTTAAATTCAGTCCCATTATCTGATCTAATGACTTTCACTTTTTGATTTGATTGGTTTTCAATTCTAAGAATAAAAGATTTGATCAGTCCACTTGTCTCATCTTTAGTTCTCAGAAAATACACCCAAGTAAATCTAGAGTAATCATCAACAATAACTAAACAGTATGATTTCTTGCCAATGCTCATGACATTTGTAGGGCCAAACAGATCCATATGTAACAACTGAAGAGGATTTGAGATAGTGTTTATCTCTTTGGACTTATGAGAAGTTTTGTGTTGTTTGCCTTTGAGACATGCAATACAATGATCATCACATGAATAGACTTTTGATGGTAAACCCCTAACAAGATTATTTTTAACAAGTTTATTCATTGTTTTAAAGTTCATGTGACACATCCTTCTGTGCCAAAGTGATGATTCATCTATTGAAGCTTTTGAAACTAAACAGTTTAGAGATGAATCAGATGAAACACTTTCTAAATCTAAACAATACACATTATCCTTTCTAGGAGTTCTCAATAGTATCATGTTTTCATCAACTACCTTGAATCCAGGAGCAAGAATAATGCATTCTGAATCAGTAAATAATATACTATGTTTCTTGTCACAAACCTGTGATACACTTAACAGGTTGTATCTCAATTGCTCAACATAGTAAACATCCTCAAATGTCATCTTACCTTTTGACACATCACCTTTACCACTTATCTTACCTCCTTCAGGATTATTCCCAAAAGCAACACGTCCTCCATCAATTCTTTTGAAATTCTTGAGGCAGGCCATGTTACCTGTCATGTGCCTGGAGCAACCACTATCAACATGCCAGATGCTCTTCTCCTTGAGCTGTTGGTTGCCCTGCACATAAGATAAATCAATTAGTCTTATTGGGAACCCAAGCCAAAGTGGTCTTGGGTCTCCCTTGCTCATCAAAGTACTTGCACTGGGTTTTGATGAGATTTTCAAACTTAGGTACTGCAGTACTGGAGAACTTTGTCAATATGATTGGTCTAGCAGCACTAAAACTAGAAGCAGTATTAACCTTAGAAGAAGTACTAAAAGAGTTAGCAGCACTAACAGAGTTAGCAGCACTAACAGAGTTAGCAGCACTAACAGAGTTAGCAGCACTAACACTGCTAGCAGCAGTATTGGCAGTAGTATTGCTTCTAGCAGCACTATCCTTGTCAACAGTACTATCTGAGGTAGCAGTACTAACATTAGTGTTTTTGAGGACCCACATATTGACACATTCCTTTTCAGTCTGTTTTCTCATGTGGCTTCTGGATTCAGCTTGTTTCTTAGCCACATTATTCCTTGCAGGCTTCCTATAACCAGAAGATTTTTGAAAACTTCTTTGAAAACTTTTCTTTTGGTTAATAGGATTGAAATAACAGTATTTGGCAAGATGATTCAATTTGCCACAAATAAAACAAGGTTTTGGTCTGTTAATCCTTTGCAGATCAACTCCTTGCTTTTGTGCCCACTGGTTATTCCAATTTCTTTGATTTCCCCTCTTTTTATCATGTTTTTGGGGCTTATTCTCTTGAGATTTCTTGCAAGAACAATGTTCACAAGTATTAGAGTTCACAACAGTGGTCTGTGTATAATGAACTCCCTTTCCCTTTCCAGTCCTTTTCATCTCATTGTTCTTAACACATGGACTTACACATTCCTCACCAGATCCTTCTTTTTCAGTCTTATCCTCAACAACTACTTTTTCTAATGGATCTACTTCAGTGGCTCCTTCAGATAAGTCCTTCCTATCCTTGGTTTCTAATAGGTCTGACTTAGGAGGGATGTAGTTGTTGTTGTAGGGTGGGGGTGTGGCATTGTACCCTAGGCCTGTTTTCATCTTACTGTGAACTTGAGCATTTATTATGGTGTCCATAACTTTAGAAGCTTTTGAAAACTTTTCAACATCAAGTTTTACTTTCTCAAGTTCTCCTCTTAGTTTCTCACACTCTTCCCTGGATTCTCTAAGCTGGAACTCTAGACCATCTTTTTCCCACTTCCAGTAACTTGTATCATAGGAGTGTTGAAGTTCATTGGCTTGAAAAGCCCTAATCTGTTCTTCAAACCTCTCTACAATTACTACATAGTCTTTTCTGTCCTTTTCTAATCTCTTAAGGTCATCACACATTCCCTGATTGTGATCTCTATACCTTTTAACAGTGTCTATACAAGCTTGAGTACAGAGATTAGATTTTACCTCAGTGGGAAGATTTGAAACTTCAGCCATAAGTGCTTGATTTTGGATGGCCTCTTCTGCTTGATCACTCCAATCAAATCCCATTCCTTGTTGAGAGACAAGAGCTTGAATAGAGTTTCTGTTTTGATTGGAGCTTCCAGCCTGAGTTTGTTGATGGATGTTGTGAGATGTTCCACCTCTGCATTCCCTGGCAAAGTGTCCCATCTTGTGACACTTGTAGCATTCAACTTTGGTCTTGTCAAATCCAGCACCATCTTCTCTTCTTTGGGAAAAGTTGTTTCTCCCTGTCCTCTTTATGAATCTCTTCACCCTCATAGACAGCATAGCCATCTGCCACTTGATATCCATCTCTTCAAGATCATCAGCATTAATCTGTTCTAAGTCATCATTAATCAAAGAGGAATTAACATGACTAGAAAAGAAGGCTTCTAGTACTGAATCATTGGTCTTTTCCTGATTGACTCCTCCAGCAGCACTAACTGATTCAGGGTTAGCAGTAGAATCAGGTGATGCTGAAAGAAGTGCAGCATTGTGTACATATCCAGAGGGCTTCTTTTTGGCTTCAACCTCTGCTTCAAAGACTCTAAGATCATTGTAAAGATCATCAAGCTCTTTATCTTCCAGTTGGTCATTCTGTCTGAAGGACACAGTATACATTGTCCACTCTTCACCTAATGATCTTAAGAACTTTCTGTTAACATCATCAGCCTCCATCTTGACTCCTACTGTGGCCAATTCTCCAATCAGCTTATTAAATCTATCAAAAGTTTGAGTCATAGACTCATTCTTAGTAGAAGTAAAGTTTTCATACTGCTGCTTGAGAATTGCCTTCTGATTCCTCTTGGTGCTTTTGGTGCCAGTGAATCTCTTTTCCAATGCATTCCACAGAATCTGAGCATTAGTGCAGTGTTGAAATTGATGCTGATATTCATTGGGGATAGCCAAAAGCAGAGTGCTTAAGGCCTTCATCTCTATTTGTCTGACTTTTCTCTCTGCATCAGTCTTTGGAGGAGGTCTTTTGCCATCTGGTCCAGTTCTTCCTTCAGCACATGGACCATTCTCTATGATATCCCAGATGGAATAATCAGTAAGCAGAATGTACTGCTTGATTCTAATTTTCCACATGTCAAATTCATTGGGTCGGAGCATGGGAACCTTATAAACAAGAGTACTGTTTGATTCAAAAGAATTGTCCATAATGATTGTAGAATTCTAAGAAACACAGGCTCTGATACCACTTGTCAGGATCGAATCTTAACAAGACTAGTAATACCTAGAATTCAGAATTAAAGAATCTGCGGAATAGAACTTTAATTCTCACAATCAATGAACAATATATCAGAAAAACACACAGATGTTTGTATTCAATGCTTCGACTCACAAGATTACAACCAAACCTCAATCTTGATGAACAGGCTCAATCAAGACGACTTCTACTTCTCTAGAAATAGGATTCTAAACCTTGAGGTTAATTCTCTCTCAACAAAATCGAATTCTGTATCTCACGAATATATCGTGTCCTTAATAGCTATCTATCAACATCTATTTATACACAATAAGTACAAGATAACTATCAAAAATAAATTGATCTTCTGAATCTTCTTTAAGCATATCTTCATTCATTCCATCTTTATCTCCAAAAACTTCGCATTCCAAACTTATCACATCAGCAGTATTAATCTTCATTCAGCATGAGCAGTACTAATATTCTCCAGCAGCACTAATTCATTCCAGCAGTATTAACTTGATCCAGCAGCATTAACTTGATCCAGCAGCATTAACTTGATTCAGCAGCATTAACTTGATTAGCAGTACTAACCTTGTTCCAGCAGCATTAATGTATCAGCAGTATTAACAATGATCTAGCAATAGTAACTTTGTCTTGCAGTAGTAACCATTGCATAAGCAGTACTAACTTTGATCTGGCAGCACTAATGTTGTTCTGGCAGTACTAACCATACTTAGCAAATCTTCAGTTCCCAACAGTTCTCCTGAAAAGCATGTAAATGAGAGTGTCAACTAATGCACTAGTTGGTGAGATCACAGGTTTAATGAGTATAACGTTGTTTACCATCACAAAATAGTTTAAATCCACACATGGGATAAAATAATACGGTTATAAAAACCACTTGTTTGCCATTGCAAAATAGTTTAGATCCACACAAGGGATAAATAAAACGGTTATCAGAACCACTTGCTCGAGGTAATCATATGTAAAATGCTAAGTTATTGAGCCCGTTACCCGACCTATACTGACATAATTTGCCCCTACCACAACGGTGGAATCATTCCACATACGCGCATGTTCTATCACCAACAATACGCAATACAACAATAATTATGCACTCAAACAAGCGCTACTTGTGAGTGGGGGTGTCAACCCAAATAACGTTATTCATAATTACCAACGGCTCACACTCGTGAGTTAAACGGGTAACGTATACGTGAACGGGGACTTTATACATGATAGCAAAATAAACTCAAACTTACAACATTTGCAACAACATAGATACCATAGAGCATAAATAAGCAAGCTTCGTATTTTCAAGAAAACGAAATATTCGGTGTGTAAAATAGTTGTAGTAACCACATGCTTTTCACCCCAAAATATGTAAAACACTGAAAAAGGGGCTGTGAATACTCACTTGATACGTGATAGAATCCGGGAATCTTCTACAAATACTCCGAGATGATCCTACTTCAAACCTATGAACGTAAGGTCACTAGTGAGTTCTCAATCTCGAAGGTTCGGTACTAATTATCCAAATCATCATAAAATGCCTTGTTGTGTTTTAATATTATAACGTAATAAACGTATACATTGTCCTTCTTAGACTAAGGTTTCCACAATTTCGTCCCAATAAGTAACGAAAAGGGTTTAAAGAACATAAACATATTTAGTACATATCTATGTATAAACCGAAATTTTATCGTAACGACGATAACATTAGGGGTCGTAAACGAAATGACAAATATTTAAATGTATAAATATATAGACATAATATATATTTATACTCCACTATTTCATCATAAAATGATGAAATGGGATCAAAGATAAAATGCATAAATATATATAAATATATTATATATATAAACATTCCACAATTTCATCATAAAAGATGAAAAGGGATAAAGAATAAACAAAATGCATAAATAAAAGACATAAATAAATTGCATAAATAAAAGATATACTTATATACTCCACTATTTCATCATGAAATGATGAAATGGGATTAGAAATAGTCCTTATAATAAATAATAAATTGTCCTTTACTGTCCAGAATTTGATGTCACTTTGTGTCCAACTTTGGGTAACTTCCAGGTATAATTAAATCATGAAATTTTATGTCCATTAAGTTCAATGAGTTAGGAAACTTTTGACACCAGTTTCATAATTTTTGGAGAAGTATAAGTACATGAAATAATACACGACGTAAAATCCGACAGAATACTTTGCTATTTGCATCCGGATTTTGTAAGGACTGTTTGATAAATGAAATCTTTGGGTTTTTGAATGAAACCACTTGGGTTTGAATCTTAACACACTAAAATGAATTCCAGAAAAAGAATCACTCCATTTGGAGTTAAAATGAGTGAGATATGACTCTTTGAAGTGAGGTGTAATTTCTGGCAGCAAGCTGTCCAATCAACACCTTGTGCATGTGCACCCAACTAGACTTTTAAACCAAAATTCTTATTCCTTTGCATGCAAAATCCGATTTGACTCTCATCCATACAAATATTTTCAGTTCCCAAACATATTTATGATCCATTTAAAATGCATGCAAAACAACCATCAACTCAAGCTTTGAATACTTTTTGTAAAAGACCCAATATTGAAGATTGTTGATGTTCTTGCCAAGAACATCAACATGCAACCAAAAATTCAGTATTTTGAGCTCATGCATGTGGGTTTAAATGTGTTTTAGTGGTTTTCAAAGATACATTCATAAGACTCTTGAACAAAAATGATGGATCTTTCAAGATTACTACATGCATGTGTTTAAAATGTTCATCTTTGATCTTAACTTTGGTTTGATTTTGGATTCGCCATCTTTTACTAACAAAAGATGTTATGATGGTAAATCTACAAACATTAAGACCCATAAAGATGATTTTAAAAGATGTGAAGAAAGTGTAACAAAAAGATGAAGATCATACTTTAAAAAATGCAAGAATATGAAAAAGACTTAAAAGAATGTGTGTGGATTTTACCCAACACACTTATGTTTACCTTAGATTGCCTTGGACTCTTGTAGTATAAGAGTTTAGGGGCTGGAGTTGTGATGAAGGTTTGAAGGTTTGAAGATGAAGATATGAAGATTTGAAGGTGGAGAGAGAGAGGGATGATACTTGAGAGAAAATGCAAGTAAAAGAAATGATTCAAAAATGAAATGTAAGGTTTATTTTATAGAAATAGGGAGAGGGGGGGCGGATTTCACATGGGGGGGGGGGTTTATTAATAAAAAAATATAAATACTAAAGATAAATGTTGTATTATTGGTTAGATATAAAAATACTTGTATTCTTCTAAACTTAAAATACCAAGTGATTATAAAACAAAGTACTTTCATATATAATATGATTGAAATATATAAATTATCATTTACATAAATACTTGTAGTATATAAATATTTTAGGTTGGCATTTTATGAGATTTATGGATAATTTCCTAATTCAAGGATTTCTTAGGCAAAATTTCTCAATTTTTCCTATTGTACCGGGTTTACTGCTACAATTGCACTGTGTAAACTATGTCGAAAGAATAAGGTTTCCAAACAGTTCTAACCTGAGATGTGAATTTGACAGTTGTCACAAAACTCTACAGAGGTATGATTGGGTCTCTGTTATACTTAACCGCAAGTTGACCTGACATAATGCATGCCACATGCCTCTGTGCAAGATATCAAGCTGACCCGAAGGAATCCCATTATATTGCTGTAAAGAGGATATTCAGATACCTCAAAGGGACCAAAAATCTTGGCCTCTGGTATCCGAAGAACTCTGGATTTGGTCTTAAGGCATACACAGATTCAAATTATGGAGGATGCAAGCTTGATAGAAAGAGCACCTCTGGGAGTTGTCAATTTCTGGGAGGTAATCTAGTCAGCTGGACTTCGAAGAAGCAGAACTGTGTATCTACATCTACAGCAGAAGCGGAATATGTTGTTGCTGCTAGCTGTTGCTCTCAAGTTCTGTGGATGAAAACTCAGCTCAGGGACTACGGGTACAATATATACAAGATTCCCATCCTCTGTGATTCCAAAAGTTCCATAGCAATCTCTGCCAATCCAGTACATCACTCAAAAACAAAGCATATCGATATTCGTTATCACTTTCTGAAGCATCATGTTGAATTTGGCACAATCGAAATGCACTTTGCTTGCAGACTTATTCACCAAGGCACTAGATGAGAAAATATTCTTTTTCTTGGTGGGTAAGTTGGGAATGATTAACATGAGTTAAACCCTCTGTAAGTAAGATTTGATCTTCTTGTAAATATGTATATATTTAAACTCTTCAGTATGTAAATTCTTAATCATCAAAAGTTCTGTAACCAACAGAGCTTCTGTGGGATTGCTCAGAGTATGACAATCTTCACAGAACCTCTGATAACTTTGACCTATGTTCTATGTACAACTTATCACATTTGATCCAAGCATAGGTTAAGGGGGAGCAGAAGGAGACCTTGAACTGATCTACAGAGGTTGATCATTCAAGGGGGAGCCAAAGAAGAGATATGATCAACCATATCCACAGAAGTCAGGTGTCTTTACCAAACAAAGAAGAACCAAAAGTGAGTAACTCGTACAAATCCTTTTTGAAAACAATTTTCTAGGACACAAATTTCAAAATACGTCCTATAAACACTGTTTAAGACATTCCAAACAAGAAATGATCAAAAAGATTTTCGAGCCTTCCGTTATGGGAAATTTAAGGTCATAGAGCTTCTGCTGAGCTCAACAGAGCCTCTGTAAGTCGGATCCTCTAGAACTGCAAATTTCATACGGAAACTCTGTCGATCAAACTTAAATGTCTTCTTTAAGGATTTGTACGTACAAATGCACACACAAGGATACTGGAAGAAAGTCTTATGGGCAAAGAGCTCACTCCACCAAAGAGTCTCTATCGCCCAAACTAGACACTCTAAGAGTGTGTCTCGAACAAAATCCATTTCCAAAACAGTTTACCAGGACACAAATTTCCAAATATGTCCTAAAAACAGTGTTTCAAAGAATGAAAACTTTGGATAATCAAAAAGTTCTCTAAATTTTTAGTTATGAGAAATTTTCACTCTCAGAGCCTCTGCTGGCCTCAACAGAGCCCCAAAGCCTATGTGAATGAAAACTTTGTACTAAAGATCCATCGATCCTCTCCATTGATCTTTCAAACGTTTCTGGTAAAGGTACAAGCATTTGAAGAGACAAAAAGACAAGGCTCAGATCACAGAGCTCACTCCACCACAGAGCCTCTGTTGACTCTGACACTTGGCCTTTTATGGATATTCTGTAAAAGAACGGGTTATCTACTGCGAGTGACAGACTTCTGAAAATAGAAAAGCTCACGCGCCAAGCATTAATGGGCCGAACACGCCATCTAATCGTGCTCTGACATTAATGACATGGCATCTTTTGATTGGACGTATGTGGCACACATTCTACTGGAAAGTTGAACCAGCCGTATGCACTCAATTACGGATCCCAATTTTTATTCACTTTCAAATATTTACCCTTTCAGATTCTACCATCTCTTCAGTATAAAACCAAACTTACCACAACCTCTAAACGTTTATGAACTTATTCTCTTCATCTTCTCCGGCGAACCTTGCAAAAACCTGCAACTTCCATATTCTACTCTCTTTCTTCAAAGAAAATCACAATGGCTTCCACCTCCAACGCTCCGGTGAACTCCCCATCTCATTCTGAGAACTCACAAAACCAAGAAATCGCCAGAAACATAGAACAAGACCACTCCGGCGATGAAGCAGATTTTGCTCCGACCATCCATATTCAAAACTTCATTGCCCATGAACACTTTGAATGTGTTCTTCCTTTGAAACCAAACAACTACTATTTGGTCCCCTAAAAAACGGCTTTTGGGGAAGCACACGCCATACTGCTTCACATTTTGGAAAACCATTACCTCTACCCCCTGTTATCCAAAACTGTAAACAAAATCCCTGCCAGATATCTCAATCAATTCTGGCAAAGCAACAGATTTGACCCCGCAGATAGACAAATCAAGGGTTACATCTCCAAACCAGACAAATCTGAGCACCTCGAACTCAAATTCAACAGAACCATGTTCTCACTGGAGTTCAGCCTACCCACCAGAGGACTACTAGGGATAAAGGCATACGCAGAGGAACCAACAGACGAAGAGCTCTGCCGCTTTGTTGAAATGTTAGGGTACAACACCACCCTAAGAAAAAGAAATGATTTCAGAAGAAATCGCCTTCCTCCTCTGTGGAATACGCTCTTCTCAATCCTAAATCGGTGCCTAACAGGGAAGGTGGGTAGTCCAAACCAAACCTCTCACCAAATCTTGACCATAATGTACGGGGTATATTATGATCTACCTCTGGACTACTCCACCATCATGATGCAAGAAATGGTCAACACCATTGACAGGAGTATCTCCTCTCAGAAGGCCAAAGGACGAAAGCCCGAAAGTCTACCTCCTCTGCAATATCAAAGAATTCTGGGTGTCCTACTAGAGCCTCTGCTACGTCTACAAAAATGGCCAATGGAGGGACCAACGACCAGAATGTACCCCTTGAACAAAAACACCCCAACAGAGCACGCAGATGAATACCCATTCTGCAGACCTCTGCCAAAGAAACTTCTGGGATACGCTACAGACAAAACCCTTAAGTTAGAATACATACGCGATCATAGGACTCCAGAACCGAGTCCTGTGACACCCCCGCGTCTAGGAGCCCCATTAGGAACTAGGGTTGTGGAAAAGATGTCAGATGAGCAATGGGATGCAGCTTTGGCCAAACATCAGCTTGTACAGGCCAACTTTCAAGCTCAGAGAGAAGCGATTCTCTCCCCTTCAACAAAGAGCAAAACCTCTGCCACCACTCCCAAGAAGAAGAAGAAGAAGAAGAAGAAGAAAACCCACAAGAAAACCACAGAGGGCACCTCTACCTCTGACGCTCAACTATCCCCTCCTCATACAACAGAGGTTGGATCATCTGCACAACCCCCTCCTCCAAAAGAAAAGAAGAAAAGAAAACATAAGTCTTCAGAGGAGGGTGCCCCAAAGCCAAAAAGGAAAAAGAGAAAGAAGAAGACCAAGAAACCTCACACCCCTCTGCGGACCATTGCAGAGGATGCAGAAATGGTAGAAGAAACCAATGAGCAACCTCTGCAATCACCTTCACCCATCAACTATGCAGAAGATCAGGGTGATTTTTCTCTCTTTCTACAACAACCCGGAATTGCACACTCTTTGGACCCCTCTGGATGGACTGCAGAAGCTCTATCTCATCATTCAACAGAAGCACCAGACTTTAGAATCTCTTTTGACTTGGATGATGATGACCAAACCCCACAGAATAATCAGTCTAAAACTCCAGAAGTACTACAGAACCCCTTCACTCAACCCGGATTTGATGTACAAAGGGCAAGCCCAGAAGAAGAGGTAGCTGCAGAAGACCATCAGATGGACACCATGCTAGGAGATCCAATAGAGGAGATGGTTGAAACTACAGGTACTATGGTAGAAGTCTCAGAGGTTGATTCTGATGAAGAGGAAGCAGACCAAATAAGAAAAGGTCTTTATCATACACATATCATGCAACTGATTGGGACTCATTCCTGCTATGATGACCTAGGGAAAAGCCCAGAAGTCAGGATAGAAGCACCAAGCCATAAGGTAGCAACAGAGGTCGAGACCATAGATGGAGAAGGAGTGCTAGGATGCCCAACAGAAGCAGAAGCAAGAAAAGATGCCTGGAATAGTAGAGGCACACAACCCCAACAAAATCCCAGTGCAACCCACATATCTATTACCGCCAGTCTAGTGGCAGAAGGTAATATTGAACAAGAGCAGCACGACTCGACCCAACCCAAACTGACCGGGCAGAGGTAACTCTTTCTACCTCTGTGCCAATCTTAGCCGGGGAAACCATTCCAGGGGAGTCCTCTCAAAAGGACTTACCCTTAGTTCGTGGTCCATCGCCCCAGACCACAATCGCCAAACTAACAGAGGAATTTGTTTCCTCTGCCACGCACACTACTATAGGTCCAAACAGCTCTTCAGAGGAGCTTAGAGTGCACAAAGACGGAGAGACTCTAGACAAGTCTCCGAGTCAACAGAAGGATACTCTTGTCCCCACCTCTGGAGTGGATCAAGACAATGTCCTTCTCAGAACCTCTATAGAGTCTGAAGCTGATAAAGCCTCTGCTCAAGGATTAGAGGGAAATCCTTTCGTCCTCAACATCAATACAGGGACGAAAGAAGGTGTTCCAGGAACGGGAACTCACTCTGGGGACGAATGTGTTCCCCCAGAGGTTACACCAAGTCCACATGTATCAAAGGATGAGTTCCAAACCCTTGTCACCTCTGTGGACAATACCTTAAAAGAGTTGAAAAGCTCTTTTAATTCTTTTGCAGATACTACATCCAGGGCACTCACAAACCTGAACACCAAAATGGACAACCTGTCCACAGAGGTGAAAAATGCCTTAGCCTAGATACAGGCAACTGCTACAACCTCTGCCACATCTGCTGCTGCTGAGTTTGAGAAGGCTACAACCTCTGCCTTCCAAACATCTGTCAAAGATCTCTTAGCTCAACTCAAAGATCAAGCCTCCACCCCCAAGGGCCTTACTCCTGAAGATTTAAAGAAGGCCCTCGACAAAGCTCAAGAGCAAACAACAGAAGCAACTCTGGCCATGAAGCCCTCAGATTATATGACCAGAGCTCAGCTCACAGAACTTGGCCAAGAAGTGATCGATCAAGTAACAGAGCTCATCAGAGCCTTCACAGCTGCCAACGCAAATTATGTCAAAGACTTCAGGGAAAGCGTCGGCAGAATGCGCTATAACACAGAAGCAGAGTTCCAAACTCTTCTTGGTCTCTGTGATGATGTATGTGCAAAACTGATAGCTGCAGGTGCCACTCCAAAGAAACCAGAGGAATCTTGCAGAGCAGAGGGTACACAAGATAAGGGTCAGGATGACTCTGATGATGACTCTGATAGTCCATCAGATCATCCTGAGGGGGAGAAACAAAGGGAAGATGCTGCAAACAGAGGCCTACCAGCTCCACCGGTATCCGCAGAACCCATAAACCATGTTCCCCCAACTCAAACCCAAGGAAAACAACAACAATCCACAGAGGCAACAACCACCTCTGTGGAAACAACCCATGAAGAAACCCCCGCCAAAACACAAAAACCCCAAACCACTGAAAACCAACAACATACCACAGAGGCAACACCCACCTCTGTGGAATACACCTCTGTATTCGGAGCAAATGTCCCAACCTATGAATAATTCCAAATTCTATCATCCTCCGAAGAAGATCAACCATCCCAATCACCAAAACCAAAATCACCAAAAGAACTCCCCTCTCCAACACCAAAATCACCAGAAGCTGCAACAATAAAACCTCTATCTCCCACACCCAAAACTAGAACCAAGACCATTGCTCACAAAAGAAAATATCTGAGCAAAACCACATAAGCCTCACCAACAAAACCCACATCACCAACCAAGTCCTCAGAAACAAAAGTGCCAAAACCTACAGAGGCAACCCCCAGAACTACAGAGACACCCTCATAAATCCAAAAGGCAAATCCCACAGAGGCAACCCCATCTCTACAAGAAGATCTTCAGCCGAAGGCAAAAGACAAAGGCAAGGGGATAATGACAGAGGAACCCAATAAGAAGAAACATAAGCATCAACCAACAGAGAAACTCATGAAAAGCTCCTTCGATGCTTATGTTACACCAAAACCAGAAGAAGAAGATTGGTCTTTTGGTGCCACCCCTCTGTCAAACATACCCGTTCTGGATCCAAAGAAAGAGCTCACAGAGGATCGAGTGGCAGAAATTAAGAAGAAAATGGATGCTCTACGCAGACCCATGCCTCCACCTGGTGCACCTCCACCTCAAATGGAAGAAGTGGTGTACAGGTATCTCTATAACAGAACTGCCAGAGATCCAATGCCACCAATGGTCCAAGATCCCGAACTTCGTGCTGACCTCGAAAACATCTTCACAAGAACAAAACCCAAGCCAAAACACGAAGTCTTCTCAATCGAGAAAATCGACAAAGTCACATACTGTAAGTTTTCTCAAACCAGAACTACACCTAAGGTTTCCTATAATATATACAAGGTCAGAAGGGAGAACAGAACCATGAATCAATTCTCAGATGCTGATCTGAGAAATCTAAATCCCTACAACCTACCCGACCTTCTGCTCTGGACAAAAGAAAACTTCACAACAGATGCACATCGAAGGGCATACAGGGTAATAAGGAAAGCCATGCGTGAGAAACTTCTGCTATACAGCCTTGTCGACTTCCAATTAGCACGAGATCTCGGAGTAAGAAACCTCGCACTCCGACCACCAGAAGACGACTGCCCATCCTCTGCCATACCAAACTCAATCATTACATCTCCAAGAGTTGGGTTAGTCTATCAAGATCCTGCTGGAAAGTCAAGACTATTTGTAGAAATGGACTGTCAGAAGTATGCAACAAGTACTTTGACAGAGTTCAGAGCAAGCCTCGTGGAGCACAGAGGAACAGAGCAAATAGATCGGGTTAATGCAGATAGACTGATAGAAGTCATCGATTCAACAATCAACTTCTGAAACCTCTGCATCAGCTTCTATCACGAGCTTAAGGAATTAGGATTCGATAATAGAAGTTTCAACGACTTCAAAGACGCCAAAGTCTGATATCCTCTACCAACCTCTGTTACTTTTACTTTCATGTAATCAAATGTAAGTGTCTCTGGCACATCTTTTATGAAAGAAAATTATCAACAGAGGTGAAATACCTCCTGTCATGTTCTTAGTCTACAAAACCTTGCATGTTTCAAATTTTTATTTTTCAATACTTAGGGGGAGATTGTTAGCTCCAATCTTTATGATAAATAGAAGTATTGGAAAAATAGACTAAGTATCGACACCAACAGAAGCTCTGCCGAGTAACCAAAAAGACAGAAGTCTCCGACAGAGGCTCTGTCGGGTTAATCAAGAAGACCGAAGTGAAGAAACAACAGAAGACTCTTCTAAGCGGACAAGGCCACAGAGCTTCTGTCATACTTGACAGAGCTTCTGTGGTAAAAAGAAGATCTACGCAAAAGATCTAAACAAGGACGAACATGCTTCTTACAATATCTGCCATTCGAAGGTTCTGAAGATCAATCGTACAAAGGCGTGACCTGACAACTCCACGTATCAAACTCTGATAGGTTTCCGCCTAAAGCTGAATACGGAGCATTTAATGAATGTTGTATCTGCAACAGTTCCAGAATAGTGTTTTGTACCTTCCAGCTACTATTCCTCAATAGTGTCTTTGTACCTTCAGTCCTTATTGTCCCCTTTAGAAGTAGTATAAATAGAAGGTTCATGTGAACTCTTCTATTAAGCTTTTTAAATAACACACATACCTTTAGAGCAGTTTCTTGTCAAACCTTTCGGTGTTCTTGATGTTCTTATTATATCAAATACAGGAAATCATTGAGCTATTTATCTGTCTTATTTACACCTCTTGTATTTGATATTGTGTGTTATTCTACCTCATAATATCTGTTAGTTCGTTAAAACGCTTCCGCATTATATATTGTTTGAACTAATTAGATAGAATCATCATTGTTAAGCAAAATAGGAACCAACAAAAGCATTCAAAGTGGATTCTTGAAGTTAAAGCTTATTTGAAGATTCGTCTGAGAAATTTCAAAGACCTGAAAGTGTTGAAGATCTGAAGATCTACGAGCTGAAGACTATTGTCATAAATTTTTAAATCTTGAATCCATATGGGAAGATTGTTATTACCAAAATGTATTCAAGATTTATATATGTAATTGTAATAGTCAACAATAGTCAAAATCATGTAAAAGAGGTCAAAGTCAATGTAACTAAGTGTGATAGTCAAAGGTATAAATACCTTTGACTAATGGAGTTGTGAAGTGAGACATTAGTGAGGCTTGTATACGTGTGCGAGACTTGTAATTGAGAGATGACTCTAGAGAGAGAGTCTAGAAAGAGAAAGTAGATCTAAATTCATATATTGTATTTCTCTCGCAATCTATACAAGATCTAGCATTGTAAATCATTGTTACTTGAATTCTCAATCAAGAAGTTTATTTCCAAATTAGACAAGTTTTAGAGATTTTCTTTAATAGGAAACTATTTAAAAAAGTTGAAAAGGGTTTTTTAATTTATATCACGTAATCAAAATGACATGCCACTTATATCAACTTATTTGAGCCATGTAAGCAAGAAAAATGTGTTAATCGGTTTAAAAGATAGTTATGCGGTTCTTATAATAAATAGATTTTTTAAAGTAAAGTGTCTATTAAAAATAATTTTGAAACCACATTGCTATAATAAGAAAAGTAATAAAAGTAGGATATTATTTTACACATTTAGTCTTATAATTAATTTATTATCCCAATAATGATTCTGCTTTCAGACTTTAACACCATCTCTTATTAATTAGAAGTGAAATAAGACTTCAGACTTCAACATCTCTTAAAAAACAGATAACAATTGGGTTTGTAGGATGTTTTATATTACACTTTTCAAGAAGTGTTTTACAAAAAGAAAAACACTATCTTTTAGAACTTTGTTTTATAAGGATAAAACTTGTTAGTTTGTCCAACTTCAGGCTAACTTATTTTAGTGCATTTGTATTAAATGCACAATTGGTGATCCTATAAACTAAAACAAATTATTCATTCACTACAATCTATAAGTACGATTATAAAGAACCTAACATGTCATTTTTATTATACTGTGTCGATTCATGTGCTCATTTAGCGATTGTTTAACTAACACTAATCGATTAAGCATGTAACTTATAGAATGAGTATACAAAAGTTACGAATCTTATTTAAAAAAAATATGATAGAAACCAAAAATCTCTTACTCTAAAAATAAATTATTTTTAATCAATTAACTACCTTATAAAAAATATTTACTAACAATTTTATTATACTATTATGATAATCAAATAATGTTGCCTCATTTTAAGTGATGATGATTTTAATATGTTTATTAAGGGGTCGTTTACCTAATCACTTACCCATGTAAGTGCTTATCCGTAAAATTAACAATATCACCTACTTCCCGGGTAAGATTTTAGTCCTCCAAAATGGCATCGTATGCAAAAATTTAACCGGTAAGCGCTAACCATGGTAAGAGCCGTCGCACTCACTTATCGGGTAAGACTCTCGGTCCTTGCTTTCGCTTTTACCGAATAAGATTCTTAGTCCTTGCCATATTCATTCGGTAAACTAATATAACTTGATAAACACTTATCTAGGTAAGCATTTTATAAACGGCCCCTAAACTTGCTTTTGTTTGATTTTGTCGTGGAAGAATTGGAAAATGACAGTCACATGATATAATAAGAGGTCGACCATATCTACTTACTTAGGCCATCCGTAGCGCAACCCTCAAGCCCTCAAGCGCCACATCAGCGCCACATCAGCTTTTCTCCTAACCCTCTCCTCAAACCCTCAAGCCCTAAAGTGGCGTAGCGCAACCCTCAAGCCCTCTTGCCACCTCATTTTTTTAATTCTTTTATTTATACATTTAATTATTTAACAAAATAAAAAAATTTATATATTTTTTAATAAATAAAAATAAGATAAATAATAAAAATAAAAATTCATATCATTCATTAAAAATAAAAATTACAAAATAAATTTAAAAATTACAAAATAAATTTAAAAATCTACTCGTCGTCATTGTTGGGAACTTGGATACGCCAAATATGTTCGACCAAATCCGACCGAAGGTTATTATGAGTGCCCCGGTTTTTGACTTCTCGAACATTTGCCGCGCGTTGTTCCTCACTGATTTGGGTTTCAATATCATCCGTGAAAAGGTCGTTTTCATCGCCACCACAAATAGCATGGTCTTCGTCTTCGAGTATCATATTGTGTAATATGACACAAGCGTACATAATGTTTGCCAATCTTGTCGGTTCCCATCCGCGTGCCGGGTTATGAAGTATATGCCAACGTTGTTTAAGCACGCCAAAAGCTCGTTCAACATCTTTACGTGTCGCTTCTTGCGCGGACTTGAACTTTTGTCGTTTAGGGTCATGTGGGCACGTAAATGATTTTACGAAAGTAGCCCATTCCGGATATATCCCATCCGCTAGATAATATCCGTGCTCGTAGGTGGCTCCATTCACCTCAAAAGGGCTGTCGGGTGTTTTTCCATCATATACATCGTTCAAGATGGGCGACTGATTGAGAACATTGATGTCGTTGTTGGAACCGGCAACACCAAAGTATGCGTGCCAGATCCATAGATCTTGAGAGGCCACTGCTTCTAGCATGATTGTCGGGTGCTCATGATCACCTCTCATGAATTGACCTTGCCATGCTACCAGACAATTTGCCCACGCCCAGTGAGTACAGTCTATGCTTCCGAGCATGCCGGGAAATCCGTGTTTAGCTTCATGCGCGGCGTACAACTTCTGAATATCAATAAAAGTAGGCTTGCGTAAATATTTTTGACCATACAGTTCAATAATACTTGTGCAGAATTTGTACAGACAATCTCGTGACGTTTTCTCTCCCATACGGATGTGTTAATCCAAGATCTTCAATAACGTGCTCTGATACCAATTGTTAAACCCTAAAGATCAATCAAGATAGAGAAGATGTGAATTTGTCATCTCATTGATAAAGAACACTGTATACAAGATATGAGTTCAGCACTTTCTCTCTCTAAGATATGAATGTGAAATCAGAGAATGTTTCTAAGAGCCTCCCATACTAACACACAACTAAACCTATTTATACTAAACACATTACAAGGTGTAAACAACACAATACATTGACTTTGACTTTGACCTTTCTATATTTAAACCTTGAAGACATATTGCACTAACAATCTCCCCCTTGGATTCAAGGTTTAAACAAATGCGATCAGCAAGCTTTAGCTTTCTTGAATCTTCGGTCTTCATCAAAGCTTGTCAAAGTCAAAACGTCATCCAATCTTCAAACGGCAAATAACGAACTTCTTTCTTCGAACAGGAGAATATGAATCTTCACACAAAGCTTTTTAAATACAAGAAGCACAAGTTCAAGAAAAAGAGATCACATAATGGATCAATCGATTTTCCTCAAACTCTTGAAGAATTCTCCCCATTTCCATTGACTTGAGAATTTCATTCTTCAGTGTCGATCTTCATAAACGCGCGAGTTCAAAAGAAAGAGATCACTGAAATGATCAATCGATTTCTTAAAAACTCTTGAAGAATAAAACTCCCCCTATCATTTCTTGAAACGACGTCTTCTTTCTACAAATCTCCCCGTTGACATTAAAACGAATCTTTGATTTTAAACTTTCTTTGACATGAAATTGATGTAGACATTCTCCCCCTTTTTCGATGAAAGTGAGCATCACGAGCATCGAAAATCTTTTCAATTTCAGTCACGGACAATCTCCCCCGACTCAAACAATTCTCCCTCTTGAAAATCACAAACATCTTCCCATAAACGAATGATCTTGCTCCCCCTAAAAATAAGAATTATAGAGCAAATTCATTTTCTCCCCCTGAAAATTTGCATAAAATTTCATCAGCGCACAATTTACCAAACTTATATAAGGAAAATTGAATTCATTGAACGACATTTTATAACAACTAACATTTAATCATTTGAACACCAAACAAAAGAAATTCAACTTTATGAAATGTAACAGATATTTCCATCAAGTGAAATCAAATGCATGCGTTTGGATTCAAAAACAAGACATCATCGCATATCGAGTTACAAAAGTTCAATTTCAACCCCTTTATAAAATCTATTTGGTGGACTAGCATGCGAGATATGATTAGCAGCAAGTAAATGCATCTCATAGACCTAAAAGAATACTTTGCTCATACTCGCACTATATATCTGAAATATGAATTTCCACAAACTTATAAGTTTATCGCGACATTGTAATTTTCCCCAATTTTCAAGAGATGTGTGCTCTTAGGCATCTTTTCATATTGTGCACATTGGCAACTTTTATTATGTGCTCATTGGCATCTTTTATAATCAAACAGTTTATTAAGACTAAGATACACCGTAAACGTAACTTTCTAACTGGTCCTATAGCAGGATTTGGGTCAGCCGATCCCAGACCAGTTGGCCTTAGGGGCTAGGTGACAAGCACCCCTTGGAACTTACTCTCCTGAACCAGAAAGGCTACATCGATATACCTTAATCCCATCTGTACCAGTAGAACATGGCTTTCTACCTGGTTCTATAGCAGGATTTGGGTCAGCCAATCCCAAATCAGTTGATCTTAGGGGCTAGGTAACGAGTACCCCTTGGGACTTAATCTCCCAAACCAGATAGGCCACAGGCACAGACTATCAAACTGAATGATTTTATTATATATATAATATATATTTTTTTAATTAATAATTATTATTATAGCATCTCAATCACTTGGTTCAAAAACGTAGCGCTTCCCCCATATTTTCGTTTCCATTCATGATTAAGACGAATAGGCTTTGTGAGCATTGTATTCTGTATAAGTCTAGATTTACACAATTTTGCGCTTATATCAAAATCTCAAACATGTTTCGCTGACCTTTCGACTTATTTCAGAAGCGAAAGTAGAAACAAATATAACTCCGACGATACAAAAATGCTCGTAAAATCATCCTTAACACACATTTTATTCATTGAATGAAAAATTGAAGAATTTCACTTCATTGAATTAAATTTGTGAAGGTTCAAACTTTCAACGTTAGTAGAAAGAAAATATAACACAATGTTACCTTTAAGCACATGTCCTAAAAATAGAAAGATATGATAGTGAAAGGATATCACCTGATAAGTACGAGTTCTAAACTGATATGCTTAGAAGTCATAGCCTTTGAAGTACGGGTTCTAAACTGATTTGTTTAGAAGCCTTTACCGTTGAAGTCCGGGTTTTGAACTGATGTGTTCAAAAACCATTACCGTTGAAGTGCGGGTTTTGAACTGAAGTGTTCAAAAGCCATTACCGTTGAAGTGCGGGTTTTGAACTGATGTGTTCAAAAACCATTACCGTTGAAGTGCGGGTTTTGAACTGATTTGTTTAAAAGCCATTGTCTTTTATATCTCTCCCCCTACAAAATACCAAAAGATTTACCAAATATCCCATGTATATATTAAAAGATAGAAAACTCCCTGAAATCATGTGATGTTCAATGTCTTCTTTGAAAGCACAAGTACTTCATCTTCCGTGAGTTCAACGATTGTCTCTAAATCTGCAAAACAGATTAAGTAGATTTTGGTACCCAACGAGTCTTGGGTCCTGACACGTTAAGCGGAGCTCTATAAGAAGAAAAATGATAAGTACCATACCAATATTGAACATAATTATTATTAACAAAATCATTATTTCCGCAATAAGAATTAACAAAAGAATTAACTTTCGTTGTAAAATTCTTATTTGGAAATGATGATTTTGGTACATCTTTTCCAGGAAATTTACCTTTTACCTTCCATTGCATGTTGACTCTTTTGTAGGAAGGAAGATCAGCATAGGATTTGGAAGACATATCCACAGAATGCTCGTAGAAAATGTTAGAAGGACGCATCGGACATTCTGAAAAACACTCGGAGTTGTTGAATGGCCTCACTTTGTCTTTTAAGGCATTTCGTTCCCTTGTCATCAACTCGAGCTTCTTCCGAATATCACAATTCACCCTCTTTTCCTTCATGATATCTGTAGATAAACCCGCCAAATTCTTCGTGAGTTTCTGAATTTCTTGCTGAAATATCTTCCGTTCTACAAAAAAATCATCCTTTACGCTCCTGGCTTGAAATTCAGCTTTCTTCCTCTTTTCTAACTCACTTCTTTCCAAATCCAACTCCTCTTGCAGTTCAGAAATTTTCTCTGAAAGCTTCCCATTCTTCACTTCAAACTCTTTTCTTTTAACCTCAAACTCGGCTCTTTCCTTCTCCACCTTTTGCTTCTCTAAACATAATACTTTCTGAAAATCTGAGTTCTGCTTGGAAGTCTTTGGAATTGGAGTTCAAAAGCTTTGTTATCTTCACAAGCTTTAGTCTTCATCTTCAATTCCTTTTCAAGATCCGAAATTCTTAGAGCTAGACCCTCTCTTTCTTTCTTATGTTCTTCTCTTTCATCTTTTATTAATTTTTCTAAATCTGATAGTCTCTTTGTAAGCTCAGTGATCTTCTCAGAATCTTCTATCACATCCTTCATGTCTTCCTTTTTCTCTAAATCAACTTTCTTTGCTTCCGCTTTTGACGGTTCCTCTATGTGAATTTCTGATGTTGTCTGATTTGTATCCTCCTTATCAGCATTCTTCACTTTCTTTACCCTGAAATCAACATACGATCCATGCATTAGCTTCGTTAATTCCTTCCAAAACAACATAGGATTATTTTTGAAAACATTTAATCGAGCACAAGTGTATTGTGGAAGTTTGGAAATAGCAAGGATCAAATATAATGTTGCATCTTTATCAGCTCTCTTCCGATATATCTCTTCTTCAGTAAAATCTTCTTCCCGTTTATAAAGGATCAACGGGCCTTCGGTGAAAGATTTTATCATTAAATCTCCATTTTCTCTTCTCGAAATGAAATCCATGAAGTCGACCGTTCATTTCACAAAATCCGAATCCTTGTTAAGCATCGGAGGACGATTACCTGAAGCTTGATAATTCATCTTGAAAAAATTATATAAAACTTTTTCTTGAAAAACTCTTAAAATGTATGAAATACACTATAGAAAAAATTTCAGTATAAATTTTTTTCTCAAAATACTTTTTTTTAAGTCAGAAAGTCGGGTCAGAAGAACAGTAAATTTTTTTTTTGACCAAGTGTCAGTTTTCGCAAGCAACAGTTGCGAAAACCACCAGTATGCGTAAGCTGAAGAAACGAAAAGCCAAAGTTTTCGCAAGCAACAGTTGCGAATAGTAGACTTAGAAAATCTTGAAGAGGTATGCGCGACAGAGGGATACGCAAAGTTACTATTTGCGTGTCTTTGGGTTGCGAACAGTTACTGTTTGCGTGACTTTGGGTTGCGAAAAGATACTGTTTGTGTGTCTTTGGGTTGCGAAAAGTAACACTTAGATTCTGATGATCTTCAACAAATGATGAACTTGCGAAAACCACGATGAATCTTGCGAAAAGTACAATGAATCTTGCGAAAAGTACAGATCTTGCGAAAAGTTCACAAAAATCTCAAAAACGTCTGAAATCTGAAAAATCTCTGCAAGAAACTTCACAGATAAGCTCGAAATATCAGTCTGAATGTACTTTCTTCACACAACAAACACTGAAAACGTCTGAAAAGCAATCCTTGTAGATCAAACAGAGTCTCGAGTTCGAACCCAAAAATCTCACAGATCTTCAAAATTGAACCTCAAATCAATGAAATTGGCCTTCGAAACCTTCTTTAATCTTGTTCCAAATCAGATGACGAATCTACTGATCACAAACTTGAAGCAATTCGATCACAAACACAAAATTTTTGAAAAAAATCTCAAGAAAACGAGATTTCTTGAAAAAAATTCAAGAAATCAATCAAATTTTCTTGATAATCTTCACAAAAATTTGTATATGATCACAGAAATACAATCTGAATCTAAGATTCTGCTCTGATACCAATTGTTAATCCAAGATCTTCAATAACGTGCTCTGATACCAATTGTTAAACCCTAAAGATCAATCAAGATAGAGAAGATGTGAATTTGTCATCTCATTGATTAAGAACACTGTATACAAGATATGAGTTCAGCACTTTCTCTCTCTAAGATATGAATGTGAAATCAGAGAATGTTTTTAAGAGCCTCCCATACTAACACACAACTAAACCTATTTATACTAAACACATTACAAGGTGTAAACAACACAATACAACTCAATACATTGACTTTGACCTTTCTATATTTAAACCTTGAAGACATATTGTACTAACAGGATGTACTCGTCAAGTGCGCCAGCAGCTACTCCATACGCCAATTGCCGAATAGCGAAAGTACACTTTTGTATCGGAGAAAAACCTTGTTTGCGTCCGCCGTCCAACCGAAGTGTAAAATACGGATACTCTTCTTCTAAATCTTCAACTATTCGTTTGAATAGTTGCCTGCTCATCCTGAACCGCCGCCTAAACATATCCGGTGTATAAACCGGGTTGTTGCCAAAGTAGTCCCGCATAAGCCGCTCGTTTGCAGCTACTCGACCTCTTTCTATGTTCGCGACCCTCTCTCTTTTTTACGATGAGGCGGTGCTACCATAAATTAATTGTGCAGTCTGTCGAAAAATTTCCCTTTGTAGATGCAACAACTCGTCGGTGTCTACGGATGATGATGATGCGGTCGGTGAACCGGGTTGTGGCGAATCCATATTGTTTAAAATATAGAGAATGGAAGAGAATGAGAGAATGAGAGAGTTGTTTTGTGTGAAAAATAAAATGGGTTTTAGGATTATATATATAGTGTGAATTGGAATTTTTATAAAAAAAAAATAGCCGTTGCCAACGTCTTTATTTTCAAATTATTTAAAAAAAAGAAAATCAATCGGGTTGAACGGGTTTTGGAACCCGAGCCCGACCCCACTCCCCCCGTAGCGTAACCCGCTGGAGCCCGCCCTACCCGAGCCCGAACACGTTACGGATGGCCTTATGTAGGCGTATTTCTTTGAAGAACAAGTTTCCCAATACAAATTCCACGTGGTCTTGAATTTGCTTACGTGGCAGTAACAGCGCCCGCTGGCTTTCTTGAGATTGGAGAAGAATAAGGCCATCCGTAACCCAGCGGGGATGGGCTCGGGATGGAGGGCGGTATGGTGCGGGATGGGGTACGCCTCATGCGGTATCAGCGGGAAGGGATGGAATGCGGGATCCCCACCCCGTTTTATCCCGAAGCATTTAAAAAAAAAGGTTTGGTCCAATAAGAATTCAACACGTGGATTAGATAAATGAAATAAGAATTAAAATAAATGAGGTGGCAAAAGGGTTTGAGGGAATGGGGCACGGGTGTTTAGGGATCGTTAGGGATCGAGTGAGGGATGAAAGAAAAGCTGATGTGACGCTGATGTGGAGTGTAATATTTGAAAGATTCCCTCCATGGGGTACTGATGGCCTAATACATAATCCATTTTGTAAGATATGAACAAACTTTATATAATCCACTCCACCCTCTAAAAGTCATCGTTCCTAACCGTCCGATCAGATCTATTTTGTCAACTTCATCCTGTGATCAAGTCAGATCCCGCCGCGTGGATTGGAACCTACAAAAGCACGCAGTAAATTGGTGCTTACGCTCCGTTTTGAAAGCAATCAAGAAATGTTTAGATGTATTTCCGAATGTCTAATCTCCATGTCAGTCGCTTCTCTACCGTCGATGAAATACCACATTGCTAAAACCCCATCAGCTACTTCCACGTGGCAATAACACGTATTCGCTCACGCACTTGATTATTACTTTCTGAGATTGTTTAAAACCACCTGAAATAGATAAAATTTTTCTTTTCCTTTCGTCTCCCTCCCTCTCTCTCTCTCTCTCTCTCTCTCTATAAACACACACAGTTCACATAGTGTAGAGCTTTTCTTGTTTTTGATTCCATGGCGGGGAAGCTATCGACGTGCTTTCTGAGCCATGGATGGAGCTGTTGCACAGTGCTTGACTGCAAGCATTTCAATCTGCGGTATTACTCTTTGCCTTCTCCTCGCTTGCTTACAGTTTCCTGCAAGATGCGTCAACGTAACTCCAGGTATTCTTCTTGGTTTTGGTTCTCAAAATCATGTTTTTTTTCTTTAGTTTGTTTCAGAAATTGATATGCATTTTTTTGGACTATGAATTCCTATGTATCTTCTTGTTCGAGGAAGGTAGATGGATTTGGGAATTTTAAGTGGAACTCTGTTGTTTTTCTAGTTTAGTAGTATTAGCAAACTTGTCATGGCTGCCAATTTATTGGATTATTGGAAGCATATCCCCGTATTTAGTTCTATGTTAAAATATTATTTTGAACACTATTGTGTTTTAACTTCACGATCAATGATTTCTCTGTTTAGACCTTGCATTGTCTTAATTTATTTACGTTTATGAATCTTATTTTGTTCTATATGTGTTGGTACACGAACAAGTAAGAGCTTTGATGGAAAGGATGAGTTATTGTAAATTGAACCACGGTTGCTAAAATAATCTAGGAGAGCACTTTCCTTTTTGTGTTATATGATAAAGGAAATGCTTACAATACTGTACTGCAGAAACATTTGGAAATTATTGTGGATCATAATAAATTGGTGGGCTTTTTCTGTAAAATAATTATGTTATAGTGGAGTTAATCAACATGGTATCAAAATCTAAATCCCTGATGATACCATTAACTCTTATTGTCAACATTTGTTTCCATTTTTCCAGATGATGTTTCGATTTGTTTCTAAAAGTGCATATTGGTTTCTTTCTCAACATGTGCATTGCTGCATGTGACGGAATTATTAAGGTTGGAGTGTGTTGCTGTGTCATCTATGAACAGAGATTAGTTTGTTCACTAAGAAATCAACATGAAAAAATAATGTCAAGAATTGCTTGCCTTGTGTATGAAGGTGATGTGCAAGAACATCTAATGGCAAAATTGTTAGAGATGTGGATGATGGTAATGGGGGTGACCAAGTTGTTAATAACTTATTGATTAATTGTCTAGTGGTTCAGAATGACCTGGTCCTCTGTTAAAGAGCCTTGAAATGACATTGGTAACTTTTTTCAGCCAGAAGAGACTAACAATATGTTCTTAATGATATAACAGAAGGCATTTTTCAGATGATTAAGAAGGGGAATATATGGTAGCCTAGGAAGTGTAGGTACGGAGAAGACCATCAGTCGTATGACCTGTTAAGCAAACAGAAACAGACACAATATTGTAAATATTGGAATATCTCTTTACAGGTTTATACAAAGATTGTGGAAATGTTAATGGAATAAATAGATGGAAGGAGGGAAAATTATCACATCAGTTGGTGAGGTCGGTATCTTGTTGGCTTGTTGCACATGGTATCTAGTGGCGTGTAACCTCTGAAGCTTATGTGGAGTTATGAAATGGCCCACAAACAGAACCTTGGGAGTCAAGCAGATAAAACCTCAGTTACCTTTAAAATTTTCATAACATGAGTATAAGGTCCCTTTCGAGGGAAATGCTTGATAAATGCATGGTGTGAAAATGAATTCATCTGTTCTTTTGAGGAGCTGAGCAGCTTGCTGGGAAAAAGCCGAAACAACGCCTATAGATATACAGGGCCCAACATATATAGAGTATGGATGTTATTTTGGGTAAAGATGGATGTTATCGCTAACAGAGGGTGGTGGTGCTATTCACCTTCTATTGGGAGTCAACAGTCATGATTTATGAATTTTTGTAACTTGGCTCACAGATTAGTTGTGTAAGGGTATGTTTGTGATGCTTGTTGGATGACAAGAACTTAGTACCCTCCTTTATCTATAACACATAAAGCAGATGCCTTCAGAGTAATAAGGAGAACTCTCTGGTTGAAGAAACAGAATTACTTAAGAAAGCTGGACAATTTAGACAATTCCATTGAGAAGAAATTACTTGTGCAAGATTATAACTTCAAGTTTAAATACAGTTGTCCAATACCTCTACTACATAGTACGTGGTGACTAATTCAACGTAAGGGCAGGAATTTTACACAAAAAGGAAACAATCAAACACAATAAATCAACAAGGCCAAATCGATACATGTATTAGCTTTTGCAAACTATTGCTTATAGAGTGTGATCGATTCATAACTGCTTTAGGTTTTGTTTGATGAACTTTTGACTCAATTCCGTGGTTTTGTTTAGTTTAGAAGAATTAACAATTAGTTAAACATGAGATTTGTTATTTATAATGTGGTTTAACTTTATTTTATTTAGAAATTGTTGCTTCAATCAATTTTTTTGGATAAGGTGTTGCTTTCAGTGACATGGTAAGAAGTATGTAGATTGAGTATTTACTCGGATCAATTTGAATTTCAACGTTCTTTTTATACCCCCATTCTTTTATACATTGTGTGTTATTTTTCTGTGGTTTCACTTTGAATTTTCACATTGTGTTCAAACTGGCACAGCTTACCACCTAGGAGGCCACAAGCAAAGAAAATTGTCCCTGCACAGCTTCCCCAAAATGACAACCTCATGCCTGATGTTAGTGGACTTAGTGATTCAGAAAATGCAGATGACATCTCAGCTTTTTCTGATAAGTCTCCCTCTGATGAGATTGTAGCAATTCAGCGTTTCGATAATAAGAATTCAAGCAGCACACTGAACCCGGTATGCCTTGAGAATATTCATATGTGATGATATTATCCTAGGTATTGTTGTTTTATGTTTCCAGCTAATTTGGGTTTCAAAAGTTAAATACAAATGCATCATATAGTTTATTATGGCTTATGTTCATCATCTTTTTTCTCTATTCTTTTGGCAAAGAGGTGTGCAGAGTATTTTCTTCACTATGTATCTTTCTTTGATATTTCTTAATAAGTAATCCCTCTGCTCCATAATCTACCTTTACCTTTCCTTTCCTTAGCGAGTCTTCTTATCTTATGTGTAAAAAATATATAGACATCTCTGGATGCTATTTTTATGTAATTGGTACTTACTGCTCTTTGGGTGCTCATTTACCACTTAGCTTCGTGATATATTTAAGTTTTCTTTTCTTAAAACATATTTACATATTGTAGGATCCTTTAATAGGGATTATCTTCGGTTAAATCTGCTTACACCTTCAGTACTGTCATCTTACCAATTCGATATAATATCTCCTCATCGGGTTGAAGCCATTTGAACAACACAACCCAATGCTGACGGTTTGAAAATTTTCAACCCAACCCAAACAAAAGTGCAACCCAACCCAACCCGTTCGGGTTGGTCAGTTTGGCCGGGTTGTGTATAAACAAAGTAAAACCAACATTGAGAACATAAAAATAAAGGAAACCTTCCTTTGAAATACGATCAATCATTCAAGATAATATTCGTGTTCATCAAATATTTAGGTAATACGTATATTTTTTCCAAAAATGTCCTTGCCAGCTGCATTGTCATAAGTTTGCTTCTATAACCTTTGCAATATATGCAAACATATCTCCGGTTGTGAAATAGTGCATATTTTGCACACACTTTTGTAGTTTTACCAATCTCCAAACCATGCTAGTTTGCTTAAATCGCTATGGTGGTTCTTCACAAAAGCCCTATCCTACACGAAAGTCCAGGTAGGTTCTTTCAATAGGCTTCCTCTAGACCATCTTGTCCTTGAGCAGTACTTCATCTGGAAACAAAAAGTTGTAATCAACTTGGAGGAGCAAGCCATAGACTTTTCCTGGCAGCATAATTAAATAAGTTGTAGAATATGAAGACCATGAAAAATAACAAGCGTTGGTACAACCAATGGGAAGATCCCCAATATCCCAAATTTTCTTATGAGATTTGTGTGATTGTGCTCAAGCTGTACACATTGATCAACCTCTGTGTGGACTTCATTTCCTGAGGGACACCAAAACTACCTTTAATGCCCTAACTGGAGCCTGAAGCTAATGTTTTTGGCTCCGTTTGAGTATTGGCGCCTGAACTAAAATAAGTAGTAAATGTTATTATCACCTGACCATGAACTGCCATGACACAAGTGCCCAGCATCACTCTTAATGATTTTAATTTACTTTGAAAACATTAGACACTTGAATCATTTCATGACCACCCAAACCCTTTTTTCGGGTGTGCAAATGTGATCCTGACTAATAGCAGCTTATGTCCTCTATAATAACCCATAACTCTTTGAATGTTAATGTGAACAGCCTTGGGACCCTTAGAACATGCATAGCCTAGAACACAAAACAGTCAAATATTTTGATTTGAGATCTAAGATCCTTGGAAGTAGATTACCTTAGGTCTCCCTAACAAGGGGAAGTTGATGGTGTGTTTAACCACTCAAATCACCCTGGATAGTGCTTATATTTCATGTGTCATAGCTGCACGTGTTAGAGTGTACTATATGGAACTGGGTTTGATACAGTGTTAGATTTGGAGCCTAAAGAAACAATTAGAATCCTACTATGACAGTGGATGTAGGCAAATTGTTAAAATAAGTAAATACTTTATTTGCTTTTTTGCTTCCCTAACAGAGTTACAATGTGTTGAGAAGGAAAACTAACAAGCGTTAAAAATTGGAAAAACAAATGAAAGAGAAAAGATTGGGGCATTCCGAGAATCGAACTCGGGACCTCTCGCACCCGAAGCGAGAATCATACCACTAGACCAAATGTCCTGTTGTTCCTTCCTAGTTTTATATTAGAGAAATAATTTTTTTTAGAGAAGCCGCTAAAACTTTCATCTTGGTCGGGTTTCTTTGGGCCTAACCCAATATCAACCCAATAGATTTGGTTTGCCCTAATTTTGTATCGATTACATGTCGGGTTGCGAACAGTTACTGTTTGCGTGACTTTGGGTTGCGAAAAGATACTGTTTGTGTGTCTTTGGGTTGCGAAAAGTAACACTTAGATTCTGATGATCTTCAACAAATGATGAACTTGCGAAAACCACGATGAATCTTGCGAAAAGTACAATGAATCTTGCGAAAAGTACAGATCTTGCGAAAAGTTCACAAAAATCTCAAAAACGTCTGAAATCTGAAAAATCTCTGCAAGAAACTTCACAGATAAGCTCGAAATATCAGTCTGAATGTACTTTCTTCACACAACAAACACTGAAAACGTCTGAAAAGCAATCCTTGTAGATCAAACAGAGTCTCGAGTTCGAACCCAAAAATCTCACAGATCTTCAAAATTGAACCTCAAATCAATGAAATTGGCCTTCGAAACCTTCTTTAATCTTGTTCCAAATCAGATGACGAATCTACTGATCACAAACTTGAAGCAATTCGATCACAAACACAAAATTTTTGAAAAAAATCTCAAGAAAACGAGATTTCTTGAAAAAAATTCAAGAAATCAATCAAATTTTCTTGATAATCTTCACAAAAATTTGTATATGATCACAGAAATACAATCTGAATCTAAGATTCTGCTCTGATACCAATTGTTAATCCAAGATCTTCAATAACGTGCTCTGATACCAATTGTTAAACCCTAAAGATCAATCAAGATAGAGAAGATGTGAATTTGTCATCTCATTGATTAAGAACACTGTATACAAGATATGAGTTCAGCACTTTCTCTCTCTAAGATATGAATGTGAAATCAGAGAATGTTTTTAAGAGCCTCCCATACTAACACACAACTAAACCTATTTATACTAAACACATTACAAGGTGTAAACAACACAATACAACTCAATACATTGACTTTGACCTTTCTATATTTAAACCTTGAAGACATATTGTACTAACAGGATGTACTCGTCAAGTGCGCCAGCAGCTACTCCATACGCCAATTGCCGAATAGCGAAAGTACACTTTTGTATCGGAGAAAAACCTTGTTTGCGTCCGCCGTCCAACCGAAGTGTAAAATACGGATACTCTTCTTCTAAATCTTCAACTATTCGTTTGAATAGTTGCCTGCTCATCCTGAACCGCCGCCTAAACATATCCGGTGTATAAACCGGGTTGTTGCCAAAGTAGTCCCGCATAAGCCGCTCGTTTGCAGCTACTCGACCTCTTTCTATGTTCGCGACCCTCTCTCTTTTTTACGATGAGGCGGTGCTACCATAAATTAATTGTGCAGTCTGTCGAAAAATTTCCCTTTGTAGATGCAACAACTCGTCGGTGTCTACGGATGATGATGATGCGGTCGGTGAACCGGGTTGTGGCGAATCCATATTGTTTAAAATATAGAGAATGGAAGAGAATGAGAGAATGAGAGAGTTGTTTTGTGTGAAAAATAAAATGGGTTTTAGGATTATATATATAGTGTGAATTGGAATTTTTATAAAAAAAAAATAGCCGTTGCCAACGTCTTTATTTTCAAATTATTTAAAAAAAAGAAAATCAATCGGGTTGAACGGGTTTTGGAACCCGAGCCCGACCCCACTCCCCCCGTAGCGTAACCCGCTGGAGCCCGCCCTACCCGAGCCCGAACACGTTACGGATGGCCTTATGTAGGCGTATTTCTTTGAAGAACAAGTTTCCCAATACAAATTCCACGTGGTCTTGAATTTGCTTACGTGGCAGTAACAGCGCCCGCTGGCTTTCTTGAGATTGGAGAAGAATAAGGCCATCCGTAACCCAGCGGGGATGGGCTCGGGATGGAGGGCGGTATGGTGCGGGATGGGGTACGCCTCATGCGGTATCAGCGGGAAGGGATGGAATGCGGGATCCCCACCCCGTTTTATCCCGAAGCATTTAAAAAAAAAGGTTTGGTCCAATAAGAATTCAACACGTGGATTAGATAAATGAAATAAGAATTAAAATAAATGAGGTGGCAAAAGGGTTTGAGGGAATGGGGCACGGGTGTTTAGGGATCGTTAGGGATCGAGTGAGGGATGAAAGAAAAGCTGATGTGACGCTGATGTGGAGTGTAATATTTGAAAGATTCCCTCCATGGGGTACTGATGGCCTAATACATAATCCATTTTGTAAGATATGAACAAACTTTATATAATCCACTCCACCCTCTAAAAGTCATCGTTCCTAACCGTCCGATCAGATCTATTTTGTCAACTTCATCCTGTGATCAAGTCAGATCCCGCCGCGTGGATTGGAACCTACAAAAGCACGCAGTAAATTGGTGCTTACGCTCCGTTTTGAAAGCAATCAAGAAATGTTTAGATGTATTTCCGAATGTCTAATCTCCATGTCAGTCGCTTCTCTACCGTCGATGAAATACCACATTGCTAAAACCCCATCAGCTACTTCCACGTGGCAATAACACGTATTCGCTCACGCACTTGATTATTACTTTCTGAGATTGTTTAAAACCACCTGAAATAGATAAAATTTTTCTTTTCCTTTCGTCTCCCTCCCTCTCTCTCTCTCTCTCTCTCTCTCTATAAACACACACAGTTCACATAGTGTAGAGCTTTTCTTGTTTTTGATTCCATGGCGGGGAAGCTATCGACGTGCTTTCTGAGCCATGGATGGAGCTGTTGCACAGTGCTTGACTGCAAGCATTTCAATCTGCGGTATTACTCTTTGCCTTCTCCTCGCTTGCTTACAGTTTCCTGCAAGATGCGTCAACGTAACTCCAGGTATTCTTCTTGGTTTTGGTTCTCAAAATCATGTTTTTTTTCTTTAGTTTGTTTCAGAAATTGATATGCATTTTTTTGGACTATGAATTCCTATGTATCTTCTTGTTCGAGGAAGGTAGATGGATTTGGGAATTTTAAGTGGAACTCTGTTGTTTTTCTAGTTTAGTAGTATTAGCAAACTTGTCATGGCTGCCAATTTATTGGATTATTGGAAGCATATCCCCGTATTTAGTTCTATGTTAAAATATTATTTTGAACACTATTGTGTTTTAACTTCACGATCAATGATTTCTCTGTTTAGACCTTGCATTGTCTTAATTTATTTACGTTTATGAATCTTATTTTGTTCTATATGTGTTGGTACACGAACAAGTAAGAGCTTTGATGGAAAGGATGAGTTATTGTAAATTGAACCACGGTTGCTAAAATAATCTAGGAGAGCACTTTCCTTTTTGTGTTATATGATAAAGGAAATGCTTACAATACTGTACTGCAGAAACATTTGGAAATTATTGTGGATCATAATAAATTGGTGGGCTTTTTCTGTAAAATAATTATGTTATAGTGGAGTTAATCAACATGGTATCAAAATCTAAATCCCTGATGATACCATTAACTCTTATTGTCAACATTTGTTTCCATTTTTCCAGATGATGTTTCGATTTGTTTCTAAAAGTGCATATTGGTTTCTTTCTCAACATGTGCATTGCTGCATGTGACGGAATTATTAAGGTTGGAGTGTGTTGCTGTGTCATCTATGAACAGAGATTAGTTTGTTCACTAAGAAATCAACATGAAAAAATAATGTCAAGAATTGCTTGCCTTGTGTATGAAGGTGATGTGCAAGAACATCTAATGGCAAAATTGTTAGAGATGTGGATGATGGTAATGGGGGTGACCAAGTTGTTAATAACTTATTGATTAATTGTCTAGTGGTTCAGAATGACCTGGTCCTCTGTTAAAGAGCCTTGAAATGACATTGGTAACTTTTTTCAGCCAGAAGAGACTAACAATATGTTCTTAATGATATAACAGAAGGCATTTTTCAGATGATTAAGAAGGGGAATATATGGTAGCCTAGGAAGTGTAGGTACGGAGAAGACCATCAGTCGTATGACCTGTTAAGCAAACAGAAACAGACACAATATTGTAAATATTGGAATATCTCTTTACAGGTTTATACAAAGATTGTGGAAATGTTAATGGAATAAATAGATGGAAGGAGGGAAAATTATCACATCAGTTGGTGAGGTCGGTATCTTGTTGGCTTGTTGCACATGGTATCTAGTGGCGTGTAACCTCTGAAGCTTATGTGGAGTTATGAAATGGCCCACAAACAGAACCTTGGGAGTCAAGCAGATAAAACCTCAGTTACCTTTAAAATTTTCATAACATGAGTATAAGGTCCCTTTCGAGGGAAATGCTTGATAAATGCATGGTGTGAAAATGAATTCATCTGTTCTTTTGAGGAGCTGAGCAGCTTGCTGGGAAAAAGCCGAAACAACGCCTATAGATATACAGGGCCCAACATATATAGAGTATGGATGTTATTTTGGGTAAAGATGGATGTTATCGCTAACAGAGGGTGGTGGTGCTATTCACCTTCTATTGGGAGTCAACAGTCATGATTTATGAATTTTTGTAACTTGGCTCACAGATTAGTTGTGTAAGGGTATGTTTGTGATGCTTGTTGGATGACAAGAACTTAGTACCCTCCTTTATCTATAACACATAAAGCAGATGCCTTCAGAGTAATAAGGAGAACTCTCTGGTTGAAGAAACAGAATTACTTAAGAAAGCTGGACAATTTAGACAATTCCATTGAGAAGAAATTACTTGTGCAAGATTATAACTTCAAGTTTAAATACAGTTGTCCAATACCTCTACTACATAGTACGTGGTGACTAATTCAACGTAAGGGCAGGAATTTTACACAAAAAGGAAACAATCAAACACAATAAATCAACAAGGCCAAATCGATACATGTATTAGCTTTTGCAAACTATTGCTTATAGAGTGTGATCGATTCATAACTGCTTTAGGTTTTGTTTGATGAACTTTTGACTCAATTCCGTGGTTTTGTTTAGTTTAGAAGAATTAACAATTAGTTAAACATGAGATTTGTTATTTATAATGTGGTTTAACTTTATTTTATTTAGAAATTGTTGCTTCAATCAATTTTTTTGGATAAGGTGTTGCTTTCAGTGACATGGTAAGAAGTATGTAGATTGAGTATTTACTCGGATCAATTTGAATTTCAACGTTCTTTTTATACCCCCATTCTTTTATACATTGTGTGTTATTTTTCTGTGGTTTCACTTTGAATTTTCACATTGTGTTCAAACTGGCACAGCTTACCACCTAGGAGGCCACAAGCAAAGAAAATTGTCCCTGCACAGCTTCCCCAAAATGACAACCTCATGCCTGATGTTAGTGGACTTAGTGATTCAGAAAATGCAGATGACATCTCAGCTTTTTCTGATAAGTCTCCCTCTGATGAGATTGTAGCAATTCAGCGTTTCGATAATAAGAATTCAAGCAGCACACTGAACCCGGTATGCCTTGAGAATATTCATATGTGATGATATTATCCTAGGTATTGTTGTTTTATGTTTCCAGCTAATTTGGGTTTCAAAAGTTAAATACAAATGCATCATATAGTTTATTATGGCTTATGTTCATCATCTTTTTTCTCTATTCTTTTGGCAAAGAGGTGTGCAGAGTATTTTCTTCACTATGTATCTTTCTTTGATATTTCTTAATAAGTAATCCCTCTGCTCCATAATCTACCTTTACCTTTCCTTTCCTTAGCGAGTCTTCTTATCTTATGTGTAAAAAATATATAGACATCTCTGGATGCTATTTTTATGTAATTGGTACTTACTGCTCTTTGGGTGCTCATTTACCACTTAGCTTCGTGATATATTTAAGTTTTCTTTTCTTAAAACATATTTACATATTGTAGGATCCTTTAATAGGGATTATCTTCGGTTAAATCTGCTTACACCTTCAGTACTGTCATCTTACCAATTCGATATAATATCTCCTCATCGGGTTGAAGCCATTTGAACAACACAACCCAATGCTGACGGTTTGAAAATTTTCAACCCAACCCAAACAAAAGTGCAACCCAACCCAACCCGTTCGGGTTGGTCAGTTTGGCCGGGTTGTGTATAAACAAAGTAAAACCAACATTGAGAACATAAAAATAAAGGAAACCTTCCTTTGAAATACGATCAATCATTCAAGATAATATTCGTGTTCATCAAATATTTAGGTAATACGTATATTTTTTCCAAAAATGTCCTTGCCAGCTGCATTGTCATAAGTTTGCTTCTATAACCTTTGCAATATATGCAAACATATCTCCGGTTGTGAAATAGTGCATATTTTGCACACACTTTTGTAGTTTTACCAATCTCCAAACCATGCTAGTTTGCTTAAATCGCTATGGTGGTTCTTCACAAAAGCCCTATCCTACACGAAAGTCCAGGTAGGTTCTTTCAATAGGCTTCCTCTAGACCATCTTGTCCTTGAGCAGTACTTCATCTGGAAACAAAAAGTTGTAATCAACTTGGAGGAGCAAGCCATAGACTTTTCCTGGCAGCATAATTAAATAAGTTGTAGAATATGAAGACCATGAAAAATAACAAGCGTTGGTACAACCAATGGGAAGATCCCCAATATCCCAAATTTTCTTATGAGATTTGTGTGATTGTGCTCAAGCTGTACACATTGATCAACCTCTGTGTGGACTTCATTTCCTGAGGGACACCAAAACTACCTTTAATGCCCTAACTGGAGCCTGAAGCTAATGTTTTTGGCTCCGTTTGAGTATTGGCGCCTGAACTAAAATAAGTAGTAAATGTTATTATCACCTGACCATGAACTGCCATGACACAAGTGCCCAGCATCACTCTTAATGATTTTAATTTACTTTGAAAACATTAGACACTTGAATCATTTCATGACCACCCAAACCCTTTTTTCGGGTGTGCAAATGTGATCCTGACTAATAGCAGCTTATGTCCTCTATAATAACCCATAACTCTTTGAATGTTAATGTGAACAGCCTTGGGACCCTTAGAACATGCATAGCCTAGAACACAAAACAGTCAAATATTTTGATTTGAGATCTAAGATCCTTGGAAGTAGATTACCTTAGGTCTCCCTAACAAGGGGAAGTTGATGGTGTGTTTAACCACTCAAATCACCCTGGATAGTGCTTATATTTCATGTGTCATAGCTGCACGTGTTAGAGTGTACTATATGGAACTGGGTTTGATACAGTGTTAGATTTGGAGCCTAAAGAAACAATTAGAATCCTACTATGACAGTGGATGTAGGCAAATTGTTAAAATAAGTAAATACTTTATTTGCTTTTTTGCTTCCCTAACAGAGTTACAATGTGTTGAGAAGGAAAACTAACAAGCGTTAAAAATTGGAAAAACAAATGAAAGAGAAAAGATTGGGGCATTCCGAGAATCGAACTCGGGACCTCTCGCACCCGAAGCGAGAATCATACCACTAGACCAAATGTCCTGTTGTTCCTTCCTAGTTTTATATTAGAGAAATAATTTTTTTTAGAGAAGCCGCTAAAACTTTCATCTTGGTCGGGTTTCTTTGGGCCTAACCCAATATCAACCCAATAGATTTGGTTTGCCCTAATTTTGTATCGATTACATGTCGGGTTATCTCGGGTTGATTATTTTGGGTTTTTTCGGGTTGGGTTGGCCGGGTTGGTTGGTTTTTTGAGCACCCCTACCTTAAAATAGTCATCTTGTAGTGGGTCATCTTCAAACCTAGTTTTTGGGTCTTGCTTTAGTTAGTTTCCTGGTCTCAATCGTTATATTCTATCAGGTGATACACTTTGTCTATCATGATCATCATTGAGCACCCCTACCTTAAAATAGTCATATTACTCCTTTTCTAGCTCAATATAAAGTTTGACTGCTTGACATCCTACTTGTGGAACAAATTATCTGTTTGGGAATTGAATTGTTAGAAAAAGCAGGCGAGACGCAAGACTATGAATTCACAGCTTCCTGAATGTTATATTAGGTTTTAAGTGTATGAGATTTCCTTCATGATCAGTTCTCAGTTCCAGTATCTATTTTAAACTTAAAAAGCTCTTTGGCTCGCATATGTTTCTATTGTTTGGGTTCCATCTGTGTGAGAAAGGATTTACTATCATTAATAATCTAATTTTGTCATTTAAACAGTCTATTGCCGCAGATAAAGTGGATGAGCTCTCAACTGTTAATCTTCAGGATGTAATAGGGATGATACGCAATGCAGAGAAAAGTAGAACCTTTTCCTCTAGTATTTTCTATAATTTATACTAGTAGCATATATAACCATATTTTCTTACGTTTATAATTGTTCTCTAGATATTCACATCTTAAACCGAGCTCGCATCCATGCACTTGATGATTTAGAAAAGATTCTTGATGAGAAAGAGGCCTTGCAAAGAGAAATGAACAAGTTGCAGGTGAGGCTGGCTGAAACTGATGCGTGGATCAGAGTTGCTGCACAAGATAAGATACACGTGGAGCTATTACACGATCATTTAGAAGAACTTCAAACGGAAATGTCTAACAGGAATGGAACTCGTAGTGAAATGCATGATATTGTTCTCCGGTCTCCTGATCGACAAACCCGTGCTCTAAGTGAGGAGCTGAACGCATTAAGGAATGAGAACCTGTCCCTGAAGGATGACCTAGAGACACTTAAGGAGCAGCTTAATGAAGTCAAAAGAACAGATGAACGTGTTGAAGTGCTGGAGGAAGAACGCACCATTTTGGAGTCTTCGTTAAAAGAGTTGGAGTACAAGCTTACTCTTTCTCGGGAAGATGGTGCACAACTTTCAAGCTTAAGATCGGAGTATGAGACTCTATGGGATAAGGTAGAACATTTGCAAGGATTACTTGATAAGTCAACTAGTCAAGCAGATCAAGCTATTTCGATATTACAGCAAAACCAGGAGCTGCGGAAGAAGGTTGAAAGGCTGGAAGAATCTCTTGAAGATGCTAACATTTACAAGTTATCATCAGAAAAGCTGCAACAATATAATGACCTAATGCAACAGAAAATAAAACTACTTGATGAACGACTTGAAAGGTCTGATGCAGAGATACATACGTATGTACAGCTATATCAAGACTCAGTGAAGGAATTTCAAGATACACTTGATAACTTGAAAGAAGAAAGTAAGAAAAAAGCATCAGGTAAACATGTGGATATGCCATGGGAATTCTGGAGTCGTTTGTTGCTTATGATTGATGGTTGGTTTCTTGAAAAGAAAATTTATGTGGATGAGGCTAAGCTGCTAAGGGAACTGGCATGGAAGAAGGATGGACGTATCCATGATGTTTACATGGAATGCAAGGAAAAGAATGAGCCTGAAATTATTGCTGCTTTTCGCAGATTGACATCTTCATCATCCGGGTATTTATCATTTTATAGTGATTCACTTTTCCAACATGCTACTGTATAAACCAATGCTTCCTGTTCATTGTAGTCCAGGATTGCATATCATTCATATTGCTGCTGAGATGGCACCAGTTGCAAAGGTAAGCCTTCTTGTAACCTGCAATGATCACATTCTCCATAACTTCACAATGTATACGAGAGAAATTTCGTTTTCTTCAATTTGGTATCTTGGTGAGATTTGTTTTTTTTTTCTTTTTGATATGCCATTACTGCCTCGTTCAGGAAAATCTATGCTAGCTTTGACTAAATAGCAAATCCTTATCTTATCTTAAAACCGTAGTTATGTGCACATGCACATAGAATCTCATGCTATAAAATTAAATACGATTCTTTTATCATTAGAAGGCATATGATGCTTTTGGATCATTATTTAGGACTTCAATGGGAGTGTAGATTTCGATTCGGGAGGAGTTACAGGGCTTGCTATCAAATTACGAAAAGGTTTTAATGGGCTGGACACATGGGGAAACGCCTTATGTGGGTTTCCCAACTGTCAGACTCATTCCATTATCTGGAGCTCTGACTTGAATTTCCCCCAATCCTCAAGATTTATCATTTATCATTTTTATTATTTTAGGTTTTGTTGATGTAACCAGCCACACTATAACAATCAAGTTCTGGGCTTCCTAAACCTTATAATGATCATCTCTTCACCATTAGGGGATTGAATTTCTCGCACTTCTATATATATGATTAGGTTGCATGGAAATCCCTTCATCTTGGGGATCTAGGTTTCTATTTAACATGTCACTAAAATCCACCAAAAATAAGAGATTTACCCACCTAACTAAAATATGTACAATTAGGAAACAATCCTATGTTATTTTCCAACATATTGCTTCCTTCCTTCCCTTTAACATGACTGAAACAAATCACAGGCAGAAATGAAACAGAAATAGACAATTAAACACAGATTTATGTTAGAATTGTAGACAAATCCTTCAACCCCTAACCGAACAATCTGCTCCCAAAATAGATGAAAGAATAAGCAATATCAATACCAACATACAAACCTCAGAAGTTAGATCTATATTTTTATGGCTAGAGTGGCTGATTTTTTTTTCATTGAAGTCATAAATGGCAAGTAGTTTATATCAAACCTCTTGGGTTCCAACTCAAATGGTTATAGCAGACCACTGGTCTCATCACACCCATCTAGGCAAACAAGTGGACGTGTCATCTGGCTGATACATCCTTTGCCTGTGTGCTGAATATGTCAGCTCTATTCCCGACTTGAATTGTTGGAATAATCATGATTTGTATTTGATAGATAATAAGATGACAAGAAATCATACCCGATGATCCTGAGGATCCAGTGAAAGCATTAAACATATTTGCCATTGATTGTCGGGTTCCCAGAACGAGGTGATCGTATTATGATGGGATGATGATCGATCGAGAGAGAGTCGATCGTGGGGAGGCACACGGCTGGATGTAATATCAGTAATTAGTCATTAGGGTTAAAGTGTGATTAGGGTACCCTATTTATAATAAGAGTATCTTACACTTTTAACCCTTGGTGTTTATTATGTGCAGTATAATTCCCCATAGTTCCAATCACCTAATGGGAAACCCTATAGTATGTCAATAATAGTAAATACGCCCATCATATATTTACCAGACATAGGGATTTCAGTTATTGTCAATTATCATATCAGGAATGATAAACGATCAGTGACGGTCACTTTTAAGGTGGTTCCAACATTCTCCCACTTGACCAAGCGATCTTTTATCTATGAGTACCAATAAGTCCGGCCGGGATAATACTCATTTTGTTTTAAACTGAAATCATAGCTAATAAGTACAGCCGTAGAGAAGAATATCAACTCAGGACCCCCACTAGTCAAACTATGACTCAAATTTAAAACTGAATAAGCAATGATCAATTGACTAAGACAGATTTCGTTATAATAATGTCCATACACCATTATGAGCTCAAAGCGTAACTAATAGACAAACAAAATCTGAATATAGAGGAAAATTTTATTAAGATAATAGTAATGACCAATAAGTACAATATGCTATTAAATTAAGTCTTTTGTAAGCCCCATCTTCGACACGTGTCCTACGAAGACATTAGGACATTAGGAGGAAGACCTTTGGTCATCGGATCCGCTAGCATATTCTTTGTACTTATGTACTCGATACAAAGGACATTTTCCTCAACCCGTTCGCGCACAAACAGATACTTTGTATCAAGATACAGCCCAGCGCCAGTTGAACTGTTACTGTTCGAGAAAGTTACGGCAGCTGAGTTATCACAGTAAAGCTTCAATGGTCTAGAAATGGAATTGACGATTTTGAGTCCACTGACCAGGTTCCTTAACAACATCCCATGACAAGAGGCATTATAAACGGCAACGTATTCAGCCATCATGGTGGACGTTGTAGTCAGCTTCTGTTTATGACTCCGCCAGGAGATAGGTCCACCAGCTAACATAAATATGTACCCAGAAGTAGATTTCTTATCTTCCTTGCATTTAGCAAAATCGGAATCAGAATATCCTACTACTTCTAAGTTGTCACTTCTTCTATAAGTTAATTTGTAGTCTTTGGTCCCTTGCAGATATCGTAGAACCTTTTTAGCCGCTTTCCAGTGTGCTATTCCGGGATTAGATAAGTAACGTCCCAGCATACCAGCGATATAAGCGATATCCGGACGAGTACAGACCTGAGCATACATAATGCTCCCTACTACAGACGAATAAGGTATCATCTTCATTTCTTCCTTTTCAATCTCAGTGCTCGGAGCTTGGAAAGAACCAAACACGTCCCCTTTAACTACTGGAGCTACAGTGGGTGTATAGTGCTGCATGTTATAGCGTTTTAAGATACGCTCAATATATGCCTTTTGAGAAAGACCCAAAACACCATTATGCCTATCTCGATGTATTTCGATACCAATGACATAAGAGGCATCACCGAGATCTTTCATGTCGAAATTTTGCGAAAGCATCCGCTTCGACTCATGCAGCATATCCAAGTTGTTACTTGCTAGTAGGATGTCATCTACGTACAAGACAAGGATTATAAAGTTACTCCCACTGATCTTGAGATAGGTGCATTGATCCACTTGATTCTTTAGAAAACCTTGCCCTTTTACGATTTTATGGAACTTGAGGTACCATTGTCGTGATGCCTGCTTCAACCCATAAATGGATTTCTTCAACTTGCAGACCATATGCTCTTTACCTTCTGGAATGAATCCTTCAGGTTGTCGCATGTATACGTCTTCTTGCAAGTCTCCATTTAAGAATGCGGTCTTGACATCCATCTGATGTAACTCTAAATCATAATGAGCTACAAGTGCCATAACAATCCTTAAAGAATCTTTACGAGAGACAGGAGAGAAGGTCTCTTGATAATCGATTCCTTCCTTTTGAGTAAAGCCTTTTGCAACCAGTCTGGCCTTATAGCGTTCGATGTTTCCTTTCGGGTCTAATTTGGTTTTGAAGACCCATTTACAACCGATAGTTTTGGATCCTTCAGGAAGTTCAACCAAGTCCCAAACATCATTGTGTTGCATGGAATTAAGCTCTTCAATCATGGCTTCATTCCACTGAGTGGCCTGATCACTATTAATGGCTTCTCGATAAGAGGTAGGATCAGTAAGCTTTCCAATGTCCTCAACTTCAGATAAAAAGGTTACGAAATCATCAAAATTTGTGGCCCTGCGTGCCCTAGATGATCTCCTGAGTTGATTTTCCGGTTCAGTAGCGGGAGGAGTAGGATCAGTGATATTAGGATCAGCGTTAGGCACAAGAGGCGATGATGATGTTCCCTCGGCGTTTTGGTTAGGAGGAGCAGGATCAGTGATATTAGGAGCAGCGGTGGGTACAAGAGGAATTATCGGAGGAATAAGTATACCGGAAGAATGGTTTCCCCCCGCTTCTTGTACTTCTTGCAAATCTGAGTCATGATTTGTCGTGCTCCCACTGATCTTTGAGGTCTCAAGAAATGTGGCATGCTGCGTGTCAATGATGCTCGTAGTGTGGGAAGGACAGTAAAACCGATAACCTTTTGAGTTATCAGGATAACCGATAAAGAAACATGTAAGGGTTTTAGGATCCAGTTTCTTTAAGTTAGGGTTCTAGACTTTTGCTTCGGCAGGACAGCCCCATACTTTCATATATTTTAGACTCGGTTTCCTACCTGTCCAGATTTCATAAGGAGTTTTAGGGACAGATTTTGATGGAACCCTATTGAGTATATGAACGGCTGTTTTTAATGCCTCAGTCCATAGGAAAGTAGGTAAGTTAGTGTTAGCAAGCATACTTCTCACCATGTCCATTAAGGTTCTGTTTCTCCTTTCAGCAACACCATTTTGTTGAGGAGAACCAGGCATGGTGTATTGGTTAATTATGCCTTGTTCCTTGCAAAAGTTATAGAAAGGACTAGGAGCTTGACCAATATCAGTATGTCTACCATAATACTCACCTCCTCTATCTGATCTCACAACTTTTATTTTATGATCAAGTTGGTTTTCAACCAAAGTTTTAAAATCAATAAAAGTTTGTAAGGATTCAGATTTTTCCTTAATCAGATATAGGTGCATATAACGCGAATAATCGTCAATGAATGTAATAAATGATGTATGTCCTGTGATTGATGCGGGATAAGGACCACTAATATCAGTGTGAATTATTTCCAACAAGTTGGAACTTCTAGTAGCTCCTTTCTTATTCCCTTTTGCCATTTTTCCTTTGAGGCACTTAATACATGTTTCAAAATCACTAAAATCAAGAGAATGTAAGATTCCATCCTTTACGAGTCGAGTCATTCTATCTCGTGAGATGTGGCCAAGACGTTTATGCCACAACATGGAGGAATTCTCTAATTGTTTAGGTGATTTTGTTGTTTTAGTTACGTCATCAATATTAAGTGACAACAAAGACTGTGAGAAATTATGATCTAGTTCCAATTTATACAGTAATCCATCCAAGAAACCTCGACCAAGTAATTCATTATTATGAGTAATAGCAATCTTGCCGCAACCATGAATTATTACATAACCTTCAAGGTCTAGTCTAGATATGGATACAAGGTTCCGAGTAATTCTCGGTACATATAAGGTATCCACTAGTCTAATACACTTTCCGGTACTCATATGTAAATTTAAAGTTCCCATGGCTTCGACATCTAAGAGATCACCACTTCCAACTCTAAGTTTTCTTTGGCCCTTTGGTAGCTTCTGGATTGTAAGGAATCCCTGCATTGAGTTTGTCACATGGACCATAGAACCAGAGTCACCCCACCATGTATTAATAGGGACATCAGTAGTAAAGGAATCAAATATTACATAAAGAATGTTACCTTTCTTAGCTAGCCATTCCTTGAACTTAGGGCAATCTTTCTGTCCGTGCCCTTTGGCACGACAGAATTTGCAGCTAGGTTTGTTAGACAAGGATTTAGAGCCAGAGGCAACGGCACCATGATTATTATCCTTTTGGACTTTATTTCCAGTCTGATTACCGTGATTACCCTTCCTTTTCTTAGAATTAGTAGTGGTTGTCAGGTGAACAGCTTCAGGTTGTACCAGCTTTAGGCGATCCTCCTCTTGCACACACATTGCAATCAGTTCACTTATCGACCATTTATCCTTCATAGCATTATAGTTAACTTTGAAGGTGTCGAACCGAGCAGGCAAAGAGGTCATTATGAAATGCACAAGAAAATTATCAGAGACTTCCATCTCAAGACTCTTAAGCTTATGAGCCATATCAATCATTTTCATAATGTGTTCACGGACACTGCTATTTCCTTCATATTTCAGAGTGAGCATCTGTAGCATTAAGCTACTTGCATGAGCCTTAGACGATCCCTTGAAGTGATCCTTAACAGATTTGAGGTAAGTTTTGACTTTATCAGAGTCAGGGATAGCTCCTCGGATACTGAGGTTAATGGAGTTCTTGACCATCATTAGTGACAAGCGATTTGTCCTTTCCCACTTTTCAAAATCCGCTTTCTGAGCTGCAGTGGACGCAGCAGTAATAGCAGTGGGTTCATCATGGCGAATAGCATGGTCAAGGTCTAGCATCCCCAGAGTAAGAAGTAATTGATCCTTCCATGACGCAAAGTTCGCACCAGTAAGTGGCTCAATGCCAAAGTTAGGTACTGATTAGGAAAGGAGGAGGATATAAGTTATAGAAGACTATCATTGTGACGTAGTTAGCTATAAAAGGCGGACAAAGTAATGTTTCTTAAAGTAATGGAATCAAAGTAATGTTAAAGTAAGCAGGCCTAACAGTAATATTCCTTAGAGTAATGAAACTATGACCATTTTAGTGATGAAGCTAGTGATGAGTATACCTATTGTAAACACCAAAACAATAAGTCAAAGTAAGGCTCTACTTAGATGTTACATCACCTTTGGGCAGAAATAACTAATATCTAAGTAAACATGAGCGTTAGGGTTATGCAACGCAATGCTTATCTTTTGACCTTTGGGCACAAAATAGAGCATCGTGTGAATTATGCATGCAGAAAGTCCTTTTGACACACAGGTATATTAAATCACCTTTAGGCAGAATTAGTATACTCAGTGTTCATTATGCAAAAGGAAAAAAATGCATTATGAGAATCATATTTGACCTTTGGGCACAAATGATGAGACCATAAATATTAGTGCAAGGGTTTTCGGTATGGCAGTAATAGGAATGATCCATACCGAAATTTTTTTTTGAGGAATTCGGTATGTACAGTATCGAAAAGAAAAGTATTCGGTATCCAAAGTACCGAAAAGTAAGGTTTTCGCTATGTACAGTACCGAAAAGTAAGGTTTTCGCTATGTACAGTAACGAAAAGTAAGGTTTTCGCTATGTTCAGAAGCGAAAAGTAAGGTTCAACCGAAAAAAAAAAATTCTATACATTGATCAATTCGGGATAAATAACATTGATCAATTAACATGGCATAATTAGGGTTTAATACGATGGAAAAAAAAACATTATAATCGCAGATGATAAAATTGCAATTCAATGCAGTTTTGATGTTTGCGGCGGCATACATAAACACGAAGTAAACCGATAAATTAAAGCCATCAAAACTAATACAAATCATGAATCAATTTTGAACCTGGGGCTCTGATACCACATGTTGGAATAATCATGATTTGTATTTGATAGATAATAAGATGACAAGAAAACATACCCGATGATCCTGAGGATCCAGTGAAAGCATTAAACATATTTGCCATTGATTGTCGGGTTCCCAGAACGAGGTGATCGTATTATGATGGGATGATGGGATGATGATCGATCGAGAGAGAGTCGATCGTGGGGAGGCACACGGCTGGATGTAATATCAGTAATTAGTCATTAGGGTTAAAGTGTGATTAGGGTACCCTATTTATAATAAGAGTATCTTACACTTTTAACCCTTGGTGTTTATTATGTGCAGTATAATTCCTCATAGTTCCAATCACCTAATGGGAAACCCTATAGTATGTCAATAATAGTAAATACGCCCATCATATATTTACCAGACATAGGGATTTCAGTTATTGTCAATTATCATATCAGGAATGATAAACGATCAGTGACGGTCACTTTTAAGGTGGTTCCAACATGAATTTCATAAAGGACTTGATATAAAATAGGGGGCCTAAAACTCCCTGGGACGACTGCACGATGGTTTTTGGGCCTGCACGTGTGACAACCTGCTCTAATACTATATTTGGCAGTTGTCAGCCCCGTATGTGGTTTCTGTCAAGGATCATTATGCTTATAGCTCATAATGTAAATTGTATTTCGTGATGTGTGATCACTAGCTTCTGTAATTTCTTAGTGTCTGCTCTATGTAATATATGACATTTTATGTTTTAGTTCAACTGCATCTTGTTGTAGATAGACTGTAATTTTATTTGATAAAATGCCCCAAAAGAACATAAAATATATCTTAACTTGCGTTTTTCCTGGTAGTTAACTTCATCAAATCCTGAATTTTTCTTTTCTTTGTAAATTCTAGGTTGGTGGTCTAGGGGATGTGCTGTCTGCTCTTAGTAAAGCACTACAGAAGAAAGGGCACCTTGTGGAAATAGTTCTTCCAAAATATGATTGCATGCAGTATGAAAGTATTCAGGATTTAAGGGTATGTTTTTTCCCTTTGCAACTTCATCATCATACTAGAAGAATCCAAAGATTTTTGAAGACGGCTCATGTACCTGTCTACCTCTTTCTGTACAGGTTTTAGATATAGTGGTAGAGTCGTATTTTGATGGCCGTTTGTACAATAATAAAATCTGGGTTGGTACAGTTGAAGGTTGGAATGTTTTCATCTTGTATATGCATCAGATTTTCAGCAACTCTTTCGCTTGTGTAATGATGCAAAATTTAACACTATTTGTTATTTTGCATATTTAGGCCTTCCTGTTTACTTTATCGAGCCTCATCATCCTGCTAAATTTTTCTGGAGGGGGAAAACTTATGGAGAGCCTGATGATCTGAAGCGCTTCTCATTCTTTAGTAGGGCAGCACTTGAGCTGATTCATCAAGCTGGCAAAAAACCAGATATTATTCATTGTCATGACTGGCAGACAGCTTTTGTTGTATGAATGATCAGATCTTTGGTTATTTTTCTTTTTTACTTTCTATTCTATCTATGAGCCCAGAATGATGATATTCTCTTGTTATTCAGGCACCCCTCTACTGGGATCTATATGCACCCAAAGGGCTTAATTCAGCTAGGATATGCTTTACATGTCATAATTTCGAGTATCAGGGTACTGCAACTGCTTCAGAGATAGCATCTTGTGGTCTTGACGTTCACCACCTTAACAGACCAGATAGGATGCAGGACCACTCATCACCCGATAGACTCAATCCTGTTAAGGTACGTTAATTGAACTACCCCTATCTTAGGGTTCTTACCCAAATTGATCACTTCTAAAAAAATTACAAAAATAACCTTATTTTTAAAAAAATTCACAACTAACCACCAACTTCTCTGCTAGTTTTAGTTGAGGAGAGATGACCCACTAATTAAAAAAAGGACAAAAAATATTAAAAAGATGTGAAATCCGACATGATTTGACACAACCCTGAAAAAGTTGACGCGACGTGACACAAATCTGAAAAAGCTGACGAGACTCCCTCCTCGGTAGCCGGTATCTCCCCAACCGGGAATTGTAGCGCTGACCAGCGCGAGAGGGCCCACCCTCCGGTTTTTGAGCCACTCTTTTGTTGACCACTCTTTTGTTTTTATTCCTCTTTTGATATATATATATATATATAGAGGGAGGTTAAGGGGAAAACCTCAAAAAAACGGAAAACTAAGGAACACCCTGGTGGCCCTTCATCTAGACGGTATGCACTTGTGCATATAGGTAAAAGTAAGTTGTTTTTTGGTTTTTATGCATTTGTGCATATGCACATGTGCATGTTACAAATTACTTGTATGCACAAGTGCATACCGTCCAGATGAAGGGCTACCAGGGTGTTCCTCAGTTTTCCTTTATTTTTTGAGGTTTCCCCTGAACCTGACCCTATATATATATATATGCTTAAATAGGAAAGGTAGCTACAAATAATGTATATAATATTTGCATAATCCTATTATGTATATAATAATATATTGTATATTGGTAAAATATGTGTCTTTTCTTGTTTTTCTTTAAACATGTGTTATCATGTTTCAGGGTGCAATTGTGTTCTCTAACATTGTAACAACAGTGTCACCAACCTATGCACAAGAAGTGCGGACTTCACAGGTATAAATATTTCATTGAATTGCTCTATGTTCTTTCAGATTTGAGTATTGTTATCCAAAGAAACTTTTTTTTTTGTTATACAGGGAGGACAAGGGCTTCATGCAACCCTTAATGCTCATGCTCAAAAGTTTGTGGGGATTCTGAATGGAATTGATACTGATGCTTGGAATCCTGCTACTGACAGCCATCTCAGATTCCAGTACAATGCCGATGATCTTGAGGGGAAAGCTGAGAATAAAAAAGCTTTAAGAAGACATCTTGGGCTTTCTTTTGCTGATAGTAGGAGGCCATTGGTAATGTTTTTTCTCTCCCTGAATGCCTTGTCTAAAAATCTAAGAGCTTTGGTATGCTAAATTAATTTGTGAGGTTTGTTATTTTATCAGTTTCTTCTAGATAAAAATATAAGATCTATAACATTGCAAATATCAAGGATTTAGTGACATCTCAAATATTAGTTCTTTTGAGATAAATAGTACACGAATAATCAAACAAACACACATGCTAATACATTTTCCTTTGAATGGCCCAGGAAACTATGCCTGAGGTGGTGAAACTTTTGCCGCCTGCCTATTGAGCCATCCCTGGTAATTACCTAGGCACTACCTAAGTGTGGAATTTGAACTCAAGGGCTCTATGTTATCTTGAGAGAACCCCAATTACTTGGAGGAGCCCGAGTGGGTAGCATGCTAAGATGAAGAAAAACTGAATTTGAGTTATATAATTAGATAAATCACCATGACTCAATCTGTAAGGTTATATATTTCCTGGAATGCCATTGCATTTGATAACTGGAACTGTTCACATGATAGCAAGTTAGAAAATGTACTTTCCAGATCTCATGTTTAGTTAACATCTAACGCAATTGTATTGTTTATGGTTACTCAAAATGGTAGCTGTTGTTTTACAAGAAATAGAAAGTTCACTTAAATATATAACATGAACCATGAACAATGACTTTATGGGTTTCCATTACTTTGTAGTCAATGTTAAATCCAAGTGAATGACTCCATTGTTAAAAGAAATACATTATCTTTGAATTTTACTGTCTTGTTGTAGCTTATTGACACATCATTCCACAGGTTGGCTGTATAACGAGATTGGTGCCACAGAAGGGCGTGCATCTCATCAGGCATGCAATATATCGGGCATTGGAGTTGGGAGGACAATTTGTGTTGCTTGGTTCAAGCCCTGTGCCAAGTATTCATGTAAAGTTCTGACCTTGCTTGATATCTGTCTCGTACTTAGATCTGATCATTTGCAAAATGCTGCATGCATGCATGGACTTACATTTTTTTTTGAATTTAAAAACATGGAGTTCTCATCTTGCAAGCATACTACTTTCTAATTAGTAAGAGTTTTACGTGGTTTAATTTATAATTATAAGACCAGGAATAATATGTTAAATTGGGAACATGAGACAGGATGGTTAGAATTTCTGCAGCAAGCACCCAATCTGCATAATGATTAAGACACCAAGTGGTGGAATTTTATTCATATTAAATTTTTACTAATTTGCCTGTATGCAACCTTTGGATGATGATTTTCCTTTCCCATAATAAGTTGTACGTGCTCTTTTTTATATAATGTTCGTTGTAACCACACCAAGTAGTGGAATTTATGCAATCCCAAGTACAGAACAGGCAGGGTAGAAATTAATCTTTCCATCAAATATCATTTAAAAAGCTAAAAATATAGGTCATAGTATGATGCTTTCCTGTCTAATTGAAATTTTGAATATCTAAGTTAACAATGGTAACAAGAAGCAATGAAAAATATAAAATTCTTGCCTTATTTTTTTTTCTTGCAGTCCAGGCTCCTGGCTTTTAATTGAAATGCGTACATCACTAACTGTACTTTAGTGAACATCAACGTATGCATTCGATCATTCAATATAGCTATGTTTATAGTTTAAGATACGAATTCAATGTTAACTATCACCGGTGAGGTTCATGTATAGTCAAAAGAAAGGTCCAGAGATAGGGGGTGGGGGTCCGGCAAAGAATAAAGTGGGGGCATTTACCAATTTTGTTAGCCGTCAATTCTCAGGGGAAATTGTGGGTTTTATCATTTAATTCTGGTAGAGTTGGCTTTTAGGGGGAGATATGGAGAATTTGGAATTTTTAGTAGATTCTAGCATCTTGAATAGGTAGTTGATTCTCCCATTCGATTGCTTGGAATCGAAGTTTTTGCCAATTATTTCAATTCAATTCTATTTCCTTCTCAATTGTTTAATTTGTGGGTTCATTAAGGGGACCTTTTGTTTTAATTTGTAAACATTTTAAAGGAACTTGCTACAACAAATATGGAAATCTTTTTGCTGGATGTTTTATGATCTAAGAAATCCTTAAAAGTGATTAATTCAGGTTTATTTTGTAGAGGGAATTCGAAGAGATTGCAAACAAATTTCAAAATCATGAGCATATTCGGTTGATTTTGAAGTATGATGAGGCTCTTTCACATTCTATATATGCTGCATCAGACATGTTCATCATCCCATCTATATTTGAGCCTTGTGGCTTAACACAGGTGCACCATTTGTACATATGATTCAACAATAATATTTGAATGTGAATTCAGCCATTAGATGACAAGCTCCGTCTTTATTGTTATTTGGTTCCTACATTTTCAGATGATAGCCATGAGATATGGTGCCATCCCCATTGTTAGAAAGACAGGGGGTCTAAATGACAGGTCAACTTATTACTCTTTTTTTCTTTGACATATATATATATATATACATTTGAGATTAAATTATTGGGAATTTTATCCTCTAACGCTCATTTCTTTGCAGTGTTTTTGATGTTGACGATGATACCATTCCAGTTCAATTGAGAAATGGATTTACATTTATAACACCGGATGAGCAGGTAAAGCTCTTCTGTGTTTTGACATATAAAAGTCCCTCCTTTATTTAGCATCTATTTGTCTAAATAAATGGACCTGTTCTAGGCTTAATAATTATTTAATTGGGGAAATGCTCTTTTATTTTGGAAGGAAATCTTATCGCTTGGTAAATGTACTTTAAAGGTTCTACCCTGATTCCTATATCTTTTTTCTTTTGAAAATCGATAGCGTATACATCTGACAAGACTTCAAACTCTGCATTGTCTTCGTGCATGTTCATGTGTAACATTTTCCACAGTTTAAAACTATAGTTTATATAATTATGAAGATTTGAACACAAATCACTTCTCCTTTTCACTTTTCACTTTTCATCATCATCTGCCTCTAATATCTTTTATTACTATAAAGTAACCACTCTTTTCTAATTGCTTATATTACATGTTGGTATAAATTTGATGTTCCCAAGTTATCCTTCATTTTTTTAATTATGGGATAATGAGTTGTTTTTGTTATTTGTATCTCATAATGTCAGTGTTTTGATTTAAAACATTTATTATACTACTGAAAATGCAAAAAATACCACCAAAGTTTGCACTTTCTTGTGTTTTCAACCACTAGAGTCTAGACTTGTCATTTTGTTGCAAACTTTGGTGGCCTTTTGCAAATTGAGACTTTTTGTTTACAACGAAATGACACCTAAACTCACTCTGTTTTTTGTGTTTTTCTGTTAGTCGGCAATTTTAGGCATTTTGATATAAAAAATGGTTGTTGAATGAAAACATGCAGGCGTTCAACGGTGCTTTTGATCGTGCTTTTAACCGCTACAACAGTGATAGCGAAGGTTGGCAAGAGCTGATGCACAAGGTCATGAACATAGACTTCAGTTGGGACACATCAGCATCTCAGTACGAAGAACTTTACCAACAATCGGTATCCAGAGCAAAGGCAGCTCGTCGTGCACCTGGCTAATCCTCCCATCTCCACCAGTTTTCTCTCAAAATATTACGCCTTTAAGGCTGAACCTGCATCAAAATACCGAAGTGCAAAAGGTACATCCGCAACACGACCAAATGGTTAATACCCGTTAGAGAAATTTGAAGGCGTTAGTTACTTCTCGTCACAAATGGTTTATACAACATTTAGTCAAGTTGTCCATATTAGTAACATTAACGAATTATTGCTCATGTAAATCATGTCGATACGTGGTTTTACAAAACAAATATTGTACACCATGAGGTTGTCGTTCATATACGTGTATAGATGCACTTTTGTCAATAATATGCAAAGTTAGATATCTGTTGTGGGATTCATATACTATATAACCATAGGTGTCTAGGTCAGTTTACATGCTAATTCTATGAGATCCTAAAGTTAAACACTCACACAAACACAATCCGGTTTACCTTGGGAGATTGAAGCCCTTCGGGTTGCTTCATGTAAATAGTTTCCTCCAAATATCCGTGTAGGAAGGTGGTCTTCACATCCAATTGTTGCAACTCCAAATCGCGCATAGCCATAATCTCCAAGAGAACTTTAATAGATGCGTGACGAACAACAGGAGAAAAATATCGTCATACTCGATACCTTTCTGTTGAGCAAACACTTTTGCAACGAGTCGAGGCTTGAAACGATTGTTATCTTTGACCTTATACACCTACTTGCAACCGATAACACGAACCCCTTTTAGTCAATAACATAGTTCCGAAGTCTTGTTTTTTGAGAGGGCTTCCATCTTTTTGCATGGATAGCCACTTGGAGCTCTTTCAAGTCAAACAAATCCTCTTCTCCTACATGTAGTGCGAACTCCAACTAATCTGTAAAGCTTATATTAGAAAAATCCCAATCACCACACGTGTTAGGAGGGACAAATAATTCTCTTACAAGGTCTGGCAGGTGCATCTTTTGGGACATTCTCATCAACATGTCTCCACCATCATTGTCAATCTCTTCTTCACTAGTAGTCACCGGTAAGATGACTTATTCTACAATATCATCGAGTGATCCAAGAATAGTATCTCGAGCAATTGAACTCATGATAATAGGACTACCACTATCTCCACATCATCGACACTAGGAGAAAGAATAGAAGTAATCTCCGGTTCCTGATAGGATTAAGAATCTTGCGAGGACTTCAACATCGGTGATTTATCAAAGGTAACGTGTCGAGAATGAATCACTTTCTAGGACAAGGGGTTCCACAATTGGTAACCCTTGATGCCATTTGTATAGCCGAGCAAAGATCCTTTGGTGGCTCTCGGATCTAGCTTGTCCTAGCCTGAAACATGAACATAAGCAGGACAACCAAATATATGTATGTTTTCTAAACAAATGTTAGTTTTACCTCTCCACATCTCTTCCGGTATTTTAGCTCCAATGGACAATCGTGGTAACCTATTCACAATATGCACCGCAGTGTGCAAATCTTCGACCTAAAACGATTTAGAAAATTCGGATGTCATCATCATACATCCGATTTTCTCCAACAATGTCGTGTTCATCTACTCCGCGACCCCATTAGATTCTAGATCGTCGGGTGTAGTACAATGAAGGTGAACGCATTTACTCGAGCAAAAAGTCTTGAAGTTACCACTAGTAACATTTCCACCATTTTCAGATCTAAGCACCTTTAACTTGTTTCCATTCTCGACCTCCACATGTGCTAATCAAGTCTTGAAAATGTCAAAGACATTCGACTACTGCTTCAAAACAAACACCCAACCTTTTCATGAGAAATCATTAATAAAAGTGACTATCCACTTAGGGACTGTGTGTCAGATGTTCCCTTAATGTATGTATGATCATAATCCATAATTCCTTTAGTGTTTTGTTTTCCAGCACGAAAAGGCACACTCTTGACGCATCCGACACAAATTTCTAGGCAAGTAGGAGTGTTGACACTAATGAGCTTCCGCTTTCGCTAAACCTCCAAGTTCTTCTATGATGTATGACCCAACCGTAAATGCCTTAATGAGTGGCATTCAAATTTTTTTATATTATCGCCACATACGAGTCAGAAGAAACTGTTTCGCCAACCAAGTGGAATACATTGTTTTCCACCTGTTCACCCTTTATTACAAATTTCCCTTATGATACACACATGCTCCCATCTTTAATACGAATCTTGTAACCAACCTTGGACAATTGTCCAACCAAAATCAAGGATGTTAACTCCAGTTCTGTCTATTTTTGAAGTATTGTAAAAAGTTTCAAAGTCCTCAGATCTCAGAGGATTTCTGCGCTCGTTAAAATCCAAGCTCTTCAGAACCTCTGCCAAAGACTATGCACAGAGGTTCCAAACCTGATGACGACTCTTGGACCGCAGATGCTCTGTCCAAGCCATCCTTTGTGCTACAACACTTAAAGATTTTTCAAGTGTTCTGAAGATTTACTCTCTACGTGTTCAAGCCTATAAAGATCTGGCACATGGACAAAGCGGTTATTACACCTTTACAGGTGGCAAAACCCAATAGGTGCTTGACCTTCTTGTACGATTCCCATATTTAAAGGGAATTATGTTACGATTGTTTGCAGGGATTGCATTTCCATATTCCACAATCACGTTGTAACAACACATAGTCACACAGTAGAGAGTGAAATAGCTTGAGAGAATTTTACACACACTAAGTGAGTGTTCTTGGTGTGTTCGTCATGTATTCTCGAAAGCTTTGGTGAAATGAATCATATGACTCCTTCGATTGTTTATCTCTGAGTTTGTTTTCATCTTCCTCTTATATATATATATATATATATATATATATATATATATATATATATATATATATATACATACCTGTTAAAAGATGTTTTTATAAAGCTTCCGCACCTATCTGATTTATTCAATTTGAGCTATTAAAGAGATAATCTGGGACCTTGGTATCAGAGCCAATTGAAGAAACTTTTCTTCAATTCGGTCATCTATGGCAACAAGTGAAGTTTTAATGATTATTTTGATGTTTTTGTGCTTTGATTGATTCAATCACATGAGCTTAAACTCAAATATCATTTCTGGGATTTATTTTTTGTTTTGTGCATATTTGAGATCCATTTCTTTGATTTGGATGATCTTTGATAGAAGATTTTATTGGTTTTACACAAAATCTGAATTCTGCACACCACATGTTTGATGAAACGTGTATGTGAAGATTTGATTCTATTTGGAGTAATTCTGACCAGTTTTACGACATGTGTGTATGTGTATTTGATCTCTCTTATTTATTGGTCTAATATTTGATAGCACTAAGTAGATGGTTCTATGATCCTATCCTTGTGTGTGCTTTAGTCCATAGCAATTTTGCATCTTGGTAGTAAGGTTGTTGATCCTTTGATCTGGCCTTTATCTAAATCCGGGATTGGACTCTCTTTTATTCAGATTTTGTTTAAAGTTGCCGTTGCCATGATTGTTTCGATATACAACATGTATAACAGATTTGTCAATCTGTTCTCCTAGAATTACAATCACCTGTTTGTTCGAAATGATCAGATTCAAGTTTGCCATGTGCTTAATGTGTACACTTGGGATGTAATCTAGCCTTTGCCTACTACACTATTTTTTGCTCTTTGGATTAGAGGGACAAGGTTGGAAATTATACTGACAGCTCACAATAGCCTCATGATCATATTTCACTGTGTAGCTATCTTGGAATGTTGAGTTCATGCTAACATTTTGGAAGTGGTTGCTCTAATTGATCATATGTTTGAACTGTACAACAACAGATTTTTGCAGCATGTATACAAGATTTTAAATCTGTCATTTCAGAGTAACGACAGATCATTAAGTTTCTGTGGATTGAAAGATTCGATATGTAAAATGATGGCAAGTTACAATCAGTTGTAGATTGTGTTCGAGAATCTGTAGGCTGCAGATTTTTGTTCATGTTGCTCTCAAAGTTATGACAACACAGATAATGGTGGTTTATTAGTCTAACATGGTCAACAAAAGCTGCTATTTGTGCTATTAATTTGTTTAAATCAGCTGCTGAGTTAATACAGTATAAAGTTTTGGGTTTGTTAGTTGCTGTCAATACAATCCAGATCTGTCCAGAAAAAGGCGGATGAAGCGAAGTTTTGGTTACTCTTTAACTTCTAAGGCCTACAGAGTCTTCATTCTGAAGACAAGATTGATCGTGGAGAGCATAAACGTATCCTTTGATGATGCAATTCAAGAGACTTCTAGTTAAGAATGTTCCATAAAAGGCATTTATGTAACCCCGATTATATGACCAATCATATAGACCATTTTTTATGAGTACTTCAGCTCACGACTCGATCCAAAACAAAAGACTTCTGATGCCTCGATGTCAAGAGAATCAAAACTCACAACACTTTTTGAGGACATGTTTGACTATGCAGAGCCCTCTGTAGATGTCCACAGAACCTCTGCGGAACAAGTCTCTGCGAATCAGGAACCCACAGGTATATCACTAACTGGTCCCTCTGTTGCTTCACCCTCTGCATCTATTTCTGCACGACATACGCTTGAGGGGGATCATGCAGAGAACTCGTCACCTATTGTGAGAAATGCCAACGTACCTAACACTACAAAAGTTGAGTTTGATGCCTCCTACAATGATAATATTCCCCATATGACTAAATGGACAAAAAGTCATCCACAGAGCCAGATTATTGATAGGCGGGTTCACACCCCCCTAAATCTAACCGCAAGTGTACGGTGTCGAAATCAAGTAATACGTACGGAAGTACAAGTATCGAATCCACAGGAACTAGGAACTGAGTATCACAATTACTATAAACTCTATTAACTGAACTATCGAAATTGGAGTGGTTGGTTTATAAACTAATTAATTGCAAACAAACTAAATCAAACACAAGACAATAACCAGCTTAAGGACTTCGGATAGAGAAAACAGTTGAGGGTTGGAAATCCTAAGGTTCTCTCATATAAACATCTGACTCAAAACAATTACCAGTTATTCCCTTTAATGAATACCCAATCTTTAAATCACCGTTGTTCTTTCTCAAGCAACAACGGGTTTTATTCTAACACGTGGTTCTTTCTCAAGCTACCACAGTTTTTATCTTGAAAGACACAAGTTTTATCTCTCGATCTCAACCTATGGGATTCAAAACACATTAAACTCAAGATTTCAACGGGACTAAGGCTTACTCGGTATATCTCTATCACCTTTCTCACCTTAGGCATGCAATTTCTAGTTCTAGTTAACAATTAATTCTCTCGAACTTAATTGAAAACAACACAACAATTGGAAGCTAGCTAAACCCACAAAAGCATTAAAAACGAAATCACATGCTTCATTAATTAAGGAAAACTGATAAAAGTTCAAATCATCTGTTCATATGCTATAAACCACATTCATTCCAACCCCCAACATCTAGAATTTACTTCATGTTGGTGGTGGATTCAAACACAAAGAAAAAGGATGAAAACGTGTATGTAAACATGATGAATGTGGAAACAATGAATGTAATGGTGACTCCCTTCTCGTGTGCTCGTATCTACTTTACGTGATGAACGTGGCTCCAATCGATCCTCTATCGTGGCTCCAAAAGCTCCGAAAAACCTCTGAAAATCGCCCCCAAGTCGCTCCCGGTTGTCGTGTGTGTATTCCCCCCTTAAACCCTAGCTGCAGAAAGAGTTTTATAAAACTGGGCGTCGGGGCCAGTACTGGCGCCAGTTGGTTGGCGCCAAGACTGGCGCCAGATTCTGTTTAAAATGTTGGCGCAGATTGTGGCGCCAGTTGGCTGGCGCCGACTTCTGTTTCGCAGTTCCTCGATTTCTCTTGTTTTCAGCTCCGGAACTCAACTTTGCTGCTCTTTTGGACCAAAATGCTTGTACCTGTACTTTCTCAACAAAAACCCGTTAAAAACTCGTATTTCACTTGAAGACATGCGTAAACCACATAGTTTGAGATTAAAAATAATGTCAAAAATCGACATTATCAACAACCCCAAACCGAGCGTTGCTTGTCCTCAAGCAAAATAGCGATAAAATAGAATAAAAGCATGCAACAGAGAAATAATAATAACTGCACAACACCCAATTGGTACCACGTAATGCACTGGTGATTTCCCATACCCGTGAATGCCTATCTCACCCTCGCCTCATTCCTTATTCTGTTTTATCTATGGCCTTCCATTGTGAGTTGAACTCGTGACAGCTCCGATTACATTAGGGTCGTACTAGGTCCAGACATACTAGGGAAAACATTTCGCTTCGACCCTACCTCACAGGATATTCTCATTTCACTTGAACCTAGGTTATCGCACATGTTGTCATGTATAGGAATTTATGTACAAGAATACTCGAATATTACATGACAACTCTATTGAAAGACGCACAACTGTCCAAACATTGATCTCAGAAAGGAATCAAGTAGCAAGACAGGGAATATCAGTAAAGGTGGTCGTATACCCTAATCACATTTTCCAGAAGATCATCCAGGTCTTTACAAGGGTTGTAATGGGGTTAAGGTTATGGCTACGAAATGAAAGGGAAAACGGTTCAAAGATCCTTGGTGTGTCAAACATTAGCAGTTATGAACTTTCTTCACATTCTATCTTTTGGCCCTCTTTATCACTACTGGAGTCGCTTTGACTCTCTTATTGAGCTGTTGTAAAGCTATCTAAATAACTGTATTTTTTTTGACTTCATTGGTCCTCTTTGTCATTGCTGGAGTCGCTTTGACTCTCTTATTGAGCTGTTGATGATATCTAAACTAACTGTTTTTTTTATTTTTTTTTATTTTTAGTTGGGACTTCATTGGTTCTCTTTATTTGAGTGGGGCTGCATTGGCCCTCTTTTCTAACTTTTGGGTTAAACTGACCCAATGACTGGCTTGTACTATTTCTTTTCTGCTCTATCTTTCGCTGTTCATTACTGCTTCTGATTGACACACTTTCGGATAAGGCTTGGCTAAGGTTTAATGGCTATTGGTTAACTGGTGGGTTTAGGAACGAACAAGGTGAGTGTTTGGCTTCAAAAAGGGTTATGTGTTGGTTCCCGTTTTGCTTTAAACAAGATTATCAGATCTATTAGTTCAAGTTAATGTTTGATGCGGAAGCGTATTTAAAGAACTAACAGATAAGTTTGATAGATTTAGAACAAAATATAAATAAATAGTGAACAGAATATCATATCTCAAAGTTTACTGAATATATATATCAAGAACAGGTTTATAAACCGTGAGTAAGAAAAGCTTTAAAACAGATATGACTTTTAAGGTGAATAAGCTTTTGTGTTCTTGATGTTCGATTGAAGTGGTGTGTGTGTAAGGAAGAACTCAACATGAGTCTTCCTTATATACTACTCTAAAGGGGACCATAAAGCATATGCTACTATTCAAAAGGTACGTATGAATAGTAGAACGGATGTCGTGAACAGTTGCAAGGATGGCATGAACAGTCAGACGTGCTGTATTGCATTTAATGCAGCAGACGTCTAATATGTACTAAGCCCTACTGAGTCCAATCAGAGTTTGACACGTCGACGTTGGACAGGGCATGCTACCATGCAAGTTGATGAACGGGTCCTGTAACAGTAGCAAGATATTATAAATATCTTCAAGTCTTTCAGTGAGGACCACAGAGGCTCTGTAATGAGTTACAGAGGTTCCGCGGTCTGGTCCTCTGTGGAGCAGTCTTCACCTTTGTTTCCGAGTCTTGGGTCTTCTTTGAGTACATCAGAGGTTCTGTAGGAAGCCTCTGCTGCTTCTGTATCTTCTTGACCTTGATTTCTCGGTAATGTCGGCAGAGCCTCTGTAAGAGGCTTTCTTCACTTAGCCTATTTTTCACTACTTCTAAATACTTCTATGATTAGGAAGATTGAAGCTAACAATCTCCCCCTAAGTAGTGAAAAATAAAAAATTTGAACTTGAATTAAGTTAGGCTAAGTTAGATAAGACAGAGGTTAAACAATACCTCAAAATTTCTTTCATTTAGAAATATGCCAGAGGCATTTTACATTTGAGTACAATGAAAGATAAACTTTAACTTTGTTTGCAGAGATTGGAGGTCTGAGAATCAGATTTTGGCATCTTTGAAATCGTTGTAGCTTCTGTTGTCTCTTCCGACTCTTCTGATCTCTTTGTAGAAGCTGATACAGAGTTCTCTTAGGTGGATTGTTACGTCAATCTCTCTGATGATAGTATCTGCAGCATCTTTATCCATTTTCTTTGTACCTCTGTATTTCACAAGGCTTGCTCTGAACTTATTCAGAGTACTTGTGGCGTACTTCTGACAGTCCATGCATACCAATAGTTTAGTTTTGCCTTGAGGGTTTTGAAATACTAACCCAAACCTTGGTTCTGTGATGATTGAGTTAGGTACGGCGTCCGGTGGGCAGCGATCCTCTGGTGGTCGTAAATCCAGATGCTTGAGACCAAGATCCTTTCCCAGCTGGAAATCTATCATGCTGTAGAGCAGAAGCTTTTCCCTCATCGCTTTTCTCAACACTTGACAGGCTCTGGTGTTTGCCTCTGTGTTGTAGTTGTCCTTTGTCCATTGCAGAAGGTCAGGTAGATCATTAGGATTGATATTTCTTAAATCAGCATCAGCGAAGGTAGTTTCTGAATTGTCTTCTCTTCTGACTTTGTAGAGATTGTACCTGACCTTTGGATAGGTTCTTGTGAAGGAGAATTTGCAGAAGATTACCTTTTTGATCTTGTGGATTGAGAAGACATCTGCTTTGGTTCTTGGCTTTGTCCTTGTGAAGATGTTCTCAAATTCTTCTCTGATCCTTGGATCTGTCACATGATCTGTTGGATAATTGGTCTGAAAGGATTGTTTATAGAGGTATTTGTATACCACTTCTTCCATTTCTTCATATGTTGGACCAGGTTGTGGTACTTGTCTTCTGAGACTCTCCATCTGTTGAACAACTTCTGCGGCTCTACCAGATAGAGGAATGTCTGACAGAGGCTTCAATCCATGTGCCCAGTCAACTTCTTCAGGCTTTGGGGTTTGAAAGGCATCAAACGCACTCTTCATTAGTTTCTCTGTTGGCTTTGGCAATGTTTTCTTCTTTGGCTCTTCTGTCAGTATTCCTTTGCCCTTATCTTTGGCTTTTGGCGGGGCAGAAACTGTTGCTTCTGTAAGTTTGGAGGTTGGAACTTCTGTTGGCTCGATGGGGATTGCCTCTGTGGGTTTTGACATTTGTGGTTTAGAGGACCTTTGTGGCGATGGTTCTGTTGGATTGAGTTGCTCTGTAACCTCTGTTGGAGGTTGTTTGTTGACTTCTTTTGTGAGCTCAGTTTCTGTTGATGAAGTGAACCTGTGCCTTTCTTCTTCTCTCTGCGCCATACGATCACTCATTGTTGTGTGCATCCTTTTCAGAACGTCAGAAGCAGAGGTCGTTGCTCTTTTTGGTTTGGTGGCAATCGACTTTCTTCTCGGTATGGTTTGGGGTGTTTCCACAGAGGTGGGTGTTTTCTCTGTGGTTTCTTCATCTATTTCTTCCAAAATGATTACCTCAGGGGCGGTTGTTGCCTCTGTGGTTTGCTGATCTGCTTCTGGAATTTTGGTTTCGTCAGGAGATGATTCCACAGAGATGGGTGTTGTCTCTGTGGTCTTTTGGGTTTGTTGTTGTTGGGTTTGTTCTGGAGGGGCTTGGCTGATTGGTTCTGCTGCGATTGGTGGACTTTGTATTCCTCTGCTCGTAGCTTTCTCTCTTAGATTCTCCCCCTCAGGATTATCTGATGGACCAGGTTGGTCATCATCAGAATCATCCTGACTTTTATTAGAAGTACCCTCTGTTCTGCAAGAAGTGTTGGGCTTCTTCGGTAATTCAGCTCCTGCTGCCATCAACTTTTCACAGACATCATCACAGAGGCCAATCAATGTCGCAAGCTCTGCTTCTGTTTTGAAACGCATTCTGCCGACACTCTTTCTGAAATCCTTGACATAGTTGGCATTTGCAGTTGTGAAGGAGACAATGACTTCTGTGACCTGGTTAATGACGTTCTGTCCGAGCTCTGTAAGCTGTGCTCTGGTCATATAGTCTTTTGGCTGCATCATTGTCGTGTTGCGTATTGCCTCTGCTTGTACTTGTTTTAGGGCATTCTGTAGATCTGCAAGAGTAATGCCCTCTGCTCTGTTGGATTGCGTATTCATTTGTTCAAGGAAGTGTTTGACAGAGTCCTTGAACGCAAAAGTTGCAGCTGTTCCAAATTCTTGAGCGGCAGAAGTAGCTGTAGCTTTGGCAGTAGTTTCGGCAGAAGACTTCATCTCTGAGATGGCGGTTTTTACCTCTGTGGACAGATTGTCCATTTTGGTGTTCAGATTCAAGATAGCCGTAGATGTTGTCTCTGTAAAGGATTTGAAAGAGCTTTGCAACTCTTTCATTGTTTGGTTCACAGAGGTGACAAGGGTTTGGAACTCATCCCTTGATACTTGTGTTCCTTGTGTAACCTCTGGAGGAACACATTCATCTCCAGAGTGAGTCCCTGTTCCTGGGACACCTTCGTTCACCCTTGTTTGTACGATGGGGGTGGAAGGATTTCCTTCTGATCCTCGAGAAGAAACCTGAGTTTCAATCTCTACAGAAGTTCTGTGAAGAACAGTGTCCAAATCCACTCCAGAGGTGGGTATTGGAATGTCCTTCTGTTGACTAGGAGACTTGTCTAGAGTCTCTTCGTCTCTGTGCTCACTACTTCTCTCTGAAAGAAGTTTTGGTCCTAATGTGTGCGTGGCAGAGGAAACGAATTCCTCTGTAGGGTGTTCTAGGGTGATCTGGGGCGATTGATCACGAACAATAGGTGAGTCTCTTTGAGGAGACTCCCTAGGAATGGATTCCCCGGTTTCTGTGGGCACAGAGGTTGAAAGAGTAACCTCTGGCTGGATGGGTTGGGTTAGGATCGAGCTGTGCTGCTCTTTTTCAATAATTCCTTCTGCAGCTAGACCTGCGGAATTAGAAATGTGGGTTGCACTGGGAGTTGGTTTTGGTTGTGTGCCTCTATTTATCCAGGCATCTTGTCTTGCTTCTTCCTCTGTTAAGCATCCAAGCACTACATCATTGTCTATCATTTCATCCTCTGTAGCTATCCTTCGGCTTGGTGCTTCTTCCCTAGGTTCTGTTGAAGTTTCTTGCTCTGGTCGTAAAAAGTCATACATTTGATGAGATCCGTATAATCTCATGACATGTGGATGATAGAGACGTTTACGTATCCAGACAGCTTCTTCTTCATCTGAATCCACCTCTGAGATTTCTATTCCTGTCTCTGTTGTTGCAAATCCCTCTTTTTGTACAACTTCGGCCCCTTTTTCTTTTTCTTCTTCCATCATTTTCTCAGAAGCCTCTGTAATTTCATCTCTATTCTACTCAGCTTCTGTTTGATCTATTTCTTCTGAAGCTGGGTTTGGACTCCTTCTGTGGACGTCCAATCCTTGAATGAAAGGGTTCTGTAAAATAACAGGGGTTTTGGCTGGTTGATCTTTGGGTGTTGTGTCATCTTCTTGCAGATGTGTGTCAATGCCAGAAATGGAGAAATCTTGTTCTTCTGGAGAGTGGTGACCGAGAGGTTGTGCCGTCCACCCTGCTGTATTTAGGGTGTTGGCAATGTCAGGGTTCTGTAAGAAGTCGTTCAGGTCTCCTTGGTGAGCAAATCTATCTGGAGATTGATAGGGTGATTGATACTCTTCTGTAGCCATTCCTTCTTCTGCAACTTCTTCTTCAGTTCTTTCTTCTGCATTTTCTTCTTCTGCAGTTTCCTCTTCTGCAATGGTAACCAACTTTTCAAGTGATTTACCATGCTTCTTTTTGGTTTTCCTTCTCTTAGGTTTTGGTGCCCCTTCCTCTGTTGATTTCGATCTTCTTTTCTTCTTCATTTTTGGGGAAGAGGGAGGAGCAGAGGAGCCAATTTCTGTGGCATGAGGAGGTGAAGGTTGATCTTCTGCAGCGCTTGTTGAGGTGCCTTCTGCAGTTTTTCTCTTCTTGGCTTTTGGAGTATATGCCTCTTGATGAAGACTTCTTTCCCATAAGTTCTGCACGTTTGGCTATAAAGCTGAGTTGAATAGCCATGTGCTTTGCTAACTTCTGATCCTTTTCTTCTTGAGTAGAAAGAGGTTTTGCTATCATTGTTCCTAGGGGGACACCTAAACGCGGGGGTGTCATAGGACTCGGTTTAGGAGTTCTATGATCGCGTATATACTCTTTCTTAAGGGATTTATTCGATGCGTAGTGCAGAAGCTTCTTTGACAGAGGTCTGCAGTGTGAGTAGCCATCAGTATGATCAGTGGGGGTATTCTTGTTCATCGGGAACTGTTTGGGAGTTGGTCCTTCCATTGGCCAGTTTTGGATTAGCAGTAGAGGTTCGAACAGTACTCCCAATATTCTTTGGAATTGCAGAGGTGGTAGAAAGTTGGGATCGTTCTCTTTGAGCCTTCTCGTGTTGTTCTTTCTGTCGATGGTGTTTATGATCTCTTGCATCATTATGGTCGCATAATCTAGTGGAAGATCATAGTAAACCCCATACATGATGCTCAAGATTTGATGTGAGCTCTGGTCAATACTCCCTATTTTCCCTGTCAGGCATCTGTTAAGAATAGAGAACAAAGTGTTCCACAGAGGTGGTAATCTTCCTCTGCGGAAGTCATTTCTCTTCCGTAGTTGGGTGTTGTACCCAAGCATTTCCACGAAGCCACAGAGCTCTTCGTCTGTTGGTTGCTCTGCATAACTCTTCAATCCCAGAAGACCCCTCGTTGGTAGGTTGAATTCAAGTGAGAACATTGTTCTGTTGAACTTGATTTCAAGATGCTCAGATTTATCAGGTCTTGAAATGTACCCTTTGATAAGAGAATCGTCTTTATCAAATCGGCAGCTTTGCCAAAATTGGTTCAGATAACGGACTGGAATTTTGTTTGGGGTTCTTGAGAGTAGAGGGAAGAGGATGTGATTTTCCATTATGTTCAGGAGAATAGCATGGGCTTCGCCGAAAGCAGTGGGTGAGGGGACCAAATAGCAGTTGTTTGATTTGATAGGAAGTATGGTTTCGAAGTGATCTTTTGCTATGAAGTTTTGAAAGTGTGTCGTCGGAGCAAATTCTGCTGAGTCCCCAGAATCTTGTTGTTCAATAGCTCTTGCAAGGTTGGGGTTTTCTGAATGTTCAGAATGGGCAGGTGAGTGTTCCGGTGAGTTTGCAGGAGAGAGTTCTTGGGAGATAGCTTTAGAAGATGAAGCCATTTGATTGTAAGAACAAGGTTTTTGCAAGCTTTTGCAGGGTTTCGCCGGAGAAGAAGATAAGAGTTTGTAAAAGGTTTTATGAGAGGGTAAGCTTGGTTTTTATAGGAGGATAAAACGGTAGAAATCGAAAGAGTAAAATATATGGCAATGGATTAACATTTGGAATCCGTACTCGAGTTTGAGCGGCGGGTTCAACTTTCCAAATAAAAACGTTCCATGTACGCCCAATGAAAATGGGACACGTAGGCCTTGTCAGAATATGACAGGACATCGTGCGCGGCCCATTAATGCTAGGCGCGTGAGGTTGTTTTTAGCCACATGAGTTTCACTCTCAGTAAAAGTAACCGTTATTACTACAGAAATGCCCAGAGAACAAAATGGCAGAACTTTTGTGTTTTACAGAAGCTCTGTGATTTTGAAAATCTTGATTTTTAACCTCTTCTCGTATATCTCATTGTTATCATGACTCTGTAGGTTCTTCTTTGAACGAAAACGTTTGTAAAGACATTGGAGAGGATCAATAGGATTTTGTCAAGAAATTTTACTCACAGAGGTTTTGTGGCTCTGATGGAACTTGCAGAAGCTCTGTGAGAGCCAGCAGAAGCTCTATGAGAGAAAAAATCTTATAACTTGAATTCTATTAACTTTCTGATCATCCAATTTTTGATCTGTGTTAAGAGATGTTTTTCGCACATTATTGAAAGTTGGTGTCCGAGAAAACTATTTTGAAAAACGTTTTGTTCGAGAAGGTCATGGTGTGTGTTTTCGGTTTCCGAGATAACATTCCAAAAGATTGACAGAGGGTTAATTTGTGATCACAGAGCATATTTCCTGCAGAACCTCTGTTGAGCTCAGCAGAAGCTCTATGACCTTAAATTTCTCCTATTTCGAATTTTGTTAAACCTTTTGAACTTTTGATTTTTGAAATGTTATTGATAGTATATTTAGGACATATTTGACAATTCTTGTCCTAGAAAACTGTTTTTCAAAAACCTTTTGTGCGAGAGACATACCTTTTGGTTCTTCTGTTCTCGGTAGTTTTGTTTTACTTCTGTCGATGGAGAATTATCGACATTCTTCTTTGGCTTTCCTTTGAAAGATTTACCTCTGTAGATCATTTCAGGGTCCCTTTTGCTCCCCCTTGATCTAATCACTTCTGTAGATCAAGAATTTTCCTTTTGCTCCCCCTTGATCTATGCTTGGTTCAAAGAATGGTAAGATTTGTATTGAGCATAGATCATGTTTACCAGAGGTTCTGTAAGGGTTATCAGAAGATCTGAGCGGACCCACATAAGCTCTGTAACCAAGAATTATTTTTGCACACAAAAAAATACATACAGAAATAAATTTATCAAAGCAATAACTTAAGTAATAATAGATATTTATACTTATTTACAGAAGATAAAGCTATACTTACAGAGGATTTTCACACCTGTTAATCATTCCTAACTTACCCACCAAGAAGTTGAATCTTTTCTCGTCTAGTGCTTTGGTGAATAAGTCAGCGAGTTGATATTCTGTGGGCACGAAATGCATTTCGATTGTACCGTATTCAACATGATGTTTCAAGAAATGGTACCTTATATCGATATGCTTGGTTTTTGAGTGTTGCACAGGGTTGGCAGAGATAGCAATGGCACTTTTGGAATCACAGAAGATGGGTATTTTGAATAGGATATGGCCGTAGTCTTTTAGCTGAGTCTTCATCCATAGAACCTGAGAACAACAGCTAGCAGCAGCAACGTATTCAGCTTCTGCAGTGGATGTGGAGACACAATTCTGCTTCTTGGAGGTCCAACTGACTAGTTTACCACCTAGGAATTGACAACTCCCAGAGGTACTCTTTCTGTCGAGCATGCATCCTCCATAGTCTGAATCTGTATAAGCTTTAAGACTAAAACCAGAGTTCTGTGGATACCAGAGACCAAGATTGTTGGTCCCCTTCAGGTATCTAAAGATTCTCTTTACAGCATCATAATGTGATTTCTTTGGATTAGCTTGATAACGTGCACAAAGACATGTGGCATGCATAATGTCAGGTCTGCTTGCTGTTAAGTATAACAGAGATCCAATCATACCTCTGTAGAGAGTACATTCTACAGAAATACCATTTGGATCTAAGTATAACTTATTTCCAGTGGCCATTGGAGTCTTCATTGCAGAGGTATCAGAGAGATTATATTTTAAAAGATTGTCAGAGACATATTTGGCTTGATTTATAAAAATTCCCTCTGAAGATTGTTTGACTTGAAGTCCGAGGAAGAATGTTAATTCTCCCATCATACTCATTTCAAACTCACTCTGCATGAGTTTTTCAAAATTTTTGCACTCTTCTGAATTTGTAGACCCAAAAATTATGTCATCTACGTATATTTGTACAAGCATTATCTCACTATTGTTGCGTTTATAAAATAATGTAGTATCTGTTGTACCTATGTTGTAGCCATTTTCTAGAATAAAGGTGGAAAGTCGTTCGTACCATGCTCTTGGAGCCTGTTTTAGTCCGTATAGAGCCTTTTCAAGGTAGTATACATGCCTTGGGAACTTTGAGCTTTCAAAACCTGGTGGCTGATTTACGTAAACCTCTTCTTGGATTTCACCGTTTAGAAAAGCTGATTTTACGTCCATCTGATAGACTTTAAAACCTCTGTGGGCTGCGAAGGCTAAGAATATTCTTATTGCTTCGAGCCGTGCGACAGGGGCAAAAGTCTCATCGTAGTCTTTGCCTTCTTCTTGTCTATATCCTTTTGCTACTAATCTTGCTTTGTTTCTGATGACCACTCCATCTTCATCCTTCTTGTTTCTGTAGACCCATTTAGTCCCAATGGCCTGTTTCCCTCTTGGTAGAGGTACTAAAGTCCAGACTCTGTTACGCTCAAATTGCAGAAGTTCTTCTTGCATGGCGTCTACCCAGTTTGGGTCATCTAGGGCTTCAGAAATCTTCTTTGGTTCTATCACACTAATAAAATTTGTAAAGAAACAAAAATTAGCAGTGGCAGACCTTGTTTTGACTGAGTCAGAAGGTTCTCCAATTATTTGGCTTGGAGGATGGCTTTTTGTCCACTGAGTTGTGCGTGGAAGATGATCATCAATGTCATCAAAACTTCCTTCAGAGGCTTCTGATGTTTCTTCTTCTCGTGTAGCCTCTGTCGTTTTTCGTGCCTTTGTAGTTGATCCTACCGTTTGCTGAATGATTGGTATGAGTGGTGGTGGAGTTTGTTCCTCTGAGGACGTATAGTCTTGGTCCTCAACTTCCTATATAATTGGTTCTTCTGTGGATTGTGGAGTTTGATTTTCAGCAGCTTCTGTGGTCGTTTTTCTTGAAGTTTCATCTTCTGCATTTTCTTCTTCGGCATTTGCATCTGTAGTATTTATAGAAGAAGATGAAGCATTATTTGGACCAGTTAGAGTCATACCTGTAGGATTTTGTCCGACAGAGGATGGTTCTTCAGAAACTCTGATGGTTCCAACAGAAGGATCAATGTCATTGTGGAACATCTCCAAAAATAGAAGATCCAAATCTTCTTTTGTTCTTGAGTTGCCAGAGGATTTCCCTTTAATTTCGAGTTCTGAACTGATTTGCTCAGAAGTCATTTGTAATGAATCATCAAAAGAAACATTGATGCTTTCTACAATCTTGTGAGACTTTGTAAGGAATGTTCTGTAGGCTTTGGAAGTGACAGAGTATCCAATGAATTTGCCTTCATCAGCTTTTACATCAAACTTTCCTCTTGAATCTCTGTCATTTAAGACAAAGCATTTGCATCCAAATACATGGAAAAATTTGATGTTTGGCCGCCTTTTGTTAAGCAATTCGTAAGGCGTCTTGAGGTGTCTTTTCACAACGATTGAACGGTTCTGAGTATAACACGCAGTAGAAATTGCTTCTGCCCAAAAGTTCATTGATAATCCGCATGCTGACAGCATAGTTCTTGCGGCTTCTACAAGTGTTCGATTCTTTCTTTCGACAACACCGTTCTGTTGTGGAGTGCGAGCGGCAGAGAAGTTCTGTGATATTCCTTCTGTAGAAAGATATGCTTTAATGACACAGTTTTTAAATTCTGTGCCGTTGTCACTTCTTAACTTCTGTATTCTGCAGTCATAAAGAACTTGGATTCTTTTCATTAGATTTATCAATACATTTGGAATATCTGATTTCTTTCTAACAAATTCAACCCATGTGAAACGTGAATACTCATTAATTAGGACAAGTATGTATTTCTTGCCACCTAGGCTCTGTATGGCAATGGGACCGCAGAGGTCGACATGAAGCATGTACAGAGGCCTAGTGCAAGACACGTCGGTTTTGCCTTTGTGGGAAGCCCTTCCGTGTTTTCCCATTTCACAGGCCGAACACAAGTGATCCTTATTGAATTTAACATTTGACAAACCTTTAACTAGATTGAGTTTTACTAGTTTATCCAAGGTGTGAAAGTTTAAGTGACAGAACCTGTTGTGCCATAACCAAGCTTCTTCACTTTTGTAGGCTACTAGGCAAACTTTGTCCTTGGATTTTGAAGTAAAATTCATTAGGTATAGATCACCTCTTCTTTCAGCTCGCAGAAGTTCCATTCCTGTGTTTTCACTCTGTAGAGAGCAGAAAGTTCTTTTGAATAACACATCGAATCCTGTATCACAGAGTTGACTTACGCTTAGTAGGTTGTGTTTGAGGCCATTCACATATGCAACTTTGTATACAGAGACATTTTCTTTCTGTATGACTCCATAGCCTTTGATGTGTCCCTTCATGTTGTCTCCAAAAGTTACAGATCCACCATCGTGTGTTTCTTTGTATGTGGATAGTAATCTTCTGTTGCCAGTCATGTGCCTTGAGCATCCAGAGTCAAGATACCAAATTGGCACATGTTGCTTCTGTAAGACAATCACAGAGATTTAGGTACCCATATCCACATGGGTCCAATATTGTTAGAATTTTTCAAGTTTGCCTTAGCATTCTTGAAATACATTTTATCTTTTGTAGAAGAATCAGATTGTTTCTCTTTTGGTTCTGACTTTCGATTTTCAGTGGTGAGAAAGCAATCTGGACTTGAGAAGTGTTTATTCAATTTAAACATAAGATCAAAACAATGACAGTATTGAATATGAGATGTGATTTGTTTGAACTTTTCATTGAATTCTTTGAACTGAGCCACAGAGACATTACACTCTTTCTTTACATTAGATTTCCTATTACAAGAAGATCTATGAATAATAGAATGTTGTTTGCAAAAGTCTTGTTTAGTTCCTGCCTTCTGTGACTCTCTTCTGTGGTGAACATCTTTCTTCACTGTCACAGAGGAAAAATATTTGTTAGTTTCAGGCCATTTTCCCTTTTGTTGCCAAGTGGGATTCTCTTTGATTTTCCTTAAAGGTTTTGAAAATTTTAAGCTTTTTGGATTTTCAGAGGCCTTTTTCAGATTTTCAAGCTCTGTAGAGGTTTTGACTTGTATACACATTTTGAGAAAATCTGGATGGATAGGTATCTCTGTGATTTTCTCTTTTGGAGAAATTGTTCTGTTAAGAACTTCAGAGGAGAATTTGACATCCTCTGTGTCACAGTGAATTATCCCTGATTTGAAATCAGTCTCTGAGTCGTCAGAGGATGAATCGTCCTCATATGCAGAGGTTGAGTCATTTCTTTCGACAGAGGCTGGATTTTCTGAGCATGTATTATACGAGCTTTCTTCCTCTGTAGAAAAACTTTCATAGATGGCAGAGGTTTCTGATGAGATCTCTTCAGCGAGTTTTTGATCTATAGAAGATGTACAGAGATTTTCTAAAACATTTGATTTCAAAACTTCCAAAATTTCTTTTTCAATAGATTCTTCAAGTTTTTCTTCTGAAAAGATGGGTTTAAACTCAGGAGCTTCTGCTGACAATTTCTTTTCGACATTTATCATACAGACAAAAGCGACCTGTGTTTGAGTCTCTGGTTTACCAAACTTAAAGATACCAATCTGATCTTGTGTTTTCAGATATTTCTTTGGTTTGATTCCTCTATTGACAGAGGTTGAAGATGATGAATCTGTGTTTTCAAACCACACATTGATCATCTTTGTATGTTTCCTCAAGTGAGGTTCTGCAGAGATTTTAACCCTTTTACTTACAGAGAGTAAGTTTGGAAAGTTTGGTTTGTTAGTTTTTCCCAAAACAAATAGAGAGGACAGAGGTTTTAGTCGTTTATTTTCAACTCCTAAGGTAATATCACTGTACCCTATACCTCGTCTTGCTATTTGAGAGTTTACCTTTTCATACACCTTCTGTGCATCTTTATAGTTTTTAAGTAAAACTTCTCTTCTTAAAAGATCTTGCCAAAATACCTCTCTTTCTTTTTGAAAGTATTCTTTGAGAGCTCTTATGTCTGTAGTTTCACTTCTTGAAACTGAAAGTTCTTTTGTTTTGATTTTTAAAGCATAGGTTAAATCAGAAATTTGCCTTTTTAAAGGATCTATATTTTTGCTCCAATATTTTTCGACTTTTTCTTTTTCTTCAAAGATTTTGGCTTATTCTTGAGTGAGAAGCCTTACTTCTCTCTCATTAAAGGTCAGCTTTTTCTGAATGCTTTCAATTATATCTTTCAGTTCAATGTTAAGTTTAAATAAATCATCATCTACATAATTAGTACTTGAGGTAGAGTTTGAAATGGATACCTCATTGTCAGTGCCGGAGTCAACTTCTGCCATGCCACAGAACAGGGCATTTGTGGGAAATTCATCATCAGAGGTAGAGTCTGATTCGAAGTCTTCTTTGTTTGCCTCAGAATGCCCTTTGTTCGCCATTAGGGATTTTTGCGCATAATACTCGGCCTTCTTTTTGTAAAAAGCCGAGTCCTTCTGTGTGCGATTTGGTCTACTTCTGCATTCTTTTGCGAAATGACCTGGCTTGCCGCAGTTGAAACAACCTTGAGAGATGTTTCCAGTTCGGTCGTCAGACTTCTATAGGTCTCCACCTTTCTCTGTTCGGCATTCGTTTGCGTAATGACCGGGTTTACCACATTTGTAGCATTCTTGTGTGTGGCCTACCTTGTCATCTGATCTCTGTCGATCATTTCCTCTGTAGCTTCTGTCGCTCGACCTCTGTAGGTCATCATTTTCTGTAGTCTGACCTCTGTCGGTCACTTGATTCTTCTCTTCTTCCATCATCTCTTCTACCAGAATTCCTTTGGTTATTTCTAAACTCTCTTGTCAATAGAGCCATTGATTTAGCTAATGACGCAAGAGTTATCTCTTCCTCTATCAGCTCGTCTTCTTCGCTATCAACCATTACCATCTTCTTTTTCTCCTTCTTTTTCTCCTCTGTTGATCTCTCAATTCTTGGTCTGTCTGCAGCCTCTGTAGATTTACTAACCAATGCGTATGGCACAATGGTTAGTGTTGTAGCTTGAGCTATTTGAGGCACTTGTGCAGCAAGTGTTCCATAGAGATCAGAGAGTGTCCAGGAGTCTAGATATTGATTTGTTTGTAAAGACATAGACAACTGAAGCCACTCATCGTTCAGGCTCTTTAGAAACATGACGTTATTTTCTTCCGTGGTTCTGTGAATACCAGACTTTTTGCATTTGTTTATGAGAGAGTTGAACCGGTCGTATGTTGTTTGCAGAGATTCTGTTGCAGAGGCTCTGAAAGCATGATATTCATTTATGTATTGTGCCCTTCGGTTCTTCTGAGTTTTAGCACCCCCTTCCAACTGTCTTTCTAATTCTTTCCAGAGATCGTGCACTGTTTCGCATGCATCTAAGGATTGAAAAAGTTCGTTGGGGATTGCCATGATCAATATTCTCTTTGTTTTCTGTGCAACTTCATCTTCTGCCTTATCTTCATTTGACCATTCTTCTCTTGGCTTAGGTTTTTGATGTTCAGGGATTTCAGCAGATTCAGCAGTAGCTGGTCCACGTGGCATAGTTATCATCGGAACTGGAGGAAGATTGTAAAGATATTGTTTGAGAGTTTTTTCGGTACCCTCAAAGAAATGAACCATTCTTATCTTCCATTGAGGATACTCATCTCTAAGAAGAGTAGGAGGTTTGGTTAGTGAGCCAGCAGTGAAAAAGTTATTTGTATTTGTCATTTTGAGGAAAAGATAATCTGATGGAGGATTTCTAAGTATGAAGATCTGGAAGGTTTTCTGGGTACAACTAATATCTAGAAATATGGTGATGAAGAGAAAGAAAATAATCTATCAAATAAAAGTTGTAAAACGAGGATCACTTGATATTGAAAATCAAGCTTTGCTCTGATACCAATTGTTGGTTCCCGTTTTGCTTTAAACAAGATTATCAGATCTATTAGTTCAAGTTAATGTTTGATGCGGAAGCGTATTTAAAGAACTAACAGATAAGTTTGATAGATTTAGAACAAAATATAAATAAACAGTGAACAGAATATTATATCTCAAAGTTTACTGAATATATATATCAAGAACAGGTTTATAAACCGTGAGTAAGAAAAGCTTTAAAACAGATATGACTTTTAAGGTGAATAAGCTTTTGTGTTCTTGATGTTCGATTGAAGTGGTGTGTGTGTAAGGAAGAACTCAACATGAGTCTTCCTTATATACTACTCTAAAGGGGACCATAAAGCATATGCTACTATTCAAAAGGTACGTACGAATAGTAGAACGGATGTCGTGAACAGTTGCAAGGATGGCATGAACAGTCAGACGTGCTGTATTGCATTTAATGCAGCAGACGTCTAATATGTACTAAGCCCTACTGAGTCCAATCAGAGTTTGACACGTCGACGTTGGACAGGGCATGCTACCATGCAAGTTGATGAACGGGTCCTGTAACAGTAGCAAGATATTATAAATATCTTCAAGTCTTTCAGTGAGGACCACAGAGGCTCTGTAATGAGTTACAGAGGTTCTGCGGTCTGGTCCTCTGTGGAGCAGTCTTCACCTTTGTTTCCGAGTCTTGGGTCTTCTTTGAGTACAGCAGAGGTTCTGTAGGAAGCCTCTGCTGCTTCTGTAGCTTCTTGACCTTGATTTCTCGGTAATGTCGACAGAGCCTCTGTAAGAGGCTTTCTTCACTTAGCCTATTTTTCACTACTTCTAAATACTTCTATGATTAGGAAGATTGAATCTAACATTATGGATACACACAAATGGGTGAAAAGGTACGATAGCTAAACACGGGTTAAACATACACACAATGCCTGGAATCACATCTTAAGGTCCACACGATTTGGTCTACTATACCCTTTCCCAATATCCCGATGGTTGTCTTTGCTACTCAATGCAATAATATAGCGAGATCATTCTATATTCACGACAAGGAACTCAAAAAAGTGTATATGAATCAAGTGTATGAATCCCTCGAAATGAACAACGTCTTTAAGGCTCAAAACTCGCTATTGGGTGGTCTCCACTAATGTCCCTAGTCATGTCTTTTCCCAGTCCTTCCCTAATGGTCACGTTACTATCACAACATTCTTCCTACAATGGTTGGTCTCAATCATTCAAACAAATTTTTTAGCTAAAGTGATCTAGGTACTCAGAAGTGCAGGAAATCTACGTGCATAACGTGGGCCCGATTGGGCAACCCCAAACCTTACCCACACATTGTCCCCAATGTGCAAGTGTTGGTTCAGGCGATATAAAACCTTGTGCAGTTATTACAGTCATCAAAAAAGACGGACAAAGCATTACATATCATATTAGAAAGTGGGCCCAACGATTTCAAAAATGGGCACCCCAAACCTAGGCCGTGGCCTAGGTTTGTCAAAAAAATTGCCAACCCCAAACCTCGGTGAAACCGAGGTTTACACAGGATTAAAATTGAGTGTGTCGATGATGAAAATTGAGGCACCCCAAACCTAAGTGAAACTTAGGTTTGTTGCATCTCGTTTAGCTACTAAGAAACCAAACATCATACACACTCGTTACATACAAAGTTTAGAGCGTACCTGTTTGCCCGGACGGAGGAGATTTCTCTTGTATAATTAAGCGCCAATCAGAAGAGATGGAGAGAGAAAGAAAACAAAGCAAACGGCGAAAGAAAACAAAGAAACGAACACACGAAGCTAGAAAGGGAAAAACCCGACAGAGAGCCCCGCGGCTTTCCACGCGGTTTGTAAACCGCGGGCTAAGCCGCGTATGTCTCTGTCCTTTTTTTCGATTTTCAGATTTTGTTTTTTTGTTTTTTTGTTTTTTTTTGTAAATAAAAACACTCAAAACAAACACAAATTAAAATAAATGCAAACCTTGGTGGGTTTCCTTCCACCCAGCGCCGTAGTTAAAGTCGTGGCACGACTATGTGGATCTCAACTTGGCTCGGTATCCGCAGAATTGCTTCGCCCACACTTGCGATTCTCCGCAGATTCTTCTTCATCTGGCTTTCCTTTACCATCTCCGGGTTCCTCTTCATTCCAACCTCTTGCACTTTCGAACATCTTGAATATTACCTTCTCGCCGCCAACTCTTAAAGTCATCTCGCCTTCTTCCCTGTCAATCAGCGCTCTGCTCGTGGCCCGAAAGGATCATCCCAATATCAGTGGGACTTCGATATCTTCATCAATGTCTATCACCACGAAGTCCACCGGGAAATAGAATTTGCCGACCTTGATGAGCACATCCTCTATCACTCCATAAGGGTACACGATGGATCTATCTGCGAGCTTAAGCGTCATGTACGTTGGCTTCACTTTTCCCAATCCCAGTTTCCTGAAAATAGATAGAGGCATCAAGTTAATACTCGCCCCTAAATCATACAACACTTTATTAAAAATAAGATTCCCAATTTGAATAGGGATCGAAAAACTCCCTGGATCTTTAAGCTTCGGGGGAAGCTTGTTCTGGATGATCGCGCTGCACTCTTCAGTAAGTGCAATGGTAGCTTGGTCCTCAATCTTCCTCTTCTTGGATAAGATCTCCTTCATGAATTTGAGATATGTTGGCATTTGGGCTAGCGCTTCCACGAACGGAATATTGATGTGCAATCTCTTGAAGATGTCAAGAAATTTCTTGAATTGTTCCTCATCTTTATGCGCCCTCACCCGATTCGGAAATGGTAGTGGTGGCACAAACGACTTCACTACTTGCTTCGATGGAGGTGTCACCTCTTTTTCCTTCGGCTTCTCCCGATCAATCATATCCTCATCGGCTTCTAGCTCAGTCACTTCTATGATCTCGACCTCTTTCTCTTTAGGATCGGTTTCCGTTGATGCAGGCTCTCGTGTTGTGTCTCCACTCAGCTCCTTGCCACTTCTCAGATAGATGGCATTACATTCTTCCCGGTTTGACTTGGAAATTTCCCGGGTGCTCGGTTTTGCAGGGCTTCCGAAATCTGCCCCACTTGTCTCTCGAGAATCTTGATGGATGCGGTGTTCTGATCAGTTGCAACTTTCACTGTACTCACCGTGCTTGCCAAACCTTCAACTGTGCTTTCCATCTTTGTCATAAACTTTATCATCATGTCTTCCAATCCCGGTTTCTTCTCCTCGGATGGTCCTTCGTCAAATTTCCTTTGATTGAAACCTGGAGGACGATAAACATGGTTAGTATTAGAAGAATTGGGAAAGTTAGAGTGATTACCTTGTGGTTGTTGGTCGGGTTGATTCCATGAGAAGTTCGGGTGCTTCTTCCACCCCTCATTGTAGGTGTTTGAGAACGGGTCGTTCCTCGGCTGATTGTTGCGATTTTGTAAGAACTGAACCTGTTCAGGTTCTTGAGGACTGCCTCCCTTCAGATGGTTCGTGATAAAAGCTAGTTGAGCTTTTAGTTCCTTCAGCTCATCCGATTCTTGAACACTCGCGACTCTTCTTACGGCTGATCTTGGAGTAGAAAAACTGTGCTCGGCCAGATTATCAATCAGCTCGCATGCTTCTTCATAAGATTTATCCATTAGTGCTCCACCCGATGGAGCTGTGATGTCGTTTTTGAACTGCGGGTGGAGTCCACTAAAGAATGTCTGGATGATGACCCAGCCGTGTAACACGTGGTGAGGACACTTCTTGATCATATCTTTATATCTCTCCCAAGCTTCGTACAAAGTTTCCCGATCCCATTGAGCGAAGTGAGTAATCTCGGCCATCAGTTGAGCGGTTCTGCTTGGTGGGAAAAATTTCTGTAGAAATGCAGCTTTCAGACCTGCCCATGTAGTGATCAGACCCGCTGGCAAACCCTCTATCCAAATTTCAGCTCTACCTTTTAGGGAGAAACTGAATAACCTCAGTTTGATCGCATTTTCCTCCATCCCATTAATCTTGAATGTATTACAAATCCGCTCAAACGCGCGAAGATGTGCATGGGGATCTTCAGTTGGTGCTCCCCCGAACTGATTCTGCTGTACCATCACAATGGTACTCGGCTTGATCTCAAAAGAGTTCGCCCCAGTAGTGGGCGGTTGGACGCCTATCCGTGCGGCTGCCATATTAGGATTGGCAAACGACCTCATAGGACGTCTTTCCGGAGGTAATTCGTCACCCATCTTCAGTTGCCTTTTGGCTTTAGATTCCTTGAGTAATCGATGGGCGGTTCTTTCGATTTCCGGATCGAGTGGTTCGATGTTCTTCCCTCGGGTTTTCCTTGGCATAAACCAATTAATACCTGAAACGGAAAGAAAACAAACTTAGCAATCCAAAAACTGAAGTGATGAAATAAAATAATAAAAAAAAATGTTCAATGTAATAGCGCTTATAGATGGTAGTGCTATCAGTTGCAACTAGTTCCCCGGCAACAGCGACAAAAACTTGATAGGCGGGTTCACCCCCCCCTAAATCTAACCGCAAGTGTACGGTGTCGAAATCAAGTAATACGTACGGAAGTACGAGTATCGAATCCACAGGAACTAGGAACTGAGTATCACAATTACTATAAACTCTATTAACTGAACTATCGAAATTGGAGTGGTTGGTTTATAAACTAATTAATTGCAAACAAACTAAATCAAACACAAGACAATAACCAGCTTAAGGACTTCGGATAGAGAAAACAGTTGAGGGTTGGAAATCCTAAGGTTCTCTCATATAAACATCTGACTCAAAATAATTACCAGTTATTCCCTTTAATGAATACCCAATCTTTAAATCACCGTTGTTCTTTCTCAAGCAACAATGGGTTTTATTCTAACACGTGGTTCTTTCTCAAGCTACCACAGTTTTTATCTTGAAAAACACAAGTTTTATCTCTCGATCTCAACCTATGGGATTCAAAACACATTAAACTCAAGATTTCAACGGGACTAAGGCTTACTCGGTATATCTCTATCACCTTTCTCACCTTAGGCATGCAATTCCTAGTTCTAGTTAACAATTAATTCTCTTGAACTTAATTGAAAACAACACAACAATTGGAAGATAGCTAAACCCACAAAAGCATTAAAAACGAAATCACATGCTTCTTTAATTAAGGAAAACTGATAAAAGTTCAAATCATCTGTTCATATGCTATAAACCACATTCATTCCAACCCCCAACATCTAGAATTTAGTTCATGTTGGTGGTGGATTCAAACACAAAGAAAAAGGATGAAAACGTGTATGTAAACATGATGAATGTGGAAACAATGAATGTAATGGTGACTCCCTTCTCGTGTGCTCGTATCTACTTTACGTGATGAACGTGGCTCCAATCGATCCTCTATCGTGGCTCCAAAAGCTCCGAAAAACCTCTGAAAATCGCCCCCAAGTCGCTCCCGGTCGTCGTGTGTGTATTCCCCCCTTAAACCCTAGCTGCAGAAAGAGTTTTATAAAACTGGGCGTCGGGGCCAGTACTGGCGCCAGTTGGCTGGCGCCAGATTCTGTTTAAAATGTTGGCGCGGATTGTGGCGCCAGTTGGCTAGCGCTAAGACTGGCGCCGGCTTCTGTTTCGCAGTTCCTCGATTTCTCTCGTTTTCAGCTCCGGAACTCAACTTTGCTGCTCTTTTGGACCAAAATGCTTGTACCTGTACTTTCTCAACAAAAACCCGTTAAAAACTCGTATTTCACTTGAAGACATGCGTAAACCACATAGTTTGAGATTAAAAATAATGTCGAAAATCGACATTATCAATTATTGGCAATCCTTATGAGGGAGTAAAGACAAGATCAACTACGACCAATGAATGTTTCTACATAAACTTCATTAGCGTGATAGAGCCCTAGAAGGTTTCAGAGGCCCTAGAAGATCCAAACTGGATAGAAGCTATGCAAGATGAGCTTCTGTAGTTTGAGCGCAACAATGTATGGTCTCTGGTCCCCTTACCCAAACGAAAGACCGCTATAGGGACTAAATGGGTCTTTAGAAACAAGAAGGACGAGGATGGAATTGTGATCCTGAACAAGGCAAGATTGGTTGCTAAGGGATATTGCCAAGAGGAAAGTATAGACTATGACGAGACCTTCGCCCCTGTCGCAAGGCTAGAGGCTATCAGAATATTTCTGGCATTTGCTGCACACAAGGGTTTCAGAGTCTATCAGATGGATGTGAAATCTGCTTTCTTAAATGGAAAACTACAATAAGAGGTATATGTCAGAACATCCAAACCATGTGTACTATCTAGACCAAGCCCTCTATGGCTTAAAACAAGCCCCAAGAGCATAGTATGAGCGTCTTTCCACCTTTTTGCTTGTAAATCACTTCGAAAAGGGGACAATTGATACCACTTTAATTTTCAAAAGTAAAAAGGGTGAGATTTTACTTGTACAGATTTATGTGGACGACATTATTTTTGGTTCTACAAATCAGGAGTATTGTGATAAGTTTTCAGAGCTTATGAAGGTTGAGTTTGAAATGTGCATGATGGGAGAATTAACCTTCTTCCTCGGGCTTCAGGTCAATCAAACCATAGAGGGTACTTTTATCAACCAATCCATAAATGTAACTGATATTTTATCAAAGTACAAACTCTCTGATTCTTCTGCTATGAATACACCAATGGCCACTGGATCTAAGTTGGATTCTGATCCCTCTGGAAAATCTGTAGAGTCTAAGCTCTACAGAGGTATGATTGGTTCACTTCTGTACTTAACTGCAAGTAGACCAGATATCATGTTTGCCACATGCCTCTGTGCTAGGTACCAATCCAATCCGAAGGAATCTCATTTATTTGCAGTTAAGAGGATCTTTAGACACCTTAAAGGGACTAAGCACCTTGGTCTCTGGTATCCTAAGGCCTCTGGCTTTGAACTAATGGCTTATAAAAATTCAGATTACGGAGGATGCAGACTCGACAGAAAAAGTACTTATGGGAGTTGTCAACTACTTGGAGACAAGCTAGTGAGTTGGACATCCAAAAAGACAAACTGTGTGTCCACATCTACGGCAGAAGCATAATACGTTGATGCTCACAAGTCATCTGGATGAAGACTCAGCTCATAGACTATGGTCTTGAGTTTGATAAAATTCCAATCCTCTACGATTCAAAGAGCTCCATAGCCATTTCTGCAAACCATGCAACACTCTAAAACAAAGCATATCGACATCAGGTACCACTTCTTAAATGATCATGTAGAGAAATGCACCATAGAGATGTATTTTGTGCCTCCTGATCTGTTCACTAAGGCTCTTGATGAAAAGAGATTCAATTTCTTGATCAGTAAACTGTGATATGCTCAACATGTATGCATAAACATGTTCAATGATCAGAGCCTCTTGATCTGTAAATATTTTTTTCTTTTTATTTCAACATGAGCATATTTCTGTCCTTTCTAGTTGTCATACAAAACTTCTATGTCCATGTACAGAACCTTTGTACCATGGCTCAGAACCTCTTTGTTGCTTGTTCTATGTTTTGCACACCTCTTATCATGTTTGATCCAAGCATAGTTCAAGGGGGAGCGAAGAGAGCCCTAATGTCAAGGGGGAGCAAAACTCATTGCATAGAGCCTCTATATGTCTGCTCAGAGCCTTAACACAAATTTTTTAAATGTGTTGGATGTGTTCATTACATCTAGACATCTATTGCATCATTCCAAAGGTATGTCATTCTTTACCAAAACTTCAAACTTGATTTTCATCGAGATAAACTTTGATTGGTCAAAATCTTTAAGTCTATGTACTCCTTATGGCCTATTTATGGCTCAAAAGCTTCTGCACCTAGGGCACAAAGCTTCTACGCCTAGGGTACAGAGCTTCTGGATCATAAATAATCCTCTAAGCGTACCTATTCTCGACCATTTCATTGATTTTCAAATGTTTAGGCATATAAAGGTGAAATCATGTGTTCAGAGGTACCAGCCGTAGACCTCAGAAGATCTATTTGCACAGAGCTTCTTCAATATTTAACACTTGTGTGTTTGAGAATACTCTTTCTAGGGTGCGGGTGACTTTTAAAGGGTGGTGATGTTTATTCACGTCCCATCTTCTGAACCACCCAGAACCACGTGTCGTCTTCTGATTGACAGTCTTCTCAACTGTCGTTTGGGAAACGTACTATACTTGAGTACGGATTTCAAATTTCCTTTAATTCATTAATCTTTTCTCCCATTCCGTTTAAAAGTTTAAATCCTCATCTTCTTCATTCATTTCCTTCCCTAATCCAAGACTTGCAAAACCTCATACCTGCTACGTTTTTCTTCAATGGCGTCCCCTGCTGAATCCAACAACTCCATCATCTTCGAACACTAAGAGGGTAATGTCCATGGGTATTAATCGACAACTCATATCCTCTGTTTTTGGCCTTCCAACCAGATCCCAACTAAGAATAGTCAAATACTCTACTGGACCTACAGACGAGGAGCTTTTTGAATTTGTTAGGTTTATTGGATACAACCAAAGGATTGAGAGAAGGACTGACTTGAGAAGACAATACCTTCCCCCAATGTGGAACGTCCTGTTCAGTATCCTAAACATGGCACTTACTGGTAAAATTGGAAGCCCTAACCAAACCAACCACAATATCTTGGCAATCATGTATGTAATATACTATGATTTGCCACTAGATTATGCAAGACTGACTTTGAAAGAAATAGTGGGGTCTATATGCAAAAAGAGAGAACTTCAAGAAAAGAATCTCAAGGTACATGTAACCCATAACCCTAACTGTTCTTCTGAAGGACTCGATCAAAGCAGAAGGTTTCTCTATGAAAGGGCCCTCTGTGAAAGTCTACCCCATGACCACCCATAAGCCAACTATTCACCCGATGGATACCCTAGAGCAAGACCCATGTCAGCAAAGATGTTAGTTTATTTGAGTGATAAGAAGATTAAAAGGGAGTATAAACGTGGATTTAGGACTCCAAAACCGAGTCTTAATACCCCACCACGTGTAGGATTTGCCTTAGGACAAGCGGTAGCTGAGAGAGTACCAGAGGGTTCGGAGGTGTGAGCTGAGGAAGAGAAAAGCCTCTGCAGCAGAACCTTCTATTGCCAAGCCTAAAAAGAAAACCAAAAAGAGGTTAAAAATAATGGAAGAATCGGAAGTACCAGCAGAAGTTTCAGAAAAGCCTGCAGAAGATACAACCCCTGAGCCTCAGAAAAAGAAGAAAAGATTGAGAAAAAGACTTACCGAATCCTTAGAGGTTATCTAAGAAGAACCACAGAATCTTGAGGATCCAAGCAAGTTTGCTGTGGATGCTCTATTTACTACCTCTAATGCTGCAAAGAAGGAAGAGCCAGCAGAGGCTCTGATTGATAAAGTTAGTTCCATGATGGAACAATCTGTTAGGATGCATTATGAGGAGACCGGAAACAAGGCTGATAACCCAACAACCCACTATCTGAAACCCAACCTCAGAGTCCAACAACATCAGAAAGAGTAATTGCCCTACATTCCTCTACGTGGGTAGAAAGATTTCCTGGTGATGGTCTTTCTCCAAGAGTAAACGATATTGACTCTGATTTAGAGTTAAGTGAATCCCCACAGAAGTCTCTGAAGTCTAACTTGTATCCGAATCCTTTGATTTCATTTCTGGAGATGTATGAGAGTGGTGAAATATAAACAAAACTAGATTTAGGAAAACAAACGGAGGTGTAGATAACAGGTGAAAAAGATGCATCTGGCACACATCCTAAGCCCCGTCCCTGTGCAAACACATTGTCTATCTCAGCTGGTCTAGCAGCACGGGATATTGCAACATAGGTGCACACCTCGAACCAAGCCAAAACCAGCCGGGCAGAGGAAATTCTTTCTTCCTCTATGCCTATTATTAGCCAGGAAGCAACATCTCTTGATGTATCCTCTCAAAAGGATACCACCATTGAAGAATTGAGTACCTATTCTCCCATTGGTACGACTCCTCCCTGCACAGAAGCATGCGTTGCTTCTCCATAACACTCACCATCTAATGACCGTTCAGAGCGGTCCCCTGTGCACATTAACGAAGACACTCTAAACAGGTCTCCGAGTAAACACTCTGTCACTCATGACTCTGCCTCTGAAGAAAGACATGTTGATGACAAAGTCCGAACCTCTAGAGCATCTGAGTCGTCTTCTGATGACTCGTCGCTAGGACCGGAAGGAAGTCCTGAGGGTCACAACGTTAAATCAGGACCCCAAGGTGTTCCATGAATAGGAATTAACACTGGAACATGTGTTGAGCTAGAGGTTACCCCATCTCCATATGTCACAAAGAATGAGTTCCAACTTTTTGTCACCTCTCTGGTGAACACATTAACTGAGTTGAAAAGCTCGGTCAAAACTTCTGCGACATCCACAACTCAATCCCTTACAAGTTTACACTATAAGGTGGATTCTATTATATCTTAGGTCAAGTCCAATGCGCAACTACTCAAAGGGCTCAAAGCTCAAGTTACCCAGAGTCAGAGTCCAACAGTTGAAAATCTTGAGTCCAAACTCATTACTCGGACTTCTGAGGTCAAGAACGTTGCTGCTGAAGTTGCACAAAGCTTATCTCAATCATTCCAAGGGAAGCTGACAATCTCAGAGCCAAAACTCTCCATCATTGCTGCTGATCTACACAAGACTATGGAGAACGAGCAAAAAATGGTAAACTCTTCCCTCTCTTCTGTTTTGTCCACTAATTACATGACCAAAGAACAGATTCAAGCACTTGGGAAGCAAATGATCGACACAATGTGTTAGTGCTGAAAATACATGTTGTATCCAAGTAAAGGGACTTAAAATGTAAATATATAGTCTAAGTATAAATAGCTTAGATTAGTTCATTATGTCATAACTTTTCACTTTACACTTCAAGGCATTCATACTTTCTCTCTACATTTGTGTAATCACCATATTGAAGATTAATGAGAGATGACATGATTGCTGCTTGAATCTATTGTTGTTTACTTGTTTCTGGGATCACAAGTGGTATCAGAGCAAAATCAGTCCGGATTATGCACAAATCAGCACAAATTGAAGAATTTTTTTTATCAATTTTTGAAGAAAATTGAAGTTTTTGAGTTTTTGAGATTTTTCTTGAAAAATCTTCAAAAATTCAGAATTCGTGTGTTTTTGATTGATTCAAGTTCACAAACTGATATAATTTGTTGTTTGAAACGATTTTAAATCAAAAGTTTTGATTCTAAACAACAAATTGTGAATTTGATTTTTTTTCGGATTTTACTGTTCATCTGATTTTTGTTTGAATATGAAGATCGATTAATCAATTTTAGTGTTGTTTGTGTTGATTTGATTCCACAGATCTAATTTGTTAATGATTTCTGATCAAGAAGTGTTTTCACGATTGAAGAATCATCATAAAGTCATTGGGATTAGAATTTTAAAAAAGTCCACATCAAGTTCTTGAAACCATCTCGATGTTGATGGTTGATATCAATTTTGGTTGAGATTTACAGTGTTTAACCATCACAGATCAGTTCGTGATGAAAAATCGAGCAGACCTCAAATTTCAGATTTGAAAAACGATGATTTTTGACTGAGTTTGAGGTGTTGGAAGTCGACTCGCTGGAGTTACTATTCACTCACCAGATTCTGCATAATTTCGCCGGTGTTCATAACTGTCAGACACCATTAGTTCATTACTGTCGGACAACACCATATTCAAAACTGTCGGACACCATTGCATTCAAAACTCTCGGACGTTCATGATAATCGGACGATTCATACTTCTCGGATAAATCTGATCGATCAAATTAGTTGTTCAAATTCTAATCGGACAAACCTCTTGTCGGACAAATTCCTTAATCGGACAAAACTAATTTTATGCGATTAGATCTGCTAGTCGGTCAAGTATTGTCCAACAAGAACTCCTAGTCGGACAAAACTAAGCTTTCTCGCCTGAAAGTTCCTTCACGTCGGACAAACCTCTCGTCACCAACTTCACGTCGGAGTTTGGTTGCATGGTTGTTTAAAGTTGGTTGTATTAGAGTTGATATCGATTAATGAACATTTAGAGACCAAACTCATCGATTTTGATCGAGTTTTGAGCATTATATCGAACTGAAAAATCAACAGATCGACGTGGGAGGTGATGATGAACAGTGAATTAACGGTTCCGTTAAGTCACCGTTAATTTCTTGACAATTTCAGTCCTTAATGTATGGCTTCACTCAGACCTTTGCCAATGTTGCTGCCTCTTACGCCAAGGATTTTAGATGCTCTGTTGCATTGATGTGCTTTAAGACAGACTATGAGGTTGAAAAAGCTCTTGTGATGGTAGAAGATGTTTGTACGAAGCTCAAAGATGTCACTAAGTCTATACCCAAGCGCAAACGGAAGGAACCTACTACATGCCAGAAAGAGGCTGAGAAAAAGCATAAGTATGATGACCAAGGTCCCGATGGCTCTGGTTCGAGTGGTCATCATAAGGGGGAGAGCCAGTCGTATGACTTCTCAAGCCCAACATGTCAAGAAAACCACATACGCACCTCCTACAACTACAACCTCTGCAAAACCTCCCATTCCATCTGAAGCACAAGCCAACACAAGCAATCCAATAGTCATCATGTCTTCCTCTTCTGATGAGGAAAAGAAAGCAAAGGCCAATCTCCAAAGTTCATCTGCTCAGAAGACTCTGCTGAAGCCAAAGCTTGAACCATTCACAGAGCCTTTCACCATGCCATCTAAACCTCTGCAACCAATGCCATCAAGAAAAGGCAAAGAACTTGCATCTTCTTCTGCACCAATTATTTCTAAAGACATGGTTGCTCAAGTAATACAATCACTAGATGCTCTGTAAAGACCGATTCCCCGGCCAAAGCCCGCAGAACGTAAGTATGTTAAGGAAGTGTACAAATACTTATACAGTTCCAGCGTCAATGAGTTTATTCCCCAGCCAAATCTTCATCCGCTGATGCTATCTGAGATCAAAGGAAGGTTTCTAAGAGAAAGGGCTTAGAACAAAAGCTTGATCTTCTCTCTTGAAAAAATTAGAAATGTTCTTGGGATTACTCTGCACGGTTACTCAAAGAAGGTTGTCATGTATTGTAAGTATCATGTAGATAGAGAAGATGGGAAGAAGTATAAGTTCTCTGATGCAGACCTCAGAAATCTCTGCGATTATGATCTTGCTGAATTGTTTGATTGGACCTACAACAAAATTGGCTACAGAAAGGAGCACATGGTTGCAAAGAATGCGGTCAGAGAAGAATGCACGCAAAGAAGTCTACTGCCTTCTCGATTTCCAAATTTCTTTGGATCTGAGAGTCAAGAAGTTAAAGATCACAACCCCAGATGAAGAATGTCTACGACTTGAAACTTTAATTCCCAAGACCATTATTACTAAACCAAGTTTCGGATATGTTTTTCAAAATGAGCATGGGCAGAATAGACTCTTCAGAGTAATGGACGCACATAAGTACTCTATTGCTACTCTTCAGAAATTCTGAAGGTCGATCCTTAAGAGAAAAGGATCAAAGTACGTTTACCCAGCTTCTGCAAACGAGATCGTCTCTGGAAACGATGCAATGATCAGATTCAGAAGATTGATCTTCTTCTTTACAAAGTCTCAGAACCTATTTTTCAAAACCTTCCCATATAGTAAAGTGTAATTTTCTTTTGTAAGTCATTTATGACGTCTTTAATAGAGGTCTTGTTTATACCACTTGCTTTGTAGTGTAGATGCTCTTATTTTGCATATTTCTTTTTCCAATACTCAAGGAGAGATTGTTAACACCAATTCTGTCTATTTTTGAAGTATTGTAAAAAGTTTATAAGTCCTCATATCTCAGAGGACTTTCGCGCTCGTTAAAACCCAAGCTCTTCAGAACCTCTGTCGAAGATTATGCACAGAGGTGCCAAACCTGATGATGACTCTTGGACCGCAGATGCTCTGCCCAAGCCATCCTTTGCGCTACAACACTTGAAGATATTTCAAGTGTGGTATGAAGATTTACTCTCTACGTGTTCAAGCCTATGAAGATGTGCCACAAGGACAAAGCGGTTATTACACCTTTACAGGTGGCAAAACCCAATAGGTTACATGCTTGACTTTCTTGTACGATTCCCATATTTAAAGGGAATTCCGTTACGATTGTTTGTAGGGCTTTCATTTCCATATTCCACAATCACGTTGTAACAACACATAGTCACACAGTAAAGAGTGAAATAGCTTGAGAGAATTTTACACACACTAATTGACTGTCTTGGTGTGTTCTTCATGTATTCCCGAGATTTGGTGAAATGAATCATATGACTCCTTGGATTGTTTATCTCTGAGTATGCTTTCATCTTCCTCTCTAATATATATCTACCCGTTATAAAATGTTTTTAAAAAGCCTCCACACCTATTTACTCAATTGGAGCTATTAAAGAGATAATTTGGGACCAACAAAGGAACACATCATGGTTGGAAATATTTAACATTGTTCAATGTCCAAACAAAGCCATCAAACATTTGATATGAATAGTGCCAACACCTCGAGTAACATACAAAGTACTATTTCCCATGAAAACGCTATTGCCTTCAACTTTTTCGAAGGTAATGAAATAGTCATGAAATGCTGTCATATGGAAAGAGGCTCTGATATCTAACACCCATCGCCTATTTCCACGTGGGGGTGTAACCGTTGCCAAAAAACATGTTTTATGCTCGGTTGCTACTGTAGAAGATTCTCCTCTGGACTTATCCTTGTTATTTAATGTCGGACAATCTTTAAACCAATGACATTGCTTGTGGCAATAATTATAGCTGTCACGTGTTTCCTCTCGAGCTTGGCTTGTGAGGATGGGAGTGTCCACAATTTCTTCCTAGAAGACTGTTGATCATCGCAGCCTCTATCAGTAGATATGCCTTCATGTGATTTTTCTCTTTCATATATACTATATAAAATTGTTAGTGACTTGGGAATATTTCTTAGGAAGGGAATACAACAAGATCATAACAAGTGTTTCTTCATCTTTAGCAAGAAGCATGTCTTTTGTCTTCAACTCATAATAATATCTTCAAATCCAGTAATATGAGTATTAGTTGTTGTGCCTTCCTTCATTTTGAAGAAGAGACATGACCATATTGTTAGCTCCAAGTATTCCAATGTAAATATATTGAAATATCACAAGTCAGAAGAACGTCAGAGACCAAACGTCAGAGAACAATCCATCAGAAGGCCATAAGAGCTCTGGGGAATGACCTCTGATGGCGAAGACCTCTGTGAAGCCGAAGACTCGTAGTAATTCTCTAAGTGTTAGATTAGTGTTGGTACTTTCCATGTCAGTCCTAAAAGGACAATAACACCTTTACATGTGTCATTCCAGGGTTAGATAGTACACTGTTCTACACTTTATCAGGCTATAAATAGAGAGTAGTGGAGCACACAATTGTAAGAATTACTGCAAGAGCACACTTACTGCACATTCCATTCTACTATCTGTGTACGTTTTGTAGCCTGAGAGAATTCAGAAGAAACACACACACTTAGGTGTTCTTGGTGTTCTTCATATCAATATACGAGCAGTTTGTTATTCATTCTCATATTATTTACTGTTCAAATATTGTTATTCTCTCATTGTTCTTATTTATGCAATCACTCACTATCAAGCAGTATTATGAATATGTTTTCGCTATCTTTGATATCTCTGTTTGAGTGAACAAGGTGAATCTAAGAACGTACAATTGGTATCAGAGCAGATTGATTTGCTTAAATCAAATCAATCCAATCTATACATGTTGATTCATCCTTGTTGATTGTTAGTCATTCTTTAAAGTTTCTTGGTATACCCTGTTTTTCAACAAAAAAAAACTGAAACTCTTGTTTTCAAGCTTCAAATAGTTGTTTAAATATTCAAGCATGTTTAGAAAGTGCTCTTACTTTAGATATTTAACTCTTTTCATCTTTGTTTGTCTCTTTTCAAGCTTAAATACCATTTTTCTGTTCAAGAAAATCTTCACTCTGTTTTCTGTAAAAATGGCAAATAACAACATCAATGCCATTTATACCGCTGGTTCTTTAACCAAACCTCCTACTCTTCTGAGAGATGAATACCCTCAATGGAAGAGGATGGTCAATTTCTTTGAAGGCATGGATAAAGATCTTATGCGATCTGTCACAAATGGACCATTCCAACCCATGGTGTTGGTTCCTCGTGTCCCTGCAACAGAAACTACTGTTAAGATTCCATCTCACTTCGAACCTAAAACCACTGGTTTTACCGAAGAAGATAAGTTAAAGAAAATGACTCTAAGGCAGTTAGACTTCTGATAATGGCCATTCCAAGCGATATTTTCCAAGAGCTTGACTCATGTGTTACTGCTAAAGAAATATGGGATCAAATTCTGAACCAACTTGAAGGGGGAATAAAAACCCAAATGAACAGAAGGACCCAATGTATTAATGAATACAACGATTTCAAAGCTCTTCCTGATGAAACTCTACAACATACCTACAACAGATTCAATGTCTTGATTAACAAGTGCAGAAAATGTGGGGTTGTAAGATCAAAGGAAGATAACAATGTCTTGTTCTTAAAAAGTTTAAATGATGAATGGTTGCACTTATCCATGTATTTGCAAGCAAACCAGGATCTAGACACATGGTCACTCATAGATGTGTATGGCACTCTTGCTGCATAAGAAAAAGGATGTTGTCAAACAGAAGGGCAAATCCACTGTGACACCAAAACACCCTCAGAAGGGAAATCCACCAGAGACAATGTCAACAGAGAAAAGAAGGGGAAAGAGAAGGTCCTAAGAAAGAAGGTGAAGAAGAGCCTTATTGCTGAGAGTGATGAAGAAGATGACAACATGTCAGATGCTGATGAAGATGCTGATATTGCTGCTTTTGCCCAATCTCTTGCTTTAATAAGT